>OY728131.1:1699242717-1704242717 GCA_963277665.1 Viscum album
AAACATCTATTGATCACTGATCCATTAATTTCACATAATTCTATCATGAGTTTTGGGGTCTGATCGAACTCAATCCCACCTGACATTGTCGAGCCATGGCCCCGTAGCCCAATATTGAAGAACGACTGTGAGAAAATCCCCAAAACAAAGGTTTTAAAATATTTTTAAACAAATTACTGTCCGATAAACACAAATAGGGATATAAAGGGTGAGAAAATTTAATAAACAACCTAATGTTAGTATGCAAGAACATGAAATGGTCCATAATTGGGAAAAGTCAAAGATAATAAGATGATCATGCTCAACTATTTAATAAATTAGGGAAGAATCCAAAAAATTAAGAGTAATACTTAGTTTTTGATCATTATTTTTCAAATAATACACTATCCAATTAAGGAGAGAAGTATTTGTGTTCTCTATGAGTCAATCTTCCTAGATCTAGAGGATTGTCATCCTTGATATTTGATTCTCCAACGGAGAAGGAAGAAGAAATTTATCAACGGTCTCAGGGTTATGCGTCTTCCTTGGGGAAGATATCCATAATTGTGTATTAATAGGGAATACAAAATTAGGTTAATTAAAAAATAAATTAAATTAATTATTCATTTAACCAATTGAATCCACCTCCAATGGTTGCAATATCTGAATTCCCCACATCGACTAGTTTTATGTCACACCTAGGGTAAAAAACATGTTCCAGAGTCAAACATGATCTTGAATTTTTGATTCAAAATTATGTTTAATAACTATCATTTTAATATTTAATAAAAAAAATTCATATAATATTAATATATTTAATATTTTTATAGAATTAATTATGGGACATGGATTATTAGAATCACACGCCATCTTAGTGCTTAGAATTAAAAATATATGTATAAAAATTCTAAATTTTTAAAAGCAACAAAATGGTCTCTAAAATTACATTAATATAATAAAAATAAAGTATATTTATAATACTTATGTTCTTATAACAACATTTATAGAGTATATTTTATGTGGTATAAGATTTAAGAGACTTTGTTTGGAAGTGTTACCTCTTCCTTTTGATGTTAACTCTTAGATTACACCTAAAGGATCCTTTGAATGAATTTTTGGTAAGACTTGAACTCTTTGTGTGGGGGAAGGATTCTTTGGGAGATATGTTGGATGTTATTTTTAAAGGTAATAAACTTTGAGTATGAGGATAATTAGAGTGGTACTTACTAGGGGAGATGATGAGTGTTTTTGAATATAATATTCACAAGTTTATTATTTTTTATCAAGACTACCAACAATGATGATTATAATGATTATATACAGTAAGTAGTGAATTTTAGGATAATATAATTGTTAATTACATCATACATTATGCATTTATTCATGCATTTAACTTATATTTCAAAAAATGTATTTTTTCATATATTAATATCGCATAAAAATTCAAAATTATTAGAAAAATAAAATTGAAATCACCCTAAGATACTTTCAACATAATGATTCCTCAAATTAAATCCATTTTATAAAAATATATTTGTAAATATGAGATATTCAATATTTAAATAAAATATTATTTTATTAAAAAATAATTTTGTTATAAAATGAAAAAATTTCTAACACCTAGATAAATTAAATATGGTTTTATAAAATATATTATAATATTTAAAACAATATATATTATTTTATGTAACCATTTTATTAATATGATATTTTATTTAAAAATTTTAAATTTATCATAACAATTTATTTTAACAAATTTTAATCAGATATATTTCTTCAAAAAAATAATTATGATTTAATTGTGCCAAGAATTTATTTTATAATATGAAAAACTTTTATTTAATTATATTATTATATTATTTTACTATTATATTTTATAGTTTCAAATTCCTAATAGACAGATTAATATTTTCAATGGGCATATAATTGTCACATTGCAAAGGTCATGTAATAGTCAGATCTTGACAGTCACACTCTACTTTACACCATTTATATACTATACCATTATCACACCTTATCACTCAATAATTTTATTATAAGGTTTATATAATTACTTTAAAAGTTTCTATCATAATCCTTATGATACTCATTATTTTTAAAATTTTTCTAGGAGTGATCTTCTTGGGAGAATTCGGGCCTATGAAGTTTACATTAGAGTGTGAATTATTCTTTTTTGTTTTTCTCCTTGTACTGTTCCTAGATTTCATAGTCAACATTATTTATGGATAATTTTATTCTGAAATATAAAAGTCTTTCTATGGGAATCTATTGAAAATCATAAATAAATAATTATTGTGAAAAATAAATTCTCTTACTAATATAAGGAATTTCTAGGTAGTTACAATCATAAAATTTTAACAATGAAGGTTGTTGCACTATGTGATTTGTTTTATACCACTAATTATTACATAATTTTGTATATAAATATTCAAGAGATATGGAAACATAGTTTTAGTTTTATCAAAAGTTAGATAAGGCTATCTAGTCGCTCAGAAACCTCAAGCCAATTGGTTTTTGAAATATTTAATTCTGAAAAATACGTTCCACTTTTCCTATAAATTTACACATTCATTACCACATTTTAATGTTTGTCCATGGGAGTAAATATTTTCCATTTCAGAGTGTTTAAAGTTCCATATCATAACCATAAATATTTTGGATCTTCATATACTCATAGGAATATTTGAAATGATAAATGATATATGTGAAATCCTCTTCCCCCACTTCATGGTGGGATAAAACATGGGAGGTCATTGTGAGAAATCTACACACTTTTCAATAGAGTTATAACACATAAATTTCACACTTTTTTTCTATGTTTTTTGGGTTTCATTCATTTCACTTGTTCTTTTATTGATGTAGATTTTCATTATCCAAACACATTGATTTACCTTCATAAAGTTCGTGTGTTCTATTGACTATTTGGATCTTGGATTTCACATAAGAAATTTTTTTTTTTCAATTTTAAAATATAGAATTGCATTTATATTCCATAATCACTAAATTATAATGTGATTTGGTTCCACCACACCATGAACATCAGGTGGAATTTAGTTAAATGATGGTTACATCAAGGTTTATGAATAATTGAACTTATTTAAGGGGTTAGAGGGTAACCATGATTCTATTCAACCTCTACCAAATAATTAAAAAATTTAAATATAACACTCTAAAGTAAATGAAAATTAAATTTTGTATAATAAACATATAGTGATATTCTTATCCTACCTTTTTTATACCCACTTCATTTAAAAGAATCAATAATTGATTTTTTACTTCAAACCATATAAAAAGATGTTATATTTTCGTTTTATTTTTGAAAACTTATTTAATATGTGTAATCTAAAACCTTTAATCATCCTTGGAATATGGACCAAGTCTTACACTATATTGCACACCATCATTTGAAATAAAATTTATTTGATGTGTTGTGATAGTTTCGTTGATTCCCATTTGATTTGGAATCAACTTGGGAGTTAGGGGTTAATCAGAGTGTTTAAAAATTCTATAATTCTTATGAATGTTCCCATGTTATAAGGGAAATGTAAATTTAAAATTAAAAGTAAAATAAATTTAGTATCCAAATAAGTGATTCATGTATGAAATTATTATTATTTACTTTCTTGATCCTCTAATGTGGATAAAAAAATCCACGGAGCATGTAAAAAATCCCTATTGTACATAAATCAAAAACAAAATTTATCTGATTACAAAATTTATGACTAGTTTAGTATTGAGTCATAAGATCAGATACTATTTCAATATACTCACACAATTCTTTGAAAATTTTATTACAAATTAAAATGTTTATAACATTTTAAATTGTCAAAATTCGACATGATCATAAATAATCTTCAATTGTGCTTCTCTTTAGCTATAAATTTTCTTGAACATGATGTTAATTAACTCTATCATGTCCTTTATTCATTACAATTCCCAAGGTCTTAGTAAAATAACATAACTCAAAATTTTTCTATAAATATATATAGAGTTACAAACCACCACTGATGTATCTAACATTCCTATTCTATTTTCCTCTAATTCAATTACGCAACATGAATGGTTTGGTTCTTTCCAAATCAACAACGCCTTCCCTGATAATTCTATATTCTATTTCCATTAAAATATTTTCAATCTTGTTCATTAAAGTTGAATAAGTCACACCACATCGTATTCTTTTAATTTTATTTTCATACGAATGATATAAAAAAAGTTCTTTTATTCAATTTAAACAAACACCCAAATATTTTTCCCCATGAAACAATTCTATTGAGTCAGAAAAAATATCTTAAAATAACATCTTGGAATCAAATATTGTTTCAATCATCGGTCTATTTCCATAACATTAGATTCACCTAAAATGACATGTTTCATTTTTTCATGGTGTGGTTAATTTATCCTGCTTCTAGATTATTAAATTTATATTAGCATCATGACATAATAAAATTTTATTATTTTCATATCATTTCAATTTGAAATAATTCATTGACCAAAAAATGGTTTTCCATCTACTCTTATTTGATACAGACTGAACATGAATTTCCATATCCATGTTTCTTAACATCAAAATATACCTTTCCTAAATATCATTTCATAAATGGATCAATTCATAATTTTTTAAAAATTCCAAAAGTCATTTAATGATTGCCTTCCTATTTTATATTTTATACAACATGACCAAAATTTGTTCCATATGAGACCCATCAATATAATTAATTTATTTTATGAAATGTTTTGTCATTTTATTTACAGAATATTATCCAAGATGTTTCAATATAAAAAAAATGAAATGTTTAGTCCTTATATTAATATCTATAATCCATAGTAAAATTCTTTAAAAAATGACCTTATTAATCAAAATACTTTACAAATAATTTTTTCAACAAACCCATAATCAAAATTATATCATGATTTTATATTTCTATTAAACACAACCAAATGCATCTACTTGAAAAATAATCCACAACATGGTCATTTCTTTACTATGATGTGGTTTTATGTATACATATTTGTTTATCTTTATTCATTTTTCCAAAGAACTCCAAAACTCTCCAAAGCTATATAAATGTCTTCCAAACTCCAATTTCCATAAAACAAAACAGAAAAAATTAAAAAATAAGAGTGGTTTAAAAAAAATACCAACACCTTTCCCATACCATGAATTATATATTACTTATCATAACATTCAATAAAAACATGACATAAAATTGAGAAACCAAAATATGATATTTGAGGATATGTAAAAGGGATTTGAAGAAGGACATCCATTTTTAAAAATCAATTAAGTGTTTTAATTCATGGTGGGATTTTTATACCTATGAAAACCAATAATATGCCTCATCATGATTTACATTTAAAATACCAATATCATCCTTTTTTAGAATCATTGGTTTCACAAATGGTTCACCTAATTTCTATTTTCCATCAGAAGATAAAACAAGAGTTCTATGTTTTTATCTTAGACTATGAAAGTTGATATGAAAATATATTTTCTATGCTGGTTATTCAGAAAAATATTGTGGTAAACTATAAGTAATATTAATATTAAAATTAATATTATATTATATTTATATAAAACAACCATTTTGGTAAACCATATTAGATCCTTGTTATAGAAAAAATATCGATGTGGAGGGTACAATTTTTTTTAAATATTTCCTTTGACTTTTCACATTAGTTATTCATATAAGATAAATGGAAAATTAATTTTAATGTAAGTTATTTTAATAATTAATGTATAAAATAACAACTAATTAAATTTTTTGGTCATAATAATCCCCATATATTCTTCATTCAAAATTTAAAACTAACAGAAAATAGAACATAAAAAAATAAAGAAAATTTAAATTATTTTTAATACATACATATACATTTAAATAAAATAATTACTTATAATTAAAAGAAAAAATATCTAAATGAAATATTTATTATATAAGAATTATTATAATTAATATAGAATAATAATGGAAGACAACAAGATAAAATGATTTATATATGCGACAATTATCAAATTATAATAATCCTCTGGTTTTGTCTTTATACCCATCACTTCATTTATTTTTTTCACATCATAGAATTTTGAAAATAATTATCATATTCCCATTAAATTTATTATAACATGTATAAAAAAACCTATAAAATATAGTTATCTTAATTTTATAACACAAATAAGACATTGATTTAATTAAAATTATAGACTATGTTATCAAAAAAATAGGGTAGAAGAAATACCTATGTAGAATATTAAATATATTCTAACCTATTCTTAGCCTAAACATTTGGATCAATATTCATTATTCTAGAAATAATATCCTCAAAAATATTATAATGTATTTAGGTTTAAGTGAAATTTTAGAGGCAATGTCACCTCTTGGTTAATGGTTAGTTTATGTATATTATTATGGAATACCTCTAACCACATATGGAAAGCAATTTTCTTTTATCAAATAAAAAGTCTAAGATTATATTTTCCTGAGAAGTTAGATGATACAAACTCTTAACATGGATTTTATTTTAGTTATAATAATTTAGAAACCATATTTTAATATTAGATATAGAAGACGACTTAAAAATATTTATGAAATATTTGAGGGTAAAAATCATAATAAATGTAAACTATTTTTTCTGACTACAGTTATATAAGAATTCATGAAATATTAAGGTAAAAAAGTTTCATAAAATTCAATATTGATCCATATAATATTTGAAAATATTAAATCATAGGACTCTACTATAATGGAAAAAAATATAAAAAGATCAGTGTTTTAGAAGCCGAACACCAACACAACAACAATAAATATTATTGATTTTCACCAGTCAAATAAATGATAAAAAAATTTCTATAATGAATATAAATAAATGTATAATTCACCAAATTAAACAGATGTAAATAAAAAGATACAATTTATAAAGAAGTTCCATGAAAATAGAGTGGGTGGGACCAAATTATAGGAATAGTTTTTAAAAGAAAATTGGGTTAGGTTTTTTTATAATACCATTTGGGATGACTAAGCATCAAATTAATTGATGCTCGACAATTTTGAGAAAAAGCATTAAATGAATTGATGCTCGGTCAAGAGTGTCAACTCACTTGACTCCCCTATGGTATTTTTTCAGTTTGTTGAATAAATTTATGTGAAAATAAAAATAAAAATATTTAATATTTATTTAATATATATATATGTATATAAATTTTCAATAGTATTAGAAATATTACTTTGTTATTCTAAATTACCATAATTTCTGTAATTCAAGAATATAACTAAATGCCCACTGAGACACCCTTTTATAGTGGAGGAGACCATGAAATCCATTACAGATTTCCCATGTGACATTTGGTTTCACTTTTCCAATATTATAATAATAATATATTAATAAGAATAGTAGAATAATAATAACATATAATTAAAAATGAAACAAATTAAAACAAATTATCATTAATATAAATAATAAATTAAGAATATAATTAATATAATTAAAAATTATTATGACACATAATAATTAATACTTTATAATAATATTATTAAGTTATAATAAAATGATTAATTAATAATATTAACATTTTTATGAATAATATAAACAATATTATATATTTTTTATTCTATTTTAATGGTTAGAAATTAATAATTAATAACTAAAAAAATAACTATTTATATAATTAATAATTAATAATTAATAATAATTAGTAACAATTAATCATTGATAATAATTAAATAATAATTAAATAATAATTAATGATAATTATTAATAATTAATAATAATAATAATTTATTATTGTTAAATATTATTTAATTATTAATTATAAAAAATTATTATTGATTTTGACTCATTAGAAATAATAAAAAATTATTATTATTAATTACTAACCAAAAAGCTACATTTCTTAATTAAAATTAAAATTTTATTTTTTAATTAAAATTAAATAAAAAAACACATCACATGCAATAATAGGCGGTGAAAGCCATAAATCATAGAATTGATCCCCAGTGGGAGGATCATACATAAATAACACTAAAAAGAACAAAATAATAATTAGTTTAACGCTCATCCCTAGCCAGTCCCAAGTCTGGCCCGGTCTCGTAGTCCATAATACATCCTAGGAATCCCAACGTCATCATGCAATGGTCAAAACCCTTAATTTAGTTCCTATGAGAAAATATTGATATCTACTTGGGTACATATGTGCCATGGTAGCATGAGTAGGGTGCGCGCACACCTCAGTAGGCCACCACCAGTGACATCACTAAATATTACCGGTCTGGAAAAAAGTGCATGCTGAATTGATTAGTGCTAACAACTAACTATTTAAAAATTTATTACTAAACCAAAATAAACAACCCCAACACTTAGGTTATGTGGAAACGCCTGAGGTTAGCCATACCTACATCATCTAGTGCCATATATCTCTGAAAAGGTCATATTACCATGGAAAACCATGTAACAATGTAGTAACATGACCACCAACACATGGTGTTTTACTAAACACCAAAAAGGGTGTATTCACAACAACCTATAAGGGTGTAATCATGACCACCCATGTAGAGTGTATTCATGAACACCCAAATGTGTTCTCCGGACCAATCAAAGGTTTTTTATTTATCAGGAACAGAACCATCTTTATAGGTGTTTTCATTATATTTCATGTTTTTCAAATTTACCATTCAACCCATTTTTATTAATTCATCGCCATTTTCTAATCCGTGTTATAACATTTATCAAGTCGTAAGGAATCAATTCAAATTCTCATAAAACAAAAGTTTTCCCAAAATAATTATAAGGGGTGATTAAATTATAAAAATGAAAACAAGATCAATATGTTCATTTCCACTTTTTATAAAAAATGCATTCCATTTTTCTTACAAGGCCAAAACAACTCACAAGATCAACCCAAACCATAATAATCATATTCTATTTCAAATCATGGTTCACACCTTTTTACCACTTACTTACTATTCACGAGATATCTTTTATAAACATAATTTTTAAGGTCCTCTTAATGAACCATTACTAAAAACTACAAAATCATAAATTATTACTACATTTTAAGAAAATAAATCAGGCTTTGGTATCTCATTCACAATCATCAATTTAAATCACTCAACCCCTTTTTAATGATTTGAAGCATAATTTAACCATATAAAAAACTAAATTCAAAACCATTCTATAATTCTACAATTCTATACCTAATAGGTTATAAAAATTCATTAAGAAAATTAAATTCAACTTCTAAAATCGACAATCCACTTGGGATTTTACCTATATTCATGTTATTTAACAAATTTAAATAAAGAATCATGCTTTAATGGAGACACAATTAAATAGTTTAATGTTAAATTAGTTTAATGTGTGGTAAGGTTAGAAATACCAAATAACACATCATTTGAAAAATAAAGTAAGACTAAAGGTTATATTTAGGGACCACCTAACATAGACCTATTAAACACCACATGTATTTTATCGGTCATCGATTCGACCTAAAATGAGAGAAATTGAGAAAGTTGACAAAAGTCCTAAAAATGGGCCATATGGGATAAACAAGGAAGGACACTGCTTGATGATGAGAGAAAACAATAATTGAGGAAGTGGATTTATATACATATATTATGAACATGATCACACTAATGAGAAAAAAAATATCTTGATATTAAAGGAGTTTGATTATGGAATAGGAGGAGGTGGGGGAAGGTTCACATGGGTATGCTCACCATAAATCATGGCCAATGTTTGGGTAAGAGCTATAAAGAGAAATGTGGTAAAATGACAAAAAAACCCACTTAAAAAAATGATCAATAACCCAAACGGATGGATTGTTATTCAAGTAGAATTTTAGGGATAATTTATAACCCATAAGTTAGCTAGTGACCCAATACCAAATAGCTAGTGAGAATGAAGAGGTATGTCACAATCCCATTTCTCGACCCTAGGTCCTCAGTTCACTAACACCACTCTTTATACATCTAAAAATTATCTTATTGGGAGTTATATGAGGTGTTTTAAAAAATTAAATTAGACCATACCTCAAAATAATTAGGGGGTTTTACAACCTACCCACCTTATAAAAACTCATACTTGAGCTCTACACTCAAGCATTACTGATCCTTATCACATGAACCAAACTTATGCATTCCATTGGTCATGGTTTTACTAGAATCATACTATACCAGATACGTAACTCCAACTTCACTAAACCAGAGTCGATGGAACTGGTTATTTCAAGAATCTATGACATGATGCCCCACAACTAGAAACACTTTATGGTTAATAAGGGTTTCCCAAAAAGGAATTAATTAATGCTATAAAAAATTTCATTAAACTATCCCCAAAAAACTGATCCTGAATTATTTAACTAATGATTCGTGTCATTTCTCACCATTATGTGACTCATGAATTCCATCCCACTATGGTCCTTTCCTAGAACCAATAACATTTCATAATCCAAGAATCAAATAAAATTATCACCTTATATGGGACATGATGGTTCCATGAACTAATTTACTTCCAGGACAATGGTTCTACCTTCAAGAGAACATAGCTCAAAATAGTTATTTATGAATAATGGTTCTTCCCCCAAATAAAATTTTATATTTAAACATAAAACCAATGGTTTAATTATATTATTTCTTTAGTTCCAACTTATAACACCCAATTATTGAATAGAACACCAATCAAAAGCTAGTAAAACTCATTCCTTATTATGAAAGAATATGATGTGTTTTTCCCACTACCCATTTATAGGTTATAAACATGTCGCATTACCATGGTATCCTGGTTCAACAATCTACTACCCCAGTCACATCAAATAAAATATTTCTTAAGTAATCTCTAATCCACTATTCCAATTTACAGGTGAGCTGTGGTCAAAACTCCACTGGATGAATATTTAGAACCCTCATATTACCCACTAACACATCACTAAGAAACTGATCATGTAGCCTTATATATTTTGAAATTACATGAGCATTCAAATAAACTCACTAAATTTCAACCTTGACCTTTAGTGGAAATTACACAATTGAATCATCAATATACTAAATTCACTGTCATTTTCTACCAATAGCATTGACACCCCATTGATCTAAGTTACCCTCAGATCATCTCTAAAACATCCCAAGCATGAAATACATGCTAAAACACAATCCATATTCATGTGTTAATTTTCTTCTATCATTATCCGAGGAATCTAGATAATTCATCTCCACTAGCTCACTAGTATCTTAATGCTAGAATGATAATCGAAGGACTAATATCACTACATCAAAGACTACTTAAGATGAAGTTTGAACCTTCTACATTTGAATTGACACTTCAAACCATAATCATGTTCATATCATCACACAATAAATTAATTTATCCAATTTCTTTACCCATATCAAATTCATCACTGAACAAAATGACTAGACATAGCTAGCCCACTCAAATCCAACAATATGAGGGTCATTATAACAACCCATACTTTACATACATTGTTCTTACTTCAGAATTGAAGCACACTTATTACAACATATAACAAAACTAGGAAAGGACCGTATAGGTATAGAGTGTTTAGAAACTGGGAAACATAAACAACTAGTTCATAAAGCATCTACTTTGCCTCCCATTTATTTCATCATATCTAGAGTCCCTTTTGGAATATCCTACTTAATAACCTTTTTCCTGACCTGGGGAAATAAGACATACAAAAGGGTGAGCTCAAATGCTCACTAAGGGTAAAAAAAAGAAATATCAATCACATCATATACATAAGAACATAACTTTTGGAAATCTTAACCTGCAAAAGAGATTATAATTTCATAACATGGGATAAATCATAGTAGTGAAATGTAATCACAATAATCATAACATAAAGCATGAAACTTTGTGACATACACACATAATCATAGAGAATCATCTCTTATTAGTCAAGACTCATTGCCAAGACTATCTTAGTGGACAAAGTCCATTTCTGAACTGAGTTCACTCCTCGTTTCTGTCCTGTTTCACTGAACCGGTTTAACCTGCCGTTCCAGCCATGTCTAACTCATGAGATATAAAATCTTTACCCAATTCATTGGAGGGAGATATAGGTACCACCCATCTCATAATGATACCATTATTATGTGTACCACAAAATCATAAACCATACATCATATCATAACCCATGTAATAAAAATGGGAATCTTAAACATCGTGACATCATAAAACAATTCATATAAGATAAAGGAATTCATAAAAATAATTCCATCACAACATAATCAAATCAATGTAATAATAGGGATAGAAATACAACCATTTATTATCTTAGATGGAAAATAATTTTGATAAAACACTTGAACTCCATTCTTGAGGAAAATATCCTTTCTACTTCAAAAACACTTTTCCTTTCTTAACATGTCATACAATTATAAACTAAAAGAAGTTGATTAAAAATAAACATGAAAATTTGTAAAAAAAGCTTCTTGGAAATAATGTTTTAAAAATCCATTCATGCCATATAAGATAAAAAAAATTCTTCTCGTACTTTTGTCGGAAAATTCAAAAAGTACCTCATATGAAAAACGACAAAAGATTCCTTTCATATCTTTTAGTAAAAACTCACTGAAGGGTAAAATTGGATTTAAACAATTGTAGGTGGATGGAAATAATATTACATGTTGAGGAAACATGGATGTGGATGATAAAATAAACCCAAGTAAATTCCAAAGTATAAAAAATCTCGGATAAAAAAATGAGATTGTGATATTTCCCTTACCTTAGGTCTGATTTGCTTCGTAAGTGTCCGAACCTCCTCTTCTTTGAAGTGCTTCTTTGAGACCTCCTTTTAGGGAACTAAAATTGGTCTTTGAAGAATACCAGGTCCTCTAGGATGTCTCTAGGGAAGTGGAGAGTAGAAATTGGAAGGGGTTGGCTGAGTTTGAAGGCTCAAAGTGGTGTGAGGAATATGGGGAGGAGGTTCCCTTTTATAAGGGAGGAGAGGGGCTCCTTTGGAAAAACTAAAAATATTATTTTATTATAAAGCCAAATTCGGTTTTAAATAGCTCCAATTTGATTTATTTTGAAGCTAAGGTGGGGATGGGTCTAAATCCTCTCATCTAATAGAATTTAGACAAGTTTAGGGTTCTATTTTAACCTTATCATTTCGATTTAACATTAAGTTAAATAATTTTAATTTTACCGTGTCTTCTTGTGTTCTTATACTATAAGGTTAATAAACTTACTATAACAAGACAAACGAACCCCAAGTTGTTTATTATTAATATATATAACCTTATCTAAGTCGTTTGGACGATCCTTATATTTTTAGGAATAAAATAACAATTAATAATATAATATTTGTTTTAAAAACTATTTTATGTCAATTTTGACACTATTTAGTAATTGATTTTTGTGAAAATCATAACAGAATGATTAGTTCAAAAAAAGTTAATTAAATCAATACTAACAAGTCATATTAAACTAGAAAATTAGTGGAATTCATAAAAAGTCTCAAATTATATTTATTTGGGTATTTATAACATCAATTATGTTAATTTTGATTAATAGGATAATTACTGCATCATCTTTGTTTCATAAATGAATTAACTTATTTAAAGTCTAAAAATTACAAATAAGATATAATTATGTAGGAAATCTTTTTAGATTTATAATGAATATTTATAGTCAAATTTATCTTATGTATTACCCTATATTAAAAATGATTTTCTTATTAAACATTGATTTTATCTATTTTAACCCTTCTTTAAATAAATTAATAATAAATGTCCTAATCTAATCCAAGTGGGCCTAAATGGTCATATTTTATTCCTAAGGTTGTTTTTGGTCGAATTACACTTATCCAATAGAATTAAGACATTTTTTAGGGTAATAATAATATCATTTTTACCCTTAATTACCCTATTTACTTTTAACCGTTGTAAATAAAAGTAAAAAGTTACTATTCAAAAAAAATTATTTTCATCTCATTGAACCACATTTTACTTACTGACATCAATTGTGTCTCTCGTATTTTTGAGATTCCACTCACAGAAGTGGTAAATTTATTTTTTATGAAAAATTCAGTTTTTTTAACTACCACTTAGTGGTTTCACTATTCATCAAAAATTGAAAGTTTTTAGAAAAATACCAAAATTTCACCCTAGGATAATTTCGATATTCCGAATCCAAAAATGAAGTCAATTTTGAAAAATAAAATTTTCAAAATTTCAAAAAGTGGTTGTTACTATTCATAACAGCTAGTTTTAGTAATATTTTAATAGCATATCGTTGTTTAGTGAAACTCAGTATTGCGTACGACGCAAGCTATCGAGGAAGGTCGCGATTTCGTGTAAAGAAAGCCAAGAAAGTGATATGTGTAGTGACAAATTTCTTTGATGATTTATGAAAACAAAATATTTCTCATAAAAGTCTCGGGTGTTACCTTCTACCCCCCTTAAAATGAATTTTGCCCTCAAAATTCGTCACTTTGTAACAAACAGATGAGGATACTTCTCCCTCATTATATCCTCAAGCTCCCATGTAGCATCTTCTAATTGGTGGTTCCTCCATAAAACTTTCACCAATCGAGTGGTCTTGTTTTGTAGGACTTTTTCACTACGATCCAGAATCTCTATCAGTTGTTCTTAATAAGAAAGATCTTGATCCAGCGGTACAAATTCTGAGCTGAGTACATGTGAAGGATCAGGTATGTACTTTCTCAGGAGAGATACATGGAACACATCGTGAACTTGAGAGAGATTCGATGGAAGTGCCAATCGGTAAGCTACCTTCCCAACACGATCCAGTATTTCGAAAGGACCGATATATCTAGGGCTCAACTTCCCCTTCTTTCCAAATCTCATGACCCTCTTCTAGGGAGATATTTGTAAGAACACTTTATCACCCACTTCAAACTCTAGGTCTTTTCTTCAGTTGTCAGCATAACTTTTCTATCAACTCTGAGCTGCTCTTATGTGTTGTTGTATAGATCGGACCTTTTCTGCCATTTCATCAACGAGATCAGGTCCTAATAGATTTATTTCCCCAACTTCATCCCAGCAAGTTGGAGTCCTGCATTTCTTTCTATAGAGAGATTCATAAGGAGCCATCTGAATACTGGAGTGAAAGCTATTATTATAAGAAAATTCCACCAAAGGTAGGTGTTGATCCCAACCACCTTTGAAATCCTTAGAGCAAGCTCTCAACATATCTTCTAGAGTTTGAATTGTTCTCTCAGACTGACTGTCTGTCTGAGGATGATAAGAAGTGCTGAAACTCAACTATGTATCCAGAGTATGCTGAAGACTTCGCCAGAACTTTGAGGTAAACCTCAGATCCCGATCAGATATAATAGAAAGTGGTACTCCATGCAATCTTACCACTTCATTCACATATATCCTGGCAAGCTGATCCAGAGATAAATCCTCTCTAATAGCAATCAAGTGTGCAGACTTTGTAAGATGATCAACTATGACCCAGATAGCAATATTGCCTTTGGATGTTTTAGGAAGTCCCGTGACAAAGTCCATAGTGATGTTTTCTCATTTCCATTCGGGTATGGTTAATGGTTGTAACATCCCCTTAGACTTCTGTCTCTTAGCTTTAACTTGCTGACAAACCAAGCATCGAGAGACATATTCAGCAACATCTCTTTTCATGCCATCCCACCAGAAGTACTCTTTCAGGTCCCTATACATCTTCGTGCTTCCCGGATGAATAGAGAATGAAGAACTATGAGCCTCATACAGAAGCTCCTTCTTTAATTCGTGGATGGGAGGAACACAAACCCGACTCCTGAACTTTATTATCCCATCACAATCAAGGTTCAATTCAGGAACATTTCTCACCTTCTTTTGTAACTCGACATCTTCTTTCTGTGCCTCTTTCATCTTCACATGTATAGATGGTTGAACATTCATTTGAGACAGATAAGATTTTTCCCCTTACATTATAATTCCAAGATCCATCCTTTGTAAATCCATAAATATTGGATCTTTTGTGATCCTCATCATTGCTAAACTGGCATGGTCTTGTCGACTTAATGCATCTGCCACCTTGTTTGCTTTCCCAGGGTGGTAATGGATTGAGCAGTCGTAATCCTTAATAAACTCCAACCATCTTGTTTGGCACATATTCAGCTCCTTTTGTGTGAAAATATACTTTAAACTTTTATGATCAGTATAAATGTCACAGCTTTCTACATAAAGATAATGGAATGCAAATATTACTGCATCTAACTTCAAATCATGAGTTGGGTAATTTTTCTCATTTATTTTCAACTGTCGTGAGGCATAAGCTATCACCATATCATTTTTCATAAGAACACACCCCAATCCCTTCTGGGATGCATCACTGTAGATCACAAACCTTTCTCCACTACAAGGAAGTGTGAGCACAGGTGCACTAGATAACCTTCTTTTCAACTCCTTGAAATTCTCTTCATATTCCTCCGTCTAGACAAACATAACTCCTTTCCGAGTCAACTTGGTGAGTGGATTAGATAATCATGAAAAATCTTTCACAAAACGTCGATAATATCCAGCCAAACCAAGAAAACTTCGGATCTCAGTCACTGTTGTTGGTCTCGACCATCTTTCGATAACCTCTGTTTTTGCTGGATCCATATATATCTCCTCTTTTGAGATTATGTGACCCAAAAATTCAACTTTTTTAAGCCAAAATTCACACTTGGTAAATTTGGCATAAAGCTTCTCCTTTCTCAGGGTCTTCAATATAATTCTCAAGTGATCTTCTTGTTCTTCCTTGCTCTTTGAGTATACCAGAATATCATCTATAAATACTACCACAAACTGATCAAGATAGTCTCTAAAGACTCTATTCATTAGATCCATGAAGATAGCAGGGGCATTAGTAAGACCAAATGGCATCACAAGAAATTCATAGTGTCCATACCTTGTACAGAAAGCCGTCTTTGGTATATCCTCCCTTTGGCACTTAATTGATGATACCCTGAATGAAGATCAATCTTGGAAAAGTATTGAGATCCGCATAGTTGGTCAAATAAGTCATCAATGCATCGGAGAGGATATTTGTTCTTGATAGTGATCTTGTTAAGTTCTCGATATTCAATGCAGAGTCTCATTGATCCATATTTCTTCTTAACAAACAGAACAAGTGCTCCCAAGGTGACACACTAGGGCGTATGAATCCCTTATCAAGATTTTGATGGAGTTGCTTCTTCAATTCCTGAAACTCAATTGGGGCCATTCTATATGCTGTCTTTGAAATAGGCAAAGAACCCGGTGCAAGTTCTATTGAAAACTCAACTTCACGATTTGGTGGAAGGCCCGGTAATTCCTCCGAAAAGACATCATCAAACTCCCGTAAAATGGGAATATTCTTAATCATGAGTTTCTCACCAACCATTTGAGAAAAATAACCTTCATTTAGTGGAATCAAGACCCATAAGATGGAATAAATTTCCACTAGAAGGTTATGTTCATCCTTGCATTGATAGACGATCATAGATTGATCTGGAATATGAAATGTGAATTCCCTTCTTTGGAAATTGATATGAGCTCCATATAAAGAAAGCCAATCCATGCCAAGAATCACATCAAATTACACTATAGGAAGGATCACAAGATTTTCAGGAAGCACTTTCCCACAAACATCAATCAGAGAAGAATTATAAACTTTTGATGCTACTTTTGTGCCATTAGGAGTTGTCACAGCTAACTCAACATCTAATTGTTGAGGTAATACGATGATACCCTTAGAAAATTATTCAGAAATAAAAGAGTGGGTGGATCCAGAATCAAATAAAAGATTTTCTACTTTAGAGTAGATGGTAAGTGTACGTTTCACCACATCGTTATCGTACTCCACATCGCTGATAGAAATTGAATGTGACTTTCCTTTGTCTTTGGCCTTAAGAGTTTGTTGACGTCGACCATCATCATCAACCCTTGGATTTGGGCATTGATTGGCATAATGCCCCATCTCCTTGCACTTGAAACATTGCAGTGTAGTAGGTTCATTCTGTGTATCCTTTCCTTTGTTTGCATCATTATACATCTTCTTCCCATCATTGCGGCATTCAAATGCCCGATGACCTTCCTTTCCACATTTGAAACATTTACTTGTCCCTTTAAGACAACTCCCTCCACATTTCTTTCCACACTTTGGGCATAAGGGAAAGCTCATCTTCTTTTCAGTGTGCTCTTTAGATTTTCCTCTTCCTATCAAACCCATATGAATGATGGGTTACTCCAATATCCATCTCAACTTTGAGAGCACATCGAACGATTTCCTCGTAGCTATTGAAGTCCCTTATGGCTAACACCCTTCGAAGACTTGGTTTTAAGCCACTAAAGAATCGATCGATCTTACTCTCAGGTTGGATAATAATACCAGAAGCATACCTTGCAAGTCTTGTAAAATTTTCTTCATAGGTACTAACAGATTCATCATCCTTTTGCTTCAGTTCAAGAAACTCTTTCTCCATCTTTGTTCGGAGAATACGAGGGAAGTACTTATTGAAAAATAAGTTCTTGAACTCATCCCATTCCATGGACTCAATTTCATCCCTTTGCCTCGTATTCTTAATAAGATTCCACCATTGATCAGCATCACCTTCCAAACGATACACTGCTAAGATGACTTTATCATGTTCAGAACATTGAAGAACTGAAAATATCTTTTCAGTAGTACTAATCCATTGTTCAGTAACTAATGGATTAGTAGACCCGCTGAATGAAGGTGGATGCTGCCTCATGAAGGATTCAACAGAATGTTTCTCCTTACTTTGCTCATTTGGAAGTCCTGCATGATTCATAGCTTGAGAAAGTAGTGTGATCATGGATACATGATTTTTCATTCTAGCTCCCATAACGTTTGGTTGCTCAGGGGGACAATCATTACATTGTCCGTCGCATTCCGCATTAACACGGTTCCTTCGGGTTCCAGCTGTTGAATAAAACCAAGAAGAATAGTGTGAGAAAAACTAATTATAATAGGAAAACAACACAATCAAGAATAAAATTTCACACTTAAGGTATTATCCTAGGTTATTCATGGCCATTTATAAAACACTAAGATTGTGTTCTATGCTTAGACTTATCCTTAGGGTTCTTACTAACGCTTTCACATCCTAGTTTCCAAAGGATGACTATACCTTTCCTCTGATACCAACTATAACGACCCATACTTTACATACATTTTTATTACTTTAGAATTGAAGCACACTTATTACAACACATAACAAAACCAGGAATGGACCGTATAGGTATACAGTCTTTAGAAACTAGGAAACATAAACAAATGGATCATAAAGCATCTACTTTGACTCCTATTTATTTTATCATATCTAGAGTCCCTTTTGGCATATCCTACTTAATAACATTCTTCCTAACTTGGGGAAATAAAACATACAAAAGGGTGAGATAAAATGCTTAGTAAGGGTAAAAAAAAATAAATATCAGTCACATCATATACATAAGAACAAAACTTTTGGAAGTCTTAACCTGCAAAAGAGATTATAATTTCATAACCTGGGATAAATCATAGTAGTGAAATGTAATCACAATAATCATAACTTAAAACATGAAACTTTGTGGCATACACACATAATCATAGAGAATAATTTATTATTAGTCAAGACTCATTTCCAAGACTATCTTAGCGGACAAAGTCCATTTCTAAACCGAGTTCACTCCTCATTTCAGTCCTGTTTCACTGAACCGGTTTAACCTGTCGTTCCATCCATGTCTGTATTATGAGATATAAAATTTTTACCCAATGAATTGGAGGGAGATATAGTTCCCACCCATATCATAATTATAAAATTCTTATGTGTGCCAAAAAATCATAAACCATACATCATAGCATAACCCATGTAATAAAAATGGGAATCTTAAACATCGTGACATCATAAAACAATTCATATAAGATAAAGGAATCATAAAAATAATTCCATCACAACATAATCAAATAAATTTAATAATAGGGATAGAAACAGAACCCTTTATTATCTTAGATGTAAAATAATTTTGATAAAACACTTAAATTCCATTCTTGAGGAAAATATCCTTTCTACTTCAAAAACACTTTTCGTTTCTTAACATGTCATACAATTCTAAACTAAAAGAAGTTGATTAAAAATAAACTTGAAAATTTATAAAGGAAGGTTATTGGAAATAATGTTTTAAAAAATCATTCATGTCGTATAAGTTAAAAAAAACATTCTTCTCATACTTTTGTCATAAAAGTCAAAAAGTACCTCATATGAAAAATGACAAAAGATTCCTTTCATATCTTTTACTAAAAACTCACCGAAGGGTAAAATTGGATTTAAACAATTGTAGGTGGATGAAAATAATATTACATATTGAGGAAACATCGATGTGGATGATAAAATACACCACAGTAAATTCCAAAGTATAAACAATCTCGGATAAAAAAATGAGATTGTGATATTTCCCTTACCTTAGGCCCGATTTGCTTCGTAAGTGTCTGAACCTCCTCTTCTTTGATGTTCTTCTTTGAGACCTCCTTTTAGGGCACTAAAATTGGTCTTTTAATAAGACCAGAACCTCTATGATGTATTTAGGGAAGTGGAGAGGGGAAAGTGGCAGGGGTTGGATGAGCTTTAATGCTCAAAGTGGTGTGAGGAAGAGGGGGAGGAGGTGCCCTTTTATAAGGGAGGAGAGGGGCTCCTTTGGAAAAACTAAAAATATTATTTTATTATGAAGCCAAATTCGGTTTTAAATAGATAAAAATTGATTTATTTCGAAGCTAAGGTGGGGATGGGTCTAAATCCTATCATCCAATAGAATTTAGACAAGTTTAGGTTCCTATTTTAACCTTATCATTTAGATTTAACATTAAGTTAAATAATTTTACTTTTAGAGTGTCTTCTTGTGTTCTTATACTATAAGGTTAATAAACTTACTATAACAAGCCAAAATAACCCCAAGTTGTTTATTATTAATATATATAACCTTATCTAAGACATTTTCCTAAACCTTATATTTTTAGGAATAAAATAAAAATTAATAATATAATATTTGTTTTAAAAACTATTTAATGTCAATTTTGACACTATTTAGTAATTGATTTTTGTGAAAATTATAACAGAAAGATTAGTTCTAAAAAAGTTAATTAAATAAATAATAACATGTCATATTAACCTAGAAAATTAGTGGAAATCATAAAAAGCCTCAAATTACATTTATTTGGGTATTTATAACATCAATTATGTCAATATTTCATTAATAAGATAATTACTGCATCATCATTGTGTCATAAATGAATTAACTTATTTGAAGTCTAAAAATTACAAATAAAATATCATTATGTATCAAATCTTTTTAGATTTATAATGAATATTTATAGTCGAATTTATCTTATGTATAACCCTATATTAAAAATAATTTTCTTATTAAACCTTGATTTTAACTATTTTAACCATTCTTTAAATAAATTAATAATAAATGTCCTAATCTAATCCAAGTGGGCCTAAATGGTCATATTTTATTCCTAAGGTTGTTTTTGGTCGAATTAAACTTATCTAATAGAATTAGTACATGTGTTAGGGTAATAATAATATCATTTTTACCCTTAATTACCCTATTTACTTTTAACCGTGGTAAATAAAAGTAAAAAGTTACTATTCACCAAAAATTATTTTCATCTAATTGAACCACATTTTACTTACTCACATCAACTATGTCTCTCGGATTTTTGAGATTCCACTCACAGAAGCAGTAAAATTATGTTTTATGAAAAATTCAGTTTTTTTAACTACCACTTAGTGGTTTCACTATTCATCAAAAATTGAATGTTTTTAGAATAATACCAAAATTTCACCCTAGGCTAATTTAGATATTCCGAATCCAAAAATGAAGTCAATTTTGAAAAATAAAATTTACAAAATTTCAAAAAGTGTTTATAACAATTCATAACGGCTAGTTTTAATAATATTTTAATAGCATATCATTGTTTAGTGAAACTCGGTATTGCGTACGATGCAAGCTATCGAGGAAGGTTGTGATTTCGTGTAAAGAATTACAAGCAAGTGATGTGTGTAGTGAAAGATTCCTTTGATGATTTATAAAAACAAAATATTTCTCATAAAAGTCTCGGGTGTTACAGTCATTCCCTTAGTAAATTATTCACTCCCAACCACAAGGCTTCGCTAATACCACTCATTGAGTATAACCTCAATAGGTTGAATTACTCACACACAAGATCGATGTTTCTCTTGATTTATTTCCATCCATATCATCAAACCACTGAAACCTCTATTAGGATCAACGTGGATAAATGATGGTAGTGCACCCCTATCTTTAAGGATGTCACCATAATCTGAGAGAAGACATCTAAATTCACATAAATAGATCTAGTAATCCATTTATTAAATAATAAATAATTTATTATTCACCTCACATTTATAAAAACCCATTGATAAAAACACACTATATTCCCATGACTATTTTCCAAGTTCTCATGAAGCAATACTCATTAAGAAACCACCAGCAGTGCATTGTTTAAACTCCTCCAAGACTCTAAAAATTGACAAAACATCCATACATAAACCATTTTCACCAATTAAAATTAATATTTACCATGTTTAGAGAACATTTAACCCTAAAATATCAATAAAAATAAATGGGTGCTCACTACCTAGCCACTCTTTCACAAAAACCTAAGAGGCATCATACCTCTCAATTAGGAACTTTCCAACTTGATCTCATAAAAAACATAGGGTCCCTTGCTTCCCTATAACCATTGACACCCCTTGAATCGCAATACATTGATTTTAACATCATAGAAACTTGATTTTACACAATATTAAGAATCTGTCCATACTATAATTTACCCCATGACCACCCACCACCCATGCATTGTTCCAAAATAGAGTGTCTACTCATGTTATCCCCACATATTAAAAGTGAATCTTAAAATACATAAGTTTTGGAATCTAAATGACCATGAATTCAAAAATTGACCAAGATACAAGGTATTAGAACTCATGATGTTTTAGATTCTATGAATCTCAATGGATTAACCATAACTGCAACATATACTCAGTGACACCGCACATTCACCAATTCCAAAGGCCGAAGAACCTACCCATGCTTTACATATCTAAAGTAATTTTGGAACCTGGGTAACACCTCTAATGGTATAACCTCATATAACATAATAAATAAACTCCCTATGTTTGGGTCATATTAGAGAGGTCCATTGGGACACAAGGTCTGACCACCCTACCAATAGGTCATAGATCAAGCACATCATGACTACATAGGCCAAAAGTGAAGGGATAAATCTCACTCACATCTCAAATAGAACATGACTTATAAAATTAAAGAATCGCCCATTCAAGGATTATCACACATAAATATCAAACATCATGTGCCAATTCATCACCTTAAAAGGGTATCCGTTATCTCTCGACATCCACACATAATAACATTCCCTGGAGAAGAACCACCTTAGAATAATTTAAAAACGCATATGTCATAGTAGAAATATGACATACCATTCATACCATTCCACTATGCAATATTCTCAACCATAAGGATCCCATATATAGGGATCTCTCCCAAGAACTATTTACTACTCTTATTTATGGATCATAATTTCAGAGGTTTTATATTTTTAACATTTAACACTATTCATAAAAATTTAAATTTCACGTTTTCATCATTTCATAAATTTAAATTCTTAAGATTTTATCATTTGACAAATTTTGTATTCAAAATTTATCATCATTCATAAGGTTTATATTTTTATCCATTTCATTTAAATCCCATTATTTATCAAGTCTCATGTTCTAAATCTTCATAAAATAATATTCCATCCCAAAGTTATTAGGGAAAAGACTAGATAATTTTATTATTGTGATTTTATTTAATCAAAACACCATTTAATAGTCCATTTATATATTCCCTTAAATTAATATATCCTATAAGAATTGTCCAAGTAAGATGCTACCATAGTATTATATGAGAAAACACCTTATAAGATGCTACTAAAACATTAAATAACCAACGGTCCTTTTTTCAAATAGATGGTCATAAATAGAAAGAATATATAAATTAGAAACATATAGTCCAAAGATAGTCTAAATCACCTGCATAATGTGGTTGAAATCTAAATAATATTTCCATACCAAGATGCATATTATGTATATCCATATATTCTTGAAATGATGTATGAATAGACATACCCCTATTATATCATCTAGGAGTAAAAATCCCACTAACTAATAACATCAAAAATAATATTTCCATAGCTTCTCGAATGACAATGAGGACCCACATCTAACCTGCATTTGGACTAAATGAGGAATTTTTATGAATGAGATAATTTCTATCATATTGGATCACATGTATAAGATCAATATTATTAGCTAATAAAGGATTTGTTATTTACTGAGAGGTTTCAATTTTCATACAACGCTTTAGTTGATGGCTGAGAGAGTCAAGAAGAACCCATCTGCAATCAAAAATGTTAAAAATATAGTTCCAATGAGTTGAATCTATAGAATTAAAAAGAAAATGATGGTTAATATCTTCTCTATGTTGGTTAAAAAGATACATTTAGATAAAATTTTGATCCCAAAGTATTGAAGAAAAATATTAGTGGGGACTATGTTGTGTGCAATACACCAAACAAGAGTAAACCTTGAGGGATTAATCTATGTCTTATCAAAAAAGTTTAACCATCTGAAATTGTTATCTGAATTTTGAAAGTTGTGATTGCAAATTTTTTTTTGGATTCAAGCACACCATTATGATAAAGTTCCAAAATTAATAATTCATATATGTTGGAATAGGGATAATTATCAATTTAATGAATAATGATATTAGGAAAGTTAGAAGTCTAAGAATTTTACACATCCCTAATAGTACAATTAGTGCATTCTAGTAAATTATTTTTAGGAAAAATGGATATTAAAGGGGTACCCATCCAGTTTTTAAACAAAAAATTCAGGTAATAGTCTTTGATAACCATCTAAGTAGAGTTAATCATGATGTATGAAATGGCCAATCTAATGGATGGACAAATAAAATAGCTAATATAGTTCAAATTTACAGTCTTTAACATGTCAAAGAATCTTTTTTTGAGAAAGAAAATGGAGTCCAAATCTTTATGAAGAAGGTTACAAGTTATTCTATCTTGTAAGGACTCATTTAAAAGATTATGTTTTTAGTTCCAAGGTCACCTTTATCCAAAGGCATGAAATAAGCATTCTAAGGTATGGTCACAATTTTCCTTTAAATCATTATCCTGGTCCAAACAAAATTTTTAACTTAGAAATTTTTTGTTTTGAAAAGGACAATAGGCCATTTTTAGACCATCAACGAGTAGATCATTTTAGAGACAATTTGGGATTTAACTGGACATATTATGCCAACCATGGAGATGGATTTACCCTTACAAGCAGAGAGATGATTGAGAATTTGGTTTAGAGTGTTGGATAATTAACTAACCTTAGGTCATCCCCAAAAAATGGGAAATTTAAGATATGTGAATGGGAATGAACCTTATTTAATATCTATAAGATTGATAATGGTACTTTTTCTAGGAGAGGAAATTTTTTTCCTAAAGAAATCAAAGGATTTGTTCCTAAATTTTTTTTGACCAGATATTTATTTATAATTAGAAAGGTAATTTTTAAGACTTTGAATGTTCTTTTTATAACCTTGTAAGAAGAGGATAATGTCATCAAGATAGAGAAGATGTGTGGGAATATTTTAGTTTCTAGAAGCATGAATAAGTTTAATCTTGTTCGGATCAATAAGGTGAGTAAGCAATCTATTAGGGTAATATTCTGCAATTGAGAAAATTATGGAAGAGAGGGGATCACCTTGCCTAACTCCCTTGGTGAATTTAAAGTAACCCTTATGGGAACCATTGATGAGGATGGAAATAGTAGCTGAATTGAAGAGAGTCTTTATTCTTCCAATGAATTTGTCATTCAAACAAAAATTGTGAAGCACTTTGAAATTAAAAATCCAATCAATCATATTAAAGGTCTTCCTAATAACGAGTTTAATGGTAATATTGCCCCCCCTGGTGGATCTATTTAATGTGTTAGTACATTCAAAGTCCAGAAAAATACATTATTGTATTGACCTACCCTTGATGAATCCAAATTGATTATAGGAAACAATTCTACTATTTATCTCAGTGAGTCTATTGGCATGGAGTTTGGTGATAATGTTATAAAGATAATTAGCGAGTTTAATAGGTCTAAAGAGATGAATCTCAGAGTCATTGTTCTCTTTGGGAAAAAATGAAAGAAATTGTGTATTCAATCCATGGGGAAGCCGACCATTGAAAAAAGGGTTTAATAATTTTCCAAAAAATCAAATTGGATGACTTCCTATAATTGCATATATAATCCATTATTGAATCGATCGGGACCCAGAGCACTACCCAATTTAAGACTAAAGACTGTGTCTTTGATTTCATGATCAACTGGAATGCTTAAATAATATGACTTATCTTCCTCATTTCCCAAAAATAAAATGACATCAGGTAAAAGATCAGTTTTTACATTCGGACCATTGGAAACATTTTCAAAATAATATATAATATGATTTTCAATGCCTTACATAGTGTTAATAAGGTTGTCTCCATCTCTAAGATAAGTTATCGTTCCACTAACTTTCCTAGTTATTTGAAGAGGCTTGAAGAATTTAGCATTACTATCACTATACAAGAGACATTTAATTTTGGAAACGTATTTACACATGTTATACTTAAGTAAAATAAATTCATTAAGTTTCATAGAAGTACTAATTTCATGTTGAGGATCTATAGTGAAGTCAGAACTAAAGTTGGAGTTTTGAGGTTGGATAAGTTCATTTTCAAGAGAGGTAATGTCACTATCAATCTGTTTAGATCTAGAAAGAGACCAAAATTTAAGGCATTGTTTGAGATGTTTATGTATGATAATAAAATAAAAGGATTCATTGTGATTATTCATAGAAAAACATAATTTTTTGATAATTCAAGAACACTCAAAATCAAAAGACTATGCATTATTAAATTTGAAAGGTAGGGTATGTTTCATGATTTTAATATGAAGACTAACAAGAATGGTATGATGATCAGAGTTCCTCTTGGGATGGATTATGCTATAGATGGTGTTCCAATTGTTTAAAGAATATTTATTTGTGATATATCTATCTAATTTACTAGCATCAACCCTATTGCATTTCTTTCTATACTAAGTGAACTTGGCACTAGTAAAGTTGATTTCCACAAGATTACTATCCAAGATGATAGATTTGAACTCTTGTGAAGAGATAGAAGAGCGATTTGAGGCCATTTTCTCAATTTAGGCGAGGATGGAATTGAAGTCACATATCACAGACCATGGATTATGAATAAGTTTTTCCATGAAATAAAAGTAATTCCAAAATAGTATTCTATCTTGGTATATATTTTTAGCATAGACAATAGAATAGAAAATGTAAAAACATTCAAAATAAAAGTCACAATAATCTAATTTGAAGCATGGAAAATATTAACATTTTGATGTGAGGAGTGATAAAAGAACCAAAGGGTTTTAACAATAATGCCATCTTTACAAGAACCTAAAAAATTATAACCATAGGAGAAAAAGTCAATAATTTTTGAATAGAAATTAACTTTTGGTTTAGAAATAGAAAGTATATTAGGATGATGAGTATTAAGAAATATTTTAGGAATAATAAAAGTTTCTAGTATCTCAATACCTTGGTAGTTCTGAAATAGAAAATTCATTGGAAGTTGGATCTAGAGGAACCCCCTTTTTTTACTTCTAGAGTTCTTCTGCCAAGAGGATCTTATCACATTTTAGGATGAGCCTGAACTAGGTTTCTTGACCTTTTTTCCCTTATAAGAAACAAGCATAACATTACCAACATCTATATTCATATACTTATCAGTTACATTAAGTACATAAGCATGAGATGGAGTAACCATTGGTCTAGCACTTAATGCAATTGGATGATTTTCATCATAATTCAAAATAAAAACTGTTTTATGTGTGCATAAAATCTTAGGGAAATAAGCATGAAAATAATTAGTAGGTGTGGCATAGTAATTTAAGTAGAACATGAAATAATCAAACCTATTCCATCAATAACATGATTCGACATATCAAAACTATTGTTATCAACTAATTTAGAGGGGGGAAGAAGGCTTTTTGCCTTGAAAATGATCAACTCCTTAAGACTTCTGTACCCATGTTTCTGAGAGGCACTATTTAGAGAAGAACCAGGAACATAAGGTCCCAGTTGAAAATCGAATATGACTTTAACAATTGAATACCACGAAAAAAAAATTTCCATCCCTAGCAGTTTTAATTTTCCCCTATTGTGAGTTATCTACTCCCAAGCATGAACTCATTACAGAGTTAGGAAAACATCCTATTATCCTATCTAACGTACCATAAATAGTAAAATAAATGAAAATAACCTCCTTTGAGACCACTTTATAACATTATGGATTAAAATACACTTTATCGATTCCCCAAACTGGTGATGCCACATGACCTCAAGTATTCCTCCCCACACACCAGTGGTTGCAAACTAACAACGATGGTCTATGAGGTTACTCAATGGATACTATATCCTATGGTTAGAGAAATAAATATTATAAAATAATTAATAATCATACAAACCAAATCAGAAAACATTACAATAAGGAAGGTTATTATAAATAAATAAAAATACCTCAAACTATAACTGGTGGAAAAATATATATGTACTAGAATAGATTCGTCATGAATGGATCATATAAAAAATAAACAAAAAATAATAAAATAAAAATGAGTGTAAATCTCATTCCAAACATTTCCTTAGTTTGGTCTGGTCCCATCATCCATACACCATCCCTGGAAGCCAAACATCATTATTTAATGACCCCCTTCCCTAATCATATATTTGTGATAAAATAATGTTATATTCATGGGTAATAAATTTCCATGGATTCCTAATAATGGTGTGATTATAACACAGTAGGCCACCTCCATTTTCTACCCTAAAATAACAAGTATTAATAAACATTCATGGAAAAGTGATAAGACTAATAGACAAATAACTCACAAGTGAAATTATCAAAATAAAATAAACTAACCCAACACTAAGGTTCCATTATGAAACCTTAGGATGTACATACCTAATTTGGCCAATACTAGATATCTCTGAGCATATTGCATTATTATTACAACCTAAGTAACCATATATAAACCTGACCACCCACATGTGATGTTTTAATAACCACCCATAAAGTGTGTATTCCAAACCACCCATAAGGATGAATTCATGACCACCCATAAGTGTGTATTGATTACCACCCACATATGGTTTATTCACAACCACTTGAAGGTATTTTACAAACCATACAATGGTTTTTTCTTTATGAGTAACATGATCGCCTTGATAAGTGTTGTCATTATATTTCATTATTTTACAAAATACCATTCAAAACATGACTATCAATTCAAAAAAAAATCCCAATATGTTCTAAAAAATTTATAAAGTCACAATTCATCAATATAGAGTCACATAAATCCAAATTTATTCCAAAATAATTACATGTTTCTCTTAAATTCCCAAAAAATAAAACGAGATATTGAGGATCAATTACCCCTTTTATAAAACTTGCTTACCATTCCACTTATTTGTCAAAAACATCTCACAACATAAACACAAAACATAATATTTAGTTTCAATTAAAAAACATTGTTCAAACCTTTTTTTCACTTCCTTATCATTCTTAAAGTATCTTTTCAAAACATAACTTTTATGGTCCTCTTTATAAAAAATTACTTCCAATTAAAAAATCACAACTTCATACCAAATTTTAGGAAACTACATAATGATCTGGGATCTCTTTAATAATCAAAACATTAAATCACAAGATCAATTTTGAACTATTTTTTATAATATTTACCCACTTAACCAAAACAAGTCAAATAACATTTATAATTCCACACTTCCACACTTAAGAGGCTATCACATTTCAGTATGAAAAGTCGAGGTCAATTTCTAAAAATTGGAATCCATTGGGGATTCCCCCTTCATGATAACACTTTAACACATTAAAATAGAGCCTGAATATTGAATGGAACTATAACTAAATAATTTAAATTTAAATTATTCCAATTCATGGACCGACTGACATGATCACACAACACATCAATTAGAAATGAAACGAGAATCTGGGTTATATTTAGAGACGACATACCTTAGGATTATAGATCCCATATGTTATATATTGGCCACTTATTTGATCTAGATTTGGAGAAATTGATAGAGGATGGAAGTCAAAAAAATAAGTTATACTATGTAAACATGGATAGAGACCTCTTGACAGTGAGAGAGAAAAATAATATATGGAACTAGAGCCTTAAAAAAAACTCAAGGTATTTATCACACTAAATATAAGTAAAAATGGATAGTGAATGAAGGATTTCCAGCATTTAAGAGGTATTGGTGGAGTATAGGTTGAGATATGTTTTTTTATAAAAAAAATGTCCAATGTTTTAATATGAGTTATAAGGAGAAATGGAGTGAAATGAATTTAAAGACTCCTTAAAAAATATCATCACCCCACAAGATGACTGATTCTTAAATAAGTTTTTCAGTTGCGAACCAATAAACCAGAATTATTGTAGAGCTTTTGGTTAGCCTACCATTTAGCCAATATCCCAATATCATATATCCATTGGGACTAAAATAATATATTGTAGTCTCAGTTCCTTTCACGAGGCCCCTGATTCTCTCTCTCTCCAGCCTTCATAACTTTTAAAAAAATGCCTAAAGGGGGTTATAGAATGCGTTTAACTTAAATTTCAAGTGAATCATACCTCAATATAAGGATATTTTCTAAAAAAGTGTCGCACATGCTACTTTGAGGGGGGGGGGGGGGGGTTTAGTAATTTTTCATTAGGTGTCAAATTTGGAAAAATAAAGTTATCGTCTTGAGTATTTCTATATATAGATTTCTTAGGTGTAATTCATTTATCTACACAAGTCCATTTTTATAGTGATAAAGGTATTAATTTTAATTAGCTCTATAGGGATGATAACTGGGTTTAAGCTTGACAACCATAGTATTTAAGAGTTTAAAACATCTTTTTCATCTACTTTGTACTTACCATGATTTTTACATGCCATCCTTATCAGTTATGTTCCATTCTAAGAGACATGGGTTCTATTTTGTGATTCTAGAGAGGAAAAATGGCTACTAGTAATGTATTTTAGATTCATATGACCACATATAGATTCCCATATTCATGGTTAATGAAGAGAGAGACCTTTTCTAATGTAATAGTTTCCCTCTCTCCTTTAAATAATTACTAGGTGGATATTTTAATAAGGGTTTATAACAAAATTACCATTCAAAGGAAAGGAGTAGGTTACCCTATCAGTTTTTAAAATTATGGATTGATACTATGAAAAAAAGGTTGATACTCCCTCAATTGAGGTGAATATCTCAAAAAAGTAGTGGGTTCACCTCAATAGGTTATAATAGTGGCATGGAGGAAAGGTTGAGTAGATAGAATTATTTGAGACATGTGAATCCTTAAGAACATTGTGGCTACCTTTTAGGTGTGTCATATAACAGAGCTATCAAATTTAGACTTCATGGAATATTTGGTAATCCAATCATTACTAGTTTCTTATGAGTCTCAAACCTTCATGAATTTGAGATAAGATGGCTGGAACCTAACTATTTTTCCAATAATTTTAGTTATAAATAATAAATATATTGTCCATCCTTGTCTTCCTCTAGATTACTCTTATATACTTGAGTTATGGGATGAATTGTTTGTTTTATTTTTCTTTCTACTTTTAGGGTTCCCTAATGATCATTTTTATACTCCTCCTTTCATGATATTTTTATCTACACATGTTGCATATTTTTAAATCATGCAGGATTTGTATATATTCTCGGTGTAAATGGAGTTAGTGTAGAATTTTTGGATTTCATTCTTAGTGAAGAACTTTGTGGATGCAATACTGTTAGAACATAGTGGTACATGGAGTTGATCGTAGAAAGATATGTGGGTGTTTGGAGAGAAATTTCTATGAGTACCAATTTATCTAAGATGCTTATATTGGTTTTCCATTTTTATGGTTGGGGTGTATTTTCCCATTTTTCATTATAATTTATGTATTGATTTATCTTTATAGACCATAGAATAATTTTCAGGATTTGTATACATTTTATTAAGTTTTATTTATCTTTTCTACAATATTACATCCTATATAGATTTGTGTGTTATATATATGGGATTTATGATAAGTCCCCCCATTATGTGTGTCTTTCCATCTTGGTGCTAGTCACCATCCACTAACCTATTAGAGAATGGATTAGGGATACAAATTTGTATTAACTCCACAAAATAGGGGTCTTAGTGGGTTAAGTCATGTCAGAGTACTATAATAGTGTGTTTATCAAACTTAAATTGTTTAGAGTTAACAACCATGTAAGGAATGGTATGGTAATTTAATGAAATGACCTTAATGGGGGTATTTATTTTAGTTATCAATCCATGGATACTATTATAGTTGTTTTGATCAATGTATCCTTTCGCAAAGACTCTAGTTACCTTTTAGTCAACTTAAATATCTAAGAAATAATTTTTATGTAAAAACATATTGGATATGCATTATTTGTTGTCTAGTTATGATATTTAATGTCCTTATTGTGTCATCTCATTAAGATATTATATAATCCTTAGGATTTCATCTTATCAAAAATAGGTTGTTAACCATATATAACATTCCTGTGTTAAGAATCTGGTTTGTGACAATTTTATTCTTGTATTTGGGTCTCTCTTAATCGATTAGTGAGTAAAAAGACATTGGTTTTTGAGGAATGGTTGAGAGATATCTATTACCAAATATCGAAGGTTGTTTAATCTTAACTTTTTAATTTTTGAATATTTTAATTATAAATAAGTGCATAGATCCCATTGAGTTTATTGAGAATAAATATAGATTTTTTTTTTCACTGCATGTTCTGATGGAAGGGGCATCATGAGTTTATGAGGTGAGCCCGATCCTTGAGTTATAATGGATTGGATAGAGTTTGAGAATTTTATTTGCATATGTCTTAGAATTTTACTAAGTAGACTTTGATTCTTGTTTTGATATTCCTGTATGGATCCATGATCCATTAGTATATAATGATTCCTTGAGATCAGAATTGGAGTTCTATACCCTGGAATGATTTTTTTCTATTGAATGGGATACTGTCATTTTTGAGGATGTTGTACCATTCACAAGGTAGTGAGACTATAACCAAGTATACATTAAGGCCCAAAAAACTCACATGTTATTTCTTGAAAACTTTTCAAGATAGAAATATTCGAGATTAGTGATTTTGGATTAGGATTTGGATGAGGATTTATCAAGTGATAGATGTGTTCCAATGCAACCCAATATATAATAGATATCCTCAAGTGAGAATTGGAAGAGTGAAAATTCTTAGTGAAGATTAACCATGGTTGTGAGAGATAGTTATATTTTTTCTAAAAGACATCCTTGGTGGTATAAGAGTAGATGGAGATGGATTATGACATAATCCAGAGCCATCATCACTACCCTGTTTTGGTTTCTATTAGGTGTAAAGTGCTAATAGTCACAACTATGTAAATATTCACATGATGGATGAATATAGTATGGTGTTAATTAATGTAGTTCAGTGTACTATATATGTCCTCTCTTTATGATCCTCATACCATATGAAACTGGAATGATTTATTATTTTTGACATTATATGTTTGGGAGATTGATATTATATTTGAACCCCTATAATGGACCCTTCCTAGCTAGAGTTTCTATTGATGGATAGAATATTTAACTCACCCCTTATGATAAAGTGAGTTTTTTCTTAGTGCAGAAATAGTTCATTGCATATATTAATTTATGGTGAAGGTAAGATCCAATGGTACCTATATCATCATAGATTGGATATTGGTGATATTATTTTGTGGTGATATGTCGTTGAGTAGTAAATGTTGGTTCCACCTTCAGAACTGAGTGGGATCCTTTCAATTGTGGTGAATGGATCCCGCCCTTGTGAAGTTATAGCCATCTACTTATCATGTAGTCAACATGAATTTAAGTTCTATGTTTATGGATGGGAATTCACTTCTTATGAATGTGTATGTGTGTAAAAAATGTTTCTAAAGGGAAACCTAAGGTTATCCATTGATAGGAGTATAATTTGTGCATTGGTTTTTATTTTAGTTATGAATTCTATCCGATTTTAGGTAGAGTTATAAGAATACATTCTACATTCATGGAACATATTAGATGAATCATTCCCTATGCCAGTTCTAGGTGGATCCTCTTAGGCATTCAAAGTATTAATCTTGTATTTCAATGAGGGTACAAATTATGTAACAATATCTCAAAGACTGAGTTATATATTTATAGAGTGGTGGTCAGTATTTGTTAAATTGAAACCAACATGATTGATGCGAACTTATTGGCACAACAATTGTTTGATATTAGACACTTATATTAGAGTACTGTATGTCTTGATGATAGAGTATTGACATGAAAATAATTATTTATAGTAATTTTTATTGCATGGAGAGAGAAATGTTTTATAACTTTGATTGATGGAGGTAGAACCACACCCTTACCTTGTGTGACAGAGGGACATGGTAGTGATATTGATTTAGTATTCCCGTGTGACCAGATGGTTTCAGGTGATATACAAGAATTGTTTTTTGGAAGGTGGGTAGAACATTGATCACTTTCCTAGGAGGATGGTGGTTTCCCTTTTGTGTTCATTATAAGTATCGGGACAGAAATCCTATGTTGAAATCACTCTAGGGAAGTGTAACCTTGGTTATGGTGTGTCTAATGATTCTTTGTGGGTGTACCCATTATATAGAAACCCTTTTTATGCAATACAAGAGGATATTTTCCCAAGAATATTGTTTTCAATTAATATATTTTGGAAAGTTTTATCATGGGTGTAAGGACCCGCACTTATTTCATACATAATCTTGAATTTATTCAAGAAAACACTTCATTTTACATTGAGGATCTTTTCAAGTTTAGAGCTTTAGAGAATTAAGACAAAATATTCATAACATTACACATTGTTACATAGTGGATACCATAAAATCAGTTTCCATTTTCCTCAGAATATAAAACATTAAAACATAAAACAAGACTCGTTGACAATTCTTCAACATTTAACATGACTTCCTTCCTTGTATTATTCATCCATTAACCTGTGAAAAATCATTTAAAAACTTGGGATGAGCACAAAAGCTCAGTAAGGTATGAAAAAGAAGGAAAAAATCTCATTAGTCCATGAATACACAAAACATATGGAAACATTTTCAAAATACATGATTTACACCCATAAAATCTTACTTAGCGTAACATGAGATTTACACAAGATCCATACAAACATAATTATAATCATAAAGGTATATTGGGGCATTACTTACATAATCTTGTAACCATCTTGGCTACCTTAAAATTTGTAACCCTCACGGCTACCTTACTTTGTGTAACCATCACAGTTACACTTGGAGTAACCATACGGCCGACCTCCAACTTACTCATACCCAATGCATTGGAGGGAAATATAGGTCCCACCCTTCATCATAAACAATGCCCAATAGCCAAAACATAATCATTCAACATAAATAATAGCATAAAAACATTGCCTTTGAATCTTATAAAACAGAATTTTAAAAGAGGATTTTAGAAGAAAAGTCCCTTATAAACATCATATACTTGAAGTGATACTTAATTGAGTGGATGGAATATGTATATACTCTGTAAATACACATAATTAAACATAATATAAACAGAACCCATCACACAAACAATTTAAATAGCACATAAATTATAAAGTAGAAGGTTAACCCAAAGAATGGAAATCGGGTTAAGAATTCCCTTACCTTGGGCTTGTCCTACTTCAAAATTGTTTGAACCTCCTGTATAATGGTTAAAGGAGTGTTAATAGGATTTTAAAGAAACGTGTTCATGTTTATAACATATTATATGGTCATTTCATAACCTCATTTCACCCCTTATTTGTTATTATTTTGGGTGAGGTCTTTTGTGATTTTCACGATCGGTTCATGATGAATCGTTCTTGTTGATTGGAAGTGAAACTCCAGAATTGGAATGGAGTATTAGTTACATAACTCCAGTACCATAAATTATACCATTCATCACTTTGGTGCCTTATATGATGATGATTTATAAGTTAAAACATTAATTATGTTCGTTTAGATAATTTAAGTGGTTCTTTGATAATTACAATTTCATTTAGTCTTATAAGTTTGAATCATGAGTACAAAAGAATTACAGAACCTTATATGATTCATAAAACATATATTATAACCTGGTTCAACCATATAAATGGTTTCATGACCAGACTTGAAATAATTAATGGAAATTGAAAATACATCGTCCACGATATCGGTAATTCGACACAAATGGACAATGTTTTTTGATTCTTTAAATAAGTGAAAGAGGAGAGGAATAATGATTTGTAATTTTCCATAATCATGAAAACATCCAGAATATACATGATTCTGGAGATTTCATGCCTCTTGGATAAGAGGGGGTGAAGAAAGAAGTGGAAGGAATCATGAAATAAAGAAAACATGGGAAATTTCTTACAAAAAATTCGGCAGCCTAACAGCGCCTCTAAAAATTTCATAAAAACAAGATTGATGAGAGGAATGGAATATCTCATCAATAATACAAAATTTGGACTGTAAGGGAAAATATTTAATGAAATATCCCAACAAAAGACAAAGGGAAAGGAAGAGAATAACATAAAATGGATGGAAAGAATGAAAATGAAAGAGGATGTTTACCTCTTGATCTCTTCTCCTTGAGATCCTTCTTAAGGGCTTTGATTTTGGTCTTTTGGTGAGACCAGCAGCTCTAGGACGTGGTGAAGAAGATTGAGGAGGGAATTTGGCAGAAATTAGACAATGCTCAAGGCTTTAGAGGTGTGGGAGGAAGAGGGGAGTGAGGGTGGTATTTATAGTGGAGGAGGGGAGGTATTTTAGATTATTTTAATTATTATTATAATATTTTTATCAAGACTATGAATAATCTCAAATCAAGTGGCCTTAATTAGTGAAAATATCATGTGATTTCGAAGCAAGTGGCCTTGCATCACTTATGATGTCATAAATAGTGCATTTTTACTGATAAATTGATTATACAGTATTTTACCGTATTTCACTATTCACCGAAAATTCAAGAGTTTCAGAAAAATACCAAAAATTTACCCCAACCATTTTTCGACGTGTAGAATTCAAAAATGAACTCCATTTTTCAAAAATAATTTTCTAAATATTATTAATTTAATTTTAAAATAAGGTCACAGTTAATTCGAAAAATAACAAAATTGAAGTGCAATTAGTTTTATGTGACATTGGAAAATTAATTAAGATCCCATTATCCTATTGCCATGGGAAAATAAAATAATAATATTATTTACTATTCATGAGGTCATATTACTATTCATATTACTATTCATATTACTATTCATAAGGGCATGTTACTATTCACCAAAAAAACAAGTTTGTTCCATCAGACTCGAAATAACATACTGAACACAATTGTAGATGATAGTTTCTTGAAATTCAAAACATAGAAGAAATAAAATTATGTTTAAAGGATACTTATAAATATATACCTTAAACAAAATTTCAAGCATTTTCAATTTATTTTTAGAAAACCTTGGGATGTTACAATGGGGTTAGGGGATGAAAGAGTAAAGTCAATTCAATGATCAAAACCGTTAGTGGCTTATCAGTAAGAGATGATAGAAAAATCATGTTAGGGTTGGTGGAGCATGCTAATGTGAAACGTCCTTAGTACCAATGTGGAATATTTTTAAAGAGACAGATGTTACAGTGTTGTGTGGATGAGTTTTTCTCATATAATTACCATATATAACCCTATTTAATAGTTAAGAAAAAAAATTATATCACCAGGGATAACCTTAGCAATGAACTTTTATATAGTAGATTGCGATGGTTGGTGTATTTTTTGGGGTTCATGTGACTTGAAGACCTTTCTAATTAGAAAAGGTTTTGGGTGTAGAGGGCTGATAAGAATGTCATAGATTAGAGGCATTTTACCACCTATGTATTACTTTGAGATGAATTGTAGAAAATATATATATGGATGAAGGAGGATGTTTATTTATAATATGGTTGTGTAGAATGTTTGTTTGGAGCTCAAAACTCTAAGATAAAGGAATTTCATATAATCATGTGTTATTTTATGCATGAATTTTTTTTATGTTTTTTCTTTTTAAAAGCCCAAATTATTTACTTTTTTACAATAAAAGGGTTTTATGGTGTAGAGGGCTGATAAGAATATCCTAGATCAGAGAAATGTTACCACTTATATATTACTTTGAGATGGATTGTAGAAAAAATATATATTGATGAAGGAGGATGTTTATTTCAAATATGGTTGTGTTCCATGTTTTTTTGGATCTTAGAACTCTAAGATAAAAGAATTTCATATAAACATGGGTTATTTTATGCATGAATTTTTTGTATGTTTTGTCTTTTAAAAAGCCCAAATTATTTCCTTTTTGAGAATAAAATGGTTTTATGGTGCAGAGGATGTTCTTATTTGGGGTTTTCCGGATTATGGATAAGATTAATTTTTATTTTCAAAATTCCAAGGCATTCTTAGAGATCAAATTGCAAATTTAATTGAGAATAAAACCCTAAAAAAATATTTAATGGTTCCATTGATTTTGGGGTGTGATGTTTATACCTGATATGATATTGTATATAACTATGATATTTTTTCAGACCATGATAGTAATAAATTAAAAAAACATATATATTTTAGTCCTCACACATGTTTGTGTGATGAATTTATTACATCTCATAAATAAAGTATCGAATGGGAAAACTGATATCACATTTTTTTCAGAATAAAGGATTTACCGTAGGGAAACTATAACTTTCATTTTCATTGGAGAATATAGGGTTTTACCATCATGAATAGATTAACTTTATAGAAAGGAAAAAATTATATTAATTAATATATTATAAGAGATTAAAATCCTTGACCTAGAAATCTTGTTTATTATATTTTCATTATCTAAAAATTTGAGGGTTTTTTATAAAAACCCAAGGATTTGTGAGAAGCAATGAAGGGGGATATTTTGAGAGGAATTATAATAAAATATAATCATATATATGATAATGAAAATGAAAAAATAATAGATAATAAATAAATTTTTAGGTAGATATATTTTATTTAATTTTATTCAAGGAATTATCATTAAAATTATTTTTGAAAAAATTTATTTTCCACCTTTATTGATTTTATGTCTACGTTTTTTATAGGGGTTCTATTTCTTCATGGATTCATAGTTTCTTCAAAAATATAGACCCACATTCACCATGCTTTCCTTAGTGAATAATCATTTTTATTATTATTAATTTGTTTCATAACCTCATTCCTAATTATCAGTGGAATTATAAAACAATAACCTTTTTTATGTAATGGAGATCAATAGATAAATGATAGTGGCTTGGGGTTGGGGGTCGATCAGGGTTGGGAGTTTCTATTCTAATTCTTCTCCATATTTATATATATCTTATCCGCTATTTATATATTTCTTTTTATCTTAGTTGTGTTTAGATAGAGTGATGTATGTTGTGGGGGTCCATATGAGGGAGGAGGTGGTCGGGTGGTGCTCGGTGGATGTGGAGAAGAAAGGGAGTGACAAGGATTAAAGATGATAGTGAAAAAATGATGATATTAGACTAGGGATATAGAGATATTGAATCTCAAGTGAGTGTTAGGTGGTTACATGAGGAGGCTATGTTTGACACCCCTCTACTGCGGCGTAAGATGATAAAAACTGGATCGGGAAGAGAGCTGCACATCGAAAAATATGCAGAGATATAGGAACACGAAGGTGTAATTACTATTGTCTCCTAATACCAAACATTTATTTTAATAGGAATAAATGGGGGTACACTTTCCATGTAGAAATTGTGAGATCTGATTGGTTTGGGATTCTAGCTGGGGTGCGTGAGGCGGTCCAGATCAGGTCCACCTAACCCAAGCTAGGCTCGGGTAGTGCACACAAGATAGATGTTCAACATGAATAGTACACCACACACCCATTGGACCATGGAAAACAACCCACAATGTGGATAATGGAATTCCTAGTACACACAATGTGTCCCACATTATCATTCCTGGGGTATTTTATAGACCTTTTCCCCCAGTTGTACGATTTTGGAAAATAAATAGACTATCTAAAATATTTTTTCATATAGATCACTAGGGTGTAGTCTTTTTTTATATCCAAGTAAATTTGGGAGTAAATATTTATAGAATTTGAATTTATCTTTTTATATTTGATGACAAGGTTCAAGCATGATGACCTGAGTGTTTAATAGTTTTGTATGTCCCTATTTTCTATTATATATTATCATTAGCCATGTTCTTCCACAAATTACATGGTTACAACCTCATAATTTGTTTTCCATTCAATGATATATGGGTTCTAAGTTTTAAATATAGATAGGATATGAGAATACTAGTTGGGTAGTTCATATTCTCAGGTTCTATGTTGATTCTCCTATGGTTGGGTTATGAAGAGTGGGACCTTTCTGTTTTTCCAAAACTCTCACTATCCCCATTAAATAATTCTCAGTTTATTATGATAATAGGTGTTAGTACCCCCTTGATCAATAACCACTCTTGGGAGAGGTTAGGGTCCCTATATGAGTTTCTAAAATGGTGACATGATATGGTGAATAACAATATGTGATTTTCCATTGACCAATGTGTGTACCATGTGGAGAAAAATGTTATCTTCTGTGGATTGTAATAGAGACATGGAAGAAAGGATCAGAATATTGGATTCATCATGAATTGTGACTCCTCATTATACTCTGTTATTCCTTCAAGGTGAAACATATATAATGTCCATTTCCTTTATACTTCATGGAATTTTTAGATCCCTAAGAATCCATACATTATCATGAGTTTCAAAACATTGTGGGTTTTGAATGAGATGTTTGAGACAACTATATATTCAATGGAATTATATTTTTTGATTATATCTATATTATATGTCCTTTTGTCCTTATTTTTTACTCTTCTATTCCATATTTTTGAGTTGACTAGTTTCATTTCTCTTCTTTTTTAGTTTTGGTCATTCTAATGAGTATGTTTATATTCACACTTGAAAAATATTTGGTCCAACATATGTTATCTATACATAGGTGAAGTAGTGTTTGGTGATGGTCTTAGTAGACATGGAGTTGTTGTAGCTTATTGGGAGTTGATGTTTGGCAATGAACTTAGTGGACATAGTATTAGATGAGATTGGTGGTATTAAGAGGTGATAGTAACAAGAAACATATGCGTCTGGAACTATCTTACTATGAGGAACTCTTCAAACCAACTAATTATGTTGGAATTCACTTTTGACTATTTTAATTATATATTTCCCCCTATTAATTATGGTTTATGTATTGGATTATGTTTTTGTATCATAGCATTGATCACATACATTATTTAAATTTTAGTCTATTCTATTTTATCTTTTCTGTATTATTACATACTATGTGGAGGTGTATGTTGTGTATTTGAGAATTTGGATAAATCCACCCATCATGTGTATTACACTAATCACCATCCTTTGGACCATTATAATAATACTTGGGGTAGAACACTCGACCTACCCTTACCTAGAAGTGGTCTTGATTGGTCAGGTCATGTCATTCTTATCACATGAATGATATCAAAGAAGAGTGAAAGATTAAGACTGGTTACCATAAGTTGAGTTTAATTTATTTTTAAGGAATCATAATGAAGTTCAAAATAAATTATAGATACTTAATAATTATAAATTAAGATTAAAGACATGGATATAAATAAGTTCACTAGAAAACCTTATTAGATAAAATAACGATGTAATGTATTTATGTCAATATATGATTTGGTTATAAAGAAACTGATTTAATAATTTTATTTATGAATTGATTTTTGATGTAGTATCATTTACACACCAATGATTTAAATTAGTGATATGATTTAGATGAATTTGATAATCACATTATAACACACTCTGGTTTCACTATGATGATTTCTCAATTAATCATGGTGTCTATCTTTGGTAGGTTTCACACAATTATAAAGATTCAATATTTTAGTGTTTAATATTTTTAATCATAAGATTTATTTTTTATTCCTTGGGATTTTGGTTTATTCAAGGAAAGGATATTTTATATGATAATTTAAAGTTCATGAAAAAGTGAGTTTCCATTGAAATTGAGGATCACACCTTAATCAGGATGGTCAAACTATAATGGAGTTAAGGATAGTGTGTATTTTTTAGATCTAAAAAATATTTTATGGGAGACATAATCTATGATTTTAATATCAATGATTAAAAAAATATTTTTCCATGATTAATCATATTCCATCATGACTATGAGCATCACACCCTGATCTGAATAGTTCCTGAAAAGTATCCATATTTGAATATTATATTTTTTAGGATACAATAACTAATGTTAAATATCACTTTTAAACAGTATATTAACTTAATTTTACATAGGATTTAATTTATATGAAACATTAATGTTGATGAGGCTATCCGTATCTCATGGATTGATAATGTACATTGATTAATATATAGTGATACCAAATATTATTATAATTTGATCATTCATATTACTGTAAAATGTGTAATAATTCCTTGAGACAAGTGAAAATAATGAATAAGTCGTTCATTATTAGAAATTAGGATAGATTATCTAAAATGGTTCATGATTTTTAGAATAATATTATACACAATTTTATTTAGTATATATGAACTTAAGAAAGATAAATGACGATAAAAATCACTAGTGAGATTCTTAAATATAATTTATTTTCCTTGTATCACTATTTATTTTATGTAGGTATTCAAGACTATCTTTATGCTCTATCCATGGATTCATTAATCATTAATAATAATACATTAAATTAGATAGTGAGTTAATAACCATTTTACACTAAGTACACATACACTCGATAAAAAGAGTGTGAGAAACTTATTATACCTTGTATCATGCACATCAATTTATTATTTTCATATTTTACCACTATTATTACAACCATTTCATTTTTCATATCACTAAAATTTCACTAATTTAGAAGGTGGTACTGTAGATATTCAAATAGAGAAACATTCATGTTGAACTCAGACCACTAATTCACCCCTCTCTCCATGGTTGGCCATCTCTCATGTAGGTTTGTAATTTGGTATGAGATAAAAGTTTAGGGTGATTATTTTAGGTATACCCATGAAGATCAATAATTCTTAAAGAAATTTTGATTACAATTTTTTCCTTATGATCAAGATTATGACCATTTTATATTTTTAATCGGTATGTACTTTTAATCGATGGTTTAAAAAATTATTGAATCCATAGTTGGATTTTTTATGGATGTTTAGATTTTATAAACTTTCTACTAGATTTATCTTATGTTGGAAGTTATATGTTTTAAATACAAATGATTTTAAAATTTCTCCATTGAATCATTAAGTTCAATTTTAATGAGTTTTCTAGTAGGTTCATTGGAGAGTTTTTCTAATGGAAAATTAGAGGCTATGAGCAATAAGAAATTAAATAATCAAAGGAAAAGAAATGAAAATAAATTAATGAATTTGATGAGAACCACTAAAAATTAAAATTTATTTATTTTAAAAAATTATATAGATCTTGAGAATTAAAATTTTAAACATCAAATTGCTATAAAAATTCTCAATTAGAGTCTTGATTGGATCAAAGAGACATAAATTTCTTGCATAGATATCCCTTATAGGTTTAAGATGAATTATATTTCAATAAATATATTTTTATGACTCGTCAAGAAATCATTGAAGGATTATGATATTAAATCAATGAGGCCATAACGAGTTTATTACAATATTGATAAGAAGTTGAAAATCTGGATCTCTCAAAATAAATAAATTTTAATAGTATATATTCTAAAATTTTGGGTTCAAAGGATCATAAATTTTTCATTTAAATATTTTAGTAAGATATTATTTAGGAGTCATATGAAAATAGATAAACATTTTCATTGGGTTTTAAAACCAATATAATATCTAATTTCTGGAAGAAATTAATTTTAAAAGAGAAACTTACAAGTATCTTTTAAGGATTCAAAATGGATTAAAAATTCTTCATATGAGTGGGAGTGATTCTAACGTAGTATCCCATAATAAGAATAACACCATGGGTGAATGGGTTGAAAAGAAGGATATAATATATTTGAAAATAAACTATTATTTTTAGCATGTGTATTTGAAGAAGAAAAATAATACTAGGAAATATATGATATCAAAAGAGAATGGGAATGAGTCTAGGGGGAGGCTCTCCAAGGTTTTTAAGATACCATTTAATTATTCAATGAAGGATAATGAAATTTACACAAATGTGAAATAAAAGAATAAAAAACCCTTAATATTTGAAACAAATATTTCTTTTATAGAGGAATAAAATATATAATAGAGTTTCTCTTAGTGAGGATTATTTGAAAATAAACTAAAGAAAAAATAGTATAAAATTAAATTGGATAAATCCATGAAAAATAAGAAAATGATGTATTACAATCAATATGATAAATTACCTACCATTCATAAAACATATGAGGAAACTTGTGGATTGTGAAAGCAATTGAGACACTCTACCAAAACTTGTCTTATTTTTTGGAGAAATTGATGTTAAATGAATATTATAATTCTCATAAAAATGGAGTCCTAAAAGTGTACATTAAAATACAATTGAGTTAAAAAAAGTGGTTCTCATGAAACATAGGATGAGTCATAAGGAGATGAAGATATTAGTCACTAGAATAGTCATTGAAACATATTATATGGTTTAACATACCTAATCAATTTTAAATAATTAATGGAGAGTTTTTTCTAAGTGTATAATGACATCTTAAGTCCCAATAGAGTGTTGATAGAACTCTAAAAATTGAGAGAACCATTTACAAGTCTCAAAATTCAAATGGTATTTGAGATATAAAGGTATTGGATTGAATAGAAAAAAGATTACATCAACACAAAATTGATGTTCCTATGGAATCAAAATGGGACTTGATCAAAAGGATGGAACATAAGTATTGAAATTACATAAAATTAAAGTTACAAATCTATATAATTCAAGTTTATTTGAAATAGGAAAAACACCCCTTCTCAAAATGAAAGGTATGAGTTATGAACCCTATTATATTATTTTTGATTAAATTACCTAATGATGTTTTAGCATGAAATGAGATGCATATTTGTAAAATCAAAGAGTTCATTTCAATGGGTTTTATATTAGAGAACCATTTATGGACTTCATATATTATTAATTGATTACTCTTATTTCCTACAATGATTTTTATCTTGTAGGATTATATTTGTTAAATGATATTTATATTATTATGCATTTAATTATTTTGATTATATAATTTTTTTAAGTTCTTTCATGATAAAAAATTATAAAATAATGTCCATGAGATAGACTTACCATAAAAATTATCCAGGAAATCATTTTTTTTGTATTTTTAAAATAAATAATTTTGTGAAATTGGAGAAGAGAATATAGTGATGTTTCTTTATAAAAGATGGATTTAATTTATAGTAAGAGAATGTTCTTGAATTACCATGAAGTTGAAGAAGAACTCCTTATTCAAGGGGAGAGAAAATTATAAAACCCTTAAAGGAGAAGAGGATGTGGTATAATCTCAATCACTTACTCTTAGTTTTTTCTTTGGGTTATATTGTATATGATAGGGAAGAGACACATAAATCCAAATATATATTTTTTTAAAATTAAATAAAGATTTTTGATGAAAAAATATATTTACTTATTTACATTACTAACATTGTTTAATTTTTTTCATGGTTATTCATAAAGAAATGTAAGATTTTGATGATTAATATTTAATATTATTATATTTACAACAAATAAAAAAGGGTAAATTGATGTTACCATTCATTTAATAAAGATAAATTCCATGAATATTTTGGACTATCATGTTATATTTGGTGTTAATATGAAAATATTTATCCATGGTACTTCATTTACATTATTTAATCATGTCATATTTAGAATGTGTTATTATTATTATCATACTCTAGGGTAATTTATATATGTAATGTTGAATTTTTTTCTTAAGTTCAAGAATAATTATGGTATGATGGATTTGATACTAATGGGATATATTAGATTGAAAAGGGATTATTAAAACATTCTTTATATGAAGTGTTGGATCAGTTATGGAAAATGGAACTTAGTAGAGATCATCGTGAATATAAGAGGATATATAGAGCAATTTTAGAAGTAATTCATTAAAGATTATTTTCCTTAACTACCCCATGATAGTTTATGAATAAGTGTAACTCTTTAAGGATTAATAATCACATGGGGTATGAAGAATTTCAAGTATTTTTAACCCCTTGTTATGATTAAGGAATTTTTAATAAGGTAAAAAATTTATTTCTCATTAAATGATGTGTGTCTCTCACAAACACTATCCAAACAAATAGTGTTATGGAATAAACCACTAAATGGACTTGGGTATTAATTAATTCAATTATTGAGGTGTTCATGACACACATATACTTTATATATATATATATTCTACAGTTGTGTATTTTATATTCTCTTGAGGAGATATATTTGTAACTAATATAGAGTTTGATATATCATATTATTATCACTCAGATGATATCAAAGAAGAGTGGAAGGTTTTGGATCATGATTTGAGGTTAATTTTGAGTTATTTCAAAGAAATCATAATGAATTTTGGAACATATCATGTATTACTAAGAAGATTATAGAAGAAGTAATGAATGTAAATTATTGAAATTCAGTGGAAAATATGTTGGGATAAATTACACCATAGTCTCTTTGTGTCATGATATGATTTGGTTCTAAAGGAATTAATCTGATACTTTCACTAATTTATACTTTATTGATGTGGTTTCCATTAATCTATAAAGTCATAAACTAGAGGGATAGTTTACTTTTACATGAATATCACACCACAACACACATTGTTTGAGTCATGTTGAATTATTATGGAATCAATGATTTTTTATTCTTTAGTTTTCATTCCATAACAAGGATCTATTGTGTTTTTATGAAGTCATATTTACCATTATGTATATTGGTAATTCCATATGATAATGTATTAATATACAATAAAATATTTCACAAATTAATCAATAGGTATTGAGAAATTGAGTTTTCACTAAAATGGAGGATTACAAAACAGTTATGATAGTTATTCTATAATGGATTCAAGGATAGTAATTTTTTTTTGAATCAAAAAAATTATTTTATATAATAAAATAATTCTTAAGAAAATAATATTAAAATATTTTTTTAACAAAAATTCCTTAACAAATACTAACCATGGATTGAGAGGTCTAATGTACTTGGAAGAATTAGGGAAAACAAAAAACATTTATCAACAATAATCCCATGTATTCTTATCAAATGGATTTTTTTTCACTATACTAAGTGAATATTAAATAATTATTAGTCCTAAACACCCACAAATTTTTTTTACACTATATAATCTTATAAATATACTATACATATTATCTTCCATTATTACCCTCAAATATTCTCTAACCTCCATGCTAATTATATACTTAAATATTAGGGGGAATCCTTTGAACCATATTACACATTTAGAGGGGTTTATAGAGGGAGAGGGAAGGTAATTTAAGGATAAATTACTTTAGGATAGATATGTATTAGATAATTTATGGGAGTCATCTCCTTTTATAGGTGAAAAGATGTACTTTTTCATGGAAACTAAAGTTAGTTAGGGGGTAAGAATGATATCACATGGGGGTTAAGTGGTGTTGATGAGTTAGTTGAATTCGGAGAGGCTGTGTTAGTAATAATTTAATGTATTACTTTTTGACATAAAAAAGTTATTATAGAAGGTATATGTTTCAAATTGATTTAGTAAAATTCGATCCACATTAGATTACCCATTTTAACACTCTTTAATATTAATTAGAAATTAAATGTGGTGATTATTTAATTACTAAAAATATAAGATGGCCCTTATTAATAAATTTTGATGTGTTGAATCTAAATATGGACTTAATTTTATATTATTAAACAATATAATTATGAATAAAATAACTTTTAAAATAAAACATATAATATATTGAAAAATAGTTTTTGTAGAAAAATTTCATTTTAATCATTAAGTGTTCTTAATCATATTTAAAATTTATTAACAATTATATTACTCTTAATTGGTTTTTATATATTAATAAACATAATCTAGAGTATTTATTTTAAAATAGAACAATTTAACTTAAAATCAATATATTTAGAAATGTATCATTCCATGAAAATAAATGTTTTACTATGGTGACTATTATTTATCTTGGTGACATAATTTTTTTTCTAAAAATTAAATTAAACCAATTAAATATTTTTAGAATTATATATAAAAAATATTTAAATCATTTTAAATGATTCAATTTCTAAAAACCAATTTTAATATTAGCACACATAACATATAAAAACAATTTTAAGAATCATGTATCTTTTAATCATAAAATAAATTATTTACTTGAAAAGTAATAACTATTCAATGAATGGTAACTTATTATATTGTATATATTATCAATAATTTACATTTAAACTATTATTTTACAATTATATAATAAACATCATAGCACAAGAAAAATAAATTTACCAGAAAATATATTTTTATGCGTAAAATGATTTTATTTATTAGTTAACTATACTAAATCAATTTTATCAATGAATTAGTAAAAAATGAAATATATATAGATTTAATAATTTGGGTACCTATATAATTTTTAGCTAATTTAATAGATACAATTTAAAATTTATATAATGTCCTTTGGTTCATTTTGGTTCACTGTTTCATGTTAATCAATGTATTAGACACATTTTACTTAATTATAGGAAAAATTTATTAAAATAGAGGGTAATTATATTCCCCTACATAAATAAATTAAGTCTTATCAATTTGAAAACTAGTATGATGGGAGTAATATCCATATGGAGCTCCCAATTATTGTTTCAATAGTAGATTATCATGGGTTGATTTTTTTTATTATGTGAGTTTTCCTATATAAAATTTGATATAAGTGCTTTTTAAAAAGATCTATTTCATTTTTAATAAAATCCTAATTAGTGAAGAAGAGATAAATTAATAAGAAGTAGATTTACACAAAACCTAAAGAAGATTCTTACACTATAGGAAGAATAATTGTATAACTAAATGTTTTTATTTGAAACTCAATATCTAATAGGTGAGAACTTACACAGTATAAGAGATATAAAAACATTGAATGTAAAAAAACTTTTTTACATTAATTTAAGTTTTTTCATTGTATTTTCATTATTACCAAGGTATAAGAATACATTACTTCATATTTTCATAATTAGCATTTGTATTGGGGGATTGATTTGTGCAATGTCCAATTTATGTGAAAATGAAGTAATGGATTTTTTAGATTCTATATCTACAATACACCTTGGAGTTTTATAACATTAAACTCCAAAACATTATAATCTACCAATCCCTTTAAGGTAATTTCCAATTTTATTCTTTCCACATTTATGACCTATATGTAATAGAATATTCTTTCCTTCAATATCATTGTCATATAAACTTCTGTGATACTCCATCTTTCTAATATTCACTTTGATGACTTTGACTATGATCAAAATTTCAATAAAATTTCATGAATTTGGTTTATAATGATCATAATATTTCTCACTCTTACTCTTATCAGGTCATATTTTTCATGGGGACAATCTCTATATTATCTATGGGATTCATTTTTAACATGGTTCCTTTGAGATTTGGTCATTAATAAATTAAAAAGTTGTTAAAATGAGTGATGAATGATTAAAATCAATATATAATTATCATAATAGATCTCATGAAATCGTAAACCAAAAAAATCCATACCATTTGAAGCCAACACACTAGATTTTGGTTCAACCAAAATCACTTTTTGTTCAATATTTGGTTTTTTATGTTTTTTCTATCTTAATACATGGCCTCAAAAATTTATATAATAAATCCTTATTAATTGATTGATAAGATAATGTGATTAACCAAATCATATCCCCCCAAAGTGTCAAACTATGTGTACAATTAGGCCACTTTGTTATGTGTCAGGTGATGGTTGAGTTAATAACCACCACACACGTCTTAGGATTATTATACTGAGTTGAATCTATTACATATCACATCAACATGAAGTATCAATACAAGGATTTCAATTCTATGATAAGCATGAAATCTCTACTTTACCAAAACTTCCTGATATTATCCTGTACTTATACATATTACCAAGGTTTTATCAAATGTTATCTCATCCTAATAAATAAAAAATCTAGACCTTTATCTGATACCAACTAATTAAATCTAAACCTTAAACATATAATATTACATTATTATACATATAGAATTCCTTATCAAATAAAAAAGGATTGATAAGTCTCGTTTCATTATAATAATTAATAAAATTAATAACCTTTAACTGATAAAAGCCTATGGATTTCTTATCTAATTGAAAATTTATCAGTATACTAAGAAATGGTTATAAACTAATTAGTATTCGAAATATAATAATTTTTTACACAAGATAGTCATTTTTACATTCTAGATGTATCACTTTTTTATCTCCTTTTATCTTGATTTCCTCAAATATGCTCTAACCTCCTCGCTTAGTCCCTCATTAAATATTGGGAGTATTTCTTAGAACCTCATGAAATCCTTGGGATGGATTTAAAGAGGGATAGGTAGGTAAATTTCATCGTAAATTATTATAGGGTAGCGAGGGATGAGATGATGGGTTAGAGTGAGATCCTTTCATATGTTAAAAATAGTGGATTAAAAAAAATGAATTTTATTTGTTATTTAACTATACTAATTATATTTTATAAATGAATTAGAAAAAATTAAATTTCTTTTTATATCTAAATATATTTCAAAATTTGGTAACCTATATTTTTACCTATAAATTAAACAGTTACATTTTAATAATTATATAATGATCTTTAGTTTGTTTTGGATTGGTGTTTCATGTGAAATAAAATATTAATCACATTTGAATTAATTAGATTAGAAAATATATTAAGATATTGGGTTATTAAATTTTAGGTGAAATATAATCCAATAATTTAGGTGAGAGTTTGATTAAATTTTTCTCCATGATGAATCATATTACATCATGATGATGAGGATCATTCTATCTGGTTAATTCAAAAAATAAATATGGATTGGAGTATCCTTTATCTGTGGATATGGTTGAAAATTTTAAAGAGAGCTTTTTTAAATACTATCAAATGACATTGAATCAAGATTTAATATATATGAACTATAGAGTAAGATGAGGTTCTCAAGGATTCATAGATCAATCATGGTCATTGATGAAGATATAAACATATGAAATATATTTCGTTCCATGTAATACACTCTTTTACGCTATTTATCTATCATAATCATTGTCACAATTATGTTTTTATCACATTGTCCATGCACTAACAAAAATTTTGGGGTAAGAGTTTTATAAAGAGTAAAAAATTTCAGGTTTAATTCTGAGAATTGATTCACCACTTCTAGCAGTAAAACATATCTCATCATTCCATTATAGTTATTATGGCAGAAAATATTATATTTAAGGTTCTATGTATTCCCACATGGATCAATTTTTTTCATGATAATTTGATAGTATATTTTGTATTCATCTATATAGTTGTAAAATTTTATTTTTTTAATTGGCATGTGCTTTCACCCAAAGAGTTGAAAATATTATTGAGCTCAAAAATGGATTAAATTTGGTATTTTTGATTTTATCTGTTATTCTATAGGGTTATAATGCTTTGAAATTTATATCATTTCACTTATATGTTGTTTTAAATTTATCCATTTAATCATGAAGCGAAATTTTGATAAGCTTTACACTAGTTTTATAGAGAAATTTCCTAATGGATATGATTGAGATAGTAAAAGTTATTCCTTGAGGAATTAAAGAAAAGAGAGGTAATGAAATTAATAAATTTGATAGATAATACTGAAAATTATTATGTACATATTTTTAAAAACTCTACAGAGACTAGTAAATAAAAAGATAAGATGATAATTGATATTTCATTTCTCAACTGGATGGTTGATTTTTATCAAGGATATATATATTTTATGAGTAGATATTCCTCAGATGTTAAATATGGATTAGAATTCAATTAATAATATTTAATGTATCACTAAAGGATTAAGGGATGAATTTAAGGAGAAACATGATTTTATTTCCAGAAAAATAATATGTAATAAATTTCGAGCTCTTTAATTCCATGTAGATTAGTGGTATGAGTTCTAAAATATTGTATTTAGAGGTTCCAAAACAATTATTTTTAATATTATAACAATATCATATTAATAATTCATATGTAGAGGGAGAAACTATGGTATTGGTTTCTATAAATAAAATAATCTATATATAGAAAATGAAATGTATTTTTAAAAGGTCAAATTGAAATTATACATTGAGAATTAAAAATGATGGAATAATTCTTGAGATTAGTTTAAGAGATTCCATTATAGAAACCCCTGAGATGAGGAAACCTAAAGGATATTCTGTTGAATATAAGGAGATAAAATATTTCATAAGACCTGTTTATTTCTATCATGAGTAGTGGAAGAAGAAGAAGAATTGAGGGAGAAAAATCCTACCAAAATAGAATGTGAAATAGTATTGGGCGAGGCTTACCCATAATGATGAGAGGAAATTGAATTCCTAATAAAATAAAAATGATATTTCTAAAAATTGAAACAAAAAGGAGGAAAGTAATCCCTGATATGTAATGAAAATAATTCTATTATGGAGGAATCAAATTCACAGTGGTGTTATTCATGGTGTAGATTTTTTAGAAAAAACTAAGGAAGTATTGATATAAAATTCTATCGAGAAACTCACTCAGAAATAAGAAAAAATCCCAAATAATATGATAATGTGCCTACCATTATCAAGGAACTTGAGGTTACTTTTTTATGGTTATAGTTATTAATAAACACAACAAGAACTTTTCTCACATAGATACTAGAGAAAATGATATTATATGGTGATTCAAATTCTCATAAAAATTGGTTTGATAATAATTTAATTTCAAATGTGGTTGAGGAAAAATAAAATTATCATATGAAACACCTAATGTGTCATAAATTTAGGAATAATATAATTAATTTTAGAGTCACTAAATCTTTTATATGTTGAATCATGCTCAATACGATTTAAAGAATCATTTTATAACTAGTTTAGGTGGATACCACTCTCTAAAATATAGAAATAATATTTCAGTAAGTCAATAAATATAGGGAACCAATGATCCATATGAAAATTCTAATGGGATTTTATAGTAAAGGAAATGGATGTAATGAAAAACTAAAACACTGTTATGCAATTATTGTGCGCATGAAATAAAATAAGAGGTTTGATAAGAAATAAATGTAGTCAAATGTACTAAAGGTAAATCTATAAATATATAAAATCCAACGTTTTTATAAATGGGGAAACCACAAATTCTCAAAATGTAAGGTATATGTTTTTATCCCAATTCCTTTTATTTGTGATTAAATTAATTGTTGATGTATTAACTTGAAATGGGATATTTATTTGAAAAATTAAATAGGTTATTTCATAGGATTATTGGTTGGATAATAATTAATAGACTATATAGATTATTGGTTGATTATAATTATTTTATATTATAATATTTATCTTATAAACTTAATGTGATGATTTTATTTTTCTATTTACAAGTATTTAGTTCATTGGATTCTCAAAAACTTTTTTGAGGACTATTATGAAGAAATATTATTGATGGATGGATATGAGATGGATTACCCCTATTTTTTTGATGATATTTCCCTTTTTCTATTTTTATAAATACAATATTCTATAAGAAAGCTGTGTAGAAGAAAATTATGATTCTTTGTCAATGAGGGATTGAATATTTAAAGATAGATAGGTCTTATATTTCTTTGAAGATGAATAAGGAGCACTAATTAAAATAGAGGGGGGGGGGTGACCGAGGTTCAATCCACATAAATTTCTCTCTATTTATTCAGATTATATTTTCAAATGGGAATAATTGATATATAAATCAAAAGAAACATTACTAAAATTAAAAAGTTAGTTCTGAATAAAAAACAAGGCATTGATTAAATTGTGTTACAAGCATTATCTCAAGTGAATTTGAGATGTTGGACAAAGTAATTCTGGATTTTTATGATGAGGATTAATAATGATCTTATATATAAAAAATTAAAAAGGATAGATTAATGTTCCTACCGATTTCATGAACGTGAAGTATATTTATCTCATTTTATATCATGTAATTTTTTTTTATCAAAATGTAAAAAATTTTATATGATCAGGCATTGTTAAATTTTAATCATACCAAATTTAAATCACATTATAAAGACTAATATGCTCAAAGGAAATTTATTTGTCACGACCCGTCCTCGGGGCCCGTGCCGTGACTACCCCAAGCCCGCCTTCCATAGGCCAGGGGCTGGCGACTAGCACCAAAGGCGTAAAAATCCCGATAACTGGGAAGGCATTGCCTTTATAAAAGAAAACAAGCACCACATAGTACAAGCGGAAGTAAACACTAAGTACAAAAAGAAGAGCTGAAAAGTAAAAAGGGGCCGGAAATACAAGCCCAACTGTAAAGTACAACTCGAAAGGGAAAACAGCGACTGAAAAGTAAAGCTGCTACGCTGAGATGTCCACTGGAAATCCCACCTGAAGGGTGGGTACAGATAGCTCCTCTGCTCCTCGGGTCCCGCCGTCTGCTCCGAGTATGTCCCGCCCAGTGGTCTGCCTCTGGGTACCGCCTCGTCGTATAGTCCACCTCCAGGTACCGTCCAGTCCTCGAACACTCGGCCTCTGCCAGTACTGGCCGTCGTCTGCAACCAACACAACGAGGTGCGGGCATAGCCCGTGCAGGGGTGAGTATAACGATACTCAGTAGGGACCCCGAGACCCTCAAGGTCTCACTAAAACCAACAAGGATAACCACAAGAAGATCACAACAGATAAACTCTACTTAGGTATATGCCCATACATATACCTAAGTTATCAAGTAACCCATCTCAGTCATGAGGAAATGCAAGGATCATGAGATCAACGGATAACCACTACCCAGGTATATGCCCATACATATACCTAAGTTATCAAGTAACCCATCTCAATCATGAGGAAACACAAAGGTCAAAAGTCTCAGCTCAAACCAGGATTTTCATTATCGAAACCGTAACTGCTGAAGAGCTCCGTCTCTAGAGTGTACAGTGGTCCTGTCACGACTCCGAGGTACTGCTCACTAACCTAAGACTGCTGAAGTACTCCTCCTGTCGAGTACTGCGGGCCAGCCACCCAAACACAGTAGTGCTTCCCGCCGAGGTATGTCACCCAAACACCGTAGTGCACACCCCCTAGTAGCCTGCTGAGGTACTCTCCGGACGAGCACCGCGGGTCTGCACTGTCACACAGGTAGTGCTCCGTCCGCCATGGGTCTGCACCTCAGAAAGTAGTGCTCCGTCCACTGGGCTAGTCGACTCATTCCAAGTCGAGTCGGTCAAGCAGTCGTCAGGTCTCAGCCAGCTATACGGTCTCCGTACTTCGCACGCTCGTCACTGGGAGGGTCCGCTCCACGAGCTACAGGTCGATACTCCAAGTATCTCAAAGTCCCACGAAGAAGTGTCTCAAAGGTCCGTCTCGTCACAGGGGTCTCAACGCAACAGACGGCGCGTCGATCGGACGCCCGGTCTGTGAGTTATTAGCCTATTCGTCCCAGGGGCCCGGTTGGTTTCGTGAGCGAAACCAATCCCGGCCGTATCTCAACTGTACCCCGAACTCCCAATGGGTATACTCAAAGGGACCGTTACTCAACGTAACCACCAACGCTGCTGACGGCTCGTCAAGCGGACGTCATGTCTGTAAGATATCAGCTTTTCTGTTCTAGGGGCCCGGTTGGATTTCGAGTACAATCCAACCCGGCCATACTCCGACTGCATCCAAAACTCAGGCGGAGTATGTCAAAAGTTCCGTCTCATCAAGAGGAAGTCAACGAAACAGACGGCGCGTCAATCAGACGCCCGGTCTGTGAGTTATTGGCTTTTTCGTCTCCGGGGCCCGGTTGGTTTTTAAGGCAAAACCAACCCGACCGTACTCCACCTGCGTCCAAACCTCGGGCGGAGTATGCCAAAAGATCCGTCTCTCTAAGAGGAACACAACGCGGCTGACGGCACGTCAATCGGACGTCCGTAGCTCAAGATATGAGCGTTTCTGCTCCGAAGGCCCGGTTGGTTCCGTGAACGAACCAACCCGGCCGAACTCAAAGTAAACCGAAACCTTGAGTGCGATATACTGAAACGACCGTCTCGATCCAAGGATCGCGTTGCCGCTGACGGTTTGTCGATCGGATGTCCGAGGCTCAAGTTATGGGCCAAAAACCAAATCTGGTTCGAAACGGGGGGGTCCGGGTCCGGGCCGACCCGACCCGACCCCCCCCCCCCCCTGGGGCGGCGCGGCGGCCGGCGGTAGCGCGGCGGCCGGCAGCGGCGCGCAGAGGCGGCGCGGCGGCGCGCGGAGGCGGCACGGCGGCGCGCTGGGGCGGCGCGGCGGTGCGCTGGGCGGCGCGGCGGTGCGCTGGGCGAGACCCCCGCCTCCCCGATTTCCCTTGGCGGCGCGGCACGTGCCGCGCCGGTTTTAAGAAAAACCGCCCCCTCACATGAGGGGGCCTGCTTGTGCGGATCCGAGGGGGCCGGCTGCCCCCCTCCTTCAAAGAACCGCCCCCCTCTCTTAAAGAGGGGGGTTTTGAAGAGCCGGCCGGGGGATTAATTCCCCCAGTTTTCCGCTATCCGGCCGGCCAGCTGGCCGGCCGGTTTTCTCCAACGGGACCGGAAATTCCGGTCCCCAACTTCGGCTTCCGACGCAGGCGGCCCGGCCACCGGTCTTCTCTTCCGCCGCGGCCCGGAACCGGCCGCGGTCTCCTCGTCCCGCCGCGGCCCGGAACCGGCCGCGACGTTCGTCGTCCGGCGCGGTGCGACGACACCGCGCCCCTCCGCCGTACTTTAATTTCTTTCAACGCGGCGCGACGGCGTCGCGTTCTTGATGTTTCTTCCATGGTGTGCGTGCGACGGCGTTGCGTAAAATAAACGCACGATCATCCGCGTGGTGCGACAGCACCACGCCACTTGCTTCCACCCGCAAGAACAAACAAGAACGTTGGAGGGGGTTCGGCCGTGTTCGTGCGGTCCGGCCCCCTCACGTTAAAATAATAACGCAACTTTAAATAATCAACATCCTCACGTTAGTCATACGAACCACGAGCAAGAATGAGATAATTAAATATTAAAACAACATCCCCTACCTTGGTATAAGGTTCGAAGATTTGACTATGTCCGCGGAAGTCGACGTCGCGGAGATCGGGCGTCGCGGTAGTCGTTCGTCAATTCCGTTGACGAAGAGACGCGTCCGAAGAGGCACGTCGTTGGCGAATCCTTGTACGTCGACGAAGGTTGTCCGAGGAAGGTGCGGTGTTCTCTCTCGTTGACACCGAAGACGAAGAGGAGCGGAGCAGCGTTCTTCGTCGGAACTTGAGCGTTCTACGTCAAGTCTTGAGGAAAGTCAAATAAAAAGGAAACAACGAACTCAAGAACCCCTACCTCGATAGTCGCACGTTGACGAAGTCGTGGAATATCGGTGTCGATTCCTTTGACGTCGGAGGAAGAGTCGTTATCGAAGGCGTTCGTCGCGGAAAACCGTCGCGGAAGAGATGACGCGGAAGAAGTACGTCGCGTCGCGGACACGGCGTCGCGGATGGATCGTGTTCTTCGGCGGAGAAGTTCTTCGTTGAAGAACGACGTTCTTCGCGTTCTTCGTTGAGTTTGAAGAAGAAGAAGAGGCTCTCCAAAAGCTCTCAAGGAGACAAAACAACCCAAAATAAAATAAGACAACTTCTTATTTTATTATTACAATACACATTAGAATTTCAAAAGTTTGAAATTCAAAAAGGTTAAACTCCCATAATTAATTAAGTAACTCAAGTTGACAACATTAAATGAAATGAGTTAAAGGGGAGGTTTTGAGAGAATTTGAGGAGTTGGGGTTCGTGTGGACCCCACCTCACTTAATCCTCCCAAGGGAGGTTAAGTGGATGTGGGTACCACTCCCAACTCCCTTTGGTAGGACTTAACTAGATAAAAATAAAATTTGTTCCTCACAAATTTTATTTAACTTAAACTAAAAACCCAAAAACTAACTTTCAACCCGCAACAAACGCAACTTCCGAAAAGGTCTCATTAATCGAATATCGGCGCTGCGAGTTCATCGGTGCCCTCGGATTTCAATTCCGAGCACCGTATCAAAAGTTAGAAATACCCGCTCGTTCGTTCACTGAACGTACCCGAGCCAAACTTCAGAAATTAATTCCGGGCACTCCGGACCTCGGAATCAGGTGCCGTCTGAAACCGCGCTCTTGTAAAATTCTAAAGAAAATTAAGAAAAAAAATTCCCTTGAATTTTACGGGTCTTTACATTACTCCCACCTCAGGGCTTTACGTCCCCGTAAAGATACATCAAAAACTAGGGAAACAAAAGAGGGTACTGAGCACGCATCTGAGCCTCCCGCTCCCATGTGCTCTCCTGGAGATTCCCGTGCCGCCATCTGTTGCGCACAAGAGGAATCGATCACCCATGTAGGACCTGCTCCTATCGATCCCCTATCTCCACCGGGACCTCCGTAAAAGTCACCCCATCGTCAACGTCAAGTTCCCCATGGTCAAAGATGTGTGTCGGGTCGTGCACGTATCTCCTCAACTGAGACACGTGGAAGACGTCGTGCACCCGGTGCAACTGAGGTGGTAGATCCAGGCGATAAGCCACCTCACCAACCCTGTTGAGGACCTGGAAGGGTCCGATGAAGCGCGGAGATAACTTGCCGCCTCGGCCAAATCTCCGAATACCACGTCGAGGTGAGACCCGAAAGAAGACGTGGTCACCATCCTCGAACTCTAGTGGCCTCCGCCTCCTGTCAGCGTATGACTTATGCCGGCTCTGTGCTGTCCTTATCCGCTCCTGGATGACATGGACCTCCTCTGACGTGGCCCGGACCATCTCTGGTCCCACAAGAGCTGCAAGATTTCTTCTTTGCCGAAAAGAGAAACCTGGTCTCATCCCCTGGATGAACCACATTATTTGCCTAAAACAGTCAATCCTAACATGGATGATACTAATCCATACCAAGGATGACGTCGTAAGGCCTCGACGCTACTACTAAGAGATCCAACCGTTACTCTCGCCTCCAAGGGTTGAGTCACACTGTCGGCATCAATGTGTGGTAACTGGTCTCCTCCAGTAGATGTCTCACAAGTGAGGGTCAAGTCAACAGTCAACTGGAACCTCTTAGTAACATCACAAAAGAGGACAGGAATGAAAACATCACAAAGGATGCGTCTTTTATTATTGCAGCTCATAATACAAGACGCTACACAAAAGCAACATCAACATGGAACTAGAAGTACAAAAGACGTATCCACTAGTTCCTCCCCTGTCCACCTGCTCCCAGAGCTCCAGCATTTGTCGCTGCCTCAACCTCGGTGGCTCCCTCCAAACCTGCGGATCGAGGAGTCGGACAGTCACGTGCCAGGTGACCCTTTCCACGGCATGAGTAACACAACCTACTCCTTGCACGGCTAGCTCTGTTCCCACTCCGGGTGCCCTGCACCACCGGTCCTAAAACCCAAGATCGCCCAACTGCTGGTCTGGTCCTCCTGGACCTCTGCATCATCTGTCTACTGCCCACAGATGACTCGGCTTCTGATCGAAAAACACGCGGCAAAGGCAGAATCTCCTGTACACGCTCGGGGTGTAGAGATACTGGCACAAACTCCACCCTGAAGAAGGTCTCGAAGTCTTCCCATGCGAAGTTCATCTCATCGCAAAACTGAAACAAGTGGCTCCACCACCTACCTGCTGCTGCCTGAAGGAGGCTGGTAGCAAAGATCACCATGAAGTCTTCCGGCGTCCCCACTAGCCTGAAGACTCTCACCACAGCCTCCAGCCAAACCTCAGCCGCCTGCGGGTCCGTCTCTCCCCGGAACCTGGGTGGCCTCTGCCGTTGGAACTCGTGCAGCGCGCTCAAGCGTCATGCATCGCCTACTGCTGGGGCTGGTGGCATCGGTGGCCCAACGTATGGTAGTACCGCTGGTGCCTCCGCTGGTGCCTCAACTGCAAGAGGGCCCTGCACTGAAGCCTCGTCACTCGACAGACTGTCAGCACGCTCATCCCTCCGGGATCTAGCTGGCTGCCGTCGTGGGGCCATCCTGAAAGAAACAACGTAACACGATCAAACGATTATACCTGGTGAGCTGACCTGGTTTGAGCTGTTTTAAGGGGAAAAACCTTTGAAAACACACACGCAATCAGTGTTTTCATGCACAAAGTCGGAAATCAGTTGTCAGGGTCCTGGTGTATGGATACGTCGGCCGCCCGCACCAACACTGGACTCCCTGGACTGAAAACCACACTCGGTACCCTTAACACTATTGCTTCATAGAAAGAAAGATCAGAGTCTGCGGTAGAACCGACCACCTTTGATACCAATTTGTCACGGCCCGTCCTCGGGGCCCGTGCCGTGACTACCCCAAGCCCGCCTTCCATAGGCCAGGGGCTGGCGACTAGCACCAAAGGCGTAAAAATCCCGATAACTGGGAAGGCATTGCCTTTATAAAAGAAAACAAGCACCACATAGTACAAGCGGAAGTAAACACTAAGTACAAAAAGAAGAGCTGAAAAGTAAAAAGGGGCCGGAAATACAAGCCCAACTGTAAAGTACAACTCGAAAGGGAAAACAGCGACTGAAAAGTAAAGCTGCTACGCTGAGATGTCCACTGGAAATCCCACCTGAAGGGTGGGTACAGATAGCTCCTCTGCTCCTCGGGTCCCGCCGTCTGCTCCGAGTATGTCCCGCCCAGTGGTCTGCCTCTGGGTACCGCCTCGTCGTATAGTCCACCTCCAGGTACCGTCCAGTCCTCGAACACTCGGCCTCTGCCAGTACTGGCCGTCGTCTGCAACCAACACAACGAGGTGCGGGCATAGCCCGTGCAGGGGTGAGTATAACGATACTCAGTAGGGACCCCGAGACCCTCAAGGTCTCACTAAAACCAACAAGGATAACCACAAGAAGATCACAACAGATAAACTCTACTTAGGTATATACCCATACATATACCTAAGTTATCAAGTAACCCATCTCAGTCATGAGGAAACGCAAGGATCATGAGATCAACGGATAACCACTACCCAGGTATATGCCCGTACATATACCTAAGTTATCAAGTAACCCATCTCAATCATGAGGAAACACAAAGGTCAAAAGTCTCAGCTCAAACCAGGATTTTCATTATCGAAACCGTAACTGCTGAAGAGCTCCGTCTCTAGAGTGTACAGTGGTCCTGTCACGACTCCGAGGTACTGCTCACTAACCTAAGACTGCTGAAGTACTCCTCCTGTCGAGTACTGCGGGCCAGCCACCCAAACACAGTAGTGCTTCCCGCCGAGGTATGTCACCCAAACACCGTAGTGCACACCCCCTAGTAGCCTGCTGAGGTACTCTCCGGACGAGCACCGCGGGTCTGCACTGTCACACAGGTAGTGCTCCGTCCGCCATGGGTCTGCACCTCAGAAAGTAGTGCTCCGTCCACTGGGCTAGTCGACTCACTCCAAGTCGAGTCGGTCAAGCAGTCGTCAGGTCTCAGCCAGCTATACGGTCTCCGTACTTCGCACCCTCGTCACTGGGAGGGTCCGCTCCACGAGCTACAGGTCGATACTCCAAGTATCTCAAAGTCCCACGAAGAAGTGTCTCAAAGGTCCGTCTCGTCACAGGGGTCTCAACGCAACAGACGGCGCGTCGATCGGACGCCCGGTCTGTGAGTTATTAGCCTATTCGTCCCAGGGGCCCGGTTGGTTTCGTGAGCGAAACCAATCCCGGCCGTATCTCAACTGTACCCCGAACTCCCAATGGGTATACTCAAAGGGACCGTTACTCAACGTAACCACCAACGCTGTTGACGGCTCGTCAAGCGGACGTCCTGTCTGTAAGATATCAGCTTTTCCGTTCTAGGGGCCCGGTTGGATTTCGGGTACAATCCAACCCGGCCATACTCCGACTGCATCCAAAACTCAGGCGGAGTATGTCAAAAGTTCCGTCTCATCAAGAGGAAGTCAACGAAACAGACGGCGCGTCAATCGGACGCCCGGTCTGTGAGTTATTGGCTTTTTCGTCTCCGGGGCCCGGTTGGTTTTTAAGGAAAAACCAACCCGACCGTACTCCACCTGCGTCCAAACCTCGGGCGGAGTATGCCAAAAGATCCGTCTCTCTAAGAGGAACACAACGCGGCTGACGGCACGTCAATCGGACGTCCGTAGCTCAAGATATGAGCGTTTCTGCTCCGAAGGCCCGGTTGGTTCCGTGAACGAACCAACCCGGCCGAACTCAAAGTAAACCGAAACCTTGAGTGCGATATACCGAAACGACCGTCTCGATCCAAGGATCGCGTTGCCGCTGACGGTTCGTCGATCGGAGGTCCGAGGCTCAAGTTATGGGCCAAAAACCAAATCTGGTTCGAAACGGGGGGGGTCCGGGTCCGGGCCGACCCGGCCCGACCCCCCCCTGGGGCGGCGCGCTGAGGCGGCGCGGCGGCGCGCGGAGGCGGCACGGTGGCGCGCTGGGGCGGCGCGGCGGTGCGCTGGGCGGCGCGGCGGTGCGCTGGGCGAGACCCCCGCCTCCCCGATTTCCCTTGGCGGCGCGGCACGTGCCGCACCGGTTTTAAGAAAAACCGCCCCCTCACATGAGGGGGCCTGCTTGTGCGGATCCGAGGGGGCCGGCTGCCCCCCTCCTTCAAAGAACCGCCCCCCTCTCTTAAAGAGGGGGGTTTTGAAGAGCCGGCCGGGGGATTAATTCCCCCGGTTTTCCGCTATCCGGCCGGCCAGCTGGCCGGCCGGTTTTCTCCAACGGGACCGGAAATTCCGGTCCCCAACTTCGGCTTCCGACGCCGGCGGCCCGGCCGCCGGTCTTCTCTTCCGCCGCGGCCCGGAACCGGCCGCGGTCTCCTCGTCCCGCCGCGGCCCGGAACCGGCCGCGGCGTTCGTCGTCCGGCGCGGTGCGATGACACCGCGCCCCTCCGCCGTACTTTAATTTCTTTCAACGCGGCGCGACAGCGTCACGTTCTTGATGTTTCTTCCATGGTGTGCGCGCGACGGCGTTGCGTAAAATAAACGCACGATCATCCGCGTGGTGCGACGGCACCACGCCACTTGCTTCCACCCGCAAGAACAAACAAGAACGTTGGAGGGGGTTCGGCCGTGTTCGTGCGGTCCGACCCCCTCACGTTAAAATAATAACGCAACTTTAAATAATCAACATCCTCACGTTAGTCATACGAACCACGAGCAAGAATGAGATAATTAAATATTAAATCAACATCCCCTACCTTGGTATAAGGTTCGAAGATTTGACTATGTCCGCGGAAGTCGACGTCGCGGAGATCGGGCGTCGCGGTAGTCGTTCGTCAATTCCGTTGACGAAGAGACGCGTCCGAAGAGGCACGCCGTTGGCGAATCCTTGTACGCCGACGAAGGTTGTCCGAGGAAGGTGCGGTGTTCTCTCTCGTTGACACTGAAGACGAAGAGGAGTGGAGCGGCGTTCTTCGTCGGAACTTGAGCGTTCTACATCAAGTCTTGAGGAAAGTCAAATAAAAAGGAAACAACGAACTCAAGAACCCCTACCTCAATAGTCGCACGTTGACGAAGTCGTGGAATATCAGTGTCGATTCCTTTGACGTCGGAGGAAGAGTCGTTATCGAAGGCGTTCGTCGCGGAAAACCGTCGCGGAAGAGATGACGCGGAAGAAGTACGTCGCGTCGTGGACACGGCGTCGCGGATGGATCGTGTTTTTCGGCGGAGAAGTTCTTCGTTGAAGAACGACGTTCTTCGCGTTCTTCGTTGAGTTTGAAGAAGAAGAAGAGGCTCTCCAAAAGCTCTCAAGGAGACAAAACAACCCAAAATAAAATAAGACAACTTCTTATTTTATTATTACAATACACATTATAATTTCAAAAGTTTGAAATTCAAAAAGGTTAAACTCCCATAATTAATTAAGTAACTCAAGTTGACAACATTAAATGAAATGAGTTAAAGGGGAGGTTTTGAGAGAATTTGAGGAGTTGGGGTTCGTGTGGACCCCACCTCACTTAATCCTCCCAAGGGAGGTTAAGTGGATGTGGGTCCCACTCCCAACTCCCTTTGGTAGGACTTAACTAGATAAAAATAAAATTTTTTCCTCACAAATTTTATTTAACTTAAACTAAAAACCCAAAAACTAACTTTCAACCCACAACAAACGCAACTTCCGAAAAGGTCTCATTAAGCGAATATCGGCGCTGCGAGTTCATCGGTGCCCTCGGATTTCAATTCCGAGCACCGTATCAAAAGTTAGAAATACCCGCTCGTTCGTTCACTGAACGTACCCGAGCCAAACTTCAGAAATTAATTCCGGGCACTCCGGACCTCGGAATCAGGTGCCGTCTGAAACCGCGCTCTTGTAAAATTCTAAAGAAAATTAAGAAAAAAAATTCCCTTGAATTTTATGGGTCTTTACATTATTGATGTAATTTTGTGTTGGTTTCCTAATAATACTCAAGTAATGAAGTATTTGAATCTCATGTGGGGTATTATAGTGCACAAATAATACTAATATATTTCTTTCATGAAGGTTTTGATCTATTATTAATGATGGGATTCAGTAGAGATCATCATGATCATGAGATGATATATGTATATATTTTTTAAGTAAGTCATTGTATATTATATTACTTAGCTTTCTCATGAAATCTTATAGATATTAATAACTCTTTTAGGATGCATAATCACATGGATTATGGATAATGTGAAGGATTTTATGACTCCTTTTGATGACCAAGTAATTTTCCATTGAAAAAAAATGCTTACTCATTAGGGGATGATGATCTCTAACAAACAAAATTTAATTCAATTTAATAGTGTAATGAACCAAAAAATATATTTTTATGGATTATATGCATTGATGATGAGTTAATAACACACTAAAAAACTTTACATGCATATATTATATAGTTTTCTCTTGAGGATATGTTTTTGGGATTGATATAGATATTGATATATTATATTCTTATCAAATGAACTATATTGAAGAAGAATGAAATATTTAGAATCATGATTTTAGGTTGATTTTTTGTTTTTTTAAAGGAATAAAAATAAATTTGGGAATAAAATATGTATACTAAAGAATATAGGTGAAGAATACAAAACATAGAATTTAAGGAGTTCATATGAAAAACTTGTTGGAATAAATCATAGTGAAATGTATTTATTTCACATCATGATTGGTTTTGTAAGAATTTATTGAATAATTATATTAAATCATCACACTATGATGTGATTTAATTTATTCCATAATGAACCAATGTAGAGGGATACTTAACTATAATGTGAGAATCACACCACATCATACACTAGTTGCTGTGTGATGATTTCTTGATGAATCAAGAGGTGTACCCTTTGTAGGGTTCATGTTTTAATGAATATACAATATTTTTTTGTGAAAATATGTTCACCATGAGGTCTATTAGTTATTTTATTAGATATAGGATTTCTCCATGGTATATGAATTTACATCAAAATCCATTGGTCATGAAAAATTGAGTTGTCATTGAAATCGTTGATTGAATCATAATTTGGATAGCCATACTGTAATAGATTCAAATATAGTTTTATATATTGTTGGATCTAAAAAATTATTTTAGGAGATATATAATCTAAAAATTTAGGATCTAATTTTGATTAAATATTTCATAGTGATGAATTTCATTTCACCATGGAAATGAGTATCGCATCATGATCTAGTTAATTCTAAAAATGTGTCCATATTTTAGTATCCTATATTTTGGGATATGGTGAATATTTTTAAGGATAAATTTTCAACAACCTATCTGATGAGATTCACTTGGGATTTAATGGTAATGAAATGTAGTGGAATATTAGGATATCCAAGATTCATGAATTGATAATGACCATTCTTAAAGACAAAAAGATATGAAATATTTTTTATAAGTAGATCATTCTAGATTTTGTATAATGTGTACTAAATTATATAAATGTAATAAAAATATAGATATAAAATTTTATAATATCCTTGTATCATATTGGGATGTTTGCCTATACATATTCTTAGATCATATAATATGATTTTTGTCTATCATAGTGCACGATATAAATTCTATATATGATATCAAATGATTTAATTATACAACTCCTTCCCAATATATTTTTTATTATAAATCATTAATATGATTTAGTTTTGGATATACATGCATATTACATGTTTTGAAATGTACAATGATTATAAAAATCCATTATGACTTGAATTATCATAATACATTTTGGATGCCATGAGATATTATCCAACACTAAACTCTCATTATTTAATAAGCAGAGTTTATAAAAATGATGGTATCCATATATCAGTTTGAAAAGATAACTAATAATCCATATATGAAGATCTTTTCCTCCATTGTCACCATTTTTTAATGTGAAAATGGTACATTCACTCCTTTAGTGTTTGAGTGTCATCTAATTACAAATGGGGATCCATGGTCAGTGTACCACCCATTGAGGTCATAACCTTTTGTCTATTTCTCTACGATCCTAATAAAGTATACCATATATCATTTGAGATATATAGAGATTATTTTGATCATGGTAGGATTTTATTTTCTATTCTCCATTTGAAATATTTTTTCTATTTATGATAGATCAAGAAATTTAATGGGTTTATTATATTTATGAGATCATTTTTTGATCCTCTTAAACCCACTAGTGGTATAAAATCCATGATCATATTTGGATAAACATGTTTTTATACTTATTTACCAAAGAACATGTATATAATAAGTAAATTAAGTCCATATCATAGTGTATAATATAAATGGATGATTTTATTTCTCATAGTCATTGTATCTGACTGTTGTATATTATAAGGTAAAATTTAGTGAAAAAATTTGGTTTTATTCGATATTTAAAGTTATGCTATGTGATATCATTGGATATAAATGAATCCATTATTTCCAAAAAAATAGGTTATTGTGTCGTATTAGTGATATATGTGATATCATCAAATATGTTTTGAATATTATGATATCACTTATTATTTTCACCAATATCAATATTGAATTATAGTTGATTATATCATTAAATATTAATCAAAGTATAAGAACTATACATGGTTATCTTAATATATGAAAGATAGATTATGATTGATAATTTGACATTATCAGTCATAAATTATGATATGGTATAAAATGTAAAAAAATTAATATTTTGGAAATAATTTCTTATGGTTTATAATTTTATTAAAATGAAAAGTTTTATGAATTGTAAATAATATATTTATATTCCTAAATAAAATATTAAATGTTTGTATTTATATCTTCTGTTTGGAAAATAAATAAAATGTTTATATATTTATTTTTTCCTTCTAAATATTCTAATTTATAAATTGTTTATGAAATGTGGATATTGTGTATTCTTCAATTTATGTCATAAAATTATTATTATAAATTTTCAATTCATGCATTACATGATAGGAACAACAATATAAGAATTTTTTTTTCATATAAAAAAACCAATTTTTTTAATTAAATTTATTATCTTGAATTTAGTTTGTTGAATATAGTTTATACATATTAGGTTCTATAGTTATAATGAATTTTATTTCCTCTTGAGTAAAGTATCCATGTGTGGAGGAAATTTATGATAGATGTACCACTTGGATATTGCATTATGTCTTGGGGAAGGTTAAATATTTTTGAATTTATTAGTACTCATGTGAAAATTATCAATCTCACATAATTATGGACATTTACATGAAAACATTTATGTTAATTATGTATAGGGTGAATTCAAGAATTTGTGAATATGTTTAACTTCTATTTTTTGGGGAGTAAGAAAAATTATTGGTTATGTAAAGAGTTAATATTTAATATGGTGTGAACATATTAATTTGGGTCTTGGAATATGGATTCCAAAACTATGTCATTTGAAAAATGAAAAAATAAATGAATAAAACCTTAGATAATAATGAATACATGAGATTAAATATGTGAATTAAATATGCATGTGATGTATATTAAATTGGTGATTCATTGAAAGGAAACCCCTAAAATAAGAAGTCACATATTTCTTCTAACGAAAAAACACTTCAATGCATCAATCATATGACTGGGCTATCTCATGCTATAGAAGAATGTCCATAGATTATCTATTTGTAAGTCATGATGGAAATGGATATTCCAAAAATTAGTTAACAAAATCCCATTATGAGATTTGGGTTACACATAGTTAGGAAACTCTATGATTTAGGATACCGGAGGAATAATGTTAAGTTCATATCCATTATATAGATTTAGGTAAAGAGTTACCCACTCAACTATCTAAGAATAATATGTGTTATGATTAGAATCATAGGATTCCTAAAATAGAATATTTTTAGGTAAGCCTTAAGGTGTAATAAAAGGATACAAAAATATAGATCTTGGCTCACTAAATTAATATTATGTATTTATACATCCTTTTTAGTTATAATACTTTATTCAAAATACCTAGAAGAAAATATATAAAACATGATACTCACCCATATATATTTTTCTGTTGTACATTATGACCAGCATCATGTATATCATTTTGAGATATCTAATAGGTAAGACCAATAAAATAATTCTAGATTGGTATGTAATGCTGGAAAGTGTTCTCATAGAGAAGAGTTAAGATCATTTGAATGTAAATTTTTTAGAAATGAATTTCTTAATATCTAACTTATGGGTATTAGATACTAGGTGTGCATAAACATTTTTGGTGGTACACATAGACTAAAAGATACAAAGGAATTGAATATGGGTAAATATGATCTACATATTAGAAATAGATAAAGAGTTTCTATGTTTGAATTAAACAATTATAATATAATTATAATTATAGGATTAGTTCTATAGTTGTAGAAATATTATTACTTTCCCACTATAAACAGAACATTTATTTCTATATCTTGTTTGAAAGGGGATAAATTTAAATTCATTATTAAGAACATATGTTTTTATATATATATATTTTAAATTTTTTATGGAATCCTGAATATGGTAAAAAGTTTATACATTCTTGATATATATAATCCTATCTACAACATTTAAAATAAAATTTTTATTGTTTTATTATAATGCCACATACCATTATCATTATCTCCTTAGACATATTAAAAATAATCAAAACCAAATAATCCATATAGGTTTTTTTAGAACCATTTTATTATGAATAATTTTATCATGATGAATATTGTTTATTTGAAAAATGACCAAAGAAACTATTAATGGAAAAGAGGAAAGGCCTAGTGTATTGTTGAATCCTATGAACACTGATGTATGTAGTACAATGAGTACTCAAAAAATTGGTGGGTTTAAGTAATTCATAACATTTATTGATGAATTTGGTTATTATGTTTATGTGTTTATAATGAGACAAAAGTAGGAATCTTTTGAAAAGTTAGAAGTGTTTCAGAAAAATATATGGGATCGATAAGAAAAAAGAATTTAGATTCATTATTTAGATCAGCATGGTGAACACCCATGTTAGGAATTCATTGATGATTTGATAGATTATGAAATTATTCAATAAATCACTCCTTATAAAACACTATATTGGAATGGTGTGTTTGATTGGAGGAATTGTACCCTATTATAAATGGTTCATTCAAATCTGAGTTAGTAAAACATTACAATTTCATTTTTGGGATATTATTTAGAGACTAATTCATTCTAAATTAAACACATACCATCTAAAGTATTCATAAATACATAATATGATATATAGGCTAGGAAAAATCCCAATATGTCTTTTAGGAAGATTTAGATTTGTGAAACACTTTTACAATGTTTTTTATTGATAAGACTAGCCTCAATTTAGAATATATATTATTTATTTGTTATCCCAAGGAATTTAACAAACCAGCCTAGATAATCTGTTAATCTGACAACCAAACTTGCCCAAAAATAACATTAAGTTCATTCATAATCCTCATGGGACAATGACTAGAACCTGACATCAAAGAAACTAAAATTGGGAATTATTTTCCCACTAACAATGAAAAAGTAAAATAAACAAGGTAGTTTCTTATCAAAATAAACTCCACTAGAAGTAATTTACCAGAAGTCAAGAAGTCCTAAAAACCCTAATTACTAAAATCCAAGTACCAAAATAAGAAGAAAAAAAACCAAATATCTAAGGACACAACTCACTTATTCCAATCTTCAATATCCGAATCCACATATAAGAGATCTTGTCCCTTTTCTATAACCTATAAGAAGATAACCTATAAATAATGAAAGTACAAGTAGGGTGTCAGATGAAATGACCAGTAGGGTTTCACCAAGGATTTTATAATAGAATAAAATAACAGATTAAAAAAAGGAATTATTTCAATTTTAAAATAAATAGGTTTGGAATTTAAAATCAATTTTTAAACAAATCATGATATACAATTCAAATAAAGGAAAATACTTTAAGAAAAGGCTTTACAAGTGATTTAATGTTTTTTAAAATAATGGATTAAATAAATCATTTTATATAAAATAGTTTATATAAATTCATAAGGAATATAAATTAGTTTAACAAACTTTTCTTTCATTTAAATCTCAAATATAAACAAGCGAGCAACAAGATCATCTGCCAAATAGGTAAGAAAGTTCTAGTATATAATAATCATCACTCTCTAAGTGATCATGGAAATATGCGTACATAGATATCCCTTTGAAACTAGCCAAAGATGACTCATCACCATCCCATTAGGGAGGTAAGCTACTGTATTTATGTTTTTTAATGTTTTATAATCATAGATTATGTGAAAATAACTAACTATCTCCCTTAGGCTTTCATTTTATCTTTCACAATTAATGATGTGAAATTTATCATAAGACTACTTAAAATAAAATTAAATCCCATTGCCCCGTTTCAAATGTTTATTTTCCATTTAAAACCAAAATTTGTTTTAATATGAAACATGCATTTGTAATAAGATAATACCAATGGGTTTATATCAAAAAAATTTAATCCATTTTCACAATTTAAAAAATTCCATCAATTTTATTTCAAAAATTAATTTCAATAATTCAATTGAAACCATTTACATCTATTTGAAAACACACCCAAATTCAATGGAATTGGGGGGGGGGGGGTCCCAATTTCTTTGTAAAACCATTTCAAACCCCCCAATTCACAAGAATTAGGTCTTAATAGAAACTATTGAAATAAATTTAAAACAATTCAATTTGAATCAAAAAATGAAATAAATATAGCAATTTAATGTTAGTCAATTTTTTAAAGTGGGGGGAATCAACAACCGTTTTCCTAAAACTCAACACCCACAACGAAACCCTCCAATTAGAAAAAAGGTGCATAAGACCTATAAAATCAACCTAGAAACAAGATCTAAAAAAATAGTGTAGATACATCAATTTAATGACGATACATTAAACCATAAGGCAGAGAAAGAGAAAGAGATGAGAAAAAAATGGAGAATGATTATCCAAGATTTCATACCGGAAGAAGAATGAAAATAAAACATTGAACGAAGTGACCCAGAAGTCTTGGAGAGATTCAAGATCACTTAGGGAATGATTTAACTCAAGAAAAAGGAAATTGGTGGGGATGAAAGATGAAAATTTTAGCTGGGCTGCCTGCATATAACCGACACTCAGTGAATTACACGTTGTCAAATTCCGTTACATGTTGTGGAATCCACAATGTCCAAAAATGCCTAAAACACCATTTTATCAGATAAAAAAATATTTATTAATTAACTTAAAATATTTAAATAATCATCACCTTGTGTAAATTTCATAGTGTGAACCCTTCATGGTATGAAACTAGTTACCATTACACATCCTGTAACCTAGTTACAAGGTCTGTAACTTCTGCAAGCCTACAGAATTGACCAGTTAAAGATGAGAGTCAAAAAAATCTATGAATTAACAACTATGGGTATATTACCAATTCCTTCTCAATCCTACTGAGTTAATAAAATATTAAACCCATGAAACATTGAAATATGCACATTTCATATCAATAATGGGATTTTATAACCTTCCCACCATAAAAACCTTTTATCCCCAAAAAGTTAATAAAGAATCTTTTATGCCAAAAAGATGAGGCTGCTTATCTCTCATCAGTGCCTAATTTTCCCACATATCTTGATGATTAAAACCATTATGTTATAGAAGACAAACTAAATGTATCATCCTCCCATGAAGTACCATGGTCTCAGAATCAACTATCCTGGGTTGCAGCTCAGTCAAAGATAAATTAGGTTTAATCTGAAGACCACTCTCACTCAAAATGTGAGATAGATAAAAGAGATACATTGTCACCTGCGATATATAGAACATTTTATGTATTAAATTTATCCATAATTGAAATTCTAAATGGTATGAAACTTTCCCCACATACCCAAAAACCTAAAGAGTTCCCATAAAATGAGGAGAAAGATTCCCATTCCTCCTAATCTATCGATGACCCAACCTAGTAGAAACATTCAAAAAAACCTGGTCACAAATTGAGAATTACAATGGTCTATGATGATTATCAACATAAGACTTATTTTGGCTATGTGTGACAAAAATTATTTGACGAATGAACTAAATCTTTTTTGTTGTCTCTTGCAAGAAACCTGGTCCAACCAAGGAACTTTCACCACTCTCTGACCAAGAGAACATATATTTACAAAGATGAATATACAAGGAATAAAAAGGATCCATTATGATCATAAAATGATAAATATTATTTTAAGAAAAATGGAGAACCCCCAAGTGATCATCCCATTCCCCCTTAATGTTGAGAACACAAGCACGAAGCATATCCTCAAAAAGATTTATAGTTCTATATTTCTAGGAATATGCCTATAGATAGTAGGCCACACTCAAACTAACTTGAGATCCCAGTGCCTTCTGAAAGCCTCTCAAAAAAATGATATGTGAACCAAGTATCCCTATTAGAAATTATATATGATTGAACTCCCTGAAAACAAATAATCTCTTTCATGTAGTGATTTCCCAACATCTCAACTTTGGCTATATCACAAATGGGTAAGAAGTGATCCAATTTTTTCATCTAATTGATCTCAATGCATGTTTAATTATTATTTATCTGGTTATGTGGAAACCAAACTGAAATTTCTATAGATATTTTATCCCACTTCCATGTAGGTACTGGAAGTGGATGAAGCAATTCTAAAGGATTTTGGTGCTTGACTTTAACCTTCTAGCATGTATAGAAATGAGAGACAAACTCATAAATGCCTTGTCTCATACCAAGCCACCATAATTGTTGTTGTATGTCATTGAACATATTTTTGGTTTCTAGGTGTAAAACCCAATAAGAATTATGATAATTCAAAATCATAGAATTCATTTCTACAAATATCACAATGAAGCAATTATGATATCATAAAACACCCTATTTAGAGAACAAACACTGGGAAACTATGTCCCACAATAAAGAGAGTTTCTAATTCTACAAAGTTTATCATCAAGTAGTTGATCACGAAGAATAATCCCAAGAAATGAATATTCTTATTGAATGATGGACAAATAAACCTCATCCCCTAATTATGGGACTCTGATATGCAACTAAGAAAAGAGAGCCAAAAAATTCCACTCTGCTAAAGAATCCTTCACTATCTGGGTTTGATGTTTCCATCTCAACACATATGCAATGAAATTTCCATTAATAGGGGTATAAGTGATGTCAAAATCAAAATACTATAGTTATTATACTCAATGACTCTCGTAGAGATTTAAATAATTTTGAGAGAATATATAACTCAAACTCTTGTGGTCTGAATAAATAGTAAAACTATCTATATAAAGGTAACACCTCCAACTATTTAGCTCTTGCATCACAACTACAATTTGAAGGTCATGGGTTAGATAATTCTTATCATGTGGCCTAACCTGATGAGATCCATAGGAAATGACATGATAAACTTTTAGAAGAACGAATACCAAGCCTAAAACTGATGCATCATAGAAGACCACATAGTGCTACCCATCCTATAGAAGAGTCAACACAAGCACAATAGTCAAAATATGTTTCATCTAATGAAAAGAACTATGAAATTTCTCATTCTAAGAAAAATTAACTCACATATGATTTAAAACATTAATAATATAATCCACTATTGAGAATTCCTTCATGAGCCATCATTAATATCTATATATGCTCAGAAGATCCAAATATCAAATATATTTTATGGTTGCTCCCAATTCATTACAACCTTAAAATTCTCAAGATCAACCAATATTCCTCTTTTTGACAACACATGCCCCAATAATATCACTTCCCTAATGAAAAAATAGCATTTTTAATGTTTAGAATAAATTTAGTGATTTCTTAATAAACATAGAATTGTTCTCAAATGATGCACATGATCCTCCATGGATTTAGAGTAAATAACGATTTCATCCAAAAATCATACAACAAAAGTATCAAGATGCTCCATGAAAATCCTATTCATGCAATCCATGAAAATTATAGAAGTATTTTTTTGGCCAAATGGAATAACATGGTACTCATAATGGATATACCTACTCTGAATGGTTGTTTTTTGAATGTCATATTATTTTATCCACAACTGATGGTAACCAGATCGAAGGTCGATCTTTGAGAACAATTTCACCACATTCAAAAAATCAAATAGATCATCAATACTTGGAAACAAATATATTTTTTCACTCTAACTAGATTAGTCTGTTGGTAATAAAAACATAAGTGAATAAAACCATTTTGTTTTTCAGAAAAGAGAACCTACACCACTCAAGGTGAAAAACTCAGGCGTATAAGTCCTTTGTAAAGAAGGCCATCCAACTAGGACTTTGTCTCTTTCATTTGAGTTGGATCTATGTGGTAAGAGGGAAAAAAACTCGTTGAGTACCAACCATTAAGTAAATGGAAAACTCAACCTCCCTTATGAGTGAAAACTAGAGAAATTAGAAGGAAACACATTGGTAAAGTTGATTTCAACTAGAGGGAGACCACTACTCAAAGATTCCCACTCTAGATAAAAAGTAAACATTGATATTAATTTCAAAAATTATGTATGAGAAGGTCCCTCTATACTTGATCTTTGGTCTCATTATCTTTGAAAGAGAAGAGACACAACACTGAGATTAGTAAGTTATACCCATGGAAGATAATAATTAATCGGGGATTTATTGGAAATGAACCAATCCATTCATAAAATGATGTCAAGTTGTTTCTTGTTGTGGATCATAAAACACCAGGTCAAATTGACATCTGATAGAGAGAATAAACAAGAGGGACTAAGAAAACCTTACTCTCTCTTCATACCAAGGGGTATGTTAATATCCACTGTAAAAGATAAAATATCTATAAGAATATTTAACAAATTAATAATACAGGATGAAATAAATTAATGAGATACACCAATATCAAATAGTGTAGTCACTAATAATGAAGAAAAAATAATGGTACATCTCACAGTCACTAGAACCATGTATGCTTCCTAGGGATAATATTCCACTACATGAAGTAGCTTCATTATGGATGCCTTTGGCTGGAACCGTTTTATACATGAATCATTTGATTTCCACATAGCTTTTGGAGGATCTAATGATCCTTATCCAATATACTAAGTATATAAGTTATGGTAGAATATCTTTAAGTGCCCTGAATTTCCACAAGAGCTGCGGTTCATGGGTGCCTTGATGAAAAAGCTCTTTAAATTTCCAAGATTTCCATACTGATATAAAAATAAATCGACTACCTCTTGGCACTATAGTAGGTCTAGAATGACCCTACCATCTAGAGCTATGGTGAGAATAATCATGCTTCTATTTTACCTTAAATGAATATAGGTTTCCACTAGGAGAAAAAAGAACTCATTACAACTGTGACATTCCAGCAAGGTCCATCTCAACCATGACCTCCCTATCCAACACATCAACTTAAGTGGGAAGCTTAAGAAATAAAATCTAAGAATGAATATATGTTCAAATTACAAACTAAATCTATTCATCATTTATCATCTCATTAGATAAAATCATATGTGCAAACTATATGAGTTCAAAAAAGAGAGTTGAATACTCAATAATGGTCCATTCGGCCTGATCAAGCTTGAAAACTTCATAGCCTTGTCCGAAACCATTAAAATTTGATATAATTTGTTAGTGAAAATGACCTTTATGGATTCACACTCTAATCCCTCACATTTCTTCACAATCACCACAATGTCACACCATCTTCTTCTTGGTCCATCCAACATGAAGGTGGCCCACATCACCTTGTTCTCATCTAGTATTTTCAAGGACTCAAACTTAATTTTTATCCTACCCAACCATTCCTCATCATGTTGAGGATCAATGTATTATTTTATAATTGGTGGCTTCTGGTGAAGGAACCCTCGAGAACTAACTTTGAGAATGTCTCTCTAAGGTTTCACCACTAGAGCCTGAATGGGAACTATAGGTGGTGCCTATCTGAGAGCATGGACAATGCACATAATCACCTCATATAAATTCAGGTCCACTAAAGGATTCCCTTACTATATTTTGGTAGCTACTTCCTCCTAGATTTAATTCACATGTCTTATCAAAGGCATGATTCAACACAACATCAGTAGAAAACAAGGAAGAAATTAGATGATGCACAAACACAGCAACTAGGTAAATTAATCTAAAAAGATAGGAAAAAAGTTTTATATTTAACTATATTTGGATAAAAATAGAAAAAAGAAAATAACTAATCCACTAAGAAACAATCCGTAACCACACCTAGTGACATAAGGTTCATTGTGGTGAGAGATTACCAAACACACAATCACAACTACTTCTTAATTCCTGATAAGATTTCACAAATGAATACTAACTTCAAGACAAATGACTAACCTCCTTTGATAACACTTTTTAACAAAAAACCTGGGTACCCTGGTAACCCGATAACCAAGATGGCCCTGCCATAGCCTAAATGGAGTTCCCAATCCTCATTGGTTGACAACTTTTACCTGGAATCATACAAACTAAAGTTTATAATTATTTATCCACTAAAAATAAAGAATTAAAAGAAATAATGAAATATACATATCAAATGAAACTCCACTAGGATTAAAGTACTAAAAGTCTACAAGCCATAAAAAATACCAAATTATTTCAACCCAATTATGAAAATACAAAAAATAGCCCAAGTCCATAACGATACAACTCACCAAGTCCAACTTTCAATAGCTAGATCCACATCCAAGAGATAATTTCCCCTTGATCAAACCTAGAAGGAGGTAATCTAAAAACACCTGAAGGAATAATTAGGTTGTTAGATAAAAATACTAATAGGGTATCAAAAAATATTCTATAACAGATGCTAATGATATATTAACCAAAGTAATAATTTTAATTTTAAAATAAAGTGGTTTGGAATTTTAATTACTATTTTAAAAAATAATTCAATACTTGTCAAATGATAGAAAATAATTTAGGAAAAGGATTTAAAAGTGATGTAATGTTATTAAAACAATTTATTAAATAATTTTTTTATAAAATAGTTTATATAAATTCAGAAGTCATGTAATGTTGTTTAACCACCTTTTCATACATTTATATATCAAATATAAGCAAGTGATAAATATGGTCACATTTCAAATAGGTGTGAGAGTTCCATACCATAGGACTCCACACTCTCTATGTTATCATGAAAATATGTGTACAAAAACATCACTTTGACACTATCCAAAGGTGATTGATCACCATTCCATAAGGAAGGAATCCTAATGCATTTATGTTTTAGAAAGGCGTATAATCATAAAGTGTGTCCAAATAACTCAAAACCTACTTAAGGGTTTCATGTTATCTTATACGATCAATTATGGGATATTTATTTTAATACTATATAAAATATGATTAAATCCCATTCCCCTATTTAAAATTTCAATTTTCCATTCAAAACCAAGTCATGTTTTAATAAAAAATGATTTTTAACAAGATAAAACCACTGGGTTTCTATCAAAACATTTTAATAGATTTTAACAATTTGAAAAATTCCATCATTTCTGTTTCCAAAATTAAATTCAACAACTCAATTAATACCATTTAAATCTATTTTAAAAAACAACCCAATTCAACGAAATTGGGGTTTTCACCAATTTCTTTCCAAAATCATTTCAAACCCCAAATTCACTAGAATTGCATTTTAATAAAAAAATTGAAAGAAATTTGAATTTTTTTATTTAAATCATGAAATGAAATAAATCAAGAAATCTAAGGTTAATCAATTTTTCTGAGCAGGATGTAATCACTTATCTTTTTCCCGCAACTCAATGCCCATAACAAAACTAACTAATATGAACGAAGGCCCATAAGTCCTTGAAAATCAACCTAGAAATGGGATTTAGCCACATGGAGTTTAGATCCCTAAATTTCAAGATGACCATTAAACCCGAAGGAGGAGAAATAAAAAGAGATGTGAAAAAAGGGAGTGCACTTTCTTGGGAATCCACAATGAAAGTGCAATAATGATCAAATTCTGAATGATGGGATTCTAAAGGGTTGAAGAGCATCAAGATCATGTGGAATATGATTTAGGTTGAGGGAAAATAATTTATATAGGAGAAAAGATTAAAATTTCAGTGGGGATTCTTATATATAACTGAAACACGGGGAATTACTTGAAGTTTTATTCCTTTACACGTTGTGAAATCTAGAATGTGAAACAATGCAGAAAAACCCATCACCTCAGATAAAAAAATGATCTTTAATTCACTTATGATGTGAAAAGACACATCACATCATATAACTGTCATGGTGTGAAACCTTAATGGTGTGAACCTACTAACCATTAAACATCATGTATCTTAGTTACATGGAATGTAACCCTCCTACAACCTATAGAAATGATAGAGTAATGTTGAGAGTCCAAGTAATATTATAATTCACCATTATAGGAATCCTCATAATTCCTTCATAACCCTACTAAGTAAATGAAAAGGAAAATCCAAAACATATTTAAAGACGTACCTATCAGATCGATAACATAATGTTACAAGGAAACTATGGGATATAATATCCATAATACTATTGATAAAAAAGTGTTTTTTTTCAAAAATGGTATTTTACTTGAGAAACTACACATCATTTATGGAGTCATTGGGAAGAAATTTAAACATGGTAAATATCATTAAAAATAAGTGTTCCTAATATGGAATTGGAGTCAATCCCATATAGATTTATATAATAAAATCTTGTTGGAGGAACACAAAAAACTAGATAGTTTGGTAGGATTCATCAAGATCCTGAGAGATATGGATTTATTATGGAAAATTATTATAAAGTAATCTTCATAGGTGATAAACCTAATAACTAATGAGAGTCCATTAAAAGTTATAATTCTAAGAGATGGATAAAGTCCATGGAATAAAAAATGGGACTCCATGTACACTAACCAAGTTCATAACCTGGTTCATGAACATAAATGGGTGAGATCTATGGCATGAAAATGGGTTTTTGAAAAGAGAAATGTAAAGGATATTATAGTGTCTACCTATAAATAACACTTGGAGGTAAATAATTACAAAACCTTAATGGTATTGACTTTAAATAGGCATTTTATCCTCTTAGAATGATAAATTATATTTAGATATTTCTCTCATACCATCTCAATTTTATTTTGAGATATATCAAAAGGATGTTAGTACCACTTTCCATAATAATAATTTAGTTAAAGATGTGAATATGACATAACAAAAATGGTTTCGAGTAAAAAATGAGTTATCTAAGGTTTAAAAGTTCCAAAAATCTATTTTTAGATTGATGTAAGATTTTTAATGTTAGAATATTCAGTTTTATGATACAATATTGAGGTTTGGTTTTATAGAAAATGGATATGATTATTATATATAAAAGTATATTAGTGGGAGTGTCGTGGTATTTATGAAATTTTTTGGATGACATACTACTTATAAAAAAAATTATTTACATTACACTCATAAAATATTTGGTTGAGTAAATATAACTCAATGAAATATGTAGTTGAATCAGTTTACATACTAGGTTTTAAGATCAATATATATAGATTTAAGAGGATCCTTGGACCAAGCCATAAATTTTATACTAGAAATGTGATAAAGAGGTTTAGTATGATGATCTCAAAAATGTGTATATACTAGTGTTAGATGGCACAAATCATTTGAATATTGAGGATCCTATAAAGATTTATAAAATGGATATAATTCCATATGAATCCACTATAGGATTTATCATGTACTACATGTTGTGTACTCAAATAGATGCTTCTTATTTTGTTTATAATTACATGTAGATACCAACCCAATCCTAATGAGATCTGTTGAAAATCTATAAATAAAAAAATTATATTATTATGAAAAACTAAGGATATAATCTCGGTCATTAAATAAGAGGAAAAGATCTATGAAAATGGTTACACTGATGAATGTTTTCAATATAATAAAAATGACATTGATTATCAATATTGTTTTTTCCAAGATAGTAGGGCTATTAGTTGTAAGTGTCCTAAATAATGCACAATAACTAACTTGATAATATAGGTAGAGTTCATCACTACATAAAATGATTTGAAGGAATCAGTTTATATCAATAAGTTTACTATTGAATTTAATATGGTCCCTTTAATTATGGGAAAAATATATATTTACCTTAATAATAATGGAGCTATTTCCCCAACTTGGGAACTTTTTTCTCAACAAATAATCAATATTATTAATTAAAAATACCATCTCATTTGAAGGATTGTTGAGAGGGGTATCATAAATAACTATTTTGTGGATATGGAGGGGAATTTCTTGGATCCATTGATGATAAAATTACCTATAAAATTATGAGTCTCATGTTAAATCTCTTACTATAAGATATATGAGAGATTTAAGGTAATCATCATAAAATGTATCATGATTTTATAATAAATACAATCTCTGTTAATCATTCATTTATGTGTGTTGAAATTTATATTAAATAAAAAATTCAATGAGAATATCCACTAAAAGTAGGAATTATAGCTATCCCTAATCGATGATCATCATGGAGTATAATGGGTTGTGATGATATTTTATGATTAGTGTGAGTAGTGGAATAATGAGATAATAAGTCAAGACTTATTATTTGGAATGACCTACCAAAGTATATCACACAGAATTTCATAAAATCATCAATATACTTAGGTATTTTATAAATTTTATGAATCCACATTACCTGAGGTTGGTGAGACACCCAACATTAGAACCTTCATATTTTGATACCTTTCTAATGTAAACCTTAATTAATTACAAATAATGAGGTGGTTGGCTATGTTTTTGATCGTTTCATGAATTATAGCTTAGAAAAGATGGAATTTTTCAACTTATATAAAGATAAAAGAAATATATAACTTAATTTAATTAGAATGATAAAATTCATGGACATTATTAATTAAGTAACATGTGATGTGATTGACTACCTAGATGAGGTACATGTGACATTATAGTTTAATCAATTAATGGAATATGATATATTCATCAACCCAGTTAGTCCTTTTCATAAAATCATGAACATATGACATAAAATATACAAGATTTAAATCCTCTATTTCTAGTGGTCACCCAGTGTCATGGGTAATATTATTATATTCATATACCTATTATGTATATGATACATCTTGTGGTAGACATCTTTATATAGGGATATGAGTATTTTTTATAGATATTACATAATGAACCTTTATATCTTATATAGTACTGATGGTTTTCTAATGGCTGCACATTTCTTACATATATGAAATAATGATTTAATAATTTTTTGTTAATTATATAATGTACCCTAAGGTTACACAATTAGAAATTTGGATAAAGATTAAAATTTTAGAAAATTATTTTCGAAAAAATGAAGTGAATTTGATAAATAAAATCCAACGGAGTTGGATGGATTCCCAAAGAGTTTTGAAGTTTTTCATAAAGTACTCGTATGATTTTAGTGAAAGAGGGTGATTGGTAGAAATATTAAAAAATTGGGATGTCATATTTTATGCTATCCTTAAGTAAAATATTGTGATTTGGGTATACAGATTCTTAGATCATAGTATATTATTAGTTTCTATTGTAGTGTATGATAGACATGTTATATGTGTTATTGCACACACTCATTACTCCAAATATTTCCAATTTAACTCCTTTTGTTATGAATCATTAATATGATTCATTTATTGATATACAAATATAATATGATCATTGAAATGTTTAATAATTATATTGCTCGAACGAGACGTGAAATATTGTAATGCATGTTGACTACCATGACATGGTAGATGATGATTAACTCTATTCATTTAGGGAAGAGAGTTAATAAAAGTGATTGGATCCCTTATTGGTGTGTGTAAAATATTGATAATCCATAAAAAATATCTCTTCCTCCTTTATCCCAATTTGTCTGAGAAGAAGCCATTTCCACTCCTTTAGTGTTTGAGTTTCCTCTCACTATGACCGATGATCGTAATCCAATGTACCAACCATGGATAAAAGTTACTTTTAGATATAACTAAGAAATAATAATAAAGTTTACTTCATCATATTTGAGATTAACAGATCTTACTATGATCAAGTTATACATATATTTTACATTTTTCATTTAACATTTTGTTTTTATTAATGATAGATCATGTATTATAATGGGTTTCTTATACTACTTAAATAATTTAATTATCCTCAAAAACCCATTAGCCACCCTATATATATTGATAATGATTAAAATAAATTTTATTATATGAATTCTATATAGGTTCACCCAACCGAGTCATGATTGATATAATAGCAGTGCATGCAACATCCCATAACATAGAGGCACTTGAAGAATATAGGTTATTATCATAGAAGATAATTATTTTCATTTTGATAATATATTACCAATTTTATTTTTTTACATATATAAATTTAAGAACATATTTCTACTATATATATTTTTTATACATCATGGATTAAAATATGTTTTGTGGAATATAAAATAATGACTTTTGAGACCTCGACCACAGAAGCCCATAGCCCGTTCCTGTTATCATTACATTTTCATAAATATATGATTCTGATCCCAAAGGACCAATCAATTTAGTATACTTGATAAACTAGATACATACATGATTCTTTTATTATAATTTAATTCATGAAACACAAAATATTATTTTTTTGAGATTAACTTTATTCCATTGAGAGTATCCCTACATTTGAGTCATAGAAAACTTTGTAGATTCCTAGGGAAGGGAAAAAAGGGTGATATCAAATGTTTTGTAAGGGTTAAATATAATCGAATAAATAATGAATCAAAGAGTATATTAAATATTTAAAGTTGAATAAATTTACACACATTCCATATAATCAATAATCTGAGAATAAAGTGCATAAACAATATGAAATAGTAAATAAAAAAATACACACCTTTAAAATAACTTCATTAACATGATAATTTAAGGAAGAAACAATAGGGAAAGGTAAAAAAACTGAAAACATATTCCATTTAATCAATTAGATGAGAATTAAATGCATACATAATTTTTTTCATAGTGAAAATAACATGTATAAAAATAGCTGAATATGAATGAAGGAAATCATCAATTAATGGACACTATGTTTCTTAGGTAAATTGTACCTTTACCATTGAGAAATTTTATAAGGTGGTTCCTTTAACAAGATAGTTTAGTATGTGTATGGTTAAAATCTCAAAGTATTTCTGACCAATGTTTTTTTTCTCATGATACTACTGATGGATCAAGGATATTACTTAAAACATCTCTGACCCTTGTTGTACTAGCCCAAATAATTCCTTATATACCGAATAATCAATGTAATTCATAAACAATGTACCTTATCATTTTTATATATTGAGTAAATAATATATATTTATCAACATTTATATAGATAACTAAGTAACTCTCATCATAAAAACTATATGTAAAAATGGTATACAGTTTAGTCAAAATTCATATCCATGATAAATAATGTGGTTATTTAGGGGGAATTCAATGTTCAATGGTCACTTGAATGTGAATCACTCAAGGGGATGTTAAGGACTAAAAAATTTATTTAAGGAATTTAATTTAAATAAAATTCTTTTTCAAAATAATCATAACATATATATAGGAAGAATAATGATGGTATCAATACGATGTATACCTATTGGATTAAGAATAAGTGTTGTAGTTTTTAATGAAACAAGAAAATATCTTTGAAAAAAAATTGTGAGGAAAATAACATTTTCATTTTGAAAAACATTCTAAAAAATAATTTTACTTGAATATAACTTTAAAAAAATTACTTTTAAATATATTTTTATTATTTTAAAGGAAGCATCAAATAAATGACAACAGGATATTCTGTATAAGGTAAAAATAACATTCCTTTTGTATTATAAAAGTGTTAGAAAATCGACTTGTTCATAAAACCACAAGAATATTCCATTAAAAAACAATTTTAAAAAGAAAAATTGGTTAAAAATTAATTTTAATAAGTTATTTTTAGAAGGAAAAATAAAAAATTTTGATTTTTTTAAAAAAAATGGTTTTGTAATTAAATTTATTTCTTACATAAGAGAGAAATGAAAATAGATTTTATGAAAAAAATTTATCAAAAATTTTAAATACCAAAGAGTGTAAAAATGGAAGTACTAATTAAAAGAGTTCATTAATAACTATAAGAGAATAAAATGAAATGGTTTATTAAAAAATTATCAAATATTTTTTTTAATGGAAATTCAAGTGCAAACAATCCTGAATAAAATGATATTGTAAATAAAACACTTGAAAATGTCATAATGTTTAAGTGAGAATCGATCAATGAATAGATTATGTGTATGAACTATAAATCCCCATAAAACAAGTGAACATACAATAATATACAGTAAAAATTCATTCCACACATAATTATATAATATTAAAGACAATGGGGAAGTAATATAACCCAATTAAAATGAACTGGGGTATGAAATTATTTACCACTTGATAAATTTTAATTTAGACCCCCTTAAATAAAATAATTCAAATTGAAACTTAATATAAAATTAATAATTAAATGTTTATGATATTATAATGAAGGGGTTGTATATACACCATATAAAAGTAATTAGATTCATAAAATTATAATATGCCTCCATGAAATTAAATTGAGATGAAATCCATTACCATTTGAGTAACATTTTAATCATGAGATCTATTAAAGAATAACATGAATTGAAACTTTTAATATCATGAAATAAACAACATTCCTGATATAACATTTCATAGGGTATATATACACCACAAAAAATAAATGAGTGTTGAATATGGAATAAGTCTCATAGAAATAAAAGTGAGATTATATATTCATTATATATGTATTTACAGTAATATATAAAATTTAGTGATAATAATTAAATGCACCATTCAGAGAGAGGGTAGGTAATATGGATGCATTAATGTTGCTTCCATTTTATTGTAATATTAGAATAAAGAAATGAAAATGATATATATATATATATATTATAATTGTTTTATTAATTCATTTTCATATAAGTCACATGTTTTTATTAAACACTACCTTAATACATTCCATGTAATGCATGAATGAATGGCATCGCTTTGCAAGGTAGTAGTCCTCCATACACATGAACAATGTTATTATATTCCCATAAAAAGGAAAGCATGAAGGTGTTTGATATAATAATTATAAAATCACAATAATATTATAAATATCATATATATATAATATATAAATTTAAAATCTATCATCATTACCAACCTTGAAAGGTGGTAATGAAAGAACAAATGGCATCAATTTGTGAGGGAGTAGTCCATCATATACACAAATGATGACTGAAAATCCCATTTGATTGAAGTGTGTGAATTTTTAGGTATTATAATTATCATAAAAATATATTAGTATATTTACAATACTAATTTTATTATATAATAACGATATAAAAGTAATTTATTGGTTTTGAGGAAGAAATAAAACAAAAGTTCTTATTGATGAATGTCACCTCTTTTTTGGGGAACTACTTTGGGTTATACAAAAATACTTACTTGTTTTGATTTCAGTACAAAAGAAAAAGATTCCAGGTTGAGTGTGCGTTGTTAGGATTTGATTTGGGTAGGGGCTAAATGAGAAAAAAGGCTTGATATTTTTTAATAATTGAGTGGGTGAGTGCCCTTTTATAGTGGAGGAGGAGTGAAATTCATGTAAATACCAAAAGGAAAACAATGTTGGGAGGTATAACTTATATAATTTGTCTCAAATAAGAACACATTTTATATTAAATAGAGTATTTATTCTGAATATTATCATCCAACATGTTTTCTACAAGTTTTAATATCATGTTTCCCCTAAAGATTGATGTTTAACCACAAAGTAAACTCATTTTTACCTTAATCACAGTAATTAATTTTAATTTTTTAACTAATGTTTTTGGTCAAAAAATAATTTTAGCTTAATAGATATTAAAAATTATTCTGATATTAAATATTTAATCCATTTTTCAAAATTCAAATTACAGAAGTGGAAGAAATTATTTTAAAATTAATCCCTGAGACGGGATAAGAAAATGGGTTTTTGGAATGAATATTTTCAAAAGTTTACTATGTTTATATATATAAATTAAATATAAAAATTATCCCAATTACACAAATTATATTAATAGATTGATATTTAATATATTTTTTCAATTTAAAATATAATTTAAATTATAAATTATTTATATGAAATGTATGTTATTAATTTAAATTTAGTATTTTTCACTATTCACCAAAAAATAAAATTCGTAAGAAAATACCAAAACATCACCATAATCTAATTTTTAAATTACATTTTAAAAAATGGTTTTTTTTACAAGTAAAATTTATAAACTTTTAAAAAATTATTTTAAAAACAAGTGTTCCATTAAAATCCATCAAAATTGACGTTAGAAAAATACAACTTTTTAGGTGTATAATTGGATTTTTTATTATCCTATGCCTATAAAATATATTGGATAAATGTAAAATCATATTATTGAATATATAATATATAAATTCGATTAATATCATTCTCTAATATTAAATAATTTCATTTATTATGATAAAACACCTTTGGTTTGTCATTATATTTTTTTATAAAAAAACATATCCTTTATATTAAATTAGATTTTATATTCACTTATAATTAAATGGTAACCAATTAATTAAACCCTATATATTCATAAGTTATTTAATAATTTTTATAAACCCAAATTTAATGATCTGAAGATAGTTTTCATTTTAAATTATAATATTAATAGTATTCAGTAAAACTCAGTCTTGTATGTAGTGCAAGCCATCAAACAAAGTCATTATTGTGTGTGACGTAAGATAACTCTGTATTGAATTCATTGAAAGCTATAAAATGTATTTAATTTATTTAAAATATTAAATATATACAAAATTATCATGAGGTAATATTCCTTTCAGCACTTGTTTTTTTTCATATACGCTATTAAATATGATATTCATATTTTAAAATGTCAGGGTGTTGCCTTATCCCCACCTTAAATAAATTATGTCCATACAATTTAAACTTGATATCAATAATATTGGGGTTTAGGTTTGAATATTCCTTTGTTTAAAACCCATATCATGAAAGGGGTTGGTAAAATATCCTCTTCATAAGAGAGAATGTGAAATGCAAAGGTCATACGGAATAACACATAACTTTTTTCCCATGTAGGATAACACTAATAGAAAGTGAAGATATGGACATAGAATAAAAGTGTAAATATTTATAGAGAGTGATCTTGGTCATTGATCACTAATAATAAAATTATCAATTGAAATCAAAGCCATAAATTATGGATGATTTAAAAGACCACCAGTTTAACAAAAATTAAGGTATTAGGAAAATATTTTATTTTAAGATCCTTTTCCTAATGCTCAGTAATTATTTTACATCCTAATAATATAAGAAAATAAACGTAGATGATATATTTCTTTAAAACAAATTTCATCCTTTTATTTTTATTCTATTAATTTCCAATTCATCCATTAACTCAAGAAATGAATACCAAAAAATTATTTTTTATGCCTGAGGCACTAAAATTTACTTTTAACGAATCATAAGATCAATAAAAGAGGGAAAAGTCTTTCAGTGTGTCTCTAACTATATTCCAAAACCAATATTATTAATAAATTAATCTCAAAAACTCAAATTTAATACTACCTTTTCATCATTAATATTTATTTTTCAAATTTTTCAACTAAAAACAAAGACATATTAACTAGGAAATTGTGTTGGTCAGTGATTAGATTTAAATCCTTATCATCCTTAGGTTTTGAGTTCAACATGTACATCCTTTCAGGATATGATTGTTTTTCACCCAATATATGTGTTGCCTATTTTTTAAACCATATTAATATGTTTACAAAATGAAATATGATGGACATCCTTGAAATTTAATCATTAAATAAATTTCTTTCTATGGTTTAAAATATATATTTTACAAAGTATAAAAATATTACTTAACTATTATTAAAATATCATTAATTATCAAATTAACCCTAAAGCATATTAATAAAATTAAACATATGTCTATAAATTTTAATGGAATTACTCCTCAAATATTGTTTTAAAATATATATATATACTATCCTAAATGTCAAAAAATATCCACAATTTTTGTAGAGTATCATTACATAAAACCAAAAATAAAGTGTTTAAGATATCAAACATCTGATAAATATTAATATGATAATACCATGATGAAAAACCATAAGATAACGAAGAAAAATTTTCTTCTAAAATTTATAAAATCCATATATGTTTCAACATTCTTATCACCAAAATATTATAACACCTTGAAATTATAAAATTAGAACATTGTATTTGATAGCGTGTATGACACACAACCCCAGGTGAGTAAGGGAATATAATTTAAAAATACTATAAATTATATTTACAATTTTAAATAGATTAAATATTTTAAATATATTTTAATGCTCACAACGTTGATTTTAGCTTGTGTTGCATGCAATGAGTTTCTTTGATGGATGATGTTGCACACAAAACCAAAATCATACCAAACTCTATTAATATTATTATATAACATGACAATTATATCCTAAAAGTTAAATTATAATTTATAAATAGTATTAAATAACTTATTAAAATATATATTTCAATTAATTGGTTAAAAATTAATTAGAAATGAATATAGAAACCAAATGAATATAAAGGAAACGTTTTAATAAAAAACTATTTTTATGATCCAAAGTTGTTTTATCCTAATAAATAATATTAAATATCATTAAGGTATAAAATTATATATATATATATATTATTGATATTTCTTTTACATTTTTAGAATAGTTTTGATAGATATATGATAACAAAAAGTCCAATTTTGTGAATAAAAAGATATATTTTTCTAAAGGATGGTTTACCACCTTATAATAGAGAACCTGTTTTAAGTAAAATTTTTGATAGTTTTATAAAAGTTTTTTAAAAAATAAAAATAATTTTTGAAATCAAAATGTAAAAAATATATTTAGGTTACTTTTTGGTATTCTCTTGAAATATTTTATTTTTTTGATGAGTATTGAAAAATTCTGAATTTTAATTATAAACTATTTTTTTGTATAATTTATTTATAAAGTTAATATATATATATATATTTTATTTAAAAGTTTTCCTATATAAATTTTACATCTATTAATAAAATTTATGTAATTTTAATTAATTTAACATAGATATTGAATATAAAAACACTTCAAACTATTGAACATTGTTACTTTAAAAACCAGCTTTCTAATCCCATCTACGAGATTAATTTTCTATTAATTTATACAATTTAGATGATTTTAATTTCTTAAAATGAATTAAATATTTTTAATTATAATAATTTATAGTTTATATTAAGGTAAACCAAAATTTTTATCAAAAATAATAGTGAAATTAATACAAATTAATTACAACAATTAAGAAAAAAACTGACTTAACAAGGGAATAAATCATAAACATAAGGGCCAAAATGATCAATAAAAATTTCAAAAAACCATTTTATGGAAATTTTTAAACCATAAATTTTCTTTTACCTAATTGATTTCATTATTTGAGAAAAAATATGTAAGGGATAACTCTCAGTAGTGTTTAACATTTTATATTGACAAGAATTCCACTCCTCCTCCACTATAAAAAGAAAATCACCCCTCCTAATTATTCAAAACTCTAAAAAACATGGGATCATCTAAAAATGTCCAAAATAAGATCAAAAAAATCCTTACCATATTCTTATAAGAATAATATTTTTGAAAAGAAAACCACAAATGTATTTTGGAGCAGCTCGAGATGCCTCCAGGGTGGAGGGTCAAGTTAGCGATGTACATGCTGTGAAGACCAGCAAAGTGTTGGTGGGATGTTTAGGTTCAATCTTGCAGGAAAGAGGGACAAGCATAGAATGACTTCAAGGATTGGTTCTTTGAGAACTTTTACCCATAGACACTTAGGGAAGAGAGAGATCGGGAGTTCTTGAGTCTTCAGCAGGGAGACATGTCTGTCATGGACTATGCAACCACCTTCATATAATTGTCTCACTTTGCACCTGGTATGGTAAGCGATGATGCGGCTAGGGTGAGGAGCTTCGTGGATGGAATATGACATGCCATTCAGGTCTAGGTGAATATTTTCAGGCTAGGTTCTTTCTCAGAGGTAGTGAATAAGGCACTCATAGCGGAGGGAAACCAGAGGGATAGGCCCCAGGTTGGCTAGGAGACAGCTTCAGGTAACAGTTCAAATAGCGGGAAGCAAGGAAAGGATGATTTCTAGCATGAAAGTCAGGAAAAAGACTCAGCTAGACCATATCATAGCAGTTCTGCAGTTGTTTGTTTCCAGTGTGGACAACCAGGGCATGTTCAGACTTAGTGTGATAGGCCTCCAAAAGAGTTCCAGGCATTAGGATAGGTCGGGCATCTGGAGAGGTTTTGTAGGAAGCCTTTCCAAACAGCCAGAAAATAGGGACCAAGACAAACAGTGGTGTTCGGAGTTGGTTCATGTTTAGTACCAAGAGAGGGTAGCCAAGGTTCAGCTGCACATGGCAGACGTGATAGAAATAGGTGGATCCAGGAAAGGGGTCAGTGGCTGGTGGCTGGAGCATCACCTTAGGGAGGTCAGGCATCAGGCAGTCTTACATCAAGCTAGCTTCATGTTGTGGAGCTGCCAGAGGCCGAGTAGGCTGGTGAGCCAATGGCGCTTATAGGTACACCATGGGTGTGGCTGTGATTTCCATGTTTCCTTTTTGGCATGACCTCTAGAGGCATGTCTGTTTTGAGTGCACGTGATGCACATGATCTATGTGGACTGACTAGATGCTATTCAGTGGGATTATCACCATATCAGGTGCATGATATATTTATATATGATTATTTATGAGGTTTTATGGGCATCGAGGAATCGAGGATGCGGGTTACTTGAGGATCCATGGGAATCGGGGCACCGAGGATGCGGGTTACATGAGGTTCCATGGGAATTGGGGCATCGAGGATGCATGTTACTTGAGGTTCTAGGCACCAGGTTTATTTTGAGCATCAATGGGATGCAGGACCTTGTGGAGGCAGGCACCGATGTGGTGAGGGATACATTTGGGTGTTAAAAACGACACATGAGCTCCAATGAGGGGCAGGGGTGATGATACGTCACGAGAGGACCTTGAATCCAGAACATAGGTTTGGGAACCTTTTCTTATTCCGAGTTTTGTCAGGTTGAGACTGAGTTAGGCAATTTCTAAGGTGGGGATCCCCTTGAGGAATTTAGCCCGAACCATGTGACCAGGGGAAGTCTGGGTTGCTTTGATCGGGGTGGTATGTTTGGTGCCATCCCTGGGTTTCGTTTGATAGCTCAGAGACGAGCTATTTTCGGTGTCATCCCCGGATTATACAACTACTTTCACTGAGCTGTCTCGCTTTTCACCTTGTATGGTAATCGATGATGCGGCTAGGGTGAGGCGCTTTGAGTGTGGCTTACGACACGCCATTCGGATCCAGGTGACTATTTTTAGGTGGGGTTCTTTCTCTGAGGCTATGAAACTGGCACTTATAATAGAGTGAAACCAGAGGGATAGGCCCCAAGTTAGCCAGTTGAAAACTTCAGGTGACGGTTCAGATAGTAGGAAGTAAGGAAGAGATGAGTTCCAGCAGGGCAATCAGTCCATGGATTCAGCTAAACCACCTCGTGGTAGTTGTTCAGTGATTTTCTTTCAGTGTGGAAATATGAGACATGTTCAGACTCAGTGCAATAGGCCTCCTAAGGAGTGCTGGACATGTGGAAAGATCGGGAATCTGGAGAGATTTTGCAGGAAACCTTCTCAGTAAGCCGGTAGGGAGGGACCATGATAGATGGTTGCATCCAGAGTTGGTTCTGGTTTGGTACCAGGAGAGGGTAGCCAAGATTCAGCAGCATGCATGGGACATGATAGAAATAGCAGGATCCAGCAGAGGGGTTAGTGATTGGTGGCTAGAGCAGCACCGCAGGGAGGTCAGGCATCAGGCAGTCGTATTTCAGGCTAGGTGCATGCTGTGGAGCTGTCAGAGGCTGAGCAGGCTTGTGAGCCGATGAAAGTTAGAGGTACACCACGGTGTGGCTGTGATCCCAATGTTTTTTTGGCATGACCTGTAGTGGCATGTCTATTTTGAGTGCACGTGGTGCACATGATCTATGTGGACTGACTAGATGCTATTCAGTGGGACTGGCACTATATCGGGTGCATGATATATTCTATATATATGTATGAGATGCGTAACATCAGGGGAATCAAGGATGTGGGTTTCTTGAGGTGTTGTGGGCATCAAGGCATCGAGTATGCAAGTTACATGAGGTGCCTTAGGAATCAGGGTATCGAGGATGTAGGCTACTTGAGGTTCAAGGCACCAGGTTCGTTTTTGAGCATCCATGGGATGCCGGACCTCATCGAGGCAGACACAGATGCGGTGCAGGATACTTTGGGTGTCGAAAATGACAAGGGAGCTCTAATGAGGGGTAGGGGTGATGATGCATCACAGGATTACATTGATTCTAAAGCATAGGTTTTTGAACCTTTTCATGATTTGAGTTTTGTCATGTTGAGACCGAGTTAGGTGATTCCTAAGGTGGGGAGCCCCATGAAGAATTTATCCAGAACATTATGACCGGGGAAGTCTAGGTTTCTTTGATCGGGGTGGTATGTTCGGTTACATCCCTGATTTTAGTTTGATAGCTTGGGGATTAGATATGTTAAGGTGGGGAGATTGTAAGAACCCGTGTTTTTAGAATGGGTCAAAATCCTGACCCTATTTGAATTTTGACTCGCTTCTGAGAAAACTATAAAAATTGGACAATTCTGGGTTAAACATTTGAAGTTGGGGTGGTCGTGCAAGTGCGCACGGTTGGCGCACGGTTTTCTAAACTGTGTGGACAAACCGTGCGAAGCCTCTGGGTGAGATAGTGGGCTTCGCACGGGTGGTTTGAGGTTTGCTAAACCATGTGGGTTAACCATGCAGCTACTTAAAATTAGGGTTTTTAAGTTCTGAGCCACCTGGGAATTTCCCATTCTCCTCTTTTTCTTCCATCCACTCAGGGATTATGTGGGGAGAGCTATCTAGACTTTCAAATCCCTCTTGGATCTTCATCCGAACTCCATTTCAAGTATCAATTGATCTATTGGAACCCCCTCGGTAAGGCCTTGATTTCTCTTGAGCCGTTCTTCTTGATTTCTGTCCTAGAATTAGTTGTCATGGTTTGAGTGGTTTTGTTTATTTTGTATATCTACTGCATTTTGGACCTAATTGGAGGTTGATACCAAAGATGTATCATTGTACTAGTATGAGGTAGGTGGGTAATACATTCGTTCGTGTTTTTGTGGACATTTGTGTGGCGCATCCTATGGCCCATTTTAGGGTAATTTGAGAGAGACCCTAATTTATCTGCTATTGCATCTTAAGTTGTTTATTACACCTATGGGACACCTTTGGGTATGCCCTTAGTCCTGACATGATTGAGTAGGGCCAAACGAGAGGTTGTTTCTCACATGGGGCATTTTGGCTGGGGGTTCCAAAATGATAATACTTGAAATGTATTGGTTTAAATTGTTTGGTTTACTTATTTAAACCTTGATATGAATTATTGGAGACCATAGAAATTCAGTGCTGGTATGGGACAACACATTCTTAGTGCAATTCATCTGTTTAGATGGTTTTCCCTATTATGTGTCCTGTTAAAATGCGATTATATAGGTGATGTGTGAATTTTCATATGTTGGAACCTTCGGGTTGTGATGGGCATGACCCGAGTTACTTGGGTTGTCTTGACCACGAGATTGGGCATCATGGACGTCGCCTTGAGGCAGTATGACTGTCAGGTTGGTATTGATCCGAGGTTACTTTGGGAGGTTTTAACCATGGGATTGGGCATCATGGACGTCGGCATGAGGCATGATGAATGTCGGGTTGGGCATAGCCTAAGTTACTTGGATGGTAAGGACATCAGACTTGAGTGGCATGGTCGCAGGGACATGAGGTGTCAGATGTGTGGTGGATTAGGTAATATTTTGATGATTATCGCTCACCCAGAACTTGAGTAGTGTTCACACAGAGATACTATGTGATGAGGTGGTTTTTACCATTCTTGTGGGTAGAGGTCCCCGTAGATGCGGTTTAGGTATTTTGGTTGGGGGTGCTTGTCGTAGAAAGCCACGTGGGAGGTGAGGAGCCTCCAGGGGATAGATTTGAGGCTATCAGGTTGGGAGATGAGGTTCACTGTGATTTGTGGGCATATATCACTATCCCTTAGATTACTTTATTTGAGGGCATACATCATTATCCCTCCGGTTATTTGTTTGAGTACATACATCGTTGTTCCTCCATTTTATTTCTTGGGCGTGCCTTCGGAAAATCAGCACTTGATACACGTGGTGTCAAGGGGAACATGGTGCTGGGTTACACAACATAGATTCTAGCATTGGCCGAAGAAAGTGCCAGTCCATGGTGGCTGTTGAGCACCAGAAGAGTTTGTTTTTATTTGTGCATTGTACTGTTGGTTGTTTTCCTTATAAATGCATGCCTACTTAAACACTTATATTATGTAGGCACCATTGGGTGGTATCCTACTTTGATTTGTCTCACACCCTGCACAAGCCCTTTGGGACGTGTGCAGATTTTATGGATTTACATGCTGGAAAGAGACCGACTTCAGGAGCTGGGCTGTGTTAGTTGTTTCATGGAGATGGTGTGGACCTTGAGGTCTTACCTAGCCGGAGTTTATCTTGTTTTGTTTCCTTTCCTGTGTTAGCATGATTACTTTTTGTAGATTCTATTGGTTAGAAATTGGCTCCTATTTTATATTCAGATATGTCTGACCTACTTTGGATGCATGTTTTATTATTCAGTGGTAGTTACATGTGTTTAGCATGTTGTTGTATTTATTTCCATTGCTGTTTTTATATTTATTACTTCCGCTGTTTATCTATATTGATTCTACTTCTGCTCTACGGGTCTGGTTCAGGTCTACTGAGTATTTTATTCTGCTGCATCCTTACTGTTATACTCAGACCAGTCCGTAATTATTATCCTCTGAGAGGGTATAGCCTCCCCACTATACCTATCAGATCCTCACTGCTAGTCGACAACCTTTGGCGTTCAGGGTGGTGCACCTAAGGTAGTAATACCCGACTCGTTTAGCACTATTCAGGTGGTTGTTCGGGTCCGGGTCATTACAAAAAAAATCTTTACCATATTTCTATATGAAGGATATTTTTATAAGGAAACCCACAAAACTATTTTGGTATAAAACAAAAGGAGTTACTTGATGAAGTGGTAACGTTCTTCAATGAGCACTTTTTTTTATTTATTTCTTAAACAACTTCATTTATTTTTATATAGTTATTATATAATAAACTTAGTATATTATATATACTGAGTTTTTTATTTTATGTTTAAATCCAAAACTCTCACATACTTCCATCAGATGGGATACACAATCATGGTTTGTGTATATGAAAAACTACAACCTCACGAATCGATGCCATTCATTTTTCCATTACAACCATTTACAATTGGTAATAATGGTGGATTTATAGTTTATATATGATATATATGATATATCTAATGTATTTATTCTTCTTAAATTATTATATAAGGCATAACTCCATGATTTCTATTTTTTAGTAATATGATAACTTCACTTGAGGACATGTGGACCACCACCTCCTCAAAGTGAAGTGATTCGTTCACACATTTCATGGAATGTATTAAGGATTGTTTTAATTAACATATGTGTTAAATATGAAATTAATATGATGTTGGAATTATAATATTCCAAAAATAATTTAATTTTCCTTCTTTTTAATATGATAAGAAAAAGGATGCAACATTCATGCATACATACTATCTACAATCTCCCTGAACGATGTGTTTCATTTCCTATATCCAAACATTATAGATTACTATAAATACATATATAATTAATATATGATTTTAAATAATGGTTTAAATTATTTATTTGATTAAATCATGATATAATTAATAGTAATGAAGAATAACAAATCGATAAAACTCAAAAAATAAGTCAATTAACACCTGAAATGATGAAAATAATGAAATCTTATTAACAAATGGGAAGCAATATGATATAATTGGATTGTATATAATATCATAAATATGGTTATGGTTATGGTATGAGTTAATAACATTATTAAATCCATTATAGAGGATTTTAATGGAATTTCAATCAAAATAAAGTGTATGGTAAAGGGAAATCTAGTCTCACTTTTATTTTTGGGAGACTTATTCAATATTTAATAGTATTTTATTTTATGTGAGGTATATAATACCCTATAAAGTTTTATATCCTTAATTTACATTATTTATGATATTGAAAGTTTTAATTGATGTTATTCTTTCATGGGGATTGTGATTAAAATGTTACTCATATAGTAGGGGATTTTATCTCAATTTATATTCCATTGAAGATTATTTGTAATTAGACACCAATTCACTTTAATGTGGTGTATATATTACAAATTTACAAGTTAATATCATTAATAATTAATAATTCATGGTATTTTATTTTTCAATTTGTATTATCTCATCCAAGGTATTTGATTTAAAAATTACCAAGTGGTAAAAGTTATTTTGAAATCCTACTTTCCTCTATTGTTGATAACTATCTCTTGAAACAATTTCTTTATTGTAATGACATTTCATTATAAATTTAATTTCACTTAAATATCCATATTTTTGTGTAATTTATATAATTATTTCCTAAAATTTATTCCATTTTTATAAAAAATATTCAATTTTAATGTTAATTGATTGACTTGGAAAAAATTGATAAATCTGTATCCTTTACTCAATACAAATATTTGATAAGGAACATTATTAATGAATTTAAATCAATTATTTGATATATGTGGAATGATTTGGACATTAAACTAAGTGGGTTGGGGACTTGTTAATTAAATCCCCTTGATGCATCGATAATCTCATAATATGAATCAGTTGGCCAAATCAGAAAGTTTTTTCCCTCGTATGTTTTGAATTTTCTTTAGGATGGATCTTGATGGTAAAGGTATCATATTACCAGAAAACATAAATTTCAATAATTAAGAATTTTATTTATTTATAATTATGTTATTATTATTATCCATGAGATTTTTTTCTTCGAGAATATCTATATATAAATTTTCATTCTTAGTTTATTGATTAAATAATATGTTTGTTCAATTATTTACCTTACAATATTGAATATTATTTATCTAGTTGTTTAAATGGAAAGTGGTTTTAGTTATATAATTTTCTATATTTGTTATGATTATTGATTCATGATTAATTCTACTATACACTTACCCTTTCAGAGCATGTGAGCTCTCACATATTTTTTTCTGTTCCCCAAGGGTTGGAGACGAATTTTTGGATAGAGTTTCAAGGATTTGGATCATTTTATTTTGTTATGTATTATTTTTTTTATTACCATTGTAAAATTTGTATCATCTATGTAATATAGTTTCCAAAACATCTAAATTGATCTATCCTTTAGGATTTGACTCTTTATAATCATGCTAATGTAATAAAGTAAGGCACCATCTCCAGGATTGTGGGGTCAGGGTGTTATAGTTAGTATTAAAGTATTTTTTTAAAAAACCTCAAAAAATTTATTTAGTAAATCATAGATTAGGGAACATTACCCTAAGTTATAATTTTAGGAAAATTATAGAAGAAAATCCCCTAAAAAAACTTTTTATGATTACAACATTATCTATGCATTTTTTTCAATTCAAGTGAAGAATCTCACTAGTTTTTGGACATTAAATTATGTTTCATATTGTGATGATCTAATCAAGTATATTACATTTTTATGGATGGTACCTGTGAGTAAAAATGGAATCGATACTCCTAGAAAATGTAGAGGTTTCCCTATTGAGAAAGCCGATATATCCAGTACTGGAACTAATAATTTAATGGAAATATTAGGGCAGATTAATCAGGTTATGACACCTAAACTTTCTCATATGGAGAAACATATTCTATAATTAGAATATCCAAAGTTGGATCTCTTTATGTTAAAATTACACCGTCCTTTAGTGGGACTAATGATCCAATATTATGTTAAGAATGTATTAATTATTTGGAAAATATATTTTTGGCATTGGGATGTGCTGAAAAGGGAATGGTTACACTTGAAGTGTATTTCCTTTGATACTATGCTGGTTAATGGTGGTCATTTTTACAAAATACTAGAGAGTAAGAGGATATATAACTCATGAAATTTAAATAATTTAAGGAAAAATTATTTGAAAAATATTTCCCACATGACAATAAAATTTTAATGAATAGAAAGTTACTTATATTAATGAAAATGGAATAAGAACGTGTCACGGGTTTTAAAGCTATCTTTACAAGGTTATATTGGTATAATTCTGATTACATATGCAATACAGAGTAAAATATTGACCACTTCATTAGTGGTCTTATGCAAAACCTCTAATGGTTGATTCTTTCTCAATATTTTTCAACATATGAAGAAATATTTTTATATTCCATCAAAAAATAGAAGGAATTATAATGATCATAAATATTCAAGGGAAGCTACAAGAAGAAGAGGTCTTATAAACACCAAGAAAAATGTATGGTGTTAAATAAGAATAAGGGAAATAAGAAATTCCCACATTGTTAGAATTGTGGGAAAGTCACCCCATAAAATTATTGAAGAGATTGAGAGTTTGTTATAAGTGTATAGAAAAGGAAAATCAGTTTAAAGAATGCATGGGGAAGAATTAAAAAAATTCTATTCAGTGTTTCTTATATAGGGAGATGAGGTAATAAAAAAATTAATTCCCCAAGATTCAAGGTAATTTACCTTAGAAGAAGATAAGGGATGAAGCTCAAGATTATGTCATTGATACAAATGAAGTGGAATGATTAATGTGTTTTCATTTAGATTCAATATTTTTGTATTTGAGTATTTTATCAACGATGTATTGGTTATGAGAATAATAAAATATATACCTAAGTATAGTAATTCAAAACTATTTCATTATGGTTTTTAGAGAACATGTTTAATGGTACCAATGAGAAAGAAAAATGTATCGGTAAAAAAGTTGAAATTCATAGAAGACATATCATTATGGGAAAGAAATCCCTTAATTTGTTCTTAATATTGAGATCATAATGGTTGGACAAAGAGATGATTGATATGGATAAAGTAAATTGGATATTATGGACCACCTTATAATTGATTAATTATTTGTTGATAATGTGGTTATACTATCATTCATTGATTTTACATCATTTTTTTATTTATGGAACATATCCATTAATCTATGTTCTATTTAAGTAATAAGGAATCATTAGTTTTTCATTATGGTTTTTCATTAATTCAATTTATTACGATGTTTCAGGAGAATAAATTATGAAAGTATTCAAATTTTGGAAATTTTACTATTTAGAGGTACATCATATTATTAAATTAGAAATGATAAGTTCATTTTTGAAGTTCAGTTACCTTAATTCTAAAGAGTTGAATCATAATATTTTGGAAATATTTACCATTTATTAAATGGTTTAAGTTGATATTAAGAGTAGATTTTAGATATTAATGTATTAATTCACCATGTAATTATTTTTATGCTAATAAAAAATGTAAAAATTGTTCAAGTCAAATCCAAAGGATAAGATTTTTTGTATAAAACAGAAACATATATTTAATTATATTATTATAGAGTGAAATAATTCCGCTTCTCTGGGAAAAAGGGTTGTGAAATAAAAATATTGTCATATTATCATAATTTTATGATATAAATGACCTTTTTTACACCTATGGTTTATGGATTTATGTTTAAAAACACTATCCAGAATATGTTCTCTATCACTATCCATCATAAATTCATATTTATATTTCTCTTCTATTTCTATTTTCACTAATTATTCCAAAATTGAAACATAGTTGTATGTAATTCCATGTGTACATTGTACTTATCATTCTCTCTTATTAATAGAATATTTTACAAAATATTTTACAGTTTGGGTGTTTCAATAATAGTTTAGGTTAAAATATCATACCATTGATTACAAATATCAAGTTCAAATTGTGAGGATGTAATTAATTTATGGTGGAGAGAATGTAACACCCCAAAATTATAAAATAAGAATATTTTATTTGACAGCATGTATGACACAAAAAACCAAGAACATAAGGGAATATAATATCCCTAGACATTAAATTATATTTACTATTTTAAATTTACTCAATAAATTATATATATTTCAATTCATGCAATATTGATTTTATCTTGCATTGCAGGCAACAAGTTTCTTCAATGGCTTGCGTTAAACACACAAACAAATCTAACTAAATACTATCAATATTATTATTTGAAATAAAAATTATCTCATAGCCATTAAATTGGAGTTTATTATTAAGATTAAGTAAATTATGAAAATATATAGTTTAATTAATTGGTTTCCAATTAATTAGAAACAAATATATAGACCAAATGAATACAAAGGAAATGTTTTTATAAAAAAAACTATTTTTATGATCTAAAGGGGTTTTATATTAATAAACCAAATTAATTAATATTAGAGTATGATATTAATTAAATATTTATAATATATATTATATCCAATATTTTTTACATTTTTAATATATTTTTTAGAAATATGATAAGAACAAGTCCAATTTTACTTATAAAAAAATAATATTTTTCTAATGGAAATTTTTGACCTTTTAACGGATAACCTATTTTAAATAAAAGTTTTGACAATTTTATTAACATTGTTTTTAGAAATAATGTTAATTTTTTGAATAATATAATCAGAATTATATTTTTTTTGATTTGTTTTTTATTTTTCAGATAGATATCATTTTTGAGGAATAGTGAAAAATAATAGATTTAAATTGAAAACTGATTTTTCGTATAATATATATATAAAGATAAACTATATTTTTTTATTATTTATAAAATTTAATTATAAAATTTCCAAACATATTAAACCAATTTAGGTCATTGGAATCAATTTCACTTTGATATTGGATATAACAACATTACAAACATTTGAACTTTTTTACTTTAATACCTACTTTCTCATCCCATCCAAAAAATTAATTTTATGTTAATTTATAAGATTTATATTCATAGAATTAGGAAAAATTAATTCAATATTTTCAATAAAAAAAATTTAAAATTAATATTATGTAAACCATAGTTTTTTAACCAAAAATATTAGTGAATTTTTTTTAATTATAATGATTAAGGGAAATATTAAATTAACAAGGGACTAAACATTAATGTTCAGGGAAAAAATAACTGATAAATACATAAAGATATTTTTTATGACCATATTTAGAACATATAATCATTTTTCTCAAATATGGTTTATCATTAGAGAAACAATATTTAAGGGAGCCTCTAAATAATGTTTACTTTTTTATATTTTCAAGAATGTCACTCCTACTCTACTACAAAAAGACACCCACCCATACATCTTATTCACACATATGAATACCTTTTGATCATATAAAAAATTCCCTAATAATTTCCTAATAATCCTCAACTCATACTAGAATCCTCAATTTCTTCATAAAGCAGACCAAATAAGTCTTTTGGTATAGACCCAAAAGAGTTACCCAATGATGAGGTAAAGTTCTTGAATAAGAACTTTTGTTATAAATTCTGTAAAAAATTAATTTATTTTTATATCAGGATTTTATAATATCATAAATATATTAAATATAATTATATATTTTTATGTTTAGTTTATGACCTACACTTTCTCACACTTCCATCAAATGGGATACAAAATCATCGTTCGTGTCTATGACAGACTATCACCTCACGAACTAACGTTGTTAGTTATTCCATTACTAACATTAAAGGTTAGTAATAACGACTTATTTAAAGTTTATAAAGAATATATATTATATTTATAATGTCTTTATTCTTCCAGAGTCATTATATAAGTCATACATTCATTCATTTCAATTTGTGGGAATACGATAACTTCATTTGAGGATGTGTGAAATATTGCCTCCTCAAAGTAATGAAATTCATTCAAAAAATTCATGGAATATATTAATAATGATTTCAATTACCATATGTGATAAATATGAAATTAATAATATAAATAAATTATAATATAAATATATATATAATTTAATTTTCTCTGCTTTAATACGAAAAAAAAGGATGCAACATTTATGCGTATATACGACCTACCCCCTCCATGAATGATGTATTTAATTTCATATCTCCACAATTTATGTATTACTATAAGTACATATATAATAATTCTATATAATATTTAAACCATGGTTTACATTATTTATATGATTAAATATTGATCTATACAATGGGAATGAAAAATAATAATCAATACAAACTCAGACAAAAAAGAAATCAACACATAAGATATTGAAAATAATGAATGATTATTAACAAACTAGTAATAATATGTTATAATATGATAATATAAGATATCATAAATATTAACATGGTTTTGGTAAAAGTTAATAACATTCTTAAAACCAATATATAGGAGTTTAATGGATGTTCAATCAAAAGGAAGCGTAAGGTAAGGGGATTTGTAGTCTCGCTTTTATTTTTTCGAGACTTATAACTTATTAAACACTCATTTATTTTGTGTGGTGTATATACTACCATATTTAATGTTATATAATGAATTTACATTATTTCATGATATTAAATGTTTCAATTTTTTTTTCTTTCATGGGTCTCAATATTCAAAAGTTACTCAAATAATAAGGGATTTCATATCAATTTACATTCCATTAGGTCTTATTTATTATTATAAATCAATTCACTTTAATGTGGCGTGTAAAGAAAACCTATGTAATTTATTATCAAGATTAACTCTTAATTCTTGGTATTTTTATTTAAATTTTTATTATCTCATTCCTAGTTATTGATTTGAAAATTACACTGTGGAAAAAGTTATTTTGAAATATGAATTTTGTTTATGATTATTAACGTTATCTTGAAAAATCACTTTATTATAATACTTTTTCATAATCCATTTATTTCATATTAAATATACATACTCTTAAGTAATTTATATTATTATTTCCTAATCAATATTCCATTTTTACATTCTTGTTTAATGTGAAAGTTATTTGATTAACTAGGAAAAAATTGAGAAATGTGTACCCTTTACCCAATATAGATATTTGATAAGGAACATTTTTTAGAAATTTAAATAATTTATTTTATATTTGCGGAATGATTTGGGCATGTAGTAAATGGTTTTGATATTAGTAAATTAAATCCCCTTGATGCATCTGTAATATCATGGGATTAATCCTTTAGCCAAATCTGATGTGATTTTACCTAGGATGTTTTAAACAATATTGACTATAGTACTTGATAATAAAGGTATCATGTTCTTATGAAACATGAAGTAAAATAATTAAAAATTTACTTTATTTTAAATTTACTAATTATTATTTTACATGAGATTTTTTCTTCAAAAAAATATATGGATTCAATTTCAGTCTCATTATATTGATTAAGTGGTATGTGTGTTCAATTATTTTTCTATCCTTATTGATTATGCCTTATCCAATTGTTTAAATTGAATTTTTTTTAGTTATTTACCTTTAAATATTTATTATGATTATTTATTCTTGGCTACTTATCTTTTAAACTTACTATTATTGAGCATCTAAGATCGGCCTTATTTTTTCCATTCCCTAAGGTATGAAGATAAATTATTAGAATCAGTTTCAATGATGGAAGCATTTTATTTATTTCAGTATTATGTTTCATTATTCCCAATGTAAATGGGTATAATTTATGTAATATGTTTTCTAAAACTAATAAACTAATTAGTGCTTCAGTATTTTATTCCATGTAATCATTCCAATATAATAACGTAATGTACCAACACCGGGAATCTAGGGCTGGGGAATTACAAATATCATTGGAAATAATAATTATAAAATTTAATTCTTGAATCCCAATACTCTATTTTTTTTATTTCCACATAGGTCCTTCATCGGTCTATGGTTTATCCATATAATAATTTATAGGATTTCTAAATCAAGACAATATATATTTAATCTAAGACACCTTAGGTTTAACCTAGGTTATTCAATGACATTATATATTCCACTCCATCATAATGGTTGGTAAATAAAAATGTTAATTACCCAAATAATATCCCCAAGTAGTGTTAAAATAGGTGCACACTAAGAACCATATTCATATATCGGGTTTCGCTCGATTCAATCTCAACATTACCTTTTTAGATTTGTTACCCCTAGGTAAATCTACACCAGTACCACATCAACTTATAATATTTCTATAGGGATTTATTTCTATGAAAACCCACATAATATCGATATTAAAAAAACATTAAGATGTTTTAATATACTTATCCTCAAATTTAGTATAGGATTATGTTCCCTAAGCTATGATTTATTAAATATAGTTCCCAATATATCTACAAATTTTTTTCTTATACCAACTATAGTGACCCTGACCCCAGAAGAACAAAGCTAGTTCCTGCTATCATTAAATCTGCATAGATATATGATTCAAATCGAAAAGGATATATCAATTTAGTAGTATTGGTAAAATAGACACATAGATGAGTTTTTTATTACAATTTAATACATAGAATACAATATAATTTTTTTCAAGAATAGATTTTCCCATCTAGTTTATCCATGCATATTAGTCAAAGTAATCATTGTGGATTCCTATGGAAAGGGAAAAAATAAGGCTGAGGTTAATATTAGTATGGTTTAAATATAACAGAGAAAACAAAGAACAAATGAGCATAATCAATATGTAATGTTAAATAACTAAAATCAAATTCCATTAAAATAACTTGGTTATAATTATAAGATAAAGAACACTCAATATGGAAAGTTAAGTTAATGAAAATAGATTCCATGTAATAAAAAAAGTTAGACTAAAATGCATCCATAGATTTTGTAATAGCTAAAATATAATAGATAATAATTACTGAATCTGAATGAACGAAATGATTAATTAATTTATGTGTTGTTTCCTATGTACATGGTACTATTTCCATCAAGACCTTTCATTAGAAGGTTTAGGATAGTACTGTTAAGACCTTTCATAAGATATTTTAAGATGTGCTTGGTTACAAACTCAAAGGGTTTATTCTAAACTGATTTCATCTCATTAGACTATCAATGCATCGAAGATATTACTTTAAATTGTATTTAACTCATGTTGTACATATCCAAAGCATTCCATATATATTGAATAATCAATTTAATTCGCAAACAATGTGACTTATCAAGTATCCATATATGGATTTTTCAATATTTTCATAGATAATAAAATAACCATCAATGTTAAGACCATATGAAAAATGGTATAACATTTAAGCAATAATCCTATCCATAAAAAATAATGTAGATATAAAGGTGATATTTAATGTTCTATGGTATCTTTAAAGTGAATTACTCAAGGGGAAGTTAATTACTCTATATACGATTCAAGGAAGTGAATTTAAATACTATACTTCGTGTAAATAATCATAATCTATCGGTAGGTTGAATAAGGATGTCATAAATATGATATATATCCATTGGAGTAAGAATAAGGGTTGTTTTCCCTGATGAAATAAAAAAATCATTTAAAAACTTCTTGAAGAAAATACCCTTTTCATTTCGAAAAACATTTTGAAAAATAATTTTCTATGAAAATCATTTTTTAAAATAAAATCTTTAAAAAATATTTTATAAATTTAAAAGGAATATTAAAAGAAATGAAGATGGGTAATTCCACACAAGGCTAAAAGTACATTCCTTTTACAGTTTGAAAAGGTTAGAAAAGTGCATTTTTTGAAAAGGGACAATAATATACCATTTAAAACCTTTTATAATAAGAAAAAATGGGTAGAAATTTATTTTAATAAATATTTTTTAAAATTATAAATAATAAAATTGGAAATCATTTTTAGAAAGTATTTTTCTTGTAAGAAAATAGATTTATAATTGATGGGAGAAATAATGTCGGATTTTATTAAAATATTTTCTCTATAATTTTAAGTACCAAAGAGTGGAAAATTTTTACAATCACTTTAAAATGTCCATGAATAACCATATAATAATAAATAGAATGGTATATTGAATAATTTTCAAATTATTTTCTTTTAATGGTAATTCATGTAAAAATAATCTCCAATAAAATGAGATTATGAAGTAAACCATTGCAAAGGTCATAACATTGAAGTGAGAATCAAATAATGAATCTATTATGTGTGTCAAATTCATATCAACATAAAATAAGTTGAAATAGAATAATAGATACTCAAAATTCATTTCACACATAATCTTCAAATATTAACAACAAGGAGGAAGTAATATAACCCAATGAAAAGTAATTGTGTTGTGAAATTAATTACAAGTCAGTAACTTTAAATTCAAATACCCTTAAATTAAATAACTAAAATTTAAATATAAAATATAATAAATAATTAATTTTTCATGATATTACATATAAATGGTAATGTAAAGACTAGGAAATTACGTGGAATTTTTTTAATAAATACATGGGAATTTTACAAGCCCACAAAAATTGACGGCGTATAATTTCGAGGACCAGTGTGCCCGGAATCCATTTCTAAAGTTTTGTTTGGTTACGTTTAGTAAATGTATGAGCATGTTTTTATAACTTTTGAACTGGTCCTCAGAATTGAAATCTGAGGGCACTGTTGAACTCGCAGTGCCGATATTCTCTCAAGGAGACTTTCTGTAACTTCCCAGATAAATAAAGAATAAGAAAATTTTCATATTTATTAATATTTTTGAATTAAATATTAATTTTACATTAAAGGGGATGGTATGTTGGATAGTGTACCTGATACACACCAACATGTTTCTTTGAAATCTTATGTTGCATACTAATAATATAATATTATTATTTTAAATGGTCATTAAATTCTATCCATTTTATTGGATATAAGGAACAAAACTAAATACAATATGATTATATATGTTTGTTAAATTTAATTACATTTATACAATAATGTTAGAGGCTTAAAATTAGAATGAATCTAATTTTTAGCATAATTTACATTAAAAGGTCAATTTATCTCCTTTTAATGGCGAAACCTCTTTAAATATAGTTTTGGTCACTTTAATGAATTTTATATGAATAAATAAAATCCTTCTTTAGAATGGGGACATCAAAATTTACTTTGGGTAAATTTTTTGAATTTTTCTAAAAATGTTCATTTTTTATGAATAGTGTAAATATTGTATTTTAATTCAAAACTAGGTTTTAATCTAATTTTTTATATAGTTATATTATGTTTTTAATTGGTTTTAATATTTAATTAGAATATATTTTTACCATTTCATCCAATTTTGGTCATTGGAATTAATTTCACTTTGAAATTGGACATAAACAAGTGTCAAACTTTTGAGAGTTATTGTTTCATAAAAACACGCTATTTGTTTTAAAAACGGGAATTAATTTTAAAATTAATTAATGAAAATTTTATGTATTTAATTTGGTAAAATATACATCATTTTTTAATTTGGAATATAAAATATAGCTTAGGCTGAATTTTTGGTATTTTTCTGAAAAACATCAATTTTTTATGAATAGTGAAACCACTTAGTGTTAGTTCAAAAAACTAACATTTTCATTTAAATGTGATTTTACCACTTTTGTGAATTGAATTTTAAAAATCTGACATACATGGTTGTTATAAAGAAGTAAAATGTGGTTCATTAAGATTAAAATAATTTTTGGTGAATAGTAACTTTTGACTTTTATTTACCACAGTTAAAGGTAAATAAAGTAATTAAAGGTTAAAAGAATATTATAATAATTCAAAATTACCTTAACACTTGTCCTAACCTTATTGGTTGAGTCATTTACTACCATGAGAATCTTTGCGTCGATTTTGGGACCCCATTGAGCCACTTGGGAGTGATAATGACAATATAAATTAATTAACATAAATTAAAGGCAAAAATGATAAAAGCAAATATCTTTTAGTAATTAATTTTTATATGTTGTTATATAAGTCATATTTTCGACTATAAATATTAATTGTAAATATAACAAGATTTAATACATGATAGTGTTTGTTTTATAATTTTTATACATCGAATAAATAAGATTATTCATGACACAATAATGATGCAGCATTTATCTCATTAATAAACGATTTAAATAAATAAGATTATAATGATTAAAATATTAACCAAAATATGTCCAATTCTGATTGGATGATTTTATTTCCAATATGAGTCATCTTATATTAGACATTTCATTATTTTTTTTACCTTTAGAAACCGAATATCATTATATATTAAAATAATAGTGTCACCCTTTCCAAAAGTGCCCCTCTTCTCCCTTATAAAAGGAGAACATTTCTATCCAATTCCTCACACCTATCAAGCCATTTTTCTCATCCCAAATCTGCCCAATTAAGCTCCATATATCTCTCTTCTCCTCCTAGAAGCCTTACCTTATTCATAAGGCACTTAAAGATGTCCTTTGGTTCAAACCAAAGGGAGTTACCCAAATTAAAGGTAATAGTTTCTCTTAAATTGTTTTCTTTTATTTTACTTCTCAAACCCCTAAACTCTTTTTGTTCCTTTATTTTGTAACAACACCAGTATCCTCAATATACTAGGATGTTTTTATGAGAAGGATTCGAACTACACTTACACACACCGCCATCTAATGGATGAAGAACATAATGTTTATGTGGATGGAAAACTAACGCCTCACAAAACGATGATTGGTCAAATACATCTTATTGCATTTCATGGTGGCCATTATGAGGGAACTATATTTATATATTATATATATAATTTTTATGATTTCCTTATTCTTCTTTACTTCCCAATTATATCAAGCCTTTATGGTTTCCATAGTGGGTAAATACGATAATCTCATTTGAGGAAGTGCGGACTACCACCCCCTTAAAGTGATGTGACTCGTTAATTCCTTATGTAGGATGTATAAATGATAATTTTAATTATATTATATATGATATTATACTGGAATTATAATATACCTATGTATCATTATATTTAAATTCCATTAAAATAAGAAATAGAAATGAAAGTAGCATTCATCCGTACGTACGGCTTACTGTCTCCATGAACGGTGAAATTCATTTCTTACCTCCAAATGTTATGTACTATTATAAATACATGTATATACCGGATTTATATGATATATATTAAATCAAAATCGTGAATATAATTATGGATATAATGGAATATTGACCACATGGACAACTTGTAAATATAAGGTGTTCATTTTTGACTATAGTACCAAATATCTACAAATGGGCGTTATTAACTTATGTGATAACATAATATTTAAAACATGGTAGTAAGTGATATAAAAGGAATAATAAACTAGTAAAAGTTTCTTAATAAAGTTGAAATTAACTTTAGTTTATTATTCATGAGATTAAAGAATGATCGAGTCAAGTCAGACACAAGGTAAGGGATTTTCTTATCTCACTTTTAATTCCGTGAGATTTCCATTGTTCACCACTTATTCATTGCATGTGGTGTATTGTGTACTAACATTAGATATATATTATCAAGATTATAATTATATACATGGTATTCTATGATTCATTTGGTGGTTATTAACTTTTTTTCAAAAGACTCAGTTGATTACAACGTGGTAAAGGGTTTCGTCTCACTTTTTACTCTCGTGAGATTCAGGCTATATTTGCCACTATTTACGTTTGTGTGGTGTATTTACTGCCCATGATTGTACTCTTTATGTAATATACTTTAATTTATGAGTATTTAAATCTTCATTGTATGATCCTTCTTTCATGTGGCATATGTTTTGTAAGTTACCAAATTGGTAAGGGAACTATTCACCCTCCTCTTTATAAAAGACTTCCTTTTGTTATGTCTTTTAATTTACATCTTATTATGCTGGGATATGTTCTTATATATCCTTATTAATGAAAAATTTATATCCAATTGATGATACTCCCATTTTTATCTCATCAAATTATTTTCTGAATTTTAATGTGACGTCGTTAGGCTGTCGAATTTTTACAAGGGACCCTCTTAACCCAATTTCAATTCTTTGGGTTCAACTTGTACTTCTTGAACATGTCATCGTATGAATATGTGTGAATGAAATATTATTTTTTTACACTTAATATACACTTATATTGGGTGTATTTATATTTATCACACATAATAATGTGATTTATTTATCCTTAATTTAAGGATACCATCTTTATAAGAGATTTCATCCCAATTTACATTTCCACTGAGACTTCATTATTGTTATGCACCAATTCACTCTTATATGGTGTATATACTATCCTTTGAAATATTATTTCATGAATCCCTTTATTCTCATGATATTATAATGTTATGATTAAATGTTATTCTTTAATTATTTGTATTTAAGCGTCTCTATTTTTGTTAAAAACTCATTAACTAAAATATTGTTTTACATGTTTTAAAGATTTATTCTTCCAATCATTTCTCATTAATGTCCACGATTTAAAAATGGGTTTTAGGATTTTTTATATGGACATTAATGTTTTCAAATGATAATTCATTTAAAATATACAATGTGGTATGTGACACTTTGATTCAAAAATCTATTTTTAAATGGTTTTGAAAATGATTTGATAAAACATAGTCTTGATTTGATATATTGGAATGTAGAAATGTTATCTTTAAATTATACTTGTGTTATATTTTATGATTATGTTATGGTTTTTGGGCATTGTTTACATATTTGGGTGGTTCCGTTATAAAGATTGGGTGGGTGAGCCTGAGATAACTCTCCAATGCATTGGGTAAGGTGACAGAGGTAAACGTGATGTTTCTCCTTAGAGATTTAGGGAATATACTATGATAGGTATTCAAAGTGTAACTCCCTATGTAGCTATGATAGATACAATTTAAGTATTATATGGATTCCATAAGTAACATTTATGATTTATGATTTGGGTGTGTTATTCATAAATCTTATGATTTCGTAAGGTATGTTGTGATTGAAAAGTATAGTTTCATTGATTTGTATTTATTGATGGTCTAATGTTTTCCTTTATTATTTTATAATGCTTACTGAGATTTTTATTCTCATCCCATGTTTGTTAAATGTTTTTCATAGGACTTAAAGATAAATAGGGTCAAGTATGGGGTTATGGAAAATTCATTTTTTCTTAAATATGGAACTATACATGTTTCTTTTTAAGAGTTTTTTTTATGAAAAAAATGATACGGAGTAGTAGTGTCTACTTGTAATATTGAAGTTTTAATGTAATAGTTATGGCCTAATACTCTACAACTATAAACCTGAAAAGATCCTCAATGTGAATTATTCAATTAATTCAATATTATGTAATGTTATAAGTTAGGGTCCTTATAGTTGGTATCAAAGGTCGGTTTAGAAAACTTTAGGGATTAGGAATTTTCGTTAGACATATGGATAGTCCCTATCTAATATTTCAATTAAATCATTGTTTTAGGACTTTTTCAGATCAAGGAATGTTAGTTACAAATTGAATGAGGATGATCTCAAACGACATTCATATCTTTTCCTGATGACATGCTTGTAATAATTATTGCAAAGTCATGTTCGAATGATTATAAAAAATTTTCTAGCATACAACTCACTTGCAAGCAGTTGTTTGAGATATCAAACACCTCTAATATACCTTGTTATCATCGTGGATCATGGGTTGTATTTAGAAAAATCCTATTTTCACAATATTCTCATATTTTAAAGAAAGGTAAATATTATCAAGTCATTTTCATATATTTTACCTTATCACAAGATTTTGAAGCATATTTGTAATTTTAAAAAAGGAGCTGAAGAAGGAGACCCTTGCACAACCTATTTATATTTTATTTTAAAATATAATCTCTCAGCACATACTTATGGTATTTTAAAAGGACTATTAATTGAAAGTTTCAACTCAAATTCGGTTCGATTGTTTTATAGAAATCATGTTTTATCAGATGTTTTGAAATTATATGTCATACATGATTATTTTCCAAAACTGTTTTTCTATAAACACCCATTTGAACCATGTTGTACAATGTGTATTTGGATGGAGGAAGCAAATTATTTTGAAGGACCTCTAAATCATTGTTGAAATGCATGGACCTTCTACCTACGTGTTCAAGATGACGATGAAACCAAATAGACACCATGATCAAGGTATGATGTTCTTTATTTTGGGGATTGTTATATTTTATCATATGGTGGTGAAATAAGACTTCAAGAATTAATATGTTGAGATCATAATGAATTTGGATAAAAATGAGAGGTATAAGGAAACCTTTGATGTTAAAACATGTTAGGGTTATTTTTTTGTTTTATAAAAAGGTCAACCCATAGGATGGGTGATAACCCGTCGCATCTAGAAAGGCTACATGAATCAAACCCACAACCGAAGGGCGACAAGGGCGTATTGCCTACCACTAGCCTACTTATAGTCCCTGGCCAGTATGACTTATTATTTTAGTAAAATTATTTTATGGAACAAGAATAAGTTGATTTTTGGAACTTATGTTTTATCAAATGGAATTACTTATTATTGAAAATTGATTTAGTGATTATGTGATAAAAGGTTATTGTGGAAGACATTCTCTCTTTTGAGGAAACACTATATGCCTAAGGAAGATAGAATTATATGGGATTTCAATTGTGGAATAATGGTTGAAATTTTAGTTTTGAAAAATCTATGTTTTTATTATGGATAGATGATGATTTTATTTATTTATGAAAATGATTAACCTATCATAGAAAATATGTGATTAAGTTAATTACTTTTCAATATGAGACTTTATGAGTTACTGGTGTTACTTGGAGATAAATGTTAAGATGTATCTTAGAAGTCTATGTAATTAAATCTTTATGAGATTTGGGTTAAAATAAATGTTTTGATTACTTTTGAAGAATTTTAGGGACAATTGTTTATTGAATGGTCTTTGATGAACTTTGGGTTTTGTTAAGACAAATTTTGGATATTAAGAGTTGTGTCTCTTTATATAAAAGTTTATCATTTTTGGGGATTATCTGATCTTGTACTAAATGTTTTGGTTTTAGTTAATATTTAATGAAAATGGTAATATATAGTTCTTCTTTTTTGGATTATTTGATTCTCTAAAAGTTGATTATAGCACTTTTAATGTAAACAAGTCATCCTGAATACTCATCGTATGGAGGAAATATGAGTTTGTGTTAGAAATATTATGAAGGATAAAAGTATACATGAAAGGTAATTGTGTTTCCTTATGTTTTTTGGTAAGCTCATAAATAAATTCCTCAATGAAAATTTACTTAAAACAAAAACCTTGTCTATTATCTTTTCCTATTGGTAAATCAATGACTATTTAACCCATCACAAGTTTGTGATTTTCTGGTGGTTAACTTTCTCCTAAACATGTTTTCTATCACTCTCCAACAAAAATTGATGGTTTGTTTTCTACTCCATATCCTTGTTTTCATGTAATCCTAGTATCTGTTGTCTCAGGTAACCTATTTACTTCTCTTTATTTTATAGTGATAGTTTTATTGACTCTTTCTGATGTGGGGCTTTTAAGGAAGTTTCCAAGCCCAGTTTTAAAATTGCAAGGACATAATTTCTAAAAGGGGGGAAGGATGTAACATCTCAGATAAATAAGGAATAATACAATTTTCATATTTATTAATATTTGTGAATTAAATATTAATTTTACAATAAAGGGGATGCTGTGTTCGATAGCATACCCGATACACAACAGCATGTTTCTTTGAAATCTTATGCTGCACACTAATAATATATTATAATTATTTTAAATGGTCATTAAATCCTATCCATTGTATTGTATATAATGAAAAAAACTAAATACAATATGATTATACATGTTTGTTAAATGTAATTACATTTATCCAATAATGTTAGTGGTTTAAAATGTGAATGAATCTAATTTTAAGCATAATTTACATTAAAAGGTCGATTTAAAGACTTTTAATGGAGAACCCTCTTTAAATATAATTTTGGTCACTTAAAACATAATAAATGAATAAATAAAATCCTTCTTTAGAATTGGGACATCAAAATTTACATTGTGAAATTTTTTGGAATTTTTCCGAAAAGTTCATTTTTTATGAATAGTGTAAATATTATATTTTAATTCAAAACTATGTTTTAATATAATTTTTTTTATATGGTTAGATTATCTTTTAAATTGGTTTTAAAGTGTAATTAGAATATATTTTTACCATTTCATCCAATGTTGGTCATTTTAATTAATTTTACTTTGAAATTGGAAATAAACAAGTTTTAATCTTTTGATAGTAATTATTTCTTAAAAACACGCTATTTGTTTTAAAAATGGAAATTAATTTTAAAAATAATTAATGAAAATTTAATGTTTTTAATTTGGTAAAATAGACATCATTTTTGAATTTGGAATATCAAAAACATCTTAATCGGAATTTTTGGTATTTTTCTAAAAAACATCAATTTTTGATGAATAGTGAAACCACATAGTGGTAGTTAAAAAAACTAACTTTTTCATTTAAATGAAATTTTACCACTTTTGTGAATTGAATTTCAAAAATTCGACATACATGGTTGTTATCAAGAAGTAAAATGTGGTTCATTAAGATTAAAATAATTTTTGGTGAATAGTAACTTTTGACTTTTATTTACCATGGTTAAAGCTAAATAAGGTAATTCAAGGTTAAAAGAATATTATAATAATTAAAAATTACCTTAACACTTTCCTAAATTTTTTTTTGAGTCATTCATGACCATTATAATCTTTGGGTTTATTTTGGGACCCCATTGAGCCACTTGGGAGTGATAATAACAATTTAGATTAATTAACTTAAAGTAATGGCAAAAATGACAAAAGCAAATATCTTTTAGTAATTAATTTTTATATGTTGTTATATAAGTCCAATTTTTGACTATAAATATTAATTTGAAATATAACAAGATTTAATACATGATAGTATTTGTTTTATAATTTTTATGCATCTAATAAATTAGATTACTCATGACACAATAATGATGTAGTATTTACCTCATTAATAATTGATTTAAATAAATAAGATTATAATTATTAAAATATTATCCAAAACATGTCCAATTATGATTGGATGATTTTATTTATTATATGATTCAACTTATCTTAGACCTTAATGATTTTTTTGACCTTTAGAAACCAAATATCACTATATAATAAAATAATATTTTCACCCTTTCCTAAAGTGCCCCTCTTCTCCCTTATAAAAGGAGACCATTTCTCTCCAATTACTCACACCTCTCAAGCCATTTGTATCTTTCAAAATCTGCAAAATTAATCTCCCTAAATCCCTATTCTCCTCCTAGAATCCTTACCTTAGGTATAAGGCACTTCAAGAAGTCCTTTGGTTCAAACCAAAGGGAGTTACCCAAATTAAAGGTAACAGTTTCTCTTAAATTGTTTTCTTTTATTTTACTTCTCCAACCCCTAAACTCTTTTAATTAATTTATTTTGTAACAAAACCAGTATCCTAAATATACTAGGATGTTATTATGAGAATTATTCAAACTACACTTACACACACCTCCATCTAATGGATGAAGAACACAATGTTTTTGTGGATGACATTCTAATTCCTTAGGAAACGATGATTGTTCAAATACATCTTACCACCTCTCATGGTGGAGATTATGAAGGAAATTTATTTATATATGATATATATTATGATTATGATTTCCTTATTCTTCTTTACTTCCCAATTATATCAATTATTTATGGTTTCCATAGTGGGTAAATACGATAATCCCATTTGAGGAATTGCGAACTACTGCCCCCTTAAAGTGATGTGACGCGTTAATGCCTTATGTGGGATGTATAAAGGATAAAGTTAATGATATTATATATGGTATTATACTGGAATTATAATATACCTATGTATCATTATCCTTTAATTCCATTAAAATAATAAATATAAATGAAATTAGCGTTCATGCGGACGTACGACTTACCGTCTCCATGAACAGTGCATTTCATTTCTTACCTCCAAAATGTTATGTACTATTATAAATAATGTATATACTGGATATATAAGATATATATGATATATAAATCATGAATATAATTATGTATATAATGGACTATTGACCACATGGACAACTTGTAAATATAAGGTGTTTATTTTTGACTCAAGTAACAAATATCAACAAAATGGACGTTATTAACTTAAATGATAACATAATATTTATAACAAGGTAAAAAGTTATATTAAAGGAATAATAAATTTGAAAAATGTTCTTAATCAAGTAGAAATTAACTTTAGTTTGTTATTCAGGAGATTAAAGAATGATTGAGTCAAGTCGGACACAAGGTAAGAGATTTTCTTATCTTACTTTTAATTCCGTGATATTTCCATTGTTCACCACTTATTCGTTGCATGTGGAGTATTGTTTACTACCATTTGATATATATTATCATGATTCTTATTATATTCAGGGTATTCGGTGATTAATTTTGGGGTTATTAACTTTTGGTCAAATGACTCAGTTGATTACAACGTGGTAAAGGGTTTCGTATCACTTTTTATTCCCGTGAGATTCATGCTATATTTGCCACTATTTCCTTTTGTGTGGTGTATGTAATGCCCATGACTGTACTCTTTATATAATATACTTTAATTTATGAGTATTTATATCTTCATTGTATGATATTTCTTTCATGTGTCATATGTTTTGTAAGTTACCAAATCATTAAGGGAACTATTCACCCTCCACTTTATAAAAGACTTCTTTTTGTTATGTATTTTAATTTAAATCTTATAATGTTGGGATATATTCTTCTATATCCTTATTGATGTAAAATTTATATCCATGTGATGATATTCCCATTTTTGTCTCATCAAATCATTTTCTGAATTTTAAAGTGACGTCGTTAGGTTGTCGAATTTTTACAATGGAACCTCTTAACCCAATTTCAATTCTTTGGCTTCAACTTGTACGTCTTGAACATGTCATACTATGAATATATGTGAATGTAATCTGATTTTTTACACTTAATATACAATTATATTGGGTGTATTTATATTTTTCACACATAATTATGTGATTGATTTATCCTTAATTAAGGATACCATCTTTATAATATATTTCATCCCAATTTACATTTCCACTAAGACTTCATTGTTGGTATGCACCAATTAACTCTTATATGGTGTACATACTGTCCTTTGAAATATTATTTCATGAATCCCTTTATTCTCATGATACTATAATGTTCTGATTAAATGTTATTCTTAAATTATTTGTATTCAAGCGTCTCTCTTTTTATTAAAAACTCATTAACTAAAATATTGTTTTAAATGTTTTAAAGATTTATTCTTCTAAAGATTTATCATTAATGTCCATGTTTTCAAAAAGGGTTTTTGGTTTTTTTATATGGACATTAATGTTGTATGTGACACTTTGATTCAAAAATATCTTTTTAAATGGTTTTGAAAATGATTTGATAAAACATAGTCCTGATTTGATATACTGGAATGTGGAAATGATATCATTCCTTTATACATGTGGTATATTTTATGATTATGTTATGGTTATTGGGCATTGTTTATGTATATGGGTGGTCCCGTGATAATCCTAGGGCGGGTGAGCCTGAGATAGCTCTCCAATGCATTGGGAAATGTGATGGAGGTAAACTTTCTATTTCTCCTATAAGATTTAGGGAATATACTATGATGGGTATTCCAAGTGTAACTCCCTAAGTAGCTGTGATAGATATAATGTAAGTATTATATGGATTCCATAAGTAAATTTTATGATTTATTATTTGTGTGTGTTATTCATAAATCTTATGATTTCGTAAGGTATGTTATGATTGAAAAGTATAGTTTCATTGATTTGTATTTATTGATGGGATAATGTTTTCCTTTATTATTTTATAACCCTTACAGAGCTTTTTATGCTCATACCAAGTTTTTTAAATGTTTTCCACAGGACTTAAAGATGAATAGGGTCAAGTATGGGATCATGGAAAAGTCATGTTGTCTAAAATATGGAACTAGACATGTTTCTTTTTAAGAGTTTTTTTATGAAAAAAATTGATACTGAGCAGTAGTGTCTACTTGTAATATTCAAGTTGTAATATAATAGTTATGGCCTAATACACTAAAATAATAAACCTGAAAATATCCTAAATGTGAATTATTCATTTAATTCAACATTATGTAATGTTATATGGTCGGGTCCTTATACTTTCACTTCGACAGTAGTGGGTCGATAATAAAAGTTAGTTTTTGGGTTTTCATGGAAAATAATAATATAAAGTGATATTCACTTTATTTTTTATTTGAGCCATCTTGTGGGTGTTTAGAGGTGGTTCCCACCAGATCTATAACCTCCTTGTGGAGGTTATAAGTGGGGACCACAAGGCCATAACCTCCCATGAGAGGTTTTGGGGGTGGGGACCATTATGCCTCAACCTCCCACGGAAGGATTAATATGGTGGGGACCACCCGACACCACATAAACTCCCATTTTTAATAATAGGGGTGGGGACCACCTGAACCCTATTAAATGAGAGGAGAAGAAAACCTCTCAACACCCCCCCCCCTCTTTAATGTGGAGGAGCCTCTTGAGCTTCCTCTACATTAAAGTTTCCAACACACCAAATTAATGGGGACAAATCCTCCCTTTAATTTTAATGTGCCGATAATTGTTTAGTTTTTCATTTTGAAATCTTTCCAACGAAATAATAGATTTTATAATCTATTATTTGGCACATCTATTAATTTTTTGGGGAGAGGATAGCTTGGGAGAAAAAGAGTTCTCCAATGAAGAACCTCTTCTTCCAAAGAAGAACAAAGAACACATTCTTCCAACGAAGAATGCTGACAATGATCTTATTTGAAATTCTTCCCTGGACACCTACTGACATGGAGAGTCTTCCAAAACCGACGTGCGAGCTCAGAATTGGAAGTGTATGGTGGATGTGATGAATGAAGACAACACCATCTTCTTCCCCACAACTCTGTCGACGAACAACGATCAAGGTAGGGGTTGTTTTCTTTTATGTGCCATGTTCTTATTTCTTTCAAAAAAAAGAATGAGGATATGTTTCCTTTTGCAGGTGAGTTGTTGTTCATCATTCACCTACCATGAAGAACCAATTGTTACCACCCGAAACACGGAGGGTGCAGGCCAAACCAACATGGTCCTGACCCCCCCCCCCACCATTCGTGTTTGTGATGATCTTCTGTATGGCAATGAGGCGACGAAATGAAGAAGGCAATGGCCGCACTACCTACATCCTCCTCGAACCGTGCCGCCCATGCGGCACTCCGACCTAATCCGATCTACCACCTCAGGTAGGCCCACGCCGCCCACGCCGCCCACCGACCTATACCTCTTCGGTCTCCCGGTCGCCCTCCGGCCTAAGACGCGTTGGCCTCCCAGCCTCCCTCTGGCCCGCCCGCGCCGCCCGGCTCTCAGCTGCTGTCAGCCTCCCGTGTGCCCTTACAGAAACACCGCATGCCCACGCTTGCATGAACCACGCCGCACTGGCCTACCCGGCCACCACCATCCACCCGTCGGCCTGCTCGGCGACCACCCGACCACCCACTGGCCTGCCCGGCTCCCACCAGGCCTGCCCTTCGGTCTCCCGGCCGCCCGGCCTCCCGAGCCGCCTCCCAGCTCTCGGTCGCCAGACCTCTGGAGCCGCGTTGGCCACCCGGTCGACCCAGCTTCCTGGCTGTGCTAGCCGCCAGATCCGGCCCGAATCCCCCCTCATAGTGCCCTGGCTGAACCATCCCGAACACGCCCTCCAGGACAAGCCACGCCAGGCTGCACCCTCACGGCGCTTCGGGCCGAACCGCCCACGTGGCCTGCTGGGCTGGGCATTGCGGGCTGGGCCGAACCTAACAAGTTTGCCCGCCCAGTCGGTTGGGCCAGACCTAACAGGTTCGACTGAGTCGACCCAGACTGGGTCAGTCCAACCAGTTTGGATCGGAACCAGGCCCACTATGACCCATTACTTTCTTTTGTCCATATCTTTGGCACTAGATGTCTGTTTGATGAACCGTGAGTGGTGCTGGTATTCTTGGAGTGAAACGGTCCCTTTGAGTATACCCCACTAGAGTTCAGGGTAAAGTTGAGATATATCTAGGTTGGATCGTGCACGAATCCAACTGGGCCCCTAGGACTAAAAGGTTAATAACTCATAGACCGGGCATCTAATTGACGCGACATCTATATTATTGAGACCCCTATGATGTGGCGGTCCTCTTGAGATACTTATTCGTGGTACTTCTTGATAGTTGGACTATTGACCAATAGCTCATGGAGTGGATCCTCTCGGAGAAGAGTGTGCGTAGTGTGGAGAACTAGTAGCTGGATGAGACCTGATGACTGCTGACTGTTTTGACTCAGAGTGACTCTATTATCCCAGCAGGGAGCACCATGGTGCCGCAGTAGACTCATAGTGGGGAGCGCCTTGGTGTCACGACAGACCCATGGTACTCGATAGGAGGATTACCTCAGCAGGCTACGAGGGGGAGAAAATTGGTGATGTGGCAGACCCACGATTGGGAGCAACTTGGTAACATAGCAGACCCATGGTACTCGACAGGAGGAGTACCTCAGTTGTCCAAGGTTACTAGGAAGCTCCTTGGTGTCACGGCAGACCCACTGTACTTGATAGGGGAGGAGTTCTTCAGAAGACAAGGTTTTGAGAATGTGACTGGAGTGGTTACTTGATACTACCCCTAGAATAAAATCCTGGTTGAGCTGAGTCAGTAACAATAGTGTTTACCTTCTGATTGAGATGAATTACTTGATAACTTAGGTATATGTATGGGCATATACCTATGTGGGGTTATCTGTTGATTTTATACTTTGTGGTTTATCCTTGTTGGATTTTGTGAGACCATGAGGGTCTTAGGGTCTCTACTAAGTATCGTTATACTCACCCCTGCACGAGATATGCCCTCACCATGTTGTGTTGGATACAGACGACAGATAACGCTGACTGAGGCTGAGACTAGTAGGACTGGACGATACCTGGAGGTTGACTTATGACGATTCGGTACATGGAGGAGACTAATGGACATGGAGTACTGTAGAGGCTATCTGTACCTACCCTTCAGGTAGGAATCTTGGGGGATGACCAGTAGCTGTTTTACCTTTCATCTATTGTACATTTTTTCAGCTGTACTTGTACTTTCCGGTTGGGCATATACTCCAGCTCCTTTACTTTCATTACTCTCTTTTGGTTATATAGTTTTCTTAGTGTTTCTTATCCTGATGTGTGCTCTTTTGTGTGTGTTTAAGCATTGTAAAGGAAATGCCTTCCCAATTTTAGGGAATTATGCCTTTTGTGTTAGTCTCCAGCCCCTAGCCTATGGAAGGCGGGCTTGGGGTAGTCACAGCCCGGGCCCCGGGGGATGGGTCGTGACAAATTAGTATTAGAGGGAGGTTCTACAGTAGAACTTATGACTCTGATCTTTTCTATGGGGCAATAGTGTTAGGGGTACTGAGTGTGGTTTTCAGTTCAGGGAGTCCAATGTTGGTGCAGCGGCCGACATATCCATACATCGGTACCCTTACTACTGATTTCCGACTTAATGCACGAAAATACTGATTGCGTGCGTGTTTTCAAAGGTTATATTTAAGTTGGATCAACCATGTTAGCTCACAAGGTATAATCTTTTGACTGTGTCGCATCTATTTCTTTCAGGATGCCTCCCCACGGATGACTAACGAGAGTCCCTAGAGTTGTACGCACAGATAACGCATTGAGCGATGATGCTTTGGTGCAGGGAACTTTTACAACAGAGGAAGCAGTGGTACCATTCCTTGTTGGGCCACCTATGTCTCCAGCCCCAGCTGTAGATGATGCACGCCACTTGAGCGCGTTGCACGAGTTCCAGCGCTAGAGACTGCCCAGGTTCAGGGGAGAGATGGACCCGCAGACAGCTGAGGATTGGCTGGAGGATGTGGTGAGAGTATTCAGACTATTAGGGACATCAAAAAACTTCATGTTGATTCCTGATACCACACTTATACAGGAAACAACAGGAATATGGGGGAGCTTGATGCTCCAGGTCCATGATCAGATGATGTTTCTCTAGGTGGACTTCGAGAGCCTGTTTCAGATGGTGTTTGTTCCAATGACTATCCACGAAGTACGTATTCAGGAAAAACCGGCGCCCTGGCCGTTCCGACCTCCTGAGCCGGCCCACAACCCCCATAATGGCACCCTAGTCGAACCAGCCCGACGGTGCCCTCCAGGCCGAGCCGCTTCGGGCCACACCCTTGCGGTGCTCCGACTCGAACCGCCCACAAGACCTACTGGGATGGGCCTAGCAGGCCGGGCCGAACCTAACAGGATGGCCCACCCAATGGATCGGTCCCGATCCAACAAGTCTAACCTTGTCGACCTAGACTAGGTCAGCCGAGAATGGGTCGGGCCGTGTGGGTCTGACTGGGTCAGACCGGACCCGGGCCCCTAACAGCCCTTTACTTTCTTTTGGCCATATCTTTGGCAATGAACGTTCATTTGAAGAACCGTCAGTGACACTGGAATTCATGGAGTGTGATGGTCCCTTTGAGTATACCCCACTGGAGTTCGGGGTAAAGTTGAGATACGGTCAGGTTGGATCATGCTCCAATCCAACCCAGACCTTGGGACTAAAAGGCTAATAACTCACAGACCGAGCATCCGATTGACATGCTATCTATAGCATTGAGACTCCTATGACATGGTAGTCCTTTGGGATAATTCTTCGTGGTACTACTTGATAGTTGGAGTATTGAAGAGCAGCTTGTGGAGCAGATGCTTCCGGAGACGAGTGTGCATAGTGCGGAGACCTAGTAGCTGGCTGAGACCTGACGACTGTTGACCGTTTTGACTCAGATTGACTCTACTAGACCATTAGGGAGTGCCATGGTGTCACGGAAGACCCACATTGGGGTGCTAATTGGTGTCACAGATGACCCATGGTACTTAACAGGAGGAGTACCTCAGCAGGCTACGAGGGAGAGCACCTTGGTGACGCGGCAGACCCACGGTGGGGAGTGCCTTGGTGATGCAACAGACCCAAGATACTCAATGGGAGGAGTACATCAGCAGTCGAAGGTTAGTAGGAAGCACCTTGGTGTTGCGACAGGCCCACTGTACTCAATGGAGGAGGAGTTCTCCAGCAGCCCAGGTTTCAAGAATGTGACTGGAGATGTTACTTGATACTACCCCTAGAATAAAATCCTGGTTGATCTGAGCTAGTAACGTTTTTGTTAACCTCATTATTGAGATGAATTACTTGATAAGTTAGGTATATGTATGGAAATATACCTATGTGGTGTTATCTGTTGATTTTATATTTTTTTGGTTTATCCTTGTTGGATTTTGGGAGACCTTTAGGGTCTCAGGGTCCCTACTGAGTATCGTTATACTCAGCCCTACACGGGATATGCCCGCACCATGTTGTGTTGGATGCAGATGACATACATCGCTGACCGAGGCTGAGACTAGAAAGACTAGACGACTCCTAGAGGTGGACTTATGACGAGTTGGTATACGGAGGAGACTAGCGGACATGGAGAACTGAGGAGGCTATCTGTACATACCCTTTAGGTAGGAATCCTGGAGGACGACCATCCGTTATTTTACCTTTCTTCTGTTGTACCTATTTTTTAGTTGTACTTGTACATTATTTTTGTCTTGTATTCCTATCCCTTTACTTTCAACACTCTCTTTTGGTTATACAATTTTCTTAGTGTTTCGTATCCAACTGTGTGCTATGTTGTGTCTGTTTACACTTTATAAAGGCAATGCCTTCCCAGATTTAGGGAATTACGCCTTTGGTTCCAGTCGCCATCCCCTGGACTATAGAAGGAGGGCTTGGGGTAGTCATAGCACGATCCTCAAGGGATGGGTCATGATAGGTAATTATATACACCATATAAAAGTAATTAGTTGGATAACATTACAAAATACCTTATTGAAATGAAATTGAGACGAAATCCATTACCTTTTCAGTAACTCTTGAATTGTGAGATCCAAGAAGGAATAACATAAATTGAAAATTTTAATATAATTAAATAAATAGAATTATTGACATAACATGTAATAGTTTAGTTTATACACCACACAAAATAAATGAGTGGTGAATATGGAATAAGTTTAGCAAAAATAAAATTGAGACCTGTAATCTGCTTACCCGACATATTCCTTTTGGTCATACTTGATTTAACCTCATTTATAGTAGGCTTAGACATGTTATTAACCTATAATATAAACATATTAATTTCTATTATATATTATATAATATTTTTATAATATATTATAACTCATTTGTTAAAAATATTTAATTTTTCTTTATTGATTTGAGTGTTAATTTCCTTGTTTTTCAAGTAGGTTTTGACTTGTAATTTTTTACGTCTTAATTAGATCATAATTTAATAAACTATTGAATGTAAAAAATTATTAATATATCATAAATATACATAATAAATTTATTTATATTAATCCATAAAATTTAGTGTAGGAATGAAATGCATTGTTCATGAAGACGGTAGGCCATACCTATGAATGAATGGTTCATCCATTTTCTTGTCTTTAATAGAAGAAAAAAAGTAAATGATATGTATGTATATAATAATTAAAGTATCATTTTTTGTGTCATATATTTTTCGAATTTTATTAAACTGACCCTTAGTACAATCCATGTAAAGTGTGAATGAACCAAATCGCTTCATGAAGCTGTAGTCCACTGTACACAAAAATGACATTATTGTAGTCCCAAAAAATGTAAAGAATGAAGGTGTGTGTGATATGATTGATAAAGAAGTATAATAATATTATGAATATAATATATATCATATATAAACTATAATGAAATCATTATTTCCAACCTAGAATGGTGTTAATGGAAGAATGTACGACATCAGTTCACGAGGCGGTAGTCCGTCGTACATAAGAATGATGATTGTGTAACCCATTTGAAGGAATTTTAGGATTTTTTAAGTAAAAAAATTATAATAAAAACATATTATTATATTCAAGATACCAATTTATTTATAAAATCATGATATAAAAATAATTTATTAGATTTGATGAAGAACTAAAACAAAAGTGTTGGTTGATGAACGTTACCTCTTATTCGGGTAACTCCATTTGGTTTGTACCAAAGGCCTTATTTGGTTTTATTTATATCAAAACAATATTATATTATTAGTTAATTTATGTTTGAATTATATTTTTAATGTGTTTTTAAGAGAAAATAGGCTTTAGAGGTGTGAATAAGTGAGGGGTTGAGTGCCCTTTTATAGTGGAGGAGGAGTGCCATTCTTTTAAGTATGAGAGGGTAAACACTATTTTGAGGTATCCTTTAAATAAAGTTCCTATAATAATGATATATTTTATATAAAATATGTTATATGGTCGAATATTTCCATAAAATGGTTTTTTTACATGTTTACAGGCGATTTATCTCTACAATATTAATGTTTAGCAACCAAGCAAACTCATTTTTACCTTAATAACAATAATTAATTTTAATTAATTTCACTAACATTTTGGGAAATATTTTTTAGTTTACCATAATAGAAATTATAAATTATTCTTATTAAAATTATTAAATCAAATTTTCCATATTAAAATCTCATATGTAGAAGAAATTAATTTAAAATTATCCCACATGCGGGGTGAGAAAGCAGGTTTTTAATGTGAAAATGTTCAAATGTTTACTTTGTGTTAATATGTAACTTAAATATAAAAATGTTTTAAATAAAGTAAAATTTATTAATATTTGTATGATTAATCTACTATTACAAATTTAAAAATCTAATTTTACATTTTAAATTATTTATATAAAAAGTCAGTTTTCAATTAAAATTCACAATTTTCACTATTCAACAAAAAATGAAATTTTTCAGAAAATAAAAAAAAATCATCACTTAGATATTTTTTAAATTAAGATTTAAAAAATGAATATCATTTCTTCCAATTAAATTTATAAATGTCTTTAAATTTATATTTAAAATAAGTGATCCATTAAATGAATGCAAAACTACACTATGAAAAATACAGCATTTTATGGGTACAATTGGATTTGTTATTATATTATGACTATAAAATCTATTGGAAGAATTTAAAAATATTTTATTTAATAAACTATATATAAATTTCATTAATATCATTCAATAATAGTAATTAATTTAAATTATTAGGATAAAACACAATTGGTTCCTACTAATAGTCTTTTATGAGAACTTATCCTTTATGTACAATTTGTTTTTATATTCACTTATAATTAATTTCAAACCAATAAATTCAATAATATATTTTTATAATTTATTTAATCCTATTAATAAAATCAAATTTAATTATTTATAGAAAATTATCATTTTAAATAACAATATTAATAGTGTTTAGTAAAACCCAGTCCTGCATGCAATGCAAGCCAACAAAGAAAGTCACTATTGTGTGTGACACAAACTTGCTCAATATTTCATACATTGAAAGATACATAATTTTTTTTAATTTATTTAAAATATTAAATATATCCAAAATTCTCATAACTTTATATTCCTTTCTACGCTTTATTTTGCGTGTCATACACACTATGGAATATAATATTCATATTTTACAATTTTTTGGTGTTATAATAATAGTTGGAGAATAATAACATATAAAGTAGATAAAATAATGTGTGAAGACTATAATCATTTGTGTCAAGTGTTTTTTTTCTTACTCTATTTATCTATTCATTATCATCATCATCATCACCATTACATTTTTCATCTTGTGAAACTTTCAATAACCAAAAATGTTGTCTAGGGGTTTTGTAAAGAGAAAAAATTCCATGTTAAAATAATAACAATTATTCATCCCCTTATTAGTGGAGAGAAATATCTCAATATTTGTTTTAGTTAGTATAAGAGAAAATATAAAGGTTAACATTTCAATAATCCCAACAAGAATTGTGAGTTTTTTTAAAATGAAAAAGGAATTTTTGAATTTAGATATATATATATATACATCATTTCATATTTTTAATTGGTATGTTATTTCATTAAAATAATTTAAAACATTATTGACATCGCAACTAAATTTTATAATTATATTTGGATTTTATAAATTATTTTATGGAGTTATATTGTGGTGAAAGTTATACCTATATGTTAAAAAGTTTTTTTAATTACATACTTAAATTAGAAAGTGTAATTTTAATGATATTTCCACTATTTTTAGATAATTTTTATAATATAAAAGTAGTGGTTTTGAGTAGATATTCATTAAGTTATAAAAAATTGAGGTAAATAAATTATGTAAATAGGTGGATCTGATTAAAAATTATAATGAATTTATTTATGAAAAATTTATAGAGTTTGTTAATGAAAACAAGAAGCTTCAAACTAAGATTTATATTATCAAGTGGAGGGTTTCACTGGCTCCTAGAGATGTGGAATTAATTAGTAGATATATCTCAAAAGATGAAGATGAATTAGAATCTTATAATTCAAAGGTTATGGTTTATTGATCCATAATTAATGAAATATGGGATTAACTCAAGGAGGTTATAGTGACTTTATTACCATATTAGAGATTCTTTAAAACAATTAGAGATATCTAAATCCAAGGATCTAAATTTTATGAATTCTATACATTTATATTTATAGGCTCACAAACACTTTATTTTTATATGAAATAAATATCTTATTGATAAATCATATTAAAATATAGAAACTATGTAATTGTTTTCTAAAACCAAGATGGTCTCCAAAAGGAGGAATACAATTAATTATGAAAGAGAAACTTAGACGGAGACTTTGGGGATGTAAAATAGTATAAAAAGTATTTAGTTGAGTGGGAGTAATTGAAAACCATACATCTCCAATAATAATAAACCTAATTTTGAATGGGTTAAGAAGAAGGATAGAAGTTCTTTAGGAAGACCCATTGATTTTTAATAAGGGAAACATAAGAACAAGAAGAGTGGTTGAAAAGAAAACCTTGATGGAGGTAAGATTAAAAGACTCATACATATAATGTATGTTGGATATATCATATGTTAATATATTTTATATCATATAGAATCTTATACATTATTTATATATAGTGTTTAGTCACACCGTTTATTATGATATGGTGATATTGTAGCACTATTACCGACATCAAAGGCTATATAATGTTCAATACTAATATTCGAATCCCAATTTCATGTAACTATACCATCAATAAATAAACCTCATATGTGTAAAAAACAATTCATTTTTGTGATTAATGCATGGTAACCCGAGAGGTTAAAAGTCTTTTAACCACCAGAAATTGACTTATAATTTATAAATATGCAAGTTAATTAATGGAGGCCCAAAAAGGTCTATATAAGTATCCACTTCCATTGAGATGATGTGAGTTAATGTGTGACCATTTCACAACTGATTCCACTAGTATCAAAGTTATATTTATTATTTATTTAGTTCCACTAAAGAGATACAATCATATAATGGGTGGAGGAGAATCCTACCAAAGATTCAGGTGATTCACCTCGTCCTATAGATAAACTATGGAGGATGGAGTCTTTAGGATAACTCTAAGGGAACTTACTTAAATTAATGAGTATAAAATTATTGATGATATTTAATGTTATTCATTTTATAGTAGAATGGTTTTGTTTTGATGCATTGTGGATTTAGGTTTATGGGTATTTTTATTTCTTCCATGTTGATTAAATGTTATTTGATCCATGAAATCCATTAGTGGAATAAAAATAATGTCACGATTAATGATTCATGAAAGCATGTTGAAAATTTATAAATATTAACAAAAATTTTCTAATGTATTCATTACCATAAAATATTATTGAGAATTATTTCCTTGCCTAACTTTGTGACATGAAATGTCATAAGCTATGATTGGGACATGCAATATAATATGGGACATTAAAATCGGTGACTCACTAAAATTCTTATGATTATATATATATATCATATATTATAATATGGGATATCGTATCTAGAGATAAATATTCTCCATATATGTAAAATAGCACATTGCATCATACAAAAGAAATAATAGATGTCAAAAGTGTTTACATCAAATCCTTAAGAGGTGTTAGTGTTATGTAAACCACATATCATAGACCGTGATTACCAAGAATGCCATGTTTATAATATATAGGCTATCACTTATTGTTATTCATTATTATAAATTGAAAAATTTGAATGATATTTCCGAGGATTTTTATGCACCGTGACTTATCAATCACCTCTTAGGATATATTTTATATCATAAAATATAATATACTTGATAAATTAATTTTTCTATATTTCAATTATGGGTTGAATTATATAATTTCTAAATTGTTTACAATGTTTTTAAAATAAAATTTTGGGAAATTTATTTAATTTTAAATGGGTTTATAAATTTATTAATTAAAAAATATTTATAATCAATTAATTAAATGTTTATAAAAATTTATTAAATAACTATTCCATGATATTAATTATTAATTTTAAAATACCTTTTAAAATTATATATCATGAATTATAATATAGTTATAAATATTTTATATTGAAACTTTATGGGTAATTTTTAATGTTTTTATAAATTTCATAATAAGAATAATATCTAAGAGTTTATTTTAAATTTATAAATTATTACAAATTATTAATTTGAATTATTAAAATTAAAAAAAGGATCTATTTGATATATTATTTTAACCATATCAAAATGATTTTTGGTAATTGATTTGATAAAATTTTAAATAACATTACGTATATGTTAATTAGATTATGTATATTATTTTCACAATATAAATGGGAAATAAACTTTTAATATTTCATTTAATATCGTATATTTAAATAAAATTTCATATAAAAGACAAATATGAGTTAGTTAATAATATATATAAAGATAAAGTGTTTATATATATATATATAATTATAGGGATGACCATATTGCATGACTAAATTATAGTGTGTTTATAATTACATTATTTATGAATTATTCATAAATATTTCATCTCAGGTTTAAAGTTATTAATTATTCGTTTTTTAATTTATAGATATAAGTTGTTCATTTAATAATTGAATTCATGAATTTTTTTAAGTTATCAAAATACATTAATAAATAATCATAAATTCATTTAAGGAGTCACATGCTAGGTAGGATAATTGATTTAGTTTTCTTTTACATTTACTGTTCCTTATACTAGGTTATTAGCTTGAATTATGATGTGGATTATATTTTATAAAAATTAGGTGTTATAATTATAATGGAATTGACGTCTCTCTTAAGTAAATTATCCTTGGGTAAATGGGATTTGGGTCAGACCACTCCATATTTCGAAGTCTTATTCATTGTTTAGAAACATGGGGGTTGGATTTTTGTCTCTCCAAGTTTACTCTTTCATGGTATCATTGATTTTATATGAATCTAAGTCTTTATATTAAAGGGTTTTATATAACTTGTGAATGAGATTTATTTATATATGTTTTAATATATAGGGATTTTAATTTTGGTTAGTAACACAAGTTATGAGTTGTGTAAAGAGTTACACATCAATATAGTTTGAAGATATTAGTTTGGTGAAAGGAATAAGGATTAAAAATATATTTAGAAGCATGAATGAAAATAAATGGAATTAAGGAGGAAATATTATGAGATTAAATCCAATTTAAAATACTATGTTTTAGATTCCATTCAAATATAACACTTTTAAAAACATAAATCATTCAGAATGGGTGATCCGAACTGTTAGGTGTCCATAGATTTTCTTGTGTAAGGAAAGCAAGCAATGAGGTGAACCGAAATATTAGATTTAATTTTTTTTTGTAATTTATGAGGGATAATCTTTATTGGAAAACCCTAACCAATAGGATACCACAAGAACCAACTTTAAATAATACATTTGATGTATTAGGAAATGGGTTTTCCACTTAAAAATCTAAGAGTCATATATGATATGATTAACATGATTTTATACGAAATGCAGTCATAGATTATTTTTATTCATAAATAGTAAACTCTATAATGAAATATGGATATTGACCAAGCCATGAATATGTTGGATTTAAAAGGGGTTATAATGTTAGTGGGAGCACATTTAGAAAAAATTCCTTATTCAATTTATGATAAAATGGTAATCATCTAATAAAAGATTATATTGTAGTTAAAATATATATTATCAAAAAAATTATCTTCATCATCAATCATATAAAAATTACAATCTTAATGTGAGAAAATTATTTGACTGGTATAATCATAAGTGTTATTCATAAGAAGATAAAATAATAATTGTTTTAACAATAACATCAGGAGTAACCAACTATTGAAATTTTTCAACATGTGAAACTATATTATTATGTGAAATATAGATGAATTCACTTAAGGTTTAAAAGGAATTTATTAAGTACAATATGAATGAAGGAATATTAGTATTCACTCATATGTCTAATTTAATTGAGTAATTTTATCAATTAGAGAGACTAAAAGTTTCCTTAATTCCTGTTCTTTTTATTGAATTAATTATGTTTTCATTTTTTAAACTTTGCAAAAAATATGAACCATTTCAACAATTTTTAACCCAATTTTCTCAATGTTTTGAGTAAAGATGTAATATGTCAGGTGATTTGTAGGTTTTATCACTAAATATAAAGTATAACTGGGTAAAATTTCAAACTATAATATTAAGATTGAGTTAGAGTATGCAATAGTGTTTCTTCAAGTATCCAACCAAGGTCATTGAAACCCAAAGATTGTGTCAATAATGAAGGACAATATTTTCTTATGACGTAATTTTCTAGAACCAAAATATTTTTGAGAAACCCTAAAGATAATCCATTTTGGGTATTGGTGTTATTGAATTAAATTCCACTATTTTTAAGGGTATATGATACCAAACATATAATTAAAAACTATTATAAATATATAGATGTTAAAAATCAAGGAAAGAGTTGATAAATTATTTAGTTTATTTTCTATTGATGAGGTAAAGGATTGATGAACCAATAAATTGAATGAAAATCAATTTTTTAAATTCATATTGGTCTATATAAATGATGTGTATAGTTATTAGATTTCAATTATGCTATTAAGGAAGTTGATTGTAAATTTGGATTTGTTATAGAAAACAAGAAATATTACAAATGGTTTATGATTCACTAGATTCTATAACATGTTTTGAGAAGAATATTAGGACCAAAATATTTTATCGAATATAAAAGTTTTTTATCCAGTTCATTTTAAAAATAAAACTAATAATATCCCACCGACATCAATGACGTGTTTTAAGGAATAATATTGTTTTAAACAATGATCTAAACTCATAAAATACCATATACAATATGGGTGTAATAGTTTATTTATTAAATATGACAATAGATTTGAAATAATATTAATTTCCTAACATAAAGAAGTTTGTGTGACAAAAAAGATATTATAAAGAGAATATATTTCCTAATAAGCTAGTTATACTATGTTTATACTTTAATATATTTTCAATTTTAACAAGTAAAGGATTATTATAGTTAATAAAAAGTTGATGTCGCTTTATCCTAATGGATTTTAGGATGTGTCCATGAATTCATTATGTAAAAAGTTAAATTTATAAAAAAATATTTCAAGGGAATGATTTAATGTAATAATATTCATGGTATATGATGGTGTTGTTATTATAAATAAACTAAGTATCAACACATAAGTCATTAACATCGTATCATTTGATCTTGTGATGCTAAATATTTTGTATACATGTTCACGGAGTTGAACATTAGAAATATTATTACAAAGTATCACCATTATTCAACCTATATTACTTCATAGATGTTATTAACTAAAGAGTTTATTGGGAGGGTTTTATTATATGGAAACATAGAGATGATGTAGGAATTATATAACAATGTTGTGAGTTTTACAAAAACCCTAAAACCCCAAGAAACATAAGGTTGATCTGGTAGATTATTATATCTAATATGATAATACAAGAAATTATGTATGGTTTTGTTAAAATTATTAAAAGATATTAATTATATAAATGAATCATGTTATAGACAGGGAAATATCTACTTTATCATTATTTCATATTTTCTACATATATGTATTTATATATAATAAAACAAACCCATATAATTTCCCTGACACATGTTAACTCCTCATTCAAAATTTTCCATCTAATCCACCCTCCCTATTCCTTCCTCCCTCCACTAACTCTTGATTAAACTTACCTCCTCACTTCATCCACATCTCCATGACCCTCTTCCTCTTCACATACCCTTCTCCCCCCACATTTCCTTAATTTCCTCTAACTTACCACCTCTGACTCTTTCTCCCTACCCTCTCAACCTAATTCTACCAAAACAATCCTTATTCCCATATCTACCTCCTAACCCCAAAATATTTTTACCCATTAATCTAGGGTTATATCTATCTCCAATAGCATACATTTCCATTCTCAGTAATCAACTCATGATAGACTCGTTCATTTCATTAATGGACCTATCTCCTTACATTGACATCCACTTTCTCTCTTTAGGTAAGGTTTCTTTTGTTTTATATCCTTAACCTCCCTACCTAATTTAAAATACATATCCTTACCTTTGTGTAGGGTTTTTCAACTTCTCTCCTCCCCATTTTCTATTCATCCAGTTTTGAAGATTACATAATCAAGTCCTCTCTTCCTCTCCCACTATCAGTCCTTCCTCACCCCTATAGTTTTTATTTATCTTTTACCTACAATTTCCATTGGTTCATCCCAAAAAATAAGTCATATATTATTACCAATAAAAAATATTACAATATATTACCATCTTGTCTTCATGAATCTATTATATTTCTCATTTATTATGTATCTATATGAACTTAATTGTTTTTAGGATATTGTTAAAGTCACTTAGGTATGTTCACAAATTATATTTCCCTAAAATGTTTAAAATTTCATTGTTTTATATATTATGTTATATATTTTAGAATATAACACTACTATACATATAGGTATGTTCTTAAATTACATGAATATTATATTTTTTGAGTGATTTTAATATTAGTCAAGGTATGTTCTTGAAAATTATATTATGTAATTTGTTTTCACACAACTACTTATTTTCTCTAACACTATTATTATGGCATGTAGTTTGAGTTTTTAATGATGTTTAAATGGGGTTAATTAATGTTATTGTATGAAATACCCTTTCAATTTATGTATTTTAATAGTTTTGAATGAGAAATAATGAAATAGATGTTGTTCCATAATTGTTTATTTTTATTGAATTCGTTTTAGGGATTTACATGTTACTAGAAGATGAAACTTGAAAATAATGATTAGCATGATTCCATTATAATTAGTATCGAATAAATTAGAGGTAGTTAATTATGAATTAATTGGGGATGAAACCACTAAAAAATCTCAATCATTTTCCCTTTTATAGAATGATATAATTTCATAGATTTTTATTTCAACCTCATGTAATTTTAGTTTATTTTATATGAATTTATTTTCAATTTCACTCACTATTTTAATTTCATATTTCTAGTATTTAGTTTTTTCTCTCTATTTTGATTTATATATAAATATGTCGTCCCAATATGCATATTCTACCACCTTTTTATTTTGTATTTTTTGTTTTTAAATTGTTATATATTAATTTCTTATATTCAAATCTAGTATGCATTACCTATACGTGCTTCTATGTTTTTTACAGACTTTCAATATGAACTTTCAATATAATGAAATTTAATTTTTTTTCACTTTTTGTTTTATAATTAGGTATAAATATATTGCTTTATATTTTTTACTTATTGCATAAAAAAAATTAGGTTAAAAATATTTTTTATAGAGGTTTATATTTGTTCATATTTATTTTTCGCAAGTTAATATTTGTTAACAAATTAATGTTTTCCAATTAAATATATTAATTCATATTTTTTAGTATTTGGATTCATATTAATTTTTGTGTGTGCATCTAATCATATTTATTAACTCAAATATATAGGTTTATATTTTTTATATAATTTATTTAATGTTTTACAATTTTTAACAAATTTATTGATTCTAATTAATTGTATATGTTATTATTTTTCCATTATTTATTCATATTTGTTCATATTTTTCTATACATATTCCTATTTATTAACAAAATAATTTATTCCATTTAAATATATAGGTTCATATTTATTCCTTATTTTATAATAATTATTTTAACTTAAAAATAATTTGTACAAAAGTTTATATTTGTTTATATTTTTTCATATAGGTTTATATTTGATAACAAAATAGTTGATTCAACTTAAATATGAAGGTTTATATATTTTTTCATATATGAATTCATAATCTATTTATTCTTTGATATCTTTTAATATTTTTCAACTCAAATATAATGTTCACATGTGCCTATATTTGTACATATTTGTCAACAATATTCATTCATTTTAAGTAGTAAAATTTCATAATATACAGTTTTGTAGATATATTGGTTCAAATATTTGTAACATATATGTATCCGGAACTAAATTGTTCTAATAATAATTTTTTTGACTTACACTTCATTCTTATTTATGAATTTTATAGTGGAAAATTTTACTCAGTTACAGACAATATGAATAATATTTTTAGTTCTTTTTTACATTTATTATATTATCAATGGATTCATTCCACATTATCATTTAAATAAACTAAATTATATTCCAAAATAAATATTTCATATTTTAATTCCACTAGTATGTCATAAAAAATAACACATTGAATGAAATTATATATTTTTCATACAATTTATTACTTTTTATGAGATAAAAAATGTTCATTTTTAATCATTATACATATCTATAAATAGAGTTTTATTACATATTTCTTTTTGTTCTTTAGAAGTTTCCAATAATCATCATGTAAATCATATATATAACCTATATATTTGTCTATTTCTTTTGAATACAGATTCTAAATATGTTAGTGACTTGTTGAATTTTGTTTCAATGTACTCATAGATGTAACTTCGATAAGGTGGACCAGTTGAAAAGGATGGAGTGATTTATCTCCTTTATAAAAACTCACAATTAAGCTATCTAATTTATATTTTTTAATAATTATGATTATAGAAAAAAATAAAAATAATTTTCCTATAATGTAACCCATACTTTTCTTAGAGTGGTTCAATTAAATTTCAAATTAATTTTCATGATATTTTTCTAGAGTTATAAATTTCACATAATACATTTTCTACTTAGTTTTTATTCATGTGTGATATATCATTTGATATGAACATTGCTATTACTATTTTATCAATCTATATATTTTCAATTCTTAAATACATGAAAACTAAAACATAATTTCTACATTATACCCAAAAAATTTGTATAATTTTTCCTTTTCAAATATCTGGTCAATTAATTTATTTTAGAAGAAACTGCATCTCATGAAAATGACTTAGGAAAAATAGTATGTAAATGAAATCTACATATGTTATAAATGATTTTGTATATTCATTACATATATATTACATATTAATATTTCAAAATATCTCCCTTTTAACTATTACCAACATTATTATTTGAACTCATGTACTAGTCTCTTTTATCTCTATAAAAATTATGAATATTCTAAGATATTCATTTTAATATTTATATTCATTTACTTATACTAAATATGTTATTAATAATACATTATATTACAATTTTCTTGAATATCATGATTATGTTTCCCACTATACATAATGGAATTAGTTTCATAATACCATATATGTTAGTAATTCCATCTCATATGTTTCTTGGAACTCAAAAAATCATTACTATAATTCCCTCTAATATGTGAGCTAATTTATCTTTAATCTCTTATATATGTCTCCATAAACACTCAAAAATCCCTTATTCCCCTGTATTTGACATAATTTCTATGTTTAAATTTCTTCTAACACTCATTTTAGGATTTGTAAAATATTATAAAATTATTTTTATAGATTATTATCCAGATGTAATGATTATTTTCTTAAAACTATATAATTATCATAAATTTTTCTTTAAACAGAAATTGTAACTAATATATAGTATACTGTTTTAATTTTAGTTTTATGATATCACTGAATTTATCCCCACATATTTCAATATTCATGTGGTATCCAAGGATTATTTAAAACTTCACTCATCATCTATGGTTCCTTGATTCATTTTTCATATGGTTATTTTTAATTCCATCTGTTATTATTCCTTTGTCTTGATCAAGAGAGAACATTTTTCATTTAGTTAGTTTAATTTATCAATAATTTTTATAAATCAAAAGGGACTAATTTCATATGTTTCATGGGACTTTGATAATTATTAATCTACTTAACACTATTCCATTATCTAATTTATCTTTAATCTCTTAAATGAGTCTCCTTAATGAATCTAAAAAACACCTTATTCCTCTCCATGTCTTATATTTCTGCAATTTAATGTTTTTGTGACATTCATTAAGGGGTTATGGTATAATGAAAAATGTTTCTAGGGATCCTAATTTCACAACATTTATCCTTATGTAAAATTATATAATTGTCCAAATGTTTTACATCAATATTAACTACAACCAATATGATGTATCATATTTTATTTTCAATTTTCTACAATCATTGAAATTTTTGATGTGTTGTTTTCTAGATTAATAATTTAGTTATTTATTAGTACCTTCTTAACCTAGAGGAAACAAATAATGTTTTTTTATTTCATCCCATATAATTCTATTTATTCCCTTTTTATTTTTTATGTCTATTATAATTTTTCATCTATTACTTTCAGTGATATTAATTTTCACCGACTTCTCATGTTTCATTTCTACCCATTTTTACTTGTAGTTTCATAGTTACAAAACATGTTCCAATCATATATAATGGAAATGATATTTTGATAAATAATTCATTGTATGGGATTCAATAAATTATTTAATAATTTTAAAAAAGATAAATATTCCATTTTAAGCCCTATGAACCTGGAATGTTTTTCATGAACTCACTCTGCGTCCTCGCTAGATTGGGCACCCAAACTGGACCATGACATACTTGAGATTCATTCTTGATCACCTTGGATCGGAAAATATATATAGGTCCTCAAATAATATATCATTGAAAAAATTAACCCAATAAATAATAACAATTCTGGGATTCTTCCTGAAATCCAAAAATAAACACCCTATTATCAAAGTTTTATGAATAAAAAAAAGAAGTAGAAATGAAAATAACCCAATCAGTTCATAACCAGAATATATAACTATAACAACTATGAATGAAATATTACCAAATAAAATATAATATCAATTTTATAGAACAAAATCTAGAATAAAAGAGGGATACATTGATAATACAATAATGATAAAAACAAAAAACCAAAAACTGATGTACCCAATATTATATCTATGTGACCTCTTAGTCACTATATATTAACAATAAAAAAGATCTCCAAGAGAGATGTCGAACCATAATATGAACTTATAAAATATATTGGGTCTATCGACACCATATGGTACAAATAATGTGTGAGAATAATAAATCTTATTAGGCGAGAACCATAGAATATATGCATTTCCTTTAAAAAAACCCAGGCATGAACGTTTTAGAATACATATAGAAAATTGGATTTTTTTTCATTTTCTAGAAAAAACCATTCATTTCTTAAATATTATTTGAAATCACATTTTTAATTATCTTTTCAAAAATTGAATTTTATAAAATACATATTCTGAACCATACCCAAAAGAAATATTCAGTAAATAAACAAAAGAAACACCACTTAGGTGAACACATAAACAAGAATAATCGAACACCTAACATATGTAGAATAGGTAATCATAGTCAAATATAATGAATAAAAGTAAAAGAAATATGGATTATAGAGTGAAATTAAATATTAGGGAGAAAATAATATATAATAACAGGAAATTATAAAATCTCCTATGTGGTTACCGTATATATACTTAGATTGAAATCATCTGTGGGCCTATTGATGTATTCCAAAGTCTACAACTAATAATATTTCTTAAACTGGCCTCACCCGTGGAAGTCTTCTATACAATCCAATACAATAATAGAACTATTCTGTCTAATTTTTACTTGATTGTATCCTCCTATCATCCATTAATAATATTCATAGGATTCCCATTATGATAATAATAAATAGAGGTTATGTATCCTTTATTATAAACACATCAATCGTGAATCAATTTAATCAATACACATACGCTCATCCCACCTGCCTAAAGCTAATTATATGAACAGTAATATAAAAGAAAATAATAACATATCAAAATCACAAAAGGATACAATTTCCATAGAGGTGAAAATTTCATTTGAAAATCCTTTTCAAGGTACCAATTGGTCTTTAACATTTGAAATTAGTCCTAATTTTTCAAGAAGAACATACTTACATTAATTTTAATAAAAAAATTTATTTTTAAACTCTTTAATCAAGGTTAGAAACATTACTTTAAATCATTATTTAGAAATAAAACATTAAAATATCTTTTTGAAATCATTTTTGAAATCGAGAGTGGATTTTAGAACCAAATATTTAAAGAGGGATTCTTTTTAAAAAAAATTATATATAAAAACATACATATACGTGTAAAATGTGCATACACACACACACACACAGATACCAACTCAAATATATAAAAATAAATTTTTTGAAAGTAATAAATAAGGAGAATACAAAGAGATACAATTTATTTCACTTATTAAAATAAAATAACCATCAAGTAAAACCACTAATACCTTAAGATGGAAATAATACAAACAACCCACATACCAAAATCAACAACAAAATTATATTAAATATCATATAATAATAGTAATTTTAAAAACCAAAATTCTTTGACAAGGCCTCTTAGAAATTTCAGTGAACATATAATATAAATATACTTTAATATCCATTGTTTTTTTCTTAAGGTATGTTTTTGTTTATGTTTTAGTTTAATCCATTTCATTTAGTTAAATAAGTTTTTCCTAAAGTTCACAAGAATGATTAATAGTGTTATGGGGGTTTGGGACACAAAAAAGGAGGCAAAAGGAGCTCTAGGCATGTTTTATGGTTTGCACACGGTTAGTGCAAACTGTGAGGATCGTCCCAGGTAACCATTCATCCTTGGATAAAGTCTTGTGCACAGTTATCACATGTTTAATCTAACCATGAATAACTACCAAAAAACCGTGAAATGAGGGGATTTAGGGATAGTAGATCTCAAACAATTTTCTCATATTTTGGAAAACCATGAAGGTAAACCATGTAACCCAGTAAAGTTGATAAATTTTAAAAAATTACATTATGGGATTTTAAACCCCAACTCATGATTTCCTCCTTTCTTCCCCCTTGACACCCTAGTGATGAACCAAATCTCACAATACCTTTCAAGGGTGATTATCCATCATATATTTTTCATTTGGAATACCATTATTTGTGAATAAAAGATCCAAATTTAGGCATCAAAAGGGGTACTGAATCAGTGTCCAAGGCCCCAATTAGGTGTGCGTTCACCCACAGATCCATGGTTGGATATAGCAACCCAACATTTTCTTACATTACTATTTCATCAGTTTAAAGATAAATATAAACAACATAATAGTATTACACATAGAGGATACAAAGGTTTAGTGTCTTGGGAAAACTAAGACCACAAATAACAATTATAACATCATGCATAAACATTTATTTAATATCTTCTTCTCTAGCTTCTTATTGCACTTGTCCTCTCCTTAGTACATGTAGAAAACTGAGGATATAAACCAAAATGGGTCATCTAGAAACCCAGTAAGAGGATAGATAAGTATAATATAGCATGGGGTGAGCATAATCATAACATAGTCAAATGATCATGAACATGAGAGGAGAATAAATAAAAGACCTAAAATGTGGCAATGCATAAAAATGAAAAATCATGTCTTAGTGGTTAACTACCACAAAAAGTTTTGAACCAAGATAGAATATTTTTCACACACCATTTCACATTTACTCATGAGATTCATCACTTTAACCATTGCATTGGAGAACTATATAATTTTATAAACACCCATCACATTCACAAATTCATATCGTGCTGTATAATTTCGGGTGCACCCGTCACATCATAATATTATCATTATCAAGCATTCCACATAGAACATAAATCAATGATGAACATAACTAAAACATGGAACGGAAATGGTTTCATATCATAATAACACATTCATAAACATTGAATTCCTAAAACAAAGAGGGAATAGCATACTCGATACAAGAATCATCAACCTTGAATGAGAAGTAAAAGGTGAGTTCATAGAAGAAGAGTTCTTTAGGAAAATATTTTTTTTGACATAAATAATAGTGGTGAAAATGTATATCCTAGAAAATTAAATAAAATAATTAACAATTTATTTTTAATAAGTGAACATACCAAATTGTATTGAAAGAAGGGGAACCCGAGGAATGAAAATTGGGATCAAGATTTTCCCCTTACCTTGTATCTGAATGCTTTTTTATCTTTAATGTCCTATATAATTACATTATATTTTTTAATTAGAAATCTGGAACCTTTTTTACATTAATAAGGTTACTTATGGTTTCATTAAGTTACTTTTTGTGCCTTTGGATGAGTTATAGAGTTTAAAAACATTGTTCGGGAATGTTTGTTTTTATGGTTTTCTTGAGTGGTTCACTAGTATTCTTAAATTGAAGTTTAGGTAGAACATGGGTAAAAATAAAAAAAATGATATTAAATGATATTATTGATATTAAAGGAGTTTTAATGATCTTATAATGAATTATATTAGATCCATGTTGATTAATCATTAGATAAGAATTAAATGATGATTGTTTGGGTTAATTTGAGCGATTTTTCAATCATAATGAACTTGTTTTATTTTATCACTAGAAATATAGTCATTAGTTAGTTAAAAAATTTTAAATTGGAGATAATAAATATTAAATATTCTGGTTCAATCATAAAAATGGTTTCATGACAAGATCTGAAGGTATAAATGGAAGAAGAAAACATGTCATTTTTGAAGGTGATAAATTAACACCTCACGAACAATGTTCCCTTTAATAAAATAAAAGGAAGATGGAAAGAGGGTTGGATGATATAATATCCAATTATAATCATAAAATTACAGTACATGTATAATAATAGAGTTAAAATACCAATTGGAGGTAGATGGGTGGGTAGATATCAAGAAATGAACTTGAAATTGAAATGAAATTAAAGGAGAAGAGGGAGAGAAATTACCTCTTAAATATTCCTCTTGAGATCCTCCTTAAAGAATATAGGATTGGTATCTTGATGAGACCAGAAGCTCTTGGAAGTGGGAGAGGGGATAGGGAGGATGTTTGGGAAGAGTTTAGATAAGTCTTGGAGCTTTAGAGGTGTGAGGGAATGAGGGTGTGAAAGGTGGTTTTTATAGTGGAGGGGAGATGGGTTTCCTTAATATAAAATTCATTAGTTTATTAATTTCTCCTAAGACATGGAATAGTGAGTCATCCATGACCAAGAATAGTAAATAGATCATTTGATTTTGGGATTTGGGTGCTTACATCACTTGTGATGTCAGGAATAGTGGGTTTTAATTATAATGTATTTATATGGTAAATTAATGTATTTTACTATTCACCCAAAATTCAAGTATTTTAGGAAAATCCCAAAAATTTACCCCAACCATTTTTCAACATGTAGAATCGAAAAATGAATTCCATTTTTAAAAAATAATTTTTTAAATATTATTAATTAAATATTTGATTAAAATCATTTTTTACTTAAAAAAACAGTTTTTAAAATTAAAACTGATTCTATAGTGCCTTCCAGAATTATGTAGGGTCTTATAAAATTATCTAAAAACTATAAGACATTGATTTTATAATTAATAAACAAATTTTAATAAAATATATTTTCTTTTAATTTAATTAATTAATTATAATTTATTATTTATGACTTACAAAATACCAAAACGTTTACTAAGGTCAAATTGTCACTTTTTAAGATGTCTAAATTTTGTTTAATTATTCATGGGTAAGGTTACTCTTATATTGGATGATTTAATATTTATAAGGGTCATATTACTATTAATAAAGGTCATATTACTATTCACAAGGGTAGGTTACTATTTACAAGGGTACGTTACTATTTAATGAAAATTATTTTTGTTTCATTAGACTCCAAAAATCATCTTGAACACAACCGTGTATGTCAGATTTTCAAAATTCCCACCACAAAAGTGAAAAAATTATGATTAAAGGTCACTTAGAACTTTTTAGTTCATTATGTTGTGTATTTATTTGATTTTATGACACATTTATAAGAAGGTAAATTCCATTGAAAAACTTTAGGTCGTTACATTCTTCCCTCCTTATGAAATTTCACCCTCAAAATTTCCTTTTATATAAAAAAGTGAGGGTACTTATCCTTCATATCCTCTTCTGGTTCCCAAGTTGCTTCCTCAATCTTATGGTTCCTCCACAAAAATTTAACAAGATTAGTTTCCTTGTTTCATAGAACTATATCTCTCCCATCAAGAATATCTACTAGATACACCTCATAAGAGAGATCATCTTCCAGCTGTACCACCCTTGAGTTTTGTACATGTGAGGGGTCTGGTATGTACTTTCTCAGGAGTGATATGTGAAAAAAATCATGAACTTGAGCCATATTTGGTGGAAGTTCAAGTTGATAGTCCACGAATTCTATGCGGTCAAGTATCTCTAAGGGGCCAATGTACCTTGGGCTTAGCTTCCCTTTCTTCCCAAATCGCATGACTCTCTTCCTTGGAGACATTCGTAGGAAGACTTTATCTCCAATGTTGAACTCCAAGTCCCTTGGATGGTTGTCAGCATTGCTCTTTTTCCGACTCTGAGCAGCTTTGATGTGTTTCTGGATGACTTGAACCTTCTCTGTCATCTCTTGAACAAGATCGGGTCCAAGTAGCTTTCGTTCTCCAACTTCATACCAACAGGTTGGAGTTCTATATCGCTTTCCATAAAAAGATTCATATGGAGACATCTGAATAATCGAGTGGAAGTTATTGTTGTATGAGAACCAAACCAATTGGAGATGTTGATCCCATCATCCTTTGAATTATAGAGAGCAGGCTCTTAGCATATCTTCAAGCGTATGAATAGTCCTTTTAGACTAACCATCAGTTTGGGGGTGATAGGTCATACTGAAATTTAATTCAGTACTCAAAGAATGTTGAATGATCCTCCAAAATTTAGATGTGAACCTTGGATCACGGTCAGAGACAATTGATAGTGGAACACCGTGTAGTCTCACCACTTTTTTCACACATATCTTTGCAAGTTGTTCAAGCGAGAGATCTTACAGAATACCGATAAATTGGGAAGTCTTGGTGAGTCGATCAACCATAACCCATATCACATTATTTCCCATTGATGTCTTTGGGAGACCCATTAAAAATTACATAGTAACATTTTCCCATTTCCACATGGGTACAGGCAATGGCTGCATCATACCTTCAGACTTTTGTCTCTTAGCTTTATCTTGCTAACATACCAAGTACCTTGATATGTATTCTGCAATCTCCTTATTCATGTTATACCACCAGAAGTGTTCTCAGAGATCACGGTACATATAGGTAATCCCATGATGGATAGAGAATGTTGAGATATGTGCATTTTTCAATACCTCCTTCTTTATCCCGGGCGATGAAGGCACAAAAAGCCGCGTTCCAAACCGAATCACTCCATCATCGTCAATATGGAACTACTGATGCTTCTCTTCCTTTACTAAATTCACCCTCTTTTTTATCTCCACATAATCCCTTTGTGATTCCTTAATATTCTCTCGGATGGATGGCATCACAATCATTTGGGCAAGGTAGGATGTATCCCCTACCCTTATGATTTTCAAATCCATTCTTTTCATATCAAAGAAGATAGGGTCTTTCTCAATCCATAGCATGGATAGAGTAGTAGGTTCTTTTCGTCTTAGAGCATCATCTACCTTATTCGCCTTTCCAGGATGATAGTGAATAGAGCAATCATAATCTTTGATTAGATCTAACTATATCCTTTGACACATGTTGATCTCCTTTTGTGTGAATATATACTTTAGGCTCTTTTGGTTAGTGTATGTGTCACACTTCTCGCCATAAAGGTAGTGCAGACAGATTTTCAAGAAAAAAATCATGGCTTCCAGCTCTAGATCATGCGTCATGTAGTTCTGCTCATGGATCTTCAACTTTCGTGAGGCGTAGGCTATCACATTATCATTTTGCATGAGTACACAACCCAAGCCTTTCTTTGAAACATCACTATATATCACAAAACTTTTTCCACTTTTCAGTAGTCTGAGTAAAGGTGCAGTGATCAACCTTCTCTTTAGCTTCGTGAATCTTCTCTCACATTCTTCCGTCCAGACATACTTTTCCCCATTTCTTTGTAAGCTTAGTTAGCGGGCTTGACAATCGTGAGATGTTTCTCACACAACGTTGATAGTACCCCACTAATCAAAGAAAAATATGCATTTCTGTGACACTAGAGGGCCTGGTCCTTTCCTCAATTGCCTTTTTTTGAAGGATCCACATAAATTCCCTCACTTGTGATAACATGTCCCAAGAATGTGACTTGTTTCATACAAAAGTCACACTTTCTGAACTTGGAGTACAACTTCTCCTTTCTCAACGTTGCCAACAAAAGTCTTAGATGTTCTTCATCTTCCTGGACACTACCAAAAAAATTTCAAGGTAATGTCTAAAGACTATATTCATCAAAATCCATGGAGATTGCAGGGGAATTAGTATGTCCGAAGGGAATCACCAAAACTCATAGTGCCCATACCTTGTTCGAAAGGCAGTCTTCTGAATATCTTCCTTCACCACCTTTACCTGATTATATCCTGAACGAAGATCCACCTTTGAGAAATACTGAGCTCTTCTTAACCGATCGAATAAGTAATCAATACTAGGGAGAGGATACTTGTTCTTTATGGTGATCTTGTTGTGTTCCCGATAATCGATACACAACTGCATTGTTCCATCCTTCTTCTTTAAAAAGAGCACTTACACACCCCAAGGTGATGCACTAGGGCATATGGACCCTTTGTCCAGATTCCCTTGCAGCTTCTTATTTAACTCCTCCAGTCCTATAAGAGCCATCCTATAGGGACACTTTGAGATAGGAGTTTCTCCGTGTATGAGTTCAATTGAGAACTCTACCTCACGATCCGGGGGAATTCGGGGTAACTCTTCAGGAAATACATCATCGTATTCCCTCACGATGGGAATTTACTCAAGGTTGGCACTTTCCTTGGACTCAACCATTTGGGTGAGGTATGCTTATTCATAGGGAATCAACACCACACACCATTGAAGTATTTTTCAAAGGATATTCATGATCTTCCTTGCATTTGTAGAGGAACATGCGATGGATCAGAATATGAAAAGATATTTCCTTTTCCTGACAGTTAATATGTGCTCTATATAACGATAGCTAATCCATTCCCATTATAACATTGAATTCCACCAAAGTAAGTATTACAAGATTCTCTGTAAGAATATTACCACATATGCCAATAGGAGAGGAGTCAAACACTTGGGTTGCAATTATTTCACCACATAGTGTTTTTACAGATATCTCTACATCAAGGTTTCAGAGGTTCGATTCTATAGTTCTAGAAAACTTGCAAGATATAATGGAATGCATAGAACCAGAATCAAATATGACTTTTTCCCTTCTTGAGTGAATATAAAGTGTACCTTGTACGACTTCATTATCTTGCTCCACTTCCACAACAGTGATGGCATGAGCCTTCCCTTGTTCCTTTGGCTTTGGGGGCAGCTGACGTCGATTAACCTCTAGAACTCGAGGTTTAGTGCATTGGTTTGCATAGTGACCTAGCTCCATATAGTTGTAGCATTGAACCATGAGTGGTTTTCTCCTTTCATCGGCTACACTATCCTTCATTTTCGTGTCTTTTCGACACTCTTGATCATGGTTTCCTTCTTTCCCACACTTGAAGCATTTCCCCGTCCCTTTGAGGCAGTTCCCATGGTGCAACTTTACAAATTTTTGGCATGTGGGTCATTGATTTCTCTTCCCACCTTTATCATTAGATCCTCTAGCATGAAACTATATATTTTGTTTCCTATCACCATATCCATGGGACCATTCTCCAAACACCATCTCCACTTTTAGGGAACATAAAAAAACTTCTTCATAACTCCCAAAGTCTCGAATTGCAAGAACCTTTTGAAGGTTTGGTTTTGATCCACTAGAGAATCTATCAATTTTTTTTTATCATTCTTGATAATAAAACCCGAAGTGTACATTGCAAGCCTTGTAAAATTCACTTCATAGGTTGTAACATATTCTCCTTCTTTTTTCATGAGCTCTATGAATTCTCTCTCCATATTTGTGTGAAGAGTTATTGGGAAGTACTTGTTAAGAAACATTATCTTAAAGTATTCCCATTCTATCTCTTAAATTTTCCCCCTTGGATTGGTGTTCTTAATCAAATCCCACCATTGATCAGCTTCTCCATCTGGATGATAAATGACTAGGGTCACCTTGTTTGTCTCAGAATAAGGAATAACGGAAAAGATCATCTCCATGGAGTTGACCCACTATTCTGCAACCAGAGGATCAGAAGATACACTAAATATCGGTGGTCGTTGACGCATAAAACATTCAATATCCAGTTTCTCCCTCTTTGGTGAATGACAAAGTTCCCCATTTTTATGGTTATTTTTCATAACCAGAGATAATTGGGTAAGTATTTCCATGAAGTTTTTAACTCCACCTCCCAAATCATTGGGTATGTCATTCGGGAAATCATTGCATTGGCCCTCGCACAAGTTGTTGGCATGATTTCTCCAGGTTCCCACCATTTTCTAAAAAAGAAAAGGTTAGAACAAAACATAAATAAAAAATTCATGAATAAATAACTTATTTATTTGCACAATTTATACTAAAATCATAACATATAAGGTCCCCATGTAAATATTCTTGTGTGCATATTTTTACCTAGTCTCATGCTAGAGGTTTTCTCTAGGGTTCCCTAATCCTAATTTCCAAATTAAATAAACCTTTCCTCAGATACCAACTATAGAGACACAACCTTTTCTTACATTAATATTACATCATTATAATGATAAAAATATAATATTATTACACATAAAGGATCGAAAGGTTTAGTGTCTTGGGAAAACTAGGACCACATATAACAATTACAACATCAAGCATAAACATTTATTTAATTTCTTCCTCTTTAGATTCTTATTGCACTTATCCCCTCCTTAGTACATGTAGTCACTTGAGGATATAAACCAAAAAGGGTGAGCTAGAATCCCAGTAAGAGGATAGATAATAAGAATATAGCATGGGGTGATCATAATCATTACATTGGCAAAAGATCATGAACATGAGAGGGGCATAAATAAAAGACTTGAAATGTGGCAATGCATAAAAATGAAGTATTATGTCTTAGTGGTTAACTACCACACATAATTTTGAACCAAGATAGCATCTTGTTAACAAATCATTTCACATTTACTCATGATATTCATCACTATACCCAATGCATTGGATTGATGTATAATTCCAGACACACTCATCATATTCAAACATTCATATTGTGTTATATAATTCCGGGTGCACTCGTCACATCATAATATTATCATTATCATTTATGCCACATAAAACAAAAATCAGTGATGAATGTAAATAAATCATGGAAATTAAAGGGTTTCATCTCATAATAACACATTCATTAACTTTGGGTTCGCAAAACAAAGAGGGAATAATATACTTGATACAAGAACCATCAACCTTGAATGAGAAGTAAAAGGTGAGTTCTTAGAAGAAGAGTTCTTTTGGAATTTTTTTTTGATATAAACAATTGTGGTGAACATGTATATCCTATAAAAGGAAAGAAAATAATGAAAAATTGATTTCTATGAAGTGACCATAGAAAATTGGAGTGAAAGAGGGAGAACGTGAGGAAAGAAAATTGGGTTCGAGATTTTCCCCTTACCTTGTATCTGAATGCATCATTCTATTTATTGTCTTGTATAATTAAATTTTATTATTTAATTAGAAATAAAGAACCTTGTGTACATTAATATAATTCATTATTGTTTCATTAAGTGATTTTATGGGCCATTGGATGAGTTATAGAGTTTAAAAACATTGTTCGGGAATGTTTGTTTTTATGGTTTTCTTGAGTGGTTCACTTGTATTCTTAAATTGAAGTTCAGGAAGAACATGGGTAAACATCCAGAACTGATATTACATGTTATTTATGATATTAACTAAGTTTTATTGATATTATAATGAATTATATGATATCCATGTGGATGAATCATTATATAATAATTAAATGATGATTTTTGGGATAATTTGAGCGATTTTTCGATCATAAAGAACTTGTTTTATTTTATCACTAGAAATATGGTCATAGGTTAGTTCTAGAACATTAAATAGGAGATAATACATATAAAACATTATGGTTCAACCATATAAATGGTTTTATGATTATATTTGAAGGTAGAAATTGAAGAAGAAAACATGTCGTTTTTGAAGGTGATAAATTAACACCTCACGAACAACGTTCCCTTTAATAAAATAAAAAGGAAGATGGAAAGGGGGTTGGATGATATAATATCCAATTGTAATAATAACATTACAGTAAATGTATAAAACTGGATTTTTAATACCATTTGGATGTATATGTGTGGGGAGAGATCAAGAAATGAACTAGAAATTGAAAGGAAATTAACGGAGAAGAGGGAGAGAAATTACCTCTTAAATCCTCCTCTTGATATCGTCCTAAAGGAAGCTAGGATTGGTATTTTGATGAGATCAGAAGCTCTTGGATGTGGGATATGAGCTAGGGAGGATGTTTGGGCAGTGTTTATATAAGGCTTGTAGCTTGAGAGGTGTGAGGGAATGAGGGTGTGAAGGGTGGTTTTTATAGTGGAGGGGAGAGGGGTTTCCTTAATATAAAATTCATTAGTTTACTAATTTCCCCTAAGACAAGGAATAGTGAGTCATAAATTACCAAGAATAGTAAATATGAAATTTGAGTTTAGGTTTTGGGTGCTTACATCACATGTGATGTTAGGAATAGTGGGGATTAATTATATTGTATTTATACGGTAAATTAATGTATTTTACTATACACCAAAAATTCATGTATTTTAGAAAAATCCCAAAAATTTACCCCTGACATTTTTTGATGTGTAGAAACAAAAAATAAAGTCCATTTTACAGAAATAATTTTCTAAATATTATTAATTTAATATTTAAATAAAATCATAATTTACTAAAAAAAGTTTTGAAAATTAAAAAAAAAATTATAGTGCTTTCAAAAATTACGCAGGGTCTTATAAAATTATCTAAAAACTATAAGACATCGATTTTTTATTTAATGAAAACATTTTAATAAAATACATTTAATTTTAAATTGGTTTATTATTTATAATTAATTATTTATGACTTACAAAATACCAAAACGTTTACTATGGTCAAATTGTCACTTTATAAGATGTCTAAATTTTATTTAATTATTTATGGGTAAGGTTACTCTTATATTGGATGATTTAATATTTATAAGGGTCATATTACTATTCATAAGGGTAGGTTACTATTCACAAGGGTACATTACTATTCACAGAAAATTATTTTTGTTTCATTAGACTCCAAAAATCATCTTGAACACAACCGTGTATGTCAGAAAATTATTCACAGAAAATTATTTTTTGTTTCATTATTTAACCGTGTATGTATTCATGTAATTTTATGACATATTTTTAAGAAGGGAAATTCAATTGAAAAACTTTGGGTCGTTACATTTGGAAATATACATGTTATATCCCATAATTTCATTTCATATTTGTGCATGATTGGGTTTATTTCTTGGTTACCCCTTATTGTGAATTTGATAATTTGATTATATTTTGTTTAATGGATGTCTAATAGATGAATGGGAACCCTCATGGTCCCCATGGGACACATGGAGGATGACTAGACCATTGTAGGGCCACCCAAAGAGTGTGCTGATACTTTTTGGACACAGAAGTTACAAAATTATTAAAAAGGTCGCATTGTGATGATATAGATCCCTTGATAAGAATGTTGAAATTATGAATGGGAGGGAAAATGATTTATAGGCATGTGATTATGCTTGGCGTAAGGGATTTCTAGCACATTAATAAAATGGGATTGAATTAGTTAAATGGGGACCAAGTCTTTTGGATAATGAATTATGTTGGAAAACCTAAAGGGTTGGGTGTATGTGAAATATTGAAACATGTAATTGTTAATGGATTTGGAATTAATGAATATGGTTAATGGGATGATTCTTGGGAAATGGAATTGGGTTAATGGGTTGTGTAGTGTAAAATAGCATAGTAAATGGGCTACAACATAACATTGAATCCTATGTTAATTTTTGTGAATCGTGATTGTTATCTTTATTATTTGTGTTGGTTGTGATATGGATAAATGTGGTGAATGGATAAATAAGTATGTTCCCATGACTTAGTGGTGGAATTAAGGACATATTCCCCCCACGGTTAGGGTTTGATCGATGCTCTAACCTACACAGGAATGCACAGGTTGTGGAGTTGTATTGATTCTCTATTCCCCTATTTTTTGTATTCAATGAAAAGACATGGACTGAGGCTCCAAGGTAAGTGTGAGGATTACATGATGTTCTCATCTATAGTGAGATAAGGACTTAACTTGTTCTCTTATGTTGAATGATAAATTACAATGATATTGTTGGAATAAGGTAAATGTCTAACTCATGGATTTCATGTTAATGATGGACTAAATGGCGAGATGATGTACATAATGAACCTGGCATAATAATCCTAACATTAATAGAAAAGTAGAGATAAGTTAATGAGTGGAACTGAACTATTTTTTGTTTAATTTTCATTTATTTTTACTTTCATGGGAAATCTGTTAGACTAGATATTTCGTAGACACCATTGGTGGTGGCCTACTAAGTTGTACTCACACCCTTCTCGGACCTCTGTTGGGAACTCGAGCAAATTTCAGGCTTGCATGCTAGGATGAGGGAAAGGGCCCTATTCTAGGGAGTTGAGTTGGACATGGGACATGTATGGATGATGTTCCATACATGTAGTCAGGACCATTTTGGGGATTCCGTTGTTGTCTTCATTTTGTGTTTTTATTCACATGGCATTGTAGCATGACATGACATATTTACTATTGTTTGTCATTTGTACCCATTTTTGGAGATGTTTGGCTATGCATGGTATTGGTTGTTTCTTATTGTTTTTGATACTTATATTATTTTCTAGTATGGATTACTCTAGTAGATAGGGTATAGTCTCCCGAGAAGACTAATCTAGACAGTCACTGCCAGTCGACAACCTCTAGCATAAAGGGAGGGGTGCTTAAGGTCATGTGACGATCCAGATCAGGGCACCGATTTAGTAGCACTTGGGTTGGGGATGTTACAAAGTTGTATCTGAGGAGTTATTTTCCCTTTCATGCTATTTGAGGATGGTAGATAGTAGATTAGGATAGTGTTGAGTCATGGTAATGAGCTCGTTCTTGGGAGTAGCTAACCCATGTATGGGGGGAAACCCAAGTCAGCATGTGAAGGAATTGTTGTTCTCGATTGTGCATTTTTACAATTGATGATATTTCAATATTTAATGATTCACATGTGGTTTGACTTAACAAATTTATGATATTTCCCTCATGGCTAAAATAGAACATGTTTTTCCATTCATGCATCATTCTATGCACCTATATATATAAGCGACATGAATCATAGTAGGAACACTTACACAGGGAGGGTGTGTGTGATATAATGGGTAGGATGCATTTGATTTTCTTGGATGTAGTGAAATATTTCATATTGGGATGATATAAATTGGTAAAATGGGAGGTAATAATATTATGTAATAATTAAATAATGATGCTTGATAAAGAAAGGTAAGTGAATTAAAATATTTAGGATGTAAATTGGGATATGTAAATCATTTGGAAACGGAATAAAATGAAGGGAATATAACCATGTAACTTAGTTAACCCATGTTAGCCATGGCCTTAGGAAGGATGGATGAGGGTAGTGTTCTAGATATAATAAATCTCAATTGTAAGTGTATGTGGAATGGTTTTTTATGGGAAGTGACAATCCTTTCGTTATGCCTTGTGAATGTTTCATGGTTGTGCTCTAAAAAGTTCATGTTTGGATTTGTAGAGAAATGACACAATAGAGGCATGTGTTGGTTGGGAGAACAAAGGATGTTTCTAATAATTATCCCCTTTTAGTGTAGAAAGAAGACCTAGTGGTTCAGGATGTTAGGGAAGAGAAGTTCCTTGATAACATTTCTCTTTATATGCAGATGATGGAACATTAGCTAGGGTGGGTCACATCAAGTATGTTTGAGTTGACTAGTGAGTTTCAGTTGTATCACCCTTGAACACTATGAGAGAGGGTGGGAAATAGGTAGAAGAGTTATAGATAGAGTCTATCCATATAATTATTGAGCATTTGGAGACTCTTTCTGATAAGAAAGTTAAGTAGAATCTTATATGTTTTGGGGCAGGGCAAAGCGTCAGTGGGATATCTTATCTTAGACTAAAAAAGTGGAGGGAATGATATAGAAGGGTTTTCAAGATAAGTTCTAGGATAATTACCACCTATAATCCTTAAGGAATGAGATGTATTTAGTGTTTATGAGTTTGACGTAGGGGATAATGTCAGAATTGGAGTATGCGGGTCATTTCACGGACTTTCAAAAATTTTTTCATGCTTTAGTGGGAGATAAGGAAGCTATTGCGAGGTGATTTTAGGATGCACTTTAGCATGATATCATATACTATGTAAAACTATTTCAGATGAATAGGTTTTTTGAGGTGATGGATCATTCCTTAATCTCAGAAGGAAACCTCAAAGGGGATTCTATAAGTAGACATACGATTATGGTGCAGTGAACTAGTGGCGCGACTTCTGATATTAGAAAGCGCCATTCCAGGATTTTCTACAAGGTTAAGGGTGAACAACATGACCAAAAAATGAACCAATATCTCAAGTTAGTGATCAAGTTTGTTTTTATTAGTGTTGAAGGCTGGAATATGTGCAATGCCACTATGCCTTACCACCTGTTGAGTGCAGATCATGTGAAAAAATCAGTCATGTGCAGAGGTTCTGTAGGAACCCGTGATAGTCGGAAAATGTTGGAGGACAGAGATCAGGGCAGAGTGCAGTAAGGAGATCAATTACCCCATATCAAGAAGGTAGTCAGATCTCCACATGTCTTACAGGTAGGGGTGTTGTACATGGAACTCTGGTGAGAGAGTATTCATACATGCAAGGTAGTGAATCACCGGATACTCAGGTTGGATCCCAGAGAAGAGGGACATTCCTTTGTCACAAAGTTCTATCTACACCGGGAGGTGGAAAGGCTAGAACCTATACCATTCAAAGTATGATTCTTGTATCTTCCAAATATATAAAATCTCTATTTGACATAGGTTCCACACACTCTTTTGTCTCTACATAGTTCATGGTTGTGTTGGGCTCATCCATGGAGCATGTTTGTGGGGTTAAGTCAATTGATTCTCTGTTTGGGGTGTGAGTTGAGGATATCATACAATGTAGAGGTTGTGCTTTAGAGGTAGGTGATTATCATTTTCATTGGAACCTATTTTTTCTAGAGATGTTAGGTTTTTATCTGATCATTGGTATATACTTGCTAGGGAAGTATTATTCCCATATTGGTTGTTACCGTCATAGGGTAACATTCACATCACCAGATGGAGAAACTTATATCCTTCATGGTTAGTGGGATGTTTGAGTAAGAAATTCAAGGCCATTTTTTCATCATTTGAGAGAGATCACAACCTAGGTGGCATGCCTTATTCTTGATGATGGAGAGGTGTAGCAACATATCATTCCTCTTATGGTGGATCAGTTTAAGGATGGGTTTACTAATGATTTCATGGGGCTGCCTCCCAAAAGATATGTGGAGTTCACCATGAAGTTTCTTCCCGGGGAAGGAGCAGTTTCTAATCCCCCATATCGAATGGAATCGAGATAAATCTAAGAGAATAAGGTGCATATAGATGAATTGGAGAAAAGGGTGTTCATTCGACCTAGTACATTGCCATGGGTATCACCCATGCATTTTCCTAAGAAGGCTGATGGGTCATTGAGGTTATGTGTCAATTACAAGAAGTTGAATCAGATGATAGTTAAGAACTGATACTCACATCCCAGAATTGATGACCTTCTTTACCAACTGAGGGGTGCTTTAATGTTCTCTAAGATTGATTTGAGTTCTGGATACCAATAGGTGAAGGGTGAGAACATTTAATATACCAAATACAGATTTTCATAGCAGGTATGGGTTGTACGAATTTTTTGTGATTCCATTTGGGTTAACCAATGATCCAACTGTGTTTATGGAACAAATTAACTAGCTATTTCTCCCTTATCAGGATCAACTCATGGTTTTATTTTCTAATGTCATATTGGTGTACTCACGAACTCTTAACAATCATTTCACATATCTTGACATCATCTTGAGTACTCTAAAAGATAATGTTATTTATTCCAAGCTATTAAAATGTTTTTTATGGATTGATAAAGTGAATTAATATGGAAATATCATTTCTAAGATCAGTGTGTTAGTGGATCGAGAGAAGGTGCAGGTTGTGGTGTCCTGGGAGCATACTAAGAGTGTTTCCAATGTTTGAATTTTTTGGGATTGTTTGGTTATTACTAGAGGTTCATTAAGTATTTATTCCATTTTGATGTACCACAATCAATCCTATACAAGATGGGTGTTATTTTTGAGTGGTTGGAGGTGTGTGAAATTTCTTTTCATGAGTTGAAGAAATGGCTGACTACCATAACAATTATAATCTTACCCAAACCTGTTAAGATGTATACTTTGTTATGTGATGTGTCTGATGTTAGAATTAGGGAAATGTTGATGAATGATGATCGAATTATAGATTATGGTTCGAGGTAGTTGATACCACATGAACGAAATTACCCAACTCATTATCTTGAGAAAGTTGTTGTATTTTATTCCTTAATGTGTTGTAGGAATTACTTATTGGGAGAAAATTGATGGTGTTTTATGATCATAAGTGTTTAAAGTATATCTTCTCTAAGTGGTATTTAAATCATCAGTATTCAATATGAGTTGAGTACCTGTAATCCTTCTATTTTGAGTTGGTTTACACACCAGGAAAAGAGAATAGTGTTGTTGATTCTCTGAGCTAGAAGATTCGGAATCAAGTTGTTCAATAATCCTACTCAAAATGGAAAATGATGTATTTGTTTTTAGAGATTCACTTGGAGGTGTAGTATGGGCACATAAAAATTGAACTTGCATCATTAGAAATTGAGTCCATGATTTTGAGCTAGGACATGGAGATCCAGTTGGGGGATATAGAGTTTTTGGCTTTGAAGAAACGTCTTAAATGTGGGGAGTCAACTTCACATTGGAATGTTGGGGATGATGGAGTCTTCACTATTAGTGGTCATGTGCTGGTACCAGCGTGTTTTCCTGAAGAGTTGATGGGTGACTTCCCCACATCGAAGTGGTCAGTGCATATGGGCTTTACTAAGATGTATCATGATCTTCCTACGCGGTATTGGTGGTTGTGAATGAAGAAAGATATTGTGGGTTTCATGGTGTGATGCCTAACATGTCAATAGAGAAAGACCGAGTATCGATGTCCAGGTGGTTTGCTTCAACCATTTCCCATTTCAGAATGCAAGTGGAACGATGTAACAATGGAAATTTTAGTGGGAATTCCATGGTTTACATAGAATAATGACACAATATGGGTGATTTTAGATTGGCTGACTAAAGTGTCACATTTATTTTCAATCCATGAGACATAAAAAATTGATTAGTTGGGTTAGTTGTATATTCTAGAAATAGTTCGATTTCATGGTGTGTCAAGAACCATGGTTTGGGATTGTGATCCTCATTTCACATCGTACTTTTGGTAGGGATTATAAAAGCTTCCTGGAACCCAAGTTTTGTTAAGTATGGATTATCGCCCACAGATGGATGGGCAGTAATAGTGAAAAATTTAGGTATTGGAGGACATATTGAGAGCCTGTGTTCTAGATTTCAGTGGTTCATGGGAAAATAACTTTTGAATTATTGAGTTTTCTTATAAAAATGGTTTCCAAGATACAATTAAGATGGGGAATTTTTAGGAACTCTATTGGTGGCCATGTAGATCAACATTGTTATTCTTAGAAGCTAGGGAGTTTGATTTATTGAGACTAAGTCTCGTGCAAGAGATGTGTAGGACGATTCGATTGATTCTAAAGCAGATGGAAATAGCTTAGAGTAGGAAGAACTCATATGAAGATTGGTGTCGTAGATCTCTTGAGTTATTGGTAGGTGACAATGTGTTTTTTCAGGTGTCAACTTGGTTGGGTCGCCATCAAATTCAGATGTAGGAAATGTTGGCACGTAGGTATGTGGGTCCGTTTGAGATCATGGAGAGGATCAGAATAGTAACATACTGATTGGATATTCTATAGTGGTATAGTGGGGTGCATGATGTTTTCATGTTTCAAAAATTTGGAAGTATCATCATAATCCATCTCATGTGATAAAAATTTGTTATGTTTTCCATGAACCTGATGCATCCTTTGAGGATCATCTGGTTCATATCATGAATCATAGTGAGAAGGTCTGGTGGGGTAATGTCACAAATCAAATCTAGTTTCCATCAAAACAAGCACCAAACCCGGCCCATGGCAAGACCCGAAGGGCGTTAATGATCCCAATAGGCTGGAACAAGTGCCCAGGTATCATAAAATGAGAATTGGGAATGATTTACCAGGGTTTATAAACATACAATGACAAAAAAATCCAATAAAACAATTGAGGATTTTTTTTAAAAACCCATCTTTTAAAAATTTTCAGAACTGAATTACATAATTTAAAACAATGTTTGAAGACCATTTAAAAGGAATAAAACTAAAATGGACAGCCCAAGAACCTCCACATGGTAAGAGGCACCACCCTCATGCCATCTCCACAACACCGCATCACGATGAACCGCTAAAAACATGAACCATTGGCACAAAAGCTGCACCCAACCCTGTAGAAAAAATAACCAAGTCTACTTACACCCAATGGTCTAAGTAGGGTGTGATAAAAAGCCCAGTTAGATACCACCACTTAGATATTCCATGTGATAAACATTCAAAGATGAAAATCTTGCAAGTTTTCAGAAACATGAAATGAAACTTACAATTTATAAAAGATGGAACTTTTAATAAAAACGGTTTTCAAGGGGGAAATTTTAAAGAATAAACACATTTAAATAAAATAAAAAAGGTACTGATTTTTTCATCCAATCATACCATATGTTTATGGTAAGGACAAGGTATCTAATGAGAATAAGGAACAGGAAAATAACCCCAATTCACTAGCTCGTTGTGGGTCTCAGGTACCTCGTATCTCAGTGAGAGTAACCATCACAATATCTATTCTCGTGCATGAGACACTAGAAGGGAACATACCCATAAACTAGTGGTACCCAATAATCCTCATCATAATCATAGTTTAGTTATTGTTTTCATCATCAATATTTCAAAATGAAACTGAGGCCAAACCCTATATGATCACTAACATACCAGTACACATCCATCCACCTAGATACCTGGGTTTCCCTCTTGTGCTGAAAAAGTTCAACAAGTCATGAAATAGAATTTTTACATGAAAATACCACTACCACAACACACATTCACTAAACATCCCACATGTACATCACACATGTCACATCATACCCATTTTCATTAAAAATGATTTTTGAAATCCACTCACACCAAAATAGCCCACAACACATTTTTCATATCATTCACAATTCATAAAAACTTTTAATAATTTTTATAAAATCATTAATAAGATGATAAAAATCACATAAAAGAACACTCACATGTAACATAATACCCTTTTCATAAACAAAAATCCATTTTTCACGTCACACTCACACAAAACAGACTACAAACGTGTTTTACACTGACATCACAATTTCATAAATCACATCGACAAATTATATAACATTATCAAGACATTTGACTTCCTAACTGGCCACTTTATCTTCAAAAATCTAATTTTAGGAGAACACACTTCCCAAAAAAGTATATTTACATCCTTTTCCCACTTTCTTTAACCCAATAAAACATTTTCAATTTTCATAAAACAAACCCAAGGGGTATAACTATGTTTTGCACACAACCCATTTCAAAACCCTCTTTCAAAGACAAAATCACACAAATTCCAATCCAAAATATAATTGGAAGCCCTATAAATATTTATTAAACCACTCTCAAGTATTAAAAAATAACCTCGAATAATACCACAAAAGATGAACATGAAAAACACACATTTTTATAAAACACTTTCGAGAGGCATAACATAATTTTACACAAAAAACCCAATAAAAATAACCTTTTTTAAATCCAATGGCACACCAAGAACCTACCAATGTAGAATTGGAAGGCCAAACTACATTTATTAAATAACATTCACATGTTATAAAATACACTCGAATGCTAACCCAAGAGTTACATATGATAGACACCCAATTTAAAGCTAAAGTGAAACTATAAAACTAAAAGCTAAACCAAATCCCTCAAAAATAGTTTTCACACCAAATACAGCATATGAGGAACATGAAAATCTATATTCCAATCAAGATAACTCATCAATAATTTCTTACACATGGAACCACCTACCTTTTGGGGGAAAATCCTCAAAACTTAGTACAAAACATCAAGCACACCCCCACTGCACCACATGGTGGTGAACACCAACCCTAAACCGCATGATTTGACCAAAAAGACAACAAATAAAACACTAGGTTCAAACCCTAACTTCTGGACATTTTGTAACATCTTGAAATATGGAGGAAACCCTAAGGAAAATGGATGATACCAAGAAGGAATCACTTACCTTGAACAATATTGAAGAAATCACCCCAAATACACCAAAGGATGAATCTACAAGAAACCAAAACCGATAGTCAGCTCAAATAGGATGAGTAGATTACGAGGGGACTGGAATGGTGGAGAAAGAGTGAAAATTGAAAGGTGTATTAAATAATCAAATTACCATCTCAAATGTGGACTATTCGAGAAACCCTAAGAATGTTACCATATTTCGTGATCCAAATGACCCCCAAAGCACCGAAATAGAAAATGAGAGTGAGCCTTGAGTTTTTTTATTTGGGTGGGAGGTGGAATAACCAAAATAAAATACAAAATGAATGAGATATTGAAATATTAAAAAAATAATTTAAATTAGGGAATGGGATTACAGGCTGGGCTAGAAAACTTAATAAAAACCTGAAATACATCAATATTATGGATTCTTATGGGGTCTAAATTGATATGGTGGTCTTAGTATACCAGAGGATTCCAATTGGGAATAGGAATGGGTAAAAAATGTTGAAAATGAAGGAGTTATAAATGAATCAAAATCTATTTTGAAATCTGGAAATGGGCACATGGTTTGGCCCAAAATTTGGAAACCCACCATTTCCACCAAAAATGATTGGTAATCCCTAAAAACAAAGAAATAATGTAAATTAAATGAAAAATAAATTTAAAATAAGTCATGGGTGTTAAAATTATACCCACTATAAAACTTTCCACCCTCGTAAAGCCACAACAAGGCTGAAGGAAAAAACCAAACCCAATCAAAAGTCCAAAATGGACTCCTTTGCCAAGTTTCGCCTACCCCCAAAAGGCCAAAACACCTCCAATTGATCAATAAATAAAGGAATAATCTAACCAACCAAAATATACAACACTTCCTAAAATGATCAAGTATATTCAGATTTTATTCCAAAAGAAAACTCCTAAAACACGATCCGAACAAGATTACAACAATTTACCCAAAATAACAACAACATTGAACAAATTTACACTTACCATTATTTATCCAGACTGTTGGGTGTTATCCACTCCCAATATTTACCCAAGGATGATATAGGTAGTTAGATTGCTCTGAACAAGACTATATACCACTGATCCAAGACCATGGAGCAATCTGAATTACTAGTATGGGGAGACAAAAATAGGCACTCTACTATAAGAAACAACTCAAATTTTCACAAGATAGGATCGAGGAACTGATTGGGGGAGGCCTGAATAGATTCTCTGGTACAAGGGGTCGAACTCCATTCAAAATTTACAATGTAACATACATGATAATCATAGTGGGTCTCCCCACTATAACAACCAACCATATTTACCGAACAGTATGGGACGACATAGGAAGAACCCAAATTTAACGAATATGGATGACCGCACGGTTAATCCACTTAGTTTGAGGAACTGTTTTCTAACCATGTGGATCCTTATACCTACATGTTTTTCTTGGGCATGGTTTCTAATAATGATACTCAAACTGCACTCAACCTGTCTAGCCAAATTTCCAATCATACTACAAAAACTCAATGGAAACCAATGTGGAAAAGAATGATGTTGGGTTATAATAGGGGCATGAGGCCCTCCACCTCTTTCCACCGAATGGGAACAACAGAGGCAAGAAGATGAAACCAAAGGTTTAAAATATTCCCATCTTTTATAATGAGGATAGAACTTTGTACAAGTGTTTGAACAACCCTAGGACTTCCCCTGACTATGTGCTAGCTTCACTCCATAGCCTATTGCTGGAGCCCAAAATATTCAACCATCTTTGGATTCGCAGTTAGGTTTTGGAAACCCCATGCATGGAACTTCTTCTTTCTGTGCCACAAAAAACTACACCGCTATCCCAGAGAAGTTTACGAAGACATAACTCACTCCAAACTCATCTTGACTTAACTCGAAATTTCACTAAAACAAGGTCTTAGAAGATATACACACATCACCCCTTGTTTCCTTGGATGATAAATGGAAGGAGTAAAGGATATATGAAAATTCTTTTCTCTAAACAAGGATGTTGAGATTTTTTGAAAGGAGACACACTTCTAACAAAACAAGGACCCACATATGACTTTACAACTTCACCTTTACAATCAAATGAGAACACGACATCCCAATGAATCATTGAACATGACTAATGTGACTGATTAAAAAAATACATTGAGGGAGGACCTTATGAAACATCCCCAAACATCACAGAATTCCAAAAAATGGCCATAAAATCCTCTAATGACCAGATTTACTAAACTTTAGTTTAACATAAACTCCTACTTTGAAGTGACTACGAAGGAACCAGAGGCCCTCTTAGACACCATTCAGATACTCATCCCTATAAACAACCCCAGACTACTTATACCTTCAAAGAATTAGGTAACATAAGAAACTATGGTATCTTTCAACCTTCAATTAGCACTCTCCCACTACAAGAGGATCCAAGAAACCAAAAAGGTAAGGTTGTAGAATCATTATACAAATATTGAAAAAATATTCTTTATGTTGATCAACTGGAAGATTTTACAATGATGAAACAATCCGGATAGCACTTTAGTAGTGCACTAATGCTTAATGGGGGCATACCATATCCAATGAGAAAAACCAAGGACCCCAAAAAGTTGTTACATTCATCAATATGTTTCAAAATATAGATCTAAATACATTAAGGGAACAACTGTAAAGGAATCCCAAATTTTTTTTCAGAAGAGACCACTAATCGACCCTTCAACCCAGCTTACCGACCAAACACAAAACCAAAACACGATTCAAACAAGAGGGGCTCCTGGACTCAAAACATTCCATAACATCAACATTTTAAAAAACATATAATACATAACATCCCCAACCATTAATCAAGACATCATGTTTTTCTTTAAAAAAATTTATTTGAAAACAAACGGGTCAACAGTTAGCGTATCCACCAATGGTACCCCATGGGCCTCACACATGCATGTTTCTGTGCCACAATAGGAACCTTCCCCAAATACATCCCAGTACTTATCTAGTAGTAACATTAACTATCTATCATACCATATAACCCCATTCATGTGGTCTCTCATAGAGATACCAAGGGTTAAAACTAAAATTCTTTCCACTTTTCAAAACCAAAACGGTTAACCTACACATCCTTTTTCTCAAGACCACTAACCACAGGATCAATACCCCAATTTACAGCTTAAAAAACATTCCAGAAAGGCACAACCATTCAGATAAGAACTCACTTTCAAGTAATTCACATCAATTTAAAAACATCTCATCCCATTAAAAGACCTTTAAATAGTTTATAAAACTCTATTGGAAACACTTTTTTCAAAACCAACTTTAACATAGAACATGTTTTCAAAAGAGGTGTAAACACACCCTTTTCCATTTCAAAAAAATTCTGAAAATTTAGTTCCACCATTTCACATATCTAAAAATTCACTATTTATTATAATATCATTTCACAAAATCTTTACGCTTCTTAAAACCATGTCATTTTTCCTTTAAAACCAAACATACAAGATTTCAAAACTATATGACACAAGACAATGCGAGGGGAAACTAGTTTCAGTGGGTGACTTAAAAATATGGTTGGAGGGAATATTCCAATCAATTAACCATCACAGGGAGTGTTCTAGGGAAATATACCCAACTTCACATGTCTTTCTAGGCCCTACAAGCTCACTGAGACCATTACCCCAACTCTCTTTTGATTTCCCTTAATCAACATCATACCAAGAAAACCAAAGGAATCAGATGAATCCCAACTTACCATGGAAACTTGAATCCCATCATGACCTGTTATTTCTAGGAAGACTACCCATAATAGGAAAATCATGTCCTGAAAATCCTAACTCCGATCTATCTAGACTGTTCCTCGTATAACACGACCCAAAGATTTAACCTCCTCTGATATCATTTTGTCACGAACCAGATCTGGTCTCCATCAAAAACAACACCAAACCCAGCCCGTGGCCAGACTCTAAAGGAATTCATAATCTCCACAGGATGGAAAAAGTTTTTGGGTATCATAAAATGAGAATTGGGAATGATTTAACCAACTTTATAAACATACAACGAAAAAAAATCCAACAAAACAATTATGGTTTTTTCAAACAGAACCATATTTTAAAAAATTTCATAACTGAATTACATAATTTAAACAATGTGTAAGGACCATTAAAAAGTAATAAAACCAAAATGGACAGCCCAAGAACATCTACATGGTAAGAGGCACCACCCTCAAGCAATCTCCACAACACTACATCATGATGGTCCTCTAAAAACATGAACAGTTGGCACAAAAGGTATACCCGAACCTACGGAAAAAATAACCAAGTATGTGTACACCCAAGGGTGTATGTACAGTGTGAGAAAAATACCCATATGATACAACCACTTAGAAATTCCATATTATAAACATTCAAAGATGAAAAGATTACAAGTTTTCTTAAACATTAAATGCTAGTTACAATTTCTAAAAGATGAAACTTTAAATAAAAACAGTTTTCAAGTGGGCTATTTTAAGGAATAAGAACTTTTAAATACAATAACAATGTTAATGAATTTTCTATAAAATCATACTATATGTCAGAGGTAAGAACAAATTCTCTAAGGAGCACAAGTAATGTGAAAATAACCCCTTGGCACTAACTCGCTATGGTTCCTAGGTACCACGTATATCAGTTAGAGTAACCATCACAATATATATTCTCGTCCATAAGCCACTAGTAGGGAACATACCCAAAACCTAGTGGTCCCCAATCATATTCATCACCATAGTTTAGTTAGTGTTTTCATCTTCAATATTGCTATGTGAAATTGAGGAAAAACCCCATGGGATCACTAGAATATGAGTACACGTCCACCCACTAAGATACTCAAGTTCCCCACTTGTGCTCAAACAAGTTCAACACATCATGAAATTTAATCTTCACATAAAAATACCACTTCCACGTCAAAAATTCACTAAAAATCCCACATGTATATCACACATGTCACATAATCCCTCTTTTCATTTAAAATGATTTTTGAAATCAAGTCACACAAAAATAGTCGAAAACACATTTTTCATATCTTTCACAATTCAAAAAATCCTTTATAATTTTTTATAAAATATTTCCCAAGATGATAAACATCAAATAAAATCCCACTCACATGTTACATAATATCCTTTTCATAAGCAAAAAATCCATTTTTTACATCACACTCACACAAAACAGACCACAAACATGTTTTGCACCCACATCACAATTTCATAAATCACCTTGACAGATTATAAAACATTAATAAAACATTTGACATCTTAACTGATCACTTTATCTTTCAAAAACTAATTTTAGGTGAACACACTCACCAAAATAGTACATATACATCCTTTTCCCACTTTAATTAACCCAATGAAACACTAACAATTTACATAAAACAAACCCAAGGGGTATAACTATGTTTTTAACACAACACATTTAAAAACCATATTTCAAAGACAAAATCACACCAATAAAAATGCAAAAAAGAATTTTAATCCCTAGAAATATTTATTAAACAACTCTCAAGTATTATAAAATCACCTTGAATAATACCAATAAAAATGCACATGAAAATCACACATTTTCATAAAACACTTTCAAGAGGCATAACATGGTTTTACAAAAAAACCTATTAAAAAACCCTATTTTAAACCCAAAAGCACAAAAAGACCCTAAAAAATCAGAATTGGTATCCCAAACAACATTTAGTAAACAACTTACAAATGTTATAAAAAAACCTGAATATTACCCCCAGAGTTACACATGAAAACACCCAATTTAAAGATAGAGTGCAGCTATAAAATTAAATGCTTAACCAAATCCATCAAAAACAATTTTCTCCCAATATACAACATATGAGGAACATGAAAATCAGTAAATCAAGAAATCTAACTCATCAATAATTTCTTACACATGGAACCACATACCTTTTGTGTCGAAACCCTCAAAACGTGGTGCGAAACATCAACCTCACCACCACTACACCACAAGGGGATGAAAACCAACCCTAAACCACAAGATTAGACCAAAACTACAACAAATCAAACCCTAGGTTGAAACCCTAACTTCATGACATTTTATAACTTAATTAAAGAGGGAGAAAATCCTAAATAAAATGGAAGAAACTTTGAAGGAATCACTTACCTTAAAAAATCTTGATGAAATCACCCTAAATCCACCAAAGGTTGAATCTCCAATCAACCAAAATGGATAGGTAGACTTTAATGAGTATTATTAGGTTATGTGGAGACTAAAATGGGGGAGAAAGAGTGAAAATTTAAATGTTTAAGAAAGAATCAAATTACCTTCTCAAATTCAAACGATTTGATAAACCCTGAAATGTTTTCCCTATAACATGATCTGAATGAGCTCCAAAGTGGAGAAATAGATAATGAGAGTGAAACTTGGGATATTGGATTTGTGTGGTAGGTGGAATCACCTAAATAAATTACTAAATGTATATGATATTGAAAAATTAAAAAAATAATTTAAACTAGGAAATGAGCATATGAGCTGCCCCAAAACCTTGATATAAACCCAAATCCATCATTATTATGGATTCCTATTGGATTAAAATTGATATGGTGGTTTTAAAATACTATAGGATTCTAATTGGGAAGTTTAATTTGTGTAAAATTTTGAAAAATGAAGGAGTTATAAAAGAAAAAAAAATGTATTTTTAAATCTTGAAATGGGCTCACGGTTTGACCAAAATTTGAAAACCCAACATTTCCACCAAAATGAATGGGAAAACCCAAAAAAAAACATGAATGTAAATTAAATGAAAAATAACTTTAAAAGAAGTCATGTTTTTGATAGGTAAGGTTATAACTTTGGTTCATGTTCTATGGAAGCATGGAACCGTCCAAGAAGAAACTTGGGAGAGAGCTGATATGCTATGGTCTAATCTCTTTGCTTCAGAAACTCAATGATGTTCAGGATGATCGGCTCAAGGATGAGAGATCCTATGGTTGGGAGGATTTAAGATCTAATATTTTTTCTTAACGTATTACTTTTGTTTATGATTAAGTTTAATCCCTTTCTTTTAGTTAAATAATGGTTTCCCAAAGTTCACGAGAATGATCATGGGTGTTCTGGGGCTCTAGGACACAAAAAAATGGAGGCAAAAGGAGTTCTTATCATGTTGTACTGTAACGCCCCAACCCCTAGTTACCCAGAGTCGGTGAATTATAACATAACATTGGCATGATCATAAATGATCATGTCTTGAAATACCGATTAGTTTAGTAGCCTTGGAAACACTAGATATATTCTTAAAGATTACATTACATCATAAAGTGAAAAACTACAACAACATCTTTTCTCCATAAGCTACACTCATATACCCTAATAATATCCCAGAAGGTCATTCATAAAATACTTCTTCACATCCTGGGAAAAATAAAACATAGAAAGGGGTGATCTCAGATTCCCAGTAAGGATAACAATATAGCATAAATTTTCAAAAATAAGTATAAACATCTAAGGCAATGTATAACTAAAACAAAATACTTCTAAACTTTAACTTCACCATAATATGGAAAAAATGTAATAATTCTATTTACATAATCACATGGATATTATACTAATATAATAATCACATGCAATATCAATAACCACTTTCATAATGATGGAATACATAATTACAGACTATCATAACCACATATTCAAGCACTTAGGCCAAGACTAAAAATTAGATTTTGTCAAGGCCTAGTGCCAAGACACTATTTTGTCTCATTATACCTACTGATGCATCTAGAAGCTATATCAGGCTCCATTCATCACTTATTAAGTCCAATGCATTCCTCATATGAACCGGTTTAAACATAACAAAAACATTCGTATTAAAAATAGAATACGAAATGTCAATACTTTCTCCATAAACCATGAATGGTATGAAAATAACACATCCATAGTCAAACATATCACAAAAACTTCAATACAATATGGAAGTTTTGCATCATAATAAATCAACTTCAAAAAAGCTTAAAATCAATCAAAGGATATTGACATAAATGAAATAAAAACTATTTGAGAGATAAATCCCTTTTTTTTGAAATTATTTAAAAGTCACATAATTATAAAAGAAAAAATTTACTTTTAAAATATTCTTATAATATTTTAAGGGAATCTTTGACGATTTTATAATGGTGGAAAATAGCCGCACCCACCGTATAAGTAAAAAAAGACATTTTTACCTTAATTTGTCGAAAAGGTTAAAAATGACATTGTTTGGAAAATGATGGAAAGATTCCTTTATAAACCTCTTATAAAAAGTCAAACAAGGGTATAAATGAATTTAACCCATAGTTAGTAAAATAGTAATAATGATTTGAAATACATTTTTAAGAACCATGGATGTGGATGATAAAGAGGTCCCAGTAGATAATTACATATAAACAACCTCAGATAATGAAGAGATTGTGAAATAAACCCTTACCTTGTACTTTTCCTTGGTCGATAGTAGTTTAAACTCTTGTATAATGGTTAAATAATTGTTATTAAATTATACAAGAATCATATACATTAATATGATATCATATATGATCTTTTATCATTGCTTTGTTAATAATATCATTGTATTATTGTTGTTTCAGGTGTTAGCTGATTCATTTTACATTATATGCTTTGTTACGTAAGTCGTGTTTGATATGGACAGGTTGTATCTTATTTATATCCAGAATTATATTAAGTCTATAAAAATTATTTTTAACCATCAAATGAAAATTATTCTTGAATTGATATGATGGGGAATGAATCTCATCGTGTTCTGGGAGACGGTAGTCCATACGTACGCACATGCGACAATATCACTCTTTTGATATTAAAATAATATATAATTGGATGTTATATCATATATAAATAATCATTGTCATGTTATATTTATTATTTACATCAATTACACATCATTATCATACCCATCCAAATAATAATGTATTGAATAACAATTACACCATGATGTGGAGACAGTCGGCCGTACGTACGCACATATAGTGACATGTCATTCCAAGGATAGATAAAATATCGAATATGATTGTAACATATTTATAATAACATCAATGTTTATAAAACATACTGGAGTTATTATTTTATAATGGAAATAATAAATAAAGAAGAAGTGGAAGAAGAAAGGAACTTGAAAGAGGGTGGTGAAATCATTACCTCTTCTTCGGGTTCTTCCTTTTGATTTGATCAAAATGGATCCTTAGGTTGGATTTATGATCAAAATAAGGTATCTAGGTTGATGTGAGGGAAGTTTTTTGGGATATTCGGGCAGGTTTTGGCCAATCCAAATGGATTTGAATGTGTGAATTAGAGAGAAGGGGGAGTGCCCTTTTATAAGAGGGGTGTAGGGCACCTTAGGAAAAGATAAAAATATTATTTTATAATAAATTCATATTCAGTTATAATGGCTCCAAAGAAGATTATTTAAAGTTTAATGTAGGGATATGTTGAAAAACACTCAACCAATAGGTTATAGATAGGTTTGGGGCACTATATTAACTTTATATTTTTTATTTAACTCTTAGTTAAATAGTTTAGCATTTACCATGTCTCTTTGTATTTTTATATTATATAGTTAATAAACATAGTATATACTTCAAGAAACCCCCCAAGTGGTCCATTAATGATACAATTATCATTATATATGTCCTTTGGCTGATCCTTATATTTTTATGAATAGAATATCAATTAATAATATAATATTAGTTTTAAAAACTCATTTATGTAACTTTTGACACTATTTAATAATTGATTTTTGTTAATTTCTTAAAAACTTTATTAATTCGAAAAAAAATCATTTAAGAAATACTAACATGTCTTATTAAAAAATAAAATTAGTCTATGGAATCAAAACTTTCAAATTATATTAATATAACATTATTAATACCAATTATTTTATTCTTTCATTAATAAGGAAAATACTACATCATTATTGTGTCATAAATAAATTTAATTATTAAATGTATAAAAATTATAAATAAAATCCCATTATGTATTAAATATTTTTATATTTATAATGAATATTTATAGTTGAAAATATAACATATATAACCCTATGTAAAAATTGTTTTTCTAAAAGATATATGCTTATATCATTTTTGTATATACTTTAACTTAATTAATATAAAGTGTCATTATCACTTACAAGTGGCACCATGGGGTCCCAAAATAGAACAAAAAATTCCCATGGTTGTAAATTTATCATACAATAGGGTTAGGACACGTTTATGGTAATTAGATATTATTATAATATTATTTTTTACCCTTATTTATTGGATTTGCCCTTTAACCATGGTAAATAAAATATTTACTGAAGTAATCATTCAAAATGTCTAAAAATAAAAGTTACCTATTCACACAATTTGGAACTCCTGATTCAAAATATTGAATCAATTTTTCTAAATTCAAAACATAGAAGTGGTGGAAATTAATTTAAAATTAATTCCTGTTGTCAAAAAAAAAGCGTATTTTTAAGAAATAATAATTATCAAAAGATTGACACTTGCTTATGTCTAGATTAAATGTGAAATTATGTATAATGACCAACGTTATATTAAATGGTAAAAATATAATCTAATTATACTTTAAAATCACTCAAATTCATAATTTATCACTATTAATTATTTTGATTAAAAAAGTTGTTTTTAATTAAAATTTAGTAATTTTCATTGTTCATTAAAAAATTTTAGTATTCAGAAAAAACTAAAAATTCACCCTAAGCTAATTTAGATATTCCAAATCCAAAAATGAATTCCATTTTGAAAGATAAAATTTCCAAAATTTGGTATTAATATTTATAACGTCTAGTTTGATTGGTTGTGGTGTGTGTTAGAACTCGAAGTTGCGTACAACACATGCTACTGTACAATTCAATGAGAAGCGTACCATGTATGCTTGGGGTGTTACATTATCCCCTCCTTTAAATAAATTTATCCTCAAAATTTCTTGAATACTACCACATGAAAATACTTGGGTGGTTCTTCATAATATGTTCCTCAGGTTCCCACGTTGCCTCTTCCATCTTATGGTTTCTCCATAGAACTTTTACCAGATGATTCGTCTGATTTCTCAGCACTTGTTCTCACGTATCAAGAATCTTGATAGGCACTTCGCAATAAGACAGATTGGGTCCTTGTTCTAGTTTCTCATAGGTGAGTACATGTGTTGGGTCAAGCATGTATTTTCTCATTAGTGGTATGTGGAAGACATCGTGAAATTTGGAGAGACTTGGCGGCATTGCCAAACGGTAAGCTATAACCCCAATTCGTTCTAAAATTTCAAAAGGTCCGATGTACATAGGACTCAATTTTCCCTTATTACTGAAATGTATAACACCCTTCCATGGAGATACCTTCAAGAAAACCTGATCTCCTACCTGAAATTCGAAATCCTTCCTTTGGTTATCGACATAGCTCTTCTACCTACTTTGAGTTGCTTTGATATGGGTTTGGATTACATTCACCTTTTACATCACTTCCTCCACATGTTCTGGTCCAACGAGTTTTATTTCACCAACAAAATCCCAATAGGTTAGTGTGCGACATCTCTTTCAATATAATGCTTTATATGGTGCCATTAGAATACTTGAATGGAAGCTATTGTTATAGGAAAATTCTACTAGAGGTAAATATTGATCCCACATACCTTGAAAGTCAAGTGAGAATGATATCAACATGTCTTCTAAGGTTTTAATAGTCCGTTCTGATTGTCCATCAGTTTGGGGGTGGTAGGCAGTGCTCAAATGAAGTTCAGTATCCAGGGATTTTTGAATAATTTTCCAGAATCATGATGTAAAATGTGGATCACAATCAGAAAAAATCAATATGGGTACTCCATAAAGTCTCACAACTTCATTAATATATAGTCTTTCCAGATGTTCTAGTGGTAAATCCTCCCTTATAGTAAGAAAATGCACTGACTTGGTAAGATGATCAACAATGACCCATATTGCATTGTTCCTTCTAGGAATATTAGGTAGTCCCATGACAAAGTCCATCATGATATTATCCCATTTCCACTAAAGGTATGGGAATAGGTTTCATGACTCCTCCAAAGATGTTTCCTTCTAGCTTTTACTTGATGATAAACCATACATCTTGACAGAAAATAAAAAATATCCCTCTTCATGTTGTCCCAGCAAAAATGTTCCATAAAATTTCTATACATCTTGGTGCTCCCAGGGTGTATAGAGAAATTGTAACTATGAGCATCTTCCAACAATTCTCTTTTTAGATTAGGTATGTTGGGAACCAAAATTCTCTTCCCAAATTTCAAAATTCCATCTTCATACACAAATTCACTCAATCTCCCATCATTCACAACTTTAATTTTCTTTTTTAAACTCTTCATCATTAGTCTGAGAACTCTTTATCCTTTCTAGTAAAGATGGTTTGGAAACCATTTGAATAAGTATTGATGTTTCACCTTCCATGGTGATTCCCATATCCATCATTACTAGATCCAAGAAAATAGGATCCCTTTCAATGCACATCTAGTTCAAAAATCCATGATCCTTTCAACTCAAAGCATATTCCACCTTATTTTCCTTCCCTATGTGGTATTATATAGTGAAATCATAATCCTTGAGTAGTTAAATCCATCTCCTTTGCATTATGTGGAGTTCTTTCTGTGATAAAATATACTTCAAACTCTTGTGATTGGTATATATCTCACATTTTTTACCATAGAGATAATGTCTCCAAATCTTCAAAGCAAAGATTATAGCTGCAAACTCAATATCATGAGTAGGATAGTTTTTCTCATGACTTTTTAGCTCTCGTGATGCATAAGCAATAACCCTATCATTCTGCATAAGTACACAACCAAGTCCTTTCATCGATGCATCACTATAAATAACAAACCCATCATTCCCTAATGGTAGAGTCAATATAAGAGCATTGACTAATATTCTCTTCAGTTATTCGAAAAATTATTCATAATCTTTTTCCAAACAAATTTAACCCCTTTACATGTGAGCTTCGTTAATGGGTTAGCCAATCGGGAAATTTTTTTGAAGAAATGCCGATAATAACCTTTTAAACCAATAAAACTGCGTACCTCAGTTATACTCATTGGAGTTGGCCATTCTTGGATTTCCATGGTCTTATAAGGATAAAAAAAGATTCCATACTTAGAGACAATATGTCTAAGAAAAGCGATCTCATAAAGACAGAATTCACACTTTCTAAAATTCCCATATAATTCATGTCTTCTAAGAGTATTCAGGATAATGTATAAGTGATTTTCATGATCTTCATAGCTTTTTAAGTATACCAAGATATCATCAATATATAACACTACAAAATCATCGATATATTACTTGAAAACTCTGTTCATTAGATCCGTGAATACAGAGGGTGCATTTATCAATCCAAAAGGAATTACTGTAAACTCATAATGCCGGTACCTAGTTCGAAATGCTATCTTCAGAATGTCATCCTTCATTACACACAACTAATGATATCCATATCGAAGGTAAATCTTTGAGAATTATTGAGATCCATAAATTTGGTCGAATAAATCATCAATTCAAGGTAGGGGATACTTGTTCTTTATTGTTATAGCATTGATCTCCCTAGAGTCAATGCAAAAACTCATAGATCCATCTTTATTAAAAACAAAAATAAAAGGGGATCTCCATGGAGAAACACTAGGGAGAACAAATCCCTTATTACTAAATTCATCTAGTTGTTTATTTATTTCCATTAATTCCAAAGTGTACATTCTATAATGGATCTTCGATATGGGACTTGAACAAGGAATTAAATCAATAGAAAACTCAATTTCTTCTTCTGGAGGATGTCCCGGTAAATCTTCTGGAAGCACATAAATATATTCTCTCACAATAGGTACATCCTCTATTTGAACATTTCTTTCATCACCCATAGTTATTTCATTCTCTTCCTCCCTGATAATTGATTTTAATTGAGCTACTGGGGGTGGATCTAGATAAGAATTAGGTGGCGACGATTCTACTCTAAAGATAAGGTGTTCTTTATCATCTTCATCAAAAATTAAACCTCCTTCTTATTACAATAAATCTTTGCATCATGGTCCGAAAGACAATCCATAAAAAAGAATTTTATCAAATTCAATCATGGGTATGATGATGAGATCCACATATAAAAAACATTTATATGCTCTAATGTGAACTGATTCACAGAACTTTGTAGCAATGATACTTCCCTTAGTAGTTTTAACTGACAATTCCCTTGTTAAATAAGATTGAAAATATATAATTTTCTTAGAAAACTAGGAAGATATGAAACAATGTGATGACCCAGAATCAAATAATGCATTTTCTAAACTTGAGGAAACCATTAAATTACCTGCAACCACCTCTTTCAGGGATTCTACCTCAGTAGTAGTGATATCATAAGCTTGTCCTTGATCCCTTAGACTTTTCTATTGTAAGTTCCCCTGAATCTTAGGACATTCATTTTCATAATTTCTCATCTCCCTGCAATTGTAGCTTTGAACATCAGTAGCTTCTTTCTTCCCCTTATAATAATGAGTTTGGTTTCCTTTTTCACCAAACTTGTAACAAACTCCCATTCCCTTCAAGAAAGTTCCAGGGAGTTTCTTCCCACATTTACTGCAAGATGGATATTCAACTTTTCCATTATACCCCTTATTTCTATTTCCAGAGTGATCATCAGATCTATTCTTCTCTTTATTTTCTTTTAAAGTCATAAGAATTAGAGAATTATTTTTCTGTCTTGATATCACATGAGACAATATCTTTGTACGATGAGAAGGATTGTGAGACTAATGATCGATGGAGAAATGGTTCTAAAATATAAACAAAATGACCAATATTACTTCTTGGGTTACATATATAATCTGTAGCATGTCTCGTTAACCTTGTAAAGTTATCCTCATACATTGGGGCATTCTCATCCTCCTTTTTCCTCAGACTCAAGAATTTCCTTTCCATATCTGCTAGATGTTCACGAGGAAAGTATTTTTCTAAGAAAATATCTTTAAAATACCTCTATTCTATATTTGATACTTCATCATCCTCCTACGTGTTTTGAATCAGTGACCACCATTGATTAGCATCTCCAGTGAGGCGGTAAACTACCATGATAATGCTTTCCCTTTCACTACTCCGCAAGGCATGGAATATTTTCTCTAAGGAATTTATCCACTGCTTAACTATCAGTGGGGTTTTTACCCCCATTGAATGTTGGTTGTTATTTCCTCATGAAGCGATCTAACATTGATCCTCCATGTTGTGGATCTGGGTGCTCCATACGGGTAAGGTTATTATTCATAACCTGACTGAGTTGTCCCAGTATGGTGATTAGCTGATCAGCACCATTTCCATCACTCGATCTACTATAATTATCTTGAGCAGGAGGGGAATATCTACACAGAGTATGTGCATTGATACGATTTCTATTCCTTCCACTAGGCGCCATTTCTAAACAATGGCATACACAAGATTAGGTTATGAATCACAATACATAAATCCAAACTTTTAAAACACTTAACATGAATTGAACAGTTTATGGACATAATCCATAATCATAAAAATGTTTTATTTGAGGAAGTATATACTCATAAACCCTTCATAATGGTTTGTAAAGAAAATGAGAATTATCCTAAGCATATCCCCTGGGAGTGTCGTAACCAAGAGTGTAGCAAGGCCCTTTGTTGTGCACCAGTTCCCATTCGAGTCTAGATCAAAGCGGTGTTTTTGGGTTTTACCTCAAGATACATCTATGCCAGAACTGCCTCTACCTTCTTGTATCCAGACAGGGATGTATTGCTCAGAAAACTCACAAAATATCTACAATACCAAAATTCTAGGAAGTTATTTTATACTAATATTCTAAGTCCATCTTAGGTCTATGTGATCTAATCAGAGTTTATCTAAATATAGCTCCCATGGTTTGTACTAAACTTCCTATGATACCAACAGTAACGCCCCGGCCCCAGTTACCCAGATTCGGTGCATTATTACATAACATTTTCATGATCATAAAAGATCAAGTCTCGAACGACCGATTAGTTTAGTAGCCTTGGAAACACTAGATATATTCATAATGTTTACATTATATCATAAAGTGAAAAACAACAACAACATCTTGTCTCCATAGACCACACTCATATCCCCTCATACTATCCCGGAAGGTCATTCATAAAATACTTCTTCACATCCTGGGAAAAAAAACATAGAAAGGGGTGAGCTCAAATGCCCAGTAAGGATAATAATATAGCAGAAAATTTCATAAATAAGCATAAACATTTAAGGCAATGTATAACTAAAACAAAATCCGTTTAAATTTATCTTTATAATAATATGGAAAAAATTCAATAATTCCATTTACTTAATCACATGGATATTCTACTAGTCTAATAATCACATGCAATATAAATAACCACTTTCATAATGGTGGAATGCATAATGCCAGACTATCATAACCACATAGTCAAAGCCTTGCACCAAGACTACAAATAAGATTTTGTCAAAGCCTTGTGCCAAGACACTAGTTTGTCTCATGAGACCTACCAATGCATCAAGGAGCTATAGTGGACTCCACCCGTCACTTATTAAGTCCAATGCATTCCTTATATGAACAGGTTTAAACATAACATAAACATTCTTTTTAAAACAAGCATACAAAATGTGAATACATTCTCTATAAACCATTAATGGTATATAAATAACACATTCACAGTCAAAAATATCAGAAAAACATCAATACAATATGGAAGTTTTGTATCATAATAAATCAACTTCAAATAAGCTTAAAATCTATCAAAGGATGTTGACATAGATGAAATCAAAACTATTTGAGATAAATATCTCTTTTTTTAATCATTTAAAAGTCACATAATTATAAAAGAAAACATTTAATTTGAAAATATTATTATAAGCTTTTAAGGTAAGATTTGATGATTTTATAATGGTGGAAAATAGCCGCACCCGCCGTATAAGTTAATAAAAGACATTCTTACCTTAATTTTTCAAAAAGGTTAAAAATGACCTTGTTTGGAAAACAACGGAAAGATTCTTTTATAAAGTTTTTATAAAAATTAAAACAAGGGTATAAATGTATTTAACTCATAGTCTATAAAATAGTAAGAATAATTTTAAATAAATTTTTAAAAAACATGGATGTGGATGATTAAGAGGTCCCAGTAGATAATTACGTATAAACAACATTGGATAATGAAGAGATTGTGAAATAAACCTTTACCTTGTACTTTTCCTTGGTCAAAGGAAGGTTAACCTCCTGTATAATGGTGAAATAATTGTTATTAAATTATACAAGAATCATATACATTAATATGATATCATATATGATCCTTTAACACTAATTTATTAATAATATCTTAGGATTATCGTTGTTTCGAGTGTTAACTGATTCATTTTACTTTATAAGATTTGTTATGTAAGACATGTTTGTAATCGATTGGTTGTATCTTATTCATAAACAAAATGATATTAATTATTTAAACATTATTTTTAACCATCAAATGAAAATTATTCTTTGAATGGATACGATGGGGAATGAATCTCATCACGTTCGTGGAGACGATTGTCCGTACGTACGCACGATCGACAATATCACTCTTTTGATTTTTAAGTAATATATAATTGGATGATATATAATATATAAAGAATAATTATCATGTTTTATTTATTATTTACATCAATTACACATCATTATTATTCCCATCCAAATAATAATTTATTGAATAACAATTACACCACGACGTGGAGACGGTAGGCCGTACGTACGCACGTATGGTGACATGTCATTAAAAGGATGGATAGAATACTGAATATGGTTGTAACATATTTATAATAACATAAAAGTTTATATAAGATACTGTAGTTATTATTTTATAATGTAAATAACAAATAAAGAATAAGTGGAAGAAGAAAGGAACTTAAAAAAGGGTGGTGAAATCATTACCTCTTCATCAGGTTCTTCATTTTTATTGGATCAAAAGGGATCCTTAGGTTGGATTTATGATCAAACTAAGGACTCTAGGATAAATTTAGGGAAGTTAGGAGGATATTTGGGCATGAGTTGGCAAAGAAAAATGGCTTTGAAGGTATGAATTAGAGAGAATGGGGAGTGAATTTTTATAAGAGGGGTGAGGGGAACCTTAGGAAGAGATATAAATTATATTTTATAATAAATTCATATTTGGTTTCTAATGGCTCAAAAGAGGATTATTTAGAGGTTAATGTGGGGATATGTCTAGAACCACTAAACCAATAGGTTTTGGATAGGTTTGGGATACAATATTAACTTTATCTTTTTTATTTAACTCTTAGTTAAATAGTTTGACATTTACCATGTATCTTTTTATTTTTATATTATATAGTTAATAAACTTACTATATACCTCCAAGTGTCCACCCAAGTGGTCCATTAATGATACACCTATCATTATATAAGTCCTTTGTCTGAACCTTAGATTTTTAGGAATACAATATCAATTAATAATATAATATTTGTTTTAAAAACTCATTTATGTCAATTTTGAAACTATTTAATAATTGATTTTTTTAAAGACTTAACGAACTTATTAATTAGAAAAATATTCATTTAAGTAATACTAACATGTAATATTCACCAATAATATTGGTGGATGGAATCAAAACTTTCAAATTATCTTTATTTTAACATTTATAATACCAATTTTTTTATTATTTCATTATTAAGGAAAATACTGCATCATTATTGTGTCATAAATAAATTTAATTATTAAATGTAAAAAAATTATAAATAAAATCCCATTATTTATAAATCTTTTTAGATTTATAATGAATATTTATAGTTGAAAATATAACATATATAACCCTATGTAAAAATTGTTTTTCTAAAAGATATATGCTTATGTCATTTTTGTATTTTCTTTAACTTAATTAATATGAAGTGTCATTATCACTTAAAATTGGCACTATGGGGTTCCACAATCGACCCAAAGATGACCACGGTTGAACATGTATCATTTATTAGGGTTAGAACACGTTTTAGGGTAATTCTATATTATTATAATATTATTTTTTACCATTATTTACACGATTTACCCATTAACCATGGTAAATAAAATATTTACCGAAGTAATTATTCACAATTTCTAAAAATAAAAGTTACATATTTACAAAATTTGGACCTCCTTATTCTAAATATTGAATACATTTTTTTAAATTCAAAACATAGTAGTGGAAAAATTAATTTAAAATAAATTCTGGTTGTCAAAAAAAGCGTGTTTTTAAGAAATAATAACTATCAAAAGATTGACACTTGCTTATGTCCAGTTTAAATATAAAATTATGTAAAGTGACAAAAATTGGATAAAATAGACAAAATATAATCTAATTATACTTTAAAATCATTCAAATTCATAATTTATCACTATTAATTATTTCAATTAAAAAATTTGTTTTTAATTAAAATTTAGTTATTTTAACTATTCATCAAAAATTAAAAGTTTTGAGAAAAAACAAAAAATTCACCCTAATCTAATTTCAATATTCTAAATCCAAAATTAAGTCCATTTTGAATGATAAAATTTAAAAAAGTGGGTATTACTATTCATAACGGCTAGTTTGATTGGTTGTGGTGTGTGTTAGAACTCGAAGTTGCGTACAACACATGCTACTATATTATTCAAAGAGAAGTATACTGTGGAAGATTGGGGTGTTACATGCATGATTTGTGCATGGTTATTGTATAATATGAGGATCATCAAAGGTAACTATGCAATCTTGGACTGAGGCTTTCACACAGTTATAACATGGTTAAACTAACTGTGTGAAACTCCTAGGAAACCATGCGAAAGAAGGATTTTGGGACAGTATGTCTCAAAAGGTTTGTTCATGGTTTTGAAAACCATGAATATAAACCGTGCAGACCCATAATGTTTATAAATATACAAAAACTCCATTACATTATTTTAAACCCCAACTCGGGATTTCCACCTTTCTTACCCCTTTCAACCCTAGTAATGAACCAAAGCACCAAAGAGCTTCCAATGGTGATTCTCCCTCATCTCTATATCATTTGGAGTGCCATCAGTTTTGAATAGAAGATATTCGTTGAGGCTTCAAAATGGGTTTTGAATCGGAATCTAAGGCCTTGATTAGTTGTGTGCTCGCTAATAAATCCAAGGTAGGTGGCCTACAAGTTATATCCCGTAGTTTCATTTGAGATTTTGGCATGCTTGGGATTATTTCTTTGCTACCCCTAGTTTTTATTTTGATCCATTTATTCTATTTGGTGTAATTGAATCCTAAATGATGAATGATAACCCTCATGGTCTCTATGGGACACATAGAGGGTGACTTGACCTTTGTAGGTCCACCCATGGGGTGTGCCGATAATTTATAGACATAGAAGTCAGATAAGTATGAGAAAGGTTGTCTTGTGATGATGTAGAGCCCTTGATAAGAATATTGAAATGTTTAATGGGAGTGAAAATGAATTATAAGCATGTTCCTATTCTTATCTTAATTGATTTTTGGAACGGTAATAAAAATGGGATTGAATTAGTTAAATGGGGATTGTGCCTTGTGGTTAATGAATTTTGTTAGAAAACCTAAAGGGGTGGGTGTAGGTGAAATGCTAACACAAGGGATTGGTAATGGCTTGTGAATTTATGAATATGGTTAATGTGATGAGACTTGAGAAAGGTAATTGGGATTATGGGTTGTGTAGTGTAAAATAGCATTGTAAACAGGCTATGACATACCATTAAAACCCATGTTAATTATTGTGAATCATTATTATTATATTTATTGGTGTTTTTTTTGTGGTATGGATAACTGTGGTGAATAGATAAATAATCATGTGCACATGGATTGGTTGTGGGATTAAGGATTGATGATCCTCCCATGAGCTGGGTTGGAATGATGCTCTAACCTACCCAAGAATGTGTGAGTTGGGGAGTCGGACTGATTCTCTATGCCCCAATGGCTGTATTCAATTAAAATACATATAATGCGGCTCCAAGGTATATGTGGTGATTACTTGATATGACCATCCCCAATGAGATAGGGATATAATTTTTTCTCTAACGTGTAACGATAAATTCCATGGATATTGTGTGAATAAGGTAAATGTCTAACTTAGGGATTATATGTTGATGATGAACTAAATGACAAGATGATGTGAATAATGAACTTGAAAAAATAATCCAAACAGTAATAGTAATATATAGATTGATTAATGTGTTTTCCCAAAACTGACTTTCCTTTAGTTATAATTATTTATACTTACATGCACTATCAATTAGATTGGATATTTCATAAACACCATTAGTGGTGGCCTGCTGAGTTGTACTCACACCATGCTTTGGCCTCTGTAGGGAACCTGAGTAGATTTCATGATTACAGGTTAGGATAAGGAAAAGGGCCCCATTCTAGGGAGTTGAGTATGATATGGGACATGTATGGATGAGGTTCTAGACTTGGAGTCAGGACCGTTTTGGGGATGCTGATGTTATCTTAATTTTGGGTTTTGATTCACATGGAATTGTAGCATGGAATGAAATATTTACTGTTGCCTGTGGTTTGTACCTAGTTTGGGAGTTGTTTGGCTACGCATGATATTGGTTGTTTCTTATTGTTTCCGCTATTTATATTGTGTTCTGTTGTGTCTTACTCTAGTAGAGATGGTATAGTCATCCAACATAACAAAAATAGACCCTCGCTGCTAGTTGGTAACCTCTTTCATAATGGGGGTAGGGGGGGTGCACTTTAGATCATGTGATGACCTGGCTCGGGCCACCTGGGTTGGAGATGTTACTTATAATTTTAAACACAAAGTCATAAGCATTCGATAACTTATAAAACCACCATTTTAATCGAGTCTCAATCCCACAATGTTTTCAAAATCAATTAATAAATACAAAAAGATGAGAAATTTTATTTGAAATAAATTTAGAAAACCCAAATAGTCTCATAGAATGCTATGAAAATGAAAATAATTGAGAAAACATAATAAGTCCTGTGAAGATGTGACAAAACCATTGAATATGGATGGCGTAGGGCTCAAAACATAATCTATACACCCTAAAATTAGTCCCAATAAGGTTTTAGGGAAAAAATCACCGAGGGTTCAAAAAACTGTAGGATCAAAATTATAATTATTGTAGTATTGAAATAATGTTGTAGATGCTCAATATACAAGAGGGGGGGGGGTGAATTGTATACTTTAAAAAATTCCTTTGGAACTTTTAAATATGGTAATGTTTAACAAATTGAATCAAAGTAAATTCACAAGACTTCTTAGTTCTACAAACATGGTTGATTCTGGAAATGTGGTTCCAGTTTTGAAACATAAGAAAATTTTACAAAGATAATGATTCTACCTTAATGCATATAGAATCTCACTAATCAGAGTACAAGTATAAGAAAGTAATTGATAGTTATACTTTCCTAAACAACCAAAATGCATTGGAAAACTTCAAATAATAGAAGTAAATAATAGTAAATATTTTTATCCCAATGAGAAGGGTATCCAACAAACTTGGATAAAGGTCCCTTGATTTATATATTCAATAAAGTTTGTCTTATCCACACTAGGGTAATCCATCGATACAAATATCAGAATCTATCTTGCTATCCCCGCAAGCCCCCGATCTTCAAGGTAATCAACACCTCTATCTTCCTATCCACGGAATCCCTCAAATGTACTTGGCAACATTCGGAGTCGCATGAAGCAATTCTGAAGAATATGTTCAGTATGAAAAATGCATGAAAGTCTTTCTCTAGAAATCAATTCAGTAGCATGTAATCTCTAGAGTCATAGAACAGTTCATCAAATTTAACATTATTGTGAGCTCATCCAAATGACCTCCTATTTATAGCCACATCTTCAAAGGTCACCTCCCATATACAGTGGTCATATTTTTCCTTAAATTTTGGACAGACCTATACATGTGTCACTCAAATAACATTTGGTTAGAAACAAAAAGCATGGCACTATTTAATAACTCAAACAATAGTAAGTAAAAATAAGTTTTCTCAACCAAAATCATTTTTAGAAGTCTAAGAAAAAATAGAATTCAGAATCTAAGAATGTTAACCTTCGGAGTCTATATTACAATGATATTCAAATTCTATTTCTTAGGAATTAAGAATCAGAATTATAAATAATTCCAGAGTCTAAATTTCTAGGAAATTCGGAATCTGAATTCAAAAGAATTAGGATTTTGAAATCAAAATGTTCGGAACCTGAATTCAGACGAATGCAGAGTCTAAACTCAAAAATTTCAGAGTCTGAATTCAGAAGAATTTGGAGTCTGGACATAAAAAGTTCAAAGTCTAAATTTAGAAGAATTCAGAGTCAGAACTAAGAATGTTCAGAGTCTGAATTCAGAGAATTTGGAACCTGAATTCAGAATATTTAGAACTTGACTTTGGATCCCAAAAATAGAATTCTTTATATATATGTATTTTTAATATTCTATGTTTTTAGAAGTGTAATTGAATTTTACACTTAGGAATAATATGTGTTCGATTAAGACATGAACAATGAAAATATGGTGGGGATAAATTTCCTTGCGGAGGGAAATTTTTCCTTATTAATGGGAATCTTAAAGAAAATGAAGTTTTCCTAAAGATAAGGTGTTTGGGATTTTCAAAAAATAAACAAATGGTAGAGTCATAAAGAAACCTTATTGAATCAACAATCTCCCCAAACATGAAGGAATGGATAATTCATAAGGATACCTTATTGACTCAACAATCGGCCCCTTTTTGGAAAGAAAAAATAACCTTTTGAAAAAGAATATAAGGACATAAAAATTTTATGGACTTGTATATAAAACTTATCTCCCTTAACACATGAGAAATTATGAATATGACTAACTACCCCATAGGCTTTGTAAACACTAAGGATCCTATTATTGATTTCTATATTGAAAGTTATCACTTTATTGCATAAGAAAATCTTCTTGGATAAGAACTCCCCCTTAGATGAACCCCCCCTTAGGTGAACTCCCCCTTAGGGAAATTTCTTCTTTTACTTTGTATTATTTTTTTATCATTTATTTCTCCCCCTTATTGATTTTCAAAAAGGAATACAAGGAATGAAAAAGAAAATATGGTACCTGAAACATTAGTACTAAACAACCAAAAAAATGAGCAACCAAAAATTTCATTAGGATTGGGAAAATTTATACAAGTAAGGAATACAACAAAAGATCATAATTGGAAAAGATTATCATTACTTATCCTAAGAAATCAACTTCTTCACTATGGTTTGGAGCTTCTTGAGCTATTTGTGATATTCCTCTGTTGGTTTGAGAAGCTAATCCCGATCTTCAATATTCTTCCCTAAGGATTTGTTTTTTCCTTCCGGATCCTTAAAAGATTCTTCCTGACCCTTCAAAACTTTTTCTTGATTAACTATCATTTTTTCTATCTCAATACTGAGATCCATTTCTCTTTTCAAACTCTAAGAAAATGAATACAACTTCCTATTTAGATCTTTTACTTCTTGCATTTGGGAATTATATTCCAGAGACAACTTTTCCTCAAAACTATTTGTGAGATCCTTGATCTTTACGTATTTGGTGTTAAATGAATAATTGAAACTTTTTGGGAACTCATCAAGAATTATCATGTCTTCTATATTTTTCTTTGACCAGATGGTCATATTATTGTAAGATCTTTTGTGGGATTCATTATTTATGGGAAAAGTTTTGAAATCGTCCCCAAGCATGATGCACTTATCCATCACCATGGATACTGAATCTGATTTCTGATTTAAGGAGTGTTAAAGCATTTGTAATCTAGAGTCTATACTAGGAAATATTGGTATAGTTCCAACAACCTACTTCATGGACTGGACTATGAAATCATGTCCCAGAGAGGATTATTTGGAATCAGAAATTTTTCTTGGTGAGGATTATTTTTCTATATCAGCCACTTTCCTCTTTGAAGAACCACCAACATCTTTCTTCTTAACCACATATTTGGTATGTGTATCAAATACCACATATTTTCCCTTATTAGTTTTTGGAATTTCTTCTTCCTGGTCAAGAGATTCATGCTCACTATCAGATATCTGTACAATTTTATCTTCATCTATCTCTTCCTTCTCAACTCTTGCCTCAACATCCTCTAGGTGGATAAAATATTTATTGATTCTTCCTTCTTCAGATGGGTTTTTTCCTTCCTCTTCATCCTTTTCCTCATCCTTCCCAGGAGTAACAAGCTTTAATGATTCATCTTGATAGGTTTGTAATGATAACTTCTCTGAAGGGCTTTCCTTCTCAAGAAAATATTCAACTTACTTTATTAGGTCTTTAGTATCACCAACTTCTTCTTCTTCTTTTTCAACTTATTTTTCTTCAACTTATTTTTCTTGAAATTTTTCTGGAGTCACAAACTTCTTTCCCAGAGTCTCAGGTAAAGGTTCTATTAGGAAGGATTCTAGTACCAGAATGTTCTTTGATGCATTGTCAGTAGCCTTTAGAAGGGATTGAACTATTTCATTGTTAGAAAACTTCTTCTTTTTCACTTTTCATTATCTTGCCTCTCAAACTCTCCAACTGCCTTTTCTTTCAGAGATTTTTCATCAATAGGATCCAAGCCAAACTTAGGCACCCCTTCTTTCAGATTCTTCTTGTCTTCTCTCCATTTAGCCACAACTTCATCTGGATAGGATTTTTTCTTCATTGGATTCAGTGGTGTAGATTGGGTTTATTTTTCCACTGGTGTTTTTGTCTTCTCTTCCACAATCTTCAACTTTCTATTCCTTCTACCCTTTTTAGAGGTCTTAGCCACAACCTATTTCTTTGAAATATCTTGACCTTCCTTTTTAGGAAAGTCATTGAATTATTCAAATTCTATAGAAAAGACAAATTTCATTCTTTTCAAAGTTCCATCACTTAACAACATAACTTCGCAATTCCTTGACTTAGACTTGCTAGGGATTTTGAAAGATTCTAGGCACCGAACAATCATCTTTGACAGAATAGCTGGATACATAATAATATTAGATTTTAGATTTACATTATTTTTGTTCTCAATCGTGACTAAAATATGCCTGACAAAGTTTATTTTCTTTAGGTATACCATGAAATCCAGAATATACATATCACTTTTCTTCAAAGTTTCCTTGTCTCCTTTTCTCGGTATGATGAATACTTGAACCCACAATTCAAGAATCTAATAATTTTTAGTTAGTTGAAGAATATTCGGAGTCTTTACCTCTGAAGGACCAAGAAAATCCATGGACATTACCTTAACAAAACTTCATTGAACATCGGGAAACTTATGAGAACAAAACTCATCTTCCCCATCATACAGAATACAAACCAAGCTTGTAGACTTGGTGTAAAAAATCTAATAAGTTTTTCCATAAAACTTGAAAGAAAATTTTATCCTCCATTATTCATTTGAGAAAGTTACTAACTCATAGAATTCTATTAACAGATCTGGATAAACGAAATCTTATGCTTTTGGTTTTGAAAGAAAACACTTTCCCACCCATTCAACTTTATATTCTTGGAGATAATAGAATTATACTTTTTGAAAAAATTTGGATCAACTAATCTTTCTCTGTATATACACTATTCTGAGATTGGTTTTCTAGTTGACATATCGTTTTGAGAGGAGAATTTGGCAAAAATTAGAATGTAAGAAAGATATGAGAAGTTCGGAACATGCTTAATTAAGAGGTAAGAGCTTCAGCATGCATGAGCATCTGTTTCGATTTGGGAAAATCTTTGGGGGTCCTTTATATAGGTGTTTTAGGTGATATTTTAACTTCCATACTCAATTCAATAATGGAAAACCTTCTGATCAGATCTGACGGTTGAGATGATAGTTGGAAGGAAATTTTGATAGAATCTGATCTTTTGAGGTTTTTAATAAAAACATTCGGATTTAAGGAAAGTGAATAAAAAAATTTAAAAATAGATAAAAATACAAATAAGTGAAATATGATTACAAAAAATTTAATAAAGAAATCATACCTTTCAGATTTCTAGGATGATTATTTGTATTGACTAAAATTCTTCTTGAAGAACTTATATTCTGAAAATTTTGCTTACGAAAATTTTGGCTTGGAATTTTTTTTAAAATATGAAAAATTTATAAAACCTTCATTACAAAAATTGAGAAAAACATCATTACGAAAATTTAGAAAATATTCATTATGAAAATTTAGAAAATATTAATTATGAAAATTTTGAAAATCGTCATTACAAAAATCTGGAAAATGTTCATTATGAAAATTTAGAAAATCTTCATTAAGAAATTTAGAAAATCTAAAAAACAAATGTAGTCCCCCTATGAAAAGGAGTTCTTTATTATAAATATATTGGTCTCAACATAAAGTTAAAATGGAATATTACCTTATGGTTATCATTCCAAACTTTTGTTTAATGTATTAAAATCTATCTAAGGGTAAATATTTTGTGAAAATATCAGCAAGTTGATCTTGTGTTCTGATAAATTTAAGAATGATATCTCTTTTCTGTATGTAATCCCTAATTAAGTGATGCCTAATATCTATGAGTTTTTCATGAGAGTGATGTGCAGGGTTTTTACTTAAGGCAATGGAACTAGTATAATCGAACAAAATTTTTGTTTTGGTAAAACTCATACCATATTCTATGAGTGTGTGTTGCATCCAAAACACTTGAGCACAACAAATTTCAGCTGCAATATATTCATCTTCAGTAGTGGAATGTTTTTCTGAGTGCTTCTTTTTGTAAGACCATGAAACTAATGAATCTCATAAGAAATGAATAGTTCTGTATTTACTTTTCATATCCATTCTACATCCACCAAAATCACCATCCTAAAATCTTTTTAGAACAAAATCATTTTCAGAAATGTAAAAGAGTCCTAGATCCATGGTTCCCATTAAGTAGTGAAAAATCTTTTTCTCTGCCTTTATATGTGATTCCTAAGGATTGAATTGATATCTTTCACATAAGCAAACTAAAAACATTAATTCCTGATGACTAGCTATCATTTAAAGTAGACATCCTATCATACCTCTAAAAGATGTTTGACCTACTGGTTTCCCCGCTTCATCAAGATCAAGTGAATTTGAGGTACCAATGGGAGTACTTATACTCTTAGTGTTTTTATATTCCTCATTTTTAAGAATATCTTTAATATACTTATGTTAGGATATATAGATTCCTTCTGGTTTTTGAGAAATTTGAAAACCAAGGAAAAATGTTAACTCACCCATCATACCCATTTCAAACTCAGATTTCATTAGATCCACAAAGGAATCAGTTAAATATTTCCATGTTCAACCAAATATAATGTCATCAACATAAATTTGAACAATCAAAACATTTTTCTTATCTTTATTTATAAAAATATTTGGATCAACATTTACCTTAACATAATTATTTTGAATCAAAAATCTTGTATATCTGTCCTACCAACCTCGAGGGGCTTGTTTGAGTCCATACCAAGATTTGGTAAGTTTTTAAACATGTTTAAGATGTTTTGAATCTTCAAAACCAAATGGTTGTTCAAAAAAAAACATCCTCTTGTACAAAACTATTAAGAAAAGAACATTTAACATCCATTTGAAAAGGTTTGAAATTGATGAATGTTGAAAAGGAAAGTAGAATATGAATAGATTCAATTCTAGCTACTGGATCATAGGTTTCGTTATAGTATATTCTTTCTTGTAGATTATAGCCTTTAGAAACCAGTGTAAATTTATTTATTACTATGATTCCATTTTCATCACATTTATTCCTGAAGACCCATTTTAATCTAATAACAAAGGTTTCCTTGGGTATTTCAACCAAGGTCTAGAATTTATTCCTTTTGAATTAATTTAGCTCATCTTTCATAGATTTTATAAAATCATCATCACCTAAAGCTTCATAAATATTTTTGGCTCTAATTTGGAAAGGAATACTAGATGTTCTAGTTCATTTATTAAGGAACTTCTAGTCCTTATAGGTTTATTTATATCACCAATGATACTATCGCTGGGATGATTCTTTAGAAACAACTGATTTCGATTTTGAAAAACCTGTTCATCAACATAGTGTTGGAAGTCTTCTGGGGTAAATGATTCAAATATATTATCTTTAACATTTTTCTAATCAGAATGATCTTCTAAAAAAGATTGATAATCAGTTTTTGAAAACACATCTGAAGATGTCAGTGGAGGTTTTTTAAAAACAAAAGGATCAGTTTCATCAAATTTGACATGCACTGTTTCTTCAACTGTACAAGTGTTTTTATTAATAACTATATAAGACTTAGAAGTTGTGGAGTAGCCTAAGAAAATTATTTCATCAGATTTTGGGGTGAATTTGTGTAAATTATCTTTAGTAATCAGAAGGAATAACTAGAAACCAAAAAATATGAAGTAGGAATGTTTACTTTTTCTACCATTCCACAACTCATAAAGAGTGTTATTAAGAAAAGGCCTAATCAAAAAATGATTTATAGTATTACATGCATTACTTAAAGGTTCACCCAAAAAATGATTAGCTATAGAATATTTACTCACCATGGATATTTATATCTCTTGAAGAATTCTATTTCTTCTTTCAACAACGTTATTTTTTTGAGGTGTTCAGGGTGTTGAAAAGTTATGAGTAATGCCTTTTCTACTACAAAAGGTTTCAAAATCAGATTTTTGAAATTCACCTCCATGATCATTATGAATAGTTATCAAAGGAAGGTTTTTCACATTTTTAACTTGGGATATAAAACACTTGAAATAAGAAAAAGCTTCATATTTCTTTGCTAGAAAAAATATCTACATAAATCTAGTGTAATCATCAACTAAGACAAATACATAATATTTTCCTCCAATGCTTCCAGTTTGTGTTGGACCAAAAAGATCCATATACACTCATTGTAATGCATCAGCGGCTGAGACTTCACAGACTTATTTAAAACATGATTTATTTTTCTTGAAATATTGACAAGGATCAAAAACATTTTAAGAGTCAAATCTAAGCTCTAGTAGATCCTTAACTAGTCTTTTCTTAGAGAGTTTTTATAGGTTCCTAAGGTTATAGTGTCCTAACCTTCTATACCACAACTAAGAATGATCTTCCATTTCACTAAGGCAAGGTAGGTCTTGGCTCCAAAGGTCTTCTATGTTTAGTGTGTATACATTATCTTGCATATTGGCAGAAAGAGAAAAATCTTCCTTGGAATTGTGTACTAAGCAGTTGTCATTCTTAAAATTCAAAAGGTAACCTTCATCACATAATTGAATTATGCTAATGAGGTTGTGATTAAGACCCTTAACAAATAATACATTTGAAATCTATGTTTTTTCACGAAGAACAATGTTACCTATAAAAACATATCTCCCTTAGCATTATCTCTAAATGCTACTTTTCCTCTCGTCTTGATACTATTTTCAAAGAAATATTTTATTACCAATCATATTCTGGGAACATCCACTATCCATGTACCAAATATTGCAGTTGGTACTTTCTTTATTTTCCTAAAAATAAGAATGTTTGATTTTTAAAACCCAAACATTCTTGGATCTAGAATCTTTAGAAAGATAAATTTTAGGTATCCACATTTTCTTTGAAAAATATTTTTTATGAAAGCCTACAGATAGTGTTTTTTAAAGGAAAAATTTTATTCCCAATTCCTACCACACTGACACTTAGTGTAGAAAAGAGAATTTTGAGGAACAAAATAATTGTTACTAAAAATCGGTTTGGACTAGTATAACTATACCCAGAATTATTCCTTAGTGGTTGAATTTGAGAATACATATTATCAAATTTTTCGATACCTAAGGTAATACTTGAAAAACACTTACTCAAGGAAAATATCTCTTATATCAGTCTAATAAATATGTTCTTATCTTCAAAAACATCAGTTTTAGCACTAAATTTAGGTTCGAAAACATTTTTCATAGAGATTACTTTTTCTAGATCTTTAAAAAGTTTATCCTTCTCAGAATTAACTTCCTTAAGGTATTTTGAAATACATTCAAAATCAAGGGTTTTCTTATCAAGATATTTAGAAAGATATGATATTTACTTATGAAGAATAGAAATCCAAGAGTTTTCCTTTTCAAATTTTTTCTTGAATTTATAATTTTCATTCCCTAGAAGCTTAGAAATCCTAGATACTTCTTCATAGGTAGGTAAAGTATTATATTCATCAGAAGAAGATTCCTCATCTAAGTATTCATAGTATTTACTATCACTACAATTAGCATTAAATTATACATTGTTGATGGATTCATAATTTTGTACCTTTTCAATTAAACAATGATTTTCAATAGGTAGTCTAGCTATTATACCAAGATTCTTCTGTCTAGAAGATTCGTAATTTGAGGATTCAACAGAAGAGTCTCGACCACTGGATCTCTAGGTGTCATTATCTTTCAAAACATTATTAGCTTTAGCTTTATAGTACTTCTTTCTATTTCTCTCATAATACTTTTCCTTTTTATCTTTTCACTTAACCATAGGGAAATCTTTCCTTATGTGTCTATCCCTTTTGCATTCATAACAAGTGACTTCAAAGTCTTTCTTGTGTTTCCTTTCATTCTTTTTTGTATCTATACTTAAATTCTTTCTTCCCAACTATCTTGTTCATCCTTAGAGAAATATTAGCTAATTAATTCTTAGAATGTTCACTTTCACTTGATTCATATTGAATAACAACCTTCTTAGATTTGGATCTTTTAACTCTCTCAGGAGTCTTGGCTTTCATATGATAAGAAGTAGTTTTAAAATCAACACTTCCATTTCCATTCTTTTTCTTAACATTGTTAGCATCTCTCTTCATTCCAGTCTCATGTTGAAGAAGAGTTCCAAAAATATCATCAAGAGTAATCTGTGAGACTTTCCTATTCTCATCTATAGTTGTTCTCTTTTTTCCCACTCATTAGGCATGATGTCTATAATATTGTCTACAAGTGCCTCATTATCCAAACCTTTTCCACCCATTGATTGTATTCTATTGCCAATAGTCATAAATATTTGTTGTACCATACATATAGGTTCTCAATAAGGAAAGAAAAAACCATGATACTTAGCTCTAAGAATAAATATTCTCATTTTAATAACATTGGAAGTTCCAAAAGGTGTAACTTCAAGCTTCTTCCAAATACAATTTTCAGCTTCAGATGAATAAATCTGGCTATATATATTCTTGGTTATGGAACAGAACAAAGTATTGCATACCATATAGTTTAGTTGATATTCTGACTTCTCTTGATTAGTTAAAGTTCTGACTTCCTTATCATGAATCTTGTAATCTCCAGTAAGCATAAAAAAGTTGTCCACTCCAGTGTTAATAACAAAAGTCTTCATATGATTTATCCAATATTCATAATCATTCCCATAAAAAATAGGTGGTCTAGTAGGATTTAAGTTGTCTATGGAACCAACATTCATTCTTTCCATCTTAAAAGAAAATATTTCCACACAAACTTGTTAGTAATAAAAGTTTGTAATCAAGGATAAAAACATATTAAGGAAGGAAAATATAGAACAATGAAAAACATGAGCAAGAAAACATATATGTGAATATAAGTATTTTTGGGACCTCCTTTGATACCAATTTTAGGACCAAAATGATACTGATTGTAGTATCAAAATAATGATGTTTATGCTCAATATACAAGAGGGGGGGTGAATTATATACTTTAAAAAATTCATTTGGAACTTATAAATATGGTAATGTTTAACAAATTTAATCAAGGTAAATTCACAATACCTCTTAGTTCTACAAACATTCTTGATTTCAAAAATGTGGTTCTGGAAATGACACTTAAGAAAATTTTACAAAGATAAAGATTCTACCTTAAAGTGTATTGAATCTCACTAATCAAAGTATAAGTATAAGAAATTATAGGATAGTTATACTTTCCTCAACAATCAAAATAACTTGAAACAATACAAGTAACAAGTAGTAAATCTTTTTAACCTAAAGAGAAGGGTATCCAACAACCTTGGATAAAGGTACCTTGATTTATACTTTCAAGAATCTCTATCTTACCCACACCAAGGTAATCCCTCAATACGAATATCGGAATCTATCTTTCTATCCCTGCAATCCCTCAAACTTCATGGTAGTCGGTACCTCTGTCTTCCTATCTGTGGAAGACCTCGAATGTACTCAGCAACATTCGGAGTCGCATAAAGAAATTCTGAACAAGATGTTCAGTACACACAAAGCATTAAAGTCTCTCTATAGAAATCACTTCAGTAGCATGTAATCTCTAGAGCTGTATAATAGTTCATCAATGTTAACGTTGTTGTGACCTCGTTCAAATGAGATCCAATTTATACGAACTTCATCAACAGTCATCTCCCTCCTCCAACGGTCATATTTTTTCTTATATTTTGGAGGGACCTGTACACGTGTCACTCAAACAATGGTTGGTTAGAAATAGAAAGAACAACATCATTTTATAATTCAAACAAGAATAAGTAAAAATAAGGTTCCTCAACCAAATTCATTTTTTGGAGTCTAAGGAAAAATAGAATTCAGAATCTAAGAAAGTTAACCTTTGAAGTCTATATTACAAGGATATATAGATTTTGTTTCTCAAGAATTAGGAATCAGAATTCTGAAGAATTCTTATGTCTGAATTTCAAGGAAATTCAGAATCTGAATTTCAAGGAAATCTAGAATCTGAATTCCTAAGAATTTGGAGTCTGAACTCAGAAAATTCGGAACCAAAACTCGGAATAATTTAGAGTTGGAAATCAGAATGTTCGGAGTCTGAATTCAGAAGAATTCAGAGTCAGAACTCAGAATGTTTAGAGTCTGAATTCAGAAGAATTCGGAGTCTGAACTCAAAATGTTCGGAGTCTGAATTCAGAGAATTCAGAACCTGAATTTAGAAATTTCGGATCCTGACTTTGGATCCTAAAAATAGAATGCACTATATCTAAGTATTTATATGATTTCGAGGTTTTTTATGTGAAACCTAATTTTACACTTAGGAATAAAATGTTTTGGATTAATACATGAACAATGAAAACATGGTGAGGATAAATTATTTTGGAGAAGGAAATTGTTCCTTATTAAGGGAAATATTAAGGAAAATTATGTTTTCCTAAAGAAAGGGTGTTGATGATTTTCAAAACATAAAAAAATTGTAGAGTCATAATGAAATCTTATTGACTCAACATTCTCCCCAAACATGAAAAATATAAAAGTCATAAGGAAACCTTATTGACTCAACAAAAACATAGTTCCAGTTCAGGGGAGGAGAGGAAATAAGAGAAGAAAAATAAGAGAGGTAGAAAAAGTCCTTACATTGAAGAAACCCCTTTGAAATCAGGAAGTAAGAAATCTATATCCTAGTGGAAGGAGGGAGAACTTCGAAGAACCCTCCCAAGTGGAGTGTCACATGAGTGGGGATGGAGAGGAAACATTTTTGGGTAAATTTGGAGGAGGTAAAAATTTTGAACTCTAACTTTTTATTCACCTAGACATGTCACATGGTTTCACCATATAGTTTACCAAACCATGCACCCTTTTCTAGAATCACATAGATACTTTCACGTTTTAGCCATGTAGTTTGGAAAACTATACACCAACTGTGAAAAATAAATCTATCAGTTTTTTATAAATCTTCCTATTATCTATTAGGTCTATACTAACCATTGAAGGTAATCATGGGCCTTACACAAAACTAAAAATTTTGATTTTTTTTGTGGAAACTGATCCTTGAACTCGAGGAGAATAGAATAAAATCATATATAAGTAAATAGAAAAATAAATAAAAAAAATGTTAGAGTGTGATAATTTTCCCCACCACAACACATTATTCCCCTAGAAATTCTCCTCACTCAAGGAAGTCTCAAAGTGAAAACTTAATCAGAAGTGTCAACAAAACTATGACATGATCTCCCAAAAAAATAATTATTATAGAAAATTTCTCTAAAACCCATAAAATAATTAAATCATTAAGGTATCACTCACAAACTACCACTACAATTTATTAAGATCAATAAATAGAGGTGCACAATGGGTTTTCTTAATATTTAAGGTTTTTAATATCTTTGAAGATCAATAAAAATGCCATGAATTCTTATGAAATGACTTAAATATGACTAAAAACTCCAACCAAAAAGACTCAAGATGAAATTAAAAACCAAGGAACATCCTAATTCCCAAAAAAAATAAATCTCTCTCAAAATAAGCCTAATATATCATGAATAATAAAAGAGAACACAACCTTATGAGAACCGCATAAGAAAATTCCAAGATTATGACTACCAAACTACTCACCAAAATAATTCCAACCAAGAATAAAATGAGAGAGGAATCAACTACAAGAATGTAGCATGAAATCACATAGATTCTAAAATTGGGTCAAATAAATAATATGGTTATCCTAGGATATCCTTCAGAGAAAACATATCATTATGGTTCTAAAAAAACAAAACTAACACTAACAAATCCGTAAAATTTAATCTTCCAATATCTATCCTAGTCACACGAGAAAAAATCTCAAGTCCCCCATGACCAACAACCTTGTGATAAATCTCACTGAAACCATATACCCCCAAAACCATCAAAAGATACATAAGAATCAATAAGAAAAAAGTGAATCTCAAATAACCACAATCCAAAATAAACAATAGGGGATAGACATATGGAATCATACCTGACCAAAATCAAACTATGACCCAAACAATTAAAAACCAATAATATATGTTCTTGTACACTAAAAAATGATTGATAAATGTTTTAAAGTAATATTATAGAGAAAAATGATGATGGAAGACCCAATAAATCTCATTAAAATAAATAATCACCCTCATTTAAAATCAAATCCCAAATCCAAATAACAACTCGAAGGAATAAACCACAACCTCTAACAAAGAAAATCACAACTGAAAATTGGTCAAAAATTTACTTTTTATCATTTAGAATGATTATTATTAGGTTTTGAAATATCTTATCTATATTTGAAAAATATTTTCATACCCCAAATTATTTATATTAAATAAATTCTTAAATTTTCATGAACCAAAATCATTTTTAATTATCTGGAAAACCTATTTAGTAGTTTCAAAACCAATTAAAAATTATTGAATTTTTACTTTTAAACCACAAAATCCATATTGTATTCTATTTTAAAACACAAAAAAGTTCATTTAATAAACTCATTTAACCCCTTTTAAACACGAATTTTTTTAATCCACCATAAAAAAACCTCCTTCTAAATTTCAATGTTAATTTTAAATTCAATTTCTCATCAAAGAATTTATTTTCCAATTTTCAATACCCAAATCATTTTAATTTTTATTTAATGACTACCTTAATATTTTAAATAACCAATAAAACCTAATAAATAACATCATAAATACCAAAAATTACTTATTAGGGACTAGTGGTTGTGAATTACCTATGAACATGGATTAATGGGCCATGTTTTAATCATGAAACCATCACTAGAATCACATCGAACCATGCACTCTAGCTCCACTTGGGTTGCTAGGCCATGTGACATCACCATGTGATTCCAGTTCAAATACCATTGTATCCACTAAAAAACATATAAATACTTTAAATAATCCAAAATTACATTATCATATACCAAAATAAACCACAAACATATATAAAGGAATCTCAAAACTCCAAGACCTGTAACATGACACCCCATGGTAACTCAAACATCATCATGATTAGTGGTGATCAATAACCCACCCTAGACCTACCTATAGAGCATTGAAACACCAACTCCCATCTATGAGACACACCCAAATAGTGAATAGAACTAAAATAACAAATTCCATCTTAAGAACCTAAGTCATGATTTCATTTTTTTCATGAACCGTATCCGGGACACCTAGAATCAGGAACTCTAACCAACCCTTGACATACCCAAGGAACATTATCGATCAACACAGCTTGAAGACTAGTTCCAAGGACTCAAATAATATATCATGGGAATTAATTCACCCAATAAAATATAATAAGAGTTATATTACTTCTGTAATCCTTGCATCAATAGCTTATATATCAGAGTTTCATGTGCAAATAAATAAGAAGGAGAAAAAAAAATAACCAAATTGCTATAGCCAAAATAATTCACCATAAAAACTCAAAATAAATATATCTAAATAAAATAAAACAATAGTGGTATAGGAAAACATACAAAATATATGAGGTTTAAATGAATAATAAAATCTATATATAAACCAAAAACTTAATAGAAAAGTACTCGACATAATATCAAAGTGACATCTTGGTTGGCATCCATCAACAATAATAATGATGGATGTGCCCTAAAATGTTTATTCTTGAGATTCATGGAGTATATATATAATATAAGATTTTATATATATACTTTAAATTTAATATATTCATATTATGCACACATTTTTCATGCATGTGATGCGTGAATATAGTATATATATATATATATATATATATATATATACATCTATCATTTTCTAATGAATGTTTTATTTACATGTTACAATACATTAAGAATGGATTAATGGATTTTTATTAAATTTATTAAGAAAACATAAATGAATTAAATGAAATATATATAAACACATATGATGCCAAATGAATTAGAGGAGACTCGGTATTCACATAAATAAAATGTTAAGATACTCTCCTATTGTGCGTGTGTGATATGTATGATCCTCAACTAAACTCTCTTCTTCCTGATACTTTTTTTATTTCATTTGAGAAGTACCTATCACCATTTTCAGTTTTTGGGTATCCTAATGATATTATTTTTGATCTATTGGTTTGTTTATAACCTCATAGGTAGGGTTCATTCCATTATATTTGTGATAAAAATTGAGAATTTAACTCCGTAACAGAAGAATATTGATTATACTATATGTGATTTATAGGTACTATATTTTTTTATATTTAGATGTTTATTTATTAAAGATAGACCTCATCTATTTTTAGGTTTTCTTATTCAATATATGATCATTAGATGATCATATGAAACCCATACATGGTATTAGAGAAGGTTCATCAATAATTTAGATGTGTTTGAATTACTATTTTTTTAATAAAAATAAAAAATAGTGTTTTTGTAAACCAGAAAAATAATTACAGGCCCTTATGAGAATTGCATAAAGACAAATTTGATTTACCCTTACATATAATAACTATGTAAAGGTCATAACCTGATATAGTTTGACAATAGAGTGGTATCCTCTTTATTACCATTATGTAAATGAGTTTAATATAGGTAGCACGATTATATAGAAGTGTTACATAAAGATATATGTTCCTTTAACCTTATGGGATACTGAAACACAAAATTTCAGCGTAAGGTAACCTAATTGTTAACATTACACAAATGGGTTGCGTAAAGGTAGTACCCTTACATAAGGGGTGTTGTGTTATGGTAGTACCCTTACAAAAAGAGGTTTATGTGAAGGTAACCAGAATGTTACCCTTACATGTAAAGGATTAGAGCTATTGTATAATGTTCCAAAAATGTTTACCTTTATGCATCATAATAAATGTTCAGAGTACCCTAATGAAAAAGGGTTTTGTAAAGGTAACAACTTTATGTGAGGGGTTTTTTTAAATTTAATTTACATATAATTCAGAAAAAATTTGTTTCCCTTACATAGATAATATGTGTAAGGGTAAAAGGAAAGACAACCTTACACAAGATTGGGGTTTTGTGTAAGGGTAAACAAAAAATTGTAATTTTTTAACATATTATATGTTTTATATGGATTATAAACTGATTTTAAATCATAATAAAATGATTTTTGGGATATTATAATTTACAAGAATTTAAATAATTATTTAATAGATTTTTTATTGTTTATAATTAATTAAATAAAAAGTTTTTGAAACACTTTTCCTATATATTAAAGGTTAATATTTGAGAAAAACATTTAAGATATTAAAAGATATACTTTATGATCTAGAACTAAGTGGTTTATTTTGACATCATAATAGATTATTTATATAGTGTTTACAAATTATATAATACATGATATTTAGATTATATGAAAATTTATATAATAAATATTGAATTATAAAATGGTTATAATTTGAGAAATATTATATAAATTCCAATTAATTTTAAATATGATATAGTTTATATTGAAATGAATATATAATTTTTATAATCTTTACAAATGATAAAATGTTTATAGTAATCTTTTATTTATGAATTATTGAAAAATATCTCATGTTTTGGAAAAAGAACCAAATTATTTATTTATTCATTAAATTTACTTGATATTTATATTTAGTAAGTTGTTTATGAAATATGAATATTTTATATTTCCATTTATATGATAACATGATTCTAGGATAGAGGATTTCATATAATTATAGGTTTTATATCATATAATTTAGTTATCATTTACGTTCAACTGAATGTTTAATTTTTGTTATGAGTTTGGGAATAGTTTGTACATTTTAGATGTTAGAGTTTTTTATGAATTGAATTATTTCTTTAGTAGAGTTTCACTTGGTAGAGGGACTTGGGGTAAGGTGAAGAACTTTCTTATAGGATTTTGTTGGCTATAAAAGTTATTTATGTTGGCTATCAGTTATCTTAGGATTACTCATATGGAGTTTTTAAATATCATATAAATCAATTCCTTTATATGAATAGTTTATGTACCATATGCATATGATGCATTAGGATATGTATTAATATACCTAGAATATATTTCTGGGTGATTAACATAGACCTGTGGTTTGTGTAAGGAGACAAACATTAAAATTTCATAAACATATCAATTTAGTGGTTGTGATAGAGATTATGAAACTAAATTATTAGTAGCATGTGTACACAAGAAGGGAATAAAACTTGTAAAGGTGATTATTATATTAGATATAATAGGTATGAATTTAATATTCATATGATTTATATTTAATGGGTTGAACATTAAAATAAAATCCCACAAATACTGACTTTGATTTTCTTTTGAAAGAAACAATTGTAGAGACCTTGATCATCTAAATAGGTAGTTTTGTGCCAAAATCGGGTTCCCCAGATTATCTTGTGTAAGGAAAGAACATAATAAGTGACTATGTATTGTATTTTCTATTAGATTCATTTCAAATCCTTGTTCTCATGGATTTTACTTGGTTATCTTATTTTGGGTGTTTTCTTTGGTTTATACTAACTAGGAAGACCCAATGGATATGATAATAGAGGAATAGAGTTGAGTGAGTCTATATAATGGATTTTGATAAAGGGTTATTAACTAAAATATCCATGAATAATAACTATTAGGATTAGTGTTAAACCCGACATAAATAACAAAGTAGTGAGATGAACACCAAAATAGACTCATTGCTTTGTGACATATGGATATTGGATCACTAACTGGATATAATATATGGGATGATTATTTTTATTAGGAAGGATACCATTAGAATTACTAAATGATTATATATGAGAGAAAATATTCATATGAAAAAAAAATTATTATAGATAAATACATCATCATCATGAAAAAAAATTATATTACTCTTTAAAATTATAAGATTAAACAAATTATTTACTAAGGAAGGTAGCTTATGAAATGTTCTTTAGAAAGAGAAAAATTATACATGTCTAAACTATAACATCTTGAGTAACCAATAGTTAAATTTTTTCAAAATGTGAATCTGGATTCTTACAGAAGCATAAAATGATTCCATTATGGTTTCAAAGGAACTAAATGATAATTGACCAATAATTTCTAAACTCATACACTCAATACGATTGGGTATGTCAAAGATATTCAATATGATTAAATATTCATTGAGAGAATAAAGATTTAATATAAGTATTATTCTGATTAATAAATTAATACTATTTTCATTGATGGGAATGTTATGATAATATAAATTAGTTTTAAAATATTTTTCATAATATTCTCAAAAATATGAGAGTAAATAAACTTGGAAAATGATGTCTATGTTTTGGTATTGTAAAGATTGTACAACGAGGATAAAATTTGAAACTAGAAGATGAAATTTCTGAAAGTTTGATCTAATTTCTTCCAGAATCCAGTTAAGGTTATTTGAAAACCTAATAGTATTATCAAGGAGTAATAACTACATATGATAAGATTATATAGAATACCTAAAGGGTTTATGGAACTCCATGGAATGTATGTGTCTGATATTAATGTTAGCGACATTTATTATTTAATTTTCTTTGTAATGTGATACCTAGTGTATGGTTTACATGTTTGGAAAATATAAAAGAGTTAAAATTCATAGGAATAATTTAAATTCCATATTGTCTTCATTCAATTGATAAATAAAATAGTTTCTAAATATGATATTTGAATATAATAATGTTTATCGAGATTGTATGAATCTAATTAATAGAATAATATCTTCATATCACTTTCTTATATTGTAATAGGTGTTAAAAAAATATTTTATGAAAAATAAGAGGTGATTAACTTTATAAAATGGTTTTATGATTAATTAGATTTTATTGGATTTTTTACATGAATATAAGTACTTGCACTTTATCATAGATAAAGTGTTTATCCAGTTATTTTTCAAAAACTGATGGAACATGAGTAGTGGTATATTTTAATGAAAAAAATATTATTTTTCATAAAAGAATATAAAAACACAGAATAAAATAAGAGATATAGAAACTGTTTTTATTTGTCATATAATCCTACTAAATGGAAATAAATTTTATTTCAAAAAACACAATGAAGTTTGCATTGAGTCTTATAATGATTTATGAAAGAGAATATGATATCAAAGAAGATAGTGTGAGTATATTTGACCTTATATATTCTAAAATTTATAAAATAAAATATTGTACCGAATTTTTTTTAGTGATTATTTAAATTATATAATAAAGAGTTAGGATATGAAAATAGTAAATAAAAATGTAATTAGTTACATTTAGTTACTATGAGAGAGTGAATATAACTATTAACGAAAGTATTATACTTTTTAATATTATATGGATGCTTGACATAATATCCTAAAGAATTTTAGGATATGTTATGGTAATGAAAAATGCAAAAATTTTATTTACTTACCATTACAATTGAATATCACTATTCCCTAAAGGTTTATACTAGCTAATACAAAATCCATTTCACATGGAATCATAAAAGAGTTCAGGGTATGTCGGTAAAGATAAATGTAAAGATTTACAAGGATGATTATGATGTATATAGAAATAGTTATAATTAAAAAACATAAGATAACATTATAAAATTTGATATTATAAAGGATTTTGAATATATGTTAAAAAAATTAAACATAATGAACGTGATTCCTATGTATTACCATTATTTATACTAGGTTTCGTTACAAATTTTACTACCTAAGAGGTTAATTGAGAGTATTTTACAATATGGTCACAAAGGAATGTAATTTTAATTCCATACGGATATAATTTTGAAAAACCATTTTAGCAGAAACAACAAAAACTCATGTATAATTTCATAAGATATTTGTTCCAATGGTTATGAATATATCATGTCATTATAATAACGAAAATATTTATTTATCATTAATTCATTTGTGCTGTAACTTTACATTACATGAGTGGTCGAATGATAAGTATCCCATTAAATTACAAACATTAAGTGGTACACAAACAACGATCATCATTGATTATAATGGGGGTGTGATGATATGTAAAGGTTAACTTTAATATATTCATATATCCAATACAAGGGGTTGTATATGAGATATGAAGAATATATTCTTGTGGTAATAAGTAGAGATTTGTTACTTGGACTCATCTCTGAATGTATATCTCATGGAATGTCATCCGGTCATTGATGTACATAGGGGTGTATGATTATTATCAATAATTTTTACTTGATGAAGGTGTGATACCTAGAATGATAACCTTCATAATTTTATACCCTAGTCGCACATGTCACTATATGAAAATACATAATACATGGGTGGTTGGGAATGTTACTGATCATGTCATTGGTCAGAGTGCAACCATGATAGGATTTTCCACTAGTATGAAAAGAAAAAAAATATATCCCTCATTTTAACTAGACTAAATCAATTCATGTCCATGCTTATATGAAACATACTATGTGTGTTTAAATACTTGAATTAGGGGAATGTGATATACTCATCTATTAGATGAATGATAAGTGATTTATTCATCATCCTAATCAGTATATTTCTCAGAATAATAAAACTTGAGTTTTCTATACAAGATTGACATGTTAAATGTATATTGACCACTCGATGTCTTGGAAAAAATGATTATATAGGTATAAAAATTATTTATATGAAACGTATTGTGGTGTACATGTTCAGATAGAGACATTAGTATGTTTGAGAGAGATTACACCGGTACCCTTAACTGATTGAGTAGAACTACCAATTTAAAAGTTTCCTCACTTTTCTTATAATTATTAAATTTGGATTTTATAGTTTTTACTAGAAATGATATGGAATTTAGGGTCACCATCATAGGACTTTGGATAAGGGTAAAATGTTGGAAAGAATGATCGTTCTAAACAAGGATAGTTTGAAGAAAACCCATATTCAAAAGTGTTTTGAAGGATTCACAAAGAGTTGTGAAGTTTTTCGTAAACCCATTATGTGATTTTAGTGGAGGTGGGAGAATTTTGGATTTGTAATTAAATTTTCATTCTTAATATGGATATAGTATATATATAATATATGATATTATATATACAGTGTAGATTTAATATATTCATATGATTCATGGATTTATCAGGCATGTGATGCATGAATATATATATATATATATATATATATATATTAAATCTAAATTTTTTTACTTATACGTTAAAATACATTATGTATTGATTAAAGGATTCACGTAAAATTCATTAATTTTTTTTCAATTAATTACACCCAATAGATAGAAAAACACATGATGCATTATAAAAAAGAGGATCCCTAGGCTTCTCCTATATAAGAGGTTGAGATTATCTCTATGTGTGTGTGTGTGATACATATAATCCTCATCTAAACTCTATTTCTCTCAATAATCTGTTTAAATCATTTGATAATTCACTAAAACCCCTCAAATTTTTGGGTATACATACGATATGATCATGGATCCACTAACTAGAGCATAAACTTAGAGGTAGGGTTCCTTCATTCAATACACGTTTTGATATATTTTAAGAATTTTTATTCATTAAAAAATAAGATGGATCCTTCTATACATGCTTTAGATGTACTCTATTTTTATTTTATTTATATATTGATTTCTTGATGATACTTGTTATTTTTTGGTTGTCTTCTACATTTTATGATCATTAGATGATCATATGAAACCCATCAACTAACCCACTCCTATTGAATTCCAGAACTTGAAGTTATGAAACCCATCAACTAACCTACTCTTATAGAGATCATGAACTAGAAGTTAAACCTAAAAAATTTCTCTATTCCACCAATACTGAGTAATATAAGTAGGGTGTGAGCATAAAATAGACCAGTAAGTATGTACCTTATAATCCATTCATTCTATTTTGGAAATTAACTCACACATGCTAGTTTTAAAATATATTTAGAAAAATGGGTTTATCTATTACTTATAAAATTAATCATTTTTTTATATACTCATTAAAATCCGAATTTTTAACTTTCTTTCAAAATCCATATTTTTTGAAATACACCTTTTAAACCATACCCAAAATAAATATTAGTAAATTAATAAAAGAAACACCTCCTACATGAAAACAAAAACAAGAATAATCTAATATAGAAAATAAATATCAAAGAATGTCAAAGTAGAATATGATAAATAAAAGTTAAATAAAACTATTGGGATACATTGAAAGTAAATATTAGAATACATAAAATATGAAATCAATGGAAATTATGAAATATGTTATGAGGTAACCCTATATGTACTTAGGATGGAACCATCTTCAGAACTATCAATGCATTCATATATCTAAAACCAACTGGTTTCCATGAACTCGCCTCATTTTTGACACTACCCGATAGACTCTAATATCATAGAATATTTATTCCATATAACCATGATTTGATACTAGCCATCTCTAATACCACATGAAGTCGCCTAAAATCTCTCTACTAACTATAACAAATAGAGGTGAGGTATCATATGTAATAAACACTTCACTTAGGAGTCTATATAATCCAAACAGATAAGTTCATCCCACCTACCTTCACCTACCCATGATAAACATCATCATAAAAGAAAATAATAAATTCTTAATATCACTAGGGGTGAGGGGTTCCATGTAGGTTCACATTTTATATGAAAAAAAATTCAAGCTACCATCCAAGACTTATCATTTGAAACTATTCACAAATTTTCAAGAAGGATTTCCTTCCTGTAATTTCCATTCAAAACCCAATGTTATTGATAAAATCTTTACTCAAAGTTACCAATAAGAATTTAAAAAAATCATTTAGAAACACACCTTTAAAATATCATTGTAAACCATAGTGGAAATTGAAATCGGATTTGAGAACTAAATCTTTAAAGAAGGAATCCTATGAAAATATATTTTTATATATAAACTTACATATATGTGTAAGACACACACACACAAAGATATATATATATATATATATATATATCAGGTCACATATACAAATATATACATTCATGAGTAATACCAAAGAATAATGCATAGATATAAAATTTACATCATTTATAAAAAAATACAAGAACCAATATTTAAAACCACTAACACCATAATAATGGAAATAAATGAAAAAAATCACCACTCAAAATCTTGATCCAACATATATAGTATATAAAAGTTCATTCATCATCTAAAACAACATAATTCCTTGAAATTAACTATTTTTTATTTTATAGAACACATAAGATATGTATAATTATAAACACATAGTAAAAGTGACCATAAATCATGGAATAGAATATTTTTTATCAAACCTATAAATATTCAAGATTTAAAAATAAGTTAATAATTTTATAAAAATGATAAATTTGACAGAAAATAAATTTGTGAAACCCCATAAATATCATGGTTTTTTATGGAAAGGAAAATAATGGAGAAACCTAACTCAACCATGTGTGGAGATAACAAAAACTTCTAGTATAGAAGGAGAATAGCCCAAAACATGAACCACACAACCCAAAATTAAGAGAAAGATGGGATTGAGGAATATAAACTCACATAGGGAAAAACAAACATGATGATAGATAATGGGAATAGTGGTACCAATAGGAGGATGTTAAGAGTGGAAGAAGAAGACATTACATAGAAGAAACCCCATTGAAATATTTAAGGGCAATCTCCAAATCCAAGAGGAAGGTGGAAGAACTACCAAGAACCCTCCCAAGAAGCGATTCACATGAGTTGGGAGAGACATGAACTTATTTGGGTTAAATTATAATGAGAAGAAAAATGTAAAATTCTAATTTTTTATCTATATAGACTGGTCACATGGTTTGGATGCCCGGTTTACCAAATTATGTACTAACAATGAATCCCTCACTATTTTACTTAGGAACTTGCATGGTTTGTCTATACAGTTTTGTATCCTATTCACCAATTCTGAAACAATTTCTATTATAGTATATAGATATATTCATAGTTGTTTTTTTATTTGGACTAACCATGTGTGATATCTATTTACCCTACATTGAAAATACAAACATTTAAATTTTAATCAAAACATACCATTAAACATGAGTATAAAAGTATAAAATCATAAATATTTAAATAAATAATAATACAATTTATGGTGTGATAATATTTATTGTCAAGGTTTTGATACTTATTTAACAAATTGAAATTGTTTTCATTTAGTAAATTTTTCCTTGTATTATATTTCAGCATACTATATTTATTTTTTGTTATGAATAAAGGTGAGACCTGAAATGGGATGATTGGTATATTAGACTCATTTAATACATTTCGATGCATATTATCTCATATAATATAGAAATAATTATTATTTCAAATTTATATTAGTAAAAATATATCAATTTAATAAATTTTTCGTAAAATATAATTCTAGTTGTATACAACCTATTTTAACATGACACATCATCACTGTTGGTTCTATATTTCTGACACAATTCTTCTAAAAAGTATAATTATTATTAAGTGTGAGATTATAATTATTACAGTACACATGGAATTAATGTTTATGATACTATTTTAGATTCATTAGTATCCTTATTTTATTAATTATAGGAAATGATAGATTTACCAACATCAATTTAAAATTTAAAACATGAAAGAAAAATTATAAATTTTATAAATGATATATCTTTAGCTTCACTTGTCAATACTAGACAACATCCATGAGTACATGAAATCAATTAGGAAATATTATTTTTATCCGATCATTTTTCTATTATATTTTTTCATTGTTTAATTCTTGTGAATATATGAAGTTGTTACTTATTACTTGGATTAGATTCCTGAATTTGTTATAAAAGAGGCATGATATTATAAGTTGTTTGATAACACATTGAAAAACTAATAATTTTCAGATGAAACAAACATTAAGGTATTAAAATGTTTGATAAAAGTGAAAATATTTCATATATATATTTGATAGTTATTTAAAAATGTTAGTTATTTGATACCTATTACAATCTAAATTTTCAGAAATTCCAGAAATGAAAGAAAAAATAACAAACTAATTTGTAGTGTTAAATTAAATGAAGAAAAGTGGGTAATTTACAACATTCTAATTATATTGATTTCATATGAGATTTTTATGAGAGATCACTACTAAATGAAAATTTTTGGGTGTAGAAATGGAGAATGAGGGTGGAATAAAATGTTACCCAAATGAATGGAATTACAACAAATATATTATATCTATTTTTTAATCCCATTCATTCTTAAAACTAATAGTTTGTTTCAATTAATATTTAATTTTTTTTACATTTTAGTAATTTTATTGGATTTAATTTTCATTGGAATCCTATCTTATAAATTTATTGCTAATTTTTTTCATGTAGGTAATAACTACATGGTGGTCAAAAATAATACCATATTTTTCTCTTTTTTATTCACACTATATGGGGAGGTTGTTTTCCACGTTTAGATTTTTTATTCGACTAGCTTGATGAATTGAATATTTTTATGTCTCTCATTTATTTTCGTAAAATTTTATACTTCCACTTCTCTTTATTTTATGTTTTATCTATTGATAGTAATGAATGTTAATTATTGTTTTACATTTCTATAGGCTTATAAGTTGCTATCAAAATTATAGGCCCTTTTTTAAATGATTTTTTTTACAAAAAATGAATAAGTAGTGGTAACTTACTTTATATATATATAAAATGGATTTTTATTTTAAAGGAATACATGATTTATTTTTATAATGATCTGTAGAATACTAGTAATATTATTATGGATAATTTGGATAAGATCATGAAGGAAATTGATGGAGTTATTATTTTTTATGGGTATTTATTATGTATACCATTTATTAGGTATTATTTTATTTGTTCTAGCCAAAAAATTATGTCAATTTTTGTATACTACCCCATTTTTAATTTTATCTATGTTCTTTGGATATAATATTAGACTCCACTTACTCAAACTATATACATTACTCATTTTTATATTGTTATGTTTTATATTCTAAAAAATCATATTTTCAATTTTTAACTTTGAGTAAGATATAACTTTAATTAGATATAATATAAAAATGGTCACATTCAAATATTTTTTTGATTCAAAATGTATATATTTTCATTACTTATTTTAATGTTTCTTTGATCTTGAAATCTCTATTCAATTATCAAATCCAAACTATGTATTTTTAGTTTTCATACAATGGATTTCTATGAATATTGATTTTTAGAAGGTTTATATCAGGGAATATATAAAAATGGTGGGAATGATATGTGGGCATGTCTTCTTTGGACATGATGTTTGTTACATCTATGGATCAATATAAAATTATCTATAAGAAATTTATATATCATATATGAAATTCTCTTCACTTGAGGATGCATTATTAAAGTTGTGGTTTTAAATTTATTCTCAAGAGGTAGAAATTCATCAAAGAGGATCTTCTAGTGAATAATAAGGGTGCAATATATAGTTCTAGGAATACAGGTGTTTGTACTTTATCCAGTTATAAACATAAAATTTCATACATTCAATCAGTATATTAGTGTGTCACTGATTTATTGTTTTAAAATTAGATTACAAGGAAGGTAAAAATTTATATTTTAGTTTTATAACCTTGAAACTACATATAGTATCATTCCACTTCATCAATAATTTAAACTAATAAATTATATTACTAAACAAAATCGTAAACTAGATCCACGTGTTTCAACTCTTTGAAAAAATATCATCAATAGGAAGTTTTCATAACAGATATTGTTCGCAGTATTTTGTACTGAATTTTTATATATTCACATTATTTAACTATATTCATACATAGTTTAAAAACACTAGAAATTACATCAATGACTTGTAAAAAAACATGTATGGATACAATTATCATACATTCAAATTGTTTTAAAATATAGTAACATACATGAGAATGGTTTATAAAACCCCAGTATTCATACACCTTTATACATACAATATAAATACATTCACGTATTAAAAAAAATACACATGTGTATGATTTTATATAATATAGACTTTTGTTTCTCTAAAATATATTTTCCAACTTACTAGAAACCACCTTTATTTAAAAATACTCAATGTTAATAATTACATTTTAGATTTCATTCTAGAATTTGGTTTTCTTTCTATATTGCATCAAACTGTATTTTTTAAAACATGATATATTTTCTTTTATATCAAAATTTACTATGTGTCATGCAACTACATGAGGGGGGCGGGACAGTAGTGTGTGTGTTTGTATCAATAATAAAAATAAAAATTGGCCTCTCAAAGTATGACATTGAGTTATCCTTAACTGATTTTAATAATGGAGTATTGTAAGTTGGGATGAAATGTTATGAACAATATGAGTTTGATTCTTGTATTAAGATACATAATATGATCATGAGGAACCAAATGAGTTTTGTGCTCTTGATTACCCATGAAGTATACAAAATTGAGTGTCATATATTAAGAATTTGGAATTCTATGGGTGCATGTTTCATTATTCTATTTTCCCATAATTTTGCCTTTAATGATACTTTTCATGATAACATTCATACTTTTATTCCATTATTATACATGAATTGAGGATTATCTTGTAAGGGGTTTTTGTGGTAAGTTTCTGATCATGTTTTTTGTCATAGAATAAATAAGATGAGACTTTCCCTCTAATTTGATGAGTATGAAATCTAGGTTGTTGATTATGATAGACTATGGAAGTGTATTATAATACCTTGGAAAAAAATGTGATGTTGTTCCCTATTGAGTAAGGATCATGTGATGTACTCAACCATAAAGGTGAATGACATGTGATGTGTTCATCAACCTAGTTAGTATCTTCTTAGAGAATTTAGAATGTATGAGTAAAAATATGGGATTTACAAACTTTTTGTCCCATGGTTACATGATTATATGGACATAGGGATCATATGAAAATTGATGATTTCATATGATGTAGTTGGTGGAAACATGTATCAAGATACATGTGTTTAATTAAGATCACTCTATATCTCACTTTAACATGATTAGTATTGATGCTTTGTTAGAGGCTGATCATTTCATAAATTTATCGATTCTGGAATTCATACTAGTTTTCAATGATAAAACTTTATGTGGGGACACACTTTGTGGTTGACTGAATATGGATTCTGTTTTACTCATAGAGTTACTCTACCATTATTATATTTTATCATAACAGTGTTTTTAATGGGTAATCATGTAATAACCCGAGATTTTATAAGTTAAATTCTTTTTAACTTCTTTCATATCTTCTGTTGTACGATACACCAAGATTATCTTGCGCTATACGCAACACCGTATTAGCTTGCAGTATACGCAACACTATTCTTAGATTGTGTTACACACAATTTCAAGTTTGTTTGATAATAGTCATTCTACACAACATTGAGTATATATATATATATATATATATTCAATGTATAAATGAAAAAAATGGTTGGATTCTGTTATAACGAAACAACAAAGGAGTCTTGCACTATATGCAACCCTGACTTGGCTTGCATTACAAGCAATCACGACCTTCTTCAATAGCAAGTGTTGTACGCAATACCGGGTTTTACTAAACAACGATATATTATTATAATATTATTATGAACTAGCCGTTATGAATAGTATTAACTATATTTTTAATTTTATAACATTATTATTCATCTTACACATTTTCAAGAACATGGTATAAGAACAAAATAATTTTTTCGGGTAAAATAAGTATTTTTAAAAAAATGTCGTTTTGTCGCCTTTTGATGGTGCACCCACTTTAAATATTGTTTTTGACCTGTTTATAAGTTAAAATTTTCAAAATAAAATTATTCTTTGGAATCAAGATATAAAATTTTACCTTGGATAAATTTTTCATATTATTCTGTAACTTTTATATTTTTATGAATAGTAAAAACACGCTATATTTTAATTTAAAACAACTTTTTTTATCGCAATTACTTATGTGGTTAAATTATAATATTTAATGGTTTTAAAGTATAAATAGAATATATTTTTACCATTTAATATAATGTATGTCATTATCATTGATTTTACCTTGAATTCATAGGGTAAATCAATTCAATATTTTGCGATGTTTTAAAGAAAAACCCGTTTTCTTTCAACAACAGGATTAATTTTAATTTAATTTATGAAACATTTGTGTATTGAATTTGGAAAAATTGATTCCATATTTGGAATCATTGGGTTAAAATTATGTTAATAAGATACTTTTTATTTTTGGGAATTATGAATAGTAGATACGGTAAATTTTATTTACCATAGTTAAAGGTAAATCGGGTAATTAAGGGTAAATATAATATTATAAAATTACACTAACACATGAAAAAATTTTATTGGATGGCTAAAAGTCATCCCATATCACTTAAGGGTCGTATTAGAATCATTTAATGGACTTTTGTCCATGAAAATAACTTAATAATTATTAAAACCAAAGAAAGTGACAACATGTCACTCTCTTAAATCTTATAAGTATAATAATTATAATTTAGTTCTAAACATCATAAAACTTCGAACATGAATAGTATAAAGAAATATAATAAAATTATCTACATCATGATAATTTATTTAAAATATTTTAGGATTAAATAATTGTCATTAATGGTGATACATTAATGATGCATAAATTATTTATTAAGTGAACAATCAGTAATATGGGTTTTATTGAAATAATAATACCCATTAAAAGGCCCAAAAACCAGACCAAAACTTATTGGTAGTGTTTATATATACCATACGCATACAATGGATTAATATATAACCGTCTGGAGTCATATAAAAGTGATTATGACACTTATATTATTTTATTTTAGATGATGCCAAAGTTGTCACCTTCATAATTTAATAAATATAACAATTTAAATATTGTGATTTTAAGATGATAAATTCGAGTAAAAGTATTATTGTGAAAGGTAATAGATTTATCTTTATAATATGATTTTATTTTTAATTTTTATGAAACAAATAAGTATATTAAATATTTATACAAAAATGTTGTAGTAATTATTTTATTTAGAGATAAACAAAATAAATGGTTTAAAAATAATAAAATAAATATTATTTGAACAATTTAATGTGCTCCACTAATTTTTTAGATACATATGGCCTTTTATGAATCTATTAAAGATTTTATTTCGAACATATCTTATTTATATATTTTATTTAAATAAATGAATAGTGTCAAAATTGACACTATTGTTATTTTATAACATATTATAAAATTGTTTAAAAATCAAAAAAAAATTATAAATTATAAATTATAAATTTATATAGAATAAAATGTTATAATGTATCTAATTATGGACAATTCACAACAAATAAGTAATTTTTTGTTATAATTGTAAATTTAGAATGTTATTACCACAAATAAAATTAAATTGATTAAGTAAGGATAAATCAAGTTGATAATGTTGAAAATAATTTCCTAACATGTCTAAATTTTATTGGTTGATGAGATTACAACCCTATATCATCTTATATTCTAATATGAGTCATTTCTGGAGGTTTTTAAGTGGGGTTAGATTTATTATAAATTAAAATTTTTAAGAATTCCAAAGGTGCCCCTCTCCTCCCTTATAAAACGGAACCTCCTCCCTCTCTTTCTCATATCACTTTGAGTCTTAAAGCTCGTCCAACCCCTAAAACATTCTCTTCTCCACTTCCCTAGAAACATACTAGAGGTCCTGGTCTTCATTAAAGACCAATTTTAGTGCCCTAAGAGGAGGTCTCAAAGAGGCGCTTCAAAGAAGAGGTAATGTCCATTACCGATTCTTTCAACTTTATTTCTTCTTCCACTTGTTATTTTTTAGTAGTGTAATTATGAAGTAATAACATAAGTATCAATAATATACTGATATGTTATTATAAGTATTAAACAACCATATTTCACCATCTATCCATCCAACAGAAAAGGAAATCACAGCGCGTGCGTACGTACAGAATACCGTCTCCACGCCGTGGTGTAATCTATTTTCCACCACCACCATACCTGGATGGGTATAAGGGTGAAAGTAATGACTATATATAATTATTGTAAAGTGATATTTATTCTGTAATATTATAAATACACTTTAATACAATTCCACGATCTTGGGAATGATATCATCGCTCGTGCGTACGTACGGACTACCGTCTCCACGATGCGACGAGATTCACTCTCCATGTTAACCATTCATGAATGATTATAAAGTATATATAATGAATAATAATGAAATATATTACATAATAATGAGACTGGATTTATATATATTTATATATATATATATATATATGTATGTCATTTACTTAATTCCATTCAATTCAAAAGGGAAACGAAAACAGCATTCAAGCGTATGTACGGCCTACCGTCTCCATGAACGGTGTATTTCATTCCTTTTATCGATCTATAATATATATATGTATATTATGAATATATATTATATATAAATCATGTTTTACATTCTGAAATTATGTAAATCAGGATATAAGTAATAATATCAAGAACGACAAGTCGAAACACATACGATAAATAAAATGATTTTACCCAAAACGCTGCTTTAACATGGAATTTACAGAAGAACAGGTAATATAAAGTAATAAGTGAAACATATATATGATATCATAAAAATGAATATGATTCTTTAATAAGTCAATGAAATTATTTAAATCATTATACAGGAGGTTCGGATACGTACGAATCATATCAGACCTAAGGTAAGGGATAATTTTGCAAATCTCATTTTTATCAGAGATTGCTTATTCGTAAGTATTTACTAGGGTTATTGCTATAATCCATGTACATGTTTTATAAAGGTGTTTTCATTTATGTTTAAATTAATTTTCTACCCATTTTGAATTTTACCCCATGGTATGGAAGGAATCTTTCTTTTGTTTACCCTACGAGGTACTTTTTTGACTTTTCCGACAAAAGTATGAGAAGAATGTTTTTTTAACTTATATGGCACGAACAGATTTTTACGGTTTTATAAAGCCTTAATTTCATGAATCTTCTTAAAAAATATTTCATGACTATATTATACAAAATTTCCTTCTTTTAAAATTGCATGGAATTTTGTGAAAAGAAAATTATTTTAAAGAAGAAAGGATATTTTCCTTAAGAATTCATTTCAAGTGTTTTGCCCAAACCATTTTCAATCTAAGATGAAATTATTTCATATGTGTATGTTTCAAGTAATATATCTCTATGATTTAAATGGTTTCAATTTTCTTATGATGAAATGATATCAAACTTTTATGGATTACGTTATGATTGCATGATGTTTAAGAATCCCATTTTATTACATGGGTTATGCTATGATGTATGATTTATGATTTTGTGGCACACGAAAGAATGATTTCATTATGAGATGGGTGGGACCTATATCTCCCTCCAATTCATTGGGTAAAGATTTTATATATCATGAGATAGACATGGATACAACAGTAAGTTAATCCGGTTCAGTGCTACAGGACTGAAATGAGGATGGAACTCGATTCACAATGGGACTTTGTCCACTAAGATGGTATTGGAAGCAATGCCTTGGCTACTATGGAAATCATTACATGTGCTTAATGGATGACACAATTACATGTTTTATTCCCATGCTATGTTATCATGGTTAATGTTCCATTTTGATCTATTCCTCATGTACTTCCATGTTTTATGTCGTTGCTCAAGATGTTGATGTTTAAACATTATGTTCATGTTTTTAAGAACAAATGTATATGGTATGTCTTATTTTATCCATGATTACACTTACTGAGCATTTGAGCTCACCCTTTTTATGTTTTATTTTCCCCCAGGATCAAAAGAAAGGTTTTAGGTAAGGAAACAAGAAGTGGAAGATCTTCATGGGAGATGTTGAAGACCTTTCACCACAAGTAGAAGATTACATTCCAAGTTTCCAAAGACACTAAACTATTACGGTCCTTGTGTGTATATTTCTGTTATGTATTAAGTATTACGCAAAACTAATGTAATGTCCATGTATGTCAAGCTTAGGGTCTCTATATTTAGTATCAGAGGAAAGGTTTAGTCAACCTTTGGAAACTAGGATGCGAAAACCTTAGTGAGATCCCTAGAGATATTTCTAAGGTATGTCTAGGGATGTCCCTAAGGCTAAGTATACGTATAGGATATAGTCCTAGAACTACCCTAACGATATTAGAATTAAACCTAAGATGTTAGATGTCGATGGTACTCCCCCTTGATTATGTTATTTTCCTTGTATGATTTTTGCCTCTCACATGAATTCTTTTTGTGTTTTAGTCAATGGAGGGAACCAGAAGGAATTCGGTTAACATTGAATCCAATGGAAAAATTGGTGACTATGAGCAACAAAATTGCGTAATGACTAGAGGGAAATATAATGAGATTATTCCGAATCAATCATCGTGATATATGATTAATAAGGTGAAATTCAGTGGGATGCCTAATTCATCAAATAAGAGGAAGATAGACTTTTATGCATGATCGCATGTTGAGGAGCATAAAGAAAGGAAGATTGAGATTTATAAAGAAGGGAAGAAAAACCTTGAGGAATACCCCAAATGTAGGGACGTATGTTATCTGTGTGGAGAAAAGGGTGATAGAGTGATAGACTGTTATGGAGTTTAATGTCTTATTTGTGGAGAACATGGGAATTACCCAACTCAATGCCCTGACCTAAAAAGTTACTTCTAAATCAAGGAAGGACTTATTCCAGGAAAATCATTGAAGAAGATGGATTAAAGTGTTTATGTATTGGTATTCAAGAATAATGTTTTTGAGGTACTTTTATGGTGTATTAGAATATTTTTGTATTAGTCTATTGTGGTTTTCAATAATTTTATGGTACTAGAAACCATGAAAAGTGATTCAAATATTTTAGAAAGCAGATGATATGCGCATAATGAAGGGATAAAGAGAAAATGAAATGTTTGACATTATTCATGATCTCATGATTGATATAAGGACTAATTGATATCAAGATTTGAGTATATAGAATTTTGAGGATTTTGGTATGTGGAAAGAGTTAACTTTTGAAACCACTCATGTTTTCACTAAGATTCAATGGGTATTAATTTTTCAAGAGAATACATGATTAAGGTATTCACATGAATGGAATGTGACCAACAAGATATGTGAGGGATAAATGATGGTATTCACGTGCTTGTTATATGACCTTTTTAGTAATCGTTCTCTTTATACAATGAGTTTGGAAAGAAGTATTTTGGATAAGCCTAAATATTGGAATGGATTATATTGGACATAAGTTAGTATTGTTTAAGGATATAACTTTTTTTGATATTATTGATGGGATGTTATAGTAATGTAGTTTTAGATAAAGGACAACCTGCAGGACTGGCGACATCCCATCGCGTCGGACAAGGCTGAGGGAATCGAACCCACAACCGAAGTGCGACTGGCCTTTATCACCTACCACTAGCCTACAGGAAGTCCCTGTTTTGTAGAAACTAGTTTTATTATATTAAGTAGTATGATATATGAAGTATAAGTCCATTTTAGGAACCATATATGATTAATCTCACTATAGATCGACTTATGTATATTTAATAAATTTTGTTAACCTTCTGTTTGAGACAGAAGGAATGACCCGTTATTCTATCACATGATCTGCTAACACTTCATGAATAAAAAATTCAACTTCATTTCTTTAAGAGATGAAGTGGAAATTGTTCAAGGCACGAACAACAGTGAGATTGTACCAAAATAAAGTAAATATTTATTCTAATTCAAATTCTTCAACTTTAGGGAAATGATCTTGAAAACCAAAAATGTTGTCCTAGTGCCCTTATATCTGATGAATCAGACGGTACCCTAGATCATCACAAATCTATGGCTTTGTGATTGTTGGATTTTCCAGAGCCATGTTCTCTACCACTCTCTATCAGAACATGATGGTTATATTTCTCTTCCATATCCATATTTTCACCTATGTTCTCCTATGTGGAAACCCAATGATTAGTTTATATGGGTAACCCTTACATTTCATACTTTATTTTTTAAAGATATGTTTTGGTATTCCTTTTTACGATGTGGGTTTCAATTAAAGAAACATTCAAGTAGAAACCCATTTATTAACCCGACAAATTTCGAGGGCGAAATTCATTTTAAGGGGGGTAGAATGTAATAACCCGAGATTTTATAAGATATATTATTTTTAATTTCTTTTATATCTTCTGTTGTACGATACACCAAGATTATCTTGCGCTATATGCAACACCGTATTAGCTTGCAGTATACGCAACACTATTCTTAGATTGTGTTACACAGAATTTCAAGTTCGTTTGATAACAGTCATTCTACGCAACATTGAGTATATATATATATATATTCAATGTATAAATGAAAAAAATGTTTGGATTCTATTATAAAGAAACAACAAAAGAGTCTTTCACTATACGCAACCCTGACTTGGCTTGCATTACACGCAATCACGACCTTCTTCGATAGCGTGTGTTGTACGCAATACCGGGTTTTACTAAACAACGATAGGTTATTATAATATTATTATGAACTAGACATTATGAATAGTATTAACTATATTTTTAATTTTATAAAATTATTATTCATCTTACACATTTTCTAGAACATGGTATAAGGACAAAATAAAATTTTCGGGTAAAATAAGTATTTTTCAAAAAATGCAGTTTTGCCGCCTTTTGATGGCACACCCACTTTAAATATAGTTTTGACATGTTTATAATTTTAATTTTACAAAATAAAATTATTCTTTCGAATCAAGATATAAAATTTTACCACGGATAAATTTTTCATATTATTCTGATAACTTTCATATTTTAATGAATAGTAAAAACACGCTATATTTTAATTAAAAACAACTTTTTTCATCGTAATAACTTGTGTGGTAAAATTATAATATTTTATGGGTTTAAAGTATAAATAGAATATATTTTTACCATTTAATATAATTTATGTCATTATCATTGATTTTACCTAGAATTCGTAGGTTAAATCAATTCAATCTTTTGCAATGTTTTAAAGAAAAACCCATATTCTTTCAACAACAGGATTAATTTTAATTTAATTTCTGCAACTTTTGTGTATTGAATTTGGAAAAATTGATTCCATATTTCGAATCAGTGGGTCCAAATTATGTTAATAAGCTACTTTTTATTTTTGGGAATTATGAACAGTAACTACGGTAAATTTTATTTACCATAGTTAAAGGTAAATCAGGTAATTAAGGGTAAATATAATATTATAAAATTACACTAACACATGCCAAAATTTTATTGGATGGATAAAAGTAGACCCATATCACTTAAGTGTCGGATTAGAATCATTTAATAGACTTTTGTCAATGAAAATAACTTAATAATTATTAAAACCAAATAAAGTGACAATATGTCACTTTCTTAAATCTTTTAAGTATAATAATTTTAATTTAGTTCTAAACATCATAAAACATCAAACATGAATAGTCTCCAGAAATCTAATAAAATTATCTACATCATGATAATTTATTTAGAATATTTAGGGATTAAATAATTATCATTAATGGTGATACATTAATGATGCATAAATTATTTATTAAGTAAAAAATTAGTAATATAGTTTTTATTGAAATAATAATACCCAATAAAAGGCCCAAAAACCAGACCAAAACATATTGGTATTGTATATATATACCATAATCATCCAATGGCTTAATATATAACCGTTTTGTGTCTTATTAAAGTGTTTATGACACTTATATTATTTTATTTTAAATGATGCCAATGTTGTCACCTTCATAATTTAATAAATATAAAAATTTAAATATTGTGATTTTAAGATGATAAATTCGAGTAAAAGTATTATTGTGAAAGAAAATAGATTTATCTTCATCATATGATTTTATTTTTAATTTTTATGAAACAAATAAGTATAATAAATAATTATACAAAAATGTTGTAGTAATTATTTTATTAAGAGATAAACCAAATAAATGGTTTTAAAAGTAATAAAATAAATATTATATGAACTATTTAATGTGCTACACTAATTTTATAGATACATATGGCCTTTTATGAATCTATTAAAGCTTTTATTTCGAACATATATTCTTTATATATTTTATTTAAATAAATGAATAGTGTCAAAATTGACACTATTGTTATTTTATAACATATTATAAAATTGTTTAAAAATCAAAAAAAAAATTAAAAATTATCAATTTAAATTTATATGGTCTAAAATTTTATAAATTATCCAATTATGGAAAATTCACAACAAATAAGTAATTGTTTGTTTTAATTTAAAATTTAGAATGTTATTACCACAAATAAAATAAAATTGATTAAGTAAGGATAAATCATGTTGATAATGTTGAAAATAATTTCCTAACATGTCTAAATTTTATGGGTTGATGAAATTACAACTCTATATCATCTTATATTCGAATATGAGTCATTTATGGATGTTTTTAAGTGGGGTTATATTTATTATAAATTAATATTTTTAAGAATTCCAAAGGTGCCCCTCTCCTCCCTTATAAAAGGGAACCTCCTCCCTCTTTTCCTCATACCACTTTGAGTCTTCAAGCTCGGCCAAACCCTGCCAAATTATCTTCTATACTTCTCTAGAAAAATACTAGAGGTACTGGTATTCTTTATAGGCCAATTTTAGTGCCCTGATAGGAGGTCTCAAAGAGGCGCTTCAAAGAAGAGGTAATGCCCATTACCTATTCTTTCAACTTTATTTCTTCTTCCACTTCTTCTTTTTTAGTAGTTTCATTATGAGGTAATAACATCAGTATCAATAATATACTGATATGTTATTATAAGTATGAAACAACCACATTTCACCATCTATCCATCTAACAGAAAACGAAATCACCGCATGTGCGTACGTACGGAATACCGTCTCCACGCCGTGGTGTAATCTATTTTCCACCACCACCTTACTTGGATGGGTATAAGGTTGAAAGTAATGAATATATATTATAATTTTAAAGTGATATTGATTCTGTAATATTATACATACACTTTAATACAATTCCATGATCTTGGGAATGATATCATCACTCCTGCGTACGTACGGACTGTCGTCTCCACGACGCGATGAGATTCACTCTCCAGGTTAACCATTCATGAATGATTATAAAGTATATATAATGAATAATAATGAAATATATGAAATAAAAATGATACTGGATTTATGTATATATATATATTTATGTATTCCATTTACTTAATTCCATTCAATTCAAAAGGGAAACGAAAACACCGTTCATGCGTACGTACAGCCTACCGTCTCCATGAACGGTGTATTTCATTCCTTTTATCGATCTATAATATATATATGTATATGATGAATATATATTATATATAAATCATGTTTTAAATTCTGGAATTATGTAAATCAGGATATAAGTAATAATATCAAGAACGACAAGTCGAAACACATACGATAAATAAAATGATTTTAACCAAAACGCTGCTTTAACTTGGAATTTACAAAAGAACGGGTAATATAAAGTCATAAGTGAAACATATATGACATCATAAAAATGAATATGATTATGTAATAAGTCAATGAAATTATTTAAATCATTATACAGGAGGTTCAGATACGTACGAAGCATATCATACCTAAGGTAAGGGATAATTTTGCAAATCTCATTTTTATCCGAGATTGCTTATTCGTAAGTATTCTCTGGGGTTATTGCTATCATCTATGTACATGTTTTATAAAGGTATTTTCATGTATTTTTAAATTCATTTTCTACCCATTTGTAATTTTACCCATGGTATGGAAGGAATCTTTCTTTTGTTTACCCTATGAGGTACTTTTTTGACTTTTCCGACAAAAGTACGAGAAGAATTTTTTTTAACTTATATGGCACAAACAGATTTTTACGGTTTTATAAAGCCTTATTTTCATGAATCTTTCTAAAAAATATTTCATTACTATTTTCAAAAAAATATCCTTCTTTTAAAATTGCATGGAATTTTGTGAAAAAAAATCATTTTAAAGAAGAAAGGATATTTTCCTCAAGAATTCATCTAAAGTGTTTTGCCAATACCATTTTCAATCTAAGATGACATTATTTCATATGTGTATGATTCAAGTAATATATCTCTATGATTTAAATGGTTTCAATTTTCTTATGATGAAATGATATCAAACTTTTTGTGGATTATGTTATGATGGCATGATGTTTAAGAATCCCATTTTATTACATGGGTTATGCTATGATGTATGATTTATGATTTTGTGGCACACGAAATAATGATTTCATTATGAGATGGGTGGGACCTATATCTCCCTCCAATGCATTGGGTAAATATTTTATATCTCATGAGATAGTCATGGCTGGAACGGTAAGTTATTCCGGTTCAGTGTTACGGGACTGAAATGAGGACGAAACTCGATTCAGAATGGGACTTTGTCCTCTAAGATGGTCTTGGAAGAAATGCCTTGGCTACTATGGAAATAATTACATGTTCTTAATGGATACCACAATTACATGTTTTATTCCCATGCTATTTTATCATGGTTTAATTTCCATTTTGATCGATGCCTCATGTACTTCAATTTTTATGTCGTTGCTTATGATTTTGATGTTTAAAAATTATGTTCATGTTTTTAAGTACAAATGTATTTGGTATGTTCTATTTTATCCATGCTTACCGTTACTGAGCATTTGAACTCACCCTTTTTATATTTTATTTTCCCCCAGGATCAAAGGAAACGTTTTAGGTAAGGAAACAAAAAGTGGAAGATCTTCATGGGAGATGTTGAAGATCTTTCACCATGATTAGAAGATTACGTTCCAAGTTTCCAAAGACACTAAACTATTACGGTCCTTGTGTATCTATTTTTGTTATGTATTAATTATTCCACAAAATTAATGTAATGTCCATGTACGTCAAGCTTAGGGTCTCTACAGTTGGTATCAGAGGAAAGGTTTAGTCAACCTTTGGAAACCAGGATGCGAAAACCTTAGTGAGATCCCTAGAGATATTTCTAAGTTATGTCTAGGGATGTCCCTAAGGCTAAGTATACATATAAGATATAATCCTAGAACTACCCTAACGATCATAGAATTAAACCTAAGATGTTAGATGTCGCAGGTACTCCCCCTTGATTATGTTATTTTCCTTGTATGAGTTTTGCCTCTCATAGAATTCTTTTTGTGTTTTAGTCATTGGAGGGAACCAGAAGGAATTTTGTTAACATTGAATCCAATGGACAAATTGGTGACTAGGAGCAACAAAATTGCGTAATTCCTAGAGAGAAATATATTGTGATTATTCCGAATCAGTCATCGCGATATATGATTAACAAGGTGAAATTTAGTGGTATGCCTATTTCATCAAATAAGTGTAAGATAGAATTTTATGCATGTTCGCATGTTGAGGAGCATAAAGAAAGGAAGATTGAGATTTATAAATAAGGCAAGAAAAACCTTGAGGAATACCTCAAATGGAGGGACATATGTTATTTGTGTGGAGAAAAGGGTCATAGAGTGACAGACTGTTATGGAGTTCAATGTCTTATTTGTGGAGAACATGGGAATTACCCAACTCAATGCCCTGGCCTAAAAAGTTACTTCTAAATCAAGGAAGGACTTATTCCAGGAAAATCATCGAATATGATGGGTTAAAGTTTTTATGTATTGGTATTCAAGAATAATGTTGTTGAGGTACTTTTATGGTGTATTAGAATATTTTTGTATTAGTCTATTGTGGTTTTCAATAATTTTATGGTACCAGTAACCACGAAAAGTGATTCAAATATTTTGGAAAGTAGATGATATGCACATAATGAAGGGATAAGGAGAAAATGAATGGCTTGACATTATTCATGATCTCATGATTGATATATGGACTAAGTGATATCATGATTTGAGTATATATAATTTTGAGGATTTTGGTATGTTGAAAGAGCTAACTATTGACAGCACTCATGTTTTCACTAAGATTCAATGGGTATTCATTTTTCAATAGAATACATGATTAAGGTATTCACATGACTAGAATGTGACCAACAAGATATATGAGGGATAAATGATGGTATTCATGTGCTTGTTATATGACCTTTTTAGTAATCGTTCTCTTCATACAATGAGTTTGGAAAGAAGTATTTTGGATAAGCCTAAAGATTGGAATTGATTATGTTGGACATAAGTTAGTATTGTTTAAGGATATAATTTTTTTCAATATTTTTTATGGGATGTTTTAGTAATTTAGTTTTAGAAAAAGGACAACCTGCAGGACTGGCGACAACCCATCGCGTCGGACAAGGCTGTGGGAATCGAACCCACAACCGAAGTGCGACTCGCCTTTATCGCCTACCACTGGCCTACAGGAAGTCCCTATTTAGTAGAAACTAGTTTTATTATATTAAGTAGTATGATATATGAAGTATAAGTCCATTTTAGGAACCATATATGATTAATCTCACTATATATCGACTTATGTATATTTAATAACTTTTGTTAACCTTTTGTTTGAGATAGATGGAATGACCCGTCATTCTATCACATGATCTGCTAACACTTCACGAATAACAAATTCAACTTCATTTCTTTAAGAGATGAAGTGGAATTTTTTCAAGGCACGAACAATAGTGAGATTGTACCAAAATAAAGTAAGTATTTATTCTAATTCATATTCTTTAACTTTAGGGAAATGATCTTGAAAACCAAAATTTTTTTCCTAGTTCCCTTATATCCGATGAATCAGATGGTACCCTAGATCATCAAAAATATATGGCTCTGTGATTGTTGGATTTTCCATAGCCATGTTCTCTACCACTCTCTATCAGAACATGATGATTATATTTTTCTTTTATATCCATATTTTCTCCTATGTTCTCCTATGTGGAAACCGAGTGATTAGTTTATTTGGGTAACCATTACATTTCATACTTTAGTTTTTAAAGATAAGTTTTGGTATTCCTTTTTACGATGTGGGTTTCAATTAAAGAAAAATTCAAGTAGAAAACCGTTTATAACCCTGAAAAATTTCGATGGCGAAATTCATTTTAAGGGGGGTAGAATGTAATAACCCGAGATTTTATAAGATATATTCTTTTTAATTTCTTTTATATCTTCTATTGTACGATACACCAAGATTATCTTGCGCTTTATGAAACACCGTATTAGCTTGCAGTATAGGCAAGAATATTCTTAGATTGTGTTACACACAATTTCATGTTCGTTTGATAATAGTCATTCTACACAACATTGAGTATATATATATATATATTCATCGTATAAATGAAAAAATGGTTGGATTCTGTTATAACGAAACAACAAAGGAGTCTTGCACTATACACAACCCTGACTTGGCTTGTATTACACGCAATCACGACCTTCTTCGATAGCGTGTGTTGTACGCAATACCGGGTTTTACTAAACAACAATATTTTTTTATAATATTATTATCAACTAGCCGTTATGAATAGTATTAACTATATTTTTAATTTTATAACATTATTATTCATCTTACACATTTTCTAGAACTTGGTATAAGAACAAAATAATTTTTTCGGGTAAAATTAGTATTTTTCAAAAAATGCAGTTTTGCCGCCTTTTGATGACCCACCCACTTTAAATATAGTTTTTGACATTTTTATAAGTTTAATTTTACAAAATAAAATTATTATTTGGAATCAAGAGATAAAATTTTACCTTGGATAAAATTTTCATATTATTCTGATAACTTTCATATTTTAATGAATAGTAAAAACACGCTATATTTTAATTAAAAACAAATTTTTTCATCGTAATAACTTATGTGGTTAAATTATAATATTTAATGGTTTTAAAATATAAATAGAATATATTTTTACCATTTAACATAATGTATGCCATTATCATTTATTTTACCTTGAATTCGGAGGTTAAATCAATTCAATCTTTTGCAATATTTTAAAGAAAAACCCATTTTTTTCAACAACGGGATTAATTTTAATTTAATTTCTGCAACTTTTTTTGTATTTAATTTGGAAAAATTGATTCCATATTTGGAATTAGTGGGTCAAAATTATATTAATAAGCTACTTTTTATTTTTGTGAATTATGAATAGTAACTACGGTAAATTTTATTTACCATAGTTAAAGGTAAATCAGGTAATTAAGGGTAAATATAATATTATAAAATTACACTAACACATGAAAAAAATTTATTGGATGGATAAAAGTCAACCCATATCACTTGAGGGTCATATTTGAATCATTTAATGGACTTTTTTCCATGAAAATAACTTAATAATTATTAAAACCAAAGAAAGTGACAACATGTCACTATCTTAAATCTTATAAGGATAATAATTTTAATTTAGTGCTAGACATCATAAAACATCTAACATGAATAGTATCCGGAAAGCTAATAAAATTATCTACATCATTATAATTTATTTAGAATATTTAGGGATTATATAATTTTCATTAATGGTGATACATTAATGATGCATAAATTATTTATTAAGTAAAATATCAGTAATATAGTTTTTATTGAATTAATAATACCCATAATACCCATTAATCATTGATTTCACTAGAATTTAATTTTCTCATATTCAAGTACTTCATGCATGAAACAAGATAAAATATTTATTTTAAAGATTTTTTAGAAAATTATAAAAATCAGAAACTCCTTTTTCATATTAATCAGATGTTATTCATAAATTTATGTAATAAAAATCCATTAATTAATTAAAATCAAAATATAAAAGGTAAATCTATTAAAACATATAAAAATTTGAAAATATTTATGAACATATAAAATTTAAAACAAAAAAGTTATAATCAAAACAATCAATAATTGATAACATTGTGATCATAACCAAAAATTATTTACAATGACTGAAACACATCATTATGAAATTCATATAAACGTAATTAAAATTTTATAAAATTATATAATTTATACTTGAATAAATTTTTGAATAATTATTTTTTCCTAAAAAATATTTATACATGAAAATTTAGTTACAATTAAAAAAGTTTAATTAGATGTCAATATACCAATAAAATAAGCTTATAAATGAAATAAACTAAAAAATTATTTCAACCATAAAATAATATAAAAATAAAAATTTGATAAATAAATATAAATATAAAAACAAATAGTTATAGAAAAAATAAATTATAATTACAACAAATAATAATAATAAATTTTATAACATTAAAAAAAATTAATAAAAAATTACATTTTTTAATAAAATACATATAAATAAATGAATTTATGAATAAAATTTATAACAGTTAATTAATTTACCTCTAAAGATGAAAAAAATAACGTAAAAATTTTAGAGTTTGATAATTCAAAATAGCCCATGAATAATGATCAACTCAATTAAATTCCATGGAAATAGAGTGAACACTGCAATATTGAAGAAAAATGAGTGCAAAAATGATGTAAAAAAAGAACCAACAAAAACCATGAACTACAGTTGCAGGTTGAAAACGATAGATCAAGGATTATGAAATAAGGATGAAGGATGGTTGATGAAGGAGAAAAATATATGAATATACAATGAAAATCAACTGGAATACAAGATCAACTATCATCAAGGGTATTCGGCTTCCGCCAAGAGAAATTTTTTGTCGAGAGGATGGGATTTGATAGAAAATGAAATGGGGGATCGAAATTTTTAGTTTTTTTAATGACGTTTTATCATTGGTTTGTTTAAAACCAGTGTTAAAAGTTATTTTAAAAAAACTTTAATGTCAATTTTATAAAACACCCATGTTAAAATTATGTATATAACTTTTATGATCAGTTTCAGAAAAAAATGTTAATAAATAAAAGAAGAATTTTTTATTTTTACTAGAAGTTCATAATTTTATTGTAGAATGGATTTTATTTCCATTATGGTGGATTTTTTATTTATTGTTTCTTTTTATTTCCACCATGTGGATTAGGTGTTAATTATTATGTAGAAACCCATAAATACCATCGAAAATAATGGGTAATGATTCTAGGTGGAGACTCATGAATAATGAGAAGAGGTTATTGAATTCCTTATTCAATGAGAAAGATTTTACTACTAATAAGAAATAGAAAGGAGTAAAACCACACAATATATTCAATGGAAATGATCCTCTCCTGGAAAAATCAAAGAAACTGCAGTGTTTTTAAGGGTGTTAATTATTTTTTCCCCAACTATAAAACTAATGGTATTAAATTCTTGTGGTCAAATCCAAGAAAAATAAGTGAACACAACAAGACAAAGAGGATTAAAAAGTGATTTCCATTTTCAACACACATTAGAATACTTATAGATATTGGAAGAAAATAAGAAACACAAAAAAAACATGTCTAACATGGAAGCCTATGTAATTGATATTAAATGGTGTTTCTAATATTAAATAAAATAAATTCATAATAATGTTATTGAAATGGTTGATGAAGAAAAATTAGAGGATCTTAACAAATAATAGGTAGATCATAGGGATAAGAAGAATCCGGTTACCCAAAGAGTCAGTGAAACTTGTTTTATAGTTAAATATACTGAATCCACATCAAAAATATAATGGGGAATTTTTCTAAGAGGATTTCAATATATAAAATCCTAATACATTTTTGAATCAACTCTATAATGGAAATAACCATTAGCATCTCCCAAAATTATGAGGGAATGTTTTGGATATAATGGTAGTTGATAGAATATAAAAAAGAGGACACCAACATGATATTGATGTGTATATAAAATCAAAGAAGTAAATTGATCCATAATATGGAAAAAATTAGGTGAAATAGATTAATGGAAAGTATGATATTCTCTTGACGAAAATGTTTCTTCAAATGAGATATCTATATCCTATCAAAATACAAGGTATGAGTTATGAGATATCTTCTCTTATTTTTTCTTAAATTACTTGATTGTGTTCCATCAGGAATGATGATGTTTATTTGAAAAATTAAATAGGTAATTCCAAAAGATTTTATATTATAGAATCATTTATGGATTGTATAGATTATTTATTGATTATTTTTTTACTACAACATGTTTTAAATTTTAGGATTAAATTGACTTATCGATATTTCAATTTCAATATATATATTACCTTATTATTGATATAAAACTTGATATATCATATGCTTATTACTAATATAATTTTTTAGAAGGGTGTTTGAGTGAAGCTCATGATTAGAGGTCAATTTTGAGTTGTTTTCAAGGAATCGGAAAGAATTTTGGACCATATTTTTCATTTTGGAGAAGAAAAGATAAGTGTAAGAGACCTGGATAGAAAGAAATTCAGTTGAACTTTTTTTAGAAGAAATATTGGAGTGATGTCTTTTTTCATGATATTATTTTATTATAAATGAAATGATTCAGTACTTATACTAATGCATCACGCAATGATATTTTACCCATGAAACAATTATGAACTAAAGTGGGGGAGAATTTAATATGATGTGAGAATCACATTGTAACACACATTGGTGACACCATGATTAATTCCTAAGGAATCATGAGGACTAAATTTTATATATTTCCTATCAGAATAAGGATTTTTTATTTTTATGTGCATCATTGTTCATCATGAAACATGTTGAATACACTATTTGATAAAGGATTGGGTTGTTGTCGAAGGCTACATTACATAATTTTTAGCTATTTAAAAGTTGAGTTACCTCTGAAATTAGATATCTTATTGCGATTGGAATTGTAATTATATTATATAGTCTAGGATAGTATAGATTTTGTGAATCCTAATAAATATTTTAGTAGATATTTAATTTTGGAATTCAAAATATGAGTTTGAGAAAGAAATATACCATGATAAATTATATTACACTATGATAATTATCCTCACACCGTTATCTATTTAATTCTATAAAATTATATATATATATTAAGATACTTTATTTTCAGATATAATCTTGAATTTTAAGGATGACTTTTGAACATATTTCCTAATTAACTTGTCTTGGGAATTAATGGAAGTGACACATAGTGAAGCCTAAATCTATTTGGAAACCAATAATTGATTATAACCACTAATAAAGATATAAAGATATGAAATCTATCTATAAATTTATCATTCCTACTACTATACAAATTTTACATGTCCTTTCATACTTATTATGATAAAAATTAAGTATCCAATCATAAATAATTAGGAGAGGTATATCGAATAAGGTTATGATTGAGAGAACAAAAGTTCATAAAAAATCCATTAACATAGATTCCATTGAGGAATAAGGTGTAAGATCACATTTTATAGTAATATTATTCTTGATAATATATTTTCCTTTTATTTATTTTTCTTACATTTAGGAGCTTAAGGAAAATATCAAACACCATATATTTATTTATTTATCATTGATAATAATACATTGAAATGGATAGTGGGATTATAAAAATTTTAAAATAAGGATATAAACACTCAATAAAAAGTGTATAAGAGCATTGTGATCTCTTATTTCATGTACTATATGTTCTTAAACTCTTTTTTCTCTCATCATCATCATTACAATTTTTTTTAATCACTTGAACCCTGAACATATAAAAAATAAATGAAAAGAGTTTTTGAAATAGGAAAACTTTCTTATTAAATAGAAACCAGCGATACAGCCCATCTTAGTAGTTTGTAATATATCATTTATACTTTTCAACCATAATCACTCATACAAAAGTACACATAAAAATGGAAGAATATGTTCAAAATTATTTTAAAATATAAATTAGTCATTGATTTTATTGAATATATAATTTTTTTTATAGTGGTGAAGAAATACTAATGAAATATAGTATGTATATTCTTTTCAATATTCAGTTGGAATGTATAAATATAAATTTATTTTTCAAAACTTAAAGACTCAATGTTTCCCTAAAACATCCTTTCACTATAGATAAAATGAAATGGATTACATTTGTTTAGAATTTGAAACCTTTAATATTTCATAAATTTGAATAAATAGTTTTTTGGATATAATATTGTAATCTTATTTATGGAATATCCAAATAAAAATATTAATGTAAGTGATACACATACAAAAAATATCTTCCTATGGAATTAATTTTATTCATTATTCCTTAAATAAATATAAATTGATTCTCATATATGGAAAGAGTTATTTTGAAATGAAATTTTTTAATTTATCTTAAAGTAAGATTTGAAAAAACAGTAAAAAGTTAACTCAACCCTTAAGACATAAACAAACAAAACTAATAATTGGTTTTATTGAATATGTAAAGTACATTGTTAATAAATTTTAGTTAAGTGAGAATAAATACATGTTAATGATTGTAAATATATTCTGATTTATTATCATCCCATCCATATAGATTAATATTTATTTATCTAAATATGGTATCCTTAAATATTTCATAAATCTTAATAAATAGTTTTATATCCTTGTAACCTACCTTTTAGAATGTCTTATGTTCTAGAAGTAATAGATTCGTGTTCTCAATATCATTTCTGAAAAACAATATTTGTATTTTATATGTCACGACCCTTCCTCGGGGCCCGTTCCGTGACTACCCCAAGCCCGCCTTCCATAGGCCAGGGGCTGGCGACTAGCACCAAGGCGTAAATCCCGGAAAAAGGGAAGGCATTGCCTTTGAATAGTAAACAAGCACCACAGAGTAAGCAAGCGGAAAAGTAAACACTAAGTAAAAACTGTAACAAGCTGTGCTGAAAGTAAAAGGGACCGGAAATACAAGCCCAACTGTAAAGTACAATGGAATGGGAAAAACAGCAAATGAAAAGAAAATCCACAGCGTCAAGCCGTCCTCTGGAAGTCCCACCGGAAGGGTGGGTACAGATAGCCTCCATAGTACCTCGGTCCAGTCGTCCGCTCCGAGTGCGTCCCGCCCAGTGGTCCACCTCCAGGCACCGTCCTGCTCCGCACGCCTCCACCACGATCAGCGCTGTCTGTCGTCTGTAACCAACACAACGAAGTGCGGGCATAGCCCGTGCAGGGGTGAGTATAAGCTAATCAGTAGGGACCCCGAGACCCCCGAAGGTCTCCCGAAATCCACAAAGGACAAACCACAAAGGAAAGATACAATCACGAAGTAACATCTGACATGGCTTAGGTATATTCCCATACATATACCTAAGTCATCAATTTCCGTTCGACTCCAACGTCCGAGTCCAAGCACAACGCAGTCCACACAAGAAAACAAACGTATTTCCACACATGATGGCACAACATAATCCAAAAAGGAGAGTAAACAGTAAATCCACACAGGATAGCTCAACACAATCCACAAAGGACAGTAAACAGTAAATCCATAGAGGATAGCTCAACACAATCCACAAAGGAGAGTAAAGAGTAAATCCACACAGGATAGCTCAACCTAATCCACAAAGGAGAGTAAAACAAGATTCATCTCACACAGGTATACTTCTTCGGATGATGATAAAGATGATCACTGATCCATCTAAGTCGTCGGACCCACAAAGGATCGATAGGTAACTAACCCCCACAATGACCCACACAGGATCGGGCCCACACAGGACCTGTAGGCGCTGGTTCACACAGAACCGCTGAGCGCTGACCCACACAGGATCGGACCCACACAGGATCGGGCCCACACAGGACCTGTAGCACTGATCCACATAGGATCGCTGAGTGCAGTTGTCGTCGCAGTCCACTGAGGATCTCTACATAGTCGTCATCGCAGTCCACTAAGGATCTCTACACAGCCGTCGTCGTAGTCCACTGAGGATCTCTGCACGGCCGTCGCTGCCGAAGTAGCAGTCGTAGCCAGCACTAGGGTTCCCGCACACAACAAACTCGTTCGGGAGGGTCCGCTCCACGAGCCGAGAGGCCGATACATCAACTGTTACAAAGTCTGAAGTTGATGTATCCAAAAGTTCTGTATCATCAACAGGAACTCAACGCCGCAGACGGCGCGTCAATCGGACGCCCGGTCTGAGAGTTATTGGCTTTTTCGTCCCAGGGGCCCGGTTGGGTTTTAAGGAAAAACCAACCCGACCGTACTCCACCTGCATCCAAACCTCGGGCGGAGTATGCCAAAAGATCCGTCTCACTTAGAGGAAACCAACAAAGTGGACGACACGTCAATCGGATGTCTGTAGCTCAAGATATGAGCGTTTCCGCTCCGAAGGCCCGGTTGGTTTCGTGTACGAACCAACCGGCTGAACTCAAAGTATTCCGAAACATTGACTGCGATATACCGAAACGACCGTCTAGATCCAAGGATCGTGTTTCCTTTGACGGTGAGTCGTTTGGAGGCCCGTTGATCAAGTTAAGGGCATTTGAACAAAAACCGTCCGAAGAAGGGGGGGTCCGGGCCCGGGCTGAGCCGACCCGACCCCCCCCCTGGGTCGGACGAACCGGGTCGACCCGTTCCAACCTGGTCGGACCCGGTCCGGCCCGGCCAGGGCGCGGCCCGGCCGGTCGGACCGGCCTGGCTCGGCCAGCCCGGCTCGGCTCGGCCGGGCGACGCGGGGGGGAGCCGCCACCCCCGCGTGACACCCCCGCGGGGTGTCTCCCTGGGCAGCCGAGCGACGCGGGGGGAGCCGCCGCCCCCGCGTGACAAACCCGTAGCACCCGCCGGGTGTCACTCGGACAACTGGGCGTGGCTTCATCCGAGTCCCGCGCGCACCGGACCCGCGCGGCCGCGGGTCCGCGAGTGCCGCCGCCGCGACGGCCTTGTCCGGCGGTGCGCCGGGGCGCCGTCGCTCCCGGCTGCCGGCGCCGCCGACGGCTTCGACGGGCCGCCGGAGTCGCTCCGGTGGTCCGATTTTGTTCCCGTCTGCGCCGATGCACCTCTCGGGACTTGCTCTTCACCGTGGAACCATCATACTTCCGTTGCGGCACATTCCGCTGTCGCCCGTCAAATCCACACAACAACGAAGAATGGCGGAGGGTCGTCGGGCCGTGTTTGTTTGGCCCGCACCCTCCACGTTAGTGATAAAAAACAGGAGAAAAAATATTCAACATTTGAATACAAATCCAAAAACAATTTTTAATGAAATAAAATTGTTTTATGAATCAGGTTCTTCATTCTTGAACGGAAACAACACAGGAAAAAGGAAAAGTTCACAAAAACCCCTACCTCGTTGGTCGTCGTCGTACACACGTTCTTCGAGGAATTGCTCGTCGCGGAAGGAGGGGATCGTCGCATCGTCGCGGAAAGGCATCGCGTTGTCGCGGAAAGGCATCGCGTCATCGCGGAAACCGACATTGAGTCGGCGAACTCAACGGACCAAGAAACAACAAATTTAATTTAATTTTAAATAATTAAATCCGTGTTTTGGTAAAAACCACAAAGGAGATTAAAAAGAAAGTCCGAGACTCTTACCTCAAGCAGATGATCGAAGATTCATTACGGAGGAAGAGACGTCGCAGAAGAACGTTGCAGGAAGGGAACGTCGGCATTGCGGAACATGGCTTCGCGTCGTCGACTTCCACGGGTTCGACATTCTTCGTCAGAGGCTGGCATTCTTCGCGTTCTTCGCGAAGGAGGATGAAGGTTCAAGATCTCTAACAAACCTCTCAACGAGTAATCCTCCAAAAAGACTAGTTGGTAATATTTTATTATTACGCCAACAAATGAAAAAGGTATGAAACGACCCATCAATTTGTTGAATTAATTCAACGAAAGAAACCGCCCATTTAATTCACGAAATAAACCACCCAATTAAATGGTGCGTTAAGGATTTAAGAAAACGCGTCAGTTGACTTTCATAATGACGGGTTTTCACGGCTGCGTTACTTAGCGGAAAGAAACAGCGGGGCTCATGCGGGCTCCACCTCACAAATATCCTACCAAGAGGGTAGGATATTTCTAGATAGCACCCTATCTGTTTCAACTCAGTTTAAGTGGCTTTCAAGTGGCTTAAGTGAAATAAAATAAAGTTGTCGTAAAATTATTTTATTTCTTAACTATAAGCCCGAAAATTAAAAACCACACCCGAGCAAACACAACTCTGGAAGAGGCATTTCTAAGAAAATACAAGCGCTACGATTTCATCGGTGCCCTCCGAATTCGATTCCGGGCACCGTTTCAAAAGTTAGAAAAACCCACTCGTCCGTTCACTGAACGTACCCGAGCCAAACTTCGGAAAATGATTCCGGGTACACCGGGACTCGGAATCAGGTGCCGTCAGAAACTACGCTCTTGTACAATTCCAAAGAAAATTAAGAAAAAAAATTTCCTTGAAATTTACGGGTCTTTACATTACTCCCACCTCAGGGCTTTACGTCCCCGTAAAGATACATCAAAAACTAGGGAAACAAATGTTGGTACTGAGCACGCATCTAAGCCTCCCGCTCCCATGTGCTCTCTTGGAGGTTCCCATGCTTCCATATGATGCGCACAAGAGGAATCGATCACCCACGTAGAACCCGCTCCTGTCGATCCTCTATCTCCACCGGGACCTCAGCAAAAGTCTCCCCATCATCCGCGTCTAGCTCCCCATAGTCAATGATGTGCGTCAGGTCATCCACGTATCTCCTCAGCTGAGATACGTGGAAGACGTCGTACACCCGGTGCAACTGAGGTGGTATAGCCAAGCGATAAGCCACCTCGCCAATCCTGCTGACGACCTAGAAAGGTCCGATGAAGCGTGGAGACAACTTGTCGCCTCAGACAAATCTCCATAAACCACGTCGAGGTGAGACACGCAAGAAGATGTGGTCTCCATCCTTGAACTCTAGTGGCCTCCGCCTCCTATCAGCATATGACTTTTCCCAGCTCTAAGCTGTCCTCATCTGCTCCTGGATGACCTGGACCTTCTCTATCATGGCCCGGACCATCTCTGGTCCCACAAGTGCTGACTCCCCAGGGTCTGTCCAGCACAAAAGAGATCTACAAGGCCTTCCATACAACGCCTCGTATGGTGCCATCCCGATGGTGGAGTGGTAGCTGTTGTTGTACGCGAACTCCACCAAGGGTAGGTGGTCCTCCCAGCTACGACCAAATTTGAGGACACATGCGTGGAGCATGTCCTCGAGAGTCTGAATGGTCCTCTCCGTCTGACCATCCGTTTGGGGGTGAAAGGTGGTGCTCAGACGTAGCCGCGTCCCGAACGCCTCCTGCAACACCTTCCAAAGACGGGAAGTAAAGCGAGCATCCTAATCGGAGATGATAGTCGATGGCACACCGTGAAGCCGTACAATCTCTTGAATGTAGAGACGCCCCAAGCTCTCCACTGAGCCCTGCTCTCAGATGGGTAAGAAGTGTGCCGACTTGGTGAGTCAGTCAACAATCACCCAAATGGAGTCGTGACCTTTGGAAGTGCGTGGAAGTCCAGTCACGAAGTCCATAGATATCCCGTCCCACTTCCCCTCTAGGACCTCCAAGGGCTGTACCAAGCCTGCTGGTACCTGATTCTCTGCCTTCACCTGCTGGCAGGTGAGGCACCATGAAACGAACTCTGCCACAACCTTCTTCATGCCCGGCCACCAGTGCTGTCATCAGAGATCCTGGTACATCTTCACCACTCCAGGATGTACCTCCAAAGGAGAAGTGTGAAACTCTCTCAGCACCTCCTCTCGTAAAGTGACTGGTACCAAGGTACGTCCTCTGAAAAGGACATTGTGATATGCTCTAAGGGAGAAACCATCAGGTGCCTGTCCCGAGGATATCTGTGAACGCTGTGTCTCACAGTCAGCGTCCCCACGCTGTGCCTTTCTGACCCGCTGCAGTAATGGAGGGGTGACTGTGAGAGACTGAAGGAAGCCTGCTCCATCTCTATCCACGAAGGATATCTGCAAAGAGGTTAGCTGCTCTGTCACCTCCTCAAGTAGCTGGATGCCCGTCCTCCTGCTGAGGGCATCAGCTACCACGTTCCCCTTCCAAGGAGTATATACTATCTCAAAGTCATAGTCCTGGAGGAACTCGAGCCATCGCCGCTATCTCAGGTTCAGGTCCTTCTGCGAGAAGATGTACATGAGACTCTGGTGGTCAGAAAAGACTGTAAAGCGCTCGCCCATCAGATAGTGCCACCATGTCATCAGAGCGAAGAACACTACTGCTAACTCCAGGTCATGGGTAGCGTAGTTCTGCTCATGCGGCCTCAACTGATGTGATCCATAGGAAATTACGGCCCGCTCCTGCATTAGGACACACCCGAGTCCGGTCCCTGATGCATCGTAGTAGACTACGTATCGAACTCCCTCCTCAGGAAACCTCAAGATAGGTGCGCTGGTCAATCTCTGTCTCAGCTCCTGAAAGCTCTGCTGACATCTGTCTGACCACACAAAGGGTTTCCCCTTCTTCGTCAAAGCTGAGAGTGGCACCGCAACTCTGGAGAAGTCCGGCACAAATCTCCGATAGTATCCGGCTTGACCCAAGAAACTCCGAACCTCCGTCATGCTCCTCGGTGGCTCCCAAGCTAGCACTGCCTCGATCTTCGCGGGATCCACAGCAACTTCCGCCTCAGAAATGACAAGCCCCAAGAAGTGGACCTCACGTAACCAAAACTGGAACTTCGAGAGCTTTCAATAAATATGGTGCTCTCAGAGTGTGTCTAGCACAACCCGCAAGTGGTAGGCGTACTCCTCCTCGGTGGTCGAGTACACCAAAATGGCGTCGATGAAGACCACGACAAATCGATCGAGGTATGGCTGGAAGATCCTGTTCATGAGGCTCATGAACACTGCTGGAGCATTGGTTACGCCGAAAGGCATAACCAAGAACTCATAGTGGCCATACCGGCACCTGAAGGCCGTCTTCTGCACGTCCTCGTCTCGAACTCTGAGCTGATGATAGCCTGACCTGAGGTCTATCTTCGAGAACCACCATGCTCCCTTGAGCTGATCGAAGAGGTCATCAATCATGGGTAGCAGATACTTGTTCCTCACAGTCACCTGGTTCAGGTGACGATAATCGACACACAGTCGCAAGCTCCCGTCCGCCTTCTTGGAAAACAATATCGGCGAAGCCCAAGGTGAATCACTGGGTCAGATGAACCCCTTTCCCTACAAGTCCTCCGACTGTACCCGTAGCTCTCGAAGCTCGACGGGGGCCATCCGATATGTTGGAGAGGATATTGGGGCTGTCCCGGGGTACAAGTCAATGTAAAAGTCTACCTCTCTGCGAGGAGGTAGCCCTAGAACATCGTCAGGGAAGACGTCAGCGTACTGATCCACCACTGAAGGAAAACTAGGACTCCACACGTCAACTGCTCCAAGGATGAGGCTAGCCAACTGATGAGTGATGGGCTGTCCTCTCCACTGCGATAGTCCCTCCTGTGCTGCGAAGGCTCCCTTCTCGCCGGTGAAGGTGAAACTGCTCCCGTCGGTGCGCACACATCGCACCTTGCGCCTAAAACAGTCAATCTGAGCATGGACTGTAGATAACCAATCCATGCCCAAGATGATGTCGTAAGGACTCAAAACTGATACAAGAAGATCCCAGCCGAAGCTCTCTCCACCTAGAGTAAGCTCACACTGCCGGCACCAGTGTGTAATCATCGAGTTTGCTCCCATAGGAGTCTCTAGCCGTAAGGATCGAGCCAACGGCTCTGTCGGAATCTCTGAGCTCCGAACAAGGGCAGCGGCTATGAAAGAGTGACTCGCTCCTGTGTCTATAAGAACTACAACAAGGTTGGAATAGACACAGATCATACCTCGAATCATCTCTGGCGCGCCGTGGTCATAGGCCTCCGCTGCCTGGAGCTATGCCCATCTCTGCCCGCCAGCTCCCTGTGGTCGGGGCGGACCTCCTGGGGGTGGTAGTGGTAGAGCCTTAAAGCGTCGCCCACCACCTGGTGCTCGGCCAGATCCCCTGCCTTGTCCACCTCCTCCCTGCAGACCACCACGGTCGACCCTCTGCCTATGCCTAGGTGGCCCCTCCACCGTCTGCTGCTCCTCGGTACGGTGGGTCGGGCAGTCACGAGCCATGTGGCCCTACCCGCCGCACGCGTAGCACTGCCTGCCTCTCGGAAGACTGGCTCCGCACTGAGTGCCCCGAACTGCTGAGCTAGTGTCCTGAGGTCGTCTACGAGAGGGTCTGGTCTTCCTGGAACCCTGAGTCATCCGTCGGCTACCTGCTGCCGAAGACTCTGCCACCTGCCGCCCTGCGGTAGGTCTCGCTGTGGACTCAGCCAGAAAGCTCTCGATCAGAAGGGCTCGCTCTAGCACCCATTCCTGGGTCGGGATGCTGAGGGAGATCAGCGATGCCCTGATCTCATGTCTCAATCCCTGCTCGAAGGTCCAGGCCTGGAAGAAGGGGTCCCGTACCATGTTGGTCAAGTAGCGAGAACGATCGGTGAACCTCGCCGCGTACTGGGCAACCGTCAAGCTGCCCTTCCGCAGCTGAAGAAGATCCTGAATGCGCACCGCACGGAGGGTGGCCGAGACGAACTATGAGCGGAAGAGGCTCTCGAAGTCCATCCAGAAAAGGGAGGCCTCATCGTGTACCTGGAGCATCAAGCTCCACCATTTCCCTGCTGCTGCGTGCAGTAGGCTCGCCACGAGGATCACCCTGAGGTCTGCTGGTGTTCTCACTGGCCTGAAAACTCAGACGACCACCTCCAGCCAGTCCTTGGCTGCCTGGGGGTCCGTCTCCCCACGAAACCTGGGTGGTCGCTGGAGCTGGAACTCGTGCAGAGCTCCGAGGCATCGTGCATCGTCAGCGATCGGCGCAGGAAGCATCAGAGGCTCGGCGGGTAAAGGTACCGCCGGTGCCTCCGCTGTCAACGAGCCCTGTACCAAGGCCTCGTCGCTCGGCGGGCTGTCGTCGCACTCTACTCTCGGAACCCTAGCTGGCTGCTATCGTCGGGCCATCCTGAAAGGAAACAGGTGCGCCACAGTCAGAACAGTATACCTGGTGAGCTGACACAAGTAATCACAAAGAAAACTTGAAACACACATGCAATCAATGTTTTCATACATTAAGTTGGAAATCAGAAGTCAGGGTCTTGGTGTACAGATACGTCAGCCGCCGCACCAACATTGGACTCCCTGGAATGATAACCACACTCGATACACTAAACACTATTGCTTCACATAGAAGAAATATCAGAGTATGCGGTAGAATCGACCGCCTCTGATACCAATTTGTCACGACCCGTCCTCGGGGCCCGTGCCGTGACTACCCCAAGCCCGCCTTCCATAGGCCAGAGGATCGCGACTAGCACCAAGGCGTAAATCCCGGAAAAAGGGAAGGAATTTCCTTTGAATAGTAAACAAGCACCACAGAGTAAGCAAGCAGAAAAGTAAACACTAAGTAAAAAACTGTAACAAGCTGTGCTGAAAGTAAAAGGCGCTGGAAATACAAGACCAACTGTAAAGTACAATGGAAAGGGGAAAACAGCAACTGAAAAGAAAAGCCGCAGCGTCAAGCCGTCCTCTGGAAGTCCCACCTGAAGGGTGGGTACAGATAGCCTCCACAGCACCTCGGTCCAGCCATCCGCTCCGAGTGGTCCCGCCCAGTGGTCCACCTCTAGGTACCGTCATGCTCCGCACGCCTCCACCACGATCAGTGTTGTCTATCGTCTGCAACCAACACAACGAAGTGCGGGAAAAGCCCATGCAGGGGTGAGTATAAGAAACTCAGTAGGGACCCTGAGACCCCGAAGGTCTCCCGAAATCCACAAAGGATAAACCACAAAGGAAAGATACAATCACGAAGTAACATCTGACACGGCTTAGGTATATGCCCATACATATACCTAAGTCATCAATTTCCATTCGACTCCAACGTCCGAGTCCAAGCACAACCCAGTACACACATAAAAACAAACGTATACCCACACAGGATAGCACAACACAATCCACGAAGGAGAGTAAACTGTAAATCCACACAGGATAGCTCAACACAATCCACAAAGGAGAGTAAACAGTAAATCCACACAGGATAGCTCAACACAATCCACAAAGGAGAGTAAACAGTAAATCCACACAGGATAGCTCAACACAATCCACAAAGGAGAGTAACACAAGATTCAGCTCACACAGGTATACTTCTTCGGATGAAGATAAAGATGATCACTGATCCATCTAAGTCGTTGGAACCACAAAGGATCGATAGGTAACTAACCCCCACAATGACCCACACAGGATCAGGCCCACACAGGACCCTTAGGCACTGGCTCACACAGAACCGCTGAGCGCTGACCCACACAGGATCGGACCCACACAGGATCGGGCCCACACAGGTCCTGTAGCACTGATCCACGTAGGATCGCTGAGTTTAGTAGTCGTCGCAGTCCACTGAGGATCTCTGCACAGTCGTCACCGTAGTCCACTGAGGATCTCTGCACAGTCGTCGCCGCCGTCCACTAAGGATCTCTGAACGGTCGTCGCTATCGAAGTAGCAGTCGTAGCCAGCACTAGGGTTCCCGCACACAGCAAGCTCGTTCGGGAGGGTCCGCTCCATGATCTGAGAGTCCGATACATCAACTATCACAAAGTCCGAATTTGATGTATCCAAAAGTTCCGTATCATCAACAGGAACTCAACGCCGCAGACGGCGCGTCAATCGGACAACCGGTCTGAGAGTTATTGGCTTTTTCGTCCCAGGGCCCGGTTGATTTTTAAGGAAAAACCAACTCGACCATACTCCACCTGCGTCCAAACCTTGGGCAGAGTATGCCAAAAGATCCGTCTCACTTAGAGGAAATCAACAAAGCTGACTGCACGTCAATCGGACGTCCGTAGCTCAAGATATAAGCGTTTCCGCTCCGAAGGCCCGGTTGGTTTCGTGTACGAACCAACCCGGCCGAACTCAAAGTATTTTGAAACCTTGAGTGCGTTATACCGAAACGACCGCCTCGATCCAATGATTGTGTTGCCACTAATAGCGAGTCGTTTGGAGGCCCGTAGATCAAGTTACGGGCATTTGAATGAAAACTGTCCGAAGACGGGGGGTCCGAGCCTAGGCCGAGCAGGCCCGACCACCCCCCCTGGGTCGGCCGAACCGGGTCGACCCGGTCCGACCCGGTTGGATTCGGTCTGACCGGCCTGGCTCGGCCAGCCCGGCTCGGCTCGGCCGAGCGACGCGGGGGGGGGGGGGGGGGAGCCGCCACCCCCGCGTGACACCCCCGCGGCACCCGCGGGGTGTCTCCCTGGGCAGCCGAGCGACGTGGGGGGAGTCGCCGCCCCCGCGGGACAACCCCGCGGCACCCGCGGGGTGTCGCTCAGACAATCGGACGTGGCTTCAGGTGCATCCCGCGTGAGCCGGACCCGCGCGGCCGCGGGTCCGCGAGTGCGGCCGCCGCGCCGGCGGCCCGCTCCGCCGGCGGCTTCCGTGGGCCACCGGAGTCGCTCTGGTGGTCCGATTCTGTTCTCGCCTATGCCGCTGCTCCTCCCGGGACTTTCTCTTCACTGCGGAACCATCATACTTCCGTTGCGGCACATTCCTTTGTCGCCCGTCGAATCCGCACAACAACGAAGAACGGCGGAGGGTCGTCGGGCCGTGTTCGTTTGGCCCGCACCCTCCGCGTTAGTGATAAACAACGGGAGAAACAATATTCAACATATGAATACAAATCTGAAAAAAAATTTAATGAAATAAAATTGTTTTATGAATTGGGTTCTTCATTCTTGAACGGAAACAACACGGGAAAAATGAAAAGTTCACAACAACCTCTACCTCGTTGGTCGTCATCGTACGCACATTCTTCGTGGAATTTCTCGTCGCGAAAGGAGGGGATCGTCGCATCGTCGCGGAAAGGCGTCGCGTCATCATGGAAATCGTCGTTGAGTTAACGAACTCAATGGACCAAGAAACAACAGATTTAATTTAATTTTAAATAATTAAATCCGTGTTTTGGTAAAAACCACAAAGGAGATTAAAAAGAAAGTCCGAGACTCTTACCTCAAGCAGCTGATCGAAGATTCGTTGCGGAGGAAGAGACGTCACAGAAGAAAGTTGCAGGAAGGGAACGTCGACGTCACGGAACATGGCTTCGCGTCATCGACTTCCATGGGTTCGGCGTTCTTCGTCGGAGGCCGTCGTTCTTCGCGTTCTTCGCGTTTTTCGCGAAGGAGGATGAAGGTTCAAGATCTCTGACAAACCTCTCAACGAGTAATCCTCCAAAAAGACTAGTTGGTCTTATTTTATTGTTATGCCAACAAACGAAAAAGGTAAGTAACGACCCATCAATTCGTCGAATTAATTCAATGAAAGAAACCGCCCATTTAATTCACGAAATAAACCGCCCAATTAAATGGTGCGTTAAGGATTTAAGAAAATGCGTCAGTTGACTTTCATAATGACGGGTTTTCACGGGTGAGTTACTTAGTGCAAAGAAACGGCGGGGCTCGTGCGGGCCCCACTTCACAAATATCCTACAAAGAGGGTAGGATATTTCTGGATAGCACCCTATCCGTTTCAACTCAGTTTAAGTGGCTTTCAAGTGTCTTAAGTGAAATAAAATAAAGTTGTGGTAAAATTATTTTATTTCTTAACTTTAAGCCCGAAAATTAAAAACCACACCTGAGAAAACGCAACTCCGGAAGAGGCATTTCTAAGCAAATACCGGCGCTGCGATTTCATCGGTGCCCTCAGAATTCTATTCCGGGCACCGGTTCAAAAGTTAGAAAAACTCGCTCATCCGTTCACTGAACGTACCCGAGCCAAATTTTGGAAAATGATTCCAGGCACACCGGGCCTCGGAATCAGGTGCCGTCAGAAACTGCGCTCTTGTAAAATCTCAAAGAAAATTAAGAAGAAAAAAAATTCCTTGAAATTTACGGGTCATTACAATATATTAATATAATGGTTACTATTTTAATTTATTCAGAACTTATAGTGTTTTTTAATATAATTTTAAGCCTCAAACATAAGTATACCAAAAAAGATAACATACTCATTGATTAAGTGTGTAGATATCTACTTGAAAATTTCACCATTAAGTATGAATGAACTTACACTAAAAGGTGTTTAATATGATATATTTATAGATAAAAACCAACATTATATCTGATTAATCATTTACTCACTTCAATAACTTAAATATCTAACATTTTTTTATCTCGTTCTATATAGAAGGCTTATTTTTATTATTCTGAAAAGCGCGTTCTCCAAAATAGACACTTTATCACAATATTGTTTAACTAGATGCATTGTAATTCCAAAAATAAAATTAACAACTTCTTATTAAGTCCTATAGCATGTATAAAATATGTAAATAGGTGTCACTTTATTAATAATTCCCCATTAATCATAATTTTAACTTTTATTTCTAGTGGTTTTCCATTTGATATATTATTGTGCAGAATTAGGAAACATATATGTGAAAGATTAAGGATAAAAATCTAAAAATTTAATAACATATAAAATTTGTCCTTAGAAACTAAAATATACCATTATATATAACCTTTTATATATTTATATAAATTTTATATTTATTTAATTCATGTACATATTAGTAATATTTATATAATCACTATTTTTTTACAAGTATATATATTTGGTAAATTTTTTATAATAATAAAATAGTATTTTACTAATTTAATATACTCATACAAAATTAATTAAGTAACTATATTTAAAACTTTTTCAAATATTAATAAAATAATATTTAATTATTATTAATTATTACTATTTTAATGTTACCAATATGTGTGAATAAAATTTTATAATATTGATTAATTGGTTAATTCGACATAATATTTTTTAAACATTATATAATTAAGGTTCACTAATATTAATTTCTTTTATATATTGTGACCTGACAAAACATGATTAGTAAAAATGTGTAAGACATTAATATTTGATAAAAAATTATAATTCAACATATCTAAAATTATTATTTCAAGATACATTATGATATAAAAATTGTTGAAAAAACTATGTGAGGAGAAACGAACACCACATACATGTATATTATATAATTGTTTTATGAATATTCAATAAATATCATAATAAATTACACCCCAAAATATATATTTTTAGTTTCTTTTGAGATTAGATAAATAAAACCTTTATTTTATAACATCTTTAATATATACCACAAATATTATTCTCACATGATATCTTTTAGACACATAATATATAATATTAAGCTTCATAATATAGGGAATAAAAATAAAAGAAAGGGTGATCTAAGATACCCAATTAGGGTAGACATGATAGAAAACAATAGATGATCATAAGTGAGCATAATAAATAGATTTGGGTAGGAGAACTTATTCTGGGTTCATGGACATAAAATAAGATAATCATACCAAATAATTCATAGATCAAAAATCATGAGCTAGGGAAAATGGATAGTGAAATTAAATAAGATATGGTAATAAGAGTGTGGAAACATGAGTCTATAAGAATGTTCCCTGAAAACATAACATATTTATAAGATATAGAATCTATATAAGAATTAAATGACATTCCTTATGTCAAGATAAACAAACATGACCATTATCACATATTGGATAGAGTCCCATAGTGTATTGAGTTTTTTCTACAATCCTAGACATGTTAGTTCATGGAATATATGTCTTTACCAAATGTACTAGAGGACTGTATAATTCTAGACCCAACCATCACTTAGTTGGAAGAGTCCCTTAAGGGTCTGGGTTCACTCACCATTCGATGGAATCCCATGAGATAAATATTTAACCCATGAATTCAAGTGAAATATAATTTTGTGTCCACCCATCAAATAATTAAAAATCATATATATTCATTACACACAAATATGAAAACATTCTTAATTCTATAATAGATTAATTAACCCATTAAAATAAATGGGTTTCATACAAATTTCCATAAGACATCATCGTAGATCATCCAAAGAAAGGAGGTGGATGGTATAATCATAACATATCCCTAGTAAATCTTAAGAAACACAAAATGATATTAACATAGATAAAAAATTCTTTTTGAATATAATTAATAATTAATTTGATATATAATATTTAATACCCTTAAATGTTTTATACCTTTTTTAAAAAAATTATAAAAATAAAATCAACATTTATTTGAAAAATATTGAAAAATTGAGGAGTAATCTTCTAAAATAAAATTGATAATGATTATGGGATAATGAGTTTGAATTGAAAAAGTTTTAAAAGGATATTACTTTTATAATTTTATAAACAAGGCTAAAGTTAGAAGAAAATATCCATATCGAAAATTTTAAAAGAATATTCATTTTGTAAATAAAGTCAAATACCTTTAAAAATAACTTAATCAATAATAGATATAGATATAAAAAATCTATAAATTAATATAGATAATATGGACATATAGGATAAATATTCTAGATTAAAATGAAGGGATATGGTTAGATTCTCTTACAAGCTTTACATTGGGAAAATTATAAACCAAAGGTAAGTGAAATGGTAAGAGGACATGTAAAATACATAAATAACCATAGGAAAAGAAAATATGTGGATTTTCTAAGAGAAATATCATAAAAATTCACTACATATATTTTTGGAAAGAAACAATCAAGAATTTTATGTGGGATTGGGAAGAAAAGCCTTATAGATTGGGTAACATTTGAATCAAAACACCTTAAAATGAGATAAATTTTGATGGATATGAAAATAATTATAATTTAATGAGAATTATCATTGAAACACATAAATGGGAATTATATACACTACGCAATGGAATACCAATGTTGAATATGAATTATATCTCAATGAAAAGAAAATTGAGTTACAGAACCCCAACCATTACTCTCAACTTCCATTGATGTTCTTCATCCCACTATATAATAAAAAACAATATTAAGAAATTAATTAACTTTATTATTCATATCTATTACCTTTTATAGTCATTAATTATAATCATTCATTACACATATTCTAGATTGTTATTATTTATTTACATCCTTAAATGTTTGTAATTTTTATTATTTCATATAAGTTTTGAAATTGCAATGTTGATCCTATTTTATTGAAATATAGTTAATCACTCCCATATTATTTAATGTAGTGGAATAATTATTTTTTAATTTTTTATGTAGTCCCATGTAATATAATGTTACCTTCTTTTAAGCCATCCCCTGAACCCCATTGCTGATTTTGGAAGATTTTGTGTGATTTCTCTTCTTCTGAATCCCTCTGTTCAATGTTTTATTTTTATGGAGGTTTTATCACTTCTACCAAGTGATAGGTATTTCTACATATTTATTAATATTGTAAATGTTTTTTTGTTTTATTATTTTTTATAATGTATTGGTATAGGTTTTTTTTCTGTAAAACAGTTGTTGTTTTCCTTATTTTCTTGTCTTTAAAAGGTTGTTCGGCTTGTTTTTATATCTATTTTCAAAGGAAAATAGGGTTCCTTAGTTCTTGAGGTAGGTGTTTCTGTATAAGGGGTTAATTATTTAATTTCTATAAGTTATTATCAATTATTATTAGATATTACATGAAATATAATGATTTCAAATTATAACTATTTTCTTGGAAAAGATTCATGATATAAATGGGTTTGATTTAAAAATAGATTTGTGCACACCATGCATTGGATTAAATTAATTAAATAGTGTTTTTGGTCTTGAAATTGGTCTCCAAGACCAGAAGTATGAATTTTTTGATGTAAAATATTTAATCAAATGTGTTAATTTGTTTAAATGGATATTGAAAAACATAGAACATTGGGTAGCCTTGGGTTCATCAAGAATAGACTTGTAACTATTGGTGTGTGTAATGAAACATGAGGGTTTATGTCACTTTAGTGTTTATAATGACACCAGAGGTTATATTGACTAGATCTACATTAGGCTTGGATTTGATATTTTATTAAATTTATATTGCATATACCCATAAGTTAGATCGCAAATGGTTTTATTTTTCATTCATGATTATTTTATCTCATGGTGGTATATTTCATGGTTATTTTATCACATGCCTATGTTATGGTGTCTTTGTGGATTATTACATTTTTTCATTCATATGTGACATATTATTGTATTTTATGAATATTTTGTGTTTTATAAATACCATAGGGACATTTTAGAAAAAATTACATTATAAAAATGATTTTGTAAAGTGGATTTGTTTTAAATTTAGAGCTAATGCATTCTTGATATAATATCTTCCATAGATTCACTAGTGGTATCCTATAAGGATTCGTGTTCACTCCATAATTATTTCATTTGGGTGGTTGTAAATGTTTTTTTCATCCCTCAATTAATTTTAAGGGAATTATATATAATACTAACTTGTCTTGTTGTCACCATCATCATATTGGGATAGTTTGAGGGTGACGGTTCATCACACATGGAATTATTTAGACATTTCATGTTTTTATCTTTCTATTTTGACCTATTTGGATTTAAATTATATGTATCATGGTTATTATCTCATATTTACACTATATAACATATTGGATATCTGTTTCCATGTTTATCATGGGACATGTAGCTTCTAATTTGTTTTACTTCTCTATGTAGAGGAATTTCTTAGGTGACTTGTCTAGCTGAACCTAGTTTGTTAATTAATAATTAGAATCAGATTCATTATGAATCCAAAATTGGTTTGAAACTATATGAGTTTGGTTTTTTGTTTTCTGAATGGAGTTATGAACCTCAAAATTCAGACAGTAGGTGTTGAAATGGGGCATGGATATCTCACATTCAGGACTAAATCTGAGTTACCATGGGTGGTTAGCAATTTTTCCAAGATCGAGATAGGATGTTTGATACCATTATAATGAACTTGATATGTGATTTATCTATATGTACTTGATAATTTATTTTGTTTATTATTTTATTTTAAAAATACATAATTTCATTAAATGATTATACAGTTTCCCACAATGATTGTTGTTTCTCACACTATGATTTTTTGGTTTTAGTCGGTTACTGGAACCTGATGGAATTGTGTTAATATTTAATATAGAAGAATTTTTTTGAAAATGAGAAACAAAATTGGATGATTAAAGGAGTGAAGGATATCATAATTATTCAAAATCTATTATCTTGAATATTATTAACAACCTATACCTCAATCAACTCCTAGAGTCACCAAATAATAGAAGGATGGAGCTTTCTAAGAGGTTGAGTGGTGGAGAACACGGAGGAAAGATGGATTGATTTCCATAATGTGAGAAATATGGATATATAAACCCATGAATGTCTTTAAAAAAAATATTAAAATTTCCAATGTGTAGAAATTATGGGCATAAAGAAATTAATTTTTGAGAAAAAATTTAGAGTATGATGTGAGAAATTAAATCTCATATTAGGTATCATTTTATAGTTCAATGCATTATATGTGGAGAAACATGGCCTTATTAGAGATAATACCCCTTTTAAAATGATAAAATATAATCCAAGGAAGGAAATTTGTATAAATAAAATGGTAGGAGTACTTCTTAGGATTTAAGAATTATATTATATATGTATTTTTACAAATGGTATTTTGGTTATAATAATCATGAAATATCTATGGATTGTGTTAATTATGGAAGAATATTTGTCATCGTTAACTTAGAAGTTATGGATTTCATAATGGGTTTATGAGTTTGACAATTATAATAATTTAAATGTCCTAGAAACCCCTTTTTAGGTTTAATGTGATGGGATCATACCGAGTTTAAGGATATTTTGGTGAAAATTTAGGGAAATAAAACCCATTGGTAAAATATAAGATTTAGTTTTAAAGTTAATTGATGAATAAATCCCTTAATTTTTCAGGAGTAAGTTTAATGTTATTAGTAACCTCTAGTGTTTCTATTATCTTTATCTTGAGGTAATTATGGGTTATTAAACTTCTAGAAAATTATAATAATTTTATTAATATAGTTTTAGGACATTTACAAGCTGCAAGTCGGGTGAAAACTCATCATGTTCATTAAGTCAGTGAGGCTTAAACCCAAAAATAGAGGACTATAAGTTTAACACCTTCCATTGGGATACATGTTGAAATGGTTAATATTTCATTGTTTTATTTGAAAGATAAATATTAATTTTGTACCAGTGGCGTTACTATTGAAATATAGAGATCAATGTATTTTATAGAATAAATTTTACAAACCATATCGGTTTTGGTAAATAGTTAGAGACATAAAGAATTAATTTTAACTATTTTTTTGATTATTATGATCTCTTAAATGTGAATTTACTTTCCTTAGGATTAAAAAATTTCATTTTTTGATATTCACTTCATAGAGTATGTAGTTAATTTGAAATTGATCTATGTAGAACCAAAGTATGAAGCTGTCTCTATAAAATAGAAACTTGTCATGTAATTATATTTCATTATATTATTATTTAGAAAAAAAATTCCTCAACATTAGGAAAAAAATATTTATTTATTTTACCTCATTAACTTTATATCCATTTAAACAACTATCCTTTAAATCATCATATATTAAGGGTTTTTAGGTCCTTAACTTGTCATTGATCATTTAATTTTTTGTGATCAATAAACACTATCACTCTCTATAATTATTTACATATTTCATCCTTGGAAATATATTCACCTTCAAAAAATGTTATCCTATGTAGAAACCTAGTTATGGGTTATTAAATTTTACCTTTTTATGTCCCTATATATATTATGAATAAGATATTTTATTTACCCTTTTTGCGATGTGGGTTTTCAAAAAATTAAATTTTCAAATTTCAAAACCCTGATAATTGAGTACAAGGTAAAAATATGAGGATTGAATTTATTTAGGGTGTTTAGAATGTATCACTCTAAAATTTAAAAAAAATAACACTATAGTTGATATAATATTAGGAAAACAACACAAATCTTAAATCACCCATGAAATATATTTCATTAAATTTAATCTCTTAGATAGCCTATGGAATAGGAAACGTCAAAACTAAATTAAATTTATTATAGTATACCATAATAACCTAGCCATAAAATTTGTTGGTATTAATTTTAATTGTTTTTTTTTTGAAAATTTTGGTTTTCATTAATTAAAATTAAAAATAATACACATGTAAATAAAAAAAGAAATTTTTTCTGAAAATTACATTTTTTTATAAAAGAAATATTAGCCGCACATTGCATGCATATTATGAATTTTTTTACCACATTTATAAGAATTATTTTTTAAAATAAACATTGTTTTTGAAATAATAATATCAAAATTATCTTAGTGTGATTTTTTTCATAAATGTTTAATTTTTTGATGAATAATGATGATTATTGATTTTTATTAACAATGTGGTTTTCATTTAAATGAATATCAATGTTAAATTACATTTTAAATTGTATTTAAAGCAAAATTAGTTCAGATATATTAATATTTAACTATTTTAGGTCATTAGTTAAATTATATATTAACTGTTTATATTAAAACTTAATATACTTTTAAAAATTTTCCCTTTTAAACCCCATGTTTTAATTGTGTTTGGAGAAATAATTTTAATTTGTATTCCTGCACATATAGGAATAGAACTTTTATAAATGGATTAAAAGTTTAAAAAAATATTTTATATCATAAAATAATTTTAAATTAATTTTATACCATTATTAATACTAAAAGAATAATATTTAATTATTACAGTATTGGTATAAAACAAATTTACTGTGGGTTAAACTAAAAATATAATGGTGAAAAATGAATTAAGAACTTATCCAACACCCTTTAATGGACATACTTCAACCATATAACTTATATATGTCAATAATTAATAATTTTTAGGATTGTTTCATAAAAAAATACATTTTTAATTAATTATTGTAAAAAAATCCATGTGTTTCCTCTCCCCCACATAAAAAGGAGACCCCCTCCCTTCCACTCTTCAGACATTCAAATCCATTTGGTTAAGACACGGAATAGAAAATTAAATTAATTACTCACCACAAACATTATGGAGAACTTTTTTGGAAAAATAACTATTCAGTAATTTCTTTTGATGCAAACCTAAAGAAGTTCCTTGAAGTAGAGGAAAAATTCTTAAACGAGAGTTTTCATTTCGTTTCTTCTTCCAACTCACTGAAATATTATTAAATAATTATAATAAAATTACACCATTATATAACATATAATTATATTTAATTATGTTAATTTTGAAAACTATATCCATATACTATTCAATAAAATTGGAAATGAAAAAGTCGATCATGTATAAGGCAGACTACTACCTCATGGACAGATGTAATTCATTTTCCATCACCACTATCTAAGGATAGATGTAATAATGAATGTAAAATAATAATATGATATTTATAATATTTTATAATTATTTATTTATAATATCCAATATTTATTCTTAATTTTCTTGTTTCTTAAAACATGATAACATTGCTCGTTTTTATGGAGAAATACCGCATTGAGAAGCAATGTGATTCATTTTTCACTACCACATTACATGGAATGTATTGAGGATACATTTAATGAATATTTATGATATATATGATATGATATTGATTACATAATGTCAATATTTCATCGAATTTCTTACCCTTACACCTTTAAGGGAATGACAACATCGCTTGTGCGTATGTACGACCAACCATCTCCACGAAGTGATGGGATCTATTCTCTATGTTCAAATTTCAATAAATATTATAAAAACATATATAATGAAAAAAATATATTTATAACATTAATTTCATTATGGGTATGATTTATCTATATCTTATACCCAATAACAAGAATTTTCATGAAAGAACACGTATGAGAAAACAAGGAAATTAACACCCAAAACAATTAAAATAATGAAGGATTAATAAAGAACGAGTGACAAGATGTTATAAGAGGATCATATATGACATTATAAATATGAATATGGTTATGGTATAGATTAATAACACTATTAAAACCATTATTCATGAGGTTAAATGATGCCCAACTAAACAGAAGAGTGAGGAATGAGACTTCGTCTCAATTTTCCTTCATTGAGGAATATTTTATTGTTGTCCACCAAATTTATTTTATATAATGTACATACTGAACTGTTACATCCCAGGTAAATAAAGAATAAAACATTTTCATATTTATTAATATTTGAGAATTAAATATTAACTTTACTTTAAAGGGGTTGCTATGTTCGATAGCGTACCTGTTCCGCAATAAAGATATTCTTTGAAATCTTACGTCGCACACTAGTAATAAAATAATATTATTTTAAATGGTAGCTAACACGTAGCCGTCGTATTGGTGGGAATGAATAGAAATAACTAAAATATTATTATATATGTTTTTTAAATGTTTTTACATTTATCCAATAAAAGATAAAAGGCTTAAAATATGAGAAGAATTCAATTTTAGACATATATACTCTAATATTCACTAAAGGTCCACTTATCCCCTTTTGATGGAGAACCATCATTAAATATAGTTTTGGTAACTCTTATAAAATCTTTTGACCAAATAAAATTCTTTTTTATAATAGGGACATCAAAATTTACTTTGTGTAAATTTTTGTTATTTTTCCGATAAAGTAAATTTTTTTAATGAATAGTGAAAAATGTTGTATTTTAATTCAAAACCTCTTTTTAATCTAATTTGTTTATATGATTAGATTATATTTTGATTTGGTATTAAAGTTAAATTAGAAAATATATTTTCCATTTAATCTAATGGTGGTAATTGGAATTAATTTCATTTTGAATTTGGACTTAAACTAGTGTCAATCTTTTGGAATATATTGTTTCATAAAAACACGCTATTTGTTATGATAGTGGGAATTAATTAATAAATTAATCAATTTAACTTATATGTTTTGAATTTTGTAAAATATAAATCATTTTTGAATTCGGAATATCAAATATAGCTTAGGGTGAAGTTTTGGTATTTATCTGAAAAACTTCAATTTTTGATGAATAGTGAAACCACTAAGTGGTACTTAAAAAAACAGATTTCTTTTGTTTAAATGAAATTTTAAAACCTCTGTGTTTTGAATTTAAAAAATCCAACATACATGGTTGTTATTAATAAGTAAAATGTGGTTCAATGGGATTAAAATAATTTTTGGTGAATAGTAACTTTTAAGTTTTTAATCGCGATTAGAAGTAAATAGTGTAATTTAAGGTAAAAATAATTTTTTAATAATATTAAATGACCTTGAACCATGTACTAAACTTATTGGATGTGTCAAGGAAGACCAAGAAAATCCATGGGTCAACTTGGGGACCCCATGGATCCACTTAAGTAGGAAAATAACATTAATAACTTTTTATTTAAAGTTAAAATAAAAATGTCACAAACATGTGTTGTTTTACTAAAACAATTTTTAAATGGGGTTATAGAAGTCATATATTTGACTATAAATATTCATTAGAAATATAAAATGATTTCCTACATCATGATATTTTTTTTATAAATTTTAGACATTAAATAAATTAAATTATTTATGACACCATGAGGATGCAGCGATTACCTCATTATTTAAGGATTTAAATAAAATGAAAAGATAATGTAACATTTAAGACCTAAAATTTTAAAAAACCTATTTTATTGGTGGATTTCGAACTCTTATCACCTTATACTCGAAATATATAATTGTGGGACCTTTAAAAACTGAAAATCATTATATAATAAAGTAACATTTTATAACTTTCCAAGAGTGCCCCTCCTCTTCTCTTATAAAAGGCCCCCACCTCTACCACCTTACCCACACCTCTCAAGATTTTGGCTCGGCCAACCCCTTTACATTTTGTATCTCCACATCCCTATATTACTCCTAGAATCCTAATATTGGGCAGAAGTCTTTCCAAGGAAGCCTTTGATCTCAAATCAAAAAGAGTTACCCAATTTAAAGGTAGTGTCTTCTCTTGTGTTCTTTTGTTTTATTTTGCTTCTCCACCCCCCTAAACTCTTTTTATTCCTTTATTTTGTAACAAGAACAGTATCTTCAATATACTCTGAATTTTTTATGAGTAGTATTAGAGCTACACCTACACACACCTTCGTCTAATGGTTAAAGAACATACAGTTTCTGTGGTTGACGATTTTCTGCCTCATTAAACGATGATTGTTAAATATTATTTTAACACCTTTCATGGTGGCTATTAATATGTCACTATATTTATATATGATATATATTATGTTATGTTTTCCTTATGATTCTGTATTTTTCATTTTTGGCATACCTTTATGGTTTCCGTTGTGGGTAAACACGATAATTTAATTTTAGGAAGTGCAGACTACCGCCCCCTCAAAGTGATTTAATTCGTTAATGCCATATGTGGGACATATAAAGAATGGAGTTAATGTTATTATATATGATGTTATACTAGAAATATAATATACCCTTATATAATTAGGATTTCACTCCATTAAATACAAAATATAAATGAAAGTAGCGTTCATGCGTACGTACGGCTTACTGTCTCCATGAACGGTGAATTTCATTCCTTACCTATAAATGTTATATACTATTATAAATAAATTTATATACTGGATATATATGGTATATATGATATCCAAATCATTAATATCATTCTAGATATAGTGAAACTTTTACCACATGGACAACATGTAATTGTGAGAAGTCCATTTTTGACTTATGAACCAGATATTGACAAAACGAACATTATTAACTTAAATGTTTACATAATGTTTATAACATGGAAATAAGTGATATAAAAGGAATAGTAAGCTTGAAATAGGTTTTTAAACAAGTATAAATTAACACTAGTTTATTATTCGGGAGATTAAAGAGCAATCGAGTCACGTCAGACACGATGTAAGGGACTTTGTCTCAATCTCTTTTTATTGAGGCATATTTTGTTCTAATACAAGGATTTATTTTATACGGTGTATAAAACCCTTTGACTTTTAATTTTATACAAAAGGAATCTTTCTCTATGAATCATTTTACAGAACGACAAAAAGGAATGTTTCTTTTAACGTACGCGATGACAACGACCTTTTCCGCCGCCGCGAGTATTATTTGGTCTTTGGCTTCCTCAACAAGCCATGATGTTTTTTTAAAATGAAATAAATACCATATACTCTTTTATGTATTTTAGTATTGAAAATGGTTTTTATAATGGATTTGATATTTCAATATATTTACGTGATATATTGTGTTTGAAATGTGGAAATGTTTTCTTTCCATTATTTTTGTTTTATGTCTAATTATTTTAAAATGGTACTTGGAAATTTGATGGGTGGTTACGTGATAAACCATATGATGGGTGGTACCGTGAAAACCAGGATGGGTGGTTACTTTATAACCTCCAATGCATTGGGTATGGAAGTCGGCCGTATGGCTCTTCCATTAAGTGATATGTTTGGAAGTCGACCGTATGGTTATTCCATTTCAGTGTGTTTATGTCCCAAGTTACCTTTATATGTTATGTGTACTTTATATAGGTTTTATGGTAATATTTTGGTTACAAAAGGGTATGTAATGATCTTTTATTCAGTGAAGAGTGTTTTCTGCTTCATAATGGTTAAAATTATTACTTTGATAAAGTATTCATGGTTTACTTATTGATTTGAAAAACTAACAGTTATCCTTCTTTGTGTATCCCTTATCGAACTTTTTTTTCTCACCCCAAGTTTTTTTTGAAATGTCTTTCATAGTACTTAATGTGGAATAGGGTCAAGGATGAGATCAAGGAAAAGTCATGCTTTCTTAAAAATGGAACTAGAAATGACTTTTTTTGGAGTTCATGTTTTGAAAAAAAAAGAAACTTTGAAGAAGTGTCTACTATGTAATCTTTTGAGATGTAATAGTTATGATATAATTCTCTAAAACTCTAAACCTAAAAAGATCCTCAAAGGGAATTATTCATTTAATTCAATATTAAGTAATGTTTAAGGATGGTGCCTTATAGTTTGTATCAGAGGTCGGTTTAGACAACTTTAGGAGTTACAATTCTATTAAATGATTATCCAAACATATTTTTTATGGTCAAATTGAAATGATAGAGCATTTTAATATTACCATGTTTCGTCTACTAAGATATTTTTGTGTTAAGAATGTTTTTTCGTAGAGGGAACAAAACATATTTTCTAGGAAGGCATGTAGAGGGAAATGACCTTTCAAATATGTATCCTGAGATGGTCAGAATCAGAACTAAATAGTTTGTTGCAATGGTGGCTCAGTTGACTCAAGTGAAAAGTTTTGGTTGTTTTTATTGATGATATTTTGGTGTTTTCTAAAAGTAAAGAGGATCATGAAATTCATTTAAGTGTTATCTTGCAAACCTTAAATGAAAATAATCTATATGGAAAATTTAGCAAGTGTGTGTTTTAGTTACAAAAAATTTCTTTCATTGGTCACATGGTTTCAAAAAATGGAATAACTGTTTATCCTGCTAAAAAAAAGTTATTGAAGAATGTCCAAGAACCACAAATGTAACTGAGATCCGCTGTTTTCTTGGTTTGGCAAGATATTACCGAAGGTTTGTTAGAATGTTTTAAAGGTTATCTATTCCAATGACTAAGCTAACTCGGAAGGGTGTTATGTTCATCTGGACAAAAGAATGTGATGATTGTTTTCAGGAGTTGAAAATAAGATTGGTGAATGCTCCAGTTTTGGCACTTCCTTCTAGTAATAGTGAGATTGTTATATACAGTGATGCTTCGTTGAAGGGACTTGGTTGTTTCCTTATGCAGAATGATCGGGTAATTGCATATGCTTCACGTCAGTTGAAAAGACATGAGGTAAATTACCCTACACATGACTTGGAATTAGCTGCTGTTGTTTTTGCTCTAAAAATTTGGAGGCATCATTTGTATGGAGTAAAGTGTGAAATATATACTGATCACAAAATTTTAAAGTATATATTCACTCAGAAAGAATTGAACATGAGACAGAGCAGATGGATAGAATTAATCAAGGATTATGATTGTAAAATTAATTACCATTTAGGAAAAGAAAATAAAGTGGATGATGCTTTGAGTCAAAAAATTAATGCTTCATTAACAATGTTATGTTTGGAACAAGATCCTGTGGTTTTTGATTTGAATAAATTTGGCATAAAAGTTGTTGGTGCAGGAAGTTCCCCTGTTTTGTTTGAGGTATCAGTGAGATCATCTCTATCAGACAGAATTAAGCAAGTGCAGAAGAAATAAAGTGGGTTACAGAAAAAGGTAGAGCTAGTTCAGAAGGGTAAGTTGCCTAAATTTAATATTGATAATGATTGTGTTTTGAGGTTTGGGAAGAGATTATGTGTTCTTGGTGATTCACAATTGAAGAATGAGTTGTTATGTGAGGCTCATAGTTCCCCGTTTTCAGTTCATCCTGGTAGTTCTAAGATGTATAGAGATCTGCGGGAGTATTACTAGTGGGATGTAATTAAAAGAGATATTGATGATTTTAAAGTGAAGTGTTTGACTTGTCAGCAGGTTAAAGCAGAGCGGAAGTTACCAAAAGGGATGCTTCATCCTTTACCAGTGCCAGAGTGGAAATGGAAAAATATATCTATGGATTTTGTTGTGGGATTACCGAAGACATCTCATGGTAATAATGAAATCTGGGTTATTGTTTATCGCTTGACTAAATCTACTCATATCCATCCTATTCGGGATACTTTCTCTGTAGATAAAATTTCTTGATTGTATCTTAAAGAGATAGTCAGGTTTCATGGAGTTCCCCTATCCATTGTATCTGATCATGATCCCAATATTACTTTTATCTTTTGGAAGGGCCTTCAGAAGTTGTTGGGTACTGAATTAAATTTTAGAACAACTTTTCATCCACAATCAGATGGGCAGTCAAAATGAACAATTCAGTCTTTGGAGGATATGCTACGTTCTTGTTCGATGGATTATTAGGGAAGTTGGGACTAACATATTTCTTTGGTTGAATTTTCATATAATAACATTTTTCATTCCAGTATACAGATGGCTCTGTTTGAGGAATTATATGAGAAGCAGAGTCGAACTCCAGCTTTTTGGGATGAAGTGGGTGAATAGAAGCTGATGGGACCAGAATTAGTAGAAGAGATGGTAGAAAAAGTTCAGTTTATTTAGAAACACATGAGATAGCTCAGAGCAGATAGAAAAGTTATGCAGACAACAGGTGGAAGGATCTATCTTTCGAGGTAGGTGATCATGTTTTTCTCAATGTTTCATCGTGGAAAAGTGTGGTGCGATTTGGTAAGAAATGAAATTTGAGTCCAAGGTTCATTGGACCATATGAAATTCTGGAGAGAGTTGGAGCAGTTTCTTATCGAGTGGCTTTACCTCTGAGTTTATCGCAGGTACACAATATTTTTCATGTTTCGATGTTGAGAAAGTATATTCTAGATCCATCTCATGTTTTGAGCCCAGAGGTAGTTTAGTTGGAAGAGAATGTCTCTGATGAAGAACAACCAGTCGAGATTCTTGACCATAGAGAGCAAGTGTTGCGGAATAAGGTAATTCACCAGGTAATGGTTTTGTGAAAAAACCAAATGGTTGAAGATGCAACGTGGTAATCTGAAAATGCTATGAGGGATAAATACCCCCACTTATTTTGATAGGTGAATAAAATTGCAAGGATGCAATTCCCAAAAGGGGGGAAGGATGTAACATCCCAGGTAAATAAAGAATACAACATTTTCATATTTATTAATATTTTTGAATTAAATATTAATTTTACTTTAAAGGGGTTTCTATGTTCGATAGCGTACCAGATACACAACAAAAATATTCTTTGAAATCTTACGTTGCACACTAGTAATAAAATAATATTATTTTTAAATGGTAGTTAACACATAGCCGTTGTATTAGTGGGAATGAATATAAATAACTAAAATATAATTATATATGTTTTTAAATGTTTTCACATTTATCCAATAAAGGATAATGACTTAAAATACAAAAATAATTCAATTTTTGCCATATATACTCTAATATTCACTAAAGGTCCACTTATCGCCTTTTGATGGCGAACCATCATTAAATATAGTTTTTGTCACTCTTATAAAATCTTTTGGACCAAATAAAATTATTCTTTAGAATCGGGACATCAAAATTTAATTTGTGTAAATTTTTGGTATTTTTCTGATAAAGTTCATTTTTTAATGAATAGTGAAAAATGTTGTATTTTAATTCAAAACCTCTTTTTAATATATTTTTTTTATATGATTAGATTATATTTTTATTTATTTTTAAATTTAAATTAGAAAATATTTTTACCATTAATGGTGTCATTGTAATTAATTTCAATTTGAATTTGGACTTAAACTAGTGTCAATCTTTTAGAATATATTGTTTCATAAATACACACTATTTGTTCTGACAGCGGGAATTAATTATTAAATTAATTAATGTAACATATATGTTTTTAATTTTGTAAAATAGACATCATTTTTGAATTCAGAATATCAAATATATCTTAGGGTGATGTTTTGGTATTTTTCTGAAAAACTTCAATTTTTGATGAATAGTGAAACCACTAAGTGGTACTTAAAAAACTGATTTTTTTTTGTTTAAATGAAATTTTACCACCTCCGTGTTTTGAATTTCAAAACCCAGACATCCATGGTTTTCATTAAGAACTAAATTTTGGTTCAATGGGATTAAAATAATTTTTGGTGAATAGTAACTTTTATGTTTTTAATTACGATTAGAGGTAATTAGTGTAATTTAAGGTAAAAATAATGTTTTAATAATATGAAATGACCTTGAAACATTTTCTACCCTTATTGGATATGTCATGGACAACCATTAAAATTCATGGGTCATCTTGGGGACCCCATGGATCCACTTTGGTAGGAAAAAGACATTAATAACTTTTTATTTAAAGTTAAAATAAAAATGTCACAAACATGTGTTTTTTTACTAAAAAAAATTTAAATGGGGTTATAGAAGTCATATTTTTTACTATAAATATTCATTAGATAGATAAAAAATTTTCCTACATCATGATAGTTTTTTTATAATTTTTAGACATTAAATAAATGAAATTATTTATGACACCATGATGATGCAATGATTACCTCATTATTTAACGATTTAAATAAAATGAAAAGATATTGTAAAATATACGACTTACACTTCTAAAAAACAGATTGGATGGGTGGATTTAGAACTATTATCACCTTATCCTCGAAATATATAATTTTGGGACCTTTAAAAACCGAAACTCATTATATAATAGAGTAGCATTTTATAACTTTCCAAGAGTGCCCCTCCTCTCCTCTTATAAAAGGCCCCCACCTCTACCACCTTACCCACACCTCTGAAGCATTTGTCTCGGACAACCCCTGCCCATTTTGTCTCTCCACATCCCTCTATTACTCTTATAAGCCTCGATTTAGGTAGAAGTCTTTCCAAGGAAGCCTTTGAGCTCAAATCAAAAAGAGTTACCCGATTTAAAGGTAGTGTCTTCTCTTTTGTTATTATGTTTTATTTTACTTCTCCACCCCCTAAACTCTTTTTATTCCTTTTTGTTGTAACAAAACCAATATATTAAATATACTAGGATGTTTTTATGGGAATTATTAGAGTTACACCTACACACACCTTCGTCTAATGGTTAATGAACATACTGTTTCTGTGGTTGGAAATTTTCTGTCTCAGGAAACGGTGATTGTTAAAACTTCTTTTAACACCTTTAATAGTGGCCATTAATATTTCACTATATTTATATATGATATATATTATGTTTATTTTTTTACTTATTCTTCTGTATTTTTCATTTTTGTCATACCTTTATGGTTTCCATTGTGGGCAAACACAATAATTTCATTTTAGGACGTGCGGACTACCGCCCCCTCAAAGTGATTTGATTCGTTAATGCCATATGTGGGACGTATAAAGGATGGAGTTAATGTTATTATATCTGATTTTATACTGGAATTATAATATAACCTTATATCATTAGGATTTCACTCAATTAAATACGAAATAGAAATGAAAGTATCGTTCATGCGTACATACGGCTTACCGTCTCCATGAACGGTGCATATAATTTCTTAACTCTAAATGTTATATACTATTATAAATACATGTATATGCTGGATATATTTGATATATATGATATCCAAATCATGAATATCATTTTGGATATAATGAACCTTTGAACACATGAACAACATGTAATTGTGAGAAATGCATTTTTAACTTATGAACCAGATATCAAAAAAACAAACTTTATTAACATAAATGTTTACATAATTTTTATAACATGGAAATAAGTGATATAAAATGAATAGTAAGCTTGAAAAAGGATCTTAAGAAAGTATAAATTAAAACTAGTATATTATTTGGGATATTAAAGAGAAATCGTGTCATGTTGGACATGAGGTAAGGGACTTCGTCTCAATCTCTTTTCATTGAGGCTTTTTTTGTTCTAATACAAGGATTTCTTTTATAAAGTGTATAAACCCATTTGAATTTTAATTTTATACAAAAGGAATATTTTTCTATGAATCATTTTACAAAAAAATAAAAAGGAATGTTTCTTTTAATGTACGTGGTGACAACGACCTTTTTCACCTCCGCGAGTATTATTTGGTCTTTGGCTTCGTCAACAAGCCGTGATGTTTTTTTTAAATGAAATAAATACCATATACTGTTTTATGTATTTTGGTATTGAAAATGGTTTTTATAATGGATTTTTTATGTCAATATATTTAAGTGATATATTGTGTTTGAAATGTGGAAATGTTTTCTTTCCATTATTTTTGTTTTATGTCTTATGATTTTATAATGGTACTTGGACATTTGACGGGTGGTTACTTGATAAACCATATGATCGTTGGTGCCGTGAATACTAGGATGGGTGGTTACGTTATAACCTACAATGCATTGGGTATGGAAGTCGGCTGTATGGCTATTCCATTAAGTGATATGTGTGGAAGTCGAACGTATGGTTATTCCATTTAAGTATGTTTATGTCCCAAGTTACCTTTATATGTTTTGAGTACTTTATATAGGTTTTATGGTAATATTTTGGTTACAAAAGGGTAAGTAATGATATTTTATTCAGTGAATAGTGTTTTATGCTTAATAAATGTGAAAAGTATTACTTTGATAAAGTATTCATTGTTTACTTGCTGTTTTGAAAAACTAACAGTTATCCTTCTTTCTGTATCCCTTACCTAGATTTTTATGCTCACCCCAAGTTTTTTTGAAATTTTTTTCACAGGACATAATGTGGAACAGGGTCAAGGATGAGATCAAGGAAAAGTCATGTTTTCTTAAACATGGAATTGAAATGAATTTTTTTCTGGAGTTTATGTTTAAAAAAAAAAGAAACTGTATAGAAGTGTCTACTGTGTAATCTTTTGAGATTTAATAGTTATTATCTAATTCTGTAAAACTCTAAACCTAAAAAAATCTTCAATGGGAATTATTCATTTAATTCAATATTAAGTAATGTTTAAGTCCGGGTCCATATATGAACCTTTTAAATTTAATATCTTGAATCCTTCACAATTCATGGTATTTTATGTTTTAATTTTTATTATTTCATCCAAGGTTATTTTACTTGGAATGTTCAAATGGGTATGTTATTTCATCTCAATTTAATTTCATTGAGGCATAATGTAAATATATTCACTGATGTTATTTTATATGGGGTATATACATACCATTTTATAGTAATACCATGAATCATTAATACATAATGGAATTTTGGGTTTCAACTTTAATTATTTCATCCATTTTGATTTGAATTGAAAATTAACAAGTGGGAAATAATTTCGTAACTCAATTTATTTTTTTTAGGTTATATTACTTCTTAGTTTTGTTTGACATTCTTATATTATATGTGTAATGTAATTTGAATATATTATGTTGAAATTTCATTTGTTTTATTTTCATTTAAAATATATATGAATAATGGATTCATTGATCAATTCACAATTCAACATTATCATATTTATAAGGATTTATTTCATAATCACATTTTAATCTAGATTGTTTATTATTAAGTTTTCATTGATGTAAATTATTCAATCATTAGATAAAAATTATTTTTTTAATCTACTATATTCATTCATGTTTGTAGTAATAGTACCATTTTTTACACTCTTTTTTGCTTAAAATGTTTGGGAAATATTTTTTAATAAAATCTGACATCATTTATCTCATTGGTTAAAAATCCATTTTATTCATAATCCATGTTTGCAGAAATTGTTTTAAAAAATTATTTAAAATTCCCAAAATTATATATTGAAGAAATTTTAACCCATTTTTTATTTTTTAGAAAACATTTTGAAAGGAATATTCTTGTTTCTTTCCCAATGTGGAGCTTTTTACCCATTTTTCAGCACGGTAAATTCAATATTTTTTTAATTATACTACATGTATGAAATTTCCTAATATATTGAACTCTCATTTTCTTGAAGAATCATATATAGGGTTAAAATATTTTTTAAGTAATTTTTTCCCTATTATTCTATAAATTTGTAGTTTTAAAATTGATTTTCAAAGCTGAAAGTATATTTTCCCCAAGAATGTGCTAGAGATATTTATAGGGTATTTATATTCATCAACAACAAAAACTATTTATTTATCTTATTATACAATTGGGATATACTTTATTGATACCATCCTAATTCATTCTATGAATTCATTTTTATCATTTTTACATAGAAAAGTATTAAAATTCACTTTACTGGATCATTTTTTAGTCATTAATATAACCTCTAAATACCCACTTGCATGTGATTGTTAGAAATTTCATTTCCATTAAATGTACATAATATTTATCATGGATATACTTACTTATTAAGCTATATATTATTTCTACATATGGTGTTTTATATTGAAATTTATTTGATTGACTTGGGAAATATTGATAATTTGTATTCTTTAATCAATATGAATATTTTTTAATAAGGACTATTGTTCATAACTAAAATATATTATTTGATATATGACGAATTATGTGGACATAAAGATATAGATGGATCTCGGTTATAGAGATCCCCTCAATGAAGTGGTATTCTAATGCTACAAAGAAATTGGAAAGCATTAGTTAAATGTGTTTATTATTTATAAATACCCATCGATTTGAAATTGTATCAAGAAAGTTATTGACATTAGAGGTGTCATGATACCTGAGATGATGGAATCTAATAATCATGAGTTTTCTTTATTGATAATTTAGTTATTATTATCCATGATATATTCATAATATTGTTATATATAGATTCAATTCACACTCAGTTGATTGATTTAATGGAATAGGTTTTGAGTTATTTTCCTTCATATATTGGTTATTACTTATACATTTATGATATTAATATTATTTATTAAATCGAATGTATTTTTAGTTATTTTCTATTATATATTAATTATTATAGAGAAATTGTATAAATAGAATGTGTGTTTAGTTATTTACCTTTCCCATTGATTATTATCATTCATTCATGATAGCTCTCACTATAATTAATCCTCAATAATAATTCAAGAAAATACTAATTTCTTTTTCATTTCTATGGAATCTAGGTAGTGTACTAGTAATGATATGATGGGATATGCTAGATGGAAAAATTATCCTCTGAATAAAATATTTCATTTTTTGTTTTAAATTTTAATATTGGAATCATGTTTATATGTAGTTTAAAAGAGTAATAAACAATTAGGTCAAATTGGATTTGATTTATTATATCACATTCTGATGTAATAAAGTAAGAAACTAGCTTTGGGTTACTGAGGTTAGGGTCGTTACAATGAAAAAGATGGAATTCTTTGAGATGTAGTTCAACAAATAATGATGCAAGTATGAGCCAATTTAATACCATAAAAGAGTAGAAAAATATAACTAGTGCCTGTGTTTTATATTAATTTCCGAAAAAAACATGATATTAATGATGTTCTATGTTATCCAAAACCACTGAACATATGTTGGGTTCATGTGATAGAAATGTTTTTCAAAATTATGGAATAAATTTGATTAATTGTATATAGTTTTGTCTTCTTATTCTAGAAATGTACAAGTATAATTTTTTTGGATTCAATGATTTTGTTACATTAAATAATAATTAAAGTATATGGATTATTTTTTATCCTGTTCAATCTTCCTCACCATATATATATATATATATATATATATATATCAATCCCTATTCATTATATCAATGATTATTCCAAAAAATAACTCCTTTATGTAAAATTGTTTTCCAACTCTAACCTCTTATCATAGAATTTCAATTATTATCAAATTATTTTATATAAATACATGATGTTTCTAATGTGAAAATATTTAAAATTGTTTTTTTACTAATATATACTATTAAATACTTTCCAAAAGTATGAATTTTTTCTGATTGGAACACTTAAAATAGTTTGTCTTATCGGATTTTTAATCTTGTTTTTGAGTCTCAATGGATTCATTATAGTATAAAATGGTATTTCATGTTTTATAATCATGTACTTTATACATATTGAAGTCTTTAATTTTATAATCCATAATTCAATAAAAAAATAAATTTCAGGCCTTTCTGAAAAATATTATTCAGATCACAAATCCTGACATAATTATCATATTTTTGAAATGTGTTTGAAAAATATTTTTAACTGAATAGATTTTGGAAAATAATTAATACCCATCAGATCTGACTAGATCATAATTGGAATCAGATGTGATTTTTTTTTAGAACTACATAATTGTTATTTCATTTCTTACATAATAATCATGATGCTATTCACATTGAGAATAATATGTATAACAATGTGATCTTATTGCATTATTTATTTTTAATATAAAATGAAAGGATCCTAGAAATAACTAAAAATATTTTGATGTAGTGAATATTAATCATGATCTTGGGGAAAAATATAATGGAAATTTTTCTTTTAAAAAAAATCTTTGGAAAAATTAGGAAAAAGATTTTTTCCTAATAAAATTTAAAAGGATGAATGTTTTGATATATATTCAAGTAGCATTTCAATTTTTTTGACCTAAATTACATCACCCTTACTTGAATCACCTAGTCTAGGACATAGAGATAATTACCTCATGTGTTCCTCACATATACGAGAGGATACTGGCTAATAATGTGGCTCTGAAAGGTGAAGTGGGAAGACTATACTTTTAGTATTGAAATAAATACATAAGAATAAAAAAATGAATAATAAATCATAAATTTATAATAAAACATAGTAATTCTATATCATATGGAATTTCAGATAACACATAGTCATATAATGTAATAAATCAAGGACCCTAATATTATGGATCCAACCAAAGTATAATCAAGAAATGGAAAAGTAAAATGAGTCATCACTCTAGAGTGAATCCTCTTATCACCTCCAAACACCATGCTCCATATCCATAGCTCCATATCAATTGATGGATTATGATTATCATACCCCTAATCACAAATCACGAACTACAATTGAGATGCCTAGGTTGGGTGTGGTTATAAACCTAGTAGGGAATTGTCGATGAGTCCTTAACTCAAGTGCATATATATAGGGGAAATTCTAAAACATGAAAGTAATTAATAACAAAATAATTATCTACAAAAGGATTACTTCATCATTTTCAAACCACGATTCCATGAACTTGGACTCCACCTTCTTCTACACTATTCTATTAAAGATGCCAATGTCATTAATAAAATTTCTCAAAACATGCAATAAGGTCCATGAATCATTTCATCTCCCTACTCACATCATTCATATGTTCTCATTCAACCTTTAAGGAACACCTCACACCCCACCCTAAGGTGGTAATATATCTTCACATGAAGGTACACCAACCTAATAGGCATTATCAATTCGATCAAAATCACTACTGTATGGCCTTTCTCCCATGTAATCATATACTTTACCCCATCATGTTTACTCCCACGTAGATTGAACATGCACGTTTTCTTTGAGTTGTACCATTAAGAATTCATAAGTCATTGACTATTGTAACAACACCCAATCCTCCTGCATGGGGTCCCTTTTTCAAATATTGAGCAACACAACCATCTTGATACCTAAATAAAGTATTTATCGGATATTAAAAACCCATAATAAAATCATGTGATATAAAAAACTAGTTATATCAAGCATGGTTCTCATAAATCCACACCCAAACACATGAGAAAATTACAAAAATAATAGGTCACAATGTACACATGAACATGCCATTATATCATTAAAATAACCACATACAAGGTCCCTATATGATAAGTAGGATCCCACCTCAAGAACATTATTTCTTAAATCCATGTTCCACTAAAGGGGTCATCAAATGTATCACATCTGTTCACCAACTAGAACTAGACTGCACACAAATTAAATCTTACAATCAATTATAGTCTATCATAAAAGGTTTATAGAGTGAAATTAATAAGGCAAATCATGAAAAGAAATAAGAAACACACAGGATTTCTAAAATACATCGACCATGAATGGTAAATCTAGATTCATTCAAGTGAAAGGTTGTCCACACTCTCAATCTTATTCCAATATATCAATGAATAAAGATTCATCCCAAAGAAAAATATAGGGTTTATAGATACAATGAACATAGTTCAGATATGTGGTAAATTTCTATATAAGAAGATGAATTTTTAGGTCAATAAATGTTTACCAATTTGGAGCTAATGGAATGTTCCTACATCAAATCACCAAAGGAAGGATAGGGAGAAAATATCATTCAAAGCACCAACCTTGTTTTATGTGGATTGTTATCCCTCATAAGAAGAGCAAGGTAAAGGGTTGTCAAGGAAGAAATAGAGTGAAACCCCCATCAAAAACACATTTAATTAACCTAACATATATTTCTTTATAAAACAAATGAAACCCATGGAGTTCAATATGCGACTCAACAATTTCAAATTTTTTGAATAACACTCATTATAGAATTGTGATTCCCAGCATGGCCATGATGGGTTTGAATGCTTCTTACCTAATAGATAATCTACAATGATCCACCGCATTTTGGTGTTGAAACCTTTATCATTTTAGACTCAACACACTATCCACCAAAGAATTGTAAGGTGGATTTGGCCATGGGTCATATGAGGGATCACATCGCTACATGCATGAGGCTATTCCTATGTCACACAGGTAGGTTCTTAGATTAAAATAGAATACAAAATAGCTTGGTTCTACCCATGGTGAACCTAAAATTGACCCAAACCATATTTAAGACACTAGGAGACGTCTAAAACTTCCTAAAAAAAATTTAACCACAACAAATTTTAAATATTACATTCCTTTAAAATTGAGTTCATAAAAAATATCCCCCTCATACTAATTCTTATCCTAATGAATTGTCTCTAGAGGTTTGATAAAAATGCTTATCCCATTGAGCCCACACATCTGCCCCTCACTCCAAAATATCTTATTAGATTTCAATATGATGTAAATGAACTCAAAAAAGTGGAACCATATCCCCAATTATAACATTCTAACTCAGGTCAACAATTTGAAAATATAACTCAACAAACGTTACATGTAGTTCCATCTCAACATCCTTACGACCAATCAGATGTGGAAGATTAGGATTATATCTTTTTACATGATATTTATAGAACATGTCATGCATAAATAGATGTCATAGAGGAAGGTAAAATAATTAATACACTTTTCTAACATGATCAATGATCTCAAATGGACCCGTAAAATGCATCACCAACTTTACATTCTTCCAAAAAGGAGGATTCCCCAACTGAGGTGACATCCATAGGAAAACCTGGTCACCCATGGAAAAATCCAAAGATCATCTCTTATAGTCGGAATACGATCATTTCATACTCCGAGAAGTAACTAAATACTTCATAATAAAATAAACCCTCTTTAATATGACATATACTATTCTTGGTATAATAGTAACTACTTGATCGGCCTCATTCCAACATAGCAGATAACAACATGGCCGACCACAAAGAGACTAAAAAGTAGCATATGAATAGAATTATAGAAGGTGTATTTCATTAGAATTATAGAAATTCTATATCATCATCCCATGATCCAATAAATTATAGTATGTACATGTGAATAATATCATCCTAGATCTGGATAATCCTCTCTGACTATACATCCTCCTATGGATGATACACTATAATTAGTTTTTAAAAGGGTTCCCAAAGCCTTCTGGCGGCCCTTCTAGAACCAAAATTTTAAACACATGTATTTTTATTAATATAGTATAATAAAAACTACATGAAGAAATAAATTATCTCAAAAAAAATCTTCACCAAACAATTACGTGAAAAATTCCCTATGATTTTCATAAAATGTGCCACTTTCATCATCCGATCAACTATCACCCATATAACACATTGACCTTTATGGGTTCAAGGAAACCTCATCCTGAAGTCCAACATCTTGTAATATAAATTAAACATAGGAACGGTAATTGAATGATGTATTCCACTAGATCACTAATGGCTAACCATAACTCTCTTACAGGTAAGTAATCATGATAAAAAAACATGTTATGTCTTTCATCATACAAGACCACCAAAAATTCTGTATGATAACATGATAAATCTTAATCAAACCTAGATTAATCACCCAATTCATGGATTGGGAATCCCCCATTGGATATTACCTCCTGAAGGTAGTAAATACAGCTCTCCCATGGATATAGATCATGTCATCACTATCTGAAGACAATCAATGAATTGGGTCACTCCATACCGACGAATCCTGTATCATTATACACCAAGTGTCCTACTCATAAATAACTTTCACTCAGTCCACCAATGTAAATTTTATAACCAAAGGTGAACCTATCATCAATCAACGACCCTAAAATTAATCCATAATCTACTCATCCATAAAACTCAACAGGTGTCATTTCTCTTCTGATAGTTTGTCTTTACAATCATGTTTTTTCCAACTGATATCATCTATAATGTCATTAACTTTCACTGATGAATAATATATCCGAAAATAAAAGGATTGTAGATACTCAAAACCAAAACCACTATTTTATATTCAATTATAAATGATATAAGATGTAACTTATGATTTTGAGGTCTGTAAATATGAAAAATATCTCCTCAGTGGTATAATGTCACTCATAATTCTGAACATAAACTATAACTTCCAACTCCAGGACAAGAATATGATTATATCAATCATGGGGACATATCTAGAAATACCCATAAGAAACTACTTTTCCTCTATACATTATCACAAAACCCAAACCAACATGTGAGGAAACACAACATTCCACAAAATTAATAACAATCTCAAGAAATATCAGAATTTGTATTGATTTCAACCTCCTCTTCAGCTTTAATAAATATTCTTTGTAATGATCTATCCACTCAAAAAAATACCTTATTTTTAATCATAGTTATAGGTATTTCCATATGAGAGAAGTCTTTAATGAACCTCTTATAGTAGCAATCCATACCAAGGAAACTCCTAATCTTTAAGACATTCCTAAGGCATGCCCAATACACCACCACATATATATTCTCTACAGGAATTTAATTTTGTTGCCTTAGAAATCACTTTCCTAAGGAAGCTAAGCTCTTGAAAAAACATTCACACTTTAAAATATTTGAATAATGATGATGTGATCAATGAATTCTCAATATGATGTCATGGTGTCTACTTTTTTACTCTAAGTTCCTTTAGTATATCGGGATATTTCTTATGAACACCATAATGAATAATTCTAGGTATGGATGGATTATCACATTCATGAGATCCATAAACACCGCTGGTGAATTATTAGCACAAAATCCATCACTATGTAATCATACAATACATTTTTATTTTAATAAAAATTTTAGGTATATCAACCTATCTAAATTGAAGAAGTCAGTATCCCAATAATAGATAAATTTTAGAGAACCACTAGGATCATCACAACTAATCAAACAATTCACTGATCATTAGAAAACGTAACTAATTATTCATGGTTACATTTTTTAGATTTCCATAGGCCACACATAACCAAAGACTACCATATGTTTTCTTTCAAACAACATAAGATCACCCCTGGGAGGTATTATCTGTTTGATAAAAAATTTTGCCTCCTAATTATTTATTTTTACCTGATGTTCATTAAAATATCACTACAACATTAGATTTGAAGGAATCTATATAAGTTTAATCCCAATACATTTTTGATCTCAAATTCAATAAATATATCTAAATGTTTTTTTGAGAAATTATTTTTTAAATAAAACCTAATAATTGTACAAAACACAAGAAAACTTAGGGAAAATAGCAACTATTCTACTATAAGAACCAAGCCAATTATATGTGTTATAATATATCAAAACTAACTCATGTATAGTCTCTTTATTCCTTCTCTATCATCCCGTTCACCTTTAAATACGAACTTCTCTCCCTTAGGTGTAGTAAATGATACCCATCTCTAGATAATAATCCAACGTCAATGTATCTAGGTTGTACTACTCAAAGAAAATATACTTGATGGTCACTTGTGTAAGACCCTCTCTGCTTCCCACCTAGTTCAAAACAATCCATCACCTCCTGGAGTTCCCCTAAAAGCATAAATGTGGCCAACTTCACCTGTAGATCCTTTAGTGTCCAATACATGTGGAATATTTCCTCAATAATTAATGTCAAATACTTATAATCTTGAGGACCCTAAATAATTTGGAAGGTTGGTGTATTATGACAATTTATGTCTTGAGTATAATCAACCATTTTTCTATGTGTCACTATTCCTTGAACTGACACTAACTGGAAGATTTGAAGCTATAATGGTTCCAGTTACTAAAACACTGGATCTAGTGAAAGAGCATAATCAAGTGTATCATCTTGCACAACTAGTGTTGGAATGGGTTCTCCCTCCCTAGAACAAGAATTTTGGTTTTCTTTTCCAAGAGGTCCCCATAAATGTCAATGAGGCAGTATTTTATGGAATTCCCAATGAATACATTGAACACCTAAAATAGTTTTGTTAATATAACTACCTTATATGTTTGTAGAATCATAGAATAGATTTTTTAAAGAAAATCTATCCTAACAGGATACATAAAATAATAGTGCATTACCTTCCTAACATTACCCAAATATAAAACATTACTCTCTATACCTGAAAATGAGCCAAATTCATATATATAAATATATAAATACTATAATTATTAATTTAAATTAACTATAAGTTTAGTACTAAAAATCCCAAAATAACAAATCATATTTCAAGATATTTAAATAAATGAAATCCCACCCATAAAAACAAGATTTATATATATGAAATATGATCCTATATCCATATTAATTATGTAATAATGCACCAAAATACTATAAAATATAAAAAAAACATAAATAATATCAGTATGAAACCATAATTTTGTAACTTTAATACCAATCCCATCACTAGTAACCCACAGGTGCATCAAAAAATAGATATCTAGGCACTTACATGACTCACCTATCTTAATTACACATAGTATATCTCCTTTATACCTACCCTAAACACTGTTAATATGAATTGAAAAAAATCAAACTTTGATACCAATTTATAAAACCTCAACTAGACTAACTTGGTTCGGGTCGTAGAGCTACATAACCTCATGGATTACTCCCTATATTCATGAGGTTTTTGGCTAGCATTGAGGGTATAAATAGTTTAGTGATAAAGCTATACACTAAATATCAAAATTCATACTTAATTATATCAATTAGAATAAATAATAACCCATAAACTCATAATGGAACTATATTATAACATATTATATATCATAAAGAATGTATGATAACATAGAGTCTTATAATGTAATAACCCAAGGATAACCAATGTGGTGGGAAAATACGAGTATAATGAAACAATAAAATTTAAAATATGACATAACTGAAGATTTTATACTATTATTTCCTTTGAAAACTATTCTCTGTATCCTCAACATGTTTTTTTCAGGCCCTATACCTTTCTTAAATCACTGATCATGAAATCTTCATGTGAATTGTGATTCCCATGCAAAGCCTGAGTATAAACATAGAAAGAAACCAAAAATGTATCCTTAACATAATTTCATATATATATATATACATATCTATCTGTGTTTCTGTAGGGTATATTCCACAATATGAATGTAATGCATTAGTAACAATCAACCACACAAGTGTTGGGTCATAGTGTGATAACCAAGGTACATCAAACCCCAACCCACTTACTTCAGCACTATGTTGGAAAGGGTACCAATTCCTATAAATGCATGTATTGAAACATTCCACAAGGTCCACATGTAAATTTAATATCATAAAACCATTGTTCATATATCTGCGATCAACTTTTAAGTATCACCTTTTGGCCCACCCTAAGGTGGTCATCAATCCTTGCCTGATGGTAAGGACACCTGACCTGACCAAAGAATTAGACCACAATCACCCTTATATGGACACTCCCCTATGTTTTCATTTCGAAAAATTGTACACACTTCACCCATGTATGTTCTACACCCAAAATGATTGAAGATGTCCTTGATACTCGACTAGTACCATCAATAAAGCTTATGTCCAAAGCCAATGTCAAAACACCCATGCTCTCCCTAAAAGGGGTCACCTAGCCAATTCTGAGTAACCCAGAGATCGTGATATCTAAAGTAAATGTTCACAATCTATTAAATACACATAGTATTGTCATATCATAATAAGAACAACACATCATATCAAGTATGGTATTCACAAGGCTACACACACAACCACCAAAACACACATTAAGAATGCTTTTTGATGCACATAAGAACATACCATCATATCATACCAAAAAATATAAGGTCAATATGTGATAAGGATATTCCTACCTGAAGCATGTTGATGAAAAAAATCCATGTTCTTCCAAGGGAATCATCTCCATTATCACATCCATACAGTAACCATAATAATTCCACACTTTTAGGATATCCTGAACAAATTCTAATCAATCATAACAAGTGTTATAGAGTGAAATAAAAAAATTAAATCATTAAAATAGTGTTAAACTATAAAATATTAACAAATTATATCCACTAAAATTTTTAGATAAATATTCAATTAAGAGAAAGGCTATCCACTATCGATTGGATGCTAATATATCAACTTACAAATAATCCTCCTTGAGATCAATAAGAGGTTTATAGATCTATCCAAAATAGTATATACCAATGGTCAATTATTGAAGAAGAGGATATGAGGTTAGGTCAAACAAACATTACCAATTTGGATCTAATGTATTGTTCCTTAGTTGAACCACAAAAGTGAGGAAAAGAAGAGAACACCATTCAAATAGTTACACCAGTTTCATCTGTATCATTATCTTGCATGAGAGGAAAAAGAGAAAGGGTTATCAAGGAAAAAATTGAGTCAAAACCCTATCAATTACTCCCTCAATTAATTGTACATTGTTCCCTATTTTAAATGAATGAAACCCACAATTCTCAATGTATTATTCAGATGTAATAGAAATTTTAATTAGCCATCACCCCCACTTGGTGATTCCCACCATGATCAGGGTAGTTTTGATTAGTCCTAGACCAAGATATCCAACACTATGACCCACCATGTAATGTTTTATATTCCTTTCCCTTTTTAACTCACCACCCCTCTACCATGATGTGGTGAGGGAAATGTGGTCATAAATCAGAGGATGAATCATAGTGATAGACACCTAATACCACACCCTTACTGGTCTTACATGTGTCACACAAGAAGGTACCTGGTATAAAATGTCATATACCATAGTTTGTTATTGTACATGGTGCACATAAAAATAGGAAAAACCTTGTTCAAGACACCATGAAACCTCTACCTCTTCCTGAACATAAATTAAACGATATTATAGATCAAAATTATATACCTTTAATATTAAGGATATTATATAATGAATTATAAGTTACATAGACTGAAATTCAAGACTCAAATATATATATAGAGAACCTGATACTATTATTAATGCATAATATTTTACCTAACAAAATAAAATTGTTTTCATTATCTTTTTAATTTATTGATTTTTAAATCACCACTTTTTTTTTAAAAAAAATTGTTGATTAAAATGTAGTTGATGAATGATGATTACATATAAAAAATCTAAACTTCCAGTAATTAATGATTTTTTATATTTGTATAAAAATTTTGTAAAATGAACTTAAACACTATAAAACTATTACAGACAAAAATATCCAAAGTGGTTATAAAAAGTCAATATGAAATGATTGATGGGTGTCTAAATCACTGCTAATTGAGAATAATACCATCACAATGACCCATATTTTATAATATGTTTTGTGATATTAAATGTGGCATCATATTCCATGATGATACAATTTTTACATGTTTATAATGGACCAACTTCATTTAATCCTCACAATTCGATCAGAAGTGAGACACAATATTATATTGGCATGTTAAGTAGTATCCTAAATCTAACACCTATAATAGAAGGATCTAGAATACGATGTAGACATAGGGAATAAATTTAATTTCCCTCAATGAGTTATTGTGATGATACTAACATCATTATAGAGGGTAGTGTACTTTAATATTTACGACATCCCTTGATTTAACATGGAATTGATATGATGTGGGGTTACACGAGTGAATTTAGCTATGTGTGAGTTAATTTAATTCTCTTTTTTATCTAATGGGTTAAGATAAAACTAGAATTGTCATTGGAGTAATAATAGATCATGAAAATATACCAAATCCCATCATAGGGGTGAGGAACAATATTATCTTATCATTGGAGTTAAAAAAAATATTGTCCATTTTTCTTCTTTTGTGGATGGTCCAAGGATTTAGTTTTCCTTATATTGGGAGTGCCAATGACTCTAGTAAAATTATTTTAGCCTTTGAAATGATTGAAAAAAATGTCTTACTTATCAACATATTAACATTACCTCTTATCAATGATTTCAATGTGATGATGAATTTATAATTGAGTCCTAGATTTTTTATGGGAATATGGTAGTTAGTTCGGTTTACGATATATTCTTATCACATGATTTGTGATTTGAGTAATTTATGATATCTTCCCATATTCATTCATAAATATAACTCATAGTTTAAGGTTTGGTGTTACCTAACATCTAATGAGTAAAAGGAATTTTTTATTCAAAATTATGGAAAATTCAACCCCCACACATTATTTTCAAGCTTTAGAGGTAGTAAAAACTGTTCATTAGATTATGATCTATTAATTGGAATGAGTTGGTTGCAAAAACCCTTATTGTTTTTATGAATTTTAATATTGACAGTTTACTATGTACACATCACCGGTTTTGAGGAATGATTTTTTTTAAATATATATACTTGTTTGGATTATTAAAATTAACCTGGAGTTCGATTTGGTTTTCATGATTTGGTTTTTTATACTATCTAGGTTTTCATCCTTCATACTTTTTTTCATATTGACCTAGTTTGGATCAATATTTTTTAATGTCCATACTATGTAAAAATACATACCCCTACATGCATAATTATACATTTTATGTATTTTACACAAATTATCAATACTACATTGGTGAAAGAGTTAGTTATTGATCGATCAAGTGAAATTCCTAGGTTCAGTTGATGATTAAATTCCATAGATTAGACATATATTGAAGTTTCATAGATTATAAAATTTCCCCATTCCTTTTATTTTTCATTAGGGAACTTTTTATTGGGAAGGTTAGTAGTTTATTTTAATCATTGTATTTTCATTTTAAATTTACATTATATTTTATAAATTCTTAAAAATTATATTTTTATGATCCTTAAATGATTAAAAAAAATATCCATTGCAATTTATGTTTAACAATATATATTCCCTATCATAGGAACTACCCATTACTTAGAGGACTATTTCACTTATTTGTGTGATTATAGCTTCAATTTTTGTTTCTAATCTATGATCCATTAGAGGTTTCCATAGAGAAACACTTACTCGATCTCATCATCAACCCATGAAAGACCCTAATGACATTGGGTCATGTCTAAATTATATCAAATCATACATTAAGTTTTAAAGACATTGGAGGATCATGAATCATATTGTTATATTTAGGATATGAATTTTCCACATGTTAATTCTTGGATAACAATTCATATGAGGTGAATCATCAAATAAATAATTTTTTTTCTTATCAACACATCATTGATTAGGGTTTGATCAATATTTATAATTTTTTGTTTGAGTCATTTCACAGAGATATCAGTGGGGGAATACATGTAAAATTATACATCATTCTACATGAACAAATTATGATTCCACTATTGTAAAGAGGTTCTAACCCCATGAAGTTATACACATGGTTTATAAAAATGTGGGTATAAACTGATTAGAGTTTTTCTATACCCATAGTCTTGTATGAATTGTGGATATATAAAATCTATACAAATTATTTTTACTCAACCTTTGGTATAGAGGGGAAAATAATTTCACCTCACCACTCTACCCCCTCACTCATCGGGCCGCAACCCCCATGTAGGCCCCTTTCCCTCCACCTCACATTTCCCTCACATGATGCCCCTTATCCTCCTATGGTCCACATACATCCCCACTTCTTCTCCTCCTCTAGTCTACGTGCATCCCCCTCCTCTTCTTCCTCTGGACGAGCATTGCCTCCTGGGTCATGCATCACCCCCTAGGTAGAGATTTCTCTCACCCGACATGAATCCCCCTAGGCTGATCATCCCCTTATACTAGGTCAGACATCCCCTCTAGTGGAACAACCCACCTTGGTCAAGGATCCCCTCTAGTCGAGCCTCCCCTTCAATGTTTTCATGATTCGGGAATTCATTGATAGTGATTCCATGATGTTCTTCTGGTATGGTCAATTGATTCATTGTTTAGATTGAGTCTTGTTGATTTTATTTGTATCATTTCATATTTTTTTAATTATATTTGATATATAATAGATTTTTTTCTCAAAACATAAAAATAGTTATCATTGTTGTGTTTTTAGAAATAAATCATTGGAAGTTCACATAAAATATACCATGAGAATAGGATTTCTTTATGATTTAGGTGAAGAATATAAGATGTGTTTCTAGTTTCAAATATAATATCATATTTTATGTGAAATCATTCAAAGATCATAAAAAAGAAAAGAATATTTTATGTGTATAATTATTCATAACATTGATGCTTTGTGAATGCAATTGTCATGTGAATGGAGTGTTATAATTTTAAAATGAAAATTTTATCTAATGTATACTATTTAAATATCCATGAGATGTATGTGAAAGGAAATCATTTTAGGGATATATGTGATGTTCTTTTTGTATTCACATAAATTTGAATGGGTAACCAAATTTTATTGAGTTATAAGTTTTTATCTAGATGCCAAGTACCCTATAAACATGGAATTCACTCATGAGAAAGGGGATGAAACTTTTTAGAGCTGTGATATTTTCTCCATGTTATTTTGTTCAATGAAATAAAAACACTAGTTGAAGGATTCATTTTTCAGAAAATATTTTCCTTCACAAATAATTATATATGTGTGAAGTATGTGTTGTATACAATTTCTATTCAAGTGTTGTTTTATATCAATATTCTTTAAGAGTAATTTTCTCCATTTAATTTATTTTTGAAACAATAATTCATGGAGAATAAAATTATTGAACCAACAACATGAGATATGATACATATTTCATGAATGGATCAAATACTATTTTTATTATAATTTTATATACTCTATAATAATCCTAAATATGAAATGTTAAGAATTTATAAACATTAAATAGACTCTAATTTAGCGGCATTTTACCCATACTGAGCTATAATAGAATTATCTCTTGTAAGGAATCCTGAATAGGTGAGAACATGCTACTCAGTTCATCTTGGAAGATATAAAAGTATAGTCTTCTCTATTATAGAGAATTTATTATAGTGTAACTGATTGGGATTATGTTGAATAATCTTTATTGGATTATATTACCAATCATAGTAATTAATTTGATTTTTTTGAGACTAAATCATGTAATAATATTATGTCCCTATTATTTTAATTTTTACTACATCCAGGTAAGGTTAAATTTTTATTTTTTTATTATAACCTAATATTTCTATAGTGGTCAATATAAAAATAATGAAAAAGGTATAAAATATTTATTTATTCAAACCCCACCACATTTTCTATGGTAAAAAACCTACATTGGCTCCTAAAATCACACCAAGTCTCCCTACTACCATACAATACATTTATAGAGTTTAGTATAGGGATTTTAATGTGTATAAAGAAGTTATATTTTATGATTATACGAGGTATTATATATATCTTCATATCAAGAAAATTGGCTCACATCTTAGTTATGGATGTGATTATAGTAGGAATTCATGACCCAATAATGGATCATTAAAAAATAACTCCATTATATTAACAGCTATTAAAATTGATAATTTTATGTTTTAAAGTATCTAAAAAAGGTATTGTTTGTCAGATTCTATCTAGATATGGGATAACAAAATTATCATTGTATTGTTCCACTATAATGACACATACCACTCTATCATAGACATGGAACCTTCATTGTTCCATTACGGTTTACCTTTTTTATCATCCCTTTATAGGATAGTGGTAAGAATTTTATCTCTCATACTGAGAGGGTTGAAATTGGTGATAAAAAATAAGGCACATATAATAAAAAATTGAATTTTATGTAACTATTATTTATTTAAGTTCTAATAGTTTTATATTTTATAGTACATATCAATTTTTTAATTAGGGTTTACATTGTTGATTGGAAGATAACTATTTCTCCTTATTAGAGAATGGATATAAGATGGATGTATCATACAAATAAGATTTCAACTGAGTATCAAAATAATTTGGAGAATTTATTATATTTTTAATTTAACAATGCTTCGGATGGAGGTTGTATACAGTGTCCATGATATAAATTTTTTGGAAGACCATGGCTATGTTGGTAAGAAGTTTTCTGTCATAATATGAAATTTGGATTTCAAACAAACTATTTTTTTGTATCAACATGGAGAAACGAGTCAATCTACAACTGTTAATGAATGAAATGAAATAAGTGACATGGAGAATTTGATATTTTATTAGTTTCCATTTGTGAATCATCCCAAGATAGATAGTATTATAGAGAAATATGACAATTATATATGTACACATTGTGAAAATACTGAAGACGATGATGGTGAGAGAGTGAAACATTTATTGGATGATGCCAGAACTCCAGTATATTAGGAATGTACTAAAATGACCAATTTGGAATTTTTAATGTGGTTATATCATGGGAAAACAATTTAAGTAATTTATAATACCTCCATCGATAATATTCTTATATTTTTGAAGGACTTACTTCTTGGTTGTCAGATATTCTCTCAAATAATAACAAGGAATGGAAATTAATTAAGCAACTTAGATTTTCTTCAAATAAAGTACACGCTTATCTAAAATATTGGAATTTATTTTGGGTGGAAACAACTGAATTTAATGACTATAAATAATGTGGTACATCTTGATGGAAGAAAAATGCAGTTGAAGCACCATATCGTGTGCCAAAAAAATTCATGTGAAATATTACACTGATTACTAGACTTCAGAATCTATTCATCTCTGTAGAAATCTCAACCATTAAGTGATAGAATGATACTGAGAGAATTAATGGTAATGATGAGTTAGTTTATCATGTAGATGGATTAGAAAGGTAGATATTTGATGCAAAACATCCTGATTTTGCAGCTATGGTGTGTAATGTCAGGTTGGGTCTATCCTATGATGGTTTTAATCTGTTTGGCCAGATACATTCTACTAACAATATGTGGTCAGTTTTTATTCATGTTTATAATCATCTTACATTGATGTGTAAGAAAAAACCTATCAATTTATTTAGTATATAGATATTTAGACCTTTTTATCCCAGTAATAATATAGATTTATACTTACAGCCTTTAATAAGAGAGTTGAAACATCATTGGGATTTTTGTTTGCAGATATTTGATGCTTCTTCAAAGAATATGTTTCAGATGTGTTCTACCCTTCTATGGACCATAAATGATTTTCTTGATTATGGAATGATTTATGGTTGGATAACGAAGGGAAAACTATCATATCTCATTTGTATGAAGAATACATGACTGAGAAGGCTGAAATATTATTGTAGTTTCAGTTTCATGGGGCATCAATGAATCATTCCAACAGATCATCAATATAGGGAAAATTTTCATAGGTTTGACAATAATGTGGACACTAAACAACCACCACAATGTATGTTAGGAAGCGATGTTATTAATGAAATAAAGGTTTTCATTTTTTCATTATCGAAAGGTCAGTTGAAATCTAAAAATAGGAACAATGTTGACACTAAAGCCACTTATAATTAGAAAATGATAAGTATATTTTTCTGAGTTTCAATATTGGTTTTCAAATTTGTTAAATAATTTTTTATATTTAACTAATATTGAGAAACATATATGTGAAATTTTTCTTGAAATTATTCAGAATATCAAGGGGAAGACCAAATATGACTTCCATTCTCATCTGGACTTGTTGGACTGGGGTATTTGACCAGAACTACATCCTACGTGTATCGGTGAGAATAGATGGAAAGTTCCTTGTAATTCTTATGTGATGAAACGTTTAGAGAAACTTCAATTTATGGTAGTATAAGAGAATATTTAGGTTTTTTATTTATATTCTAGAAACATATCTAAATGAGTCAAAATAAGAGATGTGAAACCAAAATCCCTAAAAACACATGATTATCACATCCTTCTTCATGAATTAATTCCAATAAAAACTCTCTATTTTCTATCCAATAATGTAAGGGTTAAAGTGATTTTATTATTCCATTTTTAGATACCTTTTTGATAAAAGGTTATACAAGTCATTCTTTATAAAAATGTAGTAGGAGGTTCCATTAATTTTATGTGGGACAACTTTTTCCTCCATCCTTTTTTACTTGCATGTTGCATTTAACAATTCATCATCCAATTGAAACACTTCTTAGGGGACTAGTTTTTTTGGTGGATGTATCCTACTAAAATAAATATGTGAAAAATGAAATAATATGTCTAAAACAAGAATTATCCTGGACGATTCATTTTGAAGGGTTATTTGGCTCAATAATGTATGACGTTTTTCTCAATAAAATTGTTCAATGTGACCATAATACATAATCGTACAATGAGAAATGAAGATTACTAGTATTAGGAAATTGATCCCTTATTTCCATCACTTCCCCAAGGAGGAGGAATTTTTGGGTCTTATACATTGGTTACATTGATCGTTGAAGAGTAGAAGATGGTACATTGTAGAATTTTTTTTAACTATGGTTTGTTTGATGACTATATCAAGTAAATAATTTGGATATTTATATGTTATCTCATCTTATGAAATTTTACATATACCTTAAACTTTTATTATAATTTTATGTAGGGAACATAAAGAAATATAAGTAGAGTTCATCAATATTTTCCATTGGGAAGGAGAGAGGCTTCATGTATCCAAGAGTTTCCTTCTTGGTTGAAATCAATGGTGTTACCATTACTTTAATTGGCTTTAATATAGAAATTAATTTAAGTGTATTATATATATATATATATATTTCAAGTGTTGAGTTTACCAGTTGACTCTAATTATCAATAATTAAGATCTTTGGATTTCGGTCCTAATTCATTGGTTTATGAATACAAATCATTTATAATCAATGACTATAAATTTGTTACAACTAATAGAGAAATTAAAATGAGAAAAGAACATTATGGAATTATGTTAACTATAAAAATAGATTATCATGCAAGTGTGATAGATAGTCGACCTCAATATGATGCCGTGTATTATTATGGACTTGTTATGAAAATATTTTTATTGGATTACTAATCTCAAGGTAGATCCACTATGATGAAATGTAAATGGTTTGATTCAATGAGAATATAGGATAAATTTGTCGATGACTTTGGATTTAGAGTTATTCACATGAGTAAATCCCTACGTACTGATGAACCATACATTTTAGAATCAATGGATAAAAGATTTATTTATGTGAAAGGCCATTCGAGATTTGATTATGGTATAATTAATGACGTAATACCAACAGATTTTTTTTCATGATGCTGGTGATGAAATTTCCACCATTGAATCCCCCATTGCAATTGCCCAAAATATAGCATTTGATGAATCAAATTGTCCCATTTTGAGAGTTGACGTTGAACTTGAAGTAGTGGCTGATAATATATATAAGCAAATGTATATGTTCACAATTAATTCAGTTTACATTAAAAATAGATTCATATGTTAATATTAATGCATTTACTTTAATTATGTATCAGTTTGGATTGATAGTTTTTTTATTTTCTAGTAACATTCATTAAATCAAGTTTATTTCACTGTAGAAAACTTTGTTTAAATTTTATTTTTAAAAAATTTATAAGATAGTAATATAATTTTAAAAAATGTATTAGTCGTTTCCTTGTAATAATTTGTACAATTAGTAATTAAAAGAATTAAAATTGGTTCCTCTCATGAATTGGTGTTATATTTATGTTGTATTAATGATTTGAAAAAACTATTTCTAAAAAAATTACACTTCAGTCTTATGCAGATTATGCCAAATACTACCAAATTTCAAAGGAAGCCACTATTTGATCCAGATTGATTAGGGAATGACTGTAACACCCCGAGATTTTATGAAAAATATTCTTTTAATTTCATTAATGTCTTGTGTTTTATGCTACACCAAGATTACCTTGCACTATACGCAACACCGTATTAGCGTGCAGTATATGCAACACTGTTCTTGGATCGTGTTACACACAATTTTGATAATAGTTATTCTACGCAACATTGAGTATATATATATATATTCAATGTATAAATGAAATATGGTTGGATTCTGTTATACGAAACAACGAAGGATTCTTTCACACCACGCAGCCCTAACTTGGCTTGCATTACACGCAATCGCGACCTTCGTCGATATCGTGTGTTGTACGCAATACCAGATTTTACTAAACAACGATATATTATTATAATATTATTATGAGCTAGCTGTTATGAATATTATTAACTAAATTTTTAATTTTATAACATTATTACTCATCTTACACATTTTCTAGAACATGGTATAAGAACAAAATAAATTTTTCGTGTAAAATAAGTATTTTTCAAAAAATGCAGTTTTGCCGCCTTTTGATGGAGCACCCACTTTAAAACTATATTTTTACATGTTTATAAGTTCAATTTGACAAAATAAAATTCTTCTTTGGAATAAAGTAATAAAAATTTACTTTGGATAAATTTTTCGTATTATTTTGGTAACTTTCATATTTTGATGAATAGTAAAAACACACTATATTTTAATGAAAAACAACTCTTTTCATCATAATAATTTATATGGTTAAATTATAATATTGACTGTTGTTAAAGAATAAATAGAATATATTTTTACCATTTAATATAATGTATGTCATTAGCATTGATTTTACATTGAATTCATAGGTTAAATCAATTCAATCTTTTGCAATGTTTTAAACAAAAAACCGTTTTCATTTGACAACGAGATTAATTTTAATTTAATTTCTGCAACTTCTGAGTATTGAATTTGAAAAAAATGGATTCCATATTTGGAATCAGTGGGTCCAAATTATGTTAATAGGCTACTTTTTTATTTTTGGGAATTATGAATAGTAACTACGGTAAATTTTATTTACCATAGTTAAAGGTAAATCGGGTAATTAGGGGTAAATATAATATTATAAAATTACCCTAACACATGCCAAAATTATATTGGATGACTAAACGTAAACCCATATCAACTAAGGGTCGGATTAGTTTCATTTTATGGACTTTTGACCCTAAAAATAATTTAATTATTATTAAAACCAAAGAAAGTGACAACATGCCACTCTCTTAAATCTTATAAGTATAATAATTTTAATTTAGTGATAAACATCATAAAACTTAGAACATGAATAGTCTCCAGAAATCTAATAAACTTATCTACATCAAGATAATTTATTTAGAATTTTTAGGGATTAAATAATTGTCATTAAGGGTGATACATTAATAATACAGAAATTATTTATTAAGTGGAAAATAGTAATATAGTTTTTATTGAAATAATAATACCCATTAAAAGGCCCTAAAACCTGAAAAAAACTTATTGGTAGTTTATATATACACCATAATCATTCAATGACCTAATATATAACCGTTTGGTTCCTTATAAAAGTGATTATGACACTTATATTATTTTATTTTAAATGATGCCAAAGTTGTCACCTTTATAAATTAATAAATATAAAAATTTAAATATTGTGATTTTAAGATGATAAATTCAAGTAAAAGTATTATTGTGAAAGCTAATAGATTTATCTTCATCATAGGATTTTATTTTAAATTTTTATGAGACAAATCAGTATATTAAATAATTATACAAAAATGTTGTAGTAATTATTTTATTAAGAGATAAACCAAATTATGGTTTTAAAAATAATAAAATAAATATTATATGAAATATTTAATGTGATACACTAATTATATGGATACATATGAACTTTTATGAATCTATTAAAGCTTTTAGTTCGAACATATCTTCTGTATATATTTTATTTAAATTCAAATAAATGAATAGTGTCAAAATTGACACTATTGTTATTTTATAAAAATAACATATTATAAAATTATTTAAAAATCACAAAAATATTTAAAAATTATAAATTTATATTTATATGGTCTGTAATTTTATAAAGTAAACAATTATGGAAAATTCACAACAAATAAGTAATTATTTGTTATAATTTAAAATTTTCAATTTTATTACCACAAATAAACTTAAATAGATTAAATAAGGATAAATCAAAATGATAAGGTTTAAAATAAGATCCAAACATGTCTAAATTTGATTGGTTGATGTGATTACAACTCTATCTCATATAATATTTGAATATGAGTCATTTTTGGAGGTTTTTAAGTGGGGTTAGATTTATTATAAATTAATATTTTTAAGAATTCCAAAGGTGCCCCTCTCCTCCCTTATAAAAGGGCACCTCCTCCCTCTTCCCCTCACACCTATTTGAGCCTTAATGCTCCGCCAAACCCTGCCAAATTATCTTCTCCACTTCCCTATAAACATCCTAAAGGTTATGCTCTACTTTAAAGACCAATCTTAGTGCCCTAAGAGGAGGTTTCAAAGAGGCGTATCGAAGAAGAAGTAATTTCTTCTCCCGATTCTTTCAAGCTTCTTTATTCTTCAACTTCTTCTTCTTTAGTTGTTTCACTATAAAGTAATAACATAAGTATCACTAATATACTGATTTGTTATTATAAATATGAAACAACCCCATTTCACCTTCTATCCATCCTACGGAAAACAAAATCACCGCACTTGCGTACGCACAGAATACCGTCTCCAAGCCGTGGTGTAATCTGTTTTTCCACCAACACCTTACATGGATGGGTATAATGGTGTAAAGAATAACTATACATAGTTATTATAACATCATACTGATTCTGATATATTGTATCATCCACTCTAATTCAATTCAATAATTATGGAAAGGATATCATCGCTCGTGCGTACGTAAGGACTACCATCTCCACGACGCGATGAGATCCATTCTCCATGTTAACCATTTAAGAATGATTATAAAGTATATATAAGCAATAATAATGAAATATATGACATTATAAGGCTAATGGATTTATGTATATATGTATGTCATCTACTTAATTCCATTCAACTCAATAAGGAAACGAAAACAGCATTCATGTGTACGTACGACCTACCGTCTCCATGAATGGTGTATTTCTTTCCATTTATCAATCTATTATATATATGTATATTCTGAATATATATTATATATAAATCATGTTTTATATTCTGGAATTATGAAATCGGGATCTATGTAATCATATGAATAATTACAAGTAAAAACACAGACGACAAATGAAACGATTTTACCCAAAACACTGTTTAACATGGAATTTACAAAAGAACGGGTAATATAAAGTCATAAGTGAAACATATATGATATCATAACAATGAAAATGATTATGTAATAAGTAAATGAAATTATTTAAATCATTATACAGGAGGTTCAGATACATACGAAGCATATTGGACATAAGGTAAGGGAAAATCTCGCAATCTCGATTTTTATCCGAGATTGTTTATACTTCAGAATTTACTGGGGAATATTTATCATCCACATCCATGTTTCCTCAATATTTAATATTTATATACTTATATAGTATTTTATATCCAATTTTACCCTTCAGTGAGTTTTTAGTAAAAGATATGAAAGGAATCTTTTGTCATTTTTCGTACGAGGTACTTTTTGACTTTTCTGACAAAAGTATGAGAAGAATGTTTTTTAACTTATACAGCATGAATGGATTTTTAAAACATTATTTCCAAGAGGCTTCCATTATAAGTTTTCATGTTTATTTTTAATCAACTTCTTTTAGTTTAAAATTGTATGACATGTTAAGAATGGAAACATGTTTTTGAAGTAGAAAGGATATTTTCTTCAAGAATGGAGTTTCAGGAGTTTTATCAAAATTATTTTCCATCTAAGATAATATAGGGTTCTGTTTTTAACCTTATTATTACATGGATTTGATTATGTTGTGATGGAAATATTTTTATGAATTCCTTTATCTTATATGAATTATTTTATGATGTCACGATGTTTAAGATTCCCATTTTTATTACATGGGTTATGCTATGATGTATGGTTTATGATTTTGTGGCACACATAAGAATGGTATCATTATGAGATGGGTGGGACCCATATCTCACTCCAATTCATTGGGTAAAGATTTTATATATCATGAGATAGACATGGCTGGAACGGTAAGTTAATCTGGTTCAGTGTTACAGGACTGAAATGAGGAGTGAACTCTATTCAGAATGGGACTTTGTCCACTAAGATGGTCTTGGTAGAAATGCCTTGGCTACTATGGAAATCATTACATGTGCTTAATGGATGCCACAATTACATGTTTTATTCCCATACTATTTTATCATGATTTATGTTCCATAATGATATATGCCTTATGTACTTCCATGTTTTATGTCGTTGCTCAAGATTTTAATGTTTAAACATTATGTTCATGATTTTCAGTTCCAATGTATATGGTCTGTTTTATTTTATCCATGCTTACCCTTACTGAGCATTTGAGCTCACCCTTATTATGTTTTATTTTCCCCCAGGATCAAAAGAAAGGTTTTAGGTCAGGAAACAAAAAGTGGAAGATCTTTATGGGAGATGTTGAAGATCTTTCACCACGATTAGAAGATTACGTTCCAAGTTTCCAAAGACACTAAACTATTACAGTCCTTGTGTGTCTGTTTTTGTTATGTATTAAGTATTCCGCAAAAGTAATGTAATTTCCATGTATGTCAAGTTTAGGGTCTCTACAGTTGGTATCAGAGGAAAGGTTTAGTCAACCTTTGGAAACTAGGATGCGAAAACGTTAGTGAGATCCCTAGAGATATTTCTAAGGTATGTCTAGGGATATAACTAAGGATAAGAATACGTATAAGATATAGTCCTAGAACTATGGTAACGATCTTATAATTTAACCTAAGATGTTAGATATTGAGGGTGCTCCCCCTTTATTATGTTGTTTTCCCTAGCATGAGTTTTGCCTCTCAAACTATTCTTTTTGGGTTTTAGAAAATGGATGGAAATAGGAAGATTCATGATAATGGAGGATATGAAAGACAATGGAATGATTTTATTCATGAGAAACCAAATGAAACGAGATCTAGAAGTCCAAACATCGTTATTATGCCTAATCAGCAATCTCATAATATAATCAATAATCTCAACTTTGGTAAGTTTCCTAACTCATATAATAAGAGAAACATGGAGTTTCATGATGTTTATAGAGGAAAGAAAGTTCAATATCCCTCATGTAAATCATGTGGGGAGAGGAATTAGGGAGATTGTTTCAAAGGAACTGGAAGATGCTTTGGGTGTGGAAAAGAAGGACACAAAGCCAGTAAGTGCAAAGGAAAAGGTTCAGTTAACACCATGGACAAGGATAATGGTATTGCTACGACATCAACAATGATTTGATGTTTTAAATGTGGAATATACAGGAATTATGCAAACCAATTCCCTAATGGAAAATCTCATGAAGAGAATCATTATGGTCATTTGGGTAGTATTTATGTGGATGATGATGAGGAGACTACAAATGATATATGAGCTGAAAGAAGTGTTGAAGCTCCGTCGGTTGTTTTAGAAGGTAGTGGAATGATTGTATGTTTATCGAGAGTTATGTTGTATAGTTAATGGTAATATGGAATAAATAATCATCTAAGGATTGTTACACTATTGTTTTTCCTAAAAGTATTTGAAAGTATATGTTGAATGGTACCAGTAACCATGGAATGTTATTCAGATATTTTTGTAAAGTAGATGATATGCGCATAATGAAGGAATAGGAAGATAATGAGATGTTTGATTGTATTCATGAGCTCATGATTGATATAAGGACTAAGTGATATCATGGTTTGAGTATATAGAATTTTGAGGATTTTGGTATGTGGAAAGTGTTAACTTTTAACTGCATTCATGTTTTCACTAAGGTTCAATGGGTATTCATTTTTCAAGAGAATACATGACTAAGGCCTTAGAATGTTTGTAATGTGACCAACAAGACATATCTTATGATATATGGGGATCAACGATTGTATTAACATGCTTCTTATATGAAATCTCTGGTAATCATTTTCACTATAATATGAAAATGGACTGCAATATTATGGAAAAGCCTAAAGATTGGAATGGATTATGTTGGACATAAGTTAGTATTGTTTAAGGATAGAACCTTTTTTCGATATTATTTATGGGATGATATAGTAATGTAGTTTTAGAAAAAAGAAAACCTCCAGGACGGGCTATAGCCCATCGTGTCGGACAAGGCTGTGGGAATCGAACCTACAACCGAAGTGTGACTGGCCTTTATCGCCTACCACTGGCCTACAGGAAGTCCCTGGTTAGTAGAAACTAGTTTTATTTTATTAAGTGGTATGATATATGATGTATAAGTTCATTTTTGGAACCATATATGATTAATCTAACCATAAGATGAACTTCTAACTTTTGCTAACCTTTTGTTTGAAAGAGATAGAATGACCCATCATTCTATCACATGATCTGCTAACACATCACGAATTACAAATTCAACTTCATTTCTTTACGGGATGAAGTGGAAATCGTTCAATTCATGAACAACAGTGAGATTGTACCAAAATCATGCAAGTATTTCTTTCAATTAATCAACTTTAGGGAAATGATCTTGGAAACCAAAAATTTTGTCCTAGTTCCCTTATATCCGATGAATCAGATGGTTTCTTAGATCATCACAAATCAATAGCTTTGTGATTGTAGGATTTTTCATAGCCATGTTCTCTACCACTCTCCATCAGAACTTGATGGTTAGATTTTTCTTCCATATCCATATTTTCACCTATGTTCTCCTACTTGGAAACCAAGTGATGAGTTAATTTGGGTAACCGTTACATTTCATACTTTAGTTTTTAAATCCATGTTTTGGTCTTCCTTTTTACGATGTGGGTTTCTATTAAACAAACTTTCGAGTAGTAAACCATTTATAACCCTGACAAATTTCGAGGGCGAAATACATTTTAAGGGGGGTAGAATGTAACACCCCGAGATTTTAGGAAACATATTCTTTTAATTTCATTAATGTGTTGTATTTTATGCTAAACCATGATTACCTTGCACTATACGCAACACCGTATTAGCTTGCAGTATACGCAACACTATTCTTGGATCGTGTTATACACAATTTTGATAATAGTTATTCTACGCAACATTGAGTATATATATATATATATATATATATATATATTCAATGTATAAATGAAATATGGTTGGATTCTGTAATACAAAAAAATGAAGGATTCTTTCACAACACGCAACCCTGACTTGGCTTGCATTACACGCAATCGCGACCTTCCTCGATATCGTGTGTTGTACGCAATATCGGGTTTTACTAAACAATGATATATTATTATAATATAATTATGAACTAGACATTATGAATATTATTAACTAAATTTTGAATTTTATAACATTATTATTCATCTTACACATTTTCTAGAATATGGTATAAGAACAAAATAAATTTTTCGGGTAAAATAAGTATTTTCCAAAAAATGTTGTTTTGCCGCCTTTTGATGGCGCACCCACTTTAAATATAGTTTTTTACATGTTTATAAGTTCAATTTGACAAAATAAAATTCTTCTTTGAAATCAAGAAATAAAAATTTACTTTGGATAATTTTTTCGTATTATTTCGGTAACTTTCATATTTTGATGAATAGTAAAAACACGCTATATTTTAATGAAAAACAAATTTTTTCATTGTAATAATTTATATGGTTAAATTATAATATTGAATGGTTTTAAAGTATAAATAGAATATATTTTTACCATTTAATATAATGTATGTCAGTAGCATTGATTTTACATTGAATTCGTAGGTTAAATCAATTCAATCTTTTGCAATGTTTTAAACAATAACCTGTTTTGATTCGATAATGGGATTAATTTTAATTTAATTTCTTCAAATTCTGTGTGTCGAATTTGAAAAAATGGATTCCATATTTGGAATCCGTGGGTCCAAATTATGTTAATAGGCTACTTTTTATTTTTGGGAATTATGAATAGTAACTACGATAAATTTTATTTACCAATGTTAAAGGTAAATCGGGTAATTAAGGGTAAATATAATATTATAAAATTACCCTAACACATGGAAAAATTTTATTGGATGGCTAAATGTAAACCCATATCAACTAAGGGTCGGATTAGATTCATTTTATGGACTTTTGACCTTGAAAATAATTTAATTATTATTAAAACCAAAGAAAGTGACAACATGTCACTCTCTTAAATCTTATAAGTATAATAATTTTAATTTAGTGATAAACATCATAACACTTCGAAAATGAATAGTATCCAGAAAGCTAATAAAATTATCTACATCATGAAAATTTATTTAGAATTTTTACGGATTAAATAATTGTCATTAAGGGTGATACATTAATGATACAGACATTATTTATTAAGTGGAAAATAGGTAATATAGTTTTTATTGAAATAATAATACCCATTAAAAGGCCCAAAAACCTGACCAAAAATTTTTGGTAGTGTATATATACACCTTAATCATCCATGTACCTGATATATAACTGTTTGAATCCTTATAAAAGTGATTATGACACTTATATTATTTTATTTTAAATGATGCCAAAGTTGTCACCTTCATAATTTAATAAATATAAAAATTTAAATATTGTGATTTTAAGATGTTAAATTCAATTAAAAGTATTATTATTAACGGTAATAGATTTATATTCATCATAGGATTTTTTTTAAATTTTTATGAGACAAATAAGTATATTAAATAATTATACCAATATGTTGTAGTAATTATTTTATTAAGAGATAAACCAAATAAATGGTTTTAAAAATAATAAAATAAATATTATATGAACTATTTAATGTGATCCACTTATTTTATAGACACATATTACCTTTTATGAACCTATTAACGCTTTTAGTTCGAACATATCTTCTGTATATATTTTATTTAAATTAAAATAAATGAATAGTGTCAAAATTGACACAATTGTTATTTTATAAAAATAACATATTATAAAATTGTTTACAAATCACAAAAATATTTAAAAATTATAAATTTAAATTTATATGGTATGTAATGTTATAAAGTAAAAAATTATCGAAAATTATCCTCAAATAAGTAATTATTTTTTATCCTTTAAAATTTAGAATTTTATTACCACAAATAAACTTAAATAGATTAAATAAGGATAAATCAAAATGATAAGGTTTAAAATAATATCCAAACATGTCTAAATTTGATTGGTTGATGATATTACAACCCTATATAATCTAATCTTCGAATATGAGTCATTTTTGGAGGTTTTTAAGTGGGTTTAGATTTATTATAAATTAATATTTTTAAGAATTCCAAAGGTGCCCCTCTCCTCCCTTATAAAAGGGCACCTCCTCCCTCTTCCCCTCACACCAATTTGAGCCTTCAAGCTCGGCCAAACCCTACCAAATTATCTTCTCCACTTCCCTATAAACATCCTAGAGGTTCTGGTCTACTTTAAAGACCAATCTTATTGCCCTAAGAGGAGGTTTCAAAGAGGTGTATCGAAGAAGAGGTAATTTCATCTCCAGATTCTTTCAAGCTTCTTTCTTCTTCAACTTCTTCTTCTTTAGTTGTTTCATTATAAAGTAATAAAATAAGTATCACTAATATACTGATTTGTTATTATAAATATGAAACAACCCCATTTCACTTTCTATCCATCCTACGGAAAACAAAATCACCGCACCTGCGTACGTACGGAATACCGTCTCCATGCCGTGGTGTAATCTGTTTTTCCACCAACACATTACATGGATGGGTATAATGGTGTAAAGAATAACTTTAAATAGTTATTATAAAATCATAAGGATTCTGATATATTGTATCATCCACTCCAATTCAATTCAATAATTATGGAAACGATATCATCGTTCGTGCGTACGTACGGACTACCGTCTCCACGACGCGATGAGATTCATTCTCCATGTTAACCATTTAAGAATTATTATAAAGTATATATAAGAAATAATAATGAAATATATGACATTATAAAGCTAATGGATTTATGTATATATGTATGTCATCTACTTAATTCCCTTCAACTCAATAAGGAAACGAAAACAGCGTTCATGCGCACGTACGACCTACTGTCTCCATGAACGATGTATTTCTTTCCATTTAACGATCTATTATATATATGTATTTTCTAAAAATAAATTATATATAAATCATGTTTTATATTCTAGAATTATGAAATCGTGATCTAAGTAATCATATGAATAATTACAAGTCAAAACACAGATGACAAATGAAACGATTTTACCCAAAACACTCTTTAACATGGAATTTACAAAAGAACTGGAAATATAAAGTCATAAGTGAACCATATATGATATTATAACAATGAATATGATTCTTTAATAAGTAAATGACATTATTTAAATCATTATACAGGAGGTTCGGATACATACGAAGCATATTGGACATAAGGTAAGGGAAAATCTCGCAATCCCAATTTTTATCCGAGATTGTTTATACTTCAGAATTTACTGGGGAATATTTATCATCCACATCCATGTTTCCTCAATATGTAATATTTATATCCTTATACAGTATTTTATATCAAATTTTACCCTTTGGTGAGTTTTTAGTAAAAGGTATGAAAGGAATCTTTTTTCATTTTTCATACGAGGTACTTTTTGACTTTTCCGAAAAAAGTACGAGAAGAATGTTTTTTTAACTTATACGGCATGAATGGATTTTTAAAACATTATTTCCAAGAGGCTTCCATTACAAGTTTTCATGTTTATTTCTAATCAACTTCATTTAGTTTAAAATTTTATGACATGTTAAGAATGGAAAAATGTTTTTGAAGTAGAAAGGATATTTTCTTCAAGAATGGTGTTTCAAGAGTTTTATCAAAATTATTTTCCATCTAAGATAATATAGGGTTATGTAATTATCCCTATTATTACATGGATTTGATTATGTTGTGATGGAAGTATTTTTATGAATTCATTTATCATATATGAATTTTTTTATGATGTCACGATGTTTATGATTACCATTTTTATTACATGGGTTATGCTATGATGTATGGTTTATGATTTTGTGGCACACATAAGAATAGTATCATTATAAGATGGGTGGGACCTATATCTCCCTCCAATGCATTAGGTAAAGATTTTATATCTCATGAGATAGACATGTCTGGAATGGTAAGTTAATCTGGTTCAGTGTTACAGGACTGAAATGAGGAGTGAACTCGATTCAGAATGGGACTTTGTCCACTAAGATGGTCTTCGCCGCAATGCCTTGGCTACTATGGAAATCACTACATGTGCTTAATGGATTCCACAATTACATGTTTTATTCCCATGCCATTTTATCATGGTTTATGTTCCATTATGATATATGCCTTATGTACTTCCATGTTTTATGTCGTTGCTCAAGATTTTAATGTTTAAACATTATGTTCATGATTTTAAGTTCCAATGTATATGGTATATTTTATTTTATCCATGCTTACCCTTACTAAGCAATTGAGATCACCCATTTTATGTTTTATTTTCCCCCATGATCAAAAGAAAGGTTTTAGGTCAGGAAACAAAAAGTGGAAGATCTTTATGGGAGATGTTGAAGATATTTCACCACGATTAGAAAATTACGTTCCAAGTTTCCAAAGACACTAAACTATTACGATCCTTGTGTGTCTATTTTTGTTATGTATTAAGTATTCCGCAAAAGTAATGTAATTTCCATGTATGTCAAGCTTAGGGTCTCTACAATGACAATGAGTTTCCTCCTTCTCATCCATTAGTAAGTATAATAATTGTAATTTTCTTCTTCTTCATTATATATAATTTCATATTAATATTATTCATAAATTTTTAGGGACATTTAGTCCCACCATATTTGACTCGTCCTATTAGAATGGGTTTGAGTGGGGATGTTCCTAAACCTAGATGGAGAACCTTTAATACCCATTCCCACACTAATCCACCTGCATACACCCCTTTCACCACACCTTTATATCATCTACTTGAGTCTTTTGGGATGTTCTTGTCCCTGCCTCCATCATCATCTTAGCTATCCTCTTATTCACATGACATGTCTTTTCCACCTTCGTGGATGATCCAACCAATGCCTCCATCATATCATTTTTACTCTTCTTCCCATACGATGACTACACCGCCTCCAAATATGTTTCAACCTATACCATATCCATATACTATGATGTATCCCCCATCCTACTACCCACATTATTTTATGTATACACCGCCTCTAATTCCTACCATCCAGCCAATATATGATTATTCTATTCCTTAACCTTTTACTCCAATTCATGAAGGCACCCAGATCATGATCTGAAACAGACATGTCCTTCAAAGGCTACCAAGAGAAACAACTAACAAAACCATCATGGTGTATTCAGCAGTCTAGAGAAGGTTTTTTATTACCTAATTTTTTCAAATTATATCACTTTATAAATTTCATGTTGTACCATGACTAAATTCTTATTCCCCCCTCTTTCTATTCTTTAGTGGGATATTCTTATAGGCGACGTGGGAGCAATCAGATGAAGGAATCATGGAATCAACAGAAATAGATAATTGTGGATTACAATCGACAAAATTAGATGGTATGTCAAAATTCAAGGCAGTGTAGAAGCTTCCTGGTAGCTTTATCCATGTATCACAATATCATTATAGTGAAAATGGTTTCAATAATACATATCAATAAATAGATCAAGGATAATTAATTGAAGAAAATATGTGTTATAAAATTTTATAAAGTCATATATATATATTTTCGTTGTATTTAAAAAATAACGTGTTCATTTCAGAGTTGGTTTATCTTTCCTAGTAGAGAAGATTCTAAAACTATAAGGTTGATGGATGTTGGGGATTTTTGGTGCTCATAAAAGCAATAGTTGTATGTTGGTTGGAAGAGAAATGTTAGAACTGACTTAAAGGGTGTACCCATATTCCCCTACTGTCAAAAAATTCAATATAAAAAAAATGATTGCACATTAGAAGGTAATATTAATATTTAATTGTTTACTTATATAATATAATTCTTATTACTGGTATTAGATTTTTTTAGTAATTTTCAGAGAAAAACTAAAATAATAAATATTTAATGACATATCTACACCCAATGAGGCACACTATAATTCCTGAGCATGAGAAGCACCTGGTAATTTAACTAGGTGTTATGATGTTATATAGGCTATTCTACTAAAAATATTATTTAAAATAAATATGAAATATTTGTACATTTATTATTTATGGTTGTAATATAGATTTTATAATTTCTCATTTTCTATAATCTATATTGGACATCGAAGGTCTGGTACCTCTTGTTAAATTATTTTTCTCCCATTGAAAGAAAAAGCATGGAAGTGTATTAAATGTACTTTCACAAGATAATATTGTAAAGTTTTTTATTTATATTTTAAATGTTTATATGAAATTAATAATATATTATTTTTATAATTTCAATAGTCTACTTTGGAGGCCCTAGATGGTATGAATCATGAAAACTTTAGTCTAAATGATCATTTAAGTCAGGTATTAGGTCCGAAGCACCCATGGAGAGTACGATGTCAACTAGGGAAAACCATCATCACCTCTAGGTATTAATCACCATTAGGATTCTCTCAAGCCTCTCAGACCTCTGAGATGTAAATCTCTTGTTCTAAAGCATCTGAGTCGAAGAAAATAGATTTATAGGAGCATGAAAAAAGTAAGATGATTATCCATCATTTAATGAAAGCTATCATATTTTTGAGTAAGTCACTTCAATAAAAAGATGATGCTACATTAGAATCATAAATGGTGTTACTTCTCTTTTTAAATGATGATTTAGGTGATGTCAATGATGTTCATAGTGAAGATGAAGGTGGTGGAGATATAACAATTGGTGGTGAGGATGTTATAGATGTTGCTGTTGGTGATGAGGCTGCTGATGGGGTTGTATATGATGACGATGATGGTCTTGGGGATGGGGATAGAGATGTTGGTGATAGAGGGGATATTAATCCCCTATATTTTTTACTTATCAGGGATAATTATGAATATACTTTGATAACTTGAATTGAATTCTTGTATGGATGAGAATGGTTAATTTAACTATGGTGTGGAGGTTACCTAAGAAAGGTTGATCATGGGACACATTTATATTGATTTGTATATTCTAGCGTGGTTGACTTGAGATTCATCCTGATGTGGATTTTTGGGTTGGGTTGAACATATATCTCAAAGATAAAAAAACATGTGATATTGTATTTAATACATTATTTCAAATGTGGAGTACTATAAGGGAAGAAATATAGTGGGGTATGCATCATTAGTGGCTTGTTGTTTAGACACACTACTATAAGAATATCAAAATTTGGAAGTAGTTTATTGGATATTGTTTAATATAATTTTAATTAAATGAAATACAATGTTCATAAAATTTATAAGAATATTTTACATTTATGCTTGTGTTAATTATGTATTAGAGGAGGATTTTTATGTAACCACCACCAAATATGTATTTGACAGATGTTATTGAAAGAACAATCACACTAAATTTACTCACAAATAGTACAACCTCATTTCATATGCCTCTCTCATTTGATGCCAAAATCTGATGCCCCATTCATTTCTCTCTCATCGAGAGTATCTTACACATCCTCCCCTACATGAAATCCTTCAAGAGAGCGTTCAATTCCTCTTCCACTATATAATAACCTCATATCATTCCAAACCTTGTAAAAAAACATTTAACATCGCAATACCCTCTCATGGAAAACATTTTTAGGTAAACATATAATAAAAAACTCGTTAGGTCTTATAGTAATGAGTTTTAATATATATAATGGTGTTCATGATATTTTTTATATTGTACAAGGATATAATAATTTATAAGATTATTAAATATTTTCAGGTTATATAATGAAAATTTTGGTCTTGGTACACTAGCTTATTTAGTCTGATATAATGACACCACACATAAGAAACTATAGGGCATGTGAAATTAATTTTTCCTATTATATTGAAAAGTGTAAATTATTTTATAAAACATTTCAGTAATTTAAATTTCAGGGTAGAATTAAACATTTTTGTATTCATCATGTATAGTTCATAAACATTATATGTTATATAAATTATTTTGGACCATTATTTATTTATATTATTTTTTATTCCCATCATTTAATTAACTTTGGGGATATTTTTCACCTCACCCTCATCCATTATTATATAGTGAATGACCTAGTTTCCATAGGTCCCATATAGGATATACCAATAAATAGAATGGGCCTTTTTAATTTTAGTAAAATATTTTAGGGTTAAATTAATATTTCATAGAAAATAATAAATGGATTCATAGATACCATTATTAAGGTTTAATTTTATATTGGTTTTAATATAAATATTTTTCTTTATATTCCCCTCTAATTATATGTAAATAAATTTTTCATATTTTCTTACATTCATATGATGACACTGCTCTTTTTATGATTCTAAACTGGATTTTCTACAACATATTATTATTATATTGATTTATACATTTTATGTTATTAATTTTACTATAATTGTTGGTAAATTATGTTTTTAAATATTATTATTCTTAAAAATTATCAAATAAGAAAGGGAAATTTTTTGAGAAAACTGCGTATTTTTCTAATTCATATTTTCAATTCATTAGAGTAATTTTTTTGATATCTTTTATGTTGGTAAATATATTTCGTATATGTATTATAGTTATTTAAGATCTTAATAATTAATTATAATATCCATTTATAGTCACCAATGTTAATATTTTCTTTCTCCTAGCCAAATCTAGTGACATTTTTTCTATGTTTTCATCTTCACTGGTACCCCCTCCCGCTCATTTTTAGCAAAGGTTTATAGAATAGTCTTAGCCATTCAGTAAGCTAAAAATCATAGTGGGGAGGTTCTCTAGTGCATGGAACTCCCTATAAAATTCAACATCCTGGATTTGAAGGTTCAAAATAATTCCTTAATTATGGATGCATCACTTAAACAAAAAATTTATTGATATCATTTCACGATTCTCCTACTACAAGGCCCATAATGAGCAGTCCTTGTTCTACCTTTTTCTACAAAACAAGTGGGACAAGAAAATCTATAGTGTATTGGGAGAATTTATAGGTTATAGTCTTACGATGACGTTCTTTTATGAGTTCATATAGTAGTGGTTTAGTGTCACAAAAAATGATAAGCATGAGGGGAGGAATCACTCCATTATTTTTTTGTGATAGAAAGTTGGAACTCATTGGAGGCAAGGAACCAATCATTACTCAAGACCCCCTATTAACATGTACATTGTAATTAGAACTATATTTTTAGTTTCGGAATATGCAGGTCTTCTTAATTAGTGGGAGAAAGACCCCTCTCTCAGGTGTAATAGGTCCAGCCAACATCAACATAGTTCATCCAACCACCAGACTGAGGGACAATGGGCGATCAGTGGTCTAAAACTGAATACGGATGGGTATTTCAACTAATGTTTAATGTGTGGTGGGGGCTTGTACTATGACTAAAGGAGTTCGTTGTTACTCAAATTCATATCCTTTTATGTAGGATGTAACTCACTCATGGCCGAAGCAGAATCCTTGCTCAATGGTCTCGAAATTTTCCACTCTAAGGAAATATCTTTTGATACTATGGAGAAAGTGTCAAGGATTATCTAGAACTCATTAAAATTCACTTCCTCTACTCCTTGTGATATTATTTATTTTATCCATAAATGAAAATACCTCCTTCCAACTAGCATTGATCTTTCTCACAGGTTTAAGGAAGGTAATCATATGGATGATTTTCTATGCTTCAAGGACTCCCAAGAGACCCCATTTAGGGTATTAAATTCTATTGGTTCAATTTCCTTATGGGGTGATGATATTCTCATTGGTTATTCCTTTGGAATCTATTTTTATAAACCCCTTGAGCCTCTTTTAATTTTCTCCTTTAATCTAATAAAAATTTATTTTTTGTGTGGATTTTTTAAAAACTTCCATCACATCTTGTTTGATTCATCATATACATTCATTAACATCCTTAATGATAAAAATATGTTTTTTATTTAATTTAAAAAGAAAATTTTCCATGTTTATTATTCCTTATAATTTTATTTATTACAATTTAATATTCAATTTACCCAATCAATTAACTTCATGTTAGACATTCGAAGATATTCAGCTCATATGTCTGAAATGAATTTTGAAGGTTAAATATAGAAAAAGTGGTCATTATTATAACATATAAAGAATAATAATCATGAAATTATTATCATTTTAATACAAAAATTATAATTTTAAAACCATCCATGATAGATGGTTATGAAAAACCAACTACATTAAAATCATGGAGACAACAGTTCATACATACACATGAGTAACATTTGAAATTTTAAAAAAAATTATAGAAAGATGGTAAATGTTACATTATCATTAAAAAATTATTATCATATAATAATATAGTATTTTCATTAAATACACTTATATATATCATCTGGTGATGTTTTGATGAAAAAAATCACATCACTTCATGGAGTGGTAGTCCACACGTACACACGAACAATGTTATCATTTTTAAATTAATGTAATATTAACCATGTAAAGGATATATTAAATTTTTAGAAAGATAAATATTTCATGATTATAATATATATACATTACGTCCATCATTAAAACTATCCAAAAGAGGAGGTGATGGAAAATGATTTACAATGATTCTTGATATAGTAGTCTTCCATACACATGAGTGATGGTTCTATTTCCCATTTAATAGGAGAGAAGATTGTAATACCCTAGATAAAAGTTATGACCATTTTGGTGTTTTTGATCTTGTGTTTTGGGTGCATGGATTTGAGATTTTTTTTGTTTTTTCTACATGGTAGAAGTTATTGGAATTAGCAATTGAGGGAATTTATGCCATAAATCTCTAATTTACAATGTAAATTATATATTTGGAAAAGATGTGAAAATGGATTAGGGTATAAAATATTATATTCCAGAAAAAATATTTATGTTTTAAAATTTTTAGGGATAATATAAGTTGATGTGAATTGTTTTTTAGAGTACATGAATTTTGGGGAATTTACAATGTAAATATACTATTTATAACGTAAACCCTTCCTACCCTGTATGTTTAAGTCAATGATCACATAAATCCCTCTTAATTGTTTTGTGTATACTAGACACTAAAAACCTAGATATCCTTCCATGAAATTTTTTATCCTTATCCTCTTCTACATCACTTATATAGCACTTTATATTTAGCTGGATTGTGTTGCTTATCTTCAGATAACCATCCTTTATGCCTTTTTGTTTCTCTTATTGAAGAAAAAGCATTGGACTATATTTTTTGTGCCATTTGATCTTGTGTTAATGTTTCTAATTCATTTATTCAGGATTTTTTTCTTATATTCATCTTGGGAAAACCCTTGTATTTTTTTGTGGTGTGGCATGTGAGTTCCTTGAGGTATTTTGTGATTGATCCTCTCTATCAATATGTTTTTTATAAAATCAATCTTGAGATATTGGAATGGATTCTATGGATTTTGTTTACAATTATGTGTTCCTTCTGATGTGTGGTTATCCCACTGTGGGTGGTGAATAACCAGTTTTTGTGTTAGGTTGTTCGGCCTCTAGCCTATATTGGATGAACCTTGATTTTTCTTGAATCATTAATTGGATTTCTAAAAAAATAATGATTGTTTAATTTTTGTGTGAATGATCTGAGATTTGAGAAATGATGGGTTTTCCCCTTGTATGGGAGAATAATGGAAAGGTATTTTCAAGTCATAATAAATGGTTTATGGAATAGGTTTTAAAAAATATATTTTGATAGATAAAGGGTGATTGATATTATTCGAAGAATTTTGTAAGACCAATGATATTATTTTAAAGGTAGCACTTGGGATCTTTTGGTGCATAGGTCGAATGTCTAGTAGTGAGACTCATCTTATAATATTGAAAGGTAATTAACTTCATGGGATGTTCTCCATTTTATAGATCAAGATCAATTTGGCTTAAGGAATTGATTTACATGTTAGGAGGGTTCAGTTTCTTGGGAATTCCTCAAATCCATAGACCACAATTCATGAGTCCTAGGTACATGTAGTTCACAGTAGTTATATTGATGTATGAGTAACCTAGATAGAATTAATATAAGTTATCTTTGGTGTATATTTATTACCATCATGATTTGGTTTTTTATTTATTTGGAATTCTATTAATTGTTTTTATAAATATGAAATTATCGTCAAAAACATGCTTTGAAACTGTTTTAATGTAACGGTCTAGACCTCCCTCATCCATTCCTTTGTAAAAATCCAGTGATTGAGGTGTTTTGGGATGTCAATGTAACTTATTTCAAGTTATTTCAAATTTTCCAATTTTTTCAACGGTGAGTTGCTTTAGTGAATCATGTCAGTGAGTAGTGTTCGTGAGTCAGGCATTGGTGAGTGGCATCAGTGACTCGTGTTTGTGAGTGGAATCGATGATTCAGGCATCAATGGGTGGTGTCGGTTAGTGTCTTCAATGAGTGGCATCGGTGAGTCATGTTGATAGGTCGCATTAGTGACTCGTGTCGATGACTCACTGTCGGTAGGTCACATTGGTGACTCACATAGGTAGGTGGTGTTGGTGAGTAAGGAATCGGTAGGGGGTGTCGGTGAGTGGAATTGGTGATTCAGGTGTTCATAGGTAGCGTTAGTGACTCATGTCGGTGAGTCACATCGGTGACTCACCCATCAGTGAGTCATTTCCATCTTTTCCCAGTTTTCTTAGTTTTCCCCTCTTATGTTTTTTTGATGTAAATTGAGTTTAAAACCTTGTTTAACCATTTCAAAACCATACTCGAAGGGTATTAAATATATCATTAAAATCTTAACACATTGAGACTTTGAAATGGCCAAGCATCATAGTTTTGGACATGAACCAACATTTAAGTACAATGAAATTGTATCCCTTTAGTTAATATAGGATTTGGACTTTTCTAAAGTAGAGATTCTCTCTTACTTGATCCCTTTAGTTTTGTCTTGGATTACAAAGAGCCTTTTATCACCATGGAGTCATGTCTTGTATTTTGAACCTCAGATCTAGTTTTCCATTGGAGTTTTCATACAACTCACACATCTCCTATTTTGGTGCAAAGAGGAGTTGATGATCATCTATTCACTAAGGTAGGGATCCCTTAGTATTTCTTTAAATTTTATAACATATGGGGTGGTAATCTTATGTCTCTTTTTGAGAATGTAGTCGAATAGAAATATAAATTAAGGCTATTATGTAGATGAACAGATCTGTTAATATAATAGACCTTGTTACCTTAGTAATAAATGATGGGATATGAAGATTATGATGATGATTATCATATGTTTTTATCTATTATTTTTTATCCATGTAGTGAATTTTAGGGGTTGTATCCTTCTGAAAATCATGGTCATTGGTGGTATTTGTGACACACCTATATGTGTTGTGGATTACTAATATAAATTTGGAAATATAACTAATCACATATACTCAATTAAATAAGTGGATTTGTTAAATAAGGGGATTCCATAGTATTGAAAATTTTCTGGGATCACCACTAAATAATTAAAGTGGAATTAAAGAGTGAGTGATGATAAATCTGAATACACATTGAGTGTTTGTTTTGGTTGTGTGATATGTGTGGTTATTTTTGGCCTTTTTTCTTGCACTGATTGTGTGGTGTTGTTGATGGGGGTGTGTCTATGTGTATGAAGTGGTATGGGTGGTGTAATGGAATCTTAGGCTGATAGACTGGTTTATTATGTAATGTATGAACTTGTTATGTAGTGGGAATATATATGTGTTGTGTTATGGTTAATGAGGAATTATATGTTTATATAGAGGGGTTATCGATGGTTATGTTTGGGGTGAGATGGAGGGTTATGACTGTGATGAGTATTGTGTAGATATGCAGTGGGGTTGCTTAGTATGGTTGTGATGAGGTGAGTTACAAGGTTTGGATGTAAGTTTTGGGGTTTGATTATTGAGAGAAAGGACAAGAGGACATGGCTTTGAAGAATGATGATGTTAATGGTTGGCATGGGTGCTATGTGGGTAGGAAGTGTAAAGTGGGGTGTTTTATCATAATTTTATTCCTCTATTTGGATTGGTTGTGATGATGTTTGTTAGTTGCATGGGTAGGGATTAAATAGCTTGTAAATGATTAATAACATGAAATTTTTTATGTTTTAAGCGGAATTCCTTTATCAACTTCTGAAGTGACCATCGTTTGTACTGATACCTGCATTTAAAGCTAGGATTAAAGGTATTTTTTTGGGATTATTTTTGTTTAGAACCCTAGATGTTGGTTTGAGTGTTTGATACCTAAATATATACATGTATTTGTTTTTTATTTCTACAATCACCCCATCCTAGTTTAGTGCTATACGTTGAACATCCCCATTTTCATAGGGGAGGGTGTCTTTCGCAAACATCTTGGTTGGAGGATGGATGGATAGACAACCACTCTTAAATATTCCCACTTCTAGGTTATGATATCCCTAGACTCTTCGGGAAGGTTGTGGTTCTTGAGGCCCAGGCGTGTGTGTGTGTGAGTTATGTTTCCCAAGTGTCTTTGGGATGAGATGTGTTTTAGTTCTCAGGAGACTTCAGGATATGATGTGGTATGTGGACTATGTATTTTTGAGTGATATGTGATATAGTTGTGGGGACCATGTGTGTGTAGGAGGGTTTTGTCGTGGTTCTTTCAGAATTGGTGGGATCACCAGGACATATTTCATTAGGGCGAGATAGTGGCTAATAAGTGGGAAAGTGGTGTAGGGTAACCTATCATAGATTTTCTCTATATTAAATTGATTCACTTGTGTTATTTGGAAAGTGTAAGTTGGTGAGAATTTGGGCTGGATATTATACCTTGTTAGGTGCATTTGGGTTTTACTATTTTCTCACAAAGCATTGGTATGTTTCTCCACTTATGCACAAGATACATTGGTTTTTTCATACTAAGTATACTTATATCCTCACCTTATGTTATAAAATTAATTTCAGGTTTCTAAGAGGATTATGTGCACTGTTCTTGACCGTACTAGCTCGTATCGTAATAGTTGATGTGTCACTCCTTATCATTACTACGGGTAATATCTTTAGAGACTTTTGAAATTGTATCAGTATTCATTTTGAACATTCATGCAAGATGGCTTGGAATTTATTATATATATATATATCTTTCTTGGATTTTTTAGGTTTTTAGATCCCATATCATGGTATTGGTTACTATAAAAAGGGTAATGGCTCCCATATTTTATGATTTATATACCCTTGGTCTTGTTCTTCACCCCAAGGCCAACTTGGGGCGGGCCTCAGTGGACATTATATATCTTCCTTCATTGCCAGCTCAAGAGGGAAATCTTTAGAGGGAGGGGGTCATGAAAGAATGGTATCAGAAAATGATGGTTGAGAGAAATGATGGACTTTTAAGATAGGCACAGTGAGGATTAAATAGGTTATTAGGGAAATAGTGTTAGATGTTCTTTGTGCATTACAAAGGTCAAGGAGGACTGAATATGACACAATATTTTATCCTCCCCCCCGATATCCAATGCAAGGACTCTGAATTTACCGAATGACCAGGTGAAGCTACTCCATTTTCAAGGTAGATACCCTTGGAATGGTACATGCATCATAATGACTTCTATCATTTGTTAAGTAGTGTATTGGGGAAATTTCAAATGAATGACAAAAAATGAGTTAAAATGAACTTCAAATAAATTTGCATACTACTCAGGATTAAGAGTTCCTTGTTTACTTTTAAGTTATGGTACCTTGTCATTATTCATGAGTGGACTGGGAAATGGAGGCTCAATAGGCCTATCCAGATGATTTGCAGAGGGTTGATCCATAGGAAGATAATAACTGGTGGTATAAAACATTATGTTCTTTATAGGGGAAAACCCTAGGAATGTATGGGGTAGTATCTTGGACATGGATACAAAGAGCTGGCTCTAGGAGTCTAATATCACCTTTAGCCTAATCAAGGATCCATGAGAGTACAAATTTTTATTGGAAGTTATTCAGATGAGGGGAGTGGCATGTCAATGGTGGATGATATACCTAGGGGATATAAAAGACACGGATGTTCTATAGGTCAATTTCGAGAAGGAGTTCTAAGAAGAATTCATTTTTCAACCATGAGGGATGAAATGTGATAGGATCTACTCTCCCTCTAGTAGGGGGTATGCCTATATAGGATTTGGGGATAATGTTCAAGTATCTACTTTTTTTTCTCTCTAGATCTCTTTCTGGATGAGGATTCTCTAGAGAGATACTTAGATGAGTTACTTCTTCCTTCCCTTCATAGATAGTTACTCCCATCACGTTTCTGACATACATAGAGGTCGAGAATAAGGTAGAGGTAGTTGAGAGAATGAACTCTCAAGGAGGTATATTGCAGGAGGGGATCCAAAAAATTTCTTTTAAGGGAAAGGATACCAGTAGTAGGTCTTAGGCACCAGGGCCTTAAGGGATTCGACTATTTGGGAGTCAACTGCAGCAGTTTCCATTTTGACCTTCTGGTCCCCATGCCTATCATGTTGGCATTGGGATGATGGGTTTTATCTTTGGAGCTTGTGTTAACCATCAAAGTTAGTTCGTGACAATTAATTGAGCTCCAAATGGTGGAGGTGGTTAGGTTTAGTGATCCCCTCATCATAAATTCTCCGGCCAATATATTTTAGAAATAGGGACAACAAGCTCCTGCTCCACTAAGGGAGTCAGAGAAGGTGGAGCCTGACCTTAGTGTGTTCCTCAGTGACCTCATCCCAGGCATGGTCGAGGAGGCAGTCATCTGATGAGGGGTATAGGAGATAGGAATAGGTCAGCTACACACCACAAAGGATGCTATTCTAGTAGGGACATAGATTTTTCATGGCACTATTAGCTTATTCAATACTCTTAATTGTGCATTATTTGATTAATTAACTTCACTCATTTTTGTTGAACCCATTCTTGACCATGCTCTAGGACTATAAATAAAAAATATTTTCTTTCCCTTGGTGTTCAGCACACCGATCAGAGGATAAAAAATAATTTTTTATGTTTTTTAAGGATGTAGACTAATGTCGGGGCTACATCAATCCCATTAGTATCTCCTCTTGCTAAAGATGCAGCCATACGATGTTTTCCATGACATCAACTGGTTTTTTTCCTGCATTCTATTATCAACTACTTCTTAAGAAGTGTTATGTTTTTCGAACATGGATGGTCATTATGTGGATTTCATTGGAGGGAAGAGATGTCAGGTGGAAAGCCCACATGTAAAACCTCTTCTTTCCTTATTGGTCAATTTTTCTATGGGATAAGTAGATGCTAAGATTGTGGAGGGACCTAGAGTTTTTGGGATTTATTGGATGTTTTTATTGAGGAGGTTGTGAGTCTACCCCATTGATTTTACATTTAGTTCGATACATACTTACTTCCCAGTGCTAGTCCAATTTCCATGGTTCACTATTGGATGAAACCTTTTGAGTTATGAGATATGAAAATTAAGATCAAAAGCCTGATGAATAATGGATTTATCCATCCTAGTGTGTCATTGTGGGGTTCTCTGGTCTTGTTTTTAATGAAGGAAGATAGTGGTATGAGTCTTTGAATAGACTACCATAGGTGGAATCAGGTGATGGTCAATAATCTTTACCATCTCTCAAGGATATAAGATATTTTCAACTAGCTGAGGGGAGAAATATGGTTTTCTAAGATCGATCTGTGGTTTGGGTATCACTCTTTGATGGTGAAGGGGGGTGACATCCTGAAGACTGATTTCATTTATAAGTATGGGAACTTCAAGTTCATGGTCATGTCATTCGGTGTTATGAATTCACTGGCCTTGTTGATGGGATTATGAACTCTATCCTTCATGAGTTTATAGACCGGTTCATCATGTTATTGAGAAATGACATTCTAATCTAATTAATGTCATATGAGGAGCATACAGAGCATCTCAAAACTATCTTGAAGGTTCTTGGAAAACACCATCTCGACAGAATGTTGTCCATGTAATTTTTTTTGGAAAAAAGTGGTACACTTACATGGAAACATGGTGTCTTAGCAGGTCATAACAGTGGAATCATCTAATGGTGAAGAAGTTTTTTCATGTAAATCACCCAAGAAAATGGTGGAGTTTCATAGTTTCCTTGGCCTAGGGGGCTGTTAATAGAGATTTGTGTCTGGTTTCTTTCAAGTTGGAGTGCCATTGGAAACCCTGACCAGGAAAGGCCATGCTTTTTTTGGAGCAAACAGTGCTAGGAAGAATTCAACTATCTAAAGTGTCATATGGTCAATGCTCTAGTTTCAAGAGGAAGGGGCGATGTTTGAGGTATTTTGTGATACTTCCCATCTAGGTTTGGGGAGTGTGTTGATGCTAAAATATGGAGTGATCTCTTATGGGTCTAGGCAGTTACACCCCCATGATCATAACTATTCCATACATGATATGGTGCTTATAGTGGGCATGATTTCACTAATGTTATGATGAAATTACCTCATTGGGGAGGTCTTTGTGGTCTCCATGGACTAGAAGAGTTTGAGGTATATATTTTCCTATAAAGATATGAACTTACAATAGCGAAGGTGGATGGATTTTCTCTAGTATTATGAATTTCAGATCTCAAACACCTCATGAATTGAAAATGGTGTGGCCAATTTGTTAAGAAGGTAGTCATAGAGAGAGGTAGTTAGGGAATCTGTGGATTCTTGGAAGGCAATGGAGGAGTTGTACGCCTTGCACTTAGATGCATGTATAGATGGTGGGAGATGTTTTTTTCTTTAGATGGAAGTGTAGTCATCTCTGATGGAGCAGGTGGAGAAGTCTCATTGGGGAGAATCAGTGGAAGAGGTGATTCATGATCGCATTGACTAGGTTGACACATCATAAGTATGGTTAGAGGATGCTCAAAATGGGATGTTGTTTCATGGGAAGCTATTTGTTACAGTAATGATGTGTGAGGGATTTATCTAAGAGTTTCATAGCTTGCCCTTAGTGGTAAAACAAAGAATTTATAAGCTTTATTGTGGCTTGAGAGAACAACTTTGGTGGCCCGAGATAGAACGGGAATTAGCAGAGTTTGTAGTGAAGTTCTTAGTGTGACTGTAGGTTAATGCTAAGCATTATATTCCTAGTTGTTTGTTGTATCCCTTAGATGTCCCTAAGTGGATATGGGATTAAATCTTGTTGGATTTTGTTATAGAGATACCTAGGGATATGGGAGGATGTGATTCCATCTAGGTAGTAGTAAATCAGCTGATGAAATCTGTACTCTTCTTGGAAATAAAGGAATCAATCACAAAGGAAACCTTGTCCAAAAGGTATTTGGACAAGGTGGTGCAGCTACATGAAGTTACAAGGTCCATTTTCTCGGACTGGGATACACATTTTACAACACGAGTCTAGAGGGGATTTCATTATTCTTTTGGCACTCTGATATGCCCCAGCACTTCTTTCCACCCTCATAAGGAAGGAAAGATAGATAGGAACATCCAAACCTTGGAAGAATTGCTTCGAGCATCTGTCTTAGATTTTGGTGGGTACTGGGTGGGATAATAGACATTGGTTGAGTTATCTTATAATAATAGTTTTCACTCATCTATTATCATGGATCTAAAAAAACATGTTCAGAAGGCTGTTTCATTCACCCTTTTTCTAGACAGAGGTTGGGGAGACAACTACTCTTGATCCTAAAGTAGAACTAGACATGACAGAAAAGGTTCTGATTGTTTGTGAAAGATTTAAGATAGAAAAAGACTAGCAGAAGTCGCACACCGATCATAGAAGAAGGTCTTTTGAATACAAGGTTGGGGACCATGTGATCATAAATGATTACCCTCGACATGGGTAGTGGAGGTTTGGTAGAGTGTTTAATCTTGCTCTATGGTTTGTTGGACCTTTAGAGATGATTGGGTGGAATGGAAAGGTGGAATACTAGTTGGAACTGCAACCAATGTTGGATAAGGTCCATAACATCTTTAATGTATCTCACCTTCACCAGTATATTCATGATTACTCCCTTGTAATTGAATAGGGAGAGTTGGATGTTGAAGATGAAACATAATTCATTGAGAAGTTAGTAGAGATCCAAGATCATCAAATGATGGTGTTGTATGGAAAGACCATTAATTTGGTTCACATGTTGTGGAGGAATGGAGGTCTAGAAGAGAGTACATGGGAGTGAGAGGTGCAGATGCATACCCAGTGTATGATGTCTTTTGGATTTTTTCTGTGTCATTTTTTGTACTGTAATTCATGAAACTTGTTTTCAATGAGATGAGTTGTTTCCTTGTTTTGTAATGTTTGATAAAGTCCTAACATATAAATAAGTGAGGATACGATTCCTATTCTAGACACATTAATGATAATGCGACTAAATTTATGCAAGTGAGTCAGTACTGCCCAATGTGGATGGTATCTTGACATGGAGGAATTAATTCCCCCATTCATGTTTCCAGGTATTGTACCTTTTGTATCTTGTGTGGTGTGTCGTATGTTTTTTTTGGGTAGTAGATGTTGGAGGAGGTGTTATTGGATGATGAGGTTTCACTTATGCTTACGAGAAGCATACGATGGTATATCATTGAGAGGTATTTCACAAGGTGGTTATTCAGACCCCTCTTTCTTATAGGTTAGTTTTTTAATTATTGAGGGAGAGAATAGTTTTAAAGGTCTCTGATGTAATGGCACAGAACTATCACATCCATTCCATTGTGAAAATCTATTATTTGAGGTGTTATGGGAGGTCGTAGTGACTCATTTCAAGATTTGGAAAGTTTTCTAGTTTTCCCAATGGTGAGTGGCATTGTTGAATCATGTCGGTGAGTGGTGTTGGTGAGTCAGACATCTATGAGTTGCATTAGCGAGTCAGGAATTGGTGGGTGGTGTTAGTGATTTGCGTCAATGACTCATGCCAGTAAGTGGAATTGGTGATTCACGTCGGTAAGTCACATCAGTGACTTGTGTTGATGACTCGGTGTTGGTGGGTTGCATTGGTTACTCATTTTAGTAGGTGGAGTTAGTGAGTTTGGAATTAGTAGGTGGCATCAACGAGTGGTTTCAGTGATTTAGTCATTGGTAGGTGGTGTTGGTTACTCGTGTCGGTGAGTCTCATTGGTGACTCACATTAGTGACTCACCCATTGGTGAGTCATTTCCACATTTTCCTAAATTTTTTCATTTTCTCCCCTCTTATGTTTTATTTGACATAAATCAAATTTAAAACCTTTATTGACCATTTCTAATGTATTTTAGAATGAAATTAATTATATAATTAATATCATAATGCCTCAAGAATTTGAAATGGCCATGTTGGGTGGTCTTGGCCATGACCCGCCTTTTAAGTAAATTGAGATCATCTGTCTTCTATTAATATATGGTATTGCCTTTTCTAAGGCCAAGATATTCTATTACTTGATCCCTTCGATTTCTTCATGGTGTACCCATAGCCTTTATTCCTTGTGGAGTTGTTTTTTGTGTTCAGTCCTTCAGATATAGTTTTCCTTTGGAGTCTTCCTGTTATTCTGGCACCCCCTATTTTGGAATAATGGAGAGTGGATGATCATAGGTTTTCCAAGATAGGGATCCCTTAGTCATTATTTTAATTTTGTATCATGATGGTTGGTAAGATGATGCCTCTTTCTGAGAATGTGATCGAATCCCAATCTTAATTAATGATATTATAAAGATGAACTGACTAGTTATGATAATAGGTTTTATAACCTTTGTATTAAATGAGGGGATGGGATGATGATGATGGTTATCTTTTTTATCTATTATTTTAGACCCATGTTGTGAATTCTATGGGTTTTATCCTTTTGAAAATCATGGTCGTTGGTGGTATTTATTTACGCACTTGAATGGCTTGTGGATTAATGCTGTAAATTTATAAATCTTACTAATCACTTATACCTAGTTAAATAAATGGATTCCCCAAGATTAAAATTGTTTTATGACCACCCAGGAATAATGAAAGTGTAATTAAATAATGAGTGATACTAAATTTTAATACACTTTGAGTGTTTGGTGTGGATGTGCGCTATGTGTGGTTCTGTTCACCATTGTATCCTCTCCTGATTTTTTGGTGTTGTGTACAGGGTCATGGTTGTGTGTATGGGGTGGTATGGGTTGTGTAATGGACTATGAGGTTAATATATTGGTGGATTATGGATTGGATGAACATATTATGTTGTCGGACTACATATGGGTTGTGTTATGGTTGTTGGGGAATGGTATGTTTATACAGTGGGGCTTTCGATGGTTTTGTTGGGGGTGGGGGTATGGATGGTTATGGATGCGATGAGTGTAGTGTGGATATGCAATGGGGATATGAAGTATGGTTGTGATGAGTTTAGTTTTAGGGTTTGGATGTAATTTGTGGTTATTCTTGTTGAGGGAGAGGACATGGCAACATGAATTTGAAGAATGATAATGGAAATGGTTGTCTTAGGTGCTAAGTGGGGAGGAAGTGTGAAGTGGGGTTGTTTTATAACCATTTTATTCCCTTATACGGCTTGGTTTTTAGGCTGGTTTTGTGTTGTGGTTTTTAGGTAGGTTTTGTGTTGTGGTTTTTTGTTTCAAAGGTAGGGATGGGACAACTAGTAAATTATTAATCACGAAAAAATGATTGGGTGTTAAGAGACATTATTATATCAACTTCGGAAGTGACTATAATTCTTCATGATACCTACCTTAAGAGGTAGCATCAAAGGTAGGTTTATGGGGTGGTTGTTTTTTGTAACCCCATAGGATGGTTTGAGTGTTTAATAACTATATATATATATATATGTATTTACTTGTGATTTCTATATGCACCCCACCCTAGTTCAGCACTATGCGCCGAACACCCTCATTGTCATCGGGGATGGTGTCTTTCCCAAAAATTATGGTGGTAGGATGGATGGCTGGCCACATGATATTCCCTACTACCTATTCTAAGTGGTGATATCCTAATACTCTTTGGATTGGTTTTGGATTACGAGGCCCAGGTGTGTGTGGGTGAGTTATGCTTCCTAGGTTTCTTCGGGATGAGATGTGTTGTGGTTCCCAAGTGTCTTCAAGATATGATATGGTTTTTGGACTAGATGTTTAATGGTGGGATATTATGTAGTTGTGGGGCCAAGGTGTGTATATCTAGGTTGTGACATGGTTCTTTTATAAGAGGTTGGAGTTCCAGTGAATTTTCTGTTAGGGTGTGAGAGTAGCTAATTAGTGGGAAAGTAGTGCAAGATACCCAATAATTGATGTGATCCATATCACTTTACTTGACTTGAGTTATTTGGTGAGTGTAACTTTATGAGATTTTGGGATGGATAATATACCTTCTTAGGTGATTTTGGTATTTTTTATATTTTTTACGGGGGCATTGGTATCCTTCTCCAATTGTGCATGAGAGACTTTGGTTTTTTCATAATGTGTATACTTTTATACTCACCCCAATTTATAAAACTACTTCCAAGATTCCAGGAGGATTACATGGACCATGCTACACCATAAAATCTATGATTTTAGGAGTTTCTATGTCACTACATTACTTGACTTTTGGTAATTTTTGTTGACACTTTTTTAATTGTATCAGTAATCATTTTGAACAAGAATGTGGAATATTTTGTCTTTTCTTTTGTCTATATATATCTATCATGGAGTTTCTTGAGGATGGTAAATCTTATATACCTATCATGGTTACTATAAAAATGGTAATACCTTCCATATTTTGATATTTTTATACCCTTGGGTTGGTTTCCACCCCCGAGCCTACTAGAGGCTTGACTCAGGGGTCATTATCTCTCTTCCTTCATTGGCAACTCAAGCGGGGAATCTGTGGAGGGAGGGGGTCGTGACATTTACCTAGATTGTCTAATAATAGATGAAAATTTTAAATTATTACAATAATTTTGAAAAAGAAACAGCTTAACTACATATCATGCCATGTTTTCTATATATTTTTTAATTTGGGATTACTTGAATAGAGACTTGATAGGAAATCATTGGCGTGATCCTACTAAGAAAGTTTACCTCACACCACACATACCCTTTAATGGTGTGTAGAAATTGTATTATATATTGATGAAGTAAAATGATAGAAATTTTGTTGAGGTGTTAATGTTTAAATCATCTAGTTATATGTATATGGTGGTGAGATATTTCCAACTTATCACATAGAGTAGTGGTAGTGGGTTTTAGTTACATTTTCAGTTTGGTGGGACATGTCCTCGGTGTCTTTTTTTTAGTTGTATATCTACATTTGATATTTTATTATGGGGTATTACTATAGTTTTTTTATAATTTTTCTTTCCATTTTTTATATATTATATCTATCTTGATTCATGTTGGGAGAAATAATTCTCTCAACCATTTTTTAGGCTTAAGTACTAGTCACCAGCTCGTGGGGATTGAGAATTCCCTTTGAGTGTGTAGTGGATTAGTTCTGTTAGTAGTTATCATGGGTTTCTAGGTTTGGTTAATAAAAAATTAGTATCATAGGAGGTTGTGTAGTTTTCCCCCAAGATTCCTTGTCTTTGGATATCTAGTAGATATGAGATAAGATTATTGGGACATGAGAGGCAGGTTATAATGAGTGTCCAGCCAACATTTATTATGATGAGCCTTAATTTACCATGGGATTTTGGGATGTGTGTCTATTTTATTAGTTCTTAATATAAATGTTAATATTTTATATATGGTTATCTTGTTTAGAAAGATATTTTTCTATTGTGAAATATTTTTTTTTCTATTTGTGTGTGTAGTAACATGCCTTTGAGTCATATTCTAATAGTCACATAGAAGGGTGTAGTGGATGATACATGAGGGACTATATCTTTGGATTAGAATCTAATGGAGGCTATCGTTCAATAAATTAAGTTCTTGGTTCAGAACATACCACATGTTCATAAAATAGTTTTTTATTGCATCCAAGTGCTGGAGGAGACAAAGACTGAGATAGAGAGTTCCATCATGAGAAGCCCCCATCATTTTAAGGTCATAATGAACCTAAGGAGGTGGATTTATGGTTAGACATGATTGAACATGTCATTGAAATCCTATATTCACTAGAAGAAGTTATGGAAAATTTCATGATGTTAAAACATTAGGGTCTCAAAATGTGGTGGTACGATTCCATGGTACAAGTCGATCAACACATAGGCTTAGATTGGAAGGGTTTAAAGAATATTTTATTTTAGAATTTTTTCCTTGAGTCTCTAATGAAGGAAAATTCTCTATAATTCTTATTATTGAATAAGGGATACTTTTTGGTATTGGAGTACACCAATCATTTTACAGATTTGGTTTGTCTTTTCTCTAGAGGTAGTGATGAATGATTAGCTAAGGGCCCAAAAATACCAGTTGGGTTTGAATCTATATATATGAGCATAGGTTTATCTACTAAATCATACCACATTTGCTCACATGGTAAATAGGGAAATTGTGGAGGAAATTAATATGGTGGTCCAGATTGGATCCTGCATACTTCTCTTCCTCACATCAATTTTTTCAGTGGCATGTATGGAAAGAAGATGAAGGGGAACCAAAATCACATGAGTGGTGGAGGTGGTTCTTAGTATCTAGTTCTCTATGTACCATTATATATATATATATCCAATAGTTTTCCTTTTACTTTATATCAATGTTTCATGGAACAAATCACCTATCATAGTTTTCCCACACCCCTGATGTTTTTCAATTCTTATGGATGTCAAGGCCACCTATAAAAATTCTACCAGGATATGTCTATGCCACATTATGTCTTAGAAAAAATATCAAATAGGGATAGTGTGACTCATTTTGAATACTCAGAATCTATAGATATCTAGTCATATGAATCAGGAGTGAAAAATTTTAATAGATTGGAATTTATTCTAGTGGGGGTTCACATAGGCCCAGTGGTAGTGATAATTGCTATTTTTGTTGAATCCTTTATAAAAACATCTTTATTTGATAATGGTGTGTCCCAATATTTTATATCTTATAGTTTAATTTATGTGATTAAATATACAACATATCTTATGTACATTTTTATGGAGCTCTATATACCTCTTATAAAGAGGAAGGAGCAGGAGTTTTGATTTCATTCTTATTCTCTATCAATAGCTAGCACTATGTTTGTCTAGGATTTACTAGTTCTCATTATGGATTTTCATAAATTCATTATTGGGATGTATTGGATATTTTCTCACAATGATGATATTTATTTTAATAATTGTATTTTTCCATTCATTGTTTCTGATGGTAGGTCTTAGGTGTGTCAATGAGAGTGGGATCTTAGGGATAGTCATCCATGACTACCCTGCCCTGAGCTCAAGAGTTTTTTTTCTATCATTACAGTTGATCCTAATGATGTTTCCACTATTGGATATCTTCCCATGAGGTTTTGATAATTATTTTATATCTTCATTGTTGAATTATAGAGCCTTCCTCTATAAAAGGTGGTGGATTTTCTAATTTATTGTTTCGTCATATATAGAAAAAATAACACTTTATTATCCAATGGAACCAGAAGTAATGAAAGGAATGATAATCTATTTATATTATTTGATTGAGAAAGGTTTTGTTCCCCTTATTGTCTTACAGTTTTCCATTCTTTTCTTTTCTAAGAAAGTAGTATTTTAAATATATTTTTTAATTGACTATCATAAGTTTAACTTAGTGACTATTAAATATAGGTATTATCCCACCTACATGGATTACTTGTTTGACCAGTTAAATGGGGATAAGTGGGTTTCAATGATTTATATTTTGCTGTGTTATCATCTACTAAGGGTTCAAAAACCTTGATATTAAAAAAATAACTTTTATAATTAGGTATGTAAATTATGAATAACCTGTGAGGAATTTTGGTCAAACTAATTCTCCTAGAGTGTTTATGGTTTTGATGACCCAAATATTACACAAATATCATAACACTTTTGTCATAGTATTTATGGAATATATTCTATTTTACTTGAGATCTGAGTGTGAGAATGTTAATTATCTTAATTCATATTTGGGAATATTGAGAAACCAATGAAATTATAACAATAATTCTAAGTGAAATTTTTGGGTTCAAGAAGTGAAGTTCTTAAGTAACATGATTTCTAAATGTGGACCTTCATTTGATCCTTAGAAGGTGAATATTATCTTTTCATGGGAAGAACCATGGAATGTATTTGAGATATGGAGCTTACTATGTAATACTAAATACTAATGGAATTTATTCATGGATTTTGGGAAGATGGAATAACCTTTTATTACTCTTAAAAATAAATTGGTAAAAATCATATTGGATTAAACAAGTCAGACTTCATTTGATGGGTTGAAATGACATCTGACGTAATATGCTATTCTAATAATTCCTAATCTTGTTAAGGGGTATGTGGTGTACTATGTTTCTTTTGGTTCTATTTGGTATTTTTTATTAATTAAGACAATCATGCTTTAGTCTATAGTTCATGATATCTTTCTTTTTGTTATAATAATTACCCCACTCACAATGTGGAGTTCACCGCCATTATGAATACACTTAAATGTTGTTGAAATTAACTTTTTGGTGAGAGGTCCATGGTATTTTATAATCATTAGAGTCAAAGATATATCTTTTATTAGAGGGACTTTAATATCAAAACAATGTATTTGTTATAATAACTCTAAAAATTTTACTTGAACATCGCCTATACCCCTGGAAAAGGGAATATCATCACAAAATATCTCAGTATGAAAGTTCCATCATAGTCTATTTTGGAATAAAAAAAGAATTAAACTTGATTTAACTCTACATTTAGTTTCATATATATGTGTTTTTTTATTTTTAGGTATTTTTTTGACCAGTTATTAGTTATCATCATCTTACTATGATTTTATTTTTTGGGGTTAGCAGCATGAAGTTCAGATCATTAGAATTAATGAATCCTTACAGGGTGGGGATACCATTTCTAGTTGGTAATTTCTTTCTGATTTTATTCTCCACTTTAGGTATGGGTTTATCATGACATAATCTATGAGTATTTCAATGTTTCATTATTATCATAGTTCATCAAGGCTTATCCAACTAGTCATGATGAATATGTACTATGACATGATATATTGTTAATAGTGACCATATATAAAGTTAGACATTTTTTATTCAGTGTCCCACTATTATAGTTTCAAAAAAAATAAAAAAATCACCTAAAAACTACCAGATTAATCTAGCCTCTACCATTACTATTTTGAAAATGGGATGAGGTGTCCACTGAATTTTATATTGATTTCCATGAACCCTCCTAGAGAAGAATGCTATCTAGGTGGTGGTTGATTTGTTGATTAGATATACTTGTTTTATACCAATTATAGAGACCACTAATGTAGATGATATGGGTAGGATATATTTACATGATATCATGAGATTTCATGGGATTTTATGTAGTATTATATCTGTCCAATACCATAAGTATGTATCTATGTTTAGAAATAGTCTCCAAGAGGTTATGGGGTCAAAGTCAACTTTGATCAAAACATTTCATCCACATATAGAAGGTCTAAAATAGGATGATATTTAGTTTCTAGAGGTAATTCATCATACCTCCATCATAGATTTTGTTGGACTATGAGACAACCATATGGTACTGGTTGAGTTTTATTATCATAAAAATTATCATTCAGCGTTTTTAATGGATCATTTTAAGGATTCTTATGGTCACCTGCACATGTCACCTCTTTTTTGGAAGGGGGTGAGGCCTCTCTTATGGGTAATTGTATCATTTAGGATATGTTAGTTTGGAATCAAGATATACACCAGAATATAGTTATAACTCAGAAAAATATGAAATTATATGAGGATTGTCAAAATCATCCTTTATATTTTTCCATTAGTGAATGAGTTTTCTTAAAATAGTATTATTAGATGGGTCACCATTATCTTTATAATTAAGGAAATATATCTTCAAGATATATTGGACCATTTTCTTTTAATGAGCTACTTAAGATGTTTCATTATGATTTTTCATTTATATCTCATTTTATAGGAATTTATGATGTTTTCTACACATCTCAACTCCAGAAATACTGTCCTGAATGTTCTCATGTTCTATGTTGGGAAGAGAATGTGTTGGACCTAGATGTTTCTATTATATAGAATCTGGTGTATATAATTGATACCTAGGTGGTATTCTTGTGTGGAAATTATATTATTTTGTTAATACCATTTTGGAGACACGAATTAGATTCTCAAGAGACATGAGAGCACAAGTTGTCATTAAGGGATTAGTGGCCTTTCCTATTTCCAGAGAACCATTCTTCTTTAGGACTTCTTAAGGATAAAAAATTCCTATGGTGGGGTAGATTGTGACATTCTAGAAAAGATGTATTCTCTATTTTTGTGTAGAGGATTTTTTTTGGTTAGAGGGGAGTGGGAGTGGTTTCAGGTGTTTCTATAGGGGAGAAGCTATTGGATATAGTTGCATTAGGAATTGAAACATTAAATCCCTGATTTGAAACATATCTATAATATTTGAAACAAGATGAAAAAATAATATAGAGTGTAAAATATTTTATTCCATAAACTAATTTTTTACATTGTAAATGTCTCTTTTAGGATAATTTAACCAGAGTTGGCATGTTTTTTGGCATACGTGAATTATATTGAATTTTTTATATAGATAGATTATTTATGACATCAACCCTTCCTAAAATGTTGGTTTTAGGAACCTATTATATAACTCCTTGTTATTTATTTACAGATATTACTGCCTTGAACCCTATGTATCCTTCCAAGTGATTTTGGGTGTCAAATCCTCTTGAGAATTGATTTTCCCTGTGTGTGATCTCCATTTTAGTTGTGTTTCTCCTCTTTAGGTAGGCGACCTTTCTGATTCATTATCTCTCTTATTAAGAAAGGAAAATTTTGATGCATTTTTAGGGATCTTATTATCATTTAATTAGGTTTTCACATTCATTACTAATAGTTATGTTGTGTGGTCTTCTTTTAGGGGACAAACCTTGTGTTGGTTGTGGTGTAACAGGTGATTTCCTTGAGGAATGTTTTGATCCCACTACTCAAAAAACCTTTTTGTTTATTGAATATATCTTGATATCTGGTAATAAAGGTAAATTCATCTATTTATTATTTTGTGTGCCTTATAGTGTGTTTAGATCTCATTGTGGGTGGTGCACATCCCCAGTTTGAGGTAAGTGGTTCCATCTCTAGCGGATATTGTGTGAACCTTGATTTCTCTTGTTTTATTAAATGGGTTTTTAGAAAAATTGGCTTGATTTTTTTTATATTTGTATGAAAATATTTTTTAGAAAATATGGGTTTTCACATTATTTTAGTGAAGATAAGAAAATATATTTTCATGGCATATGAAATTGATTGCGAAATGGTTTCTCAAAAATTGTTTTTATAGATAAATGGTGTTTGATGTTGTATTTTGAAATTTTAAATCCCTTTTAAATGATATAAAATTCAACACATGGGATCCTTGGATACATAGGTGGAATGTGTAGTAGTATGAATCATCTAAAGATACTACAAGGGAGTTCAATTTATGGGGTTCTCTCCTATTACAAGATGAAGATGCATTTGGATATAGGACCTGATTAACATGGTATGAAGGTTAACTTTCTAGAGTGTTTCTCTATTCCCCAGATCCGAATGCGTGGGTCCTAGGGACTTATAGTGTGAAATGGTAATATAGATATATAACTGATTAAGCTAGCCAGATCATAAGTTATCCTTTATGAATGTTTACCATTATGATTTAGAATTATATGTAATTGTCCTGATATGCCTATATTTTATAAATATTCAATGATTTTAGAAAATATTCATAAAAAACTGTTTTATATTGAAAGTTTTAGAACAAGGTAAAGGGGACCTGTTTATAATGACTTCGATATAAATCAATTAAACTACGTATCATTTCATGTTTTATGTATATTAATCATATTAATATATTTTTTTTAAAATGATACAGGAAACATTTTATGATTATTTTTATAGATAATTGGCATGAAACACTTGGGTGAGATTATACTTATTCTAACTAACTCACACCCTATACACCATTATAGTGGAGTGTAGAAATTGTATTGTCTACTGATACAGGAAATGGAATGACCCAACTTTGAGGTGGTGAAGTTTACATTAGATGGGTATTGGTAGTTAGTCGTGAGATGGTGGGGGATTTCCCACATATCATAGGGAGTAGTTGTTTTTCATTTTAGTTTTATTTTCTGGATTTAAAAAACATGTACATTGGAGTTTATTTAGTCCCTTATGAGTTGTACCTATATCATTGGATCTTATTTATTGCCAATTCCTTTAATTTTCATCCACCACTTAATTATTTTATGTATGTATAAATTGAATCTTGTTTTAGTTTGGGTAAAATCAATCCATTTTTATTATATTTTAATCTCAGGTGCTAGTCAGAATCCCATGGGAATTAGGAATGCACTTTGGGCATGTGGCAGATTGGATCAAGTTCCAGTTATTGAGGGAATGACAAGTTATTTCATCACAAAGATGGATATAGATTATTTTACGGAAATAATTACATCCATTAATATTGAATAGACTATTGTTGTTATTTTTTCTTAGTTTATGTTGATTTAAATGTGTTACAAGAAGAAAAAAATGTAAACCCTTAGTTAACAATTATACCTCTTATTTAGAAAACCTAATATAGATTTCAATAATTGACTAGCTAGGTTTTATTATGATAAATAAAAGCCATTTAGGACATGGGTAGTGATGCAAAGAAGAGATTTTAGTTGGTCTTGGATGAACCAAAATGTTTTTGATGTGTGGATAAATTATGAGATGAGGATCCCTTTTATATGGTATGGGAGGGGCACTCATGGATGTTCTTAAATAATTAAATTAATATAAATTCATTTTTAAATTGAAATTGAACCAAATTTAAAATTTCAAAAGATAATGTGAGGATGATTTAAAATACTCCCATCTAGTAAATATATTACAAGTTTTGGTAATAGTTTAACCCTTATATTTTTTAACCTGTGTTAATTCTTTTTGACAATTACTATAGTATTAATGTTTTTACTATTTAAATGTTAAGAAAGTTATTATAAAAGGAAATATAAACCATAAATAACCCGTTATTGATATTATCAACCATATCCAATTCCTTTATCAAATTAAAATATTTTTTAGAATTTTAAATTATTTAATAAAACATTATTCGTTATAAAATACCATTAATATCAATTTTGATACTATTCAATTAATTTGATTGTAAAAACATCAATAAAATTATTTAATTATAATATAATCAATTCAAAAACTTCAAATATAGTATACATGTCCAAAAAATATTTGGGACACCATATGTAACTCAAATTTTACTATTTGTACTATTTTTTAGCAAATTTAATTCATTTTTCTATTAATTTCACAAATATGGTGTTGGAGTTGCATAAGAGTTTATGGTAAATATTTCATCACTAAAAAAATTAATTAAATTATGATATTAAAACAAATTATATATATTTTTAATAACCATCTAGAACTAATAATTCCTTATTTTTATCCCTATTTCAGATATTTAATGATAATAAAACAAAGAAAATGTGATTTTTGACTTTCCATTATGTAGTGTATTATAAAGTACACAATAAAGGCCATATCAAAACAAAATTTCATTTATTATAATTTGGATGAAAGTGGGTAAAATATTTTAAGACCCTAGAATAGCTTGAGAGGAGTGGGAATAATCAAGGTGTCAAATTTTTATTTTAATGAGACAGATCTTGTCCCCTCATTGGTAAGATCCTATTAATCATATTTGATAGAATCATGAAATTATTAAACACCTCTATATAGAGACACACCATAATAGTTTTACATGGTTTACCACTCAAGGATAGTCCATGGAGTATATGTTGACATTGTGTCAGTCATATGAGGATTCACTAAGCTCTGATAGTTATTGTTGATTACAAAAGACCAGACATGTTCATGTCATATGAGGAACCCAACATTTTTAAAAAACTTGGAATATTAAACTTCTTCTCTTAGATTACTTCTATCAACGCCCCCTTTCTCACTACCTTGGGTGATGCTAATCTCATTTTATCAATTTAAAGGTCACATAAATATATTGGTCATAAAAGTGTTTGTCCCTGATTAGCATGAGACTATATTTGCACCATAGTTCCGAATTGATGTTGATGAAAGTACTGTTCACTCAAGCCATATTTTTAAAACTACTATTTTCAAATATCACTGAAATTAAAATATGACATTTTTTTAAAAAATATTTATATTTCATGAACCTACATACATTAATGAACTTCTTATCCTCCACAAAGCTTCCAACCTTTACAGAATTCCAAAAAAATCATAAATTTCTCATTCTTATCGAAACACCATTTTTTGAAATTACATAGGTTCAATTAGTTTATAACCATTCATTTCATGATGCTACTTCTAATGAAGAGTCCCTAGTTCATAATGAATTATCCTCTCCTAAGACCTTTTCAAAATTAGGGTGATTTAATATTTTCTCAAATTCTATCTATGGGTTAAAAAATGGAAATCCACATATTTATAGAAACAAATCCTTCCTGAAGATTCCATGCTCACCATGTAATTTTCATGAACCTCTTCATTCATGTTTTCAAAGAACCTTTTATATGTGATGATGTAGTGAAATTTTTCCATTCACAAAGCTTCTCGTAATTTTGTAGCTTATTACGATATTCCCATCACACCCCATCCATTCTTTATAATAACTATTTTTTCAAACCATTTAATCCATTGTGACACCTAATTATATGATGAATATCTATATCATTAGAAAAATAAAAACCTCATGACATCTATGCCTTTTCCATATGTTGAAGAATCAGTTATATAAATCTATATTTCATGAACCATAACACCTTTTCCCCATTGGATGCATTCATGATGCTCCACACTATCAAAAATTATAAAATTCATAAACCTCTATGAATTATTCATATTATTAAGTGTCAGTCCTAAAAATCCATGTGTCACGAAGCTTGATCCTTACTCAAAATATTGATCTCTAAAAATATGTCAAACATTAGGAAATTATGCCACCTTAAACACTAAATCCACCTTCATTGTATAATCAAATATCTTGAAAACTACATGATCAACCCATTGTGGATTAAAAATAATCACAAAAAATAGTCCTTTTTTAATTTAAAAAAACCATGGTTCCAACAATCCCCCCTTCAGGTTTGTTTTATATATGCAGATAAATTCAATAATACAACATCCTTGAAAAAAATATGATAGATGTGAAATAACTAATCCATCTCTCTAAGTCTACATGAGAAATAGTCAGTTTAAAAAACAAGAGTGTTAAAAGATAATTACATGACTCATATCCTTGAAACCTATATTATTTTTAATTTATTTAATTGAATTTAATGATTATAACCCATTTTTAATAAATCCAAAGAAATTGTATTATTATCTTTAGCATTTAAAACACCCTTGGATCATATTTCCCCCTTAAACCTACACCACTTTACTAAATATCTTAAAATAGTAAACAGAAATGGAGAGACTGGATAAACTATAATATCCTCATGTGATGGGAGGTGGTGGAAACATTGAGGTTTAATCGATGCTTCTCAAACAATTGTGATACCAAAGGATTAGTTATGTTGTCATCTTCTTGATCATTAGATAAAACAAACTCCATTTTAATTAAAACTAGTCTATATTTTTCTTTTATGAAGTGATATGTGATCTTAATATGTTTGTTACCCGAGTGTTATACTAGATTGTTTGTATGACCTCTTGTACTCTTGTTGTCACAATGCATCATCATTGGTTGTTTCACCTCATTACTAATATTATTTTGTTGTTTCATCATAAAAAAAAGATAAGTGCATTCATTTTTCATTAAGGTGTGCTCTAATGTAGTCATTATAAGAGACATGATTTTTTGTTTATTTGTAAACTAGAATTTTTTTTTCATTCAATAAATAATTCACCCCACATGTAGAATTTTGATCCACCACATCTTCAGTTTATTCAGCATAAAAAATATGATAATTCATTGTATCTTTATACTAAAAAGTATAATTAAAATTGAGAGTACCTTGAATATAATTCATGATTTTTTAATAGATGCAAAAAAATATTAGTTACGATTACATTGAAAAAAAAATATTTTTAAAAGTTGATATTTGTCCACATTATTGTCAAATATAATAAACATTCAATAATCCTCTTATACATGTCCGAATCTATAGATTTCCCAACCCAGTGCTTTCTATATTTTTCCCAACCATAATAAAATTATTCAATTTTTTGAAGTCATGCATAGTGAATTTCATTAGAATATATCTTTGATAATTTTACTGAGAAATAATGGTGTATTACTTCCTTTTAATCAACTACAACCCCCAAATGTACATGATTTTACCAATCAAGGAAAGTTCAAATTATAGTTTCATTTGATTAGTCAATTATTCCACTAAAATAAGTCTTCTTCTACCAAATATAGTATCATAAACATACAAAACCACCATAATGTGATCATCCTGATAATTAATAACATATATATTATGGTTGAGACCTATTATTTTAATTTATTTCTTCTTTATATATGTATCTAATGGAGAATATCATCCTCGTGGTTCCTACATTAGACCCTAGAGAAACTATTTTAAACAACATATATTTTTTCATCATTTTCAACTAGAAATCCCACTAGTTGTTCAATGTAGAATTATTCCTTAAGAAAACCATTTACGAATGTTGTTTTGAAATCCATTAGATAAACTCTATACCTTATTTAAATCACAATCACAAGGGGGATCATGGTTTACTCTGATTATGCTATAGGAGAAATTGTTTATTCAATATCAATTCATTATGCATAACCTTTACACAACAAGAGTTTATTTAAGATCCCATATCCATGTTCATCAATTTTTTTGAATATCCACTTTTCTTCGATCACATTGTGATTGTATGGTACCTTAACAAGTTTCCAAGTACAATTTTTTCAATCTGATCCATTTCTTTATTTATGAACATAACCCATGATTCATACATATCCACTTCATCAAATGATGTTGGTTCTACAATTGATAAGAGGGAATTATGTTTTTCATTTATCATTCACTTTATATGTGTAGGTGCAATCCAATCCCCAAAAATGTTGGATTGGTCAAGTTAAGCTTTTATATTTCTCATATGAGGTTTTGGTAGAGTTTCTTTAGTAATGGTTTCCTCCTCTGATTCCACTTTAGAAGTTTAGAGACTCTATCTTAAAGTACATGGATATTAGATTTCATTTGTAGAATGCTTAATACATGAAACCAAAATATGAACAAAGATCATATTAGTTTTTTGTATTTGGAAACTTGAAACAAAATCATCTAATCGTGGTGGGATATCTTCAAAATCTCCAATAAAGATCTTCCCCTTTTTTCCTACCTAAAACAATTCTTTATATAATGGGGATAAGAAAACATAGAAAGGATGAGCTTAAATGCTCAGTAAGGGTAAACATGGAGAACATAAACCAAACCATAAACATTTTAACATAAAAACATGAACATAAAGTTTAAAAATCAAAATCCTGAGTCATGAAATAAATCTTGGCAGTACATAAGGCATGGATCATAAATGAACATTAACCATGATAGAATAGCATTGAAATAAAACATGTAATTGTGAAAAACTAATAAAAACATAATATTATTTACACATTATTCTATTCATTTCAACCAATACCATCATCGTGGACATATTCTATTACTGAACTGGTTTTACTTGCAGTTCCATCCATGTATTACAGAACCAGATTTACTTGTCATTCTAGCCCTGCATTACTGAACTGAATTAATATTCCACTCTAGTCATGTCAATATCATGAGATATAAATATTTATCCAATGATTTATTGGTAGATATAAGACCCATTAATATCATAATGAACCCATTCTTAAGTATTCCACAAAACATAAAAACAATCACCATAGCATAACCCATGAAATAAAATGGGTTTCTTAAACATCAAACCATTAAATCATAATCCATCAATGGATTTAATAAATATAATTTTATCATTTACATAATAAATTCAATGTAATAATAGGTATAGAAATATAAAACTATTTAATCTTATATGGATTTTTTTTGATAAAACACTTGAACTTAGTTCTTGAAGAAAATATCCTTTCTTCTTTAAAAACGTTTTCTTTTCTCAAAATTTCATGAAAATATAAATGAAATGAATTTAGTTGAAAATAAACATGAGATACTATAGAGAACGATTCATGGAAATAGGGCATCATGAAACCGTAAAAATCCATTCATACCAAATAAGTGAAAAAACATTCTCTGAGTACTGTTGAAGAAAAATTCAAAAAGCACCTCGTATTGTAAATCAAAGAATGATTCTGTACATACCATAAGGAAAAAGTAAAAAAAATTAAAAATGACATTAAACAAACATTGATGAATTTTTAACATTTTATGGAAACATTTTTAGAAAATAAGGACTTGGATGATAAATATATCCCATGTAAATATTTATGAATAAACAATCTCAGATAAAAACAAGATTGGAAAAGTTATCCCTTACCTTAGGTCTGATTTCACCCATATGATTCCAAAAATATTGTATATTGGGTTTAAATATATTATTATGTTGTAAAATAACCATAACAATATTTCTGTTATCATTTATGATTCACTTAAAACATTATATTACCCCTTTATTTGTCAATTCAATATTAAATTAATGTTTTGGGTAATAATCATTTTATTTATCGTACATGTTTTGAATTTTTATTCTTGTTATTATTGACTATATCAAGATTTAATCACTTTCAGAATGTAAAACGTGATTTATATATTATATATATTAAATATATATATATATATATATAATAGATAGAAACAACAAATGGAATACACAGTTCATAGAGACGGTAGGTCGTACGTATGCATGAACACTGCTTTCTTTCCCTTATTAAATTGAATGGAAGTAAGTAAATGAGATATATATATACACATAAATATATTAGTATTATTATGTCATATATTTTATAATTATTTATTATATATACTTTATAATCAATCCTAAATGGTTAATGTGGAGAGGAATCTAATCACATAGTGGGGACGGTAAGCCGTAGGTACGCACGAGAAACAACATCGTTACCATAATTTTTGATTGGTATTTAATTTGATAGTGTATAATATATCATAATTAGTATAATTTTAAAATAATAATATATAGTTATTATTTCCACAATTATTCCCATCCATGTAAGATGGTGGGGAAAAATAGATTACACCACGACATGGAGACGATATGTCGTACGTACGCACACATGGTGATTTCATTTTCTGTAGGATGGATAGAAAGTGAAATATGGTTGTTTAATATTTATAATAACATATAAGTATATGAGTGATACTTATGTTATTAATTTTTAAGTAAACAACTAAATAATATTAATTATATGAAGAAATAAATTTGAACGAATCAGTAGAAGAGATTACCTCTTCCTCGACGTGCCTCCTTTAATTTTCCTCTTAGGGAACTAGAATTGGTTTTTTGAGAAGAAAAAATAGAATGTATTTAGGGATGTTGATAATATAAATTGGAAGTGGTTGGCTTAGAAAAAAATGCTCAAAATGGATTGAATATGAGATGAAGGAGGTGCTTTTTTATAAGAGGGGACATAGATACTTTTGGAATGTCCTAAAATATTAATTTATTATAAATTAAATTTAAATTAGTCCAAAACATATTTAATTCAAATATTAGATGATTTTGGTTATAATACCCATAATTTAATAATTTTTAGACATGTTTGGAATGTTTCTGTATCTTTATCTTTTTGTTTTAACCATTATTTTACCCTTTTTAATCTTTTTGTGACATCATGTTATTTACAAATTGTTTGTTAATATAATTACCATATCATGGAAAAATTTGAAAAAAATGTTATTTCAAAAATATTTGGACTTATATTAACCATTTTTAGGAATATTATATTTTTATGAATTTACAATCATTTAATAAATTATTAAAAGATTTAGGGTAGGAATTATGTCAATTTGGAAACTATTCATACATGACTTTTTAAAAAATTACAACAACCTAATTCCTTAGATAAAAGGCCCTAACTCATCCCAAATATGTCAATTTCATCCTTATAGTTCATGGATGTAATAAAAATGGTAAAATAAAATTTATTTTAATATTTATAATTTAATTTATTTTAATCTTTCATTAATGAGGTAATCGCTATAACATAATTTTGTCAAAAATAAATATAATTTACTAATGTATAAAAATTATAAAAAAAATACCATGATGTAGGAATTTTTGTTTATTTTTGATGATCATTTATAGACATATATTTTAGTTATATAAACCTACATTAAAATCAATTTAGTAAAAGATATATGTTTAGTTTATAATTACCTTTACATTAAATTAATTATTATAAAATGTCATTTTCACATCCAAGTGCATCCATGAGGTCCCAAAATTTAACTCAGGATGTCCATGGTTGGAAATATATCATACAATAGTATTAATACATGTTTTAGGGTAGTTCAATATTATTATAATTAATTTTTTTACACTTTTTACCAGATTTACCCTTTAACCATGGTAAATAATATACATTCTGAAGTTACTATTCATAACGTCAAAAAATAATAGGTACCCATTTACACAATTTGATCCTTATGATTAAAAATATGGAATCCATTTTTCAGAATTCGAAACATAGTAGTTTCATTAATTAAATTAAAATTAATTCTCACTATCAAAACCAAGAAGCGGGTTTTTCAGAAGTCCTTACAATGAAAATATTGACACGTTTTTAAGTCCAATTTAAAAGTAAAATTTCATCATGTGACCACAATTGTATTAATTGATAAAAATATAAATCAATTAAAATTTAAACCAAATTAAAAATATAATATAACTATAAAAATATATAAAATAAAAATAATGTTTTGAATTAAAATGCTGTATTTTCCATTATTCATTAAAATTATAATTTTACATGAAAAATATAAAAAATTTATAAAATGTAAATTTTTATGTCCCGCTTCAAAATAAGAAGTTTATTTGGTCAAATTTTACATATAAAAGTGTTAAAAACTAGATTTAAAATTGGTGAACCATTAAAAGGTGGTTAAACAACATTTTTTGAAAAATAATTAAGCCATACAGAAATTTATTTTGTTCTCATAAAAGGATCTAGAAAATGTGTAATATGAATTATAATGTTATATAATATTCTAAATTTGGTTAATACTATTCATAATGGATAGTTATATAATATTTTAATAAAATATCATTTTTAGTGAAACTCGGTATTGCGTACAACGCAAGCTATTGTGGAATGTCGCTCTTGTGTGTAACGCAAGACAAGTCAGTGTTGAATGTAGTGAAAGATTAATTTACTGTTTCATGTAAAATAATACAATCTTATTTCATTTATAAATTGAACAAAATCTATACTCATTGTTGTGTGAAATAAATTCTATCAAAGGAACTTGAAATTGTGTGCAACACAAGCCAAGAATAGTGTTGTGTATACTGCATAATAATACAGTGTTGCGTATATCACAAGTGAATCATTATGTGGTGTAGAACTTAAGACATAGAAAAAATTAAAAAGAATCCATATCATAAATTATAGGGGTGTCACATTCTACCCCCCTTAAAATGAATTTCTCCCTCAAAATTTTTTAGGGTTGTAAATGGTTTACTAATTGAAAGTTTTATTTATAGAAACCCACATCGTAAAAAGGAATAATAAAATATAATTTCAAAAAGTAATGTTAGAATCCTAATAGTTAACCATATTGACAATTCATTGGGTTTCCACATAGGATAAGATAGGTAGGAAGTGAAAACAAGGATATGGAATCAAAATATAACCATCATGTTTTGATAGATAGTGATAAGGAATAAGGTTTGGAGAACGTTAACAACCAAAAATCCATAAATATGTGATGATTTAAGGGACCATCTAATTTATCAGAAAAGTAGGTACTTGGATAAAAATTTTTGTTTTCCATATTATTTTCCTAAAGTTGAAATTTTTTTTATGATAATTAATACTTACTTGATTTTTGTAAAATCTCACCGTTGTTCATGACTTGATCAATTTCCACTTCATCTCATAAAGAATGCAGTTGAATTTTTCATTCATTGTAGTGTTAGCATGTCAAGAGATAGAATGATAGGTCATTCAATCTGTCTGAAAAAACGTTAGAACAAGTTATCAAATAAGCATAAATCCACCTATAGTGAGATAATACATTAATCTAACAAACATAAAATATAAAATAACTTATACTATCTATAAATTGATAACATTACAATCCATTAAAAAATAAAAAACATAGAAATTGGTGAACTAAATCAATATAACATTTATCTCCAATATCTCCTAAGGTAGTTCTTGGTTATCACATTCCAAACATGTGAATACCTTAATCATGTATTCTCCAGAAACATGAATTACCATAGAAACTTAGTAATAACATGAATGCTGTCAAAAGTTAACTCTTTCAAAATACAGAAATCTCTATGATTCTGTATACACAAACCATGATATCACTATTTTCCTTATATCAGTCAGGAGCTCATTAATATTATCAATCATATCATTATCTCTTTTCCCTTCATTATTCACATATCGTGTGCTTTCTAAAAATATCTTAATAACCTTTCATGGTTACCAGTACCATTCAACATAAACTTTCAAATACTTACAGAAAAAAATAGTGTAACAATCCTTAGATGTTTCTTTATTCCATAGTACCATTAAATTACTTATACAACATTACTCAGGATAACCATGAAATCATTATACTACGCTGCTAAACCATTTCCCGAGCATCATCATTTAATTCGTTAGTACTTCTTTTATCTCATATATCATTTGTAGTCACTTCATCCTTATTAACATAAGTACTACCCATATGACCATTTTGATTCCCTTAGAATCAATTTACATAATGCCCATACATTCCACAATTAAAACATTTAACTAATCTTGATGTCTTAGTAATACCATTATCCTTTTCCATTATGTTAATGGAACCTTTTCCTTTGAAATTACTGGCTATGTATCCTTCTTTTACACACCCAAAGCATCTTCCAGTTCTGTTGAAACATTCTCCTTGATGTTTCTTCCCACATGATTTATAGTAGGAAAATTAAACTTTCTTTCCTCTATGATCACCATGAAACTCCATCTTTATTTTATTAGCTACTTCAGGAAACTCACCAAAGTTGAGAATACTGATCATATTATGAGATTTATAATTAGGCATAATAATGATATTTCTTCTTAAAATCCCATTTCATTTCGTTTCACATGAATAATATCATTATTTTATCCATGATATTCTACATTAACATGAATCCTTCTATTTCAATCCATTTTCTAAAACCCAAAAATGATAGAGTGAGAGGTAAAAATCCTAATATGAAATAACTTATCATGAGGGAGTACTTACAATATCTAAAATCTTATGTTTAATAATAGGTTATTCCTAATATTTACCATAATTATTGAACTATAATCTATATTTAGACTTACCCTTAGGGACATCCCTAGACATACCTTAGAAATATCTCTAGGGATCTCATTAAAGTTTTCGTATCCTAGTTTCCAAAGGATGACTAAAACTTTTCTCTGATACCAACTGTAGTGAACCTATATTGATTTACATGGATATTAAATTTCTTTTTCTAAATACTCAATACATGAAACCAATAGATGCTGAAATATTGTCTTAGTTTAGTGTCTTTAGAAACTCAGAACCAAAACATCTAATCATGATGAATGATCATCAACATCTCCCTTAAAGATCTTCACATTTTTTCCTACCTAAAACCTTTCTTTATATCCAATGAAAAGGAAAAATAGAAACGATGAGATCAAATTATTATTAATTATAATCATGGATAATAGGATACAAACCATACGCATTTTAATTTAAAACATGAACATAAAGTTTAAACATCAAAATCGTGAGTCATCAAATAAATCCTGGTAGTAAGTATGTCATAGATCATAAAGAAACATTAACCATGATAGAGTAGAATTGGAATAAAACATTTAATTGTGGAAAAATAATAAGAACATAATATGATTTTGATATTATCCAAGGTATTGCTTCAAATTCCATTATAATGGACATTTTCCATTTCTAAATTGAGTTACTTGTCGCTCCATCCATGTATTACTAAACTAGATTTACTTGTCATTTCGGCCCTACATTACTAAACTTGATTTACTTTCTGTTCCAGTTATGTATATCTCATTAGATATAAATCATTAACTAATGCATTGAAGAGATATATAGTTCCCACCAATCTAATAATGAAACCATTCTTATATTTTCCAAAAAAACATAAAACATTCATTTTAGCATAACCCATTAAATAAAATGGGTTTCTTTTACATTAATCCATCATAAAATAATCCATAAATGGATTTCATAAAAATAATTTCATAATTTATATAATCAAATAAATGTTATAATATCTATAGAAACATAAACTTATGTAATCTTATATGTAAAATCATTTTGATAAAACACTTGAACTTAGTTCTTGGGGAAAATATCATTTCTTCTTCAAAAAAATTTCTTTTCTAAAAATTCCATGAAAATTTAAAAGAAAATAATTTAGTTGAAAATATTCATAACATAGTGTTTAAGTAGCCTCATGTAAATATGTAATCATGTAACCATAAAAATACATTCACGTCATATAAGTTAAAAAAATATTCTCCATGTACTTTTTCTGAAAAAGTCAAAAAAGTTCCTCGTATGGTAAACCAACGAAAGATTCCTTCCATACAATTTAGTATAAGTCAGAAATGGGTAAATATGACACTAAAAAATCATAGAATAATAGTGAACATTTATGGAATCATTTTTACAATGCATTGACATGTTTTAAAAATATATCCTTAATAAAAATTTATGAATAAACAATCTCTGATAAAAATAAGATTAGAAAAGTTATCCTTTACCTTTGGTCATATTTCTTCCATATGTGTCTGAAACTCCTGTATAGTGAGTTTAAACATATTATTAACTTGGAATAGAACTATAATAATATTTATGATATCATATATGACTCAATTATGACTTTATATTAACCGTTCATTTGTCAATTCCATGTTACGAAACGTTTTAGGGAATACTCATTTTATTTGTCGTACGTGTTTTGAATTGTTATTAATGATATTATCACTTGTATCATGATTTAACTACTTAAATAATCTAAAAAATGATTTATATATTATATATATTCATTATATAAATATATATAATGTATATATGAAATAAATGGAATACTCCATTCCTGGAGTCGGTAGACTGTACGTAGGCATGAATGTTGTTTTCATTTCCTTATTAAATTGAATGAAAGTAATTAAATGATATATATATATATATCCTGTAGTATTATTATTTCATATATTTCATGATTATTTATTATATAGACTTTATAATCATTCTTGAATTGTTAACGTGGAGAAGGAAACTCATCACTCCGTTGAGAGGGTAAACGGTACGTATGCAGGAGCAACGATATAATTCCCATAATTATTGAATGGTATTGAAGTATATAGTGTATAATATCATAGAATTAGTATCAATTTCCAATAATCATATATAGTTATTATTTACACCATTATACCCATCCATTTAAGGTGGTGGTAAAAAACAAATTACACCACAGCGTAGAGACGGTAAGTCGTACATACACACACACACACACGGTGATTTTGTTTATTTTAGGATAGATAAAAGGTGAAATAGGGTTGTTTAATATTTATAATAAAATATTTTTACAAGAGTCATATTATTGTTATTACTTTATAATTAAAAAACTAAATAAGAAGAATTATAAGAAAAAAGAAATTTGAATTAATCGGTAGAAGAGATTACTTCTTCCTCGACTAGCCTCCTTTAAATTTCATCTTAGGGAACTAGTGTTGGAATTTTGATAGGAAAAGAACCTCTTTAATGTAACTATGGAAGTTGATATGAGAAATGTTTCATATTGGTCTGATCTTGAAAGCTCAAAATAGAGTGAATATGAGATGGAGGAGGTGCCCTTTTATAAGAGAGGAGCGGAGCACTTTAGGAAAGTCCTAAAATATTAATTTATAAAAAATTCAATTTCGATTTAAAATGGTAGAAAAATTATTTTATTTGAATATATGATGATTTTGGTTCTAATACCCATCTAAAAATAATTTATAGACATGTTTTGAATATTTTTTTTATCCTTTTGGTTTTGGTTTAATCCTTATTTTACCCTTTTTAATCCTACCGTGATATCATGTTATTTACATATTGTTGGTTAAGGTAATTACCATATCATCTCAAACGACCCAAAAAATTTATTTATGAAATATTTGTACTTATATTAACCCATTTTTAAAAAAATTATATTTTTATGAATTTAATATCATCTAATAAACTATTTTACGTTTCATGTTATGAATTATGTCAATTTTGGATACTAATCATAATTGACTTTTTTAAAAATTCATAACAACATGATTCCTTAAAAAAAGGTATTAAATAATACATAATATATCAATTTCATCCATAAAATTCGTGGATTTCATCAAAATGTTAAAACTAATTTTATTTTCCTTTTTTTAAATTCATTTATTTCAATCTTTCATTAATGAGGTAATCACTACATGAAAATTGTGTTAGAAATAAATATATTTATCTAATGAATAAAAATTATAAATACAATACCATGATGTAGGAAATATTTTTATATTTTTAATTAATATTTATAGACATAGATAACGGTTATAAAACAATATATTAAAATATATTTATTAAATGATATATGTTTAGCTTATAATTATCTTTACTTTAAATTAATTATTATAAAATGCCATTTTCACATCCAAGTGAATCCATGGGGTTCTCGAATCAACCCAAAGATTCCCATTATCATAAATATCTAATATAATAGGATTAGGAAATGTTTTAGGGTAGTTTAATATTATTGTAATATTATTTTTACCCTTATTTATGAGATTTTATCTTTTAACCATGGTAAATAAAATATTTATTGAAGTTACTATTAATAATGTCAAAAAATAAAAGATAAATATTTTAAAAATTTGGAAATTCTGATTCAAAATACATAATCAATTTTTACAAATTCAAAACAATTAATTTTTAGTAATTAATTTAAAATTAAATCTCTTTGTCAAAACCAAAAAGTGTGTCTTTATGAAGTAATAACTATCAACAGATTGACATGTGTTTATGTCCAATTAAAAATTAAAATTATTTCAAATTTAAAAAAATGTATTAGATGATAAAAATATAATCCACATTAACTTTAAAATCAATTAAAATGTTAATATAACTATATAAATATATTAGATAAAATGGCATTTTTGAATTAAAATGCAGTATTTTTAAATACTAATTAAAAATTTATTTTTATTATAAAAATATCAAAAATTCAACAAAAGTAAATTTTTTTGTCCCACTTTAAAATAAAAGGTTTATTTTGTAAAATTTAACTTATAAAGGTGTCAATAACTAGAATTAAATTTTATGCACCCTCAAAATGTGGTAAAACTATATTTTTTTTAAAATATTTATTTTATCCGAAAAATTGGTTTGGTTCGAATATCATGTTATATAAAATGTGTTAGATGAATTATAATGTTATATAAAATTTTAAACATGCTTAACAATTTTCATAATTTATATTTATAAAATATTTTAATAATATATCACTGTTTATTGAAACTCAGTATTTCGTACAACATAAACTATCAAGGAAGGTCACTCTTGCATGTAATGCAAGCCAAGTCAGTGTTGCGTGTAATTAAAGATTCCATTGGTGTTTCTTATAACATAATCCGAACTTATTTCATTTATACATTGAACAAAATCTATACTTAATGTTGCCTGAAATGAATTCTATCAATGAAACATGAAATTGTGTGCAACACAAGCCATGAATATTGTTGCATATACTGCAAGTTGTTAGAGTTTTTCATATAGCGCAAGATAATCATGGTGTAGCGTACAAAACATTACTTGGAAGAAATTAAAAATAACCCATCTCATAAATTCTCAGGGTTTTACATGAATCATTATCATTTTGAGAGCCATGAATGTTGGGAAAGACTTCCATAGTTTTTTTATTTGAATATTCCCTATTTACACTTTCTTGTTCATCTTCAATCATATAAGAATATGAGCTCCTAAATTTATACATGGTTTTATACTCAATGTTTTTTACATAATTTCAATAAATAATCTTTCAAATAAAATTATTTTAGTTTTTTGTCTCCACTATTAGTTCAATATCTGAGAAACATTCCTTCTTTTTCAATATCACTATAATTGCATTAATTTACTTATTTTATTTGAATGAAGAATTTACTACATAAAACATATAAATACTTCATTAGGGTATTCCTACCATGAAATATATTATATGGGGTCATTTATTCTCCAATAAATTTAATTAATAAATTTTGAGTGTACATCACAAGTTGAACAGCCACTTTGCAGTAATGTTGAGAAACATAACTATTGAACGACATAGTTATGGACATATTATTCACCGATTGATTTTTATGTTAAATGAAACAATTTTTCTAAGGTTTTCACATTAAATTCACCTCATTATTGAACCCATTTTAAGGAATATTACATATTAGATATATGTGTATTCATTTATATTTTCAAATCATAATATTTTGATTTGGGGATAGTTTCATTCTCAACACTTTGAAGATATTTCTTCATATAGTGATGAAGTTTTTAGTTATATTAAACAAATACCAAATGCTCCGTTCTACTATAATCATCAAAAAATAATGAAGTACCACTCTTCATATGTGTATTCCAAATTTATTGGACCACAAACATATATGTGGATGAGAGCAATCATATTTGATACCCTTTTGTTAATTACCTGATAATAATTCCAAATAAACTTTCCTCATATGAAATAATCAAATGTATTTTCTCAATAATCCTTTATATTGATAATTTTAAAAGTATCCTTTATCTTTGATTTGTTTTCTATTATATTTTTATTAATATGACCCAAAATCTAGTGAAATTTTTTTTCATCTTAAATTTTATGAAACAAGTGATTTCATTAAAATCTAGCAGTTATAAGTTACCATTTATCCTACATCCTTTCATGAGAGAATTTCCTATATTTCCTTTGATAGTAAAACCCTTATGATTAATGTCACTACTAACCTCGAGTAACAAAGTTGAATCACATTCAGAATATTATGATGAAAACTATCCATATAAAGAACATCTATTTTAATCTTCCCATAATTTTACAAATCTATATTTCCACTACCTTGGATCTTTAAGGAGCCATAATTTCTAAATAACATTGTTCCATTAAACCTTTTATTAATTTTTTTCAACAAATCTACCATTAATTTCATGTGGAATGTGAATATGATATCAAGAATCTAGGTTCTCGTATTCATTATAGATTTTTGGGTGATTTATTCTAGGTTGGATTTAACAATATTATTTATTTACTTCCATGATTTACCTAATTGAGTGGAAGAAAAATATCTCCTCTCTAATCTCTCTTCAACATGCATGGTTAGATCATACTCATATTCTTCTTCCAATGGAGAATACCAATTTTCAATGGTAATACACCTCAGTTGACAAGTATTAACTTGTCTAGAAGTTCTCTAGTTATTGTTCACACCATTATTATTCTTACAATGAATGTCTTTATGAGAAATGTTAGAAAAGTAAAAACAATATCCAAAGAAATTATTTCTATTTTATAAAGGGTATAATGTCATTCTTATTTTTATAATTCCAGGTTCTTCTTCACCAGATAAATCCATTCTTCTTCATAGTAAGACATTTTATGACCAAAAGATCCATATATTTGACATTTTATAAGATTAAATATCTTCTAATTTCCATTTATCCACATTTACTCTTCGGTTTTATAGTCATTTAAGTATACATAATTTATGGATAATTGAGGATTATTTTAATGTAACGACCCTACCCCAGATACGCAGAGTCGGTGCATTATTACATAACATTGACATGATCACAAAAGATCAAGTCTCGAAAGACCGATTAGTTTAGTAGCCTAGGAATCACTAGATGCATTAATAAGTCTTACATTACTTCATAAAATTAAAACAACAACAAAATCTTATCTCCACACTCATATCCATTTATACGATCCCTGCAGGTCATTCATAGAATACTTCTTCACATCCTGGAAAAAATAAAAGATAGAAAGGGGTGAGCTCAAATTCCCAGTAAGGATTACAATATAGAAGAAACTTTTATAAATAGGAATAAACATTTAAGGCAATGTATAACTAAAACAAAAGCCTTTTAAACTTGAACATCAACATAATATGGCAGAAATAAAATGAACCAATGCAATTTACTTATTCACATGGATATTCTACTAGTCAAATAATCACATGAAATATCAATAACCACTTTCATAATGATAGAATTCATAATTCCAGACTATCATAACCACATAGTCAAGGCCTTGGGCCAAGACTACAAATGAGATTTTGTCAAGGCCTTATTTCAAGACACTAGTTTGTCTCATGAAAACTACCAATGCATCGAGGACCTATAGTGGGCTCCACCCATCAATTAATAAGTCCAATGCATTCATCATATGTACAGGTTTAAACATAACATAAACATTCGTATTAAAACTAGCATAAGAAATGTCAATACATTCTCTATATACCATGAATGTTATAAAAATAACACATCCACAGTCAAAAAAATCACAAAACCTTCAATAAAATATGGATGTTTTGTATCATAATAAATCAACTTCAAATAAGCTTAAAATCCATCAAAGTATGTTGACATAGATGAAAACAAAACTATTTGAGTGAAATATCTTTTTTTTGAATTCATTTAAAAGTCACAAAATTATAAAATAAAACATTTACTTTGAAAATATTCTTATAATCTTGAAAGAGAAGATTCGACAATTTTATAACAAGGGAAAATAGCCTCACCCGCTGTATAAGTTAAAAAAAAGACATTCTTACCTGAATTATGTCAAAAAGGTTAAAAAGGACCTTTTTTGGAAAATGATAGAAATATTCCAGTATAAAATTCTTATAAAAATTCAAACAAGGGTATAAATTACTTTAACCCATAGTCTATAAAATAGTAATAATTATTTTAAATACATTTTTAAGAAACATGGATGTGGATGATAAAGAGGTCCTAGTAGATAATTACGTATAAACAACCTCGGATAATGAAGAGATTGTGAAATAAACCCTTACCTTGTACTTTTACATTGTTGTGGGTAGGTTAAACTCTTGTATAATGGTGAATTATTTTTTATTAAATTATAAAATAATCATATATATTAATATGATATCATATATGATCTTTTAACATTGTTTTGTTAATAATATCTTAGTATTATTGTCGTTTCGGGTGTTAACTTACTCGTTTTCTTTTATATGTTTTGTTACAAAATTTGTTTTTGTTATGGATTGGTTGTATTGTATTAATATACATAATTATTTCAAGTCCCTAAACAATATTTTTAATCATCAAATGATAATTATACTTGCATGGATACGATGGTGAATGAATCTCATCGCGTTCTTGGAGACGGTAATCCGTACATATGCATGAGCGACTATATCATTATTTTGATATTAAAATAATATATAATTCGATGGTATATAATATATACAGAATAATTATAAAATTATATTTGTTATTTACTTCAATTACACATCATTGTCTTACCCATCCAAATAATAATGTTTTGAATAAAAATTACACCACGACGTGGAGACGGTAAGCTGTACGTACGCACATATGGTGACATGTCATTCAAAGGATGGATATAATATTGAATATGGTTATACCATATTTATAATAACATCACAATATAAATAATGTACTGGATTTATTATTTTATAATGGAAATAACAAAGAAAGAAGAAGTAGAAGAAGAAAGGAACTTGAAAGAGGGTGGTGAAAACATTACCTCTTCTTCGGGTTTTTCCATTTGATTTGACCAAAAGGGCTCCTTAGGTTGGCTTTATGATCAAAATAAGGCCTCTAGGTTGAATTTAGGGATATATAGATAATACTTTCTCAGGGATTGGACGATCCAAAAGGCTTTGAAGGTGTGAATTAGAGAGAAGGGGGAGTGCCCTTTTATAAGAGGGTTAAGGGGCACCTTTGGAAAATCTAGAAATATTATATTATAATATAATCATATTCAGTTTCTAATGACTCAAAAGTGAATTATTTAAATTTTAAGGTGGGTATGGGTCTAATTACTTCCAATTAATATATTTTACATAGGTTTGAGTCACTATATTAACCTTATCATTTATATTTAACTCTTAGTTAAATAGTTTGACATTTACCAGGTCACTTTTTATTTTTATATTATATGGTTAATAAAATTTCTATATACATCCATGAAACCCCAAAGTGGTCCATTAATGATACACCTATCATTATATAAGTCCTTTGGCTGAATATTATATTTGTAGGAATAGAATATGAATTAATAATATTATATATTTTTTTAAAAAGCTTTTATGTCCATTTTGACACTATTGGGTATTTTATTTTGGATAATTTTATTACATCATTTTTACTTAGAAAAAAATTTATATAAACAATACTAATATGTCATATTAACCTAGAAAATTAGTTTAATTCACAAAAACAGTCAAATTACATTTATGTTGATATTTATAATATCAATTATTTTAATATTTCATTAATTAGGTAATTACTGCATCACCATTGTGTCATAAATAAACTAAATTATTTAACGTCTAAAAATTATAAATAAAATACCATTATGTAGTAAATCTTTGTATCTTTCTAATGAATATTTATAATCGAATTTATTTTATGTATAACTCTATATTAAAAATTTTTTAGTTATTAAACTTTGATTTTAACTCATTTAACTCTTCTTTGAATTGAATAATAATTAATGTCCTAATCTAATCCAAGTGGACCTAAATGATAATATTTTATTCCTAAGGTTGTTTTTGTTTGAGATAAACTTGTCTAACAGAATTAGGACATGTGTTAGGGTAATATTAATATCATTTTTACCCTTAATTACCCTATTTACTTTTAACCGTGGTAAATAAAAGTAAAAAGTTAATATTCACCATAAATTATTTTCATCTCAATGAACCACATATTACTCCTTGATATAAACCGTGTCTCTTGGATTTTTGAAATTCCACTCACAGAAGTGGTAAAATTATGTTTTATGTGAATTTCCAAATTCTCCACAGAGGTGGGTAAAAGACGGTGAAAAGTTCAATAAAATTTTTATATATCTAAAATTATTCTAAACTGACTTCAATGAATTATATTGAACATATATAGGTATTATGAATCTATTTTGACCCTAATTAAATTTAAATAAAATAAATAATTATTTAAATAAAAATTCGGTTTTAAACTATTACTCAGTGTTTTTGTCACTATTCATCAAAAATTGATTGTTTTCAGAAAAATACCAAAAATTTACCCTAAGATAATTTCCATATTCTGAATCCAAAAATGAAGACCATTTTAAAAGATAAAATTTATAAAATTTTAAAATGTGGATATTACTATTCATAGTGGCTAGTTTGATTGGTTGTGGTGTGTGTTAGAACTCAAAGTTGCATACAACACACGCTACTGTATTATTCGAAGAGAAGCATACCGTTGAAGCTTGGGGTGTTACATTCTACCCTCCATAAAATAATTTTGTCCTAGAAATTTCTATAATAATACCCCATGAATAGAATTGGGTGATTCTTATTCATAAGTTCCTCGGGTTCCCACATTGCCTCTTCCATCTAATGGTTTCTCCATAGAAATTTTACTAGATGAGTCGTCCGGTTTCTCAGTACTTGTTCTCTTGTATCAAGAATCCTGAAAAGATCTTCGCAATAAGACAGATCAGGTTCCAATTTTAATTCCTTGTAAGTGATTACATGCATTGGTTTGGGCATGTATTTTCTCAACAGTGATACGTAGAACACATCATGAACTTTGGAGAGACTTGGTGGCATTAAAAACGGTAAGCTACATCCCCAATTCGTTCTAGAATTTCGAAAGGTCTGATGTACTTGGGACTCAATTTACCCTTCTTATCGAAACATTTAACTCCCTTCCATGGAGATACCTTCAAGAAAACTCGATCTCCTTCCTAAAATTTCAAATCCTTCCTTCGGTTATCAGCATAGCTCTTCTACCTACTTTGATCTGCTTTGATGTGGTATTGGATTACCATTACCTTTTCCATCGTTTCCTCCACCAGTTCTGGGCCTACAAGTTTTCTTTCACCAACATCATCTTAACAGGTTGGTATGAGACATCTCTTTCCATATAATGCTTCATACAGTTCCATTTGAATACTCTAATGGAAGCTATTGTTATAGGAAAATTCTACCAGAGGTAAATGTTGATCCCACATACCCTGAAAGTCCTGTGAGAAAGATCTCAACATGTATTCTAAGGTTTGAATAGTCCGTTCTGATTGTCCATCTGTTTAAGGGTGGTAGGCAGTGCTCAAACGAAGTTCAGTATCCAAGGCCTTCTGAAGACTCTCCCATAATCTTTTTGTAAAATGGGGATCATGATTAGAAACAATCGATAAGGGTACTCCATGAAGTCTAAAAACATCATTAATATATAGTCTTTCTAGACATTCATGTGGTAGATCCTCCCCTATAGAAAAAAATGTGCTGACTTGGTAAGATGATCAATAATTACCCATATTGTATCATTCCTTCTATGAGTCTTTGGTAGTCCCATGACAAAGTCTATCATGATATTATCCCATTTACACTTAGGTATGGGAAGTGGTTTCCATACTCTACTAGGTTGTTGCCTTCCAGCTTTCACTTGTTGAAAAACCATACATCTTGACACAAAATCATCAATCTCCCTCTACATGTTGTCCCACCAAAAATGTTTCTTCAAATCCCTATACATTTTAGTGCTCCCAAGGTGTATAGAGAAATTTGAACTATAAGCATCATCCAAAAATTCTCTTTTTAGATCAGGTATATTGAGAACCAAAAGCCTCTTCCCAAACTTCAAAATTCCATCTTCATACACAAAGTCACTCAATCCTCCATCATTCATATCTTTAATATTCTTTTGAAACTATTCATCACCAGTCTGAGAACTCTTTATCCTTTCTAGTAAAGATTGTTTGGAAACCATTAGAAAAATCATTAATGTTTCACCTTCCATGGTGATTCCCATATCTATCTTTACTAGATCCTTGTATATAGGATCCTTTTCAACTCTCATCTTGTTCAAAACTCCATGATCCTTTCTACTAAAATCATCTTCCACCTTATTTTCCTTCCCCAGGTGGTATTGTATCGTGCAATCATTATCCTTGATTAATTCAAGTCATGTCCTTTGCCTCATGTTGAGTTCTTTTGGTGAGAAAATATACTTCAAAATCCTATGATCTGTATATATCTCAATATTCTCACCATAGAGGTAGTGTCTCAAAATATTCAAGGCAAATATTACAGTTGGTAACTCATGATCATGAGTAGGATAATTTTTATCATGAATTTTCAGCTATCGTAATGCATAGGTAATAACTTTATCATTATACATAAGGACACAACCAAGTGCTTTCTTCGATGCATCACTATAAAAAATGAACCCATTATTCCATTATGGTAGAGTCAATATAGGAGCATTGACTAATATTCTCTTCAGTTCTTAAAAAAATTCTTCACACTCTTTTTTCCAAACAAATTTAACCCCTTTATGTGTGAGATTTGTTAATGGTTTATCCAATCAGGAAAAATTCTGGAAGAAACTTCGATAATAACCTGCTAAACTAATAAAACTGTGTACCTCAATTATACTGGTCGGTGCTGGCCATTCATGGATTGCCTTGTTCTTAGAAGGATCAACGGAAATTCCATCCTTAGTGACAATATGGACAAGAAAATAAATCTCTTGAAGCTAGAATTCACACTTGCTAAACTTCCCATATAATTCATGTCTTCTTAGAGTCTTCAGGATAATGCGCAAGTGATTTTCATGATCTTTGTAGCTTTTTAAGTATACAAAGATATCATCAATAAATACCACCAAAAAATCATCGAGATATTCCTTGAAAACTCTGTTTATTAGATCCATGAACACAGAGGGTGCATTAGTCAGCCCAAAAATCATTAATGTAAACTCTTAATGCCCGTACCTAGTTCGAAATGTTGTCTTCAGAATTTTAACCTTATTTACACACCATTGATGGTATCCAGATCGATGATCAATCTTTGAAATGTATCTAGCTCCAAGTATTTGGTGAAATAAATCATCAATACGAGGTAGGGGAAACATGTTCTTTATTTTTATAGCATTGATTTTTCTGTAGTCGATACATAACCTCCTAGATCCATCTTTCTTATTAACAAAAAGGAAAGCGGCTCCCCATGGATAAACACTTGGGAAAATAAATCCCTTATTACTCAATTACTCTAGTTGTTCCTTTAGTTAAACTAATTCCATAGTGGCCATTCTATAATGGGTCTTCGATATAGGCCTTGAAACAGGAATTAAATCATTTGAAAACTCAATTTCTCATTCTGGAGGATGTCTAGGTAAATCTTTTGGAAACACATCTACATATTATTTCACAATAGGTACATCATATATTTGAACATTCCTTTCCTCATCCATAGTTATTTCATTCTCTTCCTCCATGATAATTGAATTTATTTGAGCTAGTGGGGGTGGATCTAGATAAGAATTAGGTGGTGACGATTCTGCTCTAAAGATAAGGTGTTCCTTATCATCATCGTCAAAAATCGTAACCTCCATCTTCATACAATAAATATTTTCATCATGTTCAGGAAGCCAATCCATACCGAGGATTATATCAAATTCAATCATAGGTACGATGATGAGATTAGAAGATAAAGAACATGTATATGCCCTAATGGGAACGAATCCACAAAACATTGTTGCAATGATACTTCCCTTTGGAGTTTTGACTGAAAACTCCCTTGTTAAATAAAATTGGAAATATATAATTTTCTTAGCAAACTAGGAAGATATGAAACAATGCGATGATCCAGAATCAAATAAAGCATTGGATAAACATGAGGACACCATTAAATTACCTTCGACCAGGTCTTTTGGAGCATCAACCTCAGCAGTAGTGATAACATAAGCTTGGACTTGATCCCTTGGCCTTTTCTGAGGTAATTTACCCTGACACTTAGGATATTCATTTTCATAATGTCCCATCTCCCTACATTTGTATCATTAAACATTAGTAGCTTCTTTCTTCCCCTTATAATCATGAGCTAGGTGGCTTTTTTCCACACACATGTAACAAACTCCTATTCTTTTCAAGCAAGTACCAGGGTGATTCTTCCATCATTTAATATAGGATGGGTATTCAACTTTTCCTTTATTCCCCTTATTTCCATTCCCAGAGTGATTAGAAGATCTCTTCTTCTCTTGCTTTGACTTAAATTCTTAAGACTTAGAGAATTCTTTTTCTGTCTTGATAGCACATGAGAAAATATCTTCGTACGACGAGAAATGTTGTGAGACTAATTCTCAATGGAGAAACGGTTTTAACCCATCAAAGAAATGATCAATATTACTTCTTGGGTTATGTATATAATATGCTGCATGCCTCACTAACCTTTTAAATTTAGCCTCATACTTTGCAACATTTTCATCCTCCTTTAGTCTCAGACTCAGAAATTTCCTTTCCATATCTGATCGATGGTCATGGGGAATGTATTTTTCTAAGAAATGCTCTTTGAACTCACTTCATTCCATATTTGATACTTTATCATCTTCATTTGTGTTTTGAATAAATTAAAACCATTGATCAACATCTCCAGTGAGGCGTTAAACCACCATGATAACTTTTTCCCTTTCACTACTCCCCAAGGCATGTAATATTTTCTCTACGGAATTTATCCATTTCTCAAATACTAGCGGATTTATACTCCCATTGAATGTTAGTGGTTGTTTCCTCATGAAGTGATCTAACATTGATCCTCCATGCTACAGATCAGGGTGCTCCATATGGGTAAGGTTATTATTCATCACCTGAGTGAGTTGTCCTGGTATGGTGATTTGCTGATTAGCACCATGTGCATCACCAGCTCCACTATAATTATCTTGAGTAGGAGGGAAATCCCTACATGGAGTGAGTTCATTGATAAGGTTTACATTTCTTCCACTAGGTTCCATTTCTAAACAATGTCATAAACTATATTAGTTTATGAATCACAATACATAAATCCGAACTTGTAAAACCCTTAATTGAAATAGAAAATATTATTGATATAATCCATAATCATTAAAAATGTTTTCTTTGAGGATGTATATACTCATAAAACCTTCATAATGGTTTTTAAAGATAATGTGAATTATCCTAAGAATATTTCCTAGGAGTGTCATAACCAAGAGTGCAGCAAGACCCGTTTTCGTGCACCACTTCCCATTTGAGTCTAGATTAAAGCGGCATTTTCATGTTTTACCCCTAGGTACATCTGTGCTAGAGCCGCCTCTACTAGCTTATATCCAGACAGAGATGTATTGCTCAGAAAACTCACAAAATCTCTACAATACCAAAATTCTAGAAAGTTATTCTATACTAATCATCAAAATCTATCTTAGGTCTATGTGATCTAATCAGAGTTTATCTAAATCTCACTTCCAAGGTTTGTACTAAACTTCTTCTGATACCAACTGTAACACCCTGACCCAAGTTACCCAGAGTCAGTGCATTATTACATAACATTGGCATGATCACAAAAGATCAAGTCTTGAAAGACCAATTAGTTTAGTATCCTTGGAATCACTAGATACATTCATAAGTCTTACATTACATCATAAAATGAAAACTACAAAAACATCTTGTCTCCACATTCATATCCCCTTATACTATCCCTACAGGTCATTCATAAAATACTTCTTCACATCCTAGGAAAAATAAAAGATAGAAAGGGGTGAGATCAAATTCTTAGTAAGGATAACAATATAGCAGGAACTTTCATAAATAGGCATAAACATTTAAGGCAACGTATAACTAAAACAAAAGCATTTAAAAATTGATCTTCAACATAATATGACAGAAAGAAAATGAAATAATTCCATTTACTTATTCACATGGATATTTCACTAATCTAATAATCACATGCAATATCAATAACCACTTTCATAATGATGGAATGCATAATTCCAAACTATCATAACTACATAGTCAAGGCCTTGTGCCAGGACTACAAATAATATTTTGTCAAGCCCTTATTCCAAGACACTAGTTTGTCTCATGAGACCTATCGATACATCGAGGAGCTATAGCGGGCTCCACCCATCACTTATTAAGTCCAATGTATTCCTCATATGAATAGGTATAAACATAACATAATCATCCGTATTAAAACTAGCATACGAAATGTCAATACTTTCTCCATTAACCATGAATGGTATAAAAATAACACATCCACAGTAAAAAAATATCACAAAACCTTAAATAAAATATGGATATTTTGTATCATAATAAATAAACTTCAAATAAGCTTAAAATCCATCAAAGGATGTTGACATAGATGAAAACAAAACTATTAATGAGAAATATCTCTTTTTTTGAAATCATTTAGAAGTCACATAATTATAAAATAAAACTTTTACTTTGAAAATATTCATATAATCTTGTAAGGGAAACTTTGACGATTTTATAATGGAGGAAAATAGCCACACCCTTTGTATAAGTTAAAAAAAGACATTCTTACCTTAATTCTGTCGAAAAGGTTAAAAAAGTCCTTCTTTGGAAAACGACAGAAAGATTATTTTATAAACATCTTATAAAATTTTTAAAAAGGGTATAAATGAAATTAACCCATAGTCTTTTAAATAGTAATAATGATTTGAAATACATTTTTATGAAACATGGATTTGTATTATGAAGAGTTCACAGTAGATAATAACGTATAAACAACCTCAGATAATGAAGAGATTGTGAAATAAACCCTTACCTTGTACTTTTCCTTGGTTAAGGGTAGGTTAACCTCCTATATAATGGTGAAACAATTGATATTAAATTATACAAGAATCATATACATTAATACGATATCATATATTATCTTTTAACAATGCTTTATTAATAATATCTTAGTATTATCGTCGTTTCGGGTGTTAACTTACTCGTTTTCTTTTATATGATTTGTTATATAAGTCATGTTTTTTATGGATTGGTTGTATCTTATTCATATAAATAATGATATCAAGTCCTTAGAAATTATTTTAAATCATCAAATGAGAATTATACTTTCATGGATACGATGGCGAATGAATCTCATCGTGTTCTTGGAGATGGTAGTCCGTCCGTACGCACGAGCGACAATATCATTCTTTTGATAATAAAATAATATATAATTCGATGTTATATCATATATAAATAATCATTATAATTTTATATTTATTATTTACTTCAATTACACATCATTATCATACCAATCCAAATAATAATGTTTTTAATAACAATTACTCCACGATGTGGAGACGGTAAGCCGTACGTACACACGTATGGTGACATGTCATTCAAAGGATGGATATAATACTGAATATGGTTGTACCATATTTATAATAACATCAATATATATAGAAGATACTGGATTGAATATTTTAGAATGGAAATAACAAAGAAAGAAGATGTTGAAGAAGAAAGGAACTTGAAAGAGGGTGGTGAAAACATTACCTCTTCTTCGGGTTCTTCCATTTGATTTGAAGAAAAGGGCTCCATAGGTTGGATTTCTGATCAAACTAAGGCCTTTATTTTTAAGTGAGGGAAGTTGAGAGAATATTTGGGCAGGGGTTGACCAAGAAAAAAAGGCTTTGAATGTGTGAATTAGAGAGAAGGGGGAGTGCCCTTTTATAATAGCGGTGTTGGGCACCTTTGGAAAAGATAGAAATATTATTTTATAATAAATTAATATTCGGTTTCCAATGGATTAAAAGTGGATTATTTATAGTTTAATGTGGGTATGGGTCTAAATCCTTTCAACCAATATATTTTAGAAAGGTTTGAGTCACTATATTAACCTTATCATTTTTATTTAACTCTTAGTTAAATAGTTTGACATATACAATGTCGCTTTGTATTTTTATATTATATGATTAATAAACATACTATATACTTACGAGATACCCCCAAGGAGTCCATTAATTATACAAATATAATTATATATGTCCTTTGGCCAAACCATATATTTTCAGAAATAGAATATGAATTAATAATATAATATTTGTTTTAAAAACTCTTTTATGTCAATTTTGATACTATTGGGTTTTTTGTTTTTCATAATTTCATAACATCATTATTAATTCGAAAGAAATTTATATAAACAATCCTAATATTTCATATTAAACTATAAAATTAGTTAAATTCATAAAAAGTCTCAAATTACATTTACTTTAATATTTATAATATCAATGTTTTTCATATTTCATTAATTAGGTAATTACTGCATTACCATTGTGTCATAAATAAATTAAATTATTTAATGTCTAAAAATTATTAATAAAATATCATTATGTTGGAAATATTTTTATATTTCTAAGGAATATTTATAATCGAATTTATCTTATTTATAACCCTATATTAAAAATGTTTTATTTATTAAACTTTGATTTTAACTCTTTTAACTCTTCTTTGAATTAAATAATAATAAATGTCCTAATCTAATCCAATTGAACCTAAATGATAATATTTTATTCCTAAGGTTGTTTTGGATCAAGATAAACTTGTCCAATATAATTAATACATGTGTTAGGGTAATATTAATATCATTTTTACCCTTAATTACCCTATTTACTTTTAACCGTGGTAAATAAAAGTAAAAAAGTTACTATTCACCAAAAATTATTTTCATCTCATTGAACCACATTTTACTCCTTGATATTAACCATGTCTCTTGGAGTTTCAAAATTCCAGTCACATAATTGGTAAAATTACGTTTTATGTGAATTTCCAAATTCTCCTAGGAGGTGGGTAAAAGACGGTGACAAGTTCAATAAAATTTATATATTTATAAAATTATTCTAAACTAACTCCAATGAATTACATTGAACATATATAGGTATTATGTATCTATTTTGACCTTAATTAAATTTAAATAAAATAAATAATTATTTATATAAAAATTCGGTTCTAAACTATAACTCAGTGTTTTTTCACTATTCATCAAAAATTGAATATTTTCAAAAAAATACAAAAAATTCACGCTAAGCTAATTTCGATATTCTGAATCAAAAAATGAAGTCCATCTTGATAGATAAAATTTATAAAATTTCAAAATGTTGGTATCACTATTCATAATAGCTAGTTTGATTGGTTGTGGTGTGTGTTAGAACTCGAAGTTTCATACAACACACGCTACTATATTATTCAAAGAGAAGCGTACCATGGAAGCATAGGGTTTTACATTTAAGATCTGTTATTTTTTTTGGTGCGAAGGTGTCTTTGTTAGGACATTGGGATCCTTTGTGATATGTACAAATTTCTTCTCCCCTTTTCTTTGGTCAATCCCATTTCCATCCTTTGATGTTTCTATTTCATAGCCAATTCCACTTTTCCCCATAAATGTAGATATTTTATCTTTCAAGGATTTATCTACGCTTTTGGAATCGCATTTTTCACCATCCAAATGATCTTCATATAAAAATATTCAAAATTTTAATTTTCACTTAATTTCCCTTTATTTTGATTCGGTTTCTAGTTTACTCCTTAAAGAGGTAACTTATTCTTCAAAAAAATCAACTATATTAGCCTTCTCATATAGTGTTAATGTAAGGGCATTGATGATGTTTTACTTCTCTTAAATCTATAGTTTAAATGGAAGAACCTATTCCAAGATTTTAAGACTTGTTAAACATTCTTCTACCTCTCCTTATAGTCGATCAATCTTTTATTCAAGATGGTCCAAAGATAATGATGAATATTTCAAAAATGATCTAATATTTCAATTTTTATTTCTTTGAGTTTAGATATCATCAATATTAGCCTAAGGTTTTACGTTGATATATACAACATCATTAAGCATATTATATCAACATTTTTTTTGGTTTTACGTTTTTAACAATAGTAATCATAGAGTCTTCAATATTATATTTAAGCTCTGGTTTTATATCCTCCAAAAATTCATTATTATCTTGTTTCTCCTTGTACATGAAACTCTTTCTCTACATTTTATTTCCTAATTTGAAGTATCCATTTCAATGGAACCACCTCTATGGTCTCTTCAGAATAACTAATTCACTATCTACATTATATAATCACCTTAGTCACATAGTGGGAATGTGACCAACTTTACCACATTGAAAACAAGCCAACATTAACTTTCCTTTATATCTACTTTTTTGTAGCTTAAATTTATTTGAAAAAAAGTGAACTAATTTATTCATTATAATCATCTCTATACTAAAATTTTTTAAAATGTTATTTATTTTCCATGGACTTGAATTCCATTTTCTTTATAACATGAATTATTGTATCTTTTGATTTGAATCTCATTTCATAAGACACCAAACAACATATAAAATTATCAAGATAATTATTTGACTGATATATTTACTCAATGGATTGAATTTTTGGATTTTACATAGGTGGGAACCTTAGCATGAATTTCTTAAAAATATCAATATCCTTAATTTCATCTCCTAATCCTTGATTAATTCCATCAACATCAGTTATGCAATTTAAGAGACCATCTTCATTTTATCTAACTGTATTATCAGATCATCAAATAGATTATCCAAGACATGAAATTTTTCCTTATTCACTATCTTATCACCTTAATATATAATTTTCAGTTTCTCCCACACGGAATTTGTTATTTTGAAACTCATCACCAATCAATTAATTTTATCAAATAGTGATACAGTAAGAGAATTTTGAGATTTGGCATCTACTTCAAGAATTTTCTTATCTGTTTCACTCATAGAATTAAAATTTGCATCATTAGCCTATACCCATTGATCTCTGGTATAGAGAAATTCTAGCCTATAATAGAATAGATTAGATCTCATTATATTGTCCGAAATTACGAAGTTTCTTCTATCAATGGTGAAACCCCTAGACATTCATTGAATTATCCATGTAAAAAATAGAGGAATGATTTAACACCAATAACATGTATACATTGACACCTCTTATAGGACCCCAGAACACCAAGATCGTGGAGGGGTGAATTAGGGTGTCAAATTTTTTTATTTTAATAAGACGGATTTTGTTCCCATGTTTATAGGGACCTGTTAAACCTGTCAAATATAATCACACAATCATTAAACACCCCTCTGGAGAGACACACCACAATGATTTTAGTTGGTTCATCATTAAGTTATAGTCCAAGGATAATATGATGAAAGTGTGCTGGTAAAATAAAAATACAATATTTTATAGTAGTTATTGTGTATTATAAAATTTCAGACCCTATCACTCCATTTCAGACACACTACCTTTACACAAATTTTAGGAATATTACACTTCCTCACTTAGATAACTTCCATCAAATCCTCTTTTCTCACTACATTGGGCTGAGTATTACTCAGTTTATCATCTTGAAGATATTCTAAATAGATTTGGAATGTATGTCCTTTTCCTTAATTAGAATGAGACTCTTCATGTAATGTAGTCTGGAATTGATTCACTTGAAAGAGCTGTTAATTGAGTCCATATGTTCATAACTACTTTTTGGTGAAGCTCCTAGACATTAAAAAAACCAGTTTTTGTTTCAAATATGTTTCATATTTTCTTAACCAACATACCTTTCACAAATCTATTATTGTCAACATAGATCCCAACCTTCACAGAAGACCAAATAATTTTAAAGCTCTCATTCTTTCAGAAACACCCTCCTCTAAAATATCTTAGGGTGAATTAGTTCATAACCATTCTTTTTACGATGATCCTACTTGAATAAAACCATTGGTTCTTGATTAACTACCCACTTTTAGGACCTTCACGAAATCAAAGAGATTAATATATTTCTCAAATTTATTCTGACTATCAAATGATTAGAAACAACATTTTGTAGAAAGTTCCTCCTTCATGATTCTTTTAATATCACCATGATATTTTCACGAACCTATTCATTTATGCTTATGAATATCCTTTTCTTTTCAAAGATACAATGAATTTTCCCATTAGTGGATGTTATATAAATCTCATAACTTACTTTCTTTCCAACACACCTCAACCATTCTTCATGAAACATTAAAACCTTCACAACACCTAATGCATTTGAGAAGCTCCATATCATTGTGAAACTCCAAATTTCATTAAATCCATTCCATTACCATATTTGGATGAGTCGGTTCTATAAATCCATTTTTCAGGAAATATAAAACATTTTCGACACTAGATAAATTCTTGATGCTCCACATGTTCACAAAACTCCAACCCTCAAAAACTCCATAAAATTTTCCTCTTTAAATGATTCAGTCCTATAAATCCTTACTTTCTAAAGCTTGACCTTTCCTCAAGATTTCAAGATCAAATTGTTTTTTGAAAAAACCGATAAATTATTCCACCTTCAACAAAAAATTTATAGGCACTATAAGATTATATATCTTGAAAACTACCTAATGAACCTATTGTGGATTGGGAACAAACAAAAAACAAATATGTTTATAGCTATGAAAAAACAATGGTTCCAAAAAATATACACATCAAATAATATTAAAGAAGTTTTAATATTCCATATTAATCCGTATCAAATTATATTTATCCATAATTATCCCATTAAACCATTACCATGGAAAAACATATTTAATATGGTTACTATTTTTAATAATGAAAAATAAAAGAGAAATATTAAAATAAATCATATCTCTTGATTCCAAATATAGAATCCATTTTTAATATTTAATTAAAATAATTGTTAGGATTAAATTTAAAATAAAACCCACAAAATGTAATGAAGAATGAGTTTTTAGATGAATGCCTTTTTATGAATGAAAACGTTTTTATACGAAATTACAGTATAAAATAATTCTAAGAAAAAAATTTCTATTATGCTTAATGAAAAGTAACTAAATAAATTTTAAAACAAATATAAAAGAGAATATTACTTTGTAAAAAAACATAAAATTAAAATTAGTTTTCATTAATAATCAAAAAGTTTCACCATTCATTAGAAAATCAATCTTTTTAGAAAAATCAGAAAAATTCACTCTAAGACAATTCAAATAGGGAGAATTAATAAATGAAATTCATTTTTCTGAATTAATAATCTATAATATAAAAATTAAAATTTTAAATAAATCCCCACATGAAAATAGTTTAATAGAACTATTTATTTTATGATATTAAAAACTAATTAATATATTAATAATTATTATATATATCTAACTTATGAACACTAATGAAAATGGAATTTATTTACTTTATCATTATCTAGGTGGTTATAGTTTATTTTACTATCTAGTCCTTCCAATAAATTAAAAATATTAAATACATTGAAAAACATAACATTAATATTTTACCAATATTTTCAATTATAATTACTTCCCAAAAAGTAACATATTCCATAAAAACCAAAGGTTTATATCTACTAAAATGACATCTAAAATGATCATACGTTATTTTTAATCTATTATTTCTTCTATTAAAATCATAAAATACTTAAATTATTAAAAAATATGGTTTCTATTTGTTTGTATATGAATATTTTGATTAGAATAATTGAGTACCAAATAATTCACCTTAACAATGTGCCCTACAACACTAAAATACAACAATATATGTGTATATTTTAATTATTGTCTATATACTAAATAACCCATATAAAAATCATTTATACACTATAAATATTATACATTTTTTTTCTAAATAAACTTTTACGTCCACCATATTTCACATAATACATTAATTAAAATCTAATAATTAATGATTTATAGAACTATAATATTCCTACTAAAAATATTCATTTTTACTATAATGTCTCCTACCATTAGTTAAGTTAGTTATTCTAAATTATATAAGATTCTATATTATCTTCTCTTTTGGATTTTAGATATTACAAGGTTAAGAGTAATGGATTTTAGATTCTCAAATCACTCACTCTATTAGAAAAATCCTATATCGGTTCCTTTTTAACTCATTACCGGTTACTTACACACACTAGAGAAAATTTATTATTTGATATTTAACACTCTTATTATCTATATAAGAACTATTTTCATCTATAGATAGTGTTTTAATTTTTTTCATATATTTGGACTTATTGATTCATAAATTCCTTAATAATCTTAATAAATAGGTAAAGGATACTCCTCTATGTCATTCATTTTAAACAAAATAATTCCATCTAAAAAAATTAAAATGTTTATAATTAATAATTATATGAACTAGATTTGGTATTATCTTTTTTAATGATTTTTAAAATCCATCATTCAATAATATAGTTCATAGAAACATAATATTTTAAAGGATCATTAAAATTTCTAATGAATTTATCCAATGAATAAATAAAGATTTTTTTTAATTTTTATTGAAAGGAGGTGATCATTCATAACTAACTTATATGTAAAATAATTTCTATAGGTTCTGTTAAGAGTAATTTTATCTGGGAAAAATATTTTGATGGATCCTAAATGTAGATATCAAAATACTCTAATCTGGATCTATCTGTAGTGTAACCATTCTAGAAAATTAAATTCCCAATAACAAGACCCATTTTTCATAGATTTTTTTGACCAAACATGATGATGTAACTCGATATGTTTAACTTATATTAAAATATATTATATTATATCAAACATAAATGGATTTAATACTCATCCATTAGTGAAATATTATTTTTTATTCCATGTTTAGTAATTTAGAACTAGTTTTTTTAAAAAGATATGTTTTTTAACAGTAAGTGCAAATATTATTTTAAAATAATCTAAAACTTTTATAAAAAATATAAGTACTAATTGGAAAACAAATCTAAAAATAATTTATAAATAAATAACATTAAATCCAAAATTTGATATCAGGGAATACATTATTGAAGGGGTTAGTTGTCTAAATAAATTTTTTTTGAGGATTGGTGAATACCAATAAAAAATCCACAAAAATTAAAACTCTTATGAAGAAATTAGCATATAATTTTTAAACTATTTATTTATATAGGTATGAGATAATGATTTTCTGAGTAAAAATGTATATGTTTAATTGAGTGTGATGATATTAATTTTGTTTATATTGCAATGATTAGGGATCTATCTAAAAATAAAATTATGTTAGGATTGAATCAATGAGGCTTGATTTTTATTATCACCGGTTTTGTTTAAATGAATACTTTAATGGATAAAGTTATTTGTGTAATTGGGATAAAAAAATTGTTACATGTAATTAATATATAAAAATATTTTTAAATTAAAGTTGATAAATTTCATTTTGATTAGTTTACCTCGGTATGGGAGCGCGGTTGAAATTTTTTTATGTGATAGAAATTTCATCATTATATGTGAATGAAATGTTTGAAAAAATATAAAAAGTTTCATTTTGGTATATGCATTGATGATTATCTTTGATAAGTAATAATAAATTGGCAATAATAAATATAACATAGTTGTTTAATGAAAAATAATCTATGGTAAATCTAGTGGGATAGGTTGAATATTACCTTGTAGAAGGAAATGAGTTATTAGATAAGAAACTTTGGAGAATATTGGATAATGTTATGGTATATAAACTTTTTAATTTAGTTTTTATTTATTTATAGTGGATAGAACCATAACCTGGTATGATATATCTAATGTGATGATGAAGGTGTTAGGTAATTTATTATATTGGTGATATTTTTCCACAAGGATAGTTGTTGGATGGATAAATTTATGTATTTCATAAATTAATATAACAATGGAAATTTTTTCATAGGGATCTATCTGTGGGTTGAAAAAATTATATGATGGAATAATGATGACCTATAAAGTCAATATATTCCAAAACGGTTTGTGAAAAAGAAATTTAAATACCTTGATTTTTTATATATTAATTAATTAATGTGTTTGGATTAAATTACACGGTATGCTTAAAAAATTAATGGAAAATTAAAAGTTTATCAAGAATTTTTGGACCTGGATTTGGAAAATTATAAAATTATGGTAGAAATCCAAAGGATGTGGAATTGTTTAAAAATTTAATATAAGGGAACCTATTGGGTAAAAACATGTGCTACATGAGTTTTAGTTTGGGTTTACTATAATTTTGGTATATTATTATGTATATATCACATTTCCTGGTCTCATGAAATGTTTTATATAAGGTACATGAGTTTTTTGGATATAGAAAAGTTATAGAGAGGGTAAATAGAAACACGGATCATGCCATTATGTATCTTAATGATGGGTAATTTTAGTATTTTTATGATTGGGTATCCCTATTTTATATCAATATTGGCTTATAGAATGGTCTATTTGAACACCTAATTTCCTTATTCTCTTCTCTTATCCTTCTCCGGACATGGATATTTGGTTCACGGGGGTTATTCATGTTGATCTAATTTAAGTGGCTCAACTCTATACCTTATATTCCCGTATTCTATGCTTTTATTTGGATTGTGATGAGACCTTTAATGATAGATTATTGATTTTGAGTTGTATTACTATAAAATAATGAAAAATAATCCCATAAAATCAAATAGATTTTACTCATAGATATCAAGTGATGCTGACATGAGTCATCTTTGCCTAGTTAAAGGGAGTTCCGGTATTAAACAATCATAATAGTGAATAAATTCTATTTAATGTGATTTAGAAATTTAGTGGGGATATATTTCTTTGAAAAAATTATTATTTTTTAGGTTAGGTGGATTGTTATTTAATTTTTTATATAGATTTTGGACTTAATGTACCAATATGATGACTCTCAAGAATATGAAAAGGTTTATGAAATTAATTTTCTTATTTGATTTGATAAATATAATTTTATTTGAAATGGAAATTTTTTAATTTCGATGTTATCATTAAATCATTTTGTGTTAGTTAAATTTCGGTTTAATGATATTAAATGGTTTTTAGTTCAATTAAAAATCACAGAGTTACATTTAATAATGAATTAAATAGTTTATTATGGTGAATTAGTAATTTAGGTCATTAGGGATAATCAAGGATTATTAGTTCTTTGTGTGTATTTATTGATATTAGATTAAAGGTTAAATAGTTTCAATTATGGTTTTATGTAAATATTTTTTTAACAATTTAGGCCATAAAAATATCCTAGAGAGGTTTTGGTAGGTATAAATGATAAAAAATGAAAAAAATGTGGTATGGGAAAGTGATATTATGGTGGTGAATTCTTATTTAATTTCACCTAGTTAATTTAAAAGTATTTATGTTTAAATATTTCGATAAATTGTAAATTATAAATTTTAGGTTTTTATGTAATAAAATATATAACTCATTATATAAGTTTTTATAAATGAATATCCAAAAGGTGAATGGATTGTACAAATAATTTAAATTTAAATTTTTTTAAATTGGAATATGATATGTGATTGAACCATATTAAAAAAAGGATTTTAAACATATATTAGGTATATGGGTTGCCACATGAAAGCATAAACAAACAAACACCCTACGTGATAACTATTATTAGATTATACACCCCTGACAATAGTAATTCCACATCTCAAGTGACCCATATTACATTATTTGTAATTGGAGTTGTTAAAACATTGATATATGTCACCCAATGTCCCCATATATTTATGGAATAAGGCCTCAATTGTTTTCTACTATTTGTTCTAACCTATCATATGATTGGAATTCATTCCCCAGATATATCCTTCAAGGATTCACATATAACTTCTTCCAGATCGCCCCATAGAAAATGTCCAAGGAATAAAAACCACCCCCACACCACATAATTGATTTCATCCCATGTACAAGTGAAATAAAAACCATGAAATCACATCCTATTATAAAATACCCCACACACAAAACAACCATTTATCCAACTTGTGTGAACTAAATTCCCAATACGGGAAACTCAACCCTATAAATTGGAGGTATTCAGAGGTTAATCCCCCAAAAATAGATATGAATATAAGTGAACCAAAACCAAAAGCTATGGATTTATTTGTATGGTTTAAAATAGTAATTTTTTTGTTTTGATGTTTTAATGGAGGGTTTATGGTTTTTGTGTTCACCAAGGTATAATGATGGATTGATAAATATTTATATGATCATGTATCGAATGGATAGAAATCAATGGAAAATTGTATATGGTTAATAGGAAAACATATGATAATTAAATTTAAATAAAAAGGTTTTTGGATATATGTGATAGAATGAGATAAAATAAATAAAATTATCAGTAATAAATTTTGCTTCCTTATTCTGTGTTGGGAAATGAATAAATAATTATATGAGAACAATTGTTATGATGTTATGAGGTATAATGGAATTTGATTACATGACTTTTATTAGGCATAAAATGGTAATAAATATTAAATTACATGATGCAATTTTTATTATTTTTGATAATTGTCTAGAAATTATTGATATATTTTGTAAATATAATTTTTAATATCAATAATAATATAAAGAATGTATATAAAGTGGTAGATAAGGTACATATGTTTCTATTTATTTCTCATAGATCTTTAATTGATAATTTTTATGTGTGTAAAAATATTTACTACTATAGGGAGATGATATATATTAATATTGGAACTTTACAATTAGTGGGAGAGGTTATTTATTGACAACAATACTTTATCACTAGAGGTATAGGTTACTCATTTTTAGGGGAATTTACCACTAGTATACTTGGTATTCAAATGATGATTGAACTTTATCAAAAGAATTAGCCAGTATTTATGATGGAATCTATATGAATCTATTATATTATTTGGTAGAAGAAGAAAATATAAATTCCAACAATAAGAAAACATATGAAAACCTAAATTGTAAACACATAGAGCTTATCCATGAATCCTCCTTCATTTTATCTATGTTAAATAAAATCAATGTATAACTAACTTGCAGTTTCAAACATCCAAAGGTTATCCATTTTATATGGTAATTTCCAAACAAATCCATTAGATACAACCTTCTCTCATAAATATTAAGAGCCTCTAACATAAGTGGGAGTAAGAGTAAAAAATGATTATTTTTTATAGAATATTTTTCATCAATTAATAAATATTAATATAATGGAGTGAATATCATATAATAATATTGGATTAATAAATAATTATGTATTCTAGGATTGTAAGAGTTCTATAAAAATTTAATTGATTAATTAATGTTAAAATCTTATAATATTCATAATAAATACACTAAGACATTATTAATGCTGAACACTTAAATAACCCCTTATTAATGATGAAAAGATTAATATCCATGTAGAACTTAGAAACATCATCCATAATGTACAACCATTATAGTGACCTAAGTGTAGATATGTTAGTGTAATTATATTAAACTAGTATTGAACTAATATAGAGTCCATAGTGTTTTTTGATTAGATATTTGAGACTAGTTTACAAAATAAAAGATGGTTTTATAAATTTTTAGTGGTCTTCTTGATTAGATAGGTATGAGAAATGTTTGAGAGGTTCATGAAATGTATTTTATAAATATAAATCCTACGAGGTACTATATAGAGGATCCCCATGTACCATGTGAGGGATTCTGGGAAGTGGTGGTCCCTCATAAAAAACTGAGAACATAGTTGAGGATAATCATGTACTCTCTAGGCCTAATGATTTAAAAAAAATGTTAAATTAAAATAATATTTGGTTTTTAAAGTTCACATTATTTTTCTTGATTGAACTAGAAAGCCTAAGCACCCTTTAATTTCCTTTCCTGCTCCTTTATTCATCCATTATATCCTCAAAAATCCATAAGATTATTGATATATATAACAAAACATCCAACACATGGTGATTCTAATACCATTATATATTTTCCCTTATTTCTCTCATGTTTTTTATGGACCATATAAAATATAAAATTTTGGGGTTTTCATATACTTTCTCATTTTTTAGCCTATGGGGGTAAATCCCCAAGATGTTTTTGATCAATCATATCCTTCAGTTTTACAGTATACAGTCCTTAATATTTTAACATGATTTATATTTTATTTTATGCATATTATGTAGGTTAGGTGGGGTGAAAGGCTATGTGTAAAAAAGTATTTGGATGATATGGATCGGGCTATTCAAGTGAGTTTAAATGATTCTTACAAACACCATTAATGGTGCACCATATGTTGTAGAATATTTTTTGGTGTTTCTCACCTACTATGTCATGCTTAGAGGGGTAACCTTTGATTATGTATAGAACTTATCAAAGGTTTTTGACCCTAAATTGCATCCTCATTTCCCTTGTTAGGTGCAATGGTATGGTTTTCAACTATTCCGTATTAGTTAACTGGTCACCCTTGGGGTGATGAGTTAGCTTAAGATGAGATTCATCATCTTATGTGAGTCGAATGGTATGTAAACTCACATCTTAGAGTGTCTCTTTTAGTTAATGGTGTCATAGGACCCTATTCATCAATGCGTGTGATAATAATGTGAGTTTATTAATTTTAAGGTTGGTTTTTAAGTATTTTTCCAGTGAATTTAGTTATTTTAATGGAGTAATTATATAAAAATACAGTATCACAAAAGATAACATGCAATATGAAAATATTCTTATATTTATCTTTGTATGATCTAGACTTAGGTAGTTCCTAATTTTTAAAAATTTAGGTGTTTAATTCAATATTTGGTCCATAGAACGTGGTGTAATGAGTTAGAAATCCTTTTCATTTTTGATTAGGTGAATTGGATGATAATTATTCAATTATTACTAAAACTGAGAAGTGATATTTTTTCTAGTGAGAGTTCTCCCTTAAATAGAGGGTGTTCCCATAACTCCTTTTCATACATCATAATTTATATATATTTCATTATAAAATTGTAAAATATATATATATATATAATAAATAGATTTCTATTTTAAAAATTTTAATCTAATCATTTTTATTATGTTCTAATGTGAGTACAAATCTTATTTGATGGCATAGTTTTTATACTATTATGATATTATAAAGTTAACATAATATTGTTATTTACTGTCTTATTTCTACCATTAAAATAATTTTTGGATTTATTTATGACATGAATGTGTTTCATTATGTATTAAAAATGATATAAATAAATTTTATTGTTTTTTAACCTATACACATATTGTTCTTATTATCACACATGTACTCACATAGTGAAATAATGGTTTATGTATATACTAGTTATTATTATATATGTTATTTATATTATACTTCTAGGAGGGAATGAGTTGTAATAAATGTTTTACACATTCCTCTAATTTAAGGAACAATTCATTGGTGATTGTGATAATGGGTTGGAATGTTTACAATAGTTACACATGGATGGGCAAGTATTATAATACATTAACACTATTCCCATATTATATTTCCTCCAATTGGATATGATAAATAGATCCTTGAAATCATTTAAACATACCCATATATAATGGGATAGTTCCACTAACTTTTTTTGAACCTATACTTCAAATTCCCTGGATAGGATCAATATTGGTGTATTTTTTAGAATTCTCTAAAAAGATAAATTATTTGATGAGTATGGAAAAATACGTGTTCTTATTATGAATTGTAATTTATATTAAATAATTTAAAACATTATTAATTATTTTAATATGGATTTAAAACTATAAATAGTTCAATTATAGATATTTTTTAATCTAATTTAGGTAATTTGAATCAATTTCTTATTGAATTCAGATACTAATTTTTTTAAACTTTTGAACACATTCTCTTTCAGAAAGAAAATTCTCGTTGCATCTGTAGGATTATTTTTAAAATTCATTATACATATTATGTGAATTTAATTTGGATAAATGGAATCTATATTTCTAATCAACATAATCTATATTATATAATAATTATAAATTATTTTTTACCATAATGAAAAGTAAAAATATTTTACATTAATTACCATGGTTAAGGTGAAATTGGGTTCACCAGCGGTTAATAAAAAATGATAAGAAGTAAAATGGCTAATAAACATGTCCAAAACCCAATTTATGAAAAATATGTGTACTTTATCAACTCTAAGGTTCCATAACTACCCATTTTTTATATAACAACCCATGATTTTAATTTATCACTCTTTTTAAATTTAAATTCTTCAATAACTTACTAGCATAACTAATGATTTGAATTTTATTATTCAATTATTATACTTAGCTCCAAGATGTTACAAATTAAGAGAATGAATGAAATTAAGTAAAATTTTATAATATAGAATACAAAAGTTTATGAAATTAACCCATTGGTTGAAAATTAATTGAAAATTAAAACCAATTGAACATAAAGGATGAATTTTAATAAAAATATTCTTTTTTTGGGAAACAATGAAATATATTATTAATAAATTAAGTTAATAAATAATATATGAAATATATTAATGAAACATATATATATATATATATAAATACATAATTTTAAATTCCTCTGAAATATTTTTAGAGGAATAATATAAGAATAAATCCATTTTTTCACAAAAAATAACATATTTTTCTAAACACGATTTAACCACATTTTATTGGAGAACTTACTTTCAATTTATATTCTGAAACTTTTTTAAATTATTATTTTTGAAATAAATTTTAATTTTTCAATTTTAATATCAAAATTTACATTGGTTAATGTTTTGAAATTTTTCTAATAAGTTTCATTTTTGATGAATAGTAATGTGTCTCATGGAATAATAATGTGACTTTTAGGAATAGTAATATGTTCATTAGAAAAATAAACCAACCTATTAAATTATAAATAAAATTAATTTATATTATAAATGGTAATTTGATATAATTAAAACATTATAGAAGTAAATAAATATTTTTGAAACTATTAATTATGTGTTGGTATTTTTGTAAGTCATAAATATTTAATTAATATTTTATAATTAATTTAATGATTTTTTAGAAAGTTTGTTATCTGAAGGTAGATTAATATATTGATAATTAATTTTGTTATTATTATTGTTTAATTCTATGAGACTATATAAAATTTTTGAAAGTGTCATAAAATCTGTTACAATATAAATATTGATATTTTTTTAATAAATGATGATTTTGGGAAAAAAATTAATTTCTCATATTCATAAAATTATTTTAAAGAAATTGAGATCATTTTCGAATTCTACGCATCAAAAATATTATATGGTTACTTTTTTATATTTTAACAAAATGCTTGAATATTTTTGTGAATAGTAAAATATGGTAATTTACTGTATCAATATATTATAAGAATAATAAACTATTCCATGAGTCATGAATGATGTAATAACCATCATATAATAAATCCCTTAATAAGTTTAATATATTTTATTATGATGTTCAAATTATTCATATTCTTGATCCAGAATATTAATCAAATAAATAAAATATTCAAAAAACACATCGCTCCTCCACTATAAATATAACCCCTAAACACCCCTTATCGTCACACCTTCCAAGATTTGAGACTTGTATAATTTCAGCACAATAATATTCCCAATCATTCTAAAATCTAATAGATCATTTTCTTGTCAAAATAAGAAAACAATCCCCTTAAAGAGGTTCTCAAGGAGGAGAATTCCAGAGGAAAAAATCCGCTTCCTTTTCCATTTATTTCTATTTCATGTTCTTCTATTTAATATTCTCTCCTCTCCTTCCCTAATCCAAATTTCATGATAACTCCATTACCTTAAAAATATTTTAATTTTATTATACTACTGGAATATTGCCTCATCAAATCCTTTCCCCACTCTTTTATTCTAAAAATGGAAATGTTATTCGTGAAGTGTTGTTTCCTTGCCTTCAAGGATGAAAAGTTTTCATTTCCCTTCACCAATATCAAGTTTGTTCAATTTTTTTTCAAAGGGTGAAAAATATTTTAAAATTTATAATAAAAACATTTTTATGATCTTTATTTAAAATATTTACATAATACTAAATGATAAAACAAAACGAATTCATTGTGATTTATAACCACTAAAATTAATCTAAACGATTATCATTAACATGATATCTAATAATTTATCCTCATATCTAGAAATAAAACAATATATAAAACCATTTACAATTATGTATTTTCATTAATTTTTTATAATTGAAAATATTTAAAATTATACCCATTTTATATGAATTTCATTATTTATATAGAAGCCAACTGATCAAGAAAACCAAGAAAATGAATCCTCTCGAACGATGAAATTAAAATATATAACTCATCAATAAGGCCATAAATGATCTAAATAAAACAATAATGAATAAAAATAATATATAAAAGGATATAAAATTAATTAATTAATTAATTAATTTTATTATCCATGACATTAAGCACAGGTTCAGAACATATTCAGAAAAAAGTTAAGGTGTTTCTCATCTTGCATTTATTTCTGTGAGATTTCTATAATTCACCACTTATTTCGTGTATGCGGTTCATGTATATTGAAATTTGACATATAATATCATTAATCACTTTATATTAATGTTATTAGACGATTTATTGGATGATTATTAATTTTTGGCCATATGATTCGATTGATTACAATGTTGTAAGGTTTCTTCTCAAACCTCCATTTTTCATTAGGGTTACAATTTCTCCCTCTATACCCCAATTAGATTCTTCTTTATTCATATTTACTTATTCTAAATTATAATTATATTTCCAAAAATCATATATCTAGATAATTTCATCCATATTTTATTGGGATGTTCCTATTTTAATTAGCATCAGTTCTCAATTGTTTTTGATAAGTTATCACAAAAGGGGAACTTCCCAAATTATTAAGCATTTTCAAGATCACTATATAATATATTTTAATACATTAATAATTTTATAAAATAAATAATTTTATTAATAAAATCTATCCTAGTTCGTTTATGGTTTTATTAAAACTAACATTCCTTTTCTCTTTATAATCTCTTTAATATTTTCCTTAAAACGCACTAAAATGTTTTATTTCTAAAGTTTAATAAAAACAATTTTTAAATGATATGCCTTTAAAAAATAATAGTTTATGACTAAAATATATTTTAATTGTCATTACCTTATTTTTTTTATGATATACAGGTTTAATATCGGCTTTTATGACAAATACAGATGATTTTCTAAATTATCTCTTACTTACAATATAAAAATGGGTTTTCTCATCTTAATAATACTTCTATGAGATGTATTCTCTATTCACCACTTATTATTTTCATGTGTTGTGTATTTAATACCCTTTGTTATTTCTTATAATGATTCATATTATTCTCATGATATTATAATTTTCATTTAATGATTCCTTTATAGGTATTATGATTTTATTGTTTTAAATATGTGTGGGACACATTATAATGTTTACGGATTATTTTCCTCAATTAATTTTCAATGGAATATTCATCTACATCATCTTAACTTGTTAAATCTTATATATAATTGTGTCTTATCTCTGGTGATACCATATATCATATGTTATTATAGGGTTTATGATCAGTTTGACCATGGATGTTCTATTTGATACTATTCTTGGTTCATGGTTAATGTATTTTCATTTTACATTCTTATTTTCAGATATGAATATTTATGTTTTTTATGTTTCACCCATTTCATATAAGGATTGTATTGGACATATTTTGTTATGGTTAGGGCCCTCTATAGCCCCTCAATACATTGATAGGCCTCTTGAGACAAACTAGATCAGGGTTTTACCCATTATTTATAGTGTCTTGGCTGAGGCCTGGATGGTATGATTATGATGTCCAGGATTATGAATTACCTTAGTGAGAAACTAGTAATTTATAGTCCATGGGATTATTATATTATAATAATATCCATGTTTATATTTTATTATTTAATCAACTTTTATTCCTACCATATTTTTCTCTAGTAAATGTTTTAATGTCATTTGTACATTTATATATTCACCATATCTTATTATTTATGATATTGTTGTATCACATACCCTTACTGAGTATTTGATCTCACCCCTTTATTAGGTTTTATTTTCTCACTCGATGGAAATATTTATATTATGAATTACCTATGGGTATAATAATGGTGTTTATGGATTTTACCAATGGAGTTGAAATGTTCTTTTTTTTCGTTTAAATTGGAATGTAATGTTTATGTAGGTAATCTAACTTCCAAAAACAACGAACTAGTCAGTCATTTGGAATTCATTTCTTATATATATGAATATGTTGTAATATTATATACATGCTTTAGGTAATAGGGTTCAAGGTTTTTATAGTCAGTATCATAGGATGTTTAGTAGAAATGTTGGAAATATTTTCAGAAAACGAAGATTAGGGAACACAACCCTAAGATAGACTTTGAAGATAAGTATAGAATCCTAGAATTTTGGGAAGGTGGATATTATGTGGGTCTTAATATAAATCCATCCCTTTGTGGATACTATAACTGGATGTGGTTCTAGAACATATGTACATAGAAGTAACCACTTCTACAAGGCGTCCTGGTCCTGACTCAGGGTAACCTAGTATATGAAAATGGGCCTTAAAATTCCCTTGATATAATACTCTTGGTGGATATGATTATGAAAATTTACATTTTCTTTACAATCCATTATTAATGATCTAAATATTTAATGAAAATTAATAAACTACGATAAAACTAAGGATTTTTATGGTTAAAATTAGTTGTCAGGATATTTTATTAATGATTATACATTTTTTCACTATGACTATTGTTACTTAGAATATGATTTATGGTTTCAGTCCATAGATAGAACCCGAAGTATTCATGTTAAAATTTAACAAGATAGACAAATTGGTGGTTATAGGAAACTAAATGGTACATTGATAGGAGTGAAATATATCGTGTTCAGGGGTTATCAGTTTTAATGAAATATTATTGACAACATATACATTAACCAACTCCCTAACCCACCAAAGAAGAGTATGATGGATTTTTCTATGTGAATTAGTGGTGGATACAAGTGTGAAAAGAATGATAGACTTCCATCATGCATGAAATATGGAAGGAGGCACCCAAAAAAGTGTCTCAAAGGAAAGAATTAATTCTTTATGTTTGGGAAAGAAGAACCAAAAGAAAATAATTTCAATGTAAAAATGGATAATATAATGGAAGGAAATAAACCTAATCGTATGAATCCATTTTTAGTAATTTTAAATAAATTTAGGGGACCTGGTTGTTACCTATGTTAATTCCTTATTCTACAGGATAACCTATAGAATATGTACGGGCATATGTGGAAAAAAATGTATGATGTATTTGTTGGAACCACTTTGTGTATAGGTTTGTATTTGTTGTCAATAGTTGTCAATGGAATATCAAAATGAAATAAATAAAGAAGTACTCCAATAAAATGGAGGAATGGAAGCTCACAATGAAGGAGATCATGAAGTAATCTGATGAAGTAGAGGAGTAGTGATTCAGACGATTGTTGTGCTGATTGTAAGTTCAAAGAACATGTGTCAAAGATGATACATTGGTTACAACAATGAATAATGTGAGGAGTAATCCATCCAAGGATGATTAAAGAAGGATGGTGTTTTTGGAAGAAGACCATGCAATTCCTCTTTATTTCATAAGAACCATGGTTTTTGATTAAGACCATGCAATTACTCATGATTGCTTGAGAACCATGCTAGAGACTTCTTGATGGATTGAATCACATGGTTTGCATGAAGTTGATCATGATGGTTGATGAAGGAGGAAATGTGCCAATGAGTTGACTTATGAAATGGCCATACACATCACATTGTCATAGAAGATGATGGTACTAAAATTGTTCCTTCAAAGAATACATATCACAATAGTGGAGTTCGTGATAAAAGCAAAAGATTTTCTAAAGGATACAGATCACCAAGAAGAAGTGTTGTTGAGGTGATCGTGCTTGTCGACAAAGCAAACAAACGACATTCAAATTTGTTGACAAAAGAGATACAATGGTGACATGTCGAGTTCAAGAGTTGTGGTCAACTATCTATGTTTGATTCAAGAACTTCGACAGAGGAATGGATGATCTGGAGGCGGTACAAAAAGAGCAGATACAAGGTGGCGCCGTTTTCCAGTGTTTGCCAAATTTCAAGGCCTCAAAATCAACAAATGAAGAAGAGTGATCTTGGAAAAGGGACTTGCGTGCCATACTCTTGGAGGATAGGAAACTTGCGCGCCATATGTTATTGAAGATCAGAGCATCAAAATATGACAAAGGGATAAGGGTCGCACAAGTTTTGGTGAGGTCGCGCAGGTGAATTATGTGTCAGGAAGAGACTTGCGCGCCGATGCCTTGAATGCATTATAACTTGCACGCCTATGGTTTATCGAGATCAGAAGATCCAAATTTGGCAAAGGAAAGATGTTCACACAAGTTTGGATGTTGATCGCGCAAGTGCCTAGCAGGGGTCGAGACTTGCATGCCGATGGATGACTTTCGCGCCGCCGCGCAGGGGTTCCAGTTTGCCTATAAATACTGGACCACCCCTCCTCATTTCTCACAGAGCTCAAGACTTTGAGATTGTTTGAGCTCTCGTCGCGCAGGTGGTTGAACCGCGCAAGTGGTAGTTGGGTCGCGCAAGTAGAGGTTGCACGCCGACTGATGGTTGAGCGCCCTTGGTGATTTGGGAAAGGAAGGAAGTGAGTCGCGCAGGTTTGAAGTTCAAGAAGGTAGAGTCACATAGGTGCTTTGGAGACACTTTCACGCCAGGTTATACTTGCGCGCCTAAGACTTGCGCACTAGATGGAGAATTGCGCGCCGGGCTTGGAAAGGAGATCCGAATACTTTTGAAGAACACCCGCCTTTCTGGAGCTGCACAAGAGCTAATGATTTCCTGATACTTTCGGTGCAAAGCGAGATTGAAGAAGAAATCTAAATGATACATGCATGATCTCATGCATACATGGTGAATTGATTATGACGAATTCCGAGTAAGCTGAACATCATTTATTCAGAAATCACATAAGTGATTGTGATTTAGGCAAATGAAGACAAGGGGATCTAGTGCATTCAGTCATTGCACTAAAGAAGAAAGATTGAACTATAAAGAGCATCAACTCTGAACCCTAATGCAAGCAAAGTCTCATGCTGAACAGGAGACAAAGAACATCAATACAGATTTATTGAAGAGACCTTCACGTCTATAAACTGAGTGGGACTTCACTAACGGCAGTGAGCCAGGGGGAGTCAACGAGAGTGACCCGTGGGACGCAATGAGCTATCCTTGAACAATTGTAAAGGCAGTGAGCCTGGGACAGAGTGTCTGTACCCGAACATTTGTAATCCGCAGCTAGTGAAGCATAGTGGATTTAGGTACGACTGGCATCCTGTCGGCATATACTCCTTGGACGTAGTCCTTAGTGGTGAACCAAGTAAAAATAGTTGTGTCATCTGTCTCTGCATGTGAATGTTTAATTGCTGATCATATCCATCATACAGGTTTAAGTAGTTCCTACCAACGTGGGAACAAGATCCACAACTTAAAGAAGAAAAAGTTGTCACCCTGATTCACCCCTCCCCTCTCAGGGTGTCCTGGGGTCCTACAAGTGGTATCAGAGGGAGGTTGATGTATGTTCGATATTCTCCAGTAATTCTATTGAGAAGAGGATTTGAGTTTCTTTCCTTGAGTCAACAATGAAGAGAAGTCTTGATAATGACGCAGTCATTTCTGAGCAGAAATCTATATCCACCAAGACATTGACTAATAGGAAAAAGAAAGAGAAGAAGATGATGAAGAATTCCCCCACATCCAAAGAAGATGCAGTGTCTTGTTCTCCATGCCATTCCAATAATTAAGAAACATTAGGCTTGGAAAGTATCAAGCAGGTGGCTCAGAACTCATCCAGAGGAAAGGATGATACCCCTAATTCAATCTTTCAGGAAAAACTCAGAACTTATCTGCATGATATTCCAGATGAAAGGGTTGCTATTATTTGTAGCCTATTCCTATCTATACAGGTTGAGATCAATCAGCTTGAAAAGGAAGTGGACAATATGGAAAAGGGACTGGAAGGAAAAATTATGGAAAGTATGAAGCTCACCAAATGGGTGAAAGCCCATTGAAGAAAAAGGTGAAGTCAGCAATACTCTAGAAGAACGGATCCATGCACTTGAAGCTGAGCTGAAGAAGAATAATGAAGTCAAGAATTTTTGTCTGGAAGAAACTTCCATGAAATTCAGGGAACTTGACTCTTTGTTACAAAACAAAGTTAAGATGCATGAAGATGAGGTTGAAAGGTTGAAGAGGAATTGTGAAGAGAAGATGATCACGATTGAAGATCAGAAGATCATCCTCAATATTGTGGGTCAAAAATTGGAAGCTCAATTGACCAAGATTGATAACACACATATTGAGACTTCACAAAAGAATGAAATGAGTGATCCTTGCACTCAATGTTCATTGTAGGAGTCTAAAGATGAAATTCCTCCAACATGTGATAAGAAGATTATGACCACTCTTTATTATCCACATCAACAATCAGTTGCTGCTGGTACTCAATGCTCACTGGAGGATTCTATTATCAAAATACCTCCAACATGTGATAAGAATATCATGGCTTCACTCTTTGATCTATCACAAGCAACTGAGAAAGTGAAGGTACCATCCAAACCATCTTGTACTCATATTTCTATATACACTCCTACAATCAGTGCAGGTGGGAAGAAAAGCTCTAAACAAGTATGGATGAGGATCGGTGAGAAGAAGAAACCTACCACCATGACTAGGGTGGATAGGAAGAAAAAAGAGGAAGCTTCTTCCTCAAATATAACACAAACGATTAAGAAGATGGCCCAACAACTTAATACAAAATACACAAAGAAGAAAATATTTGTGGGTCAATGTTGGTGCTGCAACAGATTTGGGCACTGTGCACTTGATTGTCTTTATAATCCCTTTCATGGAAAAGCACAAAGAATGCCTATATCAAAGAGGAGGAAGCCAGAGAAGAAGAAGGTACATCAGCAGGTCCAGAAGCATCTGTTTACTGCAAAAAGATTTAGAATTCATGATAACATCTGTGATGTATGCAACGGCAGCGGTCACAATGCAGGCACATGTTCACATCATCATTCTTTCACTGTTGAAAAGAAAGGAAGACCTCTGATGCCGTCAAAGAATGAAGCAGCTTCCTTGGGGAGAAATCAGAAGAATGTTGTGAACACACATTTCCCCAAGAAGATCTCAAGTAGAGAAGCTGAGAAGACCCAGGATTTTAGATCCATGAAATTGAAGGGTCATTCATCCAAAAGAAACACTAAGTGGGATAAATCTCGGATGAACCCATGTGGAAGACCGAAACTAGCTGCAAAAGTTCTAAATGACATATTGGTTATCTGGCCAGATGATTTGAAAAGAATAAGGAAACTTGAAGATGAGAAGCCCAAGGCTGGTGACAAAGGAAAAGGAAAACTTTCACATGATGAAGACACAGTGCAGGAGAGATTGCAAACAAAGAGAAACACACGTGTCAAAGAAGTTTTGTGTGAGATATGCAAGACGTCTGGTCACATTGAAAAAGGTTGACTAACCTTAATACGAGAGAAAGAAGAAGTCCGTAAGAGGAGTAAGAATGTATCATTCATGATGGCTGCTAAGCCGAACAATTCTCCACACAAAGCAGAAGAGAATGTGAACAGAGCCATGCCACACCGACAAATGACAGAACATATGTTCAAATGTGCAGGCATGAAGACTAGAGTAAAGAGAGGAACTTGGTTGAGAAAAGAACCTCAACCAAGCAAGTCTTCTTGATGAAGTAAGAAGGAACCACCTTATTCTAGTAATCATTTGTGTATTGTATTTGTGCTAATAATACAGGGAATTGAAGGTGAAGCATGCTCTCAGGGGGAGAACCTGAGAAGTAGTGAATGCTGTCAACTCTTGATAGCCAAGCTGAAGAAGTTTCCATCCTTAGTAGATTCTTCAATTGATATTCAAAGATTATGATGATGAAGGATCACTCTTGATGAAGATTATGAGGAGTGTTTCCCTTGAGGGGGAGAAGAATTAAGAAGCTTCCATAATCACTGTTTCAATCAATATGAACTCCAGCAGGACTCAAAAGTGGTTACTCTATGAATTTCTTGAAGAACACGCCAATAGAGAAGGAGTTTTAGGTTGATTATTCTCTATCATAGTTGATCTTCTTCTACCTATAATTAAAGTGGTAAACCCTTGAAGACAAGATACATGATTTATCATCTCATGTTGGTATCATGACCTTTGGATAATGGTAAACCTTGTTGACTTAATCAAATCCTCTTGTTTTCTACATTGAGCATTGCTCAAGTAGACATAGAGTGAAATGATTAATGAAACATTGCTTAAGTGTGGATTGATACCCTCCCTACCATGTGCTTTGTATTTCTTATCAATAAGGGGGAGAGAAAGTGAAATGAACGTTTGAAAAGAAAAGTTGATCTATAGAAGATTCTCATTTTTACATTGACAAATTCATTTCAGAAGATGTTTAAGGTATTGACAACAAAATACAAAGGGGGAGATTGTTGGAACCACTTTGTGTATAGGTTTGTATTTGTTGTCAATAGTTGTCAATGGAATATCCAGATGAAATAAATCAAAAATTACTCCAATAAAATGGAGGAATGAAAGCTCACAATGAAGGAGATCATGAAGTACTTCGATGAAGTAGAGAAGTAGTGATTCAGACGATTGTTGTACTGATCGTAAGTTTAAAGAACATGTGTCAAAGATGATACATTGTTTACAACAATGAAGAATGTGAGGAGTAATCCATCCAAGGATGATTAAAACAGGATGGTGTTTTTGGATGAAGACCATGCAATTCCTCCTTATTGCATAAGAAGCATGGTTTTTGATGAAGACCATGCAATTACTCATGATTGCTTGAGAACCATGCTAGAGACTTCTTGATGGATTGAATCACATGGTTTGCATGAAGTTGATCTTGACGGTTGATGAAGGAGGCAATGTGCCAATGAGTTGACTTATGAAATGTCCATACACATCACATTGTCATAGAAGATGATGGTACTAAAGCTGTTCCTTCAAAGAATACATATCACAATAGTGGAGTTTATGATAAAAGAAAAAGAGTTGCTAAAGGATACAGATCACCAGGAAGAAGTGCTGTTGAGGTGATCGTGCTTGTCGAAAAAGCAAACAAACGACATAAAAATTTGTTGACAAAGGAGATACAATGGTGACATGTCGAGTTCAAGAGTTGTGGTCAACGATCTATATTTGATTCAAGAACTTCGACAGAGGAATGGATGATCTGGAGGCGGTACAAAAAGAGCAGATACAAGGTGGCGCCGTTTTCCAGTGTTTGCCAAATTTCAGGGCCTCAAAATCAACAAATGAAGAAGAGTTATCTTGGAAAAGGGACTTGCGCGCCATACTCTTGGAGGATAGGAAAATTGCACGCCATATGTTATTGAAGATCAGAGCATCAAAATATGACAAAGGGATAAGGGTCGTGCAAGTTTTGGTGAGGTCGCGTAGGTGAATTATGTGCCGGGAAGAGACTTGCGCACTGACGCCTTGATTGCATTATAACATGCGCGCCTATGGTTTTTCGAGATCTGAAGATCCAAATTTGGAAAAGGCAAGATGTTCACGCAAGTTTGGATGTTGATCGCGCAAGTGCCTAGCAGGGCTCGAGACATGCGCGCCGATGGATGACTTGCGCGCCGCCGTGCAGGGGGTCCAGTTTGCCTATAAATACTGGACCACCCCTCCTCATTTCTCACGGAGCTCAAGACTTTGAGATTTTTCGAGCTCTCGTCGCGCAGGTGGTTGAACCGCGCAAGTGGTAGTTGGGTCGTGCAAGTAGAAGTTGCGCGCAGACTGATGGTTGAGCGCCCCTGATGATTTGGGCAAGGAAGGAAGTGAGTCACGCAGGTTTGAAGTTCAAGAAGGAAGAGTCGCACAGGTGCTTTGGAGACACTTGCGTGCCAGGTTATACTTGCGTGCCTAAGACTTGCGTGCCAAATGGATACTTGTGTGCCAAGCTTGGAAAGGAGATCTGAATATTGTTGAAGCATGCCCGCCTTTCTGGAGCTGCACAAGAGCTAAAGATTTCCTGATACTTTCGGTGCAAAGCGAGATTGAAGAAGAAATCTAAATGATACATGCATGATCTCATGCATACATGGTGAATTGATTCTGACGAATGCCGAGTAGGATGAACATCATTTATTGAGCAATCGCATAAGTGATTGTGATTCAGGAAAACGAAGATAAGGGGATCTAGTGCATTCAGTCATTGCACTAAAGAAGAAAGATTGAACTATAAAGAGCATCAACTCTGAACCCTGATGCAAGCAAAGTCTCATGCTGAATAGGAGACAATGAACATCAATGCACATTTATTGAAGAGACCTTCACGTCTATAAACTGAGTGGGACTTCACCAACGACAGTGAGCCAGGGGGAGTCAACGGGAGTGACCCGTGGGACGCAGTGAGCTATCCTTGAACAATTGGAAAGGAAGTGAGCCTGGGACAGAGTGTCTGTACCCAAACATTTGTAATCCGCAGCTAGTGAAGCATAGTGGATTTAGGTACGACCGGCAACCTGTCGGCGTATACTCCTTGGATGTAGCCCTTAGTGGTGAACCAAGTAAAAATAGTCGTGTCATCTGTCTCTGCATGTGAATGTTTAATTGCTGATCATATCCATCATACAGTTTTAAGTAGTTCCTACCAACGTGGGAACAAGATCCACAACTTAAAGAAGAATATGTTGTCCCCCTGATTCACCCCTCCCCTCACAGGGTGTCCCGGGGTCCTACAGTATTTATGTAATTTGTTTGCGTTGAAAAACCTAGTTAAAAGAATATTAAGTTCTTGAACTTATTTCAATGATGTCCATAATATTTTTTTTGGATGTTGTGTGTTTTTAGAAAAAGGACAACCCACATTCTAGGTGACAACTCATCACATCCAGAAAGGCCTCGAGGTTTAATTTCACAACTGATGAGGGACAAGGGTTCATTGCCTACTGTAAAGACCCGACCCTAGTTTCTCAGAGCTGGTACTTTGTTTCATTACATTAGCATGATTACAAGAAATTCATATCCTAAAGGAAGGAATAGTTTATTAGTTTTGGAAGAATAGATAAATACATAAGTTCAACATTACAAACTGAAATGAAATAGAATATATATATATATATATATTTCATTTGAAACAACCATGAATACTTGATTATCCCTGCAAGACATTCATAATTTAATTCTTCATTTCATAGGAAAATAAAATATAAGAAATGGGTGAGCTCACATTCTCAATAATGGTAAGCAATAAATCTAAAGATATCATAAACATAAACATTTGTCATAGGGAATAACTGAAAACACATGCCTTTAAAAAAATAAAATTGAACACAATATAGAAGGAATAAAAGCTAAATAACAAATTCCAAAATAAAACATAATCTTGGGTATTCTAATAGTGGAATAACCACATGAAATATCATTTAAACGCTTCATAAATATGGAGTTCATAATGATGGACATCATAACCATATAGTCAAGGCCTCATGCCATGACCATAAATAACCATACTGTTTAGGCATTGTGCCAAGACTCTAGTTTGTATCATGAGACCTACTAATGCATCAAAGAGATATATCGGGCCCTGACCGTCTCTGAATAAGTCCATTGAATTCTTTATATAAATGAGGATAAACAAAAAAACATATACATTCATATTGAAACTAACATATGAAATGTAAATAACGTTCCCCAAACATTAAACACAAACACTAACTGTTCCGTATAATATTTTGAATGGTATAAAGATTGTACATATAATATCAATATAATCATAAAAATTTCAATAAAACATGGTGGATGATATTTAAAAAAATTAACCCCATTTAGACTTAACAATCAATAAGAGTGTTTAAATAGGTGAAAATACTCTTTTAAAATCATCGAGTAATTCCTCCGATAAATACTATTTTAATTTGAAAAGAAGATTTATTTTGGAAAAATTATTGTATAAAACCAGAATTAAATTGTGTTATTTTTTCATAATAAAATAATTTATTTTATAAAAATAACCGGGTCTTAAAATATATTATAGAGTGTATTTGAAAATTAGTAAGAATTCAAGAATTTACTTTGAAACATGCTTGTTTATCAAGAAGAAATTTTGAATGATCCATCTAAAACCTGAAACTACCCATAAAAAAGGATTATGTTTGGTAAACATATATAGTAAATTCAAACTATATTTATGATTAGATAATAAGTATAAATAATAATTTAATTTATGTATGTACAGAATAAGTGTAACCTGAAAGAAAAAATGGATGTTCTCGTACAAAACCCTTACCTTATGTCATAATATGTTCCAATCAGTAAATTAAGGCCCTCAAGTATGAAATTAAACTTATTAATAAATTAATTAAAATCCTATTAAAAATATATTTATGTAATAATAATTTTATTAAGGTCATTTTTTTCCTTAAAAATAGGTTATAAAATTGAATTTAGTCGTTCTGAAGTGTTCGTTTCCATGGTTTTCACGATTGGTAAACTTGTATATGAGTGTGGATGTTCATCTTGAATGGATATAATTATCCAAAACATAATTCATATATTATTTATTAACATATAATGGTGATAATGGTTATATATATCATTTTGGTACATGTTATTAGGATGAATCTTTAGATGAAATATTAATGACAATCACTTAGATTATTTTTGCGTTATTTTGGTAATTACGAATTAATTTTGTCATATGAATTATTATTGTGTACATATTATGGTTACAGAATATTAAATAGGTTATAATTCATATTTTATAGTCTTTTCAAACCATAAAAATTCTTTCATGACTAGTATTGATGGATAAATTGATGAATGACACTTCTTCGTCCATGAAGGTTGTAAATTGGCACCTCACAGATGATGATTTCATTTATAAAATAAAATAGAAAGAGAGTATGAATATTGATAATGGTTATTAAATTTACATGATGTAATTTTAGAATAAATTTGATACAGAAGTTATAATGTTCATTTAGACATATATGTTGAGTAAAGGTAATAAAAGAAAGGAACTTGAAATGAATTTAAAAGAAAGAATATGTAGATTTACCTCTTGAGTACTCCTCCATGATAATCTCTTTAAGGGAAGGGTTTTAGGTGTTTTATAAAAATAAAGAGCTATTGAATGAGGGTATGGAATAAGGAAACTTATTTGAGTAAAACATTGAGGAGCTTTAAGGCTCGAGGATGTGAATAGAAGAGGGATTAAGGGGTGTATTTTATAGTAGAGGTGATGAGTAATTTTTGAATATCTTATTCATTATTTTGTAATTTTATTCAAGACAGGAAATAGTGTTTATTCTTATGAAAAAGACATTAATAAGTTAATGTGAGTTAAAACCAAGAGTGCTTACATCATCCTTACATCACCTATGGCTCAATAAATCATGTATTTTCCATTTATCATAAATTACCATATTTTACTATTCACAAAAAATTCAGGTATTTTAGAAATATCCCCAAAATTCATCCTAACCATTTTTCAATGTCTAGAATAAAAATATAAAATTAATTTTATCCAAATAATTTTATAAATATGTAAAATTTAGTTTTTAACTAAAATCATCATTTACTCAAAAAATACATTTTTTAAAACTAAAACTGCTTTATAATACCCTAAAATGATAACTAAGGTCTTATTAAATTATCGAAAAATTATAAGACAAAAAAATATTTTTTACGAATAAATTTTAGGAATCAAAATTTTAATTTAAATTGTTGTTAAATATTTATTACTCACAAAAATAACAACACTTAATTATTAATTTTTAAAACACTCTATTTCATTTATATGGTGTCTAAATTTTATTTTGACTTTCATGAGAGAGGTTAAAATTAATAAGGATCATATTAATATTCATAAGGGTACATTAATATGAATAAGGTTAAAGTTAATATTCAATAAAATATGTAATTTTATCTTATTAGACTCTTAATATATTATGAAATGCCACCATGTATGTATGTTTCTCAAAATTCAAATCACAGAGGTGGAAATCTTATATATACTATATAGGTTATAAAAAAGTGGTGTTTTTTAGAGACTCATTATTTCAAGAATTAGATAATATATTTATTTATAAATAATTTGGGTGTTACATTCTCTCCCCATAGAAAAATTTCATCCTCGAAATTCAAAAATGTTACCTCATAAAAATATTTTGATAGTTCTCCGTTATAAACTCCTTATCCTTCCAAGTTGCTTCTAAAATTTTATTATTTTTCCAAAGTACCATTGATAGTCATGTCATCTGATTCCTCCACACATCTTCCTTTGTGTCTAGAATTTTTAGAGGCTCATCACAGAAAGATATGTCAGGTTCCAATTCTATGCCTTTATAATTGAGGTCATACATTGGGTCTAGCATGTACTTTCTAAACAATGAGATACAGAACACATTGTGTACTTAAGGATAACTAGGTGAAATTTCCAAACGATAACCCACAACTTCAATTATCTCTAGAATTTAAAAAGGTCCAATGTACCTGGGGCTCAATTTCTCTTTCTTCCAAAATCTTATAACACCCTTACATGGAGGTACTTTTAAGAAAACATGATATCTCACTTGAAATTCCAAATCCATCCATAGATTATTAGAAGGGTTCTTTTCCTGATTTTATATACTTTGTTAGGGGTGTTAATAGTATTTACCTTCCTTGTTGTTTCCTCCATAACCTCTTGAACCACAAAATTCCTCCCACCAACTTCATCCCAACATTTTGGTGTACAATATCTCTTTCCATAAAATGCATTATATGGTGCCAGTTGAATGATAGTATGGAAACTATTATTGTTGAAAAATCCACCATACATAAATATTGATCCCTCATACTATGAAAATCATGTGATCATAATCTCAAATTTTCTTCTAATGTTTGGATCGTCCTTTCATATTTCCCTTTAGTTTTAGGGTGATAAGTAGTACTCAATTAAATCTTAGTATCTAGGGATTTCTAATGAATTTTCTAGAATTTCGATGTAAATCATGGATCACAGTTAGACACAACTGAGATAGGTTCTCCATGAAGTCTTAATAATTAATTAATATAGAGCTATACAATAAAATCTAGTGGAAAACCCTTCCTTATAGCGAGGAAATGTGTAGATTTGGTAAGTTCATGAACAATTACCCATATTTCATTAATCGTTCTTTGAGTTCTGGGAAATCTAGTGACAACATCCATGATTATGCCATCCCATTTCCATGTAATAATAGGAAGGGGTTTGCATATTTCCCTAGGATGTTGTTGTTTAGTCTTAAATTGATGATATACTAAAAATATTGATACATAATCTGCAATTTCCATCTTCATGTTATCCCACAAGAAATGTTCCTTCCAATATCTATACATCAAATTTATACTATGTTTTATAGGTGAATTGGAACTATGGGAATCATCCAATAACTCTATTTTTAGCTCAGGTATAACCATAACACAAATCCACTACCCTAATTTCAGACTTCTATCTCCATATACGAAGTCTTGCAACATCCCATCATTCACAACAATAATTTTCTTTTGAATATTATCATTATCATGTTTAGAACTATTAATTTTTCCAATAAATTTGGGTGGTAAAACAATTGAAATAGTAATGATGTTTAACATTCTTTGATAATTCCCATATCCATCCTAAATTGATCCATGAATGTAGAATCCATTTCAATCTTCATTTTTTTTAAAACTCTTTGATCCTTCTTGCTCAATGAATAAACTACCTTATTTCACATTCCTAGGTGGTATTGTTTGGAACAATAATATTTCTTTAGTAGTTAGATCCATCAAATTTCCTCATGTTGAGTTATTTTTGTGAGAAGATATATTTCAGAGTCTTGTGATATGTATATATCTCAAATCATTCACCATAGAGATAGTTTCTCCATATTTTAGAGAAATAATTACTACAGATAACTCAAGATCTTGAGTATGATAGTTTTGTTCATGAATTTTTTACTTCCTAGATTCATAGGACATAAATCTATAATTTTTCATAAGGACACAACCATGTCCTTTATTTGATGAATCACTATAGATCACAAACCCATCATCCCCCGATGGTAGAGTTAGAATCAGAGCATCCAATAATCTCTTCTCTAATTAATCAAACCATTCCTCAGATTATTTTTTCTAGATGAACTTTACCCCTTTACAAGTATTCTTGGTTATCAGGCTGGCTAATCGGGTGATGTTCTAAATTAAGTGACAATAATAACCTGCAAACCAACAAATCTAATAACCTCTGTTATGTTTTTTGGTGTATTCCATTCCTGAATGTCCATTCTCTTTGCATGGAAAATGTATATTCCATCCATAGAGACAATATAGAAAATAAAGGAAACTAATTGAAGAATAAATTTACACTTTTAATCATTCCATATATTTCATTTCTTATAAGAGTGTTTAGAATAATGTACAAGGGATTTTCACGATCTTTTTAGATTTTGGAGTATACCAAGATATCATTAGTAAATATCAAAAAACTCATCATGATATTCCTTGAAAAACATATTCATTGGATCCATGAAAATAGAGGGTGTATTAGTAAGTCCAAAAGGAATTATTGTAAACTTGTAAGGCCCATACCTAGTTGAAAATGCTCTCTTTGGAATATCTTCCTTCCTCACACACATAATATGATATCCATATTGAACTTCAATCTTTTTAAAATATTGGGATCTATGAATTTGATCGAATAAATCATCAATGTGAGGTAGGGGAAACTTGTTATTTATTGATGTAGCATTGATCTCTATGTAGTCAATGCAGAACGTCATTGATCAATATTTATTTTTAACGAAATGAACAGAGGCTCCCCATAGAGAAACACTAGGGAGATTAAATACATTATCACTCAATTCCACATGTTTTTTATCAGTTCTGTTAATTCAACATTTTCCATTATATTAGAAGTATTCGATATAGGTTTTGAACCCTGAATGAAATCAATTGAGAACTCAACTTTGTGCTCTGGAGGATTTCTAGCTTAAATCTCCTGAAAAAAATCAATATATTCTTGAACAATTGGTATATACTTAATTTGAACATTTATTTCCTCACTCAGAGATATCAGTTTCTCATCCTCCCCATGAATTTAATTTTTTATAGATACTGAGGGTTGATCAACATGAGAATCAGATGAAAATGTTTCAACCATAAAGATAAGGGATTCCACATCATTCTCAAAAATTGTAACTTACTTCTTATTGAAATATGTTTTCACATAATAATTTTAAATCCAATCCATATAGAGGATTATATCAAAGTTAATCATAGGTATGCTGATAAAATCGACATATAAATCGTGTTCATATGCCATAATGTAGACTACGTGACACATCTTTGTTGCAATGATACTTCTCTTAAAAATTATTTATTGACAACTCCTTTATTAAATCATATTGGAAGTATCTAATTTTTGAAGAAAATAGGAATGATATAAAGGAATTTGATGATCCAGAATCAAATAAATCATTGGATAAGTTTGGGGAAACAATTAAATTACATAACACAACATCATTCGAAACTTCAACCATAGTAGTTGTGAGAACATAAGCTTAGATATGCTCCCTTGTCCTTCTTTGTGAAAAATTTCGTTGATTTTAATGAAAATAATTTGCATAATTTACCATATCTTTGAAATTGTAGCATCTAACATTGGTAGATTATTTCTTCCCCTAGAAATAAAGTGAGTGGTAACCATTTTCTATAAACTAGTTACAAATTTCCATACCCATTAGGCACGTACTTGGGTGTTTCTTCCTACAATTATCAAAGGGTGGAAAGTAAAATCTTCCCTTCTTCACCATTTACTTATTTAATTTTCTATAGTTTTCGGTATCCATTTCATTCTCTTCATTTCTTTTAAATTCATAAGGCTTAGATAATTAATTTTATGTCTTCAGCACACGTGAGACTATATATTCATATGAAGAGAAACTTTGGGAGACTAGTGCACTTCAGTGGTATGATTTTAAACCAACAAAGAATCGATCAATATTTCTCCTTGGATTACATATGTAGTATGAGACATGTTTTAATAACCAAGTAATGTCAGCTTCATACTTTGCGACATTCTCATCCCCTATATTCCTCATATTCAGAAATGTTTTTTCCACATCTACTTGATGTTCACAAGAGAAGAATTTTTCTATGAATTTTTCACTATAATCTCTTCATTCCATTTATTCTATTTCTTCCCCATCATTTGTGTTTTGAATTAAATACCACCACTAATCCGCAACACCCGATAGATGATAAACTACCATAAAAACCTTCTCTCAATTGTTATATCCCAATGTATGAAATATCTTCTCTACAGAACTAATCCAGTGCTCCCCCATGAATGGGTTTGTATTCCCATTGAATGATGGAGGCTATTGTTGCATGAATTATTCTAATATAGCTTTTCTATATTGTGAATTTGGATTCTACATATAGGTATGGTTATTGTTCATGAAAATAGTCAACTATTCCAATATAGTTATAAGTTTCTTAGCACTACTCGCATCAATAGATCCAACATCATTATCTTGCATCGAAGGTTAATCCCTACATGGGATACACGTATTCATGAAATTTCCATTCTTTCCATGAGGCAAATTTTCTAAATAATGGAATACACTAGATTAAGTTATGAATCGTAATCTAAAATATCAACTTAGAACAAAACAAATTATAAATTGAAATTAAATTCCTAGTTAAACTTATAATCATAAACCTAGTTTCTTTATGGAAAAGTTTAACTTTAATTAATTCATAATGGTTTTTAATGAAAATGAGAATTATCTTAAGAATATCCCTTGGGAGTGTCAAACTAGGTATGTAGTAAGGCCCATTTTTGTGTACCAAGATACCCCGGGTCAAGATTAAAACTCATTGATAGAGTTACTCCTAGGTAAATATGTCCCAAAACCTCTTCAATAGGTAGTATTGATAGATACACATAATATATCATTACCAAAATTCCAGGATGTTCTTGTATATTGGTCCTCAAGGACTATCTTAGGGTTTTTACAGAATATATGTTTTCTAAATAAAGTTTATTTGTTTTCTACTAAAATTCACATGATTCCAACTGTAAAGAACCGACCCTAGTAGGTCAGAGCTGATGACTTAATTCATTACATTAGAATGATTATAAGAAAGTCACATCCTGAAGGAATGTATAGTTTTGTATTTTTGGATAACCAGATACATATATAAGTTCAATATTACAACATGAATGGAAATATAAAATATATATTCCATTAGAAAAATACAAGACTCGTAGATTATCCTTACAGGACATTCATAATTTACATATTCATATCCTGGGAAAACAAAACATAATAAAGGGGTGATCTCAGATGCCTATTAAGGGAAGTAAATATATCTGAATATATCATAAACATAAATATTAGACATTGTGAATAACTAAAAACACATTCCTTTTAAAAAAAAACTTGAACTCAATATGGAAGGAATAAGAGCTGAATAAATTTTTCCATAATAAAACAAAACCAGGGGTATTCTCTTAGTCAGATAACCAAATTGACTATCAATTACTAGCTTCATAATGAATAAATTAATAATAAAGGACATCATAACCATACTCTCAAGTCCTCATGCTAAAACCATAAAAATCTATACTATCAAGGTCTTGTTCCAAGAATCTAGTTTGTCTTAGGAGACCTAATAATGAATCAAGGGGCTATAGCGGTCCCAACCCGTCACTTAATATGTCCAATACATTCCTCATATGAATGGTTATATACATATAAAACATATACATTAATATTGAAACAAAAATATGAAATGTAAATTACATTCCCTAAATATTAAATGTAAAAACTGACCATTTAGATTAATATGGTGAATGATATCAAGATAGTACATCTTCTATCAATATAAACATAAAACATTAAATAAAATATGGTGGATGATATCATAAAAAATTAACCACATTTAATCATAAGAATCAAGAAGAGTTTTTAAATTGGTAGAAACACTCTAATAAAATAATCGAGAAATTCTTGAGATAAATACTCTTTTACTTTGAAAAGAAGAGTTGTTTTGTAATTTTTTTATAAAACAAGAAGTGAATTAAGCTACATTTTTCATAATAAAATCAATGATTTTATAAAAATAAAAGTGTCTTAAAACATATTATATAGTTCCTTTGAATATAGGTAATAGTTCAATAATTTCCTTTGAAATGGGCTTGTTTATTGGGAAGAAGTTTTGAAATATCCTTTTAAAACAAGTTACTCCCCAAAAAATAAAGAAGGATTCTAATTGGTAAACAGATCTAGAACATTAAAATATTATTTATGAGGAGTAAATAAGAATATATAATAATTTCATTGAGTTAATTATATAATAAGATTAACCCAAAATATAAAATTGATGTTTGGGTAGAAAACCCTTACCTTATATCCGAATATATTCATCTCTTGAACTTAAGGTCCTTGAATATGAAATTAGACTCATTAAATGATTAATTAATAACCTATTATACATGTGTTTAGTATATAATAATTTCATCAAGTTCAGTTATGTCATTATTGATGGGTTTTAATATCAAATTTTATCATTCTGGTGTATTCGTTTCGTTGGTTTTCACGATCAGTATACATGTATATGAGTATGGTTGTTCATGTGGATTGGATATAATTCTGAAGAAATGAATTTATATAAGATTAATGAAAATACATAGGTTTTAATGGTAATATTTATATATATATATATATATCATTTGGATACATTGTGTAAGAATTAATTATTAGATTAAGTATTAATGACAATCACTTAAATTATTTTGGCAGTATTTTGATTATTGCGAACTAGTTTTGTCGTATGAATTAATATTATGTACATATAATAGTTACTGAATATTAAATAGGTTAAATAAATATTGTATAGTAATTTTCAACCATAAAAATAGTTTCATGACCATTATTCAAAGACAAATTCGTGAATGATACTTCTTTACCCACAAAGGTTATAAATTGGCACATCACAAAAGATGATTTCATTTATAAAATAAAAAATAGTGAGAGAGAGTAAGAATATTGATAATAGTTATTACATTAACATGATATAATTATATTATATATATGATATTGGAGTTATAAAGTAAATTTGGATAAAGTAGGTGAGTAGAAGATACCAAAAGAAAGAAACTTGAAATGAAATTTAAAGAAAGAAGATGTGGATTTACATCTTGAATAAACCTCCTCAAGAATCTACTTAAGGGAAGTGGTATTAGGTATTTTGGAAATACTAAGAGAACATGAAAGTTTGAAGGGAATTTTAAAGAGTATTAATACACAAATTTGAGGAGCTTCAAGGCTTAGAGGAGGGATGGGAAGAGGAAGTGAGGGGTGGTTTTAATAGTGGGGGAGAGGAGTGACTTTTGAATATCTTATTCATTATTTTATTATTTTTCACAAGACACGAAATAGTGTTGATTCTTCTAAAAAAAATTAGTAAGTACATCCAAGTTAGAAACAAGTGATCTTACATCATCCTTATATAACCTATGTCTAAATAAATCATGTATTTAGCATTTATCATAAATTACCATATTTTACTATTAACCAAATGTTCAATCATTTTTGAAAAATACCAAAAATTCACCCTAATAATTTTTTGATGTGTAGAATTAAAATATGGAATAAATTTAATTAAAATAATTTTATAAATATAAGAAATATAATTTATAAATAAAATCATCATTTACTCATAAAATACATTTTTTAAAACTGAAACTGATTTTATAGTGCACTAAATAATTTACTAAGGTCATATTAAATTATGATAAAATTATAGGATAAAAACATATTTTTTTGGAATTCATTTTATGAATAAATTTATTTATTTAAAATTTTAATTAAATATTTATTAATCACAAAAATACCAACACTTGTTTTTTAATTTATAAAATACTCTATTTCATTTATAAGGTGTCTAAATATTATTTATACTTTTATGGGTGAGGTTACTATTCATAAGTATCATATTACTATTAATATGTCTATATTAGTATTTATAAGGGTCATGTTACTATTCACCAAAAAATGTAAGTTGATCCTATCAGACTCTAAATATCCTATTCAACGCAACTATGTATATCCATTTTTTAAATTCAAATCTTAGAGGTTAAAAAATTAGGTTTAATATCTAGGTTATATCAATATGGTGTTATTTAGCGACTGACTGTTTCAAGAATTCAATATTAAATTTATTTATAATTCCGTGGGCTGTTACACCAACCACTATTCTATGTGATTTCTTGGATATCATGAATTTTTTTAGTTAAAACAACTAATTGATAAATTTTAATTTCTTTTAGATACTTTTTATTTTATAAAGTAGATAACCTTGGGAAAAAATTGATTTAGTGATTAGGTTATTAATTTTATTTCATTAGACAATAAAAATTTTTGGAATCCAATAATACTTTATTAAATATATAATTTTGAGGAATAGATGTTGATTTGAATTTTTGAGTCAAATATGATTTTATTGTGTACATATGGAGATCTGAGTTATTTATCAAAATGTTTAGAATATATTGGATAGTAATTGTTTTAGGAAATTATTATATTTTTTGTATAAGACATTATGATTTATTGATGTTGTTTGGAATACTATATGGAAAAATCCTTTTGATTTTCAGATCATATTCTATAATATTTTTTAAGGAATGATTGTATGTTGAAAAATGATATACCATGGAAATTATGTTATACATTTTAATTTTGGTGATTAAATTTGATTTTCATCATATAAAGGTTTATTATTTTTGGGGAATTATATTCTCTTATCCTAACAATTTTGGATTTGGTTAATAAATAATGAACATAGTAATATACAGTTATAAGTTTGTGGGATCTGTGATATGTAGAATTTGATTATGATACTTTAGGTGTGAAAGATTCACCTAGAATGTTCATTTACAGGTATAATAAATGAAGTGGAAACTGATCAAAAAAACCCAAAGGATGGTATTATTATTATGAAATGAAAAGTAATAAATTAATTTTAATTTATCATGTGCTTATATAGATAATAAATTAATCCCTCCACTCTAGGATGTAGATATTGAAATAAAAACATTATCCATTAAATTTCCCTACTAGGAGATAAGTGGTCTTTTAAACAATAATAAGATTTAGGTTTTTGTGATGATTACCTTTATAATAACCATATCCTATATCATTAACCGTCATAACATGATAGATATATTTGTATTTTAGGACCATTTTTTCACTTCACATTTATATTATCATTTTAAAAAGCATAATATTACGGTGACCTTTACATTTTTGCTTTCCCTATTATTAAGAAGATGTTTTATTATCCAAATTTATGAAGTGGGTTTACCTCCATGTAATGTTCATAAAATAAACCTATTTTTTCGATTACAATTTAAAATTGTGAGGAAAATATTTTTTGGAGGGGAGAATGTAACACACCATGATTTTAGAGTATGCCTCTTTTTAAATTTATCTTCTCCAATAGTTTACCATCTTAACAATTGATTTAAATATCATTATTTAATTATTATTGTTATATCCTAGATATTGGGAATCAGGAGAATGAATGATATTTAGTAAATTTTGATAATATATAATACACATTATTATGAAATCAACTCATTTGTTTCCAATTAATTGGAAATGAAAACAAATTGAATATAAAGTTTTATTTTTATAAAAATCATTTTTATACCCACAATGAAATTTTTTATTAATAAATTTAAATAGTAACTAATTAGTGAAAGATATTAATTAAATATTTTCAATTATTCAACCAAACAATATTACATTCATCCAACAAATTTTTTGATGCATAATATAATAATAAATCCAATTGCTCACATAAAAGCCTATATTTTTTTAAATATGATTTTACTATCTATTAATGGAAAACATGTTTTAGATTAAAATTTTGACACTTTTATGAATTATATTTAAATAAATAACCATTATTTTTGAAATATTAATATACTAATCTACTTTGGTTAAATGTTTGGTATTTTTCTGATAAGATTCATTTTTTATGTATAGTAATGTGACTGTTGGAATTACAATATGACATTTGGGAATTATAATATGGCCATTAGAGAAATAACATAATCTATGAATGTATAAATAAAAATAATTCATCTTTTAAATAGAAATTTGTAATAATTATAAAAGAGTATATGTAAATAAATATTTTTGAAATTATTAATTAGGTTTTGCTATTTTTATAAGTCATAAATATTTAATTACAATTTTATAATTAATATAATGATTTATATGAAAATTAGTTTTACTAAAATGATTTAATAAATCAATATTTTTTATTACATTATTTTAGGATAATTTTATGAGACCTCAGTTAATTTCTAGAATTTTTATAAAAAACAATATAATATTAAAGTTGGTATTTTTTTTAATTAATGACTTTATATAAAAATTAAATTTATCATATTTTGAAAAATATTTAAAAAATGCGTTCATTTTTGAATCATATATGTCAAAAAATGGTTAGGGTGATTTTTCTTGATACTTTTCTAAAATACAAGATTTTTTGGAGTAGTAAAATATAGTAATTTACAGTATAAATACATTAAAAGTTAAATACCCTATCCATGAGACAAGAATGATTTAAGCACAATAATTTGAAACTTCCCTTAATTATTTTAATATATTTGATGATAATTCTATAACTAGTCATATTATATAGCGTAAAAAAATCAAATGAATAAAATATTCAAAAAACACCCCTCTCATCCACTATAAATACCTCCCCTCACCACCCCTTCTCCTCACACCATCCAGGATTTGAGGCTTGTATAAATTACACCCAATACTCTTACCAATCTCCTACCCCACATCCATGAGCTCTTGGTGTATCTTTCTAGGAATTTACTGAATAATAAATTTTCATATCTATTAATATTTTTTAATTTAATATTAATGTTAGTTTAAAGGGGACACTATGTACGATAGCATACCCAACACACAATAATGAGTTTCTCTAAAAAATTACGTTTCACACAACCTTTCCAAAAAATAATACAATAATAAAATTATTATTTTAAATGGTAGTTAACTCCTAAAACTTGTATTGATGAGAATGAATAGAAGTAACTACAATATAATTATACATGTTCGTTATTTTTTTTTTACATTTATCCAATAAATTTTAGAGGCTTAAAATGAGAATGAATCCAATTTTAAGCATAAAATACTCTAATATTTGTAAATGGTAATTTTACCACCTTTTGATGGAGAACCTTTTTTAGTTCTAGTTTTTTTACTTGATAGAATAATTTTCTTCTTTATATTCAAGACATAAAAATTTACCTTGGTTGAAATTTTTGTATTTTTCTGATGAAATTCATATTTTAATGAATAGTGACAAAATTTGGCATTTTAATTTAAAAATTCAATTTCATATAATTTATTTATATATTTAAATTTTCCTTTTAATTTTTTTTAATGTTTAATTGGATTAATTTTTTTATAATTTAATCCAACGTTGGTACTTGGATATTATTTCACTTTTAAATTAATCATAAAAAACATGACAATATTTTGATAGTTTTTACTTCTTAAAAATATGCTTTCTAGTTTTAATAATGAGATTTAATTTTAAATATATTAATGATATTTAATTTTTTTGAATTTGGAAAAAAAGAAATCCATATTTAGAATCATAAGGTCCAAATTATGTAAATAACTACCTTTTATTTTTGGACATTATGAATAGTAACTTCAATAATTTTTTATATACCTTGGTTAAAGGGTAAATCAGAAAAATGGGGTAAATAATTATTATTATAATAATAAAAGACTACCCTAACATATGTTCTATTCCTATTGAATGAGATATGGCTGACAATGGAAATCCTTGGGACTATTTTAAGACCCCATGGAGCCACTTTGGTGTGATAATGACATTTTATGATAATTATTTTAAAGAAAAAAGAAATAAAACATAAACCTGTATCTTTTTACAGAAATAGTTTTAATATATGGTAATATAAATTATATCTATGACTATAAATATTAATTATAAATATAAAAATATTTACTAAATTAGGGATTTTTTTTAATTTTCATGTCTCAATTAAATAAATTTATTTATGACATAATGACGATGAATTGATTATATTATTAATGAAATATTCAAATAAATGATGTCATAAATATTTAAATAAATTAAATTTGAACATTTTATACCATAAACGAATTTTATGGATTATTATGAAATTTTATATTTTATTTAATTTAGTTTTTTTCTCATTAATCATGTTTTTATGAATTTAATGAAAATCAATTTTTTAATAGTGTCAAAATAGACATAAATGAGTTTTTAAAACAAATACTATTTTATTAAATGATATAATAGTCCTAAAATTCCAATTTTTTCCCAAATAACTTATATAATGATAAATTTTTTATTAATGATACAGTTTTGGTTCTCTTGGTATTTATAGTAACTATAGTAACCATATATTGTGAAAATACATGAAGACATGCTAAGAGTTAATGTTTTTAACTAAGTATTAAAGAAAAAAGGTAGGGTTAATTTTATAACCTAAACATGTCTAAAACCTATTTTTGAGACTATTTTGAACCTTATTCATATTACCCTTGAAATATATCAATTTTAAACTATTATAATTCGAAAATAAGTTTTTAATAAAATAATATTTCAAGACTTTACTAAAGTCCCCCTCCTCCATCTTATAAAATTCCACCACATCTACCCACATACTCAAACTACTCTAGCTACTTGTATAGTAGAAAATCTCATCAAGAAAGATCCCAAAATCCCTCCCATACTCTTATAAGACATACCTTGGGTGTAATTAAATTCAATAAAGCCTCTTGTCTGAAATCTAGAGGAGTTACCGGAATTAGAGGTAAAGTATATTGTCAAGATCCTTTAAATTATTTTACTTATCTAACCTCCAAACCTATTTTTAATCCATTATTTTATAATAAAATAATCCTAAATATAATAAGATTTATTTATAATAACTTTTATACCTAAAATTACACACCTCCCTCGAATGCATAGAGAACATACTGTATCGGTGTGTGGCAAACTACTACCTCACAGAAGGATGATTGTTCAATTTTATCCTACCACCTCCCATGGTGGCCATTATGATGCAGCTATATTTATATATGAAATATATTATGTTTCTCTATTATTTTGTAATTTTTATTTAAAACATCCCTTTTTTTTCATCCATAATGTGTAAATACAATAATTTCATTTGAGGAAGTGTGGACTACCTCCCCCTCCAAGTGATATGAATAGTTCATGGCATAAATGAAACATATAAAATATGGAGTTAAATAACATATGTAACATATATAAAATATATATTATAATTAAATTATAATATAACTATGTATCATTTGGTTTTCATTCCTTTAATATGAATAATAAACAAATGTAGCGTTCAGGTGTATATATGGCATACCGTCTCCCGGAACGATCCATTTCAATTCTTATATCCTATTGTTATATAAAATTCTAAATATATATTTACACAACTTATATGATATTTAAATCCTGATCAATACTATTGAGATGATATTCTTTGACCAAATAGAAAATTTACATCTAAATGAGTTCATTTTCTACCCAAGTACTGGATATCGAAAAAACATCCGATACGAAATAAAATAATTAACTAATTACTATAACATTGTAATAAGTGATATAAAATTAATATTAAAACTTCAAAGAGGCTCTAAATATTGTAGATATTATACTAATTTTATTATTTAGGAAATTAAATAATGAACAAGACAAGTCTGATTCAAGGTAGTGGACTTTGTCTCAATCTGCCTTTATTGAGGAATATTTTGATTTACATATGACCTTATTTTATACTGTGTATAATTAACCCATTTAAATATTAAGTTCATGAAATGGTTTTCAAAATAAATATGTTTTATGAAAATTTTTACTAAATGAAAAAAGGAAGATTTCTTTTTAACATATGCGGTGACAATGACCTTTCTTCCCCAATGAGAATTATTTGATATTTGGTTCCTCTACATGTCACAATGTTTTTAAAAAGAAAAGTAAATAAAATAATACTTTTAAAGTATTTTGGTATTGAATTTTTTTTGATAATAGATTGATTACATCAATATCTTGAAATGATATCTTATGATTGCAATGTGTAAATGTTATTTTTCCTTTATTCTTGTTCATGTGTTATGATTATTTATGGTTCTTAGGCATTGCTTATATATATGGGTCATTCTATGATAAACCGAGGGCAAGTGAGCCCATGGTAGATCTATAATTAATTATGTAATGTGACATAGGTAAACATTAGGGCATATACTATGATGTTTTGGGAATATAATATGATGGGTATTCCAAACGTAACCATAAAGGTTACTCCCTATGTGGTTGTGGAAGCTATAAAGTATATATGTTATTCATGCCACAAGTTACCTATATGTTTTATGATTTCTATGATTTTTTGTAGGAATACTATTATTAAATGATGTAAACTTATTACTTTATGTTATATGGGGGGAAAAGTATAATTTTTTAAAAATTATTTCATGGGCTTATAAATATTCCGGGACTAATGTTTTTTTTCTTTATTTTATCCCTTACTGTGTTTTTATGTTTATCCCATGTTTTTTGAAATGTTTTCATAGGGTATAAGGTTGATTAAGATCAAGTTAGATGTCAAGAATATTTATATCAATAAAATAAAAAATGTTTTTTTAAATGGGTTTCTTTGGTGGAAAAAATGGACACTGTTTTGATAGTCTCCTCTTATATGATTATGGGATGACATGTATTAATAATGGCCTAATTATTTAAAACTCAAAAATTGAAATGATCCTCTATGTGAATTAATGTAAAATTATTGAATTATCTCAATATTAATTAATTATTTGTTGCTGGGGCTTTATACTTGGTCTCAATAAAACACCAAAAGAAATTCCCTTAAGGAGGGTCTCTAGGAGGAGAATTCCATAGGTAAAAATCCCCTTTCTCTTCATTTTCTTGTTATTTTCATTTCAAGTCATTTTCTTTTATTATTTTTGCCTCAACTATCCTCATGAAAATAAATTGATAACTATAGTACCATAAATATAATGTAATTTTATTATTCTAATGGAATAATTTGTCATCAAACCCCTTCCTTCCTCTTTTATTTTAAAAATGGGAATGTAGTTTGTGAGGTGTTGTTTCATCGCATTTAAGGATGAAAAGTTGTGTTTTTTCCTACACCATTATCATGGATTTTCATAAAACAATTTTAATGGTTGAAATATATTTCATAATGTATATTAAAACCCTTTTATGTTCAGGATTTAACAAATTTAAATAATACAAAATAATAAGGAAAAATGAGTTCATTTGAATTTGTAACTGCAAAAAATAATATAAACAATTATCATTAACATGTTATCTAATTATTCATCCTCAAATATAGAAATAAAAAAATTAAAAACAATTAAAATTATTTATTATCATTAATTTTATATAATTACAATTCTTGAGAATTATACCCATTTTTCATGAACATAATTACTTATAAACAATCAAATTGATCGTGAAAAGAAAGAAAATGAATGCTCCTCAATGAGGAAATTAAACTCTCTAACTCCTCAATAAGGACATAAATGATCTAAAAAATTATACTGAATAAGTTTAATATATAAAAGGTTATTAATTAATTAATTTATGGATTTAATTTTATTACCTAGGACATTAATAACAAGTGGAGAACACATTCATCCATAATGTATGGGGTTTCTCATCTCAAAGTTATTTCTATGATATTTCCATTATTCACCACTTATTTCTTTTCTGTGTTGTATGTATATTGACATTTGATTTATAATATCATTAACTTAGTTATCTTACTAGTATTAAATTATTCATTGGATGATTATTATTTTTGGACGTACAATTCGATTAATTATAAAGTGGTAAGGATTATTCACAGACCCCCACTTTTCTTTCGAGATACACTTTCTCTCTGTCTACCACAATGTAATTATTCTATATTTTTATTTAATTATTATAAATTGTTTTATTATTTTCCAAAATTATGTGTCTTTATCCTTTAATCCATATTTTATGGGGATGTTTATGTTTTAACATAGCTCCCTTCTACATTCTTCCTGATAAGTAATCCCTATTAAACAGATCTTCCTAAATTCTTACACATTTTCAAGTGCACTATATAATCTATTCCAAGAAATAATTATTTTTAGAAAATAAAATATTTTTTAGAGGAAAAATATCATATTTCATTTCTGGTTTAATAAAATCCATCATTCATTTCCACTTTAAAATCACTTTAATATTTTCTATAAACCACACTAAAATGTATTATTTCTAAAGTTTCTTAAAAAGTATTTTTATAGTATTTCTCTTAAGTGAGAAATCATTTATGCCTAAAATATAATTTCAATTTATTTATCTTTTTTCCTGAGGATATACATTTTTATAATCTAACTTTATGAAAAATACAACTTATTTTCCAAAAGCAATCTTCTTTCCAATGTAAAAAACTATTTTTCTCATCTCACTTTAACTTCTTTGATATATATGACTTATTCAATACTTATTCATCGTGTTTGTGGTGTATGTACTTCCCATTGATACATAATATCATTATTCATATTACTATCATGATATTTTAATTTTTATTTAGTTATTCTTTCATAGGGATTATGATTTAAATGTTTTAAAGTGGCATGTGACACATTCAAATGTTTAATGATTGTTTTCCTCAAGACTTATTCAATGTTATATTTATGTATTCCAAGTATATTTATTGAATCTTGTACGTAATTGTTGATTATCTCATATGATACCATCTACCATATGTTGTTGAATGTTTTAGGATCAGTCTGACTATGGATATGCTATTTGATACCATTTATGGTTTATAGTTTAGGTATTCACATGTTGTTTTCTAGACTATTATTACAAATGTTTATGTTATTTATATTTCATAATTTTCATATGAGGAATGTATTAGACTTTTTATGTATTGATTGGGTCCCTCTATATCCCCTCGATGCATCAGTAGGACTCATGATGCAAACTAGACTGGGTTTTTACCCATTATGTATGGTGTATTGGCTGAGACCTTGACAGTATGATTATGATGTCCATAATTATGCATTCTTTATTTATGAAACTACTTATTTATAGGTCATGTGATTATAAGAATATTATAATATCCATGGTTATGTTTTATTATTTATTTATCTTTTTTCCCTACCATATTATGCTTAGGATTATGTTTTAATGGTATGTTTACTTTTTATTATTCACCATGCCTTATTATTTATGCTTCCACTATATGACAAAACCTAATTGAGAATCTGATATCACCTCTTTATAATGTTTAATTTTTTCCTTAGGATGTGAATATTTATATTTATAATTACTTTTAATAATAATCTTTCAGTTTATGGGTGTTACTAATGGTGTTGAAAGTTTTTTTTTTCTTTTAAATTGAAATGAAATGTTCACATATGCAATTTGGTTCCAAAATTGCTAAAACTGATCGGTATTTTGGGATTCATGACTTGTATCTATGCTAATGATTTAATATAAGGAATATTGTTTGGGATAATAGGATCTAGGTCATTACATCTATGCCCTGATAAATTTGTAAAACATAGGTACACCATTTACTATTCAAAAATTACATGTGTACCACTCACCTCACTTATAAAGGGACCCACTCTCCTCTCCTATTCACACTTAAAGTACCCATTGGATCTACTAGTACCAAAAAAAATAACATCCTTAATTAATTTATCATAACATAATTACTATATTGGTCATAAATCTATTCGGATAATATTTTTGGTGTAAGCCAAAAGAAGTTGTCTGAAGAAGAAGTAACATTCCTCATTGAGATTTTAATTTTATTTCTTCTTATAGATTATTAAATTATTATTAAAACATGATTATATAATATCCTATGTATCTTTTATAGAAATATATTTTATTATGTTATTTTAATAACCTTAATCCTTCCCCTCTTCTATCAAATGGATAATAAAATAATCATTTGTGTGCACAGAAAACTACCACCTCACGAACTGATGTTATTCATTTTCCATCACCACCTCTGAATGATAGGTATAAAGATAGTTTTATTGTTTATATATGATATTGTATATATTATGTGGGAAGGGAATCATTATATCACATATTAATTATTACTTTCTATTCTGTGGAAGTATTATAAAATATTCACGTGTATGGAGAACTACTACCTCACGAAGCCATGTGATTCTTTATTTGTGTATGCCTTACATGGATGGTAATAATTTTTTTAAAAAATAGTAACTTGTGGTACATATGAAATAAAAACTTTTCTGTAAAGGTAACACATAATTTACCATTAATTTATTTCATATCTCAAGAAAATTGATATAGCATTCATACGTACGTAAGACCAACCATTTGTGTGAATGATTTATTTCATTTTCTATATATAAATTTAAATGGATTAATATAAATAAATATATAATGAATATATATGATATTTATATCATTTTAAAAAATTAGGATAACATGGAACCATGATCAGATTAATAGGACCAAATATACCAAATCAAAACATCCATGAAAAACAATGAAATTATTATGTGAATCATGAATTTAACGTGAAATTGTTAATAAATGGGTAATAAAAGGTCCTATGTAAATAATATATGGTATGAATAATTATGTTTACATAATATATTTTTAAAAAAAGTATATTTATTACATAAGATGTTCAAACATGTATGAAGGAAGTTTGGACTTATGGTAACGGATTTCCATCTCACTTTTATTTTCCATGATACACTTTCCATATTCACTATATATTTCATTTATGTGGTCTATATAATATCCATGAATTTATTTTCTAATGATTCCTCTAAAAATTATTGGTATTTAAATATCTATTTTATGATCCCACTTTCATGGGGTTTACGGTACAAAAGTTATAAATGTGGTAAGGGTTTCATGATACAGTCTCATCATTTATCGAGAATTTTTATGTTTCTATTTATAATGACAAAATCTTATGATCATTCTCTAAATAAACTTAATAAATTTATTATAATCTAGTTATTTAATGAAAATACACGGGTTTTGTTCATTTTATGCTCTTATATAGTAAATAGATCAACAATTTTATTTTAAAAAGTCTTCATTATTTATCTCTTCAATTAAAAAACATTTTTCTCCAAAAGGATATCTTCTAAAACTATTTTTAAAAAATTTAGCATTCCAAAAATGATTTATTAAAGTCATATTTACCTAGGTTTTAATTTTTAATTTTTTTCTAAATGAAATTTTTATTTCAGTTTTTGAAAAATTCCTATTTTTCCTTTAGTAAAAGTATGATCAGAATCATTGTTTTAATGTGTATGTGATGAATATAATTTTTCATCATCATGAAAATTGTTTTATTTTCAACATAATTTATAATTTTTTATGGATATTAAATAAAATTAAATATTTTGGTTTTTAGTTTTTTTACAAAGTGGAAACATAATTTTCTATAAGAAAAGTTCCATGTGAGCTTTCAAAATCATTTTCCATCTAAGGTGAAATCCTTTGATATTACTTATCCATGAATAGGAAGACGATTTAATGATACCATCCTTGTTATTTACATATATGGTGAATGTATATGTTGATGAAATGTTTATGAAACCAAATTTTTTCAAGCATTATGCTATGGTTAATTGATGAAATTTTTATGAAATTTTTTTATTTACCAGGATTATGATGTGATAATATGATGAATGTTCTATGATATTGTGGAAATGATAATAAGTTTTATAATTATGATAGTGTGGGAGAAATATATATCTCTAATTATAATGTCCCAACCTGGCTCTCCCCTGAACCAGTGGCCGAATCGATCACCACATGACCTCAAGCGAGTCTCCCTATACTTCAGATGTTGTGGACTAGCAGTGAGGGTCTATGGATAGTCAATGGGGAGACTATAACCTCTTATTAGAGTAAAAACACTGGAAAAATCTGAAAACTGTTGGAGATGTTTGAAAAATGATAAAACTGTAGAAGACATAATTTTATGGATCTTATATATAACAAAATGGACAATGCCAATGTTATTCCATGAATTCATGTTATATTTGTAAAACAAATAAAGAGGTAAAAATTAAATCAATCTTTAAATATAAATAAAGAAATAAATAAACAATAAATTAAAGACCTGATGGAAATCTCCTCGAGCATCCCGAGCTTCTGCTCAGTCATCTTCTCTTATATTCCCAAGTATATGAAAACATCACAATCCTACAACTAAAAAGAATATACTTGGGTAACCTAGTGTAATAGAGGAACAACCAGTAGAAATATCTATCTATACCGTGTAATATAAATATATAGTTTTCATGTATAATGAAGTAACAACTGAGTTGAATAATCAAGCAACAACCCATCCAAATTTGTAAGGGACACCTAATGGAGATACCTGCTTTGGCTCATAGATGAAAAATAAGAGACTGGAGAGGAACTATATTTATATTTATATATATATATATTTCATAAATACACTATTAAACACATTAATTTTTTTTATTTATTTAACCACATAAATTCTTGTGTTCCCCGGGACACCTGTATCTCAATACAAACCTCAGCCATTCTGGGGTCTGAACCATTTCCCATATTCAATTAAAAATTCATTAAATCTTATGGTATTTCATTAACCATTTAATTCAGTTCATGTAAGAAAAATTGGACCCATAATAAAATGTCAATTAATGGGTGTAGAACGTTATATCTAGTACCCTCATGAGTATTGGGAGCATCAATCCTTGTCTTAGAACCCATGTGTATTTGGAGCATCAGTCCATATCACATAAAATAGTATTTACATGCATGGTGGGTGTAGAATTCCATGTCTTTCACCCCGTGATTATTTGAATCATTGATACCTATCACACAACCCATTTATCAACCATACAAATGTATTTATCATTGGTGTAGAATGCCATATATGACACCCAAAAACATACATTAATTAATTTAGAAATTAATTAATCAAATTCATAAATTAAATTGACAACTAATCAAAAATATAAATTTCATATCAAATATTGATACAAATAATTAACCATTAAACATATAAATAGTTAATAATTATTTATCAAATAATTATTATTAACCACAAGAAAGTCAACTAGATAGTTAACTCAATATTTAATTATCTGAATTCCTTAAAAAACAAGATAATTAATTTACCAATCAATTATCATTATTCCCTTAGTAATCCAATCAGTTAGTTAAATATACCAAAACTATTTGTTAATAATAAAATTAACTAAGTACACATTACCATTAATTAATCCTTCAATTAATTAATCAACAAAACAAATCACAACCTGTAATTAATTTTCCAAAAATTAATTATCTCATTCTAAATCTCAACTCTATATAATTAATTTCCACAATTAATTATTTAAATTAATTAATAAAAAATCACATAATTAATTCACCATTAATTACGTCAATTTAGCCAAAATGACTTATCACATTAATTAATTTTTAGAAAAAAAATAATTTATGACATTATTTTTCATTCAATTAATTCATAATTAATTAACTTGTTTCAACAAGGTCAGCATCCATTAATTCATTGAACAATTAATTAAAAATATTCAAGATCCTCATCATTCCATGATTAAATTGACAATCAAATATTCATTCCATGGCATCAACCCATCATATATCAATACTAATAGAAAGATATATTGAAAACTAAAACCACAAGAAATCATAATATAACCCTACACAATGTTTTAGTTTTTGGAAGAACACCTCAATTGAGGGGTTTTATTACAAAAACATTATATCACTTATAACACAAAACACTTATGAAAATTATCATTTAAAATCATTAAACTAGTTAAATTCACTTTAAGAGGCATTCAATATAAAGACTTCACAACACCTATTTAATTTCTAGTAAAAGTATTGTAATAAATTTATTAATGAATTTATAATATTGAGAAGTTGGAAGAGGTACCCTACCTCAGGGTGGATCCAGATTAATTACACAGACCTTTGATTTACCTGGTGGAAACAAATTTCACTTGGCATGCAGTCTTACACATAAGACTTATATATATATATATACCTATATATATTTTCATGCACGTGCGCCCTACAACATAATAAAAAATTTACTAAAATCAAAAACCGGAGACCAAAACCAATGAAACAAGGTATACCCACCTACAACTCTATACCAATGACTCAGATAAATTATCAAATTCCCAAATAGATGGTGAAAACCCAATCAACAGTATAATTCCGTACCTCTAAAACAATGTTGAAAAATCAAATCGTCCTGAATCACCTCGCCTTCGGCAGTGGTTTCTTGAACATGGACCAATGGGTACTGAGAACCCAGTAGCACAACCTAAGAACCAAAGAAACAAGGAAACCCAATTTAACTTGAACTGTAGGGTTTAGGTTGAGAAAAGATGGTGAGAGAGGAGTCAAGAGGCTGATGCGAATCACAAAATATATAAAGATAGAATCACCTTGACGAGGCATGCAAGATTCATAAAGAGTCTGAGGGGAATCTTCGTGTGCAAAGAGGATTTTGGGAGAGGGGTTGGAGTGCCAATGAGGGTGCTACGCTACTATAAGGGTTCTTCCTGGGGGTGTCGTGCACTATAGTAGGGGGTCTGGCCAATGGAGGTTGCAGCCATGAAGTCATTATAAGAAGAGGGAGCCATGGCATTGGAGATGAAGAGAGGCCACATGGAGGAGCCCTACGCACCTGGTGCATCGTGCTTACTGTTTAATAAGGGGGGGGGGTCGCGCTTCCTATTCATGGGGAAGGAAGGATAAAATCCACCTTTTGTTTCTAAAATAGAAACCGAATTGTTATTATTACATATAATAATAATAATAAAACATCCACAATTAATTTGTATTTAAATTATTCAATAGAAATTATGATAATAATAATATTTATAAGGAATAATAAATATCATGAAATAATTTTTATTACACCCTTTCATCAATTCCTTCAAAAAAAAAACACCCAAATCCATTATTATTATTCTTTATAATAATAACAACTATAATTAATAATGATTATAAAATTTGTAAAACTAAAATAACAACATTCACATTATAATTTTTTTTCCAAACCTTTGATAAAAAAACACCTCTATTTAATAATAATTATTCAGGAAATCTGAAACTCCTCATTTAATTAAATATTTCTTTGAGATACACAAAAGACACATTAATTTCACATAAATGTTACACCCCATTAATCATGAAATTAAAATCATTTTATATCCAGACAATAAATGAAACCATAATAATAATAAAATTATTATTATTAACACATATTTCTATTTGAACACTAATCTCCCATTTAATATTATTTAATTAAAATAAATGAAATTTTAAACTAGTTAAGCTGCACGAGTTGGACCGTAACTATGCGCAGCCCGTGCATATCCATTAAAATTGAATTTTTTGGATCCGATGCTCCCATGAATTATTAGGACACCAGTAGAAATTATCAGGTATTATACAAAATCCAAAATTGAAACCTTTAAGTGTTAAAACACTTAGAATTAAATTATGGAGCATAGATTAAAACTAACAAGTCAATAAACTTATTTTTTGAAAAAAATCATAATTTGAACCCATTTAAAAAACACAAGACTTTAAAATCTACCACCTTAAAATTTTCAAATCCCCGAGAAGTAATTGGGAACTACTAAAATAACTTCTAACCCACAAAGTTCGTGAATTTTCATTTTTTCAAAGACATGAAATTTTTAAATTCCAAAAACTCTACTAACAAAATCATAAGTCCAGCTGCTTAATTATTTAAAACCCGAGCCAAAGCTCACTGAAACAGATCTTACATCTGAGGCTATTACAAGGAATTCATTGACGAAAAATGTCGAATCTTGATCGATCAATAGAAACTAGTTGTGGATGATTTCTTGAAAATACATTATGGTCCCAAAACCCACAGTCACCCTTAAACTAGCGAGGTTTTATTTAAAATTATTACATCACCAACTGCTTGTACACAAAAGTCCTTACTCATCCTCTGGTGACATTTCTTTGTCAATCTATCACAAGGATATTTTAGAAAAACTAACATGCCCTAACATGAATGAAGGTATATCCCAAGGAAACTACACATTCTACGTACAACTTAGATAAAAACCACTCATCAACCCCAACAATATTTAAAACTTTAGTGCAGTGTAAGACCAGTGTTATATTATTGTCTCCATGATGAGGTCAATATATGGGACATGCTCATATTATTTGAAAGAGAACACTATGAGAAAACCCGGGACATTAAAAGATGAGCCATACTATCACCTGTTGAATGTTTACACAAAAAGCTCAGCTCCTCCTACTGACCAATCATCAACCAAATCTCGATGCCTATATTACCCAAGGAATTGGTGTTCTTTCAATGAGTAATATAGAAACTCTTCCAAATGAAGAATCTTTCAAAGTGTTTCAGAAATGCTCAACCTCATCGAAGTCGTGCTGCCAAGTAAGGATCAACAAGTTTATGGAAACCGATGTGACACTACCCACCATAAGAATTTCCATGTCGTCGCAAGAATAGATCAACCACTCAACAATGCGCTATTTTAGAACACATTATACGCATGTGTTTCATCCCTCAAACCATGATCAAAACATCAACATCTCACATAAAACCTATAATATAAACTTATCAGCATGTCATAGCACCCGATTCTCAAAAATTCCTCTCAATATGTGGGGTGAACTAACATTAATGACCTAGAACATTTCATGGGTAATACCTACCTCGATCGAGTTCCTTACAAAACAAAAAACATTGACCCTCTCTCTTGGACACAAAGAAACCGAAATCACAAGGTTCAAAATCCCCCTTTTTATTTTATCCATTTTAATTAATTCATTTCAACCTTTTATCATTTGATTATATTTAAACAAACACAAAATTATATTTTTTCACAATAAGGAACATGGTTGTCAAAATAACGCCCACAGGAATAGTAGGCACGCTATCACAAACATCCTCTTTAATCATTTAAAATGCATTTTTATTCAATTATAAATAGGAAATTTAGAATCTAAATTCCTTTTATGAAAAAGGATACCTACAAGGGTCCCTTCTATTCAATCTAGGTTCTTAAAAAAAGATACCAAACAATAGGTTTTACATTCATAAGCATTTTAAAACATACTAAGGTTATATAAGGTTCAGTCACATGGTTGTCCATATACTAATTGATGAGGTGCCCATACACCTTACCATTGGCATTTGGATCCCATTTAGGATATCAATTTTCCGTTTAACCTTTTAATTTTAGCAGACCTTATTAATTGTTGGAAAACAAAAGTTTCCCCTTTTCCCATCTATAAGTCTCCCGTAAACCATACAAATAAAGCTAGATTTTCATCATAAATACAACAAATAAATTTTTTTCACCAATGAAACCGTTTACACATCAAAACATCTATATCATGTTATCATAAGCAGTAACACAAAAACATGTTATAACACATAAGCATGAAACAATTATAAAACATGCTAATCAAAAATGAAGCATGGAATATAAACACCCAATCACATTATGTCTGTCACCAAAACATGCAATATAAAAAGGAATTCTAAATAAGTATAAGGCATGGAACATATTGAAGGAACTCAATCCATATCAACAAGAATACTACTAATGAAACTACATGGTATTTCCTTTATGCAAGGCATATGAATCTCTATGTTCCCAAAATGATGCATGTAATGAAAATTCCTTACCTTATCAGGCCCAGGTAATTTTTTAAATTTTTTAATAATTAATAAGTAGTGGAAAATATACCGGTAAGTCAAGCTGAAATTATATCAAATGAAAACAGTGAACAATATGAAAGTAAATCCAATCCCTAGCCACATGATCATTTCCCGTACATGGGGTGATCAGTCCCAAGCATGGATATTAACCCAAGCACCAACACATTTCTAGTATCCTGTCCCCCAGCCCTAAAATAGTAAGACAAACAAAAATAATAAAAACCTCATTTTATACCAAATTGTAATGTCCCAACATGGCTCAACCCTGAAGTGGTGTTTGGATCAGTTGCCACATGACCTCAAGCATGTCTCCCTGTATTCTGGAGGCTACCAACGAGTATGAAGTGTTTATTAATAGTCAGTGGGGATAATATAACCTTTTATCAGAGTAAAGACAATGTAAAAAATCACAAAAAGGTAGAATCATTGTAAATAATGATAAAACTGGGGAAGACATATTTTTATGGATCCTGTATAAAACTAAATATCCAACGCCAATTTTATAAAATGAATTCATGTTATGATAGTACAAATATGAAAGAGATAAAAAATACATCATGATTTATATATCAATGAGGAAATAAAAAAATGACTCAAAGCCCCGATGGTGATCTCTAAAAGCATCCTGAGCTTCCGCTCGATCTTCCACTCATATCTTCCCTTTTATATGAAAACACTAAAATCTTCAACAAAATAGAATCTAGTCGGGTACCCCAGTGCAATGGTAGCCCCAGTAGGGTGTGAGATATAAATCACTGTAGGCTGACACCACTAAGGTCTAGCCCTTTCCATATAGTGTAATATAAATAAACAGTGTGCAGGTATAACGAAGTGAGAACCGAATTCAATAAATAAACTACAACCCATCGAGGTTTTTAAGGGACACCTGACGAAGATACCTGCTATGTATCATAGATGAAAAATAAGAGTATAAATAGTAACTATATATATTTCATAAATAAATTGATAAAAAAATAAATTGATATTATTTATTTAACCATATAAAATATTGGGTTCTACTGGACACCCATATCTCAGTACCTTCTTCGACCATGCCAGGGTTTGAACCATTTCCCATATTCCATTCACAATTTATTACATCACATGGTATTTCATTGACCATTTAATTTATATTATTTATGACCAATTGGACCCATAGTCGAATGTCAATTAATGGGTGTATAACGTCATATCTAGAACCCTCATGAGTATTTGGAGCATCATTCCTTTTCTCACATCCCATGGGTATTTGGAGCATCAGACCCTATCCCATAAAAGAATATTTTCATGCAAGTTGGGTGTAGAATGCCATGTCTTTCCCCCTATGAGTATTTGGAGAATCCGTCCCTATCTCACAATTTTTTTATCAGTCATACAAATATTTATTTATCATTGGTTTAGAACGCCATTCCTAGAAAATAAAAACCATCCATTAATTAATTCATAAATTAATTAATCAAATCCATTAATAAATTAAACAAAAAATTAATAACACAAATACACCATCAATTAATTCTAAAATTCATTAACTATTCAACATCTTAATAGTTAATAAATAATTATCAATTAATTATTCTTAACAACAAGAAAGTAAACTAGATAATTAACTCAATATTTAATTATCACAATTCATTAACTGAAAACACGATAATTAATTTATCAATCAGTTACCCTTATTCCTTTACTAATACAATCAATTAGTTAAATATACCAAAACAATTATTTAACGCATCAATTAACCTAGAACACATTACCATTAATTAATCCTCTAATTAATTAATCTACAAAACAAATCACATCCCATAATTAATTTTCTAAAAATTAATTATCTCATACCACATCCCAACTCTCCATAATTAATTTCGACAATTAATTTTTTAATCAATTACTTAAAGAGCACATAATTAATTGACCATTAATTACATTAATTTATCCCAAATGACTTATCACATTAATTAATTTTGTTAAAAAAATTATTTATCACATCATTTGAGTTTAATTAATTTTCAATTGATTAACATGTTTCAACTAGGTAAAAATCCCTTAATTAATTCAACTATTAATTAATACTATTCAATATCCTCATCATCCCATGACTAATTAAACAATAAAATATTCATTCCATGGCATTAACCCATCACATATTAGTACTAATAGAAAGATATTTGGAAAACTCAAACCATAGGGAAAATGATATAACATTACATTACTTTTTGGTTTGAAGGAAACACACCTCGTTTGAGGGGGTTTATAATAAAAACTAGATATTATATATCACAAAAAATGCTTATGAAATTTATAATTTTGTAACATTAAAAATGATAAATTCAAATTAAGTGGGATTAAATATAAATACTTCACTCCAAAAATTTAATTTTTAAAAACAGTATATTAAGTAATTTAGTAATGCATTTATAAAATTGAGGAATTGGAAGAGGGACCCTACCTTGGGGTGGAACCTGATTAATTACACAACCCATTCATTTACCTGACAGTAAAAAATTTCACTCGGCACGCAGTCACATGCACACAACATGTATATTTGTGTATATATATATACACCTATATATATATTTACATGTTCATGCACCTAACAACCTAATATGACAATTTCTAAAATCAGAAAACTGAAGAGAAAAACCAGGGAACCAAGATCTACACACCTACACCTCTATACTAGGGACTCATTTAAAATATTAGACTCTAAAATAGATGGTAAAAACTAAATAAAGGTTTAATTCCTCACCTCCAAAATAATATTGATGAATTGAATCGCCTTAAACCTCCCCCCCATCAATGGTGGTTGTCAGAATGTGGATCAATGAGTTTTGAGAACCCTACTGCACATTCTTTAAACCAAAGAAACGTAAACTCCCAATTAAACCTGATCTTTAAGGCTTTGGTTGAGAAAACAAGGCAAGAGAGGATCCAAAAGGCTAATGTGAATTATGTAATATATGCAGACGAACTCACCTTAACGAGGAGAAAAATATTCATGTGGAGTCTGAGAGGAATCATCGTGTGCAAAGAGGAGTCCGGGAGATGGGGTGGAATACCAATGAGGGGGTTGCACTACTAAAGGGGTTCTACTAGGGAGATCGTGTGATGTGGTAGGGGTTCCAGACGAGGGAGGTTATGGCCATGGAGTTGTAGTTGGAAGAGGTAGGCACACCAAGGGAGAGAAAGAGAGGTCACATGGAGGAGCCCTGCACACATGGTTCATTGCTCCTTGGTTTGAAGGGGGGGGGGGGGGTAGGGTCATGCCTCTTGTTCATAGGGAAGGAAGGGGAAGGCCCTCCTTTTAGTTTTGAAAGAAAACCAGCATTATTATTATTACTTATAATAAAATTAACAAAACAACTAAAATTAATCTGTAGTTAAATTATTCAATTGCATTTATGAAAATAATAATAGTTATAAGGAGTAATAATAGCCATGAATTTATTATTATTAAAAACTTTCATCTCTTTATTTAAAACCAAAACCACTAAATCTATTAATATTATTCTTTATAATAATAACCACCATAATTAATAATGACTATAACATTATTAAAACTAAAATAACAATATTCACATTATTTTTTTTCCAAACCTTTGATAAACCCCAAACCTCTATTTAATAACAATTATTCATTAAATCTAAAACTCCAAATCTTATTAAACGTTTGTCTTAGACACCCAAAAGCCACATTAATTTCACATAAATGTTACACACCATTAATCATGGAACTAAAATATTTTGACATCCAAATAATTTAGGACACCATAATAATAATAATAATAATAAAATTATTGTTATTAACACATTCTTAAATTTAATTATAAATCTCCCATTAATTATTATTTAATTATAATAAATAAAATATTTCACTAGTTAAGCTACATGGGTTGGACCACAACCTTGTACAGTATATGCAGATCCATTAACGTAGAATTTTCTGGATTTGGTGCTCCTGAGATTTATTGAGACACCCATGAATATTATTGGGTATTCACCCAAGTCCAAAAATGACACCTTTACTCATAATTAAATTCCAGAGCATAGTTTAAAAATCGACCAATCGATAAACTGAAAAAGTTCAAAATCTTTCTAATTTAAACCCATTTCAAAAACCCGAGACTTTACACAAATGCATTGGGTAAATAATTATATCTCATGGGATAATAATTGTTGAAAATTAAATGGTCTTGATCCACTCTGGGAAACAGGTTCATCCTAGTCCACTATGCTATACAGGTGCGCCCTAATCCACAATGAGAAATTAGTGCTGACTCCAGATCAACTATGTTGATGATCTTGGATGTTTTCAATGAAATATGATTTATTTTCAAAATTTATAATGGTGAAATACATTTATTACATGATTTTATTGTTCATGATTAATTTATGATTATTTATCACTCTTATGGTCCATTTAATATAAAATGATAATGTTTCTTAAATGATTATGGATTATGATCTAGGATAAGTTGGGTATGAACTTAATAAGTTATCTTTATGAACATATATCCTTACTCCTGTCTTATTTATTAATATGATAATATATTTATATCTATTTTAAATTCACTTACTGTTCATCTATGATCTAGAATTCTTATGCTTCCTTCCGGAGTTTATAAAAGAGTTATTATGTATGATAGGTATATGAAATGTTATAGTAATAAATAAAATAGTGGGAGATGACATAGCTTACATATAGACATATTATAAATGTGTCCTTGTTTCCAAAGGTTATATAGATCAATAGATTTTTCTTGTATATTTTTTATATGTATTGAATATTCATATTTTAAGATATGATATTTATGTATGAGAAGTTTGGGTATTTATAGTTGATATTAGATAACGGTTTTGTTAAACATTAGAAACTAGGATGAGGAAAAATTATTGTGATCCATATTGAGATTTTTAAGGATATTTCTAGGGATTTATCTAAGGATAAGTATAAGGATGAGTCAAAGTATAGTAAAATGACCTAGAATTTTGGTAAAGGATAAAGTAAGTGGTTCCAATATAATTACATCCCTGTCAAGATACTATAAGTGGACGTGTCTATGTAATAGATGTACCTATGGGTAATAACTCTAGAAAGGGATCATTGATATGATCTCTATCATCACGTAGGGCATGAAAATGACCCTTGCTTCACATGTGGTTTAAAACAACTAGGGGATATTGTTGAGCTCTCTGGAAGATTGTTGAATTATTCCTATGATTGCTATTTTAATAATCACAAATCATCGTTACTTAATCCGGTTGGATTTCTCATATACATAATCAAAATATTTTAGGGAATCTATTTATATCGGTTGGATCATGTTTTTATCTGTGCTTGTTATTTATTTACAAGTATTCTGGAAGTCTTATGGATCAAACAGACACTTTGTTTTCTGTTAAGTGAACGGTCGCACCGACCCATCTCAAAAGTGAATGGTCGCACTGATCCATATCAAAAGTGAACAGTCACACCGATCTATATCAAAAGACAACGGTCACACCGATGCTGATCAAATGAGTCACTGATCATGACACACTAATGATGATCATCTGAGTCACCAAAGATGTCACACCGATGCTAATCATCTGTGTCACCGCAGATGTCACACCGATGCTGATCATCTGAGTCACCGAAGATGTCACACCGATACTGATCATCTGAGTCACAAAAGATGTCTCACTGATGCTGATCAAATAAGTCACCGATCATGAAACACCGATGCTGATCAAATGAGTCACCGATCATGACACACCGATGTTGATCAAATGAGTCCCTGAACATGACACACCGATACTGATCAAATGATTCACTGATCATGACACACCGATGCTGATCATCTGAGTCACCGATCAGGACACACCGATGTATAGCCACTGATGCTGATGCTGATGACCTACCGATCACTTGACTCACCGATATCCATGAACAACTATTTGAATTTCTTTATCTTTATTTAATATAACCAATATTCATATTAGGTATATTTTAATTCTCTATCATTTATTTAATGAAGGTTTTTGGATGTCAGGGAACCGTACCTTGTACCTACAAAAAGAAATCATTTCTTTTGCTGGAGCTCGTGCCATAAACACAAGAAGTCCCTGTTGGTGCAAAAAGATGATGAGACACATATGAGTGCAAAGAGTGGTGGATGAGAAACTTGTGGAAGACACGAGAAGAGATCATACAGATATACATGCACGAACAAGAAGACATAAAAGCTCATACACACTCAAGCTTACTCAAGAAGAGTTCTATACATTCACAAGGACATTGAAGACCTTCATCGACTACATTTTTCATTATCTCTGAAACTGGATGCCAAGCAGACGACACTCGGTTTTTCAGAAAATAACCAGAAGAGGACTCAGAACCATTTCCGATCAAACTCAAGGAGTCCAAAGCTTCATTACAATCACTAGAGCCATTTCTAAACTCTACATCTATGCTCTGTGATTTATTATTTTACATTTGAAGCATTGTGTGTTGTCTGCTATATTAAACACACACACTGTCTCCTGTAATTTAACTGGAGGATCTGTAAATCCTCAGCAAACTCTTTACATCTTTCATTTCCCACTGTAATAGTGGTAGATGTCCTATGTGACCTGGACAGCTGGTTGTTGTTTTTTTGTTTCCCATGAATAACAGTGGTAGAGGTCTTAGACCTGGATAGTTGTAAACTATTGTGAACCATGATCTAGGGTGTGGATCAAATTTATAAATTTTTGAGAGGACTAAGTCTCGGCTTGAGACTGAACATCTTGGTTATATTTGTTGTGCTATTTCTTTCAAAGTTATTCTTTTTTTTATTCCGCTGCTAATTACATTAAAACCAAAACTATTTTAAAGTCACTTTGATAATTAAACTCACAAGTGTTTATATTAGTTGTAAATCAGTAATTTAGTATAAAAAGTTAATCAACTCTTTTGTTTTAATTAATTGGGAAATAATCAATCCCTTGAGAACCCAACAGAACCTTTACTTTGATATAAATTCACTACAGTTTAATTCAGTATTATATTTGGGGTTTTTAAGACAGAGTTTTTAAAAAGAAATTTTAATTGGAACTCAATTCACCCCCCTCTTGAGTATCCACTCCGACAAACATTTGGTATCAGAGTAAAAATATTTTCTGAAGTACTCGTTTTTTAACTGTCATTTTAGTTGTATTTTAAAGTTCTTAAAATTTCTGTTATTTCTAAATTTTTATCTCTTTAAAATATTTGCTTTAAGTAATCTATCATGGATAATAGACATGAAGGTGTTGCTACCAATAGACCACCATTTTTCAATGTCACTAACTATGCTCAGTGGAAAATAAAGATGAAAATTCATTTAGAGAGCATGGGTTTTGATATTTGGACTGCTATAGAATCAAAATATAAAATTCCTACTACTATTAGATCTACATGGAATGAAGCTACTAAGGCTGCCTACAATAATAATTGCAAAGCTATGAATGCATTGTACTGTGCTTTAGGAGATGAGGAATTTAATAGAATATCTTCCTGTAAAACTGCTTATTAAATTTGGGATAACTTAGCCGTTTCCCATGAAGGAAAAACTAATGTTAAGGAAATGAGATTGAATAATTATACTATTAAGTATGATAATTTTATGATGAATCCTGATGAAACCATTTCTGACATGTATCTCAGGTTCAATGAAATTGTCAACACAATGATCTCTCTGGGAAAGGATGTTCCATCAAAGGAAGAAATTATGAGAATTCTGAGATGTCTACCTGAAAGATGGAGAGTAACTTCTGTCTCAATTAGAGAATCGTGTGTTATAGGTGAACTTCTAGTCAAGGAACTAATTGGAATGTTGATGATGTACGAAGAAGAACTTAAGGTGAACAAAGAAGAAGAAGATGAACATAGAAGAAAGTCTGTTGCTTTCAAATATTCAACTTTAAAGGACAAGGATAAGGAGAAACTTCAAGCTATAAATGAGAGTTCAAGCTGTAAAGACAGTGAAAGTGCTTCTGATAGTGATGCTAAGATGGATCACATTGCCAGAAGGTTTAAGATGTTTTATAGAAAGAAGAAGTTTTTCAGAAAATCAAATTACAAAGGTAAGTACGACAACAAGTGTCATTGGAAAAAGGATTGGAAGAAATCTGACAAATCAGATGAAGTTGTCTGCTATGAGTGCAAAAGAAAAGGACACATAAAAGCAGAATGTACAAAGTTGAAATACAAGATGAAGTATGAATACGAGGATAATAAGTTTAAGAAAGCCATAAAGGCTACTTGGAGTGATTTTGAGGATAGAACCACTAAATATGAAGTTTGTGAAACTGAACACATAAATAAGGCAAACATGTGTTTTATGAAAAAAACATCTGAGGTAATAGCTGAAACTTATGCTTTAAATTCTTATTATTCTAAAGATGATACTGACTCTGATAACATGTCAATATCTAAACTATTTGAATATTGTGATATTTTAGAAGAAACCTATACTTAGCTTAAAGAAAAATACAATGGTTTAAAGAAACAATATTCTTTAACTATTAAACATAAATCTAATCTTGATATTGAAATGGAAAAGAATGCTCAGTTTCTTAAAGAAGTCACTGAACTGAAATTATTTAATGAGCAACTTAAGAAAGACGTAGAGAAATTTTCCAATTGAAAATATACTCTTACTCAGATTCTAGGTAAGAAAATAGCACCTAGATACACTACTGGTATAGGATACCAACCTGGACAAAGGAAAATTACCAAAACTAGATTCACTCCTAAATCTGAACAGAATGTAGCTAGTTCTGGAACTTCATATGCTTCAACTAGTTATATTCATAGTTATGGATCTAATAAAGTTTATCTTTCAAAAGCTGTTGACTCTAGAAATCTTATGAGAACCATTAGACAAATATGGGTACCTAAAGTTTTATTGGCTAACCTGTCTGGACCCAAGAAGATATGGGTATCAAAATCATTTCCTATCAAAATCTTTTTTGAAGGGAACCTACTTAAAGAGATCCTATAGAAAGACCTGGTATTTGGATAGTGGATGTTCAAGACATATGTCAGGAGACGTCTCATGATTTATGAGTTTAGTAAAAGTTGATGGAGGCTTTTTCAATTTTGGTGATAACTCAAAAGGAAAATCATCGGCTTAGGCCATATTGGTAACACTGACTCAGTATTAATTTATAAAGTTTTATTTGTTGATGGACTTAAATACAAGTTGTTAAGTATTTCTCGGTTATGTGATGATGGTTTTTATGTTAAATTTGAAAACAATTCTTGCAATGTTTTTAATTCTAAAAATGTTTTAGTGTTTTCTGCTTTACGAAATGAAAATGTTTATGCTGTTGATTTAAATTCTTTAGCTAAGTAGAATATTAATTGTTTAAATGATTTTCATAAAGAGTCTTGGATTTGGAACAAAAGATTAGGACACTGCAATGTACATTCACTTAGAAAAATCACAAGGAAGAACTTAGTTAGAGACCAACCAAATCTTGAATTCCCAGTAGATAAAGTTTGTAATCCGTATTAAAAGGGAAAGCAACATAAATTTTCTTTCAAAACAAAGGAAGAAGTATCAACTTATCAACCTCTCGAGTTGGTTCACATGGATTTGTTTGGACCTTCTAGAGTTTATAGTTTAAATGGAAAGCACTATGTCTATGTTCTAGTAGATGACTATTCTAGGTATACTTGAGTATATTTTTTAGCTCATAAAAGTGAAGTCTGTTCTTTATTTGTTAAATATTCCCAGTCTGTAGAGAACCTTAGTGGACTCAAGATCAAAATCATGAGAAGTGATCATGGTCGTGAGTTTGAAAATCATGAGTTTGAATACTACTGCTCACACAATGGCTATAGTCACAATTTCTCTGCCCCTAGGACACCCCAGCAGAATGGTGTTGTAAAAAGAAGAAATAGAACCCTTTAGGAAATTGATAGGACTATGCTTAATGAGTATGACCTGCCTGTTTATTTTTGGTCAGAAGCTGTCAATAAATATTGTTATGTTATTAATAGAGTCTTGATCAGACCTGTTCTTAAGAGGACCCCTTAGAGTTGTGGAACCATAGGAAACCTTAGGTTAACTACTTCAATGTTTTTGGCTGCAAAGTCTTTATTCTTAATACTAAAGACAATCTTGACAAATTTTCTTCTAAGAGTGATGATGGAATTTTCCTAGGTTACTCTATTTCTAGTAAAGCCTATAGAGTTTTCAATAAGAGAACCAAATGTGTGGAAGAATCTGTTCACATCAAATTTGATGAAACTGGTCCACATGAACCTAAGACCTCTCTTGAAAATCTTGAAGATGATCTCTCTATTTTGAACCTTAATGATAAAGACATTGGACCTGTAGTTAAAACATCCAGTTCTGAAAATTTTCCAGAACCTGCTTCTGTTGAACCTCAACCTGTAGATGAATCTAAAATCTCTAGCCCTACATTTTCTAGACCAACTAGAATTCTAAAAACCCATCTTTTAGATGTTGTTGTAGGTAATCTAGATAAAGGAACACATACTAGAGATTCTCTAATAAATCAGGTTGAAGATCAAGCTTTTCTTTCACAGTTAGAACATGAAAATATCAATGATGCTATCAATGATGAATTTTGGGTAATGGCTATGCAAGAAGAACTAAATCAATTTGAAAGAAACAAAGTCTGGAAATTAGTAGAAATACCTAAGGAAACTATAACCATAGGCACAAAATGGGTGTTTAGAAACAAAGTTGATGAATCTGGAAACATCATTAGAAACAAAGAAAGGATAGTTGCACAAGGTTACAATCAAGAAGAAGGAATTGACTATGAGGAAACCTTTCCACCTGTAGCTAGATTAGAGGCTATTAGGATCTGACTTGCATATGCATCACATCTGAATTTCAAGTTATATCAAATGGATGTGAAAAGTGATTTTTTAAATGGTTTTATTATTGAATATGTTTTTTGTAGAACAACCACCTAGTTTCTCAAATACTCATTTTCAAAATCATGTTTTTAAACTTTCTAAAGATTTATATGGTCTGAAATAGGCTCCAAGAGCTTGGTATGAAAGATTTTCAAACTTTCTTATTTCAAAAGGATTTACAAAAGGAATAGTTGATCACACCCTTTTTATAAAAAGGATTTTAAAAGATGTTTTAATAGTACAAATCTTTGTTGATGATATTATTTTTGGATCTTCTAAAAATTCTTTATGTACTGATTTTTCAAATGTTATGAAAAATGAGTTTGAAATGAGCTTAATAGGAAAGCTTATGTACATTCTTGGATTTCAAATATTTCAAACTAAAGATGGTATTATTTTAAATAAGAGTAAATATACTAAGGATTTATTAAAACATTTTGGTTTGGATAGAATTAAGGGAAGTGATACACCTATGAGTACCACCTGTAAATCAGATATTGATGAAACTGGGAAACCAGTGGATCAAACTAATAACAGAGGTATGATTGGGAGTTTACTTTATCTTTCTACTAGTCAACCTGATATTATGTTTAGTGTATGTATGTGTGCTAGATTTCAAGATAACCCCAAAGAGTCCCACTTACTTACTGGTAAAAGTATTTTTAAATATCTTAAGTATACTGTGAATTTAGGTTTGTTTTATCCAAAAGGAAAATCATTTGACATAATTAGTTATTTAGATGCTGACTTTACTGGATGTAAGTTAGATATGAAGAGCACATCTGGAACATGTCATTTACATGGAAAGTCCCTAGTATCATGGTGTAGTAAGAAACAGAACTCAGTTGCATTGTCTACTGCTGAAGAAGAATATATTGCTGCTGGTAGTTGCTGTGCACAGATTCTGTGGATGAAACACACATTATTGGACTATGGATTTGATTTTAAACATGTTTCAATTAACTGTGACAACACTAGTGCGATCAATATATCTAAGAACCCCATGTCTCACTCTTGGACTAAGCACATTGATGTCATACATCACTTTCTAAGAGATTATTATTAGAAAAGTGATATTTCTCTAGAATTTATTAGTTATGAACATCAATTAGCTGATATTTTTACAAAGCCTTTATACTCTGAAAGAATGAATTTTATTAAACAAGAATTGTGTATGGTCGATCTGTGAAACCGATCTGTGAAACCGATTTGTGAAACCGATCTGTGAAACCGATCTGTAAAACCGATCTATCAAACCGATCTATCTTTCTATTACTTTTTATTATGTTGTAATTAATTATTTACTTTTATCTTTATTATGGGAACCCTAAATGATGAAATAAATGATAGACGACTATTTTTATTTCCTCAAACCGCCAACCTTTCATTTCCCACCAAGCCTTATATCCTCTTTTCTCCTCTACTTCAAACCTTCGAACTCCTACATTCCCCAGAATCTTAAAATGGCTAAGCAAAAGAGACCATGAAAAGGATCAGACAGTCCTATACCTTCAAAGCGTTCTTGATGCGAGTTGAGTAGTACCACTCAAAGATCAGTAAATCCGAACCTAGAAACTCGGATTGTTGCCGTAGAAAAGGAAGTCAGTTTTTCCTGGGTTTTGACAGGTAAGTCTCTGTTGTTACAAGTTTTAGAATCGCAAGGATGGAAAGCCTAGTTCTCAGATAACACTCGTGTGTACTACCCAAAGCTAGTGCATGAGTTTTATATAAATCTAAAAGTAACCTTAGATGGTGTAGAGGCTACCAGAATGTCTTCTGTAGTGAAAGGAAAGAAAATATCTTTTTCATCTAAACAGTGGGATGAATGTTTAAATGTACCCCATGAGGGTCGGTATGAGGGTTTTGCTGGAAACATTCCTCCAAACATTGAATACTTCTCTTATGAGTTAGCTTTAGATATATTTACTGGAAACAGAGAGTGAAGGAGAATCACATCCTCAGAGTTGGATGGTGAATGTAGACTTCTATTTAAGATTATTCAGCACCAAATTTTCCCTAGGAAAAGAGATTTTTCTGCTGTAAAATTGCAGGATGTTTTTCTATTGTTTTTAATAAAGACCCATTAGAAGATCAATTTGTGTAGATATCTAATAGTGCACATAGCTGTAATGGTGAAACCTTCTAAGAAATCCACTGCCATGTTCTATTCCAAAATGATCTCTGCTATGTTAAAGAATCTGGAATGTGTTGATGAAGCTGATCCGATAGATGAATCTGATAGTGCTTTTTGTGTTATTAAAGAAATTTTTAAAAGGATGAAAATATATTGGAACCCATGGATAAAATGTTGGGTTTCTGATGAGGACAAGTTGTATGAATCCTACAATCCCACTGATCATGGAAAGAGGCCGAAGGGTTTGATAGACCCTGGTTTGAAATCAGATGAGGAGACAATTTATTCTGATGATGAGGAAGAAGTAGATATTGAAAGGAATAAAAACACTGAAGATTCTGGTAAACAAGGGATGGAAGAAGCTGAAACAGAAGAAGGAAGTATGTCATCTCTTGATGATTGTAGTGATCCTGATAGTGTGATCCCTAAGAGATGAATGGACTCTGGACTTGCCAGTCCACCTTTGGCCTTTCCTGAATCAGAACCAGTTCTTAGTGATGAAGAAGCTATTGACACTGAAGTATCTGACAGTGAAGATTATGTGAATAATGGAAATGGGAATGGATATGATGATGATGATGATGATGATGGTGATAACCGGCCAGTGGATGGTCTTGTTGTACCTCCAATAGAACCACATCAAACTGTGCAAGAAACAAATATCAGTGGAAAGAGAGATTCTCTAGAAATTAGTGAAAAAACAAGTTATGATAAGCCGAAATATACTCTGTGTGTTGCTGTCTGGGATGATTACCCTGGTTTTGCTATTTTGGGTTTAGATTATTCTGAAGAAGAAGAGGAAAAATCAGAATCTACTGTGGTTGTGAAGGAAAGCCAACCAGTTGAGGCAAGGTCTGCTCATATTGTTGATGTTGCAGATGTTCATCTACCTAGTTCTACTATCTCTCAGTATGATTTTGATAAGTTCAAAATTGAGTTTCTTTCTGCTGTGAGAGATACAGTCCGTGAAGAAATTTCAAATGCTCTTACTCAAGCTTCTCCACAATTTTCTGAAGATTCTTTGGAATCCTTTTCAACAAGAGTATGAAATGTTATTAGACCAGACCTGGCCAATACTAGTGAGTTTATTAGTAGGCACATAGCCTCTATAAATCAAACTATGAAGGATCTACAATCTGACTTAGTTTATTTATCAAATGAATTTAGATCAACCATCTTTGGTATAATGGAAGTGTTGAGGAATCTGATTGAACATCTTAAGAAGTCTGATCTGAGGAAGTTGAGAGCATAGATAACTTAGATAGTTGATCAAGACAGTGAAACAAAAGTAACCAAGATCACTACTCATGAGCTAGAGGCTCTAAGGGAGATTGTGCATGATGAATTGGCCGCCATTGGACAAGTTCTTGATTTGGACTCGTTGAGGAAGATGAAGGAGTACAATGATCACATTCATAAGATGGTAAAAGTATATTCCGTAGATGCAAATAATGCTCAGAACGAGATCAAGGAAAATATTGATCATTACTTTTCAAAGATTTATACAAAGAATGAGATGACCGCGAATTTCAAGGTGTTACCTGATAATCTGAAACTACCACCAGTCACTCAAGCTTTCAAGACTCAAGTTCATCAGTTTCAAGATTTTACTCCTACCATGGAATAGTTCATGGAGAATAAGGATGATTTTGAGAAGGCTATGCAGTATGGTGCAGAAGTTATTCAGGATTTCATAAATCTTTTGAAGCCTTATCTAAATGAACAAGCCACTGCCATTGTGCTTCCTATTGCTGAACCTTTTAGTTCCTTTGATGTTGCTCCAAATCAAGTCTCCATTACTCAAGCTCTATCTCTACTACGGTCAGTTCTTCAGCAATCTTCTCAATCAACTACTACTGCTCAATAGAAAATCTCAGTGGAAACCTCTCCTCCACCTTCCAGAGTCATCTTACCACCTTTTCAAATTCGCCCAGTTCACCCTGCCTCCAAGCCTTACAACATACCAACCATTGATCCTTCTGACAAAGGCAAAGCCCCGTTACATCCCAAGAAATGGTTGTGTCTTGTTGTTGATAGGGTGAACAGTGTTCTGTTTGTACTCTGATGTACTTTACAAACCTTTTTTTCTCTCTCTATTCTCTGTAATGCCTTATTTTAATCTCTTATTTATATGTTTTCCCTCCTTTTTTATTATCCCAAAGGGAGAGATTTATATATATGGGGGAGAAACATACTATTGCAGGGGGGGAAATGTTTACATAAATATTCAAAGGCATAAATTCAGGGGGAGATTTATATCTCATTGTGTTTTTATTCTTATTATGCCTTGTCACTATTATTGATGATATATTATTTTTATTTATGATGAAGATTTGTGATTATCAAAACAGGGAGATTGTTGAGCCCTCTGGAAGATTGTTGAATTCTTCCTATGATTTCTGTTTTAATAATCAGAAATCATCGTTAATTAATCCGGTTGGATTTATCATATACATAATCACAATATTTTAGTGAATCTATTTATATCGGTTTGATCATGTTTTTATCTGTGCTTGTTATTGATTTACAAGTATTCTAGAAGTCGTCTGGATCAAACAGACACTTTGTGTTCTATTAAGTGAATGGTCGCACCGATCCATATCAAAAGTGAACGGTCACACCAATACATATCAAAAGTGAACGGTTGCACCGATCCATATGAAAAGACAATGGTCACACTGATGCTGATCAAATGAGTCACCGATCATGACACACTGATGCTGATCATCTGAGTCACTGAAGATGTCCCACCGATGCTGATCATCTGAGTCACTAAAGATGTCACACTGATGCTGATCATCTGAGTCACCGAAGATGTCACACCGATGCTGATCATTTGAGTCACCGAATATGTCTCACCGTTGATGATCAAATAAGTCATTGATCGTGACACACCGATGGTGATCAAATGAGTCACCGATCATGACACACCGATGGTGATCAAATGAGTCACCGATCATGACACACCGATGCTGATCAAATGAGTCACCGATCATGACACACCGATGCTGATCATCTGAGTCATCGATCAGGACACACTGATGTCTAGCCATATATGCTGATGCTGATGACCTACCGATCACTTGAATCACCGATATCCATAAACAGATGTTTGAATTTCATTATCTTTATTTAATCTAACCAATGGTCATATTAGGTATATTTTAATTCTCTGTCATTTATTTAATTAAGGTTGTTGGATGTTAGGGAACCGTATCTCTTACCTAAAAAAAGAAATCATTTCTTTTGCTGGAGCTCGCACCATAAATACATGATGTCCCTGTTGGTGAAAAAATATGATGAGACACATATGAGTGCAAAGATTGGTGGATGAGATAGTTGTGGAAGACATGAGAAGAGATCATACAGATATACATGCACGAACAAGAAGACACAGATGCTCATACACACTCATTATTACTCAAGAAGAGTTCTGTACATTCACGAGGACATTGAAGAACTTCATCGACTACATTTTTCACTATCTCTAAACCAGGATGCTAAGCCGATGACACTCGATATTTCAGACAAAAACCAGAAGAGGACTTAGAAACATTTATGATCAAACTAAAGGAGTCCAAAGCTTCACTGCAATCACTAGAGCCATTTCTAAACTCTACATCTCTGCTCCGTGATTCATTATTTTACATTTCGAGCATTGTGAGTTATCTGCTATATTTAACACACACACTGTCTCCTGTACTTTTACTAGAGGATCTGTAAATCCTCATCAAAATCTTTACATATTTCATTTCCCACTATAATATTGGTAGAGGTCGTGTGTGACCTGGATAGCTGGTTGCTGTTGTTTTGTTTGCCACGAATAACAGTGGTAGAGGTCTTGGACCTGGACAGTTGTAAACTGTTGTGAACCCCGATCCAGGGTGTGGATCAAATTTATAAATTGTTGAGAGGACTAAGTCTCGGCTTGAGACTGAACCTCTTGGTTATATTTTCTGTGCTATTTCTTTCAAAGTTATTCTTTTTTTATTCCACTGCTAATTACTCTAAAACCAAAACTGTTTTAAAGTCACTTTGATAATTAAACTTGCAAGTGTTTATATTAGTTGTAAATCAGTAAGTTAGTTTCAAATGTTAATCAACTCTTCTTTTTTGATTAACTGGGAAATAATCAATCCCTTGAGAACCCAAAAGAACCTTTACCTTGATATAAATTCACTACATTTTAATTAAGTATTTTATTTGGGGTTTTTTAAGACAAAGTTTTTAAACCTAAATTTTAATTGGAACTCAATTCACCCCCCTCTTGAGTATCCACTCCGACCAACAAATATGTTGTCTAAATTTATAATCTCTTTTAACACCATCAAAAAGGATTTAAAGAGTAACCATGAATGACCTAGGAGAAGAGTAATGTTCTATAGGTTTGAAATAAGGTTTTATGATATAGATATCCTATAAATTATTTCACATGATTATGTGGTTTCCCATAATGAATATTATAACACACACAATTTTTTTTTGTTTTATAAATGGAGGGATGTATAAGGAAATAGATTAAAATTATTATTTAGACAATGTGTTGATGAGAACCCATTGATTACTGGAATGAATGTAACACCCCCAAAATTCGAAAACATTAAATTTTTATTCGATATATTGTATTCCAAACAACAAAAAGCATACAAAGAAATATAACCACTCTAGTATTTTTGATATATATACTATTTTAAATAAATTTAAACTCTTGTATTGCTTTTAATACATTCAATACAGATTAATTAATTTTTTCAGGAAATAACAAGACTTTTTGATAGCTTGCGTTACGTGTAGGACTGAATTTTACGCAATACTACTAATAATATTGTTTAAAAACAAATTTATCTCTTATACATTAAATTAGCTTTTATGTATATGATTTTATAAATTATGAAAATATGCGGTTTACTTAGGTGGTTACCAATTAATTATAAATGAATATCAAAACCATTTTAATATCAAAGAAATGATTTTGAAATGAACTATTATATATTCCAAAAGATAATTTCTCTTAATAAATTAAATTAATTATTATTAGTGAATGATTTTAAATAAATTTATATATTATAAATTCAATAATTTTTTTTACATTAATCCAATATATTTGATATGTATATGGTAACAACAAATCTAGTTTTACCCATAAAAAGTTGTATTTTCGTAAAAAAGGTTTTTCCTCTTATTAATGGAAAAATTGTTTTAAATTAAAAATAAACATTTTTATAATTTTTTTTGAGAAAATAAATATAATTTTTTAAATATTTATGTAAAAAATTTACATAGGGTGGATTCTTGGTATTTTTTCTGAGAAGTTTCTTTTGGTTTGAATACCGAATAATACTAAATTTTATTTCAGAAATAAATTTTTATATAAATAATTTATAATGATAACTTATAATTTAAATAGTTATTAAATTAAAAATACATAAATAATATATCTATTAATCCAATTCATACCATTTGAATCATTTTTAAATTTAATTTAGATATATATACATATTGAACTCTTACCATTTTCACTTTAAAAACCTGATTGATCATCCCATTTGTGGGACTAATTTAATATTAATGTATGACATCTCTATGACATTAATTTTTAAAAATGGATGCCATATTTGTAATTATAAATTTTTTAATTACTATTAAGGTAAAAATTATTTACCAAAATGATTATTGATATAGGTTAAAATTAATTATAGTGATTTAGGTGAAAATGAGTGTACATAGTGGTTAAACTTTAATCCTAAGGGGAAAATGTAATATACACTACTCAAAAAACTATTGGATGGAAATATTTAGAACACATACCTTCATTTATAGAAAAAAACTATATTGGTGGAATATGATTTAAGGGATACCTAAAAATACTTTTTATCTTTTAGTATATATAATAATGTCACTACCTCACTTATTCACACCTATCATGCCATTTGGATTGAAAAAAAACCCTACCAAAATAATATCCTAATGTACTTACCCTATTCCTAGATGAATTAGTTTGGGTATAAAAAGAAACAAGGAAGTACTTGGGTCCAAACCAAAAGGAGTTTCCCAAAGAAGAGGTAACGTTGTTCAATAATCACTTTTTATACTTCCATCACCACATAACATATTCTTATATAATTATTTTATTATAACCATAGTATATTAAATATAATTATATTATTTTTGGTAAATATTATGACATAAATACACAAACACTTCAATATAATGAGATACACAATCATCATTCTTTTTTATGACAGACTACTACCACGTAGACCGATGTCATTTATTCTTATATTACCACTATTAAAATATAGGAATAATGCTATTTTTATAATTTATATAAGATATATATGATATTAATATTTTATTTATGCTTATTTAATTTTTATATAACACATATATCCATGATTTATATTTTATGGGAATATGATAACATCATTTGTGGATGTGTGGACTACCGCCTCCTCAAAGTATTGTGATTCATTCACACTTTATATAGTTTATATTAAGGATGTTTTTAATAAGAATATGAGATATATATAACATTATATGATACTGGAATTAAAATATACATACATATATATATTACTTAAATTTTAATTCTTTTAATATGATAAGAAAATTTAAATAATGTTCGTGTGTACGTATGACCTACCGTCTCTATAAAGGACATATTCCATTTACTATCACCATATTTTATGGATTAATTTAAATAAATATATTATAAATCTATATGTTATTTAAATTAGGGTTTAAATTCATTAGATAATAAAATAATGATCTAATTATAAAGAACATAAAAATGACATATCAAAACATAATAAAAAGTCAAGACAATGACCATCAGAAACAATGAAAGTAATGACCACCAGAAATAATGAAATGTCATTCTAATCAAGATTTTTTATTCTTGAATATAAATTGAAGGAAATTATAATATCATTTCCTAATATTCCATTCCATTTTATTACCATCAATTTATTCATCATCATTTTTATGTAATAATAAAATTTTACCACACTTTGATACATAAATATTATTAGAAAATATTTTAATATAATCTCAGTATATTTTTATCTTATGTAGAAAATCTGGTTTGTTACAAAACAATGTTTTTTTAAAAAAATATAATTTTTTTACTTTACCTATTTAAAATGATTTATTAAAATACATTTTTACCCATTTTTTATTGTATAAAATGTTTGGAAATGAATATTTTTGTCACTTTATGAACAAGCAAATTTTCTAACCTTTCTATAATTCAAAAAATATTCTTTTTTCCTTTGTAGAATTACATACCATCTTTTTTTGATGCATTATTTTTAATTTTGGGAGATAATTTTAAAAAACAATTTGAAAATTAATTTCAAATGAAAATTATTTTTCATATGATTTTCAGAATGAAAAGGAAATTTTCCTAAAGAAGTGTTTTGGTGATTTTTTATTGTATTTCAATTCATCAATGAAAAAAACATATTCCTACTCCAATGGGTATAAATCCTATTAATTCCTTCCATATTCTTCTCATGAATGGATTACAATTATTTTAAACAATAATGTTATTTAAATTCAATTCCTTGAATCTTTTTTTATTCATCAACTTCTCCTTGAGTTATTAACTTTCTAGTGACCTTTAAACATTTTATTTCTCTTAAATATCCACATTATTTGTAACATATACGATTACTTCCTACACAATATACTATTTTTACACATAGTTTTTACTTTTATAGTCATTTTATTAATTGGGGAAATATTTAAATACTCATATCATTTACTAAAAACAAATAATTGAATATATGACACATTTTTAATTAAATAAATCTATTATTTGATATATAAATAATTATTTGGACTGGTAGTGATATGTGGGACCCATATATTATACAGCCTCCGGATTCATTGATTGTTTCTCATGATATAAATTATTTGGACTAATTAAATAGCTTTTTTCTAACTTTTTTTTGACACCATCTTGTGAAAGGTCATGATGGTATAGGTTTTAATGTGCCTGAGACATGACATCCAATAATAAAGCCTTACAATCATTTAAAATTCAATGATAAATATACCTTATATTTTCACTATGAAAAATATATATAGATGCATCTCATTATAATTTTATTGATTAAGTGGAATTTTTTTCATTTATTAAGCATTTCATGTCATTTATCCATTTCCTTCTTAGTATTTAATACATGGAACATGTTTTAATTTATTTACCTTTCTATATTAATTATTCTCATTAATTCATTATTTCTTCAACTATATATAACCCTTACCGTGAATTTGATCTCACCCTTATTTTATTCCTTATCTTAGGATTCCATAAAGTATACTAAGATGAATATGTTAGGATATTATATATGGAATTATGTTATTTTCAAAATTATTTTCTTCAAATATCTGTATTCATTTTTAGTTCTAGACCCACGTATGTATTTATTTTTCCAATGTTACTAAAAGGTTTGGTCCTTTTAGATACTATTTTCATGTATCTCATTCTTTTTTTAAAGTATTAGGAACCGAATCTTATATTACTAGGGTTGGGTCGTATTAATTGGTATTAGAGAAAGTTTAGTAGAAACCTCGGGAACTCTATTTTGGATAACATAGTTTTGGGAATATAACCCTAAGTTACACATTGAGGATAAGTACAAATAAACATCTGAATTTTTTTATGGGATAGATAATGTTATATTTAATAATATTACATCCCTTTCTAGATATTATCATCAGTTTATGATTATAATATTAAATATATTTTCAAAGACTTAAATACCGCTTTTTAGGTTTTATGTGATGGGAGACTACCTACATTAAGGATGCTTTGGAGAAATTTATGGAAAGTATATGTTTTCGTTGAAATTTTATTTAAGGAATAATGTCCTTACATTTTATATAAATAATTTTAATCGTATTGATATCCTTTATGGTTAATATGAATACTAAAAACATCATAATAATAGTCAATTAATTCTATTAGACTTTGTGAAAAAAAATATTTTGAAAACCATATCAAAATTTTTATTTATTGATTAAATTTACAAGGATGTCCATCATATATTTTTGGAACATTAAAGGAATTATATAGCTTCCAAAAAAGGATTAACAGTATGAAACATGACAAGAAATCATATTTATTAATGTCATAGTTCTTGAACCCACAACTAGAGGATGATGAGGCCTCAACGCCAACCACTAACCTATGCATTTCCCAGGTTAATTTTTCATTTTTTTAAATAATCTAATAAGTAAATCTTATTGATAAACTAGTGGTATTAATTTTTATGATTAGAGATTAATTTATTAACCAAAATGTTTTTAATGTAGTTAGAGAAAAATATAAACACTTGTTTTATGGATCTTAAAATCCATTAAAACAAAATTTTAGTGCTACAGGCATAAATTTTATTTTGGACACTTATTTCCTAGAATAAGTGATGAATTTGATCGAAGCACTATAGAAGGATCAAATTTTTATTATGAGATAGAACCATATCATTTAAGAATACTTCCTTATAATTTTTTATAGAAAATTAATTCTTCACCTCTGTAAAAATGATGTTGATATAAAATGGTATCCTAGTACCATCAATTTTGATGATATCAATGTATTTTAACTCCTATAAGATTTTTATTTTTGAGCCCCTCAACATCCCATTTATCATTCAATTTTTTCTGATCAACGACTTTAATAAAAATCTATTATTATTTATACCTTTCATGAAATGACATATTTTCACTTTTCATTAATGTTCTCCTATGTAGAAACCTAGTTATATGTTATTTATATAACCATTGCACATAACTTCCTCCCTTATTTAGAAGATATTTTATCAAAACTATTATGATTTGGGTTTTCTAATAAAGTAATTTTCAAATATCAATCTCTATGTTACTAATATAGGGTTTAAATTATAAGGAATCAATTTATTTATGGTGGGGAGAATATAACACCCCAAAAATTATAAAGAGTAACCTTTTATTCAATATCGTGTATGAAACACAACACCTAGCATAGAAGAGAATATAAAAACTCAAAAAAATATGATATATTTATTATTTAATACTAATTAAATCTATTATATATCTTTTAATTCAGAAAATAATATTTTAGATTATGTCACACAAAATGTTGAGTATCTTTAATAGTTTGCATTACACTCAATATAGAGTTTTACCAAATACACTTATTATTATTATTATTTTAATTTAAAATTTATATAACCACTATTAAATTAGTGGTTATTAGTAAGACTAAATAACATATAAAAATATATGGTTGAGTTCATTGTATTACATTTAATTATAAATAAATTAAAAAACTAATCGAATATAAAAGAAATGTCTTTATAAAAAACTATTTTATGCTCCCAAAGGTAATTTGTATTAAAAAATTAAATTAATTACTACTATTGAATGAAAATAATTAAATTTATATAAAATATATATTCAGTTTAATTTTTTTAAATTAATAAAATCTATTTTATAGGTATAAGATAAGAAAAGATCCAAATTTTTGTCAAAAAATCAGTATTTTTCTAATGGAAAAATTTTTATATTTAATGGGACACTTATGTAAAAAACTTTTTTTGACACTTTTATAAATTAAAATTTAATATATTATATCCATTTTTGAAATGTTAATGTAAAAATCATATTTGGGTTTATAATGATTAATTATATTTGAAATCAGTTTCAAATTAATATTACACAATCTATAAATATATTAATACAATTTATAAAATATAAATCATATTTATATTTTAATTTAAACATATACACTTAGTCAGTTTTTTAACATTTTCACTTTAAAAACCTTCTTTCTCGTCCTGTTTGAGGGATTAAGCATAATTGTTTTTAAACTTATATGAATAAAACTTGGGAAAATTAATTAAATATTTGTAATAATAATAATTTTTAATTCCTATTATGGTAAATATAATTTTTACTAAAATTATTAGTGAAATGAATTGAAATTGATTATAGTGATTAAGGTGAAAATGAGTTTACAAAGTGGGAAAACATTAATATTATGGGGCTAAATGACCTAGAGACTTGTCCATAACACATTTATAGACTTATTTATACAATATAACCTATTATATAGAAAAAATTATTATATTAGGATCATTATTTAAGGTGTACATCCCAATTTTGTTTACTATTTATTATTTACAAGAATTCCACTCCGCCTCTACAATAAAAGGGTACTCACCCCCTTAGTTATTCACACATATAAATATATCTCAATGGACAAAAATCTACCAAAATAACATAAAAAATTCCATAAAATCTTCCTAAAAGCCTTAATTTTGTAATAAAGCCATCCAAGTATGTCATTTCATGAAAAATAAAAGGAGTTACTTGAAAAAAGATAAAATAATTCGACGAGATATTTTGTTTTAATTATTTTTTCCACTCCTTAAATTATTATTATATATTGATTATATAATAACCTAAGTATATTAAATATAATTAGATGTTTTATGTTACGTTTATGAACTAAAACTGAACACAATTCCATTAAATGGGTCACACAATCATCATTCATTTCTACAGTCGACTACTGCGTCACAAATTGATGTCATTCATTCTTCCATTAATACATTTAATGGATGAAAATAATGATGTAATTATGATTTAAATATGATTTATATGATATTAATAATGTATTTATTCTTTTGGATTAATTATATAACACATACCTTTATACTTTCCATTCTTTTGGAATACGATTACATTGTTTATATATGTATGGACTACCTCCTCTTTAAAGTGATGTGATTCGTTCACTCTTTGGACGGTACACATTAAGGATTGGTTTAACAAAAATATGTGATATATATAACATAATATGATACTATAATTATAATTTACAAAAATATGTATATATATCACTTATATTTTCTTTCTTTTAATATGAAAAAAATTGAAACAATGTTTATGCATACATATGGCCTACCATCTCCATGAATAGTGTATTCCATTTCCTGTCACCAAATATAATGGATTACTATAAATAATTATATAATAAATATATATGATATTTAAACCACTATTTAAATTTTTTATATGATTAAATAAGGATCTAATTAAGAGGAAGAAAAAATAACATATCAAAACATACTAAAAAACAATGTAATAAAGAACCGAACCAATGAAATTAATGAATGATTATTAAAAAATGGGTCATGATATGTTATAAAAGAATTATATATGATATTATTATTATTAATATGGTTATGTTATATATTAATTACATTATTAAAACAATTATATATTAGGTTAAAGAGCATTCAACTAAAAGGGAGCATAATATAATGGGTTCCTTCATAATTACATTTCATAGAAGCAAATTGTAACGTTTTGTACCTAATTTCTTTTATATGGTGTATATAAATACCATTTGATATATAATATCATTAATAATTAATTATTCATTGTATTTTGAATTTTAATGTTAATTATTTTATCCAAGGTAATTATAACCGATAAGTTACCAAGTAGTAATGAATATCATAACTCAATTCCTTTCCATTGGGTTATATTACATTCTCATCGTATTTATTACCATGTGATTATGGAAATAATTAATTTTTAATATATATATTATTATTCCACTTTTTTATGTGGAATTACATTTTTCACACAGAAACAATTCATTTTATAATTACAACTTCAAAATTGGTATCATTTTAGGGGATTACTTTACAATATCATTCTAATTGAGATTGTTTATTCGGGAAAATTAGTTAAAAGAAATTACTTGAACATTTTTTAATAAATACTTACATTTTATTTTCATATATTAATTCTTTTTTATTCAATTAATAGAAATTTTTTAATCTATTTGGTACTAAAAATATTTTATAAAATGTTTTTATAAAATTCCACTGCATTTCATTCTTATGTCGGAAAAATGTTTTATTACAAATCTATGTGCTCTATAATGTTTTGAAAATGTTTTATATAAAAAATTTATAATGATTTATTAATATAATTTTTTTTCTAATTTTATATTTTTCATATTTGTATTCAAAGGAATCAACTTTTCACATTCCATAAAATGAGTATACTTTTTAAAATTCCTGACTTAAATGATATCATTTCATTGAAGATTTATTTTTAATTTTTGAAATATATATTTAAATATATTCAAAAAAATTAATTTTTATAGAATTTGATTTCAATTTTTTATTTGAAAATTATAAGGAAATATTCCTCAAGAAGGTTTTTAATGGTATGTTTATTGTACTTTTATTAATCAATGATACGAATCCATATTCTCACTCCTATGGTTGTACATAGTACTGATACCATCCTTATTCATCATCTCGTTGGATTTAGAATATTTTTCCAAAGGATAGTTTTGATATTCACTACCTTAAATCATTTTTGAAGTCATCAACTTCCCCATAAGTTATTAACATTCCACGGACTATTGAACATTAAAAAGCCTTAAATATATCCATAATTTTCAGCGATATTATTACTTCATTAACCATATAGATTTTAAAAAAATGATTTTTACTTTGACAAATATTTTATTATTTGGGTAAATATAGTTAAATATATATATTTCCCTTAATATAGATTTTTTATAATAAGGAACATTGTTCATTAATTAAATCTATTATTATATATATGAGGAATTATTTGTAAAGGTAGTGAAGGGTGTGGCCGAAACATTATATATCCCATTGATGCATCAATATATTCTAATGAGAAAAGTTAGTTGACCAAATTAAATGGGGTATGATATTTAGTTTTAAAACATATTGTGAAAGGTATTGACTTTATAGGTTTTCATTTACCTTAACCATAACGTCAAATAACAAAACATTTCCTTCATTTAGAATTTAAGGATTATCATCCATGATATTTTCACTATGACAAAATCTATATATGCATTTCATTATTAGTTAATTGATTAAATGGAATATGTTTAGAGTTATTTACTATGAAATATTATTTATAAATTTATTTCTTAGTATTGAATAAACAACACTTGTTATCATTTAATCACATTTACATATTTATTTACTCATTGATTTGTTATTTCTTTGTATTTTAACCATACATAGAATTTTAGGTCACCCTTACATTGTTTTCTTTACATAGTATTCCATGGTGTAAACTAAGAAAAATATGAAAGGATATTATTGATATAATAAAACTATTCTAAACAAATAATTATTTTCTAATTTTTGTTTTCATTTGTAATACAGAACTCATGTACACACTAAGTTTACCAAGAATAATAAAATTATTAGTAATTTGGGACATAATTTCCATTCATATTATGCTAATGTAATGGTAGCAGGCACTGACTCTTATATTATAGGGGTTAGGTCACAATATTGAATGGTATTGTGAATATTAATTATCAATTATCATGATATATGATTAAAAATTTCACCTTTGACAACTTTTGGACTCACAAGGAAAGAAAATTATAGAGTTTCTTTTGATTTTGGGTTGTGTAGATCATGGAGGAAATAAGATTCACATTCTTATATGTAAAGAATGTATGAAGAATCACTCAAGGGAATGTATTAATGGAATGGGTAGATTATTTATATATGAATAATAAGGGAACAAAGAGTGTAAATGATGAGGAGAAATGAAAAATGGTGTTAATTTAATAGATGGTAATATTAGTATCCCTAAGGTATAATCAATAAAGGAATGTTTAACTATGGAAAGTGTGGGATTTATGAAAATATATGTCTTAGGGGGAAATCTCAAGAAGTGAATTAACAAGGTGGTACAAGTAATGTTTTTTATTGATGATAAAGATACTATAAAAATAATAAGAAAGGATTTAGGTATTAAGGAATAAGATGACTAATCATAGTTAATGGATTAAGGATTAGGTAGAATGATTTTTTTGAATATGTGTTGTAATGTTATATTTATATAATTTATGAGGATTTTTCAGCATAAGTTTTTGATAACTATTTTCATGAATATGTTGAATGATGAAGATGACCTATAAATATTATTAAATTTCATCATGATATTTAATAAAAAAACACATGATTAAGGGAACATAACCATTAATTTTTTCATAATGATGAGATAAGTATGATGGGATAAAGAGATAATGGATATGAATAAATTAAAATGGATACTTCTTAGTAACTTGGAATAAATTAATTAGTTGTTGAAAATAATTTTAGTGCTATCATGGTCGGATTTTAATAAATTTTTTAATTTAATTAATATGTCTAATAATCTTTGTTTTATTTAAGGAATAAAGAATAAAATTGGTTTCCAAATTATTTAAATGGTTATTCAAGTTATTATCATGTTTCAAGATATTACATGATGAATGTATTCCCATGTTTTTTATGTGACAGTTAAGATAAATTTCATGTTATTTTAGGATTGATATTAATTTAAATTTGGGAATTTATTTGCATTATTTATAATTTTTTTTTGAAGGGTCATTTGGATAACCATTTATGAAAAGGATTAATTTAAACAATGGTTTGGGTTTTAAATATTAGTATATTTCTTCACTATATGATGATTTATTCATTTTTGACGACCAACAAAAATAATATTTTATTATGATAACTAGTGGTAAACGTAATACATTATCATTATATTATTGATATTTTCATCCTTTACTGATTTAGGACTAAAAAATTAATCTTCATTTTATGGATTTAGAGATAAAACTGAAATTAATTAAGAAATAACCAAACTATGTGATTAATCTTATTGAATTGAATGAAGTGAAGTAAGTATATACTCTATGTAAAATTCTTCATGTTCTGGAAAAGGATACAAAAGTAAAATGTTATCCAATAACTATCATTTCAGATTATATCAATTACCATTTTCACACCTGTTTAGTTTAAGGTCTTTTTGGTCTTGATTGTCACATGTTCATTAACATTCTAGTGATTAGTGATCTCTATCACTATCCATAATTATTTGAACATCATGCTTTTCTTCCATGTCCAAATAATAACTTTCCTCTTATTCTCTTCTATATTGAAACCTAGTGTATGTTATTACATATGAGCTTCACATATCCCATTCTCAATTTTTATAACGATGTTTTATTAAACCATCTTATAATGTGGATTTCCAACAATGATATTTTCAGTTTCTAAACACTTTTTTACCAATAAAAAGATAAAATAATGGGGATGATATTTATTTTGGAGGGGGGTATAATATAGCACCTAAATATTTTTTAGAATATATATTTTCAATTAAATTAAATATTTTAAATATATTTCTCTACATATAAAACTTATTTTATCTTGTATTACATGAAACACAGATTTTAGTTTCTGAAACACATAACTCCAAATTCAGCGTGTGTTACACACAACATTGAGTTCAAAAAAAAATGCGGAAAAATATTAAAGTATTATTATTTAATATTATAGTTAATACCTAGCTGTTGGAATACATGGTATAAATATAACTGACTAAATTAAGAAAATATGTGGTTGACTAATGTATATAAAACAAATGATTTAGTGTCCAATAAATTAGAAAATAAATAAATTAAAATAAAGTAAATGTTTTTCTGAAAAACTATTTTTATGCACAAAAATGAATTTTATATCAATAAATTAAAACGTTAAATTTTGTAGAATTATTTTAAAGAGATTAATATATTATATATTCAATAAAATGTTGTAAATACATCTTATGTGTTTTCGCTATAAACAGTATGAATAAATAGAATTCTACACTTAAAAAGGGTATTTTTCCAAAAAGATTTTTTTCCAAATTATTCACACTCATTTAAAAATTATAAAATTATAAATTTATAAAATATATTTGAGTAAATGAAGTAAATTTTAGAAATAATAATTTCAAAATTATATTGTGGTTATTTTTTGAAAATTTCCATGCAAGATTATTTTTTCTACTAATTGTGAAAGTACCTGTTTTTATTTAGAATTGTCATTTAATTTAAGTCATTTAAATACATAAAAATTATTTTAATATGGTTTTAAAATTAAATTAGTAAAATTATATAGATATTAATAAAATTTATTTTATTTTTATAAATTTAATGTTTATATAATTTTTTGAATCTTTTGAATATTTTCTCTTTAGAACCCCGCTTTCTCATCATGTCTTCACAATTAATTTTAAATTAAATTATTCCACTTTAGTGAATTGTCTTTGAAAAAAAAAATGGAATCTATAATTGTAATTATAGTAATTTATATTATCTAATAAGTTAAAATTAATTTTTTACTATAATGAGTAGTAAAAATAGATAAAATTAATTACCACTATAATAGTGAAATTGTTTTTTCTATGGGTTAATCTAAAAGAATAACATGTGAAATTATGAAGAAACATTTCCAACACAAATTTTATGGCCATATTTTTTTATCACCTCTGTGTTATTTTATTTTCTTGTTTTTGATCCTTATTTAATGTTAAAAAAATGGGTACACCTTTTTCATTTCAAAAATTACAATTGTTCAGTCAACTTACATAAAAAAGGTAACCCCTCTCATATCCTCTTAAATATTATAAAAACAATTATTTCAGAAAAAAACCCACCCAAATAAATTTATCACATCCCTCATATCATCTTACATGGATTATTTCATTCATAAACCCATCTAAGGAAGCCTTTTGGTGAATAATAAGAAGTCGTTCAAAGAATTGATAACATCCCCAATCAATAATTTCATTATATATATTCCTAATCCTCATTTTTTACTATTTAATAATGATTATATATTAACACTAGTATATTAAATATACTGAAATACTTCATAAACACATCCTTATAATCATTTTGGTGAAAAAAAAAGATGTTGTCAGAAGAAGAGGTAACATCCATATGGGAGCATTTTATTTTATTTCTTCCTACAAATCTTTTTATTATTATTTAATAATAATTATATAATAACAATATTATATTAAATATGTTGAGATGTTATTATTTTAATTTGATAACATAAATCCATCTCCTCTTCCATTAAATGATTTATAAAATCAATATTCTTATGTACGTCAGACTTATGCCTCGTGAACCGGTGCTATTTGTTTTCCATCACCACCTCTCACATATGGATATAATGATGGATTTATTATTTATGCATGTTATTTTTTATATTATTATTCTTATTTAATCATGAAATCATATATACATTGTTACTTTCCATTCCTTGGTATTAAAATAATGTTATTCTTGTGTACGACAGACTACAACCTTGAAAAGCTATGTGATTCATTCTTCACATACGATTTACATGAAATGTAATAAGGATAAGTTTAAATATAAATATGTGATATATAAGACAAAAAAATGAATAAATAATGGAAATATATTATTTAAAATTATATCATTTAATCCGTTTAGAAAATGGAAATAACGTTCATGCGTACGAACAACTTTCCAAGTCCGTGAAAAATGTATTTCATTTTCAATATCGAACTTTTATCATTTACTATAAATACATATATAATTAATATATATAATATATATATCATGTATATAATTATTTAAAATATGGGACTATGAAAATAGTAATAATAATTAAAATACCAAATCAAAACATATAGGAATAACAATGTAGTTATTACTCGAAACATAATGTTAACATGAAATTTTAATAGCTGTCTAAAAATAAGTATATGTAAATCATATTTTTTATATATAATTTTGGTTATTTAAAATATTTATAATAAAAATATATTTATTAAAAATTAGGTTTCAATTTTCATGAATTGATAAGTTATTTATGATAAGTTATTTTTGTCTCAATTTTATTTTTCATGAGACACAATCTATATTAACCACCTATATATTTTATGTGGTTTATATAATTTCCATGAATTTATTTGGTTTTTATTACTCTTGAAAATTATTTTTATTTATAAATAAATTTTATGATATCCCTTTCGTGGGGTTTATAACAAAACATTTACCAATGTGGTATAGTTTTTATGGTACACTCTCATTATTTATTAGGTCTGTTTGTGTTTTTTTCTTCTAGTGATGAAATAATATAGTTGATCACTCAATAAAATCATAAAATTTATTGTCCTATTTGAATGAAATCATAGAACATGTTTCCATTTAATTTTCCTCTCTTTATATACTCAATAGATAAAATGTTTTTTAATTAAAAAACATCTTTATTTTTTTTAGTCAAAATACATTTTTCCAGATCAATGTTTTCTAAAAATGTTTTGGAAAATGTTTTTAACAATATTAAAATGATTTACTAAAACAAACTTACCCTTGTTTTAATCTTTTCAAATTTTTGAATTTAATATTCATGTATGTTTTCAAATAATTCCTATCTGGATTTTACTCATAATTTGAATGAAATATTTGTCTTAACTTGTAAAATATGAAAATATTTTCCCACTATCCTGAAAATTATATACCTAAAATTTTCCTTTATATTATTTTAATTAATTTTGGAATAAAAGTATTTTCAAATGGTTAAATGTTTTGGAAAGGGGTTTTAATGTGGAAAGGCTATTTTCCTGATGAATTGTTCCTTGTCATCTCTCAAAATCCTTTTTCATATAATATGACATCCTGTGATGTTACATGTGATTCAATGTGGATATAATAAAATGATAAAACCTTATTATTTCTATGTATAGATAATTTTTATGTTGATGAAATGTTTATTAAAACTGTGTATTTTTCATAGATTATTCTATGATTAATTGATTAAAATGTTATGAAACCAATTTTCATTAAATTTTTTATTATGGGATTATACGATGAATGTTTGATGACATTATGGCAAACATCAATATGGTTTTCATTATGGGACAGATGTTACATATATCCCACTCTAATTCAGTTGGGTAAATATTTCAATATCATGAGATAATAATGGGAAACATGTTGATGAGCTCCATCCATTATGGTAAATAGGCATGTACTGATCCAATATGTGAAATAGGAGATCTTGAATCATAATAGGGAATAAGTGAAGAGACATGATCCACTATATTAATGGTCTTGGATGTTTAACAAGATAAATTATATAGGTTTAATTATTTTTGGTGGGGAAAAAGTATTATGACATGAGGTTATGGTTCATGATTTATCACTCTTATGGGATATGTTTTATCAAATGATAATGTTTTATTCCATGAATCATGTTTATGAACTAGACTAGTTAGGTATGAACTTTCTAGGTTATGTTCATAGTCACAGTCCATTTATGTTATCTAAGGCTTTAATATGATCATAGATTGATATCTATTATGTTTATCTTTACTGACCATCTATTATCCCCATTTATTATGTTTCCTTCCCTAGGTCATGAAAATGTATCAGGTATGATATTCTTATGAAGTTTGATCATTATTATGAACATAGTGAGAGAAGACATACCTAACTTATGGATATGTTATTTTTGTGTCTATGGCATCAATGGTGGTATCCATAAATAATTATTGAGTGGATTATTATGATATGTAATGAATATTTTTCTTTTAAGGTATGGTAGTTATTTTTTAGATGGTTGGGTATTTAGAAACATCACCGATATGATCCTTTATTTGTTCTGAATGATAACCAATGTTCAATGATTCATCTACTCCAAGATGGAGGAAATCCCTAATGAGCATAGATCAGGTAAGAATATTTGAATTCACATTATATTTACGATTGAGAGATTTAGAAATGATAATTTTCCTCTCATTCCATAGATAGTGATCAAAACTCATATTGAAGAGTTATTTTTTAATTATATTTACCATCATTTTCAAAATTTATGATCTTCTTCATATCATAATTTATTTTATCTATAAGGCAAATCTATGAACTATCATCCACATCATAATTCCATGATCCATAAATCACTCTAAACAACATGCTCATCCATGTTTTTTTATTCTTAGGTTGATATTTTTAAGCATAAATCATATAAAGAGGAATATTAACTCATATACATACATCATCTTTAGTCTATTTCTACCCATGGTTACTGTGACTTGATTCCCCATCTATTAGTGGGAAATTTTAAATATGAACCACCCTGAAACCATTATCGTGTATTGTTATCATACCACCATATCCTCTACCCATGATAAACATTACCTTCAGATTAGATAAAATTTTATTCAACGATGTTGTAATAGATTTTGAGTTACCAGGATCCTACTCATGTAGTGTATCACCATCCCATAAGCCACCTCTCACCTGTATATCTTTCACTATTGGATCACCATAATAATCAAATGATTTTTTTGATATTATCCAGTTTATTCTTCCTCCTACAATCATAATCCCTATGTTCTCACATATATCATGATTCACATTTAAATGAATGGAAACACTTATCTTTTGAATGGAAACAAATATTCTATGTTTCATAAAACAATGTAATTTTATCATACTCAATTTTAAAATTTATATCTTAATATTTAGTGGATAAAAGAACTATATCAATCAATTTTTTTGAGATAATATACTATCAAGATCTGAGTGATGTATCTAGACAGAACTAATTTAGTTTACCTTTCTCTTTGAATGGGGACTCCTACACATGATTCTATATCATGTAAAATTATCATGTAATATAAGACCCAATAAAATCATGAAATCTAAATCTACCCCTGAAAAGAGGTGTTCATAATAGATAAAGGGTCAAATCCAAATTATTAGTGATTACTATGGAAGACCATATAATCAAATATAGTTTTATGTCACCCAAGTATTTCTATATCAACTCATAAAATAGAAATAATAAACGAAAGAACCCAAAAACAATTGAGATACATATCAATCTAGTAAATCCACAAATAAATGAATTTTGTCTTAACATATCATTCAAATATTAGGTCTTCCCAACCTTTGGAAGATTAAGATGAGGAATAAGGGAGTAATTAAACATGTCTACAATTTTGGTTACCATATCTGAATTGGAAGATATATGATTAAATAAAATATTCTTCATGTTTCTTCATATATTATAATATCCAAAGGAAGTTAGAGGCTAGGTACCCATAACCCTAAATTTTAATTACATTTCCATCCCAACTTAATGAGCTCGATATTCATAACCTCTCATATAAAGAACATATTCCCATCTTTATACGATTTTATGACGATCAAAATAATCAGCCAAGGGAATGAAATATATAGATAACATTGATTACCAGATCCATTTCCATTAGAATCTCCATGAATATCCAATATTGATCATCCCCCCAAGATATACTAGTCATTAAATGAATATAAATCCTAAATTTTATATTATGAGAATTATATACAAGACACATTATCAGTATTTATAATGATCCTTACACATGACCCCAATATTGATGTAAATGGAAGGATTAGACTTATATATTAAGAATTTTATTTATCTGTTTATTATATATATGATAATTTGGTGTCTATGTGGATGTGGTAGTACGGTGATTATCTTCTGAATGTTAGAGGTTATTCCCACCAAAAAGGTAGGTATACACCACTTCATCTAAGAGTTTTATTCATTGATGTTATTAAAAGGTTGAAGGATATTATATTTACAAAACCCATTTCATAAAGAACTAGAAATTTATTGAATCAATAAAATATGAGGTATTTTTAAAAGGTACAAAAAGAATTTATTAGAGGATTATGTTATTAGAACTATAAGAATCATATAGAAGGGAATTTCAAAATCCAAGAATTGTGATGATTGTTCTATCATATTTTTTTTATTTTTTAAATGTATTTTGAAAATTTATTCTTATGGGATAATTAAACCAAATATATCGACTCTTAATGGGTGAGATATAAGTATAATTCTATGGTGGAGAGTAAATCATCAAACTATAGCATTGTCTTTCTAATTTTTGTAGTATGTTGTATGTTTTGGGTGATGTGTTGAGTGAAACTATTCAAAAAATTGTAGTGATTTAATATTTTATTCATTAGGATGTGGAATTTCATGATACTTTATATAATTAGAGTTACATGGTTCGTCTCGTGTTCTATCGAAGTATAGGGAATGTTCGAAGAATAAATGATATCTAAATTGAGTAATATTATTTCATTATCTATGGAAGCCATTGCATTATCCACTAGAATGTTAATTTTGTTTGAGTTTTAATAACATGGATATTATCATGAATAATCTCAGTGTATATTAAGTAACTGTAATGGTGATATGTTTTATGTGAGAAACTATCTTGTGTTCTAACTCTCAATTTGTAGTTTAGGTATCTCAAATAGATAACCGGGTAGTGTTCATGTGTATTTATAAATTTGTTTCATTATATCCATGATAGTAATATTTTAATGGTATTTTACTAATGTTGTGGATCATGTTTTTATGTGTATAGATGAGTTATGGAATTATTTTTTATGGAAGAATCTGTTAGTGTCATAGTTTTAAGCAGCTGGTTTATGTAAGAGAAAAAAACCAAGTGATATATAAATTAAATATTTTCATATGTGTTAAAAAATTATGGACTCACTCCTTAATAAAAAATTAAATTTAAGATATTATGAATGGGTATTAAGGGTTAATGTGGTATGATATTGTAAGGAGTCTATTCTAGGTAATGGGTGTATGTTATTCCCTTTTCATTAAGAGATCATGTATGAGATTTGATATTTTATTAAACTAAGTGTTATCAAATTATATTTAATGTAATGAGTACTTAATGAAGATGAGAAGTATTATTATGGAGAGTTTATAGTGCCCTATATTAATAAATCGTAGTGTAATCAGACTAAACTATGTTTGAAATTATTTTGTGTTGGTAATGTTTTTTTCTTATATGGTTTAGAAAGTAGAATAATGGAATTAAATATGTTTTATATAAATTATTGGTGGTCCTAGTGGTATTATAGAGGTTTGGGTAATGGTTGAGAGGATACTGGAATGTGATTTATGACTTTATAGGCCACCTATAACATGATGGCTTATCAATGGTTACCTGGTGTAGACTTCAGTAAAGAGGATGTCCTTACTGGACCACCAGGTACCTTATGTAGGAGTACTGTGTACTGTGTGGTACCTGTATGGTTTTTTAAAATAAATTAAAATAAAATTCGGTTCAAATATTTATCTATACACTTACCCATACATATCATATTCTTGAATAAACCAGGGTTCCTTAATGCCATTCAATATATTTGTCATTTCCATTTTCTCCCTCTATCACCTGCTTGTTTTATTCAATTATTTCTCCATATAATTTAGATGTACCCAATCACTAAATATAATACATCAATACATTATTTTGGTTATTTATCTTATTATTTCCCCCTAGTAAGTAGAAATTACTAATTTTTGACTTTCATGAATAATGTTGATTTAAATAATTTTGAGGAAAACCACCCACAATTGTGTATAAGTATTCACTTTAGAGAACATGTTAAGTATTATATTGCATTTCCCATAATAGATATGTTATCTCAAGCATGATTTCATGAATATCTAGGTTATGAAGGTATATTTGACCCAAGAGTTAACTGTTATGGAATGCGTTATTCATGTGAGGTTTAAAGTGGATTATAAGAACCATGAATGATTAAATACAATAGATAATGTGTTTTGGGATAGTTAACTGAATAATTGAATGTTAGGGGGATACATTTGAATTTTTTGGTAACAAATAATTGTTTTTATTCATTTATTATAGTCATATATAGCCTTGTGGGGTCTAATAAAAAGGTGTTTTGTAGTTTCTTATTAGGTTAAGAAACACATTTGGTGATAAGTTAGTTTAATATGATATTCCTTATCGTAATTTAGTGGAATAGAGAGGCTAATAACATCTATAGATGATACTAATAGTTATTTACAGTATATAACCACGTTCTATAATGTGTATAACCTTAATGTATGTTTATTGAATTCATGTCTAGTTAGTGATTAGTTGTATAGGGTGATCAGGTATGGTAACATTTTAATAATATGGGAAGGTGTCATAGACATGGATAAAGTGAGTTATGGTAACTAGATTATATATTCCATGGTTACACTAATCTCTTTTGAGCTATAGAGTGATGAATTTTAAGAGTTTTACTTAGATATTATACTTGTTAAAAATAGTGGTGTGAGTTATAAATACATTCCACCATTAGAGATGTACTTTTTGAAATAAGGGTATAATTAATACCGAAGAAATAATTTTTATTTAGGATAGTAAAAATTTATTATTCATGAAATGAATATAACATTACTCATTTATACTCATTAGTGTTTATATATATATTGGTGTGAAATTAAGTGAAATATAAATGGGAAATGTTTATATTTTTTTTAAAAAATAATTATAAATATTTTCGTACTTTTTTAAGTGAGTGTGAATATTGTTTCTGGAAATGTTTATTTTTTATTGTGATATAGTACAATTATTTTGATTATGATACTTATATTTTTCTTTATTTCATATAAATGTACATGTTTTTATGATATAAATGTGATGTATTATATAATAAAAATATATATTGAATGTATTTTCCATAGTTTTATTCTATATTTGAATATAATTTAAATGTTATGACACATATGATATCCTAATTATATAGATGTGGATGTATATTCTAGTAATTAATATATAAAATAAGTACATACTATATGTTTTTTGTGCTAGTGGAATGATTGGTATTATTTTAAATTATTTCTTTCGTAAAACCTTTAGATTTTTCAAAATATATTTTTTCAAATAAAGTTAATTTTTTTTGGTATTTTTCATTGTACACAACATAATTTTTAGATTTTGTTACATGCATCACTATTTTCATTTGTAATTACTTGTAATAAAAAGTTTATCATGCGTTACAGGGAATACAAAGTTCAACGAAAACGTGATATGTTATTAAAATATTATCATTTTAAAACGTTATTTATAAAATTGAAATTAAGAGGATATTAATGAATAAGATTAAAAAAATTATGAAAATATGTAGTTTAATCATGTATATAAAATTAATTCACTAGTGATAAGTTAATAATAAATGAAAATAAAAACCATATCAAAATAAAGGAAATCTTTTTTTCAAAATACCATTTTTATGTACACAAACATGTTTTACGTCATTAAATTAAAAAAAAATCGGTTAATTATTTTAATTATATTTATATATTTTATATTAAAATAAATATCTAAAATTCATTTTATGTGCTTTATATATAAGAGATAGGAATAAATAAAAATATGCACTTAAAAACTGTATTTTTTTAAAAAGTAGTTTTGTCACCTTTTGGGGAACTTATTTTAAAAATAAAATTTGAAACATTGAGAAAGTTTATTTAATAAAATAATCATAATCTATTAGGTCATAATTTCTAAATAATATTTTATTTAATTTTTTATAATCTTTTGAAAATATTATTTTGTTGGATTAACAGTGAAACATTATAAATTTTTATTGAAAAATGCCTTTTTATTTAAAATATTTATAATGATAAAATATTTTTTAAATAGTGATAAGTAAAATTAGTTAAATTATATATTAATTAATATAATTTTTTTCCTTTTAATAAATTTTATGTTGATATTGGATATAAAATGTTTATAAATTTTGGAAATTTTTCTCTTTGAAACCCTGCATTCCCCTCGGGTCTGTGGGATTAATTTTTAACAAAAATTTCCAACTTTTGTGAATCCAATTTTTAAAAATAGAATAAATATGTTTAATAATCATAAATTATATTATTTATTATTTACTACTAAATATTTTACCTTAATTAATAGTGAAATAATAAAATTAATTAAAATAGTTAAGGTAAAAATGAGTTTACTAGGGGTTAAATTGAAAAGATAAATATTAAAATGAACTAAAAAATTGTATCAAATATATTTTATCAATATATATGGAACATATAGTGTCTAATTATAGGTAATAAAACATTTTTACCCTTTTGTAATGTGAAAAACGAGGATAAAACTTTTTCGTTTCAAAAATTACAAGTTTTCCACTCACATCACTTATAAAAGGTGTCCCCTATCCTCTCTTCCTAACACATTAAAACCCATTTAGTTCATCCAAAACCAAAAAATACCTTAAAACATAAAACCTATCATTCTATATTCCTTAGTTTAGGCAAGAATCCAACCTAGAAATTATTTTGGTGAAAACATAAGAAGGATACATGAAGAAGATGAAATGTTCTTCAACAAGAATTTTAATTATTTTCTTCCTCCACCTCATTAAATTATTATTTAATATTTATTATATAATAAAGTAAGTATATTAAATATACTTAATTTATTTATTTTAATCTAATTACCTAAATCTATCTATACTTCAATCAATTGGGTTATGATATCATAGTTTGTGTGTACGATAGCTAACTGCCCCACAAACCGATGTCATTCATTTTTCCATTACCAAATCTCACTGTTGGGAGTGATAATGGATATAAATTATATATATATATATAATATTTATAAAATAATTTTACCTACTTATTATTATACATATATATACCTTTTTACTTTCCAATCCATAGGGGATATGATAATGCTACTCATCTGTATGACGGGGGACCACCTCACGAAGTGATGTGATTCAATTTTCAATAACTATTTACAAGGATGATAATAAGGATAAATATATGTGATATTCATGAATTTATTATGATATTCATGAAATATTAATCATTATTAAGGGATAATATATCATTTTATTTCTTCCCTTTTATCTCACTGAATGATGACATTGTTGTTTGTGTACGTGTTGATTACCACCTTCATGTAGTGATGCGACTCTCTTTTTCATAACCACCCCACATGGATAAAATGTAAATTTATATTTAGATAAATATTATGGTGTTTAAGATATTCTAGTGATTATTTAAAGATAATATATATTTTTTACTTCCAGAATGATTGTTGAAAAAATGAACTATTACTCATGAGAGCATACGACCTATTATCTCAATGATCACAATGTAGTTTATTTATCAAAAAACATTAATGATTTGTTTTAAAAGTATAAATTATTAATAATTATTATAATTATCCCATTATTATAAATATTTATTTTATGGTAACATGATCAATTTAATAGTACCAGACATAAAAAATTAAGATATATATAAAAAACAAATCTATTATTATCCAAAACGTTAATTTATCCTGGAAAAATTAATAAACAGGTATAAAAGGACATAAGTAAATAATAAATTGTATAATATATATAATAATGGTTTTGGAATATATTTATCATAATCTTTTATTTATTATACAGGATGTTTGAATGAGTGTGATGGAAGTTGATACTTACTACAAGGGATTTTGGTCTCAATTTTATTTTATATGAGACAAATTCCATATTCACCACATGTGTATTTCATACAGTGTTAATGATAATAATTATTTTATTTTATACATATAATTACTAAATTTATTGTAATTTACATATCCATTTTAGGATCTATCTTTAATGGGGTTTACGGTACAAAAGTTACCAAACCGGTAAGTGATTTTTGCGACAATTCCCCTTCTTTGAGACATATGATTATGTGATACAATTATCTTCTTGTATGAGTTTTTTATACATCCCATTTTAAATTTTGTATAATTAATTTATATTTAATCTGGATATTTTATTTTTCATTTAATTATATTCCATCATGGGGATTACATTCAAGGTTACCAATGTGGTAATGTTTTTATGTTACGAACTCATAATTTATCAGGATTGTTTATGATCACAATTCCGATGATAAAATAATATGATACGTATGTCAATACTCTCATGAATTTTTCATCCACTAGTTATTTCCTTTGAATATATTTTCCCATTCATTTCCTTGAACTTATGTACTCATGATTTCAAAATGAATATTTTAAAAAAAAATCATCTTTTTGGTTGAAAATCCTTTTTCTTCCAAAACCATGCTATTAAAAAATGTTGTAAAAAATGTTTTTAAAATTATTAAAATGATTTATTAATAAAATAAACATGTATGAATTTTTACAAAATTATTTAAATGGATATTTCATGTTGTTTTCAAAAATAATTCTCATTTGGATTTTACAAAATATATGAAACAAATCCTCATTTTAAAGTGTATACAATGGATGGAATTTACCACCATCATGAAAATTATTTTCAAAAAATCATTATTTATATGTTCTCTAGGTTATTTTAAAATAATATTATTTTCAAAATATTTTATATTTTAAAAAGTGTTTTTAAATAATACTTTATATTTTCCTTAAAAAATGTTTTAAATAATTTTTAAAGATTCTGATATGAATTATCATGTTTACTTACAAAGAAAATTATTCCAAAAATATTTTATAATGCAATGTTTTTATGAATTTATTTTCAAAGAAATTTTATTTTCCTTGGGAAACATCCTATGTGAATTATCGATCAAAATCATTTTCCATATAATATGATTTCCTTTGAATTTTACTTATGCTTTATTGGGAATATGATCTAAAGTTTATAATATTCTTATTTATCAAAATGGATTATGTTTAGGATGAAAATATTTCTGTAAAACAAGTTTCTCTTCCATGTCTAATACCCTGATAAAATTATTATGAATCATGCTTTGTTTTCCACAGGTCATGCACTGATGAAATGAAAAAATGATTATGAAACCAGTTTATTTTCTATATATAAGGTTAGGATGAAATGTATATGAAACCCATTTCATTTCATAGATTTTGATGTGATGAATGTTTTATGATATTATGGCTCACATATGTATGATTTTCATTATGTGATGGTGTTTATATTATAACCAATGAAAGTGGTTATGTTATAACTAATAACGGTGGATATGTTATAATAAAATATGGGTGAGACATATATCTACCTCTAATTAATTGGTTAACTAATTATCTATTATGGGACATATAGGAAAAGAATAGGTATTAGTCTTAGTTCAGTAAGGGACTCTTTCTTTCTATGATTGTCTTGGGAGTAATCTATGACTACCAATATGTTTTGGGGAGTGATCCTTGTCCATTATGAGGAAATTTATTTAATGAGGATGGTTGTGTGACCCACCAATGAGGTGTATCTTCCCATGGAGTTCCCTAATTGGATTTTTCAATGATCCATGACTACTATGGAATTGATTTTCTAGGCTTATGTGTATGAAAAAATTCCACATCTTATGGAAATGTAATTATCTAATGGATTATGATCCTTTATTTATTGATGACTCATGTCTTATGAACTACCAATATTTATTCCGTGACTAAATATTATAATCATTGATATACGAGGTTTGGTTTTCATATGTTATACTCAGGATTTCATACCATTATGTTCATATTATGCTTTTATATCTCCCTTTTAACTCTTATTGATCATATAATCTAACCCTTTCTTATGTTTTCTCTACCAAGGTTATAAGGAAAGGTTTATGCAGGTTATATTTATGAAGATTACTCAAGTGGATGATCTTTTTATGAGACTTTAGTGATATTTTACTAAATTGAGAAGATTTAGTTTCATGTTACCAAAGGACCTAAATAATTACAGTTCTCAAGAACATGTTTGTGTAATGTATTGAATATTTATTTACAATGATGTAAAACCCTTATATGAAAATCCTAGGTCACTATAGTTGGTATCAGATAAAAGGATTTGTTAACTAAAAGAAACAAGGATGAGAAAACCATAATGAGATTATTGGGATAGTTCTAAAGACATATCTGAGGATATCTCTTTGGATAAGTCAAAGGACAATTAAGTGTATAGTAAAATGATCTAGAATTATGTTTATAGATAGAGGAAGTTGTTTCAAAATAATTACCTGACTCTCTATATTCTATTAGTTGATGTCGATCACGAAAAAAGGTACATATGGGTAATAACATAAAAAAGGAATGACTGATATAGACTCAATCATCTCCTGGTGCCTGAAAATGGTCATTTCCACCCAATTGGTTTGTTACTCATAGGGAATGTGATTTACAAATTATTTAAGACTATATAATCCATCATGAAGGATTTAAATAGATTATGAATAAAAATTACTCTAGATAACATAATTTTTCATAGATTATAAAGAAGGTTTCATTATTTATACTTCCTATATATGATATTTCTTGATTATATGGTTCCCCACTATGATTATTGCTTCTAACAATAAGCTTTTTTAAGTCGATGGATAAATAATGAAGGAATTATGTTAATCAAAAGTGTGATGGAAAATTAAATAATTTTCCTCATGAGGATCCAAAATTTATGGAATATAGAATAAAAAACTCATTATTATGACTATAAAAGTTTCTCAAGCTATTAATCATTCTATATATAAAAACAAACAACAGAGGGAACAATATTATATTGATTCCTTCTTAAGGAAACACACACATTATTTAAGTGTGTCTTATTATCCACTAGTTTCAAAACTATGTACCGACACCAATGAAAATATATTTTCAATTATTTATTTTTTGGATAATTTGGAAATCATTTTTTTGCCTACAATTTGTAAGTTGAGGTATTTAATAGTGGACACTTATAAAAAATATGAGGCAACACGATGAAATTAACCCCATGGATTGATATTTGTTCAATAAGTATATTCCAAGTATTCTTTATAAGAACATATTGAAAGAGTTCCTTGAGATCAAGAAAAAATATGATGAATCAGTTGGAAACTTTGATGAAAATTTTATAGGAGTAGAGAGGTATGATTCTGGTATAATCATCCAACCTAAATGTAAGGTTTATTGATTCTTTAATAGATTAAAAAAATTCTAAAAAGGGTGTTACCATAAGAGAAGTAGGTTTCTATGAAGATATTTTTTGATGTGATATCAAGGAGGAAACATTATTTTAAGCTAAACATAAATCCATGGTTTTGATAAGAAGAGAAAAAAGATTTCAATGGGAAGTATAAAAACCACTGAGGGAGAAAGATGATCTTTCCTAAGCTCAACGTGTGGTGAGAAATATGGAGGAAATTATTTAAATATTACTAAAAAATTGTTCAAGGTTTGTTCATTTGGTAATTGATTTCCAATGTTATTGGAATAAGATATATAATGATGAAAATAGAGGGAAATATACAAAAAATTCACCAACCACACTCTAGTGTTTCAAATGAAATGATTATGGGAATTATGTGAATAAATTCCCCAATCCAGGATATAATGGGGATCATAAGACAAAACTACCTCTAAAGACAAGGGGAAATGGGATTTATTTCACAATCCTAATTATTGAAGTGAATAATGATAATTTTGGAACACTAATCCTCCAATCCCTAGTTGGGAATTTGTTGTTTGATTTGGTGTTAATTATCCATAAGAAAATATTATTATTCTTATTTTAGTGACACATTGTGTGATTCTGATCATTGATTATCTCTGTCTACATGGATTTTGGAATAATGAAATCACATTTTCTATTTTATCGAACAAAGGATGAACCCAAGCGTCCAATGGAAATGTTTTTGTTTATATTAAGAGGATATATAATTAATAAAGGGTGAATTATATTTTTGAACCATATATGTCTCTAGGTAATATTAAATTAAGTGTTATGGATACTATCATGGGATTATGAGTTTAGGTCTAATCGTAATGTCAATGTCTTTGTCATCCTTTTTTATGTTTTATGTGGTTGGAGTTTATCAATATTAAGGTTATTTTATGAATAATTTATGGAAACACAACCATTTTATTAATATATTTTAATGTAAAAGTTATTTAAGGATGAATGAATTTAAAATTTGTCAACGTATGATTAAATGTACTGGTAACTATTATATTTTATCGTGTCATTGTTATTGAGGTGATTGTGGGTTATAGTGGATCACCTTACATAGCCATCACACTTCATCGTAATCAGATAACACTTATCTCTTGATTAGATTTCTAGAATATACATTAATTAAGATTCATGGTTATATGGATCACCACATTAAATTTCATCTAATCTGGATACAAGGTTTTTCTCAATGATATAGAAAATTATACATCAATATCTTGATATGAAGTTGATCTTCATTATTGTGTATCATCCTTTTACAGATGGTCAATTTGACAGAATAATTCAAACCCTAATGGTTAGTGTAAGATATTATTCTATAGATTTCATAGGTGGTTGGAATCAACATATTCCTCAATTTAAGATGTCTTACAGTGATAGTATTCACTTAAGCTTTAATATAGACCATTGTGAATCCATTTATGGAAGGAATTGTATATCATAAATGTATTGGAATAAAACAATAAAAAGAATTTAATTTGGACATAATCAAGTTGATGAGATAGAATAGAAGGTTTGAGAAATTTAGAAATATGTGAGGATTACACATGTTTTATAGAAATATTATGTTGATAATCATCAATGTGGTCTATAATTTTATGATGGTGATAAGGTCCTTCTATGAATATCTCCATGGAAGAATTAAGGAAAAAATAATCCAAGTTATAACGGTCTAAATAAAATACTTGATCATATCAAAGGAGTAGATTATCCTTTGAATCTTTCACCAAACAAATGTGATGCTGAGGTTGTTTTTCTTGAATATCTCATTGGTAAGTATATTCCTAATCCATAATATGTACTAAAATCATAGTTCATTCCATTGGAGCATGATATTCCATATGAGGAGCAACCCATAGAGATTATGGATCAAATATAGAAATTTCTATAAAAAAAGACCACATACATAGTCAATGTTTTATGGTGAAGCCACTATATTAATGAATCAATTTGGTAACCTAATGATCTAATGATTTATAAGTATCCCTTGTTGTTGGTACCAAAGTATGTAATTTAGAGGGTGAAATTCATTTTAAGGGGGTAGAATGTAAGACCCTTATATTTTTTGAATTATATATTTTTCAAATCAATTTAATCTTTTGATATTTTGAGTTTCATGAAAAAATTATTTTTTCTGGAATTCTATGTTATTATATTATTTTCTTGTGTTACACATGACACTGAGTATTTCTTTTGTTACACACAATACTGTGTTTAAACAAAATGAGATATGTTTTTAAATTAGTATTTTTTAATATGATAATTTTCACCTAGATTTCAAAATGATGAGTATTAATAGGATTAGAAAATCATTAAAATATATTGTATACACATATATATATAAATAAAATTTTGGTGACTAATTAGTAATTAATGAAATATAAACTATTTTGAAAAAAAGAAAATATATTTTTTGAATAATGAATTTTTTTGAACACATCAACATTTTAATAAAATAAATTAAAAAATCCACTTTTTTTGAATGATCTAATTAAAATTAATATATTTTGTATTCAATTATATATTTAACTTCCATATTATGTGTTTTACATAGAGAAGATAATAAAAAATCAAATTTTATGCTTAAAACTGTATTTTTCTCAAAATTAGTTCTATCGCCTTCTTTGGTGCACTTATTTTAAAATTACATTTTAATGATTTTAGAAAATTTAGTGGAAAAAATAAAGTTCATTATTTATACCATCATATCATAATTAAATTAGGGTAAATTTTTTATAATTTTATGAAAACATTAAATTTTTGATGAATAGTGAAAAATACTTAATTTTAATTGAAAAACACATTTTAATTTAAAATAATTATAAATTTAAATTATATATTAAATTATTTTTAGAGTAAAATTAGTTCAATAATATTTATATTAATCATATTTAGTTCATTGTAATACATTTTATATTCATACTGGATATAAAAACATTGTAAAATTTTGAACATTTTATCTACGGAAAACCGATTTCTTATCACCTCTATGATGTTAATTTTATATCAAATTTTCAACTTATAGGAATTGAATTTCTCAAAATGGATTAAATATTATTATTATAAATTTATATTTTCTAATATGTTCAAATTTATCTTTTTACCAAAATTAATAGTGAAAATAATATTAATTAATTACCATAGGTAAAGTTAAAATTAGTTTTCAATGGTTTTAACATTGAATTTAAGTGAAAAAATGGGTTAAAGATTATCTAAAATAGATTTTATAGAAATATTTTGACCTTATAATGTATAATAATATAGAATAATCCATTTTGGACCAATTTTCAATGGGTAAAATATGGGAATAACTTCTTGTTTTGAAAAAATACAAGGGTGGCCCTCACCTGACTTCAAAAAGAAAACACCTATCCAATCTTAGTCTCACATTAAAACTATTTAGTTTTGGAAAATTACTTCCAAAATACCTTCCAAACATCCCTCATCTCCTCTTGGAAGTCTCAGTTTTAGAATAAATCTAACATATGATGGATTTGTTTTTGAAAACCTAAAGAGGATACATGAAGAAGAGGTGATGTCCTTCAATGAGTGTGTTTATATTATTTCCTCCTCCACCAAATTAAATTATTATTAAACCGTTATTATGTAATAATATGATATTATTTAATATCATGAGCGGTTTTTATATTAATTTAATGACCTAATCCATCTTACATCCATCAATTTTTTTATGAAATCATCATTCATGTGTATAGTGGAATTCCACCCCACTAACTGATGTCATTCATTTTTCCATTAGCACTAATCATAGTTGGGTATGATGAAGAATATAATATATATATATATATATTATATTTTTATAAATTAATTATATATCTTCATTTATAATATCATATATCCCTTTTTTACTTTCTATTCCATGTGGGATACGATAACATTGCTTGTGTGTACGAAGGACTACCAAATCATAAAGTGATGTGATTTTTTTTAAATCAAGATTTACATAGATGATAATAAGAATATGTATATGTAATATTAATGAAATAAATATTCTATTCATGGCCTATTTATCCTTCTAGAAAAGATAATATATCATTTTCCTTCTAACATTTTCACTCATTAAATGATTTTATCATCATTCGTGTATGTGTGTACTATCAACTTCAAAAAGGGACGTGACTCCCTTTTCATAAGAAAACCACATGTAAGGTATGTAAAAGTATATTTAAAGAATTAGTATTGTATTTATTATATTATTATCATTATTTAATGTTAATATACTACCAACCTACTTTCCATAATGATTGTTGAATTATAGAAACATTACCCATGTGTACATAAGACTTTCCATCAACTTGGTCTTAACAAAATTCTTTTCTCAAAAACCATTTATAATAATTTAACTCAAAATAATAATTTATTTATAAATATTATAATTAATTCATTATTATTATTATATATATAACACCTCAACCCTAGAATTCTAAAGTCGGTCCATTGTTTTATTATATTGTCATGATTACAAGGTATGAAATCCTGGAGGATAGATTTGATAGGCTGTCTAGGATAGATAAATTACATACATGATACCTATAATACATTGATAAATTAGAAATAAAAAATTAACACATAACATTAAAATAAACTACATCTACAAAATCTTATTCCGAGATTTATTCTACACAATCAAGGGAAAGGAAACATAATACGGGTGAGATCAAATTCTCAGTAAGGGTAATAAAAATAGAAATAATATCGAATAAATAGAAATAAATAAACATGGAATGTTAAATAACTAATAACACATTCCATCAAAATAACTAGATTGGGAAAAATCAATATGGTAAGGTAATAAACTAAAACACATCACATTTAATCAATGATATGAAAATTAAATGTATCCATATATATGTCAATGCAAAATATTATGGATGAATAATAATTGAAATATATATAATGTAAATTCTTATTTATTATATTTCATGTCTTAGGAACATGAGGAACTATACTGTGAAGATCCATCCATAGGAATTTTTAAAACTAGAGGTAGAAACCTGTTCAACTTGGCAAACTTAATCATCTCATGAGAACCTTTCCATGCATTGAGGAACTATATAAAGTCCCAAATCCACCCATTATTGAATTTAAAAATAATTAGTCATATCAATTAATAAATTTAGTAAACATACTATATGAATTATAAAATATCCATTTTTAATAAAGGGTATGTATTTATCAATAATTCCCCACTTAATTAAATAACTTTCCATGTAAACACCGTATGTAAAATGATATATAGATTATGAAATAATCATATCCATCATATGAAAAAATAGATATTAGAGGAAATTTCAAATAAAAAATGATTACATAAAATTTATTACTTGCGTATAATGTTTAAAATCCAAAAAATTAAGTTATATGGAAAAGAAAATCATTAAGAACGTTCTTGTGGAAAATAATATTTAAACATTACAAATTGTCACATGCCACTTCGAATCATTGAAATCATAATACCCATGATGGTATGACATTAAATGAAACTTATAATATCATTAGAATAAAGATATTCAATATATTAAGTGTCAAATGGAATTATATACTCCTTATAAAAGTGAGTAGGTTCTCAACAACAAATATGTCTCAGTAGAATGTTAATTGATAAGAAATCCCACAACATAACATTTCGTTTTTTGTGTGTGGTAGTTATCCTCTAAGACAGTGGTTTTAAATATTTTAATAACTTATTCCAGAACCATAATCATCTTTATAATATCATATATTAGCTTTATATAAAATTTTATTACTCGTTTGTTAACAATCATTCGTTATTTTAAATATTGAGTATTATTTGCCTAGTTTTATCTAGTTTATTTTCAATTATCAGTTAATGTAATGATTAGTTAGATAATTATTTAATAATATATAATTTAAAATATTACTAAATTATAATATATATTCATTAAATATATATTTAAAATAATCCATAATATTTTGAGATAAGAAATGAAGTGCACTATTCATAGACGCGGTAGGTTGTATATACAAATGAATTCTAATTCCATTTCATTGTCTTATTAAAATAATGAAACGTAAATGATACATATGTATATAATATTTCTTGTATTATTAATATATCATATATTTTACATAGTATCATTAAATTTTTCCATAATATGTTCAATGTACATCCTGAACGAATCACATCACTTTGAGGGGAATTTAGTCCACACTTCCACAAATGAAGTTATCTTATTTAAAAAAAATGGAATGTATTGAGGTATATTTTATAAATGAATTAATGTAGTATAATGAAATTATAAAAATAATATATATCATAAATAAATATATTTTACATCGTAATTCCAACCATGGGAGGTGGTAAAGGGAAAAATGAACAATCATTGTTTCGTGAGGTGGTAGTTTTTCGTATACATAAACAATTTGTTCGTTATCAATTATATATAAGTTTAACAAAGTTTAAGTATAAATTTTAATATAAAAAATTCCTAGTACATATTGGATACTTATTTTTTTCTATAATCAATAATAAACATATTTTTGGGTGTAGATAATGGAAGTGAAACTAGAGATTTTGAGAGAAGACGTTACATATTAATCGGGTAACTCTATTTGGTTTGATATAATGGAATCCTTGGAATGATTCCATATCAAGGGAAGGATTAGGGGATTAGGGGATGAATTTTAGGGTGATATATATGAAGATATTGGTGAATCTAAATTGGCTTGAGATGTGTGAGGATGTGGGAGGAGAGGAGGCCTTTTTATGGTGGAGGAGGAATGACACTTTTGTAATATTTTAGAAAAGGAATTCTATACACATTTATTACATTGAAATTGGATCCAATAATGAAGAATATTATAAAAAATGGAGTAAAAGGTCTAAATATGTCCATCCAATTGATTCTGGAAAAGTTTCTATGTCATTTAGTCCCTTAATATTGATTTTTAGTACCTTATTTATTATAATTTTATCTTTTTAATTGTAATTAATTTTAATTATTTTCACCAATAATTTTTTGTGACTAAATATGTTGACCTTATAATTCATTATAAATTATATTGATTCAAAATATGGAATACATTTTTTTAAATTACAATCACATATGTGGAAAATATTAATTTAAATTTAATCCCTCAGAAGATACCATAATGCAGAGATTTAAAGTAAAAATATCAAAAAAATCTATGTTTTTATTGTCAATTTCAATGTGAAATTTAATAAAATGACATAAAATATATTAATTTATAAAGATTTTATCTAATTAAACAATAAACCCAATCTATTTTTTGTCCTTATAAATAAATTAGATTAAAAAGAAGTTTTGAATTAAATTTCTATATTTTTCTCTATTCATTAAAAAAATCATCATAAAAAATTACAAAAATTCACTACAATATAGTTTTTCAATTTATATTTCAAATATTAATATTATTTTAACATGTAAAATTAGTCCAAGGGTCAAATTTTTTATTTAAAATTGGTTCTCCATCAAAATCTAGCAAAACTAACTCTTTAAATATATAATATTTTGTATGTATTATTAGGTCTGTTATTATTTTATGCCTATGAAATATAATGGAAAAATATAATTTTTTTATTGAATATATAATATATATATATTTAATTAGTAACAATCAAAAATATTAATTCATTTAATTCCTTTGGAAAGACAACTTTATGAGTGTGAAATTAATAAAATGTTTCTTTATATTCAATCAGTTTTCATATTCATTAATAATTAATTTTAAACAAATGAATTAATTAAATATTTGGGTAAACTATAGATTTTTATAAGATATTTACTAATATTTATAAAAAATATTATAATAGCTTGGTTAATTTTTATTATATTAACTAATAATATTTTAATAATATTTCTTTCTCAGAAAATCAGTCTCACCTGAAATGTATACTCTAAATTGGTGTTATGTGAATTCACCCATATAGAATATATCAAATATATTTAAAATAATAAATATATTTTAATGTATTAGGGTATTATATTCCCTTACACGCTCAATTTTGTGTGTTATGAACACTCTTAAATATAAGGTTTTTACTTTATAATTTCAGGGTCTTACATTACCCCCACATTAAATAAATATTTCCCTCACAATCTAAATATGATTTCGGCGATATAGGGATTGAAAACAAACTATTTTTGAAATACCCACATCGGAAAAAGAGTTAGTATCACATATTATTAATAAGATAGAAAGGAAAGTACCATGGTCATGTAAAAAGGTTCCCTATTAAGAGAATATAGGTGGGATATAGAAACATAGATATGGGAAAAAAATCCAATAATCAAGTCCTGATGGAGAATCCAATAGAAAATGTTTAAATGACATTTTTGACCATAAAACCATAAAAAATTGTTGTGAATAAAGTTCATTTATATAAAAAATGGAGATAATAGGAAAAAACTCTCTATGACTATATGTAAATAGATGTTTCTATAAAAACAATATTATACATTGATTATGCCTTTTACTATTTCTACATAATATCATAGCATAGGATACATCATATTGTAAAGCAATACATTACCCTATAAAATATCATCAAAATATGAAGTTGAACCATTTTATAAATGATTAATTTTTTCAACCTAATACGATTCAAACACTTTGGTTGTATGGTAACTGATTTTCGAAATTGAACTTATCATTATCCTTAAATCAAAATGAAGTAGATCTATAATAATCTCATACCAAATATATGAATAGATTCATCATGTATTATCTTGAAATATGGTAATAAACTCAATTACCACAATACTTTACTAGAGAGATTCATTCTACATTATTATTTATGTAAAATACGTGTTATTGGATATATTCGTTGAATCCCGAAGTGTTGTAAACACCATCATTGATATCATAGGCCACTTTTTGAAAAGTCATTAATTAGGTCCACGGTAGTCAGAACATATCCAAATCGATCATTTATTCATCCTTATCTAAAAATCTATAACATATTAAGGGTTCTCTTTCCATCAATCATGTGTTTTTTAAAAAATTTAACTTTGTACTGAATAAATTTTCTTGGTACAGTTTAACATATTATCAAAAATATTTATTGAAAAGGTATTATGGTAAAATTATTATAAATTTTATAATTCATATGATGAGAACATAATCAATGAAATAAATTTACAACAAATTTGATATACCCAAATAAAAATGTACATTAATCATTTCACTATGGTTGTGTCAATGAATTATGATCAACCTTGATACCATATCTTCTTTGAAGGCATATTCCATTCATGCTTAGGGAATTATTTTTCATATTTACCCATCTCTTTATAGTTGTAACACTGAATCGAAATATTTTACATCTTCCCTTTTTTTACTTTTTCTGTGAGACCCTTTTCTTTACACATATAAAAAACTTCATATCATTTAAAGCATTTACCAAGGTGATTATTTTACAGCAGTCATAAGTTTGGAAAACCTTATTTTCCTTCTTCTTATTTGAATAATTACCTTTTTATGGTGTTTAGAAGACCTCATCTCTCTCGGTTTCCTTTGAATATATAGGATATTATGAATTCATTATCTATTATGATGGAATATAAAACTACCTCTTTGTAGGATGAAAATGTCTTAGAGACCAATTCCCTTCGTAGATTTTTCATATCGGGATTAAAGGAGTGGTCAATCATGTATTTCATATTTCATTTGAAATTCATAGAATACCTTGATAACGAAGAAAATGTTTCTTCATACTCCACAATAATTTCTTCTTTATTTTTCTTTGATATAAGGAACCTTAATTTTATCTCAGTTTGTTTATCATGAGGGAAGTATTTATCGAAGAATGTCTCCCTAAAATTCATCCATTCCATGATTTCTATTTTGTCCTTCCTCTATAGTAATCTAAATCAAGCACCACCACTTCTCAAAATCAACTCTGAGAAAATATAATTAAAGTGTAACAATTTCCATTTCATTGAATCCCATGTCTGTAAATATCTTCTCAAAAGACTTATTCCATTCCTCAGATTCCATTAAATTATAAGTCCCACTAAATGATGGGGGCCTATACCACATAAAATGATCCAAATTAGGATATTATTTATGTGGTATAGGTTTCTTCATTCAAGAAATATTATTTTTCATAACATGACTAATCTTCCGTAATATATTCACAATTTTCTCAACTCTAATACCAGCTACATTGACATTCTTATTAGGGGAACCTTTACATTGGACATGAGTATTGATACCATTATTCCTTATAGAAACCATTTATAAATAATGAAATAAAATATTTTATATCCTAAAATTATAAAAATTATATAACTCTAAACATGGTATAACACATAACATAAATTTTTCCACTATAAATCCTAGAATCATAAACATTAGTTAATTTGGAGAAATATTTACTTTAAAATCCTTCATAATGACACGTAAAGAAAAATGTGAAATATCCAATCAATATCCCCTATGATTTTCAAACCAAGTGCACTGTAAGGCCCATTGTTTTGTTCTAGGTTACACTAATTTAGGCCCTACACACCTTGTTAGGGTTTTTATTCCTAAGTACATTTGTTCAATAACCACGACCACTTTTAATATCCAGTCATGGATGCATTTCTAGGAGTACCAACATAATATCTACCTCCCCAAAATTATTGGATGTTCCTATATACTTATACTCAATGTCAATATTAGGGTTATGTTATTTATTTTATTTTTTCTAAATCTAGTTCCCAAGGATACTTCTAAACCTTTCTTTGATCAAACTATAACTCCTCAACCCTAGAAGCTTAGAGTCGATGCATTAATTTTTTTACTTTAAAATGAATACAAGAAATAAAATACATAAGATCCTATTAGATTACCAGTCATGGAAATAAATATTACATACATTATACCCATTATATATTTTGAATTTGGAAATAAAAAAGTTCTACATAAATGTAAAATATACTATATCCTTGAAAACATACTCAAATTTTTTTCCTCATAACCTGGGGAAATAAAACATAATAAGGGTGAGATTAAATTCTCAATAAGGGTATGTAAAGAAAAAAAATAATGAATCAATGAAAAATAGACCAACATGGAAAGGTAAGTAAATAATAACACCATCCATTCAAATAACTAGATAAATAAAAATATATAAAGAAAGTTAAGAAAATAAACCATGTTTTATTTAATCAATTAACTGAAATTTTAATGTATTTATAGATATGTCGATGAAAAATATCATGGAAGAATAATAAATTAAATGTATATGAATGAAATTATTTATTATTCTACATCATCTTTGAGGCACGTGAGGACCTATACTATCAAGATCCCCCTATAGATAGTTTAAAACTACTGGTAATAACATATATAATTTTTCCAACTTAATTGTCCCATGAGAATCATTCAATGTGTCAAGGAGATATATAAGGTATGGGATCCATCCATATTTACATGAAGAAGTCATTAGACATATCAAAAAATCAATTTAATCAATACATAATATTTCTTATCAACTATACATATTGAATAAAATAAACATATTTATCAATAATTCCCAAATTAATCAAATATTTTTCAAAGTAAACAAAATATGTAAAATGATATACAGTTAAAAAATAATAATATCCATTTTATAAAAATAATGATTTTCACAGAAATTTCCAAGAAAAATGATTTCATTAAAATTATTTTTTCAATATAAGGTTAATAATAACAAAAGGAAGTGAGATTGTAAATATAATAATTAAGAAAATTATAAAGGATAATTTACTTTAAACATTACAAATTACCCCATACCACAATGAAACATTTAATTCATAATCCACAAGAAGGTATGAAATTAAATGTAACTTATAATATCATTAAAATAAATATATTAATGATATTATTTATCAATTTTATGTATATACACCATATAAAAGTGAGTTGGTGCGTAAAAAATAATAATTATCAATGGAATGTCAATTGAGATAAAATCCCTTATATCAACCTTCATTTTTGTTGTGTGGTATTTATACTATTTTATAGTGGTTGAATATATGTTAATAATTTATATAATAACCATAATAATGATTAAAATAACATATATTAAGTATTTATAAAATTTTGTTACCAGTTTGTTAAGAGTCTTTCATTATTTTATATTTTTTGGGTATTAATTGCCTAGTTTTCTCAAGTGTATCTTTACTTGTCATTGATTTTAATATTAATTCGATATTGATTTAATAAATTTTAGAATTTAAACAATGAATTAATTTTAAAATATTTTTAGTACATATTTATTTATAATAATCCATAATATTTGAAGATAAGAAATGATGTGCACCTTTCATTGAAATGGTATGCCATACATACATGTGAATTCTACTTCCATTTATATGTCTTATTAAAAGAATTATATATAAATTATAGATGTGTATATAATATTTTATATATAATATATATGTAATATATGTTTCATAGGTTCATTAAAATATTTCTTAATACATTCCATGTGTACTGTGAATGAAACACATCACTTTGAAGAGGTGGTAGTCCACACTTCCACAAATAATGTTATCATATTTACACAAAATGGATTGGATAGAGGTATGATTTAAAAAATAATTACAGAAGTATAAATAAATTATAAATATAATATATATAATAATTAAATATATTTTCTTTAACAATGGCCACCATGAGAGGAGTTAAATGAGAAATGAACAATCATTCTTTTGTGAGGTGGTAGTTCGCTATACACATTAACATTCTGTTCGTTATCTAGAAAATGTAAGTGTGTATCTGTGTAGGTATAAATATTCCCAAAATAATATCCAAGTATATTTATGAAATCTATTTTTTATATAATAATGGAATAAAATGATTTTAGGGGGTTGATAATTGAAATGAAACAAGAGATCTTGAGAGAAGATGTAACCTCCAAATCAGGTATCCTATTTTGGTTTGTACATAAAGAGTTCAATGGTTTGCCTCCTAATCAAGTTTTTTATTCTAGGATTAGGGTAGGTATTCTTTGTAGCTATTTGGGAATATATTGGTTGAGACAAAGTGTCTTGAATGTTGTTAGAATGTGGGAGGAGAGGGTGTCTTTTTTTAGTTGAGGAGAGACACGCTTGTAATATATTGGAAAAGAAATTAAATACATGAGTTTTACAATGAAAAATGAACCAATAATAGATATTATTCTATATAAGGTATTATAGGGTGTATAATTTTAGTAAAATGGATTTTAGGAATGTTTTCAAGTCATGTGGGTTCTTGAGTTTGAGGTTCAGTCCCTAATTAAGCATAATGTTACCTTAATAGTTATAATTAATTTTAAATAAATTCACTAATATTTTTTGTTAAAAAAATAATTTTATCCAATTAAACATGATTAATTTTTGTTTATTATAAATATGGAATTCATTTTTTCCAAATTCCAATCACAGATGTTGACGAAATTAATTTAAATTTAATCATGCAGAGGGGACGATAATGTGGGTTTTAAAGTAAAAACATTCAAAAGTTTACTATGTTTTATAGTAAATTTTAATGTGAAATTAATTCCAATGACCTAAATTGGTTTAATTGATACAAATATGGTACAGTTAAATTTTAAACCAATCTAATGTATACTTTATCAACATAAATAAATTATATGAAAAAACACTTTCGAATTAAATTTTGGTATTTTTTTCTATTCATTAAAAAATACATTAAAAATGAAAAAAAATTCAAACGAATATAATTTTTATGTTTATATTCTAAATATAAATTATATTTTGAAATATTAAATTTAGAAAAATTCTAAAATTGGATTTTAGATGGATTTTCCATCAAGATATGGAAAATGTTTGTTTATAAAAATTTATTATTTTATGTGTTATATTGGATTTGTTGTTATCTTATGCCTATAAAATATAATGGATGAATATAAAATGTATATCATTTAATATATAATATATATTTATCATTAATATCATTTAATAATAAAAATTGATTTAATTTATTTGGTTAAAATATATTTCTGAGTGTACAAATAAAAATATTTTCTATTATATGCAATCGGTTAACAAATTTATTTCCTATCAATTTACAACCAATGAAATAATTTCATATTTTTATAAACAATATATTTATATGGGATAGTTAATACTATTTATAATGACTCCTATAACTGCTAGGATATGTATTATTATATTAAATATAAATATTTTAATGATATATATTGGTTCAGTGAAACTCATTCTTGCATGTACTATAAGCTTTCAAAGAAAATCACTCCTGTGTATAACACAAGCTAACTCATTATTGAATGGATTTAAAAATATAGATATTATAAAATCTATTTAAAATAGTAAACATTTTTTATGGTACCTAGGTATTATATTCCCTTATGTGTTTGGTGTCGTGCATCATTAACACTATCGAATATAAGGTTCATATATCAAAATTTTTGGGTGTCACATTGTAGGTAATTTGGACATGATCAATATAAGTGTACAAATAATAAAAAATAAAGACATTTATGAAAAAATTAATTTATTACAAAAAAAAATGACATTAACATGGAATTATTGTTAAACATGTATGAAAAGAAATAATTAAATCATATATCGTATGATATATATAATATGGTTATATAATATACTTATAATAAACTTATATTTAGAATATAGGAGGCTCAACTGAATGTGAGGAAATTCAAGACATAATGTATAGGATTTTCTTCTAACTTGTATTTTCTATGAGACAAATTCCATATTCACCGCTTTTTTCTTTTAGGTTGTGTATTTATTTCCCATAAATTTATTTATTGTTGTTTAAAATTAACATTATTGTTATTTTAATATCCATTTTCAGATCTCTCTTTTATGGGGTTTTAAGTTTCAAATGTTTCCAAACTGTTGAAGTATTTTTGTCTCTATTTTACCTTATTGACACATATGATTATGTTATACACTCATCATATTGTAAGAGGTGTATAAACATATCCTTTTATATTTAATTTCATGAATTTATTTAACCTCATGCTATTTTATTTTTTCTTTAATAGTATTCCTACATGTAGATTACTTTTCAATGTTACCAAAGTGGTAAAGATCTTATGATACAATGTCATCATTTATCAAGATATTTTATGATCAAGATTAAAAGGATATAATCTTATGATCCATATCTCGTGATACTCCTAAATTTTAATATCCTCCATTTCTATCAATAGAATACATTTTTTCCATTAATTTCCTTTATTTATGATTTAAAGAGTTTATAAATAAAGTTTTTAAGAAAAAATATCTTTTTGACAATAAAAACTTTTTCATCAAAAACAATGTTTTATAAAAAAATAAATAATATTTTTAACATTATTAATATAATTTATGAAATTAATTTTTATCCATGTTTAAATTTTTGAAAAATATTTTAAAATGATCATACATGTCACTTTCTAAAATAATCTCCATTTTAATTTTAATGATAATTTGAATGTAATATTTGTTTTAACATTTATAGAATGAATATATTTTCCCATCATCATGACCACAATTTAATTTTAATATTAATTTATATTATTTTGAGGTTATTTTAAAATAAATTCATTTTAAAATAGATTTATCTTTAGAGAAGTTTTTTTAAAAGCAGAAAAATCCTTTATCTCAAAAAATAGATAGTTTTAAATCATTCATTATATGTTTTATTATTTATTGTAAATGAAATGGATTTAAAAATTATATTATAATTTTTAGTTCTAAAATGTGATTTTGAAAGAAACATTATTTTTTTTGGAAATGTTCCATGTGATTTATCGTTCAAAATCATTTCTAGCTAAGATGTCATCGTTTCATGTTACTTATTCTTTTATGGAGATATGATCCAAGTGTACCATTATTATTATTTATCTGAATGTTTTATATTTATTATGAAAATATTTTTATGATAAAAATTTATCTTTCATAGATAATACTAGGATAAAGACCTTATGAAACCCACTTCACATTCGAAGGGTTACTATTTTTGAAGTAAAGAAATGATTATGAAGCCTATTTAACTTCCATAGGTTATGTTATTGTGAAATTTTTATGAACCCAATTTAATTTAATGGTTTCTAATATATTGAATGTTTTATGTTCTTTTAGAACACATATGTATGAATTTCATTATTTTACTATGGTTACATTTTAACTGATGGCAGTGGTTACATTATAGCCAGGGATGGTGGTTATGTTATAACCAGTTATGGGTGGGAGAAATATCTCTCCCAAATGTATTAGGTAAAGATTTATATATGATGGTAAAGAAAAGAAATTTATATGTAGTGAACTTGTTTTTGTAAGGGACTTTATCTGTTGTGATGGTATTGGGTATGAACCAAGGCTACCATGATGGTTTGGGGAGTAAACCAATTCCACTGTAATGAATGGTCTTCCACTAGGGATGGTGTTATGCCCCACCTATGAGGTTTAGCCGCCCATGGAGTACCCTAATAATTTTGGGAAATGTGATTTGACTACTAATTAAATAATTTATATACTTATTTATATTCCACAATTCCATGTCTTATCCAAATTTTATCCTCTCATGGATTATCTTCTTTTATTTCCATACAATTCATGTCTTCTGAATTTTCAAGATTTATGCCATTACTAAAAAATTTGATTATTGATATAAAGGTTATTGTTTCGATATGTTATTCACATGTTCTCAAAACCTTATTACAATGTTATGATTATATGTATCCCTTTTTTATTCTTAATGAGCATCTAATATTTCCCTTTATTATGTTTCCTTTACCTAGGGTATAATTAATGGTTTATGTAGGGTATTTTTATAAATATTACTAAAGGGGAAGATATTTGTGTGAGGCATTAAAGATAATTTAACAATTTAAAAAGATTATGTTCCATGTTTTTTAAGAAATTAATCATTTATGTTCTTTAGAAATTTATTGAATATTCCATAAAAACTATGTAATATCCATATATGTAAAGTCTGGGTCACTATAATTATGTCAAAATATTTTGATGGATATTTCCTAGGTGACGGTGACAATGGAATGGAATGTGTCCACCAATTAAAAATATATGATAATGGTATTTGAATACTTTTCTTTTGTTCATATATTCCCTTCCCCTCAGAAGATAGACTTATAATTAGATTGAGTTCATGTAATATTCCCACATTCCCATGGGATGGAAATAATTCTTCACTTATTATTTCTTATAGATTATCATGATTAGCTAGAAGATGGTGTAATTTATTCTTAATCACAACATGAACAAGCTATAGTGGTTTCCTAGTTATTTTTTAATTATATGGGAAAATTTAAAAGGGGTTTTAATTTGTTTTACTGAAGATATAATACAAGTATGGTTTATTGTTACTTCTAGATGGGTCGTTGTGTTTCTATTTTATACTACCACTAAATTCCGTAACATGTATTTTATATAGTTTTATTTATAATGGATTAAGTTAGGGACATCATTAGAGGTGTATTATTGAGTTTTATTACCTACACCCTATATATATCTTAAAGTATATTTATTTTTACTTGTTTAATTTTAGTTATTAGAAGGTATGGAAACTACAAAATTTCATGGAAAATTTAGGAACTATCTAAGCCTATATAATACATAGAAAACAAGATCTCTATGATGAATTGAAGTTTGGAAGGATAGTATTAGTAGTACATGTTATTGGAATATCACTATTCATTACATGTTAATTATTTTGAGTCCATTTGAAGTATGATATCTATTTTATATTTGAAAAAATAAAAAATTTATATTCGGATTACTGATTTTTTATTTAATGCATTCACGTAGGGATTCATTATATTATCATACAAGCTTAAAAGGTACTCCCTGGTGTGTGGATCATTTATTTATTTTGGTAAACATCTATTATAAGGAAAATACACATCAGGTGTTTGTTATAATATAAAAACATTTTATTTTTTCACTCCAAGAGGTAAAGTAATTGTCAAATAATGGAATCAAATCCTTGGTTCTAGCCTCTAGCCTCCAATAATTTGAAAATTTGATTGGGGTTAGTGGAATTCCTAAACAAGTTGATAGAAGATATGAGATGATTTATTATACACATGATAATAAAATATGATATATTAAAGGAATAGAGTAATATATTATATATATGAAATGGTAAAAACAAACCATGAAATAAAAAAACCATGTTGTGGTAACCTTAAAAATTCCATGGTTTTCAATAGGGAATATTATTTTAGGAATGATCTATATCAAACATAAGTATTTCCATAAAAACATGTCTAATATATTTATCTCAACACATCACATGTATAATGATACAAAATTTTTAATGAAATGGAGCATAACATTGAAACAAAAAGAATGTAAATTTTATATATCCATACCTATATATTCGTTATTTTACATGTTAACAAAATAAATAGATTAATATATCTCTTTTCTTTTATCTATGTAAATAAACACACCACATGTATCAAAATTAATCATATGTATTAATTTCCATTGTATTAATAAATGGAAGGCTCAAATATTATATCTATCATACAAGAGTATAAATAAAATATTCATTATGAAAAAATCACCCCATTTCACACAGTATAACTATTCAACCCACTTTTAGATTTATATTTCAGTATATTTTAAGAAATATTACTACGTAGGATCACATAAATGCAACTTAATTTACATTAGGTATAGTGGATAACCATGTAGAACAAAACCCATTAAGATAAATAAAATATATATGTGACATTACATATATTATATAAAAAGTTAATAAATAAAGTAAAAAAGCCAAACTAGTTACCCATGAGTAAAATCTGAATCTTCACATGATCCCATAATAAAACTAATATTATAATTTTATCATAACCAATGTCCTTAAATGATGATAGTCAATAAGTTTTATATTATAGTTTAACCTCTAATGGATTATTTATTATTCAAATATTTTGTAATAAATGTATTTTATATGAATGAATGATAATGTGTAATTTTCTATTAATAGTAAATATATGATGCATTTGTATATTCCCAAACATTCATTGAAGGAAATAATGTTGTGATTAATTTATAAAAAAATTATTCACATAAAATAAAATTCAACATGAATCGAATAGCTATGAATCTTTCATGGATTCTATTATTCTATTTCAATATAGTTTTTTTCAATGGATTTACTACATTATTATCTTATTTCATTAATTTTTTACACCATCCCTTTGAAATGATTATATAATGATATAATACTTGTGAATAATTTATTTAGTCCTTTGGGTTATTGGGGTTACTTATCATAAGAAAAAACTCCATTATTATCACAATAAACATCTATTGGTCATTATATTCTAATAATAACCCGTTGTTCAAAAATAGACTTCAAAATTCAAAAATATTACATCTTTTCAAATGATACTACTATGTACTAAAATTTTGTTATAGAATCATTCTTGTATGGAAACATTACACTCTTCCATAAAACTAATCCACTATTGTGTAAGTTCAAAATCTTGAATTGATATTGACATTCATATTTTTTTTGAATCTAGTGTAAGTGTAACTTATTATACTGAAATCTTCCTCACCTATATGGACAATGAATGAATATTAAGACCCAAAAAAGTAATCAAGGATATTAATGAATAAATCAAGTGAATATCATAAATATTTTATTATAATATTTTGGTTATTATCAAATCATAATTATATTTGGTTTGGTATGTAAACATGTAATACATTATTGAAATTATTATCAAACTGTAATATTTTCAATTAGATATTTATTTTATAATTAGTAGAATGGAATAGTACCTTCTCAAAACTTATTCCATTTAACATGGGTGAAAATCCCACATTGCAGTTCTCTATGATAAAACTCTATATCACTTTTCATATATAAATTTTTAGTCCCATTCTAATGAAATTTTTTAATATATCATTTAATATATTCAAAACATGTATATAAGTCATATCACATTATTTTATATGGATATTTACCCAAATAATATTCTATATATTATAATGATATAATATCATATTTATGGGTATTATAATATATATATAAAACTCTATAATTACAATTAAATCACAAATATTCTTTATGTTTTGACTTGAATCATCTTTATTTTTTGAATAAAACCAAACACTTTGACTTATTCAAGAAAAATGATATTCCACATTGTGATTACTAATTCAAACCAAAAAAATATTATTGAAATTTTCACAACTTTTTAATAGAATTTATATCCCCAACACCTTTATATTTATATATATATATATCATAATAAAAGAACACATTTGGGAATATATTTTTGATATCAATTTGTTAAATTTTTTAATAATAAGAAAATTCTTACGGAATGAAGAATATAGAGAGACATTATCATGACTAGTAGTTGAATGATTTTTATATTTGTTTCAATGAATCTATTTATAAACCTTCCCCACCATGTGATTATTATAATTAGAAAATTTACTATCCATGTTAGCCATCCTTTTGAAACACCATTTAAAAATATTGTTTTTATACCACTTTAGGTTGATTAACATAGTACAAAACATGATTTTCATAAATGGATCCCATATAATATTTAATTATCTATAACCTATTTTTAGGATTAAAAAAATTAATAGCCTCTTATTATATATTATGATCATCTTTTATGAAAATTATTCAATCACTATTCACAATAAAAAATTTATATCTCATAATATATTGAAGAATCCTACCAATTAATTTTTAATATATGTTAATAACACCATTTTCATCCTCAAAACATTCATATTTTATCATATACATATCCTTGAAAATATTTACATTATGCAATTCATGTTTGATATCTACTCATAAAATTTTATAATTATATAAATTGTACATGGAAAACATAATCCAAATATACTTAGTCATGTCTACTAGTGATAATGTTACCTCATAGTAAATTCCATTAATATTTTTATAAATTTCTTTGTAGTTATCCATACATTTTTTATATTACTTTTTCAATTAATGTAATTAAGAATATATGTTTTTACCTATGTGATGATACAGATAATTTTTTTATACAAAATAATAATTTTAAATATATAATGTTAATATTTAGCTGAAAATGTGTTTTTAAATTTGTGTATTTTTTTTAAGAAATACATTATGATGAAAAATATCATATTGACAATGAAGAATAAATTAGGGTGTTTCATGAAGTGTGAAGGATGATAGAATTTTTCGGATGAGAATAATGAAAACCAAATCATGTTTCATCATACTAATTCATGGTTTTGGTTAAAAAAATGCAATGCTTCCATTAAGGAAAAGCTGGAAGTACTATTTTTTGAGAATCATTTTGAACAAAAACATTCCAAAAACATAATAATTATTATTCTATTTATATAAAAATGATCTAGAAAATTGTAGATGATGAGAGATTGATAGAATGAAAAATATTCCAGATATAATATATTTTTATAAATATTACCAGCTCCATTTATCAAGATAATACATACATGATAAATAAGGTTTAAAATCCATTATTACATTTCATTATTTTATTATCACTAATAGACATTGGATTTAGATCATAAATATCTTCTTGAACATTATTAAAAAATTCCAAAGTAATAAAAGTTATATTAATTAAAAATTAGTGTCAATGATCATAAATTATATTCCTTAATACTCATAAAATTAACCCAATTTATGGATCAAGTGTGTCCTTTTTTCCTTAATACAAACCCATTCAATATATCTCACGAATGCACTCAAATATTTGTGTGAATCTATTTCATTGTTTTTTATATCAATTCCAAGTAAAAAATGAATGTTTTATAGAATTTTTATAATTAAGGTGTAACTTTGAAAAATTTATTATAATTTTAGGAATGTTTTATATCTATTAATGAATTTTAAAATATTTAACTACACTCATATAATTGTTTTTCCAGATCCAAAAAAAACAAAAAATATCTCAAACCTCAAGTCATAATGGTTTCCTCTCAAGGATTAATTATTTATGGCTTTAATTTCTAATTTAATGTTTGAAACTAATTATAAAGTGATAAAAGATACTATAGTGAGATCATTATAGATCTTAATTCTAGTATCAATAAAAAATTCCTAATTATAATCCATTAAAATATATAGTGACATGTTATAGTGTAATTATTTAAATTTCCTCATGAATATTGTGTGGTAATGCCAATAAAATACACCTTTATCAGCTCAAATCAACTAATCAATCCTTTGTATATTATTGTGGTGTAATATACTCTATTATACTATCATTCATGAAATTAAAAAAAGTATTTAATAATAATGATCATAATTAAAAATAATGTGCCTTAATTTTATTAAATCTAAAAATATCTTGAATCTATAATGAATTTTGATTACGACATAAAAATATTGTTGTAATGAAATCATAATCTCAGAATAAAACATCTTAAAAAATCGAAAAATAATCACTATGTAATGAATGTGAATTTTGGTTTGATTTTCATATTTTTGATAATTTTTTCAATCTAATGATCACTAAATTATATTTAATTCCCTAATATTACCTAATTATTTCAACCCATGAAAAATAAATTCCATTGATTTTTATCATAGATCCATTCAAAATCTAACTTATCTATGATCATGATGGTAACAAATACAATATTAATACTAATTCAGTGATCATGAATAAATATAATCAAGAAACTATTCATAGTACACTCTGAATATGAGAATTATATGACCACAATGTTACAGAATAGTGTAATGTTTATGAGAGTACTCAGAGCCTTAGTGTAATGTTTAATATTTTATTAAAAATGTATCTATAAAGTTAAAAATTTATTATCTCATGAACAATGATTCATGGAAGTCTAAAATTGTGAAACCCATGGTCATAATCCTATAAAATATTATTATCATCAAGTGGATATGATATTAGAGAAAATATGAAGAGGTTCCCTGATCGATCAATTATTTTCCACATTGTTTATATATATTTCAATGATATAATCCAAACCAACTCATAGATATGAGTTTATGGATCATTTTTGGATTAATCATGTGTTTTGAGAAAAGGTTGTGAAAAGTGCATAATTCTAGTTTTTTATATATTTTTAAATCAAGGGTATTTTGGTCATTTCGTTAAAATTATAATTTAAAATGTGGTGATTCTTTTTTTTGTTGAAAAAATTATTTTGTTTCCTCCAACATTGTGTTCTAAAATATGGTATGATTCGAGTATCTAGAGGCCCGAAAAAAATCTTTGAAGTTGGGAAATTTTCCAGTTGCACAACATGGAACCTATCAACATAACGAAAGAAAAAGTTAGTCTAAACACCTCCCATTGAGGTGAATTAACATGGAATAGAACAAGGATACATAACTTATAAGAACCTTCATCCAAAAAATTAACAGTAGATAAAAAATTCATAACTCCAACAAATAGTATCCAATTAAGCTATAATTTAGAGGGAGAAAAAAGGAGAAAATTATGGACAATTTTTCTGTAGAAGGAAATGCATGAATAATGCATTTAATGTGCCCAAATATGAAAAATTTCGGAGGACATAATTCTCCCTATAAAAGGAGGGGAGATCCTCCCTCTCAAATAATTCCAATCCATCTTACACCATCTGGGCACCAAAGAGAGGAGGACAAGGGCCATTTAGAAATTTTTTATTTTTATTATTTTTATTTTTTGTTTCATTTTCCCATTTAATGATTTAATTTTTTAAAATTTATGTGTTTCCCATTCTTTATTCCAACATTATTTTTCTTCGAAATATAATTCTCTTTCTATCTCTTCCATATTTCCATCATGATCTCTTTTCACATTGCAATGACAAGTGTCTAACTTGAGGCTTGACCTTGGTGGAGGTTTCACCATGTTCGTCAATAGTGAACATCAAATTAAAAAAAAATTAAATGTATTTGTGGTGGAGGTGGGAATATTTCATGGGTGTAGCGGTCCTCCAACATGACACTATTTCCAAATCCATTTCTTTTCTATGATTAATTCATTTTCCCTCCGTTATATTAGGAAAAACCTTAATATGGTAGAGTTGGGGTTTCTATAAAGTATTAAATGGCATATGGTGGAGTCATGTATTTTAGTAATAACATTCTCAATTAATGTGTTATTTTATTTTACTATTAGAGGAGGTGTTTTATGCTGTGCTAGAGGCATGCTAAAACCACACACTAATAATATAATGAAATTTAATTATTTAATGAGGTTTTATATAATAAATTATCTAATTTAATTAAAACGAAAAATAAATATTGAATGAACCCATGACGTCAAAACCTAGGACTGAGATATTTCTACCCTAATTTTATTATATATGAATCTATATTTAAATTCACTTCTGCATTCCATTATTTTAATTACATGTTTTTAAAAACTCCCAAAACCATTGTTTTAAATAAATAAATAAAAACAAAAAAGATTTAGATTATGTGAATTAGAAAGTAATGAATGAACCAACTGTGATTCTCTATATATGAGACAACCCCGGTCATCCACTGTTATGCACCAAGAAAACATATAAATTTTCATTTCGTATACCCTATAATAGGGGTGTGTCAAATTTGGCACCGTTTTTGGGGATCTAAACAGTTACTTCGACCACTCTTTCAAAATTATATTTTTTGTAAATAATGTTCTCAGTTTTCATGAAAAGAAAATATAAAAAATCTTCTTTTTTTCTTTGATATATTCAAATTTCAATTATTATGGATGTGATGGTTACTAGTAGGAGGAATACCAAGAACTGGAAGTTGATTATAGCGATATAAATGACTGAGTAGAATGGATGAGCAATACTATGGATGACTTGGGGAGGATAATGGAAGGAGCATCTGACTATGTTCATAAATTGATGGATCGACCCAAACCTGAGTCTAAGAATATACTTGAGGTAGTGATTGATGAAATTTCACCACTCATCATTGATTAACTACACGAGGAAAAAGTGGATGCACTATAAGATTCTTTCACCCACACTCAAACTATTATACTAAAGATAGATGAAATGGACTTCCCTACTGAGGTACACGTAGTGGGGGCCAACAAGAACTTGAATAATTCTATAATGAATATGAAGAACTACTTGAACTACCCATTCATTTCAAAGAAGATCCAACACCACTGAAAGAAGACACCACCACTATGGTTTAATTTGAAGTAAAGATGGTGGATCACAACTACCTACCTCTATCCAGTGATAGTCAAATACAAGAGGCACTTTCAACCAAATAAAATACAAAATTTGAACCACCTCAGGGAGATGATACATTCATGAACTACAACTCATTTGATTTTATTTAAATTAATTTTAGTATAAATCTCAATTGTTTTTAATTTTCTGAATCGGACAACTCTTATTATTCCCTAGACGATGAAGAGGAAAAAAATATGCACCTATTTAGGAACACATAGATCTCTATAAATACATTTAACATTTACTGGAGGAATCCCATGAAGAGATTCTAGTGGCTCTTCTTTATGAACCAAAGACATAAACTTCTTCACATCTGGCGTAACCACCAGAAGGGGAATTTGATTTTTCATAAGTAGCAACAATGGAGGTGGAGGATCCATACTTTATCCTTCACCCATATTACAAGATCTACAACATTAAGAAGGGGGATGAGCTAGTGTACTATATCCATGGATTCATTATCAATAAGAACAAATAACAACAATATGGGAAGATAAACATGTGGTTGTTAATTTCAAAGAAGTCCCAAACCCCAATAGATTATAGATAATAGCTGGTACTACCCACCATAGCTAGTAAATATTCAGGACCCACATTGTGGATCATACCAATATTTACCTTTTACATGATTTCTAGTATTTTTATTTTTAATCTTAAGAATTTATAATTGAAATTAATTCTTAGGAATTATTCAATAATTTCACCTAGAACTTATTATCTATTTGAGCTTTAATTACATGATCTTTATGCTTAATTGAGTTGCTTTCTTTTTTTGTACCATAATGGAAAATGGAATCCATAAATAGCGAAGGGAGAGGACTAATAATCATTTCAAAAGGGAGTTCATTTTTATTTTTCAAACTCTTACACTCCATATGTTTTATTCCAAATCATGTTTTGATCTTTAAATGAAAAAAATTACATTCCCACACTTGAATTAATGCTTTACTTGTCTTATCCAGACGACATGAGTTTCATATGAATCCAATGATACCATGTTTTGGATTTCAACATTAATAATATTGAATGATTAAAATGAAAAATTTAATGTTTAAATTGAATCATGATATTGAAATTATGACTCATGATAATAAGGAATTGATTGATTCTTTTAAATAAAATATCTCTACCATTTTTCAAGAATTGAATTTTTGAAATTCATGTGAGTGGACTTTTTATTATTGATCATGCCTCAAGTGATTGTACAAATATCACATGTCTCATTACCGTGAGTATTTCTTAACCATGTACTTATTATTTATACTTGAGCTTATTTTATGTGTGATGTTGGGAAATTTCACCTTCTAGAACATGAATTTGAAGTTGTCAAAGATATGACTATAGAAAAACACATTTAAAAATATTGAGGCAACTTTTGAAAATAAATTATCCCTAAAATACTACCTTTGAATCAATACTTATATTATCACATAAAGAAAATTAATGAACTTTACAAGGATTAGCCATGTTTCAATTCATTTTTATCCATTGCTACCGATCTCTTGGTATTTTAATGATAATTTAAAGATGATGTGTGGGGGTGAAGTGAATCATGGTGGAAGGGTTGTTATACATTATAAGGAAAAAGTCTGTGTGTTCTATAGTAATAATTGTAAAATGTTTTGGAATCATTCATTGTATTTAATTGTTTTCCCATCTTGAATAAATAAAAATGAAAAAAAGAAAAAAATATAGAAAAATGGGTTGTGATTTGGGAGAACAAAAAATAACCATTTTCTTGACCGAAAATATTCTAATCTTATGTGGTTAGTTGATGGATGTGAAGTTTGATCTAATAATAACATTCTAAAAAATAAAAATAAATAAAAATGAAAAATTAATTAAATAGGATGCAAAAATCATTCATTATTCTTACATGATCATAACCTGTAATTTCAGTTGTGGGGAAGAGGGTGTTGCTACTTTGAAAGGGGGAATTTCATTACACTTTTTGATATCATGAATTATTGTTTAGAGATAAACCCTCTCCTTGAGACTTAATTTTTAAATCATAAAATCCTACAATCTATAAGACCCAGATTCATTTGAACCTTTAATGAAAATTCCTCATGATTTTATGTGCCTTTTGTCTTTATAGTGGAGAAAGTAGTTATTTTAAAAGCGTATGGATAAGGTTCATGTTTTCAGGATAAGGTCATAACTCCATTTGAATTCTATAATGAGGTATGAGAAAAAATATTGTAAAGTGATGTAGATCAAGATTTTTCATGTTTAATACTAATGAATAAATAAGCTTGAATGAAATAAAAGAAAATTGACATAATATATTAAAGGGTAAAGGTAAAACACATGAATTAATTGTTTCATTGAAAAATATGAAATTAAATTACTAATTCGTGTAGATTTTTTAAAATTTGATTTTGTAACACCCAAAGATTTTATGAAAAATATTCTTTTACTTTCATTGATGTCTTCTATTATACAGCACACCAAGTTTAGCTTGTACTATACGCAACACTGTATTGTCTTGCAGTATACGCAACACTATTCTTGGATCGTGTAACGCACAATTTCATGTTCATTTTATAATAGTCAATCTACGCAACGTTGAGTGTGTGTGTGTATATATATGTATATATATTCAATGTATAAATGAAATATGTTTGGATTCTGTTATACGAAAACAACGCAGGATTCTTGCACAACACACAGCCTGCATTACACGCAATCGCGACCTTCTTCGATTGCGTGTGTTGTACGCAATACCGGGTTTTACTAAACAACGATATATTATTATAATATTATTATGAATTAGCCGTTATGAATAGTATTAACTAAATTTGAAATTTTATAACATTATTATTCATCTTACAGATTTTCTAGAACATAGTATAAGATCAAAATAATTTTTTCAGGTAAAATAAGTATTTTTTAAAAAAAATGCAGTTTTGCCGCCTTTTGATGGTGCACACACTTTAAATCTAGATTTTGACATGTTTATAAGTTCAATTTTACAAAATAAAATTATTATTTGGAATCAGGATATAAAATTTTACCTTGGATAAATTTTTCATATAATTTTGATAACATTCATATTTTAATGAATAGTAAAAACACGCTATATTTTAGTTAAAAACAACTTTTTTCCTCATAATAACTTATGTGGCTGAATAATAATATTGAATGGTTTTAAAGTATAAATAGAATATATTTTTACCATTTAATATAATGTATGTCATTATCCTTGATTTTAATTGAATTCATAGGTTAAATAAATTCAATCTTTTGCAATGTTTTAAACAAAAAACCATTTTCTTTCGAAAATGGGATTAATTTTAAATTAATTTATGAAACTTCTGTGTATTTAATTTGGAAAAATTGATTCCATATTTGGAATCAGTGGGTCCAAATTATATTAATATATTACTTTTTATTTTTGGTCTTTATGAAAATTAACAACGGTAAATTTTATTTACCATAGTAAAAGGTAAATTGGGTAATTAAGGGTAAATATAATATTATAAAATTATACTAATACTTTTATTAATATAATTGGATGATTATAAGTTGTCCTAAGACTTATTTGGGTCGAACTGGAATCCATTAGAACCCACTTGGAGGTGATTAAGACCTTTAGTTTATTTTATTTAAAGGAAAGTGAAATATGTCCCACTCAACTTTAATAATCAATGTATTTTAATATAAGTTTATATAGAATATAAATTCTGTTATATATACTCATTCGAAGGATAAAATGTTTTTCTTTGTCATGGTAATTTATTTGTAATTTTTAAGAGTTATTTAATTACCTTATTATCTTATACATTAATGATGCAGAAATTATTTATTTAGTGAAAAATCAATAATATTGTTTTTATTGAAATATTAATACATATCAAAAGGCCCAAAAATATGAAACAAAAACATATTATTAGTGTTTATATAGACCCTAATCATCCACTGGCCGAATTTTTGACCATTTGGATCATTATTAAGGTGATTATGACACTTATATTATTTTATTTTAAATTATGCCAAAGTTGTCACCTTCATAATTTAATAAATATAACAATTTAAATATAGTGATTTTAAGAAGAAAAATTCGAGTAAAAGTATTATTGTGAAATTAAATAGATTTATATTCATCATCGGATTTTAGTTTTAATTTTTATGCAACATATAAGTAAATTAATTAACTATACAAAAATGTTGTAGTAATTATTTTATTAAGAGATCAACCAAATATATGGTTTTAAAAATAATAAAATAAATATTATATGAACTATTTAATGTGATCCACTAATTTTATAGATAGATATGACCTCTTATGAATCTATTAAATCTTTTAGTTTGAACATATCTTCTGTATATAATTTATTTAAATTCAACTAAATGAATAGGTTCAAATTTGACACTATTGTAATTTTATAAAAATAAAATATTATAAAATTGTTTAACAATCACAAAAATATTTAAAAATTATAAATTTAAATTTATATGGTATAAAATGTTATAAATTATCCAATTATGGAAAATTCACAACAAATAAGTAATTATTTGTTTTAATTTAAAATTTAGAATGTTATTACCACAAATAAAATTAAATTGATTAAATAAGGATAAATCAAGTTGATAATGTTGAAAATAAATTCCTAACTTGCCTAAATTTTATTGCATGATGATATTACAACCCTATCTCATCTAATTTTCGAATATGAGTCATTTTTGGAGGTTTTTAAGTGGGGTTAGAGTTTTTATAAATTAATATTTTTAAGATCTCCAAAGGTGCCCCTCCCCTCCCTTATAAAATGGCACCTCCTCCCTCTCTTCCTCACACCACATTGAGCCTTGAAGCTTGGCCAAAACCTTAATAATTCTCTTCTCCACTTCCCTAGAATCATCCTAGAGTTCCTGGTCTTCTTCAAAGACAAATTGTAGTACCCTAAGAGGAGGTCTCAAAGAGGCGCTTCAAAGAAGAGGTAATGTTCGTTACCGATTCTTTCAACTTTATTTATTCTTCCACTTCTTCTTCTTTAGTTGTTTAATTATGAAGTAATAACATCATAATCACTCATATAATGATATGTTATTATAAGTTAGAAACAACCCTATTTCACCATTTATCCATCCTATGGAAAAAGAAATCACTGCACGTGCGTACGTATGGAATACCGTCTCCACGTCGTGGTGTAATATATTTTCCACCACCACCTTACTTGGATGGGTATAATGGTGTAAATAATGAATATATATGATTATTGTAAAGTGATATTTATTTTTAATATTATACATAAACTTGAATACAATTCCAACATCGTGGTAATGATATCATCGCTCGTGCGTACATACGGACTACCGTCTCCACGATGCGATGAGATTCATTCTCAATGATTAACCATTCATGAATAATTATAAAGTATATATAATATGTAATCATAAAATATATGAAATAATAATGACACTGTATTTATGTATATAAATATATATGTATGTCATCTAATTAATTCCATTCAATTCAATAAGGAAACGAAAACAGCGTTCATGCGTACGTACGACCTACCGTCTCCAAGAACGGTGTATTTCATTCCATTTATCGATATATTATATATATATATGTATATTATGGATATATATTATATATAAATCATTTTTTACATTCTGGATATAAGTAATCATGATCCAAGTAATCATATGAATAATTACAAGTTAAAACACGAACGACAAATGAGACGATTTTACCCAAAACGCTACTTTAACATGAATTTACAAAAGAACAGGTAATATAAAGTCATAAGTGAACCATATATGATATAATAACAATGAATATGATTCTTTAATAAGTCAATAACATTATTTAAATCATTATATAGGGGGTTCAGATACGTATGAAGCATATCGGACCTAAGGTAAGGGATAATTTTGCAAATCTCATTTTTTTCTGAGATTGCTTATTCGTACATATTTACTTGGGTTATTTCTATCATCCATGTCCATGTTTTATAAAAGTGTCTTCATATAGGTTTAAAGTCATTTTTACCCATTTTTTTCTTTTACTACATGGTATGTATGGAATCATTATTTTTTTACGTTAAGAGGTACTTTTTGACTTTTCCGGCAAAAGTATGAGAAGAATGTTTTTTAACTTATACGGAATGAATGGGTTTTTACGGTTTTATAAAGACATATTTTCATGAATCTTCCTCAAAAAGATTTCATGACTATTTTAAACAAAATCTTTTTATTTTAAAATTTCATGATGTTTTGTGAAAAGAAATTGATTTTGAAGAAAAAAGGATATTTTCCTCAAGAATTCATTTCAAGTGTTTTATCAAAACCACTTTCATCTAAGATGACATTATTTCATATGTGTATGTTTCAAGTGTAATGTCTCTATGATTTACATGGTTTCACTTTTCTTATTATGAAATGATATCCATTTCTTTTATATGGATTATGTGATGATGGGATGATGTTTATGAAACCCATTTTATTTATTGGGTTATTATGAATGATGTATGTTTATTTTGTGGCACAAGTAAGAATGATTTAATTATGAGATGGGTGGGAACTATATCTCTCTACAATGCATTGGGTAAAGATTTATATCTCATGAGATAGACATGGCTGGAACGGTATGTTAATCCGGTTCAGTATTACAAGACTGGAACGAGGAGTGAAATCGATTCAGAAAGGGACATTGTCCACTAAGATGGTCTTGGAAACAATGCCTTGGCTACTAGGGAAATCATTACATGTGCTTAATGGATTCCACAATTACATGTTTTATTCCCATGATATTTTATCATTCTTAATGTTTCTTTATGATCTATGGATTACATACTTCCATGTTTTATGTCACTGCTCAAGCTTTTGATGTTTAAACATTATGTTCATGTTTTTAAGTTCAAATGTATATGGTATGATTTATTTTATCCATGCTTACCCTTACTGAGCATTTGAGCTCACCCTTTTTATGTTTTCTTTTCCCCAGGATATAAAGAATGGTTTTAGGTAAGAAAAAAAGGTATGATCTTTATGGGAGATGTTGAAGATCTTTCACCACGATTAAAAGATTACGTTCCATGTTTCCAAAGACACTAAACTATTACAGTCCTTGTGTGTCTATTTTTGTTATGTATTAATTATTCCACTAATGTAATGTAATGTCCATGTGTGTCAAGCTTTGGGTCTCTACAGTTGGTATCAGAGGAAAGGTTTAGTCAACCTTTGGAAACTAGGATGCGAAAATGTTAGTGAGATCCCTAGAGATATTTCTAAGGTATGTCTAGGGATGTCTATAAGGTTAAGTATACGTATAGGTTATAGTCCTAGAATTGCGCTAACGATCATAGAATTTATCCTAAGATGTTAGATATTGAGGGTACTCCCCCTTTACTGTGTTGTTTTCCTTAGCATGATTTTTTTCCTCTCACACTATTCTTTTTGGGTTTTAGAAAATTGCTAGAAACAGGAAGATTCATTATAATAGAGGATATGACGGACAATGGAATGATATTATTCATGAGAAACCAAATGAAACGGGATTTGGAAGTCCAGACATCATTATTATGCCTAATCAGCAATCTCATAATATGATCAATAATCTCAACTTTGGAATGTTTCCCGACTCAGATAATAAGAGAAAGATGGAGTTTCATGATTATCATAGTGGAAATAAAGTTCAATTTCCCTCATGTAAATCATGTGGGAAGAGGCATCAGGGAGATTGTTTCAAAGGAACTGGAAGATGCTTTGGGTGTGGAAAAGAAGGACATAAAGCCAGTAAGTGCAAAGGAAAAGGTTCAGTTAACACCATGGATGAGGATAATGGTATTGCTATGACATCAACAATGGTTAAATGTTTTAAATGTGGAATGTACAAGCATTATTCAAACCAATTCCCTAAAGGAAAGTGTCATGAAGAGAATCAGTATAGTCGTATGGGTAATATTTATATTGATGATGATGAAGAGACTACAAATGATATGTGAGATGAAATAATTGTTGAAGCCCAGTCAATGGTTTAAGAAGGTAGTGGAATGATTACATGTTTATCAAGTGTAATGTTGTATAAGTAATCTCATGGTACTATGGAATGAAGAGACATCTAAGGATTGGTATACTGTTTTCTTTCCTTATGTTTTTAAAGTGTGTGATTAATGGTATCAGCATTTTTGGAATGTAGATGATATGCGCATAATGAAGGGATAAGAAGATAATGAGATGGTATTCATGAGCTCATGACTGATATAAGGACTAAGTGATATTATGGTTTGATTATAAAGAAATTTTGGGATTTTGGTATGTGGAAATAATTAACTTTTGACAACATTCATTTTTTCACTAAGTTTAAATGGGTATTCATTTTTCAAGAGAATACATGATTAAGTTATTCACATGTTTGTAATTTGACCAACAAGATATATCTTATGATATATGGGGGATAAATGATAGCATTCAGGTGATTGTTATGAGACATTTCAAGTAATCATTTTCTTTATACTATGAGCTTGGACTGAAGTATTTTAGATAACCCTAAAGATTGGAATGGATTATGTTGGAAATAAGTTAGTATTGTTTAAGGATAGAACTTTTTTCGATATTATTGATGGGATGTTATAGTAATGTAGTTTTAGAAAAAGGACAACCTGCAGGATGGGTGACAACCCATCACGTCAGATAAGGCTGTGGGAACCGAAGTGCGACTGGCCTTTATCGCATACCGGTGGCCTATAGGAAGTCCCTGGTTAGTAGAAACTAGTTTTATTATATTAAGCAGTATGATATATGAATTATAAGTCCATTTTAGGAGACATATATGATTAATTTCACTATAGATCGACATATGTATATTTAATAACTTTTGCAAACATTTTGTTTGAGACAGATGGAATGACCCATCATTCTATCACATGATCTACTAACACTTCAATATTAACAAATTCAACTTAATTTCATTATGATATGAAGTGGAAATTGTGCAAGGCACGAACAATAGTGAGATTGTACCAAAATAAAGTAAGTATTTATTCTCATTCAAATTCTTCAACTTTAGGGAAATGACCTTGAAAAACAAAAATGTTGTCCTAGTGCCCTTATATCTGATGAATCAGATGTTACCCTAGATCATCACAAATTTATGGCTTTGTGATTGTTTTCTTTTTCATAGCCATGTCCTCTACCACTCTCCATCAGAACTTGATGGTTAGATTTTTCTTCCATATCCATATTTTCACCTATGTTCTCCAATATGGAAACCCAATGATGAGTTACTTTGGGTAATCATTGCATTTCATACTTTAGTTTTTAGAATTAAGTTCTAGTATTCCATTTTACTATGTGGGTTTCTGTGAATAGTAAATGATTTATAACCCCGACGAATTTCGAGGGTGAAATTCATTTTAAGGGGGGTAGAATGTAACACCCCGAGATTTTATGAAAAATATTATTTTACTTTAATTGATGTCTTTTATTATACAACACACCAAGTTTAGATTATACTATACGCAACACCGTATTATCTTGTAGTATACGCAACGCTATTCTTGGATCGTGTTACACACAATTTCATGTTCGTTTTATAATAGTCATTCTATGCAACGTTGAGTGTGTGTGTGTATATATATATATTAAATGTATAAATGAAATATGGTTGGATTCTGTTATAAGTAACATTGAAGGATTCTTTCACAACACACAACCCCGACACGGCTTTCATTACACGCAATCACGACCTTCCTCGATAGCGTGTGTTGTACGCAATACCGGGTTTTACTAAACAATGATATATTATTATAATATTATTATGAACTAGCCGTTATGAATATTAATAAGGAAATTTTGAATTTTATAACATTATTATTCATCTTACACATTTTCTAGAACATAGTATAAGAACAAAATAAACTTTTCAGGTAAAATAAGTATTTTTTCAAAAAAATGCAGTTTTGCCGCCTTTTTATGGCGCATCAACTTAAAATCTAGTTTTTGACATGTTTATAAGTTCAATTTTACAAAATAAAATTATTATTTGGAATCAGGATATAAAATTTTACCTTGGATAAATTTTTCATATTATTCTGATAACTTTCATATTTTAATGAATAGTAAAAACACGCTATATTTTAATTAAAAACAACTTTTTTCATCGTAAAAACTTATGTGGTTAAATAATAATATTGAATGATTTTAAAGTATAAATAGAATATATTTTTACCATTTAATATAATGTATGTCATTATCCTTGATTTTACATTGAATTCGTAGGTTAAATAAATTCAATCTTTTGCAATGTTTTAAACAAAAACCCGTTTTCTTTCCTCAATGGGATTAATTTTAATTTAATTTCTGAAACTTCTATGTATTGAATTTCAAAAAATGAATTCTATATTTGGAATCAGTGGGTCCAAATTATATTAATAGACTACTTTTTATTTTTGGTCTTTATGAATAGTAACAACGGTAAATTTTATTTACCATAGTAAAAGGTAAATTGGGTAATTAAAAATAAATATAATATTATAAAATTATCTTAATACTTGTCTTAATACAATTGGATGATTATAATTTTTCCTAAGTAATATTTGGGTCGAAATGGAATCCATTAGAGCCCACTTGGAGGTGATTAAGACCTTTAGTTTATTTTATTTAAAGGAAAGTGAAATATGTCTCACTCAACTTGAATAATTAAAGTATTTTTAATATAAGTTTATATAGAATATAAATTAGGTTATAAATACTCATTTGATAGATAAATTTTTTTTCTTTGTCATGGTAATTTATTTGTAATTTTTAAGAGTTATTTAATTACCTTATTATCTTATACATTAATGATGCATAAATTATTTATTTAGTGAAAAATAAATAATATAGTTTTTATTGAAATATTAATACATATCAAAAGCCCGAAAATCTGCACAAAACTTATTATTAGTGTATATATATACCATAATCATCCACTGGCCGAATTGTTGACCATTTAGATCCTTATTAAGGTGATTATGACACTTATATTATTTTAATTTAAATGATGCCAAAGTTGTCACCTTCATAATTTAATAAATATAAAAATTTAACTATAATGATTTTAAGATTATAAATTCTAGTAAAAGTATTATTGTAAAAGTTAATAGATTTATCTTCATCATTGGATTTTATTTTTAATTTTTATGCAACATATAAGTAAATTGAATAATTATACAAAAATGTTGTAGTAATTATTTTATTAAGAGATAAACCAAATTAATGGGTTTAAAAATAATAAAATATATATTATATGAGCTATTTAACGTGATACACTAATTTTATAGATACATATGACCTCTTATGAATCTATTAAATCTTTTAGTTCGAACATATATTCTGTATATAATTTATTTAAATTCAAATAAATGAATAGTGTCAAATTTGACACTATTGTTATTTTATAAAAATAACATATTATAAAATTGTTTAACAATCACAAAAATATTAAAAAATTATAAATTTACATTTATATGGTATAAAATGTTATAAATTATCCAATTATGGACAATTCACATCAAATAAGTAATTATTTGTTTTAATTTAAAATTTAGAATGTTATTACCACAAATAATATTAAATTGATTAAATAAGGATAAATCAAGTTGATAATGTTGAAAATAAATTCCTAACTTTTCTAAATTTTCTTGTTTGATGCGATTACAACCCTATATCATCTAATATTCGAATATGAGTAATTTTTGTAGGTTTTTAAGTGGGTTATATTTTTTATAAATTAATATTTTTTAGATTTCCAAAGGTGCCCCTCCCCTCCCATATAAAAGGGCACCTCCTCCCTCTCTTCCGCACACCACTTTGAGCCTTGAAGCTCGGCCAAACCCTGCCAAATTCTCTTCTCCACTTCCCTAGAAACATCCTAGAGGTCCTGGTCTTCTTCAAAGACCAATTGTAGTACCCTAAGAGGAGGTCTCAAAGAGGCGCTTCAAAGAAGAGGTAATGTTCGTTACCAATTCTTTCAACTATATTTCTTCTTCCAATTATTCTTCTTTAGTTGTTTCATTAATAAGTAATAACATCAATATCACTAATATACTAATATGTTATTATATGTATGAAACAACAATATTTCACCATTTATCCATCCTACAGAAAACTAAATCACCGTGCGTGCGTACGTACGGAATACCGTCTCCACGCCGTGGTGTAATCTATTTTCCACCACCACCTTACTTGGATGGGTATAATGGTGTAAATAATGACTATATATGATTATTGTAAAGTGATATTGATTCTTAAATATTATACATACACTTGAATACAATTCCACGATCATGGGAATGATATCATCGCTCGTGCGTATGTACGAACTACCGTCTCCACGACGTGATGAGAATCATTCTCAATGATTAACCATTCATGAATGATTATAAAGTATATATAATAAGTAATCATGAAATATATGACATAATAATGATACTGGATTTATGTATATATATATATGTATGTCATCTACTTAATTCCATTCAATTCAATAAGGAAACAAAAATAGCGTTCATGCGTACGTACGACGTACTGTCTCCATGAACGGTGTATTTCTTTCCATTTATCGATATATTATATATATGTATATTCTGAATATATATTATATATAAATCATGTTTTACATTCTGGATATAAGTAATCATGATCCAAGTAATCATATGAATAATTAAAGTTAAAACACGAACGACAAATGAGACGATTTTACCCAAAACGCTACTTTAACATGAATTTACAAAAGAATGGGTAATATAAAGTCATAAGTGAACCATATATGATATAATAACAATGAATATGATTCTGTAATAAGTCAATAACATTATTTAAATCATTATACAGGGGTTTCAGATACGTACGAAGCATATCAGACCTAAGGTAATGGATAATTTTGCAAATCTCATTTTTATCCGAGATTGCTTATTCGTACGTATTTACTGGGGTTATTTCTATCATCCATGTCCATGTTTTATAAAAGTGTTTTCATGTATTTTTAAAGTCATTTTTACCCATTTTTGGATTTTACTACATGGTATGTAAGGAATCTTTCTTTTGTTTACGTTACGATGTACTTTTTGACTTTTCCAGCAAAAGTACAAGAAGAATGCTTTTTAATTTATACGACACGAATGAGTTTTTACGATTTTATACAGCCTTATTTTCATTAATATTCCTCAAAACGATTTCATAACTATTTTAAAAAAAATATTTTTATTTTAAAATTTCATGACATTTTGTGAAAAGAAATTGATTTTGAAGAAAAAAGGATACTTTCCTCAAGAATTCATTTCATGTGTTTTATCAAAACCATTTCATCTAAGATGACATTATTTCGTATGTGTATGTTTCAAGTGTAATGTCTCTATGATTTACATGGTTTCACTTTTCTTAGTATGAAATGATATCCATTTCTTTTATATGGATTATGTGATGATGGGATGATGTTTATGAAACCCATTTAATTTATTGGGTTATTATAAATGATGTATGTTTATTTTGTGGCACAAGTAAGAATGATTTCATTATGAGATGGGTGGGACCTATATCTCCCTCCAATGAATTGGGTAAAGATTTATATATCATGAGATAGACATGGCTGGAATGGTAAGTTAATCCGGTTCAGTATTACAGGACTGGAACGAGGAGTGAACTCGATTTAGAAAGGGACTTTGTCCACTAAGATGGTCTTGGCAACAATGCCTTGGCTACTATGGAAATCATTACATGTGTTTAATGGATGCCACAATTACATTTTTTATTCCCATGCTATTTTATCATTCTTAATGTTTCTTTATGATATATGCCTTACGTACTTCCATGTTTTATGTCATTGCTCAAGCTTTTGATGTTTAAACATTATGTTCATGTTTTTAAGTTCAAATGTATATGGTATGTTTTATTTTATCCATGCTTAACCTTACTGATCATTTGAGCTCACCCTTTTTATGTTTTCTTTTCCCCAGGATATAAAAAAAGTTTTTAGGTAAGAGAAAAAGGTATGATCTTTATGGGAGATGTTAAAAATATTTCACCACGATTAGAAGATTACGTTCCATGTTTCCAAAGACACAAAAATATTACGGTCCTTGTGTGTCTGTTTTTGTTATGTAATAAGTATTCCGCAAATGTAATGTAATGTCCATGTATTTCAAGCTTCGGGTCTCTACAGATTTGACATTTTTTTAAATTTTATTACTTCAGAATTTTTATATTGGCAACATTTTTTCCCTCTCAATTCCATGTTGTGATTTTATGATAGAGGGAAATCATTGTCTATGACTGGGGGAATTGATTGATCAATTATTTTATGTATGTTTTTTATATATATTTAAACTATTTAATTAAAACCAATTCATCAATATGCATTTATGGATCAATTTTGGATTTATTATTTTTTTAGAATAATTCTGAAAAGTGGTCAATTCTAGATTTTTATATATTTTTACATCATGAGTATATGGGACATTTCTTAACAATTATAATTCCAAATAGTGTGATTTTTTTTTTGAATTCATTATTTTATTTTGTTCAACTTTGTCTCCTAGACTAGGGTCTAATTTCACTATCTATAGGACTAAATAATTCATTGAATTTGGGAGAATTTTCTGGAAGATAGCGTGGACCCCACCACTATAAAGAATGCACAACTCAGTCTAAACTCCTCCAATTGATGTGCTTCCTCCAGGAATGGAACAAGGATACATAGATTCTAGGAATCTTTATCCATAAAAAGTAATAATAAATAAAAAAAATTGTAACCCCTATATCTGGTACCCAATTAAGGATTAATTTTGAGGGTGAATGGAGGACCCAATTAAGACCAAATTTTATGAAGAAGGAAATGTGTGATTCATTTATTTAATGGGTCCAAAACATGGAAAATCGTCAAGGAAAATATTATTCCTATAATAAGTGGGGGGATCCTCCCTCCCAAATCATTCTAATCCATCACACACCATTTGGGAACCAAGGAGAGGAGGCCAAGGGCCATTTATAATTATGCTTTTATTTTATTTTTCTTTTAGTCTCATCTTACCTTGTATTGAATTTATTTTTTTAAATTAATGTGTCTCCCATTCCTTATTTGATAATTATTTTTCTTTCAACTCTAATTACCCTTCTCTCTATTACATCTTTACATCATTATCTCTTTTCAATTTCCCATGTCAACTGACTAACTCGATCCTTTACCCTAGTGGAGGTTTCATGGTGTTCTTCATTAGTGTTATTTAAATTGAAAATGTTTTAAATATATTTATGGTGGAGGTAGAAATATTTCAAGGGTGCAGCAGTTGTTCACCATGAAAATATTTCTAAATCCATTTTTCCTTGATTAACTCATTTTCTCTCATTTATCTTGTGAAAAAACCATCATATAGTCAAGTTGGGGTTTCTATAATGGATGAAACAACTTTCAGTGGAGTAGAGCCTTTTAGGAATAACATTATCAGTTGAGGATTCATCTTATTTTACTATTGAAGGAGGTTTGGGTTGGTGTTCGAGAGGCATAATAAAATCATACAAAATAATTTAATGAAAATCAATTCAATAATGTGGTTTCTAAAAAGAATTATCAAATCGAATTTAAAGAACAAATAAATAATGAATGACCCCATGATGTTGAGCCCTAGGAATGATAAATTTCTTTATTGATTTCAATCGGTCTGCATCTACATTTATAGTTCAATTATGTATTTCATCATTTTAATTACATGTTTTAAAAAATCCGAAAAACCATTATTTTTAATAAATAACAAAAAAATAAAAAAAAATTGGTGAATTAAAATTCTTTTATTGAACCAACAATGATTCTCCTTAAGTGAGATGACCTTGGTCAGCCACTGTGATGTACTATAAAAACATAGAAATTTTCTATTTCCACACCCTACAATAGGTGTACGTCATTCCCACAAGGATCCTTTAGGGTCTAAGATATCCATCACTTTTTCCTTTATAATAGGTATGTCAAATATTTACTCTATTATCAAGAATGTTCATTCACTTTTTATTGTGATAAATCACATAGCAGTGTAAATAAATTGATCTCTTCAAGAATATGTCATGAATTATAGAGTCATTCTTAACCTTATTTATATAAAAAATATACCTCCTTTATAATTGAATCCCAATAATCATCACCATTTCTTTCTTAAGGAGGGAGTTTCCTTTACCATAGAAAGAACTAAAAGAAAAATTACTAGACAATACCCAACATGGATTATCACACCTCCCACACACACCATTATAGTATTCCCCATCCACATTAAATTTGATACCATCACATGACACTGTCAAAGCCACCTAGTGTCCACAAAATATACCTTCATCATATATATAGAGTGATTTTTCGAGAAGAAAAAGGCTTGAGAAAAATCCTCCAAGAAATTATTAGAGTAGATAGAATTCAATTAAATAAGGGATATTTAATATTCCTATTTATAATTATTAGTAATATGAATTTATAATTAAATATTATATTCATCTACACCTAAATCCTAATGTTTCTACTTTTTAGAAAACTCACCCCAACCTAAACTCCCCAAGTGACTAGAATTTTGTCCCCATTTATGAGAAACTAATTATCATATTACCCCTCAATAACAGATGAAAATAAATATATGATGTAAAATAAACTCATTCACTCTTAAAAATAGTCTCAAATATTAAAAATAATAATTTATCAATGTATTTTTCAGGATATTTGTGACCTTACCATTTTTTAAAAAATACTCCAAGTAAAATTCATAAAAATTATACATTAATATGATGAAGTGGTACTTGATATCAATATGTTTGGATTTATAATGTTGCACTAGATTATTTTAGAAAAATTATACATTAGTTATTAGAATAAGTAATTCATTGTGTGTGATCTACAGTATGATGGATTTAATTTGTGACATTAACGAACAATTATTATTTCTGGAATTCGATGTATAAATATACTCAAATTTTATCTTACATAAAGTATTATAATTTTAATTCTTAGGATACTAATGGATACATCTTCCATTAATTAATAATGGTCTTAAATAATTATATTTTTGATTTCCATAATAACTAGCCCAATAAACATTGAAAAACCCTAAAATATATTATTATTTACCTTTTTTATACCTTACAACATACATCAGATCCCCTTAACATAATGAAATATATTCTTCATGGATATAATATGTGACTATTTTAGGTTTTTAGGGATCTATCACTAAGTTTAAAACATTCATAGGGTATAATCTCTATGATTTTAAGTATGTTATGATACCAATCATCCATAAAACCTCCTTTTTATAATTTTTTTTATCTTTTTAATCAATTCAAACTTTCTTCACAATAATTGTAGTTTTTGAAATTGATATTGAGTTTTACATCCTAAATAAATTCAGTATCTTATTAGCATATTTTTTTAATAAAAAATAAAATCATTTATACTAACCACTTGAAAACACAAGAAAAACATCCCCACACTGATCATGTACATCTAATGGAACCTATTTATTAGCGTTGAAAGGTCTTTATTATTTTTTTACATAATTCCTAAAAAAATAATTCATTAAAATATAAAATCACAATGAGTGAGTTTTTACTATTTTTAGGTAAAATAACTTTCTATGAATCATGACAATTTTTAAGTCCATCCTCATTAATAAACAATAAAACGTCATCAACCTTGTTTTAGAAACTTATTAAATCCAATAATGTTCATTATTCATATTTCATACAGGAGAACCATATCAATTAGGAATAAATCCTTTTGGATAATCAATGTAAGTCACTTATCAATATTTACATTAAAAAATTAAAATTTTATATCCATTTTGATAATCTTATAGATTTGTTATGTATGACTCACATTAAAAATAATTATTATTTTAAGACTTGTGATTGGATAAAATGTATAATTAAATTATATACCCTTAATTTTATAGTTACCATTGTAAACAATATGAGATCCATTTAATTATATGTCTCTAATCCATATGATCTTATTAAAAATGACATTTAGTCTTGAAAATATATCTAATGTTATTGGTCATAGAACACTTAATGGGATCCCTAACCTGGTTCCCCACATGACCTAAGGTGTGCCACCCCATATGTGAGAGGATAAAGACTAATAGTATAGGTATAAGGTGGTTCTTTATGGAGACTATAACCCCTATTTTATAGTGTGAATTAATAGATAAAATAACCAAATATCATCCATAAAAAATAAAATGAAAGTGGGAGAAAGAAATATAAACAAGACTTCTAATAAATGAAATGTAATGAGGACCCAAATTTTCACATATTACATTAAATTTACCTCTCCTTGGAAAGTTCACATATAAATATCTGAATAATAAAATAATACATATTTTTTCTCTATAACATCATAAAGAAAAACATAATCCCACGATTAATGTACATTTCTAGGCTTTCCCACTCGATTAGGCTTGATCCTGAATGGAACCTATGACTATAAACAAGTGAATGCCTTGTCAAGTACCCATGTACAGTGGTGGACCACTAGGGTGTGAGTATAAAGCCTAGTAGGGTGACACCAATATAATCCTTTAATAACTCAAATTTTAGTGGTATGTTCATGGTACATGATAATATGAAATGAAATAATTTATTATAAAAATAAATAATCATTAATCCACCATGTATCCTTAGGTTTATGTCCATGACTGATTCAAAATGATTCATCTAGTGATTGATTTTATATAAGGAATAAATTATCATTATTCCCCCTAAGTAACATATGTCATCCAAGTCTATGTAATCCCCAATCATGTCCTCATGATTCTGGGGATGCATTCCCCAAAAGTCCAAGCAATCGAGCTACAAATTAATAGAAGTTCAACAATGAATTTGACTTCAAATCATGAAAGTTGAAATCGTATATCCCATGGCTCAAAAACCCATACTATAATAGTCTATACATAAAATTATAAATTTTAGAATCCATAAACATATATTCCATGGCTCCAAATACTTATCAATCAATTGTCTATGTGTCTGGATCTAACTCACGATAGTCATAACCATATATCCCATGGATTTAAGGACCCATCTTGAGTTAGTATATATTTTTTCAAAACCATATCCATGATAGCTATAAAATATATCTCATGAAGATGGAGACCCATCCCATAATTGATTGTGCTTCTGGATATAAATATTAGGATCCATTACCGTATATCATATGGCATCAAGAACAGATCATGTGACAATATATGTTTTTCAATCATACTCATGGAATCTATAAACGTATATCCAATTGATGTAGGGAACCATACCATGATAAGATGTTCATCCGTATGATAACACATGGAATCCATAACCTTATACCCTAGGTATTTTGGGACCCAACCTATGGTAGTTCTTTCTTCAAGCTCTAAATTCACAGAATCCATAACCAACACCAATCTCTAACACCATGGAACCTCCAACTGCATTTGGGTCAAAATCATGACACCCAAACAAGTCACATATTCTATAATGGTATGTATCTTATCTTTCCATAGGTAAAATTAAACACAAGGGTTGGTAAGATGCTTACTCCTAACACCACTGTCCACAAACCCTAAGACTCACATGCTAGGTATGGGTTCTATGAATACACCCTCTACCATATCACTCGTAGCCATAAGTTCATGCTTAGGGTTGGAATTTCAAAGGGGGCATGTAAAACCTTAATATTTTTTTGATATATTTTTCTTTATAAATTAATATTATTTCTTTGATAAATTTATATATAAGTAACACTGAGTTTAAAAAAATGAAAATTTATCATTAGAAGTATTTTTTATTATGTGGAAGTTATAAGTATACCTTTTGTTTGATAGGTATAAATAAGAATAGATTTTTTGAAAATTATGTATATATGTTTTATTTAATATAATTTTATTGATCAATTATTACGAAATATGAACTCGATTTTTTTTAAAAGTGATTTTATGCTTCGAAAATTCATTTTCTTCAAAATTTGGTTTTATTGCATTTTTTCCACGAATATTATAATAAATTTATACCACTTTAATAAATTTTATTTTTCAAAAAACATATAATTTTTGAAATTTGTATATTTTAATTATCATAAGGTTATGTTTTTTTATTTTGTTTTTAAATTTTTTTTTAGTGAACAATGTAAATAATGATTTTCAAATAAAATATCTTTTTTTTGTATTTTAAAACCCCCAATTTGATATAGATTGGATTTAAAATTTAATTATTTTATTTATATCTAAATTAATTCAATTTATATCTTTGTATCAATATTATAATTTTTATTATTATAAAAATACTTTTAGACTTATAAGGAATTATTAAAAAGGCCATTTACATCACATTTTGTGGGTTTATTTTAAAATGAATTAATGTGACTTATAGAAAATGAATATTATAAAAGGAATCCAAATTTGAAATCATGATAATTACTATTCTCAAATAAGGGAAACATAACTTTTGGTCATAATTTAAACTTAATTTTGTTCGTAGTGAATTATAAATATAATTAATGGTTTTCTGCATGATAAAAGGGTAAATCAAGTTAACCTTGGTTAAAAATAAATGATAAGAACAATTTTTTTATATTAATTATTATTTATTTAAGTTATTTTGAAACATACCATAGTATTCCCAATATTTAATTTTTTATTGGACACTTTTCCATGAAAATAACTTAATAATATTTTCATCCTTTAAAAAATAATGGTGTGTCCCTCCCCCAACTTTTAAAAGTAAAAACCACTTCTCTATTAATTACATGAATTTGGGCTAGCGATCTCATCCAAAACCTACCAAATTCTATTTTAAACTTCCCTATACATTAGGTACATATGGTTGTATCATATATTAACATCCTGATATAATATTAAATATATTATTCAAAATTAATTTAAATTATTAGTATATTTTTTATATGAAAAACCTATTTTATCTTAAGTTACATGAAACACCAATTTTATCTTGTGTTACACAAAAATTCGTCTTTCTTCGATTACTTGTGTTACGTACAGGGTGATGTCATTATAGATAAATAATATACTATTAATATCATTATTTAACATGATATTTTTCACATGACCATTATAATGAAGGGAATGAATAAGACTAACTAACTTATGAAAATATGGTCTATAAATGATTATAAAATGAATTCATTGGTTACCAACTAATTATAAATGAAAATAAAAACCAATTGAATATAAAGAAAATTTTCTTATGTTCCTAAAGGAATTTTTCCTTAATAAATTAAATTTATTAATATTATTTAATTATATTAATTAAATCTATATATTATATGTTCAACTAATATTTTGTACATTATTCTAATAAATTTGACAGTCATAAGATATGATGAAATATAATTATATGAATAAAATGTGTGATTATTCTATAACATAGTTTGGTCTCCCTTTAATGGAGAACATGTTTAAAAATATATTTTTAAACTTATATAATTTTAATTTGTAATAATAAACATCAATTTTCAAATAATAATACCATAATTTGACTTGGATGATGATTCTGTAATTTTTTCAGAAGTTTATTTTTCCATGACTACTAAAAACATGGAATTTTAAATAAAAACAAAATTATTACCTAATTTATTTATATATATAAATTATTTTTAGTTAAATTATACATAATTTCACCCAATTTAGGTCACTTGAATCAATTTTTTATTTGGATATAAAAAAATCAATCTTTTGAATATTTTTTACTTTAAAACCACGTTGTTTCATCTCATCTACGAGATTAATTTTAAATTAAATTCCACCTCTTTTGTGATGATAATTTATAAAAATTGATTCAATATCTTCAAAAAATAATTTGAAATTTATATTAATTTGAAATATTTTTTCTAGAATTTTTTTAGTGAAATCAATTAAAATTAATTACGGAAATAATGGTAAAACTAAGTTTACTTAGTGGTTAAAAATTTATCTTAAGGGTTAAATGATATAGAAGCATATCCAAACCCCATTTTATAGAAATATTTATACGCAAAACCGACTTTTATAATAAATGGTTCATTATTTCAGGAAAATGATTTAAGGGAGACTGCCCAATAATATTTACCTGTTGTATTTACAAGAATTCCACTCCCCCTCTACTATAAAAGAGAATTTATTATGCCCCTCTCATCACACTTATCAAGAAATTTTTATCACAAAATCCCATACAGACTAATATCCTAACATCCCTTATCTTATCCTAAAATCCTCCAATTGATCATAAAGAAAAACAAGGAAGTATTTTTGTCCAAACCAAAGGTGTTTCCCAAAAGAGATGTAACATTGTTAAATGATAACTTTTGTTTTATTTCCTTATCCACAACATAAATTATTTTAATATAATGATTATATTATAAAATCAGTATATAAAATATGATGATTTGATTTTATGTTAATATTATTCCCTAAAACATTACAAAAATCCATCAAATGGGATACGCAATCATCATTCGCATGTACGGAAGACTACCGTCTCACGAAACGATGTCACTCGTTCATCCTTTGACACATCCTGGGGTTAGGAGTAATGATGGAAACAATGTTTTTATATTATATGAATTATGTTTATGATTTTACTTCTCTCCTATAATTATTCTATAATTCATACCATTATTCATTCCATTTTTTTTGGGAATACGATAACATCGCTTGTGGATGTGTGGACTACCATCTCCTCATAGTGATGTGCTTCAATGACACTTTACATGGAATGTATTAAGGACGTGTTTAATAAACCTATCTGATATAAATTAAATATATAATATTCCTGACATTATTATATTTCAATAAATATTATATATAAATTTATTCATACCATTCTACATATTGAAATAGTGATAACATCGTTTGAGGATGTATTGACTACCACCTCCTCGATGTGATGTGATTCTTCTTTTTTTATCACCAAATAAAAATTATGATATATATAAGTATATATAATTGAATAATATGTAATTTATTATATTATTAAAAAAAATTAATGATAAATGTTATATACATTCTTTTCATAATCATCATTGAAAAATGGTAATGTTAATCATTTGTACACATGACCTATGATCTCCATGATTGTAACATTGGTTCTAAATTCATAATGATATTTGTCAATTGATTTTAAAAGTATAATTTATGTATTAATTTGATAATTATTTCAGTATTATTATTCTGGGTTTCTCTAAATAATGACCACTTTGACCATAGTTGACTGACTAAAGTCGTTTTGGACACAAAAACTAAATATGGTCAAAACACCCGACGTAAACAAAATGGATTAAGTAATTGTATAAAAATTGGTAACAAGTGAAATAAAATTAATAATAAAACTATTTTTTTCAATCTAGTAAATAATAAACATAATTTTACTATTTAGGAATATAAAGTGACACATTATGAAATAGACTCGTGATACGAGACTTTATCTCAATCTCCATACATTTAGGTTTTCCTTGATGTTACGAACATTCATTATTTTACTAGGTTTACATAGATCCCCTTGAACTATTATGTAACTAATTTATCAATTATCATGGTACTTAATTTTTTATATTAATTTTTTCCTTTAACAAGGATTATGATTTAAATATTTACATTGTGATAAGGGGGTTTTCATTAAAGAAACATTCTATTTTAATGTTTACATTAAAACTCTTCTATTCCCAAGTTTATATTTCTAAAATTATTTAATGATTTAGTTAATGTAAATAATACATTTATAAAGTGCATTTATGTTTATTGTAAATCATTTTAGGTTTTTTCAATAGGAATATATTTATGTGATTAATATTGAATATTCTGATAAAAAATGGAATTCCAAACATACAATGCTGTAAAGAATATTCTAACATAATGACCATTAATTATTTTATATCATGATTTGAAATATTTTAAGTTTTATTCAAATAAAATTAGTATCCCTTTTGGGGTTTTTTGGAATTGAAATATTTGTTTTTCTATGAAAAATATTTTTTTGTATGGAAAATAGTGTTTTAAAAGAAATGGTATTTTTATCCAAAAGTGTATCTCACCTGAGTAAAAAATAGTTATTAAAAGGGTTTTATACTTAATGTTTATTATTCATGAAATAGTGATTTAGAATTATATGAAACAGGTGATCCCAATAAAGCTTATATGAAGAGTTGAGACACATTATATCTCTTGGGTGAGCTTGCTATAGCGTAAAATAAGGATTGATCCCCAATATAGCTCTTAATAAATTGGTGGGCCTTATATATCCAATAATAAGGTTTTATCCCCATTATAGATCATGGGTGAGACAAATATAGCTTATACGAATGTTGATCTCCATTATATATCTTCAATGAATTGTTTAGTGATTATATTGGAAGTTGTTCGTATGGTTATTCTAATTAAAAAGGTATTCATAAATGAGTTTTTTGTATATTATGCTCTAATTCATATAAAAAAGTTTTAATTTATATTAATTGTTTTAAAAGGATTTATTTGATGAAAACATGTGTATTTTTTCTTCTAAAATTTTTATATTTATTTCTATCAAATAAAGTTGATATAAAGTTTAATATTTAATGCGGTTACATTTTTTTAATAAAATAATAGTTTTCTTTATTTTTATATCCCTTACTTGTATTTTTTTTCTCATCCCATGTTTTTAAAATGTTTATATATGTTTTAATTATTGGAATTATAAAGTAATAATTCTAGTTTTAAATCATATATACTTTCAATGAAAATAGTTTATTCTTTATTTTAAAAGTTTTATTTAATACAAAAAGTGTTTACTAATAGGAAGTATTCACTTTGTATTTTATGATTTTGTTATGTATGATTCAAGACCTAATTATCTAATACTCTAATCCTAGAAAAAAATTCAATGTGAATGAATGAAAAATTATTAAATTAAAATCTTGATTATGTAATGATTAAGTATGATGCCTTATTATTAGTATCAAAGGGATGTTTTATATAACTGTAGAGGTTTGAATTTTTCTAATAAAATTACCCTATAATTATTTTACCATATGGTTATTCTATAATGATATATCATTTAAGGAGTGCCATGATTTTTTCACTAAACTATTTTAGTTCAAATTTTTATTCCATAGAGTAAATAGGATAACATCAGGGGGAAAGAACACAGTATAAAATATTCTTCAATAATAGCATCCTAAGTTGGTTAGAATTGGAATTGAATGGTTTTTTGCTGTTATCTATCAATCTACAAAAGCTATAAAAGGTGGTTTTATAAATTCTATAAAAGAACCAGGTCTACCATGAAGGAACATGTAATTAGTGGATCCTTTCATAATTAAACATTCCCCATAATTCATTGTATCATATAACCTAGTTCTAGCGGATGTATGGATTAATTCTTCAGAGAAGATATTTGATGTCATGGGATCTTTGAAATGTAAAATGGTAAGTATTTCCACCAATCTTTTTATGGTGAAGTTGATAGATTATAGTATCTGGTTAAGAATACCTTAGAGAAAGATGATATTGAGTATATGTAATGGTACATGTTTATGAATAGTTCCCTTCTAAAAAATTTACTAATAGTTTTTCGATATATAATGGATAAACAATTCATGTAGTTGAGGTAAAAGGATGAATATTTAGTATTTTAAAATGAAGAAAATTTTAAAAGTTTTTCCAAGTATGTTCCAATCATTATTCAAGAAATTGATAGTAAAATTAATATATTTTAATTAGTATTAAAATAAATCTTATGATGATATTTGGTTGCATGAGAATTTAAAATTTTAAGAAATTTATTTTTTGTATTGGGAATGATAAGATGGATTTTTGACAGTTATGTTCCATGAGTTGAAATGTATATGAAATGGTCAATGTAGAAGGAAATAGAGAATAAAATAACTAATATTTTGGGAGTTAATACTAGAACTTGTTACAAGTGTGGTAATATATATTTCAGGGAATGTCTGATAGGATCTGGTGAGTGTTAATGGTGTTGTAGTTTGGGTACAAGTTTCATGATTGCAAAGAAAAGAGTTTTAAATAATCCAAGAATGTGATGAAATATATCCAATAAATAGTGATTTTTTATTGAGATGAGTTGTGAAATTTTTCTAATTTCATTCCAAGGATACTTACATTGGGTGGAAATAACCATGATTGAAGTAAAAAGAGGTATGAAAATAATTTTCAACTTATAAAATGGATGCATGGCCGTTTATTGAAGTGGTAGAAACTCTAATGAGGTTCGTATTTTTCAAATGTTGATCATAAGTTCAATACCGCAGGCACCCTAAGTTTATTATTTTAAATAATGTAAATACATTGGGGGAAATTTATTCAATTTTTATCAATGTATAGGGTATATTTTTATATGTTATTTGAGAAATAATAGCATTATATTTGGGGATAGAGGTTTAATGGTATTTGTGACCATTAGGGTTATATATTTATAGAATGATTTAGGTGTGACTTTAAGTATTACTATTGAAATCTATAGATTAATTTAGTATTTCATCAATTTCATGTTTGATTTTATTCAGAATTATCTTAATATGTGCTAACCAATTTGGTTTTTGTTAATATCTAGAGACATGCGGAATATCTTGATATCATTTTAATGATTATGTTAACTATTAGAAGATGATTCTACTATTTTAAGCATGAAAAAGTTAAATTTAATCCCCATTATTTAGTGAAAAAATATAATACTAGGGTGGAAATTCATTAATGGATGAATTTATACCTATCATGTACATATATTTTCATTATTATCTTAGTCTAGATGGTAAAGGAATTCCTTAACCCTAGGAAAAGGATGTCAAAAAAGTATTATCCTTTTACCTTAAATTATGATGGAGCAATGTTATTTTCACTAATAATGGAATTATGTCTATGAGGGCCTTAACAATAATTTTACCATTCACTTTCTCGTGATTAATAACCTCAATCACTATCCATAATTATTTATGATTTTCCACTATGTCAAAATCATAATTTACCACATATGGTCACCTATTTAGATATCTAGAATGTGTTATTTCACATTAACTTTATACATCCATTTCCTTCATATGATGTTTATTTTTAACCATATTTAATATGTGGGTTCCTATGAAGGAATTCAAAAAATGTTAACCTTTGATAACTGAAATGAATATCAAGGATGAAAATTCATTTTAACAGGGGTAAAATGTAACATCCTTAGATTTTATGAAATATATTATTTAAAATTAAGTTAAATTATTTAATAAATTTTGTTACAAGAAATTCATTTTTTATCTTATAATAAATTCAATAGAAGGTTTAGCTTTCACGATACACAACATTGATTTTCTTCGATACCATGTCTTACACCCAAGGCTCAGTCTTTCCCAGAAAAAAAATATACTATTAATATTATTGTTTAACTTGATAGTTGTCGTCTAGAAATTGTTATGGAGGGAATGAATAATATTAACTAAATCATGAATATATGTTCTACACATTTTTATAAAATTAATTCATCTTTTACCAATTAATTATAATTGAAAATAAAAACCAATTGAATATAAAGGAAATGTTTGTATGCACATAGAGAAATTTTGTGTTAATAAATTAAATTTATTAATTTTATTTAATGATATTAATAAAATACTTAGATAATATATTCAATGAAATATTTTAACCTTCATCCCAAAGATATTACTGTAATAAGATAATAACAAATCCATATTTACTAATAAATGATATATTTTCTTATAAGGGAGTTTCTGTAGAGACCCGATTTTTTCCCTGTAAGACTTTGGAATATTTCAAAATATATTTCCAGAGCTAGTAGTAGAGACGGCTTGAGTATCCGAGGCCCAGTGTGCCTAGAATAAATTTTATAAAAATATTAAGTGTTTTTATACTATTCACATGGTGGCATTGGGTTTTCTCCTATACAGTAACTTGGATTGGAAATCTCAGGGCACGGTTAAATCCAGAGGATGTTGTTTACCCTTGGTGGGGTGAAAAATTTCCAGGTGGGGGCCTGCGGTGAGAGATGTCACCCAGGGAAAAATCATTATTTTGAAATAATGACATAGTGATATTAATCACTGACATTCTTTTCAAATGACTTTCAGACGAAGGCTCATAATGGAAATTCGAGATATCTATTAAATTCAAAATGGGGTGTTTTTCTTAGGTGCGATTTAAAATGAGAGGATACAATAGTTTCAGATTCCGCGCTAAGGGATTTTTCTATAAATAGAAAATAGGAGTTTGGAGTTAGGGTTCTCCCTTCTCTCCTCTCTCTCTCTCTCTTCATATCTCTCTTAACTATTCTTCAGCATTCTTCGCCATTCTTCTCCGAATCGAGGAGAAACCTCTGCCGGAACCTTGGCGGATCGAACCGGGAGCGTCGTGGATGCATCGCCAACGACAAATGAGCGGATTGAGGTAGGACTTCTTATATTTTTTACATCTGATTCCAGTTTTAATTTGAAAATACCTTGATTCCCTTTTTTTCTTTGTTTTGGTTAATATCGGTGTTGGTCATATGAACAAAGCCATCAACCCATGCTGCAAATCAGGTTTTCTTTATTGTAATCTTCAACCGTTCTTTGGTTTCATGGACACTTACAATTAAGTGCGTCAAATCTTCAATGATTTTCCAATCAGAGGAAGGTGAAGCAATGATCTCGTAACAGGGTTCGAAAGAGTCGGTTGTCCCGATAGATAGAGTCGGCAAGTCCAATAGAGGCAGAGATACGAGCTCCAGTGGGTGTGGTCGAGCAGGTGACGTCCAGCGGAGGAGCCGAGCATGGCGGCGCGGGCGGCCGATGTGCAGCGGCGTCGGGTAGAGAAGTGTCATCAGGCGGTGATGGAGAGCCAAGCAGTGGACTCGGCTGGTCGTGGTTGGGGTGGGGGACCCGAGGTCTATGATTCGGGGGGGGGGGGGAAACGGACAATGACCTGTCATATGCGGGTCCTACTGTACGGTGCGGAACAACGACCGGACAACTGGCCAATCAGTTTGAATGAGCCGGACTCGAGGTGTACGACATTTATCAGACGATTTGCGGCTAGTGGGCCATGATGAGGTGGACTGTACCCACGGATGGGATGCGGACCAACGGTCTGGACCGGGTCAGCTGGTCTGGAATGGCCCAATTCTGGGCCCCTTGTGTTCTTGGGGCCATAACTTTTAAACAGCGCGTCTGTTTGATGCATTGTTTGAGGCTATGTGTTCGTCTCTTTAAGAACAACTTTTTGAATTGGGTTTTTTGGTTTTTTGGTTCTGCGCCAAATATGGGTGACCCAAAAGGCTTTAATTTAATAATACTAAATTATTATTAAAGTTTTCAACGAACGTATTCATGAGCCAGATGTCCGTTTGATGCGCTGTTAGAGGTGTTGTGTCCTTGAAGTGGAGATGGTAATTCCAATGTTTGTTCAGAAACCTTGCGGCCTGGTTTAATTTCTTGGTGGCACGAAATTATTAATAAGATTAATTAATTAATTAATTAATTTATTTATTTATAATTCTTGCGTCAGACCTAACTCTTGTTTGGGATGTCAGATTGATGCGTCGTTAGTGGCAGATGACCCCAGTCCTCGTGCAGACATTTTGAAATGCTTTCTTAAGAGTTTGGGTAAGATACATGGTGCGGGCCCCACAAGGGCCTGATTCACATGTTTTATGGTGAAACACCACTTTTTCCCCCAACATTTATTTGGGGTGTTTGAGCACTTGTTTCTGAGTGTTCTTCTATAGGGATAGCGATAGCGCAATCTGCCCACCTAAATTCGGGCCTGAGGGGTGGGCCCCTTGAGGCGGCTTTCAGACGTATGATTTGTTTTTAAGAATTATGATTCATAAGTCCACTCAGGGAAAATTAATAGCCTATATAGTGTGGTTATCTACATGGAACACAATGATACAATCTGCGATACTTGTTTCGGGGTCGAGGTGTGGGCCCCACATGGCCCCGTTTGCATTACTCGGGGAGTTGCAGCTTCTGTATCTGGAGTCTGTTTTAGGCGCCATCAGCAGTGTTGTGACCCTATCATCGAGGAGAAGTTGACCAAGGTTGTTTCAGGAATTCATGATGGAGTTTAGGTGTGAGCCCCACTGGCTGTCTTTTAAGCTGTGTGCCGCGTACTGCGACTTTTTCATCAGACATTTGTTTGGGGAGTATGAATAGTCGATCTGGTGTGTTTTTATGACAACATCGTGATGGTGCCATTCACCCGACCTTTTTAAAGACCAAGGTGCGGGCCCCATGAGATGTCGTATGTGCATAAAGCGGGTTGAATAACTTTTTCGTTGGGAGTCCATTTCCAGTTATTAAGTAGTCTATCTCACATGTGTTTCAGTGAGGATTACAACGGTCTAATCTGTTTGGGTGAGTGGAGCCTTTTTCGAGATATCATTAAATGTGGAAACATGAAATGACATTGGTCAAAGGATCCTTTGACGCACTCCAAACCTATGCATGGTAGCAGTGTTACTAACACCTAGTGATGGAATGGACAGTGCGGAGTTATCGGGCCAGTTTTGGGTTTACCCTCCAGTGGGGCTACGCAGTCGGTTAACCACCGACATTTAGGATTTACCCTCCAGTGCAGGTGGGTAGTGAGTTACCTGTTGACCTTAGGGTTTACCATCCAGCGGGGCTGGGTAGTGGGTTACTCGTTGACCTTAGGGTATACCCTACAACGGGGCTGGGTAGTGGGTTACCAGTTCGCCTTAGGGTTTACCCTTCAGCTGGGTTGGGTAATGGGTTACCTATTCACCTTAAGGTTTATCCTCCAGTGGGGCTGGGCAGTGGGTTACCCGATGACCTCTTGGGGTTTACCCTCCAGCTGGGTTGGTCAGTGGGTTACCCAATGACTTCTTTTGGACTCATCCCTTTCTATGTGGCTAGTCAGTGACTTTTCTCCATGGTTACCATAGCGGGACCCTAGGTTGTATGGTTCAGAAATGTGACAGCTTTGACGTGTGGGAATTTTGGGCATCAGTGGTGGATATCCATATAACTTTTGGCAAATTTTCTCGGGTTGAGCTTGGAGATAGATATCCCCTTACAAACTTGTCTGGGTTTCTTTTTGAGCATATATATATATAGATACACCCTACTTTTGTTCCCGCTCCTTGGGTTCGGTTACTCTTCTTCTAGGATGGGTGGAGACGCGCAGATTATGCCACGTGCTTTCCATGTCTAGATCCTCTTAGATTGGATGAGTCTACTTCCTTTGTTTCGTTGGGTTGAGCTGTACTCTCTCTATTGTACTCTTACATTATTATTTTTATGTCTAATGGTCACCATTTTAGTATCTCCTTTGTTGCTCCCTCGAGATTTTAGGGCATCATACTGAGTATCAATATACTCACCCCTACTTGGGCTTTGCCCGCATTTGGTGTGCCATTGCAGACGAAATACCAGTTGATTGAGACTACGGAGGAGTGTAGAGGACACAAGATCTTGGGCTGTATTCAGTGGACATAATAGGACTTTTAGATGTGAGGCTCACCATCTGTTTACTTTTGTTTACCTATTGCCGGGTTTTGGCCCCTTTCTAGTTCAGTGCGTGTTTTTACCTTTTTTGTTTAGTCTACTTGTTAGTCCACTTTTCAACACTTTATGTGTTCTATTTTAGAATTTGATTCCTGACTAAGATTGGGTTATAGTTTTTTGTAATTTGGTTTCCTTTTTTACACAGCACTTCTGCATTGAGTTGGCTGTGTGTGTGTTTATAGGTACTTAGGCAAAGGCCTCGTAGAGATTGTTACGCCTTCGGCGCTTGTCTCCAACCCATGGCTTATAGAGGTGGGCTTGTGGTATTTGCGTCTCAAGTCTGGTAGGATCGGTTCATGAAAAATTGGTATCAAAGGTTGTTCGTTCCTTGGGGTATTGTTCAAACGTCCCTAAAATGGAATTTGTTATGTTTTGGGGAAATAGTGTCAACGTGTCTCGAGAGCGGATCTTGGGATAGGAAGTCCAGTGATGTTGTGGTGGCCTACATATTCATTCATGAGGACCCTGATAACCTGTTTTTCGACTTGGCACACTGAGATACTAGTTTCATGGAATTTGGTTTGTGCATCATATATGAATGAGTCTTTGACTATCCTTCTTGAGTCAACTCCACATCATTGTTGATATATATATATGATCATTTGACTGTGATACTCCATGATCAGATTTAGGATGTCTCTATGATGATAAACAGCCAAAATACTGGCTCTGGTTTGTGAAAATGATTCCGTGAGCGATGAGGCCTCAGTTCAAGATCCATCATATGATTTCCCTTTCTCCAGGAGGACAGGTAGCAGAACCTCCACTTGTGGAGTAGTAGATAGTACTGTAAGTGAAGGATAATGATGAGTGCAGGCTGGGTGCGCTATGTGAGTTCCTGCATTAGAGACCTCTGAGGTTCCACAGTGATCCATACCCTCAGACAGTGAAGGGTTGGCTAGAGTCGGTGGTTCGCCTCTTTAGACTTGTTCGAACACTGATAGGTTAGATGGTGGATTTGAAAACCAGTATTTTTCAACCAAGAAGTTTGGTGTTAGTAGAACCAGGGTTACTCATATGAAAAATGAGTTGGTACTCTCGTGGGATGACTTCTAGCTACTATTTCGTGAGGAGTTCTACCACTCCTACATACACTTTATACGGTTTCAGGAGCTGCTGGAGCTTCAGTGGGGAGTGATGGTAGTGGCTGAGTATGTGACTAGGTTCACAAACCGTACTCGGTACTCGTTAGACGTGATACAAGGGGGAAAATTCTGAGCACAGAAGTTTGAGCGAGGTATCTGGAGAGGAGATTTGTGCCAGCATAGTGCCCTTATGCATCCTCACCCATCTCAGAGTGCTGGAGCAGGCACTAGTGATAGGGAAATTTCTGTCAGAGGGACGTCAATTGGAAGGGCATCGATACTGGATGTCTCCCCTTGATGAGACTCAGGCGCATGGTTGGGGACAACGTAGAGCATCAAGATAACCGAGGGGAGGACTAGTGCTATGCAACGCATGCGATGATAAGAGATACGCTCTGTGTCTTTTCCTACTTTTCTCAGTAGTAATTTTTAGACACCATGTGAGGTACTATTTTTGTCTAACTCATTGATCGATGGGTTACCAAGGGTGATGTAGGGCGTCAGTGTAACCCTAAGTTGTTGTTGTCTGACGTAGATTTGAATGCACGGGAAAGAGGGGTTCTTCCCCCACAGAGTTTGTTTTTTTATTTGATCAAAACCGTGAGGGAGAGTCATTACCACCCAAAGAGGATAATATTGAGGTGCGGTGGATGATTACCTCTGACATGTGTATTCATGGAGGGGTTGTGCGGTGGAGTGTCGGAGCTGGTTATGGATTTTCCAGTGGGGATTTTCTGCTTGACCCCCCTTTTTTGATTAAGGTGCCACTAGTGGGTTTGGCAGAGTGCTTGTTTTGGGGATTACTCTTTTTCTTAGAGGGGAAAGGACATGTGGGGTATGCCTTGTGATTTCTCTGTATAGCCTCTAGCGGTTGGATGAGTTTTCTCACATACCCTGTTCGTTGGTACCTTGCATGCTCAACATCAATCTTGATACTGTTATCAAGTACAGGTCAAGGTGATGGACACCTCATAAACAAAACTACATGTTTCGCTATGTGGTGCTGTTATTGGAAGTATTTGCCCTGATAATGTGAATATGCTATCTTCATGGAGAGTGATTTGTGGTTTTCTCAGACCAATAGTTTCTCAGGTGCGTCCTCACCCATAGAGACCTGAACATGAGGCGAATGTGCTGGTTGAAATTTCTGTAGGACTATGACTTCCAGGTAGTCTATGGTCTAGAAAGTGGCAGTGTTGTAGCAGGCTCCCTTAGAAGGAAGTCCAAGGCTCATCTACTATGGGAATCTTCAGAGTAGTTGGCATCCCTACAGCTGACCTTTTTGGAGTAGTATGGTACAACTTTTCTACAGTCGATGGTGTTAACTCATCCACTTTTTCAGCATGTATGAGAGTCTCGGTTGTGATGGAGTTACTTTGAAAACATGTGTGACCAGATATTCTTGGGTGTCTCACTATATGGGTAATCTGAAGGAGGGAATCATGAGACCATGTTCCACGAAAAAATCACGATCTTGGTCGAGACGTGGAAAGTAAAGGTTCGGCTGGGGAAGTCCCTTGAGTTTCTTTGGGCCATTCGGGAATTGGGAAAGCGGTTGAGAGGTTTCCTACCTTCCTTCCATACACTCCCAATAGTAGAAGTGGGCGTGCGACATCTTCCATGTGTTGCAGCTAATGAGGTGCGTGCGTGTTCCTATGAATGTCATTGAAAGTAGCATACCTTATGAATATGATCTATCCCTTTGGTTTGCGTGTTGTGCCAGCATGGTGTTGTGTAAGTTTTCTGGGGAGTGGGGGAGCTAGGTGTGTGCTCTGTATCCCATGTTTTTTCCCATGTTTTTCTATTCATGGTTGAAAATATTGAAGGAGGGAATGATGCAGAGACCCTATTTTTTCCCTATAAGACTTTGGAATATTTCTACATATATTTTCAGAGCTTGGAGCTAAGACAGTGTGCAATTCTCAGGGCCAGTGTGTCCGGAATAAATTTTATAAAAATATTAATTGTTTTTATACTATTCAAATGGTGGGGAAGTGTTTTCTCCGAAATGGTAGCTCGGATCAGAAATTAGAGGGCACAGTTGTGTCTAAAGCATGTCATTTACCCTAGGCAGGGTGTAAAAGTTGTGGGTGCGGGCTTGCGGTGAGAGATGTCACCCAGGGGAAAACGTTATTTTGAAATAATGACTGAGTGATTTTAATCACTGAAGTTCTTTTCAAATTAATTTCAGAAAAATTATTAGAATGGAAATCTGAGACTTCCATTGAATTTGAAATGGGTTGTTTTTCCTAGGCGTGATATAAAATGAGAGAGCACGATAGTTTCAGATTCGGCGCTAAGCGGATTTTTCTATTAATATAAAATAAGAGTTTGGAGTTAGGGGTTTCCCTTCTCTCTCCTCTCTCTCTATCTCTCTCCCTTCATCTATCTCTCTCTATGAACTGTTCTTCATCATTCTTCGCTATTCTTCACCAAACCGAGGAACGACCGCCATAGGAACCTTGGAGGATCAAAGCAGGAGCATCGTGGACGCGTCACCAATGACAAACGAGGAGATTGAGGCAAGAATTATTCTATTTTTCTATGCCAATTCAAGTTTTAATTTGAAAATCCTTTGTTTCCCATTGTTTCTTTGTTTTGCATAATATTATTGATGGTCGTACGAACATGGCCATTATCCCATGCTGCAAATCATGTTTTCATCATCATAATCTTTAACTGTTCTTCGGGTTCTTGGACGCATACAATTATGCGCGTCAAATCATAAAAAATTTGTCAATCAGAGGGAAGAAAAACAATGATCTTGTATTATGGATCAGATGAGCCAGCTGTCCCCATAAGCAGCGTCAGCGAGTCATAGAGGAGGCAGAGTTGCGGTGTCTGGTGGGTGCGGTCGAGCAGGCGGTGTCCGACGGAGGAGCCGAGTAGGGCGGTGCGGGCGACCGATGTGCGGTGGTGTCGAGCGGAGCAGCGCCAACAGGTAGCAACGACAATCCAAGTGGTGACCTCATTTGGTCACGGTCAGGATGGAAGACCTAAGGTCAGTGCCTTAGGGGGGAAAACCACTGATAAGGACCCACAGTACGTGAGTCCTGCTATGCGGTGTAGAACAAAGACCGACTAACTGGCCGTTCTGTCTGAAGGCGAAGGACCTGAGGGGTCCGATAGCTTTCAGATGGTCCATGGTCAGTGGGCCGCATTGAGATGGACCAAACATGTGGCTGGGTTGCGAGCCGGTGGTCTGGACAGGGCTGGCCAGTCTGGACCGCCCTAATTCTGGTCCCCTTGTGTTCGAGGGGACGTAACTTTTAAAGAAGCGTTTGTTTGACGCACCGTCAGCGACTATGGGTTCGTCTATTTGAGATGGATTTTTTTATTTTAGTTTCATTTTTTTGGGTTATGTGCCAGAAAAAGGGTGACTCAGAACACTTTAATTTAATAATATTAAATTATTATTAATTTTTTCAATGGACGTATTCGTGAGTCAGACATCCGTTTGAAACACCGTTAGAGGCGTTGTGGCATTGGAGTTGAGACAGTCCTTCCAAAGTTGGATCGGAACCCTTGCAGCATGGTTTCGATGCTCGGTTGCATGAAATACTTAAGGAGAATAATTAATTAATTAATTATTTATTTATTTATTTTGCTTCAGACATAACACCTATTTGGGATGCCCGATTGAAGCGTCGTCAGCGGCAGCGTGATCCTAGAACTCATGTGGAATTTTTGAAATGCTTCCTGAAGCGTTCTGGTTGGAGATAAGGTGTGGGACCCACAAGGGCTTGATTCACACGTTTTATGGTGAAACACCACTTTTTCACCCGACATACGTTTGGGGTGATTGAGCACTCGTTTATGAGTGTTCTTCTGAGGGGATTGCAATGTCACATTTTGCCTGCCTAAATTCGGGACGGAAGCATGGGCCCCCAGGAGGCGACTTTCAGACAGATGCTGTGTTTTTACAACTTATGCTTCATAAGTCTATTCAATGAAAATGAATAGCCTATGCCTGGTGGTTATCTGCAAAGAACACAATGGTATGATCTGCGTGATGTGTTTCGGGGTCGAGGTGTGGGCCCCACAGGGCCGCGTTTTCATAATGTGGGGAGTTGCAGCTTCTGCATCCGAAGTCCATTTTAGGCACCGTCATTGGCATTGTGACCCTACCATCAAGGAGAAGTTGATTACTGTGGTTTTAGGAGTTGAATTCAGAGTTAAGGCATGAGACCCATGGGTTGTCTTTTATGCTGTGTGTAGGGTAGTGCGAATTTTTCATCAGACGTCCGTTTGGGGAATATAAATTTTTAATATGGTGTGTTTTTGCAAGTGCATCACAATGGCTCAGTTCGCCCGGCCTTTTTTGGGATAGAGGAGTGGGCCCCATGAAACACCGTATGAGTATAATGTAATGTTGAATAACTTTTTCATCTGGAGTTTGTTTCCAGTGATTAAGTAGTCTATATTGCATGTTTTTCCATGAGGATTACAACAGTTCAATCTATTTGGCTGAGCGGAGCCTCTATCGAGATCTCATTAAATGTGGAAACATGAAAGGTTGTTGATCGGAGGTTCATTTGATGCACTCTGAACCTACGCATGGTAGTGGTGTTAGTGACACCCAGTGATGGCACAAACAGTGCAAAGTTATCGGGCCAGTTCCGAGTTTACCCTCGAGTGGGGCTGGGCAGTGGGGTACCCATTGGCGTTTAGGTTTTACCCTCCAACAGAGCTGGGAAGTGGGTTAACCATTGACCTTATGGTTTACCCTCTAGTGGGGTTGGGTAGTGGGTTACCCGTTGACCTTAGGGTTTACCCTTCAGTGGGGCTGGGTAGTGGGTTACCAGTTCACCTTAGGTTTTACCCTCCAACTGGGCTAGGAAGTGGGTTACCCATTCACCTTAGGGTTTACCCTCCAAAGAGGCTGAGTAGTGGGTTACCTGATGACCTCTTGTGGTTTACCCTCTTGCTGGGCTGGGCAGTGGGTTACCCAATGACTTCTTTCAGACTCGTCCCTTTCTATGAGTCTAGTCAGTGACTTTTCTCTATGGTTACCAGAGTTGGACCCTTAGTGGTACGGTTCAGTGATGAGACAACTTTGGTGTGCGGGACTTTTGGGCATTAGTTGTGGATATCCGTATAACTGTTGGAGACTTTTCATGGGTTGATCATGGAGATGGAGATCCCCTTACACACTCGTTTGGGTTTCTTTTTGAGCATATATATATAGATACACCATAATTTTTTCTCACTCCTTGGGTTTGGTTTCTCTCTTTCTAGGAGGGGCGAAGACGAGTGGGGTATGCCACATGCTTTCCGTGTCTAGATCCACTTGGATTGGATGAGTCTACTTCCTTTCTTTCGTTGGGTTGAGCAGCACTCTCTCTAATGTACTCCTACACTCTTCTTGTTCTTTCTATTGCTCACAGTTTTAGTATCTCCTTTATCGCTCCCTCGAGCTTTTGGGGGATCCTACTAAGTATCTTTATACTCACCCCTTCTTGGGCTTTTCCCGCACTTGATGTGACCTTGTAGACAATGAAGATGTCAATCGAGACTACAGAGGAGCGTAGTGGACACGAGATCTTGGGCCACGTTTAGTTGACGTAGTAGGATTTTCAGATGTGAGACTCAACAGTTGTTTACTTTTGTTTACCTATTGCCGGGTTGTAACACCCTTCTAGTTGGGCACATGTTTTTCTCTTTAATGTTCAATTTACTTTTCAGTCTAATTTTCAGCACTTTACTTGTTCTGTTTTTGAAGTTGATGAATGATTGAGGTTGGGTTATAGTCTTTTGTACTTTGGTTTCCTTTTTTACTCTACACTTCTGTATTGAGTGGGTTGTGTGTGTGTGTGTGTGTGTGTGTGTGTGTGTAGGTACATAGGAAAAGGTCTCCCCGAGATTGTTACTCCTTCGGTGTTGGTCGCTAGCCCCGGGCCTATGGAGGCGGGCATGGGGTAGTTTCGGCTCCATACTGGTAGGGTCGAGTGATGACAGTTTCCCCCTTTTAATTGAGCAATTTTTTTTAAAAATAAATTGTTACAATTTAATAATAATTTTTTGTTAAAATATACTTATTTTTTAAAATATGAATAAAAAATTGCATTCATTGAATTTTTGGTATTTTTCTCAGATGCTTTATTTTTTTGCTGAGTAGTCAAAAAACATTAAATATTTATTAAAATCATCATTTTCATTTAATTTTTATTTATAGATAAATAATATTTCAAATTGGTTTAATATTATAACTGTTTATGTTATACATATTATAATCTGATTTATGCCATTTTAATCAATTTAACATTGAAATTAGATATAAAATACTAAATAATTTTAATCATTTTTTACATTAAAAACTAATTGTTTCATCTTGTATAAGTGATTAATTTAAAATCAAATTCTTCCACCAATCTTATTAAATTTTAAAAGATAGATTATATATTTTAAATTATACTAAATTATAATTTTTTTTATGTCTAAATTAGTTTTTTAATAAAAATATATTTGAAATTAATATAAATTAATTTTAGCGATTAAGGTAAAAAAGAGCTTACTTAGTGGTTAAACATTAATCTTAACATTCCAAATGACCTGTAGACTTGTAAAAAATCCATTTTATGAATATATTTAGACCAGTTAACTCTTTTATCGAAATTTTTTCATTATTAGAGGTACATGATGAAATAGAGACCTCTCAAAAGTGTTTAAGATTTCATATTTACAAGATTTATATCCCCTATCCACTATAAAAGTGAAATCATTCCCCCTATCACTTCACACATCTCATGATTTTTTCTTAGTAAAAACCCTATGTAAATAAAATTAAAAAACCTCCTCCCATCCTAAAACTCACTTTTGTGATAAATTAATCCAATTAAGTCCTTTGGTGTAATAAAAAGGTGTTACCCGAATAAGAGGTAATGTTCTTCAACAAGAACTTTAGTTTTGTTCAATTATCCACCATTCAATTTTTTTGTATAATATTTTCATAATAACCATAGTATCCAAGCTATAATAATATTTATATATGTTATTTTTTGGGACTAGAACATCAAACACTTATATCAAATGGGATATAGAACTGTCATTCGGGTGTATGGTGGACTACTACCTCAAGGAGTTAATTCATTCGTTCCTTCATTACCACCTATCAAGGTTGGGAATAATGATTTAAATAATATTTTATATGATTTTTAAAATATTTATCATGTATTTATGCTATTATAATTATTATATAACACATAACTTTATTCTTTCCAATTTTTGGGTATATGATAACATCGTTTAGAGATATTTGGACTACCACCTCCTTAAAGGGATCTGATTCATTCCTGATTTGCGTGGAATATATTAATGATTGGTTTTATAAACATATACGATATACATGAAATAAATATGATATTAATTACATAATTATATTTTTGCAGAGTATAATATATCATTTCCTTCTTACCATTTCACACATTAGAAAATTGAAAACGTCATTCGGGGAAATGTGGACTACCACCTCTTCAAGGCAACACGATTCTTCTTTTCTCATCACCACATCACAATAATAATATATATAATTATAAATAATTTTATTATATGGTATTTATTATGTTATTATCAATTTGGAATGATAAATGTTACTTAACTTCTTTCCATAATGGTCATTGCAAATTGTAATGCTAATCATGCGTATGTACGACCTACCATCTCCATGATCGTAACGTTCGTTCATTTTTTATAACAATATTTTATGATTAGTTTTAAGAGTATAATTTATGTATAAATATGATAAATATTTCATGTAAAATATTATATATATTTCTAAATAATGAACCTTTTCACCATAGCTGACCTACAAAAGTCATTTTTGACACATAAACCAAATATGGTCAAAACACACAATAAAAATTAATTGATTAAGTAGTTGAAAATAACTAGGTAATAATTGAATGAAATTAAATAATAAAAATGAAAACACATTATAAATTATTTAAATAATTAACATAAGTATATTATTCTGTACTATAATGACAAAAGGTACAAATAAGACTCAAGATAAGGGACTTCATCTTATTCTCCTTTTATTTTTGGCATATCTTGTGGTTTGGATCCTTTATTCTTTTATAAGGTGTAAATAAAAACACATGATATTGTATATAATGAATTTATCTATTATAATGGTATTTATGTTTTTCATTAAATCAACCCATTCATGGGGATTATGATTTAAATATTTCTAATGTGATAAGGATCCGTTCTCTAAAGAAAAATATATTTTAATGTTTCCCTTCCAACTATTTCTTTTTCAGATCTATGTTTCTAAAATGATTTATTAAAAATTTTAGTGTGAGTAAAAGATTTATAATTTTTATTTATGTGTATTATACTTTATTTTAATAGGTTTTTAAAAAGGAATATTTTTATATTTTTTATATTGTTCATTTTGATAAACAAGAAAAATGAATTCTTTATAGAGATGATGATAATTATTTTTCCTCTGGCATGAAAATTAATTGATTTCTAAATTATATTAAAATATTTCTATTTTATTCAAATAATAAAATTATCTCTTTGGGTGTTTCAGTATTCATAACTCAGTGGTGAGCTTAGAATAGCATATACGAAGGGCTGAGCCCCATTATAGATATTGAGAAATAGGTGAACCTGATATAGCTTATATGGTGGGTTGATCCCCATTATAGTTCATAAATGAGCCAAAATTATCTTATATGAAGACCTTTCACCATTTTTAATCTCCAATTAATTGGGTAATGAATATATTTTTTTGTCATACATATAGATATTACAATTAAAAGTGGTATTGAAAGGGTTTTATATATGTGATTTTCTAAGTCATCTTAAAAGATTTTTAATTTCATTATATGTGTTTTAAAGGATTTCATCAACAAAAATATTTGAGTATTTTATATTAAAAATGTTTTATTTATTTTACACAAATAAAAATCATGTAATTTAAAATATTTCATGGGTTTACATGTTTTTATATAATTAACAGTTGCTTTAATTATTATATCTATTTCTGAGATTTTGTTCTCAGCACTAGTTTCTGAAATGTCATCATAGGATTTAAGGATTGGTAAGGGAAATGAATAATTCATTTTGGAATTAGTGGATATTTTCTTGAACAATTATTCATTATTTGGTTAAAAATTTATATATTATGGGAAAAATTGATACTAATTATAAGTGTAAAATATGTATTTTATATATTTTTTTGTATGATTTATAGCCTAGTTATATAAAACTACAAAGGTAAAAAGATACTCAATGTGAATGAATGTAAAATTATTTAATTAAAATCATTATTATGTAATTATTAAGTCCATGTGATTATAATTTAAATACCATTACAAGGATCCTTTTAAGGGATATAAAGTTTGTCTACCTAAGAAGAGGTAATCATTTTTACCGAGCCTTTCAAATTAATTTATTCTTATTATTTACATAAATCTATTATGAACTTAATAAAATAATTATTCCAGCATTATAAATATATTTATATGTAATTATGATTATTGGACAACCAATTTCCACTTTTTTTAATCCTCTGGAAGATGAAAACGGAACTCGTGCATTTGTATGGATAAGCTTCTCTATATAGTGCTGTCATTCGTTTTACATAACCATATTACTTGGATGGTTATAAGCATAGAAATAATGAATATATTTTCTATTTATGATATAATTATGGTATTTTAAATATAATATATTATTAAACGTTTTACCCTTCCACTCATTAAAAAACAATAATGTTTCTTGTGTATACGCGTGGCGTACCACCTCTATGATGTGACGTGATCTATTATGATATCCACCATTCATGGATAATCATTAATATGTATATAGAGTGTATATATGATATTAATATAAGGAATATTATTATTTATATTATGGAATCATCATCAATATAGAAGAATATAAACCACTGAACAAAACCTATATGAATAAAGAAACATTTAACACCCAAAAACGATGATTTTAATAAATAATTATTAGTAAATGAGTGTTGTAATGTCAAAAGTAGGTTATATATGGTATTTAATGTATGTAAATTGTTATATTTAAAAATTATAATAAATCAATATTTATTATAAATGATGATAAAATCACTTATGATATAAGTCAACCATTAGGTAAATGATATCTTTTAAAATATCATTTTATTTCAAAATTGTTCATGTTTATGTTTCCTTTAGGAAAATTTATATAATAATATTATATAAAACAGATATATTTTCTTTTAAATTGGTTATTCTTGGGTTTTAAATATTTACCTCTCATTTATTCTCTTGATGGATCAGTAATAATTGCGTTACTATCATGTAAAGGACATTATTCTAATTTTCTTGAATATTTATTTCTATCCATTTTTAACCAAATCCATAATATTTTAAATATTTTTTAAATATTTTTTTAATATTAAAAAATTATTTATTAATGTAATTTTTAACAGTTTATATCCTTCAATAATTATATTTATATTAATCTTTTTTATATTATTTGAACGCAACACTTTTTCTCGAAATTTGTGAGTAAAACCCTCATTTTAACATACACAAAATGAAAATATTTTCTCACTACAATGGCTACTATTTTCTTGAATCATGCATTAAAATATTCCATGGTTATTTTCAAATAATATTTTTTCCTAATATTATAAAAAATTGTATTTTAAATAATAGATTTCAAATTTTAATGGGTATTTTCTTTAAGAAATGATTTTATGATTTTAAAGGGTTCTCCATATATTTCAATACCCACTGATGTTACTAGGGATATGATCCATTGATATGATATTTATTATTTCTCTAGATGTATTATGATAATGAAATATTGATATTTCTTATTACTATTTAAATACTGATAAATGTTGACCTATATTAAATTTATATAATGAATTGAATTGATCATTAAAAATTTTAGAAATAAAGAGGATGTGTAAGTGATTGGGGGGCCCATTTATAGATAGACCTTTGATCTATCAAAAATTATCATCAGATAAAATAAAAGAAATTTTATATTTTTTATTATTTTGTTTACACATACACTTTTATTAGGAATGATGTCTCCTTTGACAAGGCATGATAAGAAGATTTATGAAAACATGGTTGACATTCCTTGATCACGAATTCCCAAAATTATGAATTTCATTTAAAAATTATAATTTTTCATTATCTATATGTTTTCCATATTGATAATATCTAGGGATTATCTTCAAACTCAAGTTATTTATTGAATACATTTTTTTGATTATCCACTCTACAATGTTGATTATGCTTTATTTACTCCTGGTAACTTCTGATGCATGTAACCCCTATATAGATTCTATACTCACTATTTTTTCCTTTCCCTATGATATGAAGATATATATAATGAAATATATACCATATGTAAGAATATTTATTATTATATGTTTTATAAATTGTAAATTTATCATGTAAATCATGTATCTATGTAGATTTATAAGACTTATAAACAGATAAATGTTACATGGTGAGACCCCTTTTATCTTATACAAATGTAAGAATGTAAAGAATTTATCATTGTTAATGGATTCAAGTTTTCATAGGTAGTACCATAGAATGTTCGGTAGGAACTTTGGGAACTAAATTTTTAATAAATATTTCTAGTATGAGAATTATAATTATATCCTACAGTATTTTAGAACATATATTATTATAGGGTTATTGATTTTATTGATCAGTATTTATTATGATTATAAGGTATTTCAATGTGTTCATTTTTTTAGTGATGGAACATAATGGAAGAAAGGGAATAAACCCTTGTAATCCTTGTAGTAATTGACCTACTAACAAATCCAATGTATATAGTGTTTTATTTGAAGATATAATGGCTATATAAGGGAAAATAACTCAGGTTATGGTGAATAAACATGACCATAAATGGAAGCCCATTATTCTAAAAGATATCTCACATATAATTTATAATTTATTCAACAAAAACATAAATATTTTAATGCAACTACTAAACCATTGGAATCTTAATAATGGATTAAGTCTCTTAAAATGATATTCAGGTATTTATGAAATAATGATATTCATATTTTAATTATAGTGGTGTATTTTTTTAAAATTATATTCTGATTAATGGAGGTCATTGATCTAGTGGTTTATAAAATATAAATAATTTAATGTGTTACTTCTAATGTGATATCATTTTAGAAATACATCTATTTAGAATTGTTAGATGAAATGGAGAGGAATTTCCCCACTTTAAATTAAAAGTTATAAGAAGTTGTAGAAGAGTATAAGGTTTCAATTAAATTATTATCCTCGAATGTTTTGGACTACATATGTAATATATAAATCAATATTGATAGTTTTTTTGGTAGTATTAGTTCATTTCTTTGAATGAAACTGGTTTCTTAAATTTTTTCATCATATAATGATATAGTATGATGTACCATAAAGAAAGATAAATAATCACCTTGTTTTATATCTTCATTTGACATGAATATAAAAATAGTTCAACTGAGAAGAATGGAAAATAATTGATTCAAATCATAATAATATTGATATTTTATTTAAAACATGTGATAATTATCGAATGTGATACCCAAGTACTTTCTTTGTGGGGATATGTGTCGGTTTCATGTGTGTATAACTGGGTCATAAGGATCTTGAATCAATATAATATAAAGAAACCACTATTATGAAGTGCTCCAAAAGTATATTTATGGGTAATTATTAAAGAAAATATCTCAATCATCATTAGAAATTACGATATAATAATCCAAGGGGGATGTGAAGATTATGAAATTACAATAGCTTAAGAATAAGTTATTATAGAGGTGGTAAAAAGTACACTTATTTGTTTCAGGTTATACCTACACTTTTATATCTATTTTTGGGATATCACATCATATCCCTAAATGATTACATTTTTAGTTGGTAGTTAAAACACCTATGAGAATTACAATATCATCTCAATTTTTATCTCATTTTCATTAAAAGTATATGGGAATATGATTCTTATAAATATTTTTATTTTCTTCCCTATATGATTTTTTTATTTTATGAATGGATTAGATCTCTCAGTATAGATCCCATAACAATTTTCATGGAAGGGATGAGAAATTTAATATTCTAAATTGACCTATTATCACATATCAATGTGAGGATGAACCCAAATATTGAATTATAATTACATCCATCAAACATGTTTTACTACTTATTAATGATGTATATTTATCTCAAATTTTTTGGGAGAAACTCAACATTTAAAATATTTATGTTGATTGGGAATATGGTGACATATTTACAAAGGAATTTTTTAGTATTCCCCTAGATTGTGAAGTTGAGTTTTTAATACAACCCATACATGGTGCTGTATCTATTTTAATTACTACATATTGAATGGAATCAATTGAGTTATAGGAACTAAAGAAGAAACACTAGGAGAATCTAGGTAATATATTAATTCATCCTTGTACTTCACCATAGGGTGAGACTATTTGTTTTGTCAAGAACACATATATGTTAATGTTCTTTTATACTGATTATTTGTAACTTTACATGATCATTATTAAAGAAAAAAATCTTCTACCCCATATTGATGATTTATTTGATTAATTACAAAGAGTGAAATTACTTTCCACGATTGATATTCAATTTAGTAGAAATATAGTTTCAATTGGTGGTATATTATTTTATCCTTTAAAGATATAAGTTATTTAACAATGGACCAAAATGAACTTAGAGACTAAGATTCATAGTTATCTTTGGTTGGATAGATATTAGAAATATTTTTTTAGGAAAATCATCATGGATATCAAATACACTACAAATTTTGAACCATTAGGGAGCCATATTATTTAGTGTAGTTGTATGTGAGGATAATTTCATAGAACTAAAGAAAATTTTGGATATTATTCCTTTTTTCACACTACCATGTTGTAGAGAAGGGTTGTTTATATATGGTAATTCATCAAATAATGGAATCTAATGAGTCCTCAGGGAATATAATATGGTGTTTTCTTATGACTCTTTTCAATTGAAAATTCATGATAAAAATTGGATGAATCATGATTTTTCAATTAGAAGTGGTAATTGGTTTATTAAAGATATAGAGGTACCATTTTTATTGTAAAACGTGAGATATATATACGGATCTATGAACTATTATGTATATATTTACATAGAAAGAGTTGAATTTGAACTATAGATGAGGGTTTGAGGGGACTAATGATTATTACTTCTCAATAAATATCCACCCTAGGAATGCAAACAAGGTGGATGATTCTATAAGTCAGAAACACCATACTGATTTTTTCATGATGTGTATTGAAAGAGATCTAGTAATTATATATTTTCAAATTTTGGATCTTGAAATCTCAAGGAAAGGGTAAATAATTTATCTTTCTAAAATTAAAGTTAAACCATCCATCCATTAAAGGATTAAGGAGAAGGATCAATAAGATATTGAATTATAGAAGAAGGTTTGGAATACACCTAACAATATCCATGATCATAATAAAATGATTACATTTAACAACTATGTACCTATTTTTTAATAATAGACTTGTTGATGGATCTATTAGAAAAATTTCATAATTCATCATTCATGATTCATTTGAAATGTAAAAATATGTATAATGATCTAAAATAATATTTTAGTTGGCATAACATGAAAAAGGATATTTAATAGTATGTATTTTTATTTCGGGTGGATCATCAAGTTAATGCTAAGAGATATAAGTCTAATGGTATGTTAAAACCATTAGAAATACATTAATAGAAATGTTAGGCTATTTGTCTATGGGTTTAAAATATTTTTGGGATCAACACCTATCTTGGGTGGAGTTTTATTATAACAATATCGTTCACTAAAGCTTGTATGTTTCTCTTTATGAATCCTTCTATGGAAAGAATTGCAGAAATACAATGTGAAAAGTGGATGTTGGAGAAATTAACATATTAATACTTGATCTTGGTTGGGAATGATAGATTGGGTTATTTCTGTTCAACAACACAAAAAGGGAGATCCAATAAAATAAAAAAAGTTATTTTGTTAATCATTTGAAATATTTGTAGTTCAATTTTGGTGAAAATTTATTTCTTTGAATATCTATTTAGATTAATGTTATCATATTTTAAAATAAAGAGAACCCAACAACTAGAAATATCATTCACTTCCAAAATTTAGATAATATTGGTATGTTATCCTATAACATTGAATTTCCACTGAATAATTCTCCGGTTCATGATCTGTTCAATGTATCTCTCTTAGAGAAGTGCAATCTTGATCCTACTTATATAGTAAAATTAGAGATTGTACCAATATAGAATGATATAGCTTATGATATACAATTATTTTAGATTTTTATCATATAGAGAAATTTATATTTAATGAGAAAACACAAATAATAAATTTTTTATAGTGAAACCATAAATTAATGAAAGTTTTGTGGGAACTCAGGAATGTGAAGAGGATAATTTATCCTCATTTGTTTTATTGTAATGATGTATTTTCAAAGGATAAATTCTTATAATGGCAAGAAAGTGTAAACCCCATATATTTTAGGATATATTTCTCTTTAAATAAATTTTATTTCTTTGATATATGAATTTTTTCACAACATTGAACTTAAACATACAATGGTACACTATTAAAATATTAATATTTAATGTTAAAATTATCACCTAGTTGTTTGGTTGGAGGGTATTAAAAATATTCAATAAATTATGAAATATTTGTATATAGGTTTTGTTAAATGAATATATATTGATAAATTCCTAGGAAATAGGTACTTAATTTTCAGTAAATTCCTTTTACGATTAAAAAATATGTTTTCCTGAAAAAATGGGTAATATTTCATTTTGTGTGAAAATATTATAATTAATTACTACATCTCCTATAAATTGATTTTTTTAAATGTTATTATTTTTTAAATCATGATATTGAATTTAGATTATGGATACATTTTGGGATTTTTCTGAATAATTTTATTTTGTTGTGAGTAGTGTGAATAATAATTTTTAGTAAAAACTATCATTTCATTTTAAGTATTTTAAAATCACCATTTTTATTATTACTAGTTTTAAAATTTATTTATTATATATTTTTTAATAATAATTAAATTTATACCATTTGGATCAATATTATACATAATCATGGTATAAAAACCATTATATTAAAAGGGTATTCTTTAGAAAAGTGTTTTTCATCGTGTTTTGAGAGATTATTTTAAAATAAGAAATTTCAACTTATTGAGATTGAATATTATAGAATGGGTTCCATATCATGAATCACAAAAGTAATATATTTTAATAAGATAAACTTGATTTTTGATCCAAATGAATAGTAATGAATTAAACGCAATTTCCCATGGTAAGAGGGAAAATCATGATAACCAAGGGTGAAACAGAGTGATATGGCCAAAATTATTCATTTTAGTACTTATCAGATGAATGGATTTTGAACCATATATACGTAGGACCTAGTTTAAGTTTTTATGAGAAAATTTTCCAGGAAATTTTTTTATATTAGATTATTTCTTTAATAAATTCAGGGAGTGTCCCTCCCCTCACATATAAAAGGACACCCCTTATCACTTTTCTTTAAACAATATTGATCCACCCAAATCAACCAATAAATAACTAAAGCCCTTATTAAAGCATTAAAAAAACTTGAAGGAATGTTCAAATAAAAAATCAAAAACCATGTTATATTGAAATAAACTATATAAATTTCAAGAAAACCATACATCTATGATAATTCACATTAACTAAAATATAAAAAGAATGAATAGTATCCAAAAACAATGAAAATCCACCAAAATTGTCTCAAGTTCTACCTTAATAAAAAATACCATTCTCCAACCAAGAATCTCAAATCAAATATTAGTCATAAAGATATTTACCCTATCCTTACATGTAACAATGATGTCTACTCATTACCAAATGATGTCCCAAGTAGGGTGTAAGTACGACTCGATAGGACACCATCAATGATGTCTATAAGCTTATATGATCTATTAAATATGTGTATAATGATGTGAATAATAAATAAATTAAATAATAATAAATAATCCATGTTTATTTCTGGGTTCATTCTGACCCCATTAATCAAAAATAACTTAATCTTCATAAGGCCAATATCTCTATCCATAATGTCTCAAGTATGACCAAGAATATTCATGGTCCTCATCCAAAAATTTCAAAAATAAGATCCATCATTAATTAAAGAGTTTTTTATACATGTAATTCCAAACATAGTGTCATTTTGAATCCAAATGTGGTTTCCAATGCCCAAGGAATTTCAAACCATGGGTTATCAAAAATATAAGTGCATTTTACCCAAGGCATTCCAAACCAAGTATAATCACAAATACAAGGTGGGTTTCCCTAATAAATTTAAAACCATGTGTCATTAGAAATTTAAAGGGGGTATCCCTTATGAATTACAAATCCGTAATGAAACTTTTTTTACATATAAAATTTATTGATAAATTATTTAAATTAATTTTGTACAGATATCACATAACATACACATACCTCAGATCCAAAAGCATTCCTTAGGTATCCCAAAAAATTTAATTATGGTAAATTAATCTTTCTTGGTCACACATAATTTTAGCCATTTTATAACCAAATTATTTTAACAAGTCAAGTATATAATATGGGTGGATTGAGTTTTATATTTTTGAACAATAGGCTTTAAACAAACTATAGAGTGTTATAATTTAATGAATAATAGCCACATGAAATTTATTAATACTTTTTTAGTTCAAGTTGATAATGTTTCGTCAAGAAAAAAATAATAAATTTAATAAACTTTCTGAATTTTAAGGGGCATATTAAAACCCACATAAATTATTATCATAGCAATATACCTATATTTTATCAGTGGTTTGATAAAACTCAAATGGAGTGGGTAAGAAAAGAATCCAAATTCTTTAGATATAGTGCATACTAACATGTTCACTATATATAGAAAAAAATGAAGAACAAAGGATAATGGAATGATATATTACCTCTATCTTGGTAACACAAATAAAGCAACATGAAACCAATAACAATGGAAGGAATACCTTTATCCCAAAAGGGAGAGTGGGGAGGAGCAGGGCATGCACACTAGGTATAGTAGAATTAGAGAAGGAAAATATGGTTTTGGTTCTTTAAAATTTTGAGAGGAATAATTGTAAATTCCCAAAAATTTTCTTGATTTTTCATGAAATTTGAATAAACCACATGATAAATATATGTTCCTCACTATCGAATAGTCTATAATTTTTCCATTTGATATAAATGGTTCGATAAACAATGAACCAACCATACAGAATGAAATTATTATAGTTTTAGCAATTTTTATGGGGGTTTGGAGCCCTTTATAGAGTTTAAAAAACCATGATTTTTATTTTTTCCCTCTACATGGTTGGGGTTCACATGAACAATGTGATGACTTTTCACCATGACCTATAACTCTTGTTTTTTATTTTCAGGCCTCCAACAACTAAATCACTCCTAGAACTTCTCTAAAAACATACAAACACATTAAAAACATATAAACCTATAAATTAAATGTACTTAGGTAAAAATTTAAAAGGAAATAAAACATAATAAATCATGGGATTTTACAACCTTATTATCATATAGAATTCTATCTTAAATATTTCTCCCTGAACGTCACCAGGACTCATCAACAAAGAACTATTGCAACTAATCCCACATATCAAACTCCGACTCACATGTATCTTCTTGGTTATGGTCAAAATGCCACTACAAACATACTAGAAGTATTGTATTCCCCTAAAAGGATATATTTCAATAATATAATATATAAACACTATGCTCCTCAATGGATTTGTAGCCCCAAGATCACTATCCACAATTTCGATCATGTGAGATGGAGTCGTATGATATCACCACAAAATCAATATATGGAAAACATTATGATATCAATGAAATTTTATGGGAGAGATATTCAATAATACATGGGACTAATCCTCTCTAATATCTTGAATAACCCCACATAGAAGGGAACTAACATTAACTATATTTGAATACAATGATTCTCCGGACTCGGTGACACTCATAAGAACACCCGATATAGAACCCCCATAGATTCATGTATATAACCCTTTATTTAATATTTGTAAGTATTGAAATTATATGGGTGATTTTTTGGAGAGTTTAAATAACTTTTGGAGTGATTTAGAGCTTTTTTATTGGTGTGTGGTTTGGGAATAATACGCATGACCATCTAGAAAACGTGAACAAAGAATAAAAAGGATAATAGAAAGGCTTATAAGTTGCACATGGCTTGTACAAACTGTGCATAATCCTATGATAAATCATGATATGTTGTATAGTGGGGTTTTTCATGATTGTAACATAATATTATAAACTTTCTATCAAACCATGAGAGGTCCATCCTTGAGGTAGTGGCCGGGATATGGTTATCACAACATTTTACTAACCATGAAAATAACCATGGACGGGTTGAATTTGATGTCCTAAAATTGTGAATCTCATGTGTTTTAGTTCCTAAATACCTTATTTTTATATCCATGAGGCCCTAACTCGGTATTCTCTCTTCTCAAAGGCCATGAAAGATTATCTCATTGATCTGGAGGTGACCCAAAGGCTTCTCTTGGTGTTTTTAAGCTATATTATCATGGTATGTCATCATTCTTGGTTGTTATTGGTGGTTTGTCTCAAATATAGGCCTCTAGCTCCCTTTTTTTCTTAGATATACCTTCTATGTGGATATATATTATATAGTGTATACCAAATATTAATATATTTGTTCTTTTATTGATAGGGGAATAGATATGTGGCATGTTTTTGGAGTTTTAACCTGGTTTTGTTTGTTTTTTAGTGACTTTCTTCACCATCACAATAAAACCTATGGTAGGTGGATTCAATCTTGACACCTCTATTTAGAACATGAAGGAATAGTTTTAAATTGATTAAATTTATTTACCTTGTGGTGTGTCTTCATATTGCATTATAAGGCTTGGTTCAAATTTGATATTGTGATCGGTTCCAAAGGCGTAATGGAACATTGAATTTAATTAACTAGTGACTATTTGGTAGAATGATAAGAATATCCTCAAGGTTATGTATATTTCATATTGAATAATATATGTGTATATGTGTGGATTTTTAGATTATTATGAGATATACCCTAGTTAAATATAAAATGGTTTGGAGGAAATACTTTGGTTGCATTCCTTGTAATGTTTTAGTTGTTTGAGGAAAATATTTTAAAATTTAACTTGTTTATATTTAGTTATAAACAAATTATCAATTTTTTTTTTATAAAATATTTTAAAAAATTCTATAACTTGTTATATCATTGTTTCATGAGTAGGTAAGTCATTAGGGGAAAATCTACTGAGCTTCATTACTCACCCATGCTTAGGAACTTTAGTGTTTTTTCATATGTTGTTATAGAGACAAGGGAAAAGGTACAATACCAAAATTCCCTAGTGGGGCTTTTTAATACATGGGCTATTTTGTGGTGTGGATCATGGAAAAAGATGAAGATTTGCAGTTGTGGTTGACTTTGAGTTTTTTTTGAATTGGCATCCACTGCACACATGGCTATTTTTTAGTCTTCCACTACGATAATAATTGTGGTGTTTTTGGTATAAATTAAATATTTTTTTGTATTTTATTGATATCATGAATCATATTGTGGGTTATTTTTGTATGGAACGTTTGTTCATTTTTTTATTTTCAAGGGATAATCATCCCCTACATGTATTGAATCCCTATGGTATTTATTGGAATCCTTTTGCATTGTGGGGATGTCTATTTAGTCTAATTAATGTCATTCCAACTTCTCAAGCCAATGAAGAGGGAGGGATGTTGTATGTGGTATCAGTTATATTTGGTCCAAAAAATCAGTTTGATATAGGTTGTATCTACTTGGTCTTTTGGGGAACAAGTGGTCTAAGTATTGGTTGGTCGTTTATTTGGTATAGGTTTTTAGTCATAGAGTTGAATTTATTTTGGTTGGTTCCTTCAGTTGAGATTATATAAAGGAGTAGGATTTTTGCGACTTGAAATATAGAGATTAAAAATATGTAGATGAATTTTTTTATGAACTTCATGTTTTCAGGGAGTTTGGTATATATATGTTTTGGAGTTAGTTATAAGATTATGAATCTCATTGTCATTTTCTATCTAGTGAGATGACCATGAAATTCATTATAGAGATGACTTCCCCCTAGGAGTGAATATTTCATTTTGAGTATAGATTTGGAACAATGTGTTGATTTATAAATAATGATTAAATTTTTCTCAAATGTGGGATTTTGAAAAGAGAGTGATTGGGATATTTTTAAAATGGTTCAATTTTCAGAAGTTATTATAGATATTTTAAAAAAATGGTTTATTTTGGAAAGAACTATTATGATAGTATGATGTGGTAAAATATAAAATTATTAACCCTTAATTTTTTAGAGAGTGAGATTTATAGTGTTTTTTGTATTTCTAGAAAAAGGAACCCTATGGGCATCATAGAAACCATCCGAAAGAAGCTTCTGAGAATGTGGTTGCACCTGAGCCACTAGTGAAACAACTACTAGTACAAATTCTTTTCCAAGCATTTAAATTTGTGGATAGCACAAATATGAGTAATGATCCATGGATTTTTTTATCATTACTTATTGTTCTATATGCACAATCCACCCATCTTTTAGGGTGACTCAGAACCAGAAAAGGTGGAGGTATGGCTTAATAGGATGAATCCTGACATAGATTTCATCATCACACTAGCAGGGATGAATGTAAAATTGGCCATGTATGTTCTAGAGGATCAATCATGTGAGTGGTGGGATTTAGCTTTTCAGGATAAATTAGACCATGTCCTTGCAAGGGATTATTTTAAAGGATTTTTCTACACACAATTCTATAACCATACATTCACAATTAAAATAAAGACATACTTCTTCATCTTGATGTATGAAAATATTTTTATTACCATGTAAGTGGCTAAATTAATGAATTTTTTGTGCTCTACATTTGAAGTTTCATCTAGTGAATCTTTCAAGGTACACATATTTGAATCGGGGTTGAGGAAAGATATTCACTCAAATATTTCTCTACTCTGTATTGTAGATTATAAAGAGATGGGAAATAGAGTGAAGATAGATGAAAGGTAAAGCTCTAGATCAATGAGAGAAGAAAGTATTTCGATACCTACAAGAAACGTTGGGAACTCTAATACATGGAGAAATAGAAAGAGGTAAACCTATTTCCAAGTTGGAAGCATGCATCAAAAGCTGATATATGGATCAATGAATATTATTATCAGACCCATGACTAATGTAGGATGTTTTAAATGATGTTATTTTGAGTACATGAAGCGATAATGTACAACACCTCCTAGGGCATTCCATAATTTCAACAAAATGGGGCATAATTAGTGATATTTTCATAGTGCTTCAAGGTCTGGTGTTAGGGACAATTATCAAGTGTCTCAAGCATCATATGCTTCAATAGGGAGAGGGTATAAAAATACCTATCATCAATAGAATATAGATACCCATAGTGATTCTAGGAGGGCCATGACTCCTTAGAAGTGAAATATCAATTGGTCAAAAGGATTATAGGGCAATGACAACACAATTATATAGAGATGATAATGTTATTGTGGATGAGTATTCAAGACCATCTATGATGTGAGGTATAATACTTTTGAATTATACCATTATGCAAATTTTTTATATGAGTTATTACTACTCCTTTATTTCTTCCAATGTTAATTATTTTATAGTTTTAAAAATTAAAATGATGACTATTGTGATAAAAATATAAACTCCTCTAGGTCAAATAGAATGTCTAGCCTTTGTTTATAGAGAATTTACATAACAGGTGTTGTATTTGAGTTGAAATGTTATTTATCAGTACTTGAGAAGGATGTTTTTGAGATTTTATTGTGTATGACTTAGTTGACTATGTTCAAGGCTCGCAATGACTATTATAAATGAAGATTAATTTTTACAGTTGAAGTTGAGAATGATGAAATATTTCAAGGGGACTATAATGTAAAGGCTGGTGAAACCATCTTTTTGGCACCAGTAGATATAATGATCTCATAAAAGTTGAAAACATTTTCTTTGACATCAATGTATGAGATTGAGACGAACAGTTTTCCAGTAGTGGTGGATCAGTTTCTATATGTGTTTCCCAAAAATTTCTTAATCTTTATACCTATTAGAGATGTTGAATTTATGGTTGACCTCTTTCAGGGGACAATTTCTATTTCCATTTTGTCTTATTAGATATAACCAATAGAATTAAGAGAGTTGAAAGTATAGTTGTAAGTGCTGGAAAGCAATGAATTCATTCATCCAAGCACATCTATATGGGTATCACCGATCATTTTTGTGAAAAACAATTGAGCTATTTGGTTGTGTGTGGAATATCCTAATGTTTAATAGGTTGTGATAAATAATTGGTATCCAATTACATACATTGATGACCTATTCAATAAAATAATAGGACACCAATGGTTCTATAAGATTGACTTGAATTCAAAATATCAATAATTGCGGGTTTAGAAGGAGGATATTGGGAATATTTCCTTCAAAAGAAAAATATGTCCATTATGAATATAGGGTGATGAATTTCAGTCTTAATAATTCACCATAAGTCTTTATATAATTGATGGATAATATATTTCATAGATATATGGATTGTTTCATGATGGTGTTTGTGGATGAAATATTGGTGTATTCAAGAAAATGGGTTGAGCATGAGGAACACTAATCGATATTGTTGGGAATCATATAGGATCATTGTTTTTATGCTAAATTATCAAAATGATTTTATTGGAGAAAATATAAACATTTTATTGGACCTATAATTTTTGAAAGAGGTATTTCAATGGATTAAGAAAAGATAGAGGTTGTTATCTATTGGAAGCCTCCAAAGATCATCATTGAGATACACATTTTTCTCAGATTGACTGGTTATTATGGTTGATTTTTTGATGATTTTCCATGATTATCTTTACCTATGACAAATTTGAAGAAGATGAATGTTTCATTCAAATAGGATGATGCAAGTTAGAATTATTATCAAGAGATTATTGTTCACCATACATCAACACCAGTCATGTTTTTTCTATAATGAGGACAAGGGTATATGGTGTATTGTGATGTTTCAAGATCTGGGTTGGGATGTCTTCTTTTAAAATGTGATAATTTTGTTTTATATTTCTCATAGTAGTTATGAGTGCCTTATAATTATGACACAAAACATTATTTGGTTCTCACTACTATAGTCTATAATTTTTTGAATTGGTATCATTACCTATATGCTGAGAAATTTACAATTTTTCTGGATCATAAGATCTTGAAATTTATTTTCTCACAAAGGGAATATTGGTAGAGTTTCTCCAAATGTTTGAATTTTACTTGATATATACACCAGGAAAAGGAAATTTGTTGGAAAATTCATTAAGAAGAAATTCATATGCTTGGTTGGAAAAACAAGATTCACATGAGAGGTTATTGACATTGGTCCTAGAAAACATGTGAATGGAATGTGAAGAAGAAATTGACGTTGTGGTTTTATTTCCAGTTTTCTCAGTTAATGATCTAGTAAAAATGGTTAAAGAGTAATAGATATCTGATGTAGAATGTGATGTGACAAGGTCAAAACTCAATGTTGGGGAGACCATTGAGGGATAGAAATTAGAAGGGAGTTCATTTGTATAGTTATAAAATCGGATGGTCTTATATATGGATTGTGAATAAAAATTTCTTAATTATTACCATAATTTGAGATGGTTTGCTCATCTTGGAATTAAAAATATGTATAAGGCATTGAAATACACAGTTCTAGTGGAATAGTACGAAAAGAAAGGTATCTAATTTTGTTTCAAGATTCTTAACTTATCACCAAGCTAAGGGAAAACATTAGAAATCCATAGGTAAGTTCAATCATTACCTATCACTATGTGGAAATGGGAGTAGATAACCATTTATTTTGTAATAGGACCCGAAAGAATGGTTCAAAAACATGATTCTATAGGGGTGGTAGTGTATCTTCTCACATGGTCAGATCATTTCATTCATATTTACAAATCTCATACGGTGGAGGTATTATCAAAAATATATATTTGAGAGGTAGTAAAGAGGATTGGAATACCAGTTTATAACATTTTAGATAGATATATTTTGTTCACATCATAGTTTGGAAATCCTTACAAAATTATCTTGGGACTTAGTTGACTATGATTATAGTGTATCATCCTCAGATGGATAGAGAATCCAAAAGGATGATACATACATTGGAGTCATATTAAGAGATCATGTAATTGATTTTAGTGACTTGTGGGATGAGATTGTGTCGTCATTGGGGTTCCCATATAACAATAGTTATCAATCCTTGATAAAAATGGTTCTGTTTGAATCTTTTTATGGGCTTCATAGTTTTTCTACACTTTGTTGGGTGTAAATAGGTGAGACTTCATTAGTCAAGAAAATCCCAGTCCAAGAGAAAATAGAGAAGATTCAGTTGATTAGGAAATGGATGAAGATAGTTGAAAGTCATTCTAAATTGACTACGGATCATCTTTAATGGACATTTTCATTCTAGGTGAGTAATAATGTTTTCTTGATAATAGCTAGAAGACTTGGGAATTGACATTTGGGATGATGGTGATGTTATCCCCATGAGACCTAATCCCTCTTGAGATACTTGAATAGGTTGGAGAGGTTTCATATTGATTGCAATTTCCACCATGGATTAGTGTGATTCATAATCTATTCCATTTATATCATTGGAAAAATTATCAACCTGATCCTATCCATGTGATCAGATGGATCATGTTGAACTATATGTGGATGCTTCATTGGTGCACATGCCAGTGCAGGTTGTGGATAGGAAAGAGAATTCTTTCATAGAAAAATAATCATTAATGTGAAGGTTTTATTGTATCTTTGTTATATTATTGAAGAGACTTGGGAATGAGAGAAGGAAATGGAAGAGAAATGGACATAAAACTTTTTGAAAAATATTGGTTTTCTAATTTTTTTATGATATAAAGGACAATGAAGAGGATAATATAACATCATCATTTTCCCTTAAGGATCCTTTTATTTTTTATTTTTAAGAATAAAAAGTATATGTGAGATTATTGAGAGAGTTTGGAGAACATTTGGTGGGTTTTGGATATTTTTACAGGTATGGTCGGTTCCCTTTTTTAGAAAACAATGAAAAACCCACAGAAAATGGTGTACAATGAAAAGATAGGCTAAGGGGTAGGCTCATGGGTTGTGCATGATTATCCATACCATGTGTTAGATAAGTAGAAACAAATCAATATTATACATAGGGATTTGGCATGATTGGCGCATGGTTTTCTAACCTCATGAGAAAACCATTAATGGTTCATCCATGATGTAGTGGTTGGTGTACTGTTAGCGCATGGTTTTTGTAACTGCGTGAATAAAAAAGAACATTTTTAAAGTGTGATCCTAAAATTTTGGATCTCGGTATTTTCAGCCTCTAACTCCCTCATTTTTTCTCCTATAAATTCCTAACTGAATATTGTATCTTCCCAAAGTCTATGGAAGCTTCTTCTGTTGATTTACAGGTAATCTGGATGCTTCTCTTAGAGTTTTGAAGTCTGATTATCATGACATGTCACTGTTATTTGTTGTTATTAATGGTTTATTATTGATTGAATTATCTATCTCTCTTGGTTTCTTAAATATATGTTCTTTGTGTGTACATATAAGATAGTGGAATCAAAATATGACTAGATTAGGTCTTGTTATTGATAGGGGAAGAGAACTAAAGAGGGTTATTGGAGTTTCAACAATTTTTTGTTGGAATTTGAGAGTATTTCTTCATTTTCCCCATAATACCTGAGGTATGTGTCTTCAATATCGACTACACTATTTATAAATCAAAGGATCAATTTTAAATCTATTAAATTTATTGTATTTTATTGTTAAATTGGTGTGAAAACCTGGTAGAAGCCTTCTTTAGTGATGGTTTTTGGATTTTTTTTAGAATTGCTGATTTTTAATAAAAAGATAATTGATAAAAGATTTCAAAATGTGGAATGAAATTATTTAGGCAAAAAGGTTTTCAAAAAAATGTTTATTATATTGAAATTATTTTGGAATCAAAAATATTTTTTAATGATTTTATTTTCGTGGTTTTTTAGCATATATAGTGGTGTGTGTTCATATTGTATTACCAGGCTTGGTTGAAATATGACCATGTGTTTGGTGCCAAAGGTGTAATCACACATGGTATCTAATTATCTTATGACTAATTAGTAGATTGATGAGAAACTGATCATTAGTAGGTGAAATTAATAATGAATCATGCATGCCTATATGTTTGTATTTTTGGATTGGAATGGGATATAACCAAAGGAAGTATGAAATGGTTTTGAAGAACCTGTTTAGATTCATTCCTTGAATTTTTATTGTTTCGAAGAAACTATTTTACAATGGTAGTTTTTTATATTTGTTTATAAATAGATTTTGTATTTTTTATTAACAATTTTATAAAATGTGCTAACCAGTTTTATCCTACTCGTCTAAGTAGGGAAGTCATTGGAGAAAATATACTATGTTTTATTACTTACACCTTCTTTGGAACTTTGGTGATTTTGGAGATTTATTGTATCGAGACATTGAAAAATTAATGTATCACACATATTTAGTGGGGCTTAGTGATACTTGGGATATTTTGTGTAGTGGAGCATGGAGAAGGTAAGAGATTTGGAGTTTTTGTTATGTTATAGTTTTGTTGGTTTGTCTTCCATTGTACACTAAGTTGTTTTGTAGTCTTTAGTTATCATACTCTTTATGGTGGTTTTAATATAAATTAAATGTAAATTTATCCTCTATTAATATTATTCATCATATAATGGGTTATTTGGTTGAGTATTTTTTCGCGGATGGTTTTACATTGAAGGAAAAATCACTGCCACATGTATTGAAGCCCTCTAACATTTGTTACCAGCCATTGGCATCTTAGGGATGTCTCTTAAGGTCATGTAACATATTTCTTCCTTTTCAAGACAATGAAGAGGGGTACAATGTTACACCTATTATCCCTAAAAATATCAAGTGGACACTATCATTATTCTGTATATAACATCTACCTACTTTGGTCGGTCATTATCTCCTTTTTGATAAAGAAAATTTACAATGTGGTCCAATGAATGAGACATAGGCTAATCATTTCTGATTCACTATCTTGTAACCAATCAAAATATAATGAATTTTCCTACCATATAAATCATTTTAGGGTTCTATCTATATTGTTACCTAATAAAAATTAATATAGTTTAACTCCACTAAATCCTGGGGCTTCTCCAAATAACCTTCAAAATCATGGACACATTCTAGGATCATTTACTCTAGGATATGTATTGTTGTAGCACCCTCGATTTGAGGCATGTATCATTTGTATGTATTTTTATTTTTTTAGTGTTCTTTGGATGAGTTGGGAAGAGGTTGGGAGAGTTTGGAATAGCTTTGAATATGTTTGGAGGATTTTCTACGGGTGCACAGTTTGAGCATAGTCAGGGGAAACCATGTGGATTCTCTAAGAATCATTGTAAGGTGAATATAATAGCATTCACATGGCTTGAATATGGTTTTCCAAACCATTCATGGTAGTCATGTGGACCCCCCCCCCCCTCTCGAGGTAGTGGCTTGCACACAGTTTACCAAATTGTGCAGGCTAACTGTGTAGCACTTAAAAATAGAGTTTTAAAATCCATGATCTCTTAATGGGGCCTATTATCACCCTAATTCTTCTCTCAGTCAAGACTCACTCAGTATTTTGGGTTCTCATACGTTTTAGGTGCTCTCCACATGTTTTGGAAGTTATTTGAAGAGTTTTCTTGGTGGATAGAAGGTGATTTCTCCAGGGTAAGTCTCTACTATTGGCTTCTATTGGTTTCTCTATATATCTACTCTTCCCTCTTTCTTGGTTTTCTCGATCAACATATTTTTCATGTAGATCTAGTTTTTGGATGCCTTGGGTGTTAATTTTAAGGCTTGTTGATGTTAGGGGAGGGTAACTAGAGTGGTTTTCAGGAAGCATTTTCTAGGATTGGGGTGTTGTTTCTTGTTGTTCGATTTCACCAAATCCCTAAAAGGTAGGTGGATTCTCTCTCAACTAAAATTTTATAGAAAATAAATCTTTTTTTCCATTAATTTGTCTTTCTTAAATTTAATTTAGTTTTAGATATGTGTAATTGGTTTCAAAATACCTTTAGTGATGGTTGGGGGATTTTTGAGAAAAGTGGTTTTGTGGTGAAATGCTCTTGTTGGTATATTAAAATGGGATTTATGAAATGGGTTTCTTTTTTGGTTTGATTAAGATGAATTGAGAAAATGGTTTTTCAATAAAAAGGGTGGTTTTATTGAAATTTTAATTGATGTGTAAAATTGTTAAATGGTGTTTTCAATAAAATTTTGATTTATTGAAGTGGACTAACATGTAAAGGAAATGGTGAATTGCATATTGTTGTGGCCTCTGTGGGTTAAATAATTGGTTATGGATTGTTTGACATGTTTTGTGGAAGTGGGAAATAAGTACTACTATAATAAGGGGATGGTTGGTGCATGGAAGTGCTACCATCAAAGGATATGTGGATGTTATGTACCAATAGTAAGAATGGGTGAACGGGTTGGACGGAAGCTCCACCATTTTGGTTCCCTTATTATGCATTTCTTTGAAAAAAGAAAATTTTTGTGCTAATGTGTAAATGATGAAATGGCTTCTGGAATGTTTGTTTGGCTTCCCCTTGGTTTCTTGGTTTGGGTGAGGTAACTTGGAAAGGATGTGTTTGAATTATGGTAATGGTTCCAGTTGTGATTATTTTATATAAACCACATTATATTAATTTTCTAACAATTTTACCCTAGTGGATTTTGTAGGGATGTAATTTGGGAAAAACCTACTGATCATTAGTTCTCACCCCCTGATTTTGAACATGGGTTCTTTTGCAGATGTCGTATTCCAATACACATATAAAGGTAATGAATCTTATTGCTAGTGGCTTCCAGTGATGCTTGGGGGATGTGTTAGTTCTTGGTGCATAGATCTTGGTGTGGAGCTGTAGAGTATGTCTTAGTTTATTTTGGGGTCTCTTGTTTAGTCTTTTGAATAGTACACTTATATTGTGTTGAGGTTCATTAGTTTTGGGTTGTATTGTGAAACAACATGGCTGTATTTTGGTAATACATGATTCAATGTTTTATTAACATGCATCATATAGTCTTTGTTAGTGGGTGGTTTGGTTGGTTTTTTATTAAGGAAAAATCATTCCCCAATTTGTTCTCAAATACCTACACATGTATTTCCATCCTTTTTCACCTTGGGAAAATTTATTAAGGCCAAGTAACATTCCCCCTCCCTCTCAAGATAATGGGATGGGGCGAGATGTTACAATAGTTCACTCTAAATACCCATATATATCTAGCTGATAGATAGTTCTAAAATGAACCAATGAACTATGATCATTCTGAAACACTTCCTAAAATAGTGACGTCAAATTGGAATATATATCTGAAATGTTACTTAAAGGATTTTCATCTAATAAAACAAACTCCTAAACACATTTCTTTCCAAACTAATCAAATAAAGTGGTCTCTTCGATTACTAAATAGTGTGACACCATGATGAGATGACCCATACTTTTTTATAAAGTGTCACTAACTTGGGGTTTCATTAATAATCCCATTAAAAAATCCATGGTGAATGAATCCCACTTCCACATATAAATGGGATAATTATATAAACGAATTTTGGGTCACCGATTCTTGGAATTCGTGGCTTGATAGGTAGAAAAAATGTAAATAAACCCCACCACATCCTTTTTCAACCATGGAAACCAGTATTATATGTGAATTTAATGATATATCATGGTTAGGTTGAGGTGTAAATCCCAGTTCAATTTATGTGAATACTATATTTGAAGCTCCCCAATTTCTCTAGGAACCATGAAATGACAGTGAACCTAGATAATCTCATCATCAACATGGATTTAGTCAATAGGTGGCTCCCCATTGTATTTATTTTACCTTTCAGATATGAACTTTGGATATGATAGATTCCTCTTGTTAAACCTGATAAGATGCAAGGGTATAAGGGATAAGGACATAAGAGTCACTTGACCATGGTATTCCTGAATGTCTAGATGGAACATGACAAAGGGGGCCATAAATTACCACTCACTGTTGGATGCATAGACTAATAGAGTTTGTGACTTTTCAATTAGCACACCATCTACAATGTTCCCATTCCCAATGGTCTATTCCTTCCCAAAATCAAATTAATACAGATAGTCTACCCATCTTCATTTCCAACTTTTTATTTCCTATTGAAAGAAGACATTTTTCTGGCTCTTATGGTCAGTATAAAATGAAAATTTATCACATAATAAATAATCCATCCAATATCTCAATTCATGTACTACCACCTCTCACACCAAGTCAGGTGATTCTGATTCTACTCATGCGGGCTTAGTTTTCTATACCTATATACGACCACATGAACTCCATATTTCCCGATTTATCCCAGCCTGGTGGATGATTCATCACAATACAAGGTGTAATACATAATTTTTCCTATACATGACTTATTTTAAAGTTATTTTTCATTTAATCTATATTCCATATTTATTTTGTGGGTTTACCATGCATTTTTGTGAAAATGGTGGGTTTTTTAAATTTCGGCCAAACCTAAAGTCCATTTCTAGATTTAAAAACAAAATTTTGTTTCTTTTAAAACTCCTTTTTTTTGAAAAATTTCACACACATTATACTTCCCAAATGGAATCCCCTAGTATATTAAAATCACCATATCAATTTGGAATCCATATGAATCCATAATAATGATGGATTTGGGGTTTTAATTAAGGTGTTGGGCTTCCCCGAAAGCCCATTTCCCGTATTAAAAATATTTTTTAAATTATCTAATATGTCATTCAATTTTTATATTTTCGTGGTGATTCCAACTCTCAACCAATACCGCATACCAAAGGAGCACTCCCATGCTATCCCCACCACACATTGGAGATAATTTGAATCATTAATTTAGGCAAAACATCTCTAGATTTCTCAAATCTTGAAAATTTAAAGAGGTAAATTGAATCCTTCATAAATCCATCATTTATCACTATTTTCCCCCATTCTAGTTCCTAAATTATCTCATCATTGTTTTTAAAACCTCCATTGAATGTTTTGCAATTTGAAAATTCAGATACCAGTCGATTTAGTGCGATTTATCCAAGATTCCATTATGTAAGTGTTCCTCCATTCCATTTCTTCCATTTCCTTACAATTTCATCCCTCTTTATTGATGTTCCAAAGTGTATAGAAGTTAGGGTATTAACTTAGGGTTTGACATAGTGTATTTCTAGTGTATTATTGAGATTTAAGGTTTCTCTTCACTTCCTTGTGTAGCGGTGGTGGTGCGCTTGATGTTTCACACCAAGATATAAGGGTTTTGACTCCAAAGGTAGGTGATTCCATGGTTAACCATTCTGTGAGGATTTATATTTCTTATTATACTCGTTTTTCATGTCCCCCATATGTTATGTGTGGTTCGAAAACCGTTTTTAGGGATTTGATTAATCAATTAATTTTATAATTTCATTTTTGTTAAAGTTGTGAACTTTTCAAATGTAACACATGTAGTATCTTTTTCGGTAGTTTTATAAAATATGAAATTGATTTATTAGTTGTTTAAAGGGGATGAAAATTATGTTTTTAATGTCTTAGTGTTATATGGGGCTTGGATGGGGGTTTTTGGATTAGTTTTGGTGTGAAAAACATTGTTATACTTCGTGAGGGAATTTAACGAAAAAGGGTGTTTTCATTTGTATCATTCATGGTAATATTCAAGGTGATTTTATAACACTTGAAAGTGGTTTTATAAATATCTCTAGGGTTTCCAATTCTAATTTTTTAGTGTTTAAGTGTGCGTTTTTCATTGAAATATTGGTTTTAAATGGGGTTTCTGGTAAAAGTTTGGGTATTCTTTTTAGAATTGTTTTATGAAAGATTTACATGATTTATTGAATTATATTCGAGGTGAAACCACATTAGAAAACTATTTTAGAGTGTGTATATTTTAAAATGGTGCATTTTAAATGTGAAATGGGATGTTTTTTGATGTGTTCCATCTTGGAAATGTTTTATAAAAATTTTTAAAGGATTTACTAAAGTGTGTAAGAGATGTGAATGTGAAGTGGGATTTTTTTTTGTGAGTGTGATGTGAAAACTAGATTTTGGTTATGAAAAAGGTATTATGTAAGATGTGAGTTGGCCATTATGTGAGTTAGATTATATTAGAATGGTTTTATAAAATTTCTAATGGATTTCTGGTAGTGTTAAAGAAATGTAAAAAGTGTTGTGGGCTATTTTGGTGTGAGTCAGATTTCAAAATCAATTTGAATGAAAAGTGGAATTTTGTGACTTGTGTGTTATACACGTGTGCTATTTGGTGAATTTGTGATGTGGAAATGATTTTTCCAAGTGAAAAATATATTTATTTTCTTTTTGAACTTTCTTGAGAACAAGGGGAAAACCCATGTATCAAGGTGGGTGGATGTGTACAAGTATGCTAGTGAATTCATGGGGTTTGGCCTTAGTTTCACTTTGCAAGATTGGCAATTTAAAATTCATCTAAACTATGATGATACTGATTGGGGACCATTATGTTATGGGTATTTTCCCTACTAGTGGCTCATGCATATTTTTGATGGTTACTCTCCTTGAGATACGAGGTACTTGGTACAAACAACTAGTTAGTGCCTAGGGGTTATTTCATAATGCGTGTGTTCATTAGATCATTTATACATACCATTGGCATATGATATATTTGGCTGGAAAATTCAGTATCTTTCAAATTTATTTTAAATGTGCTGATTCTTTAAATTATCCCACTTTATAACTTTTTTTAAGATGTATCTTTTAGAAATTGTAACTAGAAATTACATGATTTTGGAAAACATTCATGCTTTTCATCTTTGAATGTTTATCGCAAGGAATATCTTAGTGGTGGTATCCTAATGGGGTTTGGATCATGCCCTATTTACACCTTTGGGTTTAAGAAGGCTTGGTTTTTTATGCTGCAGGTTGGGTATAGTTTATAGTTCCATAGGTGTGGGTTTCTAGTATGTTCTTGGTGGTGATGTCTTGTGGAGATGGCTTGAGGGTGGTGAATCTTTCCATGAGGGTTCTTGGGATATTTATTTTTTGGTTTGGTACATTTTTGATAGTCTTTTTGAGTTGTTTTAAACTATGTAATTCAGTTCTAAATTTCTTTAAAAGATTTTTTGGTTTGAAAAATCCAGATTATTTTTGTTGGAATAATTATTTTTTTTAAGTTTGTAAACGTGGGAAAACAATTCCCAATTTTTAGTTCATGATACCCGGGCACTAGTTCCAGCCATTGGAGATCAAGAACACCCTTCGAGCCATGTTGTGGTCCAGATTTGATGCCGGTTTTTCTGATGACCAGATTCGATTCGTGACAAAAAGGTATCAGAGGAGGTTTATGTTAACAGTATGGGTCATGTTATTTGGGGAATGGTCGAGATAGTTTATAGTAGTATTTTTGTGATTTATATAATTGCATTGGGTCTTTTTGGTTTGATTATGATTAAGGGAAATGAAAAGAGAGTTGGGTAATTATCTTAGTGAGCTCGCAGGGACTGGAAAGCCATCTGGAGCCGGGGATATTGCCCTAGAACACTCTCTATGATGGTGAAGTGATTAGATTATGGCCTCCAACCATATTTCCAAGTCACCCACCGAAGATAGTTCCCCCTCACATTGTCTTGTGTCCTTAAGGTTCGAAATATTTAAAGATTAGTTTTATGGTAAAAATGACATGGTTTTAAGAAGTGTAAGGTTTTTGTGAAATGATATTCAAATAAAGAGGGAAGGGTTTGCTTTTTGAAATGGTGGAACAAAAATTTCAAAATTCTTTTTGATTTAGGAAAATGGTGTGTTGACGCCTCTTTTGAAACCATGAAGTATGTTAAAGTTGGTTTTTGAAAAAGTGTTTCCAATAGAGTTTTATAAACTGTTGAAAGGTGTTTTAATGGGATGAGATGTTTTGAAATTAATGAGTATGACTTGAAAGTGAGTTTTAATTTGAATGAAAGTGCATTTTTAAAAAGGTTTTACGTGTTAATTTGAGTCTTAATTTTTGGTTAGTAGTATTAAAAAAATTGAAGTATTGGTTGATTTTTTTTGGATTTAAAAAGTGGAAATAGTTCTTGTTTTAACCTTTGGTATTTTCATGAGAGACCACACACATGGGTTTATATGGGATGATGGATGGTTAATGTCACAAAAGGATGAGTTCCAAGATGAATATGATGAGGGTGCTTGGTGTGGCACAGAAACACTCATGTGTGGGGCCCATGGGGTACCATTGGTTGATACACTAACCGCTGAACCATTTATTTTGAAATGAACATTTTTAAAAGGAAAACATTATGTCTTGATGAGTGTTTTGGGATTCTGTGTATTATGTGTTTCTGTAAATGTTGATGTTGTGTAATGGTTTGAGTCCAAGAACCCCTCTTGTTTGAATTGTGTTTTGGGTTTGTGTTTGGTTTGTAAGCTGGGAAGAAGGGCTAATTAGTGGTCTCTTCTGAGAAAAGTTTGGGAAGCCTTTATAGTGGTTCAATTCATCTGTTTGGATCTCGTTGCAATATTTTTTAACAAATGAACTAGTTTGGTTTGGTCACTAGGTTCTCACATTAGATAAGGAATTCCCCCATTAAGGTTTAGTGAACAACTGATGTGCAACCTGTACTGTTTCACTATTAGAAAATCCTCTAGTTGATCAATGTTTGGAATCATTTCTAGAGCTTCGCATAATGAGTCAACACCCTTTCATTTTTGGGTTTGTGGATACTCTTATAGTGGGAGAGTTCTCGTGGAAGGATGAAAGAGACCATAGTTTTTTAAGATTCCCGATTCGTTGAAGGTGGGAGTGGTCTATGGTTGTTAGTGTGGATGAGTTTCTAGATGGTGTATAATAGGGCCTCTAGGTCCTTCATAGTCTCTTTGAAGCAGGATTTCATGTTAAACCTCCAGTGTGGGAAATATGGTTATGAGATGCCATTATGGACACCTTCTAGAATTGTGTGTTGTTCTGGGACTTGGCTTAATGTAACATTCCATGTATTGTTTCTATCAATTGCAATGGTCATGTTTGGTGAAGCCTTTTATTGTTGTGTGTACATTTGACTGTAATGGTGATGGTCGTGCAATCCTATGAAGGTATCTATTATGTTAGGATTATGTATTCAATAGGAAAAACATAAAATCCTCTATCTTAGAAGAAAGTGTTTATATGTGTCCTCCCCTTTGGTTGTTTCTCACCTGAAGAAATAGGGAGAATTGTGTGTGCATGTTCTGATCACCTGTATCAGTGAACTTTCAAGTTTCAGTAAAGTGAGTTCTGGAATGTGTAATTCCATGGTGAACCCATCAGGGTATGTGGTGTAGTTTTTTGTGACATTGAAAGAAGAAGTTCCATACAGGGGTTTCCAAAGCCTAACTGTGAGGAAGAAGAAGTTTCAATCTTTTAAGCTCTATCCATAGGTCCTGGAGAGAAGCTAGCTCATAGTTAGGGGAAATCCCAGAGCCGTTTAAAACCTTGTACAAGTCCTACCCTCAATATGAATTATAGGAAGAGTTTAAAACTCTAGTGTCATCATATTTCTTCTGTTATTCTAGTTCGATGGAAAGAAGTAGAGGGCCTCAAGCCCATGTTTGTCACCTAATGTCTTTCCTTCCCCCTTTGGTTTTTATTGAGTTTTCAGATAATGGATTAAAATTTTTCTAGACAGGTTGAGCGTATTGGTTTCACATGGTGAGTTGTAACTGTACCCCAGAAAACAATGAAAATATAAGGATCCACACAGTTAGTGCATGGTTTCCAAAACTGTATTGACTAACCATGCGACCGTCCAAACTCTTTGAGTTTTGGGGTCTTTTTATGCCCGCCCATGCTGGTCAGTTATGATGGTTGGTTCTTATGGTTGGGATACCTACCATGGGTCTTATGTATTTTTTTAGAGATGTATAATGGAATTATACTCCTTGTACCTTGGAGTCTGTTGGGGCCTCCCCCTTCCAGTGTCCCGATTCTATCTAGGGAAAATTTTAAGTTGTCTCTTATGGTGGGGAGCCCATTTGTGTCTCCTCATACTAGTAACTCAATTTTGTCCTTGGTCTTGGCCTGGAAGAGGAAAGTCTTGTTTGGAGCAATCAGCTACCTACATATTTCTTGGGTAAATGTTGGGATTGGAGAGTGCCCAATGGTTTAGTTATATCAAGGTAAGTGTAATCTTGTTCGATGTTATTGTTTGTTTGGGTAAATGTCCAGAGCCTTGTTCGAATAGTGTTTGAGGATTTTTATTTTGGGATAAATCATGAATGTTATTGATTATTTTAGTGAACTGTTTTATCTATTTATTGTGAATTATTCCTTCCTTAATTGATCACTGTAGGTGTTTGGGCCTTTAAAGGTGAGGCTTGGCAAAGTAGTCCATTTCGGCCTTTCGGTTGGGTTTGGTTTTTTCTTTGGTCCTTTTGGTGGCTTTCCGAGGGCAGAAAGTTATATGTTGGGGATAATTGTCACATCAATGACTTATTTTAAATTTATTTTTCTTTTAATTTCCATTCATAGTTAGTTTGAGGGATTTACCACAAATTTTGGTGGAAATTATGGGTTTTCAAAATTTGGTCCAAACCGTATGCCTATTTCCTGATTTAAAAATCAATATTTGTTTCTTTTATAACTAATTATTTTTTCAACATTTTATACCCATTCTATGTCTCAAATGGAATCCCCTGGTATATTAAAATCACCATATCAATTTGGAATCCATATAAATCCATAATAATGATGGATTTTGGTTTTTTATTAAGGCTTTGGGCCAGCCCAAAAGCCCATTTATTTCATTAAAAATATTTTTTTAATTATTTAATATATCATTCATTTTTTATGATTTCTTTAGTGATTCCAACTCTCACCTGGGCCCACATACCCAAGGAATGATCCCATGCTCTCCCCACCCCTCTTTAGAGATCATTTTCATCGTTAATTTAGGCGAAACTTCTCTGGATTTCTCAAATCGCCCAAATTTGGAGAGGTAAATTGATTTATTCATAACTTCATCATTTCTAACTATTTACCCCCATTCCAGTTCCTACATGATATATTCATCCTTTTTCGAACCTCCCTGGAATGTTTGTCTATTTGAAAATTCAGATACTAGTGGATTTAGGGTGATTTCTCCAATATTCCATCAAGTAAGTGTTCCTCACTTCAATTTCTTCCATTTCCTTAGGGTTTCGTCCCTTTTGTGATGTTATAAAGTGTCCAAATGTTAGGGATTGATCCTAGAGTTATAAATGGTGTGTTTTTTGTGTGATCATGAGATTTTCAGTTTCTCTCCACTTCTTTTTGGTGCGGCGGTGGTGCGCCTGATGTTCCACACCATGATTTGTGGGTTTTAACTCCTAAGGTAGGTGATTCCATAGTAAACCATTGATTGATGAGTTAAATTGATTGTTTCACTAGGTTTTCATGTTCGACATTTTCTTTGTGCAGTGAAAAAACTATTTTTGAGGGATTTGGTCAAGCATTTAATTTTATAATTGCATTTTTGTGGATGTTGTGAACTTTTAGAATGTAACACACGTGGTATCTTCTGTTGTAGTTTTATAAAATTTGAAATTTATTTATCAGTTGTTGAAAGGGGATAAAAATTCTTTTTTTAATGACTTAGTGTCATGTGGGCCTTGGAAGGGGGTTTTTGGAATAGGTTTGGTGTGTTAAACTTTGTTATACTTCTTCATAGAATTTTATGAAAATGGGTGTCTTCAAATATAACATTCTTGGTTTTAATAAAGGTGATTTTATAACATTTGAAAGTGGCTTTATAAATGACTCTAGGGATTCCAATTCTAGTTTGGCAGTTTTTTGGTGGGGTTTTGTCCTTGAAATATGGTTTTAAAATTGTTTTTAAGGGAAACTTTTGGGTATACTCTTTAGAATTGTTTTATAAAAGATTTGAATTATTTAATGATTTAGGTAAGAGGTGAAATCATATTGGTAATTTCACACTCTAACTATTAATTTACTTTTATTTTATTATTTCATGGCTTCGGTCAACAACATCGAGGTGCAGGTTGATCACGGGTCTAAATTTTTGATGTTTAAAAACATTAGTGGGTTTCAGACTCCTGCACGGTCACCACAGAGCGAGCGATAGCCACGTGGTCATCCCGGGTGCCCGCACAAATGCCTATCGATTAAAATAAATATTTTGTCACTTAAATAAAGTGATTTAAACATTTAAATTACAAATATAATATTAATGTTACTATTCAATTATTAATAATATTTTTAAAAAGTTGTTGTTATTATTATTATTCTTATTTTTATTATTATCATTTTTATTATTATAACTTTTATGGACTTATTACTATTACTATTATTATTCTTATTATTATTAGTACAATTATTTCTAGTTTTATTATTGTTATTATTATTATTATTATTATTATTATTATTGTTGAATGAAAAAGAAAAAATCCCTAATACTCAAATCCCATCTCCCCCCTTCCCCTTCACCACCTGCATTGTGGCACTCCCCTTACCCTGCGACCCACCTCCGTGCTCTCACCTCCCTCACCTACAGCGTGCCCACCACACCGATCCACCTCCATGCTCACCCGATCCTTGACACCATCCCCTCATGTTGTACCCCCTTTGACTACGTTTTCCTCAGTAGTTTTCCCAACCTAGCTACTTCTAAGTCGCCTCTACCTTGCCCCCTATCGCGATCCAATGCCCAGCCGACCAGTCGGACTTCTCCCAAAGCCCCACCTCCATCCGGTCTCCATTCCGCCTTCTGACCAGACGTCGTGCCTCTAACCAATAGACCCCGCATTCCCTACCCAAGACCATTACTTCCCAAATACTGCTCATAGGCACCGGCCTTTCCTAGGCTCATTCTAGCTTCCCCAGCACCAGCCTTCCCTCACCTTACACCTTCCGACCCATTGTGTGCCCTTACAGGCCTCGCGCCCCAACTTCCGTGGACATTTTTGGTGCCCCGAAGCTTATCTCCTTCCTTCTGAGGTGGAACGACCATCCTCGTCGGCTCCCATCCCATCTTTGCTCGCTCACCCATTCTCCCACAAAGTCGTCGTAGGTGCATTCTACTCCAAATATTTATTTTCTCTATTTTTGGTAGATTACCAACATCTATGTTTCATGTTTTGGATTTTTTTGTGACTTTGTGTTTGATTTCCATGATTAGAGTTTTTTTACCCGAAAAGGTGCGATTAAGGTGCGAACGAAGCTTCACACCGGTTTTGGGTTGCATTGCATTTTCACCTTTGTTTCGAGGTAAGGTTTTTCCCCTGCAGCAAGTTACCCATCAGTTTATATTTTTTAATTTGGATTTTTAAAGGATCATATAATTTTTATTTGTAGTGCATTGAATGTTACCACATGTTTTTGGGTGTGCATCATCCTTTCTCCATGACTTCCAAGTTGGTTCCCATTGCATTACCTTTTAAAATTTAAGTGGCATCTATTTCCTACTTTTTGCGCCCTATATATATATGATATTTATTATTTTTTAACATATGATTAGATTATCTATGATGAAAATTTGTAGTTAAATTCTAGTTTTGTTAAAAATAAGGTGGTTTTATTACAATTACACACACCGTTTATTTAATTAAATGTCTCATTAGTTTTGCACCTGGTTGAGTCTTACTTAGAAACTATGTTATTAAATGTTGTATGTGTATCTGGTAAACTACCCGGTTGGCTCTTATGGTTTACTTGGGTTATAAAATGATTCAGTTTGTATTTATTAAAGTATTGGGAACATGCAAAGTAGTATTTTTAGGCTCCTTAAATGGTTTCAAACTGCATTTGGTTTTGTGAGGAAATGAGATTTCTTAAATGGTTTTAAAAGTGTGTATTGGACTAATAATGTGATTTGACATGTGATAATAGACTATGGACCATTTGTGTTTTAATAAAAATTCATTTCCTTTTTTGACACTATGTGAGGGATTTAAATGAACTATTTTATGGATGTCTATGGAATGTAAATGGTGTGCTTACACACTTTTGGAAAGATAGTTCATTTCTCTTAAAAATGGGGTTTTGTGGATAGAACAAAAGTCATGTTTGGTACCTTGGTGAGATATATGAAAAATATAAATTATGAAAACCCTTGTTGGGTGCTTCTCATGCCTCAGCTGCAGGCAATGGGTGGGAGGTCCTTGTTGGGGATTCTTGAATTCTAATGTTAGGGTTCATTGGTTGAAACCAGTTATAATTGTTTTATTTTTGAGGTAGGGTATGAATTATAGGGGAGACATGGGGTAAGACTTGTTTTGTGTTTTTATTACATATATACATTATGATTGGATGCCCGTATGGAATCAGTTGGCTCACCCTCTTTCTAAATACTTGAGACATGGGAATCTGGCATATTGAGAGATTATTTTGAGAATGAGTTGCACATTGGTATGTTATGGTACTGAACAATGGACCACAGTAGGTGGATATGTTTGGTTTATTACTATGGGATTTTCCCTTAGCCTACCTAAGAAAGGATGGTCGAGCGTATTGGGTGTTTTCATTTCATTATATGTGACATGGCAACGAGGATGAGGTCTAATGTATTGGTGTCTTCTGGTTTATTCTTCATCTCCTAGGTTCACCCATGTCTACTCGGAAATTGTTTCATGCAGTAGTGATTAAGATGCTTATATGTATACCTACAATTCCCTTGCTATATGATTTGTTTTATGCATTTTTTAAAATTTTTTCCTTGTAAAATGGAAAAATGGTTTTGATTAGTTTTTTAAAAATGGTTTTCAAATGAAGGTGTTTAATCCTCTTTGTACAAACTTGAAAAATCTAAACAACACTTTCCCTTTATAAAAATCCATTAACACTAATGAAATGAATCTAGATTTGAAAACAGTTAAGGTTGATGGTTCGTACTTTTATATTAAGTAAAATATTTAGAAAGACTTACTTGTTTAAATTTTAATTCAAACTTGAAATTGTGTTTCTTTTATATTTAATGTTAGTGTATTGGGAATAGATGTCAGGCTAGACTACTGAGTTCTAATACTCACGCCTATAGTTTTATATTTGTTTTTATTTTTTTCTGTTGCACCTTTCTTGGTTTCGGTTGCCATTGCACCACATTGGATTGAGGTCGGTGGTGACCCATAGGGTCACATAGAGTTGTGTACAACTTTGTTTTCTAACCTTTTCTAGTTTTTATTTTCACTTTTTAGTTTTTTCTTATTTATTTTCCTTTCACATAAGGTCTAAATACCTCCCACTTGTTTATTTTTGATGCTCGACACTAGTTTCCAGCCCATGGGGTTTAGGAATGCTCGTCAAGCCATGTCGCGGGCCGACTCAGATGACCGGTTCAGAGTCGACCCGGGCTGGTTTGTGAGAAAATGGTATCAAAGGGAGGTTTTTTTTATTTGGGGTATCTAGAAGATGGAGATTAGGATTGTTAGGACTCGATAGGTAGGTACGGGAAGGACTTCTGGAACCCTCGCCCTTTCTGAACCTCAAGTCACCGGGGGTAGTCCGGCAATTGAGTCCTTATTTCATTCAGGTTTGTTTTTTATTGATGGATGAAAACAGAGGAAAGATAATGTCACCTCATGATTTCACATGGTGTTTTGACCGATGTGGAGTCCTAGTACATGGTTTATGTTCCCCATAGTTGTTGGAACTTACTTGGTGCATGGCCAACAACCATGTCACTAGGTTAAGCATGACTACATGTCACGTACGTTGATAATTTGATGCATTTTGTGTGGTTTCTTGGTTTTTTTTGGGTGTAAGTGCACTTTTTGAAAATGAAAAAGGGTTTTTTAATGATAACTATTTACTTTAAAAGGATTTAAATTTTTGAAAGGTATTTTTAGAACTGAAATCACTTAGTCTAAAAATCTGGTGGTTGCATGGAACTGGTAGAGATGTGGTTTGGGTGCAACCTCAGGTACAATTTATGAACGTTTTCACATGACAGGGAATTCTTGGGAAGTGCATGTTGGTGTGTATGTATGAAAGTGGATGAAGACATGTGCAATGGTTCATGAGATTACTGGGGTATGCCCTTGGAATTAAAGGCTTGACCATGTTTTTGTAAAGTGAATTTAAAAAGGTAAAATGATTTTTGTAAATTGAAATTGGTTTGAAAAGTGGGTTTGGTATTTAAAAAATGTCCTTGAAAGAAGGCGGTTTTGAAATCTAAAATAAAAAGGATTTTTTTGAAAAATGAATTTTTGGTTGTGTTTGCATTTTCATGGTTCTTTTGAGCTGGTTGTTTTGGATGATGGTGCCTTCTTGTATGTTTCTTTGGATTGATATCAGTTTTGGATATATTTTTTATATGTTATATTGAAAATTCCACCAAGAAAAGTCCCCAAGGTTTCTGATAAGTCATGCATATTTTTTTGTCCTTCTCAAACATTTTCTATACTAAATGGTGATCGAGGTCAGTGAATGGTGGTTATGTGGTTTGAAGAGGTCGAGTGTGCATTTAGGATGTTGGGAACTGCAGTCTGTTAGAGTTTGAGATGTCCTAGGATTAGTTGAGGGTCCCACATTAGTTGAATGAGATTTTCTCACCCCACCATTAGTGAAAGTTGGGATGATGTGGAATGTCTTTAAATCTTTCTTCATTTGATAGTTTATACCTGAAGAAGTGAAGATGACCAAAAGGGGAAGAGCTCATGCGTATTGAACAAGGCCAACTCACAGTGAAGGAATATGTTTACCATTTCAAGGAGTCGCTGTCATTATCTCTAGAAGTAGCTTTGGAGGAATTGATAAAGACTTCCCTCTTCATCAGGGGTCATTGTCTGGAGATCAAGGAGTGGGTCCTCCCTTATAGGGACCAATGTTTTGAGAATTCGGTGGAAGAGACGTTTTTAGCTGAGTTGGTATTCGGAGCAGAGATGGTTGGCAATCTAGTGTATCCAGTTTCTCATCAGGGTTCCCTAGCTGGCGAGTTGGGTGTGCCAAAGAGACATATTCCTAGGGAGTCATTTTTAGCGGCTCTAGCTTCCAGTTCATTAGACTGTTCAGTGGTGTGACACCAGTGTGGCCAGTTTGGGCATGTGAATCTGTCATGTCGCATCCCTCTGAAGACATGTCGCCGTTGCGGGTGTTGGGTCATCTAGTGATGTTTTGCAGGAAGGGTCGTATGAAGAAGACACTATGAATGGAGGAATTCCAGTGCCTAAATATGATATAGGAGATGTTTTAGCCATCAGAGCCCCAGCCACAGGTCTTGGGGTGAAGCTCGTGCGTAGTCAAGAGTTTTCAGGGGTATGAAGCTTTGGTCTAGGTTTTGTATTCCATGCTGGTGGTGGAACTTTTAAAGTCTTTCTGTTATTGTTTGTCTATTGTTAATGTTTTTAAGTTGTTGAATGTTCATTTTTTTATCATGGAGTTATGATGGACATGTTCTATTGTAATCAAAACAGTTTTGTTTGTCTAATCATTGTTTTCTAAATCATGTGCTTTTCTTAAAAGTGTGTTTGGCCCTTGTCTGGATTGATTTTGGTTTAGCTATGTTTGTTTGGAGATGTAAGTGCCTATGAATGAGCCGATGTTTGTGGTTATTCTTGGGTTCACTGATTGGGGTTATTTTATCTTAGGGGTTTTCCCCTAGTGTTGGGAGTGTTTAGTTTGGGCTGAGAGTTACAATTTTTAGTGGAGGTGTTGTTTGTTCGTACTGTTGAACTTTGTTCGGATCGGTTGGGAGTTACAGTGTTTCCACCCCCCTTCCTGGGGTGTTGTGGTTGGGTGTTAAATTTCCATGCTAGATGAGTTCTTGTGGTGGGGAGAACCCTCTCTTGTTCTCTCGTTCTCTAGTGTAGTGGTTTCTATCGGTTTCAATTGGGAATAGTTTCTTGTTTTCTCTACAGTTTGGCTGTGTGACATTCTGGGGGTTGAAATTGTCTGTGGTGGGGATAATTGTCACACCCTGATTTTTAATTTATTTTTATTTTATTATTTCATGGCTTCAGTCAACCACATCAAGGTGCAGGTTTAGTGGGGGTATAAATTTTTTATGTTTAATTATTTTAGCGGGTTTCAGACTCGTGCACAGCCACCACATAGTGCGCGGTAGCCACGTGCTAAGCCCGAGTTTCTGCGCAAATTCCTATCAATTAAAGCAATTTTTTATTTAAATAAATAGAGTTAAATGTTTAAATTATAATTATAATAATAATGTTACTATGAAAATAATAATAATATTGTTAATAAGATGTTGTTACTATTATTATTCTTATTTTTATTATTATCATTTTTATTATTATATCTTTTAGGGTATTATTACTATTATTATTATTATTTTTAATATTATTAGAACTATTGTTTTTGGTTTTATTAATATTATTATTATTTTTATTGAATGAAAAAGAAAAAAACCCCAATACCCAAATCTCATCACCCCTTCCCCTTCACCCCCCTGTGCTGCGGTGCTCCCTTTACCCTACAACCCAGGTTTTTTCTCTCACATCCCTGGACCGCAGTGTGCCCAAAACCCCCATCCGCCTTCGTGCTCACCCTTCCCTTGCCGCCAGCCCCTCATGTCACTCCTCCTTTTCCCAAATTTTCCTCCCCAGTTTTCCCTACTCAGCCACCTCTAATTCACCTCCGCCTTCCTCCCTGTCGTGATCCAGCACCCAACCGACCCACCAGCCTCCTTCTGGTCTCCATTCCGCCCAACCATGCACTGCACCTCTGGCCAGAAGACCCCACAACCCTTGCCCAAGACCTTCACTTCCTGACCACTAAGCTTAGGCCTCGGCCCCGCCATGGCTCATTCCAGCCTCCCCAGCATCGGCCTGCCCTCACCTTGCAGCTTCCAACCCATCACACACCCTTCCTGGCCACGAGCGCCACCTTCCATTGACTTTTCCAGCATCCTGCAGCTTCTCGCCTTCCTTCCGAGGTGGAATAGCCATCGATGTCTACTGTCGTCCCATCATCGCTCGCTCAACCAGCCTCCAGCACAGTCATTGTAGGTGTGTTCTACTCGGAAAATTTATTTTCTCTCTTTTTTGGTAGATTACGGACATCATGGGTTCATGTTTTGGAATTTTGGTTTTGTGTCTTTATTTTCAATTTCCATGCTTAGAGTTGTATTTTGACTTACAAAGGTGTGATTAAGGTTCTAATGAAGCTTTATACAGGTTTGAGGTTGCGTTGCCTTTTCACCTTGGTTCCGAGGTAAGTTTTTTCACCTGTCACATGTTTCAAATATATTTATATTGTGTAATTTTGGTGTTTTAAGGATCCTATAAATTTTATTTGTAGTGAATTGATAAATGCCGTGTGTTTTCGGGTTTGCATCATCCTTGTGCCCAGACTTCCATGTAGCTTCCAATTAAACTTCTTTTTGAAATTTATGTTGCATCTATTTCCTGCTTTTTTGTGCCCTATATATATGCTATTTATTATTGTTCAACATCTGATTAATTTATCTATGATGCAAGTTGGTAGTTAAATTTTGGTTTTGTGAAAAATAAGATCATTTTATTACAATTACTCACACTGTTTATTTAATTAAATGACTCATTATTTTTTCACCTGGTTGAGTCTTATTTATAAATTGTTTTAGTAAATATTGCATGTGTCACTAGTAAACTTCCTGGTTGGCTCTTATGGTTTACTTAGGGTAGAAAATGATTCGGTTTCGTTTTATAAAAATATTGGCAACATGAAAAAGTAGTATTTTGAGGTTCCTTAAATGGTTTCAAATTGATTTTGGTTTTCTGAGGAAATGAGATTTCTTAAAATGTTATGAATGTGTGTATTGAACTTATAGAGTGATTTGACACGTGATAATGGATTGTGTCCCATTAGTATTTCTATAAAAATGGCTTTGATTTTTAGACATTTTATGTGGGATTTAAATGGACTATTTTATGAATGGTTGTGGAATGTGAATGGTGTGTTTACCATCTTTTGTAAAGATAGTTCATTTCTCTTAAAAATGATGATTTGTGTATAGAACTTAAGGCTCGTTCGGTACCTTGGTGATATTTATGAAAAATAGAAATTATGAAAAACCTCGTTCGGAGATTCTCATGCCTCGACTACATGAAATGGGTATGAGGTCATTATTAGGGATTCTCAGAATCTAACATTAGGGTTATTTGGTTGGAAACCATTATAATTTTTTTTGAGGCATGTGAAGAATCCTAGGGGAGACTCGGGGTGAGACCTCTTGTGATTTGTTATTATATATATATACTATGATTGGATAATTGGCTGGTATAAGTTGTATCACCCTCTTTCTAAATACATGAGACATGGGAATATGTCATATCGAAAGAATATGAGGAGAATGAGTAACACACTATAAGGTTGTGGTACTAACCAGTGGCCCATAGTAGGGGGATATATTGGGTTTATTATTATGGAATTTTCCCTCGGCCTGCCTGGGAAATTATGGTCGATCATATTGGGAGTTTTGATGTTATCGTGTGTGATATGTCAACAGGGATGAGGTCTCATGTATTGGTGTCTTCTGGTTTATTATGGATCTCCTAGGTTCAACCATGTCTAATCATATTTTGTTTCTTGTATTAGTGATTATGATGCTTACATGTATACCTAAATTTCCTTTAATATATGATTTATTTTGTGCATTTTTGAATATTGTTTTCCATGGAAAATAGAAAAATGGTTTTGATTAGGTTTCTAAAAATGTTTTTCAAATGAAAGTGTTTAATCCTCTTTGTACAAACTTGAAAAATATAAACATCACTTTCCCATTCTAAAAATCCATTGACACTAATGAAATGAATCTATATTTGAAAATGGTTAATGGAAATGGTTTATACATTTATTTTAAGTAAAATATTTTTAAATACATACTTCTATAAATTATAGTTCAAACTTGAAATGGTGTTTCTTTTATTTTTAAAGTTAGTGCATTGGGAATAGATGTCGGGAAAGCCTCCTGAGTTTTAATGCTCAAACCTATAGTTTTATATTTTTTTAGCTTTGGGTGTTGTGACTTTCTTGGATTAGCATTCCATAGCATGAAATTGGGTTGAGGTCGGTGGTGACCCATAGGGTCACATATAGGTATGTACAACTTTGTTTCTTGCTTTTCTGAGTTTTTTTTTAACTTTTTTTTTGCTTATTTATTTTTCTTTCACTTATGAGCACAATCATTCCCACTTGTTTAGTTTTGATGCTCGACACTAGTTTCCAGCCCGTGGTGATCGGGAACGCCCCTCCGGCGATGTCATGAGCCAACTCAGGTGACCGATTTAGAGTCGACCCGGGTTGGTTCTTGAAAGGAAAACTATTTTAGAGTGTGTATATTTTGAAAAGGTACATTTTAAATGTGAAAGGATATGTTTTCTGAAGTGTTCCATCTTGGAAATGTTTTATAATTTTTTTTTATGGATTTACTATAGTGTGTAAGAGAATGTGAAAGTGTTATGGCATATTTTTTTGAGTGTGATGTGGAAAATGGATTTTGGTTATGACAATGGTATTATGTAACATTTGAGTGGGTTGTTATGCGAGTTGGAATATCTTGGAATGGTTTAATAAAATTTTTAAATGGATTTGTGGAAGTGTTATTGAAATATGAAAAGTGTTGTGGGCTATTTTGGTGTGAGTTTGATTTCAAAATCAATTTGAATGAAATGTGGAATTTTGTGAGTTGTGTGGTATGTTTTGTGAATTTTCGATGTAGAAATGATATATTCATGTGAAATTTATATTTCATGACATGTTGAACTTTCCTGATCATAAGTATAAAACTCGGGTATCTAGGTGTGTGGACTTGTACTAGTATTCAAGTGAAACTGTGGGGTTTGGCCTCAGTTTTACATAGCAAGATTGACGCTTACAACTATAACTAAACTATGATGATGATGATTGGGGACCACTAGTTTATGGTTAAGTTCCCAAATAGTGGGTCTTGAATGGGAACAAATATTTTTGATGGTTACTCTCATCGAGATACGAGGTACTGGAGACCCACAACTAGCTTGTGTATAAGGGTTATTTTTTAATGCTTGTGCTCATTAGATTCTTTATACCTACCATCGACATATGATGTATTTGGATGGTAAATTTAGTATCTTTTTAATTTATTTTAAAAGGGTTGATTCTTTATATTATCCCACTTTAAAACTAGTTTTATAAGTTTTATCTTTTAAAAATTGTAACTAGAAATTACATGTTTCCGAAAAACATCCATGTTTTTCATCTTTGAATGTTTATCGCTTGGAATCTATTAGTGGGGGTATACTACTGGGCTTTATCTCATACCCTAATGACATTTTTAGGTGTATGTAGAATTTCTTCTGATGCCGTAGGTTGGGTATAGTTTATAGTGCATGTGGTTTGGGTTTCTAGTAGGTTCATGGTGGTGATGTCTTGTGGAGATGGCGAGATGGTGGTGCCTCTTGACACAAGGGTTCATGGGCTGTTTATTTTTGGTTTTGTAACATTGTTATAGTCTTTGTGAGTTGTTTTAAACATTGTAATTCTATTCGGATTTTTTTTTTGTAAAAGATTTTTTGATTTGAAAAATCAAGATTCGTTTTGTTTGATTTATTTGTAGTTTTATGTTTACAAAAATTGGTAAATCATTCCCAATTTTTAGTTTATGATACCCGAGCACTTGTGTCAGGCCATGGGGATCAGGAATGCCTTTCGGGCCATGTCACAGGCTTTGTTTGGGTCCGGTTTTGGTGGTGACCAGATTCTTTTCGTGACATTATTTTCTCTGATAAGGTTAGGATCATTAGAAAAATAATTTTTCAATTAAGAATCTAAAAATAACTCTTATTAGAGTAAAACTAAAAAAACATCACCCACATTTTTTGTTATGGTCATAATTGTCCCCAGATAATTGGAAAAGTCTTCAGTAAACATTCCACAGTAACCAGTTAATCAAATATCTATTTATGTTGAAAATTATATTAGGACATTCCCAAGATACAAATACTCTAACATTATCTGGGTCGATAGATATAGTAGTCTAGGATATGTCATATAATATAAGGTAAACCAAGTAAATCCAAATATTTTAGTTATAGATTTTGAAAAAAAACATTTTTCACTTTAAATTTTCACAATATGATCTCTAGGTGTTGTTTTTATTCCATCATAGACCTGGAGTTTATATGAATGACATAAAAAACTATAATGAAGGTTCTTAGATATAGATGGAAACCCCGATTCATTAAATCAATTAATAATTCCATCACATTGGACAAACAAAATAACATTACTAGATACATTTATAGACTATATATTATATTAAAAGTTATTAGAAATAAGTCTAATTACATTAAAATTAGTGGTAAATAACCCAATATTATATAATCCTTAGAAAATACTTTTTCACCTTTCAAATGATCAAATATGTTGATTATATATGATAGAAGATAATGGTTATAAAAATTAACTAACTTATGGTTGAATATTATATACACAACCTTAAATATCCATCTTCCTTCATAGGGAATGAGATATTGGAATTATATATATATGTTCTCAAATATATGAACCCTTTGACCTCTAGGTCGTTAATCTAAGCCTTAATCTTATAAATATTTCTAGGAGTCACCCTTTAGAGTTGAATTAAAAGTGGTTTCACTATTAGAATTATATCAATAGTAAACCAAAACTCTATATAGGATGGAAACCCATATAAATATTTAGGAAATATATCCTAGAACTGATCCAAAATGAGAGGAAAAGTATTAATTGGATCCCCCTTACCCATAATCCAATAACAGACTAGACACCTGTTATATAATCCTTTCAAACTATCTAATGTTAGGCCTTGTAAAACATTCCTGAATATACCATTCCATAGTTTTAACATACCTAAAACACGTATTAAATAATAAATACACTCATGATTAATAACTATAAATTTGATATCAGTATGTTATTAAGAAATAATTTCTAATGAGTAGAACAAAACAAAACTTTTATAACAAGTAGAAATCTGATATAAATAAAAAATCACCAATAACAATGCAATATTACTTATATTAGTGTATAACATTGATAATAATATTGGTGGTGTATAATATGGTATCCTCCCATTCATATTTTCTATACTCGACCCTATTCTATCTGTTAAATAAGTTTATCGAAGGAATTTCATCCACCTCTATCAAATAATGCATGTACCCAAGTAGAAGCTACCAAGATAATATATATAACACTAAGAAGATTTTTTGTCCTATTAAATCAAGTAACTATCATAAACCACAACCATGAGACACTACCACAGATCTAAATAAATCATTACACTATGATATCTATTAACCTGCCGCTGATAACCACATTTGTTGTCTCAAATTGAACGACCGGTCAAACTCCAACTACCTATATTCTTTGGGTCACTATGTCCAACCCCTGATCCACGAATATGAGAATATCATATTACACTAGTAACTCTCAATGTAATCCAAAATAAAATCTATCTATGACTCAACCTACTATATTCTATGAACCATAACGACAACCTATTATAATGAAAGAAATGGTTGGAAATCCTTCTTCATAGATGAAACTACATGATTCTATCATCCTATAGAGGAAAATATGATTTGATGTGTTTCAAACTCTATCCCACAATACTCTATACAGAACTATTAAAATATTTATTAATGAAATCTAAATACATTCCACTGCTCTTCCTATAAGAAGACTCCTTCCCAAAGTGTCTATCTTTTCTTAGATTCCTCTCTAAAATTAGTGTAGGGTTGTACTCATTAAAAAAAGATTTATGATTGGAATGTTCACCCCAAAATTAACCCCATATTATTAACCATCCTCAATGTGTCTCAATTAAGCTACCTCACCCCCACTAGCATATGAGAACAACACTATAAATCATTATAACAGAAATCATAGTTCATGACATACATATTTCCCTATGTAAGGTGAATGAATTCCCTACAACTATTTTATATTACAGACATAGGAATTAAATGGATAAATAAATTTTTCTTTACAACCTTTAATAATAATTTAATGTTTCGATCAGGTTAGGATAAATCATCCCATTATCACTTCATTATACCTAAAATCATATAAAATATGGATTTCATCCTCTTTTTTAGAGGTGCCTCAAAGTGCTCAAAAATAACCTAAAAAATTCACAATCCCAAATGTAGCTAACTTGGGAAAACCCTACCCATAAAATAAAAATGGGTGCTAACGAATAAATTCCCTAGTATGTCCCAACTTCATCGGTGAAGCTCATAGATCATCTCTCTTCATTGATTATACAATACACAACAAGATCTCTCATAGATAATCCTTCATATATAAATGAATCACTATGGGAGAATATTAGGTAATAACCTTGAGAGAATGATCATCACTACCCTACAAGATCACAGTTAGAGAATTTATGGAGGAATATGTCTAAATTCCCAATATTACACATTAAAACATGTGAATGAAATATTTCATGATATCACAGTGTAATGGAAGAAATAACATGCATACCACCGTTATACTCCCAATATCACATAAAGTAGAAATCTCATAACTCAATAAATATCACTATCCTTATATAACCATACATTTATTGGAAACTATATGTGCATGAAGTCAATTTAATACACATATCATCAAACTTTTCCGTTTTACTTTAACTACAATGTTCATAATTGGGTTGTTGATAATCAAAATTTTTAACAAAAGTTATAGAGTAAAATTATTTATAATCTTTAATTTGAATTTGATTATTTTAAAGCAACATAATAATAATGATATGTGAGCATGTAAAATTATTTTTTAATAATTAAAGGAATTGGTTCTGTAATATTTCACCATAAATGTAAATGGGAAAAAACCTGATAAATTTCTAGGTACACATTAAATAATCAAACCATATCATATTTGAAGAAACCAATCACATACAGTCATTCAATTGACATGTGCAACCAATATTCCTAGTGTGATGGATCTAAAAATTCATTATTTTTGTTATATATAAGTGATAAGAATACCATAAATAATAAAAGGAAAATAATATGGGTCACCAAAGGTGAATTCAATATAAAAAGTGAAAAGTAAAAAACCAGAATCCCAACCCTAGAAACTCCACCATTCCTCTTTTTTTGGTTAGATATTACAAGGAATGATTACTTTAATAAGTCCCAAAAATCCTCTATCACCTGTTTAAGTTACCCAAAATATGTAAAAAAGAAAAATAATTATTTTAATATTCATATATTTTAATATTCATATGTTTTAAAATACCACCATATTCGATAGTGCATATAACATGCAACCTAGATCATAAACGAAAAATGAAATATAAATATTAAATGTTATAATTAAAACCTAGTTATTAAATTAAAATTTATAGATAATATTAACCATATTATGATTCATTTATAATGTTACTACTCAATAAAAATGTATTTATAAATTATTATTATATAAATAATTCTATCTCAGTAAATCCTTATCATGATCAAAGAATATGTTTTCTTCAAAAATGGGTTTTATTACTTTTTTGACTGAATACTATAATCAATCTATATAACAACTATAAAATATTTCATATAGATGATTTCATTAATTAATTTCTCCTAAAACATTATCTTTGGCAAACTTTTCCCTATTTTTTCAAAAATAATTAGATTTTCTAGTGAATTGTCAAAAATAAATATTTCTTTAGAAAACTCATTTTTTATTTCAAGAATTCCCAATGTAATTGTTTTTATAAAATTTACTCAAAGAATAATTAGTTTAAATATTTTATAAATTATCCTATTAACCTTATTAGAATAAATTTTATTTTGTTATTGGGTATAAAAACATTTGTTTACAAAAAAAAATTGTTCTGATAAAATATTTTTCATTGTTCTTTGTGATGTCATCTTAAATTACTTATTTTATAATTGTAGATATTGAAAAATAAAAAATGTGTTCCATATTTGGACTCATGATTTCCAAATTTTCAAAATATTTCAATTTACTTTTTAATCATTATAAATAGTAACTATAGTAAAAAGTTGTTACCATAACAAAGATTAAATGGGTAAAGTAATTTTAAAACTAATATGATAAAACATAATCTTAATTCACAAACCATAATTTATTTAATTGGATGAGTATATTTCATCTATTTTCATCAATAATACTAAAATATGTCCTTTTATTTTCATTTAAATTTGATTTGAAACTCTATAATTTTTATGTTAAAGATACAGAAAAAATGACATCTTATTACATTAAATGTAAATAATATTTTTTGATAGTGATAAAAAAATTTATGTTTATATAAAAATGGTTATTTAAATATTAATTAGTTATTTAATATGTTCATTTATTTTTAATTTTCTATTAAGATGTAATTACATTAAATGATTATCCATATCTGAAATAGTGTTTGTCTAAGAAGAAGAAAATTTTGGTTAATTTGTCTAAAAACAATAAAAGTAACATTTTTTGGTTGACTAAAAGTGTCCTATGATTTTTTATATACATATAACATATTATAGTGGTTTTAAAATTTTTTATTCTAATTTCATTACTTTTAGTATTTTTTAGAGCGAAATTATGTGAATAGTTCTTAAAATCTAAATAATAGTATTTTGTGTTTAATATGTTTTAAGAATTAATTAAATAATATAAATGTTGAGTTATGATACATTGGTTGATAAATGGTCAAATATTTCATCCCTTTAACATTTATGATTCAATTTTTACATTACAATTTAAAATAAAACCTTTTAATATTGAAAAAGTCATCACCACATTTGTAGTTAAAATTGGTTAGCCAAGGGTTAAAATAATGTATAATGATTAAAATTATGTATAAACCCTAATCAAATAAATTGGGTGATTATATAAAGACCATATATTTATTGTATTATAATAAATGTAATTTTAGAATCATTTTACATGGTATATACACATATTATATTATCAAATTTCACGTATTTCCAAAATTGAATTGAATCATAATTTATAACAAATAATGTTTTATTGAAAAATTTATAATTCCTAAAAGTACTATATTTTTACAATTTATTGTTACATGGTTTAAAGTATATAACATTGTTAATTTAATTTTCACTCAACCTTTATCATAACCTTTTATTATTCAAAAAGAGTAAAAACAATTTTATCTTGTTAATGGTCAAAATGGTAAACAGGGGTGGAAACAAAAATATAAGGGTGAAAAAATAACCAAAACATTTCATAATTTTTTTGGATAAAATTTTTTAGTCTCATAATAATATTATCTTGTAATTATAAGAATTAATATCCCCTATAACTTGAAAATTAATTTATATTAATTTATAATTTATGAAATTCTTAGAGTAACCTTCCTTCACTTATGAATAGGAACCCCTCTCTTCTTCACTCCACATATCAAGAGACATTTGGATTGGAAAATACATTCCCAAAAACATGAATAAAATCCATTAATATTTTTAATTGGACATATATTGGGAATTATACCAGCCTTATAGAGGTCAAAGTATAAAGAATTAGTGTTTATCTAAAGAATAGGTATTGCTTTTAACCGAATATTTTAGTTTTATTTCTTCCTCTATATCCTTAAAATATTAAAAAAATTATAAAATTTAAGGCCTTATGTTCCATATAATTATTTTTTCTAATTTTAATTCAATACGCCATATTTACCTCCTTCTTCTATTAAATAGGAAATGAATCAATTATTCTTGTGTATAGGGGAGTACTTCCTTGCAAACAATCATTATTAAATTTTCATCAACACATCTCAAAACTCATTATAATGATGAATTTAATATATATATATATATATATATTTTATATTAATTAAATAATTATCAATATATAAATATAATATGTCATCTATTTTTTTACCATTCTATAAGTTGAAAAATGATAACGATGTTCATGCATGTGTGTGGATTACCACATCTATGAAGCAATCTGATTCGTTTTTAATCACCAAATAATATGAATTGCATGTATAAAAATATTTAAATATGTAATATGATAATTATTATATAATCATAATTATATAAATATAAGTTGTTACTTACCTTCTTTCCCTCATTCTAATTTAAAAATGAAAATGTTACTCATGATAATGTATGATCTAACATTTCCCTAATTGTAATGTAATTAATTTTTTGTAACTATATATAATGGATGGTTTTAAAATGATAATGAATTTATAAAAATGATAATTATATCCTTATTATTATTCTATATATTACTGGATACTAAATTCTTGGAACACGATCAATATAATGAATTAGTTATGAAATTATGTACCAAATATCCTCAAAACACCTGACATGGACATAATTGATGAAGTAATTAAATAATTCATTGGAATAAATGACATAAGTGATTGAATGACATTTTATTTATCCGGTAAAATTTTCTTAATAAATAAAATAATTTTTATAATTTTATTTTATAGGTGTTAATGGAAAAACATAAAATGTTTAGACTTAATGAAATGTATTTCATTTCAATTTATCTCCATTGAATATTTTTTAATGTTATGCACATAATTTATTTTATATGGTTTACATTTTTACACATTATATATGTGACCTGATAAATCATTCATGTATCATGGTATTTTATGTTTAAATTTAAAATATATCATCCAAAGAGAATTGAGTTAAAAGCTATAGAGCTGTAAGGAGTTTTTAAATTCATCTTTCATTCATTGGGTTATAACTATTCAACATTGACAATATTATTACAATATTATGTATGTATTTTTATAAAAATTATATAATTTTTTATTAAAATTTGTTTATGTGGATTTAAATATGTTCACATAATCACTACAATGATTAATTATCTCTTAAAAAGATATTATCTTTGCAAGGGATTTCTTTATCTCAATCTCATTGTCTGTAGACATAATTCCTTTAGTACACGATGATTTCTTTGTAGAGTGTACAAAATTACTCATGAATTAATATTAGAATATTAATTCTTAAAACTAGTGGGACTTATAGATCCATATAATTTTCTTTCATTAAATGACATTTGATTTGAAAATTACTAAACGGTAAAGGCTTTGTATTTCAATATCCATTCTTTTTGAGATTATTTATGTTCAAGGTTTCCTTGGAGGGAATCACATGGTCTTCGTTTCCTAAACCAAATATATTTTATTCTCTTTTTGTTATGAATTAATATTATATTCTTATACTCTATTTCATCCCTTATTGACTAATCAATGTGCATTAAAGTAGTTTATAAGTGAACCAAATCAAGTATCTTCTTTTGACCGAGAATATCTCTATTCCATATCCATGTTTTATAAAAAAATATATTTAAATTTATTATATAAAATATAATTTATTAAATTTATTTTATATGAAATTAGGCCTGTTCAAAAAAGTTAATAAAGTGAAAATTGTTAAAAGTTTTAGATGGTATCACTTTGACTATCCTTATAAAAGGTTGAAAATAATGTTTATTTTTATCTTTTACGATATTAACATATTTATCCACTATCATTGTAGTTGTTTTTTTAAATATCAATTTATAGGTTTACTTGGTTATTTTAAATAATAATATTTTTCCCAATATTTATTGAATTTATATATTTTAAAGTTATTTAAGGAAAAGGGTATTTTTCACTATTTTCAAAGAAATTGTTAAATATTATTTTAAATGTATTTTTATATATGTAAAAATCCTTTAATGATTCCTCTTCTTAACTTGGATTATTATCTTATGATTCCATCAATATTATTTCATCAAATAGATCATGTTAATTATTTTAAATTTATTTTTAGGAATCCTATTTCTTTTCCATTAGAAAATCGATCTATAAAAGAATATGTGTTGTAAAAAAAATGACTATGAAAATAAAAAAATTCATGTGTAATATTCATTTTATATCCTTATAAAGTATTGATTAAGGTAAGTGATCATGATAAAAATTATACTTTGTGTGATCCAGATACATCTTGTATAAAGGGTTTTCCTGACACAACTTATATAATGGGTGTACCAGATATAGTTTATGTGATGGATGATCTTCATATATCTCCCCAATACATTTGGTAATGATTAATTGTATTAAATGAAAGGAGAAGGGATTTAACCTGTGATTTCTATCCTATAAATTCTACCAGGGTCTAATATTTTTTGACATGATATTTGAAAAAAATGTTTTACAATACCAACACATTTTCATATTTTCTTCCCAAGGGTATTTGATATTTACATTGATCAAGACTAAAATTATAATGATATTTATTATTGATACCTATGAATCATAACTTTAGTAATGATTTATGCTATGCTTCATGTATACGATTCATATAATCATGGGTATGAATTATTTCATTTATTATGCGCTTTTATTTTTTCATCATACCCTTATTCTCATATTATACTCACTTATTTCATTAAATTATTAATGATTATTTCTAACCTTACTAATTTGTTTATGTTCCCATTCTTATATTTCATTTTAACTAGGTTATAAAAAATGATGGTTAATGATTTGTATCTTGATAGGTGTCATGTGTATATAGTTAAGCAAAAGATGTTCAAGACATAATTAAAATAATAAAACATTGGTATAGTTGGGAAAAGTAAAAATTTTAGGATATGGATATTTTTATATAAGTGTTTTTCCAATCCTCTATTACTCCAATCCAAAATTGTACTTGGCTATATAAGTGATCTAATATTTTTTGTTTTATATTTTATTTTTTGGATGAATAAAATTGGGTCTCATTTATCTCCATATAATCTAAAAATGTAAGGATTATTTTTTTATCGTCGGATCTAGGAGTGTGGGTTTAGGGTTGTCACCTTTGGTTTCAGTGTAGGGTTTAGACAATATTAATGATTATGTTGTTTTAATGATAAGGTAACTTAATTGTTTTTTAATACCAATATGGGTTTATTATTTTATGGTTGATCATAAGGTCAAAGTCCTATATAGTGAATTATAGGTTTTAAGTAATGTGATTTTTTGGTAAATAATGATTTTTTGAGATATTTTATTGGGTTAAAGTATATGATACTTTTAGGATTAACATGATCGATTATTTGGGAGTAATAAAATTAAATTTTGGGGATGTAAAATAAAGGGAACAGTATATCATTTTATATTTAAAAATTATCTAATATTAATTATATTGAGGTAATTTGGGATAAAAAGGGGTTTTATATTTTGGTAACTTATGTTTTATTGTATAGATAACCATGATATTAGAAACTAATATAGTTATCAAGTGATTAATGTTATTTAAGAATTTTATCACTATAATTGTGGGTAAATTTTTTTTACTAAGGAAAACAAAATAGTATTAGATAATATGGGATTTTATTTAAATAATAATTTTTTAATTATCATTTGGAATAATATATAATTTCAATGTGTCTTTATAGTGATTTTCAAAATATCTTGGAGATTATATGATTATGGTATATACAATTTTTGGTATATGAAATTATGAGTAAATTATTCTGATTATTCATAAATGTTATATTAATCATGGAGGAATTATAATAAAATAAATATGATTTTGTGGTTTTGAACTCATTTTGGGATATTTTGAGGAATTTTATGTGTTCTTTTTATTGAATTATCAATTTTTAACTTTTAGTGTTATTTTTTATGATTCTATGATTAATGTATAATTTCTTAATTTTAGATAATATCTTTCCTTGTGATAACAATTTTGGGTATGGATAATGTATTAATATAATAGTAATAACATATTATACTTTTTAGGTTTATGTGATCTATTATAATTTTATTTAAGTTCATTAGGCTTGAAACATTTACCATCAATACTTAATCTTTGTAGAGAAATATGATATTGTGGTGGAAAATGGTTAAAGAATTAAATTATACTTTTTAGGTAAGTAAATTTCTTTATTTTTGTAGTCTACATTGCAAAAGAATTATTCAACTCTAGGAAAAATTTCATAAAACAAAAAATGTTATCCTATTACCTTATTTTCTGTTGAATTAGTCATTCATTTTCACACCTCATTGATTTATTATTTTGTGGTCATTACATTTGTCCAAATAATTGATATTCCTATGATCATTTTTTACCATTCTCCATCATTATTTATACATTAAATTTTTACGCCATATCAATAATTTCACTTCCCCATAAGTTTTTACTATTTTTAAATCTGGTTATGTGTTATTCTAGATAGCCTTTATATTCCCCTTTCCCCCTTTTAAAGTGGAAGTTTTATTAATCCTTTTTTACTATATGGGTTTTCATTAAAGAAATTTTATAATGTAAAACCCTTAAATACAGATATCAATTTCAAATTTCAAGGAAAAAATATATTAGAGGGGGATATTTTAATATATAATGATTTTAAAGGAACTCTATGTTCAATAGCATAAACAACACACAACAACGAGCCTAAACGGACCATAAAATATTATTATTTTAATATTATAATTATAATAATGTTGTTTAATTAGTGGTTAAGAATAAGATTAACCATATTATTAAATATATATAATTTTCAAACTCAATATAAATATATTGATTAATAATTGGGAAATAAACTCTATATTTTGTATTAATTTTATTTTCAATATCAAAATTCGGTTTTCATGGAAAATAAATATTTATTATTTTTTATTAAATATAATAATTTATTTATTTATATTTTATAAATTAATTTCTAATTAAGAGATAAAAATTTAATTTTCTCATGAAAAAAAATTATCTTGTGAATAATTTTTGATATATTTTAGTAAAGATTTATTTTCCTGTTAATTGAAAAAATATTAGTTTTTTATTGAAAACTGTATCTTTTTAATGCATTTTCAAAGTTAAATTTTGTTTAAAAGTTTTAAAAATATATTTAGTTATATTATAATATGAATGATCTAATTGAAATTACTATAATAAATAAAATGTTTTTATTTTCTATAAAAACATTTTATACGTAAAAAACATTTCCTGTAAAATATGTTTTTCTTTGCATTTTTCAGTTTTATCGTAAATTAGTTTATTCCACCCAATGATATTGTATATTAAAAAAATAAAATCAATATATTGAATCAAGAGTAATTTTTTAAATAGGTCCATTTTTTTATCATTATGAATATTAACAGTAGTGAAATTTTATTACCATAATAAATGTAAAATTGGTTAATTATTATCAAAATTAAATGATAAGAATTTAAATTAATTAAAAAACTCTTGTTATTTTGTGATAGGGTTGAAAGAATATATTTTTTTATAAATGGTTATATGAAATATTAATGATTTTTATCAGGTTAATTTATCTTTGATTTTTAGTGATGAAATAATTACCTCAAATTCTTTTGAAATACCGATACAATGCTTGTTCAATCATTATGAAAATCACGTAAATGATTTCAAAAACACTAAAAGTAAAATTTCTTAGTGATCTCAAGTGTCCCAAGAATGTCTCAAGAAAATTTAACATATTATATTTTTTAAATTTTTTATATTCTAATTTCATTTCTTTAATGTTGTCCTCGAATAAAATTTAAGTCAACATTTCTTATAATGAAAATAATGTTATTTTTTGTAAAATATATTTTATTAAATTATATATAAATCAAAAAAAATCCAGAGGAAAATTAAAATTTATAATAGTTAACAATTTATATCTTTTTCCATTTATGATCCATTTTTCAAAATATAAGTGAAATTATAACCCTTTTATTTTGAAAAAGGAACAATAATGGTTACAATTAAAATAGGGTAACCAAGGGGTTAAAAATGAAGATACGGTTTAAAATGACATCTAAACCAATATGAATGTGATTTAGTTATTATATTTAGATATTATAATCATTATATTTTATTAAATTATATTTTGGTAAAATTTTACATGATTTAGACATGTATTATATTACAATATTTCTTATATTTCAAGAAATGATATTTCATAATAAATAAAATTTTACAAAATGATTTAAAATTCATAAAAATAAAATATTTATAAAATTGAATATAATAATGTTTTAAATATCAACCAGGTTCTAATTATAGGTCACTTTTCATTTTACATTAACTTTATTTACTTATAAATAGTGAAGAACTCCGTCACTACACTAATTATAAAATGGCTTAGTAGCAAGTTAAAGCTAAACCATAATGGTGAAAAAATGACCTCAATGTATTAAAATTTTATTTTATGATATTATTTGGTTTCTTTTTTCATATTATATTATAATTAAATAAAATTGGTGTTATTTTAACTTAAAAATTTATATAAGTTAATTTAATAATTTAAGATATCCTAATAATTCCTTTCCTTTATTTATTAAAGGGAACCCCATATCCCTTTCTATCTACACTTCAAGAGACATTTGGTTCTACTAATAAAATCCCAAATCCATTATGAAAATCTATACTCATTTTTTAGAGGTCCTATGTTTTGTATGACACTAACCTTATTAGTATTAATATGTAATGAAGAGGAGGTAGTCTAAAGAAGAGTTATAGCTTTTAATATATGTTTTAGTTTTATTTCATCTTATACCTATTAAAAATATTATTAAAATATTATAAATTCATAAAACTAGTATGATGCATATACTATGATTTTTTCATGTAAATGTAATCAGTAATATCCATCCCCTTCTTCCATCAAACGGTAAATAAATCTAAATTCATATATAAATGGGACTACCCCCTCGCGAAATGATGTAATTCGTTTACATAACCACCACTCATGACAAGTTAAAATGGTGTATTTAATGTGTATATATATAATATTAATGATATGTCAATGATTATTTAAATACAATATTTTATATTATTCTTTATCATTCCATTTATTGGAAAATGATAATGTTGTTCGTGCATATATATGAATTACCACCACCACAAAGCGGTGAGATTGAATTTCCATCACCAAATCTCATGGATGGAATATATAGGTTTATATAAATATATAATATCATATTTATGAAATAATCATTATTATTAAATTATTAAATGATACTTACCTTATTTCTCTCAGTCCCTTTGAGAAATGAAAATGTTTATCATACATGTGTACAACCAACAGTATCCATGATTTCAAGGTAACTCATTTTTCATAAAAATCATTCATGAGTTGTTTATAAAATAAAATTAATGAATAAAAATTATATATATTCCATGATTATTATTCTTTATGTTATGTAACAATGAACCATTTGATGATTTTCAACACAAAAAATTCATTTTGAAATTATGAACCAAACATCTGAAAAACACCTTACATGAACATAATCAATTACACAATTAAATATGGGTAAAAATATATGATATATTTTTTTAATAATAAGTGATACATCAAGATATTTTTTATTAAAAAATAAAATAATTGATATATGTTAATTAAAGTTATTAACAGACAAACATAGGATGACTTGACTCGAGGTTAGGGATTTCATATCTATTTATTTACATTTAAGGCATTATTTAATGTTTTACCCAAATATAATTTATATTTTTCATATTTTTACCCTTTTGAAATTTTATATCACCAATAATTTCTATCTAATAGTATTTGAATTTTCAATTAAAATAATTTCATCCAAGGTTATTTTATTTTGATGTTACGTTACAGTAAGTTGTTTCGTAACATAGTTTCCATTCATTGGGTTATAACTCATATATATTGAGTTACTTATTATGAAATTATTTGTGAATTGATAACAGAAATATTTATTTATTTATTTAATATTTATTTTATGGATTTAATTTTTTTTACATAATATTTTTTTTAATTATCACTTCAAAAGTTATGACATTTTTTGGGGTTTTATTTTTCTCAATATCATTTTCTTCAAACAGGATCCAGGTTTTTCACCATGATTTACTTGTATAGTGTTCTTTGATCCTCATGAATTAATTTAAATAAATAATTGGTTTTTCTGATCCATATCATACTATTTATTTAGTTGAATTTTTATTTGAAATTTACCAAAGAAATAACAGATTTATGTGTCAATATACTTTTTGTTTATGATTATTTATACTTATGGTTCCTTTAGAGGAAATAATACACTCTTAATTTCATGGACCAAATATATTTTATTATCTTATGATTATGAATGTGGTTTATAGGTTTAGTTTTCATTTCCTCTCTTATTGATTAAGGAAACATTAAGTAATTTATTAATAAGTGGTACTGATCTTCTATCCTTTTTTAAATCAGGAATATTTATCTTCCATATACATGTTTTATAATTTACATTTAAATAAATTGAATTTATAAAAAATCCATTTCAAAAATTTATTTAAATATATCATTGATGTTATATTTAATTTATTTAAATGTAAATCTCTGAATTATTTCCTCATGGGTATTTTTTTCTTGTTTTTACAACTTTTTGAAAAGAATATTTGTTTTTAACATCCTAATCATGAATATATTTTTACACTGTCTTGGTATTTATTTGAAATAAATATTTATTTATAATTTAGCATTTTTATATTCAAAAAAATCTATTTATCTATTTTTTTAAATTTTTTTGTTTTTAAAGCTTTAAAAAAGAATGGTATTTTAAATTATTTTCGAAGAAATGTTTTAAATGTGAATTTAAGGATTTTTTCATATATGTCATCATAATTTACCGATTACTATTACTCACTATGATTATAATCTTATAGTACCAAACATATTATTTATATAATGTATTTAATTGATTATTTTAAGGAGATTATCATGAGACTTGTTTCTTTTCTACTAAAATGATGCTATAATGGAATGGAAGTTATTGTTAAAATTTTTAAGAAAAAAATAAAATATTTCATGTTTTATATTCTTGTATGGTAATTGGAAATTATTTATGATGATGTGTGATATCGATACAACTTATATGATGGGTGATACTAGTATAGATTATACGATGGTTGAGCCTGATATATCTTATTCAATGGTTTATTCCAATATAGATCTCCCATTTATTTGGTAAATATTTCTTTTCTTCAAAATGAATGATGGAGGGAGTTAACTAGGGGGGTTTATCTTGTTGATTTGACTGTGTTTCATTTATTTTTTTACATGGGGTATGAATATAATGTTCGATGAACCATCACGTTTTCTTTATTCTTGATATGGCTATTTGAGATTTATAGTGATTAATATTGGAATCCCATATCTCATGGTTATTTTTTTATGAATATTTCCATTATTAAAGATTTATTGCAAATTTTTCGATTGATTACATTGGTAATAATCCTCTTATTTCAGGATCATTCAATTTAATTATGTCTATATTCCCTTATTCATATCTTATTCTCACTGATCAAATTCAATAATTAATGCTTAAATTTACCCGTAATTAGTATTTGAGATCACCCTACTAATTTTTCCTTTTCCATTGGTTTTAATGAATAATATTATTTTTTTATCTATAAATGTTACATTTGTGGAGAAATTTATTGGATATATTGAAGAATTATTGTGAAATAATTAAGGAAGGATATAATTAGGAAAATGATCACTTGGGGAAATGGGTATTTTTATGTAATAGTCAGTGCTAATTATCTTAAACACTAAACATAAAATATCATTAGTTTTTTAGGAAATCAAAATTTTTAGTTTTATGTTTGATGTTTTGGATTGAAAAAATTGTGTCATGTTTATTTGTATTAAATCCGTAAATGTAATGAGTATGTTTTTTGGCATTAGATCAGGGAGTTTAGGTCCCAGGCTGTAAAATATATATACCAATATGAAATATCCTCGTACGGTCCATAATAAATATACATTTCATAGGTAAGAGAAGTCACCAATATACCTCAAATGTATATACCAATATTCTAAAGGATGTTAACCAATAGCGGTTGCCTAAGGTACTATACCCCATATCAAAGTCAAATAAAAGTGGAAATATAAAAAATCATAAATATATTTATAAACTAGTATGGATAAATAATATTAAGTGGAAATAAATGATAAAAAATAATTCTATATCAAAATTAACTATATATGTGTAAAAATGAACAAATGAAGGGCATCTCACATACACCAAAATTCAAAAAAAAGAATAAAAATGAGAAACTCCACTAAAATATTTTTGAGTTATATTTGTGTCCCAATATCCCATAATCTATACAAGTATTTAAAATGAAAGATTAGTCATAAGGAGATTTCCATTATCCTGAATTATAACCATGAATTATACTTTGGTACCAAACGAAGACCTGAGTATCATGTGTTTATGACTTAGACGACCACCACAAATTATTTTTATAAGTATATATAGTTTGATAAATAATTGAATATCAATGCTCAGGATAAATAAATGATATCATAATAAATAAAACATGTTTATTTTTTATTTCTAATTGATACCTAAATTGTCCATGCCTACTTTTTCATAAGCTAGATATATTTTTCTATGTTATCTCAAGTTGGACCAAATATATCCTTGTTGTGTATCCATGGAATTTTAAACCCATTATTATATAAATCAAATGGTTTTTTCCCAAGTAATTCCAAAAAATGTGTCATCATGAATCCAAAAATGGTTTCCTCATGGTATTCCAAACTATGTATCATCACAAATATAAGGGGTGATTCCCTAATGCATTCCAAACCATGTTCCATCAGGAATCAATGTGATGCAAGTAGGAGAGGTGGGGGTGGGGGTCCACAAGTAATTCTAAACAAAATATCATTATTAATCTAAGGGGGATCTTCATAAGTAATTCCATACCAAATTACATTATGAATCCCAAGGTTGTTTCTCTATGGTAATTCAAACTATGTATTATCACGACTCGAAGGAGGTTTCCCTAAGAAATTGAAAACCAGCATTCAAAAAATAGGTACATGGAACATAAAATTAACAATTACAAAAATTATATTTCAACATGAAAAATTTTGTATACACATACCCAATATCCATGATTTTTTATAGGAATCCAATAAAATTCATAAGGTTTAATTATTCATTCTCAAGAACCCTTTATATGACCCGTGTTTATTATGCAATTTGTTTTCTAAGTAAAAAACACCATATGGATGGATAATGTTCATAATTTTTAAAAAATGTGATTTTCATGGAATATAGAGAGGTTTGAATTAATGAAGAAAATATATATATAAATAATTTATACTTTTTTGGTCATGAAAATGGAAGGTTAATGTGAACTCCCATCACACACATAATGAAATAGAGATAATTTAAATATCTAGTTTAAAAACCAACTACTTTTTTATCACAGAAATATACTCATTTAGTATCAGTACTTGATTTGAGATCATATGACATGAATCATTAATGTAGAATAAATCTATTAAAATATGGAATACTATGGTGTTCTCTGTAAATGGTGAAATAAATGAAGAAAATAAGATAATGGTCTAATAGATATACCTCTAGCTTTATATGTAAAAAAAGAAACTTTAAATAGATAGAAAATAAAAGATAACCCTCAACCAAAGAGTGGGGTAGAATAATGAGGGTTTTTATAGCAGGATCAGTCAAAGAGAGAGAGGAAAACAAGGTGTTTGGTATTTAATATTATCCATGTTATAACTATAAATTACCAAATATTAATTATTAAAATAGTCCACATTGTTTGGATGCATTATTTTCTGAAATGTGAACCAACCATTTAATACCCACTTTCAATCACACAACAGTTTTCACAGTTAGGCCTCATGAGTTGAAAAACTATTCTCTAAACATGTGAAATTCCATGTGAATTTTTAGGAATTTTTTCATATTTTTATGGTGTTATCCACATGGAATAACAAATAGTGTGTCTTTTTTCCATCAGGACCTTTTGGGTAATCTTTTATCACAAAATCTATGAAAACCAAACACCCTAGTCTGTAACTTCCATTTATATCATGATTCCAACCCCTGATGTATTCCTAGAGAAGAATTGAATACTCAAAAACACATCCAAAACATATAAATTGAGAAAAGAAATGAAATTAGTGAAACATTTAAAATGAAATGTACCTCAATGAATCCCACTATATTAAAAATCTTATTTTATCACCATTAAATTTCTCTAATGTATGAATTATGTGAATACCTTATTATTATCAGTAAACCTACCATTATCACCATGGAATGATCCAAATAATGTGTGGGTGGTTATCTCAATGTTTCTTCTCTCTATTGAGTGGACACGAAGAGAATTAACAACCAATAAGAGGGAGATTAAATAGTGTTTTCTAAAACACATACTCTCACTACATTTTAATATCAATAGTTGACATCTTGATCCAAAAAAAATAGAGTAATGATGAAAGATAGTGTGTGAAATAAAACAAAATTAAAAATGATTTTTACACACATTACTAACATATTTTATTGAATTTATAAAAATTGGTGTACAATTGTTACTTTGGAACTATTCATGTTCTAATCATACTATAAAGAACATATAGGAATATATCATGGTAATGTATACCATTGTATTATTTCTCAATTACAGCTAAACCCTCCTTGGAATGATATATGTAATGTATAAAAAGTTTTCTCAGTGATTCATTATTATTTTTAAAATGAATCACTCATATATAAATATATTTCATGATTAATTTTATGAGACCCTTTCTAAACAAATGATGTTCATGTAAACAATATAGGGATATCCCTTTTACAAGACGTCAAAATTTCCAGAAAATTAAAATAACATTAATGATGCTAACATGAGAATTTTTAGCTGATCATACTACCTCATTAGAATCAACAAATAAAAAATATTTAACAACCTAGGATCATTATGGTGTGTACTCCCTATTCCTAGTATGAACTTACTCTCATGTCTTGAGTGCCTAAAACACTCCCAAATATCCCTATATAGAAAAAATAATGGATTATTGTTCTGTAACAAGGTTAACCCTATGAACCTCATAGAAAACCCTTAATAATAAAATATCTATATGTTGATTAATGATTACTATATAAGAGTAAAATCAACTTCTAATTCACTCTTTTATGCCTATGAAAGGACTCTGTTACAATATCATTTTGCTGAAATCAAGAATTTTTTTAATACTTTACATCTTATGTGTGATCCTTAGCTTCCAATTCTTCATAAATAATTAATAATTTTTTACAGTGTATATCATTAGTATGTAGTACATCATCAAGATTTTTCATCCACAATACACCACATACTCTATCTTATTAAATTATCATCCAAGTGATATGCCTTTGAAATATCATTTCCCATATTAATAAAAAGGATAAATACTCAAGATTAGCTATAAGAATAAACATTAATATATAAATATATACAAATATTTCAGTGTGTTATGGCTCCACCAAAATAGATATAATCCACTAAAACCCATATATAGGTTCATACCCCCACAACAATGATTTGGATCACATTTTTGAGAAATCTACATCTCTTGGTAAACAAGATATCACATTGTTAATGAAAACAACCATTATCATCACAATATTTTATAACAAACCTATATTTTTATACTCCATGTGATTCAAAACCTTATTAGATATATTCACAAGATATTAAATAAATATATTCATCCATAAATGGGTTTAAAAATTTGAATTTACATCCATTTTTGAATATTCTACAAGATTAAATCAAGTCATATAATTAATTTGATCATCTTATTGATTTATATAGGTAAATTAGAGTCTCATTCCTTTTCCATCACAAAGATTAATCAAGTATATCTATTAAATATATTTCAAAAAATCTATTTATTTCATCTTCATGATGATATATAATGAGTTAAATCATCTAAAATGGGTCTAAAAGATCATACAAGGAACACATAAATACCATAGGATACTTCATACCCTTCATTAGTATTAAATCATCCATTCCTGAGTAAGATTTTTATTATGAAAAAAATCCAAAATAATAACAATATCCATTGATCAAAAAATATGTTTAATGTTATTGTTGTGGAAATTTTATTATCTAACAAAACTATGATTTACATTTATTTTTCATGCTCACAAATACCCTGGTTCTTTCTACTAATGATTTTGGTTTAGTGATATCTATATTATTATTTTGGTATAATATTTTTCAAGGATTTTTTTATTCAATAACTTTAGAATATTTTTCAAAATATTGAAGTCGTGAACATTTTTTTAGTGTTGGTTATAATTAATTATAAAATTTACACTTACAATTTTAAGATATAATCTTACATATAAATAAATATTCTAGGAATTTTATTTTATATATTTTGTAGAGTGAAAATTTACTTTTATGATTCAAATCTCTTTAATGAAAATGACACTTTAATTTCCATTATTTAATATTACATATTCAAGTGAACTTCTTTCACATATATTATATTCAACAATGTACTAAATATTTAGAAATGTATTTATTAGAGCTTAAAGAATATTACTTATACATATTCAAGAGAATATTATTGAATTTAATAAATTTATGTTTATGTATTACTGAGAAGATTCATTTGATATGTTAGTGATTTATATGATCTAAAATTTCACTTAGGTAGGTTTCGTTTTTCATTTATCATAAATAAATATTCATTAATACATATATGAGAATTGTCGTGTATTTAAAACATGAAAGAAGGTTCAGATAAGTGTAAATGTTTTGTATTAAAAATTCAAGTGATATAATTTTCAAAATAACAATATCATGATATTTTTTGGATTATTTAAAGACTACAATACCGTTTTATTTGATGGATTCAATGAAGGATCTATGTGTGTATATTTGGTATTTTATTTTAAAGTTGACCAGACTGTTATTCAATTTTTTATTTTCAAAGGGAAGACAACATTTACAATACTAAAATCATGGAAAAAAATTAAATTCACTGAAAGGGTTATATTTTGAAATATTATATGGAATAAAATGGAATAATATTGTGAGAGTTTTTTTATTATATATATATTCTTCATATATTTGAATGTACTTAAAAGATGAACACAGAAGATGGTATGCAGATGAAACTCTTAAGATATTATACAAAGTGATTTCTCACCTTCTATTTTGTAACTTTCTAATACACATTGTGATTGAAAAATAAGAAATAGAATAAGAAGATAAATTATTGATTCTATACAACTAATTATTTCTTTTTAATTTTTAGTGGATTATATACTGTCTAGATGAAATTAAATCAACTAATGTTAATTAAAAAAGTTTTCAACTATTATTTGAGATGTATTCATTTCTACATAATTTTTTTATTTTTAAGTGTAAAATTATCTAAATAATCATGGGAAAGAGATGGATGAAAACTCTTGTAAGGTGGATATAGATAACAGCTCATCTAACCTTGTATCATGTGACAACTACTTGTACATAGCTATGAGATCCCTTGGGTAAAGATCAAAATAAAAATTACCAAATCTGCAATGCGTGTTACATGAATGTACTAGAAAATATTCTTGGATCACTAAACAAAAATAAAAAAGATTGTGTGTTTATTCATTTACATAATATTATTTCTATTGTATAATCTAATTAAATGGGTTTTACATAATTTATACTATATAAATAGGGATTTTAAATTGGTAAAATGTTTTAATGGACTCTATTCAACTCCATATTTATTATTTTTCTTCAATGTTATTGAAAAAACTTTAGTCTTGACAATACATTCCAAATATTTCATGCTTGATTGTTGGAAATAATTTTGGACAAAAAATACAAAACATTATAATAATACATGTATATACATCATCTTAATGACTTGCATGTGACTATAAATATACCCCTCATATTTTTATGTTATACAACCTTCATAAATACACATCACAAAAAACATAAAATAATTTTTAAAATACTATGAAATACCTTGAATAAAATATTTGTTACATCAAATAACAAATCTACCTTATTCATAAGAACAAACATTTTAATCTTTTAAAGAATATGCTATATTTAAATTCTTTCCCTCCCACTTTTATAACATAATTCAAAGATATAATTAAAGAGTATGTTATTGGGATTATACCTTGATCTATTACAAATTATCTGTGTGTAATTTTTATATCTCATTAAATGAGGGTTCCTTAGTTATATTTATAGGGATTCAATAATTTTTCCCAGACTATTTTACTCCATCCATAGTGAAGAAAAAAATTCTTTTTATCCCATTTTAAAACCAATGAATATATTTAAAAAATATAGAAGTGTATTCACTATTTTGAGAGGTAATCATACTAATAATTATACATTAACTATTTATCATCTTAAAATCCCTCTAAAAAATTTAGACAATCCTATCAATGAATTTATTAATTATATAAATTATAATTTACCATAATAATTCTATTAAATAAAAAACATTTTAGAAAATATGAATAATAAATTAATATATATATGAACTATATAAATGAAACTCTGATAAAATTTTGTTTTGAAGTACTTTCATGAATTCATTAAATAGAAACAACCAATTTCATTAAAAAATAAATTAATTTATGTATAAATAACGAAAGGGGGTATATGAACTCATAATTAAGCATTTTAAAGGAGTTTATTATTCTATTTTATTGAAATTTGGATATAAATTTTTTATATATTAATATATAATCCATTTAACGACATCACATACATACTTATGATCAAACTCCTTCTTTGGTTCCTTGGTCACATTAAAATAATATTGGTATCCTCTTTTTTTATATCTTTCCACTACCTCTTTCTCCTTTATCCCTTTGCGATTTGGAGAGGTTCTAATTATTCTGGTCATGTAAGGAGTAGAATAAACACTCTATTTAGATTTAAGATATTATGATCAAATTTAATCAACCCTATATTTCTTTATTAGACTAGGTTGATACCACTAATAATGAAAATAAGTTTCCATAACTCTTAAAGAGATAAACGTTTCTTCTTTTTATGATCTAGTGAGTGTTTTGTGATATCCTATAGATTTTGCATAACTAAGTTTTCATGTTAATACACTAATAAGGGTTTTTTATTACACCACTAAATAAAATATTTTTATTTTTAATTCCTTGTTAATTTCATTGATATTATAATAAAACATGTGTTGGTTATGTGTTTGTGATGATAAAAATATAATCTCCTTGGTTGGAAATATTATTCTTCGAAATCTTCTATTTTTTTTATATAATTAGAATTTCAAAAAAATTATTTAAATTTAGATTACCTAGGAATATTTTCTTATACCATGTATTTTCTATTAGTATTATCCTTGGTTTATTTTCTATTCCACACACCATTTATTATGGGATTTTGAACACCATTTTATAACGTGGTAATGAATGTATTCACCATATTAGGTGAAGTTATCACCCTCTTCCCATTACTTTCATTTCATCCCTCATTTATATTGAATGATAGAGTTTTAAAAAGAATTATTATTGAACCATTGGTAATTATCCAATTCAATTAGCATCATTAAAAACGTCTTATTGGGTTTTAACATTCACTTACTTCACCTCTGGATCCTTTACTTCCTCATTCTACAAAAGCCTATTTTTGAGGATAATATCATGAATATTATATATTGAATCAAGGGATTCATTTAAATAGAACTTCTTCGATGTAAAATAAATATCCAACTCATTTATCACATTCAATCTGTTTTTATCAAATGATTTATTTAGTTTTTTATTCCCCTTCATCAAAGCTATTGTTTCCTTTTCAACTTTATTGATTTATTTAAAACACACCAAAAATATATTCTTAATTGGACTTATTTTGGGTATTCATCACTAATGTACTCCTACTAAATAATATTTTATTCACTATATGGATTTATGATGGGTTTTAATTATCCATAATGGTTTTATGACTTTCATCATTTTATTAAATATCATAATTTTCAATTTCCTCTTCTCAAGATGTGCCATAATGTTTTTATATAAAATTCATTTTCCTTATATTTTACCATTCGATTGTATTTAAATAAGGTTCCCCAACTTATACAAATTTCTCCTCTATTTTCCATAATGATCTTTGATATGATATTCTTCAACATATTTATTAGCATGTTAAGGGAAAATAGAAACAATATATACTTTTTCAACAATTAAAACACTAAAAATAAATTTAACCATGTATTTACCTTTACCTCTCCACAAACATTTTCCAATAATTAACTAAAAAGTACTAACATTAAGATAATCATAAACAATATTAGTTTCTATCATATGGGAACTTTTAGTTTGAATATGTACAAAGCCTTTAGTTATTTTGAATGTGTTCACCTTATGATATATGTTTTTTATACTTAAGGTAAACTCTCTCCTCTTATTATATGATATATTGACATTATTAGGATAATAAATCATCTAATAATCCATGTTTTTATACTCATGGAATGAAATAATGGAATCAAATTTATCTAAAATAACAATCATAAATTTACATAATACCATCTAATCCCTATAAGACTCTCCATAATTATAAATTTAGATAATAAATTTTTTCAGTTGAACAATAACTTATTCACATGATCATCTTGTCCCATGAAAATATCCTATATTTGGATAATAAATATTGTAATCCAAAATCCATTCCCATTTTCACCATCTTTTATATAATGAATTTCACATCCAATTTAATTCAATATTTTTGTGAAAATAACACACGAAAACTCTTACTCTAAGCTGATATTAGAGTAATGAATTCTATGTTATCCTATTAGAATCAATATTATTAATGTCTTTAAATGTATATGTTTTACAAACATGGGGAATATTAAAATTATTCATGGAGATGTCAAGAAAATTCAAGAAAACATATAGAAAATTTAAAACAATACCCTCCTTCAAAATATGGAATCCATTCTTATTGATCATAGGAAATAATGTTTTTTTAAAGATATTCATGTTATCTATGTATCTCATTGATTAAACATATATTATTAATTAAAAAATACAATCCCGATAAATAATTATAATCAAAATAATGTCATACATAATAATATATTTCTTAAATACCAATATTCCAATGGCCTGAAGCCTTAATTTTTTTATTTTAATTAAACCCCCTTTTAATGGAAGAAGGAATACCTAGATAGAGTGCATGAAAATAAAACATACTTGAACCAAATATGAGAAAACAAACCCATACTGTCAACTTGATGTAGCCCCACCCCTGCATTGGAATGTGAAAAAGCTCTCCACCAATGCATAAATGTATAGCTAGCAAGTGTCCTATGACTAAGAACAGGCCTGATCCCATGGATGTCTTAAATACCAACATTAATTAACTATTACTTTGTATGATACTATGTGAAAGACCAAGGGGATAGTAAACCACCACTGAAGTGGAGGGGGGGTGAATCAATGGTTAATAAACCAAATAACATCAAGAAATTTTCCCATAGATGGTAATTTATAGGATCATGAAAATAAAATGTGATGGCATAAGATAGAGTCACAAAAAATACCAATGTTACAATGTGTTTTACAATGCTTACTCACATGATTTGTCAATTGCAGAATCCTTTGAATAAAATGGTTATGATGTCATTATGATTTTTCATTTCTTATAATAAATAAGAATATCTAATGAAGTATGAATATGTCTCTAAAACACTGGTATAAATAAAATCAATATTAATTATAAAATGTTGATAAACCATTGATTCCCACCTCTAATTCGTTTTGATTATGGATTAGTACGAAATCCCTTTTTTAATCCACAATCATATCCATATAGTCAATGGAATAATTTCAAGAATTTACAGCCAATTATCAAAACAATTCTTAATTTTTATTTATGATTCAGTCATATTAAGAGAACATTAAATCACAAATACATGAAATCATTTATTTCAAAGCGATCATTATAATAAAAAATAATATCATACATTTCATTAAAAATACATAAAATATCCATAAAACTTCACATTCATGGAAATAATATGAGAACTGTGGGACAATACCACTATAATTTATAAAATTTTTATAGACAAATATTTTTATCATATAATTATTAAAATAAGAACACTCTATTTATATTATATAATTAATGTTATGTCACAGCAATCTCCAGCTCTTTTAGATATCCCAATACAGAAAAATCATGTATTTATGATATGGTGTAATGATGACCTCGTGTACCTTAGAGAAAACTCTTCATGGTACTATCTCTAGTTGTTATTTCATGATTATTGATTAATGGTAAAGTCTTATTTTTTTATTTAATTCATTATTAAATAACATGGACTACTTCACTGCATATTTTTAGGGGATAAATAGATTATTAATTATTTTACAACTATGTTTTTTGATCTACCTTATCTTCTTCCTAAAGAATAAAAAATTATCTCTAATATCTATCACCACACAACATGATCACCACAAGACATTTCATTCACAACAAAACTCATAATTCATACTCATTTGTTATCATTAAAATAAAAATCATGTGATATATAAATATATATATCAATCTCAAGGATACCACCGTAGGATTACTGATAAGAAATGAAAGAAACATGTATCTATAAAATATATATGTGTATCAAGAACTTCTCAACATAGGATATAATGTGTAATAAATTCCATTTAGTGGTCCATTCCACCACACCATTGGTTTTGATAGTGTTCATTGGATATCTCCATCTCATGATGAATATGGAATCATATGGACAATGGAAAATTCATTGACTATCATAATGTTTCTTTGGATCTGAATTTTTCTTCACAATCTATGTGATTCTATACCCACCAATTGTTCTTATTGAGCTATTCAAGGCCTGGTTTCTTTATATAATTACTTCTAAAATACTTTATATAACCCTTCATGAGATAATCAAGGAATATGATTAATTTCATAATCTTCTGGATTTCTTTTACTAACATAGAATCATCTTCAATAGTAATATCAATGATGATGTTTGAATATATTATGGACATTATATAAGAACACTCACAACATATCATTTCCAAGATGATATTCATTATGTGTTGTCTCTCATAATGACTCTCGTATATAATTTAATGAAAATATCAAAACCCATGAACACATTATCTTCCCCATGAGTATTTAATAATTATTTTCTAATTATTCATGAAATTATAAAATGAATCTAGCATGATCATTAATTTTTAAGAAAATTATTAAAGAATGTATTTACCATACCCAAGGGATTGTGTTATGGTTCGTGTTGTCTTGTGAAAATTTATTTCGTATATTCCTATAAAAATGGAGATCGTGGATAATTATTTCATGGTAATTATAATTTAAAAGTAATGACCTTATATGAAACTTATGTAAATAAATGAAATTGAAAATTACGTCATGTCCAAGATCATAATCGATGAATCTAATTTCTAATATGACATTCAAAAAATGCTGAAGAACGATAATCACAAATTCATGGATGCTATTTCAGAGGAGTTCGTTTTGTAATTATAATATTTTAGGTTATATTATAAGAAATTATTTACTTTTAATTTTAATTTAAAATTTATTTTAGCTTCATCTTTGTTTTTAGTACACATTATATTTAAATGAGTCCTCATAATGGATTAATTAAAAACCAATAAGGCTTTATTAGAATTATAAATTTTTATTAAAATGGTTAAAAATATAATTTTTTCCTTATTGATATGTCATATTGAAAAATATATTTCTTCATTGAGTCTATAATAAGTTATTTCCATCAGGATTGTAAATTAATAAAATTTTAGGGTGGTATGAAATTTTTATTTCTATGGAGAGAGATTTCAAAATAAATAATATATATTAAAAAAATATTATAACCTTAAAGTTATATATAATTTAATAATTTAGGTCAATTATTATAGATATTTGGTTACATGATTTTCTTAGCATGGATTCCACCACCACATATATATATATATATATATATATATATATATTTCACTAGAGAATGTGGAATCGACAATGAATATGTACAGTTCTTTAATATGACTCACAAAATGTGAGATTATTTGAAAATAAGAAATCTAATCTCTAAATATAATATTGAAAAAAAATAATTTAAAATTTAAAATAAATATTATATTTAAGTAACTAGAATAATAATAGTGAAGTTGTATTATCAAAGATCTGAGGAACTAATTTGGGTAAAATCTAAAGATATTCTTGACACTAATATTCTCTCTCGGGTTTAGAAGAATTAATATAAAATTCATTAAATTGGACTATAATATTTTGAATTATTTTCTTTAAAATAGTTTATTTTTTTTATAATGTAGACTTTTAATTTTACTAATATCTTAGATAGAATATTAAGAGATAAAAAATTGTCCTCCAAATTTGAATATCTTAATATTTTAAGCGAATTAAACCCTTTGAGATAAATATTTTAGTTATTGAGAAAAAATTATTGGAAAAAATAATCTCATAAGTAAAAAATATGGTATTATAAATACCACATAGTAATTTTTTGTGGTTGAAAATACTATACTATTTGAAAATTATAATGATTGCATCTTGGTTAGTTCATTAATCCCTATAATGAAATAAGCATGATGACATTGTAATTTTTATAAGGGGACATGTGGTGATCATAATTATATATTATAAATAGATGGAATGATATTAATGGGTCCAATTGACCAAATTTTATTTGGTCCAATAGTTTATTAATAATGACTAATTGAACAAATTTTATGAATAAAACAAATATAACCATGAATATCGCTAAAATTACAATGAATTTATGATTACCATAGATAAAAAAGTTGATGACCATACCACAATGAATATTATCCTAAATTTTATTTATTTACAAGGTTAATTAAATTAACGAATTCCTATTAAATTATCACATAAATTATAGAACAAATATATTTACAACTTATTGGATTGATGTATCAGATTTGGTGTAACACCCCAAGATTTCATAGTACATAATTTCTTCAAGGTAATGCACTAACTTGCACAAGACACAACACTGAGTTCAAGTGCACCATGACTTATCAATCTAACAATTCAAAAAAATTTATAAATTGTATTAAATGAATTTTAAATATTATATAATCCTTATAATTTTAGAATCCATATTATGAGTTTCTTAGACATAATGAATGAACAAATTAATTTTTTTCAAATAAAAGAAATATTTCTCAAAAAATGCAAATTTACAACCTTTTAATGGAGAACAGTTTTTAAATCAAATATTGGAAACATTTATATATTCAATTTGATAAAATAAACTTCTTTTTTAGAATCGGGAAATAATAATTTAGTTTCAATAAATTTTTGGTTTTTTCTGATAATATTCATATTTGGGTGAATGGTGAAAAATACAATATTTTAACTGAAACTTTTTTTTAATCAAATTAATTTATATGGTTGAATTATAAATTTTAATTATTTGTAAGTACAATTATATTATATTTTTATTATTTAATAAAATTATTGTCATTGTAAGTAATTTCACTTCAAAATTGTACATAGACAAGTGTCAATATTTTGGTAGTTATTATTTCTTAAAAATACACTTTTTTAGTTTCGACAATGGGTATTAATTTTAAACTAATTAATGAAACTTCTATGTTTTGAAATTGGTAAAATATAATTCATTTTTTAGTTCATAATATCAAAATTTTATTAGGGTAAATATTTGGTATTTTTCTGAAAACATTTAATTTTTGATAAATAGTGAAAAAAACAGAGTTATTGTTTAAAACTGACTTTTTATTTATATAATTATTTATTTAAATTTATTTTAGGAAATAAAAGATACATAATACCTATATATGTTAAATTTAATTCATTGGAGTTAGTTTATAATAATTTTAGATATATCTAAATTTTATCCAACTTTTTACCGTCTTTTACCCACCACTAAGGAGCATTTGCAAATTTGCATAAAACATAATTTTTCCACTACAGTGAATTTAATTTCAAAAATCTAAGAAACACAGTTGATATCGTTATGTAAAATTTGATTCAATAAGATGAAAATAATTTTTGGTGAAGAGTTTGTTTTTACTTTTATTTACCACGGTTAAAAGTAAATAGGGTAATTAAGGGAAAAAATGTTATTATTATTACCCTAAAACATGTTATAATTATTTTTTATAAGTGTAATTAGACAAAAAACAACCTTTGGAATAAAATATTATCCTTTAGGTACACTATGATTAGATTATAACATTTATTATTATTTAATTCAAGGAAGTGTTAAAAGTGTTAAATTCAAAGTTTAATAAATAAAACCTTTTTAATATAGGGTTACACATAAGATAAATTTTACTATAAATATTCATTAGAAATATAATAATATTTCCTACATAATGGTATTTTATTTATATTTTTTAGACATTAAATAATTTAATTTATTTATGACACAATATTGATGCAGTAATTACCAAATTAATGAAATATTAAAATAATTGATATTAAAAATATCCAAATAAATGCACTTTGAGACTTTTTATGAATTAAACTAATTTGATAGGTTAATATGACATATTAGGGATGGTTAGATTAATTTTATTTGATGTAATAATTCCGTTATGAATTTAGCAGAAACAAAATACCAAATAGTGTCAAAACTGACATTAAAGAGTTTTTAAAACAAATATTATATTATTAATTGATATTCTATTCCTAAAAATCAAAGGATTGGACAAGATACTTACATAATGATATTTGATTCATTAATTAACCACTTGGGGTCCACTTGGAACTATATAGTATGTTTCTTAACCATATAATATAAAAATACAAAGAGACATGGTAAATGTCAAACTATTTAACTAAGAGTTAAATCTAAAATATAAAGTTAATATAGTGACCCAAACCTATATAAAACCTTTTGGTTGAATGTTTTTAGACCCATCCCCACCTTAGCCTTTAAATAATCTTTTTAGGAGGCATTTAGAAACCTAAAATGATTTTATTATAAAATAACATTTCAAACTCTTCTTACGGTTCCCCTCACCCCACTTATAAAAAGGCACTCCCCCTTCACTCTAATTCACACCTTCAAATCCATTTGGATCATCCAATACCTGACCAAAAACCCCATAAACTATACTACCTTAATCCTAGAGTCCTTACTTTATCCAGAAAGCCAACTTGTGGAGCCCTTTAGATCAAATCAAAAGGAAGAACCTGAAGAAGAGGTAAATATTTCATCACCTCTTTCATGTTCCTTTCTTCTTCCACTTCCTATTTCATTTTTGTTTCAATTCTACAATAATAACTCCAGTATCCTATATATACTATGATGTTATTATAAATATGTTACAACCATATTCATTATTCTATCAACACTTTGGATGACATGTCACCATACGTGTGTTCGTATGACTTACCGTCTCCATGTTGTGGTGTAATTGTTATTCAATACATTATTATTTGGATGGTTATAATAATGATGTTTAGTTTATGTAAATAATAAATATTTCATGATAATGTTGCTGCATATATAATATAACATCCAATAATATTTTATTTTAATATAAAAAGAATGATATTGTCGTTCGTGTGTACGTACGGATTACCGTCTCCACGAACGTAATGATATTCGTTCCCCATCATATCCATCCAAGTCTAATTCTCATTAGATGATTAAAAATAATTTTTAAAGACTTAATATCATTTTGAATATGAATAAGAGACATACAATCCATAATAAACAATACTTACATAACAAATCATATAAAGGGAAACAAATCAGTTAACACCCAAAACAAAAATAATACAAAGATATTATTAACAAAGCAATGTTAAAAGATCATATATGATATAATATTAAGTTATATGATTCTTGTATAATTTAATAACAATTATTTCACCATTATACAGAAGGTTAACCTACCCTCGAACAAGGAAATGTATAAGGTAGGGGTTAATTTCACTATCTCTTTTTTATCTGAGGTTGTTTTCACGTAAATATCTACTGGGATCTCTTTATCATCAACATCCATGTTTTTTAAATATGTATTTCAAAACATTGTTAATATTTTATAGACTATTGGTTAAAGTCATTTATACCATTCTATGAATTTTATAATATTTTTATAAAGGAATCATTGTGTAACACCCCAGACAAATAAAGAATATGACATTTTCACATTTATCCATATTTGTGAATAAAATATTAATATTACTTTAAAGGGGACGCTATGCTCAATGGAGTACCCAATACGCAACAACAAGTTTTTTGGGACTCTTATGTTGCACTCTAATAATAAAATAATATTATTTTAAATGGTAGATAATGCCTAGCCGTTGTAATGGCGGGAATGAACAGAACTAACAACAAAATGATTATATATGTTTGTCAAATATTTTTAATTTTTAAAATAAATGTTAGAGGATTAAAAATGCGAATGCATCCAATTTTAAGCGTAAACATTCTAATATTCATTAAAAGTTCGATTAACCTCTTTTTGATGGAGAACCTCTTTTAAATCCACATTTTCACAATTTTATGTGTTATATTTGACAAAATAAAATTCTTCTTTAGAATCGAGACATCAATATTTACTTTGTGTAAATTTTTGGTAATTTTTTGATATAGTTAATTTTTTTTAATGAATACTAAAAAATGTTGTATTTTAATTCAAACCCCCCTTTTTAATCTAATTTATTTATATGATTAGAATATATTTTTAATTGTTTTTAAAGTGAAATTAGAATATATTTTTGCCATTTAATCCAATAGTCATCATTAAAATTAATTTCACTTTGAAATTGGACTTAAACTAGTGTCAATCTTTTAATAGATATTGTTTCTTCAAAACACGCAATTTGTTTTGACAACGGGAATTAATTATTTAATTAATTAATGAAACTGTTATGTTTTGAATTTTGTAAAATAGAAATAATTTTTGAATTCGGAATATCAAATATAGCTTAGGGTGAATTTTTGGTATTTTTCTGAAAAACATCAATATTAGATTAATAGTGATACCACTAAGTGGTAGTTAAAGAAACTGATTTTTCGTTTAAATGAAACTTTGCCACTTATATGATTTGATTTTCAAAAATCCAACATATATGTTTATCGTTAATAAGTAAAATATGGTTCAATGAGATTAAAATAATTTTTTTGGAATAGTAACTTTTAAGTTTTATTAATCGCGATTAAAGGTAATTAGTGTAATTTAATGTATAAATAATGTTTTAATAATATGAAATGTCCTAGAAAAATGTTCTACCCTCATTATATGTGACATGGCCGACCAAGAAAATCCATGGGTCAACTTGGGGACCCCATGGAGCCAATTTGGTTGAAAATGACATAAATAACTTTTTATTTAAATTTAAAATAAAAATGTCACAAGCATGAGTTGTTTTACTAAAAAAAATTTAAATGGGGTTATACAAGTCCTATTTTTGACTATAAATATTTATTAGAAAGATAAAACAATTTACTACATCATGATATTTTTTTATAATTTTTAGACATTAAATAAATTAAATTATTTATGACATCATGATGAGCAACGATTACCTCATTAATAAAGGATTTAAATAAAATGAAAAGATAATGGTAAAACTATAACTGACACTTGTCAAATACCTATTGGATGAGTATATTTAGAACCCTTACCACATTAGCCTCTAAATAGATCATTGTGGGACCTTTAAAATCCTAAATTAATTTGAAAATAAAGTAACATTTTGTAACTTTCCAAGAGTTCCCCTCTTCTCCTCTTAAAAAAGGCTCCCACCTCTACAACCTTACACACACCTCTCAAGCCTTTTCCTCGGCAAACACCTGCCCATTTCATCTCTCCACATCCCTCTATTCATCATTTAAGCCTCACTTTTTGATGAATCCTTTCCAAGTAATCCTTTTATCTTAAGTCAAAGAGAGTTGCCCGTTTTAAAGGTAGTGTTTTCTCTTGTGTTCCTATGTTTTATTTTGCTTCTCCAACCCCCTAAACTCTTTTTATTCTTTTCTTTTGTAACAAAACCAGTATATTAAATATAATAGGATGTTTTTATGTGAATTATTCGATCTATACTTACACACACCTTTGTCTAATGGTTAAATAACATACTATTTCTGTGGTTGGTGATTTTCTGCCTCACGAAACGATGATTGTCCAATATTCTATTAACACCATTAAAGGTGGCCATTATGATGTCACTGTATTTTATATATTATATATATGGTATTTAAGTTTACTATATGATTATGTATTTTATATTTAAAACATACCTTTATTCTTTTCATGTTGTGCAAATTCCATAATTTCATATGAGGATGTGTGGGCTACCGCCCCCTCAAGTGATGTGACTCGTACATGCAATACATGGAAACTATAAAGAATGAAATTAATGAAAAAATGTGACCTATATAACATATATATTATACTGTAATTATAATATATATATATATATATATCTCATTTATTTTTAATTTCATTAATATAACAAAAAAAATGAAAGTAGCGTTCATGCGTACGTACGACCTACCGTCTCCATGAATGGTGCATTTCATTTTTTATCTCAAAATTTTATGGAATAGTATAAAATGAATATGTACTGGATATATATGATATTTTAATCATTAATAATTTTATGTAAATGATTTACTTATAACTACATTGGCAATCAATTTCAAACAAGTTCATTTTTTTTTACTCATGTACCAAACATCGACAAAAAACATCTGATATGAACTAACAATATTTAACAATTATTATAATATTATAATATGAGATATGAACTGAATAATAATCTTTAAAGGAGTTCCTTAAGCAATTATAAATTGACCAAAGTTTATTTTTTAGAAATATAAAGAAACGAACAAGACAAGTCGGACTTGAGGTAAGGAATCCGACCCCTCAATTTCTTTTCAAGTACCCTCCTTTATGTCATTTTATTTATGCTCCATGTTCTTATATTCGAGAATGTTAATTTATATTAACAATACCATAATTTGTTTTTATATGATGAGATACCCCCTCTTAGTCTCATTTTTCTTAGAATTGTTAAGTGGCGTTGTTAGGCTGCCGAGTTTTCGTAAGGGATTTTTCATCTCATTTTATTCCCATGAGATTTATGATACATTTTCCACCTTTTCATTAGAGTGTTATATGTACTTCCCATTATTATAATCTTTGTGTAATATACTTTTGGTTATAAGTATTTACATCAATTTTTTATTGTCCTTGTTTCATGGGGTGTATGTTTTGAAAGATATCCAAGTCGGTAAGGGAACCCTTCACCCTCATCTTTTTAAAAGACTTATTTTGTTATGTCTTTTAATTCACATACTATTAAGTTGGGATATGTTATTCAATATCATTATTAATGTAAATTTTATGTCCAAGTGACGAGATACCCATTTTATCTCTCATCAACTCTTTTTCTGAATTTTGAAGTGATGCCGTTAGGCTATCGAATTTTTTGCAAGGGAACTTCTTAACCCAATTTTGATTCTTTGGGATAAACTTTTACTCCTTGAATATATCGTTCTATGAATATGTGTAATTAACCTATGATTGTTTTAAAATTAAAAACCACTTATATTTGGTGTATTCTTTTGTCACACATAATTATGTAATTGATTTATCTTTAATCCATGGATACCGTCTTTGTAAGGGACTTCATCTCAATCTCCATTCATTGAGGAATATTTTGTTTTATACACAACCTTCTTATATACAGTGTGTAAACCCCTTTGTCTTTTACGTTTATCCAAAAGGAATCTTTTTTATACGAATCATTTTAAAAAATGACAAAAGGGAATGTTTTTTCTGTACGTATGCGGCGACAATGACTTCTCCGACGCCATGACTATTATTTGAGTTTCGGTTTCCTCTACAAGCCATACCATTTTTTTTAAATGAAAAAAAATATCATGTTTTACTTTTCTTTTATTTTGGTATTGAAAATGGTTTTCATAATTTTTTTATATCAATCAGCTGTATTGATATCTTGTGATTGAAAAGTGGAATGGTTATGTTTCCTTTATGCATGTTTTATGTGATACGATTATGTTATGGTTCTTGGGAATTGTTATGAATACGGGCGGTTCCTTGATAAACTATGGGCGGGTGAGCCCGATATAGCTCTTCAATGCATTGGGTAACGCGAAGGAGTTAAACGTTATGGTTTATCCGAAGAGATTTAGGGAATATACTATGATGGGTATTCCAAATGTAACCAAGAGGGTTACTCCCTATATAAGAATGTTATGAATGCCTCAAGTTACCTTTATGCCTTATGATTTCTATGATTTATTCATGATTTGATGAGGTATGTTAAAATGCTTATGTTTTATTAGTAAAGTATGATTTCATACATGGACTAATGTTTTCTTCTCTTACTTTTATATCCCTTACTGAGCTTTTTATGCTCATCCCAAGTTTTTGAAATGTTTTTAATAGGTCAAGGGAAAGGTTCATGATACGATGACAGTGTCAAGGGTGTGTTAAGAAAGAAACCATGTTTTATTTTAAATATGTTTCCGTTGATGGGGAAAAACCAATACTATCTTTTATGTAACCACTTTGTTTAAATGTGGAATGTAATTCATGATTTATGATCTAATTCTCTAAAACTCTAAACCTGAAAAGATCCTCAATGTGAATTATTCATTTAATTCAACATTAACTAAGGTTTAAGGCTGGGGCCTTATAGTTGGTATCAGAGGTCGGTTTAGATAACTTTAGAGGATAGGGTATTCTCTAAGCATAAGTGACATTACCATAATGGTTAGGATTTCAGAAAGAGTCCTCGTTTTAGATAAAGCGAATGAGTAAGTATATCTTAGTGTTTATCTTCCTCATTAGTACATGATGATTTTGTTGATATACTCACATGGACATTTCTATTTTTAGTGAATGGATGGATCTAGCAGGCACCAATGTAACAATAGGTTTGAAGGAAACTATGGTGGTTCTCTGATTAAGAGACTGGATGAAATGGGGGATTCAATGAGGAAACTCGTGGTTCTTCTAAACCAACAATCAAGAAGTCAGGAACAACCACTTTAACCTTGGTATGTTCTGTAATGCATCATGTACGAGAGGACCAATCGATGTGGATGTTCAAGTAATAATTATAAAGGTAACCATTTCGGTTTATATGATCCTTACTTTTTAGGTAATTATGGGTTACTCTATGATATGATGGAAAATGAAAGGCATGGGATAAAATTGGGTTTAAAATATGTTATGATTATTTTTGAATATTTTATCTTGTTTTGGGGAATTTTTTAAGAATTATATAGTTTTGGAAAAAGGACAACATACAGACCACGTGACAACCCGTAGCGTTGGAAAAATCTGCAGGAATCGAACCCATAACCAAAGTGCGATTGGTATTTATCGCCTACCACTAGACTACATAAAGTCCCTGATTAGTATGAATTATTCTTTTTTTGTTAGATGATTTTATGAATTAATAGTAAGTTTATTTTGTGTTATCTATGGAAATTATTATCCTATCATGGAGGATATGTGATTAGGTTAATTACATTTCAATATGAGACTTTTAGAGCAATTGATGTTTTTTGGAGATAAGTGTTAATTTGTACCTTGGTGGACTATGTGACTAAATCCTTCAAATATTTGGGTTTCAATCCTAGTTTGGTTTACTTTGAATAATTTTATGGACAAATTTTTTATCTAATGGTCTTCATTGATCTTTGGGTTTTGTTGGACAAATTTTGGAGATTAAGAATAGATTTTCTTTTTATAAAGGGTTATCCTTTTCTGGATTATCTGATATTGTTCTAACAATTTTGGTTTTGGTAAGGGTCTAAAGACATGGGAAATATATAGTTCTCTTTTTTGGATTAGGTGATTATCAAGAAGTTGATTATAGTACTCTTAATGTGAAAAAGTCTTCCTAAATACTCATCATTTGGGGAAAGTATGAGTTTGTGTAAGAAATCTAGTAAAAGTTGAAAGTCAACATGACAAGTAAGTATGTTTATTTAAGATAAAAAATAAATTCCTCAATGAAAATTAACTTAAAACAAAAATTTTGTCTATTAAATTTTCCTACTGGGGCATTGAATACCGTTTAACACATCACAAGTTTGTGATTTTCTTATGGTTAACTTTCTCCTAGACATGTTTACTATCACTCTCCCTCAGAACATGACCCTTTGTTTTTTCCTCCATATCCATGTTTTCCTATATGGAATCCTAGTATGGGTTAACTCAGGTGACCTTTGTACTTCTCTTTCTTTATTTTAAAGTGATTGTTTTACTGACTCTTGTTCCGATGTGAGATTTTCAATGAAGTTTCCAAGCCCAATTTTAAAATTGCGAGGACGTAATTCCGAAAAGGGGGGAAGGATGTAACATCCCAGGTAAATAAAGAATATGAAATTTTCCCATTTAACCATATTTGTGAATAAAATATTAATATTACTTTAAAGGAGACGCTATGCTCGATGGCATACCCAATACGCAACAACGAGTTTATTGGGAATCTTACGTTGCACTCTATTAATAAAATAATGTTATTTTAAATGGTAGTTAACGCCTAGCCGTTGTAATGGAAGGAATGAAAAGAACTAACTACAAAATGATTATATATGTTTGTCAAATATTTTTACTATTTACAATAAATGTTACAGGATTAAAAATGCGAATGAATCCAATTTTAAGCGTAAACATTCTAATATTCTTTAAAAGGTCGATTAACAGCCTTTTGATGACAAACCTCTTTTAAATCCACTTTTTCACAATTTTATGCATTGTATTTGAAAAAATAATATTCTTCTTCTGAATCAGGACATCAAAATTTACTTCGTGTAAATTTTTGGTAATTTTTCGATAAAGGTCATTTTTTAATGAATAGTGAAAAATGTTGTATTATAATTCAAAACCTCTATTTAATCTAATTTATTTATATGAATAGATTATCTTTTGAATTATTTTTAAAGTGAAATTAGAATATATTTTTACCATTTAATCCAATAGTGGTCATTGAAATTAATTTCACTTTGAAATTTGACTTAAACTATTGTAAATCTTTTAATAGATATTGTTTCTTAGAAACACGCTATTTGTTTTGAAATTGGGAATTAATTATTAAATTAATTAATGCAACATTTATGTTTTGAATTTTATAAAATATAAATAATTTTTGAATTCGGAATATCAAATATTTCTTAGAGTGAATTTTTGGTATTTTTCTGAAAAACATCAATTTTAGATGAATAGTGAAACCACTAAGTGGTAGTTAAAGAAACTGATTTTTCATTTAAATGAAAATTTTCCACTTCTGTGATTTGATTTTCAAAAATCTGACATACATGGTTTTCATTAAGAAGTAAAATCTGGTTCACTGAGATTAAAATAATTTTTGGTGAATAGTAACTTTTATGTTTTATTAATCGCGATTAGAGGTAATTAGTGTAATTTAAGGTAAAAATAATGTTTTAATAATATGAAATTACCTAGAAACATGTCATAGCCTCATTGTATGTGTCATGGCCGACCAATAAAATCCATGGGTCAACTTGGGGACCCCATGGAGCCACTTTGGTTGGAAAATGACATAAAAAACTATTTATTTAAAGTTAAAATAAAAATGTCACAAGCATGAGTTGTTTTAATAAAAAAAAATAAATGGGGTTATACAAGTCATATTTTTGACTTTAAATATTCATTAGATAGCTAAAAAGATTTACTAAATCATGATATCTTTTTATAATTTTTAGAAATTAAATAAATTAAATTATTTATGACATCATGATGATGCATCGATTACCTCATTAATAAAGGATTTAAATAAAATGAAAAGATAATGTTAAAACTATAACTTACACTTTTCAAATACCTATTGTATGAGTATATTTCGAACCCTTACCACATTATCCTCGAAATACATCAATGTTGGACATTTAAAATCCGAAACTCATTTGAAAATAAGGTAACATTTTGTAACCTTCCAAGAGTGCCCCTCTTCTCCTCTTATAAAAGGCCCCCACCTCTACCACCTTACACACACCTCTCAAGCCTTTGGATCGGCCAACCCCTGCCCATTTCATCTCTCCACATCCCTCTCTTCATCATTGAAGCCTCAATTTGAACATAATCTTTTCCAAGGGAGCCTTTGAGCTTAAATCAAAGAGAGGTACCCGTTTTAAAGGTAGTGTTTTTGCTTGTGTTCTTATGTTTAATTTTGCTTATGCAACCCCCTAAAATCTTTTTATTCTTTTATTTTCTAACAAAAACAGTATCTTAAATATAATAGGATGTTTTTATGTGAATTATTCGATCTACACTTACACACACATTCTCCTAATGATTAAAGAACATACTGTTTTGTGGTTGGCGATTTTCTGCCTCACGAAACGATGATTGTTCAATATTCTTTTAACACCTTTAAAGGTGTCCATTATGATGTCCCTGTATTTTATATATTATATATATGGTATTTATGTTTACTATATACTTCTTTATTTTATATTTAAAACATACCTTTATTCTTTTCATGTTATGGAAATGCGATAATTTCATATGAGGAAGTGTGGACTACCGCCCCCTCAAGTGATGTGACTCATATATGAAATACATGGAATGTATAAAAAATGAAATTAATGAACATATTTGACCTATATAACATATATATTATACTATAATTATAATATATATCTCTCTCTCATTTATTTTTAGTTCCATTAATATGACAAAAAAATGAAAGTAGCCTTCATGCGTACGTACGGCCTACCGTCTCCATGAATGGTGCATTTCATTTTTTATCTCCAAATTTTATGGAATATTATAAAATGAATATGTACTTGATATATATGATATTTTAATCATTAATACTATTATATAAATTATTTACTTATAACTTCATGGGCAATCATTTTCAAACAAGTTCATTTTTTTACTCATGTACCAAACATCATCAAAAAACATCTGATATGAACTAACATTGTTAAACAATTATTATAACGTTATAATATGTGATATGAACTGAATAATAATCTGTAATGGAGGTACTTAAGAAATTATAAATTGACCAAAGTTTATTATTCAGGAATATAAAGAAACGAACCAGACAAGTGGGACTTGAGGTAAGGGATCCGACCCCTCGCTTTCTTTTCAAGTACCCTCTTTTATGTTATTTAATTTATGCTCCATGTTCTTATGTTGGAGGATGTTATTTTATATTATCCATACTATAATTTTTATTTTTATATGATGAGATACACCCTCTTACACTCAATTTTTTTAGAATTGTTAAGTGGTGTCGTTAGGCTGCTGAGTTTTCGTAAGAGATTTTTCATCTCACTTTTATTCCTGTGAGATTTATGCTATATTTTCCACCTTTTCATTTGAGTGGTATATGTACTTCCCATTATTATAATATTTGTGTAATATACTTCCGGTTATGATTATTTACATCAATTTTGTGTTGTCCTTCTTTCATGGGGTGTATGTTTTGAAAGATACCCAAGTCGGTAAGGGAACCTTTCACACTCTCCTTTTTAAAAGACATCTTTTGTTATGTCTTCTAATTCATGTAATATTAATTTGGGATATGTTCTTATATATCCTTATTAATTTAAATTTTATGTCCAAGTGATGAGATACCCTTTTTATCTCTCATCAACTCTTTTTCTGAATTTTGAAGTGACGCCATTAGGCTATCGAATTTTTTGCAAGGGAACTTCTTAATCCAATTTTGATTCTTTGGGATAAACTTGTACTCCTTGAATATGTCATTATATGAATATTTGTGAATAACCTGTGATTTTGTTACACATAATATCCACTTATATTTAGTGTATTCGTTTGTCACACATAATTATGTAATTGATTTATCCTCAATCCAAGGATACAGTCTTTGTAAGGGACTTTGTCTCAATCTCCATTCATTGAGGCATATATTGTTTTATACACAACCTTCTTTTATATGGTGTATATACCCCTTTGAATTTTATGTTTATCCAAAAGGAGAAAACATTAGTTCATGATTTGATGAGGTATGTTAAAATTCTTATGTTTTATGAGTAAAGTATGATTTCATATATGGACTAATGTTTTCTTCTCGTACTTTTATATTCCTTACTGAGCTTTTTATGCTCATCCAAAGTTTTTGAAATGGTTTTCACTGGTCAAGGGAAAGGTGCATGATATGATGATTGTGTCAAGAATGTGTCAAGAAAGAAACCATGTTTTATTTTAAATATGTTTCCGTTGATGGGGAAAAACCACAACTATCTTTTATATAACCACTTTGTTTAAATGTGGAATGTAATTCATGATTTATGATCTAATTCTCTAAAACTCTAAACCTGAAAAGATCCTCAATGTGAATTATTCATTAAATTCAACATTAAGTAAGGTTTAAGGCTGGGGCCTTATACTTTGTGTCATTTTTTAAACAAGGTCCTTTATAACCTTTTCGACAAAGTTAAGGTAAGAATGTCTTTTTTTAACTTTTACGGGGGGGGCAACTATTTTCTGCCATTATGACATCATCAAAGCTTCCGTTACATGATTATAAGAATATTTTTTAAAAAATGTTTTCTTTTATAATTACATGGCGTGTACATATAATAGGTGCCGCATCACCCCGGGGTCCTACACGGCCGCGTGACCAGTCTCCTCACACTATGGCTTCAGCCGCGGCAGTCCCTCCTGGCGGCGCACCGGCAGGGTCTTCCGCGGACCACCGGACGCGCTCTGGTGGTCTGTTTTGCCTGTCGTCTTCACCAGCGGTCCTCCCGGGACCTTATCTTCACTGTGAATTATTCAAAACGCCTATGTGGTCCGTTCCGTCATTTCCTGTCGATCATAACGTCAAATAATCAGACTGCGGGGTCTTCGATTCGCCTTTGCGGCCCCGACTCCAACCACAGTTTCGTTCGGCCTCAACGGCGCGACGCGACAGGGCCACGCTTCTTCACCGTGTTCCTCCATGTTTCCGCGTGGTGGTGTTGCATCGTGATACCTTTATTCATGATTCAATAAACACAACATCAAGGGGGAGGAGAGTCGGCCATGTTCGTGCGGTCCCTCCCCCCTCTCGTTAATCCGATAACAAGCAGCTAAGAAATTTATGTTGGAGAGCAAAGAACATTTATGAACAAAACAAAACCCTACATCAAGGTGCTGTTAAACGAAGGTTAATCATGGGAAAAGAACTTCATGGAATAAGGCATCACGTAAGGAGGTTTTATAAGCGTCGTCGGCGTCGTGAAGAAGAGAATCATCAGCGTCGTGGTATAGAGTGTTGCATCATCGATCTCCAAGGATTCGACATTCTTCATCGGCGATGGTGCGTTCTTCACGTTCTTCAAGGAGGAAGATGAAGTTCAAGACTTGAGAAAATCCACTCCAATCCTTCTCGCACAACCAAAAGACCCTTAATGAAATAAAACTTGTCTTATTTAATTAACTCACACAAGACACCAATCAATTCAAAATTCAAAATTGAATTCTTGAATTAATTATATTGAACAACTTAAAAGGTTAGTTAATAAGAGAGTTTACTTTTCATTTACGGGGGGGGGGGGTGATGGTGCGTTACAAAATTAATTGGGGGGTTTGTGGAAGTTAAAAGGGGTGGGTCTCATGTGGGGCCCACCTCACATTTATCCACATATGGGTAGTTAAGAACCACTGGGTCCCACCCCAACTCCATTACAAAGGATATAACTACATAGATATAAAAATAAAATTGGTTGCACGAATTTTATTTTTATTCATTACTTAACCCATTATTTTAATAACCACACCCGAGAAAAAGAAACTCCAAAATAGATGTTCCTAAGCAATTATCGGCGATGTGGTTTCATCAGTGCCCTCAGATTTCGATTCCGAGCACCTGTTCAAAAGTTAGAAAAACCCGCTCATTCATTCACTGAATGTACCTGAGCTAAACTTTGGAAAATGATTCCTGGAACACCGGGCCTCAGAATCAGGAGCCTTAAGAAACTAATTTCTTGTAAAATCCCAAAGAAATTATGAAAAAAAAATTACTTGAAATTTCCAAGTCTTTACAATATTTATTTTCATCGTATAATGTGATATGATTTGGGGAGTGAGGTGGTTTTTGTTTGTATTTAGTGGATTTTTATAGATTTTTATAAAGTAGGTTTAACTAGTGGGTGGAAAATTATATAAATAATGAAGGATGAGTTTCTTTGATAGAGTAATTAAAATTAATTAATGACCAAGATTAATTATTGGATGGAGGAAATTATTATTAGAGGTACACAAGTTCTAGAATTATGATGATTTTATTTGAATATGGGAAATGATTCAAGGATATAGTCATATGTAGGGTAGATTTTATTATTAGCTTGAGTGATAATCCATGCAACAAGTAGCTCCTTATGTGAAGTAAACTATAAGTTATAAAATAGTTAAGTGATATTCCAGGATAATTTTATTAATCATTTCAATCTAGTGTTTAGTTTATCTATATTATTTTATTTTATAATTAAAGATAACGTCGAGTTCTAAACCTCTCCATATATCAATCTATGTTCATTAGTCCTGTTGTATATGTACCTGATATCTTTTTTTTTGTAAAATAAACAATCATTTAAATGGAAACATCATAGGGGGATTACATTTTTAAGCGATTCTTTAAAGTTGAAAAAATATGTTATTGATGTATTACTTAGATCAAGGGAAATATTAAATAGTGGGTTGTTTAGTTTAATATAATGATAAATTATTATATAATTTTTTCCATTTTATTTTGTGATTTATTAATTTTTTTGATAATGTCATTATGTTGAGTATTATATCAGTGAGTTTGATTGATTTTCAAGATGTAATGTGATCATTTATGTAATGTTTTATTAATAAATGCATCGTAGCTAGATGTATTTGGGTGAAAACCGTAGTAGAATTATTAATGGTAAGAATCATGAAGATCTTTTATAGTGATTAATGGGGGAAGTATTAAGATATATTATCAATTATTTAGAATTACTCACAGTTTTTTATGGTGGTGTTTTTGATTGTTGTGACATGAATTTTAAATATTTTTTCTTATGTTATTTGAAAATTTAAATTTTAGATGATGGTGAAAAAGTAATGAAAATTTCCTTTCAATCTGTTGTGTGAGAGTACCAATTATTGTAAGTATTTAGGTAAATAATATTTATTTTCCCTAAATCACATGTAAAAAAACATGATGTATCATTTATTATTCATATTAAATAGTTGGATTTTTATTAGATTAAATCTTTATAAATATTTATTAAAAGATTAAACATATTTAAAAAAATTGTGGATATTATTGAAAATTTTCAAGTATTCTTCAACTATCTACTTCATTTGGTTATTTATTTCCATTTATTGTTTTTCATGTGAATTTTTTTTCTTAATTGTGAAATGAATTTTTTGATGGAATGTATGTATTGATCTGGATATATATGATTAATTTTCTTGGAAATTTTTTGTTAATGGTGTTGAGAATGTAAACGTATTTATTTCCCAATATGAAATGATTTTTCCTATAATTTTTTTTCTTGATTGTATTAGTTTTATTTTAGATTTTTCACTCTTTTACTTAAATAAGGACTTACATTGGTTTAGTTAAATAATAGAAAATGATTTGAGAGAAATATTAAATTTTCATTAAAAATGATGCAATTATTATTTCTTCTATAATAGATTATCATAATGAAAAACATATTATATCCATGAATAAAAAATGGGGAGTCACTTATAGGATGTTAATTTGATTATTTCCTTGTGGTGTTTGAATTTTTAATGTTGGTGGTAAGGGTTTTTAATTTTTTTTAATTTTTTTTATGAAAAACATATATAAAAGTTCACAATTTAGATGAATTGACATAGAAATAACGTTATTTTACTCTCTAGATTGGGTGGCCACTATAGAAACCTGGATATTATTTTCAGGTATGTCTTTCTTTTCTTATTGTGTTTGTGAAAAAGGGGAGTTTCTAGAAATTTCATGAGTACATGTCATTTACTTATAAGAACATGTCGTGTACCTGGTTTCTGAGGGTGACCATGTACTGGCCATGTAACGGCCGAGTACATGGCCATGTGTAGTGACCTAGAAACCGCCTAAAGTAGAGTCCAGATAAAGAAAGTACAAACTGTGTTCTTTTAAAGAACATGCCATGTAATTTATTTTTTTCATTTAATGGATCTGGTTCACATCTAATCGATAAAACCCTCTTCTTCTTTATCAGTCTCATCCAAGAGTGACCATACAATGCAAATCTTCTCTAAGTCCACGACTCTCCATCCATTCTTCTATTTGACATCCATCGGTTGTGTTGGAATCGCATCGGTGAGTTCTCATTTCTTCTTTAACTTCATCTCTTGATTTCTTTTTTTCACGATATATTTTTTATTGAACATTTTTATAATTTTTATAGATCTATGGTGTTCTATGGAGATTCAAGGCCTGGGGTTCTTGTATATTGATCTCACAATTCCATGGTAGGTGGTTTATTCCTTTCTGTAGTTAGTATTTGAGTTATATGTGAAAAAGTTCCCAATACCCTAGTTTGGGGTATTGCGTGTTATGGTTTTTAGCCCTTTTATTTCTTTCTATGCTTGTTTGATTGGATAAGGGTTAATTGTTTGAGAATAGGGATATCTTTTCCATGTTATGGATGTTTTTCCCCTATTTTCTTGTTATTGATCGTTTGGTCTAGCTTTTCTTATTAGTATGATATTTTTCTTCCATTCATATTGTTGTTAGGATGGAGTGGGTATTTATCTAATATTTTGTGCCATTCCTTGTAGCTAATTTAGGTATGTATTACATTGAGGATTACTTTGGCTACTGACTATAGTCCGTGCATGATGGATTTACTTGAGGCTACGAGAACCTGGGGTAGTGGGAACATAGGGGAAATTGAAATAGAGGGATCTCCCAGAGTGTGTTATAATTATCACTTTACGTGACTATAGGGGGGATTGACGTTGAGTGCTCCCTCAGAGTGTCTATAATTACATTATGAGACCACATGATGAATTTAGGTTGAGTACTTACTCAGAGTGTATATAGTTTAACATTAAAATAATGTAGGGGGAATTGATGGTGAGTGATTCCTCAGAGAGACTTTGATTACACGTGACCATATATGGGAATTGATGGTGAGTGCTTCCTTAGAGAGTCTTTGATTACAGAAGACTATATGGGGAATTGATGGTGAGTGATTTCTCACAGAGTATTTGTTATATCTTCTCTTTTATTTTGAACCAGAGGGGTTAGGCTATGAGAACTACCCAAAGGGTTACTTGTATTTATTTTGGTTGTTTAAATACTTAATAGTAAATGTTTGTAAATGAAATTGTAGGACTGTTACTTTTGAGTAATTCTTTGTTTTCTACTTCCTTTTCTTATTTCCTTCCTATATATTTTCACTGACTGTTAGGCACAGATCATAGGGTGGTAGCCTACTATGATTTTTCTCACACCCTGTTTGGGTTCTTCTTTTAGGCCCAACTAGATTTTATTACTGTACGTATAGATAAGGGCAATAGCCCTTCTACATCAGGTACATGATTGAGGTGGTGTTGGGGAGCATTGGACCCAGCCGAGGCTTGCAATGCTATTGTAGATTATTTGTTTTCTTTGTACATTGGTTTAGTACTGTATTCCATCATTGTGACTAGTTTGGATATTTTACTAGATATATGTATCATGCATCATTTATCTATGTGCTCTAATTATTTATTCTTTTCAGTATTCAGTTGTCTACTGTTGTAGGGTATCATTATTGTTTCTTCTATAGTTATCTATTTATTTCTACTGCATTACTCTGTCAATAAGGGCATAGTTTCCCCACTATCACACCGAAATCTCTGGCTGCTAGTCAGCAGCCTCTTGCATTCTGGGAAATACGCTTGAGGCCATGTGACCTACCGGGTATGGGGCACCTCTAGGCGGCACCCAGAAATGAGACGTTACAAAGTGGTTCTTTTTGACTCACTGTTTGGTGCTTATAGCTTGGGAATAGTAAGAATATAGGTATTTGGTAATAAGGTGTGTTTGGGAGTATCTAACTTGTGTACAGGGAAAATCCAATTTACCTCGTTATTGCAATTTTTTTGGTTTTTCAATTTTACAGTTGATTTGATTTCACCACTGGTTGATTCACATGTTTTGTGCTGTTATTGTTGATATTATTGTGGTTCTATTTCTATTTCTACTTTATGAGATGAGGGTATTCCATCTCATGTATTATATTGGCACTTGCTAGAGATCACATGTCATGCATTCTTGCAATGCCATTTAAGGTGCATCACTGATTTCATGTTGTTGTGATAGATGTTGTGATAGATATGAATGCTATTGTGATAGATGTTTTGATAGAATACCTTCTATTTCCTAGGGTATTGGATTTTGTAATATTTTGTTTGAATGAACTCCAAAATTTTCTTCTTGATGTGTTATGGGCCCTCATGGATTTGAATTTGGATGATCATTGACATGTTTTCTTTGTGTGTGACATGTTGAAGATTCCAAACTTTAATTTGTGGGGAGTGTGGGCCCTCAATGATCGTAACTTGGAACTTTAATGCTGTTTACTTGTTATTTTGGGGTTCTGGAGTAGTTTTTGAGGCTTAATGTCCGGAAAAAACCAGAATACACTGTTTGTAATGATGAATACATGCCATGTGTCTTTCTGTTCGGGATGGAACAATTTTCCTTAAGTAAATGTCGTGTACTGTATGTACACACCATGTAGTCTCTAATATTGTCACTGGATGTGTGGGAAATGATACAGGGTTGGAAAAATCCTTCATAGGACATGCCGTGTACCATATCTACACACTGTGTTGCCGAAACTATGAATCTGGTCTTCGGGATAATAACACGGGGCGGTGGAATACTTCTAGTACACATACAGTCTATCATAAACACGTCATGTAGAGTCATCCATGTGTCCATCCATGTGACTAAAAACACTGGTAGTGGAAACCTAATATTTACACACCGTTTCTGGAAGAAATAGGCAGTGTAGTTATGTCTTAGGAGTACCATGTGCCTAAGCTATATAGTGGAACTCAGGTAGGGGAAGAGGATTCAAGTACACGCTGTGTTTCAGGACAACATGCCATGTGTATGGGGTATTGCATATCCTGGGTTGGCAAAAGTACACTCCCATGTGAAGGATTAAGGGAACACACCGTGTTGGTGTTATACACGTCGTGTATCCATGTTTTGAAAAACATGAATGTTTTCGTTCTTATGTTCTATTCTTATAATTTTATGTTTCAGTCCATGATAATATTGATCTAAGGTACGCACTTGAAATTATGAGTCATGCCACCATAATTTCCTCCAGTTGTATGCCAAATACATGGTAGTGATCAGACACTAGACATGACTGATCAGGGACTACCAGCTGATCCTCCAGCCGTTGCCCTTTTGGCAGCAGCCGTTATCCCGAAAAAAGGTATCGATGCATAGTTTCGAGAGGGATTTATGAGGATGATCCAGACCCTTAGGAAGAACCTCCGAGAGTCTACATATGGAGATCCAAGTAAGTGTGATGTACCTTCAGGTATCCATGTGGTATGTTACAAGTGCGGGAGGGTCGGGTATACAAGGCCACATTTCCCAGAGACCTAGTGGAGTGGAAATCTTGCGACAAGATGGGTTATCTTCAGCACTTTTGTTAGTTATTCTCACCATTATTAGGTGGAACTGGTTCTTCTATGACTTCTCTTCCAGGAGTAGCACCACTAGTTTCTCACCAGTCTAAGAACTGGAGTTCTTCTGGCTGTTCAGGCTGAGGTGGAGGTCGCGGTTGTGGTAGCTAGTCTTCGGGCTTTTAGAAACAGTAGTATGGATTAACTCAGGGTGGTCATGAACGGTTGTAGGGATGCAGTACAGGTCAGAAATTTTCTGTGGAGAATACCTAATAACAGTAGTATCCCAGACCCTCTACAGTTATAGGTACTATCTTAGTTTCCTCAGTTTTAGATTCTTCACTTTTCGATATAGGGGTTTCCCATAGCTTTATAATTGTTGCTATTGTGGAGAGCCTTCAGCTCTGAATCTTTTCATCTACTGATATCTTTAAGCTAGATACTTGGTTGGGGACTGAAACGGCTAGTGTAAAACAGTGCAAGGGGTTCCCTTTATTGGTTGGTGGGTGTCACTTCTTTTGGGGCCTCTACGTCTTAGAGATGACATGCTATAATGTTATTCTCATAATGGACTGGCTTGTTTCCTTCCAAGAAGTTGTCGATTCCTATCTCCGTAGGGTGAGTTTCACATCACTAGAGGGTGGATCGTTTCTTCATAAGCTCTAGTATTATGTATAGGTGAGAAAAACAGGACCTGGGAGTCATGGTTTGGGAGAAGTTATAGCCTATATTTCTAGTCTATATCTAGACGAAAAGGGGACTTATCCATTGGACTTTCCTCCCATGGTTTATTTTTTTAGGTATGTCTTTTGATAAGACTTTTATGTTTTCCTATGGAGCATGAGGTGTAATTTTCTATTAATTTTATTCTAGGAGTGGAACTAGTGTTCATTCCTCCTTATGGGGTGGCTACACCAGAGTTACAAGAGCTCAAGAATCAGTTGGAGGAGTTGCAGGTAAAGGGTTTCATCCGACGTATTACTTCTATTGGGGTTGTCTTGTACTATTTGCGAAGAAGGAGGATGGTACCCTCTTAATTAGTGTGAATTATTAGATGTTTAACCAGTTGATGGTCATGAACCGATATCCCTTTCCAAGGATTGATGATCTCTTTGATCAGCTTCGAGGAGACCAGGTGTTCTTGAGGATTGACATGACATTCAGTTATCCTCAGTTGCATGTTAGACTATCTGATATACCTCTTACTGCCTTCCAGAGTAGTTATGGTCTATATTAGTATGTGGTTAGGCCATTTGGTCTCATTAATGCTCCTATAGTTTTCATGGAACTGATGAACCGAGGGTTCTATCCATACATGGATTCAATCGTGGTGGTCTTCATAGTTGATATCTTGGTGTACTCTCACACTCGGCATGACCATGACACACATCCTGATATCATTTTTAGTACACTGAGAGAGAATCAGTTATATTCTAGTCTCTCAAAATGCCAATTTTGGATGGACCAAATTCACTTATTGGGTAATGTTATCTCAGAGATAGGAGTATCGGTTGACCCAGAGAAAGTGAGGGCTGTATTTTCTTGGGAGTATCCAATGAATGTCTTTGAGGAATCAAGTTTTATATGGTATGATGGATTTTACATACAGTTCTTACAAGACTTATCATGAATATATGTGCCACTTACAAACCTGATTAAGAAGGGTGCGTAGTACTTGTGGTATAATTCTTGTGAGTAAGACTTTCAGGAACGGAAAGGGAGGTTGACTTCAGCATTGATACTATATTTTCCAGAGCCGGGAAAGATCTATATTTTTTACTATGATGCATCAGGTATCGGGATGATATTAGTGATTATTCATGGGACGGATTCATTGCATACATGTCTCGGTAGTTGAGGCCACATTAGATAAACTACACGACACACGATCTCGAGATGGTTGTAGTTGTTCATGCTTTACGCTTTTGGAGACATTATCAGTTGGGGGAGCATTTTTTGTTTTTCAATTACCACAAAACTCTCAATTATATCATTACACTGCATGATCGGAATTTGAGACAACCAATATTGGTTGATTACCTTTAGTATTTTGAATTTGATCTTGTCTTCATGCCCGGGGAAGGCCACATAGTGGAAGATGTGTTGAGTAGGAGGACATAGATACATGCTGTTCAAGAGGCCATCAGTGAGTGGAAGCTTATGACCATGTTCTCTGAGATTCATTTGGAGGTGCACAATAAACGGGGGTAGAAATTTCTATCTTCTATAGATGTTAACTCTACTCTACATGATTGGGTGCAAATGAGGAAGCTATCAGATTCTAAAGGCCTAGTCTTGTGGGAAAGTGTGTCAAGAAAGTACCATATTCCTAAATGGACCATAGGCGAGGATGAGATCTTTCATTTTCATGGGTGCATATGGGTGTTAGTAGACATAAGTAATTAGATTATGTGGGATTTTAATTCCATGGTTTGGGATGTTCATCATGGTGTCACCAGGATGTATCGTTATCTACACCATGAATATTGGAGGCCAGGTATAAAGAGAGATGATGTTGGTTTTTTTGATGATGTGTTCCACCTACTAGTAGGTAAAGACTGAGTATCAGTGACCATTAGGGATTTTTCATCAGTTTCCCATTCCCGAGTGGAAGTGGAACAATGTGGCGATAGACTCCATGATAGGTTTTCTAAGGTTGCCTTGATGGAAAAATGCAGGTTGGGGTTTTATTGATATACTCATGGAGGTTGCTCACTTCTTACTGATCTAGGATACCATCAGTGTTGACGAACTAGGAAGGCTTTACATATGAAATATTATACATTTACATTGATTTACACACTCCATTTTTTCATAAAGGGATCCCCATTTTACTTCTTAGGTCGGTCAGGGGATACCGAAGGCGTTCGGTCCATAATTACTTCTGAGTACAAGTTACCATCCCTAAAAAGATGGACAGTCCGAGCGTACGATTCAGGTACAGGAGGATATGCTTTGATCTTGCTTCCTAGATTTTGGAGGTTCTTAGATGAAGCATATACCTCATGTAGATCTTTCCTACAATAATAGTTTTCATGAAACTATTCAGATAGAACATTATGAGGCTTTGTACGGTAAACCATGCTGATCACCCTTATGTTTGCTGGAGGCAGGAGAGACAACTATGTTGGGACCTTGTCTTGTCTAGGAGACCATGAAGTAGATATAGTTGATTTTGATGATGATGGAAACTGTATAGTCATATCAAAAATCTTTTGCTGATCGACAGAGACGACCTCTAGAGTTTGAGGTAGAAGATCAGGTTTTTCTACGTGTCACAATGAGGTTGGAATACAAGAGTATTAATAGGTAGGTTAAGCTTTCTCCATGATACATCGAGCAGTTTGAGGTGTTGGGAAGATTTAGGACGGTTGCCTATAGGTTTTAGTTACCTTATAGGTATCAGGATATGCATGATGTCTTCTATGTTTCTCAGCTGTGACGTTACTTCTCAGACTTGTCTCATGTTTTCCAACCCAATGAGGTTGAGCTCAAGGTGGGCGCCTCATTCGAGGAGCGTCCTATCCAGATTGTTGACCAAAGTGAGAAGATTCTTTGTGGTGGGTATGATCCTCTAATACGAGTGCTATGGTAGTACAGGTGAGTATACGAGGAGACCTGAGAGAGGGAGGTCAATGTAGGAACGCAGTGGCTGGAACTGTTTGAGGTTTCTACTTCTATGCTGCCTTTCTAGGGATATTCAAGGAATAATTACATTAAGGGGGGAAGTTCGTAAAAACACAGATCTTTTTAGGTATGTATTTCTTTTCTAGTTATATTTGAGAAAAAGGGGAGTTTCTAGAAATTTTAGTAGTACATGTCGTGTACTTATAAGTACACATCGTGTACTCGGTTTCTGCCAATGACACTGTACTGGTCGTGTAACGGTCGAGTACATGGCCGTGTGTGGTGACCTGGAGACCACCTAAAGCAAAGGCCAGATAAGGCAGGTACACATCGTGTACTTTTAAAGAACATACCATGTACTTTAATTTTTTCATTAAATAAACAAGTGTCATGTCTAATCGATAAAACCCTCTTCTTCTTAATCTGTCTCATTTAGCAGAAACCGTACGATTCAAATATTCTATGAGCCCCAGACTCACCATCTGTTCTCTGATTTGACCTCGATCAGTTGCACTAGAATCGCATCAGTGAGTTCCCCTTTATTTCTGAACTTCATATCTTGATTTCCTCTCATTCATGAGATATTCTATGTTGAAAGTTTTTAGGATTTTTTTAGAGCTACATAGTACTAGGGTGATTCAAGGATTGAGGTTCATGTATATCTATCTCACAACACCAAGGTAGGTGGATTGTGACTATTTGTAGTTAGTCTTTGAGTTATATATGAAAAATTGCCCAATAACCTTGTTCCAAGTATTGTGTGTTATGGTTTTTAGTCCTTTTATTGCCTTATAAGACTTGTTTTATTAGATAGTGTATAAATTTTTTAGAATATTGTTATCTTGTCCAAGATATTGATGTTTTTCCCATGATTACATGTTATTGGCCATTTGGTCTAGATTTTCTTATTAGTCTGCTATTTTTCTTCCATCTCAATTGTTGTTTGGATAGAGTGGGTATTTATCCGATATGATGTTCCATGAATTGTAGCTAATTTATCCAAGTATTACATTGAGGGTTACTTTGTATACTGATTATCATTTGTGAACGAATACTTTACAAGGGGCTGCAGGAACATCATGTAGTGGGACAATAGGGGATATTGACATTGAGGGATTTTCCATATTTTCTATTATAATTATCACGTTGTGAGACCATAAGGGGGATTGATGTTGATTGATCCCTCAGAGTGTCTATAGTTACATTATGAGACCACAAGAGTAATTGATTTGGAGTTCTTCTTCAGAGTGACTGTAGTTTACCATTAAAAGACTATATGAGAAATTGATGGTGAATGATTCCTTAGAGAGTCTTTGATTACACATAAATATAGGGGGAATTGACAGTGTGTGCTTCCTTAGAGAGTATTTGACTACACATGAGTATAGGGAGGAATTTATGGTGAGTGCTTCCTCATAGAGTATTTGTTACATCTTCTCTTATATTTTGAACTAGAGGGGTTCGATAGTGAGATCTTCCAGGAGGGATACTTGTATTTTTTTGGTTAATTAAATACATAAAATTAAATGTCTGTAATTGAAACTATATGAATTTTACTTTTGAGTAATTCTCTGTTTACTACTTCTTTGGATTATTGCATTCCATATATATATTCACTGAATGTTAGGCATAGGTCATTGGGTGGTTGCCTACTGGGATTTGTCTCACACCCTATTTAGGTCATGCGATTGGGCCCAAAAAGTTTATTTCACTACAGGTATAGATAATGTAAAGTTCCCTTCTAATTCAGGTACTTGATTGAGATGGATCTGGAGAGCATGGGACTAAGGTGAGGCATACAATGCTGTTAGATTTTAATTGTTCTCTTTGTACTTTGGTTTTGTACTTTATTCTACCATTGTGTCTTGTTTGGATATTTTCCAAGATATTTGTATCATGCATCATTTATATATGTGCTCCAGTTATTTATTACTTTGATTCTTCCACTTCCTACTATTTTATGGTATCATCAGTTTTTCTGCTATTGTTATATGTTTGTTTTCGAGGTGGTACTCTTCCAATGAGGGCATATTTTTCCCACAATCATACCCAAGGCCCTCGCTGCTAGTCGACATCCTCTGGAATTCAGGGAAATTCTCTTGAGTTCATGTGACCATCTAAGTATAGGGAAACTCTGGGTGGCACCCGAAACAGAGACGTTACATCCACCTTTGAATATAGACAGTTCACTATAGAATGTGGAATCAACAGTGAATAGTTATGGTTCTTGGATTAGAAACCTATTATATTATTTAATTATAATACCTCAAATAACACCACACATTATAATTTCAAACCATTGATTCTATTCTTGGAATTAAAATATGATAATCTAAAAAATTATTAAAAATATTATTGACTAAATTTCGATGAATGGATGTTGAGAAATCCATGAAAACGAATTTAGGATTATTTTTCAATAATTAAAAATCCAATATTTTGTTCGTATAAAAAAACACCACCATTTGTGGTTAAAATATCATATTAAGAAAAATAAAATGAAATATGGGTTTCATTAATATGATAGATCGATCATTTTGAATCTCTATTTAATTGTATTAATAATCTAACTTTGATTATGAATGTCTCTAAAACTATTTAAAATATTTAATTATCAGTAATTATAAATTTGAAGATCATTCCATGTAGAATGAAATCTAGAAACTTCTATATTTCATGGGTTAGAAAAATTTTTTACTTTATATTATGTTGTTTAAGAATAATAAAAAAAAATAGATTTATTGGTTTTTAGACCCATGTAACAACATTGGGGTTCATGTAATAGTCTAAAAAATAATAATTTGTTTTGATGAAAAGAATTTTCTTTAATTTACATAACTTTATTACATATTTTATATAATAAGAAATATAATAATTATTTTATTATGTTTTAATTTATATAATAAAATTAATTTATTATCATTATGACTATTCTATAATATTCAATTTTTGGGGATAATAAATTAGTGATAATATTGGATTTAGATTTAGAAATGTAATAATTCAATTTACTAATTATAAATAAACTCATTAGAGGTGGAAATGACAAAAAGAATCATAAAATTATTAATAATTTTATTAGAGAATATTTAAATGGAATCAAAAAAATTGTGGTAGTGCTGTTAAATAATAATTACAATTTTCTAAAATATTATTTATAAATTGATGATAGTTTTACTAGTAAATTTCTATATATTCAATTTGTGAATAAAATAAATAAACTGATATTTTGTGAGAAATATTTGTGTGGGATCTCATTTTATTAGTGTAATTTAACTGGGAATCACAGTTATTTCAGAGGGATAATATATATGTTATAATTGACTATGAATATAAATTGACAATAAAAACCATTAAAACAGTAGTGAATTTTCTCATAAATATTTATGAAATTAAAAAGGTCTTTAAATTTATTAGGAGTTGATGAATTTAAGTGTTTGTAATTAGTGTATAGGATGGATGTAAAAAAGAATTATTGATAGTATATTAATGTTAATATTTATAATATTGATGAAATGAACTAAGAATTGCCATAAGGCATATGATATTAATGATGTGAATTATTATTGAACTAATAATAACTTTACCTAATTCAATGTTTGAAATAAAAATAATTTTCCAAAAATATGTTATTTAATTTTAAATTAAATTATTATAATGATGAATATATAATTAAATAGAATGTGAATAATAATGGAATTTATTTCAAATGAGAATCTAACATTTACAACAATTGTTGGAGATAAATTGAATTTTCATAAGTTTAATTATCATATATTCTATATTAATATTTAATAGAGTTGGGATAAATTTTAATCAGTGTTTATTTTGTGAATTTTATGGATTATCTATGATGATATGATATTAAAATGAGGATTGGACTAATGATTTAAATAATTATCATATTATGAGTTATTTATTTATTTTTAAATATGTTTTATAAGGACTCATATTACAGGCTGTTGTTCATTGCTAATGATGCCAGATATGAATGAGAATAATAATGTAATTAATAATCTTAAAGGAATATTATATAAATTATATAATATTTCTTTGGTATAGATACAAGTAATTAGTATATCTCTTTTGTTTCTTGTGATGATAATAATGAATAATGTTATAAAACATTTTAACTAAAGTGTTGAAACACTTTGGATAAACTAAAATAAAATATATGACTAATAGTGATAATCATGTTTTCTTTGGATAATATTCTTTGACTCTAATGGAATTATTAGATTTGGGTATTTTTAATAATACCAATATAAATATTAATATTATCATAACAAGATGAGATAAGTAATCTAAAATCTAACTTTGAGCTTTTATTGGACTTCGATGAGTAATGTTTTTGGAAATTTATGGAGGGGGATATGATAGCATTGCTAAAAATTATATGAAAATTATTATATGTCTAATAATTGGAATACTAGATTTTTTTGAATTGATTTCCTTATCTACTAAACTACATGCAGTGTACAATTGACTAGTGGCTAGAAGACATTGATGGTTATGGTGAAATATAATGATGAATCGTAAAACTCACTCCCTAAATTACTCTTTAGTTAGATGATTATATATGAGTATTTACCCTTCTCACCCACAATTATGGTATTAACTAGTAATTATTTAATCATCAATTTATTTATATTCACCCTTAGTTCTGTGGTAATGGATATTGATGATTCACAACACATAGATAGATAATGATTCAACTAATTATTTACACTCATTATCTCAAATAACATTATGATTATGGTGGATGATAATGAAAAATACTAATTTCTCCTCACCTATAGCTATGGGTTTAGGAATATAATACATTTAGAATTTTATTCATTTTGAAAACACTCTTCTTTATGATGACTAAATATTTTTCTATAAATATAGTATAATGTGTGAATAAAGAAATTCCTCTACCATTTATGGATGGTGAATCTGGTGTGAATTCTCATGTGTAGAAATATATAAATGGGTGTGAGGTGATATTATTATTTTATATGTTGTTCAGATTCAAGAATATAACTGACATGTCAGGTGGCTGAGTTCAAAAATTCACAATGGGTGGGATGGGGTTTCATTAGGTTTCTAGAGAATTATGATCATTACTCATCTATAGGTACACTAGGGGTTTGATTGTATCATAGCGAGTATTAATTGAAATAGTATTGTTAATTTTGTTTAGGATCATAAATTTCTAAGTCGTAGAATAGTATGGACATGATATTTGGTATATGGAGACCTCTAGTAGGAAATAGTTTGTGGGGGACCTTGTTTTCATATATTGAAAATCATGTTTACACACTCACATAAACATTGTTATTTGATGAGTGTAATGAATGTGAGTTATTGAAAGCTTGATAAGGATTGATCATGAATATAATAATGATTAATGATGATGTTTTTATACATTATCTTTGTCAAAACTTATTATTGATGATCTTCATAGAATCTATTTGTTCTTCATGATCATTGATTGAATTTTACTACTTCACTTAGTATTATTTTTCAACCATATATTAACAATAATATTTTTCACTATTCTGTCTATATAGATCAATAGATATTGACATTGGAAGATATTTTATTTTGTATTTGGTGTCTTGGATCCTTCATTTCAATAATCAAACTTGTACCATTCATATCCAAATGCATATTTCCTTCTTCTATTCAGGATGCGATACACATATGAATTTTCATTCATTTTTTATTAAATTTTATTATAGATATATTATCATATATTCATGTTTAATATTATATGGCTGAGAATTTATTTAAATTAATTTGGATGATGTTTCAAGATAGTATGTGATAGGTTATATTTATAGGTAACTCATTTGAGTGCAAACCATAGTGCTAGTTACAATCCCCTGACCGGTTAGTGGTGGGATTAAGGAGTTTAATTAATGTTATGTCAAGAGGTGACAATAAGATCTTATGATGAAATTTGAATCAATTTACACACATAATTAATATGAAACTATTTACTAATATATATTAAACCATTTATAATATGTTTCAAAACAACATCGTAAAAGAGTTAGATGATGTCTTAGTTAAGATCAAGAAAATAATTTATAAAATTGGGAATGGGTAAAACTTGGAAGAAGAGGGTATCAAACATTGGATTTAGGAAGTTAAATCATAGAATAATATACAATTTTATGGTGATGGAAAATATAATTCTATTTTTTTAAGATATAAATTAATTAAATATATTTATATCATTCATAATTACAATCTTTGAAGATACTATAATATCAATCCACTTATAATTTTATGTTAAAATAAAATATAATTTGAGAAACTAAAAACATGAATTGAATATGTTATAATTTAGTAGATATTAATGATTAATTTCAAAAGGTAAAATCAGAAAAAATAAAAAAATAATCAGTTAAAAAAATGAAACATTCTTGAAGTAATTTTATGTTCCTTGGAATATATAGACCACTGAGAAGAGGGGTTATAACAGTGGTGGGATTTTAAAATTTTCCTCCACCTAAAATTGACCTATGAAACATTTTATTGTTTTTATCTTCTAAACATTATAAAAAATCTCATCTATATGATATTTAAACGAAAATAATCCTAGGAACATGAGTTTTTACATGGTTCAGTTCCAATGTGGGTACCTATCCATGTCAAATCCCATCAATCCATAGATATCTACCATATAACACAAGTGTAAAGAAATGTCACAACTCCCCTTAATATTATTTTGAATCTTAATAAGATATATTACTAGTTCCCACCAGTTATAAGATTTGATTCTCTTCTATAACCAGGAAAAGGTTTGAACATGAAATAATTCGAACTTTTAAATCTATCAAATGTTAACTCTCCATAACATTAGTTACAAGGATATATATTTATAGTCTCACAACCCTAAATTTTTTCAAATGTTGAAAATTCATTCACCACGGAAGGCAGTCAATAATGGAAAAACCATTTCAACCCATATGATTTTATGAAGAAATATGATCAACTTAAACTCTTGTGTTTTATAACTTAGTAATCTCAAAAAGACATTGAAAATTCTCAATTAATCTCACCACTTTATATACTCTATCATATACTAAAAAAATATAGTTTCATGGAATTTCCACTTCGCAAACATAGTATGTTAATATAATTGGTTGATCAAATTCAAAAATTATTGAAAAATTAGAGTGCACTTATATCTCAATAAAATAATATATCGACTTGTATTTTTATATATTTTTCAAATATGGACTCGAAACATGATCAATTATCATGAATATGAGACATTCACCATTCAACTTTTAATCATAATAATAAAAACAAATTACAAAATTTAAATTTTATCTAAAATATTATAATAAAATTTCAGATAATATTTAAACTAATTATAGTTTGAAATTTTATCTACACTTATTATATTTTACCATGATTTTTTTCAACATAAAATATTATTTTATAAAACATTGAATTTCTGACCATACTTCATTTATTATATCCTCTATTTTAATAATTTTTTTACTCTTTCGGTTGATTATCATTCCTTTATCTATTTTATTCTGAAATATATTTTTCCATTAAATTTACATAAATTAAAAAATTAATTATTAAAGTAATTTGATTTTTTTCTAATGGCCATAATATATTCACTCATATATTTTTTGTGAAAAGTAATAAAAAAATATTTTTAAAATTATTTTAGGCCAAGTGTGCTCAAATACACCATGGTTATTCCAATAAAAAACTATCCATAACCCCATCCATTGCCTCAAATATATTCTATATCGATATTTTCAATAATAAATTTAATATTTTAAAAATACTTCCTCATCACCATCTATCATCCTAGTCTAGAAATGGATCATACAAGATTATCCACATATTTAATATAAAACCATTTTATGTAAAATATAATCCTTCAATAAATTATCTAATTTAACTAAAATAAAAAATATATAAAAAAATGTTGACAAAAAATACATCAACATTATAAAAACAATCCAAAGGTTCATTAATACCCCCTGTATATTTTGTAGAAACACTATCCCAAATTCTTATATAAATTTTCCATCAAATCCTAATATTTCTTATAAAGAGGTGTCCAGACACTACACTATTAGATTAAGAAATGGTTTGGAATGAATTCCATCCCTCGATGATAAGTAATTTTTGTTTCCATGATATTGTTATATTACACCTCAATTATCTTTTACAATTGTAACTTATGAATATTTTTCTCCCCCTTTATATAAAATCATGAGGTTAAATTTCAACAATGATAAATTGTATAGTTTTAATCATTCTCCCCCTTTTTCAATTTATTCCAAATTAAAATTGGGTTAGCTAAAGAACATTATTAGGTTGATGGTGGAGGTTGAACATGTATTTTTTCCTAAATTTTCTAAATCCTTATAATGGGATAAAGTTGTTGAAAACATCAACAATTTGATATTTTTTGAATATAATCAGGTTAGATATATCCAAAATTAATTTATTGTATAATGAAATTATATTTAATATCAATTTCATTGGATAGAGAAGGATGCACAAAATATTTATATAGATCAACTAACAATTTGATAATGATAAATAACTATACATTTATTTTCCGAAATCATTCTCAACTTTTTCATATAAACATTAATCCACATAATTATTCTACATGCTAAGATGGAGAAAAAATTCATTCAATAATGATAACTTAACTTCCATATGATTGAATTTTTGATTTAGATGAATTGCAACAAGCAAAAACATTCTGATGGATTCATGTCTTACAATAAGGGAAAATGATTCTTTAAAATGAACACCATATGCCTATAAGTAACCAATGAAAACTAACTATGATTTATTCCATGAATTTTATACCATATTTTTTAGTTTAATCCTGAACATCCAATTTTTTCCTATAATATTATTTCCTTCCATTATAAGAAAATTAGTTCAGGTATTGTTTTTATCAATTTTACCAAACCCTTCATTAATTATATTGAACTTTTTATTATGATGAAGATATTCTAAAATGAATTGTGGTTCTACATGGGAAACAAGTTATATCTTATTTTCAATCAAAAATTTTCATCTATTTTGATATGGTTATTTTTAGTTTTTGAATATATTATTGGTCTCACTTTTTTTTATAAAATATCGAATTTAAGTGTACTTGTAGTCTTACTATCCCTGTGACTATTCTAATCGAAATATATATGTACAATGTTAGGATTTTAGTGAACATAATTCAAATTAAATTCCATTTATATTACCATTATAAATTTCTATAATCATTCCACATAATCCTCAAAAACATCTATTAACGAGGTATGATTTTCAATTAATATTACATTAATAGAATAAAAATATTTATGAATCCATTTATAAATACATATATATCTTATTATATTGGGTGAATATCCCATGAAAACACCTTATTCCACCATTTTATAGATCATTAAAAAATCTTGTTTTTTATTCATTATTTAAGGGACCCCAATAATCTTAAGTTATTTCACTAGAGGAATATTCTTATACAACATCTTATAGGGTGTAATTTTTTATTTATTTCTATGTAATAACCATTCATGAACGTGTACCTAATTACTTATCTCATTTATCCAAATAACTCTGAATGCTTATATTCACTTAGATGGCTTCATCCCATATCAACTCAACTTTAACTTTCCTTTACAATACTTTTTGTGTTGATGAGTTTAGGGAGATATATACTGGTGTTTTATTCCATGATTCTACAGGAAGGGCCTTAAAGGGTTACTTGTGTACTCCTTTCCATTCTCATTTCTTAAAATTGAAATATATACAATAAACAATGTATTTATTTCACTTTTAAAAATCCTAATAAATTTTATAACCTTAAATTTATGACTCACAAACATGAAGTTGGTCATTAGAGAAAGTTTATCAATTAAATCAATAAATTAAAAAAAACCTTAAAAATTGATTTCTCATAAGACTATATAAGTCAAAGTGTATAAGCTCAGGTGGTCCACATGACTTATTTATGACTTTTTATTACTTCTATTAAAAATCATTTCTTTTTGAAAAGTAATAAAAATAATATCTTTATTCATATTACGATTTGGTAAATTTAATATGATATATTAATTGGAAATTGCGATCATACTCCTCTATCCAAGATGGAAATTTCTTCGGTTCTAAAACTTCTTTTCATCTATTATACTCAAAATGTATAAATTACTGGGATATCCAATCTAGAATAAATTACCATTAGTTCTTTAAATTTCTATTTTCAAACATTGGATGATATAGAATCATTTTCTGAAGGTATCTTAGTTCAAATCATTATATAGTTTGTTAACAATTTGTAAGTTTTGATTTTTTCCATCAAAAAAAAATATTCATTGGCATGAACTTTTGAGCTTCAATACTATTTATACCAATTCCAACTATTTTTAGTGAACTATTATTTCCAAATGTGATTTTTTATTTCTGATTTTCTTTTATATTATTTTATTTTTTACATTTCTTATCATATATGCATAGAAACTGATGTCACATATCCAAAGTATATTATTTTTCCAATATTATATAGGAATACCAACAATAAATGAATTTTCATCAATATTAATTTTACCATATTACTTTTCAAGGATTCTTTTTCTTCTCTAATATTATTATATTTCTTTAGAAGTGTTATGAAGTAATCCATTGTGTAGTGTTCTGGCTGGATACAACTTCTAAAGATTTCATATATAATGTCAAATATATTTTTCCTTGAATGTTTTTTATCTTATGATGAATATAATTTTGTATATTCCTTTAATATTATGAAATTTATTCGTTTTCTTCCATTTTCACCCATTAGTTCTTGATTATTTTTATAAAGAGATATGTTGCGAAAATCATTATATTATCAATGATGGAATATTACAAAAAAATAAAAGAATATTTTTTGAAACTAGATCTTCTATAGAACTATTGTTTATCCCTATGATAAGTTTCTTTTGATTTAGTGTATATTATGAAATCTGATTTCCCCTGGTATGGGGAATCATTCATCAAGATTTTACTTATAATTTATATTTATTTTAAATAATTCTCACATCCATTCCAAACCAAATCAATACCATTATTGATACTTATATATTCTTGTTTATTAAAATTAGATGATCTTTTAAATTCATTAGATGTAGATCGTACCATATTTTTTAGATAAAATATTTTAATATATTGCGATGTTTCATCCTTCACCCCTATTTTTTTAAATTATCATTAATCTTATTCAACATATTTTTATCCTCAAAACAACGTGGTTGACCCTTACATATCTATCATTCCTTAGTAGTATATTTTTAATCAATTTCTATGAGTATTTACCACAATTCTATAAAACTCGGTTTACTATTTTTATTTCCTTTTACACATCATACATGTTTGAGATTTTTTTAATTCTTATTTTCAAATTATTTAATCAATAATCTTGAAAATTAATTGTGTTTCATTTTTTTATGAATACGACCTTGAAGTTATAATTTCATAAAATGTTTTAAATCATTTTTGTCACATTCTACTTCTTCACTACATGTGTCTTACTTTCATATAAAATAATCCATGAAGGTTATGAACTTCTCTAGAAAATAATATTTGGATAATATATTTTTAGTAGAGTCATACTATACAGGTTTACACAAAATACTTATTTTGATCCTTATGATTCACCTCTTCTTAGATTTGGTCAATTTTTTGACTTCCATATAAGTTTTACCCCACTAAATTCTATGAGGTCTTTATATTGATTTTTTAATATCATATTTTCCATTATTCTTATTTAGATATTTTATTAAAGAATTTATAATACCCCACACCGAAATCAATTGGGTTTGAGATTTAATTTGTACAAGCCCCTTCCTATCTTGAAATTACAAAAGATTTGGGGAACTATGCAATTATTTTTATCATAATCAGCTTACTTTTCTTTTTAATCACTATACCCCATTACCTCATCTTCTAGTTGTTATATTTTCAACTTACTCATAGCTTAAAAGATATATATTATTTTTGAAAGATGAAGTATTCCTCATTTCATATACAACGACAATGTTATGTACTTAATAATGTGATAAACTATCATTTTACAATAATGTAGTGATTTTAGTATCAAACCATCCATTAAAATTTCAAAAAAAATGTTTTAATCATTGTTGAAACATACTAGAAATCTCTGAATCCTCTTAGGTTGTTGACAATTTCGTTTACTTGGGTGAAGAAATCTTCACTACTCCATATTTCCACCATCATGACAGCTTTGAACAACATTCTCTAGATTTGAAGCTTTATTTAATTTACCCCAATAGTCCCCATGAAATTCATTAATGTTTTTCCATGTTTTCCTCACTATTTAGAGACCCATCACCATGAAATAATTTTTTTGGATAGGATCCTTAAAATAAAAATAAACTACTTAACAACAACATTACGATTTAATTTTTTTAGTAAATGAAATTTGAACATAACTCTCTATAGTTGGAGACCCTTTATTAGTTTTATCAATTACCTATAGGAAATGAGATATTAGATAGGTTATCATTATATTTTTCCATACATGAATTTGTTTTATTCCATATAAAATACCTATGCTATTAATTGTGTTGATATTGTCCATGATAATGAATTTAGGTTTATTTAGAGAGGTAACCTTATTATCCAATATGAATTATTGTTCAAAAGATTGTATGAACCAAAGATAAAGGAGGGGGTTGAATTAGTGGTTATATTTTTTAATTTCAATACACATGAAGTCAACCTATAATTTTATAAGTTTTTTTATCATCTGAACATTATAACTAAACCTCACCCACATGAAATTAAAATGAAATAATTCAAGGAAATCGTGTTTTTACATGGGTTAATCCTAATGAGTGAACATATCCTCTTCCATGTCGACTCTCATCAATATATAGATATATTCAATATTAAAAAAGTGAATAAAAATAATTCAACTCCAATCAATATGCTTCTATTTTCAGATAAGACATTTTTCTATTTCTAACTAGTTAAATGGGTTTTTTATTATTCCAAGTTAGTAAAATATTAAAAATAGTAATTATTCTTAGTTTAAAATATTTATTGAATTAAATATTTAAAACAATATTAACATGATGATATAATTCTTGTATCTCAACTCCAAATTCTATTAGAAGTTGAAACAATCATCCTAGAACAAGGATTATTGAAATAAAAACTCTCCTTCTAAAATTATGGTTTACAAAATATCGTTGATTGCCCTCACATATAGTGTTTATTAACTCATAAAAATAAAAAAAATCCATTACATAAAATGAAGTAAAATTCCTATTTATATAGTCCTCGATATCCAAAACAAATAGGAGATACATAGACTTTATACTCCTAAAATATCACATGTTTAAAAATCTCATTTAGAACCTTAAAATATTCATAAAAAAATTATATAAAACATAATTTTTTTGAAATAAAATTTTAATTCAACATTTTAGATTGTCCAAAGAAATTGTTTCTATAATATAAAACTTAATTTAAGGAATATTGAACATTTATCATCTTGATAAACATAATAAAAATTAATTAACTTTAAAAACTACAATTTTTATCTGGTATATTTTGTTAAATGTTCTTCCAATTTATAATATTATTGAATTTTGAATATTGTTATACATTTATTCCATTTCAAACAATTATTTTGATAAACATAATATATTATATAATGAAACTATGTTTTCTTGATAAAAATCCTTTAGTTTCTCTTCAATTTTCTGTCTTCCATTTACTCTTCATTTAAATAATCATTCTACCAACTTTTTTATTCTCAAACATTTGTTGTCTATTTAATTTAATTCAGTAACAAAATCTATTATATAATAGGGTAGATTATGCTTCTGATGAACACAATAGATTACATGATATATTATTTATAAAATTATTAACACAGTCTTGTTCTAGTGATTTAGATTCCCTTATAGCCAAATTTTCCATGTTCTGATAACTATACTATCAAAAGAACCATCCTTTTTATAGAGTATTCTGAAAATTATAATCTTTACTATAATTCCTATAAAAATCCAACCTCAATAGAAACCTTCATCTAGTATGGTAATTGGATCAAAGAAAATCACTTTATATTGAACATGAAACTCTGTTATGTGAAATATTTTTCTTTCTAGGATTATCATCTTTACTAATAATATAAAATAGTTCACATACATTAAGTTGATATCAAATAAAGCAGCATTAAAACATAAAAATGGATATTGAATTTAAAAAAGGATAATGTTTCTATATAGGAATTATCATTTTGGGATATAAATTTTTCATGAATAAATAATGAAAATATTCATTCCTAAAGACTATGGATGATGGAGGTCAATAAAACACTAATGTTTATAAGGTACAATATTTTAATCTGTGTTTATGAGAATTAATTTTATGGATGTGAGCCAAAATTTTGTGAGGAAGTTATAATTGTAGGATAATTAATATAATCAAATTATCAAAATATATTACTTATTCATGTGAATTGAATTGATTAAAAATATAATGATTTATACTCCCTTAAATTAGTATCTACATTAGTGGAGAAACAAGTGAAATTTTCATTTATTAATTGTATTATATTTTATTTTATATGGAATTTATGGTTGAGATATATCCACGTTCTTTAACTAATCATGTGAGTATGTTTTGGAATATAACTAATGTGTGAAAAAAGGATTTAAATCAACACTCTAATTACTCTACTTAATATATTACTTTATGATCCTAAAAACCCATATTAGTGCACTGGTTTTGGTTGTGGATTTAATCTAAAATTGAAAAATATTATGGCACTAAAAAATCATTTAGGAATTATGACATTGAATATATAAAATTTACAATTATTTAAAAATAATATGCAGTACTACTTAAAATATACTAATACCGATATTCATAGGTTGTAGTTTATGAAACAATTATTGGGGACCTTTAAAGTAGACACTTCATTGAAAAAATGTTTCAAGGAGTTGGATGATGATTCTAAATTAAAAAATACCAATTTGGACAAATGCTAAATATAGTGTAAATGAATGTAATGTAATGAATATATTTGTAAAATAGATGGATGAATTTTATTAATATATGTAATTGTGATTCAAAAAAATTAGTGAAACTCAAAATTATATGGAACATGTAATATAAAATGACATTACACTAGATGGAATATATTGAGACACTATTCAATAAATTAAATTTAATAATAGAGTATGTATGAGGGCATAGTGAATATATTAAACACATGATAATTGTGAATAAGCTTTTAGGAATATAACCTTGGTAGTTTAATCAAGGAATTTTAGTGATTCAGGAAATGGATTAAATGATGACAATTTTAGATGACATGAAAATAAATATCATGAAATTTCAATAAGAATAAATTATTTCAAACCTTTGTGGGAGGAAAAGAAATATGTAATGGAATTGAATGCTATGAAAAACCTTAATATAGAATATAACCTTAAAGACAATGAATCCGAGTAGTTATTGTCTTCACAATAATTTAATCTCCAAATTTTAAAAATTTATATTCAAAGGAAGATATCAACTCACATGAGCTCATTATAAAAAGGATTTACATATCACCAATAAATATCCAAATAATTATTTAGATGAATAAGATTAAGTGAAGGATCCAAATAGAATCTTCAAAAATAAGGGTGATAGAATAATTAATTGTAATGATTTTACTCATAGGAAAACCTTTATTTCTAATGAAAAAGAATCTTTAAATTAAAATAATGTTAATGAGATTGAAAATTTCATAGGTGAAATTGTGGTTTTCGAAATTTATTGGTATAGAGCTTAAATAAAGTTAATAAATTGTGTTGAAAAATAATTCAAGGAATTTATACAATTATAATAATAGGAGATTGATATCTTTAATGATGAAGCTTTGTAACACAAATATGACATTCCAAAAAAAGATACATTATATATTAAAATAAAATTAGAATAATATGACTGAATCATTGATTTTTTGATAACCATAATTAATGATGAGTGCAATATCATATGTGATAAGAATGTTCAGGTCATTGAGACTTGAATATAGTATAATAATAAAATATGACACTATACTCCAAAAATGATTTTTTTAATTAATAAATTTGGAAGAATATGTAATTTTAAAGATAATGAAAAGGTCATAAAATCCTCAATAAATATGGAGGAGGGTCTAAGAAAATATTGAAAAAATAATTATGGAAAAAATACATGGATATTGAAAAATGATTCATATTCTAAAGTAAAATATTTGATAAAATATTCTACAAATGACACATATTTTGGTGTATTTTAATGATAGAGGTGTTGGTATGGTCCAAGGGGTCCATATTTGGAAACCAAGTAGGATACTATGACATATAGAATTTATGAATGATGTCATTGGGTAACTTAGTAGCATATACTAGGTACATTTTAAACCCATTGGGTGAGGCAATAACCCTTAAAAAGATATAGAGTTCCTAATTACCCTGGGGTGGCTACATAGTGGGGTACCCAATTCACAATAGAGATTGGGTGGGTACCAGATACACCTATATTTTTATTAATTATTTAATTAAATATTTAATTATTATTAAGTTTTATTAAAATAACATCCCCACTTATTTTATTATTCCAATAGTTCCTCGACACCCTATTCCCCTTTCTCTATGCTCACATATTCAAAATGTTGGTTCTCTACTATCCATTATAGGATTTAAGTGTTAATTGTATCAAGGTGGTTTAATGGCCAATTATAACACTACCATTTTATCTTATCCATGTATTTATTTCCATATCAAAATTCTTCATTGGTTATTCCTAATTTAAATGATTATGTCATTTTTTTGTGATCTTTACCATTTAAGGTTGAACAAGACTACAATATCCAATGAAACACCACACATTCTTATAAGGTCGGTGGTTCTGATACATTCTCAATGGTTTATACATGTTTTTATATTATTTTTTATATGTGGTCACACTACTTATGTGTGATTGACCTAAAATAATTTGGAATTGGTTCCCTTATAACCACATGCATAATATATATTTTTTTATATCTATGATATACCATCCATGAATTTTTCTTGGATTTTTCAGTCACCAATAACTGTGTTATATAAATAAAAAGAGTCATATTATATAATCAAAACAAAATGTTGTTTCCATTGATTTTTTATGGTATATTCGACCATGTTAGGTGTTTATTATCCTTCTTTATGTCGGATGTTCTCACTCACCTTACGAGATAGATGGTTTTGGATATTTGTGAGTATTGGGAGTTGATTTTAATCCAATTTTGGTATATTGATTTTTTTTATGTTGTTTTTTCATCTCTTTTAAATTAATTGGATCCTATAAAGACCATACCATGTGTTAGAATTAGATTTTGATTTGTATGAGAAGACGAAACCATTGGAAATTCTTTTGGCATGGCTGTTGTACCTAACTATAAATCCATTAATAAATTTTTATGTTATAAACCATTAAGTATTGATGTCAGATGTTAGGAAACCGATGTATTGAGACTGAGATGGATCTAGGTCATCTTTTCTTTGTTATTATTTCTTATTGTGATAAGGATCGAGATGATGGTGATATGAGAAAATTATAAAATCATGGAAACTATTATGTATTTTCTTCCTACTAATATAAACTAATATTAAGATCCATGGTGGATAATATAAATCTAGAACTATGATCATTTTCTTATTGGACGTATTATTATCCCAATAAGTGGTCGAGATAACCATGAGGTGAGAGTTTATTTATTGGTAACCACTGTTTTTGTTATATAAAAATCGACATGTTTTGATTGAGATACCAAGGGTTGAGATATTTATTTCCATTCTATGATTTCTTATTTATCGTATATTATGTTTTTCTTAGGTTAAGAATCATGAGAGATAGCAATTTATTGGTTAGGGAAATATATTCCAATTACATTAAAACATTGTCTTATTGTCAACATGCTTACAAGATAAAGTTGATAAGGATATGCTGCCACCATTTTTCTGAAATTATAAATTTTTTATGGTCAATATGGATAAGGATTGTGACTAATACAAGAAACATTCAACAATTCCATTATATTTACATTATCATATTTTTTTTTCAATAAACATTATGTGGGGAAAATGTTATAGGATTAGTAACATACTGCCCTTTTATCCTTATAAGTCTATTAGGATACGTTTAAAAACTCCATAAAACTAGACATAATAATAATGGTCATACAATGGGTGTATTATTGAGTGATTAAGGGTGTAAAATTTATTATTGTAATTATTATTCATTATTTGATCATATCACATAATTAATTGACTTATACATTGTGGTTTGTTTCAGGAAAACCATTTATAATGGCCTACTGAGTTATAATCACACCATGCTTAGGTGACATGGTACTCAAACATACCATATGTTTCTTGATCCATGTAAGTGAAGTAACCACATTTCTTTGGATTGATAATATATGGATTATGGGTTGGAGATATAAGGAATAAAACTGTGAGGAATTGGATCTAGTTGATAGATTTCAATAATTGTTTTCTTATTTTAGACCCTTCTATATATGTGATTCGTAAAAGAGTTTCTTTTTATATCTATTTGTGTTGTGTAAAATTATAATAGCTCATTTTTTTACAACATGTGTGTTTTTATTTAAATAAAAACTATTATTTATTTGTGATATCCACCTTTAGAACACTTTAATATTGTGGTGTCTATTTATATATTGTGTTTTCATTTATTTATAGTAATATATAAAAGGGAAGAATTAGTCTATATAGAGACCAATACTTATACCCATATAATTTATTGATTTTAAACATAACCTTATATTAATTAAAATCCAATCATCATGAGGCCTAGTTTATTTGGAATATTTGGTTCACAATATAGTAATGTCGTGATAAAATTAAACATTTTTATTTTATTTTCCATAATGAGATACTAAACCCTTTTTATATTCTAAAATTACATGGGATATCCAAGAGAATACATCAACAAAGGGGGTGGTCTAAATAACCTTGTAAGGAAATAAACATGGAAAAATAGAATTACATGTGAGTTAAATGTATGAAATTATATAATAAATTTAAAGGAACCTAATTAATTTAAATTAAAAATAAAATAAATAACATGGTATAATATGATTATGGTAATTTAGGAAATTTGATAGAATAATATAACATTACATAAACATGAGTCAAGTATAATATCCTAGAAAATATCATAGGGAGAATAATGTCACTTAATGTAATATGTTTACTAACTATTCCCAAACATGACATCTCATGAGACTATAACAATACATGAATAATTACAGTAATATTTTGGAACATCTTTCATAACGTGTTCATGTTATATGTGTCCCATATAAATGAATTCAATCATAATACATAATATAAGAATTACCCATGGAAATAAAATGAGTTTCATAAACTTCTATCATGTCATAATAAAAGTAAATTTAATAAGGAATGTATTTAAAATATGAGTATAATAATTTTCTTAAGCCATTAAATGAATGTATAATGAAGTTGGTAAACATTTAAGAGACACATATAAATAATTTATAAGCATTACATAATATCACATGTTGTTTTTTTCTTAATTGCACTACTATTAGAGACACTCTTAAGTAAAATAAACCATTTCACTTTGGAAAATAAATTTTGAAAATCAAAAATTTTCTTAATATTAGGAAAAAACATTCTTCACAATGAAAATCATAATATTATAAAGGAAGATTCAAATATTTTAATTTTTCTAACAGTGGGTAATTCTGTACTTGTGTAGTATGTTAAAACAAATATTCTTGTAACATTATTGTAAGAAATGTCAAAAGTACCATGTTTGAAAAATTATAGGAAGAATAAATTTAAAAACAATTATAATAAAATCAATGGAAAAATGATTTTAAAAAATCATAGGAAAATATTACAACATTTATTAAAACATTTAATAAAATATGGGCATGTATGACAATGGGTTTTCGACCGAAGTGAGAAATGCAGTTGGTTTTCCACAAAAATAATTTATTTGATATGTTTAAGTACCGGTGACTGTAAAATGGTGTTATTACATTAAGAGTTCCTAAATAAAAATAGGATAATATAATGTAAATTATATTATATACAATAATAAAAAAATTAATGTAAATTCAAGAAAAAACAATCATGAATAAGTTGTGATTGAAGTATACAACCTCACCACGTCGATAGATTTTGAATCAGAGACACCGTGAATAAAAAATTTAAATTTTAACTTAATATTACTTGAATTATTATGGATTCATGAAATAATATTTAAAATGTATGTATATTAACCCATTAAATAAAATTAGTTGTATAAAATAACATGCATCTCAAAAGATAGAGTTTTGGGATGGAAACCATTTCCTCGAGTATAGGCTTGTCGTTTATATATTTTATCTCATTTATAATAAACCAATATCAACTATTTTTTACATAATTTTTCCTGAATTAATAAAATATAATTAAACCATTTACTTTAAATATCTTGATGTTGTATTTACTAACATAGTCAGTTATATCCACTCCAAGTGTTTTGAGGATTCTCTTTTAATAATTTCAAAATTGAATAGGTGTGTTGATTGCAGTCAAGGGGATAACAGTTCAATCATATAAATATTAATAATACATAAATAATAATCAGTTCTGCAGATTAATTACACTTTTAAATATAACCTTGTGTTCTTTTTTCTCAAAATTGAATAATGTTACAAGCTTGAAGAGTGTAGGTCGTAGGCACACATGAATAACATTTCCTTTTTTAAACGATCATGATGGAAATAAATTAAGGGTTATTTAATGTTTATTTATTGAACATAATATCAAAAAAATTACTATTTCATTAAATAAACTTACATATATAATCTAAGTCTTGCATTATTAAAAAGAACAATCATGTCACCTTGTGAGAAGATTGTTTGTCATACATGATAATTGTGTTATCATTTTTCAATGGATGTTAAGGTAATAATGTCTATGTTATATTAACATTCTGGAATAAATAATATGCAATTAATATATTATATAAATATTAAATAATTAAATATTACCTTCCATGTAAAACATAAATGAAAAATGAATCTCATCGCTTCGTGAGTCGATAGTTCATCGTACACATGGGTGGTATTATCACATTCCCTATGAGTTGGAAACTGAGAAGAATGTGATATAATAATTACATAACTCTAATCATATTATAAATATAATATATAACCATTAAATATATAATTATATCAATTCAAGAGAAGTTAAAATGGAAAAAAATTATTTTGGTTTATGAGGATATAGTCCACCGTACACATGATCAACATTTTATTTTCCCATTTGAAAGAGGAGGAGATGGTTTTATCTCATTAATTTAATATAAAAAAAATATTATTATGTGTAAGATAATAATTTTAATATATAATAATGGTTTACTAATACTTAAAGTTTCTGTAAGGAGAAATAAAATAAAATTCTTAGTTAATGATGTAGCCTCTTCTTTGAATGACTTCATTATGTTTGCACCAAAAGGCTTCTTAGGATGGATTTCTGATCAAACTAAGGATTATTAGATGAGGGGAGGCATGTAAAAATGTTTTTTTGGTATCTATTTTTATAAAAAATATTGTTTCAAGTGAAAGGATTATATTAGAGGGGTTTAACTTTTATGAGTGGGGAAGGGGACACATTTGGAATTTTTGAAAAGAAGAACTACACAAACATTTTTCGACTTCAAAAAGGCTCTAAAATGTATCATTTTCAATAAATATAAGATATAATGTTGAAATAGAACCATAAAATATTTATTATACTAATTTTGTTCATTTTAAAGCATTATTTATTTAGTTTAGTCCCTGAAATTTTCATTTTTAACTTAATCTTGGTATTTATGTTATAATGTTTTCACTATTCGTTATAGTAAAAAAATATTGTTTCATATATTTGATATTAAAATAAATTTTGATTAATAATATTGAATACATTTTTCATAATTAAAATCTCAAAGGGGTGTAATTTGATTTATATTTAAACCCATAGAGGTGTCGAAAAAACATGTTTTCACGAAAAGAATTTTTCATGAATAAGATGATCTTATAACAACTATATAATATTTAATCACAATTAAATGAATTTGAATTTAACATTATCTATATATATATAGTATAAATTTAATATTAATAATGCCTCACTATAGGGTTTTTTAATTATTTTAATTAGAGAATCATTATGATCTTCCAAATAGTCAATATAAAAAAGTGCATTGAAGTTTAAGAATAAAATTTTACTGAAATCCTGTAAAAATAAAATTTAAATATAATTAAATTGATTTAAAATATTAAATATAATATTTTTATTAGATTGAGATAAAATTATAAGAATAATTATACATTTAAATTACTCAAATTTTTAAATGTAATGACATTTTATTAATAATCAGTATATTCACTAGTCATGAAAAAAAATATGAAAAATCAAAAAATTTAACCCCATTATAATATTTATATGCTGATTTAAAAAATTAGGATCACTTTATAAAAAAATATCATAAAGTCTCAAAAATTATTTACAATGTTTTCTCTCAAAATCATATTTGATGGAAATAAATTATTATTATTATAATTAAATATATTTATTAATGTTGAGTTCTTATTAGTTAATAATTTTAAAATAAATTTATATTGAGTTGGACCTTTATATATTATTTCATAATTTATTTAATAATATTATTACCTTCCAGTTTAAAATATAGGTTATACCATTATTATTTAAATATTAATATTTTAATATTATATCATAGTTTCTTTAAACATTGCGTTGCGTGTTGAAAATACTACTGATCATAGTTTTACATTGAAATATTGTGGTGTTCCATTCAAACACATTAAATAAATTTCTTCCATTTGTTTTATAATTTCACTTTATAATTAAGTTTTTAACATTTGAAAATTCCTTTGTGGGAAATTCACTTCATAATAGGGTTAATAAATATTTCTCTTGAAAAGAGGTAAAGAGAAATATAATGGTTATCACATAAATAGGTTTCCAAATAGGATAAAATTGGTAAAAAATGAAAACATGTAATTATTAATAAGTAACATTTAGAAGATAACGTTATACCTTTTTTAAGAGAAAAGGGACCATCTATTTATCCTGAATGAATAAAAGTTTTATTTGAAGATCTATTTCCAAAAGTTGAGGTGTTTTTTTAGTACCAAAATAGAGAGCACCTTAAAAATTACACTCTTGATATAGTTTTGTTTCCCAAATAAAATTCCGTCCTTTCATAGTGATTTGATTAACTTCCACATCACCATTCACTCTAAAGAATGAATAACAAATATAAGATTTTTATTCCTTAGTCACTAAAAATAACTTCAAACGGCTAATAAGATCCACAAAAGAGTAACAAGTTATTTTTCCTATATTTATAAAAACGAAAATGGTTTTCATAGGGTAAGGTAATTTCAAAAATGAATATTGTTATATTAATCTATAAAATTTAATAATAAAACCAATGGTTTTACATAGAAAATTCTATTTCCAAGTAACCGTACTATTTATTGTCTTGAGGAGTTAGTTTTTTGGGATGTGGCTATTTATGATCCCAATTCTCAATTTTGGAAATATAATAAATCTAATTGAATTTAGATCATAGAATATTCATTTAAAATATTGATTTAATATTATTAAATTATATGTGGTAATTATGTTTACCTTTCTAAATGTAGAATTTTTATCATTATTCATGTATATAGAATTTCCTTACCTTGTTTATTCCACAAATAACCATAAATACACTTTTATTCGACATGTATTGTCATGACCCATCCCTCGGGGCCCGTGCCATGACTACCCCAAGACCACCTTCCATAGGCTAGGGGTTGTCGACAAGAACCGAAAGGCATATTCCCTAAAACCAATAAGGCATCACCTTTATATCCTTTAAACACACGCAACGAAGCACACACCATGATACGAAAATGAGTAAATTGAATAGTAAATAGAATGAGTATAGTAAGTAAAAGTGGCCAAAATACAAGACCAACTGGAAAGTACGAAAAAAAATAAAAGCAAAATTAATCTAAAATGACTCCTGTGAACACCCGCCAAGGATCCTATCTAAAGGGTAGGTACAGCTCTTGAATGGCCATCTCTACGGTACGCCTTGTCTAATGTCCACCTTTGAGCTACCTCTAGTCCTGGTACCCTCTTCCTCAATCAGCGATGCCCGTCATCTACACAAAACACAATAATGTGCAGGCATAGCCTGTGAAGGGGTGAGTATAACAATACTCAATAGGGACCACGAGACCCTCAAGGTCTCACAAAATCCACAAAGGATTAACCCCAAAGCATGAAAACAACGGACAACCCTACTTAGGTATATGCTCATTCATATACCAAAGTTATCAAATAAACCCTTATCAATCATGAGTAAACACAAGGCCAAACTCATTACCCCAAATCTCAATAGTTCCACATAGGAAGGAATACCACGAAGATAAGTACCACAAAGTTACACCACAGAGAAGAATACCACAAAGGTATCACCATGAAGGTAAGGACATAGCTCATACCATGTATAACTTAGGTACAGTAGTAGAGATGTTTAGATGTTACTATTGAACCATCTTACTCTGTTAAGAGGCAGACTAACGTAGGATCCTAAATCATCATCAGACCCACATAGGATCCTAGTACATCATCAAACCCACACACGATCCTATAACATAATAACACGCACACATGATCCTAGTACATCGTCAGACCCACACAGGATCCTAGTATATCAATAAACCCACACAGGATCCTAGTACAACAGACCTATGAAGGATCCCAGGGTAGTCCTGCATGGATTCCTAGAGAAGATCCATGTGGGACCCTCAAACATGGACCCATTTAGGCTCCCAAAGCACAGACCCACTTATGATTTGTTTCTCATGTTATACACAACTACAGGGATACCGCACTAAACTCGGTTGTCTCCAGGAGGGTCCTCTCCTCAAGCTACTGGTCGATACTCTTACTTCCACGATGTCCCACAATGAAGTATCTCAAAGGATTTCCACCACATAGGGGTCTCAATGGAATAGATGGTGTGTCAAATGGACGCTCGGTCTACATGTTTTTAGGATTTTAGTTCTGATGGCCCTGTTAGATATGGGCTCGATTCAACCCAACCATACCCCAACTTTATCCCAATCTTATGTGGGGTATACTAAAAGGACCATCTCACTCAAAGGATTCTGGTTCCCTAGATGGTTTGTCAAACAGATGCTCGTAGCACAAGATATGGCTGATAGAACATATAGGGTCGAAACTGGACCAGGTATGGTATGACCCGGTAGGACCAACACGGCCCGACCCGGGTCTGGCCCTAGGTTCGACCTGCCTAACAGAATTCAACCCAACCCACGCTGGGAGGCCCGTCCTGGCAACATGCAGGGGGGGGTTGATTTTCCCCCCACCCGCTTTCAATCACCGAATGGTCGAAACCGTTCGGTCACCAGGCATCACACGAGACCCATTGCAGGTCCCACACGGTAAAGATTGGCCGACCGAAATGACCGACCCTTTTCTTTTCCCTACAGTGCATCGTGCGCTTCCCCTCCATGGCTAGCTAAATGCTGTCCACCGTCCACCATTCACTACGGCCAAGAGGGAAACTACCACTTGTTCCGATGACATGGTCGCGTGTCGTGCCTTCGTCGATGGCTGGCTCGACCGACCGCCCTCTGTAACACACCGAGATTTTTTGAGAAATATTATTTTTAATTTCATTGATGTCTTGTGTTGTATGCTACACCAAGATTATCATACACCATATAAAACACCATATTAGCTTGTAGTATACGCAACACTATTTTTTGGTTGTGTTACTCGCAAGAGAAACCTTCCTCGATAGATTGCATTGTATGCAATACCGAGTTTCACTAAACAACGATATGTTATTAAAATATTTTATAAACTAGCCATTATGAATAGTAATAAACACTTTTTGAAATTTTATAAATGTTATCTTTCAAAATCGACTTCATTTTAGGATTTGGAATATCGAAATTATCCTAGGGTGAATTTTTGGTATTTTTCTGAAATTTTTCAATTTTTGATGAATAATGAAAACACTAAGTTATTGGTTAAAACCGACTTTTTATTTATATAATCAGTTATTTTATTTAGATTTATTTTACATAAAAATAAATACATAATACCGATATAAGTTCAATGTAATTCATTGGAGTCATTCTATAATAATTTCTGATATATAGAAAAATTATTGAACTTTTTACCGTCTTTTACCCACCTCCTAGGAGCATTTTAGAATTTACATAAAACGAAATTTTACTGCTTCTGTGAGTTGGATTTTAAAAATCTGAGAGACACGGTTGATATTAGTAAGTAAAATGTGGTTTAATAAGATAAAAATATTTTTTGTCAAATAGTAACTTTTTAATTTTATTTACTGAAGTTAAAAGTGAATAGGGTAATTAATGTTAAAAATTATTTTATTATTACCATAAAATATGTCCTAATTCTATTTGATAAATTTAATTTGACCAAAAACAACCTTATGAATACAATATTACCCTTTAGGTCCACTTGGAATAGATTTGAACATTCATTATTATTTTATTTAAAGAATAGTTAAAATAGTTAAAATCATAGTTCAATAACTAAAATATTGTTAATATAGGGTTATACATAAGATAAATTCGACTATAAATATTCATTAGAAAGATAAAAATGATTTAACACATAACGGTATTTTTTTATGTTTTTTAGACATCATATAATTTAATTTATTTATGACACAATGATGATTTAGTAATTAACTTATTAATGAAATATAAACATGATTGATATTATAAATACCCAAATAAATTTAATTTGAAACTTTTTATTAATTAAACTAATTTTATAGGTTAATATATCTTATTAGGGTTGGTTATATGAATTTTTTTCGAAGTAATAATGCAAATATAAATTTAGAAAAAACAAAATACCAAATAGTGTCAAAATTGACATAAAAGAGTTTTTAAAGAAAAAATTATATTATTAATTGATATAATGGTCCTAAAATTATGATATTCAATCAAACGACTTATATAATAATATATATGACATTAATGAAACAATTTGGGATCTATTGGATGTTTATAGTATGTTTATTAAACATATAGTGTAAGAATACAAGAAGACACGGTAAAAGTTAAATTATTTAACTTAGAGTTAAATCTAAATGATAAGGTTAAAATGATAAGATAAACTTGTCTAAAACCTATTTTATGAGATTATATAGACCCATACCCACCCTAGACTCGATATAAGTCACTTTAGAAACATTATAAACCGAATATGAATTTATTATAAAATATTTTTTTAAGTTTTTCCTAAGGTGCCTCTCACCTCTCTTTTAAAAGGGCACTCCCCCTTCTCTCTAATTCACACATCCAAATCCATTTGGATCACCAATCCCTTGACCTAATACTCTCTCAACTGTTCTACCTTAATTTTATAGGCATTAATTTAGTCAAAAATCCAACCTATAGATCCCTTTTGATCAAATTAAAAGGACGAATCCGAAGAAGAGGTAGATATCTCATCACCTATTTCAAGTTCCCTTTTTCTTCCACTTCCTCCTTTGTTGTTGTTTTCTTTATAAAATAATAACTACAGTATATTCTATATATTGTGATGTTATTATAAAAATTTTACAACCATATTAGTTATTTTATCTATCCTATGAATGAAAAATTCACAACATGTGCGTACGTAAGACTTCCCATCTCCACGTCATGGTATAGTTTGTAATTCAAACATTTCATCATTTGGATGGGTATAATAATGAGTATAAATGATATAAATAATTAATATAACATTATTATGATTTTTTATATATGATATACCATCCAATTATATATGATTCTAATATCAAAAGAATTATATTGTCGCTCATGCGTACATACAGACTACCGCCTCCACGAACATGATGAGATTCATTTTCCATGATTAACCATTCAAGTATGATTATAAAGTATATATAATAAATAATCATGAAAGGTATTACATAATATTTATAATGGATTTATGTACATATATGTTTCATTTACTTAATTCCATTCAATTCATTATGGAAATGAAAATGGCGTTCATGCGTACGTACGGCCTACCGTCTCCATGAACGGTGTATTTCATTCCATTTATCGATCTATTATATATATTTATATACTGAATATATATTATATATAAATCATATATCAAATTATTCAATTATGTAAATCAGGATATAAGTAAAAATATCAAGATCAATAAGTCGAAACACGTACGATAAATGAAACGATTTTTACCCAAAACGATGCTTTGACATGGAATTTACTAAAGAACGAGTAATATAAAGTCCTATGTGAATCATATACGCTATCATAAATATTATTATGGTTATTTTACTAGATAATAATATGTTTAAACCCACTATACAGGAGTGTCATACACTTAAGAAAGAAATTGGACATAAGGTAATGGATAATTTTGCAAATCTCATTTTTTTCGAGATTGCTTATACGTAAGAATTTTCTGGGGTTATATTTTCCATCCATGTCCATAAAAATTTTTTTCATAAAGTTTTTAATAATATTACATGTATTTTAAAAGTCATTTTTACCCCTATTTGACTTTTACATTGTATTATGGAAGGAATCTTTCTTTTTTTACCATACGATGAACTTTTTGACTTTTCCGGCAAAAGTACAAGGATAATGTTTTTTAACATATACGGCATGAACGGATTTTTAATGTTTCATAACGCCTAATTTTCATAAATATTATTCTAAAATATTTCATGATTATTTTCAACAAAATCCTTTTATTTTAAAATTTAATGGCATTTTGGGAAAATAAAATTATTTTGAAGACGAAAGGATATTTTTCATCAAGAATTCATTTCAAGTGTTTTTTCAAAACTATTTTCCATCTAAGATGAAATTATTTAGTATGATTATGTTTCAAGTATAATGTCTCTATTATTTATATTGTTTTATTCTTGTTATGATGAAATTATATCCATTTGTTTTATATGGATTATGTTATGATTGGAAGATTTTTATGAAACCCATTTTATTCTTTGGGTTATGATGAATGATTTATGTTTATTTTGTGGCACAAGAAAGAATGATTTAATTTTGAGATGGGTGGGACCTATATCTCCCTATAATGAATTGGGTAAAGATTTATATCTCATGTAATAGACATGGATGGAATGGCAAGTGAATCTGGTTTAGTAATATAGGGTAGGAACGACATGTAAACCCAATTCAGTAATGGACTTTGTCCACTATGATGGTATTGGAAGAAATGCCTTGGATAATATGGAAATCATAACATGTGATTAATGGTTCCCACAATTGCATGTTTTATTCCCATGCTATTTTATCATGATTAATGTTACTTTATGATCTATGCCTTATGTACTTCCATGATTGATTTCAGAAATCTATATCTTGATGTTTGAACATTATGTTCATGTTTTTATGTTCAAATGTATATGGTTTGTTTTATTTTCTCCATGCTTTCCCTTAATGAGAATTTGAGCTCATCCTTTTTATGTCTTTTCCCTAGGATATAAATAAAGGTTTTATGTAAGAAAAAAGTGACAATTCTTATTGGAGATGTTGAAGATCTTTCACCATGATTAGAAGATTATGTTCTGAGTTTCCAAAGACACTAAAATATTACGGTCCATGGGTGTCTGTTTTTGTTATGTTTTAAGTATTCTGAAAAATTAATGTAATTTCTGTGTAAATCAAGTGTGGGTCTCTACAGTTGGTATCAGAGGAAAGGTTTAGTTAACCTTTGTAAACTAGGATGTGAAAATTTTAGAGAAATCCCTAGAGATATTTCTATGGTATATCTAGGGTTGTCTCTAAGGTTATGTATAAGTATAGGTCATAACCCTTTAATTACTATAAGGATCGTAGAATTAAACCTAAGATGATAGAGATTGAAAGTACTCCCCTTGATTTTGTTATTTTCCTAGTATTATTTTTTCCTCTTACAATATTTTTTTTGGGTTTTTGATAATGGTTAGAACCCGAAGGAACCATGTAAATGATCAATGCACTGGACAATTCAATTATTGTACTCATGAAAAAACCAAAGTTATGGGAGATAGAGTGAAAAATCTTATTTCTATACTTATACAAGATATGAATCATTATGGACTTCCAAATGAGTTGAGAAAGGAACAATAGTCTATTGAGTCCTTCATGAGGAAACGCCCACCTTCTTTTAGTGGGTCTTGTGATCTACTTGTTCCAAAACAATGGATTAGTACCATTGAAATGATATTTTTGATACTTCTCTATTCAAAGCATGAAAAAATCATTTTCCTCTTCACTAGTTAGAAGGTGAAGCAGAACAGTGGTGGAATCTAGTTAAAAATACAAGACCCCAAGATGAAATTGGATCCATGGAATGAGAAGAGTTCAAGAACTTGTTTTTCAATAATTAATACCATCATATTCTTCAAACAAAGTTGGAAAAGGAGTTCCTTGAGCTTTAGAAAAAGGATGATGAATCTTTTGGTATATACTGGGAGAATTTTACAAGGCTTTCAAGGTATGCATCTGGCTTTATCATCCAACCTGAAAGTAATGTTGGTTAATTCTTCAGTGGCTTAAAACCAAGTTTGCGAAGGTCATTAACTATTATAGACATCAGTAGCTATGAATAAATTGTGCATTGTGCAATCAAGGTAGAACTGGAAGTTGGTGTAACATATCCATCTCATGGTTTTGACAAGAAACGAAATTTGGAGTTGAAGGAAAAATCTCAAAACTCAGGTGAAAAGTAGAAAAATGTTTCGTTATGCTCAAAGTGTGGAAAGAAGCATGGTGGAGATTGTCTTAAAGGGACTAGAAAAGGTTTTAAGTGTGGAAAAGAAGGCCATCGAGCAGCTGAGTGCCAAATTAATGGGAAAAAGGTTACTAATTATGTGAATAGAGAAAAGACTACAGATAATGCACCACCAACACATCAATGATTCAAGTGAAAAGAAATGGGGCATTATGCTACACAATGCCCTAATTGAAGGGTTAATGATGATCAACATCGACAACATCTCAAGGAAAAGGGCAATGGGAAGTAACATGAGATCACTATTGGCAATGTTGAATATGAAAATGAAGTTGTGGAATGATTAAGTGTTTATGTAATGAGATTTCAAAATAGTATCATGGAATATCATTTATAGTATCGTGGAATTTTGGAATATTTATGTATTGGTTTTCAATAATGGTATGGTACTGGTAACCGTGAATAGTGATTGAAATATTTTTGGAAAGATGATGATATGCACATAATGAAGGGATAAGGAGAACATAATATGTTTGATAGTATTAATGAGCTCATGACTGATATAAGGATGAAGTGATATCATGGTTTGAGTATATAATTTTTTTGAAATTTTGGTATGTGGAATGAGTTAACTTTTGACAGCATTCATGTTCTCACTAAAGTTCAATGGGTATTCATTTTTCAAGATAATACATGATTAAGTTATTCACATGTTTGGAATGTGACCAACAACAAGATATATCATATGATATTTGGGGGACAAATGAAAGAATTCACATTCTCAGTAAATGAAATTTCTAGTAATCAGGCCGAAGTATTTTTGATAAGTCTAAAGGTTGGAATGGATTAATTTAGACTTCATAAGTATTTATTATGGTTATAGATTTTTTATTTTATTTCTGAAATATTATAATATTATAGTTTTAGAAAAAGGACAACCCGTAGGATGGGTGACAACCCGTCACGTCAGACAAGGATGCTGGAATCAAACCCACAACTGTTGTCTGATAGGCGTTTATCACCTACCAATGTCCTACAAGAAGTCCTTGTTTAGTAGAAATTAGTTTTATTTTATTCAGTGGTATAATAGATGAAGTATAAGTCTATTTTTGGAACCATATACGATAAATCTCAACATAGATGGACTTATTTATATTTAATAACCTTTTATAACCTTTTGTTTGAGACAAATGGAATGACATATCATTCTATCACATGATCTACTATCACTTCACGAAAGAAAAATTCAACTTCATTTCGTTAAGAGAAGAGGTGGAAATTGTTCAAGGAATGACCAATAGTGAGATTATACCAAAATCAATTGAGTATTTCTTCTTATTCCAAATTTTTTCTACTTTACAGAAATGATATTGAAAAAAAACGTTTCCCTAGATGGTACCTTAGATCATCATGAATTTATGGATTTATGATTGTTGGTATTTTCATAGCCATGTTCTCTACCACTCTCTATCAGAGCATAATGGTTAGATTTCTCTTCCATATAAATATTTTCACCTATGTTCTTCTATATGGAAACCAGTGATGAGTTAATTTGGGTAACCGTTATGTTTCATTTTAAAATTAAGTTTTAGTATTCCTTTTTACGATGTAGGTTTCTATTAATGAAACTTTCAAGTAGTAAACCATTTATAACCATGATGACTTTCAAGGGTGAAATTCATTTTAAGGGGGGTAAAATGTTACACACTGAGATTTTATGAGAAATATTATTTTTAATTTATTTGATGTCTTGTGTTGTATGCTACACCAATATTATCTTGCACTATACGCTACACCGTATTAGCTTGTAGTATTCACAACACTATTCTTGACATGTGTTACACACAAGAGCAACCTTCCTCGATAGCTTGCATTGCACGCAATACCAAGTTTTAATAAACAATGACATGTTATTAAAATGTTATATAAACTAGACGTTATGAATAGTAATACCCAATTTTTGAAATTTTATAAATTTTATCTTTAAAAATGGAATAATTTATGGATTCATAATATCAAAATTATCCTAGGGTGAATTTTTGGTATTTTTATGAAAACATTCAATTATTGATTAATAGTGAAAACACTAAGTAATTGGTTAAATTCAAATTTTTATTTAAATAATCATTTATTTTATTTACATTTATTTTAGGTAAAAATTGATACATAATACCTATATAGTTCAATTTAATTCATTGGAGTCATTTTATAATAATTTTAGATATATTCAAATTTTATTGATCTTTTTACCATATTTTACGCACCTCCTAGGAGCATTTACAAATTTACATAAAACATAATTTTACCGCTTCAGTGAGTTGAATCTAAAAAATTGGAGAGATACAGTTGATATCAGTAAGAAATTTTTTTTTCAATAAAATAAAAATAATTTTTTAGTGAATAGTAACTTTTACTTTTATTTACAACGATTCAAAGTAAATAGAGTAATTAAGGGTAAAAATGATCCTATTATTACCCTAACACATGTCCTAATTCTATTGGATATGTGTAATTCGACCAAAAATAGCCATAGGAATAAAATATTACCCTTTAGGTCCACTAGGATTAGATTACGACATTTATTAATATTTCATTTAAAGAAGAGTTAGAATAGTTAAAATCAAAGTTTAATAAATAAAAAAAATTTAATATAGGGTTATACATAAGATAAATTCAACTACAAATATTCATTAGAAAGATAAAACTATTTGATACAAAATGGTATTTTATTTATATTTCTTAGACATTAAATAATTTAATTTATTTATGACACAATGATGATGCAGTAATTACCTTATTAATGAAATATTAACATAATTGATATTATATATACACAAATAAATATAATTTGAGACATTTTATTAATTAAAATAATTTTATAGGTTAATATAACATATTAGGGTTGGTTATATGAATTTTATGTTATGAAATAATGCTGCTACGAATTTAGAAAAAACAAAATACCAAATAGTGTCAAAATTGACATAAAAGAGTTTTTAAAACAAATATTATATTATTAATTGATATAATGGTCCTAAAATTATATGGTTCGTCCAAAAGACTTATATAATAATATATATGACATTAATGAACCAATTGGGGTTCTATTGGCAGTTTATCATAAGTTTATTAACCATATAGTGTAAGAATACAAGAAGACACGGTAAAAATTAAATTATTTAACATAGAGTTGAATCCAAATGATAATGTTAAAATGTTAACCTAAACTTGTATAAAATATATTGGTTTAGGTTATTTCGACCCATAACCACCCTAGACTCTAAATAAGTCACTTTTGAGCCATTATAAACCAAATATGAAATTATTATAAAATAATATTTTATGTTTTTTCTAAGGTTTTCCTCACCCCTCTTATAAAAGGGCACTCCCCCTTCTCTCTAATTATCACCTACAAATCCATTTGTCTCATTCAAAACCTACCCAAATACCATATATACTATCCTCCCTTAATCATAGAGGCATTCTTTTAGTAAAAAATCCATCCTATAGGGACCTTTTTGTCAAATCAATATGATGAACCTGAAGAAGTGGTAAATATCTCACCACATATTTCAAGTTCTTTTCTACTTCCACTTCCTCCTTCTTTGTTTTTTCCATTATAAAATAATAAATACAATATATTCTATATACTGTGATGTTATTATAAAAATTTTACACATGTATTAGTTATTTTATCCATCATATGAATGAAAAAGACACCACACGTGCGTACGTACGACTTACCGTCTCCACGTCGTAGTGTAGTTTGTTATTCAAACATTTCTTCATTTGGATGTATATAGTAATGAGTAAAAATGATATAAATAATAAATATTACATTATTATGCTTCTATATATATGATATACCATTAAATTATATATTATTTTAATATCAAAAGAATTATATTGTCGCTCATGCGTACATACGAAATACCGTCTCCACGAACACGATGAGATTCATTTTCCATGATTAACCATTCAAGTATTATTATAAAGTATATATAATAAATAATCATGAATTATATTACATAATAATTATACTGGATTTATGTACATATATTATTCATTTACTTAATTCTATTCAATTCAATAAGGAAACGAAAACAGCGTTAATTCGTACGTACGACCTACCGTCTCCATGAACAATGTATTTTATTCCATTTATCGATCTATCATATATATTTATATTATGAATATGTAATATATATAAATAATGTATTACATTATATAATTAAGTAAATCAGGATATAAGTAATAATATCAATAACAACAAGTCGAAATACGTACGATAAATGAAACGATGTTTACCCAAAACGCTACTTTAACATAGAATTTACAAAAGAACGAGTAATATAAAGTCATAAGTGAATAATATATGATATAATAAATATTATTATGGGTATTTCAAAAGTTAATAATATGTTTAAAACCACTATAATGGATTATTTGACACATACATAAGAAATTGGACATAAGGTAAGGGATAATTTTGCAAATCTCATTTTTTTCGAGATTGCTTATACGTAAGTATTTACTGGGGTTATATTTTTCATCCATGTCCATAAAAATGTTTTTCATAAAGTTTTTAATAATATTACTTGTAATTTTAAAGTCATTTTTACCCCTCTTTGACTTTTACATTGTGTTATGGAAGGAATCTTTCTTCTGCTTACCATATGAGGAACTTTTTGACTTTTCCTGCAAAATTATGAGGAGAATGTTTTTTAACTTATACGGAATGAATGGATTTTTATAGTTTCATAACGCCTAATTTTCATGAAGATTCCACTAAAAAATTTTATAATTATTTTCAAAAATATCAATTTCTGATAAAATTGAATGGCATTTTGGGAAAAGAACATGATTTTGAAGAAGAAAGGATATTTTCCTCAATAATTCATTTCAAGTGTTTTTTCAAAAATATTTTCCACCTAAGATGAAAATATTTAGTATGATTGTGTTTCAAGAATAAAGTATCTATTATTTACATGGTTTGATTCTTCTTATAATGAAATTATATCCATTTGTTTTATATGGATTACGTTATGATGGGATGATGTTTATGAAACCCATTTTATTCTTTGGGTTATAATGATTGATTTATATTTATTTTGTGGCACAAGAAAGAATGATTTCATTATGGGATGTTTGAGACCTATATCTCCCTCCAATGAATTTGGTAAAGATTTCTATCTCATGAGATATACATGGTTATAATGGAAAGTGAATCCGGTTTAGTAATACAGGGCTGGAGCGACAATTAAAATCGGTTCAGTAATGGACTTTGTCCATTATGATGGTCTTGGAAGCAATGCCATGGCTAATATGGAAATCATAACATGTGCATAATGGTTGCCAAAATTTCATGTTTTATTCCAGTTCTAGTTAATCATGATTACTGTTCTTTAATGATATATGCCTGACATACAGCCAAGATTTAATTCACAACTCAAGATCTTGATGTTTAAACTTTATGTTCATGTTTTTATGCTCAAATGTATATGGTTTGTTTTATTTTCTCCATGCTTACCCTTACGGAGCATTTGAGCTCACCCTTTTTATTTTTTTCCTAGGATATAAAGAAATGTTTTTGGTAAGAAAAAGAGGGATGATCTTTATGGGAGATGTTGAAGATCTTTCACCATGATTAGAAGATTACGTTCTGAGTTTCCAAAGATACTAAACTATTACGGTCCTTGGGTGTCTGTTTTTTATGTATTAAGTATTTCGAAAAAGTAATTTAATGTCCATGTACATCAAGTGTGAGTCTCTACACCCTCCCTTTTCCATCACGGCATAAATCCACAGCCCTTGCTCATCGGGTTGCGTAGACATGCGCTGCTGCTCCCATCGTGTGGCCAACCTCCACCCGTCGCTGCCCTTACTCCGCTACAGCCCTTCTCCGGCAGCGTGGTTGTGCCGCCACCATCTTTTCCACCATCTGTGGTACTGGACCCCATTCCTTATCCCCACCGATGTTGGGTACCATCCTCTTCCATCACTAATAACACACCAATAACCTCATATATTTTGTTGTGAGGTCAGGCCATGTTCGTTTGGCCCATACCCTCCGCGTTACAGTGGTATCAAGTGACTCAATGGAGGTGATTCAACATGTGAGAGAAAATTGAATATGATCATTAGAAAATAGACCAATACCTCAAAGTTTTGTTGAAATTAGTGAGGAGGGAAGGACAGATGTATGTTCATTTTCATTGAAGACGTTCCTCGTTGGAGAGTGAGTTCTTCATTGGAGAGTGTGTTCTTTGCTGGGGGATGAGTTTCTCCAAGAGCTCTATCCATGCCTCCCTTTTTCCAATGATTTCTCTCCATAAAAATGAAAATCCAACCCAAATAAAATATGTTTATAAATTTTAATTTTATGGCACATATGGAGTTGGCATAATTAATTATTTAATTGATGTGGCATAATTAAAATGGAGGGAGTTCAAGAGTTACCTCCCATTAAAGGGGGAGTTTATGGGTCAAGTGGTCCCCACCATTGAATTCAAATTGGGATTTTTTCATTTGGTTGGTCCCCACCTCGATAACCCCAATGAAGGTTAAAAGAAAAAAATGTTAAATATTTTTATTTTTCTATTCCTTAAAAGTGGAAAACTAACTTCTACCCATATCCTATTGTGGTTGAGGTGAAGGTATCCTTAAATGAATACTGGCACTGCGAGTTCAATAGTGCCCTCAGATTTAAATTCTGACAACCGGTTCAAAAGTAACAAAAAACTACTCACACATTTACTAAACAAACCCAAAAAAAGTTCATAAATTCATTCAGGGAACACCGGGCCTCAAAATCACACACAGTAAATTTTTTCGGACTCATAATATTCCATATAATTTAGAAAAAATTACATGGAATATTTGTGTATTTACTTGTATATTTTTATTATTTTAAATATAATCATACTAAGTCCTCCGAATTGCTCACCCTCTATCAATTCATAGGTGCTTCTAATTCAATCTAGTAGTAAGATGATATGAGAACCCATCATAAACTATCTGGAAGATAAGTGAAAAAGTAACAATCATAAACACAGTAACTACCTTCACTTCCAACCATCAAGTAATATTAATCATGAATGAACCTAAGGGTCATAACTATATCATTATAAATTTATCATCAACATTTATATAACATTCCATGACCTCCTTTACAACACACGTTTAGATAACATTTAGTCATATAATGCAAGAAGTGAATCATATCAAATATGAGTCTATAAATATGATAATCATCATAATATTGTGTAATAATATTTTAAAAATCAATAAATATAATGGTCAATGTAGCCAAAAATATCACTAGATTGATAGATATCACAGTTAAGGAAATTACATTCCCAATAGAGAAGCTCTTAGCATTTATATTTACTGATCAAATTACTTACTCTACAAAATCCAATTTGTTATCATTTAATCAACTCATGAACATTCATATCATTCAATAGTTAATTACAATAGTTCATGCATTCATAATTTAATCCCTTATTAGGTTTAAAATTACCTTTATTTAATTATTTTACTCATTACCAATATTTCAATCGAATTTGACATTATCAATTCCCTTATTAATATAGGCATCACATAATTTGTAGAGGTCTATTATTTTAGATAATTTGGGGTAATAAAGTCCCTCCAATATTAAATTAACTACATTAAAATCCATGTTTTTGTTACTAAATCATTTATAATACTAAATTAAGAAGTAAATTCAATTTTATATTTCACTTCATGGATTTTAGATAAATTTTAGAACATAACCATCACCTACAAATGACTTCCAATTATAATTAAATTTTATATCAACATTTATAATGTATTTTCAATGTTACATATATCTATGAGACTATATATTACCTCATAACCTATTAAAAACTACGAAATAATCCCACTCAAGTGTTACCTCTTAACTATCCAACTATTAGAACATAATCTCACACAACAATTAACCTACATGTCCATATGTTGACCTAGTATCTCACAAAACCCATGTTTATAAAATAATATGTGAACCAACCAAAAAATAATAGTAAAAATTATAACCTATTGACCATATACATTCTCCCAATAAAATAAATGGTTTTAGGTGTCATCCTAAGGGAAAAACATACATGGAAGCTTGTCTCTCAACTATAATAACAAAAACACTCATGTTATCTTCTATAATATTATTACAATCCATATTAAAAATGAAAGAGAATAATTTACATTATAATCCTAAAATCAACCTTAAAAACGTCCCCATGAAAACATATTATCATTATATAAGAACACAAAAAAGTTGAGGGACATCTCAATTCTATAAATACTGAAAATTTATACCTTATACATTATTCAAATTTAATTCTGGGTTACCTTCCCATTTATAATACAATTACTATTGATCATAATCTCACATTTAAATTAACATTATATTCTCATGGTCATCCTTATACCCATATCCAATAAATATTTTCAAAAATAATCCATGTAATCAATAATGTATCATTTTAATCATTAATTTAGAAATCATATTATAGACAAAATAAATAGTGGCTGGACAACTTGATCACCTTATCACATCCAAGTCATATTCCCATTCGCGTATCTTATAAAACTATATCCATGTATGGTAATATACAAAAAAAATATTAGTAAATTCATGTAAAAAATTGTAAGTATGAAAATGAGTGTATATAATAAATGATACATAATTAATATCAAACTATCACATAAGGAGGAAACACATTGCATTCCCTTCCCCCAAATAAAATTAAAACAATAGATTGAGACTAGAAAGTATAAATTCCCCAAAACAACTCAAATACCCTATTAAACTTATACTAGATTTATTCTTAACATGTCTTCCATCATTGAATTGAATTCATTTCTTGTTGTTAATATTAAAATTTCATTCCATGCCTTGTTTCATTTATATTGTTATTATAAATGGGTCATTATTATATAATTTCTTATGGAATCCATGGAGGTATTTTACTAGCATCTTTTGTTTTCACCATACCTTTATATTCAATAATTTATATGTTATTTTCTAATAGTTACAATCGTAAGGAAATTTCCAGTTATAAGTGGTAGTTTTACATGATTTTTGGGACTTTGAGTGACATATATTGATGGTGGATATGTGATCCGCCTATTAAATTCTTTTTAGAGACTTACTATGATGAATGTTGTCTATTTGATGATAAAAACTTTGGGTTTTGTTATACCTAATTAATATAGGTAATTTCTCATTACGGTGTGTTGGCATAACAATTTTTAACATTTACCTTACAATTTTTCTTTATTATGGAGAAACAATTACCTTTTAATTGTTGATATGACCCCAGGTACTCGTCGCTAAAACTTGGGGAACAAAAACACACTTAAATCCATTTCATGACTAGATCATGTATTAGTGTATGAGGATATATATAATATTTGATGACAAAGTGGTACTAAAGGAGGTTATTATTGTTCAATGATGTCAGTATGCATTTTGGGGTGTCATAACAAAGAAGAAGGTCTGATTATTGGGACTTAAGAGGTAGTTACAAGCGAATGTCTTTCCATATCTATTCATAAATAGTTCCAAGTCACTATGTGTTGGTAAAAGAGTATTTGAAAAATAACATTATATTATTCCATTTCGTTACAATCCAATGATTTGAGTTTAATGAAATTATAATGTTTTATTTTGTTGATGGAATTGATTTTATAATGTATCTTCTTTATGTTGATTATCTATGTATACCATATGATGTTTCAATGTTTTCTACTGATTTCATGTAACATCATGTCATAAATAACAGGTTTTATTTTTCCAAAGGAAGAAGATACTTAATAACCATAATCGTGGAATACTCTAGTATACTATAATATTGATGAGATATTGGTTCGTTCTATCCAAGCTCAATAAAATGTTACCTACAACTATTCTCTTGTAGGATTTTTAGTGTAAATTAAAATGGTTAAATATAAAAATAAGTATCAATAAATTTTTTAGCAAGATCCACCATATTTATAAGGTAAAATGATTTTCAAGACTCAAAGGATTGGTTAAAATTTATTTAGACACTTTTTAGGTCATAGAAATTCTAGAAACTATAAAAGTAAATTATTATAGGATATATCTAGTAGGGTCTAGTCATAGATGATTGGATTCAATGAAAATGATTAATAAAAATGATTTCTTTTAGTGGATATACTTTACAGTTCTTCTCATTGACTATTTTTATTTATAAATAATGGTACTGTAGAAATATGTGGAGTTTCTTAGCCTTCATCAAGGTAATAAGATAATGAATCAACATATAAACCATTTCTCATAAAAAGATCAATTTTATTCTGAGGTAGTAATGAATGAGAAATTAAATGCTCTTATATTTGAGATAGGTCTTCAACCAGACTTTTAATCCCACATTTTTATACTAAAAATGACTTCCTCTACAGAAATATTAGATAGTGTATTGAGGGCTAAGCATGACTTGACTGGTTATTTAGTTTTGATGGGAGTTCCTTTTTATCCCCAAGGTAGTTGGGTCATTCCCATTTAAGTAAATAGGAATCATGATGATTCTTGTGGTGGTTCTATATAACAGTGATAATCCATATGTCCTACAATGACTAAAAGAGGCCCTATGGATTTCCATCACTATGGAATGTTTGGAAATTTGAAATGGGAAAAAAATGTGGCCCTCGAGACATGTATTTCATGTATATTCTCTTATAATCTTTATAAGTTCTATCACGTATTCTCTAATTCACATAGTGGTACATGCTATTTAGCCCATAAAATTAAAATGGTGTAATTTAATACATTAAAAACATATGATTTCTAGCCACATGCATATAGAATGAATAATCTTCACATAGTTAATGATTCTCCAAAGGATACATATGTGAGTCCAATGATTGAGGAAGGTAACATTAGTATAGATTAATCTGTAGTGACTAATTTATTTATATACAAGTGAATCTCACTCATTTATATCAAATCATATTGTGAACCTGATGAATATTCTTATATAAATTTTTTCTTATGTGATATATATTATTACTTCCATTAGAATGAAGAGTAAATACCGTGTCTATTTTCCCTCTTGTGTTTTGTATCTATCATAGATTGAGTATACCTGAAATATTTTAGTTCTCAAAAATGAAAATTGATGATTTCATTCTTAGGAAGGATTCGATAATTTCACATGATGCCCATATTGACTATTATCTTCGATGTGTCTCTTTTACTATTAGTGATTAGGTGTTTCATGTTTTTAGGGGGAATGATACCAAATGTTGAGTAGTTCCAGAGCTTCTTTTCCATAGATGGGTAGGGTAGTATTGGAATTTAATTTTAATAAAAAATTGAGAATCATTGATTTGTGATCTCATAATAATTTTCATCATGTTATTTTGATATGTTTTTCACTTATATCTCAGCGTGTAATTGATAATAGATATGGAGTTGTTTATTTATTTACTAGGTAGTACTAAGTTGGTGTCTATTCTCTCTTTTCATATTTCACTAATGGAGTTGAAAGGGTTGAACTTTTCACTGGATGATTTTTTATAAAAATGATTTATATGCCTTAGGGTTCCACCATTGGTTAAACAAGTGTTTTTTTTACAAAATATGATTAAACAATTCACTTATGTGTTGATTTGTTAAAACCCAATTGATTCATATTAATGGATAAGTTTTTATTTCTATGAATTGATGATTGTTTTGATTAGTTAAAAGGATATAAGTTGCTTAATAAAATTGATCAATGAACTCGATATCACCAGTTGAGGATTAAAGGATCTGATATTGATAATGCAATCTTAATGAGTTCTTATAGACATTATGAGAAGGTTGTTATAACTTTTAGACTAACAAATGCTTTAGAAGTGTTTGTGGAATTTTAAAATTGGATATTCCATGATTACATCAACTCATTCATGGAAGTCTTGCTGGAATCTATCTTTATTTACAATAAACTGAAGGATGATCAAGTTCATCATTTTAGATCCATATTGATATTTTTAAGAAATTACATACATTAAATGAAGAAATCGAAATAAAATATCCGTATTTGGGAAGTGATGTTATTGATAAATGTGGTATTGGAATGTGGTATTGTAGAGGATCCGAAGAAGATAAAATGTTTTATGAAATGGGGGAAAATGCATCATGTTTTCAAGATTCAGAGACTTTTTAGTTTGGTGGGGTACTACCAAGAGTTCATTAATGATTTCTAAATGAATACTTATCTGATGACTGTTATAACTCTGAATCGAGTGAAATTATTATGGGATGTAAAATGGTTGAATTTTTTATAGATTAAAAACATATCTTGATTTTTATACATTTTTTCTATTCTTGAGGCTAGGTATGTCTATGTGGAGTTCTGTGACATATAGGGTTATGGTTTGGGCAGTGTTCTTAAAAAGGATGATCGCATGGCCATTTTTTTCGGACATCAAAGTTCACAAAAGAAGAATTATCTAAAAAATAAATTTAACATGAATTCATGATGCATGGTCTTAAAAAACTGGGTAATTATTAGTTCATAAAATTATATTTTATTTATACCACAATACCATGAGTAAAATATTTTTGCAAAAAAATTTGAATCTATAAAAGAGGTTGTGGGTGGAGTACCTATTTTATTATTATTTTGAAATTTCCTACACCCAAGGTAAGGGGAATTTTTTAATAATGAATTGAGAAGGACAATTTTGACTCAGTCCATGAGAGAAACAATAGAAGAGTGGAATCTAGAGACGCTATTAGATTAGTGGAATTTAATAATTTGGGAGGATGATTCAGAGATTTTTCTAGAAAGTGTTCAATTTTCCTCCTCACATCTCAAGATAACTCTTCAATAGAAGTATCTCAATGTTGAATTATATATAATGAGGTAATACCAATATAGTGGGGATACTGTATTAAATAGGACGTACTCTTTAGAGTGTGTCTTATGTTTTTAAAATCAGCATGATGTACCTTTTAATATAATAAAGGCCTTTATGGGGTATTTTTATAACTCCAAGTGGGAAGTACACCCCAAAAAATATGTTGTTTTATGTAAAATTATTATTTGAGTGGCCAAGAATAATATGAGACAATTTTAGAATTATTTATTATTTTATTACCTTCCAACAGGTCAATGACGAGCATAAGAGACCCTTGAAATTGCTTCATCTGCTTCTAGTTTCAACAAGGACGTGGAAAAATATCCCTATGGATTTTTTTGGGTTGATGTGTGCCCCTCATGGGGGGAATAGGATATGTGTGGTCATCTATTGGGTGAAAAAATTAGCATACTTTATACCCATTAGCTATACAACGAAAGTTATGTATTTTGAATTTCTTTATATGAAAGATATTAATAGTTTTTTGGGGTTCTTTCTTCTATAGTCTCTAATCATGATCCTTGTTTTTACTCTTATTTTTAGATTGGACTACATGTCAATATGGGATCCCAAATACATTTGAGTAGGGTATATTATCCTCAAATATATGGGAAAAAAATATATATTCAAATTCTTGATTACATTCTATGTGATTGTGTTCAATATATTAGTGGAGCTTGGGTTTTCCATTTAAAAGGGTTGAGTTTTCTTAAAACAATTGTTACCAGCATACTCTTTAGATAGATCATTTTGTGACCTTGTTTGAATTTCCTTGTAGATATCCTCATTTTTGGTTAATGGTTAGTGAAAATTACTTACTTTTAATGAGTTTATCCTACTATAAAATAATGAATATTCATCAATGAATAGTGATTAAGTAGAGAGAATATAAATTCTATAATGATTTTCATTTTTAAACATTAGAGTTTTAAATAAATGATCACATTCTCTTGAGAGTTTCACCTCGTTTGTGTTACTGAAATCATGGGAAAAATGAAATATTTCACTATGTTATGTGATATATTTTTATATTTTTGAGAAGGAAGAGAATGTAGTTTTATATTTGCAACATCCAATGTTGTTGGTTTAGATCCACAATTTTTTTCATTTATAATATCTTAGTAAGTATATCTTTCTCCCTAATCATATTCTATATTTCGGATATCATGATGTTGAAATTGGTTTATCCATGACTAAGAATCCTATAATGATTTTCGATTTTGAAATAAAGGTTCTCTATGGTAAGAGAGTAAATGTGGAATGTGTTCTATATAAGTAGGATTATGATTATTATGTAAATAGGAAGTATGAGGCACTAGTGAGATATTATTAGCCTCATCTCTTTGATACCGAATCTTCATGATGGGTTTCCTTGGGATAGAAATTGTTCATGGTGTGGAGGTTGTAACACTGCGTTCAATTTTTACGGTTTATTATTCACCCTTTTTTATCATAATTTGTATATGGATTGTGTCATGTTTTTTAGGGTCATATTTGGGATATTTTGGATGCTTTTGGAGCTTTCTATAGTTGGAACATGATTGTGAAAAAATATGTAGTTTGACCTAGAAAACAATTGTCCAAGTGATGGAACTCTGGATGGGGGAATGGTTTGTACTAAAAACCCACCCTTTTCCCTAAAACTATGTAGCAATTTAAATTTAATGTATTCATGGTTTTCATATTTCTAGTTTAAACATTTTGTTGTACCATGAACCCCATCAAAAATTCTAGTAGGGGTACATATTAAAGGAACATGGTAACAACTATCCATGAAACCCCTAGAGTAAATAGTGCACACAAATTTTAATTTCTTTTAAATTTATATTAAAAAATAAGGCCCCATAGTTTAACCCCAAATCACACCAATTATACCTAAATATTAATCCTTGGTTCTTAGAGGCCCTCGATAGGTTATTTTAACTCCTCTTACCACTTATCATGGTGTATCGAATCACCAGTGTTTTCATTTGATCCCCATTCAGGTGCGTTTTTCTCTTCTAGTGTGTTTTCACTCAATCTTGTCTTCATTCCTTAATAGAGAGTTATAGACCGTAATTTTATTAGTGTATATAATCTTATTTTTTAATCGTGATTCAATGAATTATTTCAGTATCTCAGTCTACTCTGTTCTCATATGTGTTCCAGTTGTGGGTGTTGAATTGATTGCATGATTAAAAGTAGTTGGTTCCATAAGGATTTACCCTAAAATTGAGACCCAATGTTGAATGTTTAAATTTAAATTTATTTTTAATTAATTTCAAAACATATATTTTACATGATTTAATGTTTGATTTAAAAAAGGGTATGGAATTGTGAAAACCCCAAATTTTAATGTAATTACTACAATGGGGTGTATTTTCAAGTAAATAATGGATTGAATTGAAATTGGATATGATGAAATGATATGATGTTGATTATTGAGAAAGTAGGATTAAAATTATATATTATTTAAAAAGGTGCGATTTTGAAGAAAACCAATTATTTGGTTTTGAATTAAAGAGGCTTGTTGAATCTATAATTGGGAAATTAAACAATAAATTATGAAATGATTTGAATTGATTGATTTTAGCAAGATTGATAGATGTTTGTTTCTACCACATTTGAGAATTGATATTTAGTTGGTGATTAGTGTAGTAACTCTTGGAATATAACTCCAAAGTAATGGGTTGATGATGAAAACCCTAATTAAACCATTTTCGACATGATTTCCAGTTACGGGTCCCCAAGTAGAGTAGTGATTTATTTCTAATAATGTTTTACCTAATGTGGTGTTTATTTGATTTTTCACACATATCTGGTTTCATGATGATGATTGGGAAATGTAAGGATCCAATTTCTAAAAACTAGTGTTACTCAGGGATTATGAGCAATGTGTTTTGTTCTACTGGACGTGGTTATACATGTCACAAATTGTAAAAATATTTTATTCATGCTAACTAATTTCTATAAACTGTTTTACATAAAATGTTAATTTAACCTAGTTTTTAAATATATCCCATATTTTATTTTAAATCATGTTTTGTTTGAAATATGTATATTCCATTCCATATATTTTTTTAATTCAATGAATAAAGGGTTTGTTTTTATAGAATTTCTTGTGGGATATTTATAGGTACCTTACTAAGATATTTTTATCACACCCATCCTATCCCTCTATTATAAACCAACTCAAATACTCTGGCACATTGATACTTGAGCTGGTATGAAAATTTCCCATAGGGAATTCTTTATCCCCATGAGTTTGGAACTATCAGCTGGAATCATATCAATAATAAAAATGAAATATTTTTTCCAAATGAAAACAGAAAAGGAAGATAAAATTTACAAGTTTGTATGCCAACACTACTAATGGAGAATGTAGTCAAAGCTAACAAGTAAAAAAACACAAATATTACATCCTCAAAAAACAGCTTATGTAAAAAAAATGGGTGAAAAAACCAGTTTACGAGGTGGATAACAACTCCATTTGTAACCTATATCACTCTAAGTCCCACGAATCATGTACAATATACACCTACAAGTGATTATTTAACTTTTTTTGGACTGGGCACAAGTTAATCAAAACATTACTTAAGTAAAATTTAGGGTTTGATAAAAATATCAAAATTGGATTTCATTAAGTATTACATATGGAATTCCATAATAATAAACCTCTTATTATTTCAATTTTAATAAAATGGGATAAGGAATGGTATTTGAAAATGTTCTAAAAAAACTCATTCAACTCAAAGTTGGTAGATATGACACAATGGCTTAAATGATCATTTTATATAATCAAATTAAATAAAATATTTTTTAAAAATTAAAAATTTTCATAATAAGTAGAATGTATAATAAATTCAATCAAAAAAGAACCATGCTCATAAGACACGAGTTACACTAGTTTCTAACAATATCATTCCCACACGTCTCAATCACCATCACATCTCATTATAAGTATGAACACTCAAATAAACTCTCCATTAGGGAACCCATTACATGAAAACAATCTACACACCATTTCAATACCCATCATGGGAAACAATGCTAAACTAATTTTTGAAAGAGTTTTATTAATTAATCCTTTTTTATGGGGACAGTGTTTTAGATTTCTTGTCCTAAAAAACCCTAACTACTCAGGTTCATATGGGGTTTAAACAATAAATCATGGTAAAATTATCCATTTGAAATCATTTAATCATTCAATGTTTTATTTTATAATTTTATTTTTAATATTCCTTTTCAATCTAGAACCATATGACAGGTTTCCATCAAATTGATGAATTTTCAAACCATCTTTATTTTTAAGACATTTTTCTACATAATCAACATCAATTCTTTTTATTAAATAAAAATTCAATTGAATCCATAAATTTTCCAAAAAATATATCATACTAATTCAATTCCTTTAAAATATGTGAATTTTCACATATCCATGCCCCTATCTAAATCCAACATCAATAAATCTAACATTCTTGTTTTTAAATCAATTTAAAACACATAAAAATTAATCAAGCAATATTGGGTTACTATTATAGATTGAAGCCTCAGAAATCCACCTACCATTAATCACATGATCAATTCAACACCGACAATGAGAATTTAAATGATTATAGAGGTGAAATATATCAAGAAATCAAACCTAGAATCATGATACAAAAAAAATTGAGATCTAATTCACTAATAACCTGATGATAGATTACTTTTTAAGAAGGAGAGAAGAAATTTCATAAAGTAACACATGAGAGGATAAAAACACAATAGAAGGAGATCACACAAATCACTAGTGCTTTGATCTACCATGAAAAGTGGTTGGAGGACATAAAATCTCCTGTTGAGAGCCTCTAAATGACAAGGATATATATCAATCATGAATCTAGGTATTAATGTTTTATACCAAGAATCTTGAAATTTTTATTAAAAATTTAGAGTAAATTAGAAACTGCACATATGGTTTACTATATGATCTTCATGGTTAGTAGTTGTCATCCAAAATTACTAGAATTCATAAAGGATTACATAGTTTAAGCCATTGTTAAACTAATAGTTCTCTAACCTTGAAAAACCATAGTATTAATGGAAACAAATTTTGGGGGAGTGGTGACACAGTTATCACTGACTATGCACGCCCATCTAGAGAACCATCACACGGTGCATAGTTTCCTGGTCTAAACCACAAGGTTTTCCATAACTCTTTACCAGTCATGAATAGTTAAGAAAAACTCCATTTTTTTAATATTACTTGAAAAAATGTGACATAGGCACAAAAAATGTATGACTAAAACATAGTTAAAAATTTAACTATAAATGTAATGGGGTGTTACAAAAAAATTGAATAACGGAAATCAGAAAAGGACACCTTACCTTATACCAAAAAAGCTCCCAAGAGAATTGTACAATAGTGAAATGTAGAAGTAAATAAAAACCCCTCCCCCAGACCAAATCCTTCTCCCCAAGATTGAGGGGTGTATAATTACATATGCTAAGTAAATTTTTAGTGTTAGTTGATAATCATGAGTTGAGGTGGTAATAAAAATTCTAGATCATATAATTCAGTAAAAGAATTTCAATTGAATAGAATGATAAAAATTAAAAGAATTCAGATATAGTAGATAAAAATTGACTATAAATGCTAAAAAAATTATTCATTTTATTAAAATGGTTAATAATAAAAAGATCCCATATTTAGAGAATGTATTTGAATGTTTACATAGAATATCAAGTCATATGAATTTTTATAATACATAAGTATAACAAAAAAATCCCATACCAAAATGAATTTGATGAAAATTATCATCATGGTAGATATAGATAAGATAAATTAATTTAGACGAAACTGCACTTAAGCTACATGATACCCATCTGCCCTGGTTAACTACCCAGTCACTATTATGATTTCTATTGTGACTCCTTATAAAAAAGGTAAATGTGGTAAAATAAGTGATAATAAATTGTAATATATATTTATAATAAATATTTTATGAAGAGAATAATTAAATACCACTAACATTGATACAAAAAATAAGACACATTATGATGATATGATGATCCATGCATTGGTATTGATTCCACAGTAGGTGAGGCACCTAACCATCTAAAGAAAAGGGAATAAAATAAATGATATAAAACCACCATACATATAGATCATACTATTTATTCAATATTCCACCATAGTGTGTCAGTACCAAACATTTCAGTGGTGGCCCCTGACCATAGAAACCCATTGGATCCCACCATAACATGGTGCCTTCACCCTCACCATTTTGAACACATTGTGTTTTGAACCATGGTGCAATGGATCCATGAACGATGTTTCAAATTCATCGACACAACATGACCATCCCAAATACTAGTCCCCAAAAAAACCAACTAGGAAGTATTGGCTCCCTTATTACCCATATGAAAATACACCAGACATTACAAATGCATAAGAACAGAAAAACCATGACCTGGGATCCCCTACACCAAAAGAAAGGGTGTTTATTGATTCTCTATGAAACCATTCCATCCAACAAAAGTTTATTATTTCACCTAATTTATCATGGGTAACTAACCATGATCACAAAAACTAGATATATCATGGGAATTTAACTCCCTCAGTTCATGAAGAACAATAATGGATTGTTCCATGGCCACAACTCTAAAAAAGTTTGAACCCTAGCCAACACCATATGGTACAATAAAACTTTTTTGGAAATAGAATATATTTAAAATTAAAATGTCTAATCCCCACAAACCCATCCTCAAAACGGTTGACCAATCCTTCCTAAAACACCATCATAGACTCTACTATATGATATTTCATGTCATAGTGAACCTTTAAAGAGTTATAACATAACTCCACACTTCTATAACACCAAAAAACATCACTCTTCCCATTTATGTCCAAGATAATAATAAATGAATGGTTTGAAGATAGTACTATCACATTAAATACCTATCAAATGATTATCATCCTGAATATTCAAAATAACCCAAGAGTAAATAGAATTCATTTCCAAGATAATGAATATAAATATATTAGCTTCTCATTAAATAAAACTCATTTTAACCACACAATAATACTCTAATGAAAAATAATAATAAAATCCTAAACATAACATCGATGGTTAAGATACCTCTTAAACAATAGTGATGCTATACCAAAACTAACCTAGGACACGATTCACCTACCAAGACATAACTAACCACCCATTAATGATCCAAAAAAATTAAAAATCATGAGGATAACATACTAATGTTTCCCCATAATATTAAAATGGAAATTAAAAAACTATCCTGACACATGGTCCCTCATTAATCTAAAACCCATGGAATAAATTAGATATCTAACTATATAAGATCTCAACACTATATTATATTATTTATCCTTAGAACCATAACTCAAAAAATGGAACTCATCCTCCATAGAAACATAAAAATGATCTGGGTTGAAACATTCTCTCATGGAATGGTCTCCCTCTATAATTTTTGCATGATCTATCACCTCAACCTGTGATCTCCAATAGATGAAAACAATAGATCTATGAATATAAAATGTCAAAGTGGACTAAAAATTAATCTATCAATATATATTATGGAAAAGGAAATATAAAAAATGACAAACCTCATTCATACAGATATTAAAAAATTCGGTCACAAAATATTTCCCCTATTGGATCACCTTAATCTATCTCATGGGAATATTTGTCCACATTTGATAAATAAAATCATTCTTGGATAATTTAATAATCTTTGGAAAAATTATCCCATATAAGTCTCCTCACTTCAACTTCCATCAGCATTGAGCCACCTTCCAAAACCATGGAATTGTTGTAGTGTGTAATAAATTATCTGGAGTCCTTAATAAGTCAACATAAACCTCAATATATTCTATGCATTTCATATCCTCCTTCCTGGAGGCTTCATTAAGGAAATTTGGAACTTCCTTCCACTTAAACATTGAAAAATAATTATCCTATGATTACTGTTTATCCATTCTTTTTAAAATCTATCTATTAAATTCCAATGTAATATATTTTGTTCAATATAAAACAACTAATTATGAAAATATCACATGAACAATAACAACATCTAAGTGATAATAATATCATGTATGTAAATATATACACAGAGCAAGAATGACCATTATCTCACATATCCTTTAAAAATCATGACCACATATTCATAACTAGTAGGGAAAATATGAAATATCATCTCTCAACCTATGACAATCATTCCATAATCATTATTTATAATACTTATTCTTCCCAAATATCTATATTTACAAAATATCTGTATATTAAAAACCTATCCTTGATATCATCAATAACATCAAAATAATATTTTCTATCAAACTTCACCAAATCTTAATATATTAATTACTATATCACCCAAACATTAAAATTTATTAAAATTATAATATCAATATATAATCAAGAAAATGATTATTAGTACAACATAGAATATTAACCCAACATTACATGAAAAACTCTATAGGAGAAAACATTAAATTAAATTTCATTTCTTCATGTTTGTAAGGAATCATAATATATGTATCAAATATATTTACTAACAACATCTTAACATGCTTTATTAAACTGTCATGGAATTATATCATACTTCTTATCCATTCCTTATACTTAAATAAAAATATAAAATACTTATTTAATAATATAGTAAAATATAAATAACCATTTGAGCACATCATTACCCGTATGAAATAACATGCATTCAACATTCCATATATTGTATATTTTTTGCATTAATAATCACTTATATAATTTATTAATCATAAATATATTTTCTATGATAATAAATTCATGTATAACATATTTCTTGTAAGTTAAATCATGCATTGTTAATTTTATCTAAACTCGTAATGTAATAGGTATAGCACAAATTTTTTCACAAATTCATATATCATTAAAATCTTAATTAGAACTCTTGAATTTTTTAAATTTATATGAACAAATATATGAATCATAAATATAAATAAACTAAAATTAATAAATCTTAGTATTGACTTAAAAAATGAAATAAAATTTCATTTTAATAATCACTAAAATTTTAAATATAATTTTGAAGAATTTTTTTCCAAATACTTTAACCTCTTTAATATTTAAAAATTAGGTGAATGATTAATCAGGAAGGCCTCTAGAGAAGGATACTCTTGGAAAAACAAGATTTTAAATATGATTCTTCATTAATGAGATATATTACTTTTATTCCGTAACATGATTCTATAGGTTTACCAATTAACTGTTATAAAACTAAAGTTATCACTATGTATGGAATGAAAAGTAAATAAACTATCATATTTTAACATAAACCTATAATAATGATTGTTTTTAAAAAATAAGGATCCAACATATTAAAATACAAGAAACTTATCTATGAAAACAATATCATATCATCAAATAATGGAATAAATAAATAGACAAATCATAATTAGATTTCTAAATTACTGGATAAGAATGTAATCAATTAGAGTGATGAATTCACTCATCCAGAAACAGTATACACCAAATTCAATATATTGATAGATGAACATGTTTAGTACATTAAGAATGTCCCTCTATCAGATCATTGGTATAACATATGATCACATAAAGGAAAATATTTCTTAGTTAAATAATAAGGATTATAATTTAAAAAATATCTAGGATCATTTTCAATTATGGTTTTAAATAATTATGAATAAAAGTAAATAATAAGGTGGAAACTACCACATAACAAAGATTTTTCCCATAAAAATAAGATATAATTTTCACACCCATATTTCCTTCAAGACACTTTTATAAAAACATAAATAATTCGTTATAAAAGAAACATTTTAAATATTCATTTTTAAACCATTTTCATGAGAGAAAAATGGCCTTTAATAAAAACTTAAGTATAAATTATAAATTTCATGAAACATTTAAAATTATTTGTACATTGAATATAAACAGTTCAAAATATTTATAAGAAGGTTTTAGGGAAAATCCCTTAACTTGATTCATGAATCATCTCATATATCATTTAATTATTGAATTATAAAATTATATTAATTATTTACATGATTAAGAATATTTTCCATTTTATTCCATTTTCAATATTAATTTTTTAAAATTATTTCCATGTTCTATTTATTTTCTAAAATGGTAAAGTTCACGTTAGACATTTCGGGGTAGTGAAACCTAAAAATAGCTTCTATGTGTTGACTCAGGTAAAAGTTGTAAGAAATGGTTCCATAATTTTTAAATAAATTAATATTTCTTTAAAAAATATATTTTTATTATTTTTTTCAGAATCAAACATATATGAAATTGATAAAAATGAAACATTTCATTAATTAAGGTGGTAGTCTTCATGTACACATGGGTGACATTTCCATTTAACTATTAATGGGATGGAAGAAATGTTAATAATATATTATATTTAAAAAATCAAAATTCTATCCCAAATGAAATATATATTTAGTAGATACATTTAAATATCCGTAATTTTTTTTACTGATGAATAATGAGATATGTCAAATTGTTGAGGTTGTTGTCGTAACATAATCGTAAAGAACATTTTATATTTAAACTGAATGGAACGAAGGTAGAAAATAGTTTTTATACAAATAGAATAGTATTTTGGTATTTTAATAACAGAGATTTCATTAAATTTGTATTGTTAAGCTATATTTTATATAGGTTCAAGAAGAAATAAGCTCAATGGACCAATGTGGCAAAAAATACCACTTTATTGGAAAATATTCTTTAAAAATAACATTATGGTTTCTTGTATTAGTATTTTGGTAAGACCATGTATAGAGAACCAGGCCTTAAATTGTATTGAACTGACTTGAGTTTCCCATAAACCTGGAACCAGATCCAATAATCCACATACCCAAAGGGCGTTCTCGATCCCCACAGGCTAGTGAAAAACATCCGTTCATTGAAAAAAAAGTTGAGGGAATGATTTCTCCCAACATGAAAAAACACATGGAATATATATACACACCAAAAAGAAGGTAACAAGAAGAGTTTAATAAATATATTCCATAACTTTAAGAAGATAGTGTTAATTAGACAACTGTAAATAGAGCTAAAACTCCAAAAAATAAGACTATATGCAGAGGAAAAAATCCAAATATATACTCCATGTGATGGAATTATAAACACCCACCATCGGACCACTATCTATCGAACTCAGCTAACATGAAACCGCACTACCTCACTTCAATGACTTGACTTTCCCTACATTAGAAGACATAAAAAATCTATAACCACTGATTTGGTGCACAATATGTGATCTAATAGACTCAATATAGTCTCACACATGTGTTCCATAGCATGTATCTATATAAATATTCTTATATAGGGATTTTTAATATAACGTAGCATGATAAGAAGTAAATATGTTTTATAGAAAACATGGTAAAAATTCCCCTTTAAACACAATTCTAAATTAAAAGTATGTATATCAATTTTAAATCACATTTTTCTATATTTATTTCACAAGAATAAAAAATCATCCCAAGTATAATATAGTAGAAAGACAATAAATTTAACAACAGTAGCGTCACATTCATCATAATACCAAGGAATACCAAAGGTCAGGCAGCAGACTTATTGTACCCAAAATCTTTGATCAGTGCACTATGGTACTTGAAGCAAATTATCTACACTCTAGGACCAGGGATACACCCCAGAAAGTGAAACCCCAATATCATAAACATACCTAGCTCCAATAATCTACACTCTAGGACAAGAGGAACACCGTATAGAGTGAACCCCCACAATAGATGATAGCCTCAAGCTAATCCTTCCACCATGTATCCAAGGTAACACATGATCGCATTTTCATAATAAGACATTAGAAAAAAACATAGGTCAGTATAATGGAGTAAACCCACGCAACTAAAAAAGGAATGCCCACCACACCTTAAACAACAAAGGAATGGCCTCTAGAATGAGATCACCCAGTATATCTTGTAATAAGACATTAGAAAAAAAACATAGAGTAACAGATATAATAACACAACCCAAGGGTGCTATAATGATCAAATACAATGATGAATTTGAATGATTACTTACTCAGAGTGAATCACTAAAACCACAATGAAGATCAAATGTCGATCAGATCATTCAGGAATGAGAATATTCTCCCAAAATCACGAGGATAGTTCCTTAGGTTGAGAGGAATAGAGTATGGATAAAAAATGAAACATAACTGCAACATGCTTGTTTTAAAAACCATGTTCAGTCTGTTATATGATGTGTAACCTGGTTACACAACGTGTAATAGTAAAATTACCACATACACAGGAAAACCCATCGCCATATATTAAAATACGTTATTTCAAACATTCATAATGTGAAACATATATTAAAATCATAAACCCATCACATTATGTAGTATTTTGATGAATTACATCAATAAAATATTACACATTATGTAACCTTGTTATACGGTGTGAAATCCTCTTATAGCCTATAGAAAAATTCGGTAAATGTTAAGATTCTAACAAATCTCTAACTTAAACATTATAGGTACCATCCAAATTCCTTCTAGGAACTATACAGAAAATGAGAAAATGAAAACCATGATGAGTTTAAATACATACCTGATAGATTTTAATTGTGATGTTACATAAATACACTCTATTTTATGATTTATAAAATATTTTTTTATATAAATAAAATGCGATGATTCAGAGGTATAGAGTCTTTGGATGATTAAGCATGTAAATGCATCATCTTAGAAAAAAATAATATTTATATGAAACTATATGTAGTGATCTAAACTCTCTTTTATCTTTTAATACATCATAGGAAAACTTGTGGAAAATACATACGGATAATCATTAGCTAGAAATCCCAGTAAGGGAATAAACATGGAAATAAAAATTAACAAGAGAGTCGGGAGGCATAACATGATATCATAACAAGGATGATTATTATAATAAATAAATTTATTAAGGTAATTAATTAAAAAGAAAAAAAATGTATCAATAAAATACAACAATATAAAAAAACATAATTCAATATCCACTATAAAGACGATCATTATAAAGTGAAAAAATTTCAACCCTTTATTAAGTAAACCCACTAATATCATACATAATATCTGATGATATATAATGAATTATGAAATGAATTGGGCATATATAATTGTGGTAAGAAAAATAAATTAAATTAAAATTAGGCATATATTTTTCATATGAGAAAAATAAATCATTCATAAATCATAAGAATGGTCAAACCCATGGGAAGGAATTTCACTTAATAATTTTGATTCTAGGAAGATTACTGTAGGATAAATCGAAGGGATTACAAAATGAAGATGGAATTAAATCTGTAACGCCCCGACCCTAGTTACCCAGAGTCGGTGCATTATTACATAACATTGTCATGATCACAAGAAAGATCAAATCTCGAAAGACCGATTGGTTTAGTAGCCTTGGAAACACTAGATATATTCATATGTTTTACATTACATCATAAAGTGAAAAACTACTACGACAACATAATGTCTCTATAGTACACACTATTATCCCCTCATAATATCCCTGCAGGTCATTCATAACTTACTTCTTCACATCCTGGGAAAAATAAAACATAGAAAAGGGGTGAGCTCAAATGCCCAGTAAGGATAACAATATAGAGGAAACATTTATAAATAAGAATAAACATTTAAGGCAATGTATAACTAAAAAAAAACCTTTCAAACTTGAACTTTCAACATAGTATGGTATAAATAAAATGAAATAATTCCATTTACTTATTCACATGGATATTCTACTAATCGAATAATCACATGAAAAATCAATAACCAATTTCATAATGTCGGAATGCATAATGCTGAACTTTAATTTCTTTGTCAAGGCCTCATCCCAAGACCTAGGGGCTAACTGTAACCAGAACCCAACCTGGAGTGCCTCTAATAACCGGACACCAACCCGAAGTGCCTCTAATAACCGGAGACCAAACCGGAGTTCCTCTAACAACCGGATACCAAACAGAAGTTCCTCTAATAACCGGAGACCAAACCGGAGTTCCTCTAATAACCAGAGACCAAAACGGGGGGGCTTACTTTTACCGGTCCCCTACCCAGAACATACTTGTTTAACACATTCATCTGAATGAAAGGTTGAAATATAACATAAACATTCAGATTAAAAATAACTTATAAAATGTCAATACTTTAAAGAAAAACCATGAGTGACATAAGAATAAATTATCCACAGTCAAAAATATCACAAAACCTTCAATACAATATAGAAGTTTTGTATCTTAATAAATCAACTACAAATAATCATAAAATCCATCAAAGGATGTTGACATAGATGAAATCAAAACTCTTTTTAGAGAAATATATCATTCTATTTTTGAAATCATTTAAGAGTCATATATTTATAAAATAAAACATTTTCTTTGAAAATATTCTTATTATCTTGTAAGGGAAGCTTCGACGATTTTATAATGGTGGAAAATAGCCACACCGCCATATAAGTTAAAAAAATATTCTTACCTTAATTTTGTCAAAAAGGTTATAAAGCACCTTATTTGGAAAACGACAGAAAGATTACTTTATAAACCTCTTATAAAAAGACAAAAAAGGGTATAAATGACTTTAACCCATATTCTAGTAAATAGTAAAAATGTTTTGAAATTCATTTTTAAGAAACATGGATGTGGATGATAAAGAGATCCTACTAGATTATTACGTATAAACAACCTCAGATAATGAAGAGATTGCGAAATAACCCTTAACAATTTGGTAACTTATGAAACATAAAACCCATGAAAGAGGTATCATATAATGAATATGTAAATACACATAAATTAGAGTGTATTACACAAAGAATATAATTATGGGCAGTACATACACCACACAAAAGGTGATGGTGGCAATATGGCATGAATCTCACGGGAATAAGGAGTGAGATGAAAACCCCTTACCTTGTACTTTTCCTTGGTTGGGGTAGGTTAACCTCCTGTATAATGGTGAAATAATCGTTATTAAATTATACAAGATTCATATACATTAATATGATATCATATATGATCTTTTAATATTGATTTGATAATAATATCTTAGTATTATCGTTGTTTCGGGTGTTAACTTACTTGTTTTCTTTTATATGTTTTGTTACGTAAGACATGTTTGTAATGGATATGTTGTATATTATTCATATCCAGAATGATATCAAGTCCTTAAACATCATTTTTAAATCATCAAATTATAATTATACTTGAATGGATATGATGGAGAATGAATCTCATCGCATTCGTGGAGACGGTAGTCCGTATGTACGCACGAGCGACAATATCATTCTTTTGAAATAATATATAAATGGTTGTTATATCATATATACATAATCATTAACATGTTATATTTATTATTTAAATGATTTACATATCATTATTATACCCATCCAAATAATAATATATTGAATAACAATTACACCACGACGTGGAGACGGTAAGCCGTACGTACGCACGTATGGTGACATGTTATTCAAAGGGTGGATAGAATACTGAATATTGTTTTACCATATTTAAAATAACATCAATGTATATATATGATACTGGAGTTATTATTTTATAATGGTAATAACAAAGGAAGAAGAAGTGGAAGAAGAAAAGAACTTGGAAAAGGGTGGTGAAATCATTACCTCTTCTTCGGGTTCTTCCTTTTGATTTGATCAAAAGGGCTCCTTAGGTTGGATTTCTGATCAAACTAAGGCATCTAGGTTCTAGTGAGGGAAGTTGGAAGAGTATTTGGGCAGATTTTTTCCTATCCAAAAGGTTTTGAAGGTGTGAAGAAATGAGAAGGTGGAGTGCCCTTTTATAAGAGGGGTGAGGGGCACCTTTGGAAAACCTAGAAATATTAGTTTATAATAAATTCATAGTCGGTTTCTAATGTCTCCAAAGTTGATTATTTAAATTTTAAGATGGTGGTGGGTCGAAAACAACTCAACCAATAGAATTTAGACAGGTTTGGGTACATATATTAACCTTATCTTTAAGTATTAACTATAAGTTAATTAGTTTCACTTTTACAATGTCTCTTTGTATTTTTATATAATATGGTTAATAAACATACTATATTCATCCAAGTGACCCCCAAGTGGTCCATTAATGATGAAAATATCATTATATAAGTCTCTTGGACGAACCTTATATTTTTAGGAATTTAATATCAATTAATAATATAATATTTGTTTTAAGAACTCTTTTATGTCAATTTTGACACTATTCAATAGTTGATTTTTGTGAAACTCATAACAGATTGATTACTTAAAAAAAAGTCAATTAAATTAATCCTAATTTATCATAGTATCCTATAAAATTAGTTTAATTCATTAAAAGTTTAATATTATATTTATTTGGGTATTTATAATATCAATTAGTTTGATTTTTCACTATTATATTAATTACTGCATCATCATTGTGTCATAAATAAATTAAATTTTTTAATGTCTAAAAATTATAAATAAAATATAATTATTTATGAAATCTTTTTATCTTTCGAATGAATATTTATAATCTAAAATCCAACATATATAACCTATGTAAAAATTGTTGTTCTAAAAGATATATGCTTGTGTCATTTTTGTATTCATTTTAACTTAATTAAAATAAAGTGTCCCTATCACCTACAAGTGGCACCATGGGGTACCAAAATCGACCCGAATATGACTATGTCCGAACATGTATCAACCAATAAGTCTAGGACACATTTTAGGGTAATTTAGTATTATTATAATATTACTTTTTAACCCTTATTTACCGGATTTACCCTTAACCATGGTAAATAAAATTTTTACCGCAGTAATTATTCAAAATGTCTAAAAATAAAAGTTACCTATTTAAAAAATTTGAACATCCTGATTCCAAATACAGAATCCATTTTTCTAAATTCAAAACATAGAGGTGTCAGAAATTAATTTAAAATTAATTCCTGCTGTCAAAACAAAAAACGTGTTTTTAAGAGATAATAACTATCAAAAGATTGACAGTTGTTTATGTTCGGTTTAATTGTAAAATTATGTCCAATGACCAAAATTATATTAAATGGTAAAAATATATTCTAAATATTCTTTAAAACCACTCAAATTCATAATTTATCACTATTAATTATTTGACTAAAAAAGTTGTTTTTAATTAATATTTAGTAATTTTTACTATTCATCAAAATATGAAAGTTATTCGAAAAGTACCAAAATTTCACCTTAGGCTAAATTAGATATTCCGAATCCAAAAATGAAGTCCATTTTGAAATATAAAATATATATAATTTCAAAAAGTAGGTATTACTATTCATAACGGCTAGTTTGATTGGTTGTGGTGTGTGTTAAAACTCAAAGTTGCGTACAACACACACAACTGTATTATTCAAAGAAAGCATACTGTGGAAGCTTGGGATGTTTCATTTTAAATTTTTGATGTCATCATTTAGTCAAAAAGTTTAAAATATTGTATTTAAAAGGGGTTCACTATTAAAAGTTGATAAAAGTGCAATACTGAAAATGAATTTGTTCTTGCATTATGTCTAAGATACTCATAATATGGATTCTAAAATTATAAGGATTATATAAAGTTTAAAATTTAGTTAATACTATTCATAACATCTTTTGAATGGATTTTTGGTAAGTCATGGTGAAACTGAACTCGGTGTTGCGTGTAGTGCAAATTATTGAATTATTTTGAAGAAATAACACACTATGAATTCTTGGGGTGTTAAATTCTCCCCTCCTTCAATAAATTTTGTCCTCGCAATTTGAAATTGTTCTTTGAAAATAAAAGGTGTAAAATAGAAAATATATTTGTGGGAAAACCCACATCGGAAATTGGGTTACTAAAATTTAGTCTTAATATGAGGAAAAGAGAAATCAAAGGGTCACCACCAAATTATGATCTCTATTAGGAGAACATTGGTGGCAATTAGAGAAATATAATTGGAGGAAAAATGTAAATATTTATAGGTAGTGATTGAGGTCATCAATCACAAACAAGTGTAAAATTGAGGTCCTTAAATTCATCAATCTATGATGATTTGAAATACCATCGGTTCAACAAAACATAGGGTATTAGGATAACACATTTTTGACGTTTCAAAATATCTTAGTTGAAATACCACATCGAAAAATGAATTAATGAGACCTCTATTTAAAATCAAGAGTGGAAAGTATGAAGATTACCGAAAATAACACATACTAGGGTTCCATGTAGGAAAATATGGATATGGAAGAAAAATCTAACCATCAATTATCTGATGGAGAGTGGTAGAGAAGATGGCTATGAAAAGGCCAACAATCCCAAAGCCATAAATTAGTGATGATTTAAGGTACCATCTAGGACAACATTTTTGTTCTAAGTTCCTTTTCTTAATGTGGAGGAATTTATTTATGAGATTGGATAAGATCATAAGGATATATACTTAATTTATAATTAGAGTTTTATCCATTAATAAATTTCTACCACAAACTCATCTTTCACTCTAAAAGATAATAGAACGTAAAAAATTCTATTTACACTATTCGTATAGGGTTCCAAAATAAACAAATTTATAATTCATCTATAAGATCTTTTAATAAAAACTACATTATTTAATCCAGGACATCTCATGGGCTAGTGGTAGGTGATACACCCTTGTCGCCCTTCAGTTGTGGGTTCAAGTCTCGCGGCCTTGCCGGACGCGACGGGTTGCTGCCCGACCTCTGGGATGTCCTTTTATGGAAATCCAAAATAATCCAAACTAGAACTATCCAAAATACTTCAGTCCAAAATTTATAAGGAAGGTAAACATAATAAAGATCCTTTTTCCACGTAATAACATGTGGAAACCTTTATGATGTATTCTTTTAAAACACTGCAACATCCTGAATTACCATAAAACCTTATTTATTACATTCATGATCCCTTATTCCTTAATGAATAATAGATATACTCCTTCAATCCAAAAATGTTTTAAACCCCAACAATGATGGAATATACAAATCATTAATTAGTTTCAAGGTAGTCAAGAATATCCAATATAATTTATCCAAATCAATCAGGTATTATTCCAAAATCACTACCTCGGTATCAGAACTATATTATCATTTATCATTCTCTCAACGATATATTTTCCAAAAATTTATCCCGCTATTGAGTCACTTTTCTTTGTTCCACACAATCACAATTCCTTAATGAAATAGTGATGCAGTACAATCCTTATATACTCCATAATTATTATAACAAGTACATTGTTGATACAACACTCAATTGACATAATCAACATAAGAACTCTAATCATTTCTCTTCATCTGTGGTATTATCATAACTGATTATTATCCAATAGCATCATTTGCAGCATAGTCTGATGACTGGGACATAGGTTTGTGTAGTGTCCAAACTCCTTGCAAATAAAGCATTGTACATTTGAAACCATTTTCTTACCCTTGTAGTCACGTACTTTGTGCCCTTTTCCTCCACACTTATAACAAACTCCCATTTCTTCCAGGCAAGTTCCAGGGTGTTTCTTTCCACAGTTATCACATATGGGAAAATTCTTCTTTTCCCTCTTCCCTTTATCAATCTTTATCTCTTCCATCTTTTTCTTATCTTGCTTCCCTTCAAAGCCATAGGACTCAGTAAACTCTTTATTTATCTTATCAACACATGATATTATTTCTTCATATGATGATAATACATGCGAGACTATTTCTCTTGTAAATTCTGGCTTAAGACCATAAAATATATGATCCTTCTTTCTCTTTGTATCATTTTCATTGCTAGAGTTCTCATTCCTTCTACTAGGCTCCATTTCTAAACAATGGCATAAACTAGATCAGTTTATGAATCAAAATACATAATCCCATACCTATAAAACACTTAACATAAATTAAACTATTTATGGATATAAACCATAATCATAAGAATGTTTAATTTGAGTAAGTATATACTCATAAACAATTCATAATGATTTGTAAAGAAAACGAGAGTTATAATAAGCATATCCCCCGGGAGTGTCGTAACCAAGAGTGTAGCAAGGCCCGTTGTCGTGCACCAGTTCCCGTTTGAGTCTAGCTCAAAGCGGTGTTTTCGGGTTTTACCCCTAGGTACATCTGTGCCAGAGCCGCCTCTACCTGCTCGTATCCAGACATGGATGTATTGCTCGGAAAACTCACAAAATCTCTACAATACCAAAATTCTTGGAAGTTATTCTATACTAATCCTCAAAATTAATTTTAAATCTATGTGCTCTAATAATAGTTTATCTAAATCTAGCTTCCAAGGTTTGTACTAAACTTCCTCTGATACCAACTGTAACGCCCGACCCTAGTTACCCAGAGTCGGTGCATTATTACATAACATTGGCATGATCACAAGAAATATCAAATCTCGAAATATAGATTGGTTTAGTAGCCTTGGAAACACTAGATATATTCATAAGTTTTACATTACATCATAAAGTGAAAAACTACAACAACAACATAATGTCTCCATAGTACACACTATTATCCCCTCATAATATCCCTGCAGGTCATTCATAACTTACTTCTTCACATCCTAGGAAAAATAAAGCATAGAAAAGGGGTGAGCTCAAATGCCCAGTAAGGATAAAAATATAGTGGAAACTTTCATAAATAAGAATAAACATTTAAGGAAATGTATAACTAAAACAAAAACCTTTCAAACTTGAACTTTCAACATAGTATGGCATAAATAAAATGAAATAATGCCATTTACTTATTCACATGGATATTCTACTAATCTAATAATCAAATGAAAAATTAATAACAACTTTCATAATGTCGGAATGCATAATGCTGAACTTTAATTTCTTTGTCAAGGCCTCATCCCAAGACCTAGAGGCTAACTGTAACCGGAACCCAACCCGGAGTGCCTCTAATAACCGGACACCAACCCGGAGTGCCTCTAATAACCGGAGACCAAACCGGAGTTCCTCTAATAACTGGAGACCAAACCGAAGTACCTCTAATAACCGAAGACCAAACCGGAGTTCCTCTAATAACCAGAGACCAAACCGGAGGGCTTACTTTTACCGGTCCCCAACCCGGAACATACTTGTTTAACACATTCATCTGAATGAAAGGTTGAAATATAACATAAACATTCAGATTAAAAATAACTTATAAAATTTCAATGCTATAAACAAAAACCATGAGTGACATAAGAATAACTTATCCACAGTCAAAAATATCACAAAACCTTCAATACAATATAGAAGTTTTGTATCTTAATAAATCAACTACAAATAAGTATAAAATCCATCAAAGGATGTTGACATAGATGAAATCAAAACTCTTTTTAGAGAAATATATATTTCTATTTTTGAAATCATTTAAGAGTCATATATTTATAAAATAAAACATTTTCTTTGAAAATATTATTATTATCTTGTAACAGAAGCTTCGACGATTTTATAACGGCGGAAAATAGCCACACCCGCCGTATAAGTTAAAAAACATTCTTAACTTAATTTTGTCGAAAAGGTTAAAAAGCACCTTGTTTGGAAAACGACGGAAAGATTCCTTTATAAACCTCTTATAAAAAGTCAAACAAGGGTATAAATGACTTTAACCCATATTCTAGTAAATAGTAAAAATGTTTTGAAATTCATTTTTAAGAAACATGGATGTCGATGATAAAGAGATCCCAGTAGATTATTACGTATAAACTACCTCGGATAATGAAGAGATTGCTAATTAACCCTTACCAATTTGGTAACTTATGAAACATACAACCCATGAAAGAGGTATCATACAATGAATATGTAAATATACATAAATTAGAGTGTATTACACAAAGAATATAATTATGGGCAGTACATACACCACACAAAAGGTGATGGTGGAATATGGCATGAATCTCACGGGAATAAGGAGTGAGATGAAAACCCCTTACCTTGTACTTTTCCTTGGTTGGGGTAGGTTAACCTCCTATATAATGGTGAAATAATTGTTATTAAATTATACAAGAATCATATACATTAATATGATATCATATATGATCTTTTAATATTGATTTGATAATAGTATCTTAGTATTATCGTTGTTTCGGGTGTTAACTTACTTGTTTTATTTTATATGTTTTGTTATGTAATCAATGTTTGTAATGGATAGGTTGTATATTATTCATATATAGAATGATATAAAGTCCTTAAACATCATTTTTAAATCATTTAATGATAATTATACTTGAATGGATACGATGGAGAATGAATCTCATCGCGTTCGGGGAGACGGTAGTCCGTACGTACGCACGGGCAACAATATAATTCTTTTGAAATAATATATAAATGGTTGTTATATCATATATAAAGAATCATTAACATGTTATATTTATTATTTACACGAGTTACATATCATTATTATACCCTTCCAAATAATAATATATTGAATAATAATTACACCACGACATGGAGACGGTAAGCCGTACGTACGCACGTATGGTGACATGTTATTCAAAGGGTGGATAGAATACTGAATATGGTTGTAAAATATTTATAATAACATCACATTATATATATGATACTGGTGTTATTATTATAGAATGGTAATAACAAATGAAGAAGAAGTGGAAGAAGAAAGGAACTTGGAAAAGGGTGGTGAAATCATTACCTCTTCTTCGGGTTCTTCCTTTTGATTTGATCAAAAGGGATCCTTAGGTTGGATTTCTGATCCAACTAAGGCCTCTAGGTTGTAGTGAGGGAAGTTGGGAGAGTATTTGGGCAGAGTTTTTCTGAACCAAAATGTTTTGAAGGTGTGAAGAAATGAGAAGGAGGAGTACCCTTTTATAAGAGGGGTGAGGGGCACCTTTGGAAAAGATAGAAATATTAGTTTATAATAAATTCATATTCGGTTTCTAATGGCTCCAAAGTTGATTGTTTAAATTTTAAGGTGGTTATGGGTCGAAGGAAACTCAACCAATAGAATTTAGATAGGTTTGGGTACTTATATTAACCTTATCTTTAAGTATTAACTCTAAGTTAATTAGTTTCACTTTTATAATGTCTCTTTGTATTTTTATATAATATGGTTAATAAACGTACTATATACGTCCAAGCGACCCCCAAGTGGTCCATTAATGATGAACCTATCAGGATATAAGTCTCTTGGATGATCCTTAGATTTTTAGGAATTTAATATCAATTAATAATATAATATTTGTTTTAAGAACTCTTTTATGTCAATTTTGACACTATTCAATAGTTGATTTTTGTGAAACTCATAAAAGATTTATTACTTCTAACAAAGTCAATTAAATTAATCCGAATATATCATATTATCCTATAAAATTAGTTTAATTCATTAAAAGTTTCATATTATATTTATTTGGGTATTTATAATATCAATTATTTTGATTTTTCACTATTATAGTAATTACTGCATCATCATTGTGTCATAAATAAATTAAATTATTTAATGTCTAAAAATTATAAATAAAATATCATTATTTATGAAATCCTTTTATTTTTCTAATGAATATTTATAATCTAAAATCGAACAAATATAACCCTATGTAAAAATTGTTGTTCTAAAAGATATATGCTTGTGTCATTTTTGTATTCATTTTAACTTAATTAAAATAAAGTGTCCCTATCACCTACAAGTGGAACCATGGGGTCCCAAAATCGACCCAAATATGACTATGTCCGAACATGTATCAGCCAATAAGTATAGGACACGTTTTAGGTTAATTTAGTATTATTATAATATTATTTTTTAACCCTTATTTACCGGATTTACCCTTAACCCTGGTAAATAAAATTTTTACCGCATTAATTATTCAAAATGTCTAAAACTAAAAGTTACCTATTTACACAATTTTAACATCCTGATTCCAAATATGGAATCCATTTTTCTAAATAAAAAACACAGAAGTGGCAGAAATTAATTTAAAATTAATTCCCGCTGTCAAAACAGAAAGCGTGTTTTTAAGAGATAATAACTTTCAAAAGATTGACACTTGTTTATGTTCGGTTTAGTTGTAAAATTATGTAAAATGAACAAAATTATATTAAATGGTAAACATATATTCTAAATATTCTTTAAAACCACACAAATTCATAATTTATCGCTATTAATTATTTGATTAAAAAAGTTGTTTTTAATTAAAATTTAGTAATTTTCACTATTCATCAAAATATGAAAGTTATTCGAAAAGTACCAAAATTTCACCTTAGGCTAAATTTGATATTCCGAATCCAAAAATGAAGTCCATTTTGAAATATAAAATATATATAATTTCAAAAAGTAGGTATTACTATTCATAACGACTAGTTTGATTGGTTGTGGTGTGTGTTAAAACTCAAAGTTGCGTACAACACAAACTACTGTATTATTCAAAGAAAGTGTACCGTGGAAGCTTGGGCTGTTTCATTTTAAATTTTTGATGTCCTCATTTAGTCAAAAAGTTTAAAATATTGTATTTAAAAAGGGTTCACTATTAAAAGTTGATAAAAGTGCAATACTGAAAATGAATTTGTTCTTGCATTATGTCTAAGATACTAATAATATGGATTCTAAAATTATAAGGATTATATAATGTTTAAAATTTAGTTAATACTATTTATAACCTCTTTTGAATGGCTTTTTGGTAAGTCATGGTGCAATTGAACTCGGTGTTGCGTGTAGTGAAAATTATTTAATTATTTTGAAGAAATAACACACTATGAATTCTTGGGGTGTTACGAAATCGTATTATTTTTTATATATGCAAATTAAGTATTTCCCTTTATGATTGAGATCCGTTATAGTTATTTCCCGTGAAGTAACATGGGGAAGATTCAATAGAAAGTACCACCTTGGTGAGGCTCCATGAAATAAGTAAAGGATAATTTCAAATAAGAAAAGAACGTAATATTTTTTATTAAATCTGAATTAAAAATGCGGATTATCTATAAAATATTTTTTGCTTTCATAATTTATTCATTTTTTAAAATTATTTTAGGGGGATGGTGGTCGATGAGAAAGAAAAAAAAGAATGTTCCTTTATACTGGGTTTAATTAGAAGTGGAAATATATAACTGACATAAAGTATTTTATAAGTCTTGAAATGGAAATTTTATTTATGTAGTTATATATTTAATGTACATATATAAAAAACAAGATATTTCCATGGGAAGGGTATTGAATAAAAGGGAGAAGAAGAAAGATAAATTGTAACTAGAAAGTCACAAACAAGCTACTAAAGATCTATTTCTATATTTCAAAACACCCTCATTGAAATCCCATATCATAGAAAAATAAATAAATCTTAATTATAACAACAAGAGAAGTTAAATGTGAATTTTATATGAGATAACACTTGATTATATTTCCTTAAATAAAGAGAACATTTTTAGAAGGGAAATTATAGGCAATGAGGGGAAATCATTTTTCAAATGGATGGTAGTTGTTCTTAATAAATTCAAATTTTCAAGATGGTATAAAACTCATTATTAAATAATATTAGAATAAAAAGTGATATTTAAATATATAAATATGGTATTACATCTGAAATGAATGATGAAAATCAATAAGAAACATTATAACTCAATAAAGTATATTGAGTTAGGAGAGATCTATATATTTTATTGAATACATAAATTATATCCCACAACATGTAATATCACTAATATATGTTAATTTTACTTGTAGAATAATAATTTTGGTTATTTGAATTCTTGGGTGTAGTATTTACACTTTAAAAATGAATATTGGTGTATATAATCAAAGAATGTTTCAACGAGGGGTGATTGAGATGGAAACCATTACCTCATGTCTACAGGTTCACATCACTAAGGCATAAATTTTTGAATTATAAATTTATTGTAATTAAAATATTTATTATGAATATTAAAAAACCCAATTTATATTTATATGGTCTTTTAATGACCATTTTTATCCAATTTATTACATTATTATAACCTATGTTGGTTAATTTAAGTTCTTGGATAATTTTATAGAAACATTCCTAGTACGTTTTCCAAGATCCAGGTTATGTAAAATAGTTTCATAATATCCATAATTTTATATTATTATATAACAACAAAAATATTATTGTTAATAATTTTTCCATGAATGTACCCAAATTAGAAAATGGTACTTTGATATATCATGTTTAGATATTATATTTACTATAACTATTTATTATAAATTATACTTATACAATGTAAAATATTATAATTATATAATTTTATTGGTTTAGAAAATAACCTTTTTTACATTAGATACAAATTTTATTACACTTATATTAGCTGATATGGAAAATGAAAGAAAACATCATCCCATAGAGGTCATTGTCTATATGCATAGATGGATGACTCTTTAATTTTTCATAATAGAATGAAGTTAGAAAAAAACATATCTTTTTATTCGAGAATTATTGACATGTTGTAATATGGTTTTAGTAAATAAAAATTTTCAATCGACCATGAATGGGGGTGATGGGAAATTGAAAACGTTATTCATGTAGGTGATATTGTGTATGCAACCATGATGAAATTTTAATTTATCTCAATGATTTTAGAGGAAGAGATAAAATATGTGTTCCATTAGTATAAAAACATACTATAATATTAATAACACTAGTTTAATCCAAATATAGGGGATACTAGTGTCATGGGGTGGTATGATTATAAAATAATTAATAAGCTGTGGGGGTGGGGGATATTGGCTCTCGCTTTGGATGTTCACATTTTTTTCACCCCCTTATGGCACAATAACATTGTATTTTGGAAAGAGAAAATATACATGAAAATTTCTATAGGGTGGATGATATAAAATTTAAATCCATGGTTTGATAGAAATGGTATTTAGAAGTGTGTAGAATTTTTTGGGTATTGGATGCTTTTATAATTAAACAAATGTATATTTTTGAACATATAACTCTTTAATAAAAAGATAATAAATTTTCAAAATAATTTAAAATCCAATGTGGATAATAATAGTGTGTGGGGGTGTTTTATGGTTCATAAATCCACTACCATTCATTCCCACCCATTTTTTGATAAAAATTATGTCATTAGATATTAGATTATCACTTTTATCATTTTTGGATTTTACCGAGGTAACTAATTTCTACCAACGTAATTTAATTTTAAAGGAAAAGAATAAAATGGTCATTATTAGATAATTAAAACCAAATAGTTATATATTAGAAATAAAATTCTGTAAACAATATTTATGTATCAAATAAAAATTAATTTTAATAATAGTGCATTTAACGTGAAGAAACCCGTTTGTAGAAAATTTTGTATTTTCAAGAATAAGAATTTTATTTATGATAAAATTATCATTTTTTGTTATATTGACATTAAAATATTTATTATTATTAAATAATTATATATAATTAACATTAAAATAAGTTAAACACCAAACTTTATCATATACAAATTTTATTAAAATAAACAGATTGAAAAAATAGTATTTATTTAAAAATTACCAAATTTTTTTAAAATATTAAATATCAATTTAATATATAGTATTTTAAAATAAATTATAAATTATAAAATATATTTGTTTTCATAGAAATGTATTTATGAACTTTCATGACATTATTGTTAAAATTTCATAGTTTTTTGAATAATCATTATTTTTTTATTCACATAAAAATTGATTATTTTAAGAATGAATCAATAAATCACTAAAATATAATGTTGGTAAAATACATCCCAAAATTTTGTTTATTAAAATTTATATCCTAAAATTTATAAACATTATTCCTAATTTAACATAAAATATATAGATAAAAACTATTTTCATTGGAAAAGGACTTTAGGTCTATCAAATAAAATTCCATATAAAATAAAAAATATTTTAGAGTTAAAGAATTGTAAATGAAATTAACATATATTTTTATTATTTAATCATAAAAAAGTTATTTATTTCATATAAAGCACTAATTTCTCGAAAATAAATTTTTTATGTATAAGGTAATGTGATTTAAAATAAATTTTTGAAAAGACAAAAAATTCATGATATATCTATAAATATAAATATTTTATCACATGTTTATAAAATCCTAATTAAAAATTTCATAACATCTAAATTTCTCCACATAATATTTATGTATAATAAAATCTCTAATTATAGTTTTAGGTAGTGATTCTTCTTGTAAGAATCTTGTGGATATCACCATGATCTTTATCCTCCCCTTTATATTTTTTTTTCTAAAAAAATAATTTGTCATGTTAGGCTTAGATTAGTGTTTGGAAGACCCTAGATTGGATACCTACCATTCGATATCAACAAAATTATCTTCAAAAATAATACTTTAACGTTTTTTTCCCATTTATTCTTACTTTATTTTATTATTTTGTGATATGGTTACTTGAATTTAATCTAGATAATTTAATGAGTATGTTTTAATGGTCATATTTAATATTGAATATATTTCGTGTTTTGGTTTTAATTTTAGTTGGGTATAATGCATGAAATATAATTTTGAATATGTATTTTTTTAGGAGAAAAAAATGAAATCTCTTGTTGTTATATTCTCCCAAGTTAAAAAAAACATCCTCATAATATTAACTATTACTTACAAATTAATTTCACTAGGAGTATCTCAAAGGTGACTTGAGATTTTATTCTCTTTAAAGGTAACTCTCAAATATATTCACTTATAATAAGAATAGTCCCTCTATTTTTTTTGTCTATAACCATATGAGTTGAACACCACATAGGGTTTGATGATAAGAACTATATTATATTTCCTTGAGTTAATTATCAAAATTGCGTTGAAAACATACAATATAATTTTTTGAGGTATGAAATTTGATTCCATCTCATCCTTCATGGTTCTTCAACTATTCGGTGATAATAGAATGTTTTGGTAGAATGATGAAGTTGATAAAGTGTGTTCCTCTTCCTCAAAAGCCTCATTGATATCAACATTTTAAACTCCCAAACCTTTTTATATTATCCACCTTTACCTCACTGACATGTTCCTTCTTCATTATATCCTTCACCTACGTCACCAATGTCAAAAACTTACCACAAATCTCCTCACCCACATGTTTCTCCCATCCTAGTGTTTCCCACTCAGTGAGGCCCTATTAGATAAAAAATATAAAAGGGATATATGTCCCACAAAATCCACATATAGGGGCTCTTGATGTACCCATACATGTCCTTCCATGACACAAAATGTTTCCCAAACAAACTACATTGGATTTTGTGCTCTAGGGCATCAAACCTGCTTCTCAAACTGCTCTCGACTACAATGTTACAAGGGAGACCCCCCCTTTCATTCAAATAAAAAGTATTATTTCAATAGAATTGTTAGTGGAGGATTTTATTCTATAACCAGCAATGGAATGGAAATTTAAACCTCTTTATAAATATTGGGACAACACATGGCAGTATTGTATTTATGGATTATGATGAATATGATCTGTTTTTATAGTATGTTGTTATTATCACATTATGATATCTTTATTATAGCATCTTTATCAACTTTACACCTAAAAATTTGATCTAATATAGAAGATATTCAGTTTAATATTAGCATGATAGGTCTATAGGGAGTCTATGTTGAAAAAATTATTTTCTTACTACAATCACATCAAATATTTCTAACGACCCGCAATGTGATTTATATCATAACAGAATAAAAATTTGGAAAGGAAACCATCTTAAAAATCGATGATTTATATAATATAATATAAAATAATGTAGTATAATTAGATTATAATATAGTAATATTAGAGTATCCAGAATAACAATATCATACTCACAATTTTCATATGAAGAATTTACTTACCAAAATCCACCTCATCGATAGTCATTGAACACGATTCACCATGTTCCATTGGTTGTGGTGGTTCTTCATTCCCCTCATTATTATCATACTAGGATTTTTAATAATTACTTGGGTATTTTCAATTATTTCTACACATAAGAAATTGAAATATTACTAGTGATTTTGGATTCATGTTATCCACTCCCATCATGACAATTGGCCTCTTCATATTCCTATGATAGTTTGATGCTCGATGACCCCCTATACCATTAATAAATAAATTTATAGTCACCATGAGGATGTTTCCTTAGTAGAAATTCCAATTTTTTTGACATATACGAGATCAGACGTCTATCATTTCATTATCTTCATTACTTGGATTTTCACGAACCTCCATCCTTCTCTTCTTTGGTGAATTTAGTATATCAACTATGGTTACATTGTTCATCCGATTTGTTGATTACTGGAATATTATAATATCTATATTTATTGGTCCATCTCCCATTCTAATGGGATAATAATTTATGTAATCTTTATATTGTCCCTCATACCTACGGTCAATGTATTTTTTTTTGGTTCAAACCATCACTAAAACAAAATGTTTCAACTTGAGTTATGAACTATTAATGTGATAGGGGGATTAATATAATCAATAACATAAAATAGATTCAACTATAAAATATTTTACCCATTTACATAATCATATTAGCACATAATTTCTTTATTGTATCCTATATCAATATTAGTTTAACCGATTAAACGTTATGTTGGGTTATCTTATATTTCATAACATAGTCCCCCAACGTTACATGGAAGTTGATTCCTCATAGAATTTTGAGATGAGTATATGATTAAATAAATCATTTCCCATAAGTGTGTCTAACCTGTTGTAGAATTGGAAACCTTTTTTATTCATCTGTTCATGTCTAAATTAATACCCAACAAACCCTTTTCAATGTTATTAACCCTAGATACAACAATGGTAGATCCTAATTCCACATTTTATTGTACAGATATTGATTTAATTTTGAGGAAAGAAAACAATATTAAAAATATCCTAATTTTTGGATATTTTCTTATACTTTGGTATATCCCTCAAAATTATTTATAGTTTATAAACTAATGTTATATTTTCTTAATCTCAAAAAATTACTACAACTCCCTTGTATACTAATTATGGTGACCCACGCCTTAAACACACTTCATTGAAGAAGATCTATCATACTTTCACAATAAATACAAGTTTAGGATCAAGAGGTGCAGTTCGATTGGATGATTTGGAACATAAATGCATCATATGAAACATAAAAACATCATATTTAATTAAAAATCCACATATTTCTCCAAACTCCAACAGAGATTTTAAAACTTCTTTGAATTCTCATGGTCAAATATATAAGGAAAATAGGGAGATAAACCATTAGTAAGGGAATAAACATGGAAATAAAGAATAACATGAAAGTAATGAGGCATAAAATGTAATCATAAAGAGTATTATCATAATAATATAGATATAAAATAAGGAAATGATTTCATAAGATCATAAAAATTTATTAATAACATAAAACAATCTATCATAAACTTAATTCAGGAGTAACTACCTTTATCATTATAAAAAATTAGATAAATTCCCATAGTGGATTAGAGTCACTCAGTGATCTCTATTAAAACAAGTCGTGAGATAAAATTATCTACCAAATGCATTAGAGATATATAAAATTATGGGATTAGATGTCATAGAAATTAAAATCATATATATTCATGTTACATTAGTAATATAAACGATACCCAAATTATAAACAGAATCCAACTAATGAGAAGGTAGTGGATTTCATAATTCTAATTCAAGAAATAAATGCACTATAAATAGTAATGATTCATGAGTGAATATAGAACTAATTCATTTGGATGTTAATATTAAAAAATTAAACATAAGACTTGATTATTTATTTATAATATATTTATATATTTATATAGTTATTATAGATTATATAATAAAAATGTTCCACTTGTGTGAACATTTAGAACACAAGTAAGGGATATTTTTAAAGAAGGAATGGCCTTAATTTTTTTTTTCATAAAACTAGAATTAAAACAAGAGATTTATCAATAAAATTATTAATTTTATTAGAATATATTTATGGTTTGGTAAAATTTTATGGGTTTGGTGATAAGAAATATGAATGTTCCCTTAAACTGATATTAAATAAATGTGTGAATTCCAAATGAAACAAAAAAGTACTATAACCATAGTAAATAAATAATATTTAACTTTGTACATATATAGGTGAAGTATATACCAATATATATTAACTTCGTGAGGAGATTATTTCATAAATGGGAGAAAAATAAAGAGAATGTGCAACTGATAAATTACAAAAGAGGTACAAAATATCCATTTAATATTTTAGAATACATTTACTAAATCCCACAATAAAAAAAATAAAGCACAATTGTATAAAGTGGAAAAGGTAAATAAGAAATTCATATGAGGTAAAATTTCAATAGGTTTCAACATAGAATAAGAACATTGGTGGGAAGGGAAATAATGGTAATAGAGATTAAACCCTAGTTTAAAAGGATCAAAATTATTCTTAACATTGTTGAATTGTAATGAAATATTAGAACTCACCAAAAAATAATATGAGTCAAAATTTATCTCAAATGATAGAATTATGTTATACCATATGAAATGAAATAAGAAAACTCAAGGATCAACATTATAACTAATTAATGAATATTGTGTTGTGAAATACCATTTTATTTTTGGAAATTTATAAATAAGAACCCATAATACAGAATGGAATTAATGTATGTTAATTTCACTTGTTTAATAATAATTTATGATATCAAAAATAAAATGATTAGATGTTACACCATACAACTGAATATTGGTGAATAATAATAAATCACACCTCCATAAATGGTGTTTGAGATGGAATACCATAACTAATGTGTGATGTTTCTCCACACATGTACTTAACTTTCTAAATAATAAAATTATCTTTATTAAAAATATCCCTTATATCCTTATAAATATATATTAATTTTTATAAATAATATTTATCATCAGGTGTGTCAAATTTATTATAATGTCTCAACTTATGTTGGTTACTTGATGTTTTTCAGTTAGTTTCCAAGAAATATCATTATATACTGGCCAAGGTAAAAGTATTGAAAAATAATTTTACAACAAAATAATTTTTATATATTTATTTTTATTATTTTTCTATTATTAAAAAATTTATACAAGTAAATATGATTTCCATGAATGGAATCAAATTATAATGGGTACTTTTATATGTCCTTTTTATCAGTTAAACTTACTATAACCATTTATCACTAATATTACTTATGGAATTTATTATATTGTTATATCATAATGTTAATAGATTATTGAGTAATATTTTATACATGAAATATATTTTTTATTCATCCCATGTTAGTCATAAATTAAAATCAAATATGAACATCATTATGTGGAGGTGGTAGTCTGTACGTACACACAGATGATCCTCTAATTTTTTTAGAATATTAGGAAGGTATAAAATAAAATATATTATAATTTTAGAATCATAGAAATGTTATCATATTATCTTATTAAATAAACATTTATAACCATATTTGAAATGTGGTGATGGGAATTTGAACATGAATTTAATGGAGGTGATGGTCTGGACACACGCCAGACAAAGATTAAATTTCTCTCATTGATTATTGTGGAAGGTTAAAAATATGCATTCCATTGGAATAATAATATAAATGAATGTTAATGATGAATATATTATAGTACACTTATGGAAATAAGAGGCTTGGGTGGTATAATTATAAAAAAATAGATTGTGGAGTGGAAAATGTTAAATCTTCCATTGGATATTCACATTTAGTCTCCAACATAAGGAACATTTTATTGGTAATGTGGAAATAAAATATCCTATAATACATACTTAGAGGGTTTAAGAGGTAATATATAAGAGTTTTTTTATAAATAAGGTGTTTTATAATTGGGGAGAGCTATAGAGGTTGTGGTTCCTTTTATAATTTCAAGGAGGAGTATTTTTAGCACATAAAACTCATTAATAAATATAGATCACATTTTTCACCAATAATGTTAATCCATATTGGTAAGAAATAGAGTGTCAAACTTTTTATGTTATAAAATATTCAAAACATTTCCCCAAATGTTTTAAACATTTTTATGTCATTTAATCTTATATTTTAAAATTTTTTAATTTTCAGTTTTTTATCAAGCTAAGAAATTGTTACATAAGTAATATATTTATAAATTAAAAAATTAAATGGGGAATATTATATAATTTAAACCAATTATTATCAATCTAAAATGATATTTATAAATTAAAATTAATATTTCTATGTGAAATTAATTTCATCAATAGTGCATGTATTTTACAAATACCGATTTTTAGAAAAAAAAATAGTATTTTTTCGAATAATATTTATGTTTAGAATAAAATTATCAGTCTTTATTAATTATGTAGAAATTATAATGTTTATTACTATTCAAAAAAAATTTAATTAACATTCAAATATATTAAAACACTTATTTCAACATGTCAATGATTTTATTAAAAGTTACAGATAAAAAATAGTCTTCATTAAAACATTACCTAAATTTTCTAAAATATTCAACATGGTTTTTAAATCTACAATTTTGGAAAATTTAACTATAGTATATATATTTATTTTATTTTTTTAAAAATGGTATCCATAATGCTCATGGAATTATTTTATAAAAGTGATAGTTTTTTGAAAAAATATAAATTTTATTATTAATGTAATCATTGATAATTTTATAAAAGACAAAAAAATCTCCTTATGATAGTGTTAATATAATAAATAAAAAAGTTCTCTTATTTTTTAATTCAAATCCTAATATTTATAAAATTTATTTTTATTTAATATTTAAAATATAAGAGAAAAAAATTTTATTGTAAATTTTATTTTTGGTATATCAACAATTATTTTTACTATATATTACTAATTAATATATTATTAACTAATTATTTCAAAAATCAAAATGTCATGTGATTATTAAATCTTATTAAATATACATTCATAAATTAAAACACTACATTATGGAAAATATAATCATTACGTATAAGGTAAAGAGTGGAAAAAAAGATTTTCAAAATGTATAATAATTCAATATATATTGATACATATAAATATTTTATTACATGTTGATAAAATCATAGTTTCTACTTACATAAATCCTTATAAATGTTGTATAAGACCAATGTATTAGATATGACATGACTGTTTTGTTAGGTGAAAATTCAGCTATCGTGGTTCTTGTGATAGTCTCCACGAGCTTGAACTTCTCCCATGTTTGGTTTCACTCAAACCATAATTGACCACACATGTCATAAAGTCAGTCTATGGAAAACCTAATAGAATATACTCCAATTATGATATTAGGAAAATGAGAATCATATTAAAGACCACCTCTTCCATATTTCACTTCTTCCTACATTTTTTATTTATATTGTGATATGGTTACCTCAATTTTTACAAACTAATTTATCATATATGTTTTTCCAACTATATAGATTATTATAAATACAATAGGGTTTCTTTAAATTCTATTTTTATAGTGTTTGAAAAAAAAATTTATAATATTTTCATTTTATGAGGAGAAAATATAGTGAAATCTCAAGTCACTACACAACAATCACTAGAATGTGTCTACAGATATTGTAATGGTGTTTCAGTGAAATTTGGTTGAGACAAATTTCTTGACATGTGTGTAGAATTGATTATTTGAGAGGTCATTTTATAATTTATAGGTCTAGAATTCTTGTAAATACTCTTAAATTCAAAATAATTAAAATGTATTTCTCATGTAATGTGGAAACAATGGAAAATGATTCTAATGTAGGATAAGTTATGATTGAAATCAACTCATCTAATTTTTTTAATTATTCATATGTATTTGGAATGCTATCTCTTATTTTAATTCCCTCTTTAACCCTTTTTACCATTACAATGTCATAAATGTTTTACTTTGGTAACAAAATTTTGGGACAAAAAAGAAATGAAATTTATCATTTTAACAAAATGACTTTTGGAAAGAGTAAAATTATATTCGATAGTGAAATGGAAATTAAAAAATATTTTTATATTGAGGTACATGGATCACATAATTTATCTAGCGATACATCCATCCCATAGATTTTTTTATGTTGGATAATATATTCAATATATAACAAAAAACATAGATGACCAATGATATATATTAGCATTATAAGAGAGTAGTTAAATTAGTGGGTATGAATATTATAAAAAAATTTATAAAACATACACACATATATATATTTATTTATTTAAATTTCTTACTCAATATAAATTATTCATAAATGTTTAGTAAATAATCAACCAATTCTTCAAAAATGTGTTTTCATCAAAAATAATTTTTATTAGTTTTGATGAAAAAATAATAATAAATATTTGGAAAATTAAGAAAATTTATTTAAAAAAATTAAATTGATTTTTAGAATTATAATTTCAAAATTTAATTTGGGTGAAATTTTGGTACTTTTCATAAAATAAATATTTTTCAATGAACAGTGAAAAATATAGATTTTTTAAAAATTTATTTTTTTAATAATTTATGTAATTTATAGTTCCCAAAATGTTATAAATGTTTGTTAATGAAACCTTATTTATTTTTAATCAACTTAAATGATTTCAATTATCTTTATATTTTTTTTATTATGAGTTTTTTTTCTGGTTTAATTTTTTTTAAAGCATTAAAATGCATAATGATTATCCGTTTAAATTAATTAAAATAATAAATATATTTAATTTAGATTCATATTTTTATAAAAAAATACTCTTTTTATAAACCACTTTCATAGCCGCTTCATCTGCATGAATATTAACATTTTCTCAATTCTACTAATTGAATTTTGAACAATGGGTTATATATTTTTTATTATAGTAAATTATAATTTTGATTAAGTTTAACGTAATTTTTGACCAAAATGAATATTAAATTCACCAAAAAAAGTAATTATCACGGTTAATGAAAACTAGTTTTGTTGGGAGGGTAATATAGAATGATAAGTGAGAAAATATCAAAAAAAATTATCTTATGTTTTGGAAATGAGTTTAATTTTAACTTATCCATCAATGTCTCTAAAATATGGATGTCGCATTTCTCTTTCCTTTGAGTATGACCCAAATAATATAATATTTAAAGGAAAATAAAAAAGAAATTTGTCTTTTTATTTTAATTTCTATAATGATTTGGGATATAGGAAAAAACATAAGTTCTATTATATATATTATTTTGAAAGATAAATTATTATTTTTCATCACATTAATTTATATTTAATTTATAAATATGATATAATTACAAAGAATTATTTATAATTTCTAACATAGTGATTCTTTAGTTAAAAATTAAATAAATTAATGATGCTGAAACTATTAAAAGTGAATTAAATGAGTGAATTATTTTGTTACAGTAATTATTTAGATTAAGATATCAAGTTACATATTTTTTAGTATAATATATTATAATTCAGTCAGTGTATTGATATTTTTAAATTTTAATCAAATGAATAATGCTAAAATTAACATTAATGTTATTTTATAATAATTTACAATTTATTAAATGATTTAAAATCAATAAAAATAATATATTTTTACCAGTGGATTATAAATGTTAATAAATATTTATTAAGTATCATTAATTGAACAATTTTTCTTTTATAATGCATATATTGACACGTAATTAGAAAAAAATCCATGTTACTGCGGTAAAGGTTAAAGAGTCGTTTTTTGTGTTATTTTTGCTTGAGTAAAAAATAATTTTAAACATAGATAAGATTTTATTTTGATAACATTATTTCATATCTATATTAATTTAATATAAATATTCTACTATGTATCACTTTAATTAATCTTGAATGATAAATTTACTAAGTTTGAAAACTAGTTACCTTAGTGAAAACCCAAAATGGTAAAAATAAGTAACTTTCGATGTTAAGGGAACAAATGTTTAAAACATGGGTTTAATAGTGTTATGTAGGTGTTTCATGAACATATAATATCTAAAAATAATAAATTATCAATTTTTTAATCCACGTTAGGAAATATTGACTTCCTAATATTGAATACTTTTGAGTATTTACAATAATGTCAGTTGTCCCCAACAATTAAATTGTACGGGATTTACTCACTTATTACCATCAATAAATCCATTTGGATCATCTCATAAACCTTCCCAAATAAACTACCAACTCCCCTCCGATCATCTTATAATACTTAATTTTGAATAAATCTAACCTTCTGAGGATTGATTTCCACCCTATGAAGGATACCCAAAGAAGAAGTAATTTTATTCAAAGTGTGTCTTTTTTCTTCTTTATGCACCTCCATAAAGTCTTATTATACCATGATGATATAAGAAAAAAATTATATTCCATATAATGATATTTTTATGTTAATTTTAAAATCTAAAACAACACAAACATCAATAAAATGGGTTGTGAAATTTGCTTTTCTATGTACAAATGGCACTACATCGCATGACGATGTCATTATTGTTTCCATAACCACCTCTCACATCATGTAATGATGATGTATATAAAGGCCATTTATAATATTTATAACATAATTATACAACTCTAGTTATTATACCATATATATCCTTTTATGCTCTATACCATATGATATACGATAACATCGCTCTTCTGTATGGAGTACTACCACCTCATGAAATAATGGGATTACATTTTCACTAATATGATGTATGGAAGATATTAAGGGAAACGTTAATAAATATATGTCATATATATGAAATATTAAATATATTAATGAAATAAAATTCATTATATTAATATAATATATCAGTTTTATTTTTACCTTTTCACCTAATGAAAAAATTATAATGTCATTCATAGACGTCTGAATTACAACCTCCACATAGTAATTCAATTCTATTTATTATTACTAAATCACACAAATGAAATATATAAATATATATAATTATGTGTCGTGACATTTATTATAATAATATAATTATGGGATGATAAAATATTACTTAACATCTTTTCATAATGAGCATTGAAAAATGGAAACATTACTCTTTGCGTACATAAGGCCTATCATCTCAATGATAAAAAATTTGGTTAATTTTTTATATAAATATATATTTATTAGTTTAAAAATAATAAGTTATGTGTAAATATGATAATTATTTTATGATTTAAATTTATGGATATTTTTAAAAAATTAGGTCATTGATCATAATCAACCCACCTAATTCATTTTTGACACACAATCCTAATATGGTAAAAACATCCAATTTAAACTTAACTAATTAATTAATTTTATATTAAATGATTATAAGTGAAATAAAAGTAATATTAAATTTTAAAAGGATTATAATAAATTTAAATAATTTACATAATATTATTTTTTGGGAAGATCAAGAACTAGCTTGATGAATCAAACTCAAGGTAAGGGTTTTCTCATCACACTTTTATTTCTATGAGTTATATGACATATTCACAAATTATTTTGGTTTTGGGGAATATATAGTCGCCATGATTGTATTTTATGATATTTTTAATTAAATTTTTAGTTATTTAAACACCCATTTTAGGGTATTTCTATCGTGGATTTTACAGTTTCAATTATACCAAAGAGGTAATGTATTTTTGTATTTATTTCACTTCATTGTGACATATGACATTTTATGAACCTATATTAATTTATGAGGTGTATATACATCCCCTTTGAAATATAATATCATAAATTTATTTATTCTCAAGGAAATTTATGTTTCAATTAATGTAGTCCTTTCCTAGGGTGTACAATTCAAAGATATTAATTGGTAGTAGTTTTATGTCACAATATCATTCTTTATTAGGATTGTTTATAATTATGATTCCAATAATGAGATATTATGATTAATATCTAAATAAACTCATGAATTTTATTATCATATTAAATTCATTTTATTTAAAAGGAATGGAATATTTTTTTACTATTTGGTACATAAAATTATCAAGAAAATGTTATTAAGAAAACACAATTTCATTTCTCTCTTTGGTCAGAAATTGTTTTTGTTTAAAACCATGTTTTTAAAAAGTGTTTAGAAATGATTTTAACATTTTCAAAATTATTTATAAAATTCATTTTCATTAATTTTTACTCTTTAAAAAATTCAAAAGTAATTTATGCCTTTTCAAAACAATGCCTATTATGATTTTAACAAAATGGTGAAAGGAAACATTATTCCATTTTATGAATAAGTAACTTTCCTAACATTTTACAATGAAAAATTAATGTTCTTTTACAAAATTTGAAAAATTATATACCTTCATGTACATCATCTCATTGATGATTAGTTTTTATGTTTATATGTTTTTTTAAAACTTATTTGTTAAAAGACTTTTTCTAGGAAAAGGATTTTCAAAAATGTTATGTTTTAGAAAGTGATACTCAAAATGAAAATGAAATTTTCTCAATAATTATTTTAATAATATTTTTATTATATTTTTATTCAAAAATATAAAAAAACTTATTTTGACTTTTCACCCACTTGAGATATTTTGTATTAATAACTACCTCATTCTTTTTTATGATGGATTAATATTGTTTCAAAGAGATATTTATGCAACTTTTTCCCCTTCAATGGTTAATTATGTTTCAAAGTGATTTTTATGAAACCCATTTTATCTATAAAATTTAATTTGGTATAAATAATAATAAAATGATAATTACTTCTTTTCGATTCCCCAATAATGTTATAAGGCTGATAATTATTATTTATACGAGTCTGACAGTGAAATGAAATATCAAAGTAATTTATTCATGTATTAGTGCTTGGTCATTATATATTATTGGTGAGCTAAGATAATGTCGAGTGAGGTTGATATTGAATATTTTATGGGTGCACCAATATGGTTATCCAATTTATTAGGTAATTATAATGTTTTCTAGAAAAAATATATTGAATATTGTTCATATGGTTATTCTAATTTTTATGGGTTTTGTAAGGGTCCTATAAGGGTTTTATAAGGGTTCAATGAGATGAGGTCCCAAGGTACCAACATAAATTTTATATGATTTACATGGGTTTATGATGTTTTATTTGAACAAGATTATTATCACATGGTTTATGATTACTGATTTTTATGACGCATTCCTTTGTTAAAAAATTTTGTCATGTTTTCATGTTTGGTGATCTTGGTATTCATGGGTATGGATATTCTTATGTTATACTCATGTTCTTTAATTAAGTCATCATACCCTTATGATTTTCTTATTTTCACTAATGACATTAATTTTTTAACGCTTATGTTTTGACCGATTAAGAATTTGATCTCACCCTTGTTAAGGTTTTTTTCATGTTTATAATGAATATGGTTTAATGAATTATTTATAGAATGGGTTTTTTATGGATTATGATGATGAATAAATGTTAAGGAAGAAAATATGGTTTCTATGGGAGAAACTATCATTAATTACATGGGTATTATTTATGTAGGAGTTTTTCTTGGTCCTATATATTTAAAAAACCTAAATGTTCCTCAATAATTTAAGTGATCAAATTTTACATTTTTAATGATTTCGGGTTTGGTGGAAAAAAATTTCTCCATAATTATCCTCACCAAATCCATAAATGTAATGTTTATGATTTCAGCATCGAATATGATTGAATGGGTTCTAGATTGTTATAGTTCGTATCAAAATGATGTAATATATAACTTTTTGTATTAGGATGTTTTTGTGTGAGTTTAAATTACGTATTATAGATACCATCATTGGTATATTAGATTAAGGTTGATCATAATTTCAAAGCCTCTGACACCACATTTGAAGGTTTTAATAATTAAATTTTTTGAGATTATTAGTGAAATTTTTGGATATGTCTTATTGGGTTAGAGTGTTTCTATCACCTATGATCATCATGAAGGTTAATTAATGGAGGAATCAGTTTTTCATATTTAATGAATAGAAGGTAAACCCAGAGGCCTTAAGAAAACTCATTGCCTAAAACAAGTTTGTGGGAATTGAACCCACAAATGAAGGGAGACATGGGTGTATCCCTTACCACTGGCCTAAGTGATGTCCCGGTGAGTATGGTGTTTTTACAGGTAAATATTATGTATATTTTGGAAATATAGGAGAAATAATTTAAGAAATAATAGTTGATTTATCATGGAATAATATATGATCAAATAATCTCAACCCTTGGGATTCGAACATAGGCTGGAAATGTTTTATGAATTTTAAGGATGGTTGTTTATGGAATGATTAGGGTTAATCTTTGGGTATTACTATAATGTTTTTAAGATTACTGTATCATTGGAAGGATTAATTATTTTTGGAATTATCATACCATGTGAAAAATGTTTTTTTTAATGTCTAAATATATGAGGAAATTATTTTCATCCCTTTTATAGTTAAACGGTAATTAAAATATTTTTTTAGTGCACTAAGAATTAGGAAAAAACATTAATACTCCTTATACAGTGAAAAATATGTGATTCTCATAGAAATTTCTGGAAAGTGATAATCTACTTGATAAGTAATTATATTTCACTATTTTTTCATTTAAGATAGTGAAATAATTCATCAACTCGATGAAAAATGATATTTGAACAAAAAATGTTACCCAAGTACCATAAATTTTCATAAAATGATGGTATTTTCAATCAACACATATTTAATTATTTGAGTACCTTAGAATTACATTAATAATTCACTTGACAATAATTAATGGACTAAATCACTCTCTATAATTATTTACTCATTTCCTCCATTCCACATAAATTATCTTGTTTGGAAACCTTGTTATTTGTTATTTAATATGAAATTTGTACTTCCAATTATCTATTATTAATAGAGTGATTTATTAACCATTTTTATGATGTGTTTATGCAATAATGGTATTTTAAATTTCCAAACATTATTTAACAAGACATATTTAAAACTACAGGGATATAATTTTCTAAAGGAATGAGGATGTGACACCCTGAGATTTTAAAATAAGATAATTATAATTGATAGTATAAAAGAAATAAAACACTGAGTTTATCTTTCATTACATGAAGCACTCAATTTATCATATATGACATTTAGCCTCGTGATTTTTTATGTTCGATAACATATTCAACATGAAATAAAAAACTTAAATTACTAGTGATTAATATTATTATTATAACATAGCTGTTAAATTGGTTTGTATAAATAGTATTAAATAATTTTTGAAATACATAAATATAAATATACATATAAAAAAATTTATTAATAAATATAATTTATGGATAAATATTTAATAAATAATCAATTAATTTCGTTAGTAAAGTTATTTTACTTGTCAAAAATATGTGTTCTTCTAAAATATTTTTTATTTTTTTTTTCATGAAATAAAAATTATGTTTTTTTGGAAATATTATAATATTTATTTTGTAAAATAAAATTTATTTTTTTAATTTTAACATTCAAATTTACTTTGAGTGAAATTTTATTAATTTTAAAAATATATTAAATTTCCAGTGAATAGTAAAAAATACAATTTTTTTTGTAAAAAGTATATTATTTTCAAAAAATGAAGTAAATTTTAAGTTACCATATGTTTTTAATAATATTTAATTTAACATATGTAATATTTATTTATATTTAATCCACATAATAACATTTAATCAATATTATATTTTTTTAGTATAAGATTGTTTTTTTGGTTCAGAAATAGGTTTTTCTAAAAATAGTTTTAGAATGAATAATGATTTTCCATTTTTATTAATTAAAATAAACAAATATAGTTAAATATTTAAATTAAATATATAGAATATACATCATTCAATTTTATTTTAGTTTTATACCATTAATATTATATGTCATAGATTTAATATAAAATCGTCTTTTAAAAAAACTGTCTTATTAAAAACTCGTTGACTCGCCGCATCTTTGGGTTAAAGATAATATATTTACATTTCTCTGAAATGAATTTGATGAAATTTATTCTATATTTGGAATCATCTTAATTTTTAATGTCTATGATTATCAACGTATATTTTTACAAAAAAAATTAATAGTTAATGCAGTAAAAATAAATAACTCTGGTTAACGTAAAAATGTGTTTACTATATGTTTAAAGAAGAATGATATGATTGAAAATAAACAAAATTATTATCTTAATTTAAATTTATGAATTCATTTCTACCTTATCCATAAATATATTTGAAATTTGGAAAGACTTTTCTACTCTCCATTGAATGTGGCCTATATAAAAAGTCAAGTAAATAAAATGTTAAAAAGATACCCTTCTTACATTTAATTTCTATAAAACTATTGTATAGGAAAAAACAAAATAATATTGGTTATAGATATTATTGCTAAATTTAAATTAATTTTTAATAAAAATAATTTATATTTAATTTTTAGAGATGAAATAATTACATTTAATGATTAAGAAATGTTGGTAAAATAATTATTTATTTAGAAATTAAATGAAATAAATGATAATAAATTTTTTAAATGTGATGTAAAATGAGGAAATTATTATTTTACATTAATTTCATAGACTAATATATCAGGTTACATATGTTTGAGATTAATATATTTGAGTTTTGTCACTATCTTGATATTTTTAAATTCAAAGAAAATTAATAATGTCAAAATAGACATTAATGTTATTTTATAATAAATTATATATTATTAAATGATTTAAAATTATTAAAAATACTATATTATGAAAATATATTCGTAAATATTTGTAAATATCTACTATCTCCCAATAATTTAGCAATTTTTCTATTATAATGAATATATTGACTCTTAATTAGTAAAAAACATTGTTAGTGTAGTTATGGTCAATGTGTTGTTCTTTCATGTTACTTGTACTTTTGTTACAAAAAATTATCAACACACATGTTTTTTTCATTTGATAAATTAAATTTCATATTTAGAATATGTGGGTCTAAATTTTAAAATTATTCTCACTTTAATGTAGTCTTAATGGGAAAATTTCCTTAGTTAGAAAACTATTTACCGTTGTATAACCCTAAAATGGTAAAAATAAGTAAACAAATATGTTAAGGAACAGATTTATTATAACATGTTTTAAATTGTCCAGTGGAGGTTTTTTTTAATAAAATAATAAGTAAAAAACTTTTATTATCAATATTTTATCCATGTTAGGTAATATTGACCTCCCAATAGTGAATATGTTTGGGTTTTTATAATAATTCCACTCCTCCTAAACTGTAGAAGGGAAATCACTCCCCTCACATCTAAACACATCTCAATCCATTTGGTTTATCCCAATCCTACCCAAATAAATTTACAACTCCCCAGAACACATACCAGAAGACATATTTTTTGCATGCATCTATTTTTTCAATTTAATTGTGCAAACCTATGAGGATACCTTAAAAGAGGTAATGTTTTTCAGTGATCATGTTTATTTTAATTTATTTTAAAACACCTACACTTATTCATATAAAATAATGATATAATAAAATATGTATATTTAATATAATTATATTTTTTATATTTTTTTTATAACCTACAACACCACAAACAATCATCAAATGAGATACAAAAATCATCCTCCGTGTGTACAACAGACTACTACCTCAGGAAATGACATCATTCATTTTTCCATAATCTCCTCTCATGGTAGAATATGATGACGAATAAAGATTTTATATATTATGTTTATAACATAATTATACCTTTTTATTCATTATCTCATATATACCCATTTATTTTTCACAACACAAGGGTTACGATAATGCCACTAATGTGTATGGTGGACTACCACATCATGAGACTTGTGATTTGTTTTTCACTAACACATTTTAAGGAAGGTAATAAAGGTAAATATAATCAATATATGTGATATAAATGAAATATTTATTATAATAATTACATATTTATAATTATTTAAATATAATATATAATTTTTATTGTTACCTTTTCACGCATTGAAAAAAATGATGACTTTGTTGTTGGATGTGTGAAATACCGCATCATTAAAGGAAAGTGATTCATTTTTTCATCACCACATAATAATAATTATATATATAGGTTTATATAACTATTTTATTTATTATTTTATATAATTATTTAAATATAAAATATCATTACATTCTTTTTATAATGATCATTGAAAAATGGAAACGTTACTCATTCGTATGTACAACCAATTGTCTCTATGATCAAAACCGTAGTTCAATTTTCAAAACCATATTTGATGATGAATTTAAAAAGTATAATTTAAGAATAAATATGATAATTTTTTCATTATTATTATTCTAGTTATGTTTAAATAATGTTATTTTTGAGTATAGTTAAACCGCATAATTCATTATAGAAAAACAAGCCAAATATGATCAAAAAATCTATTACAATTAATCAATTAAGTAATAGTATATAAATTGTTAATAACTGAAATAAAAGTGATAATAGAATATAAAATTTTTCACAAAGATATAAATAACTAATGAAAATTTATTATTTAAGAATATAAATAACCAACATGAAAAATCGAATTCAATGTAATGTTTTCCTTGTCCACTCTTATTTCTGTGAGAAATATTAATTATTCACCACTTTTTTTAGTGTTGTGGTGTATATAATACATTGGAATTAATTTTGTGATTATTATAAATAAATTTTTGGGCATTAGACGTCTATTTTAGGATATCACTTCCAATGGGTTTATGGTTTCAAGGTTAACAAAGTGGTAAATGATTTTTTGTAAAAAAATTCCATTCTTTGAGGCTTATGTTTTGTTATGCACCTATCTTCTTTTAAAGGTGTATATATATCCCAGTTCAAATTTAATATCATGAATTTATATATTATACTGTTATTTAAGTTTCATTTTTTTTCATTCTTTCATGTGGATTATGATTCAAAGATACCAATGTGGTAATACATTTATGTTACAATCTCCTCCTTTATCGGAGATATTTATAATTATTCTTCCAATAATGATATTTTATTTTTAATCACCATATAAAATATTTAATTTTATTATTATATTTTCATTCATGATATTTTAAAGTAAGAACAGAATTTTTCATCCCATTTTTACTTAATATTATCAAGAATTGTTTTTCAGAACATCTAACTTAATTTATCACTTCGGTTGGAAATTTGATTTCTTCCAAACCCATGTTTTCCCAAAATATTTTAAAATTTTTTTTTATCATTTTCAAAATGATTTATCCCAATAATATTCACAAAATTTTACTCTTTAAATAAATTTCATAGAATCTTATGTCTTTTAAAAACAAATGTGAATTTTATTGAAAATGTGAAAGGAAATTCAGGATATTTCAAAAATAAGGGACTTTCTTGAATTTTTATAATGAAAATGATTTTTTATTTTCATGAACCATCCTAGAAGGGTTCATTCCCAGACTTTGTATTCCTGTCTCCAATAGACCACGGGCTAGTGTCTAGAACTGAGAAGGAAAATCACTTCCATAGGAGGTATTTCCTACATACCGGTATGCACACACCCATCTGAAAGCCATCAAATTTAGAAATGTAAAAATCTAAGTAAACCATAAATGACACCAAGACAAACATAGAGAGTAATAGTACAAAATAGAAAGAAAAGGGGTCTAGTATACAATCCCAACAAAAACAACTATAAACAAGCTAGTAAAAAAGTCACTAGAAACTCATTAGAAGAAAACACAACCAAAAGGGTAGCTACTTGAAGCTGTCAGAGTACACCTTATTTGTATGATATCACTGGGAATGACATGGTTCTAGACCACCTATGTCACTATCAAAACATCAGTATTCGACACAAGACAAGAAACATATTGGAAAATTCCCTGTAGGGGTGAGTAAAATAGTACATAGTAGGACTCCTCGAAACCACAAAAGAAATCGCACAAAGAAAAGTACACATGAAGTATTTTCATCTCACACAAGTATAAATCTATGAAACTAAAAAAAGATTATTGAACATAGACCAAAGAACACCCAGTGTTGATGAGACACTTAGTCTCAAAGAGACAGTCAATCCAAATTATATACTTTGTCCCACTGAGACACATATTCCTCGTGTGAAACCCAATCCTGAATAGTCACACGACATCATGGTAACATAGTCTTCATGTCACATAGTCTTCATGTCACATAGTCTCGGTGTCACATCCATCCACAAGACTTTTATCTTAGAAAACTTGATTAGGGGGAACCTACTTCTAAATCCAACTATCATAAATAATTTTTACACAACCCATTTAGAGTATCTCAAAAAGGACCTCCCCTTCACGAGGGACCAAACCCCACAAAAAACATGTCAAACGGACATACTCACAGGATATTGTGCAAATTTCAGTAAAAATGGGTTGGTTGGGTTTGAGTTTGGTCTGAATTGACTATGGGTCTAAGGACCTGACCCACTAGGTCTGACTCGACCCGACACTTCGAACCCGACCCAACCCTCTAGGCTCGCCCAAACCCACCAGCCCCTGCCCACAAGCTCCATCAAGTTCTTCCTTATGTATGATGGTTCAGTCTACTCAGACGTGTGAAATGTCGCACCTAACCTCACTAATGTGACCAACTGATGAGATGGTTTCTCATCCCATAGAATGTTTACTAAGATGCCTGCAAGACAGACGATGTGGTGCCCTTCTGTGTCACCGATCCACACCACTGCAACCCATTCTAGTCACGACTACCATCTTCATTTTCAGGCGTGCCACTACCATATGTCGAGTAAACGACCTCCTTTTCCAGCACCCATGATCTTCTGTTGTCAGTTGTCCCGCCGCTATAGTCTCATGGGACTACGGGATTTCCCCACTACCCGGCATGGTTGCACCATAAGTCTGTACCACTTCCACTACCAATCATTCTGTCATTAGCCTCATCTCAGACTGTGCCTACCATCACACCTTCAGGATATTGTCTGGGCATCAGATTCTCTATTTATACTTGATGCACCATGAATCGAAGGTGCACCAACTTCTTACTGTCATGATCATGAAGAAATTGATGAATGGGGGGGAAAGGAGAATCACAAGAACACCCAAAGAATGATCCAGGCCTTTGTATGTTTCATCCTTAGTTCATTCTTATTAGTTGGATCATGATGAACAATAATAATTATCACAAGGATCTAATTATCATTTAATACATGCAAGATAACTCTCATCCCACATGGATGATCGACCCGTGGATCAACCTGTATGTGGGTTGATCCATATTCACCATTTAGAAAGAAAGAACAGGGAATGAGTAATCACATAGAAATAAAACCCCTACCTTAAGGATTGGATTGATCGCTAATGAAGAGTGGGTATCATGTTCAACATTCTTCAATACTCTAACGCATGCTTTGAATCCATTCATTGATTATCTGGTATTAATCGTTGCTCACCAACGAGGGGTTATTCTAATGATATCCTTATTCAGAGTCTTTGAGGGAATTTTCTCCATAGTTTGGAATCTAACCATGTATCCCTATTAATCCACTAAATGGATTAAATGCATTTTGGAATTTAAACGTTGAAACCGTCTTTCATTATTGAAACAAAATGGGATGATTGGTCATTGAATAAAAGCATAATTTCATTTATATGAGATTTTCAAAAATAAATAAAATAAACGTCTTTATGTTTATTTTTTTTTCTTTAAATCGTCTGAAAATTAACATTGACCCATGACCCATTCCAGTCAAAGTTAGGCCCCACCTAAGTTAATTTTATTTTTCTAAATGCAATGGTGACCTCATATTTTCATTCTATGAACCATTTTAGTTGTTATTAAATATCAAATTTATCCACCCAATAATTTTTAATTATCAACTAGACATTATTCAAATATTTATTTCGGTCACACCCAGCCTTTTAATTTCATTCCATCTTAATGATTAGTCTAGGAATTATTTGAATTATTATTATTTATTAAAATAAGAGATAAATAAAATTCATTTCATCCTCCCCACCTTAGGGATTTATATCCCCAAAACAAAAATCAAGGGGTACTCAAGAAAAAGATAAGGGTACTGGTCATGAATCTGAGACTCCATCTCTCAAGTTCTCTCTTCAAGATTCACATGCTGCCACTGAATGCACACCATAAAAATAGACTGTCCCCAAAGTATCCTCTCTTATCGATCCTCTATCTCCACGAGGAAAATTGGAAATTTCTCTCATAATCAATGTCTAGCTCGCCCCAGTCGATGATGTGTGATGGATCATGCATGTACCTTCTCATCTATGAAATGTGAAAGAAACACTGCACCTGATTCACATTTGGGGGTATAGCTAGGTGGTACTCCACCTCTTCAACCCTACTCAGAATATGAAAATGGCCAATGAATATCATAAATAACATATTGCCCTAGAAAAATCATTGAAATCCCCATCAATTTGAGACCTAAATGAACACATGGTCTCCCTACTCGAACTTCAAGGTCCTCTGTCTCCTATCCACATATGATTTCTGCATGCTATGTGAAGTTCTAATCCACTCCTAGTTGATCTTCACCTTCTCGGTGGTATCTTGTACCAACACTGGACCCATGAGTACTGAATCCCCTAATCATGTCCAGCATAACGGTGACCTTCTTTGTCGCCCATACAAGGCCTCTAATTGTCCAACACCAATGGTGGAGTGATAGTTTTTATTGTACAAAAATTGTACCAGTGGTAGGTGATCCTCCCAACCGTGACCCAAGTACTTGATGCAAGTGCATAGAATATCCTCTAGAAACTGGATGGTCTTCTCTATCTGGTCATCCATCCAGGGATGAAACGCCATGCTCAAGTTAAACTAAGTCCCAAATTCCTACTATAATCCCCTCCATACATGGGATGTGAAGTAAGAATCACTCTCTAAAACAATCATCCAAGGCACCCTGGGAGTCTAAAATATCTCCTAAATAATGAGATATCATATGATCTCTACCGAACCGTACACCCGGATGGGTAGGATGCGAGCTGAACTGATGATTTGGTCAAAGATCACCAGTATGGTACCATGTTGGCTAGATGTATGTGGTTCATCCATCATGAAGTCTATAGATATTCCAACCCACTTCCACTCTAGAACCTTATGTGGTTGGGCCATGGCTACTGAAACTTGATTTTATACCTTTACTCACTGACAAATGAGGCATCAAGAAACATACTCCTCCACTAACTTCTTCATACCTGACCACCTGAACTGATGTCAAAGTTTGTGGTAAATCATTTCCACAATTTGAATTACCACCATAGGGGATGTGTAAAACTCCCTAAAAACCTCCTCTTACAACACCTCTGGTATAATAATGCACCCTCTAAAAAGGACAATGTGATCCCCACCTATCTAATATCTATTCAGGGCTTTCCCTATGGATAATTGAGCACAACATGTCTCACAGTTGACTTCCTTACGTAGTGCCTCCTTAACTCACTGTAAGAGATGAGGAGTAACAACCATCGACTGAAGGTAATCTACTTCATCACCATACATGAAGGATATCTACATTGTGGGTAGCTTCTCTAATGCCTCACTCAACAACTTCAAGCTGGATCTCTTGTTGAGCATGTCCTCTACCACATTCCCCCTAAAAAGAGTATAGCCAATATAGAAGTCAGAATCCTAGAGGAACTATAGACACCACCTATATATAATGTTTATGTTCTTATGGGAGAATATATACTTTACACTCTTGTGGTTGTAGGAGATGGTAAACTACACACCCATCAAGTAGTGCCACCATATTTTCTATGTGAATACCACTAATTTTAGCAGAAGATCATGGGAACGTATTTTTTCTTATGATGCCTCAACTATTATAAAACGTAGTCAATAAGTATGTTCCAAAGAATCAAGACACAACCTAATCCAGTTTTGGATGCATCATAGAACAAAACATACCCAACACCCTCCTCTAGTGGTCTCAAAATGTGGGCACTCATCAGCCTATGCCTTAGCTCCCAAAAACTCTACTGGCACTTCTCTGTCCACATGAAGCGTTGTCCCTTTCACATCAAAGCTGATAAAGGTGCTGCTACCCTAAAAACATTGATCATGAACCTCCAATAGTATCTAGAAAAACTGAAAAAAATTATGCGCCTTGGTCATACACTTGGGTGGCTAACAAGAAAGCACCACCTCTATCTTCTCCATATCCACCGCAACTCTAGCCTCCAAAATGACATTTCCCATAATGTTGACCTCCCAAAACTAGAATTAATACTTCTATAGATTTTGATAAATCTACTACTTTCAGAGTGTATCCAGGACCATCTATAGGTTTTTAATTCCCCCCCCCCCAGATATCGAGTACACCATGATGTCATCAATGTAGGCCACAACAGATCAGTTAGGGTAAAGCTTTTAGATCATGTACATGAGTCCCATGAATACTATTAGGGTTTTTGTCACATTGAACAGAATCACAATGTACTCATAGTGGACATACCGACATCTAAAGGATATATTTCTTACATACTCATCCTCTAAACAAAGGTGATAATAGTCATACCCAAGTTATATCTTCAAGAACTACCTCGTTCTCTTCGGCTGATGGAAGAGGTCATCAATTCTGAGCTGCTGACATTTTTTCTTCATAGTCACCTGATTTTGGTTCCGGAAGTCCACGCACATCCTCAATCTCACACATTCATTATTGGAAAACAATACTAGGGCCACCCATGGTGAAACAATAAGCCTCAAAAATCCCTTCCTCTACAGGTCCTCTAGTTTTACCCTCAACTCAAAAAGCTCTGTGGGAGCCATATGATATTCAGGTGTGGATACCAGTTTCTTACTAGGGTATATCTCAATGAATAATTCATCCTCCTTATGTGGATTTAATCCTAGAACATCTTCGGGGAATATACCCTTGTACTTTTCCACCACTGTCAGAAATTTACTACTCCTCTCATCCAATACACTAATGGTAAGACTATCCAACTTTTGACTAATCGCCTACACCCTCCTCTAAAAAATTCTTTCATACACTGCAAGTGTTTCCTGTTCACCAGTAAAGGAAAACAAGGTTCCATCTCTGTGCATCCAGCACTCTCTATGCCTAAAACAATTAATATGATAATGGGATGTAGATAACAAGTTCGTACCAAGAATGTCATAGATAGCCTCAATTAAAGTACTAAGAGATCATAGCTGATGATGTCACCTCAAAGACTAATCTCACATAGTTAGAACTAGTGTGAAATCATCGATTTCCCTACCTTAGGAATTTATAAACCAATGGATCGAGCCAAAATCTCCATTAGAATCATCGATCTCTAAAAATAGTTCATTGTAAAGAAGGAGTTAGTAGAACCTGTGTCTATAAGAACAGAATCTATGGTAGAGAATACACAGATCGTACCTCTAATCATTTTTGGAGCATCAAAATCATAATCCTCTATCACTTTAATATGGCCCCACACCTATCTACTATCTCCCAAAGCCCATGGAGGACTACCAGGGGTTGTTGAGGTGGTACCTCGAACCTCTACCAACACCCTGATGTTGTACCCACCCCCTTCCAAATCTACTACCTTACAGATCACCATAATTGAACATATGCCTCTACATCAGTAGTCCCTTGACCATCTGCTGATCTTCTATGTGGCGAGTTAGAAGTCAAGATCTAAGTGTCTCAAACCATTACACTTGTATCCATGAATTTCTTTCAGCTCACTCCATCTTCCCTAGGAGCCTCATACTACGTAAACTAAGTCTTGGGGTTGTCCTCTAGAGTGCTAAACCAACTTGGGACCTTGAATTTACTGTCAGCTACTGACTTATGAATATTCGGTTATCTAGTGTCTGCTGGTAGCTACCACTGTTGGCGCCTGCACCGCCAGAAATCTCTCCACGAGAATAACTCTCTCCATTACACTAGTATAAGTTGGTATGTTAAGGGATATCTAGAGCATTGGAGAATGGGCCTCAAACCAGGTCTATGGAGTAGAGAGATAAGTCCGTGAATCTCACTATGTACTTTGAAAGAGTATGGATTCCCTACTACAGATGTTGGAGATCATATATACGTACTAAGGGTAACTTATCTGGGAAGAACCCCTTTTGAATGAGTCACTAAATGTCTACTCAAGAGAGGGTCATCTCATCACTCATCTGGATCACTAAGCTCTACTCCCACCCATAAATTCCTAAATAATGCTCGTGTCTATGACTTCCATCAAGTCAAGCACCGTACTCATATAGAGGAAGACACATGTGACCGACTGTAGCCAATCCTCTCTTACAAGGGGGTCAGTATCACCCTTCATCCTAGGAGTTCTATGCCTCAAGAACACATGTAATTCACTAAGCCTATGTGTATCCTCTATCGATAGTGCTGGTAGAAACTACTGATTGATGTGTGGTGGTAACATTGGTACACCACTCGGTTGGGATATCTCCATTACTAGTCTCGATATTGACACCCCATCACTAGGTGTACCATCCTCATGGTGACACAATAATATATTGTACAGATGTCTATGGAGAGGCATCCTGAAATAGATCATGATGAACCATGGTCAACAAAATATACCCGATGAGATGGCTCAATAAGTACATTAGGACACATTCAAAAAACAAATTTTATACATGTTCCATTTGTTTCCCTAAACCAAAATTTTCATATACCAAGTTAGAAATCATGTTTCCAGAGTCCCAGTGTATGGATACGTCAGCCACCACACCAACACTGGGGTCCCTGTATTAAAATCCAAATTGAAAACGTTGAACATTGTTTCGCTAATCCAATCTCACAGACTCCGGGTCCCAATGTGGAATAGAACCACTCTGATACCATTCTATCATGACCCGTACTAGAGGTTTCCATGTCACGAATCCCCAATACCACCTCTTATAGGTCGGGGGTTGGTGACTAGCACTGAGTAGGAATATCACTATCATGGGAGGCATTATTTATGTATATGTACGCATGCACGCACCACAAAAGCACACAAATGCTAAAATATCAAATAATATGTAAAATATGTGTGCTACTAAGACAACCATTGAGAGTAACAATTCAAATCTAAAATCAATGGAAGCCAATATACAAGCACAATAAAAGAAAAGTTGTAAACAAGAATGTACACAAGTTATTGGAAACTCATTGGAAGAAAACCATACCTAAAGGGTAGGTGAAGGGTAGCTGCCTGAAACCATAGGAGTATGCCTCATCTATCTAATCTCCTTGGGAACAACCATGTCCCGGACCACCTATATCTGTGTAAAAACTTTGGTCATTTTCACATGACATGAAACATGCTGAAATTTCCCATGCAGCGGTGACTAAAAATGTACTTAGTAGCACATCTTCAAACCGAAGAAGAAATATGAAAAAGAAAAGTAGGAATGAAGTAATTTTAAAACAAACAGGTATAAATATATGAAATTAAAAGAAATATTATCAGATATAGTCCAAAAAACAACTAGTATTAATGAAAAATGTAGTCCTGATGAGACACTCAATCTCAATGAGAAACTTTTCCCAGTGAGACACTTTATCTTGAATAGTCACATAGCCTTGAGGACACGTAGTCTTCAAGTAAAATTGTGTCTACATCATAGCCATGCACATGATTCATCTCTTAGAGTGTATAATTCAGGAGGACCTACTCCTCAAGACAATAGTCCTATGTCAATTTCCAAAAACACCCACTTAGAGTATGTCAAAAGGACCAACTCTTCGTAAGAGTCCCAACTCCATAAATGGCTCTTCAAATGGTATTACTTTTTGGATGTTATTGGAATTTTAGTAAAAATGGGTGAGTTGTGTCCGAGTATAGTCCCACCTAGTTGGACTGACCTATCATGACCCCTTGTGTCCGACCCTATCCAGTGGGTCTAACCTAACCTTGTGGGTCTGACCCGACCCACTGGAATCAGCCCACCAGCTCTAGCTCGACCTGCTCGATATAGCCGGTTCAGTCCCCTAGGGCAAGGGGGATAAAGAATACCGACTCGCCAACATGATCGGCCGATGAGATAGTGACCTATGTTACTGCAACCCTAAGCCCCCTACCATGTTTTGTCAAACTATCATGTTCCTTTTGTACCACATGTCTCCATTGCCATCAGATTCCATGTCAGCATCTATCTACATAGACCATCCACGCTGCTGGTCTGATGCCTCTTCCACCACTAGTCACTCCTCCAATGACCTTGCCTCATGCTGTGATTTCCCTCATACATATGTGTCATTGTTTTGGTGTTGGATTCTCATTATTTGTTTGTTGCTCCATTAATCAAAGGCCCAACAACCACTCTCCCTAAAGATCACGAAGAATGAAAAAAAGGGGAAAATGTAGAAGAATAAGAAAACCAGAAGAAGAATCACGACATTTTTTGTGTCATCCTTAGTTCATTATTTTTAGAAGGATTGTGAAGACAGAAAATAATAATCACAAAGATCTAATTCCCATTTAACCCCTATAAGATAACTCCCATCCTACATGGACAATCAACTCGTGGATCAATATATTAGTGGGTTGATCTGCCTTCGTCCCTTAGAAAGAAAGAATAGGGAAAATGAAATCACATTGAAATAAAACCCTTACCCTAAGGATTGGATCAATCATTGATGAAGAGTGAGTCCTAAATTTATTATTCATCAATATTTTGTTGCCTTCCCCAAACCCAATCATCGATTCATCGACATTTTTCATTGCTCACCAATGAGGGGTTTCGTCAATTATTTCCCTCTTCAGAGTCTTCTAGGGAATTTTCTCCTTGGTTATAAATCTAACCTGGTATCATTATTAATCCACTAAATAGAGAAAATTCATTTCAAAGTTTCATAATCCCCATGCTCTTTCATTTATTACAAAAAATGAGATGACTCATAATTGCATCACAACATCATTGCACTGTTGCGAGATGTTTAAAAATAAATAAAATAAAATTACTTATGTTTATTGTATTGTTATATAAAATTTCCAAAAATTAACTTTTACCCCGGACCCACGCCGGTCAAGGTTAGGCACTGCCTAAGGTAAATTCATTATACAGAACACAACAGTTGAATATGATTATTGATCAAGGAACCTGTTTAGATGGTATTAAGGTCCAATGTTAGTTGTATGAGAATTTTGAATTAAAACCTATAATTTATTCGAAGATTTATTCCTCTAACACCAAGCCCTCAAATATCATAACATCTCAATTCTAGGTCTCAAAATTTTCTCAATTAAATTATAAAAAACAATCAGATAAAAATATGCTTCATTACATATATTTTAAAAATAATTTGTATTACATTATAATACAATCATAATTTCTTTGAATAATTCATTTAATTTATAAATGATTATTTCTAAATATTTTTTTAAATGATTTTGAAGAATTAGACATTTCATTTTTTATTTCTGAAATGTTTTTTTCAAAATGAAATAGATATTTTCTTGAAGATTGTATTTATTGGTATTTTAATGATGTTTCAATTCATAAATGTAGACAAAAAAATTTAAATATTAGTAAACTAGGGGTATTTAACATTGATACCATCCTCATTATTTCTCTAGATGGAATTATATTTTTTCAAATATATTTTTATGAAACACATTTCTCTTCCATTGGTTAATAATATTTCAAAGAGATTATTTTGGAACTTACTTCTTTCTCACAATTCAGTCATGTTTAAAAGGTATTTACATGAAACCAATTTCATTTCCATGGTTTAAACATGTTTTAAATGGAATAATGACTTTTATGAGATTTCTAAGGAAATAGATGCTCTATTTACTTTTTTAATGTAGTGTTCCATTGAAATTATATAGGTTGGGTGGACAAGATAGTTCCAGGTGAGCCCAATATTTCTTATACAATGAGTGTACCTAGACATCACTCCAATGCATTGGGTAATGATTATGTTTTCTGGAAAATTTTATTAGAAATTTTATGTATGGTTATTCCCTGTTGTAAGGGTTTTGTACAGGTTCTGTAAGGGTTCTATAAGATGATGTAAAAAGGTATATATATGATATTTTTATTCTTCATATGGGTTTATAATGTTTTATTTAATCTCAATTGGTATCATATTTTTCAATATAAATGATTCTTATGAGTATTTCCTATGTTAAATACTAATTCCATGTTTTCATGTTTGATGATGTAGGTATTGATGTGTAAGAGTATTCTTATGTTATACTGATGCACATTGATTATGTCATTATACCCTAATTCTCTAATTATTATCACTGATAAAATTGATTTTTAATGATTATTTTTTCCCTTTCTGAGAATTTGATCTTTTCCTTTATATGATTCATTTTCCCTAAGTCATAATGAATAAGGATTAATGAATTATTTCTTTAAGGGATTACATATGGATGATGATGATAACTAAATGTGAAATAAGAAAATAGGGGTTAGGTGGGAGAAATGATAATTGATGACAAGTGTATTGAGTATGATGGACTTATTATTGATCCTCCAAAACTATAAACAAAAAATGTCATGGAAAATGTTACTGATCCAAATTTTCCATTTAATTTTGTATGGATTGGATGAAAAAAATTGGTCAAAATTATCAGCATCAATTTTGTAAATGTAAAGTATAGGATTTCAGGACTAGTTTGGGGATTCATGTTTCTTGGTTGTTATAATCACATAATGTGAATATGATGATTCGAAATATGCACTCTATTTTACCATAATAAATTTCAGTATGTGTTAAAAAATAATTTTAATAATACATTCAAAAATGAAACAACAAATAGTTTTTAGAAAGAAAATCATTTTAAGCATAAAAATTATTTGACAATAAAATTTAGTTCAAAATTGATCCCCAAGATATGTATTTTTTTATGAAAAAAGTGGACATATTTGTCCATAAAACCAATTCAAAATAGATTTTTTTGAATAAATAAACAAAAAAATATTACATTACATAATAATATGATATTATAAACTATTCGGTAAAAACACAACAATTTTTGTATAATCCTAAAAAAATCACCATAAGATATCTTATATATGATGACATAAAAAATGATTTAAAATTCATGTAATTAAATTTGTAATATTTATAAATTAATGTTTTAAATAAATACATATCATATATGGAAAAAAAATATTTTCATAATTTTTTTTCTATTTTGGGTCGAAATATTATTTAATATTTTTTTAGTGAATAAGAATCTATAAACTATAATAATGAATATTATTATTAATTGAAATTGTTTTTTTGTAAACATTTCCTAGATAGTGATATTTTACCCCCTTAATTGTAACACACTGAGATTTTACAACAGGATCATCTTGTTCGATAGTGTGTATAAAACAAAACAACATGATTTGAAGGGAATGTAACACCCTACGAATTTAAGGTATATTTTATTTTATATAAATATAATGTTTTTTATATCTTTCAATTCCTACAATAATGGGTTCAAATGAAACACGATACATTATTAAAATATTATTATTTAAACATGACCATTATAAACTAGTCATTAAGATTGTTGGAGGGAATAATAATAACTAAATTAAAAAAATCATGGTATAAACATTTAGAAAATAAATTATATTTTTATCTATAGATTATAAATAAAATAAGAATCATTTGAATGAAAAACAAAATTTTTTCTAAAAGACTATATTTTCTTAAAGGTTGTTTATTTGTGCTATATAGAGATAATGTAAATTTTTTTCACATTTGGATAATTTATTGGAAAAATTATAATTCCATTTGGAAATAAAAATCTCAAAATTATATTTGGGTGAATTATATTGATTTTTTTCTGCAAATATTAATTTTTTTTGGGAGAATAAGGAAAAATACTTTTTTTATAGAAAACCTTATTTTTTATTAAATTAGTTATAATGTAAAATTATAATTTAAATTGTTTTTTATGTAATATTAGAACGAATATATTAATATTTAACTAATTCAGGTCATTTGAATAAATTTTTTGTTGAATTTTTACATTAAAATAATTGTATTTAAAAGAAATTTTCTTTAGAGAACCACTGTTTCGTTACGAGAATAGTTTATATTAAATTGAATTATTCAACTTAATTAAATTTAATTTGGAAAATTGTATTCAATATTTTTAATTAGATTAATTTATAATATCTAATAATTTGTACATAAATTTTTAGCATAATTAATAGTGAAATTAGTAAAAATTAATTACGATGGTGGAGTTTAAAATGGGTTTATCATGGTGTTAAAGTGAGAAGAAAAGGGTTTACAATGTTCTAAACCCTATCCCCTACCAATTTTATTGTCATATTTGGACCACATCATCTCTCAAATTCAGTGTTGTCTAATTTTATTTCCATGTGGCATTAGAAAAATGTGGGTATCACATTATCTTGTAAAAAATTCTATGTGTCTTCTCCCCCACTTATAATAGGACACCCCTCTCCTTCCCTCTTCTCACATCCAAAACCCTTTGTTTCGGTTCAGGCCTACCCAAATTTCAAAATTTATCTTATTCCAACATCATAGAGGACATATTTTTATTAGTAATACCTATAAGGGAGTCTTTGTGTATATAGCTACAGAGGCTCTCCAATAAATGTGTAAAATTATTAAGCTTTTGTATTTGTTTATTTTTTATTCAACCACATTAACACATTATTCAAATAGGTTAATACAATAAAAAAATATCTACCAAAAAATATGATTTTATTATGTCAATATCATAATCCAGATCCATCTCCACTTGCATTAAATAAGAAAAAAAAAACTTTTGATAATGTATACGATGGACTACCACCTCATGAAGTGAAGTAATTCATTTACCACCACCACTTATCAAGAATGGATATAATGAGTAATTTAACATATTCATAATATATTTATGGAATTATTATACATCCATAATAATTATATAACAGATACATTCTTACTTTCCATTCTGTGGGGTATAATATAATGTATCCTGTGTGTATGGTAGACTACTACCTCACAATGCGATGAGAATCTGTTGGTCGGAGTGGATACTCAAGAGGGGGGTGAGTTGAGTTCCAATTAAAATTTCTGTTAAAAATATTTCTCTTAAAATCCTCTAATTTAAGAACAAAGTTAAACTTTAGTGAATCTATATAGAGTGTAAAGGTTCAATTAGTTTCTCAAATATTGATTAGGTCTCATTTAACTTAATTTGAAGATTAAATTAACTTTTGAAACTAACTTACTGGTTTACAATAAGTATAAAAACTTGCTAATTTAACTATAAAATAGATTTAAAATAGTTTTGTATTTAAAAGTAATAAGCAGTGAAATATATATATATATATGTAATACTTATAGACATAAAATAAAAGCACAGTAGAGTTAACCAAGAGGTTTAGTGTCATGCCGAGACATAGTCCTCTCAACAATTTATATAAATTGATCCCCACCCTGGATCGGGGGTAAACAATAGTACACTACTGTCCATGTACAAAGACCTCTACTACAGTTCTTCGTGGGGAAAAAAACAACAGCTCACAGGCTGTTCAGGTCTTACTCAACCTCTACCACCATTCACAGTGGGAAACAAAAGAGTTATGGAGTTTAAGTGAGGATTTAAGAATCCTCCAGTTTATCACAGGAGACAGTGTGTGTGTAAAGTAAATAGGATACACACACTACTCAAAATGTAATGAAATAATCACTAAGAGAAGTATGATTGAGTTTAGAAATGCTTTAGTGATTAGCAGTGAAACTCTGGACTCGTTCAGTTTATCATAAAAGCTTCTAAGTCCTTATCTGGTTCTTCTCAGAAAATAGAGTGTCATTTTCTTCTTTGATTCTTGGTCCATCTTAGCAGCCTGAGTTCATGAAACATTTGTTTTAGTTATTCACTCAAGATTCAACTTGTGTTCTCTTCTAGAATATGTTTCTTCGTGTATGTCCAAGATTCTTGGAGTATGGATGTAGACTAGAGAAGGAAAAAATACTGCACATTTGAATTCTTGTTTAGCTCTTCTTCTTTCACCCTTCATGTGTCTTATTTTTTGCTTTTTTCAGGAGTTTCATATGCATGTATTTCTTCTTTTTCATAAGTGTTCTCTTTCCAACACATTATAGGTTTCAGCTTCAGCAGAAAGAAACAATCGCCTTTTGCATGGGTACTAGGTACAGTTCCCTGACATGCAACCGAGATCATTAAATAACATTAACTGCATTAAAACAATCAAATGTAACCGTTAGCTAAATAAATAAATATTATGAAGAGTATAGGGTTTGACTGGTCGGTCAAGCATTTGTAGCGTTTTATTGGTAGACGTTCATGGTGGACTTTTTTGCAGAACCTTCCATTGGTAGCTCTTTTGAATTTGCATCGGTAGCTCATAAACCAGTGACTTTAGTTCCATCGGTAGTTGTCTCTCCATCGGTAGCTCTTTGCATCAGTAGTTGATTGTATGTGTCGGTAGACTTACAATATCAGTAGACTTCTATTGGTAGACTTTTTTCTATTAGTGGATATGGTCTGTTCTGTATCGGTAGCTCGGTAGACTGGTTCTATCAGTAGACTTCCTCATATCGGTAGCTCTAGTTGTCGGGCGGTAGCTCTGTACATCTTGATGACCTTAGTGTATAGGTGACTTTGTCTATCTGTAGACTAATTCTATCGGTAGACTGAGTACCGGTAGCTTAAACGCAGATCAATGAGTTAAATAATCAATCTGTTTCATACAAAACATATCCAAATGCATTAGAATTACTTCAGAACTTATATAAACATGGATAAAAAATATTAAACAATCTCAGGGATTATTTTAATATTATAATCATCTTGAGCACAGATTAAAAGAATTAATATATATAAAAACATTATATTGAGATTATCAAAGTATATGAAAGCATAATTGGGATTATCAAAAAAGGTGAGGTCAACAATCTCCCCCTATTTGATAATCACAACTTATGATATTATCAGTTAAAAAAATTAGAGGATATAAAATTAAGCTCAATTTTCTCAGAGAAACAAGTATGGTATAAAACATACTCTATCAGAGATAGAATTAAATATATCATAGAATATCAGAGAACTAAATGAAATGATATCAGTGGATGAGAGAAAAGACACTGATATGAGAAGCTGAAATTCCGAGGTATCAAAGAGGAAAAGCATGATAGCTCTTAGATAAATTTTTTCCCTTTCATTAATATTTCTCCCCTTTTGTGATCATCAAAAATTGGGAAATAATAAAAAGAAGTTGAATAATAGGAATAGAAGAAAATAACTTTTATTAAATGTGACAAATAGGTACAAAGACAGAAAACAAAATAAACAAGATTCTTATCAAATAGTCCAGCTACTGGATCAATCCACATCCTCAATGCGAGATCTGCCCTTGGGGTCAGAAGAGGATTTAGGTGGTGAGGATTCTGGTGAAGGAATAGGAATTCCTGAAAAGACCACAGGAGGCTGAGCAACTGACACTGTGCTTGGCCTGTATTGAGGATTCCTTTGTGTGATCATAGGTGTGAGGCTTCGAATGGATTGAACAGGAGTCATCTGAATTGGAGAAGCAGTGGAGGTAGAGGCTGGAAAGCAGGAGGGACAATTACGAGTCGGGCATCAGCATGCAGAAAGGGCAGGAAAAGATTCCTAAAATCCATAATGATTCCTCCCCCTCTCTCCATTGCGGATATGAAGTCATCCTTGTTTTCCATAAACTTGTCCAAATCTGGAGTCAATTCTCTTAGCTTGCTAACCTGTTCTCTAAAGGTTTGATTGAGAGGAGGCAGTTTCATATTCTCAATCAAAAGATTAAAATGATTGGTCATTTGGGTCTTTGTGTAAATTTTGGAGAAATAGGAGTCCAAATTTTCTTTCAATTCCTTTTGAGAGGCTGAGGCTTCTCTCATGTAGTCTTGGACTATCTTCATAATTTCTCTGGATAAATCTCTAGTAGAGAGAACAACTATGCTTAGTTCAGATGAGTATACAAAGCCACTGGTTTAGGCAGAACCAATCTCCTCTTTCATCATAGTTCAAATTTGATTCATGTCCATTGAGGGTTTAGATGCAAGAGAACAAACTAAGAAAGATATATTATCTTTGAAGCTTTTGGTCAAACCACTGATAAGATTTTGAACATCGGATTCCTGGGTTTTAATATGATCTTTCATAGAAGTTTTGAAACCATGAAATAATAAAACCATCTGACTTACAACATGCTTTACATAAGCTGAGTCCTTATCTGCTTGGGATTTTGAGCTCATTTAAGAGTCTAAATAAACAACAGATTCCTTTAAAGAATCAAGATCTAATTCAAGTCTAGAATCTTGAGCCTATAATTCTTTAGCTTCTTCAACAATTTCTCCCATAAAGATTGATAAATATCAGGAAAGAGATAGTTCAAAATAAATCTCCAACATAACCATTTATTCAGGAAAACTATGCTTCATCTCAGCAACTGAGGCACTAAAAGACTCTTTCAGCTCATCCCTTAAGATATCCATATCAGCCTTAGTAACCAAATCAGCAGGTGAAACTACTACAGATTCTCTTTCAGAGGCTAAACTGACCACAACATTAGTCATAGCAGATTGAGTTGAAGATACCAGAGAAACTTTCATCTTCTTTACCTCTTCCACAAAGTTTTCCTTAAGATTTTTGTTCAATGTATTCAGGTCATGCATTTTTAACACATCTTCAGGTATCAATTCAGTCTCAACATCATAAACAATTTTAGGTCTATTATGAGATGCCTCATTATCTAATTCTGAATAGTCTAAACCATAGACTATTAAACCACAGTCTTCTGCCCAATCATTAAAACCAACAGCCACTGTGAAACTTACAAACATAGATCGATGCTCCCCCTCAATGGGTGCATCCTCAATTAGAATAACAGAATTCTCAACATCATTCACAGCAGCATTCTCAGCAGGTCTTTCATCCTGAGGAGAATCTTCCACTATCAATTCTATTACTGCAGTAGCAGGAGGGTCTTATGGATTAGTTAAGGGTATGTCAACTTCATTTTCTTCCTCAGTATGTACTAATGTTTGTTCAATCACTGGAATCAGACTCAAATCATATGTCATATATGTTTCACTCTTGAGAAAATCTTCTTTATTTTCTATAGTAGCCACTTCAACAGCTTATTCCTTATCTGATATATGTTGAACTAGATTTTCAGGAGCTGGGCTAGGAGGTAAGTCAGGGTCTCCTACTTCATCTGCAGAGGAATCTTCCTCTTTTGAATCATCACTATATTCTGGCTCCTCTTCATCAAGTCCCAGAACTGGATCCCTCACATCCTTTGGTCTTGAAGGATGAGTCACATGATTAAACTTGTCATACATCCTCTGGTCATCATTGACCCATTCTCTTCTCCAAGGGTTCGAATTTATTTTCATGTACTTACAATCTTTGGTTGTGATACAGAAGTTATTCTGCACTACCGCTATCTCATCTTGAGACTCAGCAACCCCTTTCACCTTGATCATTATAGAGATTAATTTAGCAAAGAACATGGCATTTGTCTTTGATTTTGGTATTGTCATATCTTCCATATAGAGCGTCAGTAATCTGCATAAATTAACCTTTACACAATTTCATAAGAGGTGAATGAGATAGATATCCTGATATCTCAAATTGGAAATTCCTCTTCTCCTCGGTATCAAGACGTGTTGAACAAATTTAAACAGCAATCTGTTCTCTCCATCCATCTCATTAGCAAATACTTGTCTTTGACTTCCATCACCTGTCAGCTCTTCCAAAGTAGTTTCATAATCAAAAATTTCACTGGTATGTGTAATGGCTCTCACGAAATATCTAGATAATCCTTCATGTTGAACATTCAAGCACTTATCACATTCAACAGATGAGAACGACATCTCCATTCCATTTACAAAATAAGTTACTCGATTTTCATTCTCCGATTCTTCAGAGGTTACAAAATATTAAAACTGTTTCACTAATTTTTGAATGTAAGGACCATTTTTATTCAAAAAACACTCTACCCATTTTGGATCTTTAAGAACATCGAGTACTAAGAACCTTCTAGGCATCATCCATTCAACACACAGTTCCTTTTAAAACACAATAACTCGATTTTGCAGATGAGGATTCACTGGTCGTCTCCCCGACCTAGTTCTAACAACACTTCCACTACCACTTGCATCTTGCTCGGTCCTTTGCTTCTTTGTTTTCGGATCAATAGAGTCATGTCTGATGGTAGGAAGTTTGGTTTTTTCCATCTTTGGTTCAAAGGATTTAGGTTTCTCTAATGATTTGGGAGCTAAGGTTCGACGGTTAAGGTTTGAGACTCGGTGGATTTTGAAGTAGGTCAGACTTTAGTTTTATCATTTAAGAATCATAAAATAAATAAACAAAATGAAATAAAGTAAACAATTTATATTCTTGTGGCAGACATAAGTTTTAAAATAGTGCGCACATCGGTGAGAATTTCTATCAAAGAGGTTTTACATCGGTGAGGTTTTCTATCAGTGTAACGCCCCGACCCCAGCTACCCAGAGTCGGTGCATTACTTCGTAACATTTGGATGATCACAAAAGATCAAGTCTTGAAAGACCGATTAGTTTAGTAGCCTTGGAAACACTAGATACATTCATAAGTCTTACATTACATCATAAAGTGAAAAACTAATAACAAAATCTTCATAGTCCACACTCATATCCTCTTCTGACTATCCCTGCAGGTCATTCATAAAATACTTCTTCACATCCTGGAAAATATTAAAACATTGAAAGGGGTGAGCTCAGATGCTCAGTAAGGATAAAAATATTGCGGAAGCTTTCATAAATAATCATAATAATTTAAGGCAATGTATAACTAAAACAAAAGCCTTTTAAACTTGAACATCAACATAATATGGCAAAAGTAAAATGAGATAATTCCATTCACTTCTTCACATGGATATTCTACTGGTCGAATAATCACATGCAATATCAATAACCACTTTCATAATGATGGAATGCATAATGCCAGACTATCATAACCACGTAGCCAAGGCCTCCTGCCAAGACCACAAATAAGATTTTGTCAAGGCCTCGTGCCAAGACACTAGTTTGTCTCATGAGACCTGCCGATGCATCGAGGAGCTATAGCGGGCTCCACCCGTCACTTATTAAGTCCAATGCATTCCTCATATGAATAGGTTTAAACATATCATAAACCATAACATAATCGTATCACATAAAACATGCATAAAGGAAACATAACATTTCCAAATTTCAATCACAAGATATCAATACAACACATTGATATAATAAAAACTCTTTAAAAACCATTTTCAATACCAAAATAAAAGAAAGGTAAAACATGGTATTTATTTTTCATTAAAAAAAGTATGGCTTGTAGAGGAAGCCGAAACTCAAATAATGGTCACGGCGGCGGAGAAGTCATTGTCGCCGCATAAGTACGGAAAGAAAAACATTCCCTTTTGTCATTTAGAAAAATGCTTCGTATAAAAAGATTCCTTTTGAATAACCATAAAAGTCAAAGGGGTTTATACACCGTATAAACGAAAGTTGTGTATAAAACCAAATTTGAATCAATGAAAGGAGATTGAGACGAAGTCCTTAAAAAGATCATTTTTAAAATAAAATAGATCTATTATGTGTATTCACTATAGGTACACATAAAGAAAGTAAAAATACAAAATAATACATAATAATATCATGACATAATTTGAAAGTAGGAGATTAACCCAAAGAATGGAAGTTGGGTTAAAAAGTTCCCTTACCTTGTGTCCGACTTGACTCAACCATTCTTTATCCTCCTGAATAATAAACTAGAGTTAATATCTACCTTATTAAGAACCATTTTAAATTTCATTATCCTTTTTATATCACTTATTACAATGTTATGAACATTATGTAATTATTTAAGTTAATAACGGTCGTTTTGTTGATCTTTGGTAACTTGAGTCAACAATAAACTTCTTATAATTACAAGTTGTTCGTGTGGTAGAATATCCATTATATCCAGAATTATATTCATGATTTAGATGTCATATATATCTTATATATCCAGTATATACATTCATTTATAATATTACATAACATTTAGAGGTAGGAAATGAAATGCACCGTTCATGGAGACGGTAAGCCGTACGTACGCTTGAACGCTACTTTCATTTCAATTTCATATTTAATGGAACTAAATCATAATGATATAAATGTATAATATAATTCCAGTATAATATATTGTATAATACCATTTACTTTATCCTTTATACATCCCACATATGGCATTAACGATTCAAATCACTTTGAGGGGGTGGTAGTCCGCACTTCCTAAAATGAAATTATCGCGTTTTACCCATAATGGAAATCATAAAGTATGCCATAAATGAGAAATAAAAAAGCACAAGTAAAACATAAACATATTATATATCATATATAAAAATAGTGACATCTTAATGGCCACCTTTGAAGGTGTTATATGAGTGTTGAACAATCATCGTTTCGTGAGGCAGAAATTCACCATCCACAGAAACCGTATGTTCTTTAACCATTAGATGTAGGTGTGTGTAAGTGTAGCTCGAGTAATTCTTATAACAACATCCTAGTATATTGATGATACTGGTGTTGTTACAAAAGAAATGAATAAAAAGAGTTCAGGGGGTTGGAGAAGAAAAATAAAACAAAACAACATTAGAAAAGACATTACCTCAAAATCGGGTAACTCTTTTTGATTTGAGACAAAGGCTTCCTTGGGAAGAGTTCTGCCCAAAGTAAGGCTTCTAGGAGTAATAGGAGGAAGTTGGGAGAGTATTTGGGCAGAGGTTGGCCGAGCCCAATGGCTTGAAAGTGTAAATGAGGTGGGAGAGGTGGGGGCCTTTTATAAGTGGAGAGGAGGGGCACTTTTGGAAATATTGAAATGTTACATTATTGTACAATGATTTTTCGGATTATAAAGGTCCCACACTTATATAATTCGAGGCCAAGGTGATGAGGTTTCGAACTCTCCTCATCCGATAGGCTTTGGACAAGTGTAAGCCGTGGATTTTGCATTATCGTCTCATTTTATCTAAATCGTTAAATAATGAGGTCATCGCCACATCATAATGATGTCATAAATAATTTAACTTATTTAATGTCTAAAAATTATAAAAAAAATACTATGATGTAGGAAATATTTTTGTCTTTCTAATGAATATTTATAATCAAAATTTGGACTTTTTTAACCCCACGTAAAAATTGTTTTAGTAAAACATTTTATGTTTGTGTCATTTTTTACTTTAACATTAAATAAAAGGTGTTTATGTCATTTTCTAACTAAAGTGGCTCCATGGGGTCCCCAAGTTGACCCATGGGTTGTCTTGGTCGGCCATGACTCATCCAATAGTAGTAGGACAAGTTTCATGATCATCTCATATTATAAAAACATTATTTGTACCTTAAACTACATTAATTACCTCTAATCGCGATTAAGAACTTAAAAGTTACTATTCACCAAAAAATTATTTTAATCTCATTGAACCACATTTTACTTCTTAATGAAAACCATGTATGTCGGATTTTTGAAAATCAAATCACAGAAGTGGTAATATTTCATTTAAACGAAAAATCAGTTATTTAACTACCACTTAGTGGTTTCACTATTCATCAAAAATTGAAGTTTTTCAGAACAAGGCCAAAATTTCACCCTAAGCTATAATTGATATACTGAATTCAAAAATGATATCTATTTTACAAAATTACAAACATATAAGTTGCAATAATTAATTTTATAATTAATTCCCGCTGTTACGACAAATAGCGTGTTTTTAAGAAACAATTTATATCAAAAGATTGGCAATTGTTTATGTCCAATTTCAATGTTAAATTAATTCTAATGACCACCATTGGATAAAATGGTAAAAATATATTCTAATTATACCTTCAAACCACTAAATAGTATAATTTATCACAATAAATTATTTTGATTAAAAAAGTTGTTTTAAAGTATTTTTCACTATTCATAAAAAATTAGAAGTTCTCAGAAAAATACCAAAAATTCAACATAGGCTAATTTCGATATTCCGAATCCAAAAATGAAGTCCATTTTGAAATATAAAATTTCTATAATTTTAAAAAGTGGTTATTACTATTCATAACGGCTACTTTGATTAGTCGCGGTGTTTTAGAACCCGAAGTTGCGTACAATGCAAGCTATTGCATTATTGAATGAGAAGCGTATCATGGAAGCTAGGGGTGTTACATTCTCCCCTCCTTCAATAAATTGCGTCCTTGAAATTTGAAATTTTTCTTTGAAAATAAAAGGTTGAAAAGAGAAAATACCTTTGTGGAAAACCCACATCGGAAATAAGATTAATAAAATTTAGCCTTAATAAGAGGGAAAGGGAAATGAAAAAGTCACCACCCAATTATGATCTCGATTAGGAGAACATTGGTGGCAATTAAAGACATATAATTGGAGGAAAAATGTAAATATTTGTAGGGAGTTATTGAGGTCATCAATCACAATCAACTGTCAAATTGAGGGCCTCAAAGCCTTCAATCTATGTTGATTTAAAATATCATCAGTTTAACAAGACATAAGGTATTAGGATAACACATTTTTTTTTGTTTTAATATCCCTTTACTAAAGTTTTAGAATTAATTTATTCATTTAATAAGAGATAGGTATATATATATTTATTCTTGACAATTAGAGTTTCAACTTTCAACTCATCTTTCACTCAAAAAGATAATAGAACTCAAAAATATTATACTTATCCTAATTGTATAAGGTTCCAAATGTTAACACATACCATTTAGATTAGTAAAATTATTTTGTAATAACCGGGGACTTCCTGTAGGCTAGTGGTAGGAAATAAAGGCCTGTCGCACTATGATTGTGGGTTCGATTCCTGCAACTTTGTCCGACGCGGCGGGTTATTCCCCACCCTGAAAGTTGTCCTTTTCCTAAAACTATAGTATCATAATATTCCAAAAATAATCTTCATAAATGCTTTAACCTTAAACAATACTATCCATGGTTCAACTTAATCCATTCCAACCTTAATAGTTATCCAAAATACCTCCATCCATACTTTCTCTAAAAGGTCTCTAAATTCCAAAATCAATTGTAACATCATATTCCCCAAACAAAGAAAAGTTTCTCTTATTGTCACATACTAAAAATATGATTACCTTAATCATATTACCTTAATCAAAAAGTACTGCAGTACAATATTTATATATATCACATTATTCTTATAACCAGAATATAATCCTTGAGTCCAAAAGCACCAATACATTAATTATTCCTCTTCAACTGTAGTCACAGCATAAGATTGGCCTTGATCCCTTGGCCTTTTCTGAGGTAAGATTCCTTGACGCTTAGGACATTCATTTTCATAATTCCCCATTTCCCTACAATTGTAGCATTCAACTTTGACAGACTCTTTCTTTCCCTTACAATCACGGGCCTGGTGACCCTTTTCTCCACATTTATAACAAACTCCCATTCCTTTTAGGCACGTACCAGGGTGATTATTCCCACAATTATCACATAATGGAAAATCCTTCTTTCCCTTTTTCCCTTTATCTGTCTCTTGTTCCACCGTTCTCTTCTTCTCTTGCTTTACTTTGTTGTCATAAGACTTAGAGAATTCCTTTTCTGTCTTGATAGCACACGAGACAATATCTTCGTATGATGAGAAGGATTGTGATACTAAAGCTCGACGGAGAAATGGTTTTAACCCATCAAAGAAACGATCAAGCTTACTCCTTGGGTTACGTATATAATCGGAAGCATGCCTCGCTAACCTTGTAAAGTTAGCCTCATACTTTGCGACATTCTCATCCTCCTTCTGCCTCAGACTCAGAAATTGCCTTTCCATATCCGCTCGATGGTCTCAAGAAAAGTATTTTTCTAAGAACAGCTCTTTGAACTCCTGACATTCCATGTTTGTTAATTCATCATCTTCCTTTGTGTTTTGAATTAGTGACCACCACTGATCGGCATCTCCAGTGAGGCGGTAAACTGCCATGACAACCTTCTCCCTTTCGCTACTCCCCAAGGCATGGAATATTTTCTCTAAGGAATTTATCCATTGCTCAGCTACTATAGGATTTGTACTCCCATTGAAGGTTGGTGGTTGTTGCCTCATGAAACGGTCTAGCATTGATCCTCCACGTTGCGGATCAGGGTGCTCCGTACGAGTAAGGTTATTATTCATAACCTGCGTGAGTTTTCCCAGTACGGTGAGAAGCTGATCAACACCAGTTGTATCTCCAGATCCACAATAATTATCTTGAGCTGGAGGGAAATCCCTACATGGAGTTCGTTCATTGATACGGTTTCCATTCCTTCCACTAGGTGCCATTTCTAAACATTGGCATAAACTAGATTAGTTTATGAATCAAAATACATAATTCCATACTTGTTAAACACTTTACATAAATTGAACTATTTATGGATATAATCCATAATCATAAAAAGAAATGTTTTCTTTGAGGCAGTATGTACTCATAACCCTTCATAGTGGTTTGTAAATAAAATGAGAATTATCCTAAGAATATCCCCCGGGAGTGTCGTAACCAAGAGTGCAGCAAGGCCTGTTGTCGTGCACCAGTTCCCGTTCGAGTCTAGCTCAAAGCGGTGTTTTTGGGTTTTACCCCTAGGTACATCTGTGCCAGAGCCGCCTCTACCTGCTCGTATCCAGACAGGGATGTATTTCTCGGAAAACTCATAACATCTCTATAATACCAAAATTCTAGGAAGTTTTTCAATATTAATCCTCAAAGTCTATCTTTGTGCCATGTGCTCTAATCAGAGTTTATCTAAATCTAGCTTCCAAGGTTAGTACTAAACTGCCTCTGATACCAACTGTAACGCCCCGACCCCAGCTACCCAGAGTCGGTGCATTACTTCGTAACAATGGCATGATCACAAAATATCAAGTCTCGAAAGACCGATTAGTTTAGTAGCCTTGGAAACATTAGATACATTCATAAGTCTTACATTACATCATAAAGTGAAAAACTAATAACAAAGTCTTCATAGTCCACACTCATATCCTCTTCTGACTATCCCTGCAGGTCATTCATAAAATACTTCTTCACATCCTGGAAAATATTAAAACATAGAAAGGGGTGAGCTCAGATGCTCAGTAAGGATAACAATATTGCGGAAGCTTTCATAAATAAACATAAAAATTTAAGGCAATTTATAACTAAAACAAAAGCCTTTTAAACTTGAACATCAACATAATAGGGAAAAAGTAAAATGAGATAATGTCATTCACTTCTTCACATGGATATTCTACCAGTAGAATACTCACATGCAATATCAATAACCACTTTCATAATGATCGAATGCATAATGCCAGACTATCATAACCACGTAGCCAAGGCCTCGTGCCAAGACCACAAATAAGATTTTGTCAAGGCCTCATGCCAAGACACTAGTTTGTCTCATGAGACCTGCCGATGCATCGAGGAGCTATAGCGGGCTCCACCCGTCACTTATTAAGTCCAATGTATTCCTCATATGAATAGGTTTAAACATATCATAAACCATAACATAATCGTATCACATAAAACATGCATAAAGGAAACATAACATTTCCAAATTTCAATCACAAGATATCAATACCACACATTGATATAATAAAAATGCTTTCAAAACCATTTTCAATACCAAAATAAAAGAAAGGTAAAACATGGTATTTATTTTTCATTAAAAAAAAGTATGGCTTGTAGAGGAAGCCGAAACTCAAATAATGGTCACGGCGGCGGAGAAGTCGTTGTCACCGCATAAGTACGGAAATAAAAACATTCCCTTTTGTCATTTAGAAAAACGCTTCGTATAAAAAGATACCTTTTGAATAACCGTAAAAGTCAAAGGGGTTTATACACCGTATAAAAGAAAGTTGTGTATAAAACCAAATATGACTCAATGAAAGGAGATTGAGACGAAGTCCTTAAAAAGATCATTTTTAAAATAAAATAGATCTATTATGTGTATTCACTATAGGTACACATAAAGAAAGTAAAAATACAAAATAATACATAATAATATCATAAAATAATTTGAAAGTAGGAGATTAACAAAAAAGAATGGAAGTTGGGTTAAGAAGTTCCCTTACCTTGTGTCCGACTTGACTCAACCGTTCTTTAACCTCCTGAATAATAAACTAGAGTTAATATCTACCTTATTAAGAACCATTTTAAATTTCATTTTCCTTTTTATATCACTTATTACAATGTTATGAACATTATGTAATTATTTAAGTTAATAACGGTCGTTTTGTCGATCTTTGGTAACTTGAGTCAACAATAAACTTCTTATAATTACAAGTTGTTCATGTGGTAGAATATCCATTATATCCAGAATTATATTCATTATTTAGATGTCATATATATCTTATATATCCAGTATATACATTCATTTATAATATTACGTAACATTTAGAGGTAGGAAATGAAATGCACCGTTCCTGGAGACGGTAAGCCGTATATACGCATGAACGCTACTTTCATTTCAATTTCATATTTAATGGAACTAAATCATAATGATATAAATGTATAATATAATTCCAGTATAATATAGTGTATAATACCATTTACTTCATCCTTTATACATCCCACATATGGCATTAACGATTCAAATCACTTTGAGGGGGCGGTAGTCCGCACTTCCTAAAATGAAATTATTGCGTATTACCCATAATGGAAATCATAAAGTATGACATAAATGAGAAATACAAAAGAAAAAGTAAAACATAAACATATTATATATCATATATAAAAATAGTGACATATTAACGTCCACCGTTGAAGGTGTTATATGAGTGTTGAACAATCATCGTTTCGTGAGGCAGAAATTCGCCATCCACAGAAACCGTATGTTCTTTAACCATTAGATGTAGGTGTTTGTAAGTGTAGCTCGAGTACTTCTTATAACAACATCCTAGTATATTGAGGATACTGTTTTTGTTACAAAAGAAATGAATAAAAAGAGTTCAGGGGGTTGGAGAAGAAAAATAAAACAAAACAACATTTGAAAAGACATTACCTCAAAATCGGGTAACTCTTTTTGATTTGAGCCAAAGGCTTCCTTGGGAAGAGTTCTGCCCAAAGTAAGTCTTCTAGGAGTAAGAGGGGGAAGTTGGGAGAGTATTTGGGCAGAGTTTGGCCGAGCCAAATGGCTTGAAAGTGTAAATGAGGTGGGAGAGGTGGGGGCCTTTTATAAGTGGAGAGGAGGGGCACTTTTGGAAATATTGAAATGTTACATTATTATACAATTCTTTTTCGGATTATAAAGGTCCCACACTTATATAATTAGAGGCTAAGGTGATAAGGTTTCGAAATCTCCTCATCCAATAGGCTTTGGACAAGTGTAAGCCTTGGATTTTGCATTATCGTCTCATTTTATCTAAATCCTTAAATAATGAGGTCATCACCACATCATAATGATTTCATAAATAATTTAATTTATTTAATGTCTAAAAATAATAAAAAAATACTATGATGTAGTAAATCTTGTTAGCTTTCTAATGAATATTTATAATCAAACTTTGGACTTTTGTAACCCCACGTAAAAATTGTTTTAGTAAAACATTTTATGTTTGTGTCATTTTTTACTTTAACATTAAATAAAAGGTGTTTATGTCATTTTATAACTAAAGTGGCTCCATGGGATCCCCAAGTTGACCCATGGGTTGTATTGGTCGGCCATGACTCATCCAATAGTAGTAGGACAAGTGTCATGCTCATCTCATATTATAAAAACATTATTTGTACCTTAAGCTACACTAATTACCTCTAATCGCGATTAAGAACTTAAAAGTTACTATTCACCAAAAAAAATATTTTAATCTCATTGAACCACATTTTACTTCTTAATGACAACCATGTATGTCGGATTTTTGAAAATCAAATCACAGAAGTGGTAGTATTTCATTTAAATGAAAAATCAGTTATTTAACTACCACTTAGTGGTTTCACTATTCATCAAAAATTGAAGTTTTTCAGAACAAGGCCAAAATTTCACCCTAAGCTATAATTGATATTCCGAATTCAAAAAAGATATCTATTTTACAAAATTCCAAACATATAAGTTGCATTAATTAATTTTATAATTAATTCCCACTATTACGACAAATAGCGTGTTTTTAAGAAACAATTTATATCAAAAGATTGGCAATTGTTTATGTCCAATTTCAATGTTAAATTAATTCTAATGACCACCATTGGATAAAATGGTAAAAATATATTCTAATTATACCTTAAAACCACTAAATAGTATAATTTATCACAATAAATTATTTTGATTAAAAAATTTGTTTTAAAGTATTTTTCACTATTCATAAAAAATTAGAAGTTCTCAGAAAAATACCAAAAATTCAACATAGGCTAATTTCGATATTACGAATCCAAAAATGAAGTCCATTTTGAAATATAAAATTTCTATAATTTTAAAAAGTGGTTATTACTATTCATAACGGCTACTTTGATTAGTCGCGGTGTTTTAGAACCCGAAGTTGCGTACAATGCAAGCTATTGCATTATTGAATGAGAAGCGTATCGTGGAAGCTCGGGGTGTTACAATCAGTAAGGTTAATCGGTGAGGTTTTCTATCAGTGAGGTTACATCGGTGAGGATTTATATCAGTGATGTTATATTGGTGAATTTTTCTATCAGTAAGGTTACATCGGTGAGATTTTCTATCATTGAGGTTACATCGGTGAGGTTTTCTATCAGTGAGGTTACATCGGTGAGGATAGCTACCGATTGAGATAAACATTCCTAACTCGTGTCTAATATAACATAACCTATCCAAACATAAAGTTTTAGTGAAAATGTCGGGTAATTGATGTTCAGTGCCTATAAACTCAAGAGTAATATCACCCTTTCGGTAATGATATCTCAAGAAATGGTGCCTTACATCAATGTGTTTGGTCCTAGAGTGAGACACAGGGTTCTTCGAGATATTTATTTCACTAGTATTGTCACAGTTGATTGACACGTGCCTAAAGTCATATCCATAGTCCAAAAGAGTGTGTTTCAACCACAGAATTTGTGCACAGCAACTACCAGCTTCTATATACTCAGCTTCGATAGTGGATAATGCTACAAAATTCAGCTTCTTACTACACCAAGATACTAAGGACTTTACTAATAAATGACATGTTCCTTAAGTATTATTTCTATCCAGCTTGCAACCAGCAAAGTCAGCATCTGAATAACTCATTAACTCAAAGGGTTTTCCTTTTGGGTAAGACAAACCAATGTTTACAGTATTTTCATGATATTTAAAAATTCTTTTAATAGCAAGTAAATGCGATTCTTTTGGATTATCCTGAAATCTTGCACAAATACAAACACTAAACATAATATCTGGTCAACTAAAAGTAAGGTAAAGTAAGCATCCAATCATACCTCTGTAATTGGTTTGATCCACTAATTTTCCAGTTTCATCTGCATCCAATTTTCAAACAGTACTCATAGGAGTTTCACTTTCCATAATACTATCCAAACCAAAACGTTTTGAATGATCCTTTGTATATTTACATTAATTCTGAACAATACCATTTTCATTTTGAAACACTTGAAATCCAAGAAAATATTTAAGTTCTCCAATTAAACTCATTTCAAATTCATTTTGCATACTCTTTGAAAAATCAGTACATAAAGAATGATTATAAGATCCAAAAATAATAACATCAACATAGATTTGAACAATTAAAACATCTTTAGAAATTCTTTTAATAAAAAGAGTTGGATCATCAATCCCTTTAGTAAAGCTTTTTGAAATAAGAAAATTACTAAGTCTATCATACCAAGCTCTTGAGCCTATTTTAAACCATATAAAGCTTTAGAAAGTTTAAAAACTTGATTTGGAAAATGAGTATTAGTAAATCCAGGTGGTTGTTCATCAAAAACATCGTCAACAATAAAACCATTTAGAAAGGCACTTCTAACATTCATTTGATATAATATGAAATTCATATGAGCAGCATATGAAAGTAAGATCCTAATGGCTTCTAATCTGGCTGCTGGTGCAAAATTTTCCTCATAGTTTATTCCTTCTTCTTGACTATATTCTTGTGCAACTAGTCTAGCTTTGTTTCAAACTATGTTTCCAGACTCATCAACTTTGTTTCTAAAAACCCATTTTGTGCATATTGTTAATGTGTCCTTAGGTCTGTCAACTAATTCCCAGATATTGTTTCTATCAAATTGATTTAACTCTTCTTGCAAAGACATTACCCAAAATTCATCATTGATAGAATCATTGATATTTTTAGGTTCTAGATGTGAATGAAAGGCTTGATGTTCAACCTGATTTCTTAGAGAAGCTCTAATATGTGTCCCTCTATCAAGATTACCAAAAACAGTATCCAAAGGATGATTCTTTAGAATCCTTGTTGATCTAATAATGGTAGGACTAGAAATTTCAGGTTCATCTATAGGATCGGGATCTATAGCAGCAGATTCTGGAATATATCCAGAACTGGATGTTTTTACAGTAGGTTCTTTAGATTTATTATTAAGGTCCAGAATACTCAAATCTTCCTCAAGATTTTCAAGAGTGGTTTTAGGCTCATGTGGACCATTTTCATCAAACGTGATGTGAACAGATTCTTCCACACATTTTGTTTTTTAAATACTCTATAGGATTTTCTAGTTAAATAATAACCAAGAAAAATTCCTTCATCACTCTTAGAAGCAAACTTGTCCAGATTATCCTTTGTATTAAGATTGAAAACTTTGCAGCCAAAGACTCTAAAGTAACAAAATTTAGGTTTTCTATTATTCCAAAAATCATAAGGGGTCATATTAAGAACTGTTCTAATTAAGACTATGTTAATAATATAACAAGTTGTACTTACGGCTTCATCCCAAAAGTAAATAGGTAGATCATATTCATTAATCATGGTTCTAGCTAATTCTTGAAGGGTTATATACCTTCATTCTACTACACCATTCTGTTGAGGTGTCCTAGGAGCAGAGAAGTTGTGACTATATCCTTTGCGTGGGCAATAATATTCAAATTCATGATTTTTAAACTCACGTCCAGGATCACTTCTTAGCATTTTAATCTTATGTCCACTAAGATTTTCTACAGATTTGGAGTATTTAATAAATTATGAATAGGCTTCACTTTTGTGAGCTAAGAAGTATACCCATGTATATCTAGAAAAGTCATCTACTAGAACATAGACATAGTGCTTCCCATTTAATCTAGAAACTCTTGATGGTCCAAACAAGTCCATCTGAACTAACTCGAGAGGTTGATTAGTTGAAACTTATTTCTTTGATTTAAAAGAAACTTTATGTTGATTTCCCTTTTTTCAGGGATTACACACTTTGTCATTTGGGAATTCAAGTTTGGGTAGGTCTCTAACTATGTTATTTCTAGTTAGTTTTCTAAGTGAATAGATGTTGCAGTGTCTTAATCATCTGTGCCAAATTCAAGAATCTTTATGAAAAGCATTTAAACAAGTAACATTTTGTTTAGCTAAATAATTTAAATCAACTGCATAAACATTTTCATTTATTAAATAAGAAAATACTAAAACATTTTTAGAGTTAAAAACATTGTAGGAATCATTCCCAAACATCACATTAAATACATCATCACATAATTGATAAATACTTAACAGGTTATACTTAAGACCATCAACAAATAAAACTTTATAAATTAAAACTGAATCAGTGTTACCAATTTGGCCTAGGCCGATGATCTTTCCTTTAAAATTATCACCAAAGGTGATATTTCTTCCATCAATATTTATTAAACTTTTGAAGAATGAATAATCTCCAGACATATGTCTTGAACATCCACTGTCCAAGGAACATACCTTCTTGTGATAACTCTTTAAGCATGTGTCCCACAAAACAGATTTAGATAGAAAATGATTTTGGTACCCAGATCTTATTGGGTCCAGAAAGGTTAGCAATCAAAACTTTAGGTACCCATATTTGTTTTATGGGTCTCATATAATTTATAGAATCAATAGTTTTTGAAAGACAAACTTTATTTGACCTATAAACATATGAATAACTGGCTAACACATATGAATTTCCAGAACTGGAATAAGAATAATTTTGTCCAGACTTAGGAATAAATCGAGTTTTAGTGAACTATCTCTGTCCAGGTTGATATCCCAAACCAGTAGTGCTTTTAGGTGTAACTTGTTTACCTAAAATTTGAGTAAGTGTGTCTTTTACATTTGTAAATTTCTCTATATATTTTCTATGTTTCTCATTTGACATTTTCAGTTCTGTATTTTCCTTTAATAGTTGAGCATTCTTCTCATTTTCAATAGTAAGTTCGGTTTTAACAGTAGTAGTGAGAGCATGCTGTTTCTTTAATGATTTGTATTTGTCCTTAAGTTCATTGCATGTCTCGTCCAGCATATTTTAGTATTCAAATAATTTCTCACTTGTCATGTTTTCTGAATCAAAATCAGATTCTGCATCATCTTCAGAATAATAAGAATTTAAAACATGAGTATATAAGGTTATCTCAGATGTGTTGGTCATGAAACACATGTTGGCATGATTCTTCTCAGAATCAGAAACATCATATTCACTTTTTTTGTATTTAGATTCACTCCAGGTTTCCTTCATAGCTTTCTTGTACTTTTTGTCCTTATAATCATATTTCTTTTTGACTTTTAACTTTGGACAATCAACCTTGATGTGTCATTTCCTTTTACACTCATATCAGACTATTTCATCATTCTTGTCATCTTTCTTCCATTCCTTCTTCCAGTGTCCCTTATTATCATACTTTCCTTTGTAGTTAGATTTCCTGAAGAATTTCTTCTTCCTATAAAACTTCCTGAATATCCTGGCTATTTAATCCATCTCAGCATCACTATCTGAATCAGAATCTTCACTGGTTGAACTGTCAGTAGGTATTTTCATTTTCTTCTTTGTCTATCCTCTTAGAGGTAGTAGACTTGAAAGATACGAATTTTATTTTAGGTTCATCATCTTCCTCCTTATTCACTTTTAGTTCTTCCTCATACATAATTAATTTACCAATAAGATCCTTTACTGGAAGTGCTCAAATGTCACATGACTCAGATTGAGACCGAGTTGCCTCTCCATTGTTCGGGCAGACATCTCAGTATCCTCATAATTTTTTCCTTTGTTGGAATAGCTTTACCAGGTGAACTCATTGTATTGACTATCTCATTAAACCTGAGATACATATCAGAAATAGATTCATCAGTTTTCATTTTAAAATTTTCATATTTAATAGTATAAGTATTCAATCTCATTTCTTTAACATTGGTTGTTCCTTCATGAGAAACACACAAAGTATCCCATATTTCAAAGGAAATTTTACAGGAAAAAATTCTATTAAACTCTTCATCTCCTAAATCACAGTACAGAGCATTCATATCGTTACAATTATTATTGTAAGAAGTCTTTGTAGGTTCATCCCAAGTTGTTCTTTCAGTCTCTGGAATTTTATATTGAGACTCTATAGCAGTCCAAATATCAAAACCCATACTTTCTAAATGAATTTTCATTTTCAGTTTCCACTAGGCATAGTATGTGTCATTGAAGAAAGGTGGTTGGTTGGTAGCAGTGCCCTCTAGTCTATTATCCATAACTAGATTTTAGAAAAAAGTTTTAAAGAGATAAAAATTTATAACTAACAAAAATTTAAGATCTTTTAGGATGAAAATAAAATCATAGTTGAAAAACAGAGTATTTCAAAAATCCTTGAACAAAAATAAACCTCTGATACTAAAAGTTGGTCGGAGTGGATACTCAAGAGGGGGGATGAATTGAGTTCCAATTAAAAATTCTGTTAAAAATATTTCTCTTAAAATCCCCCAATTTAAAAACAAAGATAAACTGTAATGAATCTATACAGAGTGTAAAGGTTCAATTAGTTTCTCAAAGATTGATTATGTCTCAGTTAACGTAATTTGAATATTAAATTAACTTTTGAAACTAACGTACCGGTTTACAATAAGTATAAACACTTGATAATTTAACTATCAAAGTAGCTTTAAAATAGTTTTGTATTTCAATGTAATAAGCAGCGGAATATATATATATATGTAATACTTATAGACTTAAAATTAAAGCACATTAGAGTTAACCAAGACGTTCAGTATCAAGCTGAGACTTATTCCTCTCAATAATTTATATAAATTGATCCACACCCTGGATAAGGAGTAAAAAATAGTCCACTATTGTCCAGGTAAAAAGACCTCTACCACAGTTCTTCGTGGGAAAAACAAACAACTGCTCCCAGTCTAGTCAAGTCTTACTCGACCTCTACAATCATTCAAAGTGGGAAACAAAAGAGTTATGGAGTTTAAGTGAGGATTTACGAATCCTCCATTTTAGCACAAGAGACAGTGTTTTTAAAGTAAACAGGATACACACACTACTCAAAATGTAAAGAAAGAATGTCTACGAGAAGTATTATTGAGTTTATAAATGCTTTAGTGATTAGCAGTGCAGCTCTGGACTCGTTTGGTTTTTCAGAAAAGCTTCTGAGTCCTTCTATGGTTCTTCTGAAAAAATAGAGTGTCATTTTCTTCTTTGATTCTTGGTCCATCTTAGCAGCCTGAGTGCATGAAACGTTTGTTGTAGTTCTTCACTCAAGATGAAACTTGTGTTCTCCTATAGAATAAGTTTCTTCATGTATGTCCAAGATTCTTGTAGTATGGATATAGACTAGAGAAGAAAAAAATACTCCACATTTGAATTATTGTTCAGCTCTTCTTCCTTCACCCTTCGTGGTTCTTCTTTTTTGATTTTTTAGGAGTTTCATATGCATGTATTTCTTCTTTTTCTTAAGTGTTCTCTTTCCATCACTTTATAGGTTTCAGCTTCAGCAGAAAAGAACAATATCCTTTTGCATGGGTACTAGGTATGGTTCCCTGACAGCCAATAGAGATCATTAAATAACATTAACTGCATTAAAAAATCAAATGAAACTGTTAGCTAAATAAATAAATAGTATGAAGAGTATAAGGTTTGACTGATCGGTCAAGCATTATTAGCATTTTATTGGTAGACGTGCATGGTGGACATTGTCACAGAACCTTCCATCGGCAGCTCTTTTGAATTTGCCTCGGTAGCTCATATACTGGTGACTTTAGTTCCATCGGTAGTTGTCTCTCCATCAGTAGATGTTTTCACATATCGGTAGACTTACACTATCATTGGACTTCTATCGGTAGACTTCTGTCTATCGGTGGCTATGGTCTGTTCTGTATCGGCAGCTTGGTAGACTGGTTCTATCAGAAGAATTCCTCATATCGGTAGATCTGGTTGTCTGTCGGTAGCTCTGTACATATCGGTGACCTTAGTGTATCGGTGACTCTGTATATCGGTTGACTAAGTCTATCGATAGACTGAGTACCAGATGCTTAAACGCAGATCAGTGACTTAAATACTCAATCTATTTCATACACAACATATCCCAATGGGTTAGAATTACTTCAGAACTTATATAAACATGGATAAACAAAGATTAAACTATCTCATGGATTATTTTAATATTATTATCATCTTGAGAACATATTGAAAGAATTAGTATATAGAAAAACATTAGATTGATATTATCAAAGTATATGAAATCATAATTGGGATTATCAAGCAGGTGAGGTCAACAGAATCATTCTCCACTTATGATTTACATGAATTATATTAAGGTTAAATTTAATGAATATATGTGACATTTAGGATATTATAATACTTATAGAATTATAATATCACATATATCTTCTTACCTTCCAATCCATTGGAAAACAAAAATATCCCTCGTCTATAGTGGTGGAATACCGCCTCCACATTTCAAAGTTAAATGTTTTTAATTTTATTTTTAAATGGATTATAATAATGATTTATTTGAATAATATAAATTCTTTATATTATATAATAATTATTTTGAAAATATATATCAATAGATAGTTTCCTTTCTTTCCATCAGTTAGGAAAAATGGAAACATTAATCATGTGTATGTACGACTTACTGTCTCCATGAATGAGCAAATCCCTTTTCTATATTTGTCATTAATATATTAATATAATAAAATAAAATATTAATATATATTATATTTATGTCATGGTTAAATTTGTTTTATTATGTTACCACGATCAAATTAACGTGACCAAAATTACCTAACAAAAACATACATGAAAAACGAAGAAATTATAACATGAAATAGTGATTTTAACAAAGAATTTTTCATAAAAGTGTAAAATAATAATATTGGTAAATCATATATTTTATGAAATATATTATTATAGAACCATAATATATCAATAATTAACATATATTTATTAAATAGGTGGTTCATACACATATGAATGATGTCAAAAATGATATAGGGGTTTCTCATCTCACTTACACTTCTGTGATACATTTTCCATATTCCATAATTATTTCTTTCTAAGGTGTATATAACTACCCTTTTGATATAATATATCATGAAAAAAATTCACTTCAGGGCATTTAATGTATCATTTGTAATTATATAATTCATGGGGATTATGATTCATATATTACCAAAGGGGTAAGGGTGTATTTTTAAAGCTCGTCCTTATTTGGGATTTTTCTGATCAAGTATCTCAAGGGTGAATTAGCTTTTATTTATATCCTAAAACTATTCTAATTCAATATCCTCTTATTAGTAATGATATTATCAAGAAATAGTACCATTTTTTCACCATTTGTTACTTGAAATGATTGATAATATTTTAATTAATATCTAACATTATTTATTTATTTAGTCAAAAAATCCAGTTTCATAAAATCTATATTTTCTAAAAATATTTTCAAAAATATTTTTAACAATTTAAAAATATTTTACTAAATAAAATTTTAACATGTTTTTAATTTTTAAATAATTTTTTGAAAGTAATCTTCATATCATTTTTAAAAGAATGCCTCTTTGACTTTTACAAAAAAAAGTAAAAGTAATCTATGTTATAACATGCATGACATTAATTAAATTCACCACCCTTATAAAAAGTCTATTTTTTAAAGAATAAATTATTATTTTCAAAAATTATTTTCAATGAAATTTATTTTCAAAATATTGTGTGAACTATTACATTAAACAGGATACCTATAATGTGAGAATTTTATTTTTTTTAAAAAAAATTAATGACATCATTATGGAATTTATATTCATCAGCAACATCGAAACATTATTTTACGTATGATGAACTTGAGATATGTTTTGTGGGCATCATAATTATACTTTATTTGGATGATTTATTATTTTTTTGATTTGGGATGTTCTATTTTATTACTATTCACCTTACTATTATGGATAGTTTATTATTATGTTTATTTTATCAGGGTTGGTATTAATATTACATATGTTGGTTTTATATAATATTATTTTTTTATTATGTTTAAGTTATTTCATATAAGAAATGTGTAGTTCCCTAAACTCAAAAGCATGAATCTCGTGCAATATTTTATTGCATTAGCATGATTATAGGAAATCAAATAACTAAAGTCCGAATAGTTTAGTTGTTTTAGAAAACTAGATACAAATATAATATTTACATTACAACTTGAAAATAAAAAACATAATATAAACTCCATTGATAAGAACAAATAACTCTCAAATTATCCATTCAATCGATTTATAATGTATCTATCAGAATTCCAGGTAAGAGAAACATATGCAATGGGTGAGCTCAAATGCTCATCAAGGGTATGAAATATAGTGTAATCTATAACATAAACAGTACGGTAGGATGAATACCTAGTAACATATACCATTAAAAATATACCTGAGAATAATATAGAAGGAATAAGAGATGAATAAATAATTCCACAATAAAACATAATATTGGAAATTATACTAGTTTGATAATCACATGGAATATCTAATTCTAAAATCATAATAATATAATGAAAATGTGGTATATAATAATCATACCATCAAATCCTCATGCCAAGACTATACATAAGTGGGTAAAAACCCAAAATTGTTGTCTCACAAGACATACCAGTGAAGTAAGGGGAAATTAAAGGCCCCACCCAACACTTACTAAGTCCAATGACTTCATTATATGAAATTAGTGAAACAGAAACATAAACATTGGTATTGAAAAACAATCATAATAAATGTGAATACTTTAACCATAGTCAATGAATGGTATTAATTGTCACATCCCCACTCAAACTGAACATAAACCCTTCAAAAATGGAAGATTTTATCATAATATATAATCCTCATGGAAGTAAAATATTCAACAAAGGATGTTGACATCCATGAAGATACATAAAAAAGAGAACATTTGAATTTTCATGATGAAATTATTTTTAAACATTCGAATGTTTCCCATACCACTTCAAATATTTTACATGATATTAAAATAGAATAATCAATGATTTGGAGAATCCTGATATGATATATCAATGGGAATTACATATATCACATGAAACAAAAAAGTTTTTAAGAAGGCATATATCTCATAAAAGTAAATGTGAGATGAGAAAACAACTTTTTTACTTTGGAAAGAAGAGTTCTTTTGGAAAAAACATGTGTATTTTTTCATCAAATCAGCTTATAAAAATATATATCATATATAAGGAAATGGGAGGACATTGAAATAATATTTGGGGAATAAATTATGTCCCACTATATTGAAATTGTGTAGAAATATTTTTCATGAAACTTTAGAAATTAAACATTTCAGTGCTGTTTATTGAAACCATTAAAGAGATTTTAATGTGAAAATGAATGTCTAATTTCATAAAATCAAAAATGAAACAAAATAATATCCATGATGAAATTATTTATTTTTTAAAATTAATTATGTATAAAAATATATTATATAGTGCACCTTAAAATTGGTAAGAATTCAAGAGGTTCCCTTGAATCAGACTTGTTTATCGAGAATAATTGAGAAGGGACAAATTTTAAAACATGTGTATCCTCATAAATGAATAATTATATAGTTTGGATATATGATTATGGAAGATATAAACAGAATTTTTAATATATATACAAAAAATAATGAACCATTACATTTAGTAATCGTAGAGAATAAGTTACCCTAAGGAAATATGGGTGTTCTGGTAGAATCCTTTACCTCTTTGTAATCAATCGTATCATTTGACACAAAATTAATAATCATAAAATGATAAATTTAATACCATAAAAATTAAGAGATTCATGATATGATAAAATGATGGGAAATGTACATAAACTATACACAGGAAGTAGTGGTGAATAATGAATATCTCACAAAATGGATGTGAGATGAGAAAACCATTCACTTTTGTACGAATGTGATATATACTTGATTTTAATGTCATAGATAATCATATTAAATACATTAATTAATTAACTAATAAAATTTTATATATTTATTAGTTTTATTAGATTTTTATTAATTTCATTGATTTCAGTATTAATGAGTTATAGAGATTAAAATCTTTATTCGGGGGCATCATTTTCTTGGATTTCATGATCAGTTCACTTATTTATAAGTAATAATGTTCATTAAAAATTGATATAATTATCCATAATTGATTTAATATGATTGTAATGAACATCCCAGAGATTAAAGGATTAATTAACTATTTTTATTATATGGTATGAGAATGAGTTATCAAATAAAACATTAGTGATAACCCTTTAGATTATTACAGCCGTATTTCAATCATCAAAAACTAGTTTTGACATATAAATTAGTATTTGTATATATACTTGTTAAAAAACATTACATAATACATAATACATATTTTATAATATTTCTCAACAATAAAAATTGTTCCATGACCGTCCTTGAAGGATAAATTGAAGAATGAATACTTGTTGTCCATGAAGGTTGTAAATGAGCCCCTCCTAGACGATGATTTCATTTTTAAATATAAAATAGATAGAGAAAGTATTTCAAGGAAGTATATTCCATTAACATGATGTAATTAAAGTATATATATTATACTGGAGTTATCATGTAGATACCCAATGCTTGACGTACATGATCATTACATTACTTTTGTGAAATACTTAATACATAATGAAAACAGACACACAAGGATCATAATAGCTTAGTGTCTTTGGAAACTCCGAAAAATAATCTTCTAATCATGGTGAAAGATCTTCAACATCTCCCATAAAGATCATCCCCTTTGTTTTCTTAACTAAAACCTTTCTTCATGTCCTAGGGAAAAGAAAACATATAAAGGGTGAGCTCAAATGATCTATAAGGGTATAAATGGAGAAAATAAAACAAACCATATACATTTGAACATAAAAACATGAACATAATGTTTAAATATAGAAATCTTGAGCACTGACATAAAACATGGTAGTACATAAGGCATAGATCATAATGTAACATAAATCATGATAAAATATCTTGGAAATAAAACTTTTAATTGTGGAAAAACATTAAGCACATGATATGATTTCCATGGTAGCTAAGGCATTGCTGCCAAGACCATCTTTGTGGACAAAGTCCCTTTCCGAATCGAGTTCATTCCTCGTTTCAGTCCTGTAACACTGAACCAGATTAACTTACCATTCCAACCATGTCTATCTCATGAGATATAAATCTTTACCCAATGCATTTTAGGGAGATATAGTTCCCACCCATCTCATATTGAAATCATTCTTACTTGTGCCAAAAAATAAACTTAAAACATTCATCATAACCCAAAGAATAAAATGGGTTTCATAATCATCATCCCATCATCACATAATCCAAATAAAAAAAATGGATATTTCATCATACAAAAAGTGAAACCATGTAAATCATAGAGACATTATACTTGAAACATGCACATATGAAATAATGTCATCTTAGATGGAAAATGGTTTTGTAAAAATACTTGAAAAGAATTTTTGAGGAAAATATCCTTTCTTCTTCAAAATCAATTTCTTTTTACAAAACTTTATGCAATTTTAAAAAAAAATATTTTTTTTAAAATAGTCATGATATATTTTGGAGGAAGATTCATGAAAATAAGGCTTTATAAAACTGTAAAAATCCTTTCATTCCGTATAAGTTAAAAAAACATTCTCCTCGTACTTTTGTCGGAAAAGTCAAGAAGTACCTTATATGGTAACCAAAGGAAAGATTACATTCATACAATGTGTTAAAAAGTCAATAAAGGGTAAAAATGACTTTAAACATTCATGGAAGAATAGTAAACATTTTATGAAAACATTTTTAGAAAAAATGTTCATGGATGACGACAATAACCCCAGTAAATACTTACGAATAACAATCTCGGATAAGAATAAGATTGAAATAGTTGTCCCTTACCATAGGTCCGATATGCTTCGTATGGATCTGAACCTCATGTATAATGATTTAAATAATTTCATTGACTTATTACAGAATCATATTCATTGTTATGATTTCATTTATTTTTCACTTATGACTTTATATTACCTGTTCTTTTGTAAATTCCATGTTAAAGAGTGTTTTGGGTAAAATCGTTTCATTTTTCATCCGTGTTTTGACTTGTAATTATTCATATGATTGCTTAGATCATGATTACATAATTCTAGAATATAAAACATGATTTATATATAATATATATTTATAATATAAATATATATAATAGATCGATAAATTGAAATAAATACACCGTTCATGGAGATTGTAGGTCGTACGTACGCATGAACGCTGTTTTCGTTTCCTTATTGAATTGAATGGAATTAAGTATATGACATAAATATATATATATATCCATAAATCCAATAGCATTATTATTTCATATATTTCATGATTACTTATTATATATACTTTATAATCATTCTTTTATTGTTAACATGGAAAATGAATCTCATCGCGTCGTGGAGACGGCAATCCGTACGTACGCACGAGCGATGATATCGTTCCCATATTTATTGAATAAAATTGGAGTGAATAATCTAATATCATAGAATTAGTATGATGTTATAATAATCATATGTATTTATTCTTAACACCATTATACCCATCCAAGTAAGGTGGTGGTGGAAAAACATATTACACCACGGTGTGGAGACGGTATTCCATATGTATGCATGCGCGGTGATTTCATTTTCCGTAGGATGGATAGATGGTGAAATAGAGTTGTTTCGTATTTATAATAAAATATCAATATATTAGTGGTACTGTTGTTATTAAAATATAATGAAACAACTAAATAAGATGAGGTAGAAGAAGAAATAAATTTGAAAGAATCAGTAACAGATATTACCTCTTCTTCGATACGCCTCTTTGAAACCTCCTCTTAGGGCACTATGATTGGTCTTTGAAGTAGAACAGGACTTATAGGATGTTTCTAGGGAAGTGGGGAAGTGAAATGGTCATGGGTTGGCCAAGCTGAAATTCTCAAAATTGTGTGTGTAGAAGAGGGAGGAAGTGACCTTTTTTAAGGGAGGAGAGGGGCACCTTTGGAAATAAAAGAAATATTAGTTTATATTAAATCCCAACCTCAATTAAATACTTCAAAAATGACTCATATCCAAATATTAGATGAGATATGTTTGTAATACCATTAAACAATAAAATTTATACATGTTAGGAAATTATTTAAAACATTATCTACTTGATTTATCCTTATTTAAAAAATTTAATTTTATTTGTGGTAATAACATTATAAATATTAAATTATAACAAATAATTACTTATTTGTTGTGAATTGTCCATAATTGGATAAATTATAACATTTTAGACAATATAAATATAAACTTATAATTTTTAAATATTTTTTTGATTTTTAAACAATTTTATAAATGTTATTTTTATAAAATAACAATAGTGTCAATTTTGACACTATTAAATTATTTGAATTTAAATAAAATATATATAGAAGATATTTTCGGAGTAAAAGATTTAATAGATTTATAAAAGGTCATATGTATCTATAAAATTAGTGGAGCACATTAAATAGTTCATATAATATTTATTTTATTATTTCTAAAACCATTTATTTGGTTTATCTCTTAATAAAATAATTACTAGAATATTTTTGTATAATTATTTAATATACATGTTTTTTTCATAAAAATTACAAATAAAATCCTATAATGAATATAAATATATTACCTTTCACAATAATACTTTTACTCTAATTTATCATCTTAAACTCACAATATTTAAATTGTTATATTTATTAAATTAAGAAGGTGACAACTTTGGCATCATTTAAAAGAAAACAAATATAAGTGTCATAATCACTTTTATAAGGCTCAAAATTGTCAAATATTTGACCATTGGATGATTATGGTTTAATGTTACATTACCAATAAGTTTTGGTCAGGGTTTTGTTCGTTTTATGGTCCCTATTAGTTTAATAAAAACTATATTCTTAATTTTTTCACTAGATAAAAAATTTCTGCATCACTATTGTGTCACAAATAATGATAATTATTTAATCCCTAAAAATTCTAAATAAATTCATATGATGTAGATAATTGTATTATATTTCTGGAGACTATTCATGTTCTAAGATTCATTAAGTTTATCACTAAATTAAAATTATTATACTTATAAAATTTAAGAAAGTGACATGTTGTCACTTTCTTTGGTTTTAAAAATAATTAAATTATTTTCATTGAAAAAAGTCCATTAAATGAATCTAATACGACCCTTAGGTGATATGGGTCTACTTTTAGTCATCCAATAGGATTTTGGTAGGTGTTAGGGTAATTTTATAATCTTATATTTACCCTTAATTACCCGATTTACCTTTAACTATGTTAAATAAAATTTACCATAGTTACTATTCATAATGCCCAAGAATAAAAAGTAGCTTCTTAACATAATTTCGACCCACTGATTCCAAATATGGAATCCATTTTTCTAAATTCAAAACAGAAAAGTTGCAGAAATTAAATTAAAATTAATCCCGTAGTCGAAAGAAAACGGGTTTTTGTTTAAAACACTGCAAAAGAATGAATTGATTTAACCTTCGAATTTAAGGTAAAATTAATGATAATGACATACAGTATATTTAATGATAAAAATATATTCTATTTATACTTTTAAACTATCCAATATTATAATTTAACCATATAAATTATTACGAAGAAAAAAATTGTTTTTAATTAAAATATAGCGTGTTTTTACTCTTCATTAAAATATGAATGTTATCCGAAAAATATCAAAACTTTATCCAATGTAAATTTTTATATCATGATTCAAGAGAATAAGTTTATTTTGTTATATTTAACTTATAAAAATGTCAAAAACTAGATTTAATGTGGGTGCTCCATCAAATGGCGGCAAAACTGCATTTTTTTAAAAATACTTATTTCACCCGAAAATTTTATTTTGTTCGAATAAAATGTTCTAGAAAATTTATAAGATGAACAATAATGTTATGAAATTAAAAATTTAGTTAATAATATTCATAAAAGCTAGTCCATAATACTATTATAACCATATATTGTTGTTTAGTGAATCCCGGTGTTGCGTACAACACACGCTATCGAGGAAGGTCGCAATTGCGTGTAATGAAAGTCATGTCAGGGTTGCATGTAGTGCAAGACTCCTTTGTTGTTGCGTATAACAGAATCCGACCATTTTTCCTTTATACATTGAATATATATATATATACACACACTCAATGTTGCGTAGAATGACTATTATCAAACGAACATGAAATTGTGTGTAACACAATCTAAGAATAGTGTTGCGTATACTGTATGATAATACGGTGTTGCGTATAACACAAGATAATCTTGTAGTAGCATAAAACACATGACATCAAATAAATTAAAAAGAATACTTATCATAAAATATTGGGTTGTTACATTCTACCCCCTTTAAAATGAATTTCGCCCTCGAAATTCGTCGGGGTTATACATGATTTTGTACTTGAAAGTTTCTTTAATTGAAACCCACATCATAAAATGAAATACCAAAACATAACTTTAAAAACTAAAGTATGAAACGTAATGGTTACCCATCTTAACTAATCACTGGGTTACCACATAGGAGAGCATATGTGAAAATATGTAAGGAAGAGAAGTTTAACCATTATGTTCTGATAGAGAGTGGTAGAAGACATGGCCATGATAAAGCCAATAGTCACAAAGCCATAAATTTGTGATGATCTAAGGTACCATCTGATTCATCAGATATAAGAGTACTAGGACAACATTTTTTGGCTTTCAAGATAATTTCCCTAATGTTGAAGAATTTTTGAATTAAAAGAAATTCTTACTTTATTTTGGTACAATCTCATTGTTGTTCATGTGATGAACAATTTCCACTTCATCTCTTAAAAAATGAAGTTTAATTTGTTTTCCATGAAATGTTAACGGATCATGTGGTAGAATGATAGGTAATTCCATCTGTCTCACACATAAGGTTAGCAAAGGTTATATACATAAGTCCATCTATGGTGATATTATTCGTATATGGTTCCAAAAATGGACTTATACTTCAAATGTCACACTGCTTAATAAAATAAACCTAATTTCTACAGACCATGGACTTCTTGTAGGCCAGTGGTAGTTGATAAAGTCATATAACACTTCGGTTGTGGATTGGATTCCCACAGACTTGTCCAACGCGACGGGTTGTCGCCCGTCCTATAGGTTGTGCTTTTTCTAAAATTACATTATTATGACATTCCATCGATAATATAGAAAACAGTTTTAGCCTTAAACAATACTAACTTATGTCCAACATAATCCATTTCAAATCTTTAGGCTTATCCAAAATACTTCTATCCAAGATTATAGTCTAAAGAAACTATTACTATAAATTTCATCTACCGAGCATGTGAATACCATCATTTATCTCTGATATATCTTGTTGATCACATTCCAATCATGTGAATACCTTAATCATGTATTCTCTGGAAAAATGAATACCCATTGAACCTTAGTGAAAACATGAATGCTGTCAAAATTTAACTCTTTCCACATACCAAAATCCAAAAAAAATTTTATACTCATACCATGATATCACTTTGTCCTTATAATTCATGAGCTCATTAATACTACCAAACATTTCATTATCTCTTTAGCACTTCTTTATGCACATATTAGGTGCTTTCCAAAAATATCTGAATAACCTTTTATGGTTACCAGAACCATTCATCACACACTTTCAAAATCTAAGGAAAGACAACAGTGTAACAATCCTTAGATGTCTCTTTATTCCATAGTACCATGAGATTACTTATACAACATTACTCTTGATAAAAATGTAATCATTCCACTACCTTATTGAACCATTGACCAAGCTTCAACAATTCTTTCATCTCACATATCATTTGTAGTCTCATCATCATCATCCAGATAAATACTACCCATATGAACTTGTTGATTCTCTTTATGAGATTTTCTCTTAGGGAATTGGTTTGCATAATGCCCATACATTCCACATTTAAAACACTTAACCGTTGTTGATGTCTTAGCAATACCATTATCCTTGTCCATGGTGTTAACTGAATCGTTTCCTTTATAATTACTAGCTTTGTGTCCTTCTTTTCCACACCCAACGCATCTTCCAGTTCCTTTGAAACATTCTCCTTGATGCCTCTTCCCACATGATTTACATGAGGGGAATTGAACTTTCATTACTATATGATCATCATGAAAATCCATCTTTCTCTTATTATCTGAGTCGGGAAACTTACCAAAGTTGAGATTATTGATCATATTATGAGATTGTTGATTAGGAATAATAAAGATGTTTGGACTTTAAAATCCCATTTCATTTGGTTTCTCATGATGAATATCATTCCATTGTCCGTCATATCCTCCATTATCACGAATCTTCCTATTTCCATCCATTTTCTAAAACCCAAAAAGAATAGTGTGAGAGGCAAAAATCATGCTAGGGAAAACAACATAGTAAAGGGGTAGTACCCTCAATATCTAACATCTTAGGTTAAATTATAAGATCATTATTGTTGTTCTAGGACTATATCTTATACATATACTTATCCTTTGGTACATCCCTAGACATAGCTTAAAAATATCTCTAGGGATCTCACTAATGTTTTCGCATCCTAGTTTTCAATGGTTGATTAATCCTTTCCTCTGATACCGAATGTAGTGACCCGAAGCTGGATGTACATGGAAATTACATTACTTTTGCGGAATACTTAATACATAATGAAAACAGACACACAAGGATTGTAATAGTTTGGTGTCTTTGGAAACTCGGAAAAATAATCTTCTAATCATGGTGAAAGATCTTCAACATCTCCCATAAAGATCTTCCCAATTGTTTTCATACCTAAAACCTCTCTTTATATCCTAGGGAAAAGAAAACATATAATGTGTGAGCTCAAATTCTCATTAAGGGTAAGCATGGAGAAAATAAAACAAACCAAATACATTTGAACAGAAAAACATGAACATAATGTTTAAACAGTGAAATCTTGAGTAATGACATAAAACATGACAGTACGTAAGGCATAATTCATAATGTAACATAAATCATGATAAAATATCTTGGAAATAAAACTTTTATTTGTGTAAAAACATTAAGCGCATGATAGATTTCCATGGTAGCCAAGGCATTGCGGCCAAGACCATCTTAGTGGACAAAGTCCCTTTCTGAATCGAGTTCACTCCTCGTTTCAGTCCTGTAACACTGAATCAGATTAACATACCATTCCAGCCATGTCTATCTCATGACATATAAATCTTTATCCAATGCATTGGAGGGAGATATAGGTCCCACCCATCTCATATTGAAATCATTCTTACTTGTTCCACAAAATATACTGAAAACATTCATCATAACACAATGAATAAAATGGGTTCATAAACATCATCCCATCCTAACATAATCCATATAAAACAAATGGATATCTCATCAGAAGAAAAGTGAAACAATTTAAATCATAGAGACATTATACTTGATGCATACACTTATGAAATAATGTCATCTTGGATGGAAAATGGTTTTGATAAAATACTTGAAAAGAATTCTTGAGGAAAATATCCTTTCTTCTTCAAAATCAATTTCTTTACACAAAACGTTATGCAATTTTAAAAGAAAAAGATTTTGTTTAAATTATTCATGAAATATTTTGGAGGAATATTTATGAAAATAAGGATTTATAAAACTATGAAAATCCTTTCATGCCGTATAAGTCAAAAAAACATTCTCCTAGTACTTTTGTCAGAAAAGTCAAGAAGTGCCTTATATGGTAACCAAAGGAAATATTCCTTTCATACAATGTGGTAAAACGTCAATGAAGGGTAAAAATGACTTTAAACATTCATGGAAGAATAGTAAACATTTTTTGAAAACATTTTTAGAAAACATGGTCATGGATGACGACAATAACCCCAGTAAATACAAACAAATAACAATCTCGGATAAGAATGAGACTGAAATAGTTATCCTTTACCTTAGGTCTGATATGCTTTGTATGGATCCAAACCTCCTCTATAATGATTTAAATAATGTCATTGACTTATTAAAGAATCATATTCAATGTTATGATGTCATATATGGTTCACTTATTACTTTATATTACCTGTTCTTTTGTAAATTCCATGTTAAAGAGCATTTTGGGTAAAATCGTTTCATTTGTCGTCCGTGTTTTGACTTGTAATTATTCATATGATTACATAGATCATGATTAATTAATTCCAGAAGATAAAACATGATATATATATAATATATATTTATAATACACACATATATAATATATCGATAAATGGAAAGAAATACACTGTTCATGGAGACAGTAGGTAATACTTACGCATGAACGTTGTTTTCATTTCCTTATTGAATTGAATGGAATTAAGTATATGAAATACATATATATATATACATAAATCCATTAGCATTATTATGTCATATATTTCATTATTAATTATTATATATACTTTATAATCATTCTTGAATTGTTAACATGTAAAATGAATCTCATCGCATCGTGGAGACGGTAATCCATATGTACGCACGAGCGATGACATCGTTCAGATATTTATTGAATTGAAATAGAGTGAATGATCTAATATCTTATAATCAGTATGATGTTATAATAATCATATGAATTTATTCTTTACACCATTATACCCATCCAAGTATGGTGGTGGTGGAAAAACAGATTACACCACGGCGTGGAGACGATATTTCGTACGTACGCACGCGCGGTGATTTCATTTTCCGTAGGATGGATAGATGGTGAAATAGGGTTTTTTTCATATTTAAAATAATATATAAGTATATTAGTGATACTTATGTTATTACAATATAATGAAACAACTAAATAAGAGGAGGTATAATAAGAAATAAATTTGAAAGAATCGGTAACGGATATTACCTCTTCTTCGATACGCCTCTTTGAAACCCCCTCTTAGGGAACTATGATTTGTCTTTGAAGTAGACCTGGACCTATTGGATGTTTCTAGGGTAGTGGGAAAGTGAAATGGGCAGGGGTTGGCCGAGCTTAAAGGCTCTAAATTGTGTGAGGAGAAGAGGGAGGAGGTGCCCTTTTATAAGGGAGGAGAGGGGCACCTTTGGAAATATAAGAAATATTACTTTATATTAAATCCCAAACCCCCTTAAAAACTTCATAAATGACTAATATCAGAAGATTATATTATATAGGGTTGTCATACCATTAACCAATAAAATTTAGACAGGTTAGGAATTTATTTTAAACATTATCAACTTGATTTATCCGTATTTAATCAATTTAATTTTATTTGTGGTAATAACATTCTAAATTTTAAATTATAACAAATAATTACTTATTTGTTGTGAATTGTTCATAATTGGATACTTTATAAAATTTTAGAACATATAAATTTAAATTTATAATTTTTAAATATTTTTGTGATTTTTAAACAATTTTATAATATGTTATTTTTATAAAATAACAATAGTGTCAATTTTGAAACTATTCATTTATTTGAATTTAAATAAAATATATACAGAATATATGTTCGAAATAAAAGATTTAATAGATTCATAAAAGGTCATATGTATCTATAAAATTACTTGATAACATTAAATAGTTCATAAAATATTTATTTTATTATTTTTAAAACCATTTATTTGGTTTATCTCTTAATAAAATAATTACTACAACATTTTTCTATAATTATTTAATATACATATTTTTTGTTTAAAAATTAAAAATAAAATCCTATGATTAAGATAAATCTATTAACATTCACAATAATACTTGTACTCGAATTTATCATCTTAAAATCACAATATTTAAATTGTTATATTTATTAAATTATGAAGGTGACAACTTTGGCATCATTTAAAATAAAAAAATATAAGTGTCTTAATCGCTTTTATATGGATCCAAATGGTCAAATATTCGACCATTGGATTCTTATGGTTTAAATGTACATGACCAATAAGTTTTGGTCAGGGTTTTGTTTCTTTTATGGTCACTATTAGTTTAATGAAAACTATATTCTTGATTTTTTCACTAGAAAAAAACTTTCTGCATCACTATTGTGTCACAATTAATGATAATTATATAATCCCTAAAAATTCTAAATAAATCTATATGATTCAGATAATTGTATTATCTTTCTGGAGACTATTCATGTTCAATGATTCATTATGTTTATCACAAAAGTAAACTAATTATACTTATAAAATTTAAGAAAGTGACATTTTGTCATTTTCTTTGGTTTTAATAATAATTAAATTATTTTCATGGAAAAAAGTTCATTAAATGAATCTAATCCGACCCTTAGGTGATATGGGTCGACTTTTAGTCATCCAATAGGATTTTGGCGGGTGTTAAGATAATTTTATAATCTTATATTTACCCCTATTTACCCGATTTAACTTTAACTATGGTAAATAAAATTTACCGTAGTTACTATTCATAATGCCCAAAAATAAAAAGTAGCTTATTAACATAATTTGGACCCACTGATTCCAAATATGGAATACATTTTTCTAAATTCAGTACAAAAAAGTTACAGAAATTAAATTAAACTTAATCCTGTTGTCGAAAGAAAATGGGTTTTTGTTTAAAACATTGCAAAGGATTGAATTGATTTAACCTATGAATTTAAGGTAAAATAAATGCTAATGAAATACATTATATTGAATGGTAAAAATATATTCTATTTATTATTTTAAACCATTCAATATTATAATTTAACCATGTAAATTATTACGATGAAAAAAATTGTTTTTAATTAAAATATAGAGTGTTTTTACTATTCATTAAAATATGAAAGTTATCAGAAAAATATCAAAACTTTATCCAATGTAAATTTTTATATCCTGATTCAAAAGAAGAAGTTTATTTTGTAAAATTTATCTTATAAACATGTCAAAAACTAGATTTAATGTGGGTGCGCTATCAAAAGGCGGCGAAACTGTATTTTTTGGAAAATACTTATTTCACCCAAAAAATTTATTTTGTTCACATAAAATGTTTTAGAAAATTTATAAGATGAATAATAATGTTATAAAATTCAAAATGGAGTTAATACTGTTCATAAAGGCTATTCCATAATTATATTATAACCATATATCGTTGTTTAGTGAAACCCGCTATTGCGTACAACACACCCTATCGAGGAAGGTCGTGATTGTGTGTAATGAAAGCCAAGTTAGGGTTGCATGTAGTGAAAGTCTCCTTTGTTGTTGCGTATAATAGAATCCAACCATTTTTAATTTATACATTTAATATATATATATATATATACATATATATACACTCAATGTTGCGTAGAATGACTATTATCAAACAAACTTGAAATTGTGTGTATCACAATCTAAGAATAGTGTTGTGTATACTACAAGCTAATACAGTGTTGTGTATAGCACAAGATAATCTCATTGTAGCATAAAACACATGACATCAAATAAATTAAAAAGAATACTTATCATAAAATATTGGGTTGTTAAATATCATGATAATTTGGATTGGGGAGGTGAGGAGAATAAATTAAGATAATGTAAATTGAAAATTAAATTACAAGAAATGGGAAGAGGGTTTACCTATTGAATTATCCTCTATGAGAACATACTCAGGGAAAATGGGTTTTTGTATTTTGGTAAGAACAAGAGCTCTTAGACATGTGTAGAGACTAGGGAATTTGATTTGGGAAGAACATTTATGAGCATCAAGGCATAGAGGTGTGGGGAGAAGAGGGGGTGAGTGGTGTTTTTTATAGTGAAGGAGGGGAGTGATTTTTTTATATTTAATTCATTTGATTATTATTTTCGATATTGACTACAACTAGTTTGAGAATAAGGATAAAATATATTAAAATAATGAATTTATGTTGGATATTTGGGTTCGTACATCATAGATGATTGATGCAATAATGTATTTATAATCTAATGTATTTATGCCATAATTTATCATATTTTAATATTCTCCAACAATTAGAGTATTTTAGAAAAATCCCCAAAATTAACCAGAACCATTTTTCAATATGTAGAATAAAAATTGATAACATATTATATAAAGAATTTTCTAAATATGGGAAATTTAAATTTTTTATTAAAATAATAATTTACTCTAAAAATAAATCTTTTAAAATTATAACTAATTGTATAACACCATAAAATTATTTAAGGTTTCATTTAATTATCAAAATTCATAGGACAAAAAATAGTAGGAATAAATTTTATTAAAATAATTTTTAAAAAATAAATTTAATAATTATATAATTGAAAATAAGAGTTTATTACCCATAAAAACCCCACACTTAATTATTAATTTTCAAAAAAGTCACTTACACGTATTGTGATATAATTAAATCATACTTTCATTTATAAGGTTCCTAAATTAAATTTATACTCTCATGGATGAGGATGTGATTCATTTGGATGATTACTATTCATAAGGTTCATGTTAATATTAATAATGGTTCGTTACAATTCCAAAGGGTCAACTTACTATTGACCAAAAAATTAAGTCGATCCTATCACACTCAAAATATTTTACTGATTGTAACCATGTATGTCCATTTATTAAAATTAAAAATATTGAATTAGAAATATTATGTTCAATGTCTAGGTTATAACTATCTTGTTTAAATAATTATAATAAAAAAGTGTTGTTTTTGTAAAGATTCAGTGTTGTGTCCATTAAATTCTATATTAAATTAATTTCTAAATCCTTGGAGTGTTACATTCTCCCCTCCATCAATAAATTGTATCCTAATAATTTTAAATTTCACATTGAAAAAAATTATTGATACTAGAAAAATATCTTTGGGGAAAACCCACATTGGAAATGAAGGTACTATGATAATTTTTTTATTTCAAGATCATTTATCTAAAGTTGAAAAATTATCTCACTCCATAATAATGTACGAAAATATGTGTACTTGATATGTTTCTATAATAATAATATTAACCATTGGTTGTGTTTAACTACTCCTTCATTTCATGGAACATGTTATATTATTCTGTAAATTTATATCTAAAACCTTGTCTAAAAAAAATTCAACCATTTCAAAAATGGTTTACTTTTCTAAAATATTGTTATCCTACAATTTTGAATTAAGGTCACTAAATTTCCATAATAAACTTATTAAACAACATGAAGTGAATCTTAATCATCACATACAGACATGTGAGTATATTCTCCTAGAATTATTTTGTAACAAGGTAATTACATAAATTACCATAATGATTTTTTGAATATGTTCATTCTTCCTTATGTAAAACATAGGAATTAGGATGTATTAGTTAAGTCACAAATGTTATAGACTCTACCAATTTTTCAACAATCCATTATTTAGATAGAAGATATTATGTGACATCTAATTTACGTTATCCAAAAGATATATCTCAGTATCAGGAACATATTATTGGTTTTTTCCCTCAACGATGATTTTTTTAGAGATTAACATTTTACTGAGTCACATTTCATTAGTACCATTAAACATACAAACTCAAATCATCTATGAAATAGTACCTTATCACAATACATATATATCTCATAATTCTTATAACATGAATATCATATCATAGTTCATGAATCCATAAACATAGATATATTGATTACTATACTTTGATTGTGGAAACATATTATAATTAAACTTGATCCCTTTACTTTTTCCAGGATATATTTCCCTAACGCTTGGGAAATTCATTTTCGTAGTTCCCCATATCATTATAATTGAAAAATTCAACATTGTAAAATTCATTCTTTCTCTTAAAATTATGATCATGATGTCTTTTTTCAACATAGTTAAAGCCAAATCTTTTTCTTATTAAGCATATAATAAGGTGTTTCATTACACAATTATCAGATGTGAGAAAATAATTCTTTCCATTCTTCCCTTTATCTATATTTTTTCCAAACTAACTTCTTCTTATCTTTCTTTCCTTTTAAGAAACAAGACATGGATAATTCAGTCTATGTCTTGTTAGAACATGATATTTTTTTCTCATATGATGAAAATATTTATGAGATCACTTCCCTTCGATAGAATGGCTTAAACCCATAGAAGAAACAATAATTATTCCAATTTGGGTTATATGTACTGATGAAGTTCCCATTACTTATAATAGGATCCATTTCTAAACAATGGAATACACTAGAAGAGATCATTACATTATGAAAGATAATGTATAATCCAAAAACAAGTGAAATACATAACACAAGTTGAAAGATTATTTTTTTGTTAATATCATAATAATATACATGGTTTCTTTGGGGACATATTTTATTTCAAATACATCATGTTATTCAAATAAAATTTGAAATTTCATAAGCATATCCCCTGAGAGTGTCAAACTAGGTGTGAAATAAGGCATGTTGTCAAGTACTGGGTTACCCCGAGTTAGGCCTGAAACACCTTTTCGAAGGTGTTACTGCTAGGTACATCTATTCCAAAGCAACATCCACTTGTAGTATCCAAAAAAGGATGATATTTTTAGAAACAAACACACAATTTATACATTACCAGAATTATATGATATTGTTGTATTGTTTTTCTCAAAGTCTATCTTAGGGTTTTGTTCCCTAATGTACATGTTCTATATATAGTTTCCCAGGTTTCTAATGAAGTTCTTATGATACCAACTATAACACCACACCCTAGAATCCCAAACCTGGTGTATTATTTAATTATTTTTTCATGATTATAAGGAATAAAATCCCAAATTACATAATAGTTTTTTAGTTTTGGAAAATAAAAAAACATAATTTTTTTCATTAAACATAATTGGAAAAAAACATACAAAATTCATTGATAAAATACAATAACTCATAGATTATCCCTAAATATAATTCATAATTTACCTCTCGAGATCCTAGGGAAAATAAAAATTTAAAAGGGTTTAGCTCAGATTCTTAGTAAGGTTAAGAAATACAGTGGAATCTATAACATAAGCAGTATTGCATAATGAATAAATAATAACACATACCATTAAAAATAAACATGAGTATAATATGATTTTAATAAGAGATGAATAAATAATACCATAATAAAACATAACATTGGATATTATACTAGCTTAATAATCACATGGAATATCAATTACATAACTCATAATGAGGGTATACATAATTGGACACATCATAACCGTATATTCAAGGCCTCATGAATGACTATACATAAACTGGTAAAAACACAAACTAGTTTGTCTCATGGGACCTACCGATTCACCTAGGTGCTATAACGACCCCATCCGACACATATTATGTCAAATTCATTCCCCATATGAAATGGGTTAAAGATAAACAACATAACCTTTCATATTGAAAAACAAGAATATCAAATGTGAATACTTCAACCCTAATCTATGAATGGTTTTAAAAATCACATCCATAGTCAATCTAAACATAAACCCATTAACAAAATATGGTAGACGGTATTGTGAGAGATAAACATAAATGATGTGAATGATTCAAAAAAGGATGTTTATATAGATGAATATACTTTTAAATTATACAATTGAAAAGTTCTTGAGGAAATAATATTTAACCATTCCAAAGTGGCCCATACCAAATCAAAAAATTAAAATCATAGTCACTTAGAATATTAAGAGAATAAGAGGACTCTTTATATGATATATTAAAGATAATTACACACACCACATTCAAGTAATAAGTGTTGGATAAGAAATATATCTCAAAAATGTTAAGGGAGATGAGAAAAAACTTTTTAATTAGAAAAGAAGGGTTCTTTTGGAAAAGAAATGGTATTTTTCATAAAATAATATTTTTAGCATATATATCACTAAAATAAAAATGTTAGGAAATTGAAATTATATTTTAGGAATAAATTTTGTCCCACTAATGAAAAATTATGCAAAAATTGTTTTTATGAAACATTATAAATAAAACATTTTAGTGCGTTTAATAAAAAATATTAAAGATATTTTAAATAAGAGAGGAAGTCATGTTTTAATAAAACTAAAAATGAATAAAAATACTTTTTCATGATAAAATTATTGAATTTATAAAAATTATTAGGACATAAAATAGATTATATAGTGATCTTTAAAATAGTTAATAATTCGATAGGTTCCCTTGAATCGGGCTTGTTTATCGAGAAAATTGAGAAGGGAAACATTTTAAAACATGTATATCCACATATAATAAAGATGATATCATATAGATATATGGTTTTGTAACATTGAAATATAATGATGATAAAATATATCAATATAAATTAGCATTACATTTGAGTACTGGTAGGAAAACTTGTAACCCGAAGGAAAGATGAGGGTTTGGGTAGAATCCCTTACCACTTTGTAATCAATTGAATCATATGACCCAAAATTTATAATCATAAAATTATACATTGAATGCCATGAAAATAAATACATTAATTATTTTATATATAAATGAGATTTATACATATACCATACGTAATAAATAGTGGTGAATAATGAATATCTCACAAAAATGGAAGTGTGATGAGAAAACCATTACCTTATGTCTGACTATGTTATGAACATCACCTCAATTTAATGTATAAGCAAAATAAATCAATCAATTAATTAATTAATAACATTTAATACATGTATTATCTTAATTATAGTTTTATTATGTTTATTTTTGTACTTGTTGATGTGTTATAGAGTATAATTTCCTTATTCTGGGGCATTAGTTTTTTGGGTTGTCATGATCAGTTCGCTTGTTTATAAGTAAAAGGGTTCATGTGCAATGGATATATTAATATATACATTATATTATTTTTTACCAAATAAAATATACAAGAATAAATTTTTGATTTATTTATTTATTCATATGGTACGAGGGAGATCTATTATAGAAATCATTAATAAAAATATTTCTGATTATTACAGTGATATTTCAATCATCTTGAACTACCTTTTTCATATTAATTATTATTATGTATATATACCACATCTAAAACATTACATATGACATAATAAATATTATATAATCATATTCAACCATAAAAATCGTTTCATAACCAACCTTGAAGGAGCAATTGAAGAACAAAGGGTCGCCGTCCATGAAGATTGTAAATTAGAACCTCCCGAATGATGATTTCATTTAAAAAAATATTTGATAGAGAGGTAGAATTTAAATGAAGAATATTCCATTAACCTTATATAATTATAGTATATTTATAATACAAGAGTTATCATGATCATTTGGATATAGTATGTGTGGAGAATATAAGGAAATAAAGTAAATTGAAAATTAAATGAAACGAAAAAGGAAAATGGTTTACCTCTTGAATTATCCTCCTTCAGAACCTCCTTAGGGAAAGGGGATTGGGTCTTTGGATAAGACCAAGAGATCCAATACATGGGGAAATAATAGGGAAGAGTATTGGAGAATAAATTTTACAATCTTCAATTCTTATAGGATTGAAGAGAATAGGGGTGTGGGTGGTTTTTATAGCAGAGGGGAGGTGTGATTTTGGAATATTTAATTTATTTTCTTATTATTTCGGTTCAAGACTATGAATAGTTTTACCATTATCATAAAATATAGAAAACTAATGAATGGAGGTTTGATATTTTGGTTCTTACAATAGAGATGAATAAAGAAATATTTTATTTAGCTTCTAATGTATTTATAGTGAAAATTATTTGTATTTTATTATTCACCAAAAAATCAAGTAATATAGAAAAATCCAAAAAATACCCCATAACCATTATCAACATGTAGAATAAAAATTGACACAATTTTATAAAAATAATTTTCTAAATATGATTCATTTAATTTTTAATTAAAATAATAATTTTGTCTAAAAATATGTGTTCTAAAATTAGAAATGATTTTATACCACGCAAAAAATTAATTGAGGTATTATTAAATAATTCTAAAATCATTGGAAATAAAATTTATTTAGGAGTAAATTTTATGAAAATTAATTTTATTTTAAATAATTTCATTAATTATAAAATTGTAATGAAATATTTACTAATCACAATAATACCAACACTTAGTTACTTATTTTCAAAATATTTACTTAATTTTAATATGATATAATTATATCATACTTTAATTCATAAGGTTCCTACATTTCATTTTTACTCTCATGGATATGGTTACTATTCATTTTGAAACATTACTATTCCAAAGGGTCTAGTTATTATTTACCATATAATTATCTTGATCTTATCAGACACGAAAGATATTACTAATGGTAATCGTGTATGTCCATTTTTCAATATTCAAAACATAGAAGAGAAAAAAAATATGTTTAATTGAAATATTATAACTATATGATTTAAATAACTATAATAACAAATTTTTGTTTTGAAAAAACTTAGTGTTGTGTGCATTTCATTCTATATTAAATTAATTTGAAAATATTTCGGGTATTAACAAATTAATTAGACTTAGTAAGTTATAGGTGTGTCCTGGATATTGATAGCCCTTATATGCATTGACAGGTCTCATAAGACATATCAGTTGGCTATATTAGATGGATTTTTACCCATATATTTAAATATTCTTGTATAAGGCCTTGATAGTATGTTTTAGATTTCTGATATTATGCATTCCCTCATTTTGTGATGTTTTATTAATAAACATGTGATACTTGACTAGTTAGAATATATAAAAATAAGTTTCAATCTTAAGTTATTATATATATATATTTATTTTATAATTATTTATAAATCCCATATTATGCTCAAGTTATTGTTTAAATATAATTTAATATACTTATTCACCATTATGTATTGATTATACTTATTAATTCATGATCTTTTATGTTGTAAAATTACCCTTACATATCATATGAGATCACACCTTTCATATTTTTTATTTTTCCATGGAAATCAGTAAGTCTTCTGGGATGATATATAGGGATATGCTATGGGGAATACAGTATTCTCAAATAAAACACTTTAGGTATTTTATGTTTTAAAATGTAATGTAAATTTAATGTATGTTTCTAGTTTACTATGACAAATAAATTATTTTGTATTTTCAGATTATATTTTTCTTATCTATTTCCAATATAAAAATATAGACAACATCTCCAGGTTACTTGAGTCAATTTCCTTACAGTTGGTATCAGGTAAAGTTTATAAGATTCCTTGGAAACTGGACTTATGAAAACATATAAAAGGGAACATAGTGTTATTATTTACATTAATGGTATATATAAGAAAATCTTAATTTTCTAGAAAAAATTATATTATGTGTTTATCCTAGAAATATATCTTTATCTATATACTTTAAATTTACATGGTTCTATCCTAGATGTACCTAAGAGTAATAACTCCAAAAAAGGGGTGTTGGGATTATCTCATACATTACCTAGTACATTAAAACAAACCTTTTTGTGCGTATCATTTGATACTATTATGTGATATTCTTAAGATAATACAAATTTTCTTTATGACCCCTTATAATATATTTTGAAATCTTTTTATGATTTCGAAACATTCCCAAGGAAATTTTGTTTGTGTTATTATTTTAAACATGCATAAATTTTTAAATTTATGTCATGTGTTTTACTAGATTTGGGATTATACATTATAATACATGATTTTTCGATCTAATCTTGTGTATTCAATTATTTATAAATGGATGATAATTTAATTTATGTGAACCTTATCAATGAAAATAATTCAATAACCTAGAGTGGTCGTTTCCCAATTGGGATTATGCCAATCCTTAAAATGGAACTAGTCTCACAAACATTATCATTATATGGGGACATAGTATCTTGATTTATCATGATTGAGAAAAAAATTATATATTTATTATGGGTTCTAAGGGAAGTAAGAGAAGATGAGTCAGGATAATAAAAAATAGATAATGGGAATATGGGAAAAAGGATTTTCACCATATAATACTTATGGAAATAAGCACCTTGATACTTGGATGAAGGGGATGGTAATTTTCTATAAATTTGGAAATAAATTCAACAATTCTCATGATTAAATGGTCCATAAGAAACCTATTATTTTCAGTGTTTCTAGTATAAGGATATAGGGCACTAAACTGACCAATTCCCCAGGCATTAATCGAATATACCTTAGAAGAAGATAAGGGATATATGTGAAGCTTATTCTACTACAATAGATGAAGTAGACTGATTAAAGTTATTGTGTCTAGAATCAATAATTGTGTTATAGGATTATTTTTATCAATTATATTTTGTTTATAATAACTACAATATTATATTAATTTTACTTCATTACTTTTTTGTTCTTGATTTGAGAGCATATTTAGAATGGTACCATTGACCTAGAAAAGTGATTCCGTGGAAAGTTAATCTTCTTTCAAAAAATATGAATGAGGGAAGATTACTATTAATATATTCTTCATTTTTATATTCTAATGGAAAATATATTTTTTCTGATTAGTATTGGTGACCTTGAAATTAGTTATTGGTTTTATGGTTTATGTTTTATTTACTAGTGTTTACATCATGTTTGGGTTTAGTGAATATATTTGAAAAACATAGATTTTATATTTAGAAGAATGGATGTTTTCATTATGGTTTTATGGTGACCAATTTATTAAAATATTTTGAACTTTACATTAAGAGCTATATTATTTTTTTGGGGAATACAATGTGGATTTTCGGACCTACATTCAAATGTTGTGGACATTGAATTTGGAAAAAAAATATTTTGGATAAGTATTACGGATAAATATATGTGGAATAGATCATGTTCAGATTTGAATCTTATTTTATTAATTGTACTAACCATTTTTGGATTTCAAAATATCTACAGATAAGAGGAATGAATTTTCATTTTAGTGATCAATTAAATGTTCTTCAAGAATAAAAATTCATTTAAGATATTAATTTCTTGGACTAAGAAATGAAGTGTAAATTTATTAAATCAAAACCAAAGGATGAGATTGTTACTATTAAATAGAAACATATTAATTATTTATATTTATATATATACTCAATCTATATGGTAGAATATTTCCGCAATAGTAGGAAAAGGATATCGAAATAGAAATAGTGTTCTAATACATTCATTTTTATTGAACCGGTGGACTTTTCATCCATAAAAAATTTATGATTTTGAGGTCATTAAATGTTAAATATCCTTTACATTATGGGGATCAATTATCCCCACCACTCTTTATAATTATTTACTCTTTTATTCCATATCTATATCTTCACTTTTAACCAATGTTCTTCTATTAGGAATCCTAGTATATGTCATTCCAAATGACCTTCATAATTCACTACCTTTATTATCAAGAGAAACATTTATTATCCATTTTTATGATGTGGGGTTTCGAAAAGGTCATTTTCAAATGTCAACCCCTTTATTACAATGATCATGATAAAATTGAATGAATGAAATTTATTTAAGGGGGTAAAATATAACAAATTGAGATTTTAAAATTTGGACATCCTGTGAGCTAGCATAGACGATACACAACACAGTGATTCAAAAATTATGTAACACCATAAGAAATTATTATATATATATTTTTAAATAAATTATATCTATTTAATATCTTTCAATCCACGTAACACCAGGTTTGAACAAAACATGACACTCTATTAAAATATTATTATTCAAACATGACCATTATAACCTATCCATTATGATTGATGTTATAAATAGTAGTAAATAATTTATAAAATTATATGGATTAAAATTTATAAAATAAATTCAATGGTTATCTATTTATTATAAATAAAATATGAATAATTTGAAATAAAAATAATTTTTTTCTAAAAAAATCATTTTTCTAAAACGAGGTGTATTCGTGTTATGTGAACATAATTGAAATTTATTTTAACTACATTTAGATATATAATTTTAAAAAAAAATGCTTCATTTTTAAAATATAAACATAAAGATGATCTTTGGATGATTTTTTTTATATTTTATCAAAATATTAATTATCTGATGAATAGTTAAATATTCTAATTTTTATTGAAAATTTCCATTTAAAAAAAATTATTTACAAAGTTAAATAATATTTTAAATGGGTATTAAAGTAAAATGTGTTCAATTATATTACAATTTACCTAATATATGTTATTTGAATACATTTCATATTTAGTTTATATATTAAAACATTTATACTTATGATAATTCTCACATTAGAAACCATATCTTTCATTATGTGTGGGGTGTAATTTAAAATTTAATTATATAAATTCAATAACTTTATATTGTAAAAATAGTATAAATATTTATAATCAATATATTTAACATTAAATAATTTGTTCAAAACCAATTCTATAAGGACCTGGCCTTAAAACATTGCATAATCTAGAATTTTAGAAAATAACATACATTCTTGCACATTAATAATCTTATCAGGTTTATATTTTTAGGTAATTATAACATAAAACATAAATAACATCTCATAATAAGGTATGTGGATACAATTTAAACAATATCAATTTTTTCAAAAATATAAAACTTTTCAAATAAAACATGATTCCATTGAAAAAAAATTTATGAAGTTTATACTTTCTTCTTTATTTCTCTAACATATCCTTATAACCAATGAAAAAAATTTAAAAACATGGGATGATCTCAAAAAGCTCAATAAGGGATATAAGGGAAGAAATTGTTATTCATGTGATAACATAAAAACCAATAAAACACAATTCATAAAAACTCATTAACATGCACAGAAACATCATGTAGTTTCCATCGGGATATATTTACCATACCACTCTTACAGTCCCATTACACATGGAAAAAAATATTTGGTCGAAATCCACCTTCGGAGTACCCACGGCATTGGAGAACTATAAATGGGAGCACCCATCATATCTTGAGCTATAATGGGACAAACCCAATATATCATGAGCTATAATGGGATCAAGCCAACATAATTATGTCCATGTAACATAACATTGTAATAAAGAATCATAAATTCATGAGAAATCACTCATTCCTTATATATATATATATATAATATTTTTGAAATTTATTAAAGAGTCTTTTAAAATGATTTTAAATGGAAAGTCCATTAAAAATATAATTAGAGAAAGAATTAATATAATGAAATGGATATGTGTATACACTATAAATAAGAATACAACAACATAATATACACAAAAAATCATCAGAACAAAAATTTTAATACCACATATTGGATAAAGTTTAATATAAACCCAACGATTGGAAGTTGGGTTGAGAATTCCCTTACCTCGGGCTCTACTCACCTCAAATGTGATTAAAAATATTGTTTAATGGTTAAAATAGTGTTATTAATGTCTTAATAAAACAAATTAAATGTTTATAACAACTTATATGATCATGTTACATTATAATTTGACACATTTTTTAGAAACAATTTTTTATTTACATTGTTTTGGGTGCATTCATTACATGGTTTCCATGATCAGTTCATGATGGATATTCTTGTCGATTGGAAATGAAACTAAATAATTGGACATAAATGGTATTTAAAAATTTCTAGAAATGTAAATTATACCATTTATCATTTTTAATTCTACCAGGAGGATGATTCCTAAGAAAAAGAATTATTGATATCTATTTAGGTCATTTCGGTGATTCTTCGATCATAATGAACTCATTTTGTTTTATAAATTTGTAAGATTTTTTAAAAATGATTCTGTAACCTTATATAAGATATAATAAATAAATTATAATCTATCTCAACCATAAAAATGGTTTTATAACCAGTATTTTTGGAAGTAAAAAAGTTGAAATCGCATCGTCCATGATGTTTATAAATCAACACATCACATACAATATTTTAATTTCTAGAATAAGTGGCAGAGGAGAAGAATTATAATGGTGAATATTCCATAAACAAGAAAAAATCCAGAATATATATAAAATTATATACATTAATTACTCTTTGATAAGGGGGGGGGGGAGGAAGGAAGAATAATAGGAATGAAAATAAAGAATGAAAATAAAAGTGGATGTTTACCCCTTGATATATTCTCCTTGAGATCCTCTTTAAGGCCTTTGGTTTTGGCCTTTTTCTAAGACCATTATGTCTTTAATTTAGGTAATGGTCTTGGGGGGATTATTGAGAAGAAACTAAGAAAGGATCAATGCTTGAGATGTGTGGGAGGAAGAGGGGAATAAGGGTGGTTTTTGTAATGGAGTTGATGGGGGATTTTACATTATTTTAGTCATTAGTTTAATATTTTTTCTCAATAATATGAAAATTATAGATTCATGTGACCCCAAATAGTAATAAGTTTATTTTAGTTATAAAAAAGTGTTATTACATCATCCTTGCATAAACTATGATTCAGTAAAGCAAGTATTTATCATTTATTTAATTTATCCAATTTTACTATTCATCAAAAATTCATGAATCTCTGAAAAATAAAAAAAATTGAATCTAATTTTTTTTCGAAATTTAGAATTCAATAATGAACTCATTTTTTTGAAAACGAATAGATAAATAGTATTAATTTAATTATTAAATAAAAGAATACTTTATACAAAAATTAAAAATTTTAATACAATAACTCATTTTATACCACCATGAAAAACATTAATCAAGATTTCATTATCTTAAAGCCTTATGAAAATAAAATAATAATACAAGTATCTATTCATTTGGGTCATATTACTATTCATATTACTATTCATATGGGTATATTACTATTCACCAAAAAATTAGTTGGTTCGATCAGTTTTCAAATAACTTACTGATCACAACCATAGATGACTAATTTTTTAAATTCAAATAATATAAGAGGAAAAATTATTTTTAAAGGCTAGTTATAAATATCTATTTAAAAAAATATTTCATGCACTTTAATTTATTTTTCAATGCTTGGGGTTTTACATTATCCCCACCATCATGAAATTATGTCCTTGCATTTTTATTTACTTATTAAACAAGTGAGGGTACTTTTCCATCATAGAATTTTCAAATTCCCACATTGCTTCTTCTAACATGTGGTTTCTCAACAAAAACTTTACCTATTGTATTACATTATTCTATAGTAACTGATCTCTATGATCAAGAATCTGAACACTTTTCTGTTTATAAGAAATGTTCTCTTCCATCTGAATTACTCTTGGGCTCAAGACATTAGATGAATCCGGCACATGATTTCTGAATAATGAATCAAGAAAAACATTGTATACCTGTGATAAACTTGGAGGCAATTCTACTCTGTAGGTAATCAGTCAAAAATTCTCTACGATTTCATAATGTCCAATGAACCTTGGACTCATCTTACCTTTATTACAAAAACACATAACACTTTTCCATGGTGAGATTCTATGAAATTCATGATCACCTACCTCAAAAGAAAATTCTTTCCTCCTATTTTCTGCATAAATTTTTATACTTGATCTGATCTATCCTTACGTGTTGTTTTATTATCTTCACTTTATTAGCCATAATATCTAATAATTCTTGTCCCATCAACTTCCTTTACCTGAATTAATCCTAAAAGGATGGATTTCTACACCAATTCCTATACAATTCCTAGAAATATTTCATCTATATACTAGAATGAAAACTGTTATTGCAAGAAAACTCAACTAAAGAAAGATGTTGATCCCAACTTCCCTAGTAGTCCTTTGAAAAAGCTCGAAGCATATCCTCCAATGTATGAATCCTTTGTTCTGACTACCGATCTGATTGTGGATGAAAAGGTGTACTAAAATTTAATTATGTTTCAAATGACTTTTTAAGGTCCTTCGAAATGATTGAAGTGAATCTGAGATCCTTGTAAGATATAATGGAAAAAAGAACTCTTTGTAGCCTTAAAATAACTTTGAGGTACAATTGGAAAAGTTGATCTGAATACATTGTTACTCAAATTTGAAAAAAATGTGCGGATTTGGTCAGTTAGTAAAAAATAACCCAGATTTCATTTTTAACTCAAGATTTCTTTGGTAGTCCAACAACTAAGTCAAAATATATATTCTACCATTTCCACTATGGAACTGGAAAAGGATGAAGCATCCCCTTCGGTAAATTCAACTCTAATTTAACCTTTTGACATGTCAAAAATTTCATGGTAAAATTAGAAATATATTTTTCTTATCCCATCCCCCAAGTAATACTCCCAAATTTCTCTATACATCTTAGTACTTAATGTATTGAACCTGAAAATGGAGAACTATAAGCTTTACATAACAATTCGTTCTTCAACTGGGAATCACACGGAACACCCAAACTTTTTGAAAATGTTAAAACAAAATCATTATCCTGGTTAAATTCTGGGAACATACCCACTTTAACCAATTCTACCTTTTTCTATAGCTCACGATATTTCTTCTACGCTTGCTTAATTATATCTTATAATGATGACTACACTAAAACCTAAAACAAAACAGAGATATTTCCTACACCAAAAACATCCAATCCAAATTTTATCATATCATTTATCAATGAATCATGTTCCAAATGTATCATGGTTAATGTTTCATGATGTTTTCGACTCAAAGAATCATACACATTGTATGATTTTCTCGGAAGGTAATTGATTGAGAAATCATAATCTTTTGTTAGTTCAAATAATCTTCTTTGCCTCATGTTTAATTCATTCTGAGTGAATATGTACTTCAAACTTTTATGGTTAAAATATATTTGACATTTGAATCCATATAAATGGTTCCCCCAAAATTTCAAAGAAAAAAACAACATCTTCTAATTCAAAATCATGTGTGGGATAATTTAACTAATGTGGTTTTGGTTTTCTTAAATCATAATCATTTGCATAATCATTCTTCATCAAAACAAAACCATGTACCTTCACTGAAGCATCACTATAGATGAAAAACACACCATTTCAGGAATACAAGGCCAAAACTAGATCATTCACCAATCACGTCTTCCATTCTTAAAAAACATCACATTCTTATATACAATCAAATTTAACCCCTTTTCATGTTGACCTTTTTAGTGTTCTAGATAACCATGCATTGTTTTTAACAAACCATCGGTAATAATTTTCTAATCTATGAAATCTAAAAAACTTTGTAACATTATTAGGTCTTGGCCATTCATCTACAACTTTTTTTGGTTGTATCAACTATTATTCCATCCCCAATTACAATGTTCCCAAGAAAAGTAATATATTGAAACAAAAAATTACAATTTTTGAATTTTCCATATAGTTTATTTTCATTAAGGTTCGAAAAACAACCCTTTAAAGTTTTTCATGGTCCTCTCTACTTCTAGAATATACCATAATTTCATCAATAAACACAACCACAAACTTATCCAAGAACCCATGAAATATTATATTTATAGGATCCATGTATACAATGGGTGCATTAGAAAACCCAAACAGCAAGAAAAATTCATAATGACCATATCTAGTACGGAATTCTGTCTTTAGGATTTTTGCATCCTTTACTTTCAACTGATGGTACCCCGACCTCAAGTCAACCTTCTAAAAATATTGTTCTCCCATGAGCTTATCAAAAAAATCATCAATATGTGGAAAAAAGATACTATTTTTTAACAATAATGTTAGTCAAGGATCTATAATCAATGAAAGTTCTCATTGAACCATCTTTCTTTATAACAAACTAGATAGGATCACCCCATGGTTAAGTGATAGGTCTGATGAAGCCTTTATCCAATAATTCCTGTAACTAAATTTTTAATTCCAAAAGTTTCATTTGAGACATTCGATAAGGGGGTTTAAAATAGGCTTTTCCATCAGGAATTATGTAAATAGTGAAGTAAACCACTAGATTAGGAACGACACTAGAAAAATCATCAGGAAAAACATCCATGTATTCATTTACCACTGGTAAGTTATTAATCTGGATAATTCCCATTTTTTCAAAAATATGAGCAAGATAACACTCATTTCAATCTTTTTTCAGTTTCTTAGCTTCATGATATGTTATCAATGGTATGGGTTCATTCTTGTATAGAAATTTAAACTCCTTATGGAAAAAAATTCTTTTTTCTCTGCAATCTATCATAACATGATAAAAATATAGATAGCCCGTACCAAGAATAACATAAAACTCTACTGGAGGAAATACAATGTGGATACTTAGTAAAATAATTCCACTCAAAATGATATGTTTATTATTATAACATTTTTTTCCCACAATATTTCTTCCATGTGTTTTTACCGTGAATTCTAGTATCATTTCATGTGGCAGAATTCCCAATTTTTTAAAACATTTCCCAAAAATGAAGGAATGTATTGACCCTGAATCAAACAACACATTTGAGAAATCTATAAAGAAAATAAATGTACCTTATTTCACCTCATTTTACAGTTCAAACATTTACAATGTGGTTGAAAAGTATTTTACCAAACCCTTCTACTTCTAATATTGTTGATTCTTTACATGAGTGATTAGCTTCAAAAAAACATTAGCAAAATGACCCAATTCCTTATAGTTAAAGTATATCACCATCAGCTTCTCATTATTTTCAAGATCATTTTCCTTGAACTCATGATAAATATCTCTAAATATTATACATCAGTAGAATTTTCCAAAATTTATAAGACATTCACTAGGATTCCTTTTACCACACTTTTCATAAGAAGGGAAATTGATTTTCTTATCTCCAAATTCCTTTCACAAATTCTTCCCCAAAGCCTTCTAACCTGACTGATTATTATTCTAATCATCACAAGGTACATACGTGTCAGAAAACTCCATCTCCACTTTCTCAGCATAATGAAAAATTTTAGCATAGATTTTAAAAACACATGAAGTCCAATCTCTTCCCAAAAAAATGATTAAAACCAGAGAAAAATCTATTAATTTTACTATAAAAATCCTGAGTAAAATCTGATACATACCTAGCTAGTCTTGTAAAATTGTATTCATATACTGCCACTAAATTATCATCATTATAGTTTATTTTTAATAATATTTTCCCATTTTGAGTCAAATAGTTTTCAGAAAATATTTTTCTGGAAATTGCTGTTAAATTCAATCTATTCTTGACTATCAATATAATCTATTTCTCTTGTATTATTTACTATAGACCACTATTAATTGGATTCACCTTCCAAACAATAAATGGATACTAATACCTTTTGATATTTTTAACTTCCCATGAAATCAAATGTCTTTTCTAGAGAAGTGATACATCCTTCATCTAATATTGGATCAATGGTTCCACTTAATACTGGAGGATGTTGCCTCATAAAATTCCCCACAAAAGACATGTTTCTTCATGATAGATCATGATCCTATTTAGCATAGATACCACCACCATTTATTTCATGAGTCAAACGAGACATTATTTTCACAAACTATGTGGTTACGATTCCTAGCATTTCAAGCTGCACATTCAAACATACATAAGCATCATTGTACCTTCCTACTTCAGCTTCCCCATTTATTCGATGGAAAACCATCCTCTAATACCAACGACATGGACCATACTTAAAACATAAATGAATCCAGGGTTTTGGAAAATAACATACATTTTTTCACATTGAAGATATTTGTAGTTTTTTAGTTTTAGGTAATTAGGACATAAAATGTACATAATATATCATAACCATGCATTTGGATACTATTAAAAAAATATCAATTTTTTTAAATATAAAACATTTCAAATAAAATAGAATTATTTTGAAAAAATTTCATAAAATTTAAATTTTCTTCCTTGTTTCTCATACATATCTTTATGACCTGTGAAAAACATATAAAATATTGGAGGAGCATAAAAAGACAAGTAAGATACATATTGAAAGATATCATTTGTCAAGTGATAATATAAAAACCAATAAAACCCATTTCATAAAAACTTGTTAACATGAATGGGAACATAATTTAGATTCCTATGGACATATTTAAAATATCACTATTACAGTCACCCTTAAACATAAAATAACCATTTGTTCAAATTTCATCTCTTAAAATAGTTTTATTAATATCTTAATGAAATTTATTAGTGGATATGATCATTTTACAACATTATTCTACATGTTTATTAGTAATACTTTGTTATTTACATTGTTTTGGGAGCATTCTTTACATGGACTCAATGATCGGTTCAAGATGAATATTCTTGTCGATAGGAAGTGAAACTTTATAAAGGGAATTGAATGGTATTTAAATATTTCCAAAACCATAAATTATATCATTTATCATTTTTATTCTATTATAGAGATGATTCATAAGTTAAAACATTATTGATATTTGTTTAGGTCTTTTTGGTGATTCTTCGATCATAATAATCTCATTTTGTTTTATAAATTAATAACATGTCTACAAAAAGATTCTAGAACCTTATATAAGATATAATACATAAATTATAATCTGGTACAAAAATTAATTATTTTTCGTGAATAATATTGAAGGATGTAAAAGTAATTGAAATAACATCGTCCAAGATGTCGGTAAATCGACACATCACGGGCAATTTTTAATTTCTAGAATAAGTGGGAGTGGAGAAGAATTATATTGTTGAATCATCCATAAACATGCTAACATCCATAATAAAAAAAATATTATTTATCAATAATGCCTCTTAGATATGGAGTGGTGGGGAATGAATAATAAAATAAATGAAATTGAAAATAAAAATATAAAAAATAAAAGAGGATGTTTACCTCTTGATATCTTCTCCAAGAGATCATCATTAATGCCTTTGGTTTTATATTTTTCATGAGAGAATAAGGTCTTGGACGTGAGGAAGGGTGTTGGGAGTATTATTGGGTAGAACTTAGTAAACTTTCAAGGCTTTAGAGGTATGGGAGGAATAGGGAAATGAGTGTGGAATTTATAGCGGAGGAGAAGAGTGATTTTACATTATTTTATTCACTAGTTTTATATAATTGCTCATAAATATTAATAGTATTGATTAATGTGACCCAAAAAATTAATAATTGCATGTGAGTTCCAACCTAGTGTGATTACATCACCCTTGTATCACCCTTGATGTAGTAAATCATTTATTTATCATTTATCGAAATTCATCATATTTGACTATTCATAAAAAAATCATGAATTTATGAAAAATATCATTAATTCTCCCTAACCAGTTTTTGACGTGTAGAATAAAAAATGAACATCATTTTTTGAATATAATTTTCTAAATATTATTAATTTAATTTCTAAATAAAATCATACTTTATTCAAAAATCAATAATTTTAAAACTATAACTGATTTTATATCATCTTGAAAAAAATTAATCAAGATGTAATTATCTAAAATCCTTGAGAAATTAAAATGCCAATACAAGTTTATATGCATTAGGGTCATATTACTATTCATAAGGGTATGTTACTATTCACCAAAAAATTGACTTGCTTCTATTAGACTCCAAATAACATACTGATCACAACTGTAGATTACTATTTCTTGAAATTCAAATCATAGAAGCAACAAAATTTTGTTTAAAGGCTAGTTATCACAATCTACATAAAATAATATTTCATGTATTTCAATTTATTTTTGCAACCTTGTGGTGTTTTGTTTTCTACCATAATTAATATTAAAGACTGTAAAAATTAATTATAGTGGTTAAGGTAAAAATGTTTTGATCGGGGTTTTAAATGAAGAAGATAAGGTTTAAAATGAATTAAAAGCATTCCAAAACACATATTATGGCCATATTTAGACCTTGTAGTCTATAATATTCAATAATGACCCATTTTGGAGGCTTTCATGATAATAAAAATTCCCTTTTCACATTACATTTTCTAACATTCCATCAATGTCATCTCCCCCACATATAAAAGGTCAGCTCTTGTACCCCCTATTGATACTTATAAAACACATTGATTATGAAAATAATTTATAAAATCACATCCTTAATTCCCTCCCCACATGTATGTGTCTTTATTTTTACTACTAATCCCTCCAATAGAGGCTTTAGGTAAAAACCAAAAGATCATCTTTGAAGTAGTGGCAAAATTATTAAACGTGAATATTTTTATTATTTATTATTCCACATCCTTCAAACCATCGTCAAATATGATGGTATAATAACACCAGAATCTTTTATATACTGAGATATTATTATGTTATTGGGATAATATAGATCCATATACACTTCCTTTTTTAGGTTTATATACCACCCTTTTTATATGATATATCATGAATAAATTTATTTTCATTTTATATAAATTTTCATTTATCATTATTTTTTTCATTCAGATTATAATTTAAAAGTAATCAAAGTGGTCAGGGATTATTCTATAATCTCATCATTATTTGGAATTTTTTTTAGTCTCCCATAGGGACCTATTTTGTATTTCTATCATAAAACAAATATATTTCGTTGAACCCTATTTAATCATGAATTTATCAAGTAATGGAACAATTTTTTCTGTAATTCATAATCAAATTTAAAGTGAAATTTTTTTAAGAAAAGATGAAAATATTCATCACTTGGGTTGAAAATAATTTTTTCTTTGAAATCAACTAATTCTAATTTTATTGATTTTTTAACCTTTAAATATAATTTTTTTAATTATATTTTTACTCATTTTTTCATTTTAAAATATTATAGAAAATATTCATATAGTTTTTAAAATATTGTTCATTTGGTATTCAACAAAAAAATGAACAGAGTCGTTTTTCTGACTTTTACTACATGAACTTAATTTTATTCTTTTAGGACCAATCAATTTTCTAAATCGTACATTATTCATTCCAAATATTATATCCAAAGAAATGAATTTTTAATGAAAATTATTTTCAAATTATTTTCTGAGAATTTTGTTACAAAAATGTATTTTCAATTTGAAATGGTTATTTTCCTCCAAAATGTTTTTAATGAAATTCTTGTGGTATTATTATTCATCAATGACATCAAAATTTTATTATAATTACAATCCAATGGGTATATAATGTTTTAATATAATATTTATTCTTTCTTGGGATGTTTCATGATCTATTTGAAAAAGGATTTATAATTTTATTACGTTGGAGCATATTACTCTTGATATTTTTTGATTCTGTTTATTATATTGGGGAGACTATTAACATTTTGTTTGATGGTTTTTCAATATGAATGTATTTTTTTATTATATTGAACCCCTCTAATATATGGAATAAAATGGAATTAGTATGTAAAATTTGGGTCCTGGTTATATATTGCACAATGATGCATTGATAGGTCTCATGAGACAAATTAGTTGGTGCAATTATATACATTTCAACCCATTTATTAAATCGGTATTTTGAATGGCCTTTACTGAATGTTTATATTGTCAAATATTACCCATTCCCTTGTTATAAGATCATTTATTTATGGCTATGTGAATATTCAATAGGTTAGAATAACTATATTTAAGTTTCAAGATCATTTGATTATTTATATCCATTTATTTTATCACCATTTATTCCATCCATATTATGCTCAAATTATTGGATAAACCACATGTGTTATAGGTATTCAACTTTTCATATTGATTATGGTTATTTCACCATTATAACTTCTTCTATACAGTTACCCTTTCTAAGGATCTAGTCTCACACATTTAATATTTTTTATTTGTTATAGGACGATAGAATTTTTTTTATTATTGATATTAGGGAAACACTATGGGGAATAATGGAATTACCAATAAAATCACATTCTGTATTTGATGTTTTAAAATGTAATGTTAATTTTAAGTATTTATCAATTTTACCAATAATAATAAACTATATATTCATTTGGGATTCTATTTCTTGTATCCAATGAAAGTATAATAATGTAGACACTGGATATGAGTTGTCTGAGTTAGGGTCTTTACATTAATGAAATTTCATCATAAATATTTTATTCGTTAATCAAAAGGTGTGGATATTTTTTTCACAAAAACTATTTAGATGTCCTTATCCGTTCTCCAATAATATGGTACTACTACTGATATTTTACTTAGAAAGTTACCTTATTTCATAACAAATAATCTCTAAGATCAATAATCTAAACTGGATTTTCCACAAAACATATATTCTTCTTTATATAAAGTAATTTAGGTAATAAATTTTGTTATACATCCTGTGCATATTTTCATAATAGTGACACATGAAGCACATCACATACCTAATAAAAACTCAAAGGTAAGGATACATGATAATAAATAAGCTCTTGTTTCTCTTTAATTTCATACATTCCAATTTATCAAAGATAATAAATTCCTATTTTCAAAAATAAATAAAATCTTTGATAGATATATTTTAAGAAAAATATGATCTTCTACCTCAAACAAATGATCATTCATCCATTTATATGTATAACTCTTCTGCATGTTCTAAACTGTACTTATATTAATCTGAATCATTTATAACCATTAAAACATATCTTATATCAATTAATGTCCCAATAACATTCTCTCTCATGATTCAACCCAACATGTTGATGTCTAAAACTATATTCCATGTAATGACTCAAATTGTGCCATGTTTATATTGGAATGGAAAATATTATTATAAAAAAACATGATCCCAAAATACCTAATTATCAAAGGAGAAATACTATATAATATCATCCATGGAATGAATTGTATGACCTAACTATCTATCAGATTAAGGGTGAAATTTTGTACTAAAACCTATCTCAAAATCAAACAAATTCGGAATTCATTTTCAATAATTTTTTAAAAATATAGAATTTGGGATGGAAACCATTATGAGATAGACTCCATGTAAAATGAATATATTTTTTTGTAATGGTCCACCACCCCAGACCATTAAATGGGGTCTATACTAGAAATTTATAACTCATGTGTACCTCCCAATATGATGGAGGTTTTTGACATGAATCACGAGTCTATGGTGGAACCGTGTAGAAAATGTACCTATATATCTGAATAAATAAACTGTTGAAATAAATGCATTCAAACGTATTTAGATAAATATAACAATGGAATAAGATATAGGAATGGGATGATCATAATCTGATTACCCATGACAAAGGAAATGGACCATAGAAAATATTAGGTAGTTATAACACAGTAGATCAAAAAAATATTAAAAGAAAAAAATTAAAAAATAAAAAGTTAATGAGAATGGTTCTGAGTCTTTGATCAATCCCAGTTACCATTATTTATCTAAGACATCAACCCTGACATGAAAGTTAGTATCATCTTCTCTAGAACCCAAGTATTGTGTCATCCTAAGAAGCATGTCAGTTTTGTTCAATAGTTCAGCACCAATAGTTTCTATAAAATAACTTGTTGATAGAGAATTTAATTTAAGAGTTCTATAAGTAAACAACTACCATTTAGCATATTAACAGTCATTTTTAACCATTTAAACAAAATGATAGTAAAAAAATACCATTTCTTGGGCACCATTGGGACACCCAATATTTGTCATTATCCTACACTCATGGTCTCATACACATTTAGGCACCATAGATGTACACCTCATATCAACCAAAACATAATCTAAATGGAACAACACAACACCGACACAAGATTTTCTCTCAGGTTTTATCAATACTCAGTGGGTGCCTGATCAGATACAGCCCGACCATGAAGACATTCCTCAAAATATAGTTAGTCACATACAATCAAAACTAGGATCATACACAGAAATCATTGTTCATGCCTCTTCCGCATTCCAGTCCAAAAAAACATAGATTACCCTCATTTATTTTCAAAACTAGAGGCACAACCCCATAACTGAGTCATAAAAAAATACTCATTGCCTGTCATCATTTTGAAATTCAGTTGGGTTTATTTACTCTCTCATCATGTTCCTAAATATTCATCCTAATTTTATATATAATGGATGAAAACCAATAGTCCCCTAGAAAATCACATGATCTATTGAAGCTTAAAGAATTTCATCAAATAGTTCACCAAATCCATCCAAGGGTAATCCATTTATATAGAACCTCACTTTAAATCATCTTCATAACCATTAGTCATATCCCACCTATACCATCATTACCCCAATATACATATGTAGGAGACTTCCCTAGTGGAAAATATCCTTAAGGACAAAAGAACATTCTCACATGTGATCCATCCCAGAAAACTAGAGTAATTAAATGTTCCTATCCCAAAAACTTGGTTTCACCATCCATGCATCATTTTCTTATGGTAAAACATCCACATATTCTGCACACATCTAATGGTTCCTAAAAACTCAGCTAACCCCTCTCACGACTCACCCAATATGGTCACAAGTCATGGAATCCTTGTGTTGTAGTCATGCCTACAAAGTTCACTAATATCTCACACTTATCCCAGATATAAATCCTCATATAGTTAAAACACAAATTACTAAACTTACCACTATTTCAAGGTCACAGAGTATCCTCGATTCCAAATAATCACTATAATATATCTAAAGAAGATCTCTCTCCCTATTCCATCCATACCCAAGACCAATCGATGAATAAGTTTTCATACACTAATCCTGATCTCATCAAAAAAAGGTATTAATCACATGGATACCACATAAATTGGATGGTATCAACTACATTAACTATCCGAGTAACATGGTCAACTACACAACCAACTATACACTTACACCAATATATATATATTTACCAATTTTAAATTCAACCTATTTCCTTGAACTGGGATATCCATATACAAGATCAATTAAAAAAAGTTCAAGTATACACTATTGAGGAAAACACTACATAGTTTTACTTATCAATTTATTCAGCTAAGTACACAAATTAAATTAGGTAAGGAATCCAAAAAAGGCACTTTTTAACAACATAGGTTAACCACAAATATCCACCTCTGAGGCTTAGGAAAATAATATTTCAATTATAAATCATAGAATAAAAATATCATTATGATGAAATTAAATTTTTAATTTACTGAATACTAGTAAAAAACACATAATAATAATAACTTAATATGTAATTTGTCCCTCCATGGTTTTGTTATGTAATATTCTACCACGAACTTTTACGTAAACACCATATCAATGTTAATAGAAAATTTTAACTAACGGACCTCAGTCACATTATAGAAAACCATATAACCAATCACATGATATCATTTAAATAAATTTTGAACCATAACTTCTCGATATGATGTTTGAAAATACCTCCAATATTTCTATACTAGGCCAATAGATAAAATCGAAGTAATCATTAACCTCAAAATCAAGTCCATCACTTGAGGTGAAATCTAATCAACAACAAAATTAAAAGAATTAACTAGAATCCTACACATTGAAAATTTTAATTTATTTTATGAGTGGTTTCCATTCCTATAAAGAATATATATACCTTGTTATGGCCCACTCATATTCTCCTATCTACTAATTCCAAATAGTAATACAAAGGGGAAATCTATGATACAAGTTTGTAACACCCCACTTTTACATACCACTAATCCATTCATGGAATGGTAGTCACCACTATACCAAAGGTGTGGCTCCCGATATCCTAGAGTCTAACAACTATTACTGTGGTTCTATGTTGGTATAGTGGATTTAGTATACCCAGGAATCAGTGTCAAACTAATATGGCGAATAATAAAACAATAAAATAAATCCCTACAAGTGCTGATAAATAATATATAACCATAAAATAATAAATGAGTTCTAAAAAATACATTTCATGTAAAGTACACATAAAAAATATCTATTCAATAAACGCAACTGGAAATACAGCCTATACCCATGGTTCAAAACTGTGGGTATAACCTATACCCACGGTTTTGGGAACTGTGGGGCTGAGAGGCATCACAATAGGGGTTTGAGGCTATACCCATGGTTTACCCAAACCGTGGGTATAGAGATGTCACAGCGCAACACCCTGATGTACCAGCGTGGCACACCACTGCTTCCACGGTTTGAAAACCATGGGTATTTATATTCCCAAAATGGATTTCGTGGGATTTGAACACAGGATGCCTCATCTGGACGCGGCCATCACTGACCAACCGAGCTATTAACACGTTTGATATATATGTATATATATATATATATATTAATATAATAATATAACCACATATCTAAAAAGGAGAATGGCGCGATTCGAACACAGCACCGGTTGGAGGATATAAGTCACCGAACCAACTAAGATGCAGGAATATTGTTAATTTATTCAGACATCTATTGACATAAATTAATTATAATTAATTTATTAGAAAAAAACGCTATGATATTTTAACAATGGATCGACTCAAATGCAAAGATACCTAACTAACCAAGCTGTGAATAATTTTTGCATTTAGTTGTGTATGATTGTAATTATATTAATGAAAACCTTATTTCCACCAAATATTTTTCTTTCCCTGTGAAATTTTTTTTCCCTCCATATTGTGGGAAAGCTATACCCATGGTTTGGCTAAACCGTGGCTATAGGTCTTTCGAAAAAAACACCAATACCCCTGGTTCTTCAAAACTGTGGGTATAGGCCTTTTAAGAAAACCCTATACCAACGGTTTGGAAAAAACCGTGGGTATAGATGACCTATACCCATGGTTTTGGAAAAACGTGGGTATAGGTTCCTATATAATCTCTATGCCACGGTTTTCGGAAACCCTGGGTATAGGGTACCCTATACCCACGGTTTTTTGAAGAACAGTGGGGATAGTTCCATTTTCTAATAGTGAAATTTTAAAGCCAAAATATAAAAGGACTGTGTTTCCTTGATGTCCCAAGATTGAAACCTATGTTTGATACATTTTTTAATGCCATGCCACTGTGATCTGCCAATTAGAACCAAAACCACTTTTTTCTACTATATCTATAGTGTGACTTCCTATACACTAGTGTATACTTACTACAAAAATGGGTCTATGGTGGTTCCATGGGTAGAAATTAATAATATATCGTAGTAAATCAATAGTCAAAATAAATTCAGGCATATAACTCCGAATAAATATAACTAGGATCAATATACAGGAGATCGACAATAATAATCCAATAATACATTCCAAATACAATATATTATATAAAATATTACTCAATAATACCATAGTTGATCAAATAGAAAAATGTAAATACCAATTATATAATTGGAATGAACACAATAATTGTTTTCTATTTAATCTTGATGCCAACTTCGATGATCCATCCAATAATTCATCCATGACCTGTGGGCATAGAGCGTCTCCTCAAGTACACAATTAAAATGGAGGCCTAATATGGATGTTATTAAAACCTAGTAGTACAACACCAACAATATCCGGAAAATAAAAAGTCAATATTAAAGTGTATGCATGACCACTAATGTGGGTTTTATTAAATTTTTCGCATCATTTTCTGTAATTAATTCTGTTTTTTATTTAAAATATAATTTATTGTTCAGAAATTTTTATGTTTTCTTATTTGGATTTTAAATAGTTAAAAATAAAATAAAAATTAAAATATGTACTCATTGAATATGTTATATTTCTTATTGGTTTTTATATTTATTTGATTTAATTTTTTTAACAAATAATTTTTTATTTTTTTAGTATATTAAATTATTTTATATTGTAATTTTTTTAAAATTCTTTATTTTAGTAATTTTCAAACTATTAATTATTTTTCATTTAATTTATAAATTTTTTTTATAGATTCGTACATTCTTTTAATTATGTTAGTAAGGAAATAATTTACATGTGTTGTTATTTTTATTTAATTTTCATACTCAATTAAATAAATTAATTATTTCTCTATTTGTAAATAAATAATTTATCAATTAATTAAGTTTATTTTTGTAATGTTTTTGTAACGAAAATGAATTTTCTTGTGTTATTTATTTTTTAGTATAATTTTCCACGTGTGAAATCAAAATGGTTTGTAAACAGATGGTGCCATCCTATCATGAATGTGGCCAGGTTTTTCTATCATTGTAAATATAATATGTTGAACTTCTAACTGACTATGTTTAATAATGTATCATATGACCAAACTATGTAAGAACAAGAATCTTGATAATTTTCTCTCATGGTCAGTATATAGTTAGCGAGGAGACGTTTCTACATTTCATGCTTATAACGACCCATACTTTACATACATTGTTATTACTTCAAAATCGAAGCATACTTATTACAACATATAATAAAACCATGAAAGGACCGTATATGTATAGTGTCTTTAGAAATTGGGAAACATAAACAACTGGTTCACAAAGCGTCTACACTGTCTCCCATTTATTTCATCATGTCTATAGTCCCTTTTGGCATATCTTACTTAATAAGCTTCTTCATGACTTGTGGAAAGAAAACATACAAAAGGGTGAGCTCAAATGCTCAGTAAGGGTAAACAAAAGAAATATCAATCACATCATATTCATAAGAACATGACATTTTGGAAATCTTAACCTACAAAAGAGAGCATAATTTTATAAATGGGATAAATCATAGTAGTGAAATGAAATCCAAATAATCATAACATAAAACATGAAACTTTGTTTCATACACACATAATAATAGAGAATCGTTTCTTATTAATCAAGACTCATTTCCAAGACTATCTTAGTGGACAAAGTCTATTTCTGAACCGAGTTCACTCATCGTTTCAGTCCTGTTTCACTGAACCGGTTTAACCTGCCGTTCCAGCCATGTCTATCTCATGAGATATAAAATCTTTACCCAATGTATTGGAGGGACATATAGGTCCCACCCTTCTCTTAATGATACCATTCTTATGTGTTCCACAAAATCATAAACCATACATCATAGCATGACCAATGTAATAAAAATGGGAATCTTAAACATCGTGACATCATAAAAAAATTCATAAAAGATAATGGAATTCATAAAAATATTTCCATAACAACATAATAAAATCCATGTAATAATAGGGATAGAAATAGAACCCTATATTATCTTATATGGAAAATAATTTTGATAAAACTCTTGAACTCAATTCTTGAGAAAAATATCCTTTCTACTTCAAAAATATTTTTCCTTTCATAACATTTCATACAATTTTAAATTAAAAGAATTTGATTAAAAATAAACTTAAAAACATGTAAAGTAAGCTTCTTGGAAATAATGTTTTAAAAAAATCCATTCATGCCGTATAAGTTAAAAAACATTCTTCTCGTACTTTTGTCAGAAATGTCAAAAAGTACCTTGTACGAAAAATGACAAAAGATTCTTTTTATATCTTTTACTAAAAACTCACCGAAGGGTAAAATTGGATATAAACTATTTTATAAGGATATTAATATTACATATTGAGGAAACATGTATGAGGATGATAAAATACACCCCATTAAATACCAAAGTATAAACAATCTCGGATAAAAATGAGATTGTGATATTTTCCCTTACCTTAGGTCCGATTTGCTTCGTAAGTGTCCGAACCTCCTATATAATGAATTAAATAATGTTATTGACTTATTCTAGAATAATACTTGTTGATTTGATATCATATATGGTCATATTCATAGCTTTTTATTAGTAATATTTCATTACTACTTGTCATTCGGGTGTTTATTACTTTTTGTTCTTATGCGTGTTTGTCGAATAAATTCTTATTCTTCTTTTTAGGTTATAGATACCTCATTTACAGAATGGTATTAGTGTAATATATATCATATTAATTCATTAAATTCATTTATATAATCATTATGAAATGAAGATCATGTAGAACGAATCACATCACATTGTAGAGACGGTATTCCGTACGTACGCACGAGCGATGATATCGTTCCCATGATCGTGGAATTGTATTGGAGTGTATGTATACTATTTCAGAATCAATAACACTTTACAATAATAATATATATATTCACTACTTTCACCCTTATACCCAACCATGTAAGGTGGTGGAAAATAGATTACACCACGGCGTGGAGACGATATTCCGTACGTACGCACATGCGATGATTTCATTTTCTGTAGGATGGATAAGAGGTGAAATAGGGTTGTTTCATATTTATAATAACATATCAGTATATGATTGTTACTAATGTTATTACCTCATAATGAAACAACTAAATAATAGGGAGTATAAGAAGAATGGAACCTGAAGAAAATGGTAGAAGGTATTACCTCTTTCTCAAAGTGCCTCCTTTAAACATTCTCTTAAGGCACTAGAGTTGGTCTTTTGATAAGACCAGTACCTCTAGTAGGTCTCTAAAGAAGTGGTTAAGTGAAATTGGCAGGGTTTGGCTGAGCTTGAAGGCTCAAATTTGTGTGAGGAAGATAGGGAGGAGGTGCCCTTTTATAAGGGAGGAGAGGGGCACCTTTGGAAATATAAGAAATATTAGTTTATATTAAATACCAACCCCACTTAAAAACATCCAAAATGACTCATATCCTAAGCTTAGATGAGATATGGTTGTAATATCATAATCCAAAAAAATTTAGACATGTTAGGAATTTATTTAAAACATTATCAACTTGATTTATCCTTATTTATCAATTTTATTTTATTTGTGGTAATAATATTCTAAATTTTAAATTATTATAAATAATTACATATTTGTTGTGAATTTTCCATAACATGACACATAATGAAATTTTAGACCATATAAATTGTAATTTATAATTTTTAAATATTTTTGGGATTTTTAAACAATTTTATAATATGTTATTTTTATAAAATAACAATAATGTCAATTTTGACACTATTCATTTATTTGAATTTAACTAAAATATATACAGAAGATATGTTCTAAATAGAAGATTTAATAGATTCATAAAAAGTCATATGTATCTAGAAAATTAGTGTATCACATTAAATATTTCATATAATATTTATTTTAATATTTTTAAAACAATTTATTTGATATTTTAATTAATAAAATAATTTCAACATCACTATTGTGTCATAATTAATGATAATTATTTAATCCCTAAAAATTATAAATAAATTCCTATGATGTATATAATTGTATTAGATATCTGTAGAATATTAATGTTATAAGTTTCATTAAGTTTATCACCAAATTAAAATTATTATACTTATAATATTTGAGAAAGTGACATGTTGTCACATTCTTTGGTTTTAATAATAATTAAATTATTTTCATGAATAAAAGTCCATTAAATGAATCTAATCCGACCCTTAGGTGATATGGATCTACTTTTAGTCATCCAATAGAATTTTTTCAGGTGTTAGGGTAATTCTATAATCTTATATTTACCCTTAATTACCTGATTTACCTTTGACTATGGTAAATAAAATTTACCGTGGTAACTATTCATAATTCCCAAAAATAAAAAGTATCCTATTAACATAATTTGGACCCACTGATTATGAATATGGAATCCATTTTTAAAAATTCAAAACATATAAGTTACAGTAATTAATTTAAAATAAATCCCGTTGTTAATAAAACGGGTTTTAGAAGTTAAAACATTGCCAAAGATTGAAATGTTTTTACCTATGAATTCAATGTGAAATTAATTCTAATGACATAAATTATATTAAATGTTAAAAATATATTTTATATATACTTTAAAACCATTAAATATTATAATTTATCCATATAAATTATCTCATTGAAAAAAGTTGTTTTTAAATAAAAATTATCGTATTTTTACTATTCATCAAAATATGAAAGTTGTCAGAAAAATATCAAAATTTATCCAAAGTAAATTTTCATACCCTAATTAAAAAGGATAATTTTATTTTGTCAAATTGAACTTATAAACATGTCAAAAACTAGATTTAATGTGGGTGCACCATCAAAAGGTGGTAAAACTGTATTTTTTGAAAAATATTTCTTTTATCCAAAAAAACTGATTTTGCTTTTATACCTCATTCTAGAAAATGTAAAAGTTGAATTAAAATGTTATAAAATTCAAAATTCAGTTAGTAATATTCATAACGGCTAGTTTTTAATAATATTTTAATAGCATATCATTGTTTAGTGAAACTCGGTATTGCGTACGACGCAAGCTATCGAGGAAGGCCGCAGTTGCATGTAAAGTATGCCAAGCTAGTGTTGTGTGTAGTGAAAGATTCCTTTGATGATTTATATAACATAAAAACAGAATATTTCTCATAAAATTCTCAGGTGTTACATTCTTCCCCCCTTAAAATGAATTTCGCCCTCAAAATTCATCACTTTGTAACAAACATATGAGGATACCTCTCCCTTATCATATCCTCAAGCTCCCATGTAGCTTCTTCTAATTGGTGGTTCCTCCATAAAACTTTCACCAAGCGAGTGGTCTTTTTTCGTATGACTTTTTCGCTATGATCCAGAATCTCTATCGGGTGTTCTTCATAAGAAAGATCATGCTCCAGTGGTACAACTTCTAAGCTGAGTATATGTGAAGGATCAGGTATGTACTTTCTCAGGAGAGATACATGGAACACATTGTGTACTTGAGAGATATTCATTGGAAGCACCAATCAGTAAGCTACCTTCCCAACACGATACAGTATTTCGAAAGGACCGATATATTTAGGGCTCAACTTACCCTTCTTTCCAAATCTCATGACCCTCTTCCAGGGAGATATTCGTAATAACACTTTATCACCCACTTCAAACTCTAGTTCTTTTCATCGGTTGTCGTCATAACTTTTCTATCGACTTTGAGCTGCTCTTATGTGTTGTTGAATAGATCTGACCTTTTCTGCCATTTCATCAGCGAGATCAGGTCCTAATAGATTTATTTCCCTAACTTCATCCCAGTAAGTTGGAGTCATGCATTTCTTCCCATAGAGAGCTTCATAAGGAGCCATCTGAATACTGGAGTGCAAGCTATTATTATAAGAAAATTCCACCTAATGTAGGTATTGATCCCAACCACCTTTGAAATCCATAGAGCAAGCTCTCAACATATCTTCTAGAGTTTGAATTGTTCTCTTAGACTGACCGTCTGTGTGAGGATGATAAGCAGTGCTGAAACTCAACTCTGTATCCAGAGTATGCTGAAGACTTCGCCAGAACTTCGAAGTAAATCTCGGATCTCAATCAGATATAATAGAAAGTGGTACTCCATGCAATCTTACCACTTCCTTTACATATATCCTGGCAATCTGATCCAGAGAGAAATCCTATCTAATAGCAATGAAGTGTGCAGACTTTGTAAGATGATCAACTATGACCCAGATAGCATTATTGCCTTCGGATGTTTTAGGAAGTCATGTGACAAAGTCCATAGTGATCTTTTCCCATTTCCATTCGAGTATGGGTAATGGTTGTAACATCCCCTTAGACTTCTGTCTCTTAGCTTTAACTTACTGACAAACCAAGCATCGAGACACATATTCAGCAACATCTCTTTTCATGCCATCCCACCAGAAGTACTCTTTCAGGTTACTATACATCTTCATGATTCCATGATGAATAGAGAATGAATAACTATGAGCCTCATCCAGCATCTCCTTCTTTAATTCAAGGATGGGAGGAACACAAACCTGATTCCTGAACTTTATTATCCCATCACAATCATGGTTGAATTCAGGAACATTTCTCACCTTCTTTATTAACTCTACATATTCATTCTATGCCTCTTTAATCTTCACATGTATAGATGGTTGAACATTCATTTGAGAAAGATACTATTTTCCCCCATCCATTATAATTCCAAGATCCATCCTTTGTAAATCCATAAATATTGGATCTTTTGTGATCCTCATCATGGATAAACTGGCACGGTCTTGTCAACATAATGCATCTTCCACCTTGTTTGCTTTCCTAGGGTGGTAATGAATTGAGCAGTCGTAATCCTTAATCAGTTTTAACCGTCTTCTTTGGTGCATATTCATCTCCTTTTGTGTGAAAATATACTTTACACTTTTATGATCAGTATAAATATCACACCTTTCACCATAAAGGTAATTCCTCCAAATCTTTAATGCAAAGATTACAGCATCAAACTCCAAATCATGAGTTGGGTAATTTTGCTCATGGATTTTCAACTGTCGTGAGGAATAAGCTATCACCATATCATTTTGCATGAGAAAACATCCCAGTGCCTTCTTGGATGCATCACTGTAGATCACAAACCTTTCTCCACTACAAGAAAGTGTGAGTACAGGTGCACTGGATAACCTTCTTTTGAACTCCTTGAAATTCTCTTCACATTCATCTGTCCATATGAACTTAACTCCTTTTTGAGACAACCTGGTGAGTGGATTAGATAATCGTGAAAAATCATTCAAAAAACGTCGATAATATCCAGCCAAACCAAGAAAACTTTGGATCTCAGTTACTGTTGTTTGTCTCGACCATCTTTCGATAACCTCTATTTTTTCTGGATCCACATATATCCCCTCTTTTGAGATTATGTGACCCAAAAATGCAAATTTTTGAAGACCAAATTCACACTTGGTAAATTTTCCATAAATCTTATCCTTTCTCAGGGTCTTCAATATAATTCTCAAGTGATCTTCATGTTCTTCCTTTCTCTTTTAATAGAAAAGAATATCATCTATAAAGACTACCAAAAATTGATCAAGGTAGTCTCTAAAGACTCTATTCATCAGATCCATGAAGATAGCAGGGGAATTAGTGAGACCAAATGGCATCACTATAAATTCATAGTGTCCATACCTTGTATGGAAAGCCGTATTTGGTATATCCTCCCTTTTGAACCTTAATTGATGATACCCGGAACGAAGATCAATCTTGGAAAAGTATTGAGCTCTGCGTAGTTGGTCAAATAGGTCATCAATGCATGGGAGAGGATATTTGTTCTTGATAGTGATCTTGTTAAGTTCTCAATAATCAATTCACACTAGTGCAGAAAAACGTTTTTTACGTCACCATTTTTTACGTCGGTTATATAAAACCGACGTCATAATATGTAAAACGAGGTTTTTTACGTCGGTTATTCAATAACCGACGTAAAAACCTGTGTTCGGTACACCTTTAACGTCGGTTATTTTTATAACCGACGTTATTAATCGCGCGGCTTCGTTTTTTACGCCGGTTATTTTTATAACAGACGTAAAAAACGCGGTTTTCGAAGGCCTTTTTACGTCGGTTATTTTATAACCGATGTAAAAAAAGAATCCCGCAGATATTTTTGACGTCGGTTATTCCATAACCGACGTAATAAAACGCGGATTTTGAGCCCTTTATAACGTCGGTTATAAAATAACTGACGTAAAAAAAGAATCGGAGGAAGGTTTTTACGTCGGTTATTGAAATAACCGACATTATAAATGTTTTTAAAAAAATATAACGTCGGTTATTCAATAACCGATGTGATAACTCATTTAAAAATTTACCCAGACCCGTGGATTGTCTTTCGCGAGTTTACCTTCGACAGTCGCGACTCGTCTCTCTCGCGCGTAAACCCGAATCGGCTCGTCCATTTCGTTGGTTTAGATTCGTTTTTCGATCATCGTTTCTCATATTTAATCTCCTCGGATCAATCATCTAAACTCGCAGCACTCAGGTAATCCTCCCAATCGTTCGTTTTTTTTTCGCGGATAGTATATATATATGTGTTGTGATTTTGTTGTTGAAACTAGCTAAGATTTTTTGATTGCGAACCCTTTTAACTCGTTTTGGCACCATAATCTTATTTATCATCCCTAGATCTATTTGTTCGACTTGCAATATTGAGTAATTTTATGATTTCACTAATTTTTCATCGTTTTCTATAAATCCCCGAGAGGGTTGGGGCGTGTCCATTTGGATGGTGTTTAGGAGGGGTGGGGGGCTGTCCAGAGGGGTCGGGGGGTGTCCAGGGGGGTTTACAAGGGGGTGGGTGGGTGTGGGGGGTTGTCCAAGGGTGTGGGTGGGTGTTGGGGGGTGTCCAGGGGGGTGTCCAAGGGGGTAGGGGGTGGGGGTGGTGTTTAGGAGGGGTGGGGGGGCTGTCCAGAGGGTTGGGGTGTCTAGGGGGGTGTCCAAGCAGGTCGGGGGTGGGGGGTTGTGTCCAGGAGGGGTGGGGGTGCTTTCTAGAGGGGTCGGGGGCTGTCCAGAGGGGTCGGGGGGTGTCCAGGGTGGTGTCCAAGGGGATGGGTGGGTGTGGGGGGCTGTCCAAGGGGGTGGCGGCCTGTCCAGAGGGGTCGGTGGGGTGTCCAGGGGGGTGGATGGGTGTGGGGGGCTGTCCAAGGGGGTGGATGGGTGTGGGGGGCTGTCCAAGTGGGTGGCGGCCTCTCCAGAGGGTATTTGGGGTTGTCCGGGTGGGTGGGGGGCAGCCCAGAGGGTTGGGGGATGTCCAGGGGGGTGTCCAAGGGGGTAGGGGTGGGGGGTGGTGTCCAGGAGGGGTGGGGGCTGTCCAGAGGGGTCGGGGGGTGTCCAGGGGGGGTTTACAAGGGGGTGGGTGGGGTGTGGGGGGCTGTCCAAGGGTGTGGGTGGGTGTTGGGGGGTGTCCAAGGGGGTAGGGGGTGGGGGGTGGTGTTTAGGAGGGGTGGGGGGGCTGTCCAGAGGGTTGGGGGTGTCCAGGGGGGTGTCCAAGCAGGTCGGGGGTTGGGGGTTGTGTCCAGGAGGGGTGGGGGGCTGTCCAGAGGGGTCGGGGGGTGTCCAGGGGGGTTTACACATCGATTTGTTTTATATTTCAAAATTGTTTACATTCAAATTATGATTTTTTTCATATAAACATATATTTGTCTTATCTAAAATATATATATATTTTTGCTATTTGTTATAGGTAATAATGAGTCGAAGTTGGATTACGGCACATCGAATGAGCAATGAATATGAGGAAGGTGTTGATGCCTTTTTGGAATTTTCTAAACGAAATGTTCCAAGTAGTGACATTTTTTTCTGTCCATGCCTGAAATGTCTGAATATGAAGAAGTTGAAAAGTAGAGAGATAAAAGATCATCTGATTTGTCATGGTTTCAATCCGAGTTACAACCCTTGGATTTGGCATGGCGAAACTGGACAGAATGTCACTGATGATAATGAATCGCAAGATGGTAACTCCGATGGAATTGAAGAAATGATTCGCGATATTGTAGCAGAACAAATTGAGATAGAACCGACAGTTGCACGTCTATATGGTGATGCCGAAAAACCATTATATCCTGGTTGTAAAGATTTTACGGTTTTGTCGGCGGTGTTAAGATTGATTAACCTTAAGGCGAAACATGGATGGAGTGACAGAAGTTTTACAGAGCTGCTACAATTGATGAAAGACATTCTTCCAAAAGATAATGATCTTCCAGATTCACATTATAAGGCCAAAAAAATATTATGCCCGATGGGATTGGGATACAGGAAAATAAATGCCTGTCCGAATGACTGCATTATATATAGGAAGGAATATGAATTTCTGAAAGAGTGTCCTAAATGTGGGACATCACGATATAAGGTGAAAGAAAAATCACAAGCTGATGTAGAGATTACAAAGCTCCCTTCAAAGGTATTTTGGTATCTTTCTATAATTCCTCGTTTCAAACGTTTATTTGCTAATTCACATGATGCAAAAAGGTTAAGATGGCATGCTGATGAGCGGGTATGTGATGGAAAAATACGTCATCCAGCTGATTGTCCACAATGGAAGAAAATTGATGCCCAGTACCCTACATTTGGTAATGAAATTAGAAATCTGAGACTAGGCTTGTGCACAGATGGAATGAATACATACCGAACCCTCAGTAGCACACATAGTTCATGGCCTGTTTTATTGGTAATTTACAACCTCTCTCCTGAAGTTTGTATGAAGCGAAAATATGTCATGTTGAGTATCATGATCTCTGGTCCAAAGCAACCCGACAATGATATTGATGTATACTTGTCACCGCTGATTGATGATTTGAAACTGTTATGGGCTGATGGTATTAGGGTGTATGATTCTTATAAAATGGAATATTTTCAACTGCATGCAGTGCTTCTATTCACTATAAATGACTTCCCAGCATATGAAAATTTGTCTGGATACAGTGTTAAAGGTCATAAAGCATGTCTAATTTGCGAACAACAGACGTCATATTGTCAATTGCATCATGGGAGGAAAACAGTGTACATGGGTCATCGAAAGTTTTTGCCTATGGATCACCCTTATAGAAGACTAAAAAAGGCATTCAATGGCTCACAAGAATTTGATACTTCTCCAAAACCTTTATCCCCAGATTTGTATTTTGAGAGGGTGAAAAACCTTGATGTGACATTGGGAAAGACACAGAAATCTGGTAATGATAGACATATTTGGAAGAAAAGGTCAATATTTTTTGAGCTACCATATTGGAGGTATCATGAAGTCAAACATAATATTGATGTCATGCACGTGGAGAAGAATATCTGTGATTCTTTGATCGGAACATTGCTAGATATTAAAGGAAAGACAAAAGATGGGTTGAATGCAAGGTTAGACCTACTATCAATGGGAATACGTTTGGAGTTAGCTCCCACTCCTAAAGGAAGACGAACATTTCTTCCCCCGGCTTGTCATACATTATCGAAGAGGGAGAAAAGTAGCTTCTGTCAGTGTCTTCATGATATCAAAGTGCCTCAAGGTTATTCTTCAAATGTAAAAAATTTTGTCTCATTGAAAGACTTGAAGTTGATAGGTATGAAATCACATGATTGTCACGTCATGATGCAACAAATTCTACCAGTTGCACTGCGTGGAATATTGCCCATCCGTGTCAGAAAGACTATAATGAGGTTGTGTTATTTTTTCAATTCAATTTGTAACAAGGCGATTGATGTGAATGCTTTGAACATTTTGGAAAAGGATGCAATTTTTATACTTTGTCATTTGGAAATGTATTTTCCTCCAACTTTTTTTGATATGATGGTGCATTTAATGATTCATCTGGTTCGAGAAATAAAGCTTTGTGGACCTGTATATCTTCGTTGGATGTATCCTTTTGAAAGGTATATGAAAATATTAAAGGGATATGTTTAAAAATCCATATCGACCTGAAGCCTCCATTATTGAAAAGTATATTTCTGAGGAGGTAGCAGAGTTTTGTACGAGCTACTTGGCTACGGCGCAACACATAGGTTTTCCTCCATCTCGCCATGAACGGGTTAATAATGAGGGAAAGGGGATTCGTGGCTTGAAAGTCAAATCACTGTCAGCTGAACATATGAAGAAGTTTGAATCATATATCTTGAATAACATAGCTGATTTTCAACCGTATATCACATTGCATATTAATGAGTTGAAACAATGTCATCCAAAGAAGAAAGAAATGTGGATTTTGAATGAGCACAACAAAACTTTTTTGCCATGGTTTAAAAAGACCTTTCTTGGTAGATCAGATGTATCAGAGACATTAAAATGGATAGTGGGTGGTTCATCTTTAAATGTGATAACATGGTCTGCTTATGACATTAATGGATATACATTTCATACGAAAGCTCTGGACAACAGAAGTACAGTTCAGAATAGTGGTGTATTGGTGTTTGCAGAAGCAATGCATTTTTCGAGTGCTAAGGACAGAAACCCAATTTCGGCATCGAGTGCATATTATGGAGTGATTGAAGACATATGGGAGGCTGATTACTTTAAAATTAAAGTTCCTGTTTTTAACTGTAAATGGTTTATCGGTAACAACAGTGTCAGACACGATGAATTTGGAATGACACTTGTTAATCTGAATAGATTGGAAGACACAGCTGATTCTTTTATAATGGCAACACATGCCAAACAAATTTTCTATGTAGTAGATCAATCAGATATGCAGTGGGCTGTTGTTTTACAAGGGAAAAAACAATATGTTGGTGAGGATGAATTTGATGAAGATGCTGATTAATGTGAGATCCCTACTTCCATGGAAAGATTAACAGAACATAATGATGAGTATGTTGAAGACATGGTTTGTGCCATAAGAAACGATCACGACAAAGGAATTTGGGAAAACAATCCAACTGTACATTCCTAAAATTACAGGTAACACATGTTTATTTCTTGTTTACATTTAGTTTCTTCATATAATGTTAGATATTGTAAATTTTTTACTTATTAAAACATGTATCAAACCAAAACGATAAAACAATAAAAACCGTAAAGAGGAGAAGTCCTGGGCGCACCGGCCGGCCGGTGGTCCAGAGCAAAGCTCTGTCTGGTCGACCGGCCGGCCGGTGATGAGCCAGCGGCCGGCCGGTGGTCCAGACAGAGAGGAAGGCCCTCTGTCTGGTCCACAGGACGGCCGATGGTGATCCAGCGGCCGGCCGGTGGCACCAGGCAGTGGGCAAGTCTACTGCCTAGGTCCTCCGGCTGGCCGGTGATCTCACACTGGCTGACCAGTGGACTCAGTGAGTCCACTTTTCAGCTTTCTTGGGCCAACTCCTTGGCAACCTTTTGCCTGTTTTTACCATGTTTGTCATTGTTTAACATGCTTATCATATTACCAATGTTTACTATTATGTAATTTAGTACACTTTTCTATTTTCTGATTAAATAGTACTACAATATTTGAATTTGTATATTTGTCAACTAATGTTTGTTTTTTTTATTTGAAGGAAAATGACAGATCAATCAGTTGATCAGCCACATGATTCTGGAGATGAGCATATTGGTCATACATCTGGGGAGAACATTCACATGCTCCTATTACGAAAAAGAGTTCAAAGGTTGGTAAGCGTGGGTGCACACGTTTACCAAAATTATCACTTGCCCGTACGAAGGAGGAGAGGATAGTCGTGGAGTTTGATGATGATGATCTTCCTAGAGGTCCAAATGCTAAAGATTTTAAGGGTTTTGTAGCAACTCAGGCTAGGAGCAAAGTAAGCATTCTCTATGATGATTGGAGAAGTGTGGATAAGGCGATAATTTCTCAGCTGTGGGAGACCATTTTGGTAAGATCTTTTGCTATTGTTTGACTGTTCTTTAAATGTTTCTAGTATATATAATATTTTTAACCTCTTTTTTATCAGATGACATTTGATATTCCTGACACTGGAAGAGTCAGGAAGAAATGATTATCGTTGGCTTCTAGGAGATAGAGGGATTTAAAATCAACCCTCTCATCTGATTTCATTTATGGTCATAGGAGTCGTGAGAATCCATGTCGTATATATCCTTTTATAGATGAAGACACATGGAGACAATTTTTTGAAAGTAGAAGAAAAGAATCATTTTTGGTAAGGGCAATGTAAACTTTTATAAGCTTTCTTATATAAATGATCTTATTATTGTTTTGTTAATGATTACTTATTCTTAATTTACAGCAAACAAGGAAAGCTCATCAAGAGATCCAATCTAAAAATTTATACCCTCATAGTTTATCTCGGGGAGGGTATGCATTATTGGAAGAACAAATGATGGAAGAAAAATTTCAACAACTAAGAGCTGAGTCTTCAAGCTCTGGAGAGGTGGCCCCTCCATCCCCTCCATCTAGACATGAGAAATGGAAAAGAGCTCGGAAGGGAAAAAAAGGACAATATCTTTCGGAAGAATCGAGACTCGTAGTTGAGAGGATTGTAAGATATCTATTTTATTTATTTAAGTTTACTATTTTCGTCATATATTTCCAATCATTATAGAAATGTTCAATTAATTATTACAGGACTCTCTTGAGGAGCAGAGTTCACAGGGGACATTTACACCATCTGGGAGGGAAGATATTTTATCTGTGGCATTAGGAAAGCCCGAACATCCTGGCCGTGTAAGAGGATATCTGGCAGGTGTATCGGTAAGAAAAGTGTTGCCACGTTCCTCAACTTATAACGTTGAGGGAGTTTATAAAAAAAAATAGAATCCTTGGAGGCTGAAGTCCATAATATTAATGCGACAATGGAGGACAAGATTAGAGCATCGGTGCAGTTTATGTTTGCAGACTTGCAAAGACAATTTCAGGGTGCAGCTCCCACTCCACCTCTCCCAGTAGCTCCCACTCCCCCACCTCAGCCTGCGGACCCCATTTTTGATCCTCCTCCTCCGCCGCAGCTACCTACTTATTGTGAGTTGAATGTTGATGATCCTCAACATCATATAGTTGCATATGGGATGGTATATTGTATAGGAGATACAGTTCATCATCAACAGTTAGAGGTATAGAATCAGAGGGTCACTGTACAGGATATTATAGATAGATCAGCTCGGATACCATTACCTACAGATGAGGTGACGACAGTTGGACATAGTATCGGCCATTTTTTAATTTGGCCATCCAGACTTCTTCGACTCATTACCATAGTGGTATGGATGTTATATCTTTTATTTTATATTTTTATTAATGTTTTATCATTTGAAAACTAATATATTTTTCAATTTATTTTTACAGGAATACTTCAAAGGTAAAGAAATACTGTATAGACAACAACAAAGACAGATAGCTATGACATCAGATGCAGATACTAGCAGTCTTGACAAATTGTCAAGATATTCAAATTTGTTGTTGGATCATTATGACTTTACAATGGAAGCTCATGTCTGTGGACGTGAACTAAGTGTGGGGATTATGAAAACTGATATCATGGAGTTTGTCACTGGAGATAAGTTGGGCATCAACGTGGTGCAAATTTTTATCATGTAAGTCTTAACACCTTTTCCTTGCGTTATATTTATTAAAAATGTATACTTATGTCTGCTTTGTATTAGGTATCTGTATAAAATTTGTGAGAGGAATGAGATGAGAGATGTATATGGATTCGTGGACCCACAATTGATTTCCCCTGAAGCATGTGCATTGGATGAGGAACAAAGAATGCTTTATATTACTGATAGATTTGAAAAGAATGTAATCACACAGTGTTGGATGATGCCTTTTTGTGAGAGTTATGAAACACATCCCTCTCAAAGAGTTAATTATCTTTTAACATAAAAACCCACTAACATTAAATTTCCTTTTATCAGGGATCATTGGATGTTAGGGGTTTTTTGCCCTAGGGAGAAAACACTTTATTGGATATGCTCTCTCCATGATGATGTGCGAGAAAGTTTTAAGAATATATTGGAAACGTAAGTTTCAATTTCACAATAGTTTTATATATTATAATGAATTTTAAAATTACCCCATTCGTATTATTTTCTAACAGGGCATGGGTCCACTTTCGAAAAAGCGCAAAGAAAAGGAATTTCAAGATCAAATATGTACATGCGAAGGTAAATATCCATTTATAATTTTTACATTTTGATTTATTACATAAAAATAATATATTGAATTTACACTCATTCAAACAGAAATGTCATGAGAAACAAGGCATCATCGAATGCGGATATTACATGTTAAGATTTATGTATGAAATAATAACAACTGGGACAGTTCTGAGTTTTGACCTGGTAAGATTTCCTCTTTCTCATAATATTTCAATTTGATTTATTCATTATACACGTTGACTACTATCCTTTTCCTTTGTAGCTTTTTGATGACCCTCAACCCTTTACTGCTGAAGATATCAAACACTTACAAGTGGAGTGGTCAAATTATTTTACAGGTTTGATTGACTTTTAGTTGTTTGTAATGTAAAATGTAATTTTGAATATTGTCAATGTAATTGTGTATTTCGTAGTCGTTTAGGTTGGATTTAGTTTTTTTTTTTGAAGTTGAAAGTGTAAGTTTTGAATGTTATATAAGTGAATGTTTAATTTTTCTCTACTTCTTGTTTTGGTCTACTATTGATGGTTTTTCTGGTCTGGGTTTTGGTATGGGGGGAGAGGTTCCAAGGGGGTGGGTGGGTGTTTGGGGGGTGTCCAAGGGATATGGGAGGGGTGTCCAAGGTGTGTTTGGGGCTGTCCTAGGAGTCGGTTGGGTGTAAATGAGGGTGGGGGGGGGCTGTCCAAGGGGTGGGGGGTGTCCAAGTGGTGGGGGGTGTCCAAGGGATATAGGAGGGGTGTCCAAGGGGTGTTTGGGGATATCCAAGGGGATGGGGGGGTTTCCAAGGGGTGGGGGGGGGGGGGGTTTCCAAGGGGTCGGGGGGGTGTCCAGGGGGTGGGGGGGATGTCCAAGGGGTGGGGGTGTCCAAGGGGTGGGGGGTGTCCAAGTGATATGGGAGGGGTGTCCAAGGGGTGTAAATGAGGGTGGGGGGGGGGGGGGTTGTCGAAGGGGTCGGGGGGTGTCCAAGGGGTGGGGGGGTGTCCAAGGGATATGGGAGTGGTGTCCAAGGTGTCTGGGAGTTCTGTCCAAGGGGCCGGTTGGGTGTAAATGAGGGTGGAGGGGCTGTCCAAGGGGTGGGGGGTTGTCCAAGGGGTTGGGGGTGTCCAAGGGATATGGGAGGGGTGTCCAAGGTGTGTTTGGGGCTGTCCTAGGGGTCGGGGGGTGTCCAGGGGTCGGGGGGGTGTCCAAGGGGTCTGGGAGGGTTGTCAAGGTGTGGGGGGGTGTCCAATGGGTGTTTAAGGCTGTACTAGGGGTCTTGGGGGTGTAAATGAGGGTGGGGGGGGGGGGGGGCTATCCAAGGGGTGGGGGGTGTCCAAGGGGTGGGGGGTGTCCAAGGGATATGGGAGGGGTGTCCAATGGGTGTTTGAGGCTGTACTAGGGGTCGTGGGGGTGTAAATGAGGGTGGGGGGCTGTCCAAGGGGTGGGGGTGTCCAAGGGTTGTGGTGGGGCTCCAATGTGGTGGGGGAGGGCTGGCCAGGTTGTTAGGTGGGTATAAATGAGGGTGGGGTTCAGTTGGGGCTTGGGGGAGGGATGGCATGGTTATTTTTGTTCGGTTTCTGGTTGCTTTTTGGTTAGAGCAGTGCAATTATTTTAAAAAAAAATCTCTTTCACGTCGGTTATTTTATAACCGACGTGGTAAATAAGTCGGTAGGGGTTTATCACGTCGGTTTTTTGGATAACCGACGTGATAAACCGTTCCCGGGCCTTTTATCACGTCGGTTATTTTATAAACCGACGTGATAAAACGCCTGGGATTTCGTTTATCACGTCGGTTATTGGATAACTGACGTGCTAAAACGTTTCCCAGGCCTTGTTATCACGTCGGTTATTTAAGAAACCGACGTGATAATAGGCCCGGGAATGGTTTATCATGTCGGTTCTAGAAACAACCAACGTGATAAACGATATCTCAGGCGTTTTATCACGTCGGTTTAGAAAATAACCGACGTGATAAACCACCCCCCCCCCCCCCCCCCCCGCGCATATTTATCACGTCGGTTATTAATGAACCGACGTTGTACACACCGTGATGTTAGGGATGTTACGTCGGGTTTTAAATAACCGACGTAAAAAACGTTATTTATAACGTCGTCCGTATTAACGTCGCCTAAAAACCGACGTAAATAATGAAAAATAACCGACGTAAAAAACGTTTTCTGCACTAGTGTCAGTGTCTCATTGATCCATCTTTCTTCTTAACAAACAAAACAGGTGCTCCCCAAGGTGACACACTAGGGTGTATGAATCCCTTATCAAGATTCTCTTGGAGTTTATTCTTCAATTCCTGCAACTCAATTGGGGCCATTCTATAAGGTGTCTTTGAAATAGGCAAATCACCCGGTATGAGTTCTATTGAAAACTCAACTTCACGATTTGGTGGAAGACCCAGAAATTCCTCTAGAAATACATCATCAAACTCCCGTACAATGGGCATATTCTTAATTGTGAGTTTCTTACCAACTATTTGAGATAAATAACCTTAATTAAGTGGAATCAAGAACCATAAGATGGAAGAAATTTCCACTGGAAGGTTATGTTCATCCTTGCATCGATAGATGATCATAGATTGATCTGGAATATGAAATGTGACTTCCCTTCTTTGGAAATTGATATGACCTCCATATAAAGAAAGCCAATCCATGCCAAGAATCACATCAAATTCCACTATAGGAAGGATCACAAGATTTGAAGGACGCACTTTCCCACAAACTTCAATCGAGGAATAATTATAAACTTCTGATGCGACTGTTGTTCCATTAGGTGTTTTCACAGCTAACTCAACATCTAATTATTGAGGTAACATGGTGATACCCTTACAAAAATCATCAGAAATAAAAAGAGTGGGTGGATCCAGAATCAAATAGATCATTTCCTACTTTAGATTGGATAGTAAGTGTACCTTTCACCACATCGTTTTCTTACTACACATCGCTGATAGAAATTGTATGTGACTTTCCTTTTTCTTTAGCCTTAAGATTTTTTTGATGTCGATCATCACCAACAACCCTTGGATTAGGGCATTTATTGGAATAATGCCCCATCTCCTTGCACTTGAAACATTGAAGTGTAGTAGGTTCATTTTGTGTGTCCCTTCCTTTGTTTGCATCATTAGACATCTTCTTCCCGTCATTGCGGCATTCAAATTCCCAATGACCTTCCTTTCTACATTTGAAACATTTACTTGTCCCTTTAAGACAACTCCCTCCATGTTTCTTTCCACACTTTGAGCATAAGGGAAAGCTCATCTTCTTTTCAGTGTGCTCTTTATATTTTCCTTTAAATTCCATTTTCCCCTTCTTATCAAACCCATATGACTGATGGGTTACTCCAATATCCATCTCGACTTTGAGAGCACATCAAATGATTTCCTCATAGCTATTGAAGTCCCTTATGGCTAACGCCCTTTGAAGACTTGGTTTTAAGCCACTAAAGAATCGATCGATCTTACTCTCAGGTTGGATAATAATACCAGAAGCGTACCTTGCAAGTCTTGTAAAATTTTCTTCATATGTACCAATAGATTCATCATCATTTTGCTTCAGTTCAAGAAACTCTTCCTCTATCTTTTTTCGGAGAATACGAGGGAATTACTTATTAAAAAATATGTTCTTGAACTCGTCCCATTCCATGGACTCAATTTCATCCCTTTTCCTCCTATTCTTAATAAGATTCCACCATTGATCAACATCTCCTTCAAAATGATACACTGCTAGGATGACTTTATCATGTTCAGAACATTGAAGAAATGAAAATATCTTTTCAGTAGTACTAATCCATTGTTCAGCAACTAATGGATCAGTAGACCCGCTGATAAAAGGTGGACGCTACCTCATGAAGGATTCAACATAATTTTGCTCCTTCCTTTTCTCGTTTGGAAGTACTGCATGATTCATAGCTTGAGAAAGTTTTGTGAGAATGGCTACAAGATTTTGTATTCCAGCTCCCATAACGTTTGGTTGCTCAGGGGGACAATCATTGCATTGCCTGTCGCATTCCGCATTAACACGGTTCCTTCGGGTCCAGCCATTGACTAAAACCAAGAAGAATAGTGTGAGAAACAATAATTATAATAGGAAAACCACATAATCAAGAATAAAATTTCACACATAAGGTCTTATCCTAGGTTATTCATGGTCATTTCTAAAACACTAAGATTTTGTTCTATGCTTAGACTTTTCCTTAGGGTTCTTACTAAGGCTTTAACATCCTTGTTTCCAAAGGTTGACTATACCTTTCCTCTGATACCAACAATAACGACCCATACTTTACATACATTGTTATTACTTCAAAATTGAAGCATACTTATTACAACATATAACAAAACCATGAATGTACCGTATAGGTATAGTGTCTTTAGAAACTAGGAAACATAAACAACTGGTTCATAAAGAGTCTACATTGTCTCCCATTTATTTCATCATATCTATAGTCCCTTTTGGAATATCTTACTTAATAAGCTTCTTCCTGACCTGGGGAAAGAAAAAATACAAAAGCGTGAGCTCAAATGCTCAGTAAGGGTAAACAAAAGAAATATCAATAACGTCATATTCATAAGAACATAACATTTTGGAAATCTTAACCTGCAAAAGGGAGCATAATTTCATAACATGGGATAAATCATAGTAGTGAAATGAAATCAAAATAATCATAACATAAAACATGAAACTTTGTGGAATACACACATAATCATATATAATCATTTTTTATTAGTCAAGACTCATTTCCAAGACTATCTTAGTGGACAAAGTCCATTTATGAACAGATTTCACTCCTCATTTCAGTCCTGTTTCACTGAACCGGTTTAACCTTCTGTTCCATCCATGTCTATCTCATGAGATATAAAATATTTTCCCAATTAATTGGAGGGAGATATAGGTCCCACCCATCTCTTAATGAAACCATTCTTATGTGTTCCACAAAATCATAAACCATACATCATACCATAACCCATGTAATAAAAATGGGAATCATAAACATCATGACATCATAAAACAATTCATATAAGATAAATGAATTCATAAAAATATTTCCATCCCAACATAATAAAATACTTGTAATATTAGGGATAGAAATAGAACCCTATATTATCTTATATGGAAAATAATTTTGATAAAACTCTTGAACTCCATTCTTGTGGAAAATATCCTTTCTACTTCAAAAACATTTTTCCTTTCATAACATGTCATACAATTTTAAACTAAAAGAAGTTGATTTAAAATAAACTTGAAAACATGTGAAGGAATCTTCTTGGAAATAATGTTTTAAAAAAAATCCATTCTGGCCGTATAAGTTAAAAAAACATTCTTCTCGTACTTTTCTCGGAAAAGTAAAAAAGTACCTCGTACAAAAAACAACAAAAAATTCCTTTCATATCTTTTACTAAAAACTCACCGAAGGGTAAAATTGGATATAAACAATTGTAGAAGGATATTAATATTACATATTGAGGAAACATGTATGAGGATGATAAAATAAACCCCAGTAAATACCAAAGTATAGACAATCTCAAATAAAAATGAGATTGTGATATTTTCCTTTACCTTAGGTGTGATTTGCTTCATAAGTGTCCAAACCTCCTGTATAATGATTTAAATAATGTTATTGACTTATTACAGAATCATAATTATTTTTATTATATCATATATGGTCATATTCTTAGCTTCTTATTAAAAAATATTTCATTACTACTTGTTATTCGGGTGTTTATTACTTTTTGTTCTTATGCATGTTTGTCGAATAAATTCTTATTATTCTCTTTAGGTTATAGATACCTCATTTCCAGAATGGTATTATTTTAATATCTATCTTATTCATTCATTCAATTCATTTATAGAATCATTATGCAATGAAGATCATGTAGAACGAATCACATCATATCGTGGAGATGGTATTTCGTACGTACGCACGAGCGATGATATCGTTCCCATGATCATGGAATTATATTGGAGTGTATGTATACTATTTCATAATCAATAACACTTTACAATAATCATATATATATTCATTAATTTCACCCTTATATCCATCCAAGTATGGTGGTGGAAAATAGATTACACCACGACGTAGAGATAGTATTCCGTACGTACGCACGTGCAGTGATTTCATTTTCCGTAGGTTGGATAAGAGGTGAAATAGGGTTGTTTCATATTTATAATAACATATCAGTATATGAGTGATACTGATGTTATTACCTCATAATGAAACAACTAAATAAGAGGGAGTTGAAGAAGAATGGAACTTGAAAAAAATAGTAGAAGGTATTATCTCTTTCTCGAAGTGCCTCCTTTAAACTTTCTCTTAAGGCACTAGAGTGTGTCTTTTGATAAGATCAGTACCTCTAGTAGGTTTCTAAGGAAGTGGGGAAGTGAAATGGTAAGGGGTTTGCTGATCGTGAAGGCTCAAATTGGTGTGAGGAAGAGAGGGAAGATGTGCCCTTTTATAAGGGAGGAGAGGGGAACCTTTGGAAATATAAGAAATATTAGTTTATATTAAATCCCAAACCCACTTAAAAACTTCCAAAATGACTCATATCCAAATATTAGATGAGATAGGGTTGTAATATCATCAAAAAGTAAAATTTAGACATGATAAGAATTTATTTTAAACATTATCAACTTGATTTATCCTTATTTATTAATTTTATTTTATTTTTTGTAATAATATTCTAAATTTTATAGTATTATAAATAATTACATATGTGTTGTGAATTTTCCATAATTTGACACTTTATGAAATTGTAGACCATATAAATTTTAATTTATAATTTTTAAATATTTTTGTGATTTTTAAACAATTTTATAATATGTTATTTTTATAAAATAACAATAGTGTCAATTATGACACTTTTCATTTATATGAATTTAAATAAAGTATATACAGAAGATATGTTCGAACTAAAAGCATTAATAGATTCATAAAATGTCATATGAATCTATAAAATTAGTGTATCACATTAAATAGTTCATATAATATTTATTTTAATATTTTTAAAACAATTTATTTGATATTTTAATTAATAAAATAATTTCAACATGACTAGTGTGTCATAATTAATGATAATTATTTAATCCCTAAAAATTCTAAATAAATTCCTATGATGTATATAATTGTATTATAATTATGGAGACTATTCAGGTACGAAGTTTCATTAAGTTTATAACCAAATTAAAATTATTATACTTATAATATTTAAGAAAGTGACATGTTGTCACATTCTTTGGTTTTAATAATAATTGAATTATATTCATAGACAAAAGTCCATTAAATGAATCTAATCCTACCCTTAGGTGATATGGATAAACTTTTAGTCATCCAATAGAATTTTGGCAGGTGTTAGGGTAATTTTATAATCTTATATTTACCCTTAATTACCCGATTTACCTTTAACTATGGTAAATAAAATTTACCGTAGTAACTATTCATAATTCCCAAAAATAAAATGTATCCTATTAACATAATTTGGACCCACTTATTCTGAATATGGAATCCATTTTTCAAAATTCAAAACATATAAGTTACAGTAATTAATTTAAAATAAATCACGTTGTTAAGAAAACGGGTTTCAGAAGTTAAAATATTGCCAAAGATTGAAATGTTTTTACCTATGAATTCAATGTAAAATTAATTCTAATGGAATACATTATATTAAATGGTAAAAATATATTCTATTTATACTTTAGAACTATTCAATATTATAATTTATCCATATAAATTATCTCAATGAAAAAAGTCGTTTTTAAATAATAATTAGCGTTTTTTTACTATTCATCAAAATATGAAAGTTATCAGAAAAATATCAAAATTTATCCAAAGTAAATTTTTATACCTTGATTAAAAAGAAGAATTTTATTTTTTAAAATTGAACTTACAAACATTTCAAAAAATAGATTTAATGTGGGTGCGTCATCAAAAGGCGATAAAACTGTATTTTTTGAAAAATATTTCTTTTATCCAAAAAAAAATGATTTTGCTTTTATACCTCATTCTAGAAAATGTAAAAGTTGAATTAAAATTTTATAAAATTCAAAATTCAGTTAGTACTATTCATAATGGCTAGTTTTTAATAATATTTTAATAGCATATCATTGTTTAGTGAAACTCGGTATTGCGTACGATGCAAGCTATCGAGGAAGGCCGCAGTTGCGTGTATATCAAGCCAAGCTAGTGTTGTGTGTAGTGAAAGATTCCTTTGATGATTTATATAAGATAAAAACAAAATAATTCTCATAAAAGTCTCGGGTGTTACAATGCTTGTAAATTTTAATCAACCATGCATGGCAACTGTTTACTTACCATATATGCTACAGGAACCTAAAGTTCACTTCTCATTAGTTACCAAATAGGTGAATCATCAATGTACCATGAATGAACTGGAAACCAGTAATCATGATAATTTAATATTATTTTTCTGAGCACTACTACTTAATCCAATCCTACTATAACCACTACCATGGTTAAATAATACCACTTCAAATCTGGAACAGGTCGAATATAGTCTGATGATGTTTTTATCACCACACCTATTTCCAATAAATACATCCACTGTCATACTACATATGGTTGAATCTTTCCTTCATAAAATATGTTTGATGTACTATTTTTTATTTGACTCCATCCCTCCTTGAGTCAGGCCATCATGGTTAAAAATGTTCCTTTATTATTGAAGTTGAATTTGAAGCACCAAGGAACCGTGATCGAAATGAACCCAAAAAAAACCACCATATAATGTCATGGAAGTTATTATTTTTATATATGAACCTATATTATATTATGTATAAAGATGAACCAGATTTTGAATTTGGATGTATTGGGAACCAATGAAAAAAATACCAATCTGTGGCTGTTGAACCGAAATCCATCATAGCCATCTCTAGATCCACTCATTAAAGAAGGACTAAGCCACCAATAAAATAACCATTCCACCCCACTTCCATTACTCATCATGTGGGAAATAAATAAAATATTTTCTCACTGAAACTAGAGAATGAATGATCCACACCACATATTTTTTATTCAACCAAATGCATGCTAAATTTGGAGATTATTGACCATAGAATGGTTGAAGAAGACTAATCATACTTTTTGGGGGATGAACTGATGTTATGGAAATAAATTTTAATAATTTTCTATTTAAGAGTTTAAATCATAGAAGCAGTATGATCACACCATTTTGGAATCAGTAGAAAACAATGCATCTCATGTAGGGCTATAATCTGTGGTAAACTGGTCTCATCTAGAATTCCTATTTTTTATATCTATTTTGAAGATAAAAAATTTGACCTTGAGTATGAAATTTATTTGGGAGGTCTCAATTTTTTCAAATGAGCCTCACTAGATGGAGAAGTATTCCGTGATCTAGTCATTTTAATCTGAATTATGCGTTTGTGAACTGGTTATGTATTTATTTTACAGTTTTAACTAGGGATATGATTATTGTGATTTAATTTCTCCAAATTATTTAGTTTCAGAGTCTAAAATGTGACCTCTCTAACCATTTTATGAAGTGAACCTTTTAATTTTCAATGATAACAAGAGTTATAGTAGTACATGGAACCTTCATATCTTAAAACTCGGTTTTTTAGAGAGATAACAACAAGAATTGATAAATAACATCTATGAAGATAAATATTATTATCTAGGATAATGTTGATTTGACAGTGGTTGAGGTCGGGTGTGTTGAATAAATATTAGAAAATTTCAAGATTATTAACATATGAAAATTATACCAAGATCGATACCTTGTCTATCCAATTGAGTGTAAATTATTTTGTTACATGTAAAGATAGTTCATGGTGAAATTCCTATCTCAAGAAGTAATGTGAAGGAATAATTCACCAACATAGGTAATGTGCTTGTTTAAAATATAATGTTTCAGTAAAACAAATTTACAATAGTAATTGATGCTACGAGAAAATATTGGGTGTATTCTAGAAAAATATAGAAATTTAAAATCGGTGAGTATTTATAGTGTGTAAATTATATGGAGTTATTGTTACTCCCATGAGTAACATTCTCACACACAAATAGCACAATTTTTTGGAAGAGAATTTTTCATGTCACCACATGATGATGATGAGCTATGAAGGAATTCCACATTGAATTCATTGACAAGTTTATTAAGTTGTGACCATGAGAATGAAAAGTTTTATAGGAAAATATTTTCTATTAAAAATAAAAATATCCATAGAGGATCATGCCTTATTATTACCTCATTCCTCATTCCATCATCGAAGAACTGATTTGGGGAATATATGGCTGAGGAGGGAAGTATATTCTAGCTATTGATAGTGTAGATAAATAATGGAAGAGGAAACCTATTATTTATAATTATTTTCGTTATGTTCTTTAATTTCAAATTTTTCAATTTCATAGTAATATTTTTCTAAAATACTTAAGCAGTTATGTTTTGGTAGATCTCAATTATTAGGATACTTTTTTTTGTATAGAATTTATAAATTGTAATCAACTTATTATTTTTATCAATTGATTGTTTTTTGTTAGTGATGAACAAAAAAATTATTTTATTTCTTCTCAATATTCATGACCAAAAATTTGAATTATTTTTTCTTCTTAATATTGATTCATTCAAAATTCACCACAAGAAATACATTTGTCAAAAAAATAATAAATTTCCCCATGATTTGTTCTTTTTTATACTCTAAAATGTTATCACTGGTAATTTTTTATCAACTATTTGAAAAATTATTCAACATTTATCTACCACTTTGTCATTTTTCAGGATCATCAGAGATTTTAATTCATTAATTTGTGTTTGTCTTGATTAAATTGTTTTTAAACATTTCCATGGACCTTCATCGACCATTGCCTTACGAGTGGTAATTATACCCTATCTCACTAATATCTTAATGTTTTATGAAATATAATTCATGAAATTATATGATATATTCTATCAAATTTTGGCGACATTTGCATGGAAGGATTTTCCCATCTGTAAAATTAAAAAATATATAACTAAAAAAATAAACAATCATCCAAATTAAGTATTAAAAATATGAATATTTCATGTATTGTAGATAAATTCTCCGTACATTTACATTAGATCTATGTCTAAGCACATAGAGCCCATAAAACTAGAAAATGAAAAACATTAATGGGATATGAGAAGATAAAAATAAAAAATAAAAAATTGAGAGATAGAGAGAGCTACTGAAGATAATCATCCAAATTTAGCCAATGAAAATGTTGAATGACATAGTATTATGGATTATCAACTCCTACAAGTGTCATGTTATCTTTTTATACATTTGGATTACACCTAGGGAATTGAATTAAGAGATGAAAAATTTATACCTTTAACTACTACCTTTTTAAAATGTAATTCCTAATGTGTCCCCCTTAGACTTCATTATGGATTTCTAGAACATAGTGCAGTAACTACCACTACAAGGGATGAGTGATAATTATAGAAAATTAGTTTTTTCCATTTATGTTTATTCATAAATTTAGGGAATATTTTAGTGTCCCTTGATAATACCATTTTTACCACTAGGGAATAAATTTATAACTTTTTTGTTATGGAATTTCTCCAATGCTAATTAAGGGATAATTGAGAAAGAATATCACTACATTACTCAAGTTAAAAACGTGGCTATTCATTAAGCCCGAAATATGTTTAGGGTTCTTTTTTAATATTTTCATCATCCCCAATATCCTCACACATAACGATATATTATTTATAAGAATGTTTTTTATATAATTTTTAGAAAATGGAAGAGAAATATACCATGGGAAATTGAATTAATTGAATTGATGAAAAACATAGAAAATTTTTCAATAAATTAGATATTTTTTAAAAACATAAACATTCTAGGATAAGAAGTTTAAATATAGGAGTTAATGAAATTGGCCCATAGATAGAAATAAAAACCCAATTTATTGAAATAAAATAATAAATCTACTCCATTATAAATCAAAATTTCAAACAATTTACAAATCACATTAGCTACAAAAATCAGCACCAATGTCCTAGGGATCATTGTCAACAATATATAATGTTTGTACACTCAAGTAACTAATATCCTGACTTGACCTCCCAACACAAACTAAATAAGATTAAAATTTTGCCAAGACATGGTAAAATTACCCAAGTTACAGATTTAACATTATAATAAAAGTATAACTATGGAAATTGGAACCACCCAAATTTATACTTCAGAGATAAATGAATGATTCAATAGAACAAAATTTCTAATGTGATTTATAGTATTATGGAATCACTAAAAAAAATATTTCAAATCAAAATACATATGAATATTTTGTAACTTATAGCCTTATAAAATAGATTTTTGACAAGATTTAAAATAGTATTCTTTTAAAACATAAATATCATGATAGTTTAGTTACTCAATGAGACTTAGGAAAAAACTATCAATTAATTTTTCCTTGTAAAATTTCAGAAAGAATCACCCAGCCCCCTATCCTATTTTTTAAACCATTGGGGTACAGAGAGTTAAACCCCACCACAATTATTCTATAGTGGGAAAAAATCTTCACTCATCCATTCAGGAGGGAATATTGTAATGACCCAAACATTTTAAATTATACTTGTTTTCTAATATTTTGTGTTATATTATATTTTCCTCAAGAAAACAATATCCCTTTAATAATGAAGTGAGTATAATTGAAACATGAACTTCATTTTTAAATAGTAATATGATCATTGTTCAATTATATCCACTGGTCAATATCACCATTAGAAGCAATACTCATAAAAATACATTGAACATTGTAATTAGTATTATAAATAGAAATGATAATGGTTAATTAACACAGATTGAAGAGTTGGTGGACTCATCCAGTATATTTATACAGTATAAATCCCATTTTTTATTCCATTGGAGTGAGGTTTCATCTTTGGAAATTGAAATTGACCAATCCCTATCAGAGCTTCAACATGTTAATATTTAACTAAATCGCCTGTGGGAAAATTTCATGTTAGAAAAAATTACCACTCGGGCGATGTTATCTGAGTAGCCCCAATAGTCTATCATTATCACACACCTTACCCATAGGAAATATGCAAGAGTTATAGGGGGTTATGTCTCTAGCACCTAGTTTCTTTTAATTTAATCTCTTTGTTTAAATAAAAGAATTATTCCCTCATTTTTTATGCAATATAACAAATTTGATAAATTGATTTTTCATGAAAAAAATATTTTTTTAGAAAGAAAAAGAATATAATATTAAACTATGGTTTTATTAATAATTTTTATTAGAAATAAATTGTTTTATAAAACAAACATTTTTTAAGTATAAAGGAAAATAATAATTTTATTTTTTCAAATTTCATTAATTTTATTATGCATTCACAATGATTTCTTCATCCTCTATTATTTATAAAAAATAATTATTTTTATAGTTAAAATATAAATTTATAATATTTATAAAATTATTATAAAAAAATAAATTTTATTTTTGAAATAAAAATGTTTATATTAGGATAGGGAGAATTTATGATAATTTTATAAAATATGATTTTTTCAGTGAATAGTAAAAATACAAGTATCAATTTTCAGTATGTTTAATGAAATCATAATGATATAATATTTAATATAAAATTATGGTAGACTATGTTTCAATAAAATATGATAATATTTGACAAATTTGGGAAATGCCATGGGAAAATACCATGGGAAATACCATGATTTTCCAAATACAACTACTTAGGTGTCCGTGACAATCAATAAAACAATCCATAACATTTTCTAAAAATAACCAACCATTTCACAGTAATCATTCATTCTAAATTAATCTTTTAGGATGATATGATAGTTTTACCTCCCAGGGTGTCCTCTTAAGGTGTCTTTAATATCTTATGGTCCATATCAATGAGTATTAGCCACACTCTTCAAGGAAATGGAAATCTCAACTTCTCCTTTCCTTTTAAGTTCCTTATTTATGTGGTTTGTATTTCAAATTAACATACTATGTTATTTTTTCTATTTTATTCTCTCCCATTACTATATTAAGATTATTTTATTAATTTTATAGGTTTTTCTTTATCTTATTAATTTTTTCTAAAAACATGTTTCATACCCATTATGATGTCTGATTTTCATTTCAAAATTTCTCATTTTTCTCAAGAATTTATCTTATTTTATTTTACAAATACCAAAGACTCTTTCTATCATAATGGTAATAACATATACATCAAAATTATATATATTTTTTGGTATTAACAAACATGAAACATTACTTCCTTTTTTATAGGTTTAAAATGGAAGAAGGATACTTTTTAGCAGTTTCTAGGACAACAATATTTTGAAATGAAACCCATTTATTTTATTCTCCACGAGTTATTTCTGAAACGATTTATTATGATATTTGAATTTCAAATTAAATAATATATATGAATGGTGTTCCCGAATATCCCTCTAATGAATTGGGTGAAGAATTTAATCTTTGGAGATGACATGTTTTACAATTCCTTGGTGAATAACCTTGGTAATTTTTAAGACACCTTAGGGACGAACCATTATGATATATTTGTGAATGACTAAATTAATTGTTGCATAAACATTTCCCTATCATTAAACATGATATTTTAAAAATTATATTCCTCTTTTCCCATTTTTGATGCCTTTATGTTATACCTCATGTTCTTATAGATATTTTTCATGATCACATGTAAACTGTTTCTCTTACCTTCCATTACTAGGCCTAATGATCACTCTTTCCATTTAAAAATGTCCCCAAGTTGTGAGATATAGTATTATAACTTATTCTGAACATATTATGAATCCTTTCAAGGGTATTTGGAGAATTTTTTCATGTTTTCAGCTATAATGTATCTTATTTCCAAGTTACTAAAATGTAAATGATCTTCTATTTGTAAAATGATTTGTAAAGTTATGTTATAAAAAAGAGGAATTCCAAATTTAGTTTCAAGTTATGGTTTAATTATTTGATGAAATTAAGATTTCAAAACATTAGAAAGAAACCAATAGAAAAGTTTATATTTTTGAAATATTCCTAATATTTTGGTGAAATATTATGTAAGTCATTTCCCAAATAAATAAATCCATGTTTGGATATGAACAAGTAGATGTAACTCTAGAACATATTATACCTAGGGGTAAAATATCTAACAAGGTGTGTCAAGACTAACATGACATAACTTGGTAAATGAAAATTTACCTTTCTGTATCCCTGGGTTAACACTCCCGGGGGATAGTTTTGGTTAATTATAAGCCTCTTATGAACTATTATGAAGTATTTATAGAAAATGTAACTGTTGTAAAAGAATAACATGTTCCAGAATGATATTTTAATACATGAAATAAATTTAGAATTATAATATTATTAAAGGAAACAAATTTCATATTAAGTTATTATTCATTTAGAAAATGGTTTTAAATTGGAGAAACATTGTAAATGGTGTTCACAATGGACTAGGTGATGACGACCTTCCGATTGAGCCAAAATGGAAAAAATCTTAATAATAATGAATCAAATAACATTATTTATGGGAAATTAATTGAATAAATATGAGTGAAGGGATTTACCTTGAGGTTAAGAAATTTTTATTGAGTCATTTATACATCAACAACCACATTCTTTCAACGGACCTACCGAAACATTTATTGATGAACTGTAGATAATATTTATAGAAGTGATTTTTTGGTGTACTATTATCTAAACAAAGAGAATGTCACCATGGATGTGTACTTATTAGTGGGTTACTTTGATAATTTGTGGAAACTAGTTAAAAACAAGAATCCAAGATGGTAGATTGATGTTATGGAGTGGGAAAAGTTCATGAGAACTTTCTTCAAAAATATTTCCCATATACAATTTGAATGAAAATGACGACGGAATTATTAGAGTTAAAGAATGTGGAAAATTAATCTGTGGGAAGCTATGAGAAATTATTCACAAGAAATTTCTATTACACCTATAGTATTGTCATGGGTCCAAATTAGAATGGTGATTTATTATTCATTGGACTCAGACGTCATCTATGTAAGGATCATTCCAACAGAGACTACAAAAACTATGAGGGGATCATGATTATTGTAATGAAAGTTGAACTGGAGTTCAGATAGATGTAGTGGTCCCATAAAATAAATAAAAATAATACATATTTAGTTCAAAACATGGGGAGGATCATTGATCAATGAAGAGAATAAAAAATTGAAACATTCAACATTCAATTAATATAGGAAGAAGCATTCAAGGAATTTCTTGATCATGGATGAAAAATGTTACAATTGTGGTAGAGAAGGATATATTGATCAGAAATATTTTAGTGGATTGATTCTATAAATTCTCAAATATAACAATAATGGGAAGATGGTGAATAAAATACATGATGTCCAATGCCTCATGTGAAGACAACTTGGTAACTTTTCTAATCACTATCCAAATTTGAGGGAAGAAGAGTAAAATCACTATCAACCTCAACATAGGCCAAGGGAGAATGGTTGTGATTTTTCTGTCACGACAACTAAATTTAAAGATCAAAATGATGTGGTGGTAGGTAATATCATTGTTCTATCAAAGATAACATTTAATTTGTTTGATTTTTGTTCTACACATTCATTTATTTCATCTAAGATTGTAACGAATGTAGAATCAATGTAAAAACCTGATAGAAGTAGTGTTATTATTCAAAACTCCTAGAGATATTATTCAAGAATAAATAGTTTATAAAACTATATTATTGAATTTGGTGAGCACAACCTCATCAGAAATCTAGTATACATTACCTTGCTATAATTCAACAGCATACAAGCGATGAACTAGATCTCAAGTCATAATTCTAAGATCAAATGTATAGGAAATGAAATATTTTTAGTCATGAATAGAAAACCAATATTTGTCATAAACGTTAGGATATCGTGACTAAATATTTTTCTAAATTTACCACCCTTATACTTTATTTAAATGTTTGGTGAATATGAAGAAGGAAATGAAAGTATATAAAAAGAATAACCATCCCTTTCTTTATCTTATTTTATTTTCAGAATAACGGAATATATTTTTTATATAGGGGTATTCATATAAATGTCAAAATGATCTAATGTTTTCTAGGATTACCATACCTAAAACCCACCTTCCTTTTCTGTGGGTTTAAAATTAAACAAGAATCATTTTTAGGAACATTATAAATCCCAATGATTTTGATATGAAACTAGTTTCTTTTATTCTCCGTGGGTAATTTAAGAAATGTTTTATTACTATATATGTGGATCACATTAATTAATTTATATGAAGTGTGTTACTTGATAGTGTCCCAATGTATTGGGTAAAGAATTTAATCTTTAGAGACGACATGTTTTACGATACTTGGTGAATAATCTTTGTAATGTTTTTGAAACCTCAAAGCCAAACCTAGGTGATATGTTTATGAATGAATCAATTTAAATTTTTTCCACATATCAATGTGATGATTCATGTTATTTTTATTATGATGTTCCTCTTTTTATTCTAATAATTACTTTATGTTATATCTCATGTTCATATATATATTTCATATGATAATATGTAAACTATTTCACTTACTTTCCCTTACTGGGCCTTATGATCAACCTTTCCTTTAATGAATTTACCCAGGTTATGAGATGTAGAAACTGAAATTAGAATAAACATGTGATGATGAACTTCAAGTTTATTAGAAGAAATTTTTCATGTTATCATTTATTATGAATCTTATTTTTAAGAAACCAAACATTAAAAGATCCTCTCCATGTAAAATGATGTGTAACATTATGTATCAAAAAGGTGGGATGCCATATTTATTACATGATGGTTGTAGTTGGTAAGTCTTTTTTAACTAGAAAAAAGATTTTTATAGCCTGTAGTGTGACCTAGATATTCCCATAATGTTGTGAAGGTCCTTTATGTACATAAGAGGACTATTTATCTATGTAGGGAAGGGTAGTTTTATTATTATGTTCTATGAGAAAAAATAAAAGTTTCATGTGATTAAAAATATGAAAGAACCAACATTTGGTAGAAACTACTTTTGTGTTGATATATTAGAAGTTGAGGACTCTTTAAAGTATTAATATTAATTTTTGAGATAATGTATATATAATGATAATCATTTGGACATTGAAGACTATTTTTTCAATCATTTTAAAACTGACTATTAAGAAAATCAATGTAATTTTTTAAATCCATATAGATACTCTATACTAGCTCTAGAGAGTAGTTATGAGGGTTTATTTTATATTCTAGATATTTGGAAAATTCGTAGAGAACATGACACTTGTTTCCCTCTCAATATAAATCTCAAATAATTTGATAAGTCAGAGGGAGAGTTACTAAAACAAAGTACTGATTTTTATTTTATAAATTTATTGAAATTTGATTTGTAAATTCGTAAAAGTGGAATATTTAGCTAGGAAAATGGTGAATAATAATAAAAATAAAATTTATAAATAAAAAATCAATTATATTTTTTATTCTTTTTAAGAAACATATTGACGATCATTGACCTTCATAGACTGAGAGTCTTGCATCAAATGATTAAGCACCCACTTTAGAGCTGATCATTTGACATCACACCTTAAATATTGATTCTAGGATAAAAAATAAAAACTTTTGGTTATAATTTATACTGAATTAAATGAAATTAAATATATAAAAAATTCATTGTGTTATAAATAAATTCAAAACTTTAATAGGTTGGTATATAGCTAATATCAAATAGATTATCCCTCTATTATGAATGCTTAATATTCCTATAGAACCAGGCCACAAAATGATATTTGAATAACATAGTGTATTTAAACCAATTAGAATAGATGTTGTGAGAAAAGATCTAATTAAGCTATTAGGTTTGGGAATAATATATCCCATTTCATATAGTTCGTGGGTCACTCCAATCTAAGTTGTCCCAAAAAATGGATGATTCACTATCGTGACCAAGGAATACAATAAAAAATTACAAGTTAGGAAGGAAACCAAATATATATTCCATAAAAAATTATATTATGTTGGATTATTTCACTAGAAAATATCATTTACCATTTCGTGTTTTAGATCCAATACATGAGAAACGAGACAGGAATGAATTTTTCAGTTTTAGGATGGTTATTCTGGTTACAACTGGACTTATGTATCCCCAGAAGATCTAGAGTGAAATAATTTTACATAAACATTTTAAAAAAATTCCTACCATATAATTCCCTTCATATTGTGTTGTTTCCCATCTATCTTTCAAAGATGTAAGATATATGTTATTTTAAAAATGATAGAGATGGTAACTGAGGTTTTTATGGTTGATTTATCTATTATTGGGAACACCTTTAATAACTATCTGAAGAATCATAAATCTATTTTAGAGAGGAACCAATATAACAAATAAGTACTAATCTAAGAGAAATAATAGTTTATGGTCACTAATGGAATATTTTTGGGACATAAAGTGTCTATTACAGGTTTAAGTATTTATAATGTAATAATAGAGGTTATTCAAGAGCTTCCCCCCCCCCAAGTTAATGTCAATGGTGTCAGAGGAAATATAGGGAATTACAATTTTTTACATAAGGTTTATTAAAGACATTTCAAATATTATAAATCTATTTTGTTTGCTGTTGGTTAAAGAAACACTATTTTTTAATATTTTCTTGAATATTTTATCTTACTTAAAGAGAAAATCAATTATTCTCCCATCATTAGTGCACCTAATTTGAGAAATAAATTTGAACTTATTTTTGACATAATTGATAGGGCTATAGTATTTATTTTAGGAAAAATAATAGATAAAAAATTACATGCAATGTATTATGCTAGTAGGCTACTGGATGTTGCTCAAATGAACTACACCACTTTTATGAAGTAGTGGTTAGATTTTTACCTCAGGATAGTTTTATGAAATGCCATTTGGGGTCAGAATTCATAATTTTTATATACCAAAATACATTAAAATGAATCTTATCAATTAAAAAGAAAAATCATAGAATTATTAGGTGAAAAAGTTATCTACTAATGTTTAATTTATGGATTATAGATATGCATGATGTAATATATGTTATTCTAGATCATATTTCATGTTTGTCTAGTACTCAGTGTGTATATCCCAGGGAGATTTAATATTACTCTTTTGATGAGAAGTTACTCATGGTTTTTGATAAGTAATATTATTGGTATTCATGTTTTTATAATTTCTTGGTAGAAAGTTTCAACCATAATGTTTTTTCAAATAATAAAAAAAAGATGAATATCTATGAAATAAAGTACTATTTTGGGGATCATCCTTTTTATTTTTAGTTTTGGTACAGATGGAATCCATAAGATGTGTATACTGAATGAATAATTATTCCCAATTCAGAATATTTTCCACTCCTCTAAAAGGGGATATCATCATTGTTGAGATAAAACAACCAAAAAAATTCCTTCCAGTCGGATTTCATTGGACTAAATTATTTATGTTTTATCTTAGTTTAGTTTTGGGTTGTGATAGGTTGAAGAGGTTAGGAAATGATGAAAAGAAGCAAGAGTTTCCTCAAAAAGAAATTTTATACATGATAATTTATTATTTTTGGGGACTATCCTTCCTTATTATATTCTAATATACTCTTTTAAAAGTGAAAATATTATTTTTGAAAACTATGTTTAAAAATAGAATCATAAAGGTGCACATTGGAAAAAAAATCAGCTTACAATGTCTTCAAATTAACTAAAAACATCATATTTTAATTATTTGGTGTTCCAAAATTTTACATAATAAATAATGGAACCCATTTTATGAATTTAAAATTCAAATAAATAAATTTGAATTATGGTTGTTCCTATAAAACATGAACTTTGTATCACCCACAATCATGTGGGAAAGTAAAAATATAAATCATGAAAAAAATAAATCATAGTGATAACTATTTCTAGTACTTGAAAGGAAGTTCATTAGAATATGATGAGGAATTTTGGTTATACAAAACTATATTTAAAACACCCATTATGATATCTATATATAGACTTATTATTTGTAAAATCAATCATTTGACTATATAGCTTCAAAACATGTATTTAGGGTTTATGAAAGACCCAAATTTTGATTTTGAGACTACTAAAGAAAGAATTTTAATTTAATTGGGTGATCTAGTAGATATTAAGAGAGTATAACATAACAATTATACGATTTATAATGAGAGTACTAAATATTTTCACAATTCTTTAATACCAAAAGGATAGTTTAAATTTGGTCCAAATATTTTTTATTTATGATACTATACATAGAATTATTCCTCGGATGCTCAAATCTTGGGGGTCTAGACATTTCACCATTCTTTGAGAACTTATAAATGGGGTTTTTTAGATTGTAAGACAATATAACTAACCATTCTTGGTGAATAAAAAAAGAATTAAAAATTAATTTCAGGGGATGTTACGAACCAGGCTGGGTCGTCATCCGACCCGGCACCCGACCCGGTCCGCGGCAAGACCCGAAGGGCGTTCCCGATCCCCACGGGCTGGCACAAGTGCCCGGGTATCAAAACTAACACAGGGGAACGATTTTACCCAAAATAAAAGACAGAAATACAACTAACCAGATAAATAAACTGAAATTAGAAATAGACAACAGAACATGCCTTTAAACTATGAACAAGTTTAAAGTCTACAACTTGATGCAATAACTAAAAATAAAAGACGACAGCAGAAACTAACGCTTATGCTCAAACCTCCCGGCAGAAGAGAGGCCACATCAACACCATTCTGCATGAGAAGACCAACCACAACATGGACCACCATCACTGAGCACGACGCACAACCTGGAATACACAGAAACAAGGTCTACATACACCCAAAGGTGTATGTAGGGTGTGAGCCAAAAGCCCAATAGGACGTCACCCAAAAGAAAGGTTCCATGCCACAACATCAAAAAGGCAATTTAATATGTCTATTCAAAAGTTTAATTTAAAAAAAAATTCTTTTAAAGAAAACATTTACAAGCTAAATGATAAAAGAAAAACATTAAAAAGAACTCATTTGACAAACACGATTTTTAAAGGGGAAAAGAAATGTTCAATATGGGAACCCACACACACATCCTCACACACACACACACACATACTCACACACACACACATACTCAAGTGGTCTTCCATATGCCGACGGAAGGCACCACGCCAAAGATGGTAGAGCACTACGGGTAAAATCCCCTAAGGTTCATCTAGCTCGAGTGGGAGCCTAGAAACCTCGTGTCTCGGTGAAACGTGGCTTTGAAGGCCACGACCCCCAGAAAACGTGGCTTAGAAGGCCACGACCCTCAGAACACGTGGCTTAGAAGGCCATGACCCTCAGATATCATGTTTAGTTAGTGTTGCAATCGTCAATCCAGCTAAGTGAAACAGGGACGACACCCATCCGGTTCACTAGCGCACTAGTTCTAGTCCGCCCACCTAGATACCCAGGGTTTTCCCTTGTGCTCAAACAAGTTTCACATTCACATAGTATATCTTTCTCATATCGCAGGCCAAACAAGATATTGCACACAAAAGTCACCATTTCCACACCCAAACAACATTTCAAAACTCACGCACGCCAAAAATACCTTTCTAAAAATATAATTGTCATTACCTAATCATTTCGCAAAAACCCCTTTAATCATTTCGCAAAAACCCCTTTTGGAAACACTCAAACAAGAGCTTAAACAATTTTCAAAACTTAGAAAGCATTATTTTTAATAACACAACAAGGACTGACACAAATAAACACACCCAGTTACAAAAGAAGGGAGTCGTTCAAACCCCATGCTTAATAATTTGTCCTTAAAACTAGTTCCACACCAACTACACAATTATCTGAACCATCTGCACCTCTTGTAAAACACCAAAAACCGCTTTGAAGAAGCCATCATTGTTTGCAAGGCATCATAAAAAAAAACAACAACAAAACCAAGACAACAGGCTTAAGATGATTCACTACACATTAAAAATCCAAATTTAGACACACAAAACTCAATTACCCTTAAAAACTAAGTTTGCACCAACCAAACATCACCTAGAACCCAACTTGAAAACCTTGCACCAAAACAACACATATTTTTAGGTTCAAAGACCACTTTAGAATCAATTTCACACTCACTTATTCTAAAACCACAATTGCACCATATAAACAATTAATTTAAACAATTTTTTGGACTTACCCCAATAAGGTCAAATAAATAAATTAAAAAAAAACATGATCATTATAAAAAAAATGAGATTTTCATTACGCACCAATGTCAAACAAATTTTAAAACGCCTTTCGCACAACCTATTAAACCCAATAAATCACTCATACAACAACACGCATATAGACGACAAACACATACTATTTCGGAAACCCAATTTTCATCAAACGAACACGCCAACACATTATAAAAAAAATAGGTTGCACCACACAATTAATTCATAGAAAATTTTAAATTAAACTAAACAAACAAATTAAATTATCTAAATGATGTAAAGGCATGGAACCACCTACCTCGACATCGCAGACTTCACAACCGTGGTGCGTAACGACCGCCACACATCAACCGCAACTCAAACAAAACCAAAACTGATCCTAAACAAACAATTGAACCAAAACATCAATAATTAAATCAGAAATTCGTTGAATTCTTCAACCACACCTAATGCGCACCATAAAGGAACCAATGGTGAACCATAAATCATGAAATTGAAGCAAAATCGATTCGAAAAACTAACCGCACTCAACCATCATTGAACAACAAGCAGTCAAATAAAATTGTACTTACAGTAGGGGGTGCGGGAGGTCGACCGAAGGTCGAAGGAGGCTGCTGGAGTTGCACAAGGAGGTGCAGGGATGTTGTCCGACACCGCGAAGGGATGCGGGGCGGTTGTCCGAAATCTCAAAGGGGTGTCGGCCGGAATTCTTCTGAACAAAGCAGGTGGCGGTTTCAAGTTTGTCGCAGGGTGGTGCGGGCCGGGTGGAGTTGGGCAGGCGGATGGGGGAGGAGCCGGTGGCTTCGTCGGAGGGGTGTGCCGCGCCGGAGATAGGCTGGACGTGGGAGGAGGCCGAGGCGACGTCGGCTGGTAAAGAGGCCGGTGATGGTGCGTCGCCAAATAGAGCATGTCGGAGCGGCTTGGGCAGGCGAGTTGCTAAAGGTGGAGAGTGTTGGTCGGCCGAGGGCTGGGTGCGATGCGGAGGGCTTGTGCGACGTGGAGGGGAATCGCGCAAGGGGGAGGGAAGCCGGCTGCCATGGGAGAGGGGAGTTCAGCGCGACCAGAATCGGGAAGAAGAGGGGTGCGGCGCGAGGGATAGGGGAGAAGGTGAGTAGGGGGGTCCGAACCCTAGCCAGAAAAAGAAAAAAAAATAAAAAAAAATAAAAGTAAAACAAATAAATAAAATGAAATTAATAATAACAATAATAAAATTAACAAAACAAAATAATTGTAATAACTAAAATAGAAAGAATAATAATAATAATATTCTCAAATAAAAAAAACAATTATCATTACTAGAAAAAAAAAATTAACTTTAATTGTATCTGACTCTTATTATTTTATTTTCTTCATTATTAATTCGTGCCATTTGATTAATTAGACATCGATAGATCACCCAGTATACCAGGAGAGGCCGCGCGGTTTCAGAAATGTGCCCCGCCCGAGGCCGCGCAGTCTCAATTTTTTTATTGTATTTTCATTTTAATATTCGTCGCATAAGCACAACTGCCTTGAACATCGGGAAGGGCGTGCAACGAGCATGGTGAGGTCACGCGGCGACCCATGCGAGGTCGCGCAGCTTCAACCACAGTGCATTGGATGCAACCAAGGGAAAACATCAGTTTTTAAATATATACTCAAGGAAATTTTAATTCGGACCTTAACCCAAACCACCCAATTCCCAATGAAAGTAATAAAATAAATAATATAAAAAAATGACGGGTGTGACAATTCTCCCCACCATAAAACTTTCCGTCCCCGGAAAGCCACAACTAAGGAAGAGACCCAAACTAGGGAATGACAACCCACTAAGGATCAAATAGTATCCCCACAAACATCAAGCAAAGAGAGAGAGAAAAAAAAACATCGTGCTCAGAGAAAGTGACTCAAAGGAAAAATCATGAAACATGTAAAAGACTTTCTGATATGTGTCGCATGCCCCAAAGAGCTAGAACACCTCCAGCCGATTGTTTTAGAAGACGAACTCTTGAACCCACAAGAACGAGCTTCACAAGCCGAAACACCTCAAGCACTCTGAAACCGAAACCACACCACTTGGCAGAAATGATCAAGCAAGGTCAAACCATGTCCACGGAACACTCTTATCACTTATCACCAATCCAAATAAAAAAACGAAATCCAAAGATCAACATGGGGAGGCTCATGGGGCTCGCCACCATTAAGAACTCACTAAAGCTCAAGACGAGACTGGAAAACCGACATGGGGAGGTTCGAGCGGACTCCCCACCATAAATGAAAAGGCCAACACCGATTTATTCCAGAGACCATTGTGTGAGATACATCGTGGGTCTTGCCGCCATTAGAACTAATCAAATGATACAGAACTTTAGAGACTTTCTGACGGGGGCCAGACACCCCACCACAAGGGGCGGGGAGGGTGGGGCCCAACCACTAGGCGTCAAAACCAGGGCCGAGCACAACCAACATCTCAAAGTTTCCTGGATGAACACCATTCAGGTTTGAGACTGAGTTACCCAACAGACTCTCATAGGGACCACTAAAGCGACTGCATCTAGTGGAACACAACCCCCAAGACTTTAAGGCACTCGACGAACACGCTTGCACGTGGTTGCGAAAACCTTATGCAACCAGACGACTCATTCAGAGTGGAACAACCATAGAAAACAATTTATGTTACTTTCACTCTCGAAATTGATGACAGAAATCAGGTTGGGGTCTCGTACAGTCCCGGGGTTCCTGACCACGCGCCAGCTTCACTCCGAGGCCTATGGCTGGAGCACTGATGTTTGAAGCATCCCCTGCCTCGCAGTCAGGTATTGAAGACTCCCGTGCGAAGCTTCTCCTTTTGGTGTCATACGCAACCTCACTGCAACTGAGACGACACCCGCAACACAACAAATTACAGCATCTGACTGATCATACGCGGAACATTCCCCAACACCAGAGTTGAAATGGTGCATGTGCATCACCCTTTGTCACACTAAATGAGAACACGACACCATGAATCGTCACCTGGACATGATCACTACTGTTGAGAGGGACACTATGCTGATAAGGACGTTAAATCGCGTCTTGAACACCACGCGATTCCTGCAAACGACCATAGCATCCTCATACGACTTGGTCTGCCAAGCTAGTAACCTAACATGAACCTTTTCTTAAACGAAACAAACCAAAGACCAGAGGTCATTTAGAACGATATACCACACCAACAACATAGGGTTTCTTCCACCTTTTCCCCACTGGGGTCTCCTTTACTACTTCCAAAGGGACCTCACGCTACAAGATGTCAACGAACATGACCCTTGCAACCGATTTGAATACTACAAGGCCCTTTAAGACACTGGTCAACATTGAAAATTCTGAACTGCCTTCACCCTTCCCCGCTGGAATTCCTTTCGTCATTTCCAGGGGGAACCTTCAAACATGACGACGTCAAACCTCATACCCAATGACTCGGAAAACTCAAATGACCAAAAATACCTTCAACTCCCCTCGCATCTGTCGTCCCGCTGCGACAGGATCCACTTAGTTGTAAAAAGGAGAGGTGGGTTCAATTATAGAATTCAAAAAGAGAGTCCTTCAATCAACTGGAGTGTCACCCAACGGCGAATTACCCGAAGCCGTACTTCAATCACATGTCAACACTTTATGGGGGGGCATACACTAGTCAAGAAGGAAAACCATGGGCCCAACCAAACTGGTCCGATGGTCAAGACATACCACAAGAAAACACCAAACGTGCAGGGGAAACCACTGCAAGGGCTACCCGATGTACTCTTCAAAGGAATTTACTAACCACACGCTTGCATAACAACATACAAATAAGAATTTAAACTCAGGACATAAATCATTCAGAAAGGATCCTCGGCTCAAAACACCTCACATCCCACCTTTCAAAATCAAAAAGACACACCACACAAACGCTGGTTATCAATACACCGAATTTTCATTTAACAAAACTTTTTGAAAATAAGAAAAGTAGGTGGGTTACACAAACACCAATGGTGTCAAATGGGCCTCACACATGCATGCTCTCGTGCCGCACTGACACACACCTTATGTCCATCCAGGCACTAATCTGCTCGTGCCATTAACCATTTCCCTTTTCGCATACACCCATGCATGTGGTTGTCCATGAGAGAGCCAATAATCAAGAACATACCTTTCCATTTTTCAAAAGCAAAACATCCGACCCACACTTTTCAAACCTCACAAACCATTTCATTTTAAAAGCGCTTCATTTGAAAACATTTTCCAAGACCCAAAAATTTTACTTAAAAACCAAATTTTCATGAATCCAAAACAAAGAGACGAGAATCAATGCATCAAGAAACTAGTGTCAGCGGGTGATTGGAGCATATGGTTGGCGGCCATACGCCAATCACGCCATTGACCACAGAGAGTATTTTAGGACAGTGTCCCTGGATCCACAAGGTTTTCCAGACCATGCGATCTCACTAAGACCACTGACCTCACTCCCTTTTCATTTCCCTTAGACACGATTAACCGCCAGGACCAAAAACTCAGACAAACCTCAACATACTTTGGTAACTTGAGTCCTGCCACGAGCTGTGCTGGCCAGGCACCTTACTCGTAGCCAAGACGTCAAGTCCCGAAAACCTTAAATCAAGTATACCGTGACTCTATCCCGAAGAAAAACGATCCAAGAGAGCAAACCTTGCCCTTTGATACCATTTTGTCACGAACCAGGCCGGGTCGTCATCCGACCCGGCACCCGACCCGGTCCGCGGCAAGACCCGAAGGGCGTTCCCGATCCCCACGGGCTGGCACAAGTGCCCGGGTATCAAAACTAACACAGGGGAACGATTTTACCCAAAATAAAAGACAGAAATACAACTAACCAGATAAATAAACTGAAATTAGAAATAGACAACAGAACATGCCTTTAAACTATGAACAAGTTTAAAGTCTACAACTTGATGCAATAACTAAAAATAAAAGACAACAGCAGAAACTAAAGCTTATGCTCAAACCTCCCGGCAGAAGAGAGGCCACATCAACACCATTCTGCATGAGAAGACCAACCACAACATGGACCACTATCACTGAGCACGACGCACAACCTGGAATACACAGAAACAAGGTCTACATACACCCAAAGGTGTATGTAGGGTGTGAGCCAAAAGCCCAATAGGACGTCACCCAAAAGAAAGGTTCCATGCCACAACATCAAAAAGGCAATTTAATATGTCTATTCAAAAGTTTAATTTAAAAAAAATTCTTTTAAAGAAAACATTTACAAGCTAAATGATAAAAGAAAAACATTAAAAAGAACTCATTTGACAAACACGATTTTTAAAGGGGAAAAGAAATGTTCAATATGGGAACACACACACACATCCTCACACACACACACACATACTCACACACACACACATACTCAAGTGGTCTTCCATATGCCGACGGAAGGCACCATGCCAAAGATGGTAGAGCACTACGGGTAAAATCCCCTAAGGTTCATCTAGCTCGAGTGGGAGCCTAGAAACCTCGTGTCTCGGTGAAACGTGGCTTAGAAGGCCACGACCCTCAGAAAACGTGGCTTAGAAGGCCACGACCCTCAGAACACGTGGCTTAGAAGGCCACGACCCTCAGATATCATGTTTAGTTAGTGTTGCAATCGTCAATCCAGCTAAGTGAAACAGGGACGACACCCATCCGGTTCACTAGCGCACTAGTTCTAGTCCGCCCTCCTAGATACCCAGGGTTTTCCCTTGTGCTCAAACAAGTTTCACATTCACATAGTATATCTTTCTCATATCGCAGGCCAAACAAGATATTGCACACAAAAGTCACCATTTCCACACCCAAACAACATTTCAAAACTCACGCACGCCAAAAATACCTTTCTAAAAATATAATTGTCATTACCTAATCATTTCGCAAAAACCCCTTTAATCATTTCGCAAAAACCCCTTTTGGAAACACTCAAACAAGAGCTTAAACAATTTTCAAAACTTAGAAAGCATTATTTTTAATAACACAACAAGGACTGACACAAATAAACACACCCAGTTACAAAGAAGGGAGTCGTTCAAACCCCATGCTTAATAATTTGTCCTTAAAACTAGTTCCACACCAACTACACAATTATCTGAACCATCTGCACCTCTTGTAAAACACCAAAAACCGCTTTGAAGAAGCCATCATTGTTTGCAAGGCATCATAAAAAAAACAACAACAAAACCAAGACAACAGGCTTAAGATGATTCTCTACACATTTAAAATCCAAATTTAGACACACAAAACTCAATTACCCTTAAAAACTAAGTTTGCACCAACCAAACATCACCTAGAACCCAACTTGAAAACCTTGCACCAAAACAACACATATTTTTAGGTTCAAAGACCACTTTAGAATCAATTTCACACTCACTTATTCTAAAACCACAATTGCACCATATAATCAATTAATTTAAACAATTTTTTGGACTTACCCCAATAAGGTCAAATAAATAAATTAAAAAAAAAACATGATCATTATAAAAAAAAATGAGATTTTCATTACGCACCAATGTCAAACAAATTTTAAAACGCCTTTCGCACAACCTATTAAACCCAATAAATCACTCATACAACAACACGCATATAGACGACAAACACATACTATTTCGGAAACCCAATTTTCATCAAACGAACACGCCAACACATTATAAAAAAAATAGGTTGCACCACACAATTAATTCATAGAAAATTTTAAATTAAACTAAACAAACAAATTAAATTATCTAAATGATGTAAAGGCATGGAACCACCTACCTCGACATCGCAGACTTCACAACCGTGGTGCGTAACGACCGCCACACATCAACCGCAACTCAAACAAAACCAAAACTGATCCTAAACAAACAATTGAACCAAAACATCAATAATTAAATCAGAAATTCGTTGAATTCTTCAACCACACCTAATGCGCACCATAAACGAACCAATGGTGAACCATAAATCATGAAATTGAAGCAAAATCGATTCGAAAAACTAACCGCACTCAACCATCATTGAACAACAAGCAGTCAAATAAAATTGCACTTACAGTAGGGGGTGCGGGAGGTCGACCGAAGGTCGAAGGAGGCTGCTGGAGTTGCACGAGGAGGTGCAGGGATGTTGTCCGACACCGCGAAGGGATGCGGGGCGGTTGTCCGAAATCTCAAAGGGGTGTCGGCCGGAATTCTTCTGAACAAAGCAGGGGGCGGTTTCAAGTTTGTCGCAGGGTGGTGCGGGCCGGGTGGAGTTGGGCAGGCGGATGGGGGAGGAGCCGGCGGCTTCGTCGGAGGGGTGTGCCGCGCCGGAGATAGGCTGGACGTGGGAGGAGGCCAAGGCGACGTCGGCTGGTAAAGAGGCCGGCGATGGTGCGTCGCCAAATGGAGCATGTGGGAGCGGCTTGGGCAGGCGAGTTGCTGAAGGTGGAGAGTGTTGGTCGGCCGAGGGCTGGGTGCGATGCGGAGGGCTGGTGCGACGTGGAGGGGAATCGCGCAAGGGGGAGGGAAGCCGGCTGCCATGGGAGAGGGGAGTTCAGCGCGACCAGAATCAGGAAGAAGAGGGGTGCGGCGCGAGGGATAGGGGAGAAGGTGAGTAGGGGGGGTCCGAACCCTAGCCAGAAAAAGAAAAAAAAAATAAAATAAAATAAAAGTAAAACAAATAAATAAAATGAAATTAATAATAACAATAATAAAATTAACAAAACAAAATAATTGTAATAACTAAAATAGAAAGAATAATAATAATATTATCAAATAAAAAAAACAATTATCATTACTAGAAAAAAAAAATAAATTAACTTTAATTGTATCTGACTCTTATTATTTTATTTTCTTCATTATTAATTCGTTCCATTTGATTAATTAGACATCGATAGATCACCCAGTATACCAGGAGAGGCCGCGCGGTTTCAGAAACGTGCCCCGCCCGAGGCCGCGCAGTCTCAATTTTTTTATTGTAATTTCATTTTAATATTCGTCGCATAAGCACAACTGCCTTGAACATCGGGAAGGGCGTGCAACGAGCATGGTGAGGTCACGCGGCGACCCATGCGAGGTCGCGCAGCTTCAACCACAGTGCATTGGATGCAACCAAGGGAAAACATCAGTTTTTAAATATATACTCAAGGAAATTTTAATTCGGACCTTAACCCAAACCACCCAATTCCCAATGAAAGTAATAAAATAAATAATATAAAAAAAATGACGGGTGTGACAGGGGATGCCACAGGTCAACTATACCATCTTGTTTCTCAAATATGGAGAAAGATTTATGTCTAGATGGGGACTTTAAACATTGTGATACATGAGAGGAAACCCATGATATTCTTATTTCTTATTTTTTTCATTAAATAATGGATTCTCCCTTGATTTTTTTATCTCAATGATATTCTAAACCAAAAAAAAATATATTTTCTGAAGGATGTACTAACTCATTCTATGATAATTTTTTTGGATGTGGATGGGTATAATGATATATAGATGAAGCTGTTTTAACATAGGTGGATTAATGATACAATGTGTTCAAGTAGCAGGTCAAGTGATAATGATAATTGGACAGAGTCAGTTGTAATATTTTTTATACAAGTTGAAGAGTGATTTTTAACTGTAATTCCAAAAGGATCATCTAGTTGAGAATAATAGATAAAACATTCATCCTCTAACAATCAAGTTAATTTCAAATTTTTATCCTTATCATATAACACCTTGAGATTTTAATAGAGGAACATCTTGTAAGATAGAGTTTATGACACATAACCCAAAGATACATTGAAAATGTATCACCCTAATAATATATATCCTATTTTGTTTTAAAAAATTTCAATCTCTTTCATAGCTTGCAATGCAAAAAAACCAGGTTTGAATAAAACATGACACTATTAATATATTATTATTTAATAGATACCATTATAATATATCCATTGAGATGGATGTTATGAATAATAAAAAACAAATTATTAAAATTTCATGGTTTACACATTTAAAAAAATAAAATATATTTTTATATATTTACTAAAATATAAAATAAGAATCATTTGAATGAAAAAGAAATGTTTTTATAACATAATTTTTCTAATAGATGTTTTATTTGGGATTTTATGATATTTTTAAAATAAATTTTAACAACTTTTAGGAAATTAATTTTAAAAATCAAAGTACATTTTTTATATTTCCGTGTAAAAATAATATTTGGTAAAACTGTTGGGATTTTTCATAAAATATTAATTTTTAAATGAATATTGGAAATATTGATTATTATTGAATACTACCTTTTAGTTTAAATTATCTAAAAAGTTAAAGTATATTTTAATCTAGTTTTAATGTAAAAATTATCCAATAATATTAATATTTATCTAATTTAGTTCATTTTAATCAATTTCATATTGAATTTGGATATTAAAAGAATCTATACTTATGAGAATTTTCACTTTATACAAACTGATATTTCATCATGTGTGTGGTTTAATTTTAACTTGAATTCTTCCACTTATGTGAATTTAATTTGGAAAAATAGATTCCATATTTTGGATATGAAAAATATATTTTATCTAATAAGTTCAACTGTTTTTTTTTACCAGAATGAAAAGAGAAAATAGTAAAAATTAATTTTCATTTTTAAGGTACTAATGGGTTTACTGAGGATTAATCTAAGAATACAAAGGTAAAAATGACTTAAAACTTATCCCACAACCATTTAATGGACATATTTATAGTAAATAATATCAATGGTTCTATAATGACTCATTTGGATGTTTTTTATCATGTTATAGACATGAGTTTCACATTATCTTTTAAAAAATTCAATGTGTGTCCTCTTCCCCACATATAAAAGGCCACACCCCACACTCCCATCTTCAAAAATCCTATACCATTTTGTTCATCCAATCCATTACAAAATCACTACTATAATTACATCCCCAAATTATAGATTCCTTATTTTAATTATGAATATCTCCTTATAAGTATTTAAATAGAATCCTATAATGGCTCCATGAAGATGAGGTAAAATTTATAAATGTATGTATTTTTTTTCTTCTTTCTCATCATCTTTCAACCCATATTAAACATTGATAATATTTTAATGCTAGTATATCTAATAAACTGAGAAGTTATTAAGCTAATTACATAACCAATATCCATCTCCACTTACATCAAATTAGAAAAGAAATTGTTGATCATGTGTACGGCGGGAAATCGCCTCACGAATTGATATAAGCATGGATTTAAAATAATTATCTAATAGTTATGAAATTATTATCCTTACAAAATTATTATAGAAAATATATTTTCTTACTTTCCATTATTTTTGGGACATTATTACATCACACTACTGTATGATAGACTACCACGTCATAAAATAATATGATTTATTTTTTCCTCATGCTTTAATGAAATGTATTATGGTCAAAGGTATTCAATATATGTCATATTTATTATATAAAAATACTTATATAATTATAATATATCATATAATTTCTTACCTTTAAATCCATTGGAAAATAATAACATCACCTGTGCGTATGTGTGGTCTACCACCTTAATATGATAATGTGAATTTTGTTAATGTATTTTCATATAGGTTTTCAAAAGGTTATATTATATTAATTTAAATTATATATATTAATGAAATAATTTTTTATAAAGGTGAATAAATATTTATTTTACTTTTCTTCTATCCATCAAGAAAAATGGAAACAACATTCATTCATACATATGACCTATTATCACTATGAACTACGTAATCTATTTTCTATCTCTAACATTAAAATATTTCTATTTATGAATATATTATAAATATAAATTATATTTATATCATTATTAAAACTATAGATATGATGTGATAAGGATAAAATTGAAAGGACCAAAATTAAAAAATCTAAACATATATGAAAAAAGAAGTAATTATCACCTGAAATAATGATTTTAATAAGGAATTATTAATGATCAGGTGATATAATACTACTAATAAGTCATACATAGTATAATATATATTTTCATGGTTCTTTAATATACATATAATAAACATATATGTACCATATAGGAGTTCTGGAGACATTTGAAGGAAGTCAAACATAGAGTATGGGTTTTCTCGTCTCACTTTTACATCTATGTGACATACACCATATTCACAACTTATTCCATTCTTTGGACAATATAATACACCTTTTGATATGTTATTTCATTAATATATTCATATTAATGGTATTTAAATTTTCATTTGATGTAATTTATTTTGTGGGGCTTATGATTGAAAAGTTACAAAATAGGTAAGGGTTTATTTCACAATCTCATCATTATTCGTGATTGTTTTTATTTCAGTATCCCTTAGGAGAATAATTTGATATTTATATCATAAAATAAGTATATTTTATTATAATATAATTATTAATAAACATTTTAGATTAATGGTTACATTTTTCTTCACTTTGGTTATTAAAACAATTGAGAAAATGTTTTAAGAGAATCTTAATCTTTTTCTCTCTTCGGTCAAAACACATTTCTCCAATAAACAATGTTTCCTAAAAAAAATTTAATTTATTTTTTAAATTATCAAAATGATTTATTAAAATAAATTTTTCCATGTTTATATTTTTAAAATTTTTTTGAAAGGACTTATCGTATCATTTTCCAAATAAGCCTCATTAGTCTTTTATTGAAAGTGTGAAAGAAATATTTTTTTACTGTGTAATAAATCAATAAAATTTTCCATAATCCTAACAAATCAGGTTTTTAAATATTATATTATTTGTTTATAATTTTAATTTCAAATAAAACTATTTTTTAACTTTTATTTTTAAAGGTTTATTATTAAATTAAAAAGATTATTTTCACCACAAATATTTTAGGTTATTTTGATGATATCTATATCCATCAATGACATAGAACCTTTATTGATGTTATAATACACTATGGATATATTGTAGTGATATCTTCCTTATTATTTTTTTTAATTTTTTATCATCACTTTGATAGAGGACATACAATTTTATAAATATACACTATATTACTCTTGGTGCATTATTTTTTTATTTAATAGAGGAAACTGTTAACATTTATTATTTTAGTTTTTCAATTATAATGTTTATATTTATTATATTTCACCAATTAAATATGTGGAATGAATTGGATTGAGTGTGATGGGGGTGAAACGTTATAGGTTTCCCCTCAATGCATCGACAGGTCTCATGAGAAAAATTATTTCCCCTCCATATTTATTATGCTTATTTATTCATGATAGCATCTATTGTATGTTTACCCATACTGAGCATCTAAGTTCACCCCTTTCTTTGTTTTATTTTCACACAAGATAACCACAAGAGTTTTATGATTGATATTAATTGATAAAATATATTGAATAATGGAGTTCTCAATGAAAACCAATTATTTATTTCATGTTTTTAATTGTAATTTTAATTTCAACTATGTATCTAGGTTACCATTACTTATAAAATTTTCACACCATCATGATTTGATTCCTTGTATCTATTTTCATTTTAATAATATATTAATCGTATCATGATAATTCAATTTAGGTTCATTATGTTTGTTATCATATAATGTTTAGTAGAAACCTTGGGGACTATATTTAGAGATCATAGATTAGGGAATATTACCATATAATAGACATTGAAGATATTTATATAAGAATGTAATAATTTTTTGGTAAGTTAAAAACTAAAGTTATATAATAATAATATATCGTTTTCTAGATAATATAAGGGTATGGGGTTCCAGAACATATATACCTAGGTTTAATAACTCTGAAAAGGCCATATCAATATTAACCAGAGAATTACCGTTTACACAATAACAAACCTTATTGTGAATCTCCTAATAATAATTTTTTTTTAATTTTTAAAAAACTTGCTTAGGTTATGTTTGAAACCTAACATGGATTCCAACCCATGACTTGAAACAACATAATATTCCAAATTTCAAACCGCAAACACAAATTTCAATCCACAAAAATTAAATTTCAAATTTCAAACTTCTAAATTCAAAATTCAATGATCTTCAAAATTGAAAAACTATCACAATAATCCTTAACATGTTGAGATATATGAAAAAATACATGCGGCTAGTAAGGTAAATTCAAATTTTTGTCAATGTTTACATTGAAATACCACTGATACCAAACCATGCACCGTCGAAATATTACCAATCTCATCACCAATGAAAAAACAACATCCCTTTGTATAAGAAGCATCAATGTCCCTGAGAGGACCAACCAGAAAACAAAAACATCACCAAAATGAAACATCAAGAAGCCAAGGTAACCAATTTCACCATATTTAGGAGAATATCATTGCTAAACCACCATTGGGAGAACAGAAAAGGTGAACTAGAATGGTAATATTATATCAACACCCACTAGTGACAATCCTGCCTGCCCAATAAAGAAAACCATAACCAAGTAACAATAAATCATATGGATACCATATGAATAATAAAATAGTATATGTTCACCACACACCAAGAAACCAAATCAAAATATAGGGATAAAAACAACACAGAACACACCATTGACGACACATGGACTACCAGTATAAACCCAAAACCACCATTAGCACCTTATTTCTGGAAGATGTTTGGGTTAAAATAATTAGTTTTTGAAATAAAGATAATATTAATGGATAATGAGCCTATGATATAGAAAAAATTAGTCGAAAAGACCGAAAGCATCCAGGAAAAAATATGGAATGCATTGACCGCCACCACGACCTACACATTCACAATCCAACAGATCACCATCATGTGAAATTGAAATGGGGTTTAAAATGATGTTTCTAGGAAATATGAGTAGAGTTTGAAGTGACCAAGAACCTTGAAATATAAATAATAACACAAAATGGCCAGAAAAATTAGTGGTGGAACCAAAAAAAATTAGAAGATGGACACGCTAAAGGATGATCCTAAGTGGAAGACAACTCACTGTGAGAAGAATAACCAAAATAAAATGATGACATGGATAGGGAGGACCCCTATCCAAGGGGGTGAGATATCTGGAATTTGGGTTTTATGTCTTTTTTTACACCTAGTTTGGCCCTTTTAGAGGATTTTCTTTTCATAATTCATATTTTATTTACAAACAATTATAAAGTGATTGAAAATATTTTTATTATTTGAAAACATTCCCAAAAAAACCATGACTATGATTTTGATATTATATGTGAATAATTTTTAAAATTAATGTTAAGTATTTCAAAAGTATTGAAATTATAAATTATTGTTAACAATGTTATGGCCAAATCTATTGTGTTCCAATATTCATAAATTTTTCTTAGTAGATGTAAGAGAAAATGTATCGATGTACTTACACCATATAGGGATTTACCTATTCTGAATGATAATTAAGATGGATTTAGAGTTGTAGACAGAACTGTTTAAATTTTTACCATATTGTTGCAACTCACTCAGGTGACAATCAATAACCTTTCCCATTTGAAGTATCCTACTAATCCACCATACAATGTAACAATGATAGACTGATTCACATGTTAAGAACCCCCAATATTCAATGGGATTGAAAATCCATTTCTGACATAGCAATGGAAATGGTACTTAGATAAGATATTTCTCCCTTTGTGTGGAAATGCAATGGAGAAAGTTATCAGGATAGTTTATTGTCTTTGTTGAGATGTGGATAAATGGTGTTCATTGATTCCAAAAAACTAAGGATGAATATGAAATAAAAAACATGGAATGGAATGATTTTAAGGTACTCTTCTTGGAAAATTATTTTCCTCATGATTAGTGAAAAAATATGGAGAGACAATTCCTTAATCTATGAAAAAATAAATTTGAATGTGTTTCTAAGTATGAATACAGCATTACATTTATATAATAACATGCTACTGACTACATACATAATATAAATAGAAATATTGATAATTTATTTAATAGTATTAAGTGAATTATTCAATGGGAACTACTCTCCAAAACATTCTCATCATCATAGGGAACAATTTAATATAGATAAAAGATAAAGAAATAATCCTCATTGTATTATGACTTCAAAGGGAAGTAGGATAAGAAGAAGACTACTAGGTAAAATATTGATAAATAGAAGAAGTTAACAAGGTATTTTACACTATGAGGTAATTGTTGAAAGAAACCTACAAATTAATTTGTTGAATAGAATTCAATTTTTATTTAAGTGTGGAGTGAAATTTCACCATTCTAATCATTTAAATGTCAAGAATGAATATTTATATTGTCCAGCTATTAAACTGTTTAGATATAGAGAAAAATACAAATGAATTATCCAAGATTAAAAGGAATATACATTGAATAAGATAAGGGATAAATTTTAAATTAATGATATTATTAAAGATGAAGTGGGATGATTAATGTGCTTGTGTTTCGAATAATGATTTGGGTAATATGAATATTATTATAAATGAAATTCTGGTTATTAGAATTATGAAATTTATAATGATTGAAATTTAATACTTTTTGTTTATGTTTTTCATACCATATATTGAGTGGTACCTGTAGTGAACCCAAATCTAGAAACAAAAGGCTAGTATCTAAATTAATACATTTGAAATAGATAAAATTTATCAAATGACTATGGACCAAATAATTTATTAGTATTGGAAAAATAGATGAATTATTTAATCTCACTATACAATTGAAAACATACAACACCTAATGAGTTTTATTATAGAAATTTGTTATTCCTCATAGAGTATCTCTTCATATCAATCACAAAACACATTATGGAATCATGGGGAAAATAAAACGTTGTAAATGGGTGAGAATAAATGATTAGTAAGGGTAAGAATATAATAAAAGATATGAATAAAAAAGATTTAATAAATATGGAATGTTAAGGATCTAAAACACATGCCATTTAATCAATATCAGGAGAAAAATATGGCATGAATAAATCATGGTCAAATAATTCTATATAAATACTCATATGATCTTGAATTAGAGCCAAAGATATTATAAATTATCTAATAATCACATGGAATATAAATGATTGAATTTATAATGGTGTATTCCATAATTATGTACATATTAAATATATTATCAAAGACTCATGTAAAAACTTCTTTACCATCAATGAATTTTTCATGATATGATATATAAATGGGTAAGGCCTTATAAAGACACCTAAGCTAATTTATCTCATTATACCTACAAATGAATCTACGGGGTATGTAATTTCATGACCAACCCATAACATAATAACTCCAATGCATTAATCATATTAATGGGTGAAACCTAATCAACCTAACCATTTTTATTGAAAAACAATTCCACAAAATGTTGATACATCCCCAAATAAAAGACCTATAAACCATCTAGAGTAATATGTTGAACGGTAATAAAGTTTCAAATTCCCAGTAAAACTAATCATAAAGCAAATAATTAAATAGTAAGCATGGTATCAATAAATCATATCCTTAATCTATTATAAGTAGAATAATGTGTTCGAGTCATTGATGAAAAAAAAATCCGTAATATTTCATTAAAATATTTTTTTGGAAAATAAAAATTTCACTTTGAAAATATTTTCAAAATTAGATGGTCAAAATATATTTTAAAAATAATTTCCAATGATAATAACCATTAAAAATTTTAATTTTAATCTTGATAAAATTGTTTGGTCATGACAAAAGAAAATTATGTTCAGGACATACATGTTAAAAAAAATATTTCTTTTAAAAGTTTTGTAAAATCCAAATTTGAATTTTTTTGAAAATAAATATGTTTATTTTAAATATTATATGAAAATAGTTAAAATTGGTAAAAATTTAATTAATAAATTATTTTAAAAAATTTAAAATATTTTTCTAAATAAATTTTTAGAAAACATGTATTTTGATGATAATTTCTTTTCGGTCGAAGAGAGAAATAAATTCAAATTATCTTATAAATGTTTTATCAATAATTTTAAGTACCAAAGAGTTTAAAATGGTACTATTTTAATAAAAAAACATGAATAACTAGATTCTATGGAAAGGAGTTATTTTTAATATAATATGTTCCCACAAAAGTGACACAAACAAAAATATTCTTAAATAATGATGTGATTGTAAAATAGGCCATTATAACTTTGGTAAAATTTTAATCATAATCCCCATGAAATGAATAAAATTAAATAAATGTTTAAATACCCTTAAGAAAAATATATTAATTATGAAAATATCAAAATGGGAATTATATTCAATATATAAATAAATAACTAGTGATTATGGCATATATCTCATGATAGTAAAAGTGAGATGATAAATACTTAACTCTTGTTCAGATTTCTTATTTTGTGTCTAATCCTTATATATAATAAATATAAGTCTATTAAAAATATATTAAAACCATAATAATATATCTCATACCATATTTTATTTACTTATCATCTTCAATCACTTTTTTATTAGCAATTCGTTGTTAAAATCATTGTTTCTCGTGATAATTTTGTTACCCTTCATGTATGTTATGATTCTGTAATTTTGGTACTTTTAATTTATTCATGGTTATATCATATAATTAATTATAACCATGATATAAATATCATATATATTCATTTTATATTATTTCATATTAATCTACACAATGTAGTGATAAAAATTTCATTATATCATTCATAGAGATGGTTGTACATACATACATATTAATGCTATATTAATTTGCCTTGATAGGAGGAACAAAAGTAACATAAACATTATTTAAACATTATAACATCATTATTTTATTTATATATATTTCATATTAATAAAAATAATCCTTATTACAATCCATGTATAAATAAAATAAAAAATATTTCAAATCGTTGTATGGAGCCATTAGTCTACACGTACGAATGAGCGAGGTCATTATTTTCCAATGGAATAGAAGGCCAGAAGTTAGATTTGATATTGGATTTATATAATTATTTTTAGATATTAAATATCTCATATATTCATTAAATATTATCCTAAATACATTCTATGTAAATTATAAGTAAAAAATGAATCAAATCACTTCATGAGGTGGTAGTTCATTATACACACGATCAACATTATCATATCACTTATGGAATGGAAATTAATATGATATATATGGAATGATAATTAAATTTGTACAGTAATATCATAAATATCATATAAATTTGTTTAATATGGCATTAAATCCATTCTTGAAAGGTGGTTATAGAAAATGAACTCTATAGGTTTGTGAGGCGGTAGTCCATCCAACACACAATTGACAGTTTTGTTTTCCCATTTGATTGATGTGGCGATGTATATTGGTTATTCCATTAAAATAATGGTATATAATCATATGGGATACAATGGAATTATTATTTTTGGAATAGTTCTAAACTATTATAAGGCGTTATATGAAGAGGAAAAATGAAAATTCCTAGTTAAAATGGGTGATAGACAAGTTGGTTTATCATTTTAACCTGTATATTTTTTTTGTATTAACCCCTAAGAAGCCCATTTTTACCTTAATCATGGTAATTAATTTTTAATATTTTTACTATTTATAAAAATACAAAATTATGTTCACCTTATTAGATAATAAAAATTATTCTGATTCAAAATATGGAATCCATTTTTTTAAATTTAGTTCACATAAGTGGAAGAGTGAAATTCTTAATTATACCACCAGAAACGATAAAAAAGTGGCTTTCCAAAGAGAAAATTAACATAATTATACAATGTAACACTACAAGATTCCATGATACCCTTCTTTTTAAATAATTCAATAGCTTCCACCGCACACATCATTGTGTTCAAGCACATCATGACCTATCAAATTAGCCATCTAAAAAGTATATACAAATAGTAATAACGAAATTATAAAATTTATAATTTTTTAAAAAATAGGCTTCACTTTTAAATTGATAACATCAAAATTATCTAAATGTTAATTTTTTTTATTATTCTGAAAATATTCAATTAATATGAATAATGAAAAATATTGTACTGTCATTAAAAACTTATTTTTTTTATTTAAATAATTAGTTTACTATAAATTGATTTTAAATTAACAATTGATAAATAATAAATATATTAATCCAATATATTTAACTGAATCCAATTTATAATATATTTATATATAAAAAATATTGAACTTTTGAACAACTCTTTTACCCTTCTAGCCACATCTATGGGATTTGCATTAAACCTAATTTTACCACTTCTATGAATTGAATTTCGAATAATTTAAACAAATGGATAAAATCATTAGGAAAAATTTGGCCTAATAGGATCAATATATTTTTTTTAATAGTAACATTTTGATGTTATTTACCATGGTTAAAAGTAAATAGGGTAATTAAAGGTAAAAAATGAAATTATAATAATGTAATATTACCTAGAAACATTTCCTAATTTCATTGGATAAGTGTTTTTTTACCAAAATCAACCTTAGGTCCAAAATATGATCCTTTTTAAGAATATTTTATTATATTAATACATCTATTATATTTTATCAAGAGGAGTAAAAAATTTCATTTTCAAATTTTAATAATAATATAATTTTTAATATGAGGATATATAAGTGATATGGATGTCTCTAAATATATATAAATATATGAAATGTTTATAAACATAGTGTTAATTTATTTTATAATTTTTGGAAATAAATAATTAAATTGAATCATGAAACAATAGTGATGCAGTAATTGAATTATTAAATAATGAATAAATTAAATGATATTAAAAATATTAAAATAAATGTAATTTTAATTACGTAATGACATGCAAGAAAGTTATATATAATATGGATATGTTACTAATGTATTGAATGTATTTTTTATATTTTGTCATGTTGTTTGGATATTTTTAAAAATTATAATATTGAATAGTATCAAAATTGACGTAAATGATACTTTAAAATAAATAAAATTCTATTAAATGTAATAAAATTAATAAAAATCACATAATTAGAAACCTAAATACTATATTTTTAGATATTTATTAAATGATCAAATTGAGGTTTCTTGAAGTTTATAGAAACTATATTATCCCTATATGATAAAAATAAAAGTAAACATGGTATCAGTTAAACTATTTAACTAAAGGTTCAATCCAAGATATAAGGGTAATTTTGTGAAATAAACATGTCTAAAAATCATTTTTTGAAGTTATTTCTACCTATAATAATATTATCATATAAATAACTTTCTTTGAAGGTATTTGAAACTAAACATCAATTTAAAATACTCTAATAGTTTCTGAGATTCCAAAAGTACCCCTCCCCTCTCTTATACAAGAAAACATATTTTTCTCTTCTATTCACACCTCTAAAGCACTTTGAAAAGTCCGGACGCTACCCATGTCTCCTCAAAACTTCTCTAAATTCAACCTAGAGGCAATAAATAGGGAAAAAATCTATCCTAAAGAGTTATTTTGTGGAAATAAAAATGAGATTCTTAAAGAAGCGGTAATTGTTTTACCAATTCCATTCAATTTATTTTCTTATTATCCATACTCTTCCTATGTTGTATCCTTGCCAAAATAATAAATACAGTATCATATACATTCTGATATGTTATTATAATTTTTCAAGAACCATATTCCTCCATTTATCCATCCTAAAAATAATAATATCATCATGCATTCGTACGTACAACTTACTGTGTTTACATCGTTTTATAATTTTTTATTAAACAATACATTATTTAGATGGGTATAATGATGATTATAATGAATATAACATTATAAATATTCTGTATAATTAATATACCATCCAATTGCATACCATTTAACCATCAAGGAAATGATATCATCACTCATGCGTACGTATGGCCTACAGTCTCCCTGACGTAGTGAGATTCACTCTCCACATTAACCATTTAATAATGATAATAGCATTTATAATATTAGTAGATATAATATTTATGAACATAATATGATTTTTATATGAAAAAATACATCCTATTAAAAAATAACATGACATACACAACAAAATATGTTAAGAAAACGAATTATTTTACACTCTAAATAATGGTAATACTGAAATATTATTAACAAAATGATATAAGAGGATCGTATATGATTTCATAAATGTGGATATGGTTCTAGGATAATTTAATAACATGTTTTAACCATTATAATAGTATTTAAATCCCCCTCAACTAAAGAAAAGTATAAGGTATTTGTTAATTTCACAACCCAATAATTATATGAGGTTGTTTATATGTAAGTATCTACTATGAAATCATTATCAACAACATCCATGTTTCTTAAAATTTATTTCAAAATATTATCAAAATTTTTTTAAATTTATTTTTACACATGTTTAACTTTTTATAATTTCTTTTTGTAAGGAATCATTTCGTCTTTTTTCAAATGAGTCACTTTATGAACTTTCTGACATATTAATAAACAATTGTTTTTAAAACTTATACAGAGCGGGTGACAATTTCAACCACCATGACACCTTAACATTTGTAATCTTCCCTTACTATATTAAAAGTTTATTTCCAAAATAAATTTTTTTTATAGTTTTGTTGATTTTAAATGATTTCAATGTAAAAATAGATATTTTTCTCAAAAATTTGTATTGATTTTATTAGATTATTTTCATCTATTTCAACATCCTTTGTTCTATTCTATTATTAATTGAGGTTTAGTTATTATGATACAATATTCCATATTTTTTTGAAGGGTTTTTGATATATCTAACTTTGGATGTGATATTTTGATAATGTTCAAGGTTTATGGATTATATATAAACATTATGTATGTTAGTTTAAATATATTTTCTTGTGTTATATTTACTCCTTTTAGCAGAGGAATGAATTAGACTTACTAAGTGAAATTTTTGGTCTTCTATAGCCTATCGATGTATCGGTAGGTATCATGAGACAATCTAGTGTCTTCGCATGAGGCCTTGATAGTATGTTTATGTATGGTTTGGGCATGAGGACTTGAAAATATGGTTATGATGTATGATATTATGAATTTCCACATTATGAGATTAGTTATTGATATTGCCTTTGATTATTAGACATGTATAATATAAATATGAATTTTTAAATGGAATTATTTGATTTATATATGCCATAAAATGCTGAATATTCTGTTTAAAAGGCTTCGATTTCAGATTTATACCTCCCCTTTAAAGTTTATTCTTATTTATGAGAGCTTCTGCTATATTTTTTATCCTTACCGATCATCTAATCTCACACATTTCTTATGTTTCATTTTTCCCCAAGATGTAAAGATGTATAGTATGACTGACCTATAGGGAAAGTCATTGGAAAATAAATGTTTTCAAATGTGATACTATGTTGTTTTTTTATTTTATTATATAATGTTAATATTGTGTTTTTATCTTGTTTTATTAAGGATACAAAATTGATGGGCCCTTCAGGATTCAATTTCATATGATCATGCTGATGTAATAAAACAATTCACTAACTCGGGGTAACTGGTTTCAGGGAATTATAGTTTGTATCAAATTAACTTTAGTACAAACCTTAGAAAAATATTATGAAAAACCGTGATTAAGGATTATTACCATAAGATAGAATTTGAGGATAAGTATATAAGAACATCCTAAATTTTTTTAATGTATGTATTATGTGGGTATTCCATGAAAATAAATCCATATCTCAATACTATAAGAAAACATGGTTCTTTAATATATGTACATAGTATTAATTACTTCGAGAAAGGTGTTCCAGTCTTGAATCAGGGTAACCTGGTACATGACAACATGCCTTACTATGTACCATGTTTTACTCTCATGGGGGATATTCTTTGGATGCTTCACATTTTCATTACAAAATATTATGAAGTATTTTTGAGTAAATATGTCCCCAAAAATCATTTTTATAATTATGAATTAGATATGCATTAAATTTCAAATTTATGTTAATTATTTTACTTGATTGGAATTATGCATCATAATTCCTAACATAATATAATTTATTTCATTGCTTAGAATTGGTTCTTAGTAGAATAACCATAAATTGTATCAATGAACATAATACATGTATGGATTTAACTCATATATAATACAATGATAGTGTTTCTAGTGATAAAAATATCGATAAAAACTTATAACTATATTAGGATAGGTGACTCTGGTTATCAATAATAACCTTACCTATATGGAGCATTATAATCAACAATGCAGAGGATCAATGTTGTACCACTTCATGAGGAAACAACCCCCAAATTAAATAGGAAGAAATCCTTTTTCAGCTGAGAAGTGGGTAAGTTTCTTTTAAAAAAAACATTTCTTTAATGTGGGAGCAATGAAATAGAAATAATTTTATGGATTTCTATCATATATCAGGACAAGAAGATCAATGGTGGCCATTAATTTGAAATAAAAAGGAGGATGAATAGGTCGCAAACATGGAATGGTGGGAATTTAAATAACTCTTCCTAGATAAATAATTTCCTTTTGATATACAAGAATATATTGGGAGGATATTTTTGCGTATGAGGTAGAAGAGGGATGATAATGTTTCAAAGTATCATGATTACATCAAAAGGTTAACAAATAATATTGCAAAATACATACGTAACCCAAGATGTTAGATTTATTAATTCTTTTACGAGTTAAAACCATTAATATAATAGGTACTAGTCTCACAATCTGTATTATTTTAGAAATATAAAGCCTCATGTGCTATCAATATAAAAGAGGAATTATCTAGGTCTTATGAATTAAGAGTAAAGAAATAGAAGAATATGATTGTTTAAAACTCTGTAAAAGGAAGTATGGTGATGTAGGGAAAAGTTGAATTTCAACCCTATAGTAACTATGGGAATAAACACATTGGTACTTTTCTAAATAGGATGGTATTTGGTTACAAGTGTGGAGAAAAAGGCCTCTAAGAGTATAACAATTAGGGAATAAAATAATCTACCAATGTTCAATTCTATAACTGTAATTTGATGGAAATTTATGAAAATGAATATCTTAAGCATCCAAGAAACATTCCTAAGAAAATGCTAAGGGAGGAAGTCCATGATTCTGTGATCTAAACTGCTGAGGGTGAAGAATCTAAAAATGTGGTGGCAGGTACTTTAATCATTTCCTCAAATTTATATAATTATTTTTTTGATTCTGTATCCTCACTTTCTTTTATATCGTCTCAGTTTTCCATGAAAATTATATATTTCCAAACCACATTAATAAGGTATTTGTTAGTAGAAACCCCTAAGGTAATTATAATTGCAAAAATGACATGTCAGGAAGTTCCCATTATGGGATATAATGGTTCTTTATCTGCTGACATTTTCATCATAACTTTGATAGACTTTGATATAATCCTTATTATGGACTATATATCTAAATATTATGTGAAAATTTATTTCATGTAGATGAATTTTTTGATTTATAAGGAAGATATAGAATCAATTATCATTATAGAAGAGAATTCATCACTTGATATTTATCATAATCTACCAACAATAGCTTTAATGAATGATATTATTGCGGTGGAAGAGTAAATAACATCTACGGATTAAGAAAAAAAATATTTAAATTGGAGATGTACCTATTATATGAGAATATATTGATGTATTTCAAGAGGATATACACAGACCTCCTCTATAGAAGAATGTTGAGTTTTCTATTGATTTAATCCCTAATGTAAGGCCAGTATCAAAAACACCATATTCAATGTCCACTATGGAATTTGTAGAGCTAAAGAAACAACTATAGGATTTAAGTAATAAGGGATTAATTTTCCCTCATTTTTCTCCATGGGGATCCCTAGTTCTTTTTATTAATAATAAATATGGGTTAATAAAGTTGTGGATTAACTATAGAGAAATATATTCTTTACATTAAATAACAAGGATCATATACCTCGCATTGATGATTTATTTCATCAACATAATGGATATCATTATTTTCTAAAGATTCACCTTTATTCTGGATATCATCAATCATGTGTAAAAAAATGATGATATTTCAAAGGAAACATTCTGAATGAGGTATGGTAATTACGAATTTATAGTAATGCCACTTGGATAGACTTATTCACCCTCTGTTTTCAAGGATTTAATCAACATAGTGTTCATGGATTATCTTGATGATTTTATATATAATTTTTTGATGATGTCATGGTATACCTTGAAATCTACAGAGAATAAGGGAACCACTTGCAGATTGTTATGAAGTCTCTTAGAAGAAATGAAGTATATTGGATTTTTAGAAACTATAAATTTTTTCTTCAATAAATTTATTTTCTTGTGTAAATTGTCTCCAAGGATGTAATATATAATGACCTTGAAAGGATAAATTCAGTATAAGAATGGACATCACTGATGAGTATAACTGATGTATAAAATTTTATTGGTTTAGTAGATTAATATCGGTGTTTCTTTCGGAATTTTTTTCGATTAGAAAACCCATCAATAAAGATCATTTATAAAGGGGTTAAATTAATTTCTATAAAAGAGACTCAAGAATTATTTGAAGAATTGAAGAGACGATTATTCAGTGTACATATCCTATCATTACCATCGATGAATGATGGTTTTGAGATTTATAGTGATTCATCAGAGAATGGAAATGGTTGTATCATTTTGTTGAATGATAAATTTATTTCTTATTCATCAAGGAAGTAAATAATTAATCAAAAAAACAATCAAACACATTATCTTGAGTTAGAAATAATAAAATTTTATCTGATGATATAGAGACACTATCTATATGGAAAAATATGTGAGATATATACTAATCATAAAAGGTTGAAATATATTTTCTCGAATAAATAACCCAATAAGAGACAATGGATATGTCTTGAGATACTGAAGGATTAATATTACACAATAAACTACCACATAGGGAAGGAAAATAAGGTGGAGGATGATTTAAGTTGGAAGAACCATGGAGTTATGACCAATATTAGAGTATAAAGGGTTTTTTTGTTCATGGATCTAGAAATAATTGATATGGGAATTATCATGTAAATTCAAACATTACTAAAATTTCAAATAGTTTCCAAACCACATTTATTGTAAAGGATAAAAAGTTCTCATACTGATGATGAGGAGTTTCCAAAAAAATTAAATCTGTGAATGATGGGAGATTTATTAACATCATATATGAAGATATAATTTTAAAACATGGGAAAAGGGATCGTTTTCCCTCTATACCTGATCTAAAAAGGGAATTATTGGATTATTCTCATATATCCAAATTCTCCATACACCCTGGTGTCACTAATTTGTATTATGATTTGGAGGAACATTTTTTGTGGGATAACATGAAGAGGGAGATTGATGATTATGTGTTGAGATGTTTAGTCTGTCAAAAATTAAAGGTTTTAAGACTACATTCTAAATGATTCATGCAACCTCTTCCTATACCTACATGAAACAGGGATGATATTATGATGTAATTTTTCATAGGTCTACCAAAGACTCCAAGAATAAATAAATTGATGTGGGATTTTTATCGTCTTACCAAATCATCACATTTTCATACTATAAGAGAAGATTTACCAGATAAACATTTATCAATACTATATATTAATGAAGTTGTAAGACAACATGGTGTACCCCTATCTGTTGTTTCTAATCATGAACCCCATTTTACCTGAAAATTCTATAAGAGTATTTAGAAGGCCATAGATACTGAGATTCATTTGAGCATTGCCTACAACCCTCAAACTGGGGGACAATCAAAATGGAATTTCCAAATTTTAGAAGACATGTTGAGATCTTGATCACATGACTTTCATGTATATGGGATTGTTATTTGTCTACAGGAGAATTTTTGGATAATAATATCTTCCATTCAAGTATTCTGATGGCACTATATGATGCATTATATGGAAGGGCATGTCGTACACTTAATTTCTGGGATGATGTTGGTGAAACAAAACAATTAGGCCCATATCTTATTGAGGAAACAACCGAAATATTAAATACTAATCAAACCCATATGAAAATAGCTCAAATTAGGAATAAAAGATATGCTGATAATAGATAGAAGGATTTGGAATATCAAGTGGGAGATCATTTTTTCTTGATGGTATCTCTATAGAAGGGTCTTACAAAATTCAATAAGAAGGGTAAATTAAGTCCCAAGTATATCAGTCCTTTTGAAATTATTAAACAAATTGTTTTTGAATCTTACTATTTGGCAATGCTGCAATGTCTCTTCAATGTTCAGGACCTGTTCCATGCATCACTATTAAGAAAATACATGTCAGAACCATCCCATGTACTATGCTACGAAGAAATAAAAATGGAAGCCAATCTATCATACTCTGAAGTGCCTATCAAAATTCTTGACATTATAGATCAAGTGTTGAGCAATCAAATAACTCTTATGGTAAAAGTTATTTAAGGAGACCATAAAATTTAAGAGGGGATATAGGATCCTGATGAAATTATGGTAATGAACCACTTGAATCTATTTATAAATTGATATTAAATAAATTTTGAGGATTAAATTATTTCAATTTGGGAATAATGTAACACTGCAAACATCCACAATACACTTCTTAAATAATTCAATAGCTTGTATTGTACGCAACACCGAGTTAGAGGGCACCATGACCGAATAACTAGTCGTTTAAAAAGTAGTTATGAACAATATTATCCAAATTATAAAATTTATAAATGTTATTTTTCAATATATACTTCCTTTTTTATTTCTAAACATTGAAATTATCTTAAGGGCAATTTTTGGTATTTTTCTGAAAAGCATCCATTTGAGAAGAATAGTAAAAAATACTAGATTTTTGTAAAAAAATGGCTTTTCATTTAAATATTTATTTTATGATAAATTTATTTTAAAGTCACAATAGAAAAATAATACATATATTAATCAAATATAGTTTATTTTAATCATTTTATAATAGAATTAGATATAAATATTTTTTGACCTTTTCAACGTCTCTTTTCCCATTTTTCTAGACACATCTTAAGGATTTTCATTAAACATAATTTTACCTCTTATGTGAATTTAATTAAAAAAAATAACATTCATGGTTGTAATAAGTATGAAAAATGTGTCTAATATGATCAAAATATGTTTTTGTGAATAATAACTTTTGGTTTTTATTTACCACGACTAAGTGTAAATATGGAAATTAAAGGTAAAAATAATATTATAATAATATAATATAACCCTAAAACATGTCTTGGTTTCATTGAATATGTTTTTTTAACCAAAATCATACATAGGTCTAAAATATTATCCTTTTTAATCCACTTGTGTTAGATTAGGAAATTTTTTATATTTTATTTAAGGAATTTTTAAAAATGTCATATTCAAATTTTAGCAATTATTTCATTTATAATATGAAGTTATATAAGGAATATGGTTAACTATAAAGAGTATTTTAAAAGATAAAATATTTATATACATAATTTTAATTTATTCATAATTTTATTAAATAAATAATTAAATTAAATGGTGACACAATATTGATGTACTAATTGAATTATTAAAGAAAGAATCAATTTAATGATATTAAAAATAATAAAATAAATATAATTTGACTTAATTAATGACAAAAAATAATTTGTAGATAACATGTCCATGTTACTCATACATTCGAATTATTTTTTTGATGTTATCATGTTGGTTTTATATTTTAAAAAATGATAATATTGAATAGTATCAAAATTGACATAAATGATACTTTAAAATAAATAATATTTTATTAAATGTTATAAAATTCATAAAAATTATAGCTTCTTAAAAATAACTATTATAATGTTAAATATTTCATTAATTAACCAATAGAGTTTATTTTTTCATTTTATTCTAACTATATTTACCCTATATTATAAAAATATATGTAAACACACTAAGAGTTAAACTGTTTAACTAAGGGTAAAATCCAAATATAAGGATAATTTTTTTACCAAAACTTGTCTAAAAATAAATTGTTAAGTCAATTTATACCCATCATCTCATTTTATTAAAAATAATTAACTTTTGAGCTATTTTAATCAAAAAAACAGTTTATAATAATTTAATTGTTTTGTTGTTTCCAAAAGTACCCTCCCATCTCTTATAAAAGAGGAAATTTCTTTCTCTATTATTCACACATCTAAAGTCCATTTACATAGAAAAAGACCTATCCAATACTCCTCCCGAATTTCATAACTTCATCCATGAGGCCATAAATTTGGTATAAATCCATCCTAATGATTAATTTTAGGAAAATCAAAAGAAGACCCTCAAAGAAGGGGTAATTTTTTTACCAATTCCATTCAATTTAATTTCCTTTTCTACTTCCTCTAGTTATGTTGTTTTCATATAAAAGTAGTAACTCCAGTATAATATACATGATGATATGTTATTATAATCATGGAACAACCATATTCTTCAATTTATAAATCCTACCAATAACAATATTATCATGTGTGTGTACGTACGACTTATTGTCTCCACATTGTGGTGTAAATAGTTAATCAACACTAGATTTTTTGGATAGGAATATAAATGAGTATAATGGATATTAATAATTAATATAACATGATAATTATTTTTGATTATTAATATACCACCCTATTTCTTACCATTTAACCATCATGGAAATGATATCTTCACTCGTGCGTGCGTATGACCTATCATCTCTACGACGCGGTGGGAATCATTTTCCACATCAACCATTAAATAATGATCATAAAATTTATAATATGAGTAAATAAAATATTTATTAACTTAATATCATTCATTATATAAATAAAATACATCCTATTCATAAAAAACATGACTTAAACAACAAAGGATGCATATGAAAATGAATTAGTAAACACTCGAAACAATGGTAATACTAAAAATTATTAACAAAATGATATAAGAGGATAATATATGATGTCATTAATATTTATATAGTTATGATATAACTTAATAACATTTTTTAACCATTATTCATGAGGTTAACACACCCTTAACTAAAGGTATATATAAGTTAAGTTTTAATTTAACAACCTCATTATTATCCACGGTTGTTTATACATAAGTATCTACTTGGAATTATATACCACACCTGTCCATTTTTTTTAATTTTATTTTAAAATATTATCAACAATTTTGTAAAGTCATTTTAACCCATGTTTGAATTTTTATAAAATTATTTTAAAAGAATCTTTTTGTCATTTTCCAAATGAGGTTCTTAATAAGATTTTTGACAAATTAAGGAAATAATATTTTTTAACATATACGGCACGAGTGACTATTTCCACTATCATGATGCCTTAATATTTTGAAGAATCCCTTAAAGGAAAAAAACATTATTTAAAAATAAATTTTTTCCTTTATAATTTCATTTCTTTTAAATTATTACAATTTAAAAAGGGAAATTTATCTCAAAAAGTTTTAATGGTTTCATTATATTATTTTCATCTATGTAAACAAATTTAATGGATTTTATGCTTAATTAAGTTTGATTTATTATGATATAATCTTCCATATTGTATTGAAGGGTTCATGACATATTTGACCGTGGATGTTCTATTTTTATACCATTCATGGTTTATGGGTAATGTATTAAAATTTCATATTCTTGTTTTTATATGGTTGTTTATGTTCTGTTTTTCCCCTTCCATAAGGTGAATGAATTGGACATAGTAAGTGGTGGGTGGGGACTGATATAGACTCTCGATGCATCAGTAGGTCTCATGTGGAAAACTAGTGTATTGGCATGAGGCCTTGATGTTATGGTTATGTATGGTCTTGTAATGAGGAATTGAAAGTATTTTTATTATGTCCTTTATTATGCATTTATTCATTATGAGATTAGTTATTGATATTGCTTATGATTCTTCAACTAGTAAAAAATCTATTTTAAATTTTAAATAAAATTATTTTATTTGTTCTTTCCCTATTATGATAAATATTATGTTTAAAAGGATTGTGTTTCAGTTTTATACCATAGCATAAAAGATTATGATTGTTCATGACATGTTCTGTCATATTATTTATCCTTACTAATCATCTGAACTCACCCCTTTGTTATGCTTCATTTTCCCCCTAGATGAGAAGAATTTTATTAGGACCAACATGTAGGGATAGTCTAAGAAATATGAGTGTTTACAATGGAGGTGTTATTTTGTCTTTAATTTCATTATGTAAAGTAAATTTTTTTGTATCTAGTATTTTCAAGGATACTAAAGTTGTTGGTCATTCGAGATTCCATTTCTTTAGATCGTGCCAATGTAATAAAATAATGCCCAAACTCTAGGTAACATGGGTCTGTGGGTTATAAGTAATATATAAATTCAATAGAAAATAGATTCCAAATAAATTTGTCAGTTAAATTATATTTTAATTGAACTTATTTTTCATTAATATAAATATGAAATATAATTTGTCATTATAAATAATTTCTTGGAAATTGTTGTTTTCAATTAAAATATTTTTTTTGACTATTCATAAAATAGTTAATCATTACAAAAAATTATAAAAAATTCTTAAAATATAAATTTGACATGTTGATTAAAAAAATGAAGTTTATATTCCAAATAAATTTTCTAAAAGTGTTAAAATTTAATTTTAATTATGTGTACAAACAGCGACTAATCCACCATTTAAGAAAATATAGTTCCTTAGAAAACATTTTATTATCTTTCAAATGGTTCTTATTTTATTTATAATCATCATATGAACATTGAATGTTTTTATATATGTTTAAACCATATAAACCATATAATTTTTTTCTTTATTCACACCCCAAACATAATGACTATGTTATAATGTTCATTTTTAATGAATAATATTTTAATAGAGTGTCATGTTTCATTTAAACCAGTCATTTTATTAATAAAAAGATATCCAATATAATGAAATTATTTTAAATGAAATATGTTTTGATATCATTTGGTGTTAAATTATATTCATATAGTGGCGTTTCATGTCATACATGATATCTAACATGATGTTTTGATTTTAAAATTTCTAGGTGTTAAATTTTACCAAATAAATAAATTGTGTCATGAAAATTTAAATATTTACCCCAATAATCAAGGGCTCGAAATTTAAAAATTTCATTCACGAAATCCCAAACCATAATAAGGGTTAATAGACATCATCTTAAAAAGATATAATGGTAAGTAAAAGGTCATCTAGAATGATCACATAACTAGGTTTCCTTGTATGAAAACATAGGTGAGAATTTAATATATATATATATATATATGAAATTTGTAATTCCAAAATAATGACAGAGGGTGATAGAGTTCATTTATCCCAATAAGTTGAATAATAAAGATAATTTCAGAAACCATAAAACCATGAATCTATTATGAGTTAAGGGACAATTTGGTTCCTAAAAAATGAAGGACCTATGATAACATTTTTTCAAGTTCCTTTTTATGGTGGTGAAAGATAACTTTACTAACTAGAATGAGAAAATATGAATATACACATACTTGATATATTTCAATTTTATAGTTTAAATTTCATCTTTGGTTATGATTTGGTCAATTCTCCTTAATTTATTACACTATCAAAGGAATATTGAAAATTAATTTTTATACTTGAAGCACATTTAATAGATCAATAAAATTACAAGTCATTCCTCCAATATCATTATATTTTCCTAAATAAAATTGGGTAGAAAACATTATCTAATAACACCTAAATTTTAACTTAATCCTTTATATATATGGTTAACTATAAAACTGTTCTGAAATATATTCCCCCAATTCAATGTCTAAAAATGTATAAGGAAGGTCACTATACCAATATTATATTCATATAAAAATATAAATTGTCTCTCATTATCAGATTAAAAATATTTGAATACCTTGATCACTATAAAATCATAATAAGAACTTGTATTCTTCCAAATATAAAATCATACATTGCCAAATATATTCCATAAATTAGTACTTGCAGTATACTCCATAAAAGATAAAATAAATCAAATAATTCAAACCAATTTAATGGTAACCAAAACTATCCCATAAAAATTTTATTATTATCTCATCGTCGATCATATATTAACCTTTATCCCCCCTTAAAAATTTCCTTGACAAGAAGTTCAAATTTTCAGTGAATCATTTTTCCTGATCATGGTACCATTAAACATATGATCACAAATCATATCAAAATTAGTAATTTTGTACAATCCATATATATTTAAGGAATATTATATCCATAATATCATTTATAAAATACTACTATAACATCATTCTTGAATCTAGACAAAATCACACAACTATTCTACTTATTCTGTGTAAATAGCATAATCTTAAACATGATCCATTAGAATATTCTTTGTTATATTCCCATGACAATTAGTGTATTTGTTTGAATAATTACCCATATCTATACAGTTATGGAATTTTATATCAAGTGATTCTCCTTAAATTTCCATACATGAGAGTTATAACCTTTATCTCCAAACATGAATCAAAGTTCTTTTCCTTTTTAGCATGTACCTTGGTTCTTTTGTCCACAAGTATCATATGTGGTAAAATCTTTCATTCATATATTCCCTCTATCCTTTTTTTCTCATACATCCTCTTATTTTCTTACATCCATTCAAATCCATAAGTAATTGATAATTATTTCTTTATCTTGATAGTACATTATAATTTTTTCTTGTATTGATGAGAATATTTTGGAGACTATTCTAAAGATTGGATTAATCCTGTTAAAGAAAAATCGAATGTTTCTCTTTGGAATACGTACATAGTTCACATCATGCCTTCATAACTTTTTAATTTTGTATTCATACTTAGAAACATTTTCCTCTTATTTCTATCTTAGACTCAAGAATTTTCATTCCACATACATTCATTGCTCATTAGGAAAATATTTTTCTAATAAGAGCACATTAAAATAAATACTTTCCATGTTTTATATTATTTGATCATCAATATTGTTTTGAATCCATGAACCCCATTGATATTATCTTCCTTAGAGATGATAAAATGTCATGAAAACATTCTCCTTTTCACAATTTCTCAAAGTGGGAAATATATTCTCTAAAAAATTTATCCATTTCGTAACTAAAAATGTGTTTATATTCCTATGAAATGATGGAGGTTGAAAATTCATGTAGTGGTCTAAAATTTTTACAATGGATGATTTATTTGTAATATATTACATATGAGATAGGTTATTACTCATAACTAGATTAATCATCCCCAACATGGTTATAATTTTCTCAGTTCTAGGTGTATATCTAGCTACATATTTATTAAATTTCCATGGAGGGAAATCCATACATGGAGTATTTTCATTATTGTAGTTATAATTACATTCATTATAAACCATTTATATATAATGTAATCCACTCTATTAGATAAAAATATTATGAAACAAGATTTATTGACTCAAAAAAAGTGAAACAATTAACATAAAATTAAAAATCCAGGCATAACTAATATCATAATCATAAACATAGATTATATTGTGACAGTTTTATTTTTAAACTATTCAATAAAAATTGTAAATAAAATTTGAATTATCACATGAATATCAATTGGTGGTGTTATACCTAGTGCATAGTAATGGTTTTTTCATTCATCGGGTTATAATATGGTTAATCCCAATGCACCCTTTTCATAGTTATTTCCCATAAGTACATCAGTTCCAAAACAACATCTATATGTAGTATCCTGACATTGATGCATTTTCAGAAAAAACATTATAATTTATTCATTACAAAAACTCTGGGATATTGTTATATACTTATAGTGATAGTCAATAATAAGGTTATGTTCCCTAATATATGTTTTTCCTAAATCTAGTTCTCAATGTTTATGCAAAAATTTCGTTGATACCAACTTTAGAGAACATGACTCCATTAACATAGAGCTAATGTATACTTTATTATATTGGCACAAGATACATGGTATTGTGTTCTAAAGTAAAAAATAGTTTGGTAGTTTTGAAAACTATATACATAAATTAATCTCACATTACAATGGAAAACAAAAAATACAAAAACTGTTTTCATTGATAACTCCATTATTACTACTAGATAATCATTGTATATCAATCACAAAACACATCATGGTATCCTAGGGAAAAGAAACCATACAAAATTTATTATACTAAATTCTTAATAAGGGTACACATACATAAAAATCTATGAAATAATAAAGCATAATAGATATGGAATGTGAAATAAAAAACATTAAACTTAATCAATGCCTTGAGTTTAATGTGGTAGGAATAAATTTTGATCAATTTATTTGATATAAATAATCACATGTGTAACAGACTGACCCTATTTACCCTCAAAACTGGCACATGAACTATTCTATCACATACCAGAAGGGTGATCCCAATCCCCAAGGGCTGGTGACAATCACCCAAGCATTAAATACAAACCAAAGGGAACAATTTCCCCTATCATAAATAGACACATGTCATATATGTACATGGAGAAGGAAGGAACAATAGAGAACTAATAAATATCTGTTATAATAGTAAGATGATAATGTAAACAAAAAAATTATAAAAGTATCCAAAATTTCCAATAGAGAATTCAAACATCATAGTACCCAAACAAAACAGATACTTCACGTGATAGTGTGGATGAAGTCCAAACATCTCACCACCAACTACCCATATCATTTTACATGAATCCTCAACACCTCATTATGGTTCCTTTCCTTTCCCTACTTTGGACGATATAAAAAAGTCAATGCACTATTGAAGTGGTGCATAAGGTGTGACCTAATTGTCTCAATACGATCACAACCAAGTGTTCCATAATAAATCACTATATAAAAATTCATGTATTCTCATTTAAAAACATATATTCCTTGATAAGTAGTGAATCCATTTTATAGAAATCATGGTAAACATTTAACATTTTGACAGTTCTAATCAAAATTATGTATAACAATTTGAAATCAAATTTTCCATATCATCCTTCACAAGTATCAATATACATATCAATGAAAAAATAGTAAAAATTCAAGCAGTACAAAACCACAGTAGCTGTATAAGTATCCCAACACCACGTAATAAAACATGTCAAGATAATAGACTTCTTGTACCATGATAAATCAAGTGCACAACTCAGTTCCTAAACCCCAAGCCTAAGAAATAGAGGAATATCCCATGATTAAACACCCCAACTAAGTCAATATAATCTCCTAGAATAATAGGACTAGGAAATAGGGGAAATCCCTAGGTGAAAACCTCCTAATTTGAAAAAACAATGGAATATTGCCTCAAGATAAACCATCCAAATAAGTACCCAAGGTGACCGATGTTTTCATTGTCACAATACATTCCATTTATTTGAAAATTATTTCAAAACTATTTCATGACTTATTTCAATTATTTTAAAGTACCTATTTTCATTCCATTTATCAATTAATAATGAAAAACCATTTTCTGTAGATTTTTTTTCAAAATAAACAAAACAAACAAGCTAATTCCCAGAATAAATGAGTTTATATTGTAGGAATAATAAGGATCTACAATATATGATAGATATTTAACCACCTACCTCAAAACTCGGGTCGCATGCTCCCACAATGGGTCCAATAAAAATGGAAATCCAATGATATCTATGAAGAACCTAGAATCCAATCAATATCTCAAGATAGATTCAATTAAGAAAAAGTAGTTTTTTGAATGGAGGAAACCCGCATACATTAAGAACGTAAACCTACTACAACACAACCAACAATGGGGTGCCCTTTAGAAAGGGATTGTGCTACAGATTTGGAAGAAGGCACGAATAAACACGAATTCAGACTAATGAATACAATAATTCAACTAATGGTCTCTACCCTAATAAATGGAAATAAATAAGAATAATGGTCACTCACCTAGAGAGACACACCACAATGGTAATGGAGATCAAATTTCAAAAGCATCTATGAAGAAGGAATATAGTCTCCCAAAATTGTCAGGGTTGAAACTTCGGTCAAGATAAAGGGTGAACCAAAAGCCAAATGGGCATTAAAATCCCGAAATAGGACCCTAAAAATAATTTCTTGGGAAATTAAATTATGTCAAATACCATTTTATGTTGTGAAATCCATGATTTAAAAAAATACCAAAAATCTAATTTCCTTAAATTAAATTTTTTTCTGAAATTAACTTATGACTTTTAAAAACTCATCACATCATGTAACCTTTAAAAATGTTAGTCCATTTCAAGGTATGCACCCAGAAACCATTAAATTTCATGTATTATAGTTTTATGGTAAGAAATTATCCGACAACCTGTATAAAATCCAAAAAACAAAACCAAACAATTCCTTGTAAAAAAAACTCAAATACAAGGAAAAATATGTTGGGTCAAGGTAAAAAGATGTTAGAAACTCCCCACTATAAATATTTTTCTTCCCTAGAAAGTCATGTGGAATATATAACCCCTAGAATAATATCAAGCCACTCCTCCCTCATAAATTTATTTTTCCCCAAGTTTCATGATAATATTATCTATGTTTCCATAAAACACCAAATGATAGAACTGGCTTACCAAGTAAGACATTCACTAGAGAGTCAACGATCTCAACAAGATTCTCTAGAATAGAAACATTTGGCTCTAACTCAATTTATTCCCAACTCAGAACATGATTATTATCAGCATGGTATTTCTTAAGCTATGACATGTTGAAGACATCATGAATACCTAACAACTATACCAGCAATGCTATTTGAAATGAAACCTTCCTTAGTATCTTAGGGACCTCAAATTGTTCAAAAAAATCTCAGAGCCAACTTTCCCTTTTTTCCAAGATGACAGTGACCTAATTAAGGAGTAAAAATCATGAAAACCCAGTCACCAATGGAAAACTCTGAAGTATGATTATGACGATATGCATATGATTTCTGTAATCTCTGGGATGTAGCTATACATCAATATACATCATGAGTCATCCATTACGTCTCTTGAATGAAACATGATGTAACGAAATTTTGTTTTCCCACGTCAGTCATGAAAGGAGGTGATATTCACTGGAGACTATACTACTCCACAAAGGGATCCATTCTAATTGATGACACAAAACATTTTAAAAAAAAACTAAAAAAGTATGAAATTGATATCCCATGATCCACCAAAATTCTTGACATAAAAATGAAGGATATCCTATAGGATATGAGTCACTCACTCTATCTGACCATCTATTTGTGGATTGTAATCCATTCTCAACCTGACCTGAGTTACTATCACATCTGTTTGATGTCACTTAAACCTCACGTTAAAATTTGGAACAATATAAAAAATGACAGGACTCCCAGGTAACCTCTTAATATTCTTCACATATAGCTTACCTAGATCATCAATGTTAGTAGTATCCTTGATCAAAATCAAATGACCAGTCTTCATCAGCCAATCCAAAATACCTAGACAACATTCCTCCCTTGTCGATTCCATGGTAATCCAACAAAAAATCCATGTATTGTTCAACACATTTAATAAACTACAACAAAATACGTTTTAGGAAACAAGCTGGTTTCAAGTACTCCTCCTTTATGTGTAGGCATGTGTAATAGTGGGACACATAATCTACAATGTCTCACTTTATACCAGGCCACCATAATCATCATCTCATGTCATAATACTTCTTTATTGTACCTGGATGAATGGTCCATGAAGATCTGTGATGATTGAACATTACTAAACTCCCCACAGATGCTAGGTTGACAACCTGCTTCTCAAAGTGGATCATACCATCTGAAGAGAGAGACCAACTTGAAATGGTCTCCCCAAGATAAATGGTTTCTTCAATTTCACTAAAATCATGATATTGATGCAGAATCTCTAAATAGAATCTATGAGAGATGATAATAAATGAACAATGTTCATAACCAGACATGAAACATCCTCTTAATCATCTTGGTGAAACTGAGAGAAAATCCCCAAAAGGATTCACTCCTTCTTCGATTCAAGAACATTATATGAAGGTTCATACTAGGTAAGAGTGAATGTATCAATCATTCCCTTCCCTAGGGTTTAAGTGATATTGAATTCAAACATCTAAAGGTATTCTTCCCATCGTCTGCATTTGAGATTTGTGAATTTATAATAAATATATAGCTCAAGATCTTATTATCAGACAGAACCCTAAACCATTCCCTTGAAATAAAGGGACAACATCATATAAGAACGTAAATAAATGTAGAATGATCTAGATCATGAGTTGGTTAATTCTATAAATGCATCCAAATATGAAGACATATTTATCCTACCACATGGTTGTCCTGTATAAGTATGCATCCCAAAAAAGAACCAAAAGAGTCACTAAAAACCATGTACCCCTTACTAGGACTAGGTAAGATCAAAATAAGAGCTGATGTAAGAAGTCATTTTAGTTCATTGAAATATGACTAACACTTCACATCCCATTTGAATTTCACTTAATTCCTAGAAATATTAGTCAAAGGTGATTCTAACATATATAAATCTATAACAAACCATTGGTAGTATCCATACAGAAAATGGAATCTCTGTATCTCAATATCATTCTGTGGTTCTCTCCATGACAACTTAACCACCACCTTCCCATGATCAACTGATAATCCATGTTCATAAATCTGATTCCTTAAGAACATCACTTATTGAATCTAGAAACTGCATTTCAAAATATTTCTATACAAATGACAACTTCATAGAACATAAAGATCCAAAATTAGATTCTTATCACGCTGATGCTCGAAATTAAATATATTAGAATATTATCCAATAACTCTACCACAATGTTTTCTAGATATTGAAGGGATATTTGATTCATCAAATGCATAAAAACTTTTGGAACGTTAGTAAGACAAAAAGGTGTCACATGATATTCATTATGGAAACACATTCTCATAAAATTTTCTTCGGTATATCAGACTCCTTAACTCTGATCTAATGATAACCAAATTGATGATCAATCATTAAAATCCACTTTCCCCCTTTAACTGGTCATGATAAGCATCCAAACAAGGAAAAGTATTGACTATTACTCAGTTTAACTTCTGATAGTCCATACATAACTGAAGTGAAGCATCTTCCATCTAGGAAAATAGTACATGGGATACCAATGGTTAAACACTAGGGTTAATGAAACCTTTTTCCAACAGGTCATATAACTGAATCATAAACTATTTTAGTTCCACTACTTCCATACAATAAGAATGTATCGACATGGAATGTGTACCTAAAACTAATTAAAATATAAACTCTACCTAACTCTTTGGAAGAAGACAATAGAATTTGTCCGGGAATACATCAAATATTTCCAGAACAACAAAATAATGATAGAAAATAGAAGAAAACACAATGGGATCAATTGTAATAGTAATATAAAAAATTGCTGATCTCTATGCGAGAAGGTTACTCATTAAAAAAATGAGGTCCAACTCCCACTAAAACATACAAGAGCTCCCATAAACATTGAGAAATGAAAGAAGTCAATGATTACAATCATCCTCATCATGATGATTAAAAAGATATTACATAACGATGATGATTTAAAAATGATCTAGATCAAGAACAGTTAAATCATAGACTAACTCAGTATCAGCTATTGATAGGAAACAATAATGACACCTAAACCCCAACTCTATCCTTTTACCATGAGGAGTATCTAACTCCTTTACAGAGAAAATAGGAAGGATTTTAATTTTATTTAAAACATCAAAATGTAAATATATAAATGAATGGGAGGAACTAAAATTAAATAATAAAATTTCTATGAAAGATGCAACAAAAATAGTACCTCTCACTATTGTCATACCAACATCGACCTCAACTTGGAACTCATTTAATGAGGGAGATTTATTCATCATAAAGCCTTTGGTAGGATCCCTTTAGTACTTGAAGAATCTGACTAACCCATAGTATCCGTCGAAGTAGACAAACCCTGATCACAATGAGGCATAGTCATAGTCTGATTGAAGTGTGGAAAATGGCCAATTCATCCACAACTATTGCATTTCTTCACAGGAGTAGGACAAGAATGTATTATATGTCCCATGTTTCAAAAATGATATAAAGTCATTGAAACATTTATAGTTATAGATGATGGTGTATAGGATGCTCGTTGTTGGGACCCACCTCCACCACTCCTGTATTGATCTTTCCACTTCCCCTTCTTCCCATACATGCAACTGAAGCTACAACTGGATGGAAGAGAAGAGGTGGAAAATACAAAACTACGTTATATATTCATTTATTCAATAATAGATATATCTATTATATCTACATATTTATAAATCATTAATATAAATATAAGTGATCTGATATCTGATCACAAACCCTGCAGGTACTTTAGAGCATTTAGATGTTTATTATTTACCATGTTTGGAGAAATAAGTAAAATCTTTAAAAATTAATTGTTGTACACCAATACCGAATGCTCTTACTAATTCAATTAGAGGTACTCTAGTGTTTTTACGGTATCAATGACTCTATAAAAAACATTAGGAAGAATAGGACTCCGAAATCCCTTCAATCCACATCTACATAACTATTTGACTAAACTATAGAATCTAACCATCACTTACCAAAACCCTTGCGCCGAAATGCTACACACATAACCCTAATATTATTAGGTGTAACCATAAATATGAATATTTTATCAATTATATCCCAAAATTACTCCACCTATTGAGGTTCATTCATTATTTTAATGGTTGGTAGCTTATAACACAAAAATTTCCATGATGGATTTCTCTCTCCACCAACTCCTAGTTGTAGTTCAAGAGCTACGTTATGAACTCGTGGTATGTTTTTATCAAAGAAACAAACTTCCCATACTATATCCTTGAGGTAATTCTGATCGATAACCATATACCCTTGAGGTGCATCAGCTGCAGCATCCTGAGGAACTTGTGGAAGACATCTTAGATACATAATACTGCACACTGAAACTATAGAACGATTAGAAATCTGAATAAATCTCAGTTCAAACCTGAAAACCCATAATAAGAAATTAATATTTAAAACAAAAACTGACTCAAGAGAAACATATACCACATTCCCATGGAATCATGAGTCTCTTCGAGAAAGGATTTTTCCCAAAACTCATCACAACATACATGTCATTTCCTGAAAATCTTATCTCTTGTCTTAAAAACATCCCAAGACAAGGACTTTTGATGACATACCTCTTATGATACTATTTTGTAATAGCCCGACCCAAGTTACCCTCAAAACTATAACTTGAATCATTCTATCACATAACCAAAGGGTGTTCGAAATCCACACGGGATGGAACAATCACCTGGGCATTGAACAATATACCAAAGGGAATGATTTTTTCCTACTTGAACAGACACATGGAATATATGTACATGGATAAGGAATAAATAGGAGAAATAAAATAAATATATGCTATAATTTTAATAAGTTAGTGAAAAAATAGCTACAAAATATGAAACAGTCTATAAGAGTCAAGTTCAATAGAAAATAACCAAAACCAAACTGTTACTCCATTTGTATTATGGACAAACTCCCACCATCTCACCATCAGCTACCCAATATAGCTTACATGAAACCTCACCACCTCACTATGGTTCATTACCTTTCCCTACATTGGAAGTCATAAAAATGTTTATTTACCATCGAAGGGGTGCATAGGGTGTGAGGTAACAGTTTCAATAGGATCCTACCTAAGTGTTCCATAATAAGTCTCTACATAAAAATTCTTCTATACACATTTAAAAAACATGTGGAATGATAAGTAGTGAAGAAATTTTATGGAAAACATCGTTAAAATTTTCCTTTTTCATAGTTCTAAAAAAATAAGGTATATCAATTTTAAAAAACATTTTATATTTCATTTTTTCACATGCATTAATAATCATATCAAGGATAAAATTGTACAAATCCAAGCAACACAAACTAACAGTGGAATCATAGGTATCAAAACACCTGGGAATAATATAGGTCTTGCGAATATACCATGCATACCAAAATCAATCACGATCAGAATTCAGTTCCTAGAACACAATCCTATGAATTAGAGGAATACCCCAAGAGTAAACCCCCTACCAATATCAATATCAATCCATTAAAACAACGAGCCTAGGAAACATAGGACATCCCCCAAAGAAAACCTCCCAATAATAATAAAAAATAGGCATAGCCTAAAGATAAACCTTCCACATAAGTACCAAAGATAAACCATATTCTTGTTTCCATAATTTATTCCAATTGTTTGAAAACCAATTAAAAATTATTTCACAAAACAATTTTAATGTTTTGAAAACCCCCATTTTATTTCCATCTATCAATAAGACTTGATAAAATATTTTTCTCTAAAAACTATTTTCATCACAAAAAAGAAAATCATGCCAATTACATGTATATACTTGTTAATAAATTATGTATAATAATGTTCATCAACATGGGAAATAGACGAAACCACCTAACTCAGAACTTGAGACTCACATGCCCGTAATGGGATTCCCCAACAATGAAAACCCAACGACATCTACAATTTCCATAGAATCCAATCTGTATCTCAAGATAGATTTATTTTAAAAAATGGGTTAGTGGAATGGAGGAAACCCACATACCTCAAGAACGTACACCCAACACAGAATAACAAACAAAGGGACTTCTTTCTGAACGAGATCACCCAACAGGCCAGGAAGAAGGCAAAAAGAAACACCAACTGAGACCAATGAATCTCATAACAAAAATCAAGGTATTTACTGCGATCAATGTAATAAAATAACGAGAAAGTTAACTCATCTACATTGACTCACTACAACCACAATAATGATCAAAAGAATCTATAGGGAAGGAATAAAGTCTCCCAAAATAGTTAGAGAAGAACCATTGGTCCAGAGAAAGGGTGAATTGATAACCAAATGGAACCCAAAACCTCAAAGACTACCTAAAAATCCATTCTTAATAAATTACATGATGTGTAATACCATTACACATCTTGAAATCCACAATGTCAAAATATACTAAAATCCCCATTTCCTAAAATTAATATCTGGTCTTAAATTAACTCATGACGTGAAAAAACTTATCACATTGTGTAACCTTTCAAAGTGTGAATACATTTCATATAATTAACCCAAAAACCACTATACAACATGTAAAATAGTTACATGATGTGATGTTCTCTTACAGCCTAAAAAAATACAGATTTTGAACAACTAAAATTCCATGCCCAAAAAAGGAACTTGGATTGAGTGGAAAACATACCAGACTAAGGTATGGAGATGTTACGACATAATCTTGAAACATAACCATGGATATTCAAACTAATCAAATATTCACATGGAATATTAGTGAAAAAATTCATAATCATTGAATAAATAATGACTAACATTTTCAACAAACAGTCAAGGCCTCTACTAGGATTTGAAACCATAACGACATCATGCTGGGACATATTATATAAATAGGAAAGGCCACAACCAAATACCCATGATAATTTATCTCATGAGAACTACCAATGCATTGAGGGGATGTGTAATTATAGTCCCCAACCATCACATCATAAGTACAATGCATTCCAAATATGAAATGATTGATTCATAGTCAACATAAACATTCTTATTAAAAAACTAACATTATAAATGTTAATATTATTCCAACCAATAAACATATTCATAAAACATCCAGAATAATATAATGAATGGTAACAAAAAATTTCATCCCTTTTTCAACTAATCATAAACCATCTATAAAAATAAAAAGGTTTGTATTAATAAAATTTATCCCTAGTGTATCATAAGTACAACAATGGTTTGATGTTGCTGATGAATATAAATACCATAGAAATATCATTAAATAATTTTTGTGGAAAATAATCTTTTATTATTATGGGGTTTTTAGAAATAAAATATCAGAAATTATGTTGAAACTAATTTATTTTAAGATAAAAATCGAAAACATGTAAAATAATTTTTAAAATAGTTAGTGTTCATGTATGTGAATATTTTATTCATTCTCTAAACATTAAAACAACGATTACTTCACCTTCTCGGTTAAAGCTTAATTAGAATTGTTTTGAAAAAGGACATGATGATTATTTTTAAAATATTTTTTAAATTGTAAATAAGGATTAAATAACTTTAATTATCCACGTCAAAAAAATATTAAAGTATTTATTGAAAACATTTTTCTACCACATGGATTTTGATGAAAATTGATTTTTAATCCGAGAAATAAAGTCATATATTCTTTAAAAAAAATTATCAATCATTTTAAAAAACAAATAGTGGAAAATGGTACTATTACATGAAAATGATAATTACACACCATATAATAATAAAATATATTTATTTTAATACACATATTTAAATAATCCCCAATGGTAGATGTAACCGAATACAACCTTAAATAATGATGAGATTATGAAATAAACTGATACCACTTTGTTAAATTTTGAATCATAAAACCCATGAAAAAATACATCAAATTAAACTCTATGTAACACCCCAGGTAAATAAAGAATATGACATTTTCATATTTATCCATATTGGTGAATAAAATATTAATATTACTTTAAAGGGGACGCTATGCTCGATGGCGTACCCAACACTCAACAACGAGTTTCTTGGGAATCTTACGTTGCACTCTAATAATAAAATAATATTATTTCAAATAGTAGTTAACATGTAGCCGTTGTATTGGCGGGAATTGATAGAAATAACTAAAATATGAGTATATATGTTTTTTAATGTTTTTAATTTTATCCAATAAAAGCAAAAGGCTTAAAATATGGAGAGAATACAATTTTAGGCATATATGCCCTAGTTTTCACTAAAGGTTCACTTATCGCCTTTTGATGGCGAACCGTCATTAAATATATTTTTTTTCACTCTTATAAATTATATTGGACCAAATAAAACTCTTCTTTAGAATCGGGACATCAAAATTTACTTTGTGTAAATTTCTGGTACCTTTCTGATAAAGTTCTTTTTTAATGAATAGTTTAAAATGTTGTATTTTAATTCAAAACCTCTTTTTAATCTAATTTATTTATATGATTAGATTATCTTTTGAATTGTTTTTAAAGTGAAATTAGAATATATTTTTACCATTAAATCCAATAGTGGTCGTTGGAATTAATTTCACACTGAAATCAGACTTAAACTAGTGTCAATCTTTTGATACTAATTTATTCATAAAAACACGCTATTTGCTCTGACAGCGGGAATTAATTATTAAATTAATTAATGTGACTTATATGTTTTGAATTTTGTAAAATAGGCTTCATTTTTGAATTCGGAATATGAAATATAGCTTATGGTGAATTTTTTTGATTTTTCTGAAAAACTTCAATTTTTGATGAATAGTGAAACCACTAAGTGGTACTTATAAAAACTGATTTTTCCGTTTAAATGAAATTTTGCCATCTTTGTGTTTTGAATTTCAAAAATCCGACATACATGGTTGTCATTAAGAAGTAAAATGTGGTTCAATGGGATAAAAATAATTTTTTGGTGAATAGTAACTTATTAAGTTTTTAATCGTGATTAGTGGTAATTAGTGTAGTTTAAGATAAAAATAATGCTTTAATAAAATAAGATGAGCTTGACACATGTCCTACCCTCATTGGTTGTGTCATGGTCGACCAAGACAAGCCATGGTTCAACTTGGGGACCCCATGGAGCCACTTTTTTTGGGGAATGACATAAATAACTTTTTATTTAATGTAAAAGTAAAAATGATACAAACATCATATGTTTTACAAAAACAATTTTTACATGGGGTTATAAAGATCAGATTTTTGATTATAAATATTCATTGGAAATAAAAAAATATTTCCTACATCATAGTATTTTTTTTATAATTTTTAGACACTAAATAAATTAAATTATTTATGACATCATGATGATGCAACGATGACCTCATTGTTTAACGATTTAAATAAAATGGAAATATAATGTAAAATATATGAACTACACATGTCCAAAACTTATTGGATGGGTGTATTTCCAACCCTTAACACCTTATCCACGAATTATATCAATGTGGGACCTTTTAAAACCGAAACACATTTTCAAATAATGTAATATTTCTTACTTTCCAAAAGTGCCCCTCCTCTCCTCTTATAAAAGGCCCCCACCTCTACCTCATTTCACACATTCCTCAAGCCTTTGGCTCACCCAACCCCTGCCCATTTACTCTCTCCACATCCCTCTACTCATCCTAGAGGATTCCCTTTGGGCAGAATCCTTTCAAAAGAAGCCTTTAGGCTCAAATCAAAAGGAGTTACACTTTTAAAGATAATTCATTCTCTCTTGTTCATTTGTTTCATTTTGCTTCTCCAACCCCCTAAACTCTTTTTATTTACTTCTTTTGTAACAACACCAGTATCTTCAATATACTAGAATGTTTTTATAAGATTTATTCGAGCTACACTCTCACAAAACTGCATCAAATGGTTAAAGAACATACGGTTTCTGTGGATGGCGAAATTCTGCCTCCCGAAACGATGATTGTTCAATACTCATTTAACACCTTCAAAGGTGTCCATTATGATGTCACTATTTTTATATATGATATATAATATGTTTATGTTTTCCTTAAGCTTCTGTTTTTTCATTTTGGGCATACCTTTATGGTTTCCATTATGTGTAAATGCGATATCTTCATTTAAAGAAGTGTGGACTACCGCCCCCTCAAAGTGATTTGATTCGTTAAACACCATATGTGGGACGTATAAAGGATGGAACTATGATATTATATATGATATTATACTAGAATTATAATATAACTTTATATCATTAATATTCCATTCAATAAAATACGAAATAGAAATGAAAGTAGCGTTCATGCGTACGTACGGCTTACCGTCTCCATGAACGGTGCATTTCATTTATTACCTCTAAATGATTATGTAATGTTATAAATGCATGAATGTACTGGATATATATGACATATATGATATCTACATCATGAATACAATTCTGGATATAATAAACATTTGGCCACACAAACAACATGTAATTGTAAGAAGTCCACTTTCGACTTACGAACCAAATATCGACAAAACAAACATTATTAACTTAAATGATCACATAATGTTTATAACATGGAAATAAGTGATATAAAAGGAATAATGAACTTGAAAAAGGTTCTTAAGAAAATATAAATTAACTCAAGTTTATTATTCAGGACGTTAAATAACGATCGAGTCAAGTCGGACCCGAGGTAAGGGATCCTACTCTTCTCTTTCTTTTTAAGTACACACTTTTATGTCATTCCATTTAAAACTCATCTTTCTTGTTATTGGGATGATATTTTATATTAAACGTACTGTAATTTTTATTTTCATGTGATGAGAGACCCTATTATCTCTCATCAATCCATTTTGGAAGTTTTGAGAGGCGACGTTAGGCTACCGAACTTTCGTAAGAGATCTAAACTCTCTCTTTCTTTTTAAGTACTCTCCTTTATGTCACTTCTTTTATGATCCTCTTTGTAATGTTGGGGGATGTTCTTTTATATTCCTCTTACTTTAAATTTTATTTTTATGTGATGAGATACCCTATTTGATCTCATCAATCCATATTCGGATGTTTTATGTGGCGCCGTTAGGCTGCCGAGTTTTCGTAAGGGATTTTTCATCTCACTTTTATTCTCGTGAGATTTATTCTACATTTTCCACAAATTCTATTGAGTGGTGTATGTACTGCCCATTATTCTACTCTATGTGTAATATACTTTCGTTTATGAGTATTTGCATCTAAGATCTATTGTCCTTCTTTCATGGGGTGTATGTTTTGAAAGATACCCAAGTCGGTAAGGGAACCTTTCACCCTCCTCTTTTTTTTAAAAGACTTCTTTTGTTGGGTATTTTAATTTACATATTGTTATGTTGGGATATGTTCTCATATATCCTTATTGATGTAAATTTTATGTCCAAGTGATGAGATACACTTTTTATCTCTCATCAACTCATTTTGATGTGATGCTGTTAGGCTATCAAGGGAACTTTTTAACCCAATTTCGATTTCTTTGGGTTCAACATGTAGTCATTGAGTATGTCATCCATTGAATATGTGTGAATGACCTTTTTTTGTCTTACACATAATATACACTTATATTGGTTGTATTTATATTTTTCACACATATTTTTGAGATTGATTTGTCCTTAATTTAAGGATACCTTCTTTATAAGGGATTTCATCACATTTGACATTTCTATTGAGAGTTCATTGTTGCTATGCACCAATTCACTCTTATATGGTGTATATACTGTCCTTTGGAGTATTATATCATGAATACATTTATTCTCATGATATTATAAAGTTCTGACTAAATATTATTCCTCAATTATTGTATTCAAGTGTCTCTAATTTTGGTAAAACCCCTTTAACCAAAATATCACTTTAAATGTTTTAATTATTTGTTCTTATCAATATCCATGTTTTAAAAATGGTTTTAAGGATTTATTTATATGGATATTAATGGTTTAAAATTTTAAGCTTCAAGGTGGTATGGGACACTTTGATTCAAAAATCTCTTTATTAAATGTTTTAAATGGTTTTGGAAATGGTTTCTTTTTGAATGGATTCATTATTTCAATATACTAAAATGTTATTTGTGATTGAAATGTGGAAATGTTATGTTTCCTTTATGAATGTTTTATGTGATACATTTATGTTATGGTTCTTGGGAATTGTTATGAAAATGGGTGGTTCCGTGATAAACTAAGGGCGGGTGAACCCGATATAGCTCTCCAATGCATTGGGTAACGTGAAGGAGTGAAATGTTAAGGTTTCTCCGAAGAGATTTTAGGGAATATACTGTGATGGGTATTCCAAACGTAACCAAGAGGGTTACACCCTACGTAAGAATGTTATGAATGCCTCAAGTTACATTTATGTCTTATGTTTTCTATGATTTATTCATGGTTTGATGAGGTATGTTAAAGTTCCTATGTTTTATGGGTAAAGTTTGATTTCATTCTTATGTATATATGAACTCATGTTTCCTTTCCATATTTTTATAACCCTTACTGAGCTTTTTATGCTCATCCCAAGTTTTCGAAATATTTTTCACAGGTCAAGGGAAAGGTACATGATGTGATGATAGTGTCAAGGATGTGTCAAGAAAGAATCCGTGTTTTATTTTAAATATGTTTCCGTTGATGGGAAGAATGAATACTGTCTTTTATGTAACCACTTTGTTTAAATGTGGAATGTAATGCAAGTTTCATGATCTAATTCTCTAAAACTCTAAACATGAAAAGATCCTCAATGTGTAATCTTGTAATAACTCAAGATTAAGTAAGGTTTAAGGCTGGGGCCTTATACTCTAAATACCATTAATTTAAATATATTAATTATATTAAATATAATAATGGGGATTATATACACTAAACAAATTAATAAGTGGCGACTATGGCATATATCTCATGGGAGTAAAAGTGAAGTGAGAAACCCTTAACACTTTTATGACTTCATCTATATGTGTTTGAACCTCCTCTATAATAAATAAATGTTTATTAAAAATTAATTAAAGAACCTTAATAATATATCTCATACAATATATGTCTTACTTATAGTCTTTTATCAATTGTGCAATAGTAATTCGTTGTGAAAATTACTTTTTTGAGTGATAATTGCTCCATTTTTCATGTTTTTTTTGGTGCGATAATTTTGGTCCATTTATTTTCATCGTGGTTAAATAAAATAAAGAATTTTAAGAATGATTTAAATATAATATATATTCATTATATATTTATTTATTATAATCTATACAATTTAAATATAAGAAATGGTTTGCAATGTTCATGTAGAGGATAGGCCGAATGTACACATGAAAACTCTTTCCATTTATCTCGATAGATAGAACAAAAGAAAAATAAATATTAATTAATATTTAATGTATTATTATTTATATATATATAATTTTTATTTATAAAATCTATCCTTATTACAATCCTTGCAATAATTAAATGAAAACAATTTGTCATCACTTTGTGGAGGTGGTTCCCACCCGTACGGACATGCGACGTTACTATTTTAAAATGGATTATAAGGTAAGAAGTTAGATATTATAATATATTTTGAAAATTATTTTGATTTCATAAATATCACATAAATTCAATAACTTTTATCCTTACTATATTTCATGTAACATGTAATCAAAAAATGAATCACGTCACTTTGTGAGGCAATAGTGCGTCGTACACACGGGCAATGTTGTCATATCCCTGAAAGAATGTAAATTAATAAGGTATTTGTCATATTATTATTATATATGTATAAGAATATCATAAATTTCATATAATTTTGTTAATAACAAAATTAAATAAATAATTTAAAGGTGGTGATGTAAAACACACTACATTGGTTCGTAAGGGGGTAATATGCCATTGAAATGATCGATTGTTTCTTTTTCCATTTGATGGATGTAGAGCTGGAAATAGATAATTATAAAAACATAATAACATTTCTGTACAAAATAGAAACATGGGAAATGTTTTTGGGAATATTTTAAAAATATAATTATTTAGAATATTAATTAAAAAAGCACATAGTTAAAATCAATACATATTCCTCATGAATCCACTTCCAGTCTATCTAAAAGCCTTCCTGGATAAGATTTATGATCTAAAAAATAAATCTAGTAATTTTGATGAATTTATGTTATATATTTTTGTATGTATTTTCCTATCCAATGGGATTTTGTAGTGTGATGTTGGGAGGATAGCGGGTGACCTTTTATAAGTGGGGGAGATGACATGCTTGGTGTTTTTGAACAGAATCGACTAAACCCATAGTCTTATCACTAATAAAGCTACCAAAATGGGATATTATCAAACCATATATATTATAGGGTTGATATATGTCCATCCAATGGGTTTTTCAGTTTCTGGGTCATTTTAAACTTTATATTTTTAGTTTAAGCCCTGGTTGTAACACCCCAAGCTTCTACGGTACGCTTCTCTTTGAATAATGTGATAGCGTGTGTTGTACGCAACACTGAGTTCTAACAACCAATCAAACTAGCCGTTATGAATAGTAATACCAACTTTTTAAAATTATATATATTTTATATTTCAAAATGGACTTCATTTTTGGATTCGGAATATTGAAATTAGCCTAGGGTGAAATTTTGGTAGTTTTCGGATAACTTTCATATTTTGATGAATAGTGAAAATTACTAAATTTTAATTAAAAACAACTTTTTTAATCAAAATAATTAATAGTGATAAATTATGAATTTTAGTAGTTTTAAAGTATATTTAGAATATATTTTTACCATTTAATATAATGTTGGTCATTGGACATAATTTTACAATTAAACCGAACATAAACAAGTGTCAATCTTTTGATAGTTATTATCTCTTAAAAACACGCTTTTTGTTTTGACAGCGGGAATTAATTTTAAATTAATTTCTGCCACTTCTGTGTTTTGAATTTAGGAAAATGGATTCCATATTTGGAATCAGGATGTTCAAATTGTGTAAATAGGTAACTTTTATTTTTATACATTTTGAATAATTACTGCGGTAAATATTTTATTTACCATGGTTAAGGGTAAATCCGGTAAATAAGGGTTAAAACAAATAATATTATAATAATACTAAATTACCCTAAAACGTGTCTTAACCCTATTGGTTGATACATGGTCGACCATGGGAGTCTTTGGGTCTATTTTGGGACCCCATGGATCCACTTGTAAGTGATAATGACACTTTATTTTAATTAAGTTAAAATGAATACAAAAATGACACAAGAATATATCTTTTAGAAAAATAATTGTTACATAGGGTTATATATGTTGGATTTTAGATTATAAATATTCATTAGAAAGATAAAAATATTTCCTACATAATTAGATTTTATTTATAATTTTTAGACATTAAATAATTTATTTTATTTATGACACAATGATGATGCAGTAATTACTATAATAGTGAAAAATTAAAATATTTGATATTATAAATACCCAAATAAATATAATATGAAACTTTTAATGAATTAAACTAATTTTATAGGATAATATGATATATTAGGATTGATTTAATTGACTTTTTTCGAAGTAATCAATCTGTTATGAGTTTCACAAAAATCAACTAATGAATAGTGTCAAAATTGACATAAAAGAGTTCTTAAAACAAATATTATATTATTAATTGATATTAAATTCCTAAAAATATAAGGATCGGCCAAGAGACTTATATTATGATAGGTTCATCATTAATGGACCACTTGGGGGTCTCTTGGATGTATATAGTAAGTTTATTAACCATATTATATAAAAATACAAAGAGACATTGTAAAAGTGAAACTAATTAACTTAGAGTTAATACTTAAAGATAAGGTTACTATAAGTACCCAAACCTGTCTAAATTATATTGGTTGAGTTGTTTTCTACCTATACCCACCTTAAACTTTTAATAATCAACTTTGGAGTCATTAGAAACCAAATATGAATTTATTATAAATTAATATTTCTAGCTTTTCCAAAGGTGCCCCTCACCCCTCTTATAAAAGGGCACTCCTCCTTCTCATTTCTTCACACCTTCAAAGCCTTTTTGTTCGGCAAAACTCTGCCCAAATACTCTCCCAACATCCCTCACTACAACCTAGAGGCCTTAGTTTGATCATAAATCCAACCTAAGGAGCCCTTTTGATCAAATCAAAAGGAAGAACCCGAAGAAGAGGTAATGTTTTCACCACCCCTTTTCAAGTTCCATTCTTCTTCCACTTCTTCTTTCTTTGTTCTTACCATTATAAAATAATAACTCCAGTATCTCACATATACTGTGATGTTATTATAAATATGGTACAACCATATTCAGTATTCTATCCACCCTTTGAATAACATGTCACCATACGTGCGTACATACGGCTTACCGTCTCCACGTCGTGGTGTAATTGTTATTCAATATATTATTATATGGATGGGTATAATAATGATGTGTAACTCATGTAAATAATAAATATAACATGTTAATGATTCTGTATATATGATATACCATCCATTTATATATTATTTTAATATCAAAAGAATTATATTGCCGCTCGTGCGTACGTACGGACTACCGTCTCCACGAACGTGATGAGATTCATTCTCCATCGTATCCATTCAAGTATAATTATCATTTGATGATTTAAAAAATGATGTTTAAGGACTTTATATCATTCTGGATATGAATAAGATCCAACAAACATGGCTTATGTAACATAACATATAAAAGAAAATGAGTAAGTTAACACCCGAAACGACGATAATTCTAAGATATTATTAACAAATCAATGTTAAAAGATCATATATGATATCATATTAATATATTTGATTCTTGTATAATTTAATAACAATTATTTCACCATTATACAGGAGGTTAACCTACCCCAACCAAGGAAAAGTACAAGGTAAGGGTTATTTCACAATCTCTTCATTATCCGAGGTTGTTTATACGTAATAATCTACTGGGATCTCTTTATCATCCACATCCATGTTTCTTCAAAATGTATTTCAAAACATTTTTATTATTTACAAGAATATGGGTTAAAGTCAATTATACCCTTGTTTTACTTTTTATAAAAGGAATCTTTCCGTCGTTTTCAAAACAAGGTCCTTTTTAACCTTTTCGACAAAATTAAGGTAAGAATGTTTTTTAACTTATACGGTGGGTGTGGTTATTTTCTGCCATTATAAAATCTTCAAAGTTTTCCTTACAAGATTATAAGAATATTTTCAAAGAAAATGTTTTATTTTATATGGCTCTTAAATGATTTCAAAAATAGAAAGAGATATTTCTCTAAAAATAGTTTTGATTTCATCTATGTCAACATCCTTTGATGGATTTTACACTTATTTGAAGTTGATATATTATGATACAAAACTTCTATATTGTATTGAAGGTTTTATGATATGTTTGACTGTGGATGTGCTATTTTTATACCATTCATAGTTTATGGTGAAATTATTGACATTTTGTATGATAGTTTTAATACGAATTTGTATGTTATGTTTAAACCTTTTCATATGGGAATGCATTGGACTTAATATGTGACGGGTGGAGCCCGCTATAGCTCCTCGATGCATCGGTAGGTATCATGAGACAAACTAGTGTCTTGGCACAAGGCCTTGACAAAATCTTATTTGTAGTCTTGGCACGAGGCCTTGACTATGTGGTTATGATAGTCTGGCATTATGCATTCCAACATTATGAAAGTGGTTATTGATTTTTGCATGTGATTATTCGATTAGTAGAATATCCATGTGAATAAGTAAATGGCATTATTTCATTTTATTTATTCCATACCATGTTGAAAGTTCATGTTTGAAAGGCTTTTGTTTTAGTTATACATTTCCTTAAATGTTTATTCTTATTTATGAAAGTTTCCGCTATATTGTTATCCTTACTGGGCATTTGAGCTCACCCCTTTTCTATGTTTTATTTTTCCCAGGAAGTGAAGAAGTAAATTATGAATGATTTGCAGGGATGTTATGTGGGGATATGAGTGTGGATTATGGAGACATTATGTTGTTGTAGTAGTTTTCATTTTATGATGTAATGTAAAACTTATGAATATATCTAGTGTTTCCTAGGCTACTAAAACAATCGGTCTTTCGAGATTTGATCTTTCTTGTGATCATGCCAATGTTATGTAATAATGCACCGACTCTGGGTAACTAGGGTCGGGGCGTTACAGTTGGTATCAGAGGAAGTTTAGTACAAACCTTGGAAGCTAGATTTAGATAAACTCTGATTAGAGCACGTAGACCTAAGATGAACTTTGAGGATTAGTATAGAAGAACTTCCTAGAATTTTGGTATTGTAGAGATTTTGTGAGTTTTCCGTGCAATACATCCCTGTCTGGATATGAGCAGGTAGAGGCGGCTCTGGCACAGATGTACCTAGGGGTAAAACCGGAAAACACCGCTTTGAGCTAGACTCGAACGGGAACTGGTGCACGACAACGGGCCCTGCTGCACTCTTGGTTACGACACTCCCGGGGGATATGCTTAGGATAACTCTCATTTTCTTTACAAATAATTATGAAGGGTTTATGAGTATATACTTCCTCAAAGAAAACATTTTTATGATTATGGATTATATCCATAAATAGTTCAATTTATGTTAAGTGTTTTATAAGTATGGGATTATGTATTATGATTCATAAACTGATCTAGTTTATGCCATTCTTTAGAAATGGATCCTAGTGGAAGAAATGGAAACCGTATCAATGCATGCACTCCATGTAGGGATTTCCCTCCTGCTCAAGATAATTATAGTGGGGTTGGTGATGCAACTGGTGCCGATCAGCTAATCACCATACTGGGACAACTTACTCAGTTTATGAATAATAACCTTACCCGTATGGAGCACCCTGATCCGCAGCGTGGAGGATCAACATTAGATCGATTCATGAGGCAACAACCACCAACGTTCAATGGGAGTACAAATCCCTTAGTAGCTGAGCAATGGATATTTTCCCTAGAGAAAATATTTCAGGCTTTGGGGAGAAGTGAAAGGGAAAAAGTTATCATGGCAGTTTACCGCCTCACTAGAGATGCTGATCAATGGTGGTCATTGATTCAAAATACGAAGGAAGATGATGAAGTATCAAATATGGAATGGAGGGAGTTCAAAGATCTGTTTTTAGAAAAATACTTTCCTCGCGACCATCGAGCAGATATGGAAAGGCGATTTCTGAGTCTGAGACAAAAGGAGGATGAGAATGTCACAAAGTATGAGGCTAACTTTACAAGGTTAGAGAGGTATGCTGGAGATTATATTCGCAACCCAAGAAGTAAGATTGATCGTTTCTTTTATGGGTTAAAACCATTTCTCCGTCGAGCATTAGTCTCACAATCCTTTTCATCGTACGAAGACATTGTCTCATGTGCTATCAAGACCGAAAAGGAATTCTCTAAGTCTTATGACTTTAAAGCAAAGCAAGAGAAGAAGAGACCTGCTGATCAATCTGGGAATGGAAATAAGGGGAAGAAAGGAAAGGTTGAATATCCATCCTGTGGTAAAAGTGGGAAGAAACACCCCGGTGCTTGCTTGAAGGGAATGGGAGTCTGTTACAAGTGTGGTGAAAAAGGCCACCAAGCTCGTGATTGCAAAGGGAAGAAGGAAGCCACCAACGTTCAGTGCTACAATTGCAGGGAGATGGGACATTATGCGAATGAATGTCCTAAGCGTCAGGAGAACTTACCTCAGAAAAGGCCAAGGGATCAAGTCCAAGCTTATGCTATCACTACTGCTGAGGTAGAAGCTCCGAAAGATGTAGTGGAAGGTAATTTAATGGTTTCCTCAAGTTTAGAAAATGCATTATTTGACTCTGGATCATCGCATTGTTTCATATCTTCCCAGTTTGCTAAGAATTTTAGATATTTCCAATTTGATTTAATAAGGGAGTTGTCAGTTAAAACTCCTAAGGGAAGTATCATTGCAACAAAGTTTTGTGAATCAGTCCCCATTAGAGCACATAAATTTTCTTTATTTGCTGATCTCATGTTCATACCTATGATTGAGTTTGATATAATCCTCGGTATGGACTAGATTTCGAACTATGATGCGAAGATTTATTTTAAAAAGAAAGAGGTTACGATTCTTGATGATAATGATAAGGAACACCTTATCTTTAGAGAAGAATCGTCACCACCTAATTCTTATTTAGATCCACCCTCAATAGCTCAACTATATTCAATTGTTGGGGAGGAAGAGAATGAAATAACTGCGGGTGAGGAAAGGAATGTTCAAATAGAGGATGTACCTGTTGTGAAAGAATTTGTAGATGTATTTCCGGAAGATTTACCTGGACATCCTCCAGAACGAGAAGTTGAGTTTTCCATTGATTTGATTCCTGGATCAAGGCCAATATTGAAGATCCCTTACAGAATGGATACTGTAGAGTTAGTCTAACTAAATAAACAACTAGAGGAATTGAGTAATAAAGGATTTATTCGCCCTAGTGTTTCTCCATGGGGAGCCGCTGTTCTTTTTGTTAAAAAGAAAGATGGATCTATGAGGTTATGTATCGACTACAGGGAGATCAATGCTATAACGATAAAGAACAAGTATCCCCTACCACGCATTGATGATTTATTTGACCAACTGCATGGAGTTCAATACTTTTCAATGATTGACCTTCAATCTGGATACCATCAGTTGTGTGTGAAGAAGGAAGACATTCCGAAGAAAACATTTCGAACCAGGTACGGGCATTATGAGTTTACTGTAATGCCTTTTGGATTGACTAATGCACCCTCTGTATTCATGGATCTGATGAATAGAGATTTCAAGGAGTATCTCGATGAATTTGTGGTGGTGTTTATTGATGATATCTTTGTATACTCCAAAACCTACAAAGATTCTAAAAATCACTTGCGCATTATCTTGAAGACTCTGAGGAGGCATGAATTATATGGGAAGTTTAGCAAGTGTGAATTCTGGCTTCAGGAGATTTCTTTTCTTGTCCATATTGTCTCTAAAGATGGAATCTCTGTTGATCCTTCTAAGACCAAGTCAATCCAAGAATGGCCAACACCTAGGAGTATAACTGAGGTACGCAGTTTTATTGGTTTGGCAGGTTATTATCGACGTTTTGTCCAGAATTTTTCCTGATTGGCTAACCCATTAACGAAGCTCACACGTAAAGGGGTTAAATTTGTTTGGACAAAAGAGTGTGAAGAATGTTTTGAAGAACTGAAGAAAAGATTAGTCAATGCTCCTATATTGACTCTACCATCGGGGAATGATGGGTTCGTTATTTATAATGATGCATCGAAGAAAGGACTTGGTTGTGTCCTTATGCAGAATGATAGAGTTATTTCCTATGCATCACGACAGTTGAAAATTCATGAACAAAACTATCCTACTCATGATCTCAAGTTAGCAGCTGTGATCTTTGCTTTGAAGATATGGAGGCACTACCTCTATGGTGAAAAATGTTAGATTTATACTGATCACAAGAGTTTGAAGTATATTTTCTCACAAAAAGAACTCAACAAGAGGCAAAGGATATGGCTTGAATTTCTCAAGGATTATGATTGTACGATACACTACCACCCGGGGAAAGCAAACAAGGTGGAAGATGCTTTGAGTAGAGAATACCATGTAGTTTTGAACAATATGAGAATTGAAAGGGATCCAATTTTCATGGATCTAGTGAAGATGGACATGGGAATAACCAGGGAAGGTGAAACATCAATGCTTTTTCAAATGGTTGCCAAACCATCTTTACTAGAAAGGATTAAGAGTTCTCAGATCGATGATGAAGAATTCCAAAAGAAGATTAAAGCTGTGAATGATGGGAGATTGAGAGACTTTGTGTATGAAGATGGAATTTTTAAATTCGGGAAGAGACTTTGTGTTCCCGATTTACCTGATCTCAAAAGGGAATTGCTGGATGATTCTCATAGTTCCAATTTCTCTATACACCCTGGGAGCACAAAAATGTATTGAGATTTGAAGGAACATTTTTGGTGGGACAACATGAAGAGGGAGATTGCTGATTTTTTGTCAAGATGTATGGTTTGTCAACAAGTGAAAGCTGGAAGGCAACAGCCTGGAGGAGTCATGCAACCTCTTCCCATACCAGAGTGGAAATGGGACAATATTATGATGGACTTTGTCATGGGGCTACCAAAGACTCCTAGAAGGAATGATGCAATATGGTTTATTGTCTATCGTCTTACCAAGTCAGCACATTTTCTTGCTATAAGAGAAGATCTACCCCTGGAACGTCTAGAAAGACTATATATTAATGAAGTTGTGAGACTTCATGGAGTACCCTTATCAATTGTTTCTGATCGTGATCCCCATTTTACTTCAAGATTTTGGAAAAGTCTTCAGAAATCCCTGGATACTGAACTTCATTTGAGCACTGCTAACCACCCTCAGACAGATGGACAATCAGAACGGACTATTCAAACCCTAGAAGACATGTTGAGATCTTGCTCACTTGACTTTCAGGGTATGTGGGATCAATACTTACCTCTCATAGAATTTTCCTATAACAATAGCTTCCATTCGAGTATTCAGATGGAACCATATGAAGCGTTATACGGAAAGAGATGTTGTACACCAACCTGTTGGGATGACGTCAGTGAAAGAAAACTTGTAGGTCCAGAACTGGTGGAGGAAACGATGGAAAAGGTGAAGGTAATCCAAAATCACATCAGAGCAACTCAAAGTAGGTAGAAGAGCTATGCCGATAATCGAAGGAAGGATTTGGAATTTCAAGTCGGTGATCATGTTTTCCTGAAGGTATCTCCGTGGAAGGGAGTCATACGTTTTGGTAAGAAAGGTAAATTGAGTCCCAGGTACATCGGACCCTTTGAAATTCTAGAGCGAATTGGGGTTGTAGCTTACCGATTGGCAATGCCGCCAAGTCTCTCCAAAGTTCACGATGTGTTCCACGTATCTCTGTTGAGGAAATACATGCCTGATCCAACGCATGTACTCACCTATGAGGAATTAGAACTGGAACCTGATCTTTCCTATTGTGAAGAGCCCATCAGGATTCTTGATACGAGAGAACAAGTACTGAGAAACCGGACGACGCGTCTGGTAAAAGTTTTGTGGAGAAACCATAAGATGGAAGAGGCAACGTGGGAACCCGAGGAATTTATGATGAAGAACCACCCGAGTCTTTTCATGTGATAAGTATTCTAGAAATTTTGAGGATGAAATTATTTTAAGGAGGGGAGAATGTAACACCCCAAGCTTCTACGGTACGCTTCTCTTTGAATAATGCGATAGCGTGTGTTGTACGCAACACCGAGTTCTAACAACCAATCAAACTAGTCGTTATGAATAGTAATACCTAATTTTTAAAATTATATATATTTTATATTTCAAAATGGACTTCATTTTTGGATTCGGAATATCGAAATTAACCTAGGGTGAAATTTTGGTACTTTTCGGATAACTTTCATATTTTGATGAATAGTGAAAATTACTAAATTTTAATTAAAAACAACATTTTTAATCAAAATAATTAATAGTGATAAATTATGAATTTTAGTAGTTTTAAAGTATATTTAGAATATATTTTTACCATTTAATATAATGTTGGTCATTGGACATAATTTTACAATTAAACCGAACATAAACTAGTGTCAATCTTTTGATAGTTATTATCTCTTAAAAACACGCTTTTTGTTTTGACAGCGGGAATTTATTTTAAATTAATTTCTGCCACTTCTGTGTTTTAAATTTAGGAAAATGGATTCCATATTTGGAATCAGGATGTTCAAACTGTGTAAATAGGTAACTTTTATTTTTAGACATTTTGAATAATTACTGCGGTAAATATTTTATTTACCATGGTTAAGGGTAAATCCGGTAAATAAGGGTTAAAAAAATAATATTATAATAATAATAAATTACCCTAAAACGTGCCTTAACCCTATTGGTTGATACATGGTCGACCATGGGAATCTTTGGGTCGATTTTGGGACCCCATGGATCCACTTGTAAGTGATAATGACACTTTATTTTAATTAAGTTAAAATGAATACAAAAATGACACAAGCATATATCTTTTAGAAAAACAATTGTTACATAGGGTTATATATGTTGGATTTTAGATTATAAATATTCATTAGAAATATAAACAGATTTCCTACATAATTATATTTTATCTATAATTTTTAGACATTAAATAATTTATTTTATTTATGACACAATGATGATGCAGTAATTACTATAATAGTGAAAAATTAAAATAATTGATATTATAAATACCCAAATAAATATAATATGAAACTTTAAATGAATTAAACTAATTTTCTAGGATAATATGAAATATTAGGATTGATTTAATTGACTTTTTTCGAAGTAATCACTCTGTTATGAGTTTCACAAAAATCAACTAATGAATAGTGTCAAAATTGACAAAAAAGAGTTCTTAAAACAAATATTATATTATTAATTGATATTAAATTCCTAAAAATATAAGGTTCGGCCAAAAGACTTATATCATGATAGGTTCATAATTAATGGACCACTTGGGGGTCGCTTGGATGTATATAGTAAGTTTATTAACCATATTATATAAAAATACAAAGAGACATTGTAAAAGTGAAACTAATTAACTTAGAGTTAATACTTAAAGATAAGGTTAATATAAGTACCCAAACCTGTATAAATTCTATTGGTTGAGTTGTTTTCAACCTATATCCACCTTAACCTTTTAATAATCAACTTTGTAGGCATTAGAAACAGAATATGAATTTATTATAAATTAATATTTCTAGCTTTTCCAAAGGTTCCCCACACCCCTCTTATAAAAGGGAACTCCTCCTTCTCATTTCTTCACACCTTCAAAGCCTTTTGGTTCGGCCAAACTCTTCCCACATACTCTCCCAACATCCCTCACTACAACCTAGAGGCCTTAGTTTGATCAGAAATCCAACCTAAGGAGCCCTTTTGATCAAATCAAAAGGAAGAACCCGAAGAAGAGGTAACGTTTTCACCACCCCTTTTCATGTTCCATTCTTCTTCCACTTCTTCTTTCTTTGTTCTTACCATTATAAAATAATAACTCCAGTATATAACATATACTGTGATGTTATTATAAATATTGTACAACCATATTCAGTATTCTATCCACCTTTTGAATAACATGTCACCATACGTGCGTACGTACGGCTTACCGTCTCCACGTCGTGGTGTAATTGTTATTCAATATATTATTATTTGGATGGGTATAATAATTATGTGTCACTCATGTAAATAATAAATACAACATGTTAATAATTCTGTATATATGATATACCATCCATTTATATATTATTTTAATATCAAAAGAATGATATTGTCGCTCGTGCGTACGTACGGACTACCGTCTCCACGAACGTGATGAGATTCATTCTCCATCGTATCCATTCAAGTATAATTATCATTTGATGATTTAAAAAATTATTTTTAAGGACTTGATATCATTCTGGATATGAATAAGATCCAACAAACATGGCTTATGTAACAAAACATATAAAATAAAATGAGTAATTTAACACCAGAAACGACGATAATTCTAAGATATTATTAACAAATCAATGTTAAAAGATCATATATGATATCATATTAATATATATGATTATTGTATAATTTAATAACAATTATTTCACCATTATACAGGAGTTTAACCTACCCCAACCAAGGAAAAGTACAAGGTAAGGGTTATTTCACAATCTCTTCATTATCCGAGGTTGTTTATACGTAATAATCTACTGGGATCTCTTTATCATCCACATCCATGTTTCTTCAAAATGTATTGCAAAAATTTTTTATTATTTACAAGAATATGGGTTAAAGTTAATTATACCCTTGTTTTACTTTTTATAAAAGGAATCTTTCCGTCATTTTCAAAAGAAGGTCCTTTTTAACCTTTTCGACAGAATTAAGGTAAGAATGTTTTTTTAACTTATACGGTGGGTGCGGTTATTTTCCGCCATTATAAAATCTTCAAATTTTTCCTTACAAGATTATAAGAATATTTTCAAAGAAAATGTTTTATTTTATATGGCTCTTAAATGATTTCAAAAATAGAAAGAGATATTTCTCTAAAAATAGTTTTGATTTCATCTATGTCAACATCCTTTGATGGATTTTACACTTATTTGAAGTTGATATATTATGATAAAAAACTTCTATATTGTATTGAAGTTTTTATGATATGTTTGACTGTGGATGTGCTATTTTTATACCATTCATAGTTTATGGTGAAATTATTGACATTTCGTATGATAGTTTTAATACGAATGTTTATGTTATGTTTAAACCTTTTCATATGGGAATGCATTGGACTTAATATGTGACGGGTGGAGCCTGCTATAGCTCCTCGATGCATCGGTAAGTCTCATGAGACAAACTAGTGTCTTGGCACAAGGCCTTGACAAAATCTTATTTGTAGTCTTGGCATGAGGCCTTGACTATGTGGTTATGATAGTCTGGCATTATGCATTCCAACATTATGAAAGTGGTTATTGATTTTTGCAAGTGATTATTCGATTAGTAGAATATCCATGTGAATAAGTAAATGGAATTATTTCATTTTATTTATGTCATACCCTGTTGAAAGTTCATGTTTGAAAGGCTTTTGTTTTAGTTATACATTTCCTTAAATGTTTATTCGTATTTATGAAAGTTTCTGCTATATTGTTATCCTTACTGGGCATTTGAGCTCACCCCTTTTCTATGTTTTATTTTTCCCAGGAAGTGAAGAAGTAAATTATGAATGACCTGCAGTGATGTTATATGTGGATATGAGTGTGGATTATGGAGACATTGTGTTGTTGTAGTAGTTTTTCATTTTATGATGTAATGTAAAACTTATGAATATATCTAGTGTTTCCAAGGCTACTAAACCAATCGGTCTTTCGAGATTTGATCTTTCTTGTGATCATGCCAATGTTATGTAATAATGCACCGACTCTGGGTAACTAGGGTCGGGGCGTTACACTGGTAAACCAATTTTTAACATAATCACGATATTTAATTTTTAATATTTTTTTGATTCATAATTGTTAAATATTAATTTGATAGTATTAGATAATATTAATTATTTTTATTCCAAATATTTAGTCCATTATTTAAAATACAATTAACATATGTGGTATAATCTAATTCAAAATTATACCCACAGACGTTTCAAAAATGTAGGTTTTAAAACAAAAAATTCTCATAAATATAGAATGTCGTAATATCAAAATTTAATATTAAATTTATTCCAATGACGTAAATTCGTTAAATTGTAATATAATTGAACTAAATTTACTTTAAAACTAATTTAAAATATAATTTAATTCTATAAATAATGTAAATGAGAATGTTGGTTTTAATTAAAATCATTATTTTTGATTAATTATAAAAAAACTACTCTTTACAAAAAATTATAAAATATTCACCCAAAGATAATTTTGAAATTTACATTTAAAAAATAAAAGAAATTTTCCAAAATTTTAAAAAACTTATTTTAAATTAATCGAGGAAGGCATGAGTAATCAGCCATTCAGATTAACACTATTTTTAGAAAACATATCTTTCTCTTTCAAATGGTTCTTATTTTATTTTATATAAATATATAACCATTTCATATATTTTATACATGGGTAAACCATACAATTTCAATAATTTAGTTATTCTTATTCATACCCTACAAATAGATTTATATGTTATAATGGTGTTGTTTAATGAATAATATTTTAATAGAGTGTCAAGTTATGTTTTAACCCTATGTTTCATGCATCACAAGCTATAAAAGAAATTTAATTTATTTAAAAATAAATATATTTTAATTAAAAGGGTGTTATATTTTATTCTATGATTGGTTTTTTATGTCGTACATTCATCAAACTTGATGTTTCAATTTTCAAATCATGTGGTGTTACAATAACAATGTCCAAGACAAGTGATTAGGTAGAATGTTTATATTTTTTGAAAACACGTGATGAATATATCACTACACTTAATATGTGATCATTATTGATATAATTATGATAAATAGATGTTTAGGGGATAATATTGTTGAAAAGGAATTTTTTTCAGTTATTTTATGGTTTGGGTTATCTTTGCTAGAGTTAAGTGTTTGTTTGGATTTGTGGAATACAATCAACAACCATATATTTTATTTTTGAAATCACACACATTTTTATTAAGGTTTTATGGCATTCAAGATATTCACATATTTGGAATATAACAATAAGAGCCACTATATATTGTCGAGGGAATATAGTTTTGATTCAGTAACCTTCATTCTAAATTTTATCCGACATATTTTTGATTATCCTTAAGATTAACTGTTTATATAATTCATGAAGATGAATTTTGAGAATTATTGGATAAATATTGCTTATCATTTTTGCCATGGAAAATATCTAGGGACAAGTGGAATGAATTTTTATTCCTTTATTAAGCTAATTATCTATCAAAATATAATATTAGTACTTAATGAATAAAAAATTCATTTGGATGTTAAATTCATGGAGTATGGAATTAAGTTGGAATTGCTAAAGGAATAACCAAAGGATGAAAATTTTAAGTATATTCTCAGGTGTTCTCAATCATAAAGGTAATAGAATCCCTCAAATTTTGGAAAGAAACCTAGAGAATTTTTTAATCTTATTTATTTAATTTATGTAGAATAAATTATATTCTTAATCAAAACTGATTTATGGTTTTCTGGTTTATATATTTATCATGACTATGTGGACTATCAGTCACTATTAGTCTTTTTTTGATTGTATACTTCTCTGTGTCCTGGATTTCATTTCCAACCAATTTCCTCATACCTGGAAACCTAGTAATGTGTTATTATTGATGGACGTAATGCTTCCCTTTACCTATTATCAAGATGAATATTTATTAAACCCTTTTATGATTATAGTTTCCAATAATGGTATATTCAGATATCGAAACCTTTATTAATAAGATTAAGATTAAATTACGAGTACACAAGTTAATTAAGTTGGTAAAATGTAAAACAAAAATATTTTAAATGTGGAATATTATGTTAGTTAGTATGTATGAAAAGAGAACACCAATAATAGTATATAATGAAAAATCTAAAAACTTTTTGAAATATTTCCTTTAAAATAAATTTAATCTCTTCGATTGCTTGCAATGGACACAACACCAGGTCTGAACGAAACACTATACTCTTTTACAAAATTATTTACAAAGATAAAATAAATTATAAATTGTATTTAAACTAATTTTTTTTAAATTATATTACTATTTATCTAATTTATATCATATTAATAAATTTAATATTGAATTTTTAAATTAATACATTCTATACTTAATAAAAAACTGTCTTTGTAAATCCGTTCATTCATCACATATAAAAATTAATAACAAAATGAATTTTTTCAAATATATTAATTGAATTTGGAAAAATATATTCTATATATTTCAAAAATAATAATTTATATTATCTAATAAATTCATCTTAATTTTTAACAATAATTTACTATGAAAACAGTTAAAATTTGTTAGAGTGGTTAATGTAATGATGGATTTATCAAGGTTTAAACTTTGAAGATAATGGTTAAAAATGACCTAAAACTTGTCCAAAACTCATTTAATGAATACAATTAAACCCTAAAATATATAAGTATAGTTAGTTACAAATTTTTTATACTTTTAGAGTGATATAAACGTGGTTATCACTTTATCCTTTCGGAAAATCAATGATTGTCATACCCACACTTCTAATAGGTGACCCCATATCCACCCCAATTCACACATCCATAACCCTTTGGGTTTTCCATGAACTGAAAAAGTTTGTTACTTAATTCAATCCACACATCCTATATTAAATAATTTTATTATAATTATCTCATATGAATTCATTATGTATAAAACTAAATAGACTCTATAAAGAAGATAAAAAATTATTAAACATGTGTATTTTTTATTTATTTTTTCACCTCCATAAAACTTTATTAAACTATTATATTATAATAAAATTTGTATTTGATATTTACTAAGATGTTATTATTTTAATTTCATAACCTATATCCATCTCCACTTCGACCAAATGAGAAATGCATCTATTGATCGTTTATATGACGGACTACCGCCTCACGAACTAACGTAATTCATTTTCCCTCCCTTCCATTAAAAGATGGATAAAATGATAAATTTAATACATTCATATGATATTTATGAAATTATTATAATTATAAAATTATTATTTCACATATACATTCTTATTTTCCATTTCATGGGTGATACAGTAACATCACTTGCGTGTACAGTAAATGATTACCTCACGAAGCGATGTGATTTGTTTTTCAGTTAATCTTTACATAAAAGGTAGTAAAATTAATGTTAATGAAAATATTTCAAATTTATTGTCTAAAAATAATTATGTAAAAATAATATCACATATAACTTCTTACATTCCAATCTATTGGATAACAATAATATCACTCGTGCATACGTGTGGATTACTCCTTCCACACAGCGATGTGAGATGTTTTCCATTTTATTCCCATATAGATGGTAATAAGGATGTATTTTATTAATAAAAATTTTATATATGACTTATAAATGATTATTTAAAAATTTATTAATATTTATTTTTCTTTCATTGTATCTTTCATGAAAAATGGTAGCATTGCTAATGCATATGCACGACCTGCCGTCTCCCTGAATGGTGTAATCCATTTTCGATCTCTAACATCAATAGATTACTAAAAATAAATATATAAGGAATAAATATTATATTTATATATTTTTTAAACTTATTTATATGATTTATCAATGAAAAAATTAAAAGGAAAAAAATATTGAACTAAAACTTACATAAAAAATGAAGCAATTATCATCAGAAGCATTGATTTTAAGAAATTGTTAATAAATGGATGATAAAAATACTACAGGTATTATATACATGTTATGATATATATTAATGTTTTCCTATAACATATTTATAATAAAACTATATTTATTATACTGTAGTTTTAAACACATACAATGGAAGTCGTACCTAAGGTAAGTGCTTTATTGTCTCACATTTACTTTGGTGAGACAAATATTATATAAACCACTTATTTTTTTTGTGTGGTGTATATAATTACCATTTTTATATGATATATCTTGAATATATTTGTATTCAAGGTATATTTAATTTCATTTATTGTTATTTATTTTACTGGGATAATGATTTAAAAGTTACAAATATCACAAGAGTTTATTTAACAAATCACAACATTATTTGTTATTGTTTTCGATTCACTCTCCAATTTGGAATGTCAAATTATATTTTTATCATAAAACCAATATATTTTCTTATAAAATGGTAATTAATGAACATTTAAATTTAGTAGTTTTATTTTTTACACTATTTTTTACTTAAATTGATCAAAAATGATTTTATGAAAATTTTACATTATGTTTCTCTTAGGTAAAAATACTTTTCATTCCAAATCCAAATTTACATTAAATGTTTTCAAATTGTTTTTAAAATTCTATTAATTATTTATTAATGAACATTTCCCTATTATTTTATATATACAACTGGTTTTGATATAATTATTCATGTCATTTTCCAAACAAGGCTTTTTTTGGTTTTTATTGGTAATGTAGAAGGAATAATTGTTTTAATATATACAGCATGAATGGAATTTTCCACCATCATGAATACTATATGTTTTAATGATTAATTTTTAAATTTGAATGTTTATTTTTAGGTAAATATTTATTCATTTTTCTTCACTTTTAGTTTTTAGAGGTAATTTTTAAAATACAATTGTTATATTCCTCATTAATGTATTTTGTATCTTTTTATTGTATCTATTTTAATACATAAAATAAACTTTTTATTTTAAATATGATACAATGGGAATATTTTATATTGATTTCATTTTTATTATTTCTTTGTATGTTTGATGGTCTGTTTGACATAGGATGTATAATTTAATTATAATTAAAAAAATTACAATGTATTGTTTATGATTATGTTTTTATTTATTGGGGGTAAGTATTAAAATTTCATATGTTATTTCATCAATATGAATGATTAGGTGGATTAATTTTTAACAACCTGAAAATTTATTTAAAAAAAATATTTTTGATATAATTAAATGACTTATTATGAAAAACGGTTATATAAAACATATGAACTTCCTTGGTTTTAAATTTTTGGATTTTAAAATACCATTAAGATTTTTTATCATTACTAATATATCCATTGACCAGTGATCACATGTTTAGTATAAATATAGGGATTTAACGAATCGAATTTACATAGAAAAAGAATCAATTTCCTCATCTAGTGGAATTTCCCCATACGAACCCCATTTGTCAGAGCTTGAAAAGGATGTATCATCACTAGTATTCTCTCTTAACCAATCCCATGTTGAGCATCATAACGTTAAGATTAAACAGAACTACCTATGAGATAATTCGAAGCTGATAGAGATTATCACCCAAGCGATGTTATTCGAGCCACCCCAAGAGTCTGTTACCATTTCACATATTACCCTTTAGTCATATGCAGGTGTTATAAGGGGTTATGTAACAACACCCTAGAACTATGATTATGCCCATTATTTTTTATATAACATAGAATATAAATTCATTTTAGTATTGTTACTTGTTAATAGTTTTTTAAAAACAAATAGTATTTTCAGTTAATATTCAATTAATAAATCTATTTTGATGAATTAAAAGGATTTTTAAATTAAATAATATTTTAATAAAATATTTTTACTAAATTACTTTTTTATATATAAATGGTCATATAATTTTTATAAATACAATTGTAATTTATATTATGGTTTGAATGATGCTTTTGTCAAAAACCCATGAATTTTCGATAAATGTCGATTTTTATTTTAAAAGTAAAAAATTAAAAGATTTAGAATATTATTTAGATTAAATAATTATTAATTTTTTAATATGGATGTTTAAATTATCCAATAGTGAATTTTTTATAATTATCTAAGACAGTCAAAATTTTGGGTAAAAATTAATATCCATTTAAATATATAATATGTTTTCTTACATTATAATTATCAAATAGTGATGTAATAAAATAAATTAAAAGTGTTTTTTCCAATATATGTTTTAAACTTAAAATAATGTGATTTTACATTGGTTTTATTAATTTTTTGATGCCTTATTGGACCCTCAAAGACATTTAAAATATTTTAACCCTTTAAAATGTTTTCCTTGAAAGTGTGATTCACCTCCACACAAGCAAGCCTAATATTTTAATAAGTTATACCATTATCATTATAAAATATTCTTTCCCATCCACATTAGCAAAAACCATAGGCAAAAACCATTGGATGGTTTGTCTTTTTGAGTAGTTTAAAGTGTGGTGTCCAAAACCTAAATTATAAAGAATTCCCTCTCCATTCCTAAATAACCCCACTCAATCTCCCAATCCTCTTCAATCAAACAATTTGGACCTCAACCAACCCCTTACCTCATCTCTATATAATCCTCCCAAGGCACTCCAATCTCCCCAGACCCTTATCAAGCCACTCCCAAGCATTTGGGATCACACATCCCAATAATGGATTTCTTCCTTTCCAATTTTTATCCAAATTTAATTATGTTTGTATGACCTTTTATTTTCAATTAAAAATATTGGGGTATAATTTAAAACCTCCCCTATATGTCCCTCCTTATTTTGGATTAAGTATAGACATATTTATCTCATTAATCTCTCCCTTGTACAACTGTTACCATACCAAAATTTCATAAGAGTTATTCCCTTTCTCCTTTTTCTTCAATCTTATTTATTATGTAACACATTTTATTTACAAATTCCTTGTGTTGGGACATGTATCTATTTTACCAACATACTAAAAATTTCATGTATATATGATAATATACATATTTATCTCTCATCGACCATTTTTATGAATTTTTATGTCACACCATTGTGCTACCGAAATTGCACCACAATTTTCCATGCCAAAATCATTTTGTAGTGAATAACATTCTGATTTACCTACCAAGGGTATTAACCATTATTAACATGTAATTGTTGATTAATGAATTATATTTATGTATTCCACATATCATATTCGTGGAATAAATTATGATGTTTCATTAATCCATGTTGTATGATCCATGTGGCACACTTATGTATGAAATGAAATGTTTATAAAGGGTGCGCCCTAATAGCGTTCCAATGCATTGGATAAAGATTAATATTATGATACATAAAGTGAAATGAGGGATTAATCATGATAATTCAAGTGAAATTATGGTTTAATCATGATTTATGTGAAACAATACTTTGCTCATGCTAATATCATGTAAACTTTTGTTTCCATATTTCTATGTTATGATAATCATGCTTTATCATTTCTTTATGTTCATTCTACTCTTGTTCTCCATTGATATGCCTATTTCCTAAAATTTACTATATTATTCATGTTATTACTTATTTTCTCCCATACTAGGCTTTATATCTCACCATTTTCTTATGAATGTCCTCAAGTTATCCCATGAAATGCTAAGTACGAAGGAAAGTTATGGTCAAGTAAAATAATTTTTCTATAAAGATGTTATGTTTTAAGTTCTATATTTTCATGTAATGTTCCTGAATTCCTAAGACAGTATACATATCAATCCTCAGAGTCATATTAAGTTCATGTTTATGTAATAAATCATGTTTATTTATATAATAAAGAGAAGGGTTTTTATATTTGGTATCAAAGGATAGGTTTAGTTATTTTTGGGATTAGGATTAGGAAACCCAAGCGAAAGCCTTAGGGATAAGACTAAGTATAATAAAAACATCCCTAAATTTTGGTGAGTATTTATTAAGTAGTTTACCATAAAAATACATCCCTGTGTAGATACGAATAGATAGAGGCAGCTCTGGTACATATATATCTAGGGGTAAAACCTAAAAACACCACTTTGAGCTATACTTGAAAGGGAACTGGTGAACAACAATGGGTCTTTCTACACTCTTGATTACGACACTATAGGGGGAGACACATTAGAAAATTCATAATATTAGTATGATCCATTATTATGGGAATTAAAAAAATGCCCCTAAGAATATTTTTTGGTAATTATATCATGGAAAACATAGATAAGTTAAGGAAATAAATGTATTTAATAAGTTATCAATTTTTGTCATTGGATTCCCATTTATGCGTTACCCACAAATTCCCTTTTATTCCAGCCAATGGCTGGTAATAGGAGGAATCATGCTAACAACTGATGTGATGTTCAATGTGATGAATCTTCTAATGAGATTTCTTATCTGATGAGAGCACAAATCTACTACTTTTTCATGAGACTCTCTCAGTTAACTAAATATTTGAATAAAAACATGGGTAAAGTGGAACGCTCACCCCCCCCCCCAAGAAGAACAAACTATAATTGAGAACTTCATCAGAAAAAAGCCTCATAATTTTAATGGATCTTCTACTCCCTCTATAACTGAAAAATGGATCAACTCTATTGAGAATATATTCTTCATCCTTCTATGTTCTAAATAGGTGAAGGTAATTCATTATTCTTATCATGTTGATGGTGAAGGTGATCAATGATGCACATTGATCCAAAATATGAAGCCTGAGGAAGAGATCCAGGCATTAGAATAGAAGGATTTCAAGAAAAAAAAATTTGGTAAATATTTTCCTCACACCTTTTAATATAATATGGAAATGTAATTACATTCCCTTATATAAAACGACGACTAATCCATAAGATCATACGATGAATACTTCACAGGGTTTTATAAATATGACTCTGCCTTTGTCATTACCCCGAATGAAAGGTTTTCCGCTTATTTTGTGGGCTAAAACCTAGGCTACAGAATGCCTAAGCGATCCATGACTTTGAGAGATATGTGGAAATTATCTGATGTTCCCTCAAAGTGAAAATGGATATCGGAGAATCTCTGGGGTATCATAGAGATAAAAAGATTAAGGTGGACTTCAATTCTGGTTTTTCGATGGATAAAATCAATAGTGCTATGAAATTATATCACCCCCTTTCCAAAGGTATGGAAATAATCACATGGAAATTTCTTTACGGGGGAGATTATATTCTTTAGGTGTAGAAGAGAAGGGAACTGGGCTATTAACTACCAACCAGAAAAATCTACTCTAAAAACTGAGGAGAGGAATGCTCTATTAAACCCTCAATTCATTATTCATTGCTTCAGATGCAAAGAACCATGTCACTATGAAAACCATTTCTCTAAGCCAAGTGTTTTCAAAGGCAACCAAAAACCTCTAAGGAAGAAAGGGTGATCTTTTTCCATCACTATTGCTCATGCGAACCCCGACATCAAATGGTGACAAGTATGCTATTAATTCATTCAGGAATAGTGATCATACTTTTTGATTTTGGTTCTATGCATTATTTTATATCTTGAATGTTTTGTACAAAAATACCAACACCACCAAAAATCATGGATGTAGAGATGTTAGTGATAATGGAAAATGGGTAAATGATTGCATGCCAAGAATGTAACACCTCTCCTATCATAATTTCTAGTTTGAACTTCCGGAAAAACCACTGCATACTCCCTCATGTGGAATTTTATGAAATTATTGGAATGGGTTGGCATTACATATATAAATCCAACATAAATTCCCATGAGAAGGAAATCACCCTCTATACGGTGAATTCCCCCTGATTCTGTACAAGTGCAAGGAAGAGGATGAATCTTCCTAGGGTTAGCTGGATATTATAGTTGATTTGGGAGAAATTTCTCATGATTTTCAAACTCTCTTACTAAGCTAGCTTATATGGGATCCACGTTTTCATAGAGATAAGAATTTGAAGATAGCTTAACGGAGTTGAAAATGAGGCTTATCAAAACACCCATTCTCACACTACCCATAATTGGAGAATTTTTTTTGGTATTCAGTGATGCTTCGAAGAAAGGCCTGGGATGTGTGCAGATGAAAAATGAAAAAATCATTGCCTATCCTTCAAGGGAAATGAAATATCATGTGAAGAACTATCCAAAATGTGTTCTAGTGTTGGCTACAGTAATCATCAATTTGAAAATTTGGACACTTTACCTATTTAAGGAGGAGTGTAAAATGTTCATTGATCACAAAAGCCTTAAGTATTTATTCACATAGATAGAGGTGAACATGCACCAAGTAATATGGTTAGAGATGATCAAAGACTTTCAATGCTCAATCCATTACCACCCAGAAAAATCTAACTAGGTGGGGAATGATATAATTAGAAAGGACCCAAAAATTATATCGTTGATGATAATTGAAAATGATTCAATCTTCTTAGATTTGATAAAGATGGAATTGGGAATCATTAAGAAGGGAACATCACCAATCCTTTCACAAATGTTTTCTAAAACATATCTTTCGGAATGGTTAATGGATGATGAAAAGGATGATGTGGGAATTCAGAAGAAAGTGGAAACTATAAAAAAAATAAAATCATTGGAGTTTAATGTTAATGAAGAAGGAATTATGAGATTTGGGACAAGACTAAATGTTCCATATAATCCGGAGTTAATGAATGGCCTTTTGGATGATGCCTATAGTTGGAATTTAGCCATATACCTAGGAATAACAAATATGTATTAAGATCTCCGAGAGAATTATTGGTGGGATAACATGAAGAAGGAGATCGTTGAGTACACATCAAAGTGCCTGGTGTGTCAAAAAGTGACGACTGAGAGGCAGATGTCTACTGGGATGATGCAACCATTACCCATGCTGACATGGAAATGGGAGAAGATCTCTTTGGAATTCGTCACCAGACATCCTAAGTCATCCCAAGGGAACAATGCTATCTGGGTTTTTCTAGATCGTCTTACAAATACATCACACTTCTTTGCAATTCAAGATGATTTCTCATTGGATCAATTGGAATGGATATACATCTGAGAAGTGGTAAGGTTTCATAGAGTACCACTATGTATTGTATCTAATCAAAATCCATGATTCACATATATTTTTTCGGAGAGTTTCCAACATTCTATGAAAAATGAGATTAAATGCAATATGACTCGTCATCTTCAAACTGGTGGCCAATCTGAGAAGACTATCCGAAAACATGATTTCATGTTTAGATCATAATCAATTGAAATAAAAGGAGGATGAGATCAATATCATCCTCTTGTTGAGTTATCTTATAAAAATAGTTTCCACTCAATCATAAAAATGGCTTCTTATGAATCCCTTTATGGGAAGAAGTTTAGAACACCGGATTTTTGGGATGGAGTTGGGGATTGAAAACTTCTAGGTTTAGAAATGGTTGAGGAAATGGTGGATAAGGTTAAGACCATCCATCATCGCATTAAAATTTCTTAGAGTCTAAAAAAGATAAATGTTGATAATCATTTATGATACCTATTGTTTGAGGTCAAAGACATGGTATTCCTCCACATATCATTGTTGAAGAGAGTTATGAGATTTTGGAAGAACAAAAAGCTTATTCCAAAGCACATCCACACTTTTGGGATCCTTGACCACATTGGAAAAGTTTCATGTCATCTAGAACTCTCACAGAACCTATATCACATACATGATATATTCCATGTATCACTATTGATTAAGTACATAAATAACCCATCACATTTACTCAATCTATATGTGGTACCATTGGAGAATGAACTCTCCTATAAAGAGAAGCCAGTGAAGTTATTAGATCATAGAGAAAAAGTTCTATGAAATAAGACAATGCCCCAAATAAAGGTGTTGTGGAGAAACAACAAGTTTGAAGAAGCAATGTGGGAATCAAAGGATGTGATGAAGAAGAGTAACCCTTATCTGTTATAGTGTGGGAAAAAAATTGGCGGGTGAAATTTCTTAAGGGGGGAAGATTGTAATGACCAAAACTTTTATTAATGAAAATTATTCTTGATCTAGTTAAATGTCTTATTATGTAAAATGGTTATATAAATAAAATGAACTTCCATGGTTTTAGGTTTTTGGATTTTAAAATACTGTTATTATTCGTTACCATTTCTAATATAGATGTTGAATAATGATCACATGATTAGTATAAATATTGGGATTTAAAAAATCCAATTTAATCAGACAAAGGAAATGATGTCCTCATATAAATGAATTTATCCATAGAAATACCATTTTTTAGAGCTCGGAAAGGAGGTATCATCACATGGATTCACTCTTGAACAATCCCAAGATGAGTTTCAATATGTGAAGTTGGAACAAAACTACCTACATGAGAATTAAAAGTTGATAGATATTACCACCTGAGCGATGTTATCTAAGCCACACCAAGGGTATGTCACTATCCCACACTATACACTTAGGTCATATATTGGAGTTATAAGGGGTTTGGTAACTAGACACTATAATTATGATTACATGCATTATTTTTTATAGAACTTAGAATATATATTCATTTTATTATTGGTACATTTTAAATAGTTTATAAATCCCAAATAGTATTTTTAGTATATATTCAATTAAGAAATCTAGTTTGATGAATTAAAGGATTTTTAAATTAAATTATATTTTAATAAAATATTATTACTGAATTTCTATTTTTAAATATAAAAGGTTGTATAGTTTTTATGAATAAAATTGTAATTTTTATTAAGGTTTGAATGTTTCTTTTTTCAAAACCCATGAATTTTTTATAAATGTCTGTTTTTATTTTAAATGTAAAAAATTAGCTGATTTATAAAATTATGTAGATAAAATTAATATTATTTTTGGAAATAGGATTTCAAAATTATCCAATGGTGAATTTTTCAAAAAAATTTCATAAGGTCAAATTTTTGGGTAAAAATTAAATATGGTTTAAATATATATTGTGTTTTATGACATCATAATGAAACAATAGTGATGTAATAGAATACTATAGAATTTATCATTGTCCATTTTATGTTTTAACCTTAAAATAATGTGATTTTATATTTTTTTGATTAATTTTATGATGCCTTAGAGGACCCTCCAAGGCTTATAAAAATATTTTCTCTTTTAAAATGTTTTCCTTGAGAGTGTGACTCACCTCCACCCAATGAAGCCTAAAATTTTGATACATTCAGACATTGGCCTTATAAAATAATTTTTTCCACTCCAATTTTTCAATAACCAAGGAAAAAAATGGGATTGTTTGTGGTTTTTATTAGTTTAATGTGTAGTGTCCAAACCCCAAATAATAAAGAATATCCTCGCTTTTCCTATAAAAACCCACTCAATCAACAATTACTTTTCACGAAAAACCTTTCTATCTATACCAAAACCTTCTTTCATCTCTCTATAATACCCAAAAGGCTCTCCAACTCCCACTAATCCCTTCTCAAGCCTCTCCCAATACTTTGGGATCACACTTCTAAGTAATGGATTTATTACATTCTTATTTTTCTCCAAATTTCATTATATTGTTATGCCATTCTATTTTCAATTAAAAATGTTGAGGTATGATATCACATAATTCCTATAACTCCCTATTTATTTTTTAATAATTATATACCTCTTTCTCTCTTATTAATCCCTCCCATGTTCACCTGTTACCAGGATCAAATTTCATAATAGTTATTTTGTTTCTCCAATTTATTCATGTTTCTTTATTATGTTATTCCTTTTATTTAAAAATTACATGTGATGGGAAATGTATCTATATTACCCCCTTAAAAAATTACATTTCATGTAAATATGATGACATACCACTTTCTCTCTCATCAACCTTTTTTATGAATTTTTATGTCACTCTGTTATGTTGTCAAAAATGAACAATGATTTTCCAAGACAAAATCATTGTGTAGTGAATAACATACCCAATTTTCTATTTAGTGTATTAACCTTTATGAACATGTACTTTTTGAATTAGGACTTAAATTTATTTATTCCACATATCTTATTCGTAGAATATATTCTGATGTTTAACAAATCCATGTTGTATGATAGATGTGGCAAACATAGGAATTGAATGAAATGTTTATAAATGGTGGGCACTAATATCACTCCAATAAATTGGGTAAATATTAGTATCATGATATGTCAAGTGCAATGAGGGATTACTTATGATAATTCAAGGTCAATGAGGGTTTACTCATGCTAAATGTGAAATGATCCTTGGCTCATGCTAATATCATGTTAAATGTTAATTCCAAATTTCCATCTTATTATAATCATGCTATATCAAGACATTATTATCATCTTTCTCTTGTGCTCCATTGATATTCCAATTTCCTAACCTGTACTATATTCTTCATTTTATGCCTTGTTTTCACCCTTACTAGGCTTTATAGCTCACCCTTTTCTTATGCATGTCCTCAGGTTATCCCATGCAATGATAAGTACAAAGGAATGTTGTGGTCATGTAAAATATGTTTTCAATAATGATTTTTTGTTTTATGTTCTAAGTTGTTATGCAATCTACCTAATTACCCAAGACACTAGACCTCTTGATCCTCATATTTGTCTTAAGTACATGTTTATGTATTAAATCTTGTTTACGTGTGTAATAGTGAGAGGGGTTGTTATAATGTTTCTCATATTTACAATGAGGAATTCATTGAACTTTTTATGTCATGGGTGGGAAATTTTTATAGATATCCCTTCGATGCATCAACGTGTCTCAAGAAAAAAATTAGTTTGCAAAATTATATTTCTTTTTAACCAGATATTTGAACTAACTTATAAAAGGTATTGACATTTGTTTCAGATGTTTGGAATTATAAATTACCTTATTATCAGATGATTTAATTTCAGGTAACTATTATTTAGTTATAATATCTATAGATAATTTTCAATATTATGTTATTTTTTATATATATTTATTCTATCATCATTTCTATCTTCCATATGATGTTCATTTTAATTATTAAATGGAATGTGATTCATTTATCTAATTTAGAATGTTTACTATTCTTATTAATTCATGTTGTCTTCCATTCTACACATACCCTTATAGATCTTTTAATAACACCCTTTTATTTTGTATTATTTTCCCAATGATACCAAGAATTTTTGTTTGATTGATATATTGGGATACAATATGTGAAATAATGATTTTATCAAAGGAAAAACATTGTGTAATTTATTTTTTCTCGTGTAGTTATAATTTTATGTATTTATGAAGGTTAGCATGACTAATAAACAATTCATTCAATCAAGATGAGATTTCTTATATATGTTTCCAATTTAATAATGTATACAAAAACTCTAGTTTACTAGAGTTATATTCTTCATGCATTTTTTTATTTATTTCTTGTAGTAACTCTTAAATTTTAACCAGGGGTTTATTTCAATTTCATTATGTGAGGATACATGTGTTGTAGTTTTTTGTTAAATACTATATATTTATAAGTTATTTTTTAAAATATTTTATATATATTACTAAAATTTATTCACTTTTTATTTCACTCCATTATTTAAATAATTATTATGAAAAATTATAGTAATTTTTCTAGTCACACACAAATATCTGATCTAAAACTATATACAATAATTTTTTCAAAGCATGTTAGTTTTTGTACTTTATTGAAACTTAGTGTTGAGTTTATGTGCTATATGAAACCTTTTGAAACTATTTGTATATGTTAAACCTATTAATAAGTCAAATAATAACTTTTTTTTGGATATTTTAATTTTTTATGAATGATGAGGTTTTTGGAAAATATTTTTTGAGATTTTTTATCACCCATAAAAATTTATTCTCTCTTCAATCATACATATATATTTCAATGAAGATAATTAATGTTTGTCTCCAACATTAATATTCAACAATAGGGACATTTTTGGATTTTTATGGTGGGGGATATGGGTATTTTAAATATTCCTTAACTATGATTAAATAGAGTACACATCAAAAAAAATATTTTCTCTAAATATCTTTTTTAAATGATCCATTTTAGGTTATCTGTATAAATAATCCATGTTTTTAAATACAATATATTTTTTGATAAAAATAAAAAATCATTGTTCCCTGCTTATGGAAGAATAGAATTCTTATATAATGGGTTTCACCAAGAATAAAATTTCATTAATTGCATGATTTATGACTCAATTATACCCCACTATTTTTTTGGAAATTAATTTTAGGAACTTGGAATATGTGTTTGATGGGAGAGATATTTGTGGAATAGATATTATAACATTAGAAACTAGAAATTTGAACTTTATTTTAGGTGAGAATCTATTTTGAAAAAAACACCACCTTGATCTAACTCAAATGTTAATCATTTATGTCCGTTGTAACTGATATAAAATGGGAAATATGTATTTCATGAGGAATATCAAAGACATTAGGTACTAGTTGTATAGTGACACTGCCTTTTCTTACATTACTATTACATTATTTTAATGATAAACAGCATAATAGTATTACACATAGAGGATCCAAAGGTTTAGTGTCTTGGGAAAACTAGGACCATACATAACAATTACAACATCATGCATAAACATTTATTTAATTTCTTTTTCTCAATCTTCTTATTAGCACTTATCCACTCTTTAGTACATGTAGCCACTTGAGTATATACATAAAAAGGGGTGAGATAAAAGCCTAGTATGAGGATATATAAGAATAATATAGCATGTGGTGAGAATAATCATGACATAGGCAAACAATTATGATCAAGATAGGAGAATAAATAGAAGACTTCAAATGTGCCAATGCGTTAAAATGAAACATCATGTCTTAGTGGTTAACTACCACAAAATCTTGTGAACCATGTAAGAATACTGTTCACACATCATTTCACATTTAATGAAGATATTAATCACTTTACCCAATGCATTGTAGCACTATATAATTCTGGGCGCACCCGTCGCATTCAAACATTCATATTGCGCTATAAAATTCTAGGCACACCCGTCACATCATAATATTATCATTATCTTTCTTTCCACATAAAACATATATCAAAATTTAACATAAATAAAACATGTAATGGAATGGGTTACATCTCATAATAACACAATCATAAAATTTGGGATACCAAAATAAATATGGAATAACATACATGTTACTAGAACCGTCCACTTTGGGAGAGAAGTGAAAGGTGTGTTCTTAAAAGAAGAGTTCTTTTGGAAAAAATTTTCTTTGACATAAAAACTAGTGAAAAAAATGTATATCCTATAAAGTGATATAAAATTATGAAAAAAATGATCTTTAAGGTGTAAACATGTCAAAATTGTGTGAAAGAAGGAGAACCCGAAGAATGAAAGTTGGGTTCGAGAATTTTCTCTTACCTTGTATCTGAATTCTTCCTTCTCTTTAATGTCCTATATAATGACATTATATTCATTAATTAGAAATACATAACCGTTTTTACATTAATATGGTTCATTATGGTTTTTTAAGTGATTATAGGTTCCTTTGGATGAGTTATATAGTTTAAAATACATTGTTCAAAAATGTTTGTTTTTATGGTTTTCTTGAGTGGTTCACTTGTATTATTAAATTGAAGTTCGAGCAGAACATGGGTAAACATTCAGAACTGATTATACATTTTGTTAATGATATTACAGGAGTTTTATTGATATGATAATGAATTGTATTAGATCAATGTGGATGAATCATTATATAAGAATTAAATGATGATTGTTTGGGTTAATTTGAGCGGTTTTTCGATCATAATGAACTTGTCTTATTTTATCACTGGTAATATGGTCATAAGTGTTGAGTCAGAAGATCTATTTTAACATTTATGTCTTGTTTTTGAAATCACAAATTTATTCATATATGTTTATTGTACTGACTATGTCAATCATACTGACCCTATCAATCGTATTGACTTTGTCACCCATATTGACTCTATGAATCGTACTCACCCTGTCAATCGTATTGAATCTATAAATTGTACTGACTGTGTCAATCATACTGACTCTATCAATCATATTGAATCTTCCATTCATATTGAATATGTCAATCGTACTAACTCTTTTGAGTCATACTCACTTTGTATCATATCAATACATTAGACTGATACATATAGTACTCATATTTTCTTTTTTATCACATTCTAGTTTTTAACCTTTTTCAACACATGTCAATCATAATCATGTTTATCATCATGGTATATCTTTTGTTTTAAGCAAAAAAATTTTGTGGATTTAGTTATAAAATAATCAAAATGATGTCGTGTTTTTAATTTCAATATGACCGTTATAATTCTAGGTGTCCAAGTCCCTTCGAGTTTTCAGGAGAAATATGACCATTAGATGAAATGTGACCATTGAAACCTAAGGCCTATAAATAGGAGGTCATTTGAAGCTGAGAAGTACAACCGAGAGACTTTGTTCATTCTTTTCTACTTTCAAGTTCTAGAGAGAGACACTATGACTTCTCTCCTGCTTCGTTCGAAAGCCTTGAATTTATAAAACATGAACGACTCATTCTTAGATTTTGTATTTCAATAAGTGCTTTTTTTTCTTTGTGAGACCGATAAGGTCATAACTATTGAGGGCTTCTGGGGATAGGTAGATGGTGATACCGATCATCGTATCGAGTGATTTCAAGTGTTTGAAAGATAGAGGTGATGATTACCTGCAAAATCAAGGGCTTTTGGGGATAGCAAGACAGACGTTCTGATCATTATATCGAGGGCTTGCGGGGATATCAAGAAACATGTACTGATCATCATATCGAGGGCTTAACAAGGTGGTGGTAAGACATACCTCTTATCCTAGGTGAATGGATAACCCTAATCATTAGGATAAAATAATTGAAATACTTTTACATTTCCACTGCTATCTGTTTTAGAAAGGGAATTGTATTGTTTCTTTTCTTCATTTCATTTTCTTTTGTAATTGTTTCAATTACAATCATACTGTTAGATATTGTATCGATTGATTATATATGCTTTATGGTAGAATCCTTCACTATTTTATTACTCTGATTTTTGTATTCATTTTGAAAACAATTACTTTACATTTCATAAGTGTTTAAACACAACATTTTTAAACCTACAATTCACCCCCCTCTTGTATTGGTCCATCTAATATACATATACATCTATGAATTCATCCATCAATAATATAGTCCCAGAACATTAAATTTGAGATAATACATATAAAATATTCTGTTTAAACCATAAAAATGGTTTCACGACCAGATCTGAAGGTACAAATGGAAGAATAAAACATGTCGTTCTTGATGGTGATAAATTAACACCTCACAAACAATGTTCTCTTTAATAAAATAAAAGGAAGAGGGAATTCAAATTGTAAGATATATTATCCCATTAGTGTCATAAAATTATAGTAAATTTATAATACTAGAGTTACAATAACATTTAGATGAAGATATTTTGGGAGAGAAGAAGAAATGAACTTGAACTTGAATGGAAATTAAAGGAGAAGAGGAATAGAAATTACCGCTTAAATCCTCCTCTTGAGATCCTCATTAAGGAAGATAGGCTTGGTCTTTTGATGAGACCAGAAGCTCTTGAAAATGGTATAGGGGCTAGGCAAGATGTTTTGGAAGAGTTAAGAAATTTCTTGGAGCTTGTGAGGTGTGAGAAAATGAGTGTGTGTAGGGTGGTTTTTATAGTGGAGGGGAGAGGGGTTTTCTTAATATAAAATTCATTAGTTTATTATTTCCTCACAAGACAAGGAACAGTGAGTCATCCATGACCAAGAATAGTAAATAAGGCATGTGAGTTTGTGATTTGGGTTCATACATCACTTGTGATGTCAGGAATATTGTGTTTTAATTATAATGTATTTATACGTTAAATTAATGTATTTTACTATTCACCAAAAATTCATGTATTTTAGAAAAATCCCAAAAATTCACCCCAATCATTTTTTAACGTTTAGAATCCAAAAATGAAGTCCATTTTTTCAAAAATAATTTTCTAAATATTATTAATTTAATATTTAATCAAAATCATAATTTCCTTAAAAAATAGTTTTTAAAATTAAAACTGATTTTATAGTTCTTTCAAAAATTATGTAGGGTCCTATAAAATTATCTAAAAACTATAAAACATTTAATTTATAATTATTTATTTATGAATTAAAAAATACCAAAACGTTTACTAAGGTAAAATTGTCACTTTCTACGATGTCTAAATTTTATTTAATTATTCATGGGTAAGGTTACACTTATGTTGGATGATATACAATTCATAAGGGTCATATTACTATTAATAAGGGGAGGTTTCTATTCACAAGGGTACATTACAATTTACCGAAAATTATTTTTGTTTCATTAGACTCCAAAAATCATCTTGAACACAACCGTGTATATCAGATTTTTGAAATTCAAAACATAGAAGTGACAAACTTATGTTTAAAGGTAACTTATCACTTATTAGTTCATTAAGTTATGTTTTAATGTGATTTTATGGCATATTTATAAGAAGGAAAATTCCATTGAAAAACATTGGGTCATTAAATTCTTCCCCCCTTATGAAATTTTCCCTCAAAATTTCATTTAAAAAAAATAGGTGAGGGTACTTCTCCTTCATCACCTATTATGGTTCCCAAGTTGCTTCCTCTAAATTATGGTTTCTCCATAACACTTTTACAAGATGGGTTGTCTTGTTGCGTAGAACCTTATCTCTCCAATCCAGAATCTTTACTAGCTTCTCCTCATATGAGAGATCATCTTCCAGCTACACCACCTCTGAGTTTAGTACATGCGAGGGTTAAAGTATGTACTTTTTCAGGTGTGATACATGAAACACATCATGAACTTGATCCATATTCGGTGGAAGTGCAAACCTATAGGCCACAACTCCTCTATGGTCAAGGACCTCAAAGGGGCCAATGTACCTTGGGCTTAACATTCCTTTATTCCCAAATCACATGACTCTATTACATGGTGATATTCTAAGGAAGACTTTATCTCCAACATAAAACTCCATGTTCCTTTGACGGTTTTCAACATAGCTCTTTTTCCGACTTTGAGCAGCATTGATGTGTTTCTGGATGACTTCAACCTTCTCTGACTTCTCTTGTACAAGATTGGGTCGAAGTTTCTTTCCTTCTCCAACCTCATCCCAATAGGTTAGAGTTCTACATCGCTTACCATACAGATCTTCATATGGAGCCATCTAAATACTCGAGTGGAAGTTATTGTTGTATGAGAACTCAACCAATAGGATATACTGATCCCAAATCGCTTTGAATTAAAGAGAGTAGGCTCTTAGCATATATTCAATCATCTGAATAGTCTTTTCAGGTTTTCCATCAGTTTGGGGGTGATAGGTTGTGCTGAAATTTAATTCAGTACTCAAAGAATGTTTAACACTCCTCGAGAATTTAAATGTGAACCTTGGATCATGGTCATAGAAAATTGAGAGTGGAACTCCAGGTAGTCTCACCACTTCCTTCACATATATCACTGCAAGTTTTTCAAGCAAGAGATCTTCCTGAATAGCAATAAAATGGGCAGTCTTGGTGAGTCAGTCAAACATAACCCATATTACATTATTTCCCTTCGATGCTTTTTGGAGAACCTTGAAAAATTCCATATTAACATTTTCCCATTTTCACATGGATATAGGCAATGGCTGCATCATTCCCTTGTAATTTTGTCACTTAGCTTTTTTTGCTGACATATCAAGCTCCTTGATATATATTCCGCAGTATTCTTCTTCATGTTATCCAACCAGAAGTGTTCTCGTAGATGATGGTACATCATGGTACTCCCAGGATAGATAGAAAATGTTGAGCAATGCGTGTTTTCCAATAGCTCATTCTTTATCCTGGGTGATGAAGGCACACAAAGTTGCATTCCAAATCGAATCACACCATCATCACCAATATGTAACTCTTGTAGCTTCCCTTCCTTTATTTCATTCACTCTCTCTTGTATCTCTACATAATCTCTTTTTTCTTCCTTAATATTCTCTTGGATGGATGGTTTCTCAATAATTTAGGAAAGGTAGGATGTATCTCTTTCCCTTATGATTTTTAAATCCAGGAATTGCATATATAAAAAGATAGGGTCTTTCTCAATCCATAACATTAATATATTTTTAGGTTTTTTTCTGCTTAGAGCATAAGCTACCTTGTTCGCCTTTCCAAGATGGTAGTTAATAGAGAAATCATAACCATTGATTAGCTCTAACCATCTCCTTTGATGCATGTTGAGCTCCTTTTGTGTGAATATATACCATAGTCTCTTGTGGTCGGTTATATGTCACACATCTCACCATAATGGTAGTCCCGCCATATTTTTAAGGGAAAAATAATGGATTCCATCTCTAGATCATGTGTCAGGTAGTTTTTCTCATGGGTCTTCAACTGTCGTGAGGCGTAGGATATCACATGATCATTTTCCATGTGTACTCAACCCAATCCTTTCTTTGAAACATCACTTTATATCACAAAACTTTCTCTACTTTTCAGTAGTGTGAGTATAGGTACAGTTATCAGCCTTCTATTTAGCACCTTGAAACTTCCCTCAAATTCTTCCATCCAGACATACTTTACCCCTTTCCTTGTTAAATTAGTTATTGTTCTTGACAATCGTGAAAAGTTTCTCAAAAAACGTCGATAGTACCAAGATAATCCAAGAAAACTATGGATTTATATGACACTAGAGGGACTGGATATTCCTCAATCACCTTTTTCTTTGAAGGATCCATAGAAATTCCCTCACTTGTGATCACATGTCCGAAGAACGTGACATGTTTCATCCAAAATTCACACTTGCTGAACTTGGAATACAACTTATCCTTTCTTAATATCGCCAACACATGTCTTAGATGTTCTTCATGTTCTTCCTTTTTCTTGGAGTAGATGACAATTTCATCAATAAACACTACCACAAATTTTTGTAGGTAATTTATAAATACTATATTCATTAAATCCATGATGATTGTAGGAGAATTAGTAATTCTGAATGGAATCACCAAAAACTCAATATGCACATAACTTTTTTGGAAGGCGTTCTTCTGAATATCATCCTTCTTCACCTTTACCTAATGATATCCAGAATGAAGATCAACCTTTGAGAAGAATTGAGAACCTCTTAACTGATTGAACATGTCTTCAATCCTTGGAAGAGGACACATGTTATTTATGGTGATCTTGTTGAGTTCCCAATAATAGATACACTGCGACATTGTTCCATCCTTCTTCATCATAAAGAGTACTGGTGCACCCCAAGGTGATGCACTAGGGTGTATAAACCCTTTGTCCATATGCTCTTGCAGCTACTTCTTTGACTCCTCTAGTTCGATAGGAGCCATCCTATAGGGACACTTTGAGATAGGAGTAGCTCTAGGTATGAGTTCAATTGAGACCTCTACCTCACGATCACGTTGAATTCTGGGTAACTCTTCAAGAAATACATCGTCTTATTCCCTCACGATGGGAATTTCTTCAAGGTTAGAACTTTCCTTTGACTAAACCATTTGGGCGAGGTATGCTTCATCATATGAAATCAACACCCACACCATTAAATGATTTCTCTAAGGAGATTCATGATCTTCCTTGAATATTTAGAGAAGCATGAGATGGTTCGGAATATTAATATATATTTCCTTTTCCTGATAGTTGATATGTGCCCTATATAATGAGAGACAATCCATTCCCATTATAGCATCAAATTCCACCAAAGGATGTATTACAAGATTCACTGGAAGAATCTTCCCACATACGCCAACAGGAGAGGATTCAAACACTTGGGTTGCAATGATTTCACCACTTGGTGTTTTTATAGATATCTCTACCTCAAGGTTTCTGGGCTTTGATTATATAGTTATAGAAAACAGGAAAGATATAAATGAATGTGTAGAACCAGAATCAAATAAGACTTTTTTCATTCTTGAGTGAATAGTAAGTGTACCTTATACAACTTCATTATCATGCTACACCTCCACAGTAGTGATGGCATAATCCTTCCCTTGTTCCTTTGGCTTTGGTTGTTTCTAACATTGATTATCCACGAGAACTTGAGGTTTAGTGCACTAACTTTTAGAGTTCCCTAGATCCCTACAGTTGTAGCATTGAACCTTGAGTGGTTCTCTCCTTTCATCTGCCACATTCCCGTCCATTTTCATGTCTTTTCAACACTCTTGAGCATAGTATACTTTTTTACCAAACTTGAAGCATTTCCCCATTTCGTTGAGGCAGTTCCCATGGTGCAACTTTCCACATTTTTCACATGTGGGTCGTTGAGTTTTATTCCCACCTCTATCATTGGATCCTTCAGCTTGAAACTTCATCTTTCATTTCATATCACCATAACCATGGGACCATTCTCCAAAATCCATCTACACTTTGAGAGAACATCGAAAAACATTTTCATAACTCCCAAAGTCTTGAATTGCAAGAGCCTTTCAAAGGATTTATTTTAATCCACTAAATAATCTATCAATTTTTCTATCATTGTTGATAAAAAACCAGAAGCATACCTTGAACGCCTTGTGAAATTCACTTCATATGTTGTGACAGATTCTCCTTATTTTTTCTTGATCTCTATGAATTATCTCTCCATATTCATGTGATGAGTTCTTGGGAAATACTTGTTAAGAAACATTATCTTAAAGTCTTCTCATTCTAGGTATTAAATTTCCTCCCTTGGCTAGTTGTTCTTAATCAAAGGCCACCATTGATCAGCTTCTCCATCTAGATGTTAAATTTATAGGGTCACCTTCTACATCTTAGAACAACTTAGAATAGAAACTATCTTCTCCATGGAGTTTCCCCACTATTACGCACCTGGAGGATTGAAATATCCATTAAATGTCGGTTGTCGTTGCCACATAAAACATTCAATAGCCAGTTCCTCCCTCTTTGGTGAAGGAGGAAGTCCCCTGTTATTTTGGTTGTTGTTCATAACTTGAGATAATTGGGTAAGCATCGCCATGATGTTTTGAACTTCACCTCCCAAATCAATGGGGATGTCGTTCGGGCAATCGTTTCATTGTCCCTTGCACGACTTATTGGCCTTATTTCTTCTGGTTCCCACCATTTTTTAAATTAGAAAAGGGTAAAATAAAACATAAGTAAACAAGTCATGAATAAATTATTCATTTAAAAAATTTATACCAGAAATATAACATATGGGATCCCAATGTAAATATTCTTGTGTGCATATTTGTACTTAGTCTCGTGCTAGAAATTTTCTCTCGGGTTCACTAATCCTGATTCCCAAATTAACTAAACCTTTCTTCTGATAGCAAATATCGTGACCCTGAAATTTCTTACATTACTATTGCATCATTTTAAAGATAAAAAATATAGTAGTATTACCCATAGAGTATCCAAAGGTTTAGTGTCTTGGGAAAACTAGGACAGTACATAAAAATTACAACATCAAGCATAAACAATTATTTAATTTCTTCTTCTCTAGCTTCTTATTGGGACCTGTCATCTCCTGGGTACATGTATCCACCTAAGGATATACATCAAAAGGGGTGAGATAAAATCCCAGTAAGAGGATAGATAAGAATAATATATCATGGTGTGATAAAAATAATGACATAGGAAAAAGAACATGAACATGTGTGGAGAATAAATAAAAGACTTGAAATGTGGGAATGCATAAAAATGAAACATCATGTCTCAGTGGTTAACTACCACACATACTTGTGACCCAAGCTAGCATCCTGTTCACACAACATTTCACATTTACTCATGATATTCATCACTTTACCCAATGCATTGAAGTGTTGTATAATTCCAGGTGCACCCATCACATTAAAACATTCATATTGCTCTATATAATTCCAGGTGCACCCGTCACATCATAACATTATCATTATCATGATTTCCACTTGGAAATTATATCAAAATTTAACATAACTATCTCTTGTAAAGGAATGGGTTACATCTCATAATAACACATTCATAAACATTGGGTTCCCAAAATAAAGATGGAATAACAAACATGTTACAAGAATCTGAAGGGTGACAATGATGAAAAATTATCTTTAAGTAGTAACCAGTGAAAAACATTTATTTCCTAGAAAAAGAAAGACAATGATGAAAAAATGATCTTTAAGTAGTAACCATATCAAAAATGGAGTGAAGGAGGGAGAACCCTAACGGTGAAAGATGGGTTCGAGAATTTCCCATTACCTTGTATCTGAATGCTTCCTTATCTTTAATGTCCTGTATAATGACATTATATTAATTAATTAGAAATCAATAACCTTGTGTACATTAATATGGATCATTATGTGTTTTTAAGTGATTTTATATTCCTTTGGATGAGTTAAAGAGTTTAAAAAACATTGTTCATAAATGATTGTATTTATAGTTTTCTTGAGTGGTTCACTTGTATTATTAAATTGAAGTTCATGTAGATCATGGGTAAACAACCAGAATTAATATTTTTTGTTATTAATTATATTATAGGAGTTTGAATGATCTTATTATGAATTATATTATATCCATGTGAATGAATCATTAGATAAGAATTAAATGATGATTGTTTGGGTTAATTTGAGCGGGTTTTCAATCATAATGAACTTGTTTTATTTTATCACTAGTAATATGGTCATAAGTTGGTCCATTAACATTAAATAGGAGATAATACAAATAAAATATTCTAGATCAACCATAAAAATTCTTTCATAACCGGATTTGAAGGTATAAATGGAAGATTAAAACATGTTGTTCTTGAAGGTGATAAATTAACACATCACGAACAACATTATCTTTAATAAAATAAAAGGAATAGGGAAAGGGGTTTGGAAGATATAATCTCCCATTATCATTATAAAATTACAATACATATATAATACTAGAGTTACATTAACATTTGGATAAAGATAGGTGGGGATAGATCAAGAAATAAACTTGAACATGAAAGGAAATTAAATGAGAAGAGGGAGAGAAATTACCTCTTAAATCCTTCTCTTGAGATTCCTCTTAAGGAGGATTAGAATGTACTTTTGATGAGACTAGTAGATCATGAATGTGAGATAGGGGCTAGATAATATTTTTTGGGAAGATTTTAGAGAAGGCTTGGAGCTTGAGAGGTGTGAGGAAATCAGGGTATGGAGGGTGGTTTTTATAGTGAAGGGTCGAGGGGTTTTCTTAATATAAAATTCATTAGTTTATTATTTCCTCTCATGAAAAGGAATAGTGAGTCATCCATGACCAATAATAGTAAATAAGGCATATGATTTCGGGATTTTGGTGCTTACATCACTTGTGATGTGAGGAATAGTGGATTTTAATTATAATGTATATATACGGTAAATTAATGTATTTTACTATTAACCAAAAATACATGTATTTTAGAGAAATACCAAAAATTCACCCCATGTAACACCCCAAGCTTCCATGGTACGTTTCTCTTTGAATAATGCAATAGCTTGCGTTGTATGAAACTTCGAGATTCTAACACATCACGACCAATAAAACTAGTTATTATGATTAGTAATACCCACTTTTTGAAATTTTATCAATTTTATCATTCAAAATGGACGTCATTTTTGGGTTCAAAATATCGAATTTATCTTAGGGTGAATTTTTTGTATTTTTCTAAAAACATTTAGTTTTGGATGAATAGTGAAAATACTAAATTTTAATTAAAAATGATTTTTTTAATTAGAATAATTTATAGACCTAATGTATACTATTGAGTGGTTTTAAATTATAATTAGATTAAATTTTACCATGTAATTAAAATTTGGTCATTGGATGTAATTTCACATTTAAATTCGATACAGGTAAGTGTCGATCTTTTGATTGTTATTATTTCATAAAAAGACGCTTTTTGTTTTGACAACAGTAATTAATTTTAAATTAATTTCGGCCACTCCTATGTCTTGAATTTTGAAAAATGGATTCAATATTTGGAAATAGGAGGTCCAAATTGTATAAATAGGTAACTTTTATTTCTAGACTTTAGAAATATTTACTTCAGTAAATATTTTGTTTACCGTGGTTAAAGGGGTAAATCCATTAAATAAGATTAAAAAATAATGTTATAATAATATTAAATTACCTTGAAACGTGTACTAACCCTATTTTAATATACATTTCCAACCGTGGGAATCTCTGGGTCGATTTTGGGACCCCATGGAGCCACTTGTAATTTACAATGACACTTTATATTAATTATGTAAAAGTAAATACAAAAATGACATAAGCATATATATTTTAGTAAAAAAAAATTACATAGGGTAATACAATTATCTCTTTGACTATAAATATTCATTATAAATCTAAAAGAATTCCCTAGATTATAGTATTTTATTTATAATTTTTAGACATTGAATAAAAAAATTTATTTATGAAACAATGATGATGCAATATTTTCCTTATTAATGAAAGAATCAAATAAATAGTATTGTAAATGTTAAAATAAATATAATTTGAACGTTTTGATGTCATCCACAAATTTTATAGGTTAATATGACCTGATAGGATTGATTAAATTAATTTATTTTGAATTAATAAAGTTACTATGACTTTAACAAAAATCAATTATTAAATAGTGTCAAAATTGACATAATGGAGTTTCTAAAAGAAATATTATATTATTAAGTGATATTCTATTCCTAAAAATCTAATATTCGGACAAAAGCCTTATATAATGATATATGTATCATTAATTAACCACTTAGGTTCTCTTGGAAGTATATAGCATGTTTATTAACCTTATAATATAAAAATACAAAGAGACATCGTAAATGTCAAACTATTTAACTAAGAGTTAAATCTAAAAGATAAGGTTAATATAGTGACCCAAAACTGCATAAAACCTATTGGTATAGTGGTGTTACACCCATAACCACATTATCCTCTAAATAATCTAGTATGGATCCATTATAAACCGAAAATTATTTAATAATAAAAAAATATTTCAAGCTTTTCCTAAGGTGCCCCTCACCCCTCTTATAAAAGGGCACTCCCCCTTCTCTCTAATTTACACTGTCAAAACTATTTGGCTCAGCCAAAAACTACCCAAATACCCTCTAAACTATTCTACCGTCATCTTAGAGTCATTAAGTTAGTCATAAAGTCAACCTAAGGATCCCTTTTGATCAATTCAAAAGGAAAACCCCAATGAAGAGGTAAATATTTCATCACCTCTTTCAAGTTCCTTTCATCTTCCTCTTCTTATTTCATTGTCGTTTCCATTATTAAATAATAACTCCAGTGTATTCTATATACTATGATGTTATTATAAATATGGAATAGTCATATTCATTATTCTATCCATCCTTTGAATGACATGTCACCATACGTGTGTATGTACAGCTTACCGTCTCCATGTCGTGGTGTAATTTTATTCAATATCCTATTATTTGGATGGGTATAATAATAATGATGTTTAATTGATTTAAATAATAAATATAACATAATAATTACCCTGTATATATGATATACCATCCAATTATATGTTATTTTGAAATAAAAATAATGAAATTGTCGCTCGTGCGTACATACGGATTACCGTCTCACTAATGGAAATATCACCCATACCCACGGTTAAAAATCGTGGGTATAGACCTTGAAACCCTGGGTATACCCTATAACTATGGTTTCAGAAACTGTGGGCTACAATGTCGTCGTAATAGGTCTATACCCACGGTTTTCTGAGAACCGTGGGTATAAACCACGAAAAATTGTTATTACCCACGCACTAGTGCAGAAAATTTTATTTACATCACCATTTTTTTCGTCAGTTATATATAACCGACATGAGAATCTATGAAACATGGTTTTTTACGTCAGTTATTTTATAACAGATGTAACAAATGCATTGAGTTTCTTTTTAACGTCGATTATTTTAATAACCGACGTTACAAATCCCGCGTGTTCGGTTTTTACGTCGGTTATAAATTAACTGACGTTAAGAATCAAAGCGCAGGGGTTTTTTACGTCGATTATTTGATAACCGACATATAAAATGACATATCTAGGCATTTTTTAAGTCGGTTATTTTATAACCGATGTAAAAAACCAAAGCGTGGGGGGTTTTTTACATCGGTTATAAAATAACCGACGTAAAAAAATGAGTTATCTACAGGGTTTTTACATCGGTTATAATATAACCGACGTAAAAAATGAGATATATACGCATTTTTTACATCCGTTATTTTATAACCGACGTAAAAAACCAAATAACGGGGGGGGGGGGGGGTTACGTCGGTTATAAAATAATTGACGTAGAAAACCAAAGCGCGGGGGGTTCCTTACGTCGGTTTTAAAATAACTGACGTTATAAATGTAAAAAATAGTTTATAACGTCAGTTATTAAATAAATGATGTTATAAATCATTTAAAAATTTAAATCCCTGTGGACTGTCATTTACGATTTTTCGATCGACAGTCCGCCAGCTCGTCTCTCTCGCGCGGTAAACCCTAATTGGCACGTTGATCGACCTGTGTTAAACTCATTTTGGATTCATCGTTTATCATCTTTACTCTCCTCGGAGCTATCTTCTCAACTCGCAGCTCTCAAGTAAGACTTCTATGAATTTATTTCGTTCCTTTTTTTCCCAGATAGTCTATATTTGAGTTTTTCAATTTTTTTTGTTTAAACTAGGTTAGATTCTTCCATTTTGAACCCTATTACATCTTTTTGAATATCGTTGGCACCAGAAATTTGTTTTTATCTTGAGTGTCTTGTTTTTTTATTTATTTATAAAACAAATTTTGATATATTACCTTGCATTTAATGACTCAAAATCCACCTATGTTGGAAACATATTTGGGGTTATTTATTGAAGGACTATGGCGTGATTAAGGAAATATTTGGAATATTTCCTGATTTGACCAGTTTGAATTTCATTATCAAAAAGAAATTTGAGTTTTGGTTGATTCATCCATTCCATTTATCCTATATTTCATTTAACGCTCAGGTTCATCTAACAATTTTATAGTTGGATAACCAATAATGTTTATGTGATTAGAGAATTAAAAGAAATTATCATCATATATAGTGAATCATCCTTGTTGAGTTTCTTATCATAGAATAGGAATAAATCATCCATATTGAAGATGTAATTTTTTTAGAAAACAAAAACCATTAATGTAAACCATTTATCATTCATTAATTAAACTAAAATAAATATTTACACATGAGTTTTAATGGAACATAATAAAATAAATATTTATCATTCACCCTCATAGAGTCTAATAAATCTATGATAAACCATTTGTTTTTTTAATGGAAACAAATTTACTTTTACCCACTTTGTATTTTTAGAAGACACTAAACTCCCTTATAATTTCACCCTTCTAGGAAGTACTAAACCTCATTATATCCCTTTAAAAAATCTAAATGTCACAGAAATATCGTGCATCCATTTTGTCTTATAGGACTCTACTATAGATAAGTATACCATTTTTTATATTATTAGTTATGATAAAATCTATCATAATATCATTAATATATGTTTATAAAAATGGGAATATCACAATTCTCATGATTTTAGTTGATAATAATGATAATGTTTTTTATTAATGATAATATAGACATGGGTAATTTTACAAAAAGAATGTGAACTTGAATAATGAATATTACTTATATGTATTTCACAAGATTTTTTGATTTTATGTCACAAAACTAATTGATGATCGAATACAAAAAATAATTGCACCACCAACCAAAGTGAAACTAGTGTATTGTTCTATTTTAGAAATTCAGGATTCAATCAATGAGATTGTGATTTATTTATTTTTTAGAGGTTCTGAATCAAGATACTAGATTCTATTTCAAATGGGTATTTGTTTGTTTTTTTGATGTTTCACGATTTTATTTGATGTAGGTTTTTCTTTTTCATGGATTACTCCATAAAGTGGTCTTGGTTCATTTGATTTTGTGTTTCCTTTGACACCATCCCCCCTCAATGACTATGATCTCTCATTGCCAGTATTTCTCTAATTATTCTCTCATACACCTTTTGGATTTGATGGTTGATTACAAACATATTTACTCAAATATTTAAGCTGGATTATATGTATTTTTTAGGATTATATTGTAGTTTTATGCCACTTTATTTACTATTCAATCCAATACTAAGACCCTTTCTAGTAAGAAAAATTTCATAAGAAATACGATTGGACTCTTTATCATATTTCATTAATTTTTTATAATAATGTCATGTTTTTAAAAAAATATTTTATATCAAAGATGTGGAAATGGGTGGTGTCTGGGGGGAGTCCAAGGGGGTTGGTGGGTGTGAGTGGTTGTCCATGGGGGTGGGCGCCTGTCCAGAGGGTTTTGGGGGTTGTCCGGGGGGTGGGGGCTGTCCAGAGGGTTAGGGGTGTCCAGGGGGTGTTCAAGGGGTAGGGGTGGGGGTGGTGTCTAGGAGGGGTGGGGGTGCTGTCTAGAGGGGTGGGGGGCTGTCCGAAGGGTTGGGGGTGTCCAGGGATGGTCCAAGGGGGTGGGTGGGTGTGGGGGGATATCCAAGGGGGTGGGGGCCTGTCTAGAGGGTTTTGGGGGTTGTTAGAGGGTGGTGGGTTATTCTCAGGTTTACTCCATTTTCTCCAATTTTCTATCAACTATGTAGGCGGCATGGTTTTCTTTGATTCAATGAAATTTAAAACTATTATATCTAACTATATTTTGTTTTAAAAATAATATTCAAGCATATTTTTTTAATACCCATAGATTTGTTTTATATTTTAAATTGTTTTACATTCAAATTATGATTTTTTTCATATAAACATATATTTGTCTTATCTTAAAAATATATATTTTTTGTTGATATTTGTTATAGGTACTAATGATTCGAAGTTGGATTATGGCACATCGAATGAGTAAGGAATTTGAGGAAGGTGTTGATGCCTTTTTGTAATTTGAAAAATGAAATGTTCCAAGTAGTGACATTTTTTTTCTTTCCATGCCTGAAATGTTTGAATATGAAGAAGTTGAAAAGTAGAGAGATAAAAGATCATCTGATTTTTCATGGTTTTAATCCAAGTTACAGCCCTTGGATTTGGCATGGTGAAACTGGATGGAATTACCCTGATGATGATGATTCGCAAGATGGTAACTCTGATGGAATTGAAGAAATGATTCGCGATATTGTAGCAGAACAAATTGAGATAGAACCGACAGTTGTGTGTCTATATGGTGATACTAAAAAACCATTATATCCTGGTTGTACAGATTTTACGGTTTTGTCGGCGGCGTTAAGATTGATTAACCAGTAGGAAAAACATGGATGGAGTGACAGTAGTTTTATAGAGCTACTACAATTGATGAAAGACATTCTTCCAAAAGATAACGATCTTCCATATTCACATTACAAATCCAAGAAAATATTATGCCCGATGGGATTGGGATACAAGAAAATACATGCCTATCCGAATGAATCCATTATATATAGGAAGGCATATGAATTTCTGTCAAAGTGTCCTAAATGTGGAACATCACAGTATAAGGTGAAAGAAAAATCACAGGATGGTGTAGAGATTACAAATCTCCCTTCAATGTTATTTTGGTATCTTCCTATAACTAATCGTTTCAAACATTTATTTTCTAATTGACATGATGCAAAAAGGTTAAGATGGCATGCTGAAGAGCGGGTATGTGATGGAAAAATACGACATCCAGCTGATTGTCCACAATTGAAGAAAATTGATGCGCAATATTCTCCATTTGGAAATGAGATGAGAAATCTCAGACTAGGGTTGTGCACAGATGGAATGAATCCATACTGAACCCTCAGTAGCACACATAGTTCATGGCCTATTTTATTGGTAATTTACAACCTCTCTCCTGAAGTTTGTATGAAGCGCAAATATGTCATGTTGAGTATAATGATCTCTGGTCCAAAGAAACCCGGTAATGATATTGATGTTTACTTGTCACCGTTGATTGATGATTTGAAACTGTTATGGGATGATGGTATTAGGGTGTATGATTCTTATAAAACGGAATATTTTCAGCTGCATGCAGTGCTTGTATTCACTATAAATGACTTCCCAGCATATGTAAATTTGTCTGGATATAGTGTTAAAGGGAATAAAGCATGTCCAATTTGCGAACAACAGACGTCATATTGTCAATTGCATCATGGGAGGAAAACAGTGTACATGGGTCATCGAAAGTTTTTGCCAATGGAACACCCTTATAGAAGAATAAAAAAGGCATTCAATGGCTCAAAAGAATTTGATACTGCTCCAAAACCTTTATCCCCTGATCGGTATTTTGAGAGGGTGAAAAACCTTGAGGTGACATTGGGAAAGACATAAAAATCTGGTAATGATAGACATATTTGGAAGAAAAGGTCAATTTTTATTGAGCTACCATATTGGAGGTATCATGAAGTTAAACATAATATTGATGTCATGCACAACGAGAAGAATATCAGTGATTCTTTTATTGGAACATTGTTAGATATTAAAGGAAAGACTAAAGATGGGTTAAATGCAATATTAGACTTACTATCAATGGGAATACGTTTGGAGTTATCTCCCACTCCTAAAGGAAGATGAACATTTCTTCCCCCAGCTTGTCAAACAGTATCGAAGAGGGAGAAAATTAGCTTCTCTTAGTATCTTCATGATACCAAAGTGCCTCAAGGTTATTCTTCTAATGTAAAAAATTTTGTCTCATTGAAGGACTTGAAGTTGATAGGTATGAAATCACATGATTGTCACGTCATGATGCAACAAATTCTACCATTTGCAATGTGTGGAATATTGCCCACTCATGTCAGAAAGTCTATAATGAAGTTGTGTTATTTTTTCAATTCAGTTTGTAACAAGGCAATTGATGTGAATTCTTTGAACATTTTGGAAAAGGATGAAATTTTTATACTTTGTCAATTGTAAATGTATTTTCCTCCAACTTTTTTTTGACATAATGGTGCATTTAATGATTCATCTGGTTTGTGAAATAAAGCTTTTTGGACCTATATATCTTTGTTGGATGTATCCTTTTGAATGGTATATGAAAATATTAAAGGGGTATGTTAAAAATATATATCGAAACGAAGCCTCCATTATTGAAAAGTATATTTTTGAGGAGGTAGCAGAGTTTTGTATGAGCTACATGGTTGTGGCGCAACACATAGTTATGCCTCCATCTCTCCATGAACGAGTTAATAATGAGGGAAAGGGGATTAATGGCTTGAAATTAAAATCAGTGTTAGCTGAATAGATGAAGAAGTTAGAATCATACATCTTGAATAAAATAGTTGATGCTCAATCATATATCACATTGCATATTAATGAGTTGAAACAATGTCTTCCAAAGAAGAAAGAAATGTGGATTCTGATTGAGCACAACAAAACTTTTTTGTCATGGATTAAAAAGACTTTGCTTGGTAGATCAGATGTATCAGAGACATTAAAATGGATAGTGGGTGGTCCATGTTTAAATTTGATAACATGGTCCGGTTATGACATTAATGGTTATACATTTCATACGAAAGCTCAGGACAACAGAAGTGCAGTTTAGAATAGTTGTGTATTGTTGTTTGCAGAAGCAATGCATTTTTTGACCGCTAAGGACAAAAACCCAATTTCTGCATCAAGTGAATATTATGGAGTGATTGAAGACATATGGGAGGTTTATTACTTTAAAATTAAAGTTCTCGTTTTTAACTGTAAATGGTTTAACGATAACAACAGTGTCAGACATGATGAATTTGGAATGACACTTGTTAATCTGAATAGATTGGAAGACACAGCTGATTATTTTATAATGGAAACACATGAAAAACAAATTTTCTATGTAGTAGATCAATTAGATATGTAGTGGGCTGTTGTTTTGCAAGGGAAAAAACAATATTTTGGTGAGGATGAAATTTATGAATATGCTGATTTATGCGAGAACCCTACTTCCATGGACAGATTAACAGAACATAATGATGATCATGTTGAAGACATAGTTTGTGCCATAAGGAACAATCACGATGAAGGAATTTGGGAAAATAATCCATTTGTACATTCCTAAAATTACAGGTAACATATGTTTATTTCTTGTTTGCATTTAGTTTTTCCCTAAATTTTAGATATTGTAAATTTTTTATTTATTAAAACATGTTTTAAAACAAAATAAGTATATGTTTTTGATTTTATTTATGTTTTTTTAGTTTAATTTATCATGTTTATAACCATTACATGATTTATATATCTATTATTTTTGTTCACTGACAATTACTTTACCATGTTTACCATGTTTATCAGGTTTACCATTTTTACCATGTTGACCATCTTGACCATCTTTACCATCTTTACCATCTTTACCATTGTTTAACATGCTTACCATACTACAAATGTTTACTATTATGTAACTTAGTACACTTTTCTATTTTCTAATTACAGTAGTATTAAAATATTTGAATTTGTATATTTGTGAACTGACGTTTGTTTTTTTGATTTGTAGGATAATGAAAGATCATTCAGATGATCAACCACATGATTCTGGAGAGGAGAATATTATTGGTCATACCTCTAGGGATGAACATTCACATGCTCCTATTACGACAAAGAGTTCGAAGGTTGGTAAACGTGGGTGCACACGTTTACAAAAATTATCAGTTGCCCGTACGTAGGATCAGAGGATAGTCGTTGAGTTTGATGATGATGATATTCCTAGAGGTCCGAATGAAAAATATTTTAAGAGTTTTGTAGCAACTCAGGCTAAGAGCAAAGTAATCATTCTGTATGATGATTAGAGAAGTGTGGATAAAGAGACTATCTATCAGTTGTGGGAGACAATTTTGGTATGATCTTTTGTCATTGTTTGACTATTATTTTAATGTTTCTAGTATATATAATATGTTTATCCTCTTCTTTATCAGATGACATTTGATATTCATGACACTGGAGGAGTCAGGAAGAAATGCTTATCATTGGCTACCAGGAGATAGAGGGATTTCAAATCAACCCTCTCATCTGATTTAATTTATGGTCATAGGAGTCATGCAAATCCATGTCGTATATATCCTTTTATAGATGAAGACACATGGAGACAGTTTTTTGAAAGTAGAAGAAAAGAGTCATTTCTGGTAAGGGCAATGTAATATTTTATAAACTTTCTTATATAAATGATTTTATAAATATTTTGTTAATGATTTCTTATTCTTAAATTACGGAAAACAAGGAATGCTCATCAGGGGATCCAATCTAAAAATGTATACCCTCATAGTTTATCTCAGAGAGGGTATGCATTATTGGAGGAACAAATGATGGCAGATAAATTTCAACAACTAAGAGCTGAGTCTTCAAGTTCTGGAGAGGTGGCCCCTCCATCACCTCTATCTAAACATGATAAATGGAAGAGAGATCAGAAGGGAAAAAAGGTCAATATATTTTGGAAGAATCGAGAATCGTAGCTGAGAGGATTGTAAGATATCTATTTTATTTATTTAAGTAAACTATTTTCTTCATATAATTTAAATCATTACCGAAATTTTCAATTAATTAATACAGGACTCTCTTGAGGAGAAGAGTTCAAAGGGGACATTTACAACTACTAGGAGGGAAGATATTTTATTTTCAGCATTGGGAAGGCTCAAACATCCTGGTCGTGTAAGAGGATATCCAACAGGTGTATCGGTAAGAAAAGTGTTGCCACATTCTTCAACTTCTAACATTGAGGGGTTTTATAAAAAAAAAATAGAATCCTTGGAGGCTAAAGTTAATAATATTAATGCAAAGATGGAGGACAAGATTAGAGAGTCGGTGTAGTCTATGTTTGCAGAAATGCAAAGACAATTTCAGACTGCAGTTCCCACTCCTCTACCTCCCCCTACAGTCCCCATTATTTATCCTCCACCTCCGCCAGTAGCTCCCACTCCCCCACCACAGCCTGTGGACCCCATTTTTTATCCTACGCCTCCGCCGCAGCTTCCTACTTATTGCGAGTTGTATGTTGATGATTCTCAACATCATATAGTAGCTTATGGGTTGGTATATTGTATAGGAGATACAATTCATCATCAACAATTAGAGGTAGAGAATCAGAGGGTCACTGTACAGGATATTATAGATAGATTAGCTAGGGTACCAATACCTATAGATGAGGTGGCGACAGTTGGATAGAGTATCGGCCATTTTTTAATTTGGCCATCCAGACTTCGTCAACTCATTACCATAGAGGTATGAATGTTATATCTTTTATTTTATTTTTTTATTAATTTTGTTTTATCATTTTAAAACTAATATATTTTTCAATTTTTTTTATAGGAATACTTCAAAGGTAAAGAAATACTGTATTGACAACAACAAAGAAAAATGGTTATGACATCAAATACAGATTCAAATGGTCTTGACAGATTGTCAAGAGATTCACATTTGTTGTCGGGTTATTATGATTTTCCAATGGAAGCTCATGTTTGTGGAAATGAAATAAGAGTGGGGATTACAAAAAACTGATATCATGGAGCTTGTTACTGGAGATAATTTGGGTATCAACATGGTGAAAATATTTTCCATGTAAGTCTTAACACCTTTTCCCTATTTTATATTTATTAAAAATGTATACTTATGTATGTTTTGTATTAGGTATCTTTATAAAATTTGTGAGAGGAATGAGCTGACAAAAGTATATGGATTCATGGACCCACAATTGATTTCCCCTGAAGCATGTGCATTGAATGAGGAACAAAGAATGGTTTATATTGCTGAAAGATTTGAAAAGAATATAATCACACAATGTTGGATGATTCCTTTTTGTGAGAGGTATGAAACACATTTCTCTCAAAGATTTAATTATATTTTAACATAAAAATCCACTAACGTAAAATTTCCTTTTATCAGTGATCATTGGATGTTAGGGGTTTTTTTCCCATGGGAGAAAGCCCTTTATTGGATATGCTCTATCCATGGTGATGTGCGGGAAAGTTTTAAGAATATATTGGAAAAGTAAGTTTCAATTTCTCAATACTTTTATATATTATAATGAATTTTAAATTTACCCCATTCTTATTATTTTCTAACAGTGCATGGGCCTACTTTCAAAAAAAACACAAAGAAAAGAGGTGAAAAGATCAAATATGTAAATGCGAAGGTAAATATCCACTTATAATTTGTAATTTTTGATTTATTACATAAAAATAATATATTGAATATACACTCATTCAAACAGAAATTTCATGAACAACAAGGCCTCATCGAATGCGGATATTATATGTTAAGATTTATATATGAAATAATAACAACTGGGACAGTTGTGAATTTTGACCCGGTTATATTTCCTCTTCAAATTGCCATAATATTTCAATTTTATTTATTCATTATACACGGTAACTACTTTCTTTTTCATTTGTAGCTTTTTGATGAGCCTAAACCTGATACTCTTGAAGACATTAAACACTTACAAGTGGAGTGGTCAAATTATTTCACAGGTTTGATTGAATTTTAGTTGTTTGTAATGTAAAATGAAATTTTGAATATTATCATTTTAATTTTGTATTTGGTAGTTGTTTAGGTTGGATTTAGTTTTTTTTATGTTGACAGTGTAAGTTTTGAATGTTATATAAGTGAATGTTTAATTTTGCTCTGCTTCTTGTTTTGGTTTACTTATGATGGTTTTTCTGGTATGGATTTGGGTCTTTGGGGGAGGGGTTCCAAGGGTGTGGGGGTGTGTTCAGTGGGGTTGGGGGGTCCAGCGGTCTGGGAGGGCTGTTCGGTGGGGTGGGGGGACAGTCCAGGGGGGTGGCAGGGGCTGTCTAGGGGTGTGGGAAGGCGGTCCAGTGGTGTGGGAGTGTTGTCCAGGGGGGGTATACATGAGGGTGGGGGGGGGGTTGTCCAGGGGTGTTTGGGGCTATCCAGGGGTGTGGTGGTGGCTGTCAAGTGGGGTGAGGGGGTGAGGGGGGTTCTGTTCAGGCGGTTGGGGGTTGTCGAGGGGTGTTTGGGGTTGTCCGGGGGTCGGGGGCAGTTTAGGAGTGTGGTGGGGGCTCCAATGGGGTGGGGGAGGGCTATCGATGGGGTATACATGAGGGTGGGAGCTCTAATGGGGTTGGGGAGGGCTGTCCAGGGGGGGGTATACATGAGGTTGAGGGATCCAACGGGGTGGGGGAGGGTTGTCCATGGGGTATACATGAGGGTGGGGGCTGTCTAGGGGGTACGTTTTATATGTAATCAATGTACATGCTTAATTTTGATCTACTTCTATTTTTGTTGTACGATTTCTTGATTTGTTTTCTAGGTGATTCTGGTGGAGAGAAGATGACTGCATTCAATTTAAAAAAAAATTGGGTTTATCACGTTGGTTATTTAAGAACCGACGTGATAAAAGGCCTAGAAAATGGTTTATCACGTCGGTTATTTAATAACCGATATGATAAAAGTCTGGGGAAATGGTTTATCACGTCAGTTATTTAATAACCGACCTGATAAAAGGCCTAGAAAATGGTTTATCACATCGGTTATTTAATAACCGATGTGATAAAGGGCCTGGAAAATGGTTTATCACGTCGGTTATTAAATATCCGACGTGATAAACCCCCTCCCCCCGTTTATCACGTCGGTTATTGAATAATCGACGTGATAAACCCCCTCCCCCCGGTTTATCACATCGGTTATTTAATAACCGACGTGATAAACCCCCCTCCCCCCAATTTATCATGTCAGTTATTAAAAAATCGACGTGATAAACACCCCCCAGTAGTTTATCACAGCGGTTCTATAATAACCGACGTGATAAACCCCCCCCCCCCCCCCAGTTTATCATGTCTGTTATTTAATAACCGACGTGATAGACCATTTCCCCGTCCTTTTATCACGTCAGTTTTTTAATAACTGACGTGATAAACCATTTTCCAGGCCTTTTATCACGTCAGTTGTTAAATAACCAACGTGATAAACCCTTCAAATTTTATTTATCACGCCGGTTCTAAAATAACTGACGTCATAAACATCGCGATTTTATGTGTTTGATGTCGGTTTTTAAATAACCGACGTCAAAAACGTTATTTATAACGTCGCCCAAATTAACGTCGGCTAGCAACCGACGTAAAAAATTAAAAATAACCGACGTAAAAAACGTTTTCTGCACTAGTGATGGTTTAATAAACCGTGGGTATTGATATCGTAGGTATTGATGTAAAACCTGTGGGTATGCTGATTCACAGCAGCCCACATTTACCCACGGTTTAGTATATCATTGGTATAGATTGGCAGCACTGCAGAATTACAGCAGCATTTACCCACGGTTTGGCAAACCATGGGTATAGAATGGTTCCCTAGGCAGCTGCATCTCATCCCACCATTCTACACCTCATCCCACCACACTACAGCTCCATTCTGTACCTACAATAATCCCACCATTCTGCACCTACAATATAACATATACATGGCATGTCAAACTAGTTGATCGATAATCCAACCTAATCCCCAACCTCAAAACAGCTAAACTAGAACTGTCAATCCCTTCTATGGATGGTTAATTACATGATCCTCTATATAAAAATATCATCCTTACCTCATACATATGAAAATGAAAGCACAATACCGAAACAAGATGATTTAAAAGTTTATTGAAAATCATACTTTCCATGTTGATTATACAAGACAACATGGATACTCTAATAATATCACTACTAATTGGTTATACACCGTGACTCAAAAAAATCCATCAAATGGTTATACACCCTATCCTTTATTCCAAAATAGGTTATAAACCACAATTTAAAACTCCTTCAGTGATTGGTTATATACTCCATCTAAAATCCTCATACAACTGTTTATATACCCCATCCACAAGCTCCTTTTTAGAGTTGATCAAGTATAAAAAGATAGACTTATTTAAATGTTATTCCTCAGACGGTCCCAATACAAAAAGTAAAAAAACGATCTCCCCACTACCCAGCCCCTCCACGCCCTCCCCACTGCCTAGCCCAGCCCTTCCCCTCCCCCTCCCCCTCCCCCCTGCCCAGCCCCTCCCCCTCCCTCCCCCCTGCCCAGCCCCTCCCCCTCCCTCCCCACTGCCAAGCCCCCCCTACCCAGCCCCTCCCCCTCCCTCCCTACTGCCTAGCCCTCCCCACTTCCCAGCCCAACCCCTGCCCAGCCCCTCCCCCTCCACCCTATGCAGCCCCCCCCCCCCTCCCCCCCCCCCCCCCCCGCCCAGCCCCTCCCCCTCCCTCCCTACTGCCCAGCCCTCCCCCTGCCCAGACATCCTGCCGTCCCCCTCCCTTCCCACTGCCCAGCCCTCCCCACTGCCCAGCTCTTGGTTGAATACCCAATTCAGGTAGCATACTGAAACCTATTAGAAAATAGTATAACATATTTGATAAGGTACTACAACACATTATAATATAAAATAGATTATAATAGATTATAACAGATTATAACAGGAAAAAAATTTTGAATTCGACTCTAAAACTGAATAAGTTCCCTTAATATAAGTTTTTTGTAAGGTACTACAACTCACTGTAATAAATAACAGATTATAGCACAAAACATACTAGATTAATTCCCTACATGAAATATGTAGATGCATGACATGTTTTATTTGGATGCAAACCCAACCAGGTAAGTGACTGCAACCTGTTAGAAGACATCCTAAAAATTTGATAAGGTACTACAACTCACTGTATTACAGAGCAGATTATAACAGAAAACAAATCTAAAATCGGGTGTCCAACTAAATATGTTCCGTTAAGGTATGTTTATTTAAGGTAATACAAATCAATGTAATACAAAACAGATTATAACACAAGAAATACCAGTCAAACTCATGATGAATGTGATTATCACTATTCCATTTACTTCTTGAGTTATAAACAATATAAACTTACATACATCATATACTATTGAAGAGTTAGTTGGTAAAAAATACCTGCATCAATCCTCACTGAGACATAAATGATACACATCTCTTATGTTTCTTCTACATTATTGTAAATTGAAGGCATTCATTCCATCAGCCGATGCACATTCACCAATATTTCAGTGCATCGCTATGCTGGGATGATAACAATCAAAGTATGTCTAGCAACTCTTAGACATGACCCACAAATCTACAACTTTGCATCATTGAACAAATCCATTGACTATTCATGTGAGATGAATATCCCATAATAGAGACAAAACTCACTTAATCACAATATAATCAAACTAAAATACTACCTTTTCAATATACATTGCAGTCAATAGTGAAAACATAATTGTATAAAAGCATTATAATCATCTGTTTCATATGGTTTTTATTCCACAAAAATCAATAAACCGTGGATTCAATAGTGATAACATATCATCTGCATTCATATGTTGGATGGAAGGGAGGTTAACTCCATGATTTTATGACCAATAACTTGCATTCATGTAGTGTGTAAATGAAAATGAAAAATGGTGCATGGTAGGTTGGCTAATAACACAATTTTAGGAAAACATACCTATTGTAGAGATCTGGAACTTTTTAGTGTAGGATTCCCTTGATCTCTTCATGTGCAGAGTGAGTCACCTTCAATATATTAATAAAAATAATCAATATTCATCTTAAAAGGTAAAGTGTATAATAACGTATGAAAAAGTACTATGCAAAGCGAAATACTTCAAATTGTCTAGGAGATTATTTCAATGATATTACGAGAACATACCTATTGAGGGGCGAGCAACACATCGGTTAAGATTAGATTGAGTAGAAATAGTCGACAGCTATAGATGAGGATAGAAATCACGATCTTGAGGGAATTAGGGAATGAGATGTTTGAATCTGGATGGTTTTTCACTGAAATTCTTTGAAGGAGTAGGAATTGTGGGCAACGTATGAGGAGATGAGGAAATTTGGGATGATTAACCGTAGTACATAAATAAAAGATTACTAAGGAATACGCCTTCAGTGTTTTGTGGGTACTGGTGATGGGAGGGGAAATGCAAGCGACAACCCTAGGTGCCAAACCAAAGAGGAAACAATAGTGTGAACTATAAGAGGGGCACCGAAGGGGAAATGGAAGCAAGATTCATAGGAAATGTGGCAGAGGTGAAATGGGTGCGGGATTCACTGATGAAGGTGGAGGTGGAGGAAAATGGCTCACGACGGATGAAATGAAACCCTAATATGGAGGGAGGAGTGGAGGATGGATTCACGGGGGAAATGGGAACACGGTCGACGGATGCCTGATTTTGGAGGGGGCAATTTGTTTTGGATGGTGACGTGGCTGCGTAATATGGTGACATGTAAGCTGGAAGAAGCCTGTTTTAGTATAGATAATAGATATATGTGTTACATATATTGTGTATTAAATGGGTGAGGTTAGGGTTGTGTATGTCTAACTGAGAACTGAACAACTTGCAACTTCCATAGCTCATAAGAGATAAATAGGGGTATTATCATGTTTAAAATGGATAGTTTGGCCTTATATACACTGGATATTATATGGTGTGGTTTAATGGATTGATGAGAATGATATCACATGTTTTAATGTGGTGATTCATGGGATGTGCTAATTGATTCAATTATTTGTGAACTTGATGAGTTAAAATCCACCTTACTATGACTGACATTTACCACTAGGATTCTGGATATGGAGGATCATTTTTATGATGCATATTATATTTACCATTATTAGAGGTGATGAAAAAGGTGTGGAAATAGGATATTAGAGATGTTGCTCATTGTGGTTACTGGGGTCATTGAGGTCATGTGTACAAAGTTCAGGTCCCATGAATTTGTTTTGACCCCCATTTTTTGTGATATCCTCCAGATTTAAGCAACATAGGGTAGATTATGATAATGTTAATTGATACAAAGGATGATACAATGTATTAGGCTATGATTGGAGCGTGTGAGAAAACTAGATTAGAGTAGGATTATAACTGTATCTAGGTCATTGTTTGGGATGATTAGTCAGTCATGGTAAAGAACAAGATTCACTGTGTGTTGGGTTTGGTTAGGATATTGATCTAGTAGTTGGTAAATAGTTTTGAAACCTAGGGTTTTTGTGATATAATACGTGGATGTGTCATTAGGGAATCACGATTTATATATAATGGTGATAATTTATGAGTTGGAATGTGATTCAAAGTGAAATAAAATTATATGAAAGGTCGAGGGGAACTTATGGTATGATTTATTATGTATGTATCTTCCCACATTAGTATTGTACAAGGATGGTTAAGTCTCACATAGGGGTAGTTAAGAAAAACTAGAAGAAGCAGTGTGGAATTTTGATCATTTTTTTTTCATATCATACACTTATAGATAATTATCAATTAATTCAAAAAATGGTGTTAAGTTATCAGTGAGATTGATTTCAATGACAGGTTTGTTTTCACTTAAATAAGATCTTGAAGTCATCAAAGAATAGGAGAAGGGTAGCTACAAAAGAAGATCCAACTCAAAGCAATGTGGATATGAACAATTTGGCCATCGTCTCTTGGGGAGTACACTGAGGAGAACCTTCAACAGCAAACGACATGAGTAATAATTGAAAGTAAGCTGAGGAGAAGCAAATGAAACCCAAAAAAATGAGCATAGCATTGGAAAAGGAAATTACAACTTCCCAATATCAAAAGGAGTCCCTTTTAGCATTTTTGTTGGCGGTCCTAGAAAGAGAATTGTAAATTGCCCTTTTATTGTTGAAGTGGCTGCTCTGGGCAGTTTTATTAAAATCCACCTCACCCATGCACTTTCTTTGTGTTTCCAGCACACCCTTCAAGAACACTTTCAGCTTCCAGAATGATGATTCACTCTGTATCCCACATACCAATTACGTATAGTATGCAGTTATTGAGTATAGTATAAAAGAAGATAAATAAAGGTTCTTAATTCATAAATTATTTGTGTAGTGAATTATAATGGTGACCTGAGCATCCAAGTTAAGGTCAACTTCTTCTACCGCAGCTTCAAATCAGGGGTTGTTATCGACATCAATATTCACTACCTTGCGCATATCTTCAACAGTCAGCCTAGTGAGGGCAGCAACAATTATCTTTTTATCTTCATTTGACATCTTCCTACAACAATATTCCTGCATATATATTCAATTAGTATGTAGTCATATTGAAAAGTGAGTCAATTTATTTTCGTGCATAATTTTTTATTGACAACAATATACACTACCTTGCGCAGATCTCCAACAGTCAGCCTGGTGAGGGTAGCACCAATTATCTTTTTATCTTTAGTTGACATCTTCCTGCAACAATATTCTTGCATATATATTCAATTAGAATGAAATCATATTGGAAAGTGAGTCAATTAATTTGTGTGCATAATTTGAAGAATTTTTAGTTCATATATTATTCAAATTACATTTTTTATTGCTTGTTAATCCCAAGAACATCATCCAAAATATGAAAATACACAGAGGAGCAATACGTAATATGAAAGTCCCATACCAGTTTTAAAGAAGTAAATATTGAAATTTATAAGGAAGAACAATGAACACTTTGTTACGTTCCATTATATTCCTGGCAAACCCCTCTTCCCCCCCCACCCAGCCCCCCATCCCTCCACTACAGCACCCCCATCCCTCTACTGCAACCCCCCTCCCAGCCCCCCCCCCCCCCCACTGCCCATCCCCACCCCTCCCTCCCTACTACCTAGCCCTACCCACTTCCCACCCCTCCCCTACCTAGCCCCTCCCCCTCCCTCCCCCCTGCCCTGCCCCCCCCCCCCCCCACCTCCCTCCCAACTACCCAGCCCTCCCCCTGCCCAGCCCTCCCCACTGCCCAGTTCTTGGTTGAATACCCGATTCGGGTAGCATTCTGAAACCTGATAGAAAATAGTATAATAGATTTGATAAGGTACCACAACTCATTATAATATAAAATAGATTATAATAGTTTATAACAGATTATAATAGGAAAAAAAATTATGAATTTGACTCAGAAACTGAATATGTTCCCTTAAGATAAGTTTTTTGTAAGGTACTACAACTCACTTTAATAAATAACAAAATAGAACAAAAAACATTCCAGATTCATTCCCTTCATGAAATATGTAGATGCATGGCATGCTTTATTTGGATGCAGACCCAACCAGGTAAGGCACTGCAACACCCCAGCCCCCCCCCCAGCCCTCCAATGCAGCCCCCCTACCCCCCTCCCAACCCTCCACTGCAGCCCCCTTGCCCCCCAACCCTCCCAACCCCCCTCCCAACCTTCCCCTCCCAACCCTCCACTGTAGCCCCCCCAGGCCCAGGCCTCCCCTCCACTACTAAGGCCAGGATTAGATGGCGATATAATAATAAACACACCAAACCATAAAAAAATATGTGGCATGAGAAAATTACCTAAATAATTGACAAATAACACCCCTGATGAAAACATAATCCAAAATGAATTTCATTGCATAATGAAATTCACATAAAAGCAGTCCACCAATATAAAAAAACATTAATCTACAACACAAGTCTCTCTGCTAAGTCAAAAATGGAGGGGATCAATATCCCCCCGTCGCCATCATCATCATCCCCATGTCTAGCATCATCATCATCAGTAGCAACATCGACAATAACATCATCACCAACTGCACCATCAGCATCATTATCAGCATTCTCATCACCAACAACATCATCAGCAACATCCTCACTAGCTCTATCACCACCATCGTCATCACCACTAGGACCCTCATGGGAATCACTCGAGGCATTATTTAAAGAGCGTATTGATGCAATACATGAATGAAAAGTGGAAGCAACCTCTGATGGTAGTGACTAACTCAAAACTGACAGAGCTTTCATGAAATGTTCATTCATTAGCTTACTTTTTTCACGCTCCTCTAATACTATTTTCTATATCGAAACTAATTCAGCATGCGCACTTTCCAACAAAGAGGCCTTAGAGGAGTCTGATGATGACCAATACCTAGAGGGGACAATGTTTTTGCATGGTCTACAACAGACTCTTCCTGGATGCTCCACACCTAACACCTGACTCAAATGATCATTTAGCCATAAGTTGTCATCTTTTTTCTCATCCATGGCCTCCAAGGAAGACTGTTGAAATTATAAACATATTAAATTATGAATTTTATATAAATTTTTTAAATATAAATATACCAAGTTACAATTTTATCTTGTGTTTGTGAATTAACAGCAGTTCCATCTTTTTTATCTTACTGAAGCAAAATAATTTTCCCCGAGGTACATGACCTTCAATGCCCAATTAATCTTGCTGCATATGAGGAGTCCAAAAATTTGTATTACAACCATATATGATAAACCCAAAAAATTGGATTGAAGTGAGTTGCAACAAAGACCTACAAACATTGAGGTAAATCGCAGTCATAACTGATTGGTGGTTTTCTGAAATGGGTTTTAGAAATAGTTTTCTGAAGTGGGTTTCAAGGTAATATACTACTTGTTCAGGAAAAATATACATGCTTTCTCCTAGTATAAGATGTGACTTCTAGGATACATGTACTAACCCAGGGATGACATGAATAAGTTATGATGACATGTTATAAGTAAAGACATTATTTTAATTCAGATGAACGTACCAGCCACTTCTCTTTGTCAGGCATTGTAGTGCACCCCAATGTGTGTAGATATTTCATTTCATCAATGTTTTTTTGTTTTTTTTGGACACTTCCTAACAATCAAAAAAACAATTAAAGTAATAAAAATTAAATTTTATGTAAAAACATTAAAGATGGGTAGTACCTTAACTATTCAGTCTTCCAATGTGCGATCATTTTTTGATATTGACTTTTTGTAGTTAGTGTTTGTGGGTACACCCTCTAACTCAGTACCCACTCTGCTCTAACCAATATGCAACTCATACTTGTATGACCGCCAATACTCTCCGAGATTACTCAACCGAGCAGCTTTGGTAGCTTCACCGTTAGGAAAGTTAAATTGACTTTGCAATGAACATGTTAAGTCATATAAATACATTACTAATATAAATATAAATTTATAAAATTTCTATACCCATATCTACGCCCATGTCCTATCCTTGATTTCGGCACCGATATGTCTCCATGAGACCGGTTCCACAGAAACAATATCATGATATTTGGCTAAAGTAGACTTGAAAATTCTACACTCATTATCATTTTTACCTACCATTTTATTTTGAGAATTGTAATCCACCATAATAAGAGTTTCACGATTCCATGCATCCCGCATTCAAGTGCGCCCACGTCGCCTACTAGAAGATCCCAATAAATAAGATAAGAGGTGAAAAGAGAAGAGTTATGTGACAATACAATAGGGAAAAAGTTAAATTCTATAATTTGAAACATTTATAATAAAAAAACCTGATGTAGGTTCCTGAATAGGTAGTGAGGCATTCATAGACTGTGCTGGATCAGTATCCTCCGAAGGAAGTATCTGTTCCATAGCATGATCTGGCTGATCTTCAGGAACATGAGTGGAAACTGAAGGAACAGACTCAATATGTGTATGATGGATGGTTGGAAAAGGAGGTGGCGTAGACATGTCAGAATATGCATAGTAGGTCTGGGGATACATGAATGGATATGGAAATTGTGCAGGTGAGAACATCGTTCGAGTCAGCATGGACATGGAATGGGAAAAAGAGGGTAAATGGGATGATGATGGCGGAATGTATTGGAACATCCCAGGGGTCTCAAGAGGAATGATAAAATGTGTGGTAGATTAGATGTCCACTAATGGGTCAGTGTGGGGAGTGGTAAGACGGGAGCTCCGCCTAGGTCTAGGAGGATCCCTGCTCGGTCGCATGCTAGGAAGAGGAAACTTTGGAGTTATATGTCCCTAAAAAAATTTGATCAAAAATATGAACTTGATATTTTATGTAATGCAGAAGATAAATATTATAATTAATATACTCACTAAAGACAACTCGCTCTCATGTCTAATAGGATCAACATCAAATAATCTCTTCTAGGTAGCTTCTGTAGTCTTCTTCATAATCTGCATAAGAATGAAATAAATATTTTTTAGAAACAATTTTTACAAGACATACATAAAAATTAAAAAATGTCATAATATCTTTCAGTAATGATAATTTACAATCAAGTTATACAATTTTTAAAACCACATTTTAACCCAGTTTTTCGAATTGAAAGAAATATAATTTAATGAACTGCAATCTATCGGACAAGCATTGACTTTATTAGTACCAAATCCAAGCTACTTAATTAACTTCTATGCCGTGTAATGATTTGAGGGAATATCTGCACCATTAGGAAGAAAGTCCTTTAAAAATGTCATAATATAATCAATGGAAGTATTACAAATCCCATAAATGGTTTTCCCATGATATAACAGTATTAAAAATTTCAACATGGTCATTTTAGTACATTCTTGATATACTGGATTTCTGGCATCATCCAATATATTTTTCACTCTGTCAACATCATCGTCTTCAGCATTTTCCTCATGTGTACTGATATCATTGTCTTCTTGCACTGGCATGTTATCTCTCTCAGAATGATTCACATATGGAAACCGATCAAATATCAATTTCTCTATGTCACTTCATTCATTTTGTTTGTGAACAGTAAAAGATTGACTCGTCTCTCTATGGTGAAACCAAACATTATAGTTTGCTTGAAATCCAAATTTCGTTAAATGGTAACAAACTTCTTCTTGTCTTAACCATGGTCTTACAACACAATTATAGCAGGGACACTGTATACAACCTCCATCTGACGCATTGCTGAATGAAAAATCTAAAAAATTCCCCAAATTATTTTGAAACTCGGTTGAAATCCGATCGGTATGATACATCCAACTTCTATCCATTCTATAATAAGAAAAAAATTTACCATTCAAGAAAAAATGTAAATCATATTTAAAAAATTCATTACTATCAATTTTATTATTATATTAATCAAATCATATTAGTAGCTAGCAAAACATATTTAATGAAAAGAGGAGTCCATGATTGAATAAGTTGGAAAAAAGGGAAAAAGGTCTACCTTGAGATGTAAAATAAAGAAGAAAGTTAAAAAAGACACTCCCAATTGGTCTTTGATGGGGAATAAAAAAGAAAATTTCAATGTAAAATACTCCATTATAGATATAGAGGCATTATACACATGTGAAGAAATTATTATTTTAATAATATGAATTTATGATTTTATAGATTATTTGGTAGGGGTTATTTGATGGGGAATAAAACATTCAATGAAAATAGAGTAATTATTACTTTAATGTTTTGGAATTAATATTGAAAAAAAATTTCAAGGTATCCTACAAATTTTGTACAACATGATGCTTAAAAGATATACTTTTTATGGATTCTATTGGAACATTGGAATATTTCTTTATATGGAAAAGATATGTTTTTTAAAATGTACATCATGACTTACTTGGGAGTATTGAGAATCAATGTTAGGGGGTTTCAACCCCTTTAAAGGAATAAAAGTTAGAAACTTATTGTAAATACTATATAGAAATCATAGAACATGTTTGATATTCTTGAATAAGTCTATGGAAGGTGTGACCATCCTATTCATGATGAAAATTAATGCCTCGTCATTATACCATTCTGAAAAAATTTGAGTTTTAATACTCAAAATTATCAAAATAAGAATAGAAAAGTGAAGGAGAAATATTTAGTTGTTGAAGTTTCACCCAAAGTATCCAAAGGGGAATGACCATAGATCTTGGATAGTGGATGTTCTGCTCGTATGATAAAAGATTTGAAAACATTGAAACCTATTGAAAAATTAAATGGATGCTTACATACCTTCATAAATTATGGGTTAATAAAGGTTAAAGGAGTTGGTTTAATTATTATTGGGAAAGATAACCTTAAATAAAAAACACTCTTTATGTTGATGGATTAAAACACAATATATTAACTCACTAAAAAATATTTTACTTATACCAACAGAAATTTAGTAACAGATAATATATCTGTTGGTATAAATGAGAAATTCCAACAGATATTATGTTTTATTAGTATTAAATTCAAGTACCATCAATTATGTTTTACAACATATACTTATGTCGTTATTAATTGTTTAATACCAACAATTTTTTTACAAATAATTAAATATGTTGGTATAACATATTAATACTGTCAAATTTTTTTACCAACAAATGTATCTATTATTATTAATTATTATTACCAATAGTTTTTTTTCAACATAAATTCTTTGATATTATTTATTTACTATAAACAAATAAATTAAGAATAATTTTTTATCAGTATCATTTATCAGTTTACTAAAAAAAATTAGAATGATACTAACAATTTGTTTTGATAAATATTAAGAATATGAAACTATTTGAAATAAAAATAAACTATCATTTTAAATATATTTTTTTGAAATAAATTATTATTTGGGATTTTAAAAATCATTCACAAAAAATGAATATAAACATGATGATTCACATCTGTCATTTTAAAAAAATGTAAAAAAGAAAGAAAGAAAATTTAAATGAAACCCGATTATGATCTGCCTTCTCCCCCATCTCCCCTCTTCCCCAGTCAGGCTCACAGGTGATCAGAAAACCCTATAATCCTGTCTCCATGTATCATACATCTTATTCTTCTCCTGGAAATATCCCTCTCTATACAACATGAGCAACATGAATTTCGTGATTGGTGGCATGCTAGCCTCCTTCGGGATTCCTTACGTTGGTCGATACTTTCAACAATAGAAGAAGATATTTGTAGGGATTCTCCCAATGACTCTGGATAGGTATTGGAAGGAGGAAACCATGAATATTTATAGGGAATGACCACTTGTTGCAGGTCCTATCATCACCTTGAATCCCATCCGTATCCAGGATTTCATCATAAAGGAGGAAGCGAGATCTGAATATTTATGGTGGGTCGTTATTTGTTCTTATCCTGGCTTCGGTGCTTATTCTCATGAACCCCACCTTTCATTTCTAATGTGGTTTTCTTATGGAGAATTTTTTTTAGTTTTCTGTAGCAACAATAAATTTGGTAGTCCTCTTCTCTGATCTCCTCCTAATCTTCATCGTTCAAACATTAGCAATATCCACCAGTGCTCACTCTCCTAGTTCATCATCCGCACCCTTGATTATCAACCATTTCTCATACCTTCATCTATTGATGTTCAATTTCAATTTTCATCGTTCAAGTATGCAAACCAGTTGTAGGTAGGGACATGGACCAAACCCCATTTCACATTCAATCGATTGATGTCCCCAAGAACACATTATCGCATCCATGTGGTTTGATGTTGTAGAGGATATTCATGTATCTATGAGGTTGATTCAGGGTTTTCTGGTGTAAAACCTTTTTCTGAATGCCTTCAAAATCGGAAATCTATTTTATTTTTTTTGGGTTTTTTAACAATAAGGAGCCAACTGTTTCTATAAATTCTGCAACCCCTATAAAACCATCTGAAGAGGAATTAAATCCATTTCTTAAGTTCCCTCAAGTTGATGAAAATTTCAAGTTATTTGGTGAGTTATGTTGTTACCTCAGGGTGTAATTTTGCCCCGGCGGCCCGACCCGAAAGCCCTGAGCAGCCTGGCCCAGCAAAGCCCGCATCGGGCCAAGCCGGGCTTGGGCCGCAGGTTCAGAAGGTCAGGTTTGGGCCTTTCCAGGTAGTCCCACGGGCTAGGCCGGGCTGGCCCGAAAAATCCCGGCCTGCAGGCTCGTGCGAAGCCCGGCCCGCTGGCCCACCTGTTGTAAAAAATAAAACCGGGGTATTTGATCCCCCTACCTCAAGCTCTCAAGGCTGTTCCTGGACCAACTGGTCCAGGCGCTGCGCCTATAAATTAATCACAAGTATATATATATAGATATATATATATATATATATGTAGATCTATATATATATATATTTGGATATATCTATCTCTACATACATATATCTATATAGACATATATCTATATTTACATATATCTATATATATCTATATCGATATTTATATATATATATATGTATTTATATAGATCTATTTATATATATATATCTATATGTATATATCTATCTATATATACATATATCTATGTATATATATCTCTATATCTATATATCTCTATCTATTTATACATTTATACATATATATATATATATATTAATATATATATCTCTATCTCTATATACATATATATCTTTATATATCTATATATATACATACATATATACATACATCTATATATATGTCTACCTATATATCTATATATACATGTATCTTTATACATTTATATTTATCTATATATGTATCTATGTATATGTGTGTTTGGGTATATATTTCTATCTATATGTGCACATATCATTATATATTAACAAAAAATGATATTATATATATACATATAATTATTATTATATATAATTATAATGTGTGTATAAATATATATATACAACGATATATAATTATATATATAATAGTTTATATATATAAACAAAGCAATTAATAATATATATCAATTATGTTTGGTTTTTAAAAATTCATTAATAATATATATATGTGTGTATATGTATATGTATATGATTTAATATAATATATATATATATATAAACAAAGATATTAATAAATAAATATATATATCAATTATTTATTATTATATATATATATATAATAACTTGTTGTATATTAATAAAAAAATAAGTATGGTTTTTAAAAATCCATTAATAATATATATATGTAAGTATGTATACGTATATGTATATGATAATATATATATCAATGATTTAATATAATATTGTATATATATAGACAAATCCTTTAGTAATATATATCAATTAAGTGTGGTTTTTTAAAATCCATTAATAATATATATATATATATGTATATGATTTAATAATATATATATATATATAAACAAATATATTAATGTATATCTATATATATCAATGATTTAATATTATATATATATAATAACTTGTTGTATATTAATAAAAAATAAGTATGATTTTTAAAAATCCATTGATAATATATATATGTGTGTGTGTATATGTATATGTATATGTATATGATAATATATATATGTATATAAACAATGCTATTAATATATATATATATATCGATGATTTAATATAATAGTGTATATGTATAAACAAAGCCATTAATAATATACATCAATTAAGTGTGGTTTTTGAAAATCCATTAATAATATATATATATATATATATGTATGTATGTATGTATATGTATATGTACATGATTTAATATTTTATATATATATATAAACAAAGCAATATACATATATATCAATGATTTAATATTATATATATATAATAACTTGTTGTATATTAATAAAAAATAACACACTCGCCTAATGATGTTCATGCAAGTCCCTCAACTTCATTAATTTTTTTAAGTACGTTGCAACATGCATAAATTATATATACTATAAATATAGAAATCTATTTAGAAAAAATAATTAACTCACCCAATGATGTTCGCGCACACCTCCTAATTATTTTTTACAATTTTCTCATATTATATATAAATATATATATAATAACTTATTATATATTAACAAAAAATAACTACTCACTAAATGATATTCGCACACCCCAAACCTCATTATTTTTTTAAAAAAATATGATAAAACATTCATATATTATATATACTATATATACATATATAAATCTATTTAGAAAAAAATTAACTCACCCACTGCTGCGCACCCTGTAAGGGTGTAATTTCAGTCCAGACAGGGCCGGGTCAGGCCTACCCTGCAAAAAAATTAAAAAATGTTAAAAAAAATGTTTTAAATTAAACAAAGCTAAAAAATACTTTTAATAAATAAGTTAAAAAATAAATGTAAAAAAACGTTTTAAATAAATGATAAAAAACATTTAAATAGCAATACATTAAACACACCACTCATTGCTGCGCACCCCCCAATAACTCATTAATTTTTTTTAAATTTTTACATATTATATATAAATTCATGGACATATATAAATCTATTTAGAAAAAAATAACATATTCACCCACTGTAAAATGTTTTTACAAAAAATGTGTAAAATGTTTAAAAAAAATAAATGTAAAAAATATGCATTCAAAAAAACTTCTAAATTAAACGTCTAAAAATATATGTAAAAAACATTTTAAACAAGTGTTGAAAAATGGCTTACATAAAAATCTTTAAAAAGTTTTTAAAAAAACATTTAAATTAATTTTTTTAAAACAAACACTTAAAAAATACTTTTTACATTAAAATGTGAAAAAAGTTAAATGTTTTAAAAAAATACTTGTAAAAAGCATGCATTAAAAAAAATAAAAAATGTTTTAAATTAATCATTTAAAAATAAATGTAAAAAACGTTTTAAACAGATGTTTAAAAAATGGTTTAAATAAAAATGTTTAAATAAAAAATACTAACAAACGCTTAAAAATTATAAATAAGTTAAAAAAATAAATGTGAAAACTGTTATAAATAAATGTTAGAAAAAATGTTTAAATAATAAGGCTTTAATCTCACCCACGGCAGATGTGCACCCCACATAATTTTTTTTTTACAATTTGCAAATAATATATATATATATATAGACAAAAAACATATCCACCCACTGTAAAATGTTAATAAAAAATAAAATAAACGTTTTTACAAAAAACATGAATTTAAAAATAAATGTAAATAAATGTTATAAAAATGGTTAAATAAAAAAAAATTAAGAGACAATTATTTTGAAAATAATAAAATCACACCACGACCCGACTTGAAAAAGCCCAGACCGGCCCGAAAAATCCATGCCCGGCTCGATGGTTTGGGTCGGCCCGAGGCCGAGCTCGGGCCACCTCATGGGGTTGTTCGGGCCGGCCCAGCCCGACACTTTGCATGGTAGGCACGGCCCGGCCGGGCCGGGCTGAAATTACACCCCTATTGTTACCGTACAATTACTCACTCATTTTAAGCACTGACATTAACATTTCAAGAATATATCTTGTTAGGACTGTATATTATTATTATTTTGTGTCTACTTATGTTTAGTGGCGATGCTTAATCTGGTACGTGAAACTATTTTGTGTGAGAAACTGTGCCATCTCATATGCTTGTGTTGCTGGTATCTTGTTGGTGTTCCATTCATGGGCCTTATGGACTTCTTTGTGGCTGGTTTTGGAAATTTTATAATCTATTTATCCTTTTTATTTTCCAAATAATTTCCATGTTGTTGAAATAGGATGCACATGCTTATATTTTATTTTGTCTTTTGTTAAATTTTTCTATGGTTTTAAGGCATGTGGAAATGAACACTATTTCATCTATTCATTCTTGTTTAATTGATGAAGTCTCTTATCTATTCCTATATAACATCATATATGTGAAAAATGTCGACACCAATGCCGGTATGATTCTTATATCTTGGTTCTTTACTTTTATTTTTGAATCATTAGGTACACCCTGAAATATTTTTCTGTGATCTCCCTATTTTGAGGGCGTGTGAATTGAAAGAACTACTTGTTAAACATTTGAAATCCACCTGAAGAAAGGTATTCAATCATTCTCCATTACATTTGTTGAATAATGAAAACTGGATATTTTTCATACGAAAAACACTTAGATTCATAGCCTGAAATATCTCACAACACCAAATATTAAAGAATTGGAATGCATCAAATTGGTTGTCTATAACAATTGATAGAATCTTTATGTAATGTAATTTGTATTTTTAAATTAATTACTTTTTGAAATATTCATTCTTTTTTTCAAGTTAATGCATCAGACATAATGTGTTTTTTAACAGTTTGTGTGACCTCATGAATGCGATAATAAGCATCTCGAAGAGTGGGCTGTCCCTTTTGGGAGCATTGAAGACATCCATGAAAGGTTCATAAAACACTACCTTGGGAAATTGAAAAGTAGTCCCTAGTCCGAGTTGGAAGGTCTCCAGGAAGAGATGAAGATCATAAACGAGATGCTGGGAAATATTTTCAAGAAGGGATTCCTAACGATCAACAGCCAGGCTGCAGTTAATGCTACATGATATGATTCTCTATATTTTCGGAAGTACAAAATGCACGCAACTTATTGTTTTGGTGTTTTTTATTGACATGTAGCTATAAATTATGGTGTGTGTGTGTCAGGTTTGTGTTAGGTTGAACATTCGTTGAACTAGTTTATCTTAAACCTAAACCCAACCCATTTTATTGAACTAGTTGACCCAACATAATATGTTTACAAAGGGGTGTACTCGGAAAGGACCTGTTTAATTCATTTAATCAAAATAAATTGAAACTTGGTTCAATTAACCCAAACAACCCACATAACTTAATCCCTCTAACCAGAGTGACCCACATAAGAAATATAATTTCAATAGGTTAACATGATATGGATATGATTTTTCAACCCACACACGACCTGAATATTATTCAGGCTTAACCTCAACGGACACACATTGCGGTGAACAAACTAGGGGAGTGGATGTCGAATGCAGGTCGAGGTGATGTGATTGTGGTTACATGGGGAGTCTTCATGGGGAAGGAGACCATCCAACCCACCATGATAGATCTGGTGAGCTTCAGGGTTTGGAAGGATGAAACATTTGAAAACTGGTCAAGGAGGTGGGTTCTGTTACATCCTGAGGATGATCTGTCCCAGAAATTGCCCCAACAAGTTATTGTTTTTCTATCACATTTAGGCCATTCAATTAAATTTCTCCACAAAGAAGTACTCTTTTTTGTTTGGTGCTGGTGAAAAGTGATTATTTTTTAGGTGACCTTGGGGGATAATGATTACATCCATAGCAAATTGTTTGTTTTTTTAACAATTTATGAGCTGTGTACAAGGAGTGGGTGTGTTTTCATTGTCTGTAGAAAAAAATTTAAGTAAGGACATATTTAACATCACTTCTTGAAAATTATTTATTGTACTTACATTAAACAGTTAAAAAAGAGAATATGCATTAAAACTGTGGATGAATTTATGAAATATCCGGATTTCAACTTCAGAGAAATTCAATTGCAATGAATCTTCATTTCTTCTTCCATGGTTTCCTCCTATTGATGATTTCCTTGGTTCTAAGTGCTTATTGTTCTCCTTTCACTTTGCTATTTTTTCCTTGATACTAATTTTAAGAATTTTGTGGAAGCATGATATGATGTCTTTGCTTATCTGTTTAGGTGAGGAATAGTTTTTTGATGTTGTAAGCCCTTGAGGGAATCCATTTGATAGTCTTGATGTCTTTCTTCAAGATGTTGTTTGATCTGTACCAACAATCTCTCATTATGTTTTTACAATAGTTATAATGAATTCAGGAGAGTAGAAATTAAATTTCTCATTTTATAAATTGTTTATTATATGGGTATTTCATTGGATGTGGCTGGAGATGGTTTCATTTGAAAATATTTTTTACATGTATTTCCACTAGTACTACATTGAGCCTGTTTTATGGTCTTCGGTTTCAGTTATGTTTTCTTCTACTGAATTTTTGTTGATGTGTGGCTTTTTTGGTTTTTTTGTCATGTATGATGGGAGTTTTTCTATCCAATGGAGCTTCTGATACATCATATTTCAATTTATGAATTCCACTTTCTTCTGGATTTTGTGGTCACAGGATTGGATGGGCTTAATCAATCACAGTATGAGCCTACATGAAGGAGGTTCTACCATTTATGATGAATTTTTGAACACTCAAGACAATTTTTTTAGTATGGGTGAAGACTCAAAATCTTTCATAAGGATTTTTCAATCAAGACAGTTGATGTTCCTCATATTTTCTAATGATCTATCTTCTTGAGGAAAGTGGATTCACACTTAAGTGTTTTAATTCCATATTTTGAACATGTATGATGTGCTATTTTATTTTTTCTGTCACTTGTCTATGTATTACTACAATTTCCTATGGTGTAAGAGTATTTTAGTCACTTGTTTGTATACCTTACTCAATTCCATATGGGGTCTTTGACTAGCTGTTTGCTCATCTGTTTATGCATAGACTAGAGCAGGATAGATGGGGCTGGTGCAGCATGGATGGGCTATAGCTGGAGCTTGCATGGCCTAGAGATTGTGTAAGAACCCGGATCTTCGTTCAGGTATGTTTTTCCTTTTTTCTAGAGTTTTTAAGTAAAATGTTCTAGAAATTTTCAAAGTACACATCGTGTACTTTTTGAGTACACGCCATGTACTCTGATCTGGATCGAATCAGTGTGCTGGTTGTGCCCTGGCCACAGACACTGTGTGTAGGGGTGACGTGGAAGCCGATTTTGGTGGAGTACGGAAAGGACCCAGTACACGTCGTGTACTCTAAAAGTACACGCCATGTACTTTCTTTTTTTCACTAAATGGATCGAGGTCGCCCCTAACCCCAATTTTCATCTTCTTCTCCAGTTTTCGTCCGCCCGAGAGCGACCATATGGACGGATCTTCTAGGATCTTCTGCCTCGCTGTCCGTTCTCTGATTCGAGCACGGTCGATTGAGTTGGAATCGCAACGGTGAGTTCTTCCTTCTGCTTGAGCCTTGTTTTCCAATTCCTTCTCCTTCTCAAGATATCATGGTTTATTTGTTTCAAACATTTTCTCAGATGTACAATGTTCTAAGGAGAATCTATCATTACTGTTCACGTATATCGATCTCCTAGGATCAAGGTAGTTGGTTTGTGCCTTTCTGTAGAAATTTCATGAATATTTTGTTCAAATTCCATCAATACCCTTAAACAGGGTATTGCGTGTTATTTTTTTGACCTTGTTGTATTTTCTACTTTTCTTGAATGCTAGAGTAGATTTTTTGCCGGTGATTATGGTAGTTTTACTATACCTTGGATGTTTTCTATGCTTGTTCTGCCTGTTTGGCACTTTGCCAGTTGCCATGCCTAGTTGTAGGACTGTGGGCTGTTGCCTTGTTTTGTTGCTGAGCCTTAGTAGATAGCCAAGTAGTTCCAGAGGTTTACTTGGATGATGCACGCGCGCTGAGCATGTTTAGTTTCAATCAGGACTGTGAGAACCTAGAGTAGTAGACCAAAGAGAGAATTGACAGAAGGGCTTCTCCAGAGTGTCTTTTAATTACGATACAAGACTATATGGGAATTTATGTTGAGTGCTTCCTTAGAGAGTATGTAGTTCCTCGATGTGGGTCACATGGGGAATAGATATTGAGTGCTTCCCCAGAGATCCTTTAGCACAATACGAGACTATAGGGGGAATTGACAGTGAGTGCTTCCGCAGAGAGTCTATTATTATTTTCATATTAGAACCAAAGGGGTGAAACTGTGTGTGCCTCCTAGAGGGTTGCTGGTACTTATAGGTTGAACCATAGGGTTTAGGCTATGATATCTACCCAGAGGGTTACCTTTTTTCTTCTTGTTGTTGGTTGTTTACTTGTGTACTTTATTTGTTAGAACTGTGGATTGTATCTGCTTGTGCTTTCCTATTTACTGCTTCTTGTTTTATTACTTGTATGGTATTCATTGACTGTTAGGCACAAATCTTTGGGTGATTGGCTACTGGGATTGTATCTCAAACCCTATTTGGGACATGCTTTTGGACCCAAGCAGACTATGTTGTTGTAGGTATAGATAAGGGAAAGTTCCCTTCTACTTCAAGATCTTGATTGTGTTGGAGCTGGAGAGCATGGGACCGAGCTGAGGCTCACGATGCTGAGGAGTTTATTTTGTTTTTCTTTTGCACTTTTTTCAGTTGTATTCTAGCACGTTGTTGTGTTTACTTCTTTCCATTGATACTTGTACCTGCTGAATCATTGTCATCATTGCTATATATATTCATTTCTTCTGCTATTTGGTTTCTTTTGTTATGCATGTCATTACTGCTTCCACTGTTGACTGTTGTTTTTCGCTGTATACCTTACCAAATGAGGGCATAGTTTTCCCACCGACTCACCAAGGCCCTCGATTAGCCACTAAATGAGGCTAATATTCATTGTTAATATAAATAATATTCATGTTATTTGTTATTCATAAACACAATTTAGTGCATTTTACACTTTGAACATCATTTCACATTATGATTGTAATACCTTCTTAAAATGCACTATTATGTGGTACATTTTTTAACATCATTTAAAGTACCCAATGATTCATCTGATTTTAAAGAATATAATTATACATATTTTAATTTGATATTTTTGTAAATTAATCTATACTTAAATATGAACATGTTTGATTCAGGGATCAGTGGAGAATTCATGGAGGATGATGGAGATATTTGGAAATGAAAGGAAGCAATTCTGGAGAAGGAAGATTGGATGCCAGCCCACTGATGAGACTGTGGGGCCCAACATACAGGCCCAATTAATCCCAAATTTCGTCAGATGCTAGAAAACATGTATAGGAACAAATCACTATGAATTAGTTAATGCTAATTCGGCCTCCATGATGGTAATTTAGGCGTCCCAAGATAGAGATAAAATTATAGCCCAGATTCCGCGTCCCCGAAAAACAGCCCACTACTTTGATCATATCTCAGAATAAAAAACTCCAAATGGGCCCAACTTATACATGAGGTTATAAGACGTCCGGAGTTCCATTTTCTTCTTCTATGGACTACTCTGATTCGTCCATCTAGAAGGTCTTCCAGATGTGTTTTTTCGGTGAAGGAAAGATGGCTTCCACCTCGGGTCAAGGGTGGAAAAATCAACTCTCCCTTACTTTCCACCCACCTATGGCCTACCAAAATTAATTGAGAATACTTGGACTGTTGGAGGATAGACCCAAGGGCTCAAAAGTGACAATTTAAGGCAGTGGTGTTGAAGGATTGAAGAATTTTTGGTGCTTGGTTTCATTGTAGTGTTATGCTGCCGCTTTGTGTTTGTAATCGCATTTCTTTCTCATGTAAGTTGTTTAATTCACCTTATTTTCTTAATAAAAGTTCTTCTTATATTATTATTCTGTTCTTCTCATTATCACTTTGATACCTTTGGTTCAAGGTGTGAACTTTTTTATACCAAACCTTGTGATATTTATCACACAACAGAGGAGTGATCTTTTTTTGTTGTTGTTTTTACTTCTTCAATTCCACCTTTGTAAGTCTACTTCCCGCTTCCATTGAAGACATGTCATCAATGGAGGGATTACTCTTTTATGGGTTGATCCAAGGGAGTATAAATGGGATTTATTGGATGTTATTTATCACTCTATTAATGGCAAATCACTTCTTAAATTGAGATTTTTATTTGATGATTTTTAAACTCCATCGTCTTTGTTGAACTTAAGGCCACACACTTCATGTGCTAATACGAACCTTTTCCTTGAAGTGATCAAAACATTGATCCTTCAAGTGTATAGGTTATTAGTATTAAATTGTGTAGGTATTGAACCAATAAGTGATGATTTTGTTTTATCTTCTTAAATGAACCCATCTCAAATATAAGAAATTGAAATCTTTGAAAAGGAAATACGTCCAATCCACCCCGAGTGATAACCTAGGATCAACTCATTCTTTTAATCAGAATTCACTTAAGTCTCTTAAATTTTACTTAAACCCATCTAAAATCAATCCAAACTTTTCCACTTCATAGCCAAAAACATTCCTTAGAATGTGCGTGTCTATAGGTTACTTCTTAGGTCTCTGTGGATTCGATAACCCAAGCTAGACTACAAGGACCGTTCTACCTTCATCTCTTGTGTAAATTTGAGCGAGAATCAAATTTTGGAACCATTTCCGGGGACCCAATTAATTCATCTAAACACACATTCTATTCTCCCCCTTTTCTTCTTTTCTCATCCAAATTCTCTTATATTGTCCCTTTCTCATTTTATTTCTTTTAGCGCATGTCCGCCTACACCCGCGATCAATCAAACCGTCTTGTTAGGGTGGATAGTCCTGGGGTTGGGGAGTCAAGTACACCAAGGGAACTCTTTCCATTATATCCTAATATTTCTATCACCCCCGAGTCAAAAATTGAGCCAATTTCAATCGAAGTTCTTCAAAAAAACCAACTCATAAACCCTGGTGGGATCCAAAATGGAAACCCAAATGAGGCAGCCCCAAACTTGGGGAATGCAATTGATCAAACCATGAATGGCTACCTCACACCTTCCTGGACCAATGCCCCCTCATGCATTAGACAAAATTCCCAAGGATATTCCAACTACATCTTTAAACCCCATTTCCTAAACCACCTTCCCACATTCCATGGAATGGAGTCTGAGATGCCATACCTGCACATTAAGGAGTTCAATGACATTGTAGAAACCATATGTCCCCCACATCAACTAGAATCAGCTATGATGAGGCTATTTCCTTTTTCTTTAAAGGATCGAGCTAAAAATTGGATAAACAATTTGAGACCATCATCCATCAACTCTTGGGATCAACTACAAAGTGAATTCTACAAAAAATACTTTCCCACCATAAAACAATTGCACTTAAAAAGAGTATCCAAAATATTTTTGAAAAAGAGGGAGAGTCATTCTATGAAACCTGGGAGAGGTTGAAAGACACTCTAAACATGGTTCCACACCATGGTTTTTCTATTCCTGAAGAAGTGAGAATTTTCTATGAAGGGTTGTGTCCGGGGAACAAACAATTCATTGACATGATGTGTAATGGAACCTTTAAAAACAAAGCCCCAAATGATGCTTACGAGTATCTATAAAGCCTTTCTGAACAAAACCAAACATGGGGAACTTCAGCTTATTCTAAAAAGCCACAAATAACTATTGGAATTCATACAATTAGAGAAGTGGAAAGACTTAGGGATATACTCGCAGCACTCTCTAGGAAGGTTGAAGAGATAGACCTTAGGAAAGTCCATGAAGTCCAAACTGTTGATCCTGTTTGCACAATTTGGGACAAAGATGACCATAAGACAGTCAACTGCCCAACCATTCCATCCATCAAGGATGTTCTTTTAGGAGGAACCCCAGCAGAAGTAAATGATTTGAACTTTCAAAAGCCTCAATACCAAAACAACTTCAACCCAAGGTATAACGACCACCCAGGCTTCTGCTGGAAAGATAACCAACAACCTAGCCAACCACAGGGACAAAATCCTTACCCCCATTAGAACTACCAAACCCATAACCAGTTCCAAACCCAACCTATCCAATACCAACAACCACTGGTCCATTTTCAACAAACCGTCCCACCTCCAAAATATCCCCCTGGGATAAACCAACCTACTCAAGCACCCACCCAAATTTTTCCGCAAAGCCTACTAGAACAACTATGCAAAAAAATGGAGAGGATGAACTCAGAAGTATCTTCCCTAAAACAAGAACTTCCAACCATAAAAACTGGAAAGGCACCCATGCCTACTTAGGCGGTGCCATCCTCAACTTCAAGGGGAGAGTCAAGTTGTTCTCAAACAACTCATGAACAACTAAAGGCTATGACTATTTTAAGAAGTGGGAAATCAATTGAGAAACCTGAACAACTAATTCAGAACCCACCTAAGGATTGAAACTTGGATGAAAATTCCAATGATCTACAAGATCAAACTGAGGAAACTGATAACAATATGAAAGAAAAAACTCTTCAACAAACAACCCCACAACCTGCACCATTTCCTCAACTCATGAGGGGGAAAACCATGCCTGAACTGAGTGAAACATTGAGGGAAATATTCTCACAAGTCAAGTTGAACATTCCTCTTCTCGATGCCATCCAAACCATACCTGCCTACTCAAAGTACCTTAAGGACTTTTCCACTTTTAAAAGAAAATTTTCACATAAAAACCAAGTCCTTTTGGCTGATAATGTGAGTACCACCATTCAAGGGACCATTCCTCCTAAGTTGAAAGACCCAGGTTGCCCTTATATTAATGTTGAACTAGGAGAAAGCAAATTTGTCAAGGCCTTGTGTGACCTAGGTTCTAGTGTCAATCTCATCCCATATGCTGTGTATTGCCAGTTAGGCCTAGAAGAGCTCCAACCCACATCTGTCACACTTCAGCTTGCTAATCATAGCATTAGGGTTCCAAAGGGTATTTTAAAGGACGATCTGGTAAAGGTTGAAAACTCCATCTACCCTGTTGAGTTCATTGTCCTTGACAACCATCCAAACTTAGGAAATAATGAACAAATCCCAATTGTCCTTGGTCGTCCTTTTCTTGCAATAATCAACTATGTTATCCGAGTTCGAAATGGGATCATGACCATCACATTTGGGAACATGAGTCTAGACTTGAAAATCTATAATGCAACCTCACAAATAGGGGATGATGAGGACATTCATGAAGTAAACTTGATAGGAAGCATTGATAATGAATCCATGGAACATCAAGGAATATTTAATGAATTTTTAAGTCAGGATGAGATTGATTTCCTTTGTTCATATAAAGGAAGTTTATCTCCTTGGCTTGAATCATTTTCAAATTGCTCTTATGATAAAGTATTAGGTCCAAGAATCAGTGAAACCTTTCAAGAAACCACTTTCATAGAGACCCCTCGAAATTCCTTCCCTAAATCCGATCAAGCCAATCTAGTAGCTGAAACTTCTACATGTGAGGTATCAATCCTATCTGAAACTCTAAAAAAATAAATTTATCTTGATCCAATGTCCCAATATTCTGCTGAAATTTTGAACCAACCTGATCTTGATTTGAAGGAACTTCCTGTTACACTCAAGTATGCTTTCCTAGGGGACAATCAAACACATCCTATTGTCATTTCCTCTTCTCTTGAATCCAATCATGAGAGGATGCTTCTAGATGTCCTTAACAAGCATAAGAAATCCATTGGTTGCACCCTTTCTGATATTCCTGGGATTAGCCCACTTATCGGGACTCATAGGATTGTTCTGGAATCTAATTCAAAGCCATGTCGTCAACCTCAACGGCGACTCAATCCTAATCTCATGGAGGTAGTAAGGAAAGAACTTCTGAAATTGTTGAAAGCTGGTATCATATATCTCATAGCTGAGAGTGAATGGGTGATCCCAATCCAAGTGGTTCCAAAAAAGGCTGGAATCACAGTGATAACCAGTGAGGATGGAGAGATTCTTCGAACAAGGGTGAGTAGTGGATGGAGGGTCTGGATTGACTATAGGAAACTAAACTCATTCACCAAGAAGGACCATTTCCCCTTAAGATTCATTGACCAAGTCCTTGAGAGAGTGGCAGGTCATGCCTTCTACTGTTTCTTAGATGGGTACTCGGGGTACAATCAAATCGAGGTCTCCCTAGAGGATCAAGGGAAGACTACATTCACATGTCCTTTTGGTACCTTTTCTTTCCAACGCATGGCCTTCGGGTTATGCAATGCCCCTGGAACCTTCCAACAGTGCATGATGGGAATCTTCTCAGACATGGTAGGGGATTTTCTAGAGGTCTTCATGGATGAATTCTCTATGTTTGGGGATACATTTGAGGGATGTCTGCAGAATGTGGAGAGAGTATTTTCAAGATGCGAAGAAAAGAATTTTGTCCTGAACTTGGAAAAATTCCATTTCATGGTTAAAGAGGGACTTGTTCTAGGCCATCTGGTCTCGTGTAGGGGGATTGAAGTTGATAAAGAAAAGGTTGAAATCATTCGTCACCTTCCATCACCCAAAACCGTTAAAGAAGTGAGGTCTTTCTTAGGACATGCCGGTTTCTATAGAAGATTCATCAAGGACTTTAGTTCAATATTTTGTCCCCTTTGTGCTCTCCTAGTAAAGGATGCTCCATTTGTTTGGAAAGAAATATGTGAGGGTTCATTCTCAACCCTCAATCCTCTCTCACCTCTCCTCCCATTATGAAATCTCTAAATTGGAACCTTCCTTTCGAACTTATGTGGGATGCCAGTGACTTTGTTGTAGGAGCTGTGTTAGGACAACTTTGTGATAAAACTCTTTATGTCATTGCTTATGCAAGAAAATCCTTAAAAGATTCCCAAATCAACTACACCACCACTTAGAAGGAGTTACTTGCTATTGTGTTTGCCTTAGAGAAGTTTAGGTCCTACCTCTTAGGATCCCCCATCACTGTGTTCACTGACCATTCTGCACTAAAATACCTCTTCCAAAAATAAGATGCTAAGGCTAGACTGATTAGGTGGGTCCTTCTCTTACTAGAATTTGACCTCACAATCAAGGATAAAAAGGGAGTTGAAAATGTTGTAGCTGATCACCTCTCTAGGATGGAATTCAAAGACAACTCAAATCACCTTTCTGTGTCTGATTCGTTTCCTAATGAACACCTATACTCTGTGAGTGACTACCCTTGGTATGCTGACATAGAAAATTTCATAGTGACAGGAGTCATTCCAAAATTCTTAGGGACTCAATCTCGAAGTAAATTCCTTTCTGATGTTAGACACTATGTGTTTGATGATCCATACCTCTATAAGTTCTGCCCTGACCAAGTCATTAAGAGGTGTGTTCCAGAATCTGAACAAGAGTCCATCCTTAAATTTTGTCATAGTGAGGCATGTGGAGGTCACTTTTCCTCTAAGAAAACATCTGATAAGATTCTTCAATGTGGTCTTTTCTGGCACACCCTCTCAAGGGAATCCTACACATTTTGTCAAAGCTGTCCTAGGTGTCAACAAGTAGGGTCCATCACAAAAAGAAATCAAATGCCACTCACTCCCATCTTAGTGGTTGAAATATTTGACTTTTGGGGAATTGATTTCATGGGTCCCTTCCCAAACTCTCGGGGATACCTCTACATACTCTTAGCTATTCATTATGTCTCAAAATGGGTTGAGGCCATTCCCACTAAGTCCAATGATCATCAAGTTGTGATTCGATTTCTATAAGAGAACATATTTTCATGATTTGGAATTCCTAAGGCTATAATCAGTGATCAAAGAACCCATTTCTGTAATTTCCCATTCGCTTCACTCATGTCTAAGTATGGTACTTCTCATAAAGTGTCCACTACATACCATCCTCAAACCAATGGTCAAGCTGAGTTAGCGAATAGGGAGATTAAGAAAATTCTTGAAAAAACTGTCAACCCCTCTAGGAAAGATTGGTCTGAGAAACTCTTAGATGCTCTTTGGGCCTATAGAACTGCATATAAAACCATTTTAGGAATGTCCCCATATAGGTTGGTTTATTGTAAAGCATTCCATTTTCCAGTAGATATTGAACATAAGGCCTTTTGGGAAATTAATAAAATGGATTATGAGCTCTCATTGGCCAGAACAAAAAGGAAATTAGATCTCAATGAACTGGAGGATCTAAGGATGGAGGCTTATGAAAATTCAAGGATCAATAAAGCTAGAGTTCAAGCCTACAAATCTAGGAATATCAATGTCAAACATTTTGAACTGGGAAAACTTGTGCTCTTGTATAGTTCAAAACTTCATTTACACCCAGGAAAGTTAAGGTCTAGATGGTCAGGACCTTTCATAGTGCATTATGTGTACCCCCATGGGGCAGAAGAAATTCAAGATCCCACAGGTGGTTACATTTTCAAGGTCAATGGTCAAAGGTTAAAACCATTCATTGAATCATTCAATAAATAGGAAATAGAGGTTGAGTTAACTGAGCCAACCTATGAACCAGGAACAAATTAATAGATTTAGGGTCCATGTCGGGCTAACGACGTTAAACAAATCGTTGAATGGGAGGAAACCCATGGTTTTCAAGTTTCCAATAATTTCGTTGTTTTAATCAACTTTATATTTTAAATAGGGTTAATGAGACATTTTGATATTTTGAAAAAAAAATTAACTGTTGACCTGTTCTTATATAATGACTATGGATGGGTACGAAAGGGGAGCACCATATTCATCTGTGTCATGTGGTGTGATCCTTGAATAATACCTTACCCAGAAATTTTAAAAGAAGACAATGTATCATCAGTTTGTTTTTTTATGTGTTTTTAGGTTAAAAAATTAAAAATCAAAAATAAATAAATAAAAATATAACAATAAAAAAAATTCCACGCCATAGGCCGTGGGTAAAACCCCGTCACAACCGGCGAAGCCGCGGGGACTCGAACCCGGGACCGAAGGGAGACAGGGGCGCGCGCTTACCACTGACCTGCGGCTTCTTGTGCTTCCTTATTCTATAAGTTTTAAATATACACTTATATTTTACTTCCTTTATTATATATATATATTATTTTTTTTGTTTGTTTGTTTTCTTTTTTTTCCACTAGGGAACTTTGCAAGCGACATTTATATCAAAGGACTAAATTGGAGCAGTAGGAACTTCAAACTTCAACCACCAGGTGACTTCATTCCATGACCCTCATTTTAAATTTCCTTTTTGAACTTTCATTCTCTACCTCTACCCCCTTCTAAATTTTCTTTTCTTTAAACACTGGGGACAGTGTTATTTTAGGTTTGGGGGGAGATAAAATAAAAAATGCTTTTGTGTTAAAAAAAATGAATGATTTGAAAAAAATTAAATGGAAGGAAAAATTCCTTTAACTTTAAACATGTTAATACACATTGAACACTTTGAAACTAAATATCAAATAATTTATCATACCCTGATTCTGATTTTAATCCTTGTATAATTTCATGAGCATTGATTTTTGGAATGTGTGGCTATCCAATGTGATATTTCATCATTTATATTTTCATCCAAATAAAAAAAAAGATCACAATGCATGTCCTTTGGATAGTGGGGTATTAGTTTAAGTTCATGGGGTCCCCTAAATAAATAGCATAGGTTTGGTGATCATTTTAGTTTAATATGAGTATTCAAAAAAATTATATTTTTTTTTTGCGTGTAGAGCAATGAAATGACCTAATGCGTGGCTTTCGGCACATGGGGATCATGACTCCATAGTTGTCTGGCCCATAGTTAGTAATTTTATCTCTATTTTTGGTAATTTGAATTTGTTTTGGACTGAATTAACTCAAGATGATGCTCGAGTATGTGGGCTTCACTTGGTTCCCTACGGTCTTTGAGCCTGGGAGTCATCAGCAAAGTCTCGCTACAGGGGTTGACCTTTTGAGTACAACTTCAATTACCATGGAAAAATTGCAAATAAAAACAACAACAAAAAAAACAAAAAAAATTATACAAAAAAAATGAATACTCATCTTAATATTGAAATTATATTCCACCTATCGCTTCCATAATTTCCCCCTTGAATAAAGATGAACCCCCATGTCTATTGTGATGCACAACACATCCTCATACTTAATTGATATTGGATGAAATATGGAAATGAATTTGAACATAGGAATGGGCTTGGGATTGGGATCTTCTTATGAAACTATCTTGTATTAAAATATTTTGTGGGGTTTCATTATTGTTTGGTATAAGGTTTATTGGTGATCATTGTGTATTAAAATGTTTTTGGAAAAGGGAATTCGAATTTCATAATGTTGAGATATATTTTTCTCGGGACTAGCAAAACTCAAGTTGGGGGTGTGATTAGCCACTAAATGAGGCTAATATTCATTTTTAATATACATATTATTCATGTTCTTTGTTATTAATAAACACAATTTAGTTCATTTTACACTTTGAACATCATTTCACATTATGATTGTAATACCTTCTTAAAATGTACTATTATGTGGTACATTTTTGAACATCATTTAAAGTACCCAATGATTCATCTGATTTTAAAGAATTTAGTTATACATATTTTAATTTGATATTTTATTAAATTCATCTACACTTAAATATGAACATGTTTGATTCAGGGATCAGTGGAGAATTCATGGAGGATGATGGAGATATTTGGAAATGAAAGGAAGCAATTCTGGAGAAGGCAGATTGGACACCAGCCCACTGATGAGACTGTGGGGCCCAACATACAATCCCAATTAATTCCAAATTTCGTGGGAAGCTAGAATACATGTATAGGAACAAATAACTATTCAAGAGTTAATGCTAATTCGGCATCCATGGTGGTCCTTTAGGCGTACCAAATTAGAGATAAAATTATGGGCCAGATTCTGCATCCCAGAAAAACAGCCCACTACATTAATCATATCTCGGAATCAAAAACTCCAAATGGGACCAACATTTACATGAGGTTATAAGAATTCCGGTGTTCCATTTTCTTCTTCTATGGCCTACTCTGATTCAGCCATCTAGAAGGTCTTCCAGACGCGTTTGTTTGGTGAAGGAAAGCTGGCTGCCACCTCGGGTCAAGGGTGGAAAAATCAACTCTCCCTTACTTTCCACCCACCTATGGTCTAACAAAATTAATTGAGGAGACTTGGACTGTTGGAGGCTCGCCCCAAGGGCTCAAAAATGACTATTTAAGGCAGTGGTGTTGAAGGATTGAAGAATTTTTGGTGCTTGGTTTCATTGTAGTGTTATGCTGCCGCTCTGTGTTTGTAATCGCATTTCTTTCTCATGTAAGTTGTTTAATTCACCTTAGTTTCTTAATAAAAGTTCTTCTTCTCTTATTATTCTGTTCTTCTCCTTATCACTTTGATACCTTTGGTTCAAGGTGTGAACTTGTTCATACCAAACCTTGTGATATTTATCACACAACGGAGGAGTGATCTTTTTTTGTTGTTGTTTTTACTTCTTCAATTCCCCCTTTATAAGTCTACTTCCCGCTTCCGTTGAAGACATGTCATCAATGGAGGGATAACTCTTTTAAGGGTTGATCGAAGGGAGTATCAAGGGGCTGTATTGGATGTTATTTATCACTCTATTAATGGAAAATCACTTCTTAAATTGATATTTTTATTTGATGATTTTTAAACTCCATCGTCTTTGTTGAATTTAAGGCCACACACTTCATGTGCTAATACAAACCTTTGCCTTGAAGTGCTCAAAACATTGATCCTTCAAGTGTTTAGGTGATTAGTATTAAAGTGTGTAGGCATTGAACCAATAAGTGATGATGTTGTTTTACCTTCTTAAATGAACCCATCTCAAATATAATAAATTGAAATCTTTGAAAAGGAAATACATCCAATCCACCCTGAGCAATAACCTAGGATCAACTCATTCTTGTAATCTGAATTCACTTAAGTCTCTTAGAGTTCACTTAAACCCATCTAAAATCAACCCAAATATGGCCACTTTATATCCAAAAACAGTCCTTAGAATGTGTGTGTCTATAGGTTACTTTTTAGGTCTCTGTGGATTTGATAACCCAAGCTAGACTGCAAGGACCATTCTACCTTCATCTCTTGGGTAAATTTGAGTGAGAATCTGCCCTCGCTGCTAGTCAGCTTCCTCTGGCGTTTGGGGAAATGCGCTTGAGGTCATGTGGCGAACCGGGTATGGGGCACCAGTGGAGGGGTTCTAGATTCAGGTCATTACAAAGTGGTATCAGAGGAGTTATGTTCTCTTTATTTACTATTTGGAGACTTTAGGGTGAATTAGCAATTGCTTGCTGTTGTGATAGGCTTAGTATAGATTATGCATGCTGTTGTGATAGATGCTTGATAGAATCCCTGCTGTTATGTTAGAGAGCTATTGTTTCCCTTTTATGTGACTACAGGAGATGCCGAGCATTGATTCATGAGGAGTTTAGGACCTCACGAATCGGATTTTGGCACATCTTTGACTTGTTTTTAGTATTTCTGGAATTCTGCGTAGTTTCTGAGTTACTGCCCAGAAAACCCAGAATACACGGCGTGAACTTTTTGGATACACGCCGTGTAGTTTTCAGGTCGTGTCACTGATCGTGTGAGTATAACATGGTGTTGTGACAGTAACTTTAGGAACACACCGTGTATGGTAGGTACACACCATGTAGTAATGAGCCGTGTACCCGGACATGTCACTAACAACACGGTTTGGGGAAGCTCAGGTAGAACACATTGTGTCCTTAGGGAACATGTCGTGTAGTCCTGTCCAGGTACCCGGCCGTGTCACGAACAACACGGGCCGACATTACCTTCTTTTTCACACGCCGGGTTTGCTCGGAACACGCCGTGTAGTCTTGTCCAGGTACCCGGCCGTGTCACTAACAACACGGGGCGAGGTCACCTTGCCTATGCATGCCGTGTTTGTTCAGAGCACGCTGTGTAAGGTTCAGCCGTGTATATGGCCATGTGTTTCACAAACACGGGCCGTCGAAGCCTTGTCTAGTACACACCGTGTGTGTTAAGAACATGCCGTGTAGTCTTGGGTTATGTTGGACCGTGTGGGTTAGCCATGTACGGAGACTCTGGAAGGGGAACAGTTTTCAAGTACATGCCATGTGTGGGTGCAACAGGCCATGTAGTTTGAAGTGTACATTACATATAGGGCAGGAGTACACACCCACGTCAGTGGGTTAAGAAGACACATCGTGTTGTTTTATACATGCCGTGTAGTGAAGTTTTGTAAACTTGTGTGTTTTTCTTCCCCTGTTTCCATTTTGTACTCTTGTGTACTATGTCCTTGTTTTCCTAATCTAAGGTGTGCTTTTGATCTTTCAGAGATATGCCTCTGAGATGTCCTCTGGTCATACGTCTGTCGTTAGGCAGTGATTAGACGCCAGATAGGGCTGATAACAGACTTCTTGCTGATCCTCCATAAGGCCAGCCTTGGCACCGGTTGTTATACAAGTTGCAGGAGGTGATGCGCAGTTCAGGGAAGGTTTCATGAGGGTGATTCATACCTTCCAGGGAGCGACGCCTCCTGCCACGTCTATTGCCGACTTGACGCGGGTTTTTTAGGAGTAGCATCCTCACACGTTCTAGGGGGAAGGAGGACCTCAGGTTGTAGAGTCATGGCTGGAAGCTATGCTGACTATCTTTGATCATCTGGAGACGCCTCCAGAGAGGCGGGTCACGTTCGTCACCTACATACTCCAAGACTCTTCCAAGAGGTGGTGGGACGTGATCTCACAGGTGGGTCACCAGTAGGTCATGGATTGGGAGGAGTTTCAGTGTGTCTTTTATGACTACTTCTACCCGGAGACCATGAGGGCCGATCGAGCCCGGGAGTTCAAGAGCTTATAGTAGGGTACTCTTTCTGTCATGGAGTATTCCTCTCGTTTCACTGAGATGTAGTGTTTTACACCCCTCTGAGATGGAAGTGGGTGTTTTTAGCAAGGAAGTTTGAGGATGGACTTAGGCGGGAGATCCACTCTCATGTGAAAATCTTCTAGTTGACTTCCATCATTTCCATCGTCAATCCGGAAATTATTGAGGAACGCAATCTGAGGGACTCTGGAGCTGCGAGCTAGGGCGGTTCTAATTCCAGAGCTAGTTTTCCTCTAGATGACAGCAATAAGAGCCGCAGGGAGTCTACGCGTGGTGATTCGAGGAAGTGAGATGCATCGTCAGGTAGCCAGGTGGGATGCTACCAGTGTGGCTGGTCAGGGCACACGAGGCCGCAGTTCCAAAGAGACCCCGTGGAGTTCCGATCTTGCGACAAGATGGGTCACCTTTATCGTTTTTTCCAGGTTTTCTCACCAGCATCTGGTGACCGGGGTTCTTCCATGACTCCTCATTCAAGAGAAGCACCACCAGTTTTTCACCAATCATGAAACCGGAGATCTTTTGGTTGTTCGGGCCGAGGTGGAGGTCGAGGCCATGATGGTCAGCCACCAGTCCCTCAGTAGCAACAAGGTGGATCAGCTCAGAGTGGTCAGCCAGGAGCGCAGGGCTGTGGTGCAGGCCAGTCTTTCTCCATGAAGCTGACCTATCAGGTCCAAGATCCCAACCCTTCTACAGTTCGAGGTAAGATTTTAGTAGCCTCAATTTTATCTTCAGCTCTTTTAGATACTAGTTCTATGCATAGATTTATCTCTTTTGCTATTGTGGAGATCCTTGGACTCTGTGTCTTTTCTTCTGCTGACTCATTAACACCAGACACACCTTTGGGGATGAGGACATCTAGTGTACGCCAGTGTAGAGAGTTCCCTCTCGAGGATGCAGGGTATCACTTCTTATGGGATCTCTATGTCCTAGAGATGATAGACTATAATGCTATCCTTGGCATATATTGGTTGATTCCCTTTTAGGTATTCGTCAACTGCTATCGTCGTAGAGTGAGATTTGTTTCACAAGTGGGTGAGTCTTTTCTTCATAAGGGTGAGTGGGACGTTTGGGCGAGTCAGGCAGGACTCGAGCATCTCGGGCTAGGAGGGGTGACAAACTAGATTGCTAGTATTTATCTAGATGATCAGGGGACTCCATAGCTGGATTTTACTACAGTGGTGGATCATTTCAAGGACATATTTCTAGAGGACCTTTCAGGTTTTCCTTCGGAGTGTGTGGTAGACTTCTCTTTCGAGATCATGCTAGGAGCGACACCGATGTCCATTCCTCCCTATAATATGGCTACACTTGAGTTGTAGGAGCTCAAGAAGCAGTTGGAGGAACTAAAGGCTAAGGGTTTCGTTCGACCCAGTACTTCTCCTTGGGGTTCGCCTGTCCTGTTTGCAAGGATGGAAGATGGTACCTTTCGGATTTATGTGGATTATCAGAAGCTGAACCAGTTGACGGTGAAGAACTGATATCCTTTACCGAGAATTGACAACCTTTTAGATCATCTTTGAGGAGCCTGGGTGTTCTCAAAGATCGACTTGAGGTCCAATTATCATCAGTTGTGTGTTAGACCATCAAATATACCTTTGATAGCATTCAATAGCACGTATGGTCTATACGAGTATACAGTCATGTCGTTTGGTCTCACGAACGTGCCTGTAGTCTTCATGGCACTAATGAAACGAGTGTTCCATCCTTACTTGGACTCCTTTGTCGTGGTCTTCGTGGAAAATATCTTGGTGTACTCTCACACTTGACATGACAATGACAGACATCTTGAGATCATTCTGAGTACACTAAGAGAGCATCAGCTTTATGCTAAACTCTTGAAGTGCCACTTCTGGATGGATCATATTCACTTCTTGGGTCACGTCATCTCAGAGGAAGGAGTATCAGTGGACCCAGAGGAAATGAGAGCTATAGTTTCCTGGGAGCATCCGAAGAATGTCTTTGAGGTACAAAGTTTCATAGGGCTGGCTGGATACTACAGATGCTTCATTCAGGACTTTTCTCATTTAGAAGCACCTTTGATAGGTCTGACTAAGAAGGGAGCGAAGTTATTATGGTCAGATTTTTGCGAGTCAGCCTTTTAGGAGCTGAAAGGGAGGTTGACGTCAGCATTGATACTAGTCTTGCTGGAGCCAGGAAAGAACTACATTGTTTACTGTGGTGTTTCAGGAATCGGTTAGGGAGTTGTGCTTATGTAGGGGGATGGAGTCATTGCGTACAGTTCTTGGATGTTGAGGCCACATGAGAGGAACTACCCTACGCAAGATCTGCAGTTGGCAGCTGTTGTTCATGCCTTACGCTGTTGGAGACACTATCTGCTAGAAGAGCACTTTGTGGTCTTAACTAACCATAAGAGTCTCAAGTATATTTTCAATCAGTGGGATCTAAACCCGAGACAGCACAGGTGGGTAGAGTACCTTCAGTCTTTTGATTTCGAGCTTGCCTATATGTCAGGGAAATGCAAAACAGTGGTAGATGCATTGAGAAGAATAACTCAGATTCAGGCAGTTCAGGAGGCCAGCAGTGAGTGGCAGCTGATGGATCTGTTCTCTAAGATTCATCTAGAGGTGCACGATAGACAGGGACAGACTTTACTATCTTCTAAAGTTGTTACCTCTACACTTCTTGATTGGGTACGAATGAGAAATCTATCAGACACTAAAGGCTTAGTCCTGCGGGAGAGTGTGTCAGGAGAGGACCCTCTTCCGGGATGGGCATTGGGAGAGGGTGAGATCTTCCATTTTCTAGGGATGTGTATGGGTGGAAGCAGACATACCCAAGAAGCTAATGCGGGATTTTAATTCCTCAGTTTGGGCAGTTCATCCTGGCGTCACCAGGATGTATCGAGATCTTCATCGCTAGTACTGGTGGCCAGCTATGAAGAAGGATGTTTCTGGTTTCGTTATGAGATATTCTACTTGTTAGCAGGTGAAGGCAGATCATCAATGACCAGCATGCCTTTTACAAAAGTTACCCATTCTGAAGTGGAAGTGGAACGATGTCGCAATGGACTTCGTGACTGGGTTGTTGAGGTCGCCTCGAGGGAGCGATGCGGTTTGGGTTGTCATCGACAGGATTACGAAGGTTGCACACTTCTTTCCGATTAAGGATACCTTCAGTGTTGATGATCTGGGATGACTTTACATCTGAGATATCATTCGTCTGCATGGAGTTCCACACTCCATTGTTTCAGATAAGGATACGCGCTTTACCTCTCGGTTCTGGAAGGGACTTCAGAAGGCCTTGGGTACACAGGTATTTTTGAGTACAGCATACCATTCCTAGACTGATGGCCAGTCCGAGCGTACGATCTAGGTGCTTGAGGATATGCTCCGAGCTTGCATCCTAGACTTTGGCTGTTCTTGGGATAAGCATATCCCTCTTGTGGAGTTCGGCTACAACAATAGTTTTCAGGAGACCATTCAGATGACACCTTATGAGGCTTTGTATGGTAGGCCATTCTGATCACCCTTATGCTGGCTGGAGGCAGGAGAGGCAGTTTTGCTGGGATCTCATCTTGTTCAGGAGAGTTCAGAGCAGATAGAGCTGATTCGGAATAGGATGGCTACTGAACAGTCTCGACCGAATTCTTATGCTGATCAGCGGAGATGACTTCTGGAGTTCGAGGTTGGGGATCAGGTGTTCTTGCACGTCGCACCGAGGTTGGGACACAATAGGATTCGGAGATAGGGTAAGCATTCACCGCAGTACGTCGGACCATTTGAGTTCATCGGGAGAGTGGGACCGATCACCTATCGGTTGCAGCTACCTCAGTGGTATTGGGCCATGCATGACTTCTTCCACATCTCTCAGCTCCGACGTTACTTTTCAAACCCGTCTCAGGCCTTTCAGCCCAAGGAAGTCAAGATTGAAGGGAATGTGTCATTCGAGGAGCATCCTATCCGGATTTTCGATCACAGTACGAAGGTCCTCCGTGGGCGGTCTGTTCCACTTGTATGAGTGCTATGGAAGCACGGGTGAGTACAGGACGAGACCTGGGAGAGGGAGGCTGATGTACGATCGCAGTGGCAGAAACTGTTTGTGGATTCTTCTTCTATCCCCTGTTAGGGAAATTAGGGGACAAATTTCTTTAAGGGGGGGGGGGAAGTTTGTAAGAACCCGGATCTCCGTTCATTTGTGTTTTCCCTTTTTTCTGGAGTTTTTAAGAAAAATTTTTTTTCTAGAAATTTTCAAAGTACATGTCGTGTACTTTCTGAGTACACGCCGTATACTCTGATCTGGCTCGAATCCGTGTGCTGGCCATGCCTGAGCCACACACACTGTATGTAGGGGTGATGTGGGGGACGATTTTAGCGAAGTACTGAAAGGACCCAGTACACACCGTGTACTCTAAAAGTACATTCCGTGTACTTTTTTTCACTAAACAGATCGAGGTCGTGCCTAACCCCAATTTTTATCATCTTCTCCAATTTTCATCCACCCAAGAGTGACTATACGGATGGATATTCGACGAGCTTCCACCTCACTGTCCATTCTCCGATTCGAGTACGATCAATTCTGTTGGAATCACAGTGGTGAGTTCTTCCTTCTGCTTGAGGCTTGATTTCCAATTCCTCCTCCTTTTCAAGATATCGTGGTTTATGTGTTTCAGACATTTTCTCAGATCTATGACGTTCTAAGGAGAATCGGTCATCGCTGTTCACGTATATCAATCTCCTAGGATCTAGGTACGTAGTTTGTGCCTTTTCATAGAAGTTTGATGAATATTTTGTGCAAATTCCACCAATACCCTTGAACGGGGTATTATGTATTCTTGTTTTTCCCTTGTTGTATTGTATGCTTTGATTGTATGCTAGAGTTGATGTTTTGCCTATGATTATGGTAGTTTACTATACCTTGGATGTTTTCTATGCTTGTTCTTCCTGTTTGGCATTTTTCTAGTGGCCATGCCTAGTTGTAGGATTGTGGACTGTTCCATTGTTTTTCTTTTGAGCCTTAGATGATGGCCAAGTAGTTCCAGAGGTTTACCTGGACAATGCACGTGCTCTAATCATGTTTAGTTACACTCAGGACTGTGAGAACCTTGAGTAGTAAACCACAGGGAGAATTGATGGAAGGGATTCTCCAGAGTATCTTTTAATTATGATACGAGACTATAGGGGGAATTGACATTGAGTGCTTCCTCAGAGAGTCTGTAGTTCCTCGATACGGGCCATAGAGGGAATAGACATTGAGTGCTTCCCCAGAGAGCCATTAGCACGATATGGGACTATAGGGGGAATTGATGGTGAGTGCTTCCCTAGAGAGTTTATTATTATTTTCAGAGATGAACCAGAGTGGTGAGACTGTGTGTTCCTCTTAGAGAGTTGCTGGTACTTATAGTTTGAACCATAGGAGATAGGTTGTGAGAGATACCCAGAGGGTTAACTGTTTTATTCTTGTAGCTGGTTGTTTACTTGTGTACATTATTTGTTAGAACTGTGGATTGTAGCTGCTTGTTCATTCCTATTTACTGCTTCTTGTTTTATTACTTCCCTTGTATTCATTGACTGTTAACCAAAAATCTTTGGGTGATTGCCTACTGGGATTGTATCTCACACCCTGTTTGGGCCTTGCTTTTGGGCCCAAGTAGACTATGCTGCTGCAGGTATAGATAAGGGCAAGCACCCTTCTACTTCAGGATCTTGATTATGCTGGAGCTAGAGAGCATGGGACCGAGCCGGGCTCGCGATGCTGAGGAGTTTATTTTGTTTTTCTTTTGCACTTGTTTTAAGTTGTATTCCAGCACATTGTTGTATTTTCTACTTTCCATTGATACTTGTAACTGCTACATCATTGTCAATATTTCTATATATATTCATTTCTTATGTTGTTTGGTTTCTGTTGTTATGCATGTTTTTACTGCTTCCACTGTTGACTATTATTCTCCATTGTATACCTTAGAAAATGACGGTATAGTTTCCCCACCGAATCACTAAGGCCCTCGCTGCTAGTCGGCAGCCTCTTGCGTTTGGGGAAACACGCTTGAGGTTATGTGGCAAACCAGGTAGGGGGACCAGTGGAGGGGCTCTGGATTCTGGTCATTATAGATTGCATGGATGGGTTTTGAGCTAGCATGGATGGGTGAAGCTTCTAGGGATGGAGATGTTAGTGATGGATTCACCGATGATGATGGGCTAGAGATGGGATGGATGGTCGAAGCTGCTGGTGCTGGATCTACTGGTGCTGGATTCGCTGGTGATGATGGGATGGAGCTGCTGGGGTGGATGATCCAGCATGGTGGGTGGGGGTGGGGATAGGGTTGACCGACGATAGAATTTGGGTGGGGGGGTACGGTTAACTGAAGATGGAATTGGGGTAAGGGTTGATTAGAGATAAAATTGTGGAACAATCCTAGGTGGGGATCCAAATGGTTCTGTTTGTAATGAATTTCATTATTAACAAAATAAATTCTTGTCACATTTTGAACATGTGTTAAAATAGTCTTCGGTTTATTAATTTAAAAATATATATCATATATGATAAATTAATAAATATAATATGTAATTTTACTAGAGAAAACAATTATAATTTTTATTTAAATGTATTTTATAAATAAATATTATATATTGGTAATATCATTACCAACAGATAAATTTGTCTTAGAACATGTTGCTAAACATTTTAACCAACACATATATTATCTGTTGGTATTATTATAATTACAACAGAACTAGTTTATTTGTCACAAAAACATTTAGCGACAGATTTTTTACCGACAGTTTAGAAACAGAGACATAAATGTTGGTAAAACGTTTTACCAATAGAAAATACACTTTTACAAACAGATATTCCCCTGTTGAAAAAAGCGAAGTATTTTTTAGTGAGTGTTTCTTAACTTCATGATAAAGAAATATATTTTTTAGGAATTATGGGTTATTGGTTGAGAACATTGAGGATGGAAGAGTGGTTAAAAAAGGATGAGAGTGTTAGAGGCTATTTGTTCCCAGTGGGTGATGTTGAAAATTCAAGTTATCTAAGCATGAATGAATGGAATGAATTACAATACCGTAGGATTGGAGAATATAAATGTTCTATTATTAAAAAAGGATATGGAATCTCTTTTTATTTTTATAGGAGATGATAAATTGAGAATATATTGTGTGTTCCTTATTGGGGAGACTTAGGGAGTTGGCAGTTGAAACTTAGAGAGGAGTTCATGTGTTGTTCCCCATGTTTTTTCCAAATAAAAAGGATGAAATTGAATAGCCCTTGATGAACAGAAAACATAACAAGTCTTAGATTCTAAGATCCATCATTAAGTTAATTGATTAAGGAGGTGTTGATTAAATCTTAATTAATATAATGCTAGTATAGTGTTGATCTTTACTCTGAGGGTTAGATAATTAGGAAAACCATTATTCATTATAATAGTTCAGTGTTTAAAAAACATTTTTAGTGTTTGATTACTATGAAATTGTTATTGAATAAAATCTTTTTAGGGATATTGAGTGAAATTTTTATATTTTATTTCCTGGAATCATACTCATTGATGGGTAATAAGTGAATTCGAGATAAGTTTAAGAAAAATTAATAAGGAAAATCCATCAAATTCCATGTCTACATCATTATTGTAATGGCCCCTACTTTTTATATGAGAACTTACCATTGAATAAATTATATGTGTGATATTTCATAAAAAATAAACAAAAGATTACTAGAAATTCAGAACTTTGCATGTCCATAATATGATCATTGGCCATTATAGACATTAGAGATGTAGTTGTTAGAATTTTATAATTAGAATTGGTGCATATTAAGGGTAATTATGAGAGATAATTTATATATAGAGGTAAATGATGGCCTCAACTAGTAGGAAATTACATTTTCATAACATAGTAATCTGAACTTGGGAGTGAAGTTTCATAAATGGGGTTTTACCGTGACAAATTACAAGAAGAACATTACAAAGTGAGACTTGATCATAACAATCAAGTGATGAGATGAAGGTGTTAAGAGTATACATGTTGGAGAAGAATATTCATCAATTTCAAGTGATGTGGAACAATATCATTCATCTTATACAAAGTAGAAAATATAAGTGAAGTGCCAAAATATCAGTAAAGAACAAATATAGTAAGTACAGAGCAGGAGAACTTTAAAGATAAAAACTCATACATCATTATTTTCTTAAGTAGATCCCAAAAATACTGGAGAAAATGACAATTTAGTAACCTAACCATATTACTATATCAAGTCTATACATCATTATAATCCCCCCATTACTTCATACCATGTTTTTTGATACATTACCTATGAATCTAGGACCAAGGTATCCTTATAATACTAGTTTCACTTACCATCTTTGTCACCATAAACACATCCATCTTGAAATGGTAGAGTTTCCAACTACCCATAACCTAACCATATCGTCACCATCGGCCGTATCTTGAACCACCCCTATTCAAAAAGATTGGACCCTCAAGGAAATCTTCTGCCCCTGACCTGGGTAGTCTTGAGCATCCTTAGATGAGGTACCATCTGACCTTAGATCACAACCTATGTAAATTATCTAATTCGAGTCAGCAACTATCATAGACTCAGAACCATTCTTATTCCTAAAATAGTATTTTATATCTTTACTATTATTAGAATAAAAATATTAACATAAATCATTACGACGTTCATCCTTAACAATCCCAATGGCTTGACAGCCTAAAAAAAGTGGGGTATCCTCATATTTAATTTTCAAACCAAAATCATTATCCAGAATACAGAATGCTACCTTCTCAATGTAAAGGGGGATTAGGTTCACTTCGACTAAGATAAAAGCATAGAAGCCAAACTTGGATTCCTCTGTTTCTTGGTCGATTTTAATGGAAACACCCAGAGTAGCATCAATTTCATAGAGATTTTTTTAAGAAATAAAATCTAATAAATACCATATATTTTCAAAAAAACCTAATCCCTCGAGTTCATCACCTCAACAGGATTAAATCATCCCACTCTTACAAGAACACTATTATCAGAATTAACACAATATATCCAATTAGTCATGAATTTTTCATTAGCTCATAAGAATAAAATAGTATGTGAAAGTATCCATGCCCCATAGGGATAAATTTTAAGATTCTAAAACCCTAAAATTTTGATAATTGATTGATTAATTTATGTGTATTCCAGAACTTATTTCTGAAAGGATGAACAAGTCTGGAGTTTACCAAATACCAATAGATCTTCAATTCTTTCAAAATTACATCCTAATTCGTAGTAAGATGTACAATATTACCTTGTTTAAGAGGTGATGGCCGGGATGTCGAGGAGGAGGTGAAGGCCGGGAGGTCCAGGTCGGGAGCTGGGAGGCGGAGCCTGGGGGTAGAGCCGGGAGGTAGAGCCGAGAGTCGAAGCCAGGAGTCGGAGGCGGGAGTCAGAGCTGGGAGTCAGAGCCGGGAGTCGGAGGCCGGGGAGGGGAGTTGGAGAGGGGAGGAGAGGGCCGGGAGGCGGTGGTCAGGGAGGGGAGGACACGACTGGGAGTTTAGGGTCAGGGAGGTAGGGTTGAATCAGAGAGCACGCGGGAAGTTTGAGGAGGAGGAGCCTGATAGTTAGGTCTAATGGAAGATTGAATACCCACAGTTTTAATAAAACCGTGGGTATAAACAACTAAAACCAATATATCCCCAGGTTTAATTTTCCTCATGATTAGTAAAAAAATATGGAGAGAAAATTCCTTAATCTATGAAAAAATAAATTTGAATGTGTTTCTAAGTATGAATCCAACATTAAATTTATATAATATCATGCTACAGACTACATACATAATATAAATAGAAATATTGATAATTTATTTAATGGTATTAAGTGAATTATTCGATGGGATCTAGTCTCCAAAACATTCTCATCATAATAAGTAATAATGTAATATAGATAAAAGATAGAGAAATAAAACTCATAGTATTATGACTTCAATGGGAAGTAGGAGAAGAAGAGGACTACAAGGTAAAACAATGATAAATAGAAGAAGTTAATAAGGTATTTTACACCATGTGGTAATTTTTGAAAGAAACCTGCAAAGTAATTTCTTGAATAGAATTCAATTTTGATATAAGTGTGGAGTGAAATTTCACCATTCTAATTATTTAAATGGAAAGAATGAAAATTTATATTGTCCATCTATTAAACTATTTGGCTATAGAGAAAAATAAAAACAAATTATCCAAGCTTCAAAGGAATATACTTTGAAGAATATAAGGGATCAATTTTAAATTAATGATGTTACTATAGATGAAGTGTGATGATTAATGTTCTTGTATTTTGAATAATGATTTGGGTAATATGAATATTATTATAAATTAAATTATGGTTATAAGAAAAATGAAATTTATAATGATTGAAATTTAATACTTTTTGTTTATGTTTTTCAGAGCATATGTTGAATGGTACCTGTAGTGAACCCAACTCTAGAAACAAAAGGCTAGAGTCTAAATTAATACATTAGAAATAGATAAAATGTATCAAATGACTATGGACCAAATAATTTATTAGTATTGTAAATATAGATTAATTATTTAATCTCACATTACAATTGAAAACATAAAACACATAATGAGTTTTATTTTGGAAATTTTTTATTCCTCATAGCGTATCTCTTAATATCAATCACAAAACACCTCGTGGAATCATGGGGAAAATAAAACGTAATAAATTGGTGAGCATAAATGATTAGTAAGGGTAAGAATACAATAAAATATATGAATAAAAAAGGTATAATAAATATTGAATGGTAAACATCTAAAACACATGCCATTTAATCAATATCAGGAGAAAAATAAGGTATGAATAAATCATGATCAAATAATTCTATATAAATACTCATATGATCTTTAATCATAGCCACAAATATTAATAATTATCTAATAATCACATGGAATATAAATTATTGAATTTATAATGGTGTTTTCCATAATTATGTACATATTAAATATACTTTCAAGCACTCATGTAAAAACTTCTTTACCATCAATGAATTTTTCATGATATGATATATAAATGGGTAAGGCCATAGAAAGACACCTAAGATAATCTATCTCATGATACCTACAAATGAATATACGGGCTATGTAATTTCATAACCAACCCATAACATAACAAGTCCAATGCATTACACATATTAATGAGTGAAACCTAATCAACCTAAACATTTTTATTGAAAAACAATCACACAAAATGTTGATACATCCCCAAATAAAAGACCTATAATCCATATAGAGTAATATGGTGAATAGTAATAAAGTTTCACATTCATAGTCAAATTGATTATAAACCAAATAATTAAATAGTAATCATGGTATTAATAAATCATATCCCTAATCTATTATAAGTAAAATAACATGTTCGATTCATTGATGAAAAAAATTCCATAAAAATGTCATTAAAATATTTTTTAGGAAAATAACAATTTCACTTTGAAAATATTTTTAAAACTAGATGGTCAAAAAATATTTTAAAAATAATTTCCATTGATAATAACCATTGAAAATTTTAATATTAATCTTGATAAAATTGCATGGTCGTGACAAAAGAAAATTATGTTCAGGACATACATGTTAAAACAAATATTTCTTTCAAAATTTTAGTAAAATAAAAATTAGAATTGTTTTGATAATAAATATGTTTATTTTAAAAATTATATGTAAATACTTCAAATTGGTAACAATGTAGTTAATAAACTATTTTCAAAAATTTAAACTATTTTTCTAAATAAATTTTCAGAAAACATATATTTTGATGATAATGTCTTTTCGGTCAAAGAGAGAAATAAATTCAAATTATCTAATAAATGTTTTATTAATAATTTTATATACCAAAGAGTGGAAAATGGTACTATTAAAATAAAAAAACACGAATAAATAGATTCTGTGGAAATTGATTATTTTTAATATATAAGTTCCCACAAAAGTGACATAGAAAAAAATATTCTTAAATAATGATGCAATTGTAATATAAACCATTATAACTTTAGTGAAATTTAAATCATAATCCCCATGAAATGAATAAAATTAAATAAATGTTTAAATACCCTTAAGAAAAACATATTAATGATGAAAATATCAAAAGGGGAATTATATTCACCACATAAATAAATAACTAGTGATTATGGCATATATCTCATGAGAGTAAAAGTGAGGTGATAAATACTTACCCCTTGTTCGGATTCCTTATTATGGGTCTAATCCTTCTGTATAATAAATATATGTCTATTAAAAATACATTAAAACCATAATAATATATCTCATACCATATTTTATTTACTTATCGTCTTCAATAACTTTTTTATTTGAAATTCGTTATTAAAATCATTGTTTCTGGTGGTAATTTTGTTGTCTTTCATATATGTTATGATTCTGTAATTTTTGTACTTTTAATTTTTTCATGGTTGAATAATATAATTAATTATAACCATGATATAAATATCATATATATTCATTATATATTATTTCATATTAATCAACACAATTTAGTGATAAAAATTTGATTAAATCGTTCATAGAGATAGTTGTACATACGTGCACATTAATGCTATATTAATTTGCCTTGATAAGAGGAACAAAAGTAAAATAAACATTATTTAAAAATTATAAAATCATTATTTTATTTATATATATTTTATAATAATAAAAATAATCCTTATTACAATCCATGTATAAATAAAATGTAAAATATTTCAAATCGTTGTATGGAGCCATTAGTTTACACGTACGAATGAGCGAGGTCATTATCTTCCAATGGAATAGAAGGTCAGAAGTTAGATGTGATATTGTATTTATATAAGTATTTTTAGATATTAAATATCTCATATATTTATTAAATATTATCCTAACTACATTCCATGTAAATCATAAGTAAAAAATGAATCAAATCACTTCACAAGGTGGTAGTTCATTATACACACGATCAACATTATCATATCACTCATGGAATGGAAATTAATATGATATATATGGAATGATAAATAAATTTTTACAGTAATATCATAAATATCATATAAATATGTTTAATATGTCATTAAATCCTTTCTTAAAAGGTGGTTATAGAAAATGAACTCTATCGGTTCGTGAGGCGGTAGTCCAGCCAACACACAATTGACAGTTTTTTTCGCATTTGATTGATGTGGTGATGGATATTGGTTATTACATTAACATCATGGTATATAAGCATATGGGATAAAATGGAATTATTATTTTGGAATAGTTGTAAACTGTTATAAGGAGTTAGAAGAAGAGTAAAAATGAAAATGCATAGTTAAAATGGGTGATGGACATGTTGGTCGATCATTTTAACCCGTATCTTTTTTTTGTATTAACCCATGATAATCCCATTTTTACCTTAATCATGGTAATTAATTTTCAATATTTTTACTATTCATAAAAATAAAAAATTATGTTCACCTTATTAGATAATAAAAAATATTCTGATTCAAAATATGGAATCCATTTTTTCAAATTAAATTGACATAAGTGGAAGAGTGAAATTCTTAATTGTACCAAAAGAAACAATATAAAAGTGGCTTGTCAAAGAGAAAATTAATATAAGAATACAATGTAACACTACAGGATTCCATGATACCCTTCTTTTTAAAAAATTTAATAGCTTGCACCGCACACAACATTGAGTTCAAGCACATCATGACCTATCAAATAATCCATCTAAAAAGTATATAAAAATAGTAATAACCAAATTATGAAATTTATAATTTTTTTAAAAATAGGCTTCATTTGTAAACTGATAACATTCAAATTATCTAAATGTTAATTTTTTGTATTATTATGAAAAGATTCAATTAATATGAATAATGAAAAGTACTGTATTGTCATTAAAAACTTAATTTTTATTTAAATAATTAGTTTACTATAAATTGATTTTAAATTCACAATTGATAAATAATACATATATTAATCCAATATATTTAACTGAAGCCAATTTATAACCGAATTAGATATAAAAAATTATTGAACTTTTGAACGACTCTTTTATCCTCCTTTTAGCCACATATATGGGATTTTCATTAAACCTAATTTTACAACTTCTATGAATTGAATTTAGAATAATGTAAACAAATGGATGAAATAATTAGGAAAAATTTGGTCTAATAGGATCAAAATATTTTTTTTGTTAATAGTATCTTTTTGATGTTATTTACTATGGTTAAAAGTAAATAGGGTAATTAAAGGTAAAAATGAAATTATAATAATGTAATATTACCCCGAAACATGTCCTAATTTCATTGGATAAGTGTTTTTTGACCAAAATCAACCTTAGGTCCAAAATATGATCATTTTTAAGAATCTTGTATTATATTAAGACATCTATTATATTTTATCAAGGGGAGTAAAAAATGTCATATTCAAATTTTAATAACAATATCATTTTTAATATGAGGATATATAAGTGATATGGACATCTCTAAATAGTATATAAATATATGAAATGTTTATTAACATAATATTTATTTATTTTATAATTTTTGGAAATAAATAATTAAATTAAATGGTGACACAATAGTGATGCGGTAATTGAATTATTAAAGGATGAATAAATTAAATGATATTAAAAATATTAAAATAAATTAAATTTTAATTAATTAATAACATCCAAGAAATTTATAGATATTATAGATATTTTAATGACATATTTATAGTATTTTTTATATTTCTTCATGTTGTTTGGATATTTTTAAAAATTACAATATTGAATAGTATCAAAATTGACATAAATGATACTTTAAAATACATATTATTCTATTAAATGTAATAAAATTCATAAAAATCACATAATTAGAAATCTAAATATTATAATTTTAGATATTTTCTAAATGATCAAATTGAGGTTTTTTGAATTTTATAGAAACTATATTAACCCTGTATGATAAAAATAAAAGTAAACATGGTATCAGTTAAACAGTTTAACTAAAGGTTCAATCCAAGATATAAGGGTTATTTTGTGAAATAAATGTGTCTAAAAATCATTGGTTTAAGTTGTTTCTACCTATAATAATATTATCCTATAAATAACTATCTTTGGCGGTATTTGAAACTAAACATCAATTCCAAATATTATAATAGTTTCTGAGGATCCAAAAGTACCCCTCCCCTCTCTTATACGAGAACACATATTGTTATCTTCTATTCACACCTCTAAAGCACTTTGAAAAGTCCAGATGCTACCCATGTCTCCTCCAAACATCCCTAAATTAATCCTAGAGGCAATAAATTGGGAAAAATCTATCCTAAGGAGTTCTTTTGTGGAAATAAAAAGTATATTCTTAAAGAAGAGGTAATTGTTTTACCAATTACATTGAATTTATTTTCTTCTTATCCATACCCTTCCTATGTTGTATCCTTTCCAAAATAATAACTACAGTATCATATACATTCTGATATGTTATTATAATTTTCCAATAACCATATTCCTCCATTTATCCATCCAACAAATGACAATATCATCATTTATTCGTACATACAACTTACTGTCTCCACATCATGGTATAATTTTTTATTAAACAATACATTATTTAGATGGGTATAATGATGATTATAATGAATATAACATGATAATTATTCTATATAATTAATATACCATCCAATTCCATACCATTTAACCATCAAGGAAAAGATATCATCGCTCATGCGTACGTATAGCCTACCGTCTCCCTGACGTAGTGAGATTCATTCTCCACATTAACCATTTAATAATGATAATAAAATTTATAAAATTAGTAGATATAATATTTATGAACATAATATGATATTTTTATTAAAAAATACATCGTATTCATAAATAACATGATATACACAACAAAACATGTAATGGAAAACAAATCAGTTTACACTCGAAACAATGGTAATACAGAAATATTATTAACAAAATGATATAAGAGGATCATATATGATTTCATAAATGTGTATAAGATTCTAGGATAATTTAGGAACATGTTTTAACCATTATACTACTAGTTAAATCCCCCTCAACTAAATAAAATTATAAGGTATGTGTTAATTTCACAACCCAATTATTATCTGAGGTTGTTTATACGTAAGTATCTATTATGAAATCAATATAATCAATATCCATGTTTCTTAAAATTTATTTCAAAATATTATCGAAAATTGTTTAACTTTATTTTTACACATGTTTATATTTTTATAATTTTTTTTGAAAGGAATCCTTCTGTCATTTTCCAAATTAGTCACTTTATGAACTTCCTAACAAATTAATGAACAATTTTTTTTAAACTTATACAGAGAGGGTGACTATTTATAACACTATGACACCTTAACATTTGGAATCTTCCCTTACTATATTACAAGGTTATTTCAAAAAGAAATGTTTTCGTTTATAATTTGGAATATTTTAAATGATTTCAATGTTAAAATAGACATTTCTCTCAAATATTTTTAATGATTTTATTAGATTATTTTCATTTATGCCAACATCCCTTGTTCTATTCTATGATTAATTGAGGTTGAGTTATTATGATACAATATTCCATATTTTATTAAATTGTTTTTGATATATCTGACTATGGATGTGATATTTTGATAATTTTTATGTTCATGTTTTATGTATAAACATTTTATATGTTTGTTTAAATATAATTGCTTATGTTATATTTACTTCTTTCAGCAGAGGAATGAATTAGAATTACTAAGTGAAATTTGGTTTCCTCTATTGCCTGTCAATGCATCGGTAGGTATCATGAGACAATATGGTGTCTTGTCACGAGGCCTTGATAGTATGTTTATGTATGGTCTGGGAATGAGTACTTTACAATATGGTTATGATGTCCGATATTATGAATTTCCACATTATGAGATTAATTATTGATATTGCCTTTGATTATTAGACAAGTATAATATCAATGTGAATTTTTAAATGGAATTATTTGATTTATATATGCCATAAAATTAGGAATATTATGTTTTAAAGGATTATATTTCATATTTATACCTCCCCTTTAAAGTTTGTTCTTATTTATGATCGCTTCTGCTATATTTTTTATCCTTACCGATCATCTAAGCTCACACCTTTCTTATGTTTCATTTTTCCCTGAGATGTAAAGATGTATATTATGACAGACCTGTAGTAAAAGTGAAAGGAAAATGAATGTTTTCAAATGTGATACTATGTTGTTTTTTATTTTATTATATATTGTTAAACTTATGTTTTTATCTAGTTTTCATAAGGCTACAAAATTTACGGGCCCTTCAGGATTCAATTTCATATGATCATGCCGATGTAATAAAATAATGCACTAACTCATGGTAATTGGGTTAGGGGAATTATAGTTTGTACCAAAGTATCTTTAGTACAAACCTTAGAAAAAAGATTAAGAAAAACCTTGATTAAGGAATATTACCATAAGATAGAATTTGAGGATAAGTATATAAGAACATCCTAAATTTTTTGTAATGTATATATTATGTGGGTATTCCAAGAAAATACATCCATATCTCAGTACTATAAGTGGACGTGGTTCTAAAACAGATGTACATAGTAGTAATTACTCCGAAAAAGGTGTTCCGGTCTTGACTCGGGGTAACCTGGTACATGACAACATGCCTTACTATGTACCAATTTTTACTCTCCTAGGGGATATTCTTTGGATGCTTCAAATTTTCATTACAAATCATTATGAATTATTTTTGAGTAAATATGTCCCCAAAAATAATTTTTATTATTATGAATTAGATATGCATTAAATGTTAAATTTTTGTTAATTATTTTACTTGATTGGAATTATACATCATGATTACTAACATAATATAATGTATTCTATTGCATAGAAATGGTGCTTAGTAAAATAAGAATAAATCTTATCAATGAACATAATCCATGTATGGATTTACCTCATGTATAATATAATGATAGTGTTTCTAGTGATAAAAATATAGCTAAACAACTTATAACTATATTAGGATAGGTGACTCAGGTTATCAATAATATCATTACCTGTATGGAGCAGTATAATCAACAATGCAGAGGATCAATGTTAGACCACTTCATGAGGCAACAACCCCCCAAATTAAATAGGAAAAAAATCCTTTTGCAGCTGAGCAGTGGGTAAGTTCCTTTTAAAAAAACATTTCTTTAATGTGGGAGCAATGAAAGAGAAATAATTTTTATGGATGTATATCATATATTTGGACAAGCATATCAATGGTGGTCATTAATTTGAAACATAAAAGAGGATGAATAGGTCGCAAACATGGAATGGAGGGAATTTAAATAACTGTTCCTAGAAAAATAATTTCCTTTTGATATACATGATTATATTGGGAGGATATTTTTGAGTATGAGGTAGAAGAGGGATGATAATGGTTCAAAGTATCAAGATAACATCACAAGGTTAACAAATAATGCTGCAAACTACATACGTAACCCAATATGTAAGATTGATTAATTATTTAACGAGTTAAAACCATAAATATAACAGGCAATGTCTCACAATCTGTATTATTTTACAAATATAAAGCCTCATGTGCTATCAATATAGGAGAGGGATTATCTAGTTCTTATGAATTACGAGTAAAGAAATAGGAGAAGATGATTGTTTAACACTCTGTAAAAGGAAGTATGGAGATGTAGGGAAAATTTGAATTTCCACCCTATAGTAATTGTGGGAATAAACTGTCACGACCCGTTCTTGGGGCCCGTACCATGACTACCCCAAACACGCCTTCCACATACTAGGGGATGGCGACTAACACCAAAGGCGTAAATCCCGATAAAAGGGAAGATAATGCCTTTATAAAGTAAACAAACACCACAGAGTACACAAACTGAAGTAAACACCAAGAAAAATGAGAACAAAATTAATTGTTGGAAAATAAATGGGACAGAATACAAACCCAACTGAAATTAAATTACAACTGAAAGAAAGTACAGCAGTAGAAGAGTAATATAGAAGCACCGAGCCATACCCTGGAAATCCCACCTGAAGGGTGGGTACAGATAGTCACCTCAACTCCTTAGCTCCAGCCATCTGCTCCATGTACGTTTTGTCCAGTGATCCACCTCCAGGTACCGTCCCACTCCATGAGCATCCACCTCGATCAGCATTGTCTATCATATCCATTCAACACAACGTAATGCGGGCATAGACCATGCAGGGGTGAGTAAATGATACTCAGTAGGGACCTCGAGACCCCCGAAGGTCTCTCAGAATCCACGAAGGATAAACCACAAAGGAAAGATAAAATCATGAAGTATCAACAACAATACTTAGGTATATGCCCATACATATATCTAAGTCATCTGTTACAGTTCATCTCAAGATCCCGAGCCCAAGAACAACCCAGTCCACAAAGGAAAGCACAACTCGGTCCACACAGGAAAACACAACCCAATCCACAACAAAAAGCAAGTCAACCACATAGCTAATAATGATTGAGAATCAAGACTCAACTCACACAGGTATACACTTCATAAGGCGATATAGATGATCAGATGTAGCCATTGACTCATCTAAGCTGCCAGACCCACATAGGATACAAGACCAGCTAAGATGTCGGGCCCACAAAGGATACAAGACCAGCTACTCTATCGGACCAACATAGGATACAAGTATAGATTCAAATACTGCCGGACTTACATAGGATAAAAGAATGGTATTCATCGCCGTCGAACACATGGAGGATCCCAGTACGGTCGTCGTCGCTGCCGAACCCACGGAGGATCCAAGTACAGTCGTCATCATCGCCAGCTCTAGGGTTCCCACACACAACACGCTCAATTCCAGGAGGGTCCACTCCAAGAGCCAAGGGGGTCAATACATCAATTGTCATGAAGTCTAGAGTTGATTTATCACAAAGTTCTATCTCGTCAAAAGGAACTCAACACGACAGACGACGCGTCAATCGGATGCCTAGTCTGAGAGATATTGGCTTTTCTATCCGAGGGGTCCAGTTGGTTTTTAAGTTAAAAGAAACCCTAACATACTCCAACTACATCCAAAACTAAAGTGGAGTAAGCTAAAATAACTGTCTCACTAAGAGGAAATCAACAAAGTCGACGACACGTCAATCGGACATCCGAAGCTTAAGTTATAAGTGTTTCCGCTCTGAGGTCCTAATTGGTTTTGTGTTCGAACAAACCCAGACATACCCAAAGTTCTCTGAACCCTTTATTTTAATATTCCTAATCGTCCGACTCTATCCAAGGATCTGAACTCAATTGACGGTGCGTCAATCGTAGGACTGCAGCCCACGTTATGGGCAAATGACTAAAAAACAGTCCGAAGTGGGGGGTCTGGGCCCGGCCCAGCCCAGCCTAACCCAACCCCCCTCGGTCAGCCCGAACTAGGTCGAACCAACCCTGGTTCAGGTCTGGCCCGGCCCGGCATGGCCCTCCCCGACTCGGTTTCGGGGGGGGGGGGCGCTGGTTCGGCTAGTGGGCCGAGAAGGGGGGTTTTGGTCCCCCCTCCTTTACGGTCCCCGGACGTCGTGGGCGCCGTGTCCTCCTTTAGATCCCACGTGGCCGCAGGATCCAGCCCCCTACTGTGGAGGCTCCTGAAGACGGTGCATTGGGGTGCCGCCGCCTCTGGGCGGCCGACCGGTGCCGTCCGCCGGAAACTTTCATGGGCCACCAGAGTCGTTCCGATGGTCCGTTCTTGCTCCCGTCTGCGCATGCGGTCATCTCGGGACCCGCTCTTCATTGTGACGTCCTTCAAACACCGTTGTGGTCCCGTTCCATTGTCTCCCATCATTCCTCACATCAAGATCAGAAACACTATGGGTTTGGACTTGTTTGATTGTCCGAACCCACCGTGTTAGTTATTTGAAACAACTCCCAACAATTCCCCGCAAATAATCCCAAACCCGCAAATAATAGTTCGCAGATCAACTTGATAATGAGTTGATCCGTGGTCATGTTTTAGAGGAAAAAAAAACATGAATGTATTATCAATATCAAAATAAACCCATACAATGATAGGAAAGATGATCGCCGGCGTCGCAGTACACGACGTCGTGAAGAAGAGGATCGTAGGAATCGCGGTACACGACGTCATGGAGGATCGTCTTCCCTGTCGAGGTAGGGGTTTATATTGAGATTGATAATACTCTCATCTTTTCTCCCTCTAAAACATGACCACGGATCAACTCATTATCAATTTGATCCACAAACTATTATTTGAGGGTTTGGTATTATTTGCGGGGAATTGTTGGGAGTTGTTTCAAACCACTAACGCGGTGCGTGCGGACAAACGAACAAGTCCAAACCCACCATTTTTCTGATCTTGATGCACGGAATGTTGGGAGATGATGTAATGGGACCGAAATGGCATTTGAAGGCCTTCACAGTGAAGTGAAGATCCCGAAATGACCGTAGGCGCAGACGGGAGCTAGAACGGACCACCGGAACGACTCCAGTGGCCCGCAGAAGTTTCTGGCGGCGCTCCGGCGCGCCGCGGGCAATAGCCGCCGCGGCTGAAGCCACAATGGCAGGAGCTGGATCCTGAGGCCGTGCGGGATTAGGAGGAGGACGCGGCACCCACCACATCTGCGGAGCACAAGGGAGAGGGGACCGAGTCCCCCCATGCTCCACCCGCTGGCCAAGCCAGCGCGCACCCCCAGCCGAGTCGTGGCGGGTCGCGTAGACCGGGCCGTGGCGGGTCGTGCAGATCGGGTCGGGCCGCGCCCAATAGGGTCGGGTCGTGCCCTGATGGGTCGGGCCATGCCTTACCAGGCTAGATCTGGACCCGGGTCGGGTCAACCTGGTTCGGGCCGACCCAGGGGGGTTGGGCCGGGCTGGGCTGGGCCCAGACCCCCCACTTCGGACAGTTTTTAATCATTTTCCCATAACATAGGCTGCAGACATCCGATCAATGCACCGTTAGTTGCATTGGGATCCTTGGATCGAGTCGGTCATTTACGTATATTACACTCAAGGTTTTGGAGAACTTTGGACACGTCCGGGTTGGTTCGAACATGAAACCAATCAGGCTCTCGGAGCTGGAACACTTATAACATAAGCTCCGGGCGTCCGATTGACGGGCCGTCGACTTTGTTGGTTTCTTCTTAGTGAGACGGTTCGTTTGGATTACCCCGCTCAAGGTTTGGATGCAACTGAAGTATGTTCCGTTTGGTTTTAGCTTAAAAACCAACCGGGCCCCTCGGACGGAAAAGCCGATATCTCTCAGATCGGGCGTCCGATTGACGCCCCGTCTATTGCGTTGAGTTCATTTTGAAAAGACAAAACTTTGTGATACATAAAATCTAGACTCTATGACATTGGATGTATCGACCCCTTTGGCTCATGGATCAGACCCTCCTGAAATCGAGCGTGCTATGTACGGGAACCCTAGAGCTGGCTGCGACTACGATGATGACGACTGTACTTGGATTCTCCGTGGGTTCGACAGTGACGACGATCCTACTGGGATCCACTATGGGTTTGATGACAATAACTACTATTCTTGTATCCTATGTGGGTCTGGATGTATTTGACTATGTACTTGTATCCTATGTGGGTCCGGTAGAGTAGCTGGTCTTGTATCCTTTGTGGGTCTGATAGCTTAGCTGGTCTTGTATCCTATGTGGGTCCAACAGCTTAGATGAGTCAGTGGCTAAATCTGATCATCTCTATCGCCTTACGAAGTGTATACCTATGTAAGCTGAGTCTTGATTCTCAATTATTATCATCTATGTGGTTGAATTTCTTTCCTTTGTGGATTGGGTTATGTTTTCCTGTGTGGACCGGGTTGTGCTTTCCTTTGTGCATTGGGTTGTGTTTTCTTGTGTGGACCGGGTTGTGCTTTCCTTTGTGGACTGGGTTGTACTTGGGCTCCGGATCTTGAGGCGAACTATAACAGATGACTTAGGTATATGTATGGGAATATACCTAAGTAGTGGTGTTGATACTTTGTTATTGTATCTTTCCTTTGTGGTTTATCCTTCGTGGATTCTGAGAGACATTCAGGGGACTTGGGGTCCCTACTGTGTATCTTATAATCACCCCTTCACAGGCTATGCCCACACTATGATGTGTTGGATGCAGACAATGGACAGTGCTAATCGAGGTGGAGACTCGTGGAGCTAGACAGTACCTTGAGGTGGATCACTAGATGGAACATACATGGAGCAGTCGGCTGGAGGCAAGGAGTTGAGGGGACTATATGTACCCACCCTTCAGGTCGTATTTCCAGTGGATGGATCGGTGTTGCTGTGTTACACTTCTATGGCTGTACTTTCTTTCAGTTGGACTTTACTTTTAGTTGGGTTTGTATTCTGGCCCATTTTTTTTCCAGAACATACTTTTTTACTCAGTTTTCATAGTGTTTACTTCAATTTGTATACTATGTGGTGTTTGTTTACTTTATAAAGCAAATTCCTTCCCTTTTATTGGGATTTACGCCTTTGGTGCTAGTCGCCAGCCTCTGGCCTATGGAAGGCAGGCTTGGGGTAGTCACGGCACAGGCCCCGAGGATGGGTCATGACAAATTAGTACCAGAGGATTCAGTTCTATCGTAGAACTTAGGAATCTGATATTTTCATCTCTGTGAGGCAATAATGTTTAGTGTAACGATTGTGGTTATCAGTCTAGAGAGTCCAGTGTTGGTGCGGCAGCCGACATATCCATACACCAGGATCCTGACTTCTGATTTCCGACTCAATGCAAGAAATTATTGATTGCTTGTGTGTTTCAAGGTTTTAATTGTGATTAATATGTGTCAGCTCACTTGGTATACTGTATTAATCATGGTGCACCTATTTATTTTCAGGATGGCCCCACAATGGCATCCATCTAGGGTTCCAAGATTTGTGCGAGACGTCAGCCCACCGAGCAACGAGGCCTCGGTGCAGGGCCCCTTTAAAGCGGAGGCACTGGTGGTACCTTTACCCGTCGAGCCTCCGATGCTACCAGCCCTTATGGCGGAGAGTGCATGCCACCTCAACGCATTGAACGAGTTTCAGAGGCAGAGGACACCTAGGTTCCAAGGAGAGATGGATCCTCAAGCAGCTGAGGATTTGCTGGAGCCTGTCGTTAGAGTCTTCAGGTTGGTAGGGACACTAGAAGACCTCATGGTGATCCTTTCTTAAAGTCTCCTGCACACAACAGCAGGTATATGGTGGAGCGTAATGCTCTAGGTGCACGATGAGAATTCACATCTTTGGATGGACTTCAAGAGCCTCTTCCGCTCATAGTTCGTTCCGGCAACCCTTCGTACGGTGCGCATCCAGGAGTTACTACAGCTACGGCAGGGAAGCATGTCAGTAGCCCAGTACGCAGTGAGATTTACCGACCTCTCGCGCAACTCCACCGACATGTTACAGGACCCATTCTTCCAGGCCCAAACCTTTGAGTAGGGCCTGAGGCATGATATCAGAGCTTCGACGATTACACTCAGAATCCCGACCCTAGCGGGGGTGATGGAGCGAGCCCTGCTAGTGGAGAGCTTTCTCGCTGAGAAGCCATCAGTAGCGAGACCCACCACAGGACGGCACTGAGTGAAGTCTTCTGCAGTTGGCAGTCGACAGTTGACACCAGGGTCCAAGCAGATCAGGCCGTCTGGTGGGCGACCTCAGGACACGGGTTCGGCTGTGCGAGGCACACGGCACAGAGCCAGACTTCCGAGGAGTAGTCAGTGTTATGCATGCGGCGGGCAGGGCCACATGGCTCGTGACTTCCCGACCCGCCATGCAGACGAGCAGCAGACAGTGGAGGGATCTCGGAGGTAGAGGTAGTGGTTTGACCATGGTGGTCCGCAGGGAGTAGGCGAACGAGGGAGAGGAGATGGCCGAGCAGCGGGTGGTGGACGACACTTCGAGGCTCTACAACCACCACCCCCAGGAGGTCCACCCCGACCATAGGGAGCTGGTGGGTAGAGGCAGGCTCAGCTCCAGGAAGGAGAGGCTTACGACCACAGTGCCCCTGAGATGATTCGAGGTACTATCAGTGTCTACTCCACCCTTTCTACAGTTCTTATAGAAGCAGGTGCGAGTCATTATTTTATACCCGCTGCCCTTGTTCCGATTTTGGAGATTCTGATGGAGCCATTGGATTGATCCTTGCGGCTAAAGACTCCTACGGGAGCAGACTCAATGATTACACACTGGTGCTGGCAGTGTGAGATTACTCTAGGAGGTGAGAGATTCGGTTGGGATCTTCTTTTAGCGGCATCGAGGCCTTACGAAGTGATCTTGGGTATGGAATGGTTATCTACAATCCATGCTCAGATCGGCTGTATTTGGAGCAAGGTGCATTGTGTCAGTATGGATGGGACCAGGTTCACCTTCACCGGAAAGAAGGGAACCATCACAGCACGGGATGGACTCACGCAGAGGAGAGGGCAGCTGATCACACATCTGTTGGCTAGTCTCACCCTCGGAGCAGTTGACATGTGGTGTTCGAGTTTTCCTGTAGTGGTGGATCAGTTTGCAGATGTTTTTCTTGATGATGTTCTAAGACTACCTCCTCGCAGGGAGGTAGATTTCTATATAGACCTGTACCTCGGGACATCACGGATATCCACTCTAGCAAATTGGATGGCTTCCACTGAGCTTTATGAGCTGCGGGTACAGTTGGAGGATTTATAGGGCAAGGGATTCATCCGACCTAGTGTTTCACCCTGGGCTTCTCCGATTCTATTGGCCAAGAAGGTGGATGGGAGCCTGTGACTGTGTTTCGACTACCGTCTCCTGAACTAGGTGACCGTGAGTAACAAGTATCTTCTTCCGAGGATTGATGACCTCTTCGATGAACTCAAGGGAGCACGATGGATCTCGAAGATAGTCCTCTGGTCAGGCTATCATCAGCTCTGATTTTGGGATGAGGATGTGCAGAAGACGAACTTCAGGTGTCGGTATGGCCACTATGAGTTCTTGGCCATGCCCTTCGGTGTGACCAATGCTCCAGAAGTGTTCATTAGTCTCATGAACAGGATCTTCCAGCCCTACCTCGACCGTTTTGTCATAGTCTTCATTGACGACATTCTGATTTACTCGACTGTTGAGGAGGAGCACGCCTACCACTTACGAGTTATACTGGATACACTCCGAGAGCACCAGCTTTATGGTAAGCTCTCTAAGTTCTAGTTCTAGCATTGAGAGGTCCACTTATTAGAGCACGTCATCTCATAGGCGGGAGTTGCAGTGGATCCTGCGACGGTCGTGGCGGTACTTGCTTAGGAGCCACCCAGGAGCGTGAAGGAGGTGCGGAGTTTCCTAGGTCTAGCTGAGTAGTATCAGAGATTTGTGCCAGATTTCTCCATAATTTCAGCACCACTCTCATCTTTGATGAAGAAGGTAAAACCCTTCGTGTGGTCAGATATATGTCAGTAGATCTTCGAGGAGCTGAGACGGTGATTGGCTAGTGCACCCATCTTGAGGCTACTGGAGGAGGGAGTAGGGTATGTAGTCTACTAAGACGCATCAGGGACCAGACATGGGTGTGTACTGATGCAGGAGTGAGCACTGAATGCTTACGTTTCACGGAAGTTGAGTCCGAACAAGCAGAACTATGCCACCCATGACCTGGAGTTAGAAGTTGTGGTATTTTCCCTAAAGATGTGGTGACACTATCTGATGGACGAGTGCTTTAAAATCTACTATAACCACCAAAGTCTCAGGTACATCTTCTCGTAGAAGGACCTGAACCTGAGACAATATTTATGGATCGAGTTCCTCTAGGATTATGACTTTGAGATTGTCTATACTCTTGGGAAGGAGAATGTTCTGGCTGCTGCTCTCAGTAAGAGATCGGGCATACAGCTACATGGAGAGATGACAGAGCAGTTGGCCGATTTACAGATATTCTTCATGGATAGTGATGAGGCATCCTATCTTCAGTTCCTCATAGTCACTCCTCCACTACTTCAGCAGGTCAGAGAGGCACAACGTGGGGACGTGGAGTGTGAGACGCGACATGCACATATATCCTCAGGACATGCACCTAATGGATTTTCTATAGGAGGAGAGCACGTCATCCTTTTTAGCGGACATACCATGGTACCAGTTATACTACATGAGGAGGTGCTGAGGGAGTTCCACACTCCCCCCTAGTGGTACATCCTGGAGTAGTGAAGATGTATCATGACCTCAGATGATAGTACTGGTGGCCGGGTATGAAAAAGGTTATGGAAATATTTGTTTCTCGATGCCTCACTTGTCAGCAAGTGATGGCAGAGCACCAGGTACCTACAGGCTTGGTACAACCCTTAGAGGTCCCATAGTGGAAGTGGGACGGGATATCAATGGATTTTGTGACGCGGCTTCCACATACTTCCAGAGGACACGACTCCATTTGGGTGACTGTAGACCAACTCACCAAGTCGGCCCACTTCTTACCTATAAGATAGCAAGGCTCAATAGAGATCTTGGGATGCCTCTACATTGAGGAGATCATATGGCTTCATGGTGTGTCATTGTCTATTTTCTCCGATCAAGAAAGTCTCTTTACTTCTCGGCTTTGGAAGGGGTTATAGGAGGCATTTGGGACGCAGCTATGCTTGAGCACAGCCTTTCACCCACAGACGGATGGCCAGACAGAGAGGACCATTCAGACACTAAAGGACATGTTCTGTTCATGTGTCCTTGACTTTGGTCACAGCTGGTAAGATCGCCTACCCTTGGTGGGGTTTGCGTACAATAATATCTACCACTCCACCATCGGGATGGCACCTTACGAGGAACTGTATGGCTGACCATACAGATCACCTCTATGCTGGACAGACCTTGGGGTAGTCACGGCATGGTCCCCGAGGATGGGTTGTGACATAAACACATTGGTACTTTCTTAAATAGGATGGTATTTGGTTACAAGTGTGGATAAAAAGGCCACCAAGAGTATAATGATTAGGGAATAAAATAAACTACCAATGTTCAATTCTATAATTGTAAAGTGATGGGAATTTATGAAAATTAATATCTTAAGCATCCAAGAAACATTCCTAAGAAAATGATAAGGGAGAAAGGCCATGATTCTATGATCACAACTACGGAGGGTGAGGAATCTAATAATGTGGTGGTATGTACTTTAATAATTTCCTCAAATTTATACAATTATTTTTTTGATTCTGTATCCTCGCTTTCCTTTATATCGTCCCAATTTTCTTTGAAAATTATATACTTCCAAACCACATTAATAAGGTATCTATTAGTAGAAACCCTTAAGGTAATTATAATTGCAAAAAATACATGTCAGGAAGTTCCCACTATGGGATATAAATGTGCTTTATCTACTGACATTATCATCATAACTTTGATATAATCCTTATTATGGACTAGATATCTAAACATTATGTGAAATTTTATTTCAATAAGATGAATGTTTTGATTTATGAGGAAGATATATAATCGATTATCTTTATAGAAGAAAATTCATCACCTGATACTTATCGTAATCAACCAACAATAGATTTAATGATTGATATTATTGGGGTGGAATAGTAAATAACATCTACAGATTAAGAAAGAAATATTTAAATTGGAGATGTACCTATTATATAAGAATATATTGATGTATTTCAAGAGGATATACTCATACATCCTCTAGAAAAGAATGTTGAATTTTCTATTGATTTAATCCCTAATGTAAGGTCAGTATCAAAAACACCATATTCAATGTCCAATGTGGAATTTGTAGAGCTAAAGAAACAACTATAGGATTTGAGTAATAAAGGATTTATTTTCCCTCATGTTTCTCCATGGGGATCCTTAGTTCCTTTTATTAATAATAAATATGGGTCAATAAAGTTGTGCATTAACTATAGAGAAATATATGCTATTACATTAAAGAACAAGTATCATATACATCACATTGATGATTTATTTCATCAACTTAATGGATCAAATTATTTTCTAAAGATTTACCTTCATTATAGATATCATCAATTATGTGTAAAAGAGGATAATATTTCAAAGAAAAAATTCCGAACGAGGTATGGTAATTACGAATTTATAGTAATTCCACTTGGACTGACTAATGCACCCTCTATTTTCATGGATCTAATCAACATAGTGTTAATGGATTATCTCGATGATTTTTTTATAGAATTTTTTGATGACGTCATGGTATACCTAAAATCTACATAGAATAAGGGAACCTCTTGCAGATTGTTCTGAAGACTTTTAGAAGAAATGATGTATATTGGATGTTTAGAAACTATAAATTTTTTCTTCAATAAATTTATTTTCGTGGGTATATTGTTCCAAGGATGTAATATATGATGACCTTGAAAGGATAAATTCAGTATAAGAATGGACATAATTGATGGGTATAACTAAAGTATGCAATTTTATTGGTTTAGTAGATTAATATCGGTGTTTCTTGTGGAATTTTTTTCGATTAGAAAACCCATCAACAAAGATCATTTTTAAAGGGGTTAAATTAATTTCTATAAAAGTGACTCAAGAATTATTTGAAGAATTGAATGGACGATTATTCAGGGCACATATCCTAACATTACCATCAATGAATGATGGTTTTGAGATTTATAGTGATTCATCATGGAATGGACATGGTAGTATCATTTTGTTGAATGATAAAGTTATTTATTATGCATCAAGGAAGTAAATAATAAATCAAAAAAACAATCAAACACATTATCTTGAGTTAGAAACAATAATATTGTATCTGAAGATATAGAGACACTATCTCTATGGAGAAAGATGTGAGATATATACTAATCATAAGAGTTTGAAATATATTTTAACAAAGAAATAACCCAAGGAGAGACAATGGATATGTCTTGAGATACTAAAGGATTATGATTACACAATAAACTACCACACAAGGAAGGAAAATAAGGTGGAGGATGATTTAAGTTGTAATAACCTTGGAGTTTTGACAAATATTAGAGTATAAAGGGATCCTTTGTTCATGGACCTAAAAAGAATTGATATGGGAATTATCATGTAAAGTTAAACATTACTACAATTTAAAATAGTTTCAAAACCACATTTATTGTAAAGGATAAAAATTTCTCAAACTAATGATGAGGAGTTTCAAAAAAAATTAAAGTTGTGAATGATGAGAGATTGATTGACTTCATATATGAAGATTTAATTTTATAACTCGGGAAGAGGGATCGTGTTCCCTCTATACCTAATCTAAAAAGGGAATTATTGGATGATTCTCATAGATCCAAATTTTCCATACCCCCTGGTGTCACTAATATTTATTGTGATTGGGAGGAACATTTTTTGTGGGATGACATGAAGAGGGAGATTGATGATTATGTGTTGAGATGTTTGGTCTGTAAAAAATTTATTGTTTTAAGACAACATTCTTAATGATTTATACAACCTCTTCCTATACCTATGTGAAAAAGGGATGATATTATGATGTAATTTTTCATAGGTCTAACAGAGACTCCAAGAATAAATAATTTGATATGGTATTTTTATCATCTTACCAAATCATCACTTTTCCATGCTATAAGGGAAGATTTACCAGATGAACATTTAGCAATACTATATATTAATTAATTTGTAAGACTACATGGTGTACCCCTATCTATTGTTTCTAATCATGAACCACGCTTTACCTTACAATTCTATAAGAGTATTTAGAAGGCCATAGACACTGAGATTCATTTGAGAACTTCCTACCACCCTCAAACTGTGGGAAAATAAAAATGGAATTTTCAAAGTTTATAAGACATGTTGAGATCTTGATCACTTGAATTTCATGTATATGGGATTGGTATTTATCTATAGGAGAATTTTCGGATAATAATATCTTCCATTCAAGTATTCTGATGGCACTATATGAAGAATTATATGGAAGGACATGTTGTACACTTACTTTTTGGGATGATGTTGGTAAAAGAAAACAATTATCCTCGTATCTTGTTAAGGAAACAACAAAAATAGTAAACACTATTCAAACCCATATAAAAACAGCTCAAATTAAGCAAAAGAGGTATGCTGATAACAGATAGAAGGATTTGGAATTTCAAGTGGGAGATCATTTTTTCTTGATGGTATCTCTATAGAAGGATCTTACAAAATTAAATAAGAAGGGTAAATTAAGTCCCAGGTACATCAGACCTTTTGAAATTCTTAAACAAGTTATATTTTAATCTTTCTATTTGGCAATGCTTCTAAGTCTCTTCAATGTTCAAGATCTATTCCATGTATCACTATTAAGAAAATACATGTCCGAACCAGCCCATATACTATGCTATAAAGAAATAGAAATGGAACCCAATCTATCATACTGTGAAGTGCCTATCAAAATTCTTGACAATATTGATCAAGTGTTGAGAAATCGAATAACTCTTATGGTAAATGTTATTTAAGGAAACCATAAAATATAAGAGGGGATACGGTAACCAGATGAAATTATGGTGATGAACCACCTGAATCTCTTTATGAAGTGATATTAAAGAAATTGTGAGGATGAAATTATTTCAAGTTGGGAATAATGTAACACCGCAAACATCCACAATACTCTTCTTAAATAATTCAATAGCTTGTGTTTTACGCAACACTGAGTTCGAGTGCACTATGACCTAATAACTAGTCGTATAAAAGGTAGTTATGAACAATATTATCCAAATTAGAAAATTTATAAATGTTATTTATCAAAATAAACATCTTTTTTTATTTCTAAACATTGATATTATCTTAAGGTGAATTTTTGGTATTTTTCTGATAAGCATCCATTTGAGAAGAATTCTAAAAAATAATAGATATTTGTAAAAAAAGGATTTTCATTTAAATATTTATTTTAGGATAAATTTATTTTAAAGTCACAATAGAAAAATAATAAATAAATTAATCAAATTTAGTTCATTGGAATCATTTTATAATAGAATTAGATATAAATATTTTTTAAACTTTTGAACGGCTCTTTTCCCATTCTTCTGGACACATCTTAAGGATTTTCATTAAACATAATTTTACCTCTTATGTGAATTGAATTAAAAGAAAGAACATTCCTGGTTGTAATAAGTATGAAAAATGTGTCTAATATGATCAAAATATGTTTTTGTGAATAATATCTTTTGGTTTTTATTTACCACGATTAAGTGTAAATATGGATATTAAAGGTAAAAATAATATTATAATAATATAATATAACCCTAAAACATGTCCTGGTTTCATTGAAAAAAAAAATTTCAACCAAAATAATACATAGTACTATAATACTATCCTTTTTAATTCACTTGTTTTAGATTTGGAAATTTTTTATATTTTATTTATGAATTGTTAAAAATGTCATATTCAAATTTTAGCAAATTTTTGATTTATAGTATGAAGTTATATAAGGAATATAGTCAACTATAAAAAGTATTTTGAAAGATAAAATATTTATATATATAATTATAATTTATTTATAATTTTATTAAATAAATAATTAAATTAAATGGTGACACAATATTGATGTAGTAATTGAATTATTAAAGAAAGAATCAATTAAAAGATATTAAAAATAACAAAATAAATATAATTTGACTTAATTAATGAAATAAAATAATTTTATAGATAACATGTACGTGTTACTGATATATTGGAAGTATTTTTTTGATGTTATCATGTTGGTTTTATATTTTTAAAAATGATAATATTTAATAGTATCAAAATTGACATAAATGATACTTTAAAATAAATAATATTTTATTAAATGTTATAAAATTCATAAAAATCATAGGTTCTTCAAAATAACTAGTATAATGTTAAATATATCATTAATGATCCAATAGGGGTTATTTTTTCATTTTATTGTAACTTTATTTACCTTATATTATAAAAATATATGTAAACACACTAATAGTTAAACTGTTTAACTAAGGGTAAAATTCAAATATAAGGTTAATTTTGTTACCTAAACTTGTCTAAAAATAATTGGTTTAATCAATTTATACCCTTCATCAAATTTTACTAATCATAAGTCACTTTTGAACTATTTTATTCAAAAAACAGTTTATAAAAATTTAATTATTTTGTAGTTTCCAAAAGTACCCTCCCATCTCTTATAAAAGAGGACATTTCTTTCTCTTTTATCCACACATATAAAGTCCATTTACATAGAAAAAACCTACCCAATACTCCTCCCTACTTTCATAACTTCATACAGGAGGCCATAAATTTGTTATAAATCCATCCTAATGGTTACTCTTAGGAAAATCAAAAGAATTCCCTCAAAGAAGAGGTAATTTTTTTACCAATTCCATTCAATTTATTTTCTTTTCTACTTCCTCTAGTTATGTTTTTTCCATAGAAAAGTAGTAAGTCTAGTATAATATACATAATTATATGTTATTATAATCATGGAAGAACCATATTCTTCAATTTATCCATCCTACCAATAACAATATTATAATGTGTGCGTACATACGACTTATTGTCTCCACATTGTGGTGTAAATAGTTAATCAACTCTATCTTTTTTGGATTGGAATAGTGATGAGTATAATGAATATTAATAATTAATATAACATGATAATTATATTTGATAATTAATATACCACCCAATTTCATACCATTTAACAATCAAGGAATTGATATCGTCGCTCATGCGTGCGTACAACCTATCATCTCTACGACGCGATGAGAATCATTTTCCATATCAACCATTAAATAATGATCATAAAATTTATAATACGAGTAAATATAATATTTTTTAACTTAATATCATTCATTATATAAATAAAATACATCCTATTCATAATAAACACGACTTAAACAACAAATAATGCATAGGAAAACGAATCAGAAAACACTAGAAACAATGGTAATACTAAAATATTATTAACAAAATGATATAAGAGGATAATATATGATATCATTAATATTGATATGGTTTTTTGAGATAATTTAATAACATTTTTTAACCATTATTCATGAGGTTAACACACCCTTAACTAAAGGAATATATAAGTTAAGTGTTAATTTCACAACCTCATTATTATCCATGTTTGTTTATACATAAGTATCTACTAGGAAATATATACCATACCTGTCCATGTTTCTTAAATTTTATTTTAAAATATTATCAACAATTCTGTAAAGTCATTTCAACCCATGTTTGACTTTTTATAAAATTATTTTATAAGAATATTTCTGTCATTTTCCAAATGAGGTTCTTAATAAGCTTTTTGACAAACTAAGGAAATAATTTTTTTTAACATATATGGCACGAGTGACTATTTCCACTATCAGGATTCCTTAATGTTTTGAAGCATCCCTTAAAATATTAAAAGTTTATTTAAAAAGATATTTTTTTCCTTTATAATTTTATTTATTTTAAATTATTACGATTTAAAAAGGGAAATTCCTCTCAAAAAGTTGTAATGGTTTTATTATATTATTTTCATCTATATAAACAAATTTAATGGATTTTATCTTAATTGAGTTTGATTTATTATGATATAATCTTCCATATTGTATTGAAGGGTTTATGAAAAATTTGACTGTGGTTGTTGTATTTTTATATCATTCATGGTTTATGGGTAAAGTATTAACATTTCATATTCTTCTTTTTATATGGTTGTTTATGTTATGTTTTACCCCTTTCATAAGGTCAATGAATTGGACATAGTATGTGATGGGTGGGGACCGATATAGACTCTTGATGCATCAGTAGGTATCATGAGGCAAACTAGTGTATTGGCATGAGGCCTTGATGTTATGTTTATGTATGGTCTTGGCATGAGGACTTGAAAGTATGTTTATGATGTCCTTTATTTTTCATTTCTTCATTATGAGATTAGTTATTGATAATGCTTATGATTCTAGAAGTAGTAAAAAATCCATTTTAATTTTTAAATAAAATTATTTTATTTTTTCTTTCCATATTATGATAAATATTATGTTTAAAAGGATTGTGTTTCAGTTTTATACTATAGCATAAAAGATTATTATTGTTCATGACATCTTCCACCATATTATTTATCCTTACTAGGCATCTGAACTCACCCCTTTGTTATTCTTTATTTTTCCCCTGGATGAGAAAATTTTTATTAGGACCAACATGTAGGGATAGTCTATGAAATATGAGTGTTTTCAATGGAGGTGCTATTTTGTCTTTAATTTCATGATCTAAAGTAAAACTTCTGTTTGTATCTAGTTTTTTCAAGGATACTAAAGTTATTAGTCCTTCAAGATTCCATTTCTTCGGATCATGCCAAGGTAATAAAATAATGAACAAACTCTATGTAACATGGGTCTGTGTGTTATAGGTAATATATAAATTCAATATAAAATAGATTCCAAATAAATTATTTAGTTAAATTATATTTTAATTGAACTTATTTTTCTTTAATATAAATTTGAAATGTAATTTATCTTTAGAAATAATTTCTTGGAAATTGTTGTTTTTAATTAAAATAATTTTTTTAACTGTTCATAAAATAGTTAATCTTTTCAAAAAATTATAAAAAATTATTAGAAAGATAAATTTGACATTTTGATTAAAAAAATGACGTTTATTTTTCAAATAAATTTTCTAAAAGGGTTAAAATTTTAATTTTCATTATGTGTACAAACAACGACTAATCATCCATTTAAGAAAATATCGTTCCTTAGAAAACATTTTATTCTCTTTAAAATGGTTCTTATTTTATTTATAATCAACATATGAACATTGAATGTTTTTATATATGTTTAAACCATATAAAACATATAATTTTTTTCTTGATTCACACCCCCAAACATAATGGCTATATTATAATGTTCATGTTTAATGAATAATATTTTAATAGAGTGTCATGTTTCATTTAAACCTGTAATTTTATGAACAAAATGATATCAAATATAATGATATTATTTTAAATGACATATATTTTGATATCTTTGGGTGTTAAGTTATCCTCATATAGTGGCGTTTCATGTCATACATGATATCTGACATGGTATTTCGATTTTACAATTTCTAGGTGTTAAATTCTACCAAATAAATAAATTGTGTCATGAAAATTTAAATCTTGACCCCAATAATCAAGGGCTAGAAATTTAAAAATTTCATTCACGAAATCCTACGTCATAATAAGGGTTAACATAAATCATATTAAAAATATATAATGGTAAGTACAAAGGTCATCTAGAATGATCACATATCTAAGTTTCCTTGTATGAAAACATAGGTAAGAATTGAAAATATATATATAGAAGAAATTTGTAATTCCCAAATAATGATAGAGGGTGATAGAGTTCATTTATCCCAATAAGTTAAATAATAAAGAGAATTTCAGAAACCATAAAACCATGAATCTATGTTGTGTTAAGGAACTATTTGGTTCCTAAAAAATGAAGGAACTATTATAACAATTTTTTTAAGTTCCTTTTTATGGTGTTGAAGGATAACTTTACTGACTAGAATGATAAAATATGAATATTTACATACTTGATATATTTCTATCTTATAGTTTAAATTTCATCCTTTGGTTATGATTTTGTCAATTCTCCCTTAATTTATTACACTATCATAGGAATAACAAAAATTAATTTTTATACTTGAAGAACATTTAATAGATCAATAAAATTCCAAGTCATTCCTCCAATATCATTATATTTTCCTAAATAAAATTGGGTAGAAAGCATTATCCAATAACACCTAAATTTTAACTTAATTCTTTATATATATGGTTAACTATAAAACTGTTCTGAAATATATTCCCCCAATTCAATGTCCAAAAATGTATAAGGAAGGTCACTATACAAATATTATATTCATATAAAAATATAAATTGTCTCTTATGATCACATTAAAAATATGTGAATACCTTGATCACTATAAAATCATAATAAAAACTTGTATTCTTCCAAATATAAAATCATACATTGTCAAATATATTCCATAAATTAGTACTTGTAGTATACTCCATAAAAATAAAATAAATCATATAAGTCAAACCAATTTAATGGTAACAAAAACTATCCCATAAAAATTTCTTTATTATCTCATCATCAATCATATATTAACCTTTATCCCCCCTTAAAAATTCCCTTGACAAGAGGTTCAAATTTTCAGTGAATCGTTTCTCCTGATCATCGGTACCATTAAACATATGATCACAAATCCTATAAAAATTAGTAATCTGTACAATCCTTATATATTTAAGGAATATTATATCCATGATATCATTGATAAAATACTACTATAACATAATTTTTGAATCTATACAAAAGCACACTAACCATTCCACTTCTTCTTTGAAATTAACATAATCTTAAACATGATCCATTAGAATATTCTATGGTATATTCCCATGAAAATTGGTGTATTTTTTTGAATAATTACCCATATCTATACAGTTAAGGAATTTTATATCAAGTGATTCTCCTTAAATTTCAATACATGAGAGTTATAGCCTTTATCTCTAAACATGAAGAAAACTTCTTTTTCTTTTTATCATGTACCTTGGTTCTTTTGTCCAAAAGTATCACATGTGGTAAAATCCTTCATTCATATACTCCCTCTATCCTTTTTTTCTCATAAAACCTCTTATTTTCATAAATCCATTCAAATCCATAAGGCTTTTATAATTATTTCTTTATCTTGATAGTACATTTTACTTTTTTCTGGTATTAATGAGAATATTTTGGAGACTATTCTAACGATTGGATTAATTTCATTAAAGAAAAATCGAATCTTTCTCTTTGGATTACGTACATAGTTCACATCATGCCTTCATTACTTTGTAATGTTTTATTCATACTTAGAAACATTTTCCTCTTATTTCTATCTTAGAATCAATAATTTTCATTCCATATACATTCATTGCTCATTAGGAAAACATTGTTCCAATAAGAGAACCTTAAAATACATACATTCCATGTTTTATATTATTTTATTATCTATAGTGTTTTGAATCCATGAACCCCATTGATATTATTTTCACTAGAGATGATAAAATGTCATGATAAAATTCTCATTTTCACTACTTCTCAAAGTGGGAAATATATTCTCCAAAAAAATTATCCATTTCATAACTAAAATTGTGTTTATATTCCCATGAAATGATGGAGGTTTAAAATGCATGTAGTGGTCTAAAATTTTATCAATGGATGATTTATATGAAAGATGTTACATATGGGATAGGTTATTACTCATAACTAGATTAATCATAGTCAACATGGTTATAATTTTCTCAGTTTTAGGTGTATATCTAGCTACATCTTTATTATATTTCCATGGAGGGAAATCCATACATGGAGTATGTTAATTGTTTTAGTTATAATTCCATTCATTATAAACCATTTATATATAATGTAATCCACCCTATTTTATAAAAATATTATTAAACAAAATTTTTTATCTCAAAAAAAGTGAAACAATTAAGATAAATTGAAAAATCCAGGCATAACTAATATCATAATCACAAACATGGATTCTTTTGTGATGGTTTTATTTTTAAACCATTCAATAAAAATTGTAAATAAAATATGAATTATCACATGAATATCAATTGGTAGTGTTAAAGCTAGTGCATAATAATGGTTTTTTCATTCATCAAGTTATAATCTGGTTAAGCCCAATGCACCCATTTCATAGTTATTTCCCATGAGTACATCAGTTCCAAACCAACATCTATATGTAGTATCCAGAAATTGATGTATTTTTAGAAAAAAACATTATAATTTATTCATTAACCAAAACTCTAGGATATTTTTATATACTTATATTGAAAGTCAATCATAAGGTTATGTTCCCTAATTTATGTTTTCCTAAACCTAGTTCTCAATGTTTATAAAAAACTTTCTCTGATACCAACTTTAGAGAACATGACTCCATTAACATAGAGCTAATGTATATTTATTATATTGGAACAATATACATGGTATTGTGTTCTAAAGTAAAAAATATTTTGGTAGTTTTGAAAACATGATACATACATTAATCTCACATTACAATGGAAAACAAAAAATAAACAATGTGTTTTGATTGATAACTCCATTATTACTCCATGATAATCCTTGTATATCAATCACAAAACACATCCTGGTATCCTGGGGAAAAGAAACCATAACAAATTTATTATATTAAATTTCTAATAAGGGTACGAATACATCAAAATCTATGAATTAATAAAGCATAATAGATATGGAATGTGAAATAAAAAACATTAAACTTAATCAATTACTTGAGTTTAATGTGGTAGGAATAAATTTTGATCAAATTATTCGATATAAATAATCACATGTGTAACAGACCGACCCTAGTTACCCTCAAAACTAGCATATGAAGTATTCGGTCACATACCTCAAGGGCGATCCCAATCCCCAAGGGCTAGTGACAATCACCCAGGCATTAAACAACAAACCAAAGGGAACGATTTCCCCTATCATAAATAGACACATAGCTTATATGTACATAGAGAAGGAAGGAACAACAGAAAACTAATAAATTAATGTTATAAAAGTAGGAAGATACTGTAAAGAAAAAAACAATAAAAGTATCCAAAATATCCAATAGACAATTCAAACATCATAGTACCCAAACCAAATAGATACTTCATGTGATAGTGTGGAGGAAGTCCAACCATCTCACCACCAACTACCCATATCATTTGACATGAATCCTCAACACCTCACTATAGTGCCTTTCATTTCCCTACTTTGGAAGATATACAAATTTCAATTCACCCTTGAATTGGTGCACAAGGTGTGACCTAATTGGATCAATAGGATAACACCCAAGTGTTACATAATAAATCTTTATATAACAATTCATGCATTCTCATTTAAAAAAATATATGCCTTGATAAGTAGTGAATCCATTTTATAGAAAACATGGTAAAAATTTAAAATTTTCACAGTTCTAATCAAAATTAAGTATAAAAATTTGAAATAAAATTTTCCATATCATCCTTCACAACTATCAATATACATATCAAAGAAAAAATAGTAAAAATCCAAGCAGTAAAAAACCACAGTAGTTGTATTGGTATCCCAACACCAAGTAATAAAATAAGTCAGGCTAATAGACTACTTGTACCATGATAAATCATGTTCACAACTTGGTTCCTATAACCCAAGACTAGGAAAGGGAGGAATAAACCATGATTAAACCCCCCAACTAAGTCAATATCAGCTCCTAGAATAATAAGACTAGGAAATACAAGAAATCTCTAGGTGAAAACCTCCTGATTAGAAAAAACAATAGAATATTGCCTCAAGATAAACCATCTAACTACGTACCCAAGGTGACCGATGTTTTCATTGTCACAATACATTCCATTTCTTTAAAAATTATTTCAAAACTATTTCATGAACTTATTTCAATTATTTTAAAGTACCCATTTTTTCCATTTATCAACTAATAATTAAAACCCATTTTTTGCGGTTTTTTTCAAAATACCAAAAAAACAAGATAATTCCAAGCATAAATGAGTTTATATTGTAGGAATAATAAGGATCAACAACATATGATAGATATTTAACAACCTACCTCAAAACTCGGGTCACATGCTCCCACAATGGGATCCAATAAAAGTGGGAATCCAATGATATCTATGAAGAACCTAGAATCCAATCCATATCTCAAGATATATTCAATTAGGAAAAAGTAGTTGTTTGAATGGAGGAAACCCATATACATTAAGAACATAAACCTACTATAGCACAACCAACAATGGAGTGACCTCCATAATGGGATTGTACTACAGATCTGGAAGAAGGAATGAGTAAACATGAATTTAGACTAATGAATAAAATAATTCAACTAAAGGTCTCTACCCTAATAAATGGAAATGAATAAGAATAAAGGTCACTCACCTAGAGAGACACACCACAATGGTAATAGAGATTAAATTCCAAATACATCTATGTTGAAGGAATAGAGTCTCCCAAAATTGTCGGGGTTGAAACTTCAATCAAGATAAAGGGTGAACAAGAAGCCAAATGGGCATTAAAATACAGAAATAGGACCCTAAAAACCATTTATTGGGAAATTAAATGATGTCAAATACCATCTCATGTTGTGAAATCCATGATTTCTAAAAATACAAAATAAACTTATTACCTTAGATTGAAATTTGTTCTGAAATTAAATTATGACTTTAAAAAACTCATCACATCATGTAACCTTTCACAATGTTAATCCTTTTCATGGTATGCACCAAGAATCCATTAAATTGCATGTATTACAGTTTTATGGAATGAAAGTATCCTACAGCCTGTATAAAATCCAAAAAATAAAACCAAAATACTCAATGTCAAAAAAAAAACTCAAATACAAGGAAAAATATACCAGGTCAAGGTAAAAAGATGTTAGAAACTCCCCACCATAAATATTTTTCTTCCCTAAGAAGTCATGTGGAATATATAACCCCTCGAATAATATCAGGCCACTCCTCCCACATAAATTAATTTTTCCCCAAGTTTCATGATAATATGATATGTGTTTCCATAAAAAACTGAACAATAGAACTGTCTTACCAAGCAAGACATTCACTAGAGAGTCAACGATCTCAACAAGTTTCTCTAGAATAGAAAAATCTGGCTCTAACTCAATTTATTCCCAACTCAGAACATGATTAGGATCAGAGTGGTATTTCTTAAGCTATGACATGTTGAAGATATCGTGAATACCTAACAACTATACCAACAATACTATTCAAAATGCAACCTTCCTAGGTATCTTAGTGAACTCAAATTGTTCAAAAAATATCAGAGCCAACTTTCCCTATTTTCCAAGATGACAGTGACCCAATTAAGGAGTAATAATCATGAAAACCCAGTCACCAATGGAAAACTTTGAAGTAAGATTCTGACGATCTGCATATGATTTCTGTAAACTATGGGATGTAGCTAGACATCAATATACATCATGAGTAATCCTTTACATCTCCTGAACGAAACACAATCTAACTAAATTCTGTTTTCCCACATCAGTCATGAAAGGAGATGATATCCACTGCAGACTATAATACTCCACAAAGGGATCCATTCTAATAGATGATAGATAACTTTTTTTTTAAACATAAAAAGTTTGAAATGGCTATCCCATGATCCACCAAAATTCATGACACAAGAATGAAGCATATCATATAGGATATGAGTCACTCACTCTATCTGACCATCTATTTGTGGATGGTAATCAATTCTCAACATGACCTGAGTTACCATCACCTCTATTTGATGTCACTTAAACCTCATGTTAAAATTTGGAACCATATAAAAAATGACAGGATTCCCATGTAACCTCCTAATATCCTTCACATATATCTTACCTAGATCATCAACGTTATTAGTATCCTTGATTAAAATAAAATGAGTAGTCTTCATCATACAATCCAAAATACCTAGACAACATTATTCCCTTGTCGATTCCATGGTAATCCAACAAAAAATCCCTGGATTGTTCAACCCATTTAATGAAATGCACCAAAATAGGTTTCCAGAAACAAGATGGTTTCAAGTACACCTCCTTTATATGTAGGCATGTGTAATATTGGGACACATAATCTATAATGTCACACTTTATACCAGGCCAGAAGAATTATCATCTCATGTCATAATACTTCTTTATAGCACCTGGATGAATGGTCCATGAAGAGCTGTGATGATTAAACATTACTAAACTCCTCACAGATGCTAGGTTGACAACCTTATTCCCAAAGTGGATCATACCATCTGAAGAGAGAGACCAACTTGAAATGGTCTCCCTAAGATAAATGTTTTCTTTAATTTTACTAAACTCATGATCTTATTGCAGAATCTCTAAATAGAATCCATGAGAGATGATAATAAATGAACACAGGTCATAACCAGACGTGAAACATCCTCCTAATAATATAGGTGAAACTGAGAGAAAATACCCAAAAGTATTCACTCCTCCTTCGATTCAAGAACATCATGTGAAAGTACATTCTAGCTAAGAGTGACTGTATCAATCATTCCCTTCCCTAGGGTTTAAGTGATATTGAATTCAAACATCTATTGTTATTCTTCCCATCTTCTGCATTTGAGATTTTTGAATTTCTAGAAAAGATATAACTCAAGATCTTATGATCAGAAATGTCCCTGAACCTTTCCTTATAAATAAAGGGCCACCAAAATTTAAGAATGTAAATAAATGTAGAATGATCTAGATCATGAGTTGGGTAATTCTTCAAATGTGTCCAAATATTAATACATCTTTATGCTACCACATGGTTGTCCTGTATAAGTATGCATCCCAAAAAATAACCAAAAGAGTCACAAAAACCCATGTACCCCTTACTAGGACTAGGTAAGATCAAAATAAGAGCCGATGTCAGAAGTCATTTTAGTTAATTGAAATAAGACTAACACTTCACATCCCATTTGAATTTCACTTAATTCCTTGAAATATTTGTTAAAGGTGATTCCAACATATAGAAATCCATAACAAACCATTGGTAGTATCCATAAAGAAAATGTAATCTCTATATCTCAAAGACATTCTGTGGTTCACTCCATGACAACTTAACCACCACCTTCCCATGATCAACTGATAAGCCATGTTCATAAATCTCACTCCTTAGGAACATCACTTATTGAATCTAGAAACTACATTTCAAAAATATTTCTATACAAAGGACAACTTCATAGAACATCAAGATCCAAAATCGGATGGTTATCAAGCTGACACTCAAAATTAAATATATTAGAATATTATCCAATAACTCTACCACAATGTTTTAAAGATATTGAAGGGATATTTGATTCATCAAATGCATAAAAACTGTTGGACAGTTAGTCAGACAAAAAGGCATCACAAGATATTAATTATGGAAACACCTTCTCCTAATTTTTTTTTTGGTATATCAAACTCCTCAACTCTGATATAATGATAACCAAATTGATGATCGATCATTAAAATACACTTTCCCCCTTTAACTGATCATGATAAGCATCCACACAAGGAGATGTCTTGACTGTTACTCGGTTCAACTTCTGATAGTCCATACATAACTTAAGTGAAGCATCTTCCATCTAGGAAAAGAGTACATGGGCTACCAGTGGTTAAACACTAGGCTGAATGAAACCTTTTTCCAACAGGTCATACAACTGAATTTTAAACTATATTAGCTGTACTAGTTCTATACAATAAGAATGTATCGATATAGAATGTGTACCTAGAACTATGTAAAATATAAACTCTACCTAACTCTCTAGAATAAGACAGTAGAATTTTTCAGGGAATACATCAAATATTTCCAGAACAACAAAAGAAAGATAGAAAATAGAAGAAAACATAATGGGATCAATTGTAACAGTAATATAAAAAATTTCTAATCTCTATGTGGGAAGGTTCTGCATTACCAATCCTTAGGTCCAACTCCCTCTAAAACATACAAGAGATCCATCGACATTGAGAAAATAATGAAGTCAATGATAACAATCATCCTCAGCATGATGATTGAAAAGATAATACATACCGATGATGATTTAAAAAGGACCCAGATCAAGACAAATTAAATCATATACCAACTCAGTATTAGATATTGATAGCGAACAATAATGAAACCTAAACCCCAACTCTAACATTTTACCATGAGGAGTATCTAACTCCATTACAGATAAAATAGGAACAATTTTAATTTTATTGAAATCATCAAAATGTGAAGATATAAATGCGTGGGAGGCACTAATGTTAAATAATGAAATTTCTATGAATGATGCAATAAAAATAAGACCTCTCACTATTGTCATACCAGCATCGACCTCAGCTTGGAACTCATTTAATGTGGGATATTTATTCACTCCTAAAGCATTTGGTAGGATCCCTTTTGTCCTTGAAGAATATAACTAACACATAGTATCCTTCAGAGCAGAAAAACCCTGATCACAACAAGGCATAGTCACAGTCTGACTGAAGTGATGAAAGTGACCAATTCATCTACAACTATTGTACGTCTTCACAGGAGTAGGACAAGAATGTATTGTATGTCCCATGTTTCAACAATGATATAAAGTCATTGAAACATTTATAGTTATAGATGATGGTGTAGAGGAGGCTCGTTACTAGGACCCACCTCCACCACTCCTACATTGATCTTTCCACTTCCCCTTCTTCCCATACATGCAACTGAAGCTACAACTGGATGGAAGAGAAGAGGTAGAAAATACAATCCTACCATCTATATTTATCTATTCAATAATAGATATATCTATTATATCTACATATGTATAAATCATTAACATAAATATATGTGATCTGATATCTGATCAGAAACCCTGCATGTACTTTAGAGCATTTAGATTTTTATTATTTACCATGGTCGGAGAAATAAATAAAATCTATAAAAATTAATTGTTGTACACCAATACAGAATTCTATTCCTGATTCAATCAGGAACTCTAGATTTTTTCTAGTATCAGTGACTCTATAATAAACATTAAGAATAATATGACTTCAAAATCCCTCCAATCCACATCTACATAACTATCTGACTAAACTATAGAATCTAACCATCACTTACCAAAAACATTGTGCCTAAATTCTACACACATCAACCTGATCTTCCTAAGTGTCCCTATAAATATAAATATTTTATCAATTATATCCCAAAATTACTCCACCTATTGAGGTTCATTCATTATTTTAATGGGTGGCAGCTTATAACACAAAAATTTCCATGATGGATGTCTCTCTCCAACAACTCCTAGTTGTAGTTCAAGAGGTACATTATGAACTCGTGGTATGTTTTTATCAAAGAAACAAACTTCCCATACTATATCCTTGATGTAATTCTGATCGATAAGCATATACCCTTGAGGTGCATCAGCTGCAGCATCATGAGGAACTTGTGGAAGACATCTCAAATGCATACTACTGCACACTGAAACTATAGAAAGATCAGAAAGATGAATAAATCTCAGTTCAAACCAGAAAACCCATAATAAGATATTGAGATTTAAAAACAAAAACTGACATAAGAGACGCATATACAATATTCTCATGGAATCATGAGTCTCTTTGAGAAATGATTTGTCCCAAAACTCATCGCAACATACATATCATGTCCTGAAAATCTTATCTCTTGTCTAAAAAACATCCCAAGATAAGGACTCTTGAGGACACACCTCTTATGATACAATTTTGTAATAGCCCAACCCAAGTTACCCTCAAAACTAAAACTTGAATCATTCTATCACATAACCAAAGGGTGTTCTATATCCACACGGGATGGAACAATCACCTGGGCATTGAACAATATACCAATGGGAACTATTTTTTCCTACTTGAACAAACACAATGAATATATGTACATGGAGAAGGAATAAATATGAGAAATCAAATAAATATATTCCATAATTTTAATACCTTAGTGAAAAAACAGCTAAAAAATATGAAACAATCTATAAGAGTCAAGTCCAACAGCAAATGACCAAAACCAAACTGTTACTCCATTTATATTATGGACGAACTCCCACCATCTCACCACCAGCTACCCTGCATAGCTAACATGAAACCTCACCACCTCACTATAGTGCATTACCTTTCCCTACATTGGAAGTCATAAAAATGTATATTTACCACCGAAGGAGTTCATAGGTTGTGAGGTAATAGTTTCAATATGATCCCACCAAAGTGTTCCATAATATGTCTCTACATAAAAATTCTTGTATACTCATTTAAAATAACACGTGGAATGATAAGCAGTGAAGCAATTTTATGGAAATCATGGTTAAAATATTCCTTTTTCTTAGTTCTAAAAAAATAAGGTATATCAATTTTAAAAAACATTTTAAATTTCATTTTTTCATATGCAACAATAAGAATATCAAGGATAAAATTGTATAAATCCAAGCAACAAAAACTAACAGTGAAAACATAGGTATCACAACACCTATGAATAATACAGGTCTAGAGAATATACCATGCATACCAAAATCAATCACGATCAGAATTAGGTTCCTAAAACACAATCCTAATAAGTAGAGGAATACCCCAAGAGTAAACCCCTACCAATATCAATATCAGTACCTTAGAACAACAATCCTAGGAAACATAAGACATCCCTCAAAGAAAACCTCCCAATAAAAAAATAGGCATACCCTAAAGATAACCCTTCCACATAAGTATTAAAGGTAAACCATATTATTGTATCCACAATTAATTCCAATGGTTTTAAAACCAATTCAAAATTATTTCAAAAAACAATTTTAATGATTTAAAGAATCGCCTTTTATTTACATCTATCAATAAAAAGGGATAAAATATTTTTCTATAAAAACTCTTTTTAACACAAACAAGAAAATAATGCCAATTACATGTATATACTTGTTAATAAATTATGTAAAAAAATGTTCATCAACATAGGAAATAGGCAAAACCACCTAACACAGAACTTGAGACCCACATGCCCGTAATGGGATTCACCAACAATGAAAACCCAAGGACATCTACAATGTCTATAGAATCCAATCTGAATCTCAAGATAGATTCATTTTAAAAAATTGGGTTGGTGGAATGGAGGAGACCCACGTACCTCATGAACGTACACCGAACATAGCATAACCAACAAAGTGACTTCTTTCTGAACGAGATCACCCAATAAAAAAGGAAGAAGGAAAAAAGAGACACCAACTGAGACCAATGAATCTGATAACACAACTCAAGGAATCTGCCAAGATCAATGTAATAAAATAATGAGATAGTTAACTCATCTACATAGACTCACTACAACCACAATAATGATAAAAAGAGTTTATAGGGAAGGAAAAAAGTCTCCCAAAATAGTTAGAGAAGAACCATTGGTCAAGAGAAAGGGAGAATCGATAACCAAATGGGAACCCAAAACCTCAAAGATTCCCTAAAAATCCATTTGTAGGAAATTACACGATGTGTAATACAATTACACATCTTGAAATCCACAATGTCAAAATATACTGAAATCCCCATTGCCTAAAATTAAAATCTGGTCTTAAATTTACTCATGATGTGAAAAAACTTATCACATTGCATAACCTTTCAAAGTGTGAATCCATTTCATAGAATTAACCCAAAAACCACTATACGACATGTAAACTAGTTACATGATGTGATGTACTCTTACATCCTAAAAAAATTCATATTTGAAACAACTAGAATTCCATGCCCAAAAAAAGAACTTGGATTGAGTAGAAAACATACAAGACTAAGGTATAGAGATTTTACAACATGATCTTGAAACATTACCACAGATATTCAAACTCATAAAATATTCACATGGAATATCAATGAAAAATATTCATAATCATTGAATAAATAATGACTAACATTTTAAACATACAATCAAGGCCTCTACGAGGGTTTGAAACTGTAACGACATCATGCTAGGACATAACATATCAATAGGAAAGGCCACAACCAAATACCCAAGATAATTTATCTCATAATAACTACCAATGAATTGAGGGGATATGTAATTCTAGTCCCCACAAATCACATCATAAGTATAATGCATTCAAAATATGAAATGAGTGATTCATATTCAATATAAACATTCTTATTGAAAAACTATCATTATAAATGTTAATACATATTCCAACCAATAAACATATTCATAAAACATATAGAATAATACAGTGAATGGTAACAAAATTTGATATCCCTTGTTCAACTAATCATAAAACATATATAAAAATAATAAAGATAGTATTAATAAAATGTATCCCTAGTGTATCATAAGTACAATAGTGGTTTGATGTTGCTGATGAATATAAATACCATAGAAATATCATTAAATCATTTTTGTGGAAAATAATCTTTTATTATTATGGAGTTTTTAGAAATAAAATATCAAAAATTATGTTGAAACTAATTTATTTTAAATTAAAAATCAAAAACTTGTAAAATAATTTTTAAAATAGTTAGTGTTCATGTAGGTGAATATTTCATTCATTCTCCAAACATTAAAACAATGAGTACTTCACAATCTCGGTTAAAGCTTAATTGGACTTGTTTTGAAAAAAGAAATGATAATTATTTTTAAAATATTTTTTAAATTTTAAATAAGGTTTAAATAACTTTAATTATCCACATCAAAAAAATATTAAAATATTTATTGATTTTTTTTTCTAAAACATGGATTTTGATTAAAATTGATTTTTAATTGTATAAATAAAGTCATATTTTCTTTAAAAAAACATTATCAATCATTTTAAAAACCAAAGAGTGTAAAATGGTACTATTACATGAAAACTATCATTAAAAACCATATAATAATAAAATATATTTATTTTAATACACATATTTAAAAAATTCCCAATGTCGGATGTAAACAAATACAACCTTGAATAATGATGAGATTATAAAATAAATTGTTACCACTTTGTTAAATTTTGAATCATACGACCCATGAAAAAAAAGTCAAATGAAACTCTAAATACCATTAATTTAAATATATTAATTATATTAAATATAATAATGGGTATTATATACACTAAACAATTTAATAAGTGATGACTATAGTGTATATCTCGTGGGAGTAAACGTGAAGTGATAAACCCTTAACACTTGTATGACTTCATTTATATGTGTTTAAACCTCCTCTATAATAAATTTAAGTATATTAAAAATTAATTAAATAACCTTAATAATATATCTCATTCAATATATGTCTTACTTATAGTCTTTTATCAATTTTTTAATAGTAATTCATTGTGAAAATTACTTTTTTGAGTGATAATTGCTCCATTTTTCATGTTTGTTTTGGTGCGATAATTTTGGTCCATTTATTTTCATTATGGTAAAATAAAATACATAATTTTAAAAATTATTTAAATATAATATATATTAATTATATATTTATTTATTGTAATCTATAAAATTTATGTATAAGAAATGGATTACAATGTTCATAGAGAAGATAAGTCGAACGTACACATGAAAACTCTTTCCATTTATCTCGATAGATGAAACGAAAGAAAAATAAATATTAATTAATATTTAATGGATAATTATATATATATATATATATCTTTTTTATTTTTAAAATCCATCCTTATTATAATCCTTTCAAAAATTAAAAGAAAACAATTTGACATCACTATGTGGAGGTGGTAGTCCACCTGTACAGACATGCGACATTACTATTTTAAAATAGATTTGAAGGTAAGAAGTTATATATTATAATATATTTTGAAAATTATTTTGATATCATAAATATCACATAAATTCAATAACTTTTATCATTACCATATTTCATGTAACATGTAAGCAAAAAATGAATCACATCACTTTGTGAGGGAGTAGTGCGTCGTACACACGAGCAATGATTTCATATCCTTGAAAGAATGTAAATTAATGAGGTATACGTGATATTATTATTATATATGTATAATAATATCATAAATATCATATAATTTTGTTAATAACATAATCAAATATATACTTTAATGGTGGTGATATAAAACACACTACATCGGTTCGTAAGGGGGTAATATGCCAGTCACATGATCAATGGTTTCTTTTTCCATTTGACGGATGTAGAGTTGTAAATAGGTAATTACATAAACATAATAACATTTCAGTAAAAAATAGAATCATGTGAAATGTTTTTGGTAATATTTTAAAAATATAATTATTTTGAATATTAATTAAAAAAGAACATAGTTTAAAACATTACCTATTCTTCGTGAAACCACTTCCAGTCTATCCAAAAGCCTTCCTGGATAAGATTTATGATCTAAAAAATGAATATAGTATTTTGGGATGAATTTATGTATGTATTTTCCTATCCAATGGGATTTGGTAGTGTGAAGTTGGGAGGATAGCGGGTGACCTTTTATAAGTGGGGGAGATGGCATGCTTGGTGTTTTTGAAAAGAATCGATTAAAACCACAGTCTTATCACTAATAAAGCTACAAAATTGTTATATTATCAAACCATATAGATTATAGGGTTGATATCTGGCCATCCAATGGGTTTTTCAGTTTCTTGGTCATTTTAAAACGAATATTTTTAGTTTAAGCCTATGTAAACCAATTTTTAACATAATCACGATAATTAATTTTAATATTTTTTCAATTCATAATAGTTAAAAATTAATTTGACAGTATTATATAATAATATTATTTTTATTCCAAATATGTAGTCCATTACTTGAAATACAATTAACATATGTGGTATAATCTAATTCAAAATTATACCCACAGACGTTTTAAAAAAGTGGGATTCAAAAGAAAAAATTCTCAAAAGTATAGAATGTCATAATATCAAAATTTAATTTTAAATTTATTCCAATGACAATAATTAGTTAAATTGTAATATAATTGAACTAAATTTACTTTAAAACTAATTTGAAATATAATTTAACTCTATAAATAATGTAAATGAGAATTTTGGTTTTAATTAAAATCATCATTTTCCATTAACTAAAAAAAATACTCTTTACAGAAAATTATAAAATATTCACAAAATGATAATTTTGAAATTTACATTTAAAAAATAAAAGAAATTTTCCAAAATTTTAAAAAACTGATTTTAAATTAATCGAGGAAGGAATGAGTAATCAGCCATTCAGATGAACACTATTTTTATAAAACATATATTTCTCTTTCAAATGGTTGATATTTTATTTTATATAAATAGAAAACCATTTAATATATTTTATACATGGGTTAAACATATAATTTCATGAATATATTTATTCTTATTTATACCCTATGAATAAATGTATATGTTTTAATGGCGTTTTTTAATGAATAATATTTTAATAGAGTGTCAAGTTACGTTTTAACCCTGTGTTGCATGAATCACAAGATATAAAAGTAATTTAATTTATTTAAAAATAAATTTATTGTAAATTATAAGGGTGTTATATTTTATTATATGATTGGTTTTTCATGTCGTACTTTCATCAAACATGATGTTTCATTTTTCAAATCACGAGGCGTTACAATAACAATGTCCAAGACAATTGATTAGGTAGAATGTTGATATTTTTTGGAAACACGTGATAAAGAGAACACTACACTTAATATGTGATCAATATTGATATAATTATGATAAATAGATGTTTAGGGGATTATATTGTTGAAAATGATTTTTTTCAGTTATTTTATGGTTTAGGTTATCTTTTCTAGAGTTAAGTGTATATTTGGATTTTTAGAATACAATCAACAACCGGATATTTTATTTTTGAAAGCACATTCTTTTTTATTAAGGTTTTATGGTGTTCAAGATATTCACATATTTGGAATCCAACATTAAGAGCCATTATATATTATCGAGGGAATATAATTTTTATTTAGTAACCTTCATTCAAAATTTTATCTTTCATATTTTGGATTATATTTATGTTTAACTATTTATATAATTCAGGAACTTGAATTTTGAGAATTATTGGATAACTTTTGCTTATCATTTTGGTCATGGAAAATATCTAGGGACAAGTGGAATGAATTTTTATTCCTTTATTAAGCTAATTATCTATCAAAATCTAATATTAGTACTTAATGAATAAAAAATTAGTTTGGATATTAAATTCCTGGAGTATGAAATGAAGTTGGAATTGCTAAATTAATAACCAAAGTATGAAAATTTTAAGTATATTCTTAGCTGTTCTCAATCATAAAGGCAATAGAATCCCTCAAATTTTGGAAAAAAACCTAGAGAATTTTTTTAATATTATTTCTTTAATTTATGTAGAATAAAGTATATTCTTAATAAAAAATGATTTATAGTTTTTTGGTTTTTATATTTATCATGACTATGTTGACTATCACTGACTATTAGTCTTTTTATGTTTGCATACTTCTCTATGTCCTTTATTTCATTTCCAACCAATTTCCTTGTACTTGGAAACCTAGTAATGTGTTATTATTGATAGACATAATACTTCCCTTTCACACTTATAAAGATGAATTTTTATTAAACCCTTTTATGATTATAGTTTCCAACAATGGTATGTTCAGATGTCAAAACCTTTATTAATAAGATTAAGAGTAAATTATGAGGACAAAATTTATTTAAGTTGGTAAAATGTAAAACAAAAATATTTTAAAAGTGGAATATTATGTTAGGTAGTATGTATGAAAAGATAACACCAATAATAGAATATAATGAAACATCTAAAGACTTTCTGAAATATTTCCTTTAAAATAAATTTAATCTCTTTGATTGCTTACAATGGACACAACACCAGGTCTGAACGAAACACTATACTCTTTTACGAAATTATTTACAAAGATAAATTATATTATAAATTGTATTTAAAAAAATTTATTTAAATTATATTAATTTTTATCTAATTTATATCATTTCCATAAATTTCATATTGAATTTTTAAATTAATATATTCTATACTTAATAAAAAAAATGTCTCTGGAAATCTGTTCTTTCATCACATGTGAAAATTAATAACTAAATGCATTTTTTCAAATATATTAATTAAATTTGGGAAAATATATTCTATATATTTGAAAAATAGTAATTTATATTATCTAATAAGTTCATCTTAATTTTTAACCTTAATTAAATTTGAAAATAGTTAAAATTTGTTAGAGTGGTTAATGTAATGATAGATTTATAAGGGTTTAAACTTTAAATATAATGATTAAAAATGTCCTAAAAATTGTCCAAAACTCATTTAATGGATAAAATTAAACCCTAAAATCTATAATTATAGTTAATTACTAATTTTTTATACTTTTGGAGTGATATAAACGTGGTTATCACTTTAACCATTCGGAAAATCAATGAGTGTCCTACCCACACTCTAATAGGTGACCCCATATCCACCCCAATTCACACATCCATAACCCTTTGGGTTTTCCATGAACTGAAAAAGTTTGTTACTTAATTCAATCCACACATCCTATAGTACATAATTTGATTATAATTATCTCATATGAATTCATTATGTATAAAACTAAATAGGCTCTATTAAGAAGATAAAAAATTATTAAACATGTGTATTTTTTATTTATTTTTTCACCTCCATAAAACATTATTAACTATTATAATATAATAAAATTTTTATTTGATATATAATAATATGTTATTATTTTAATTTCATAACCTAGATCCATATCCACTTTGACCAAATGAGAAATGCATCTATTGATCATTTGTATGACGGACTACCGCCTCACGAACTGATGTAATTCATTTTCCCTCCCCACCATTAAAAGATGGATAAAATTATATCTTTAATATATTCATATGATATTTATGAAATTATTATAATTATAAAATTATTATTTCACATATATATTCTTATTTTCCATTTCATGGGTGATACATTAACGTCACTTGCGTGTACGACAAATGATTACCTCACAAAGCGATGTGATTTGTTTTTCAGTTACTCTTTACATAAAAGGTAGTAAGATTAATATTAATTAATATATTTCAAAATTATTATCTAAAAATAATTATGTAAAAAAATATCACATATAACTTCTTACATTCCAATCTATAGGATAACAATAATCTCACTTATGCATACGTGTGGATTACTCCTTCCACAGAGCGATGTGAGATGTTTTCCATTTTATTATTATATGAATGGTAATAAGGATGTATTTTATTAATAAAAATTATATATATGACTTATAAATGATTATTTAAAAATTTATTAATATTTATTTTCCTTTCATTGTATCTTTCATGAAAAATGGTCGGATTGCTAATACATATGTACGACCTGCCGTCTCCATGAATGGTGTAATCCATTTTCGATATCTAACTTTAATAAATTACTATAAATAAATATATAATGAATTTATATGATATTTATATATTTTTTAAACTTATTTATATGATTTATCAATGATCAAATTAAAAGGAAAAAAATATTGAACTAAAACTTACATAAAAAATGAAGCAATTATCATCAGAAGAATTGATTTTAACAAATTGTTAATAAATGGATGATAAAATACTACAGGTAAAACATAAATGTTATGATATATATTAATATTTTCCTATAATATATGTATAATAAACCTATATTTATTATACTGTAGTTTCAAACACATACAATGGAAGTCGTACCTAAGGTAAGTGCTTTATTGTCTCACATTTACTTTGGTGATAAATATAATATATTAACCACTTATTCCTTTGTGTGGTGTATATAACTCCCATTTTTCTATGATATATCTTGAATATATTTTTGTTCAAGGTATGTTTAATTTCATTTAGTTTTATTTATTTTACTGGGATTATGATTTAAAAGTTACAAATATCATAAGTGTTTATTTAACAAATCACATCATTATTTGTTATTGTTTTTGATTTACTCTACCATTTGGAATGTTAAAATATATTTTTATCATAAAACCAATATATTTTCTTATAACATGGTAATTAATGAACATTTTAATTTAGTAGTTCTATTTTTTACTCTGTTTTTTACATAAATTGATCGAAAAAATGATTTTATGAAAATTTTACATTATTATTCTCTTTGGTAAAAATTATTTTTATTCCAAATCCAAATTTTCATTAAATGTTTTACAAATGTTTTTAAAATTATATTAATTAGTTATTTATGAACGTTTCTCTATTATTTTATGTATACAAATTTTTTTGACATAATTATTCACGTCGTTTTCCAAACAAGGCTTGTTTGGGTTTTATTGGTAATGTGGAAGGAATAATTGTTTTAATATATACAGCATGAGTGGAATTTTACACCATCATGAATACTCTATCTTTTAATGATAAATTTTTAAATTTAAAAATTTATTTTAAAATATATATATTCATTTTTCGTCACTTTCAATTTTTAGTGGTAATTTTCAAAATACAATGGTTATATTCCTCAAGATTGTTTTTTGGATCTTTTTATTGTATTTATTTTTATCCATGAAATAAAACCATTATTTTAAATATGATCTAATGGGAATATTTTATAATGATTTCATTTTTATTATTTCTTTGTATGTTTGATGGTATGTTTGACATAGGATGTATAGTTTAATTATAATTCAACAAATTACTATAGATTGTTTATGATTATGTTTTTATTTATTGGGGGTAAGTATTAACATTTCATATGTTATTTTATCAATATGGATGATTAGGTGGATTATGGTTTTAACAACATGAACTTTAATTAATGAAAATTATTTTTGATATAATTAAATTACTTATTATGAAAAATTGTTATATAAAACTTATGAAATTCCTTGGTTTTAAGTTTTTGGATTTTAAAATACCATTATGATTTGTTATCTTTGCTAATATATCCACTGAACAGTGATCACATGATTATTATAAATATAGGGATTTAACCAATCCAATTTACATAGAAAAGGAATAAATTACCTCATACAGTAGAATTTCTCCATACAAACCCCATTTGTCAGAGCTCAAAAAGAATGTAGCATCACTAGGATTCCCTCTTAACCAATCCCAAGTTGAGCTTCATGATGCTAATCTTAAACAGAACTACATATGGGATAATTCAAAGCTGATAGAGATTATCACCCAAGCGATGTTATTCGAGCCACCCCAAGAGTCTGTTACCATTTCACATCTTACCCTTTGGTCATATGCGGGTGTTATAAGGGGTTATGTAACAACACCCTAGAATTATGATTATTCCCATTATTTTTTATAGAACATAGAATATTAATTCATTTTATTATTGTTACTTTGTTAATTGTTTTTTAAAAAAAATAGTATTTTTAGTTAATATTCAATTAATAAATCTATTTTGATTAATTAAAGGGATCTTTAAATTAAATAATATTTTAATAAAATATTTTTACTAAATTACTTTTTTATATATAATTGGTCATATAATTTTTATAAATACAATTTTAATTTTTATTATTGTTTGAATGCTGCTTTTTTCAAAACCCAGGAATTTTAAATAAATGTTGGTTTTTATTTTAAAATTAAGAAATTAAAAGATTTATAAAATTATATAGATTAAATAAGTATTATTTTTTAAATCTAGATGCTGAAATTATCCAATAGTGATTTTTTTATAATTTTCTTAGACAATCGAACTTTTGGGTAAATACTTAAAATCCATTTAACTATATAATATGTTTTCTTACATTATAATTACCCAATAGTGATGTAATAAAATAAAATAAAAGAGGGTTTTGGACAATATATGTTTTAACCTTAAAATAATGTGATTTTACATTGGTTTGATTAATTTTATGATGCCTTAGTATACCCTCAAAGACATATAAAATATTTTAACCTTTTAAAATGTTTTCCTTGAGAGTGTGATTCACCTCCACATAAGCAAGCCTAATATTTTAATATGTTTTTCCATTATCCTTATAAAATATTTTATCCCCTATACATTAGAAAAAACCATAGGAAAAAACCATTGGATGGTTTGGGTTTTTGAGTAGTTTAAAGTGTGGTGTCCAAAACCTAAATTATAAAGAATTCCCTCTCCATTCCAAAATAAACCCACTCAATCTCCCATTCCTCTTCACTCAAACCATTTCGACCTCAACAAACCCCTTACCTCCTATCTCTATTATCCTACCAAGGCACTCTAATCTTCCCAGACCCCTATGAAGCCTCTCCCAAGCCTTTGGGATCACACATCCCAGTAATGGATTACTTCATTTCCAATTTTTATCCAAATTTAATTATGTTGGTATGACCTTTTATTTTCAATTAAAAAATATTGGGGTTTAATTTCAAACCTCCCCTATTTGTCCCTCATTATTTTGGATTAATTATAGACATATTTATCTCATTATTCTCTCCCATGTACAACCGTTACCATAACAAAATTTTATAAGAGTTATTCCCTTTTTATTTTTTTCAATCTTCTTTATTATGTAACACCTTTTATTTACAAATTCCTTATGTTGGGACATGTATATAATTTACCACCATACTATCCATTAAATTTATATATGATGAAATACTGATTTCCCTCTCATCAACCATTTTTATAAATTTTTATGTCACACCATTATGCTGCCGAAATTGCACCACAATTTTCCATGCCAAAATCATTTTGTAGTGAATAACATTCCCATTTATCTATCAAGGGTATTATAAATTACTAACATTTATGTGTTGATTAATGAATTATATTTAGGTATTCCACATATCATATTCATTGAATAAATTATGTTGTTCGATAAATCCATGTTGTATGATCCATGTGGCACACTTATGCATGGAATGAAATGTTTATAAAGGGTGCACCCTAATAGCGCTCCACTGCATTGGGTAAAGATTAGTATTATGATACATCAAGTGAGATGAGGGATTAATCATTAAAATTCAAGTGAAATTATGGTTTAATCATGATTTATGTAAAATGATCCTCTGCTCATACTAATATCATGTAAATTTTTGTTTCCATATTTCTATGTTATGGTAATCATGATTTATCATTTCTTTATGTTCATGTTTCTCTTGATCTCCATTGATATGCCTATTTCCTAAAATTTACTATATTATTCATGTTATTACTTATTTTCTCCCATACTAGGCTTTATATATCACCATTCACTTATGAATTTCATCAAGTTATCCCATGAAATTCTAAGTATGTTGGAAAATTGTGGTCAAGTAAAATAATTTTTCTATAAGATGTTATGTTTTAAGTTCTAAGTTTTTATGTAATATTCCTAATTTCCCAAGACACTATAAATATCAATCATCAGAGTCATATTAAGTTCATGTTTATGTAATAAATAATGTTTATTTATATAATAAAGATCATGGTTTTTATAGTTAGTATCAGAGGATAGGTTTAGTTATTTTTGGGATTAGGATTAGGAAACCCTAGAAAAATCCTTAGGGATCAGACTAAGTATAATAACGACATCCCTAAATTTTGGTGAGTATTGATTAAGTGGTTCACCATGAAAATACATCCCTGTGTATATATGAACATATAGAGGTGGCTCTGGTACATATGTATTTAGGGGTTAAACCTAAAAACACCAGTTCGAGCTAGACTCGAATGGGAACTGGTTCATAATAACGGGCCTTGTGCACTCTTGATTATGACACTATAGGGGGATACACATTGGAAAATTCATAATATTAGTATGATCCATTATTATGGGAATTAAAAAAATCCCTTAAGAATATATGTTGGTAAGTATATCACGAATAACATAGATAAGTTAAGGAAATAAATATATTTAATAAGTTATCAATTTTTTCATTGGATTCTCATTTATGTGTTACCCATAAATTTCATTTTGTTCCAGCAAATGGCTGGTAATAGGAGGAATCATGCTAAAAACCGATGTGATGTTCAATGTGATGCCTCTTCTAACTAGATTTCCGATTTGATGAGAGCACAAATTGAAAACTTTTTCATGAGACTCTCTTAGTTAACTAAATATTTGAATAAAAACATGGGTAAAGTGGAACGTTCACCCCCCCCCAAGAAGAACAAATTGTAATCGAGAACTTCATCAGACAAAGGCCTCATAATTTTAATGGATCACTTGCTCCCTCTATAAATAAAAAATGGATCAACTATATTGAGAATATATTCTTCATCCTTATTTGTTCTGAACAGGTGAAGTTACTTCGGTATTCTTAACATATGGATGGTGAAGGTGATCAATGGTGCACATTGATCCAAAATATGAAGCCTGAAGAAGAGATCCAGGTATTGGAATGGAAGGATTTCCATAAAATTTTTTTTGATAAATATTTTCCTCAAACCCTCTAAAATAAAATGGAAATGTAATTCCATTCCCTCAAATAAAAAGATGACTAATCCATCAGATCATACGAGGAATACTTCACAAGGTTTTCAAAATATGCCTCTGGCTTTGTCATTACCCTGAATGAAAGGTTGTCCGCTTATTTGGTGGGATAAAATGTAAAGACCATTAAATTCAAGGGAAATTTGTTCTTAATTTTCTTTGGAATTTTACAAGAGTGCGGTTTCTGACGGCACCTGATTCCGAGGCCCGGAGTGCCCAGAATCAATTTCTGAAGTTTGGCTCGGGTACATTCAGTGAACGAACGAGCGAGAATTTCTAACTTTTGAACCGGTGCCCAGAATCGAATTCTGAGGGCACTGATGAACTCACAACGCCAATATTCTCTTAAGGAGACCTTTTCCGAGGTTGCGTTTTATGCGGGTTGAGAGTTAGTTTTTGGGAATTTATAATGAAGTTAAATAAAATGTGGAAACACATTTTATTTTTTATCCAAGTTGGTTATAACCTCCCAAAGGGAGTTAGGGGTGGGACCCACATCCACTTAACCTCCCTTGAGAGGATTAACTGTGGTGGGGCCCACACGAACCCTAACACTTCATCTTCCCTTTAAACTCCCTATAAATCCTCTTTAATTAATCTTGACAACTTGGGTTATTTATTGAGTTGAGTTGTTTTAATTTCAAACTTTTTAAATTCAAGTTGTTTAATTGTGTAAATAAAATAAGCTTTAAGCTTATTTTATTGTGGTTGGAATCCTTTGCCACCTTGAGAGGATTTAGGAAATTCTCTCCATCTTCTTCAACCTTGACGAAGAACACTCAAGCTCCGACGAAGAACGCTGCTTCTCTTCTTCGTAGCTGGTGTGTTTCCGAAGATCGACGACGCCGCATCTTCGATCTTCTTACGGTGTCAACGAAAGGAGACACCGTTTCTTCCCTGGACTTCCTCCGTCAGCTTATGAAGCTTCTCCAGCGACGTACCTCTTCGGACGCACCTCGACGTCAATGGAAATGACGTTCGGTTTCCGCGACACCCGACCTCCGCGACGCTTGTCTTCCGCGGCTTGTTGACGTGCTCCGCACTTGAAACCGAGGTAGGGGTTTATTTTATTCCTTTGTTCATGATTTATACCCGTGATTATTTCTTCGTGAAATTTTTCCAATTGTTAGCGAATAACGCGAGGGGGCTGGACCGCACGAACACGGCAGACCCTCCTCCTTTTTCATGTTGATTCTGTTGTGGATTGAAAACGGGTGTGGCGCGGTGCCGTCGCACCACGCAGGATCATACGGCAAGAAACGCGCGGCGCCGTCGCGCCGCGTCGTAAAATAATGCAAGGACGTGACGCCGTCGCGCCGCGTCGAAGAAAGTTAGAGACACCGCAGCCGGAGCGGGGCCGCGGCGGAAGGGCGCGACGCCGTCACGCTATTCTAGAAAACGAAGGCCGCGGTCGGTTCCGGGCCGCAGCGGAATGAGAAGACCAGCGGCCAGCCGGGCCTCCAGTGTCGGAAGCCGGAAGGGGACCGGCCTTGCCGGTCCCATTGAGGAAGAACCGGCCGGCCAGGTCGGGCCGACCGGAAAGGAGGAAACCGGGGGAAATTAATTCCCCCGGCCAGCTAAAACGGCCCCCCATAATGGGGGGGGGGGGGGGGCGGTTTCATAAAGGGGGGCATGCGCCCCCCCCCCCCCCCCGTTTCAATCAGCTCGGCCTTCGGCCGAGTTGGCAGCGCGCCAAGCGCGCTCCCTTGCGCCGAACCGGCGCGCCCGGCCGGTCTGCCAGGACAGGCCGGGCCGGGCCGCCCCGGGCCGGGTCGACCATGTCCGGGGCGGGTCGACCTGGTTTGGGCCAACCGGGGGGTCTCGGGCCGGGACGGCCCGAGCCCGAAACCCCCGATACTGAGTGGTTTGGATTCAAATGCCCATAACTCGGGCTAAGGACCTCCAAAAAACAAATCGTCAGCGACGATGCGATCCTTGGATCGGTACGGTCGTTTCGGTATATCGCACTAAAGGTTTCGGATTACTTTGAGTTCGGCCGGGTTGGTTCGTACACGAAACCAACCGGGCCCTCGGAGCGGAAACGCTCATATCTTGAGCTTCGGACGTCCGATTGACGTGTCGTTAGCTTTGTTGAGTTCCTCTTAGTGAGACAGATCTTTTGGCATACTCCGCCTGAGGTTTGGACGTAGGTGGAGTACGGTCGGGTTGGTTTTGCCTTAAAAACCAACCGGGCCCTGGAACGAAAAAGCCAATAACTCTCAAATCGGGCGTCCGATTGACGTGCCGTCTGTTGCGTTGAGTTTCTGTTGACGATACGGAACTTTTGGATACATCAACTCTGGACTTTGTGACAGTTGATGTATCAGCCTCTCGGCTCGTGGAGCGGACCCTCCCGAACGAGCTTGCTGTGTGCGGGAACCCTAGAGCTGGCTGCGACTGCTACTGTGACTGCGACGACGACTGTGCAGAGATCCTCAGTGGATTCGATGATGACGACTACAACACTCAGCGATCCTGTGTGGATCAGTACTACCGATCCTGTGTGGGTCCGATCCTGTGTGGGTCTGCGCTCAGCGGTCCTGTGTGAACCAGCGCCTACAGATCCTGTGTCGGTCCGATCCTGTGTGGGTCTTTGCGGGGGTTAGTACCTATCGATCATTTGTGGGTCCGACGACTTAGATGGATCAGTGATCATCTCAATCGTCTACCGAAGAAGTATACCAGTGTGAGATGAATCATTTTGCTTACCTATGTGGATTGTGTTGTGCTATCCTGTGTGGATTTCGTTTTGCTTTCCTGTGTGGAATACATTTACTTTCATGTGTGGACTGAGTTGTACTTGGGATCGGAGGTTAGAGCGTATTGGAATGGATGACTTAGGTATATGTATGGGCATATACCTAAGCAGTGTCGTTTTTTACTTCGTGTTTGTATCTTTCTTTTGTAGTTTATCCTTTGTGGATTTTGGGAGACCTTCAGGGGTCTCGGGGTCCCTACTAAGTAGCTTATACTCACCCCTGCACGGGCTATGCCCGCACTATATTGTGTTGGTTGCAGACGATGGACAATGTTGATCGTGGATGAGGCTTGCAGAGAAGGACGGTACCTGGAGGTGGACCACTTGGCGGGACGTGCTCAGAGCGGACGGCGGGACCCGAGGAGTAGTGGAGCTATCTGTACCCACCCTTCAGGTGGGATTTCCAGTGGACATCTCGGTGTAGCGTCTTTTACTTTACATTTGTTGTTTTCCCTTTTGAGTTGTACTTTACTTTCAGTTTGGGTTTGTATACTGGCCCTTTTACTTTTCTGCACTTTAGTTGTACTCTGTTTTTACTTAGTGTTTACTTTTCCGCTTGTTTACTCTGTGGTGCTTGTTTAATTTTCAAAGGCAATGCCTTCCCTTTTTACCAGGATTTACGCCTTGGTTCTAGTCTCCAGCCCCTGGCCATTGGAAGGCGGGCTTGGGGTAGTCACGGAACGGGCCCCGAGGACGGGTCATGACAAATTGGTATCAGAGGAGTTCGGTTCTACCGCAAACTCTGATCTTTTCTATGTGAAGCAATAATGTTTAGCATATTGAGTGTGGTTATCTGTCTAGAGAGTCCAGTGTTGGTGTGGAGGACGACGTATCCGTACACCAGGACCCTGACTTCTGATTTCCGACTTAATGCATGAAAATATTGATTGCGTTTGTGTTTCAAAGTTTTCTTTGTGATTACTTTATATCAGCTCACTAGGTATACTGTTCTGACCGTGGAACACGTGATTCCTTTTCAGGATGGCCCCACGATGACAACAAGCTAGGGTTCCGAGAGTCGAGCGTGACGACAGCCCACCGAGTGATGAGGCCTCGGTGCAGGGCCCTTTGTCAGCAGTGGCACCGGCGGTAGCACTACCCGCCGAGCCACCGATACTTCCAGCACCAACCGCTGACAATGCACGTCGCCTCAGTGCACTGCATGAGTTTTAACGCCAGCGACCGCCTAGGTTTCGTGGGGAGACGGACCCCCAGGCAGCCGAGGACTGGCTACAGGCAGTCGTGAGAGTTTTCAGGATAGTGAGGACACCAGCAGACCTCATGGTGATCCTCGCTACGAGCCTACTGCACGCAGCAGCGGGCCGATGGTGGATATTGATTCTCCAGGTGCATGATGAAGCATCTCTACTTTGGACGGACTTTGAGATCCTCTTCCTATTAGAGTTTGTCCCAGCCACCCTCTGTGCGGTGTGCATTCAGGAGCTTCTTCAACTGCGGCAGGGCAGCATGACGGTTGCTCAGTACTCGGCGAGATTTACCTATCTCTCGTGCTACTCGACCAACATGGTACGGGACCCATTCTTCCAGGCCCAGACCGTTGAGCAAGGTTTCAGACACGAGATCAGGGCATCACTGATCTCCCTCAGCATTCCGACTCAGACAGGATTACTGGAGCGGGCCCTTTTGATCGAGAGATTTCTTGCTGAGTCTACACCAGCGCTGCGACCCACCGCAAGGTGGCACGTGGCATAGTCTTCTGCAGCAGGTAGTCAACGGATGACTCAAGGGTCAAGGCAGACTAGACCCTCAGGAAGATGACCTCAGGACACTGGTTCAGCAGTGCGGGGCACACAGCGCGTGGCCAGTCTTTCGAGAGGCAGACAATGCTACTCGTGCGGCGGGCAGGGCCACATGGCTCGTGACTGCCCGACCCGCCGTGCCGAGGAGCAGCAGACGGTTGAGGGACCACCAAGGAAGAGGCAGAAGGTCGACTGTGGCGGTCTGCAGGGAGGAGGCAGACGAGGCAGAGGATCTGGCCGAGCAGCAGGTGGTGGGCGACGCTTTGAGGCTTTACCACCACCACCACCAGGAGGTCCACCCCGACCGCAGGGAGCTGGCGGGCAGAGACAGGCACAGCTCCATGCAGCAGAGGCCTACGACCACGGCACGCCAGAGATGATTCGATGTACTATCTGTGTCTATTCCACCCTTGCTGCAGTACTTATAGACACAGGAGAAAGTCACTCTTTCATAGCCGCTGCCCTTGTTCGGAGCTCGGAGATTCCGACAGAGCCATTGGCTTGATCCTTACGGCTAGAGACTTCTACGGGAGCAGACTTGACGATTACGCAATGGTGCCGGTAGTGTGAGCTTACTCTAGGAGGTGAGAGCTTCAACTGGGATCTTCTTGTAGCAGCGTCGAGGCCTTACGACGTCATCTTGGGCATGGATTGGTTATCTATAGTCCATGCCCAGATTGACTGTTTTAGGCGCAAGGTGTGATGTGTACGCACCGACGGGAGCAGGTTCACCTTCACAGGCGAGAAGGGAGCCTTTGCAGCACAAGATGGACTTCCGCGGAGGAGAGGACATTCCATCACTCATCAGTTGGCTAGCCTCATCCTTGGAGCAGTAGATGTGCGGAGTCCTGGTTTTCCTGCAGTGGTGGATCAGTTTGAGGACGTTTTTCCCGACGACGTTCCAGGGCTACCCCCTCGTAGAGAGGTAGACTTTTATATTGACTTGTACCTCGGGACAGCCCCGATATAGACCCCAGCGTATCGGATGGCCCCCGCCAAGCTTTGAGAGTTACGGGTATAGTTGGAGGACTTGCAGGGCAAGGGGTTCATCCGACCCAGTGTTTCACCCTGGGCTTCCCCGATTTTGTTCGTCAAGAAGGCGGACGGGAGCTTGCGACTATGTGTTGACTATCGTCGCCTAAACCAGGTGACAGTGAGGAACAAGTATCTGCTACCGAGGATTAATGACCTCTTTGATCAGCTCAAGGGAGCACGATGGTTCTCGAAGATAGACCTCAGGCCAGGCTATCATCAGCTCAGAGTTAGAGACGAGGACGTGCAGAAGACGACCTTCAGATGTCGGTATGGCGACTATGAGTTCTTGGTTATGGCTTTCAGTGTAACCAATGCTCCAGCAGTGTTCATGGCCCTCATGAACAGGATCTTTCAGCCATACCTCGATCGGTTTGTCGTGGTCTTCATCGAAGACATTCTGATTTACTCGACGACTGAGGAGGAGCACGCCTACCACTTATGGGTTGTACTGGACACACTTTGAGAGAACCAGCTTTATGGTAAGCTCTCGAAGTGCCAGTTCTGGATACGTGATGTCCACTTCGTGGGACACGTCATCTCTGAGGCGGGAGTTGCAGTGGATCCTGCGAAGATCGAGGCAGTGTTAGCTTGGGAGCCACCCAGGAGCGTGACGAAGGTTCGGAGTTTCTTGGGACTAGCCGGATACTATTGGAGATTAGTGCCAGACTTCTTCAGAGTTGAAACACCACTCTCATCTTTGAAGAAGAAGGGGAAACCCTTCGTGTGGTCAGACAGATGCCAGCAGAGCTTCCAGGAGCTGAGACAGAGATTGACCAGCGCACCTATCTTGAGGTTACCTGAGGAGGGAGTAGGGTACGTAGTCTACTGCGATGCATCAGGGACTGGACTCGGTTGTGTCCTGATGCAGGAACGTGCAGTGATCGCCTATAGATCACGACAGTTGAGGCCGCATGAGCAGAATTACGCTACCCATGACCTGGAGTTAGCAGTAGTGGTCTTCGCTCTGAAGACATGGCGACACTATCTGATGGGTGAGCGCTTTACAGTCTTTTCTGATCATCAGAGTATCAGGTACATCTTCTCGCAGAAGGACTTGAACTTGAGACAACGGCGATGGCTCGAGTTCCTCCAGGACTATGACTTTGAGATAGTCTATACTCCTGGGAAGGGGAACGTAGTAGTCGATTCCCTCATCAGGAGGAAGAGCATTCAGCTACTTGAGGAGGCGACAGAGCAGCTAGCCTCTTTGCAGTTATCCATCGTGGATAGAGATGGAGCAGCCTTCCTTCAGTCTCTCACAGTCACTCCTCCACTACTGCATCGGGTCAGAGAGGCATAGCAAGGAGACACTGACTGTGAGACGCGGCATGCACAGATATCCTCAAGACAGGCACCTGATGGTTTCTCCTTTGGAGCAGAGAACGACATCCTTTTCAGAGGACGTACCATGGTACCAGTCGCTTTATGGGAGGAGGTTCTGAGAGAGATTAACACTTCTCCTTTGGCGGTACATCCTGGAGTGGCGAAGATGTACCAGGATCTCAGACGACAGCACTGGTGGCCATGCATGAAGAAGGCTGTAGCAGAGTTCCTTTCTCGATGCCTCACCTACCAGCTGGTGAAGGCTGAGCATCAGGAACTAGCAGGCTTGGTACAGCTCTTGGAGGTCCCAGAGTGGAAGTGGGATGGGATATCTATGGACTTCGTGACTAGACTTCCACGCACTTCCAGAGGTCACGACTCCATCTGGTTGATTGTCGACCGACTCACCAAGTCGGCTCACTTCTTACCCATCAGAGAGAAGGGCTCAGTGGAGAGCTTGGGACGTCTGTACGTTCAGGAGATTGTACGGCTTCATGGTGTACCATCATCTATCGTCTCCGATCGAGATGATCGCTTTACTTCCCGGCTTTGGAAGGGATTGACGGAGGCGTTTGGGACGTAGCTACGTCTGAGCACAACCTTTCTCCCTCAGACGGATGGTCAGACGGAGAGGACCATTCAGACTCTCGAGGACATGCTCTGTGCATGTTTCCTCCACTTTGGTCGTAGCTGGGAGGACCACCTACCCTTGGTGGAGTTTGCGTACAACAACAGCTACCACTCCACCATTGGGATGGCACCGTACGAGGCATTGTACGGCCGACCTTGTAGATCTCCTTTGTGCTGGACAGACCCTGGGGAGTCAGCACTTGTGGGACTGGAGATGGTCCAAGCCACAACAGAGAAGGTCCAGGTCATCCAGGAGCGGATGAGGACAGCTCAGAGCCGGCAGAAGTCATACGCTGACAGGAGGTGGAGGCCACTAGAGTTCGAGGATGGCGACCACGTCTTCTTGTAGGTCTCACCTCGACGTGGTATACGGAGATTTGGCCGGGGTGGAAAGTTATCTCCACGCTTCATCGGACCCTTCCAGGTCCTCAACAGGATTGGTGAGGTGGCTTATCGCCTGGCTCTACCACCTCAGTTGCACCGGGTGCATGACGTCTTCCACGTATCTCAGCTGAGGAGATACGTGCACGACCCGATGCACATCATTGACCATGGGGAGCTTGATGTTGCCGATGGGGCGACTTTTACGGAGGTCCTAGTGGAGATCTATGATCGACAGGAGCGGGTCCTACATGGATGGTCGATTCCTCTAGTGCGCATCAGATGGCAGCACGGGAATCTCCAGGAGAGCACTTGGGAGCGGGAGGCTCAGATGCATGCTCTGTACCCTCATTTGTTTCCCTAGTTTGATGTATCTTTACGGGGATGTAAAGCCCTGAGGTGGGAGTAATGTAAAGACCCGTAAAATTAAAGGGAAATTTTTTCTTAATTTTCTTTGGAATTTTACAAGAGCGCGGTTTATGACGGCACCTGATTCCGAGGCCCGGAGTGCCCGGAATAAATTTCCGAAGTTTGGCTCGGGTACGTTCAGTGAACGAACGAGCGAGAATTTCTAACTTTTGAACCAGTGCCCGAAATCGAATTCCGAGGGCACCGATGAACTCGCAGCGCCAATATTCGCTTAAGGAGACCTTTTCCGAGGATGCGTTTTATGCGGGTTGAGAGTTAGTTTTTGGGAATTTAAAATGAAGTTAAATAAAATGTGGAAACACATTTTATTTTTTATCCAAGTTGGTTATAACCTCCCAAAGGGAGTTAGGGGTGGGACCCACATCCACTTAACCTTCCTTGAGAGGATTAAGTGTGGTGGGGCCCACACGAACCCTAACACTTCATCTTCCCTTTAAACTCCCTATAACTCCTCTTTAATTAATCTTGACAACTTTGAATTATTTATTGAGTTGAGTTGTTTTAATTTCAAACATTTGGAATTCAAGTTGATTAATTGTGTAAATAAAATAAGCTTTAAGCTTATTTTATTTTGGTTGGTATCTTTTTCCACCTTGAGAGGACTTGGGAAATTCTCTCCATCTTCTTCAACCTTGACGAAGAACACTCAAGCTCCGACGAAGAACGCCGCTTCTCTTCTTCGTAGCTGGTGTGTTTCTGAAGATCGACGATGCCGCATCTTCGATCTTCTTCCGGTGTCAACGAAAGGAGACACCGTTTCTTCCTCAGAATTCTTCCTTCATCTTATGAAGCTTCTCCAGCGATGTACCTCTTTGGACGCACCTCCACATCAATGGAAATGACGTTCGGTTTCCGCGATGCCCGACCTCCGCGACGCTTGTCTTCCGCGGCTTGTTGACGTGCTCCGCACTTGAAAACGAGGTAGGGGTTTATTTTATTCCTTTGTTCATGATTTATACCCGTGATTATTTCTTCATGTAATTTGTCCAATTGTTAGAGAATAACACGAGGGGGCCGGACCGCATGAACACGGCCGACCCTCCTCCTTTTTCATGTTGATTCTGTTGTGGATTGAAAACGGGTGTGGCGCGGTGCCGTCACACCGCGCAGGATCATACGGCAAGAAACGCGCGGCGCAGTCGCGCCGCGTCGTAAAATAATGCAAGGACGCGACGCCGTCGCGCCGCGTCGAAGAAACTCGGAGACACCGCGGCCGGAGCGGGGCCGCGGCGGAAGGGCGCGACGCCGTCGCGCCGTGCCGGACAACGAAGGTCGCGGCCGGTTTCGGGCCACGGCGGATCGAGAAGACTGGCGACCAGCCGGGCCGCCGGTGTCGGAAGCCGGAAGGGGACCGGCCTTGACGGTCCCGTTGAGGAAGAACCGGCCGGCCAGGTCGGTCCGGACGGAAAGGAGGAAACCAGGGGAAATTAATTCCCCTGGCCAGCCGAAAACAGCCCCCAATAATGGGGGGGGCGCGGTTTCACAAAGGGGGCAGTCACCCCCCTGTTTCAATCAGCTCCGCCTTCGGCCGAGCTGGCAGCACGCCCAGCGCGCTGCCTTGCACCAAACCGGCGCGCCTGGCCGGTCCGCCAGGCCAGGCCGGGCCGGGCCGCGCCGGGACGGGTCGACCTTGTTTGTGGCGGGTCGACCCGGTTCGGTCCAACCGGGGGGTCTCGGGCCGGGACGGCCCGGGCCCAAGACCCCCGATACCGAGCGGTTTGGATTCAAATGCCCATAACTCGGGCTACAGACTTCCAAACGACACGCCGTCAGCGGTGATGCGATCCTTGGATCGAGGGGGTCGTTTCAGTATTTCGCACTCAAGGTTTGGGATTACTTTGTGTTCGGCCGGGTTGGTTCGAACATGAAACAAACCGGGCCCTCGGAGCGGAAACACTCATATCTTGAGCTACGGGCGTCCGATTGACGTGCCGTCAGCTTTGTTGAGTTCCTCTTAGTGAGACGGATATTTTGGCATACTCCGCCCGAGGTTTGGACGCAGGTGGAGTATGGTCGGGTTGGTTTTGCCTTAAAAACCAACCGGGCCCCTGGAACGAAAAAGCCAATAACTCTCAATTCAGACGTCCGATTGACACGCCGTTTGTTGCATTGTGTTCCTCTTGACGATACGGAACTTTTGGATACATCAACTCTGGACTTTGTGACAGTTGATGTATCAGCCTCTCGGCTCGTGGAGCGGACCCTCCCAAACGAGCTTGCTATGTGTGGGAAACCTAGAGCTGGCTGTGACTGCTACTATGACTGCGACGACGACTGTGGAGAGATCCTCAGTGGATTCGACGACGACGACTACAGACTCAGCGATCCTGTGTGGATCAGTGCTACCGATCCTGTGTGGGTCCAATCCTATGTGGGTCTACGCTCAGTGGTCCTGTGTGAACCAGCGCCTACAGATCCTGTGTGGGTCCGATCCTGTTTGGGTCTTTGCGGGGGTTAGTACCAATCGATCCATTGTGGGTCTGACGACTTAGATGGATCAGTGATCATCTCTATCGTCTACCGAAGAAGTATACCTATGTGAGCTGAATCCCGTGGCTTTCCTATGTGGATTGTATTGTGCTATCCTGTGTGGATTTTGTTTTGCTTTCCTGTGTGGAATACGTTTACTTTCCTATGTGGACTGAGTTGTACTTGGGATCGGAGGTTAGAGCGTATTGGAATTGATGACTTAGGTATATGTATGGGCATATACCTAAGCAGTGTCGGTTATTACTTCATGTTTGTATCTTCCTTTTGTGGTTTATCCTTTGTGGATTTTGGGAGACCTTCGGGGGTCTCGGGGTCCCTACTGAGTAGCTTATACTCACCCCTGCACGGGCTATGCCCGCACTATATTGTGTTGGTTGCAGACGATGGAAAGCATTGATCGTGGTTGAGGCTTGTAGAGCAGAACGGTACCTAGAGGTGGACCACTGTGCAGGACGTGCTCGGAGCGGACGACGGGACCCGGGGAGCAGTGGAGCTATCTGTACCCACCCTTCAGGTGGGATTTCCAGTGGACATCTCGGTGTAGCTGCTTTTACTTTACAGTTGTTATTTTCCCTTTCGAGTTGTACTTTACTTTCAGTTTGGGTTTGTATACTGGCCCTTTTACTTTTCCGCACTTCAGTTGTACTCTGTTTTTACTTAGTGTTTACTTTTCTACTTGCTTAATCTCTGGTGGTTGTTTAATTTTCAAAGGCAATTCCTTCCCTTTTACTGGTATTTACGCCTTGGTGCTAGTCGCCATCCCCTGGCCTTTGGAAGGCGGGCTTGGGGTAGTCACGAAACGGGCCCCGAGGACGGGTCATGACATAAAACCTAGTCTATGGAATGCCTAAGAGATCCATGACTTTGAGAGCTATGAGAAAATTATCTGATGTGCCCTCAAAGTGAAAATGGATATCAGAGAATCTCAGGGGTATCATGGGGATAAAAAGTGTAAGGTGGACTTCAATTCTAGTTTTTTGATGGATAAAATCAACAATGCTATGAAATTCCATCACCCCCTTTCCAAAGGTGCAGAAATAACCACATGGAAATTTCTTTAAGGGGGCGATGAAATTATTTAGGTGTAGAAGAGAAGGGAACTGGGCTACTAACTACTGACCAGAAAAATATACTCTAACAATAGAAGAGAGGAATGCTCTATTCAACACTCAATGCATTGTTCATTGATTCAGATGCAAAGAACCATGGCACTATGAAAACCATTTATCTAAGACAAGTGTTTTTAAAGGAAACCAAAAACATATAAGGATGAAATGGTGATATTTTTCCATCACTATTGCCGATGTGAACCCCGACATCAAAGTGGTGACAAGTAAGCTATTAATTCATAATGAATAGTTAACGTACTTTTCGATTCTGGTTAATGAATTATTTTATATCTTGAATGTTTAGTAGAAAAATACTAACACCACCAAAAATCATGTATGTAGAGATGTTGGTGAGAATGGGAAATGGGTAAATGATTTCATGCCAGGAATGTAACACCTCCCCTATCAAAATTTCTAGTTTGAACTTCCCGGTAAACTTCGTCATACTCCCTCATGTGGAATTTTATGCAATTATTGACATGAGTTGGCTTTACATATATAGAGCCAACCCAAATTTGCATGAGAGGGAAATCACCCTCCATATGGTGAATTGACCCCCCTGATTCTGTACAAGTGAAAGGAAGAGGATGAATCTTCCGGGGGTTAGCTGGATATTATTATCGATTTGGGAGAAATTTCTCATGATTGTCAAACTATCTTACCAAGATAGCTCTGATGGGAGCCACGTTTTCTTAGAGATAAGAATGTGAAGATAGCATAATGGAGTTGAAAATGATGCTTATCACTGCACCCATTCTCACAATACCCACAATTGGAGAACTTTTTGTGGTATTCAGTGATGATTTGAAGAAAGGCATGAGATGTGTGTTGATGAAAAATGAAAAATTCATTGCCTATCCTTCAAGGGAATTTAAATCTCATGTGAAAAACTGTCAAACATGTGATCTAGTGTTGGATACCGTAATCATCAATTTGAATATTTGGTGACATTACCTATTTGGGGAGGAGTGTAAAATGTTCTTGAATCACAAAAGCCTCTAGTATTGATTCACATAGATAGAGTTGAACATGCACCAATTAAAATGGTTAGAGCTGATCAAAGACTTTGAATTCTCAATCCATTACCACCCAAGAAAATTTAACAAGGTGGGTGATGATATAAGTAGAAAAGACCAGACAATTATATCATTGATGATAATTGAAAATGATTCAATCTTCTTAGATTTGATAAAGATGGACTTGGGAATCATAAAGAAGGGAACATCATAAATCCTTTCACAAATATTTTCTAAACCATATCTTTCAGAATGGTTAGTAGATGATGAAAATGATGATGTGCGAATTCAGAAGAAAGTGGAAACTATCAAAAAAATAAAATCATTGTAGTTCAATGTTAATGAAGAAGGAATTGTGAGATTTGGGACAAGACTACATGTTCCATATAATCTGGAGTTAATGAATGACCTTTTGGATGATGCCTATGGTTAGAATTTATCCATTCAACTAGGAATCACAAAGATGTATTAAGATCTCTGAGATAATTATTGGTGGGATAATATGAATAAGGAGATCGCTGAGTATACATCAAAGTGCCTAGTATGTCAGAATGTGACAACTAAGAGGCAGATGTCTAAAGGGATGATGCAACCATTACCCATGCCAACATGGAAATGGGAGAAGATCACTGTGGAATAGGTCACCAGACTTCTTAAGTCATCCCAAGGGAACAATGCTATCTGGGTTTTTTTGGATCATCTTACAAAGACATCACACTACATTGCAATTCGAGATGATTTCTCATTGGATCAGTTGGAATGGATATACATCTGAGAATTGGTAAGGTTTCATAGAGTACCACTATCTATTGTATCTGATCGAGATCAAAGATTCACATCTATGTTTTGGAAGAGTTTCCAACATACTATGAAAAATGAGATTAACTTCAATATGAATCTTCATCTTCAAACTGGTGTCCAATCTGAGCAGACTATCCAAACACATGAGGACATGTTTAGATCATGCTCAATAGACATAAAAGGAGGATGGGATCAATATCATCCTCTTCTTGAGATATCTTATAATAACAGTTTCCACTCAATCATACAAATGGCTTCTTATGTAGCCCTTTATGGGAAGAAGTGCAGAACACCAGATTATTGGGATGGATTTGGGGAGTGAAAACTTCTAAGTCTAGTAATGGTTGAGGAAATAGTGGATAAGGTTAAGACCATCCATCAGCACATTAAATTTTCTTAGAGTCGAAAAAAGAGAAATGTTGGTAGTCGTTGATGAGACCTATAGTTTGGGGTCAAAGACATGGTATTCCTCCACATATCATTGTTGAAGACAGTTATGGGATTTTGGAAGAACAAAAAGCTTAGTCCAAAGCACATCCACCCTTTTGAGATCCTTGATAACATTGGAAAAGTTCCATGTCAACTAGAACTCTCACCTAACCTATCTCAAATACATGAAATATTCCATGTATCACTATTGAGGAATTACAAAAATAACCCATCACATTTACTCAATCTAGAGGTGGTACCATTGGAGAATGACCTCTCCTTTAAAGAGAAGCTAGTGAAGCTATTAGATCATAGAGAAAAAGTTCTATGAAATAAGACAATTCCCCAAATCAAGGTGTTGTGGAGAAAACAAAAGCTTGAAGAAACAATCTGGTAATCAAAGGATGTGATGAAGAAAATTAACCCTTATCTGTTTTAGTTTGGGGAAAAAAATTGGCGGGTGAAATTTCTTAAGGTGGGACGATTGTAATGACCAAAACTTTTATTAATGAAAATTATTCTTGATATAGTTAAATTTATTCTTATATAAAATAGTTATATAAACCAAATGAACTTCCATGGTTTTAGGTTATTGGATTTTAAAATAATGTTATTATTTGTTACCATTTCTAATATAGATGTTGAACAATGATCACATGATTAGTATAAATATAGGGATTTAAAAATCCAATTTACTCATAAAAAGGCAGTGATGTCCTCATCTAGACGAATTTCCCCATAGAAATACCATTTTTCAGAGCTTGGAAAGGAGGTAGCATCACATGGATTCAATCTTGAACAATCCCAAGCTGAGCGTCAACATTTGAAGTTGGAATGGAATTGCCTACATGATAAGTAAAAGTTTATAGAGATTACCACCCGAGCGATGTTATCTAAGCCACACCAAGAGTCTGTCACCATCGCACACCATACACTTAGGTCATATGCTGGAGTTATAAGGGGTTTGGTAACTAGACACTATAATGATGATTACATGCATTATTTTTTATATAACACAGAATATATATTCATTTTATTATTGGTTCATTATAAATAGTTTTTAAATCCCAAATAGTATTTTTAGTATATATTCAATTAAGAAATCTATTTTTATGAATTAATGAATTTTTAAATTAAATAAAATTTTAATAAAATAATATTACTAAATTTCTATTTTTAAAAATAAATGGTTGTATAATTTTTATGAATACAATTGTAATTTTTATTAAGGTTTGAATGCTGCTTTTTTCAAAACCCATGGATTTTTTATAAATGTCGGTTTTTATTTTAAATTTAAAAAATTAGCCAATTTAGAAAATTATGTGGATAAAATTAATATTATTTTTGAATAAAGGACATCAAAATTATCTAATGGTGAATTTTTCATAATTTTTTGAGAAGGTCAAAATTTTGGGTAAAAATTAAATATCGTTTAAATATATATTGTGGTTTATGACATAGTAATGAAAAAATAGTGATGTAATAGAATAATATAGAAGTTATTATTGGCCATTATAAGTTTTAACCTTAAAATAATGTGATTTTAGATTTTTTTTATTAATTTTATGATGCCTTAGTGGACCCTCCAAGGCTTATAAAAATATTTTGCCTTTTAAAATGTTTTCCTTGAGAGTGTTACTCACCTACACCTAATAAAGCCTAAAATTTTGATACATTCAGACATTGGCCTTATAAAATTAGTTTTTCCACTCCAATTTTTTAATAACCAAGGGAAAACATTGGGATTTTTTGTGGTTTTGATTAGTTTAATGTGTAGTGTCCAAACCCCAAATAATAAACAATATCCTCTCTTTTCCTATAAAAACCTACTCAATCTACCATTACTTTCACTAAAATCATTTGTATCTCTACCAAAACCTTTTTTCATCTCTCTATAATCCCACCAAGGCTCCCCAATCTCCCATGAATCCCTTATCAAGCCTCTCTCAAGACTTTGGGATCACACTTCTAAGTAATGGATTTATTCATTTCTCATTTTTCTCCAAATTTCATTATGTTGTTATGCAATTTTATTTTCAATTAAAAATTTTGGGGTATTATTTCACATATTTTCTATAACTCCCTACTTATTTTTTAATAATTATATACCTCTTTCTCTATTATTAATCCCTCCCATGTTCACCTATTACCAGGCAAAAATTTCATAAGAGTTATTTTTTTTTCATTAATTTTTTCATGTTTCTTTATAATTTTATGCCTATTATTTACAAATTACATGTGATGGGAAATTTATCTATATTACCCCCTTAAAAAATTAAATTTCATGTAAATATGATGAGATACCACTTTCTCTCTCATCAACCATTTTAATGAATTTTTATGTCACTCTGTTATGCTGTCAAAATTGAACAATGATTTTCCAAGACAAAATCATTGTGTAGTGAATAACATACCCAATTCTCTATTTAGTGTATTCACATTTATAAACTAGTACTTGCTGAATGAGGAATTAAATTTATTTTTTCCACATATCTTATTCATAGAATATATTATGATTTTTAACAAATCCATGTTGTATGATCGATGTGGCACACTTAGGCATTGAATGAAATGTTTATAAAGGGTGGGCACTAATATCGCTCTAATGAATTGGGTAAATATTAGTATCATGATATGTCAAGTTCAATGAGGGATTACTCATGATAATTCAAGGTCAAAGAGGGTTTACTCATGCTAAATGTGAAATGATCCTTGGCTCATGCTAATATCATGTTAAAGGTTAATTCCAAATTTCCATGTTATTATAATCATTCTATATCAAGACTATATGATCATGTTTCTCTTGTGATCCATTGATATGCCAATTTCCTAACATTTACTATATTATTCATTTTATGCCTTGTTTTCACCATTAATGGGCTTTATAGATCACCCTTTTCTTATGCATGTACTCAGGTTATCCCATGCAATGTTAAGTTCAATGGAATGTTGTGGTCATGTAAAATATGTTTTCAATAAAGATGTTTTATTTCATGTTCTAAGTAGTAATGTAATGTACCTAATTTCCCAAGAAACTAGACCTATTAATCCTCAGAGTTATCTTAAGTGCATGTTTATGTAATAAATCAGGTTTACATGTGTAACAAATATAGGGGTTGTTATAATGTTTCTCATATTTACAATAAGGAATTAATTGAAATTAGTATGTTATGGGTGGTGAATTTTTATTGATAGCCCTCTGATTCATCAACATGTCTCAAGAAAAAAATTAGTTTGCAAAATTATATTTCTTTTTAACCAAATATTTGAACTGACTTATAAAAGGTACTGACATTTGTTTCATATGTTTGGAATCATAAATTCCCTTATTATGAGATGAGTTAATTCCATATAACTATTATTTAGTTAAAATATCCATGGATAAGTTTCAATCATATGTTATTTTTTATATAGATTTATTTTATCATCATTTATTTCTTCCATATGATGTTCGTTTTAATTATTAAATGGAATGGGAATCATTTATCTAATTTACCGTGTCTATTATTCTTGTTAATTCATGTTTTCTTCTATTCTACACATACCCTTATAGATCTTCTAAGAACACCCTTCTATTTTGTATTATTTTCTCAATGATACAAAGAATTGTTGTTTGATTGATATATTTGGATACAATATGTGAAATAATTATTTTATCTAAGGAAAAACTTTGTGTAATTTATTTTTTCATGTGTAGTTATACTTTTATGTATTTATAAAGGTTATCATGACTAATAAACAATTCAGTCAATAAAGATGAGATTTCTTATATATGTTCCTATTTAATAATGTATACACAAACTCAATTTTACTAGAGTTGTATTCTTCACACATTTTGTTATTTCTTTGCTGTAGTAACTCATAAATTTTAACCAGGGGTTTATTTCAATTTCATTATGTGAGGATACTTGTGTTACGGTTTTTTTGTTAAATACTATATATTTATAAGGTATTTTTTAAAATAGTTTATATATATTACTAAAATTTATTCACTTTTTATATCACTGCATTTTTTAAATAATTATTATTAAAAATTCTATTAATTTTTTCTAGTCACATACAAATATCTGATCTAAAACTATATAAAATATTTTCTTCAAAGCATATTAGTTGTTGTACTTTATTGAAACATAGTGTTGAGTTTATGTGATACATGAATACTTTTGAAACTATTTGTATATACTAAACCTATTAATAAGTCAAAGAATAACCCAATTTTGGATATTTTAATTTTGTATGAATGATGAGGGTTGTGGAAAATATTTTTTGAGATTTTTTATCACCCATAAAAAATTATTCTCTCTTCAATCATATATATATATTTTTCAATGAAGCTAATTAATGTGTGTCTCCAAAATTAATATTAAACAATAGGGACATTGTTGGATTTTCATGGTGGGGGATATGGGTCTTTTAAATATTCCTTAACTATGATTAAATAAGGTACACATAAAAAAATATTTTCTCTAAATATCTTCTTTTAATGATCCATTTTAGGTTATCTGTATAAATAATCTATGTTTCTAAAGACAATAGTTTTTTTTATAAAAATAAAAAATCATTATTCCATGCTTATGGGAGAATATAATTCTTAGATAAGGTGTTTCACCAAGATTAAAATTTCATTAATTGCATGATTTATGACTCAATTATGCCCCACTATTTTTTTGGAAATTAATTTTAGGAATGTCGAATATGTGTTTGATGGGATAAATATTTATGGAATAGATATTATAACTTTAGAAACTAGAAATTTGAACTTGATTTTAGATGATAATCTCTTTTGAAACAAACACATCATTGAGCTAACTCAAATGTTAATCATTTTTGTCCTTTGTAACTGATGTAAAACGGGCAATATGTATTTCATGAGGAATATCTAAGACATTAGGTAATAGTTGTATAGTGACCCTGCCTTTTCATACATTACTATAACATCATTTTAAAGATAAACAACATAATAGTTTTACACATAGAGGATCCAAAGGTTTAGTGTCTTGGGAAAACTAGGACCATACATAACAATTACAACATCAAGCATAAACATTTATTTAATTTCTTCTTCTCGTGCTTCTTATTGGCACTTGTCCACTCTTTAGTACATGTAGCCACCTGAGGATATACATCTAAAGGGGTGAGATAAAATCTTAATATGAGGATATATAATAAGAATATAGAATGGGGTGAGAATAATCATGACATGGGAAAACAATTATAAATAAGAGAGGATCATAAATAGAAGACTTAAAATGTGCCAAAGCATAAAAATGAAACATCATGTCTTAGTGGTTAACTACCAAAAATTCTTGTGAACCAAGCTAGAATACTGTTCACACATCATTTCACATTTAATCAAGATATTCATCACTTTTACCAATGTATTAGAGCACTATATAATCTGGGCACACCCATCACATTCAAACATTCATATTGTGCTATATAATTCTGGGCACACTTGTCACATCATAATATTATCATTATCATTATTTCCACATGGAACATATATCAAAATTGAATAGAACTAAACCATGTAATGGAATGGGTTACATCTCATAATAACACATTCATAAAATTTGGGTTACCAAAATAAAGATGGAATAACATAAATGTCACAAGAACCGACCACATTGAGAGAGAGGTGAAAGGTGTGTTCTTAAAAGAAGAGTTCTTTTGGAAAAAATTTAGTTTGACATAAAAACTAGTGACAAAAATGTATATCCTATATAATTATATAAAATGATGAAAAAATGTTCTTTAAGGTGTAACCATGTCAAAATGGATTGAATGATGGAGAACTTGAAGGATGAAAGTTGGGTTCGAGAATTTCCCCTTACCTTGTATCTGAATTCTTCCTTCTCTTTAATGTTCCTTTGGATGAGTTGTATAGTTTTAGAAAAATTGTTCAGAAATGTTTGTTTTTATGGTTTTCTTGAGTGGTTCACTTGTATTCTTAAATTGAAGTTTGGGTATAACATGGTTAAACATTCAGAACTGATTATACATGTTATTAATGATATTAGAGGAGGTTTAATGATATGATAATGAATTATATTAGATCAATGTGGAGAATCATTATATAATAATTAAATGATGATTTTTTGGGTTAATTTGAGAAGTTTTTCGATCATAATGAACTTGTTTTATTTTGTCACTAGTATTATGGTCATAAGTGTTGAGTCAAAAGATCTATTTTAACTTTTATGTCTTGTTTTGGAAATCAAAAATGTATTCATATATGTTTATTGTACTGACTATGTCAATCGTACTTACCCTATAAATCGTATTGACTCTGTCAGTTGTACTGACTCTATCAATCGTACTGACCTTGTCAATCATACTGACTCTGTCAATCATACTGACTCTGTCAATCATACTGACTCTATCAATCATACTAACTCTGCCAATCAGATTGACTCTGTCAATCATACTGACTTTTTTGATTCATACTCACTTTGTATCATATCAATACATTACACTAACACTTATAGTGCTCATATTTTATTTTTTGTCACATGCTTGTTTTTATCCTTTATCAACACATGTAAATAGTACTCATGTTTAGTATCTTGGTATATCTTTTGTTTTAACCAAAAAAATGTTGTGGAGTTAGTTATAAACTAATCAAAATGATGTTGTGTTTTCTATTTCAAAATGACCGTTATAATTCAAGGTGTCCATGTCCCTCTGAGTTTTCGAGGAAATATGACCATTGGAGGAAATGTGACCGTTGGAACCTGAGGCCTATAAATAGGAGGTCATTTGAAGCTGAGAAGTACAACTGAGAGACTTTGATCATTCTTTGCTACTGTCAAGTCCTAGAGAGAGATGCTGTGACTTCTCTCCTACTTCATGTGAAAGCCTTGAATTTATAAAACGTGAATGGATCGTTCTTAGTTTTTGTATTTCAATAAGTTCTTTGTTTTCCTTTGTGTGACCGATCAGGTGATAATGATCGAGGGCTTACAGGGATAGGTAGACAGTGATACCGATCATATTATCGAGGGATTTCAAGTGGTTTAAAGACATAGGTGATGATTACCTGCAAAATCAAGGGCTTGTGGGGATAACAAGACAAACATTCTGATCATTCTATCAAGGGCCTGCGGGGATAACAAGACAGACTTACCGATCATCATATCAAGGGCTTACCCCGGTGGTGGTAAGACATACCTCTTATCCTAGGTGAATGGATAACCCTACTCTTTGGGAAAAAGGAATTGTAATACATTTACATTTCCACTGTTGTTTGGTTTAGAAATGGAATTATATTGTATCTTTTCTTCATTTCATGTTATTTTGTAATTGTTTCAATTACAATCATACTATTATATATTTCATCAATTGATTATATATACATTATGGTAGAATCCTTCACTATTGTAGTACGCTAATTTTTTATTCATTTTGAAAACAATTACTTTACATTTCTTAAGTGTTTAAACACAATGTTTTTAAACCTACAATCCACCCCCCCCCCTCTTGTATTGGTCTATCTAATATACATAAACTTCTATTTATTGATCCAAAAATAATATAGTCCTAGAACATTAAATAGGAGATAATAAATATAACATATTGTGTTTAAAAAATAAAAATGGTTTCATGACCAGACCTGAATGTAGAAATGGAAGAATAAAACATGTCGTTCTTGAAGGTGATAAATTAACACCTCACAAACAATGTTCTCTTTAATAAAATAAAAGGAAGAGGGAATGCCGATTGGAAGATATAATATCCCATTAGCATCATAAAATTATAGTAAATTTATAATACTACAGTTACAATAACATTTGGATGAAGATATGTGGGGAGAGAACAAGAAATGAACTTGAACATGAAAGTAAATTAAAGGAGAAGAGGAAGAGAAATTACCTCTTAAATCATCCTCTTGAGATCCTCCTTAAAGAAGATAGGCTTGGTCTTTGGATGAGACCAGAAGCTCTTGAAAATGGTAGAGGGTCTAGGTACGATGTTTTGGAAGAGTTTATAATTTCTAGGAGCTTGTGAGGTGTGAGGAAATGAGGGTGTGTAGGGTGGTTTTTATAGTAGACGGGAGAGGGGTTTTCTTAATATAAAATTCATTAGTTTATTATTTCCTCACAAGACAAGGAATAATGAGTCATCCATGACCAAGAATAGTAAATAAGGCATGTGAGTTTGGGATTTGGGTTCATACATCACTTGTGATGTCAGGAATAGTGGGTTTTAATTATAATGTATTTATACGTTAAATTAATGTATTTTACTATTCACCTAAAATTCAAGTATTTTAGAAATATCGCAAAAATTCATCCCAACAATTTTTTGACTTTTAGAATCCAAAAATAAAGCCCATTTTCAAAAATAATTTTCTATGTATTATTAATTTAATATTTAATTAAAATCATAATTTCCTTAAAAAGTAGTTTTTAAAATTAAAACTGATTTTATAGTGCTTTCAAAAATTATGTAGGGTCTTATAAAATTATCTAAAAAATATATAAAATTTAATTTTTAATTAATGAATAAATTTTAAGTAAATAAATTCTCTTATAGATAAATTAATTAATTAAAATTATTTATTTATTACTTAAAAAATACCAAAACGTTTACTAAGGTCAGATTTTCACTTTCTAAGATGTCTAAATTTTATTTAATTATTAATGGTTAAGGTTACTCTTATGTTGAATGATATAAAATTCCTAAGGGTCACAGTACTATTCATAAGGGGAGGTTTCTATTCACAAGGGTACATTACTATTCACCAAAAATTATTTTTGTTTCATTAGACTCCAAAAATCATCTTGAACACAACCGTGTATGTCGGATTTTTGAAATTCAAAACATAGAAGTGAAAAAATTATGTTTAAAGATCACTTATCACATAGTAGTTCATTAAGTTCTATTTTAGTGTGATTTTATGGGATATTTATAAGAAAGAAAATCCCATTGAAAAACATTAGGTCATTGCATTCTTCCCCCCTTATGAAATTTCTCCCTCGAAATTTCATTTTACAAAAACAGGTGAGGGTACTTCTCCTTCATCACCTCTTATGGTTCCCAAGTTTCTTCCTCAAAATTATGGTTCCTCTATAACACTTTGACAATATGGGTTGTCTTGTTGCGTAGAACCTTATCTCTCCAATCCAGAATCTTTACTAGTTGCTCCTCATAGGAGAGATCATCTTTTAAATGCACCACCTCTGAGTTTAGAACATGTGAGGGATAAGGTAGGTACTTTTTTAGGTGTGATAAATGAAAAACATCATGAACTTGAGCCATATTCGGTGGAAGTGAAAGCCGATAGGTCACAACTTCTCTACGGTCAATGATCTCAAAGGGGCCAATGTACCTTGGGCTTAACATTCCTTTCTTCCCAAATCACATGACTCTCTTTCATGGTGATATTATAAGGAAGACATTATCTCTAACATCAAACTCCAAGTTCCTTCGATGGTTTTCAACATAGATATTTTGCCGACATTGAGAAGCTCAGATGTGTTTCTCGACGACTTCAACCTTCTCTGTCATCTCTTTCACAAGATTGGGTTCAAGTAGCTTTCTTTCTCCAACTTCATCCCAACAGGTTTGAGTTCTACATCGCTTTCCATACAGATCTTTATATGGAGCCATATGAATACTCGAGTGGAAGCTACTATTGTATGAGAACACAAGAAATAGGAGATGCTGATCCCAAACAACATTGAATTCAAGAGAGCAGGCTCTTAGCATATATTCAAGAATCTGAATAGTCTTTTCAGATTGTCCATCAGTTTGGGGTGATAGGTTGTGCTGAAATTTAATTCAGTACTCAAAGCATGTTAAAGAATCCTCAAGAATTTAAATGTGAACATTGTATCATAGTCAGAGACAATCGAGAGTGGAACTCCATGTAGTCTCACGACTTCCTTCACATATATCTTTGCAAATTTTTCAAGTGATAGATCTTCCCGAATAGTGATAAAATGGGCATTCTTGGTGTGTCAGTCAACCATAACCCATATCACATTATTTCACTTTGATGTCTTTGGGAGACCCATGACAAATACCATAGTAAAATTTTCCCATTTTCACATGGGTATAGGCAATGGCTTCATCATACCTTTGGAATTTTTTCACTTAGATTTTTTTTCTATCATACCAAGAAACTTGATATATATTCCTCAATATTCATCTTCATGTTATCCCACCAGAAGTGTTCTCATAGATCACAGTACATCTTGGTTCTCCCAAGATGGAGATAAAATGTTGAGCTATGTGCGTTTTCCAATATCTCATTCTTTATCCTGGGTGATGAAGGCACAAAAAGTCTCGTTCTAAACCGAATCACACCATCATCACCGATATGGAACTCTTACAGCTTCCCTTCTTTTATTGCGTTCACTCTCTTTTGTATCTCCACATAATCTCTTTATGCTTCCTTAATTTTCTACTAGATGGATGGTTGCAAAATAATTTGGGAAAGGTAGGATGTATCTCTTGCCCTTATGATTTTTAAATCTAGGCTTCACATATCCAAAAAAGATAGGGTCTTTTTCAATCCATAACATTAATAGATTATTAGGTTTTTTTCTGCTTAGAGCATCAGCTACCTTGTTCTCCTTTCCAAGATGGTAGTTAATAAAGAAATCATAATCATTGATTAGCTCTAACCATCTCCTTTCACGCATGTTGTGCTATTTTTGTGTGAATATATACCATATTCTCTTATGGTCGGTATATATGTCACACTTCTCGCCATAATTGTAGTGCCACCATATTTTTAAGGAAAAAATCATGGATACCAACTAAAGATCATCCGTCAGGTAGTTCTACTCATGGATCTTCAACTATCATGAGGTGTATGATATCACATGATCATTTTTCATTAGTAATAAACCCAAGCCTTTCTTTGAAACATCACCGTATATCACAAAACATTCTCTACTTTTTAGTAGTGTGAGTATAGGTGCAGTGATCCGCCTTCTATTTAGCACCTTGAAACTTCCCTCACATTCTTCCATCTAGACATACTTTACCCATTTCCTTTTTAAATTAGTTAGCTGGCTTGACAATCATGAGAAGTTTCTCACAAAACGTCAACAGTACCAAGCTAATCCAAGAAAACTATGGATTTTTATGACACTAGAGGGATTGGTATATTCTTCAATCGCTTTTTTCTTTGAAGGATCCACAGAAATTACCTCACTTGTGATCACATGTCCCAAGAATGCGACTTGTCTCATCTAAATGTAAAACTTTCTGAACATGGAGTACAAATTATCATTCCTTAATGTCACCAACACAAGTCTTAGATGTTCTTCATGTTCTTCCTTGCTCTTGTAGTACATGAGAATATCATCAATAAACACTACCAAAAAATTTTCTAGGTAATTTCTAAATACTATATTCATTAAATCCATGATGATTACAGGGGAATTATTAATTCTAAAGGTCATCACCAAAAACTCATAGTGCCCATACCTTGTTTGGAAGGTGGTCTTCTGAATATCTTCCTTATTCACCTTTACCTAATTATATCCAGAATGAAGATCCACCTTTTAGAATAATTGAGCACCTCTTAACTGATTGAACATATCATCAATCCTTAGAAGAGGATACTTGTTCATTATGGTGATCTTGTTGAGTTCCCAATAATCGATACACTGCCGAATTCTTCCATCCTTCTTCATCACAAATAGCATTGGTGCACCCCAAGGTGATGCACTATGGCATCAAAACCCTTTGTCCAGATTCTCTTGTAGCTACTTCTCTAACTCATCCAGTTTGATAGGAGCCATCCTATATGGACACTTTGAGATAGGATTAGCTCTGGGTATGAGTTCAATTGAGAACTCTACCTCACGGTCATGTGGAATTCTGGGTAACTCTTCAGGAAATACATCCTTGTATTCCCTCATGATGGTAATTTCTTCAAGGATGGAACTTTCCTTCGACTAAACCATTTGGGTGAGGTATGATTCCTCATAGGAAATCCACACCCACACTATTGAATGATTTTTCAAAGTAGATTCATGACCTTCCTTGCATATGTAGATGAAAATGGGATGGTTTATAATATGAATAGATATTTCCTTTTCCCGACAGTTGATATGTTCTCTATATATTGAGAGCCAATCCATTCCTATTATAGTGTTAAATTCCAACAAAGGATGTATTACAAGATTTGATGGATGAATCTTCCCACATACACCAACAGGAGAGGATTCAAACAGTTTGGTTGCAGTGATTTCCCAACTTGGTGTTTTTATAGATATCTCTACCTCAAGGTTTCAGGGCTTCGATTCTATAGTTCTAGAAAACTTGTATGATATAAAGGAATGTGTAGAACCAGAATCAAATAATAATTTTTCCATTCTTGAGTGAATAGTAAGTGTACCTGTACAACTTCATTATCTTGATACACCTCCACAGTAGTGATGGCGTAATCCTTCCCTTGTTCCATTGGCTTTGGTGGTTTCTGACATTGATTATCCTCGAGAACATAAGTTTTAGTGCACTGACTTTAATAGTTCCCTAGCTCCCTACAGTTGTAGAAATTAACCGTGAGTGGTTCTCTACTTTCTTATACCACATTATCCTTCCTTTTAATGTATTTTCAACACTCTTGAGCATGGTGTACTTTTTTCCCACACTTGAAGAATTTCCCCATCCCATTGAAGTAGTTCCCATGGTGCACCTTTCCACATTATTCACATGTGGGTCATTGAGTTTTCTTCCCACCTTTATCATTAGATCCTCTAGCTTGAAACTTATTCTTTCATTACTTATCACCATAAACATGGGACCATTTTCCAAAATCCATCTACACTTTGAGATTACATCGAAAAACTTCTTCATAACTCCCAAAGTCTTGAATTGAAAGATCATTTCGAAGGTTTGATTTTAATACACTAAATAATCTAAAATTTTTGCTATCATTATTGAAAACAAAACCAGAATAATACCTTACACACCTTGTGAAATTCGCTTCATAGGTTGTGATAGATTCTCTTTATTTTTTCTTGATCTCTATGAATTCTCTCTCCATCTTGATGTGATGAGTTCTTGGGAAATACTTGTTAAGAAACATTATCTTAAAGTCTTCTCATTCCAAGTTTTCAATTTCCTCCCTTGGCTTGGTGTTCTTAATCAAAGACCACTAATGATCGGATTCTCCATATAGACGTTAAATGGCTAGGGTCACCTTCTACATCACAGAACATCTTTGAATAGAAAATATCTGCTCCATCAAGTTGACCCACTATTCAACAACTAGAGGATCGAAAGTTCCATTAAACGTCGGTGGTCGTTGCTGCATAAAACATTCAATAGCCAGTTCCTCCCTCTTTGGTGAAGTATTAAGTTCCCCATTATTATGGTTATTGTTCATAACCTGAGATAATTGGGTAAGAATCACCATGATGTTCTGAACTCCACCTCTCAAATCATTGGGGATGTCTTTCGGTCAATCGTTGCATTATCCCTTGCACGAGTTGATGGCCTTATTTCTCCAGGTTTCCACCATATTCTAAAATAGAAAAGGGTAAAACAAGACATAAGTAAACAAGTCATGAATAACTTATTCATTTAAACAATTTATTCAAAAAATATAACATATGGGATCCCTATGTAAATATTCTTGTGTGCATATTTGTACTTAGTCTCATGCTAGAAATTTTCTCTAGGGTTCACTAATACTAATTCCCAAATTAACAAAACCTTTCTTCTGATACCAACTATTGCGACCCTATATATTCTTACATTACTATTAAATCATATTAAAGATAAATAACATAGTAGTATTACAGATAGAGTATCCAAATGTTTTGTAACGCCCCGACCCCAGCTACCCAGAGCCGGTGCATTACTTCGTAACATTGGCATGATCACAAAAGATCAAGTCTCGAAAGACCGATTAGTTTAGTAGCCTTGGAAACACTAGATACATTCATAAATGTTACATTACATCATAAAGTGAAAAACTAATAACAAAGTCTTCATAGTCCACACTCATATCATCTTCTGACTATCCCTGCAGGTTATTCATAAAATACTTCTTCACATCCTGGAAAATATTAAAACATTGAAAGGGGTGAGCTTAGATGCTCAGTAAGGATAACAATATAGCGGAAGCTTTCATCAATAAACATAAACATTTAAGGAAATGTATAACTAAAACAAAAGCCTTTTAAACCTGAACTTCAACATAATATGGAAAAAGTTAAATGAGATAATGCCATTCACTTCTTCACATGGATATTCTACTGGTCGAATAATCACATGCAATATCAATAACCACTTTCATAATGAGGGAATGTATAATTCCAGACATTCTGAAACATTTTGTCAAGGCCTCGACCAAGACGTCTAAAATGATTAAGGCCTCGGCCAAAACCATAAATCAAATTAGGAAAGGGCCTCGTCCAATTCCACGTCTAGTTGTCTCATGAGACCTACCGATGCATCGAGGAGCTATAGCGGCTCCACCCGTCACTTATTAAGTCCAATACATTCCTCATATGAACAGGTCTAAACATATCATAAACCATAACATAACTGTATCACATAAAACATGCATAACATTTCCCATTTCAATCACAAGATACCAATACAACACATTGATATAATAAAACCTCATCAAAACCATTTTAAATACCAAAATAAAATAAAGGTAGAACTTGGTATTTATTTTTCATTTTTTAAAAAAATGATCGCTTGTAGAGGAAGCCGAAGCTCAAATAATGGTCACGGCAGTGGAGAAGTCATTTTCTCCGCATAAGTATGGAAAGAAAAACATTCCATTTTTTTTAGCAAAACTCTTCATATAAAAAAGATTCCTTTTGAATAAACGTAAAAGTCAAAGGGGTTTATACACCGTATAAAATAAAGTTGTGTATAAAACCAAATATGCCTCAATGAAAGGGGATTGAGACGAAATCCTTAAAAAGATCATTTTTAAAATAAAATAGATCTATTATGTGTATTCACTATAGGTATGCATAAAGAAAGTAAAAATAAAAAATAGGACATAATAATATCATTAAATAATTTGAAAGTAGGAGATTAACCCAAAGAATGGAAATTGGGTTAAGAAATTCCCTTACAAATAAAATAGATCTATTATATGTATTAAATATAGATACACATTAATAAAGTACAAATACAAGATAGGACATAATAATATCATGACGTAATTTGAAAGTAGGAGATTAACCCAAAGAATTGAAGTTGGGTTAAGAAGTTCCCTTACCTCGTGTCTGACTTGACTCAACCGTTCTTTAACCTCCTGAATAATAAACTAGAGTTAATACATACCTTATTAAGAACCATTTTCAATTGCATTATCCTTATTATATCACTTATTACAATGATATGAATATTATGTAATTATTTATGTTAATAACGGTCGTTTTGTCGAGCTTTGGTACTTGAGTCAACAATAAACTTCTTATAATTACAAGTTGTTTATGTGGTAGAATATCCATTGTCTCCAAAATTATATTCATGATTTAGATGTCATATATATCTTATATATCCAGTATATACATTCATTTATAGTATTACGTAACATTTAGAGGTAAGAAATGAAATGCACCGTTCACGGAGACGGTAAGCCGTACGTACGCATGAACGCTACTTTCATTTCAATTTCATATTTAATGGAACGAAATCATAATGATATAAATTTATAATATAATTCCAGTATAATATAGTGTATAATACCATTTACTCCATCCTTTATACATCCCACATATGGCATTAACGATTCAAATCACTTTGAGGGGGCGGTAGTCCGCACTTCCTAAAATGAAATTATCGCGTTTTACCCATAATGGAAATCATAAAGTATGCCATAAATGAGAAATACAGAAGCATAAGTAAAACATAAACACATTATATATCATATATAAATATAGTGTCATCTTAATTACCTCCTTTGAAGGTGTTATATGAGTGTTGAACAATCATCGTTTCGTGAGGCAGAAATTCGCCATCCACAGAAACCATATGTTCTTTAACCATTAGATGTAGGTGTGTGTAAGTGTAGCTCGAATACATCATATAACAACATCCTATTATATTTAGGATACTGTTTTTGTTACAAAAGAAATTAATAAAAAGAGTTTAGGGGGTTGGAGAAGAAAAATAAAACAAAACAACATTAGAGAAGACATTACCTCAAAATCGGGTAACTCTTTTTGATTTGAGCCAAAGGCTTCCTTGAGAAGAGTTATGCCCACAGTTAGGCTTCTAGGAGTAATATGGGGAAGTTGGGAGAGTATTTTGGCAGAGTTTGGCCGATCCAAATGGCTTGAAGGTGTGAATAAGGTGGGAGAGGTGGGGGCCTTTTATATGTGGAGAGGAGGGGCACTTTTGGAAAGATTGAAATGTTACATTATTACACAATGATTTTAGGATTATAAAGGTCCCAAACATATATAATTCGTGTCTAAGGTGATAAGGGTTCTAAATATACCCATCCAATAGTCTTTGGACAAGTGTAAGCCTTGTATTTTACATTATCTTTTCATTTTATTAAAATCGTTAAATAATGAGGTCATCACTGCATCATAATGATGTCCTAAATAATTTAATTTATTTAATGTCTAAAAATTATAAAAAAATACTATGATCTAGGAAATCTTTTTGTCTTTCTAATTAATATTTATAGTCAAAATTTGGACTTGTGTAACCCCACTTAAAAACTGTTTTAGTAAAATAACTCATGTTTGTGTTAATTTAATTTTAACATTAAATAAATATATATTAAGGTCATTTTCCAACCAAAGTGGCTCCATGGGGTCCCCAAGTTGACCCATGAGTTTTCTTGGTCGGCCATGACTCATCCAATAGGAGTAGGACAAGTTTCAAGCTCATATCATATTATTAAAACATTGTTTTTACCTTAAACTTCACTAATTACCTCTAATCGTGATTAAGAACATAAAAGTTACTATTCACCAAAAAATTATTTTAATCTCATTGAACCAAATTTTACCTCTTAATAAAAACCATGTATGTAGGATTTTTGAAAATCAAATCACAGAAGTGGTAATATTTCATTTAAACGAAAAATCAGTTATTTAACTACCACTTAGTGGTTTCACTATTCATCAAAAATTGAAGTTTTTCCGAACAAGGCCAAAATTTCACCCTAAGCTATAATTGATATTCCGAATTCAAAAATGATGTCTATTTTACAAAATTAGAAACATATAAGTTTCATTAATTAATTTTATTATTAATTCCGGCTGTTACGACAAATAGCGTGTTTTTAAGAAACAATTTATATCAAAAGATTGGCAATTGATTATGTCCAATTTCAATGTAAAATTAATTCTAATGACCACCATTGGTTAAAATGGTAAAAATATATTCTAATTATACCTTAAAACCACTAAATAGTATAATTTATCACAATAAATTATTTTTATTAAAAAGTTGTTTTAAGTATTTTTCACTATTCATAAAAAAATAGAAGTTCTCAGAAAAATACCAAAAATTCAACATAGGCTAATTTCGATATTCCGAATCAAAAAATGAAGTCCATTTTGAAATATAAAATTTCTATAATTTTAAAAAGTGGTTATTACTATTCATAACGGCTACTTTGATTAGTCACGGTGTTTTAGAACTCGAAGTTGCGTACAATGCAGGCTATTGCATTATTGAATGAGAAGCGTATCGTGGAAGCTCAGGGTGTTACATTCTCCCCTCCTTCAATAAATTGCGTCCTCGCAATTTGAAATTTTTCTTTGAAAATAAAAGGTTGAAAAGAGAAAATACATTTGAGTAAAACCCACATAGGAAATAAGGTTAATAAATATATAACATTAAAAGAAAGCAAGATAAGTACAAAGGTCACCCGATATAGCCCATTCTAGGATTCTATGAAAATATGGATATGGAGGAGAAACAAACCATCAAGGTCTGATGGAGAGTTATAGAAAACAAGAATAGGAGAAAGTTTAACCATAAGAAAATCACAAACTTGTGATTGGTTAAACGGCCATTGAATCCCCAGTTGGAAAAGTTAACCGACAACATTTTTGTTTTAAGTTACCTTTTATAATGTTGAGGAATTTATTTAGGAGATTTAATAAGAACGTAAGGGAATATACATACTTGTTATGTATACTTTCATTCGTTAATAAATTTTTACCACAAACCCAACTTTTACTCCAAATGGTAACGGAACTCAAAAATATTCAATTTATCCTTATTGTATAAGGTTCCAAATGTTAACACGTACCATTTAGATTAGTAAAACTATTTTGTAATAACCAGGGACTTTTTATAGGCTAGTGGTAGGAAATAAAGTCTTGTCACACTATGGTTGTGGGTTCGATTCCTGCAGCTTTGTCCGACGCGACGAGTTATGCCCCACCCTACAGGTTGTCCTTTTCCTAAAACTATAGTATCATAATATTCCAAAAATAATCTTCATAAATTTTTTAACGTTAAACAATACTATCCAAAGATCAACTTAATCCATTCCAACCTTTATAGTTATCCAAAATGCCTCCGTCCAGACTTTCTCTAAAAGGTCTCTAAATTCCAAAATCAATTGTAACATCAGATTCCCCAAACAAAGAAAATTTTCTCTTATTGTCACATACTAAAAATATGATTACCTTAATCATATTAAAACCTTACTGAAATCAACAAGTACTGCAGTACAATCCTTATATATATATATATATCACATTATTCTAATAACCAAAATATAATCCATGAGTCCAAAAGCACCAATACATTAGTTATTCTACTTCAACTGTAGTAACAGCATAAGATTGTCCTTGATCCCTTGGCCTTTTCTGAGATAGGTTTCCCTGATGCTTAGGACATTCATTTGCATAATGACCCATTTCTCTACAATTTTAGCATTCAACTTTCATAGCCTCTTTCTTTCCCTTGCAATCACGAGCCTGGTGACCCTTTTCTCCACATTTATAACAAACTCCCATTCCTTTTAGGAACGTACCAGGGTGATTCTTCCCACAATTATCACATAATAGAAAATCCTTCTTTCCCTTTTTCCCTTTATCTGTCTCTTGTTCCACCGTTCTCTTATTCTCTTGATTTACTTTGTTTTCATAAGACATAGAGAGTTCCTTTTCTGTCTTGATAGCACACGAGATAATATCTTCGTATGATGAGAAGGATTGTGATACTAAAGCTCGACGGAGAAATGGTTTTAACCCATCAAAGAAACGATCAATCTTACTTCTTGGGTTACGTATATAATCTGTAGCATGCCTCGCTAACCTTGTAAAGTTAGCCTCGTACTTTGCGACATTCTCATCCTCCTTCTGCCTCAGACTCAAAAATTGCCTTTCAATATCTGCTCGATGGTCATGTGGAAAGTATTTTTCTAAGAAAAGATCTTTGAACTCTCTCCATTCCATACTTGATAATTCTTCATCTTCCTTTGTATTTTGAATCAATGACCACCATTGATCAGAATCTCTAGTGAGGTGGTAAACTGCCATGATAACCTTCTCCCTTTCGCTACTCCCCAAGGGGTGGAATATTTTCTCTAAGGAGTTTATCCATTGCTCAGCTACTAACGGATTTGTACCCCCATTAAATGTTGGTGGTTGTTTCCTCATGAAGCGGTCTAACATTGATCCTCCATGTTGTGGATCAGGGCGATCCATACGAGTAAGGTTATTATTCATAACCTGAGTGAGTTGTCCTAGTATGGTAGTAAGTTGATCAACACCAGTTGTATCTCCAGATCCCCAATAATTGTCTTGAGCAGGAGGGCAATCCCTAAACGGAGTGCGTGCATTGATACAGTTTCCATTCCTTCCACTAGGTGCCATTACTAAACAATGGAATAAACTATATTAGTTTATAAATCAAAATAATTAATTCCATACTTGTAAGATACTTAACATAAATTGAACTATTTAAGGATATAATCCATAAAAATGTTTTCTTTAAGGAAGTATATACTCATAACCCTTCATAGTGGTTTATAAAGAAAATGAGAATTATCCAAAGCATATCCCCCGGGAGTGTCGTAACCAATAGTGCAGCAAGGCCCGTTGTCGTGCACCAGTTCCCGTTCGAGTCTAGCTCAAAGTGGTGTTTTCGGGTTTTACCCCTAGGTACATCTGTGCCAGAGCCACCTCTACCTGCTCGTATCCAGACAGGGATGTATTGCTCGGAAAACTCACAAAATCTCTACAATAACAAAATTCTAGGAAGTTCTTATTTACTAATCCTCAAAGTCTATCTTTGGGATACATGCTCTAATCAGAGTTTATCTAAATCTAGAATCCAAGGTTAGTACTAAACTGCCTCTGATACCAACTGTAATGCCCTGACCCCAGCTACCCAGAGCCGGTGCATTACTTCGTAACATTGTCATGATCACAAAAGATCAAGTCTCGAAAGACCGATTAGTTTAGTAGCCTTGGAAACACTAGATACATTCATAAATGTTACATTACATCATAAAGTGAAAAACTAATAACAAAGTCTTCATAGTCCACACTCATATAATCTTCTGACTATCCCTGCAGGTCATTCATAAAATACTTCTTCACATCCTGGAAAATATTTAAACATTGAAAGGGGTGAGCTCATATGCTCAGTAAGGATAACAATATAGCGGAAGCTTTCATCAATAAACATAAACATTTAAGGAAATGTATAACTAAAACAAAAGCCTTTTAAACCTGAACTTCAATATAATATGGAAAATGTAAAATGAGATAATGTCATTCACTTCTTCACATGGATATTCTACTTGTCGAATAATCACATGCAATATCAATAAACACTTTCATAATGAGGGAATGTATAATGCCAGACATTCTGAAACATTTTGTCAAGGCCTCGGCCAAGACGTCTAAAATGATTAAGGCCTCGGCCAAAACCATAAATCAAATTGGGAAAGGGCCTCGGCCAATTCCACGTCTAGTTGTCTCAGGAGACCTACCGATGCATCGAGGAGCTATAGCGGCTCCACCCGTCACTTATTAAGTCCAATACATTCCTCATATGAACAGGTCTAAACATATCATAAACCATAACATAATCGTATCACATAAAACATGCATAACATTTCCCATTTCAATCACAAGATATCAATACAACACATTGATATAATAAAACTTCATCAAAACCATTTTAAATACCAAAAAAAAAAAAAGTAGAAATTGGTATTTATTTTTCATTTAAAAAAATGATGGCTTGTAGAGGAAGCCGAAGCTCAAATAATGGTCATGGCGGCGGAGAAGTCATTGTCGCCGCATAAGTACGGAAAGAAAAACATTCCATTTTTCGTTTAGAAAAACTATTCGTATAAAAAAGATTCATTTTGAATAAACATAAAATTCAAAGCGGTTTATACACTTTATAAAATAAAGTTGTGTATAAAAACAAATATGCCTCAATGAAAGGGTATTGAGACAAAGTCCTTAAAAAGATCATTTTTAAAATAAAATAGATCTATTATGTGTATTCACTATAGGTACACATAGAGAAAGTAAAAATACAAAATAGGACATAATAATATCATGAAATAATTTGAAAGTAGGAGATTAACCCAAAGAATGGAAATTGGGTTAAAAAATTCCCTTACAAATAAAATAGATATATTATGTGTATTCACTATAGATACACATAAAGAAAGTACAAATACAAGATAGGACATAATAATATCATGACGTAATTTGAAAGTAGGAGATTAACCCAAAGAATTGAAGTGGGGTTAAGAAGATCCCTTACCTCGTGTCTGACTTGACTCAACCGTTCTTTAACCTCCTGAATAATAAACTAGAGTTAATATATACCTTATTAAGAACAATTTCCAATTTCATTATCCTTATTATATCACTTATTACAATGATATGAACATTATGTAATTATTTAAGTTAATAACGGTCGTTTTGTCGATCTTTGGTACTTGAGTCAATAATAAACTTCTTATAATTACAAGTTGTTTATGTGGTAGAATATCCATTGTCTCCAAAATTATATTCATGATTTAGATGTCATATATATCTTATATATACAGTATATACATTCATTTATAATATTACGTAACATTTAGAGGTAAGAAATGAAATGCACCGTTCACGGAGACGGTAAGCCGTACGTACGCATGAACACTACTTTCATTTCAATTTCATATTTAATGGAACGAAATCATAATGATATAAATGTATAATATAATTCCAGTATAATATAGTGTATAATACCATTTACTCCATCCTTTATACATCCCACATATGGCATTAACGATTCAAATCACTTTGAGGGGGCGGTAGTCCGCACTTCCTAAAATGAAATTATCACGTTTTACCCATAATGGAAATCATAAAGTATGCCATAAATGAGAAATACAGAAGAATAAGTAAAACATAAACACATTATATATCATATATAAAAATATTGACATCTTAATGACCTCCTTTGAAGGTGTTATATGAGTGTTGAACAATCATCGTTTCGTGAGGCAGAAATTCGCCATCCACAGAAACCGTATGTTCTTTAACCATTAGATGTAGGTGTGTGTAAGTGTAGCTCGAATAATTCTTATAACAACATCCTAGTATATTTAGGATACTGTTTTTGTTACAAAAGAAATTAATAAAAATAGTTTAGGGGGTTGGAGAAGAAAAATAAAACAAAACAACATTAGAGAAGACATTACCTCAAAATCGGGTAACTCTTTTTGATTTGAGCCAAAGGCTTCCTTGAGAAGAGTTCTGCCCAAAGTTAGGCTTCTAGAAGTAATAGGGGGAAGTTGGGAGAGTATTTTGGCAGAGTTTGGCCGAGCCAAATGGCTTGAAGGTGTGAATAAGGTGGGAGAGGTGGGGGCCTTTTATATGTGGAGAGGAGGGGCACTTTTGGAAAGATTGAAATGTTACATTATTACACAATGCTTTTCGGATTCTAATGGTCCCACACTTATATAATTCGTGTCTATGGTGATAAGGGTTCTAAATATACCCATCCAATAGTCTTTGGACAAGTTTAAGCCTTGGATTTTACATTATCTTTTCATTTTATTAAAATCGTTAAATAATGAGGTCATCACTGCATCATAATGATGTCATAAATAATTTAATTTATTTAATGTATAAAAATTATAAAAAAAATACTATGATGTAGGAAATATTTTTATCTTTCCAATTAATATTTATAGTCAAAATTTGGACTTGTGTAACCCCATTTAAAAACTGTTTTAGTAAAATAACTCATGTTTGCGTCAATTTAATTTTAACATTAAATAAATATATATTAAGGTCATTTTCCAACCAAAGTGGCTCCATGGGGTCCCCAAGTTGACCCATGAGTTGTCTTGGTCGTCCATGACTCATCCAATAGGAGTAGGACAAGTGTCAGGCTCATATCATATTATTATAACATTGTTTTTACCTTAAACTTCACTAATTACCTCTAATCGCGATTAAGAACATAAAAGTTAGTATTCACCAAAAAATTATTTTAACCTCATTGAACCAAATTTTACTTCTTAATGACAACCATGTATGTAGGATTTTTGAAAATAAAATCACAGAAGTGGTAATATTTCATTTAAACAAAAAATCAGTTATTTAACTACCACTTAGTGGTTTCACTATTCATAAAAAATTGAAGTTTTTTTCGAACAAGGCCAAAATTTCAACCTAAGCTATAATTGATATTCCGAATTCAAAAATGATGTCTATTTTAAAAAATTCGAAACATATAAGTTGCATTAATTAATTTTATAATTAATTCCTGCTGTTACGACAAATAGCGTGTTTTTAAGAAACAATTTATATCAAAAGATTGGCAATTGATTATGTCCAATTTCAATGTTAAATTAATTCTAATGACCACCATTGGTTAAAATGGTAAAAATATAGTCTAATTATACCTTAAAACCGCTAAATAGTATAATTTATCACAATAAATTATTTTGATTAAAAAGTTGTTTTAAGTATTTTTCACTATTTATAAAAAATTAGAAGTTCTCAGAAAAATACCAAAAATTCAACATAGGATAATTTAGATATTCCGAATCCAAAAATGAAGTCCATTTTGAAATATTTAATTTCTATAATTTTAAAAGGTGGTTATTACTATTCATAACGGCTACTTTGATTAGTCACAGTGTTTTAGAACTCGAAGTTGTGTACAATGCAAGCTATTGCATTATTGAATGAGAAGCGTATCGTGGAAGATCGGGGTGTTACATGTTTAGTGTCTTGGGAAAGTAAGGACAGTACATAACAATTACAACATAAAGCATAAACAATTATTTAATTTCTTTCTCTCTAGCTTCTTATTGGGACTTGTCCTCTCCTTGGTACATGTAGCCACCTAAGGATATACATAAAAAGGGGTGAGCTAAAATCCTCGTAAGAGGATAGATCAGAATAATATATCATGGTGTGAGCATAATAAAGATATAAGAAAAAGATCATGAACATGAGAGAAGCATAAATAAAATACTTGAAATGTGGTGATGCCTAAAAATGAAACATCATGTCTTAGGGGTTAACTACCACAAATACTTGTGAACTAATCTAGAATCTTGTTCAAACATCATTTCACATTTACTCATGATTTTCATCACTTTACTCAATTCATTTAAGTGATGTATAATTCCAGGCGCACCCATCACATTAAAACATTCATATAGCTCTATATAATTCCGGGTGCACCCGTCACATCATAACATTATCATTATCATTCTTTACACTTGGAACATATATCAAAATTGAACATAATTATCCCATGGAATGTAATGGGTTACATCACATAATAAAACATTCATAAAATTTGTGTTCCCAAAATAATTAGGGAATAACATACATGTTACAAGAATCGTACACTTTGAGAGAGAAGTAAAAGGTGTGTTCTTAAAAGAAGAGTTATTTTGGAAAACATTTTGTTTGACATAAAAACCAGTGAAAACATGAATATCCTAGAAATGTAAAGACAATTATGAACAAATGATCTTTAAGTAGTAACGATATCAAAAATAGAGTGAAAGAGGGATAACCCGAAGGGTGAACGTTGGGTTCGAGAATTTCCCATTACCTTGTATCTGAATGCTTCGTTATCTTTAATGTCCTGTATAATGACATTGTATACATTAATTAGAAATACATAACCTTGCATACATTAATATAGATCATTATGGTTTTTAAGTGATTTTATGTGCCTTTGGATGAGTTAAAGAGTTTAAAAAACATTGTTCAGAAATGTTTGTATTTATGGTTTTCTTGAGTGGTTCACTTGTATTATTAAATTGAAGTTCGTGTAGATCATGGGTAAACATCCAGAATTAATATTAATTGTTATTAATGATATTATAGGAGTTTTAATTATCTTATAATGAATTATATTAGATCCATGGGAATGAATCATTAGATAAGTGTTAAATGATGATTGTTTGGGTTAATTTGAGCGGTTTTTCAATCATAATGAACTTGTATTATTTTATCACTAGTAATATGATCATAAGTTAGTCCATTAACAATAAATAGGAGATAATACATATAAAATATTCTGGATCAACCATAAAAATGGTTTCATAACCAGATTTTAATGTATAAATGGAAGAATAAAGCATGGTGTTCTTGAAGGTGATAAATTAACACATCACGAACAAAATTATCTTTAATAAAATAAAAGGAATAGGGAAAGGGGGTTGGAAGATATAATATCCCATTATCATCATAAAATTACAATACATGTATAATACTATAGTTACAATAAAATTGGTTAAAGATAGGTGGGGATAGATCAATAAATGAAATTGAACATGAAAGGAAATTAAATAAGAAGTGGGAGAGAAATTACCTATTAAACCCTTATCTTGAGATCATCCTTAAAGAAGCTTGACATGTACTTTTTATGAGACCAGTAGCTCATGAACGTGAGAGAGGGGCTAAGGATGATGTTTGGGCAGAGTTTAGAGAAGTATTGGGACTTGAGAGCTGTGAGGAAATTGGGGTATGGAGGGTGGTTTTTATAGTGGAGGGTAGAGGGGTTTTCTTAATAAAAAATTCATTAGTTTATTATTTCCCACCAAGACAAGGAATAGTGAGTCATACATGACCAAGAATAGTAAATAAGGAATATGATTTCAGGATTTTGGTGCTTATATCACTTGTGATGTGAGGAATAGTGGGTTTTAATTATAATGTATATATAGGGTAAATTAATGTATTACCAAAAATTCATTTATTTTAGAAAAATCCCAAAAATTCACCCCATGTAACACCCCAAGATTCCACGGTACGCTTCTCTTTGAATAATTCAATAGCTTGCATTGTATGAAACTTCGAGATTCTAACACATCACGACCAATAAAACTAGTTTTTATGAATAGTAATACCCACTTTATGAAATTTTATCAATTTTATCATTCAAAATGGAATTCATTTTTGGGTTTAGAATATTTAATTTATCATAGGGTGAATTTTTGGTATTTTTCTGAAAACATTCAGTTTTGGATGAATAGTGAAAATACTAAATTTTAATTAAAAACAACTTTTTTAATCAAAATAAATTACAGAGCTAAATTATAATATCGAGTTTTTTTTAAGTATTTTTAGATTATATTTTTACCATTTAATCCAAATTTGGTCATTGGACATAATTTCATATTTAAATTAGACATAAATAAGTGTCAATCTTTTGATAGTTATTTTTTCATAAAAAGACGCTTTTTGTTTTGACAACAAGAATTAATTTTAAATTAATTTATGCCACTTATGTGTTTTGAATTTTAAAAATTGGATTCCATATTTGGAATCAGGAATTCCAAATTGTGTAAATAGGTAACTTTTATTTTTAGACTTTAGGAATATTTAGTTCAGTAAATATTTTGTTTAAAGTGGTTAAAGGGGTAAATCCATTAAATAAGATTAAAAAATAATATTATAATAATATTAAATTACCTTAAAACTTGTCCTAACCCTATTTTAATATACATTTCCAACCTGGGGAATCATTGGGTCGATTTTGGGACCCCATGGAGCCACTTGTAAGTGATAATGACACTTTATATTAATTATGCTAAAGTAAATACAAAAATGACATAAGCATATATATTTTAGTAAAACAATTTTTACATAGGGTTATACATCTTATCTATTTGTCTATAAATATTCTTTAGAAAGATAAAAAAATTTCATACATAATAGTATTTTATTTATAATTTTTAGACATTGAATAAAAAAATTTATTTATGACACAATGATGATGCAATATTTTCCTAATTAATGAAGTAATCAAATAAATGGTATTGTAAATGTTAAAATAAATATAATTTCAACATTTTGATGACATACACGAATTTAATAGGTTAATATTGAATTATATGATTGATTAAATTAATTTAGTTTGAATTAATAAATTTACTAGGACTTTAACAAAAATCAATTATTAAATAGTGTCAAAATTGACATAATGGAGTTTCTAAAACAAATATTATATTATTAATTGATATTCTACTCCTAAAAATCTAATGTTGGACAAAAAATACTTATATAATGATAGATTTATCATTAATGAACCACTTATGTTCTCTTGTAAGTATATATCATTTTTATTAACCATATAATATAAAAATACAAAGAGACATGGTAAATGTCAAACTATTTATCTAAGAGTTAAATCTAAAAGATAAGGTTAATATAGTGACCCAAACCTGTATAAAACCTATTGGTTCAGTGTTGATACACCCATAACCATCTTATACTCAAAATAATCCATTATAGAGCCATTATAAACAGAAAAATATTTAATTATAAAAAAATATTTCTAGCTTTTCCTATGGTGCCCCTCACCCCTCTTATAAAAGGGCACTCCCCCTTCTCTCTAATTTAAACTGTCAAAACTATTTGGTTCGGAAAAACCCTACCAAAATACCCTTTAAACTGTCCTCCATTCATCTTAGAGTCCTTACTTTTTTCATAAAGTCATCCTAAGGATCCGTTTTGATCAAATCAAAATGAAGAACCCAAAGAAGAGGAAAATATTTCATCACCTCTTTCAAGTTCTTTTATTCTTCCACTTCCTCTTTCATTGATGTTTCCATTATTAAATAATAACTCCAGTATATTAAATATACTATGATGTTATTATAAATATTGTATAATCATATTAATTATTCTATCCATCCTTTGAATGACATGTCACCATACGTGCGTACGTACGACTTACCGTCTCCACGTCGTGGTGTAATTGTTATTCAATACCTTATTATTTGGATGGGTATAATAATAATGATGTGTAATTTATGTAAATAAAAAATATAACATGATAATTATTCTTCATATATGATATACCATCCAATTATATGTTTTTTAACATAAAAATAATGAAATTTTCGCTCGTGCGTATGTACAGATTACCGTCTCCACAAACACGATGAGATTCATTCCCCATCGTATACACTAAAGACTAATTTTCATTTGTCGATTAAAAATAATGTTTAAAAATTTAATATCATTCTAGATATGAATAATATACATCCGATCCATAACAACTATGACTCTCATAACAAATAATATAAAGGAAAATGAATCTATTAACACCTGAAACGACGATAATACTAATATATTATTAACAAAGCAATGTTTAAAGATCATATATTATATAATATTAATGTATATGATTCATGTATAATTTAATAACAATTATTTAACCATTATACAGGAGGTTAAACTACCTTCGACCAAGGAAAGGTACAAGGTAAGGGTTAATTTTACAATCTCTTTATTATCTGAGATTGTTTTTACAAAAGTATCTACTGGGACATCTTTATCATCCACATCCATGTTTCTTAAAAATGTATTTCAAAACATTCTTACAATTTTATATACTATGGGTTAAAGTCATTTATACCCTTCTCTAAATTTTATAAGATTTTTATAAAGGAATCTTTCTGTCATTTTCAAAACAATGTCCTTTATAACATTTTCGAAAAAATTAAGGTAAGAATATCTTTTTTTAACTTATATGGTGGGTGCAACTTTTTTACTCCATTTTAACGTCATCGAAGATTCCATTACATTCTAATATGAATATTTTCAAAATAAATTTTTTCTTTATAATTATGTGAATCTTAAATGATTTCACAATAGAAAGAGATATTTCTCTCAAAAAGGTTTTGATTTGATCTATGTCAACATCCATTGATGGATTTTAAGATTATTTGAAGTTGATTTATTATGATACAAAACTTCCTATTGTATTGAAGGTTTTGTGATATGTTTGACTATGGATGTTCTATTATTATACCATTCATGGTTTATGGCTAAAGTATTGACATTTCTTATGCTAGTTTTAATATGAATGTTTATGTTATATTTCATCCTTTTCATATGAGAAATTTATTGGACTTAGTAAGTGAAGGTGGACATCACTATAGCTCCTTGATGCATCGATAGGTCTCACGATACAACTAGATGTGGAATTGGCTAAGGCATTTCCCAACTTGATAAATGGTTTTGTCTGAGGCCTTAATCATTTTTATATGTCTTGGCTAAGGGCTTGACAAAATGTTTCAAAATGTTAGGCATTATACATTCCCTAATTATGAAAATAATATTGATGGTTCATGTGGTCATTCGACTAGTATAATACCCATGATTATGTTTTATTATGGAATTATTTACTCATCTCATATTCCTACCATAAAAGTTTTCATATTTATTATTGGTAAAGGAATGTGGTTTCAATTATTCACCATGGTTAATATTTACGTTATCTTCCATTGTATTTCTTACCCTTACTGAGCATTTGAGATCACCCCTTTCTTTGGTTTCATTTTCCAAGGATAAGAAGAAGTATATTATGATTTATCAGTAGGGATGGTCTATGGGATCTCAGTGTTTTCTATGGAAGCAATGATGTTGTAATTTTCCATTTTATGATGTGATGTAAACCCTATGAATGTATTTAGTACATCCAAGGCTACTAAACTAATAAGTCGTTAGAGACTTGATCTTTTGACATCATGCTAATGATATGTAATAATGCACAGACTCTGGGCTTCTGGGGCTAGGGATTTACAGTTGGTATCAGAGGATATTTAGTACAAACCTTGAAAAGTAGATTTAGATAAACTCTGATTAGAGCACATTGCCCTAAGATAGACTTTCAGGATTATTATAGAAAAACATCCTAGAATTTTTGTATTATAGATATTTTTAGAGTATTCCCAGCAATACATCCCTATATAGATAGGATTAGGTTGAGGCGGCTCTGGCATTGATGTACCTAGGGGTAAAACATGAAAACACCGCTTTAAGCTAGACTCAAACGGGAACTAGTGAACGACAATAGGCCTTGCTGCACTATTGATTACGACACTCCCGGGGGATATTCTTAGGATAATTTTAATTTTATTTACAAACCATTATGAAGGGTTTATGAGTATATAATTCCTCAAAGAAAACATTTTCATGATTATGGATTATATCCATAAAATGTTCAATTTATTTTAAGTGTTTAACAAGTATCGATTTATGTATTGTGATTCATAAATTAATCTAGTGTATTCCATTGTTTAGAAATAGAGCCTAGGGGAAGGAATGGAAGCTGTATCAATGCACGCACTCCATGTAGGGATTTCTCTCATTCTCAAGATAATTACAGTGGAGATGGTGATACAACAGGTACTGATCAGCTTATCACCATACTGGGATAACTCACACATGTTATGAATAATAACCATACCCGTATAGAGCACCCTGATCCACAACATGGAGGATCAATGTTAGACTGTTTCATGAGGCAACAACCACTAACATTCAATGGGGGTAAAAATCCATTATTATCTTAGCAATGGATAAATTCCTTAGAGAAAATATTCTATGGCTTGTGGAGTATCGAGAGGGAAAAAGTTGTCATGGTAGTTTACCACCTCACTGGAGATATTGATCATTGGTGGTCATTGATTCAAAACAAAAATGAAGATGATGAAGTATCAAATATGTAATGTAGGGAGTTTAAAGGAATTTTATTAGAAAAATACATTCCTCATGACCATCGAGCGAATATGGAAAGACACTTTTTGAGTCTGAGGCAAAAGGAGGATGAGAATGTCTCAAATTATTAAGCCAACTTTAAAAGGATAGTGAGGAATGATGCATTTTTTATATGTAACCCAAGAAGTAACATTTACCATTTCATTAATGGGTTAAAACCATTTCTTTGTTGAGCATTAGTATCATAATCCTTATCATCGTATAAAGATATTGTCTCGTGTTCTATTATGACAGAAAAGGAATTCTCAATGTCTTATGACTTTATTGAAAAGCATGAGATAAAGATATCTTCTAAACACTCTAGGAAAGGAAATAAGGAAATAGGTAAGAAGGGAAGAATTGAACATCCTATGATAATTATGGAAGGAAGAATCCTTGTTCCGGTCTAAAAGGAAATTGAGTATGCTATAAATGTTTACAGAAAGGCCATCTCATTGGTGATTGTAAGGGAAAGAAAGATGCTACCAATGTTCAATGATACAATTTCATGGATATGGGACAATATTAAAATGAATGTCCTACGAGTTATGGAAACATACCTCAGAAAAGGACAAGAGATCATAGCCAAGCTTATACGATCACTACTGCTGAGGTTGAAGCCTTGAAAGATGTGGTGGCAGGTAATTTAATGGTTTCCTCATGTTTATCCAATGCTTTATTTGATTCCAGATCATCGCATTGTTTCATATCTTACCATTTTTCTATGAAAATTAGATATTTCCATTTTGATTTAACAGGGGAGTTGTTAGTCAAAACTCTTAAGGGAAGTATTATGGCTACAATGTTTTGTGAATCAGTTCTCATTTGGGCATATAAATGTTTTTTATCTACTGATTTCATCATTATACACATGATTTAATTTGATATAATCCTCAGTATAGATTAGATTTTGAACCATGATGAAAAAATTTATTTTAAGAATAAGAGGTTATTAATTTTTTTGATGGTGATAAAGAACACCTTATCTTTAGAGAATAATCGTCACCATCTATTTATTATATAGATCCACCACCAGTATCTCAATTAAATTCAATTATTGGGGAGGAATAGAATTAAATAACTATTGGTGAGGAAAAGAATGTTCAAATAGAGGATGTACCTATTGTGCATGAATATGTTGATGTGTTTCTAGAAGACTTACCTGGACATCCTCTAGAACAAGAAATTGAGTTTACCATTGATTTAATTCCTAGTTCAAGGCCTATATCGAAGACTCCTTATAAAATGTCCACTATAGAATTGGTGGAACTAAAGAAAAAAAAGACTAATGTAGTAATACGTGATTTATTCTCCCTATCCTTTCTCTATGTGGAGCCCCATCCTTTTTGTTAAGAAGAAAGATAGATCTATGAGGTTGTGCATTGACTATAGGGAGATCAATGCTATGATAATAAAGAAAAATTATCCCCTACTTCGCATTGATGATTTATTTTACCAACTTTATGGAGATCAATACTTCTCAAACATTGACCTTTGATCTGGATATCATCAGTTGTGTGTGAAGAAGGAATACATTCCAAAAACAGCATTTCAAACCAGGTACGGGTATTACGAGTTTACAATAATGTATTTTGGAATGACTAATGTACCCTATATCATCATGGATATAATTAATAGAGTTTTCAAGGAATATCTTGATGAATTTATAGTGGTATTTATTGAAGATATCTTGGTATATTCCATAAGCTATGAAGATCTTGAAAATCACATGCGCATTATTCTAAAGACTCTAAGAAGACATGAATTATATGGGATGTTTAGAAAGTGTGAATTCTAGATTCATGAGATTTATTTTCTTGGCCATATTTTCTCTAATAAATGAATCTCCATTGAACCATATAAGACAAAAGCAATCCATGAATGGCCAGCATCGATGAGAATAACTGAGGTATACAGTTTTATTGGTATAGGTGCTTATTATCGGCATTTCTTCCAAAATTTTTCCTAATTGGCTAACCCATTAACCAAGCTCAAATGTAAAGGAGTTAATATTTTTTTGAAAAAAAAGTGTGTGAATAATGTTTTGAATAACTGAAGAGAATATTATTCAATGCTCCTATATTGACTCTTTAGTCGGGGAATAATGGGTTTGTTATTTATAGTGATTAATCAAAGAAAGGACTTGGTTGTGTTCTTATACTGAATGTTAGGGTTATTGCCTAAGCATCACGACAACTAAAAATTGTTGCGAAAAACCATCATACTCTTGATGTTGAGTTAGCAGCTCTAATATTTGCATTGAAGATATGTAGACATTATCTCTATGGTGAAAAATATGAGATTTATACTGATCATAAGAGTTTGAAGTATATTTTATCTCATAAGGAACTCAACATGAGGCAAAAGAGATGGATTGAGCTACCCAAGTTTTATGATTGTTTGATACACTACCACCTGGGAAAGGAAAATAAGGTGTCAGATTCTTTGAGTAGAAAGGATCATGATGTTTTGAACAAAATGAGAGTTGAAGGGGATCCTATTTTCATGGATCTAGTAAAGATGGATTTGGGAATAACCATGGAAGGGTGTTATACATTTTGGTAAGATTGGAAAATTGAGATCCAGGTACATCGGAACTTTTTAAATTCTCGAACGAATTGGGGCAGTAGTTTACTGTTTGGCAATGCAGCCATGTCTCACCAAAGATCATGATGTATTCCACATATCAATATTGAGAAAATACATCCCTGACCCAACGCATGTACTCACCTATGAAAAATTGTAACTAGAATCCAATTTGTATTATTGGGAAGAAACTATCAAGGTTCTTGATACAAGAGAACAAGTGTTGAGAAACTAGATTACTCGTCTGGTAAAAGTTCTATGGAGAAATCATAAGACGGAAGAGGCAACGTGGGAACCCAAGGAAGTAATGATGAAGAACCACTCAAGTCTTTTTACGTAGTAATACTCTAGAAATTTCTAGGATGAAATTATTTGATGAAGGAGAGATTGTACCACCCCATGCTTCCACAGTACGCTCCTCTTTGAATAATGCAATAGCTTCCGTTGTATGCAACGTTGAGATTCTAACACATCGCGACCAATCAAACTAGCTGTTATAAATATTAATACCCAATTTTTGAAGTTTTATCAATTTTATCTTTCAAAATGGACTTCATTTTTGGGTTCGGAATATTGAAATTAGCTTAGGATGAATTTTTGGTATTTTTCTGAAAACATTCAATGTTTGATGAATAGTGAAAAATACTAAATTTTAATTAAAATCCACTTTTTTGATACAAAAAAATATTAGAGATAAATTAAAATATTGAATGGTTTTTAACTATAATTAGATTATATTTTTACCATTTAATCCAATGTTCTTCATTGGACATAATTTCACATTTAAACTGGACATAAGCAAGAGTCAATCTTTTGATAGTTATTATTTCTTAAAAACACGTTTTTGGTTTTGAAAAAAAGAATTAATTTTAAATTAGTTTCTGCCACTCCATTGTTTTTAATTTATAAAAATGGATTCCATATTTTGAATTAGGAGGTCCAAAGTTTTTAAATAGGTAAATTTTATTTTTAGACATTAGGAATATTTAATTCAATACATATTTTATTTACAATGGTTAAAGGGGTAAAACCAATAAATAAGGTTAAGAAATAATATTATAATAACATTACATTATTATAAAACGTTTTTTAACCCTATTAAATGATACATGTATGACCATGGTCATATTTGGGTCGACTTTGGGACCACATGAAGCCACTTGTAATTGATAATGACAATTTATATTAATTGAGTTAAAGTAAATACAAAAATGACATAAGAATATATCTTTTAGTAAAACAATTTTTACATAGGGTTATACATGTTATCTATTCGACTATAAAAATTAATTAGAAATATAAAATGATTTTATAGATAATATTATTTTATTTATAATTTTTATAAATTTAATAATTTAATTTATTTATGACACAATGGTGATGCAGTATTTTTCTCATTAATGAAAGAATCAAATAAATGGTATTATAAATCTTAAAATAAATATAATATGAACTTTTTAATTCCATCCACGAATTTTATAGGTTAATATGACATGATAGTTTTGATTAAAGTAATTTATTTTGAATTAATAATGTTGTTAAGACTTTAAAAAATCAATTATTAAATAGTCTCAAAATTGACATAAATGAGTTTTTTTAAAAATATATTATATTATTAATTGATATTATATTCCTAAAAATTTATGGTTCTGCAAAAATACTTATATAATGATAGTTGTATAATTAATGAACCACTTGGGGTTCTCTTGGAAGTATATAGTATGTTTATTAACCATATATTAGAGAAATACAAAGGGACATGGTAAATGTCAAACTATTTAACTAAGAGTTGACTCTAAAAGATAAGGTTAATATAGTGACCCAAAACTATATAAAAACATTTTTATGAGTTTTTTTAGACCAATAACCACATTAGAATTTAAATAATCCATTTTGGATCCATTATAAACCGAAAATAATTTTATTATAAAATAATATTTCTAGCTTTTCCTAAGGTGGCCCTCACCCCTCTTATAAAAGGGCACTCCCCCTTATCTCTAATTCTCACCTTCAAAACCATTTGGCTCGGAAAAACCCTGCCCAAATAAAATCTCAACTTTCATAACTTAATCCTATAGGCCTTCCTTTAGTAATAAAGATAGCCTATGGAGCTGTTTTAATCAAATCAAAAGCAAGAACCTAAAGAAGAGGTAAATATTTCATCACCTCTTTCAAGTTCCATTCTTCTTATACTTACTCTTTCGTTGTTGTTCCCATTATAAAATAATAACTCTAGTATATTATATATTATGTGATGTTATTATAAATATGGTACAATCATATTCATTATTCTATCCATCATTCAATGACATGTCACCATATATGCGTACGTACGGCTTACCGTCTCCACGTCTTGGTGTAATTGTTATTCAATACATTATTTTTTCGATGGGTACAATAATTATGTGTAATTGATGTAAATAAAAAATATAACATGATAATTATTCGGTATATTTGATATACCATACAATTGTATATTATTTTAACATCAAAATAATTAAATTGTCGCTTGTTCGTACGTACGAATTACAGTCTCCACGAACATGATGAGATTCATTCCCCATCATATCCATTCAAGACTAATTTTCATTTGATGATTAAAAATAATGTTTAAAGACATAATGACATTATAGATATGAATAATATACATCCCATCCATAACAAAAATAACTAAAATAACAAATAATATAAAGGAAAATGATTCTGTTAACACCCAAAATGTCGATAATACTAAGATATTATTAACAAAGCAATGTAAAAAAGATCATATATGATATCACATTAATGTATATGATTCTTGTATAATTTAATAACAATTACATCACCATTATAAAGGAGGTTAACATACCCTAGACCAAGGAAAAGTACAAGATAAGGTTTAATTTCACAATCTCTTTATTATATGAGGTTGTTTTTACTTAAGTATCTACTGGGACCTCTTTATCATCCACAACCATGTTTCTTAAAAATGTATTTGAAAATATTCTTACTATTTTATAGACTATGGGTTAAATTCATTTATACCCTTGTTTGAATTTTATATGATTTTTATAAAGGAATCATTCCATCATTTTCCAAACAAGGTCCTTTATATCATTTTCAACAAAATTAAGGTAAGAATGTCTTTTTTTTAAACTTATATGCTGGGTGAGACTATTTCCCGCCGTTATAACATCGTCGAAGCTTCCCTTAAAATCTTTTAAGAATATTTTCAAAATAAATTTTTTCTTTATAATTATTTGACTCTTAAATTTTTTCGAAATAGAAAGTGAAATTTCGCCAAAAAAGGTTTTGATTACATCTATGTCAACATCTTTTGATGGATTTTAAGTTTATTTGAAATTGATTTATTATGATACAAAACATCCATATCGTATTGAAGGTTTTGTGATATGTTTGACTGTGCATGTTCTATTTTTATACCATTCATGGTTTATGGTTAATGTATTGAAATTTTTTATGCTAGTTCTAAAATGAATGTTTATGTTATATTTCAAACTTTTCATATAAGGAGTGTATTGGACTTAGTATGTGACGGGTGGAGCTCGTTATAACTCCTCTCTGCATCAGTTGGTCTCATGAGACAACTAGACATGGAATTGGCTGAGGCCTTTCCCAATTTTATATATTGTTTTGGCTAAGGCCTTACACATGTTTATACGTCTTGGCCGATGCATTAAAAAATGTTTCAGAATATCTGGCATTATACATTCCCTCATTATGAAAATTATATTGATGATTTATGTGGTCATTCAACTAGTATAATACCCATGATTATGTTTTGTAATGAAATTATTTACTCAGCTCATATTCATGCCATAAAAGTATTCATGTTTATTATTGGTAACGGCACGTGGTTTCAATTATTCACCATAATTAATATTTTTGTTATCTTCCACTGTATTGCTTACCCTTACTGAGCTTTTGAGTTCACCCCTTTCTTATGTTTCATTTTCCCATGATACGATGAAGTATATTATGAATGACCTGAAAGGATATTCTATGGGATCTTAGTTTTTTCTATGGAAACAATTTTGTTGTAATTTTACATTTTATGATGTAATGTAAACCTTATGAATGTATCTAGTACTTCCAAGGCTACTAAACTAATCAGACATTCAAGACTTGATCTTTTGTGATCATGTAAATGATACATAATAATGCAACAACTTTGGGCTTCTAGGGTCAGGGCATTACAACCCAACTATTTTTTGACATGTATAATAAAAAAAATGAAGTTCATTTTTCTGAAATAATTATCTAAATATTATTAATTTAATATTAATTAAAATCATAATTTACCTAAAAAACTATTTATAAAATTAAAACTGATTTTATAGTGCTTTTAAAAATTATGTAAGGTCTTATAAAATGATCTAAAAACTATAAGACATTGATTTGATAATTAATGAACAAATTTTAAGAAAATATATTTTCTTTTAAATTAATTAATTAATTATAATTATTTATTTATGACTTACGAAATACCAAAATGTTTACTAAGGTCAAATTATCACTTTATAAGATGTCTAAATTTTATTTATTTATTCATGGGTAAGGTTACTCTTATGTTTGATGATTTACTATTCATAAGGGTCATATTACTATTCATAAGGGTAGGTTTCTATTCCCAAGGGTATGTTACTATTCACTGAAAATTATTTTTGTTTCATTAGACTCCAAAAATAATCATAAACACAATGGTTTATATCAGATTTTTGAAATTCAAAACACAGAATTTAAAAACATATGTTTAAATGTCACTTAGCACTTATTAGTTCATTATGTTGTGTTTTCATGTGATTTTATGAAAAATTTATAAGAAGTTAAATTACATTGAAAAACTTTGGTTCATTACAAGTTGTTTGTAATCCCTCTGTACATTTTCAATAATTTTCATTTCATTTTTATTTTCACACACATTACTGATAAAAAATTCAAATTCAAAAAATCACAAAAAGTTCATAAAAGTCAAAAATAAAATCATTAATGTCAGTGGAATATTGAACCCTGATGAATATCAGGGGAATTTATTTATTTAAAAATGATTTAATGTTGAATCAATGAAGTTGAATTGAAACATGATTTTTGAAACCTATAGGGGAGTGATGAATTCATGTGTCTCTTGTTAAAATTTCAGTCTAATTTTTATGTCATTTGTTTTACTCCGAAAACAATAAAACAAATTGGAAATTTAAATGAAGATGTAAGTAGATTTTACATAGGTTTTTTGAATATTTTAGGAAATAGAAAAATATTTTATTTTCATTAATTTTGGTGCAACTGAGATCTTAGGTGGGATTTTCATTCTTAGAGTCTTTAAATAAAATAAAATGTATTTAATTTATTAGGATTAAAGTTAATAATCTATGATGGAATTTTACGTGGGTTTGATTTCATTCTTTATTCCACATATTCTATTTTTTTGTAATTTTTTTATTAAAATATTTTTTATAGTTTAATATTTTTTGTTTTTCTGTTTGGATTTTTTAAAAGTAAACAACTAGAATTAATGTAAATTAACCTTTTGATTTATTATTTTAATTTTTTGGTTAATTTTAATATTTATTAAGAATTATTTTTTAACCGATTATTATTTATTATTCTTTTTTCTTATATTACTCGATGGAATTATTTTGCTTTTTTATTTATGTTATGTATTATATAATAATAATTTTTTACAATAATTATTTGATTTTATTATTTCACTATTTAATTTATTTTTAACATAATAATTTAATTTATTTTAAAATAAGCAATTTATTTTAAATACTAATCAAATATTTTAATTATTTCTATAACTTTTAATTTTCTTATGTTGTTATTCTAATTTAATTTTAATACTAAATTCTTTAATAATAATTTTTTTTTCGATAATAATTAATTTAACCTTGTCCTAATTGGATTTATTTTTATTTTTTGGTAATTTTACTTTATTGTTTGGTGTTAATTTTATTTTTGAGGATGGACTATGAAAAAAACTGGCACACTGAGAAACTTCATTATGTCATCCTACTATGAATTAGGTTGGGTTGTGCAGTCACTACACTGACCTAGTGTTATAATTCCAGCTAACTATTCCTATTCAAATGCTACCAGGATGTACCAAGGAAATACCAATTGCATGATCATTGTCTCTCATAAAAAGTTTACTAACCATGAAAAGACACTTTTACATATCGTGTGTGTAAATTTTAACATACCTTGTGTGAGATCTATTTACCTACAATGCATGGCTCTTGAACCTAATGTGCAATCTGGATTAGTTAACAGACATGTGAACCATTAAACTACCATGAAAGAAATGATAATGAAAAATCCTAAAGGATTGAATTTAGCCCACCAAAAACTACAACTTGAGTCGAGTCCATTGTAGCCACCTTCATGGATAAGGAACACCAGCATGAATAAATCATTCATTGAAACCAGTCTGATCAAGCCCTTACCTTACCTCTTGTTTCTACCAAATATATCTTATGCCATTCTATATCTAGTTGAAGTTTTCCACCAACAAAGAAGTGTGATGCATAACCAATATTGATGATGATATCCCTAACCGATTTATGCATTTTAGGATAAAAACATTTTACCACTGTTGAAGTTGAATATAAGGAACCCGCAAACCATGATTTGGGTGAATCAAACTATTAAAGACCATATCATATTGTAGAATTCACCATATTTTTAGATAAACCCATGTGCTAACACATATGAAGATCAACCTGAGGAAAAATATAAGATCCCTAAGAACCACCAAAACGAACCTTGATCCATAGACGCTGAACTCAAACCCCTCAAGACAATCACCAAATTTATTGATTGAAGAATTCATGAACAACTTTTCAACTAACCATTCCTCCATTATTCCACCCAATCTTTTCTCATGTGAAATATTTGAAATTTGGGATTGATCGAACTAGATAATTCATGATTCAAACCACCTATTTGTGATTTAGCATGATCCTCTCAATATCTATGTATTTACAACCATTGACCGACTAAAGAAGACAACTTAGTCTTCTTGGAGGATGAGATGAGGCCATGGAAATATTTTTGAAAAATATTTAACTAATGTGTTAGGATATTAGAAGCAATATTGATATCACCTATTTTCTATGATTCGAAAATGATACATTTGATGTTTGGATGAAAACTGTGGAAAATTGAGTTTATGAGAAAATCTTGTTTTGCAGTGTTTGTATTGATAATGATAAATTTGACCATGGAAATGGAAGTTATTTTGGAGGTCGCCATTAATCTACCCAATCCATTCGAGATGAAATATTAAACTATTATATAGTTATTTTTATTTGAATTATGGTTTTGTTAACTATATATATCAAGATATGTTTGTTCCTCAAGGTTGAAGGTGAAAGGGATTGAAAGTCTCTATATGCCATGATTTCAGATTCTAAAATGAACCATATCAAAACATTTGATGATGTGATCCAATGAATTTCCAATGATACCATGAGTTTTAAGTAGAACATGATATTTACCATACTAAAACCATGTGTTTTGGTGTGATAAGGTAATGAGTTGAAAAATTGATTATATGAATATGGTGATTATTTTTTAGGTTTAAGATGAGTTTAAAATGGTCAAGGATGACTGTGCTTAATCCAGATGAAAGAATTTTATTATTTCTAATTTTTGAATATTTGAAATAAATAAATTCCTTTTCTAGAAATTGAGTATTAAAATTTTAGTGATTTATGGAGACAGTGTTTGGTTCCTCTCTGGTATCAAGACGGTATATCTAATAATAATTCATCTATATAGCTTAGGTGCTAGTCTAGAATTTAAATATGCATGAAAAATTATTTTAAAAATGAAATCTAATATCGGAGAAAATAATTACAAAATTATAGATCCATATTGATAATCTAAAAGAGGGAATTTTTTGAGAAAGGAAATTGAAAATAGAAGTTGTAACTCATGGTCGTAAAAATACTACTTATGAGGGGAAATGTTTTTGGAAGGTTTTATCAACTCACTATAAGAAGAATATGTATAGTGAAGGAATTTCATATGAAATTTAGTGAAGGAGGGTACCATGTAGTGAATATGAGTATGAAATTGGGAATTCTAAGAATTTGTTTAAAAAAATAATATTATCCATGGATTAAAAATCATTCTCAATACGTCATTCCACTTTTCAAGCATCAAAGAACAGATTTAAAGGATACAATGAAATGAGAGTAGTGGTGTTGGTACAATTTAAAGAGTAGATAATTAATGGAAAATAAATCTTCATATTTTTAATTATTTTTCTTATAATATTTAATTTCACATTGTTCAATTTCATAATGATTTTTGGATAAAACTATTTCATTGTGAAGATATGGTTGATCCAGTTTAATTTTTTATCCTTGTTTTTGTAATCATTTCTAAATTGAAAATAATTTCTTCACATTATCAGTTTATTGAGTTTTATAAGTGATTAATTGTTGAATAAATTTATTTCTTGTCAATATTCTAAATTGAGATATTGTTTTTTTAAAAAAATTATTGATTCAATTTAAAATTCACCATAAAAATTAAATTATCATTGCAATCGAAATTTCCCCATGCATCATTGTTTTTCATACATTACTCGGTTTACATTTCCACATTTTCTTAATGTATTATAAAATTGTTCACCCATCATCTATTACTTCTTCAATGTTCAAGATCATCATAGTTGTAAATTAATACAAGTGTTTGTAATTATTTTATTTGTTTCTAGAAATATCCTTGGACATGAACCCATCATTTCCTTATATATATACATGATACCCTATCTCCTCAATGTCTAGTAGTTTTTATGAAATTAATCTTATCTATTCAACTATATTTCCTATCAACTAACATAAAATAATTACCATTTATCATATTAATAGTTACTAGTTTAATAGTTAAAAATAGGAATTAATGATCTACCAATTTATAGGACTCATAGTGACAAAGGACATAGATCTTTAGCCAATAATCATGATTGCCTACTCATTTATGAAGGAAAATGGAACACTCTATACCACAAAAACCATATCATAAATGAATATTCACACCACCAATGGGTTTTTGACTCTATGTGACCCCTGAAACATAGTGGTTTCACAATCCTATGCAACATGACCATGAAAAAAACCATTGAATCTAGTGAATCACATCATATACAAACATGTCTAATGATCCTAATCCAATAGTCAATGGTATCCCACATTATAGTCAAACAAAACATAGGCAATCCTAATTGATTTTAAAACAATAGGCATCTCACCACACCCATGAAATCCACATGATCTCTCATAAAAGGATCATAATTACGAAATTTTAGTAGGTTCATTTTGGTTGTCACAATACTACAAAAGGTAAATCTTAAGTCAATAGGTCAAGGAAGACAACCATTCCAAACCTTCGAAACTTTATGCACCAGTGAATGCTGAGGAATTCCATAACAGATTGTACCAGAACATTAAAAGGGTATTCCATTTTTTGAGCACCTCACTCTCAATATTATTCATAACCATAAGGACTATCCCACAACTACTATTAGTAAGAACCTACTAATATTTTGAGTTATATATAAATTTAATTTTTTATGATATTCTAATACTTCTACCTTAGTAGAGTGTGTCATGAAGTGGGGGAGGTATCAGGTTTATCCTGATCATTCTAGGATTCATAATTTTAGGGTTTAGAGAAAAAAGGGAACACAACTAATACACATTTTACATTAACTATACACCCTACAATGTTGTTTGGAAAAGGTATGAACATTGTTTATTAAACCATATATAGGGCCTTAGATACCATGTAAAATTATTCAATTTATTAAAGATATTATTTTAATGGTTTCTCTATTTGTGAAACTATCCATGAAAAGTGAGGTGTTTCTATAATGTGTGGTTCACATGGTTAGTTCATTGTTTGGCCATCCATGTAGCCAAATACTACACCACTGTAAAATTAGAAACATGAAAAAATTTCCCTTACAATTATTACACCTTATTATCAGATCATTATACTCATTTCAGTTTAATTTATGTAACATAATGATCTCACCTTTATCCATGATTTCATAGGTTCTTCTCCTTCATCCCACCTCACATTTCACATCTGGTCATTACATTAGAGGGCTGCCATCATGTCTATACATATTTCACTTTATAATCCATTATTATTTGTTTAATGAAAATACCATATTTTGAGTTATTTTGTATGGTTTGTAAATATCTCTCAATTTATCTAGAAAAAAAATCCCAACACATGATGAGTGGGAAATTTCTAACCTAATGTAGGTGTTATGTGTTTTCCCAAAAACTCTCAATGTTATATTACATCATTATCTTATACAGTCACACTAACCAATCCAATGCGTGTGAAAAAATTAATATAACTTTTTTAAATTCATTATGGATGAAATATATGACCCTTGGATTTATAAATTAATGTTGGGTTGGGTAGAACCATGATAAAAATTATTATGGATGTGCGTTATGCATTATTTCATTTTATTAGGAGAAAGAAAAGGTTATTTTAGGGATTCTCTGTTGACATAATGAATTAATATTTAGTTTTTAAATTAAATACTAGTTTCTATATATAATATAATTTTTTAAGTTTTTTAATTTTTTATTATATGAATTTTGGGATGATTATATAATAATAATTATTGAAATTTTTTGTTAGTGTTGAATTCTATAGAAGACCACCTTGGATTTTGTATGTTTTTATAGTTGTCAAATTTCATGTATGATCCTAGGACTCCATTAGAGGGATAATTTGGATTTTTGAGTGTTAATAAAAATTTGTATGTAATGCATTCTAATGCAATGGAATTCATTGTACAATCCATTGGCTTCTTCATAGATCCATTACGATGAATTCCATGGGGTGGATCCCCTTGGATTTCTATAGCGTCCATACCGGTTGAATGTCGTGGATTAATTTCAAGGAATCTTGATGCATATCCTTATATAATATTTAAGGAGGATATACCTATATTCATATCGATTTATATTGGTATGAAATGTCTTAGGTATGAGCCTTCGATTCCAATCGAGCTTCATCTCAAAACATTAATGGGTTTCCTTTGAGTTCTAACCTATCAGTGATTTTATTAAGGATTATTAGAGAGGAATTACTAAATGATCCATGTATATTTCATTGGTTAATATATTCATTGTTTCATTAACGATCCAACATTGAAATAGATAAGTCATTGAAATAAACTACATTATAATGGTATATCCATTTTTTTGGATGAGGTTAGGCCAAATTATTACAGCCCACACTCCCTACCTGATGGTGACTCTCACTGTATGACTAAGAGAGATCAATAGGGAATTATAATAATGAGTTATTTGACATGGTTATTATAGTATCTTAGTCTTTATAGATATAATTTTTCTAGCTCCGTGAAATTACATCCTTTGGTAGTTATTTAACAGTGGACTTATTGAGTAGTTAGTTGCATAGTAGCATCATATACATTATGTGATCATTCAATCAAGGGTTTTTGTGTGTGTCTAAAAATCTAAAATTTCCCTACAATATTTCTCCGGATCAAAGTAAAATTTATGCATCTTTATGGGCATATGGATCAATTCATGTACATAAATTTATATTCCCATTGATCTTTTTCTCATTATTATTTTACCCTTCTACTATTATTCTTTGAATCATTTATTTCTTATTTCTCCCTTCATTTTTGAGAAATAATCTATGTTCATAGACCAACATTGGAAAAATCATGTCTTTTTAGCATGACTTATCTCATTAAGAACTATGATTCAACATGTTTCCTTTTATTTTTATAATTTATTATTATTATTATTATTATTTATACAGTAACTACTACCACTACTACTCTTAATTCACTTATGTAGTAAACAATATTATCCTTTACTTGTCATATTAGATTTGAATTTTATACAACTTATGGTGGCATACATAGTTTTACTCATACACTTTATGAGCCGCGATTTGGTATCTAAAAAGTTTTTATGTATACAAAATGTGATAAAGGCGAGTTCCATATAGTTATTGCTTCATGTTATACATAGCAGTGGACTTCATATCATGTAGGTGGTTTAGATATTGAGTAATCTACGTTTTAATTTTAGTTTTTGGGATTTTTATCTTTTCACTATATTTGGGATTAACATAATAGTCCTAACATATATGTAATCATTCTTATTTTGTACATGGAATCGATATGAAATTACAAGGGTTGTGATTTTGTACCTGTACCTTGTTACTTTATTTGAATTTGATTTTATACTATTTACATTATTTTTAAAGACGTTTCAACTATAATATAAGGGAATAGAAACCCTATGGTACCATTTTGGACCCCTCCTACTAGTTAGAAATCTATGGAATATGGGGTAGTGAATCTGAGACCATGTGGAACACCAAATCTGGGAACTGATTCAATGGATTCCGGGTTGGGCAATTAAAAAATGGTATCATAACCAATTTTTTTAACTTTGTCATTATTTTATTATGTCATAAATGGATTATGACATGTCTGGACATGGAAATGCACTTTTTCCTTTGACTAGCTAACCCATGTATGAGGGAAAACCCATGTTTTCATGGGATGAATTGTTGTTCATGAGAATTCTCAATCATAATTGATCTTATTTCATACCAAGTGATCCATTTTTTATGAGGTTATAGATTTAGGTGTTTAATATCATGGGATAGTACATTAAAATCATGTGTGACAAGAATCATATTATTCATGTAGGTATTTATATTTAATTACCATTCTTGATTTATTTCTTTCCATCATTTTTTTTTGTTTTGACATATATAATTATGACATTGTTTGGTTATTTAAAATTTTTCTATTAACATAAATAAATTTCTCATGCATAGCTTAATGGTGTCATTCTATCTATCCAATCATTATATTACTAATGGTATGAAATTGTAACATATTTTTTTGAATTTAATTTGGTGGGGATTAAATGGGGTTCCAATCAAAACACAAAGAGAGTTTTCCTCTATAATTTATAACTGAAATATCACATTATCACACTAGGGTAATAGCTTTAAAAATGAAAAAAATGGAATAATTTTTTGGATCTGTATAAGTTAATGGATGTTTTGGGTCAAATAAAATTCTAATAAGAAACAAGTAAGGTGAATTCTCTCATGGCTTGTTAATGTCATCTTATTTAAACAAGAATGGTAACATGATTATTTTAGGTATATATGGTATTATCCTGGAGTGTGTAGTTGGGGAGAGTGAGAGTTCCAAAGATATGTGTTTAGAATCATATTCTTGGTACCACCTTCCCTATATGTGATATCAAGAAGTATGTTTTAAATCTGTTCTATTGTGTCCTTTTTGGAATTTTAGTCAAATTCATCTCTTTTTACCTTCAGAAGATTTCTAGGAGGGAACTAGTGAGGATACCTATATAGTGTAGAGAATCAAGTAACCCATGGTACAATGGCATCATATAGATAATCAGATTAGAGATATATTTATTTTAATGATGTAGTCTACAGGTAGGGATGCACCTCATGTTGTGTATATGTTGTTTGAGTTGACCTGGGAGTTTTAGTTGCAACATAAACCTACATTATCTTGGGAGAGTGGGCCCTAGGAAGATGAGAAATAGATTGAGGTAATGTATATTATATTAAACCATTTGGAAATACACCCTAATAAGAAGGTGAGGTTGGGAACCTATATACTTCGAGTCAAATATGGTCATTGGGGAGATGTTTGGATTCAGGTTGATCAATACATTGGTATGTTCTATAAGGATTTCTAAACTAGAAATGTTAGTTAGTTTTTTCCATGTACTTGTGGTTTGACAGGGACACAGAGTTACTAAAATTAAGGAAAAATATATTATCTATTATGGATTATTCAACTTGGATCACTGATTTTTAGTGGTATTACCCTTCTATGTATAGTAATGAGTTATCCGGGGAAAAAAATTCAAGGATTGCCTTCAGAGGAGATAAAGGAATAGTCACACATCTTTTATCAGACCATAGTATCAGATATGTTTAATTTGGACTTTATTTTTTAGAGTTATCTAAGAGAGTATTGTGGCCTAGGGTGGGAGATACCAGTTGGCAGTGGATCCTATAATTAAAGGAAGGGTACATTTTATAGTTCTCAATAGAGCTATAAGGATATGAACATCTAGGTATGTTATAATATCTTCTGTGACTGAGCTGGTAGGGAAATGAAATATCATTGGAATTGTGACAAGCCATAAGTCGAGTGAAAATCCTAAGGGATGTTCGGTCATCTTTATAGTTCATACATGATGTACATGCACCTAAGGATAGAGATATGAGTAGGCATGTAGTTGGAGTTTGATTAGTCTCATAGATTAAGGTAGTGGTTGGGGAATAGAAAAATAGAGTAAGAAATTCTTGTTTTATTGTATAGTTTTAGGGATTATGGACTATATTTAGGGTTGAGGATTAGTATATGTTCATGTAAAGAATACTACTTCATTATATCAAGACATTTGGGATTCTACCACGAGAGGTTTGATTTCAGGGGTTTTAGCATTTTTTTCCTCTATTTGACATAGGTGAATCATACTATTTCATGTCCACTTAGATTATGGATGGCATGGGGTTGGTTTTTGAGTATGTATATTAGGTGATATTTGTCAACACCCACAAAGGAGTCTAATTAGTAGGAGTCTATTGTTATAGGGAGTATACTCTTGAGATCATAGGGTACCAGTTTTTTTGGTCTTTCCATTATATATATATATGACTAGGTTTGATATAATTTTTGGGACATATATTATGGGCCCCTTTATAGATCATATATATTTTTATCATCATTGGGTGTCCTTTATGTATCCTAAAGGCATCAATTATATTCCTAAGGTACTGTGGGACATGTAAGCTAGTTTAGTAGGTCTAGAAGAATTGAAACATGTTGGGGTTTAATAATAGTTTTTAACCATTATATTTGATGATGGAGGGAACTGAATTTTTGTTTACAATACTATGTTGGAAAACTTTTTAGATGTTTTACAATGTTATTTTCAAGAATACCACCTGGGATAGAAGTGAAGTTCACATTTGTTCTTAGTTTAACCACTGATTGTAATTAAATTATGAAATATTATATGTCACTATAATAGCTCTATGATCTAAATATTTATTTAGAGTAATTATTGTCCAAGGGGGGTTTCATCCTTAGTATATCCCCATGGGGCTCACCTATCCTCATTGATAAGAAGGAAGATTGAACCTTATAGATTTGTGTGGTTTATTAGTGGTTGAATCATGTAAATATTAAAAAATTATATCCACTCTCATGTATCACTGATCTATTAGATCATCTTAAGGACACTCAGATCATATATATGATTAAATTGTTGTTAAACTATCACTAGGTATGGGTGATTCCTTATGATATACCATATATAGCTTTATAAAGTATCTATAACCTATATGAGTGTCAAGTGACGTGGTTTGAATGGATGAACACATGAATGTTGACTATATCCTTGATGAATAGATTTTTCCATCCCTATTAGGATCCCTTTAGAGGGTTTTTATTGGATATTTCCTTGTTTATTCCCATATAAGGTAGGATCATTCAAAACAACTAAATATTTTTTTGGGAACACTACAATATCATAGGTTATAGGTTATGTTCTTGAAGTTCTATTTTCGTATCAACTAGTTACACTTATTAGGGCATACCATGTTGGAAGAAGTTGTGTCTTTTGTCCCCAATAAAGTGAGATATGTTATTTTTTGAGAGAATACCAAGGATTTATTTGATATCTATAGATTATTTGGATTTGATGTCTATTACCACCATTTTATATAGGACATTTTATGATTGGTAAAAACTCGGATAGGGTTTACCAAAATGGTGTAATGTTAATTTTTTCCGAAGACTGTATAAATTACTTATATGTGTTAAATTGGAGATTGAACTCAAAATTTATAGTTATTTTTCCAAATCCAAGCGGGGTTTTATTTGTATTCAATGATTCATAATGTATTAGGATATGTGAAATTATGATACATGGGGATTGAGTCATGGAATATGGGTTTTCGAAAATCATGTCACATGAACAGAATCACCCTATGTAATATCGGGAGTTAGAAGTTATAGTGAATGAACTGAAGTGTTTGAGATGATATCTCTTTGGAGAAAGGTTCAATGTATATATAGTCAATAACAGTTTGATGTATATTTTTACTCAACAAGACTTGAACCTTTAGCAATGAAGCTGGGTTGAGTACATCAAGTATTTTTAAATTGATATTGTCAATACACTGAAGAAGAGAAATATAGTTTCCAATTCTCTATTTAATAGGACATAAAATGAGGTTTTTAGGAGTCAAAAAGCTAGTGGAAACTCATATCACTTTTCTCAATATGAAATTTGATTTTGTAAAGAACTAGTATTGGCCAAATCTAACATCATGGTCCTTTATTACTAAATTCTATTTTAGTTCATGTGAAGAAATATTTTCGTTACAGAATATATTTCCCATTGGGACAACTCTAATGGTGGGGAGGTACCCCAACCATAGACTATAGTTGATCTTGATATCATCCATGATCATGGGATTGTCTTAATGACTACCAAAAAGTGAGAGTACTTCATCAGGGTGAATTATACCTCCAAAAGAGGAGTAAACTGGTGGTAGATTTAATTGTAACATGATATATATTATTTATATTTAAATTATGGAATGATATTGTGAAAATAGAGTTCATTACATGGTTATACACTTGTTAGAATGTGAATGTTGAACATTATTTAATGAATCAAATCCTATAGTATTTTTTCTATTCTGAATTGTAAATGGGTTGAAATAAACATTGATTTCAATATATTATTACTAAATATTCCATGGGAGTGGGTGATGTCTAATAAGTTTCCCAAGGGTTCATGTGTTATAATTTTTTGTTTTCGGGAAACTGAATTGAGCACATGGTTAGCATGTGGTTTACACAAATCATTCACACTAAATTCATGGTTTGGAAATTGACAGATTAAATTTTTTGAAATCATGTGATGGGGATAGATAAACTATGAAAAATAATATAATTTATTAATGATATGTTCTATATAGTTTTTGCATGCTTTTTCTAATTGTTCCCATAAATGTGTGAAGTGAGGTGTTTTTAAATAGTGGAGTTTTCATGGTTAGAAAATAGTTTTTCCAACTATATTACCCAATAAAAAGTGAAAATTTTCCAAATATACCTTAAGAAAATAACTCTTTATTATATTTTTGGCATCATTTTTTTCAATTTTCTATAGCATGCAGCTCATCTATCTACCCTTATGTTCTTGGTTGTTGCTCCTTAATCACACCTCATATTTTCCTTATGTTTGTTAATTTGGAAATATCTTGTTAATTATATCACTTAATTATCTTATAATATCACCCATGCATTACATCTAAATCTCCCCCACTATGATTAAAATAAATAACCTATATTTATGTTTTTTTATAGTTTCTCAATCAGTCGTTTATACTCAAAGAGATGCCTAATTCTCCATAAGTGGAACCCATATAACATAACATATAAGGTCATTACATTTCCTATAATGTCTCATAATTTTATGTCTTCATTCGATCATATAGTCACATTGACCCTTAAATATTTTGAAAAAATAATATATCGTTTTTAGTGGCTTGTTGACATCATAGAATCCCCTTTGAGTCAAAAGGTTTGTTGTCTTGGGTAGAATAATGCTATGAATTATTAAGGGGGTGGGTTATGCCTTGTTTCATGAATGTGAGAGAATTATGAGCATAGTTTAGGGATTCCCCAATTACCTAGTGATGAAATATGTGATGTTTAAATGAAATTATGATTTGAAATTAAATGGTAAACTATGGTTGAGTTATAGAATAGTTTGTTATATAAATTTTGTGATATTGAGATGATTAGAATTATTAGAAATGGTTGTTACTATTTAATTCCATGGTGGAAAACCTTGTAGTCTATATGGTTGGTATATCCATGTAATACCACATATGAGCTTAGGATTCGTTTAGGGTATGTATCTGGATGTTAGTATGTGAAGATACCATTATATATAATCATGTCCAATTTTATGTAATTCCTTGATAAGGATAGTGTATTATTAGAATATTGATTACTAATAATGCCAAGGGTGTATCCTCCTTAGATTCAGGTAATATTTATACTTATTGAATTACATAGATTAATGTCATTGATTCATGAGGGTTGTCCTTGTTTAATGTTTTAGGATGAGTTCTAGGGATTTTGATTGATTTATATCAGAACAGAATACCTTATGTTGGGAAATTCTTCCCAATTGATTTGTTCCCTTAAATATCGAGGGTGGTCCCTTGAGATCATACATGAATAGTTATTTTATATAGTATTATTATAAATGAATGCTCCGAAAAACCATGTGGATTCCTTTGGGTTATATGATCATGGTTCCCTTAGTGATGAACCATGGAACTATATTAGAATATGTCATCTCCTCTATGTTTAGAGACTAGTGTAAGACAAAGTATGTGGGGTTAGCCTAGGTTTTCTGTTCGATACCCAAGTATAGACTTGATTCCTTTTATTTTCTTAGATTAATATTTTTATTTATATTTCTTCGATTATATATTCCACGCCATTATTATTTATATTGCACATTAGATTTTCATTTGATGCTATTTTTAGTGGAAAACTTATTTGTACTCACACATCATTTTGGCCATTGGTTGGTACCCAAAATGGCTTCTTGGATGCCATTTGGGATAAAAATAATTAACCATGAAGGTTATTAATGATGTTATGGATAAGACTACAATAAGGGACTTGGATATAGCTCAAAACTTATAGGTTGATGTTGATTTTTTTAGTTTTTATTTTTGTTTGATGTACAAGCCTTAACATATTTTTCTTTCCTATTTTATATGTGGAATTAGTATGAATTTTCAAGGGATTTTATTTTCAACCAAGAACATTCTATTTTATCATGATTTTATGTTATATAGTTTCCATTATTTTTGTTGATGTTTCTAAACTGATATACATGTATATTCTCTCCATTATTCAACCATAAACTAGTGATACTAGTGAGGATCCTCTAGATTATAGGGAACCATGCTCGTAGCCATGTGGTGCACTAGCATGGGGAACCGGTTCAGCGGAATTTGGGTTTGGGATTTACATTTTGATTACCTAACTAGGCATATGAATGAAAATTCTCCTCATAAAACTGACCATAAGACCAAAGGAACACACTCAAAATTTATCCATCCAAGAAAACTAATGGAATCCAATGAACCAAAATAGAAAAACTATCATCACCTTCCACACACCAATAGAAATAAAAATATTATACATATGCCTCATGAACATAAAGTCACTTTTAAACATTTCTCACCCCTCTCATGGGTATCCCAAAAAATTCAAAAGGAAAAAAATTCATTATTTTGATTCTATCCTAAGAAGGACACTAGGCTATTGAACCTATCCAACACATCTTGCCTCTCTTAGGTCAAAACTCTTGGGATGAAACTTACCCACTTTCGCAAGGTCACAAGATGTCTTGGATTCCATACACGAACAATATATATCCCAATATAGGATTTCTCTAAAGAATCAAACATTTTCAAGATCAGGTCATGCACACTATAAACAACACCTGGTCATGGTCCCAAACAAATAGTATCATCCATAGTTATACAATAAAAAACTACATCCCTCCCTTTCCCTAACAATACATTTATTGGGTCAACACCAAAACCAACTACCCCTGCACAACAATTTATCTTCAGATAATCTTTTGTATATTTCGTCTTTCCTTAAACTGAAATTTCCATATAAATGCTCAAATAAATAAATGTCCAAGTAGATGTTATATAGGAAAATTATTTATTGTGTGTACTTTGAAATTTATTTAGCTTATGCAATATAATAAAAAGGGTATGGAATATAACAATTCACTTTTTTACCACAAACATCCAATAATATGTTTTATGAAAATAATATTTTAATATAATTCTATATTGGAAAATTTTATTTAGATTGAAATTATAATTTTAATAAACTGGAGTATCATTAAAATCAATCCATAATAATCACACAAGATTCCATTTATCCCTTTAGGGGGTTCACATAAGTAATATGATACCATAAACTTATATGGAAACAATTTCATAATTTCAATTGATACTTTAAATAACCAAACCATGTTATAGTCTACAAAATAAAGTAACCAATAATAGGAAATCTTGAAAATTATAATAGAATAATAAGTTCTTGATGTGTTAGATGAACACACCTACACTCTTTCTATACTGATTCAAGAGATAAAATCCCATAAGTCCATAAGATCATAATAATGTTAATTTATCAATGTGAAATTATATAAATAGTAAAACAAATAGCATGTAAAATAGTCCCATCCCATGAAAAATGGACATTCCTTAAATTTGAGGTGGGCAGTCCCACGAACACTCTCGATACCATGTTATAAAATACTACCATTCTCATTTCTAATAAAAAAATTATGAAAAATGAAAAATATCTTATACTATTTTGTAATGTATCACTACCCCATACCTCTTATTTGTTCCCATAATAGAGGTTTTTACAATACATTGGGTGTGCCCCCCAATACACCAAATGATTCTGACTGGAAACGTGGGTATAAGGTTGTTTATTGGGGAGACTATACCTACAGATCAAATTATATCTAACAGCTTTATTAATAAATCAATCATAAAAATCCATATAACTGATAATAAATAAATAATTACCATGTTATTTTTATATTATTTTCCTAATATATATTGATTACTATTCATATATTATTTCATTTTCATTTATTATTTATCCAAACTTTTATAGATATATATGTTTGATTTTTTATTTAATCAACTGGATTTACTTTGAGAAATGGTTATAGTCATTCCATTTTACTATCTTAGATACTCACTACTAGATGGAATGATTTGGAATATGGGTAGGTGAGCTTGAGTTTTTGTAGTGACTACTGTTTTAAGAAACGATTAGTTGTTTAATGAGACAAGGAATCACATATTTTTTGGAATCTAGGAAGATGATCTAAATACATATGATCTATAATAACAAAAAACATTATATTTAATCAAATGATAAAAAAAATTGCCCTAATTAAATTATTACATCAAGATGTATTTCATAATCAAACTATAAATTTCGTAGATATATTCTCCCATTTCAATTTAGGATCTGTAAATAGTTGAAGCATCCCATTCAGTAAATTTCATTCATCTATAATCTACTGAAAAGTAAAACATTTCATTGTATAATCACTAATGTAATTATTCATTCATTCCCACCAATAATATTTTTTATGGTATCTATGAATCATGGTGCTATCGGGATGACTAGAATCTATATAGCTATATTATACAGTCAGAGTTTCCCTTTTCAAATGAAAATCACTCAGAAAAAAATATTATTTCCAAATATTGTAACACCTAATTTATCAAAATTAAACATTATAAACATGTATTCCTTACCTAATTTTTCCTTCGTTTGAAATCCATTATATTCTTTCTAATCCAAATTAATTATTTCTTAAAAGTACGATTATATTGATAACTAAGCAAAAATATAATGGGTTTCTTCATTTATAATTCCAAAAACAATATTAACTTCATCACTAAATAATGGATAGTGTTCCATTCATGTCATGGTTAATGAGGCATTTTCCTCTATAATCAAGGAACCTACTACCATTTTATGTTTACCTAGATTATTGTAAAATACAAATTCATTATCTTTTATCTTCTCCAACTATCTTTATTTCCTCAAGTCAAAATATTTTTGAGTAAATATATATTTCAAAATATTTATACCTATATATATCACATTTACGCCCATATAGACAGTCCGACTAAACATTTAAAAAAACTATTGTAATATGATCATGGTTATGAATTAGATAATTCTATTAACGGGGCTTCAATTTATTTGATTCATATGTAATTTCCCAATCATATTGTATAAAAACACAAAAATTTCATTCAATAAATAATTAATATACCAAAACATGTTCTACATTAGTTAATGGAAAATCCCCAAATAAAGAATTAGAAAATCTTATTTCAAATTTTACAAAACATTTATCATAATCCCTTGACTAAATTAATCAATTTTTTCACATTATCATGTTTATTTGATTAGATAACCAAGAAACATTTTCAAAAAAGTATTGGTAATAACATGATAGTCTAAGGAATATATGAATTTTAGTTACATCAGTTGGTTTTTTTCATTTATTCCACAACTTTATCCATAGTATGATAAATTTTAATTCCATATTTATTTAAAATAGGTTTATGAAATGAAATATACCAGAACCAAAATCCATGTTTACTAATTTTTTTAAACAAATTAAATTATTTAAATGTCTACAGAATAGTCCTTATATGTTTCTACCTATCCTCATAACATTTAAAGTGTACCCTAATAACATCAATAAGCATTATTATAAATTTATAAAAAAATACATGGAAAACTGAATTCATTTTCTCTATATATAAAATTGGTAAATATGTCAGCCAAAAGGACACAAAAAAACTCATAACGGCCATACATTTTCCAAAATATTATCCTATAATTATATAATTAATTTAATTTTACCTGGGGAAATTCAGACCTAATATAAATCATTAAAAAGTAATGAGCAAATTTGAGATAAAAAAAAGTCATCAATGGGAGGGAAAACTTAAATTTTCTTAATAGTAATATTACAAAGTGTTATATAATCAATAAAAATCATCATAGAACCATCATTCATCAAAATAAAAAAGTAGGATAACCCTAAAGTAATGTTCTAGGGTGGATGTAACCCTTATCAAGTAATTATTATTTTTTATTTCAATCGATCAACTGGATCCATTTGAAAAGTATGTTTTAAAATTAGATTTTCCATTCACTATTACAAAAACGGCCTATATCAGAGCTAAAAAAGGGCTTTAACAATGCTAAAAATCACTATAAATATTAGAACTAATATGGTGGGGTCCCTTTTATTAGCTCTCCGAAAAGCGCTGATAAAATCCCCTTTTAGCAGCGATAAAAAAATCGCGGATAAAAGACCCATTTATCAGTGCTTTTTTTAGCGCTGATAAAAGGGGCCTTTATCAGTGCTTTTTTAGCGATGATAAAGGTCAAAAAAATTTAATAAAATAAAAAAAAACAAAAATAATGCAAGGAGAGCTTTTATCAGTGCTCACACCCCCTTTATCAGTGCTAGGTGGTCTTCCGTGCACTGCCCTTCATGTACCCCCTTCGCTTCCACCCGAACATGAACCCGAGACCTCCCCCCTTTCACCGCTACACCTTTATCACTAAGCCATTTCAGTTTATTCTCTATTTAATTACATATCTATATATATAGTTATATTTATTCATATATTGATATATATTCATATTAATATAAATATATTTATTCATATATTAATATATATATATATATATTAATTCTTATATTAATATATTTATATATATATTTATTTAGTTATAAATGTTTATATATATATTTATTTGTATATTAATATATACTTATAAGATTAGTTTTAAATACATTTATGAAAAAATATGTTTTTTATGTTGGTTTATAAATAAATAAATAAATACATACATACATCGATATATACAACACACATACACACACAGATACACACACACACAAACACATATATATTTATGAATTAATACATATATATGTGTATTTGAAAATCCATAGAATGTACTTATAAGATTAGTTTTAAATACATTTATGAAAAAAAATGTTTTTTATGTGTGTTTATAAGTAAATATATAAATAAATACATATATACATATATATAACACATTGACACACACATAGACACCCACACACACAGACACATATATATATATTTATGAATAAATACATATATATGTGTAATTGAAAATCTATAGAATGTTAAAACAACCATAACATATAATCTAGAATTCTTTTTCAATTCTACAACCAGTCAAATTGAAGAAAATGAAATAATATTTGATATGATATGTTGGACAGGCATAACAGACATCCAGATCAGAGGTTATACTTGTTTTAATGTTAAAAAATCAGGGTATCCCAATTAAAAACTCAGTTTTGGAGGCCTTTTGGGCCTTTTTGGGATCGAAAAATGTGACAGAGGCTTTTCTTAGGTCAGCAGCACATTGAGCTCGTCGCAAGATTCGATCCGATATACTGTAGAGCTCAAACGGAAACTCGGATCAAACGTTATGGCCATTTGAATTTTGAGATACATTTTCAATTTAATTTAGATCTTTTATTAATTGTTTTTGTTTTTTGTGTCCTAAAATTGTTATTAAATGATTTTTAATCGATAATAATTAGAAAATTATTAATTAATAATATTTTTTAAAAATATATTAAATCAATATTTACTAAATTTATAATATATTAAATGTAATACTCTAATTATATATATCTATAACATATTTAAAAAATATATATTGTATTTATATCAATATAAATATACTCATATAGAAATATAATATTTTTCATGAATTTTTTTTGAAACATAATATTTATCAACGCTTCAGAAAAGCTTTGATAAATCCCTCCCTTTATCGGCGCTACTAAAAGAAGCGCTGATATAGGGTGGGGGGCCTTTATCAACGCTAAAAAAGCGCTGATAAAGGGGCCTTTATTAGCACTTTTTTAGTGCTGATAAAAGAGACCCTTTATCAGTGCTTTTTTTAGCGCTGATAAAAGTGAAGCGCATCCCTTGCCCATTTTTTAGTAGTGATTAGATATATGTTAACAGTTAATTCAACCTTCAAATCATGAATAACACCAGGAAGATCATCATGAAGAACATCTTAAGATTCATTTAACATAACAACATGATATTGATGAATAATAATTTTTTTTCAAATACATGTGTATTATAACATTCTCCCATTTCATTAATCAATTACATATATTCATGATCTGTTACCAAAGCCATGAACTCATTATTATATTTGAATTTAAAATAACAATTAAAATATCATATGAATTATTTATCTTTGTAACATAACAAAACATGATATAATGCATTCCAATATCAACTCATAATAGCATAAAACTCCACTATGTGTGAGATAAGGGATATTTGAAGAAAAAATCATTACCCAATTGAAAATTGTAATATTTATATAAATACATATTTCTTTAATACTTCCGCAAAGATTTTTTACCAAATTTTATTTAATCATTCATTGAGTTGATATTTCCACTTTACTAGAAAATTTTCATTAATGAAAATGAACTTGTTGATCCGGAATCAAAAGACATTGAATTACCTTGAATAAATTATTAATGTATCTTTCACCCCTTAATTAGATAGTACAACATTTTACAAGGTAGTGGAAAATCCTTTTTTCATAGACATTTTTATGGTCTATATGATATATATCGTTCATACATTTCTTTGAACACACATTTCTTAAATGGACAATATCATTATAATTAAAAAATATCACTTTCAATTTTTCATAATATTTCTGAAAATTACTATTTGTTTTCATTTTAGTCATAACCAATATTTCCCGACACTGAACACCAATGAAAATTTCCAAATCTCATAATACATTCACTAAATTTTATTTACCACACTTAACCAAATATTTATGTTCAATTTTCTTACCCTTAGATACTACTGATGAATAATTCCCCATTGTTTTCCACCTGACCTATTTCTTCTCCTTGTAATTATAAAATATGAAAAATTTCATCTTAAACTTCTCAGCACATTAAAATATTTCCTCATTACATCCAAACTCACTAGTCACCAAATCCATTCATAAAATTAGTTTCAATATTGAAAAAAATCAACCAGTTTTACTCTTATTACCTAGAATAAAATTTATTATATTCCCAGACAATCTGGTAGATTTTTTTTCAAAGGTAGAAAAAAGATATTCCTATTTATTTATGTATAATAATTGTCTTCCCATTCACATATAAAAAATTTAATGTTAAGATTTCCAAAATAAAATATCTATAAATTTCATATATTCCCTAGAAACAATATCAATTTTTTTTTAAGTATTGTTATTTAGAGTCTACTAATGATTAGATTCACCTTCAACACTTTTAATAAAAAGGGTTTCCTTTTGATGATATGAACATTCAGTAACTTCAAATAACTTTTCCAAGGAGTTAATAATGAATTAATATACCAATCGATTGAGATTATAAATAATATTTAGAGGGTAATATTTCATTAAATGATTTACAATATACATATTCTTCAATAGAGAATTCAATAACTCCATTACCTATATACAAAAATTTATAGCTTGTGTCAATTGAGATAAAACAACCAAAAACTAATCAACTATATTTTCTATAAATTCATGGTTTTTCTTTTAGAAGAGTATTATCATATTATCTCCTTTCATCTTTATTCTACCTATTTCTCCTATAGAAAACCACTCAAAAATAGACATAGGTTTTGTTGACGAAACAAGAAAATCCTCCATGATTATGTAATTATAATAAAAATGTAGATTATTTGTCACAACCCATCCCAGTGGGTCCCGTGACATGACTCTAGAATCCCACCTCTAATAGGCTAGGGGACACTTACTAATATGGAGTAGGCATATCACTATCATTGGAGGGATTTACTATGTACCTATACACACGAACACATCTCTAAGACCACAAATGATGAAATGTAAAAAAATAACTATGGAACAAAATGCATTCATACTACAAAACCCAATCAAATAGTAAAATGGAATGTAATGTGCGGAAAATAATGTAGGCCAAAATAGAAGCCCACTGAAAGAATGTGTCTAAAAACTATAAAGTCCAACTTATAAGTAAGAAAGTAAGTATCGAGGCTACTGCTAATAGCTTTCATAACAACTTGGATTGTATGGAAACTCAAAAATCTTGGTCTGGTCCTTGTTCTCCCTGGACTTCATCAAAAGACCACCCATCTGCACAAGACACAACACATGTAGGAAAAGCCCGTGCAAGGGTGAGTATAAAAATACTCAGTAGGGGACCCTGAAAACCAAAAATCAAGACAAAAAGTAAGGTTTCAATAAGATCTACATATTACATGTCTACTAGACATATTAAAAGACAAACATTGCCAAATATACTCGAAACCCAGATCCGTAGTCTATAGGTAAGTCACAGTGACCACATACACACGCTAGGGATTTAGTTTAATTATTCCATGAAGAAATCATATGGGATAACTCACTCCTTGAGTTTTATGGATCAGATGAAATCCATACGAGAGGTATGTTTTTTAGGAAGTGTCAGAAGAGAGATATATTCACTGAGAAATCTAAAGAGAGAACATATACACTCATTCCTAGAGAACTGACACTTGAGTGGGGAAAGATCATGATAAATGGATGAGGATCACTACTATGGACATGGGGTATACCCCAACTCATCCAGATTCACATTCTATGTATAATATCGGCATCTTGTAGGATTTAACACCTCGATACAGGACTCTACCTATGTTTAATAATAGGTATTGAATCTTCTCTGACCCATTTGGAGGGATTCAGACTTTATCTGGAAAGTCCAACTGAAGGGATCATACTCATGTTGACGGTAATGATCCCTGAACTTAAGTGGAATGAGGAAAAGGGGAACTAACCAACCATAACCTATCAAAGGAATATGGGGAAAGACGATCAAGCCATGTACAAAAAATGTACACAACATGTAGAAAGGCCACATGTTGTGTCCTATGACCCTTGGTACTGGCCATGTACAACAACCCATGTCGAAGACCATTTCATGTATAGAGAGATATACATGGTGTGTAATAGTGGGAAACACCATGTACAACTATCTAGGGGATGATCCTTGTATGATGGTCATGTTCTGGTACTTGGATTCAACCCGTGTATTCCAACCTGTATACCGATACACAGGGTTACCCATGTAACCAGCTTGGTCTGGCATAGTGGTGGAGTACATGTCGTATACTCCACACATTGTCTGTGTATCATCCGAGAAACACACTGAGTCCTACCTAAGGACCCACATGCCCTGTGATAGTTGTTAAACATTGTCTCATCACTTCCTGGATCGCAAAACTCTAGCTACCACCAAGCAATCCCCACACGTCATGTTCTTCAGAGAACATGACCGGTTCTTCAAGATTTTCCAGAACCATTACTCCTCCTCTTTACACCTTCTTCAATCCTTCAGTATTCGTTCTAGTGATCTGTTCATCATTAAAATGAATGTTCAAGGTCGTCCCACCAAGGAAATGTCTATTTTTTAAGCTTTTGGAATTAGATTTTCTCCAAAAACACGTTTTGATCATCCGTATGAAGAATGGTCAAATAACAATTTATTCTGATCCATGTAGATTCTTCATCATCCATCACCATCAAACCTATGTTGGGTCTTCATGATTCCAAATCAATGATATGGGAACGTTGCAGTTTGAGATGGAGGTGAAATGATCCTTTGTTCATAACCACATAAATAACATGAATCACGCACGATAAAAAAAGAGAATAAATCCAAATAATTATTTGAGGAATGAACCTCTACCATCATTCGTCACTGAATTAATTCACTCCTATTATAAGGATCAAACATAGAAAAAAAATAATCAATCCAAAAAATAATCAATTTCCAAAAATAAAAGAGATAAGAGATCCTCCTGCAAGAAATAATGTTCCGTTGGTCAAGCAGTTTGTGGGTTGATCTACATTCATCATTTTAATCCAAGAATGAGGAAGGAAGAATTGAAATAACAACCCCAACCTCAATCATCAATGTAGAAGGAGAGCGGTCATCTTTTGGGATTTGATCTCACTGCGCAATGATCCACATATCGTCGTTCATAGACGTTCATAGAGAAATCTCCATGGGTGGATCCCCCCAATGCTCTAGAATATTCCAAGGAGTTTTCCATGGTTACGAGCCTAACCCTAGGCTCCTACATACTTCAAACCTATTAAATATTTTTTGGGTCACAAAAATTATAAAAATAAAAATTATTATTGATTTCTTTTATTTCCTTTAAAATTTCCAAATACTAACTTCTATTGCTGAACCACACTGGCTTATGTTAGGCCCCACATAAGGTAAATTTGTTTCTTTGAACAAAAAGGTGCACTCAATGTTTTGATCAAAGAACCCGTTTAAATTTTATTCCACTTTTTTAGGAAAACCACTTGTGCACACTATTTGAATGTTTAATTTATTTGAAAAAATTATTTCAGGAACTCCATCCCTCACAATCACACATCATCACATATCGTGGTCTCATAATAATTTCATATAATATATTAAAAATAATTCACCGAAAATCCGAGATATTAAATTCTCTAAACCTTAGGGATTTACATCCTTGAAAATTGAAAACAAAAGGCTACTGAAATAGATGCAGATACTGGGCAATAATCTGAACTTCCCTCAACCATGTGCTCTCCTAAAGGTTATCATGCAACCACCAGACCCCCAACAAGGGAATCGCTGACCCATAAAGGATCCTCTTCAGTCGATCATCTATCTCCACTAAGAACTCTATGTTGGTCACTCCATACTTGATGTATATCTTTCCCTAGTCGGTGATGTGAAATGAGTAATGCTTGTACCTCCTCAGCTATGACACAAGGAAGACATCATGTACTCGATGAAACTACAATGCTAGAGCTAGGTGGTACACTACGTTGAAAACTCAGCACATTTTCTAAAAAGGGCCATTGAACCTATGAGAAAACTTTTTTCTCTGGCCAAATATCTATAACCCTTGTTAGGGTGAGACATAAAGGAAGAAATTTTCTACCTCTTCAAACTCTAGAGGTCTGTACCATCTATTAGCATAACACTTCCATCGGCTCTATACAGTCTTCATCCACTCCTCGATGATCCTCACTTTCTCGGTGGTAGATCGCACCAACTCTAGACCCATGAGTGATAACACTCCAGGGTAAGCCTAGAAAAGTGGTGATAAGAAGGGTGGCCCATATAAGTCATCAAATAATGCCTTACTGATGGTGGATATGTATCTATTTTTCTACAAAAATTCCACCAGTGGTTTGTTGTCCTCCCAACTGTGAACAAATCCAAATATACAGGCCCGCAACATATCCTCCAGAACCTGAATGATTCTCTCAGTCTAATAACTAGTTTTGGGATGGAACATTGTACTCAAATTTACCTAATTTCCAATTTCCTTCTGTAATCCCTTCAACAACCAGGATGCAAAATGGGCATCGCGATCTGAGACTATCATCGAAGGGACACCATGAAGCTGAAATATCTCCTACACATAGAGGCATCCCAAGATCTCTATAGAACCCTATTTCCTGATATTTATGAAGTGGGAAGACATAGTGAGTCAATCAATGATAGCACAGATGGAATAATTCTCCCTATATGATCATGGTAATCCCATCAGGATTTCCATCGATATTGCATCCCACATCCATTTCAGCACTTCTAGGGGTGATATAACCTCGATGGCACCTAGTGCGTAGCCTTTACCTACTAAAATATAAGTGAATGAGAAGTGAACACTGCTACTTCCTTCTACATACATATCCAATAGAACTATCGTTGGTGGTCCTAGTACATTTATTCCACTCCATGATGTACCATTAAGGGGTATGTATTAAACCCCTCAAAACAACCTACAACAACATTGTTGGTACAACTCTGTGTCCTCTGTAAAGGACGATGTGCTCCCCACCTTGTGAGTATCCATTATGAGATTGTCCTGTGGATAATTGAACACATAATGTCTCATAGTCTACATCTCATGTTTATGCTATTTGAATCGATGTAGGATTTGAGGGCTGACCACCATTGATTGGAGATGAGATGCATCATCCCCATCCATGAAGGATAACTGTAGCATGGCCAACTGCTCTGACGCCTTGGTCAATAGCTATGAACATGATCTACAACTAAGATAATTAGCTACAACATTTCACTCCCCATGAGTATAGTTGAAATCAATGTCATAATCCTAGTGGAACTTCATACATCACCTTCACCTCATATTCATATCCTTTTATGAGAATATGTACATGAGGATCTTGTGGTCATAGTGGACAATAAACCATTCATCCATCACATAGTGTCACAAGATCTTCAATATGAATACTACCTCTACAAACTCAGGATGATGGGTTTCATAGTTATCCTCATGAAAAATTAGCCGGCACAAACTATAAGCAATCCCCACCTATCTTGGCATTAGGACGCATCCAAAACAGGTCCCTGGTGCATCGTAGAAAACAACATACTCAACACCCTCTTCTGGAAATCTCAATATCGGTACCCTCATCAAACTTTGCCTCAACTATTGTAAAGACTACTGACACTTCTTCATCTATAAGAAACACTTCCCTTTTTTGTTCAAATATGTCATCAATGCTAATACTAGTAATAGATTGTGAATAAATATTTTGTAGCATCCTACCAATCCAAGGAATCTCTTCACCTCTGTCACACTCTGGGGTGGCTCCTATTTTAATAGAACCTCAACCTTGGCTAGGTCCACTACTACTCCATCTTCTTAGATAAAATGTCCCAAAAGTAGATATTATGTATCTTGAAATGGAACTTTCATAGATTCTCATAAATATGGTGCTCTCGGAGCATGTTAAGAATCATTCACAGGTGTCCCGCATGCTCCTCCTCATATGTCATGTACACAAGGACGTATTTTACAAAGACAACTACAAATCTATCTATGTACAGCTAGAAGATCCAATTCATAAGTTTGATGAACACTTTCAAGGAATTCATCCTGCTAAAAGGCCTGACCATGTACTCATAGTGACTGTAGCAGCATTAGAAATCCATCTGTGATATATCATTATCTCATACTTGTAACTGGTGGTAACCTGGTCAAAAGTACTCCTTAGAAAACCATCTCTCGCCTTTATGTTGAGTGAATAGATTGTTGATCCTTAGCAATAGAAACATGATATTCACTGTTACCTGATTCAGGCACCAATAATCTGTGCTCAACCTCAAACTCTTGTCTGCCTTTTTGGAAAACAAAACTGGGGCCACCCATGTTGGAACAATGGGTCTTACGAATACCTTACTCTGCGAATCCTCCAACTCTGCCCTTGTATATAAAGTTCAGTGGGAGCCATATGATACACTGAGGATTATTTCAATTCCATTACGGGGTGTAAGTCAATGCAGAAGTCAATCTCCCATTGGGGATGTAATCCCGGAACATATTCTGGAAAGATGTACTCATACTCCAAAACTATTTCTGGGAACTGAAATTTCACAACATATAATGCTCAGAGGGTAGGCTAGAGAAATCATGACTTATCAACTGCAACCTCTTAAGCATGAACCCATTCTATGAAACCAAATTTTTCTTTTCCCCAATAAAGGAAAACATCATTCCAACACTACAGACACAACACACTCTTCATCTAATGTAGTTAATCTTTTCATTGACTAAAAATATCCAATCTATACTGAGAATAATGTTTTAAGGCATCAACACTGCCACCAAGAGGATCCAATGGAATATTTCACCTCTAAGAATAATACCACACTGTCGGTAAAGATTATTGATCAATGAGTCTCCTCTTGTTGGTGTCTCCAAGAATAAGGGTCGAGTTAACAAACTACCAAAATCTGAAAGACTCACAAAGGACATGTGGATATGAAATAATTACTGGAACATTTGTATAAAATTATAGAAGCAGTAGTAGAAAAGACACTGATCATACCTCAGATCATCGTTATAGTACCTGGTTCATACACTTCAAATACATGTAGCAGACCCCACCTCTATCCCCCAACTCCCTAAGCCTAGTGCATACCTCCTTATGGTGGTGGTGGAAGTTGGTCAAAGCTTCTTCCTCTTCTTGTAGATCTCCCTACTTCTCTCCCACATCCGCTGCATAACAGGCTGGCCTACTCCACTCTTTTCCTCTACCACAGCGGTACATCCACCACCTCCTTGATAGCAACTAGATGGGTTGGATAGTCTCTAGCGATATGTCCTACGGAGTCCCACAAGTTTCATCACCTCTCCCTAGCCTGTGTAGATCCAACCCGATGGCTCTGGATCATAGACCCCCTATCTTGGTTCCTCCTGTAATGTCTCCCACATCCTAATCCTTGTGCCTGATGTTTGATCCTTGCTACTAAGGTCTCAACACTTGTCTTCCTACTATAGACTACCACTACCATTATTTTCTCATCCAAGAAGCTCTCGACCAACAATGCTCACTTGAGTACTCCAGTATATGTTTAAATTCATAGAGTCTTGAAACTAGATCGTATGTCCCATATTAGACCATGTTTGAAGGACTGAGCTCTGATTTAAAGATCCAAAACAATATCCATCAAGTACCTGGTGTGGTTAGTGAACCTTGATGAATATTCATTCGGTGTTGAACTGCCATACTGGAGCTGAAGAAGCTCTTACATATGCACCACTCTCAGTGTAATTGGATAGAAATCGTCCCAAAAGAGTCACTCGAACTTTGAGAACAAAATAGTATCCTCATTTTGAGTCTGAAGGGTCATACTCAACCATTGTCCAACTGAACCCTTTAGAATGCCCACTCATATGTTCACCATATAGTTTGCTGGGGTCCTCAGTAGACAGAAAAATTTTGTCACCACCTGAAGCCAGTCATCAGTCACTTGAGGGTCGAGCATGCCTCAGAACCTTAGAGATTTCTATCTATTAAACTCATTGAGTACACTTAGCATGCGATCCTCATCTTCAAGAATTGTAGGTACCACATGTCTCTCCACTGGTGGTGGTATAGTAGGTGTACCACAATGAGGTAACTCATGGGGAATTGGTCCTTGAATCAAAGCCTCGTCATTGAGGGGGTCATCCTCATGATTGTGACACTGAATCCTAGAAGGTATGAATAATAGAGTCATCCTATATAAAAACAAGATATTCCATGGTCAAAGAGTATGTCTGGATAATGGCATAAAAGGACATGAAAAAAAAACTCATTCTTATATTATTCATGTACCATTTTTTCCCAACAACGAGAGTTCCCATGTACTATGCCAAAAAGTAGTTTATCAGAGTCGTGGTGTATGGATACGTTAGCCTACCACACAATCCCCAAAGTCCCTGACCAAAAATACAACCTTAAAACATTGTACACTATTTCCCAAATCCAATATTAGAGACTCATGGTACTGAGGTATAACTTACCACCTATGATACCACTTTTTCATGGCCCATACTAGTGGGGCATGTTCCACGACTCTCCAAGCCTGCATCCCATATGCTAGGGGCTACTGATTATAACCGAGTAGAAATATCACTAAAATGGGAGGAATTTACAATTTACCTATACACATGAACACATATCCAAGGAAAAATCTTTGAAATGTAAAAAATACACTAAGGAACAAAATGATTTCTTACAACTAAACCCATACAATAGAGTACAACGGAATGTAAAGTGTGGAATTTAAACAAGTCCAGAATACAAGACCACCAAAATAAAGAGTGTGAAAACATAAATTTTCAACCTGTATGAAAAAATGTAGGTACTGGGAATACTGATCATAGTCTTAGGAACACCGCATATTTTAAGGAATATCATCAAGCTCAATTCGGCCCCGGTCCACCCTGGACTCCATCAAAAGGACACTCACCTGGAGAAGACACAACATGTGCAGGAAAAGCCTGTTCATGGGTGAGTATAATAATAATCAGTAGGGGACCCCAAAAACCACAATGTAGTACAAAAAGTATGTAGGACCCTAGGACACCCCGATATGGGAGGGGGGATTCAGGGTGTCAACTTTTTCTTCTTAAAGTTGTCAATCTTGTTCCCATGTTGGTAGGAACTACTTAAACCTGTATGATAGATATGATAAGCAATGAAACATTCACATGCAAAGAGATAACACAACAATTTTACTTGGTTCACCACTAAGGGCTAAGTCCAGGTAGCATACACCTACAAGTTTCCGGACGTACCAAATTCCACTAATCTTCACTAGTTGTGGATTACAATGGTTTGGGAATAGTCACTCTGTCCCAAGCTCACTGCAATTACAAAAGGTTCAGGGATAGCTAACTACGTCCCTCAGGTCACTCCTGTTGACTCCCCCTGGATCACTGCCCTTGGGGAAGTCACGCTTAGTTTATAAACATGAAGGCCTCTTCAATAGATTTGCATTGAAGTATTTGTCTCCTGTTCAGCATGAGACTTTTCTTACAGCAGAGTCCTGAGTTGATGCTCTTTTGTATTCAACCTTCTATTTTAGTGCAATAACTGAATTCAATATATCTTATTCTTCTCTTCCTTTGATTCTCAATACTAACACCTGAGTGTATTGATATTTTCCATTCTTTCTGTGTAGATCTGAGTTTAGTTGTACGAACTGTTCTTCTTCTCTTCGCAAAGAACAATGAGGATGTTAAACACTAGTCATGTGTGTGTGGTACCACTTCTCTTCATAAAATCAGATTGTTCATTGCTCTTCCGTATTTTCAAACGAATAAATCATCTGTTTCACCGAAGGTATAGATCAATCCTTCAGCTTTCGTGCAGCTCCAAAAAGACGGGCGTACTCCAACAGAACCTGGCGCTCTTCTCCAAGCCTAGACCACAAGTCCCAATACGATGCACAAGTATTTGGTTCTTAGGTCTAAATTGGCGTGTAGGTATCACCAAACCACCTTCACGACAATGCCCTACTCAATTTCTATCCTGCGCGACACACTTCCTTCCTTGCCCAAACCACCTTGGGCGCGCAACCAACAACTGGCACGCAGCTTCAAAAACTGGCGCGAAAGTCTACCTACGCGACCCCACAATACTTGCGTGACTTCCACACCTGCGCGACGGGAGCTCTGACTTTTCTAAGTATTGAACTCCGTGGTAAATGAGGAGGTGTGGTCCAGTATTTATAAGAAATTTGACCACCATGCGCGACGGCGCACAAGTCAACCATCGAAACGCAATTCTCGGCATGCATGTATCTTCCCCTACTAGTCACTTGCACGACCAACTTCCAAACATGTGAAAACCTCTTTCCTTTTCCAAATTTTTATCTTCTGATCTCGAAAAACCATAGGCGTGCAAGTTATCAAGCTTCCAAGGCATCGACATGCAAGTCTCTTCACGGCGCGCAAGTCACCTACGTGACCTCACCAAAACTTGCGCGACCCTTATCCCTTTTCCATATTTTGATGATCTGATCCTCAAAAACATATGGCGTATAAGTTTCCTATCATCCAAGACCTCATTGCGCAAGTCCCTTTTCCAAAAACACTTTTCTTTATTTGTCAGTTTTCAGGCCCAAAAATTTTCAAACACTGGGAAACAATGCCACCTTGTATCTTATATTATTGTCTGCCTCCAGATCATCCATTCCTCTGTCGATGTGCCTTGAATAAAACACGGATCATTATCCATAGTCCTTGAACTCGACATTCCACCACGGAATCTCATTTGTCAACAAATTTGTATGTTGTTTGTTTTCTTTGTCAACAAGCACGATCACCTCAAAAGCACTTCTTCTTGGTGATCTGTATCCTTCATCAACTCTTTTTCTTTTATCCCAAACTCCACTATTGTGATATGTATTCTTTTAAGAATTAACTTTAGCATCATCATCTTCTATGACAGTGTGATGTTCATGGCTATCTCAGAATTCCAATCCCCGCATGGCCATCTTAGAATTCCAATCATTTGCACATTGTCTTCTTCATCAACCGTCATGATCTACTTCATGCAAACCATATGATTCAATTTGTCAAGAAGTCTCTTGCATGGTTCTTATGCAATCATGAGTAATTGCATGGTCTTCATCAAAAACCCATGGTTCTCATGCAATAATGAGGAATTGCATGGTCTTCATCCAAAAACCCCATTCTTCTTTAATCATCCTTAGATAGATTACACCTCAAATTCTTCATTGTTGTAAAAAATGTATCACCTTTGACACATGTTCTTTGAACTTATGATCAGTACAACAATCATCTGAATTACCATTCCTCTACTTCACCAGTGTACTTCATGATCTCCTTCATTTTGATCTCCATTGACTACTATTGACAACAAATACAACCTTATACACAAAGTGGTTCCAACAAAGTAAAGGTACATTCATCTCTACATAGTATATCTATACCTAATATATAACCAAAGAAACATATCCATATATACACGAAACCCATACCCATAGTCTAGTGGTGTGTCACAGCCACTGCATACCCATGCGAGGGATTTAGTTTAAAGATTACACGAAGCATCCATCTTGGAGAACTCACTCCATGAGTCTGAGGACTCTAACGACATTCATCTGAGATGTATGTTCGTGGGGATGTGTCATGAGAGAGATAAACGCACTAATAGATCTGATTAGAGAAAAATTATAGTTATTACAGGAATACTCACTCCTGAGTGGGTAAAGATCATGATACACAGATGGGGATCACTACCCGGGACTTGGTGTATTCCAAAACTCATCCAAATTCACCTGATATGTAGAGTATCAACATCCTATAATATTGGTCTTGTCGATACCTGACTCTACATAGGTTCATGAATGGTTATAGGATCTCTCTCTAGGCCTCTCAGAGGTAATTTGACTCTATCTAGAAAGTCCTACTGAATGGATCATATTCATGTGGATGGAAATTATTCCTATACTATAAGGAAATGAGAAAAGTGGGAACTAACCCAAACAAAACATGTCCAAGGAATGGTGTAAAAGAAGATCAAGCCATGTGTAGAATGGTACATGTAGTGTAGAATGGTCACACGCTGTGTCCCATGACCCTGGCTACTTCTTGTGTACAATGGCATGTGTCGAAGAGCATGTCATGTAGAAAGAGTTATACATGGCTGTAATATCCTAACACATAGAGTCTTACTATATGGGGGTCGCTCCGTTTATGCTAGTCATGTGCCTGTACATGAGTTCAACCTGTGTATTCCAACCCGTGTACCAGTACATGGGGTACCCCACATAACTGGCCTATTCTGGCCGTGTGGTGGAGTACATGCCTTGTACTCCACCCCATTTTCATATTTCTTCTAATATACAAACTGATCCCAACATATAGACCCACATGCTATGTTATAGTTCTCACACATCTTGTCATCTCTTCCCGCATCATGACACCCTAGCATCCATCGAGCTGGCCCCACACACTATGTTCTTCAAAGAATATAATGTGTCCTTTATGATATGCTAGAACTGGCGCTCCTAATATGCATGCCTTCATTGATCCTTTGGTGTTCATTTAGGAGATCTTTTCTTCATGAAACTTATTTTTCATTGTTGTCTCTCCATGGAAATGATGACACAATAATCTTAGAGCATCCAATCGGCTCGAAAAACAAGTTTCAAACATTCAGGCGAAGAAAGTTTGAATAATTATATCTTCTAATCATGTCGATTTGTTGTCCTATATAATTTTATCACCTCTGTAGGGTTTTCATGATATCTAATCTATGATTTGGGATCACTACATAGTTATACATATGCACAACGATTTGATGTTGATAACCAACTCAAGAATGCGAAGAACTCAGGGTAAAAAAAGGAGAAGAAATCCAAATAAAGATTTGAGGAAAGAAATTCCATCATTGTTTGTCATGGTGATGATCTTCTCCCTTTAAAAGGATCAAATGAATAAAATAAAAATATAAATCAAACCAAACAAGGACAAATTTCCCAAAATAAACCCGATAAGAGACCCTCCTATAAGAATTAATTATTTGTAGGTCACTTGTTTATGGATTGATCTAAATTCTTTGTTCAAATCCATGAATGGGGAAGAAATAATTGAAACAACAACCCATAAATTAATCTTCAATGAAGAGGGAGGGAGATCATCAGTTGAGATTCAATCTCATTTCACAATGATCCACGCATTTTCATTCATCATCATTCATTAAGAATTCACCATGGGTGGCTCCTCTATAAAGCTTTAAAGGATTCAAGAGAGTTTTCTAGGATTATGAACCTAACCATAGTCTCCTTCTCCTTTAAATCCAATTAAAAATTATTTGCATCATGGAAATGTTTAAAATAATATAAATTATTAATTTGTTTTACTTCCTTTAAAATGTCTAAAAACAAACTTCTACTGCCGACCCACCTAGACCAATGTTAGGCCCCACCTAGGGAAAAGTTACTTCTTTGAACATAAAGGTTCCCTCATATTTTTTATATGGGAACCCATTTAAATTTTATAACACTTTTTCTGGAAAACTATTCGTGTGAGTTATTTAAAATTTTAATTTTTTTTCAAACATTTATTCTGGGCACTTCGGGCCTCAGAATCCCACGTCATCGCAATGCCTAGTCTCGTAATAATTTACTAAAATATTATAAAAGTAATATGTTTAAAATATGAGACATTACATTAGTATTCATAATGTGTCTCTTTCTAAAAATATGTTATCCTCTATAGTTATCTAAATAAATTGTTTGATACCAACTATAAAAAGCCACAAATTAAACAACTGATTATTATGAGTTTAATAAAAGGGTTATAGTTTCTATCTTTTAAAGGATATTTTATATTTATAGTTCTAGAAAATTAAGAATAATATTAAATGAAGATGTTGAAACATCCATATATTATACATCTTTCCACAAAAATGTGTTCTTATACGTACACTCTTATTTCATTCATGACACATTTGAAATGAATGTAAAAAATGACCCAGACAAAAAACATTAAAATTGATTCTATTTTGATATTTTTCAAAATGGTTAAAAATAGATAATAATAAAATTTAAATATAATTTATTTGTGAGTAAAAAAATTATTCAAAATTTTAAAGTTACATGTACACAGAAGATAAAGAGATTGAAATATTTTAATTATTATTTTAAATAAAAAACAATCACATCGAGTCATGAATGACCATGTATGCCTTTAAATTTCATAAATAATGAACATATATTTATTATTAACATTCATTATAACATTCTTCATGTTAATTACATTATAAATATTCTTTTTTTTTAATTTATCAACATGTCCTATTTAGTTACTAAATTAGTTATGTTTTCATCGAATGTTTTGGGGTCATTTGGTCAAAACGTATTTGATGAATCAACCAGGGTTAGAGGGATCATCAATTGGTTATATAATATTTATATAGATTTAATTATTTAATAAAAACATATTAATTTATTATATAAATATTTATAACTATCCATTTTAGATAGTTAATAAAAATGAAACACATCATTCATGGAGGTGTAGACCACATATACACATGAGCACCATTTCAACATTCTGATGGATGAAAAGGAAGGATAGATGAATATATTTCATCTTTTTAAAATCATAATTATTTCAAAAATATAATATATATCAATTAAATATATATATACAACCATCCATGTCATGCACCTCTGAAAATTTAGATACATCACTTCATCAAAGGAGTAGTCCGCACATATGTTCAGGAAAAGTTTCCATTTTCCATTAGATGAAAAATAGGTATAAAATAGTTTTTACACAAACATAATATCATTTAAATATAATAATTATTTTTATATAATTATATTAGGTTGTTTCGAATAGATTTTATTAAGTTAAAAGGGGAAAAACCTGAATGGAATTGGTTTCAACATATACCACTTCCTTGGATAATCTTCATTGAAAAAACATCTCACGGTTTACTAAATTATTCTTTTAGAAAGAAAAGAATATATAGATAGAATATAAGGGTGTTTGGATGGTATTATTTTGTATTTTTTCATCTAAATTTCTAAATGTGTGTGGATTAGTGAGGAGAAAAGAAGTAATTTTATAAGTGAGAGTATTGACACTCTTGTAAATAATCATCATTTAAAAATAATATAATTTCATTTATAAAGGTAACCTAATACCAAATTTCTGAAGTTTATTAGATAAGATAAAGTTTTTCTTAGATCCAAATATCTAATAAAATTTAAAAAAAAATTTGTGATTATAAAACATTATCTCTTAGCTTAAACCCCACTTTAAACCTTTTAACTCTTATCGTGGTGACTTACTTTTACTACAATGACCTATTTTTGTGACTAATAATGAAATAGTACTTATTAAATAATATTAATATTGTGATTTAAAATATTAATTCCATTATATAAGGTAAATATTATACCATTAATAATCATTTAATTTAACATATGTATGGAAAATTCAATGAAAAATAGTTTTAAGAAAGAAAATATTTTATGAAAAAATGTTTTTTCACAAAAAATAAACTATTTATTTGATCCCCAAGATAATTTTTGGTTTAGGTTAAAAAATTATATTTTTATGACTTCAAAAAAAATTATAACCATAATTTACTTTTTCAATTCTTAACCATATCAATGTATATATTATTTTAGAATATAGTATTTTATATGGTTCACCAAAAAAACTACTAATTCTAAAAAATTAAAAAGACAAACAAAATTTTTTTTTTCATGATGATATTAAAAGTGACGATTATTTTTTCAAATTAAAATCATGAAATTTAGAAATTTAATGTTTTAATAAAACTATATTATTTATTGTATAAATTTTATATAGTATAAAAGTACTTTTTCGACTGAAAAATTATAAAATTATTATATTGAAGTTGATTCTATAAAAACGTATCCCAGATATTAATAAGACATTAAATCAATTTAATATTAACATTTAATGGATTTTAAAAGTTAAGGCCCAAAATACATGTGTCTTAGTCGATATCCTTAGACTGTATTATATGTTAGGATTAAATGACAATGTTTTCAATATAAGACCCTTGCAATCCTCATTTTTTTCGAACCTCATACTCTGTCTTATTTATTTTCTAAAACATATGATTCCACTTTTTCTTAACTCTCCCTTGCTAAAACACCACCTAGTTCATCAGTGATAACAAGATTGATTCCAAAATCCTTCCTCTAATAGACTGCGTGTTGAAAACTAGTACCAAGAATATTTATCTAAATTATAGGTTGGATTACCCTCTTAGTTGACAACAAAATATTATTAATATGGAAATAAAACTTATATTAATAAGTAGAAAAGTAAAGACTACCTAATCCCTTAAATTTCTGCATTAGTTATATACAATATTACCATGATAATGAAAATACATCCTCTTAAATCCACACTCCAGATGCAAAAAAAAGAAACACTAATATCCCTTGTACTATCCTACAAAATAACTGAAGAACTATAAAGAGGTTAATAATTGGTAGTACCTAGTAGGATCATATTTGAAATCATAAAAACATCACTTTAAAATAAATGTGATGGTATAGAATTTGTTGAAAATAAATGGAAATTTTATAAGGGATAATAAGTCAACAAAAATAAAGGTTAACATAATTTCCACATTGAATTTCCTCACATACAACAACCATGTAACATGAATATTAAGTTATCACAAATAAATAAGAGATATATAATATTTTATTAGTCAAGAACTATAATTATAAATAGGAACATACCAGGTAATGATCTCCTCATGTAAATAAATCATAGTCATAAATTACTAACTGGAAAATCACCAATAACATAAAAAAGTATGAAAATGTCTTGACAAAATTACACTATTCATTCCAATCAATTTAAATCACCATCCAACTCAAACTCGTAGAAATATGGTGAAAGAACACCTCACTAAATGATCATTAAACTGAGAAAAATATAATAGTAACAAAATAACCACCTTAACATATAACCCCCAGGACAACATAACCAAGCCTCATAAGTAAGACCAAATCTATATCACTTCCCAAAATCATCCACATATATAGAACATACCATGAGCTCTTTTAGATCCCTATTCTATATAGCATCAAGTTATATGATCAAATCCAACTATCACATAAAATGTGAATCTATACATTTTACATTCATTATAACTATCAGTAAGCAGCATTAAAAAATTATGTAATATGATGGTTAAATAAACTAAATTTGTTTTTATATCAATATATATCATAATCATGTCAATGGAAAAACTAATCTAGAAGTTCTATTCATATCAATTTAATCATCAATTTACATACTCCATAAAATCCGTTTTGTTATCTTTCAAACATCTCATTAATAATCATATCATTCAATCATTAATTTCAAAATCAATTTCTCTCATAATTTAAACCCTTTATTGCTTTACCATTTCATTCACTTCATTATATAACATGTAACTAATACTTTAACCATAATTTATATGATCACTTCATTTTCTAACATCAAAATCAAATAATAAAGGTTAACTAATTCATTTATATAATTCAACACTATAAAATCCATTCAAAATTATATTACGAATATTCTAATCCATGCTTTGGTAACTAAAGCATTGAAAATATTAAATTATGAATTAAATTAATTTATATATTCTACTTCTAGGACTGTAAGGAAGCAATAATCATCGACCCTCCACCAACGAATGACTACAATTTGATTTTCTACCTAAAATAATCATTTATAAGGTTGATCCAACTAGACCAAAATCTATGAGTCTATTTAATTCAAAAGTACCAATCAGATAGTATTAAATAACCCCACTCAATTTATAACTCTTAAATATTAAACATTTATAATTGAATCTCGCACAACAATAAACTTACAAATTCCACTTTTAAATCAATAACTCTCATAACACTCCATTGAACCACAATAACAACACCAATATAAAAGGATCACTGAAACTATATATCTATATAACAATTATATTCTCCCTAATAGATCCATGGTTTGAGGAATTTTTTTAAGGGAAGGGGAACTTTTAAGGTTTTATCTCTATTAATATATTTGACTACACACCCTATACCGTAATGTTTTTCTATAAATAATCACATAAAAATGGAAATAGAATTAATAACATTATAATAGTAAACTATACTTCACAAATTCCTCAAGTAGACATCTCAATATGAGATAATAACCTATATAAATTGAGCAGGATCCCAATTCAATAAGCCCTGAAAATAATTACATCAAATATTATTCAATATTTATTCCAGATTACCTCCCCATTAATAATTTTATTTATAACGATTTTATATGATATTAACATTAACTCTAGATTCACATGCCCATCATTATACCTATATTACAGACATATTTCCATTCTAAATTATTATATCATTGTAGCATCATTTAAATTGGAATTTATCAAACATATATTATTTTGAATAAAGAGGGGGTAAACCAGCTATATCATTTGAACACATATTATTCAAATTATCATTCATTAGACTTGTAAATAAACTTACATAATAGAAATATATATAATATCATAATTTTTAATACTAATATAGAAATTTTTTCACTAAAGTTAGGGTTTAAAACATAAAAGACACAACTAATATCAAATTCATGGAGGTGAAAACACACAACATCCCCTTTACCTAGATCAAACAAAAAAATAATCCTAGTAGAAGGGAGAATTAAATAGAATAATAGAATGAATTACATGGTCCCTTTCCACACACCAAAAAAGGTCTTGAGATATGAGTATGGTATTAAAATGAATATGTAAATACAAACCCCTCCGTATGACCAATGTTTTCTCAGCCAAGACTGAGCATAGAGAAATTATGTACCATTTTTAATGGAATTTCCATTTTAAGATGAAATCAAGGGTTGAAGTGGTACACAAAAATGTATCATATCATTAAATTGTATATCATCAATAAAATATATTTATGTAAATTTTTAGCATTAAAGTGAAAGAATATAAATTCTAAGTGGAATGATGATAATTTCAGTCATTTGATTCATGGGAAAAAATTGAATGACTTCAGATTTAGAAAGGGTAACTCGGAGGATACACAATACATCAAGAAATATATAATTTTATAAGAAAGAAATAAACCATAAAAATACCCTACATGAAGTAATATGGTCAATTTATACATTGTGGAAGCTAATGAGGATCCCGTCAAATCTAGAAGAATCTTTCTTAAAGAGGATCCGTGTCCATATTCCTGGGAAAATACAATTGTCAATTTCAGGAATAATATTTTAACTACATGGGAAACAAGCTAAATAGATGGTGGGGGGGGGATAATTCAATTCACTTTTTATTTAAAATATAGAGCTATATGGGGACCTCATCAATCCCTACCCATTTCGATACAAACAATGATAAAATTGAGTTGGTCTAATGATCCACATTGTAGCTTTAATTCCATGGTAGGAGAATAATGTAACAAATTGGGGTCAAGGGAATAAAATAGTGGAAATTAAAAATATCCAAATCATTAAGATAAGGAAAATATAGAGTTCCACCATATCATGTTGATACACATTAATCCTATGGTGACCCTTATCCCAAGCTATCAAGAATATCCCACCCTGGAGTTATGGATTTCTTCTTACCATTTTGAACACACAATGATTGGGACCATGATATGGTGGATCAATTCCTATTGTTTCAAATTCCCATGTACAAAATGACCCTGTGTCAACACGAGACCACCAGAAATACTAAGTTGATCATTATATCCTCCCTAATTTCCTATAAGAAACATTTTTAGTCACTATGGACATTAATATGCTAACAACCGTGGAATTACATACTATTATCTATATGTAGGGGTAGCTTTAGATGCTTCGTGACACCACACCCTACAACACTAGAATGTTACCTATCCGGGTCTCATATAAGAACATAAAAAATTCATCACCATTAACCATTCCCATAAAAACATAATCCATGATGGGATCTTATCTCACTGGGTTCCCTAAAAAAAACTACAATTCTCGAGTGTACATATCTCCTAAAACTTCCAGACCACGTCCACACCATAGGGTTCTACATTAACATTTTGGATACTAGAGATTTAAAACATCAAAACAGCCAAGACCCATTATCATGAACTTTAAATAGTTGACTTTTACCCCACTAGAAACTACACTAAAGGATCCATCATGATGTAGTAAACCTTAAATGATTAAAAACTAAAATACAAACCTTTAAAACACCCCTAAAATCCTACTTTCCCCCTCCAATTCCCAAAAAATAACAAAGTAATGGTCTGAACATATATGTATCTTATACCCAAAGGAGGATGGATATAAAGGTGAATATTTTTTCTTATAGGTATATGAAGAAGGTATATTTAGGGAAATACAAAAACTTGTTGACACTGAATAATATTTGACAAAAAACATAAAAATTAGGTGTCTTTGTTATGGTATTATAGGATGTTTTATAAAACATTATCCCATTATAGTGGGGAGGATAATCAAAACAATTGAGTGATAAAATTAAATAAGTTTTGAATATTATCCATGTAGAAAAAAATATCTTATTGATGGATACTTATATTTATAAATGGATTTTTGTTACAAATCTATCAATTAATACTCATGTCGACCAAAGAAAACAACTATATGAAATAGAAATCTTCTTTTAAGATATATTCAAAAAAAATTAAATAGATTTTACAGTTAAATATTTAATTATTTACACATGAGAATGATAATATTTTGTCTTTTGGTAGAGAATCCAGTTAGAATATTTATCATATCACCAAACACAACCCATCATTAAAGACGATTAAGTTAGACAAACATAATACAATAGATGTTTCTCTCAAAGCAGTCAATCGTGAATGTGTAATATATTTTTTTCGCAAAAAAATAATGACATTATTTATGAAAAAATACATGATATTTTATTTCAACATATCAGTACATTAGAAACTAGAGAGGTAAATTCACTATAATAGCTTTAACTTGAACTATAGTACATGTAACAACACAAAAATTTCAATAATATTTTTCCCCATAATTTGTGGGTTATTTAATTTTTTACACAACAAAACTATATCCTTTTATTAATTATATGAGTATTATTAAAATGATATTGTTGGTTATCGACTATTATATGGCCATTAGTCAATAGGACCATTTGAAACTATACTCTTAAAATTATAATTATTGTTTTTAAATACAAATGATCTTGGTTAATTATTACAAAAATAAGAGTCAATGGCCTCATCAAGTAGACTCGGGCCATACAAAGAACATATGTCAGAGGTTGGGAATAAGGTAGCATCACTGCCCTTTTCTCTAGACCAAACCCAAGTCGATCTTCAACATGTTGTGGTTTAACATAATCGCCTTTGGGAGATGTTCAAGCTGATATAAATCACCACTCGGACAATGTAGTCCAAGAAACCCAAAGGTTCTATCACAATTTCACACCTTACTCTTAGGTTCTATGTGGGTTCTATAATGGGCTATGTAACCAGTCCTTAGTTTCTTTCTATAATCCTTCTGTATAAATAAAATTATTATTTTTTATTATTGTAAAAATAATTTATTTCAAATGTCAAAATAAATATAGCATTAGTTTTTATATGATTTATATTATTGATGAATATTGAGAAAAGGGTATTTTAAAATATTTTATTTACACTAAATAATAAATAAAGTTAAATTCAATTAAAAATGGACATATACAGTTGTAATTAGTAAGAATTATAAAGTATAAAAAGATTAACATAATTTTTATGTTAATAATAAATTATGAATTGTAATATTAAAATTTTGAATAGTAATATGACTAGTGGAATAGAAACCTCGCTTAATTATATATAAATATAATTTAGGTATTATGAATGGTAATATGATATAATAGGATAAATAAATAACAGTTTCAGAAATTATTAGTTAAGTATTAGAATTTTTCAGGTAAATACAGATTTTAAATCAAAAATAAGTATCTCATATTTAGAAAATTATTTTCATAAAATGGAGTTCATTTTTGAATTCAGAATATTGATATTAGGTTGGGGAGAATTTATGTGATTTTTATAAACTGTTTTGTTTTTTGGTGAATAGTAAAAGTACAATTTTTCAGTTTTCAGTGTGTTTTGTGACATCATCATGTTGTAATATGTTAATTAAAATGTTGGTAAACTCATTTGGATTAAAATATTATACAAGGAGTCTTATGTGTCCAAAAAAATGGTTAAATACAATGGGCAAGCCTATGGATTTTCAAATACCACTAATGAGGTGACCCAAGGAAATTAATTAAACATTCCCTCACTTTTTCAATAAATACCAACCCATTCATTCGTTTCATTCATTCAAAATTCCTTCTCAAAGAATATATAGCCTTTTACCACCCAAGGAGTCCTCCCAAGATTCCTTCAAGCCCCCAAGGTCCCAAAATTCATTTTTTTAAGTTACTCTTCATGGTAAGGGATCCTTTAACCCTCCTCTTTTAGTCAAAGACTTATTTTATGTAATATATATCAATTTACATTTTCTTATGTTGGGGTATATTATTATATATTCTTATTTAGATAAATTATTTTCCCAAAATTATGAGTGCCCCTCTTCCCTCTCATCAAATCATTTTTTTAATTTTTAAGTGACGTTGTTAGTCTGCTGAGTTTTCGTAAGGGAATCTAAAACCTTTCTATTTTCACGAACTCCTTTAATGTTATTACTTATTCACATATAATTTATTATGTTGGGATATTTAATTTCATTTCCCCCTTTTCATATTATTTAAAAATGATTATAGACCCATTTTTCTCTCAATAAACTCAATTTGTGAATTTTTAAGTGGCACCATTAGGATGCTGAAATTTCGTAAGGGAATTCTACAATTCTATTTTCCTTTCAAGTTATCTTTTCTGTGGTATTTATTTTAAATTTCCATACAATGTTCTTATTTCAATTATACTCGGTTTCTATAATTTATTATGATTCATTTATGGATGAGATACCCTTGTTCCCTCTTTTTTAAATGTTTTCTCAAACCATGTTTCATTGATGTTATGCTATAGAATTTTCATCTCAAAATCATAACCTTTTTATCAAGAAATTCTTCAATTTTCATTATATTAATACCCAAAACACATTCATTTCAAGTGGTATTCGTCATTACCTAAATATTTTTTATTTTATTTAGGGATTGACATACATGAAACCCTCATTTTCATTTTGTGGGTTATAAATTACATAATGATTGTAACACCCGAGACTTTTATGTTATATAAATTATCAAAGGAATCTTTTTCTACGCAACACTTGCTTGACTTGCTTTACACGCAATCGCGACCTTCCTCGATAGCTTGCGTCGTACGCAATACCGAGTTTCACTAAACAACAATATGCTATTAAAACTAGCCGTTATGAATAGTAATAACCACTTTTTGAAATTTTATAAATTTTATTTTTCAAAATGGACTTCATTTTTGGACTCAGAATATCGAAATTAGCCTAGGGTGAAATGTTGGTATTTTTCTGAAAACTTTCAATTTTTGATGAATAGTGAAACCACTAAGTGGTAGGTTAAAAACTGAATTTTGCATAAAACATAATTTTACCGCTTATGTGAATGGAATTTCAAAAATCCGAGAGACACGGTTAATATCAAGGACTAAAATGTGGTTCAATGAGATGAAAATAATTTTTTGGTGAATAGTAACTTTTTACTATTTTTACCGCGGTTAATGGTAAATAGGGTAACTAAGGGTAAATATGATATCAATATTACCCTAACACATGTCCTAATACTATTGGACAAGTGTAATTCGACCAAAAACAAACTTAGGAATAAAATATGACCATTTAGGCCCACTTGGATTAGATTAGGACATTTATTATTAATTTATTTAAAGAAGGGTTAAAATAGTTAAAATCAAAGTTTAACAAGTAAATCATTTTTAATATAGGGTTATACATAAGATAAATTCGATTGTAAATATTCATTAGAAAGCTAAAAAGATTTCCTACATGATGGTATTTTATTTGTAATTTTTAGACATCAAATAATTTAATTTATTTATGACACAAAGATGATGCAGTAATTATCTTATTAATATTGACAAAATTGATAATATAAATACCAAAATAAATGTAATTTGAGACTTTTTATGAATTCGACTAATTTTCTTGGTTACTATGATATATTAGTGTTGATTTAATCAACTTGGTTCGAACATATAATTCTGTTATGACTTTCACAAAAATCATATATCAAATAGTGTCAAAATTGACACAAAATAGTTTTTAAATCAAATATTATATTATTAATTGTTATTTTATTCCTAAAAATCTAAGGTTCGGCCAAATGACTTAGATAAGTATATATATATTAATAATAAACAATTTGGGGTTCGTTTGGCATGTTATAGTAAGTGTATTAACCATATAGTGAAAGAAAACAAAAAGACACGGTAAAAGTTAAATTAATTAACTTAGAGTTAAATCTAATTGATAAGGTTAAAATAATACCCTAAACTTGTCTAAATCCTATTGGTTGATAGGATTTAGACCCTTCCCCACTTTAGCTTCGAAATAAGACCCTTTGGAACCATTATAAACCGATTTTGACTTTAATATAAAATAATATTTTGAGATATTCCTAAGGTGCCCCTCTCCTCCCTTATAAAAGGGCACCTCCTCCCCTCCTCCTCACACCAATTTGAGCACTCAAGCTCGGCCAACCCCTGCCATTTTCCCTTCTCCACTTCCCTAGAATAATCCTAGAGGTCCTGGTCTTCTCCAAAGACCAATCTTAGTTCCTTAAGTGGAGGATTCAAAAAGGCGTTCCAAAGAAGAGGTAATATCCATTACCGATCTTTTCAATTTCTTTCTTCTTCAACTTCTTCTTCTTTAGTTGTTTCATGATAAAGTAATAACATCAGTATTACTTACATACTGATATGTTATTATAAATATGAATCAACCCTAATTCACCTTCTATCCATCCTACGGAAAAATGAAATCACCGCGCGTGCGTACGTACGGAATACCGTCTCCACGCCGTGGTGTAATCTATTTTCCACCATCACCTTACAAGGATGGGTATAATGGTGTAATGAGTAACTATATATGATTATTACTAAGTAATATTGATACTGAAATAATATATATATATATACTCCAATACAATTCCACGATCATAGGAACGATATCATCACTCGTGCGTACGTACGGAATACCGTCTCCACGATGTGATGCGACTCGTTCTACATGATCTTCATTTCATAATGATTGTATAAATGAATTGAATGAATGAATATGGTATATACTACACTAATACAATTCTGGAAATGAATTATCTATAACCTAAAGATAAGAATAAGAATTTATTCGACAAAACACGCATAAGAACAAAAAGTTATAAAGACCCGAGTAACAAGTAACAATGAAATATTACTAACAAGAAGCTAATAATATGACCATATATGATATCATATCAATATGTATGATTATGGAATAAGTCAATAACATTATTTAAACCATTATACAGGAGCTTCGGACACGAACAAAGCAAATCGGACCTAAGGTAAGGGAAATATCACAATCTCATTTTTATCCGAGATTGTTTATTCGTAAGTATTTACTGGGGTGTATTTTATCATCCACATCCATGTTCCCTCAATATGTAATATTGTTTCCATCCACTTGAAATAGTTTAAATCCAATTTTACCCTTAGGTGAGTTTTTAGTAAAGAATATGAAAGGAATCTTTTGTCGTTTTTCCGTACGAGGTGCTTTTTGACTTTTCCGACAAAAGTACGAAGAATGTTTTTTTTAACTTATACGGCATGAATGGATTTTTAAAACATTACTTCAAAGAAGCTTCCTTTACAAGTTTTCAAGTTTATTTTTAATCAACTTCTTTTATTTTAAAGTTGTATGACATGTTATGAAAGGAAAAATGTTTTTGAAGAAGAAAGGATATTTTCCTCAAGAATTCAATTCAAGTGTTTTATCAAAATTATTTTCCATCTAAGATAATAAAGAGTTCTGTTTCTATCCATATTTTTACATTGATTTGACTATGTTGTGATGGAATTATGTTTATGAATTCCTTTATCTTATATGAATTGATTTATGATGTCATGATGTTTCAAGAATCCCATTTTTGTTACATGTGTTATGCGATGATGTATGTTTTATGATTATGTGGCACACATAAGAAAGGATTCATTATAAGATGGGTGGGACCTATATCTCCCTCCAATGCATTGGGTAATGATTTTATATCTCATGAGATAGACATGGCTGGAACGGAAGGTTATTTCGGTTCAGTGATACAGGACTGAAACGAGGAGTGAACTCGGTTCAGAAAGGGACTTTGTCCACTAAGATAGTCTTGGCAATGAGTCATGACTAACAAGAAATGATTTTCCATGATTAGGTGTGCATGCCACAAAGTTTCAAGTTTTATGTTATGGGGATCTCATTTTCACTTCTATGATTTATTCCATGTTAAGATATTATGATCTCTTTTGCAGGTTTTGATTTTCATAAATATATGATATGATTTTTATTTCCTTTATTTGCCCTTGCTGAGCATTTGAGCTCACCCTTTTATGTTTTCTTTTCCCCAGGTCGGGAAGATGGATATTAAGTAGAATATGCTAAAAGGGACCCTAGATATGATGAAATAAATGGGAGACACTGTAGAAGATTTATGAACCAGTTGTTTATGTTTCCCCAGTTTCTAAAGACACTATACCTATACGGTCCTTTGTGGTTTTGTCATATGTTGTAATAAGAGTGATTCAATTTTGAAGTATTAACAATGTATGTAAAGTGTGGGTCGTTATAGTTGGTATCAGAGGAACGGTATAGTCAACCTTTGGAAACTAGGATGTGAAAGCCTTAGTAAGAACCCTAAGGATAAGTCTAAGCATAGAACACAATCTTAGAAATGGCCATGAATAACCTAGGATAAGACCATAAGCATGAAAATTTTATTCTTGAATTATGTGGTTTCCTATTATAATTAGTGTTGCTCACACTATTCTTCTTGGTTTTAGTCAATGGCTGGAACCCGAAGGAACCGTGTTAATGCGGAATGCGATGGGCAATGCAATGATTGTCCCCCTGAGCAACCAAACGATATGGGAGCTGGAATGCAAAATCTTGTAGCCATGCTCACACAACTTTCTCAAGCTATGAATCATGCAGGATTTCCAAACGAACAAAGAAGGGAGCAACATTCTGTTGAATCCATCATGAGGCAGCGTCCACCATCTTTCAGCGGGTCTACTGATTCATTAGTTGCTGAACAATGGATTAGTACTACTGAAAAGATATTTTCAGTTCTTCAATGTTCTGAGCATGATAAAGTCATCCTAGCAGTGTATCGTTTGGAAGGAGATGCGGATCAATGGTGGAATCTTGTTAAGAATACGAGGCAAAGGGATGAAATTGAGTCTATGGAATGGGACGAGTTCAAGAACTTATTTTTCAATAAGTACTTCCCTCGTATTCTCCGAACAAAGATGGAGAAAGAGTTCCTTGAACTGAAGCAAAGGGATGATGAATCTGTTAGTACCTATGAAGCAAATTTTACAAGACTTGCAAGGTACGCTTCTGGTATTATTATCCAACCTGAGAGTAAGATCGATCGATTATTTAGTGGCTAAAAACCAAGTCTTCGAAGGGCGTTAGCCATAAGGGACTTCAATAGCTACGAGGAAATCGTTTGATGTGCTCTCAAAGTCGAGATGGAGATTGGAGTAACCCATCAGTCACATGGGTTTGATAAGAAGAGGAAGATGGAATTCAAAGAAAAATCTAAAGAGCACACGGAAAAGAAGATGAACTTTCCCTTATGCTCAAAGTGTGGAAAGAAACATGGGGGGAGTTGTCTTAAAGGGACAAGTAAATGTTTTAAATGTGGAAAGGAAGGCCATCGGGCATTTGAATGCCGTGATAATGGGAAGAAGATGTCTAATGATGCAAACAAAGGAAGGGATACACAGAATGAACCTGCTACACTTCAATGTTTCAAGTGCAAGGAGATGGGGCATTATGCCAATCAATGCCCAAATCCAAGGGTTGATGATGATGGTCGACGTCAACAAACTCTTAAGGCTAAAGACAAAGGAAAGTCACATGCAATTTCTATCAGCGATGTGGAGTACGATAACGATGTGGTGAAAGGTACACTTACCATCCACTCTAAAGTAACAAATGTTTTATTTGATTCTGGATCCACCCACTCTTTTATTTCTGAAAAATTTTCTAAGGGTATCACCGTATTACCTCAACAATTAGATGTTGAGTTAGCTGTGACAACACCTAATGGCACATCAATCGCATCAGAAGTTTATAATTCTTCTCCGATCGAAGTTTGTGGGAAAGTGCTTCCTGCAAATCTTGTGATCCTTCCTTTAGTGGAATTTGATGTGATTCTTGGCATGGATTGGCTTTCTCTACATAGAGCTCATATCGATTTCCAAAGAAGGGAAGTCACATTTCATATTCCAGATCAATCTACGATCGTCTATCAATGCAAGGATGAACATAACCTTCCAGTGGAAATTTCTTCCATCTTATGGGTATTGATTCCACTAAATGAAGGTTATTTATCTCAAATGGTTGGTGAGAAACTCACGATTAAGAATATGCCCATTGTACGGGAGTTTGATGATGTCTTTCCGGAGGAATTACCGGGTCTTCCACCAAATCGTGAAGTTGAGTTTTCAATAGAACTCGTACCGGGTGCTTTGCCTATTTCAAAGACACCTTATAGAATGGCCCCAATTGAGTTGCAGGAATTGAAGAAGCAACTCCAAGAGAATCTTGATAAGGGATTCATACGCCCTAGTGCGTCACCTTGGGGAGCACCTGTTCTATTTGTTAAGAAGAAAGATGGATCAATGAGACTCTGCATTGATTATCGAGAACTTAACAAGATCACTATCAAGAACAAATATCCTCTCCCACGCATTGATGACTTATTTGACCAACTACGCGGAGCTCAATACTTTTCCAAGATTGATCTTCGTTCAGGGTATCATCAATTAAGGGTCAAAAGGGAGGATATACCAAAGACGGCTTTCCGTACAAGGTATGGACACTATGAATTTATAGTGATGCCATTTGGTCTTACTAATGCCCCTGCTATCTTCATGGATCTAATGAATAGAGTCTTTAGAGACTATCTTGATCAATTTGTGGTAGTCTTTATAGACGATATTCTTGTCTATTCAAAGAGCAAGGAAGAACATGAAGATCACTTGAGAATTATATTGAAGACCCTGAGAAAGGAGAAGCTTTATGCCAAATTTACCAAGTGTGAATTTTGGCTTCAAAAAGTTGCATTTTTGGGTCATATAATCTCAAAAGAGGGGATATCTGTGGATCCAGCAAAAACAGAGGTTATCGAAAGATGGTCAAGACCAACAACAGTAACTGAGATCCGAAGTTTTCTTGGTTTGGCTGGATATTATCGACGTTTTGTAAAAGATTTTTCACGATTATCTAATCCACTCACTAAGTTGACTCGGAAAGGAGTTAAGTTTGTCTAGACAGAGGAATGTGAAGAGAATTTCAAGGAGTTGAAAAGAAGGTTATCCAGTGCACCTGTGCTCACACTGCCTTGTAGTGGAGAAAGGTTTGTGATCTACAGTGATGCATCCAAGAAGGGATTGGGGTGTGTTCTTATGCAAAATGATATGGTGATAGCTTATGCCTCACGACAGTTGAAAATCCATGAGCAAAATTACCCAACACATGATTTGGAGTTGGCTGCGGTAATCTTTGCATTAAAGATTTGGAGGCATTACCTTTATGGTGAAAGGTGTGATATTTATACTGATCATAAAAGTTTAAAGTATATTTTCACACAAAAGGAGTTGAATATGCGCCAAAGAAGATGGTTGGAGCTGATTAAGGATTATGACTGCTCAATCCATTACCACCCTGGGAAAGCAAACAAGGTGGCAGATGCATTAAGTCGACAAGACCATGCTAGTTTATCCATGATGAGGATCACAAAAGATCCAATATTTATGGATTTACAAAGGATGGATCTTGGAATTATAATGGAAGGGGAAAAATATTAAGAGAAATGTTCCTGAATTCAACCTTGATTGTGATGGGATAATAAAGTTCAGGAATCGGGTTTGTGTTCCTCCCATCCCCGAATTAAAGAAAGAGCTGCTGGATGAGGCTCATAGTTCTTCATTCTCTATTCATCCTGGAAGCACGGAGATGTATAGGGACCTGAAAGAGTACTTCTGGTGGGATGGCATGAAAAGAGATGTTGCTGAATATGTCTCTCGATGCTTGGTTTGTCAACAAGTTAAAGCTGAGAGACAGAAGTCTAAGGGGATGTTACAACCATTACCCATACCCGAATGGAAATGGGAAAACATCACTATGGACTTTGTCACAGGACTTCCTAAAACATCCAAAGGCAATAATGCTATCTGGGTCATAGTTGATCGTCTTACAAAGTCTGCACACTTCATTGCTATTAGAGAGGATTTCTCTCTAGATCAGCTTGCCAGGATATATGTAAAGGAAGTGGTAAGATTGCATGGAGTACCACTTTCTATTATATCTGATCGAGATCCGAGATTTACCTCGAAGTTCTGGCGAAGTCTTCAGCATACTCTGGATACAGAGTTGAGTTTCAGCACTGCTTATCATCCCCAGACAGACGGTCAGTCTGAGAGAACAATTCAAACCCTAGAAGATATGTTGAGAGCTTGCTCTATGGATTTCAAAGGAGGTTGGGATCAACACCTACCTTTGGTGGAATTTTCTTATAATAATAGCGTTCACTCCAGTATTCAGATGGCTCCTTATGAAGCTCTCTATGGAAAGAAATGCAGGACTCCAACTTGCTGGGATGAAGTTGGGGAAAGAAAGCTATTAGGACCTGATCTCGTTGATGAAATGGCAGAAAAGGTTAGATCTATTCAACAACACATAAGAGCAGCTCAGAGTCGACAGAAAAGTTATGCCGACAACCGAAGAAAAGACCTAGAGTTTGAAGTGGGCGATAAAGTGTTCTTACGAATATCTCCCTGGAAGAGGGTTATGAGATTTGGAAAGAAGGGGAAGTTGAGCCCTAGATATACCGGTCCTTTTGAAATACTGGATCGTGTTGGGAAGGTAGCTTACCGATTGGCGCTTCCACCGAATCTCTCTCAAGTTCACGATGTGTTCCACGTATCTCTCCTGAGAAAGTACATACCAGATCCTTCACATGTACTCAGCTCAGAAGTTGTACCGCTGGAGCAAGATCTTTCTTATGAAGAACAGCCGATAGAGATTCTGGATCGTAGCGAAAAAGTCCTACGAAACAAGACCACTCTCTTGGTGAAAGTTTTATGGAGGAACCACCAACTTGAAGAAGCTACATGGGAGCTTGAGGATATGATGAGGGAGAAGTATCCTCATTTGTTTGTTGCAAAGTGACGAATTTCGAGGGCGAAATTCTTTTTAAGGGGGGTAGAATGTAACACCCGAGACTTTTATGTTATATAAATTATCAAAGGAATCTTTTTCTACGCAACACTTGCTTGACTTGCTTTACACGCAATCGCGACCTTCCTCGATAGCTTGCGTCGTACGCAATACCGAGTTTCACTAAACAACAATATGCTATTAAAACTAGCCGTTATGAATAGTAATAACCACTTTTTGAAATTTTATAAATTTTATTTTTCAAAATGGACTTCATTTTTGGACTCAGAATATCGAAATTAGCCTAGGGTGAAATTTTGGTATTTTTCTGAAAACTTTCAATTTTTGATGAATAGTGAAACCACTAAGTGGTAGGTTAAAAACTGAATTTTGCATAAAACATAATTTTACCGCTTATGTGAATGGAATTTCAAAAATCCGAGAGACACGGTTAATATCAAGGACTAAAATGTGGTTCAATGAGATGAAAATAATTTTTTGGTGAATAGTAACTTTTTACTATTTTTACCGCGGTTAATGGTAAATAGGGTAACTAAGGGTAAATATGATATCAATATTACCCTAACACATGTCCTAATACTATTGGACAAGTGTAATTCGACCAAAAACAAACTTAGGAATAAAATATGACCATTTAGGCCCACTTGGATTAGATTAGGGCATTTATTATTAATTTATTTAAAGAAGGGTTAAAATAGTTAAAATCAAAGTTTAACAAGTAAATCATTTTTAATATAGGGTTATACATAAGATAAATTCGATTGTAAATATTCATTAGAAAGCTAAAAAGATTTCCTACATGATGGTATTTTATTTGTAATTTTTAGACATCAAATAATTTAATTTATTTATGACACAAAGATGATGCAGTAATTATCTTATTAATATTGACAAAATTGATAATATAAATACCAAAATAAATGTAATTTGAGACTTTTTATGAATTACACTAATTTTCTAGGTTACTATGATATATTAGTGTTGATTTAATCAACTTGGTTCGAACATATAATTCTGTTATGACTTTCACAAAAATCATATATCAAATAGTGTCAAAATTGACACAAAATAGTTTTTAAATCAAATATTATATTATTAATTGTTATTTTATTCCTAAAAATCTAAGGTTCGGCCAAATGACTTAGATAAGTATATATATATTAATAATAAACAATTTGGGGTTCGTTTGGCATGTTATAGTAAGTGTATTAACCATATAGTGAAAGAAAACAAAAAGACACGGTAAAAGTTAAATTAATTAACTTAGAGTTAAATCTAATTGATAAGGTTAAAATAATACCCTAAACTTGTCTAAATCCTATTGGTTGATAGGATTTCGACCCTTCCCCACTTTAGCTTCGAAATAAGACCCTTTGGAACCATTATAAACCGATTTTGACTTTAATATAAAATAATATTTTGAGATATTCCTAAGGTGCCCCTCTCCTCCCTTATAAAAGGGCACCTCCTCCCCCTCCTCCTCACACCAATTTGAGCACTCAAGCTCGGCCAACCCCTTCCATTTTCCCTTCTCCACTTCCCTAGAATAATCCTAGAGGTCCTGGTCTTCTCCAAAGACCAATCTTACTTCCTTAAGTGGAGGATTCAAAAAGGCGTTCCAAAGAAGAGGTAATATCCATTACCGATCTTTTCAATTTCTTTCTTCTTCAACTTTTTCTTCTTTAGTTGTTTCATGATAAAGTAATAACATCAGTATTACTTACATACTGATATGTTATTATAAATTTGAAACAACCCTAATTCACCTTCTATCCATCCTACGGAAAAATGAAATCACCGCGCGTGCGTACGTACGGAATACCGTCTCCACGCCGTGGTGTAATCTATTTTCCACCATCACCTTACAAGGATGGGTATAATGGTGTAATGAGTAACTATATATGATTATTACTAAGTAATATTGATACTGAAATAATATATATATATATACTCCAATACAATTCCACGATCATAGGAACGATATCATCACTCGTGCGTACGTACGGAATACCGTCTCCACGATGTGATGCGACTCGTTCTACATGATCTTCATTTCATAATGATTGTATAAATGAATTGAATGAATGAATATGGTATATACTACACTAATACAATTCTGGAAATGAATTATCTATAACCTAAAGATAAGAATAAGAATTTATTCGACAAAACACGCATAAGAACAAAAAGTTATAAAGACCCGAGTAACAAGTAACAATGAAATATTACTAACAAGAAGCTAATAATATGACCATATATGATATCATATCAATATGTATGATTATGGAATAAGTCAATAACATTATTTAAACCATTATACAGGAGCTTCGGACACGAACAAAGCAAATCGGACCTAAGGTAAGGGAAATATCACAATCTCATTTTTATCCGAGATTGTTTATTCGTAAGTATTTACTGGGGTGTATTTTATCATCCACATCCATGTTCCCTCAATATGTAATATTGTTTCCATCCACTTGAAATAGTTTAAATCCAATTTTACCCTTAGGTGAGTTTTTAGTAAAGAATATGAAAGGAATCTTTTGTCGTTTTTCCGTACGAGGTACTTTTTGACTTTTCCGACAAAAGTACGAAGAATGTTTTTTTTAACTTATACGGCATGAATGGATTTTTAAAACATTACTTCAAAGAAGCTTCCTTTACAAGTTTTCAAGTTTATTTTTAATCAACTTCTTTTATTTTAAAGTTGTATGACATGTTATGAAAGGAAAAATGTTTTTGAAGAAGAAAGGATATTTTCCTCAAGAATTCAATTCAAGTGTTTTATCAAAATTATTTTCCATCTAAGATAATAAAGAGTTCTGTTTCTATCCATATTTTTACATTGATTTGACTATGTTGTGATGGAATTATGTTTATGAATTCCTTTATCTTATATGAATTGATTTATGATGTCATGATGTTTCAAGAATCCCATTTTTGTTACATGTGTTATGCGATGATGTATGTTTTATGATTATGTGGCACACATAAGAAAGGATTCATTATAAGATGGGTGGGACCTATATCTCCCTCCAATGCATTGGGTAATGATTTTATATCTCATGAGATAGACATGGCTGGAACGGAAGGTTATTTCGGTTCAGTGATACAGGACTGAAACGAGGAGTGAACTCGGTTCAGAAAGGGACTTTGTCCACTAAGATAGTCTTGGCAATGAGTCATGACTAACAAGAAATGATTTTCCATGATTATGTGTGCATGCCACAAAGTTTCAAGTTTTATGTTATGGGGATCTCATTTTCACTTCTATGATTTATTCCATGTTAAGATATTATGATCTCTTTTGCAGGTTTTGATTTTCATAAATATATGATATGATTTTTATTTCATTTATTTGCCCTTGCTGAGCATTTGAGCTCACCCTTTTATGTTTTCTTTTCCCCAGGTCGGGAAGATGGATATTAAGTAGAATATGCTAAAAGGGACCCTAGATATGATGAAATAAATGGGAGACACTGTAGAAGATTTATGAACCAGTTGTTTATGTTTCCCCAGTTTCTAAAGACACTATACCTATACGGTCTTTTGTGGTTTTGTCATATGTTGTAATAAGAGTGATTCAATTTTGAAGTATTAACAATGTATGTAAAGTGTGGGTCGTTATAATGATCTTGTTTTTAAGAACTTTTTAAAACGCTATGATTTTGATTTGGAACCAATTTCCTTTATTCTCTTTCTGTAATTAATGTAATGTTTTATTATGATATAAGTGGCTCAAATGGAAATAAATATATATTAAGGATTCACCCTGATATCACTCTAATGCATTGGGTAATTAAATTAATCTCTAGAGATGACAAGTTTTCTGAAACCTTGGGGAATAACTTTTGGTAATTTTTATGACACATTGGGGATAGACCTTGGTGATACATTTATGAATGTATAAATTCAATTTTTTTTCTTCATTTTAAGGTTTAGATTCATGTTATTTTTATCATGATATTCATATCTTCCCATTTCCCATGTATTTATGTATTTTATCATTTTATTATTGATATCACAAGTAAACTTATTCCCTGTGTCAAACCTAGATGGGAATTTGGCTCACCAATTACTTTGATGTAATTCCCTAGGTGATGAAATGAAATAATTTTACATAGGATAAAAATTTCAATAATCCTTTCTTGTTGAATAAAATACTATTTTTATTTTTTCATGTGTTATGTAACCTTTTTTCTAAGACACAATAATTTAAGGATTCTTTGTTGCTAAAATGTAAAAAAATTTAGGTTATAAAAAGGAGATATGTTGTAGTTGGTATCAAAGGATATTTAAGTTATTTGTTGAAACCATGATATGAGAAACATAGAAGGAACCCTATAGAAAATTTTAAATATTGGAAAACTTCCTTGTACATTAGTGAAATATTAAATAAGTGGTTTTCAAAAACAATTTATCCCTTTATAGATATGAACAATCCGATGTGGATCTAGCACATATGTATCTAGGGGTAAACCCCAAAAACATATCTTTGAGCTAGACTCGAATGGGAAATGGTGATTAAAAACAAGACTTACTGCACTCATGTTTTGACACTCCCGAGGGACATATTTGGTTAATCACAAGATTTCTATGAATCATAATGAAGGATATATATTGAAACATAATTGTTTTTAAAGAATAATAAGTTTAACCATGATGTTTTATGGAATAAAAATCCATTATAGTTAGATTATTTATTAATTAAATAAGCTTCTCACCATAATTTTATTCTTTTAGATAATGGAGGGAAAAAGGATGAACCATGAAAATGGTGACCACAATGGACCATGCACTGACGGCCCTTCGATGGATGTTCGAATTGAAACTTTCATGAGAATGATGAAACAACTGACTCAAGTTATGGGAAATAACATGAATCAAACTAATAGACCGATTTCAACCTGAAGTGAACAAATTTATATTGAGTCCTTTATAAGTCAAAAACCACCAATATTAAGTGGATAGACCGACCCATTGATTGATGAATAGTGAATCAGCACTATTGAGAAGAAATTTTCTATGATATATTGTTCAGATTAAGAAAAGGTCAACTTAGTTGTTTATCACTTATACAGAGAAGTTGATTAGAGGGGAAACTGATTAAAAATAGGAGTCCAAGAGTGGAGGTTGAAGCTATGTATTGGGAAGAGTTTAGAGGGATATTTTTTAATAATGATTTCCCTTGTTATATGAGAAAAATAATCGAGAATGAGTTTCTTGTGCTGATGTATAAGGGGAATGAATCTTTTAGAAGCTATGATATGATCTTCAAAAGGCATTCTTCTGACATGTCATGCTTTGTCTTGGATCCTAATGGAAAGGCTGATAGATTATTTTGTGAAAAAAGCCCTTATCTCCTAAAAAATATTTCCAAATGAGACTCTGATAGCTTTGAGAAGATTGTGCAAAGTTCTATGAAAATTGAAGTAGAGTTCCATGAGATAAAGTGGACTCATAAATCCAAAGATATGAAAAAAAATGTAACCAAGATTATGGAAGAGATTTTATTAGAGAAGAGGAGGAAAGAAAGTGAAACATCCTACTTGTAATTAATGTGGGAAGAAACATTCAAGGAACTGCCTTCTTGGAAGTGTGAATTGCTACAAGTGTGAAAGAAATGTCCATATTGCATTGAGTTTTCCTAGTAGGGTGAAGCCATAACATAAGAATGCAATTGAAAGAGGAATGATGGTGCAGGACCTACCTGTAGTCTAATGATTCTTGTGTGGATAACTTTAGATCTTTTCCAATCATTGTCCAAATCCAAGGGTAGTGGAGGATAATCACCATCATCCTCAAAAAACGCCAAAGGATAAAGGTAAATAATTTTCTATCATGACAACTTATGTTGAAGCTCCAAATTATGTGGTGGAAGTACTGTTGTTGTTATCTCAAATATAGAATGTAATTTTTTTAATTCTTGTTCTATGTATTCTTTTATTTCCTCTATGTTTGCAATGAATTTAAAATCAACACCTAAATTTCTAAATGTAGATTTATCAGTCAAGACTCTTAGAGGGATTTTCCAAGAATCAACTGTATTTAAAAACTATAGTATTTAATTTAGTGAGAAGAAAATTATCTAAAACCTAGTAGTAATTCCCATGTTAGAATTTGACATTATACTAGGGATGGACTAGATCTCAAATTATAATGATAAGATAAAAATGAAAAAGCAATGAAATATTAGTAGTCTTGAATGGGAAACCTATAGTTATCTTCCAATGAGAGATTTCTCAACCAGATCTTTGTCTTGGAGTACCTCTTATAGCCTACTATATGGATTTGATCGATGACATGGAAAAAGGAAATGAGTGAATAATGATATAAAATGTCCCCATCCTCCATAAATACAGTGAAATATTATTGACGAGTTACCTAGACCTTACCCAGAAAGAGAGGTATAGTTATCCATTAAACTCATATGTGGATCTCATACAACATCCAAGAGCCTATATATGATGGAAATGTAGATTGGGAGGAATTAAAAAACCAACTCCAAGATCTTTTGGAGAATGGTATTATCTGACTAAGTGTGTCTCTTTAGGGAGCACATGTTCTCTTTGTGACGAAGAAGGATGACTTATTTGACCAACATCGTGGGGATCAATTCTTCACCAAGAATGATCTTCAATATCGTTATCATCAATTGAGTTTGAATAAAGTATATATTCTAAAAACTATTCTTTGATCATTATTTGGGCATTATGAGTTTCTCTTTTATGCCCTTAGGACTAACTAATGCACCTTATATTTTTATTGATATGATTAATTGCATTCTTAAGTAGAACCATGATAACATTTTGGTAGTTTTTATTGATAATATTATGATATATTATAAAATTTTGAAGGAGCATGAAGATTATCTATGGGTTATATTATATACTCTAAGGAAGGAGAGTTTATTTTTAATGTTTAGAAAGTGAGAGTTTTGGTTATAGAAAATTACTTTCTTGGGGAACATTGTAACCAATGAAGGAATCATAGTTGACCCTACAAGGAAAAAACTTATAGAAGAGTGGAATCAAGCTACAAAAATTATAGAGATTCATTATTTCCTTGGATTAGAGGGATATTAAAAGAGGACTGTGAAAAAAATTTCATGAATTTATAACCCACTAAACTAGTTAACTCAAAATTGGATTAAGTTTATCTGGAAAATGAAGCGTGAGGAATGTTTCCAAGAGATAAAAAAGATATTGGTTATTGTATCCATGTTAAATCTTCCCTCAAGAGGAGAAGGATTCGTTATTTTTATCGATGAATCTTTGAAAGGGCTTGGTAGTGTCCTCACGAAAAATGAAAAGGTGATTACTTATGAATCTTGATAGTTGAAGACTCATGAGCAGAACTATCCTATGCATTTTCTAGAGAAATCATCAATTGTATTTTCTCTAAATATATAGAGGGAATATATTTATGGGGATAAGTGTGATATATACACAGACCATCAAAGTTTGATGTATATTTTCACACAAAAGTAATTGAACAGGAGACCTTGGAGATGGTTAGAAATTCCTAAAGACAATGAAAGTTCCATTCATTATCATATAAATAGATAAAACAAGTTGCTAATGCATTAATTATGAGATAAAAAATTGTTCTATCCATGATGAGGATTCAAGAGATCCATTGATCCAGAACCTAGTGAAAATGGACATGAGAAATATAAGGAAAGGGATATCATCCACCCTATCCCAAATAATTTCCCAACCGCCATTACTAGAGAAGATCAGGAAGGCCTAGATAAAAGATCCTTTGTTACCTAAGAAGTTTGAGGTATTCTTAGATGGGATGTTTCCTGAGTTCAATATTGATTAAGAAGGTGTACTGAAATCTTGTACAAGACTATGTGTTTTATCTTCATCGGAAATAAAGAAACAACTTATGGATGAAGCTCATACCTCTACATTCTCTATACATCTTGGAAGCACAAAAATTTATAGGGAAACTCATTAATATTATTGGTTGGATAATATGGAAAGGGATATTGTTGACCAAACTACAAGGATCCAGGTATGTCAGTAAGTGAAGGTAGAGAGACAAATTCCTAAAGGGGTATTACAACAGCTACCCATACTAGTATGAAAGTGAGAAAATATCAATATGGACTTTGTCACTAGTCTCCTAAAAAAATTAAAAAGGAATAAATTTGATAAGGGTTATAGTGGATCATCACACTAAGAATTCCCATTTTATATTTATTCAGAATGATTTATTTCTTGATCAAATTTCTAGGATTTACCTGAAAGAAGTGGTAAGGCTGCATGGAGTTCCAATTTTTATCGTATCTGATCCTGATCCAAAGATTAATTCAAAATTCTTGAGAAGTATTCAACATTATATGATTATTGAATTGAATTTCAATATGGAATATCACCCCAAACTGATGTCCAATATGATAGGATTATTGAAACACTCAAAGACATGTTGTGAACACTCTAAATGGAATTTAATGGTGGGTGGGATCAACATATCCCATTAATTGAGTTATCTAACAATAATAGATTCCAATCGAGTATTTTTATGGTACCTTATGAAGATCTATATTGGATGCGATGTAGATTTCATACTTGTTGGGGTGAAGTTGGTGAGATAATGATTATTGGGCCTAATCCTAGGCAAGATATGATAGAAACGGTTTATGTTATTCAATAACACATTAATGCTGCTCAGAGTCAGAAAAATATCTATGTCGACATCCATCAAAGGGACATGTATTTTTATGTTAGTGAAAAATTATTTCATTGAATATCGTCGTATAATAATTTCATGAGGTTTGGGAAGAAAGGGATGCTCAGTCCTATATACATTGGACCCTTTGAAATCACTGATCGTGATGGATCAGTGGCCTATTGGATTTCACTACTTACAAATTTAGCACAAGTTCATGATTTCTTCCACATATCCCTCTTGAATAAGTACATACCTAGCCTTTCACATGTACTAAATAGAGTGGTGGTATAACTGGAATTTGACATCTCTTAGGAGAATCTGCCACTGGAGATCATGGATCATAGAGAGAATGTTCTATGAAACCAGACTACCAACCTTGTTAATGTTTTGTGGAGGAACCAAAAATATGAAGAAGAAAAGTGTGTACTAGAGGAGTCTATAAGTCATAATTACCCACATATTTTCACTTCTAAAGGTAAAAGTTGAAGTTTTGGGGTCGAAATTTCTTATGGGGGGAAGAATGTAATGACATGAACATTTGAATAAAATTTCATTCCAAAATTTGTGTGTTATATTATTTTGAACTCAACAAAAACTATATCCATTAATCAATGAATTGATTATAATGAAAATGATACTATTGTGTTTCGACTATTATCTGAACATTGGTTAGTATGGCTATTGGAAACTCTAATCTTACCATTATAATTATTGTTTATAAATACAAATGATAACGGTCAATTAACATAGAAGGAATAATCAATGGCCTCATCCAGTAGAATAAGGCCACACAAATCCCATCTATTGGATCTTGGGAAGGATTTAGCATCAATCGACTTTTCTCTAGACCATTACCAAGACAAACTTCAAAATTTTTAGCTTGAATGTAATCAACTCTGGGATAAGTTCAAGCTGATATTAATCACCACTCGAGAAATATTGTTTGATCCTCTAAAAGATTATATACCCATTGCACACATTACTCTTAGGTCATATTCATGTGATAAAATGGTATATGTAATGAGTTCATAGATACTTTGTGTAATCCTTTTGTATAAATAAATTTATTATTTCTTATTATGGTAAAATTATCGATATTAAAATGTCAAAACAAATATAGGATGTATTTTTAGATGTTTCATATTATTGATTAATAATGACGAAAATATTATTTTAAAATATTTTTTATAATTTAAAAAATTAATAATGTGAAATTATATTCAATAAATGGACATATATAGTTGTGATCAGAAAGAAATTTAGAGTATGATAATATCCACATAATTTTTTGTGAATATAAAATTATAAATAATAATATTACCTTTATAAATAGTAATATGACCAACGCAATATTAACCCCTCTTAATTATGTATAAATATAATTTAGTCATCTTGAATAGTAATATAATATAACATCATAATTAAATAACTATTTTAGAATTTAATAGTTTAGTATTAGTGTTTTTTAGGTAAATAGTGAATTTCATAAAAATTAAATATCTCATATTTATAATATTAGTTTCATAAAATTGAGTTCATTTTTGAATTTGGAATGTCGATATTAGGTGAGGGTGAATTTATGAGATTTTTATCAAATGTTATGTTATTTGATGAAGAGTAAAAAATACAGTTTTTGAGTTTTTAGTGTGTTTTATAACATCATATTAATGTAATAAGTAATTTAAAATTATTATTGACTTTTTTGGATTAACATATTATTTTAGGTTCCCCTAGTGGACAAAACCATGGGAAAATTCCATGGTAAAGCCCCTGGTTTTTCAAATACCACTAATGAGGTGTCCCTTGAAAATTAATAAAATATTCCCTCATTTTTTCTAAAAATACCAAAGAATTCCATCATTCCATTCTTTCATAAATCCTCCTCAATGAATATCTATTCTTTTTACCTCTCATGGAGTCATCCAAAGGTTACCTCAATACCCCAAGGTACCACCCTTTGAGTTCTTGAAGCTAGTCTTCATGGTATTGTAATCTTTCACCCTACTCTGTTAGTCAAAGACTTCTTTTATATTAATTATTTTTAACTAAATTTTCTCATGTTAGAGTTGGTTATTCAATATATTTATTAGTATAATTTTTTTCCAAATTATGATATCCTCTTTTCTCTCAAATCAACTCATTTTCTAATTTTTTTAGTGATGTCATTAAGCTGCTGAATTTTGGTAGGGGAATCTAACCCACATCTCTTTTTAAGCACTCCTTTAATGTTATGACTTCTTTACTTCTGTTTTAATATATTGGGATATTTAATTTTATATCCCCCTTACATACCATATTATCAAAAAATTATTAGAGACCCATTTTTCACTCAAAAAAGTCATTTTATGAATTTTTAAGTGGCAACGTTATGCTACTGAAATTTCTTAATGGAATTATACACATCTCTTTTCCTTTCATTTTCTCTTTTTTGTGTTATTCCTTTAAAATTTCCATACCATGTTCTTATTTCCATTTAATTAGGTCTCAATACATTATTACGATTAATTTATATATGGTACACCCCTATCCCATATCTTTTTAATGTTTACTAAAACCATGTTTCATAGCCATTGTGCTACAGAATTTCCATCTCAAAATATCTCCCTTTTTATCATGAAATTCATTTATTTTCTATATATGAATACCCAAAAAACATTAATTTAAAAGCGTATTAATAATTACCTAAAAATTATTTCTTTTATTCTGGAATTGACATTAATGAAACCCTTATTCCCTTTCTCTGGGTTATAAATGACATAATGATCATGTTATTAACCACTTTATAAAACACAATTAATTTGATATTAAACACATTTCCCATATTATATTTGGGTTATTTATGAATTATTTTATTATGATATACATGTATAACATTAAAATTCATAAATGTTACGTGTTATCGCTAATAGTTCTCCAATGCATTGGGTAATGAAATAAATCTCAATAGATGACAAGTTTTATGATACCTTGATGAATAACCTTGGTAATTTATATGAGTCCTTGGGGTTGGACCTTAGTGATATGATTATGAATGAATAAATTAAATTTTTTAGCCACATTTTCATGTTAGGATTCATGTTATTCTTTCATGATTTTCCTATCTTTTAATTTCCCAAGACATTATATATTTTTCAAGTTCTTATAGATATCACAAGTAAAGAGATTCCCTTGTTTAACCTTACTCAGCCTTATGCTCACTCATTATATTGATGTATGTACCCAGGTTATGAGATGTATTATTGTACTTAGTATGAAAATTTCATGAATACTTTCAAGAGGATTGACATATTTTTTTAAATTCTCCTATATTATGTACCCATTTTTCTCAGGCACTAGACTTTAAAGATCCTCTATTTGTAAAATGTAATGAAAATTTATGTAATAAAAAGGCGAGATGTTATAGAAAATTTATCTATATTTTGAAACACTATAATCATGATCATTTAAGGAGCATATTATAAAAATAACAATAATAATAAATGATAAATTACTATTAAAATGAAAAATATAATCAATATAGTGGACATCATATAGAAACTAAGCGAATAAAATGATGACTTTTAATATTTAGAAGGGGTAATATGACCATTGGGAGGTTAAGGTGATTTTTTGAAATATAAAATTATAATATGACCCCTTTAATAGTAATATGATCATTATATATGCAATTTTGTTTGTAAATACCTAATGTCATATAGTAATTGTAACAATAAAAAATATTGAGGATGTATATTATTCAATTAAAGAGAATAAAATTATATATATTTAAATCATAGAATAAAAAAATATTTAGTACAATGTTATTTCATATTATTTGTTCTAATGAAAAATTTTAAAATATTTTATGAAAATTTATTTATAAATTAAATTTCAAATTTATTGAAAAAAATTTTCAAAAAAAATATTTCAAATTTGGAATCCTCACATTGAAATAAACTAAGTGTAATGTTTTGGGAATTTTATGAGATAATTAATGTTTTTTGAGAGTAATAAAATATGTTATGGATATATGGAATTTATAATTCCTTTCTTATATAAGTATAATATAATAATTCGTATAAATTATTAAATGGACTAAAACATGTTTACATAATAAAATAATGTATTTTTAAGATATTAAAAATAATTATAACAACCTATAATGATGTTTCCAAAGGTAAAAATATAATTTAAATTTTTCAAAAAATTATTTATGAATACAAAAAATTTCCATAATAACAATATTATAAATGAATTGATATATTTTATTTAATTAATAAATGTCTAAATCCTTATTTGAATTGTTATATTACATGAACTAAAACCATCATAAATCCTATATATTGATTTTTTTAAACACAAATTTCCAAAGTATAACACAAAAAATCAGTACACAATTCTCCCTCATTTTCTATTAATACCCACCATTAATTATATTAATCTTCACTAAAATATCATTGAACTTATTAATAATTTTAATTTATATCTCTTGATTCCAAATAATCTATTATTCTTTTATTATGTTCTTTGTCAATAATTAGGAAATTAATTATCAAGATAAATGTTCTTAAACAATTCTATTCAATTATAATTTATTATCCATTTCAATTCATTTATATTTCAGAAAAAATATTTCTAAAATTAATTATTTAAATTTATTAACTTAATAATGTTTATAGATTAAAATAAGTTCTTATTATAACATCTACACATATTTCAATACTTCTAAAATACTCTCATGATGATAAACTCCATTATCAAAATCCCAATGTTTGATATTTATTTTTTCTTATTGTACAAATTAAACTTTCTACAAGGTGGTATATATCTCTACATGGATAATATATATCTTCTTTTGTCCCAATCTAATCAATTGTTGGTTAAAATATATTTTAGAAAAACTGATTCATTGATATCGATGCCTCTAGTATAAAGGGTTCTTTCATTAATTTGGTATTTAGGGACAAGGCATATCAAATATGTTTTTTAAGTAATATTATCTTTAAATGGTATTTTTATCATTCTATTGGTCTACACATATTCAAAATTAATGTATGTAGTGACCATTTTATATGGATACCCAAATATTCTTAATGTATCCTATCCTCTTTCTTCATTTTCATTCCATTGATAAGGGTACTATCTTATACATTATGAGTTCCACATAAAAATTATAATTTGATTGATGAATGTTTGACATAATAAAAAGCTATTATATTTTTTGGGGAAGCATTGAAAATCTATTTATCCATTATTTCTATTTATATAATTATTGTACATTTATACATGTTTATGCATGATGTTATATAGGGAAAACTATGGTATCTATTATTAGAATTACTTTTTATATAACAGATGTAATTGAATTAATATATTATGGGTGGGGTTGGAAATTATTTATCCCATTGATGCATTAGTGGGTCTCAAGGGTCAAAATATCTTGGGTATAAGGTTTTTTCCCACCCTTTTATGTATGATCACTTTGTGTGTGGACTTGATGGTATGGTTCTGATGTTTAACATTATCCATTCAATAATTATGATATCTATAGTTGTCATCCATGTTTTTATTTATATCAATTTTTTATGATCAATCGATTATGTTATAATAATTTTATCATTTATATGAAATCAATTTATTGTTTATTTTTACCATATTATTTATGTTATGTCTATTCCTTGTTAGTTTCCACTGTACTCAACCACTTATTGATTATATGAACTCACCCTTTATATTGTATACCATGTTCTCTATGAAATCCCAATGAATGCAACATTTCATATTAGGATAACTATATAGTAATAATTATGTTTCAGGTAGTATTATAATTTAATTTAAGTTTCAAATTTTATGTAATGTTGACATTTTTTTAAAGTTTCATGAAACTACAACACTTTTGGATCTTATGTAATGTGATCTTAGGTATTTTATATTTGTTGTAATAAATAACTATAATATCATGGTTAATATAATTAACATTTTTACAATATGTATTAGGGAATTTATGGAATAAATCTTAGTAATTATAGTTAGATGAAAATATTTTGATAAAAAAACATTATTATAATAAATTTGGATATTCTATATTCATTATAAAATAGATCAAATGCCTGATAATAATTTTTTATTAGTTTATAGGAATAAATATTATGATTCATATTTCATAATATTATTCATGAACTAATTAATTATATTAAACTATTTAGGTTTTCAACATAATATATGGAATAGAAATCAAGTAAACACTCATATTCCGTATAAGGTTTACCACCTATAAAACCCAATGATTATGATGTTGGAGACGGGTATATTATAACTATTCTAAGAATTTAACATAGGCCGTGAAAAATATATTATAATATGGATCCACATATTATCTCACAATATGGTACAACATTATTATTATTAATTCATGAGGTAGAAACCACCTTTTTTCTAATAGAACAATTAATGGATTAGTGGCTAAGAAATTGATAAAGCCTCTAGAAAATATATTCATCACTTTGTGATATACTAAAAAGGATAAAGTTATCATGGATTCATGACATCCAAGGGTATATGTCGGTCAATACGGTTTATTGATTCAAAAAACTAATTAGGATTAAGGGATATAAAACATGGAATAATATTATTTTAAAGTAAAATTCCTTAAGATATATTTTCCTAAATATAAATGAGAATATAAGTAATGTAAAATCTAGTATTTATTGATATATGAAGAGGAAACTATTGCTAACTATGAGGATAATGTAACATCCCATGTAAATAAAGAATATGACATTTCCATATTTATTAATTTTTTAATTAAATATATATTTTTCTTTAAAAGGGTTTTTATGTTCGATAGCGTACCCGATACACAACAACAAGTTTCTTTGAAATCGTACGTTGCACAATAATAATATATTATTATTTTAAATGGTAGTTAACTCCTAGCCATTGTATTGGAAGTAATAAATTAAACTATCTAAAATATGATTATACATTTTTGTAAAATGTATTTACATTTATTCAATAAAAATTAGAGGTTTAAAATGTGAATGAATATAATTTTAAGCATAATTTATATTAAAATGCCGATTTATCACCTTTTAATGGAGAACCCTTTTTAAATCTAGTTTTGGTCACTTTAATACATTCTATTTGACCAAGTAAAATCCTTCATTAGAATGGGGACATCAGAATTTACTTTGTGTATGTTATTGGAATTTTTCCGATAAAGTTCATTTTTTATGAATAGTGAAAAATATTGTATTTTAATTCAAAAGTGACTTTTAATCTAATTTATTTATATGGTTTGATTATCTTTTTAATTGGTTTTAAAGTTAAATTAAAATATATTTTTACCATTTAATCCAATTTTGGCCATTGGAATTAATTTTACATTGAAATTGGATATAAACAAGTATCAATCTTTTGATAATTATTGTTTCTTAAAAACACGCTATTTGTTTTGATAACGGGAATTATTTTTAAAATTAATTAATTCCATTTCTATTTTTTGAATTTGGAAAAATATACATCATTTTTTAATTCAGAATATCAAATCTAGCTTAGGCTGAATTTTTGATATTTTTCTGAAAAACTTCTATTTTGGAAGAATAGTGAAACCACATAGTGGTAGTTAAAAAAACTAAAATTTTCATTTAAATGAAATTTTACCACTTCTGTGAATTAAATTTCAAAAATCCTACACACATTTTTTTTTATCAAGAAGTAAAATTTGGTACAATAAGATGAAAATAATTTTTGTTGAATTGTAACTTTTGACTTTTATTTACCGCAGTTAACGGTAAATAAGGTAGTTCAAGGTAAAAAGAATATTATAATAAATAAAAATTACCTTAACAATTGTCCAAACCTTATTGGTTGAGTCATTTACGACCATGTGTTTCTTTGGGTCGATTTTGGGACCCCATAGAGCCACGTGGGAGTGATAATGACAATTTAGATTAATTGACTTAAAGTAAATGCAAAAATGACAAAGGCAAATATCTTTTAGTAAATTAATTTTTATATAGTGTTATACAAGTCATATTTTCGACTATAAATATTCTTTAGAAGGATAAAAATACTTCCTACATGAATTTTTTTTTTAATTTTTAGACATCAAATAATTTAAATTATTTATGACATAGTAATGATGCAGTGTTTACCTCATTAATAAATCATTTAAATAAATAAGAATATAATGATTAAACTATTATCCAAAACCTGTCAAATTCATATTGGATGATTTTATTTAGACCTTTAGTAATCTTATCATCGATAATAATGATTTTTGGACCATTAGAAACCGAATATTAATATATAATAAAATAAGGTTTTCACACATTCCTAAAGAGCCCCTCCTCTCCCTTATAAAAGGAGACCACTTCTATTCAATAAAACACACATAAAAAGCCTTTTTTATTGTCCAAACTCTACCCAATTAAGCTCCCTACATCCATATACTCTTCCTAGAAGCCTTAACTTAGGCATAATTCACTTCAATAAGTCCTTTGGTTCAAACCAAAAGGGGTTACCCAAATTAAAGGTATCTGTTTCTCTTAATTTGTTTTCTCTTATTTTACTTCTCCAACCCCTAAACTCTTTAATTCATTTATTTGGTAACAAAAATAGTATCCTCAATATACTAGGATGTTTTTATGAGAATTATTATAACTACACTTCATCACACCTCCATCTAATGGATGAAGAACATATTGTTTCTGTGGATGACAAACTAACGCCTCACGAAACGAAGATTGTTCAAATATCTCCAACCGCCTCTCATGGTGGCCATTATGATCGAACTTTATTTATATATGATATATATTATGTTTATGTTTTCTTTTTAACTACTTTATTTTCCATTTATAGAACACCATTATGGTTTCCATAGAGGGTAAATACGATAATCTCATTTCAGGAAGCACGGACTACCGCCCCCTCAAAGTGATGTAACTCATTAATTCCTTATGTGGGATGTATAAAGGATAGATTTAATGATATTATATATGATATTATACTGGAATTATAATATAACTATGTATTATTATGTTTTAATTCCTTTAAAATAAGAAATAGAAATGAAAGTAGCGTTCATGCGTACGTACACCTTACCATCTCCATGAATGGTGCAATTCATTTCTTACCTCTAAATGTTATGTACAATTATAAATACATTTATATAATGGATATATATGATATATATGATATATAAATCATTAATATAATTATTTATATAATGAACCTTTGATCACATTAACATCATGTAATTATAAGAAGTCCATTTTTGACCCAAGTACCAAATATAGACAAAACGAACATTATTAACATAAATGATTACATAATGTTTATAACATGGTAATAAGTGATATAAAAGGAATAATAAACTTTAAAAAGGTTCTTAATCAAGTATAAATTATCTTTAGTTTATTATTTAGGAGTTTAAAGAATGATCGAGTCAAGTGGGACACGAGGTAATGGATTTCTCATCACACTTTTAATTCCGTGAGATTTCCATTATTCGCCACTTATTTATTGAATGTGGTGTAATGTGTAATTACATTTATATATATCATGATTATTATCTTTATATTCATGGTATTGTGTGATTAATTTTTTGGTCATTAAATTTTACTCATACAACTCAATTTGATTATAATGAAGTAAGAGTTTTTCATCTCACTTTTTATTCCCATGAGATTAATGCTATATTTTCCACTATTTCCTTTTGTGTGGTGTATGTACTGCCCATGATTTTACACTTTGTGTAATATAATTTCATTTATTAGTATTTAAATCTTCATTTTATGATCCTTATTCATGTGGCGTATGTTTTGTACGTTACCAAATCGGTAAAGGAACCTTTCTACCTCCTCTATTTAAAAGACATATTTTTATGATGTCTTTTAATTTACATATTATTATTTTGGGATATGTTCTTTTATACCCCAATTGATGTAAAATTTATGTCCAAATGATGATATACCCTTTTTTATTATCAACGCATTTTCTGAATTTTAAAGTGACGCCGTTAGGCGGTCGAATTTTTACAAGGGAAATTCTTAACCCAATTTCAATTCTTTGGGTTCCACTTGTACTTATTCAATAAGGAATCCAATGAATATTTGTGAAGGACCTATAATTGTTTTAAAATTAATATCCAATTATATTTTGTGTATTTATATTTTTCACACATAATTATGTGATTTATTTATTATTAATTTAAGGATACCATCTTTATAAGTGATTTCATCTCAATTTATATTTCCATTGAGATTTTATTGTTCTTATGAACCAATTAAATATTATATGGTGTATATACTGTAATTTAACATATTATATCATGAATCCATTTATTCTCATGATTTTATAAAGTTTTGATTAAATGTTATTCCTCAATTATTTGTATTCAAGTGTCTTTCTTTTTGATAAAAAAACTCTTTAACTAAAATTTCATTTTAAATGTTTTAAAATTTATTCTTATAAATATTTTTCATTAATGTCCATGATTTCAAAATGGGTTTTAGGATTTATTTATACGGGCATTAATGTTTTCAAATGATAATTCATTTAAAAGCTTCAAAGTGGTATTGGACAATTTGATTCAAAAATCTATTTTTAAAAGGTTGTGAAAATGATTTGATAAAACAATGTTTATTTCAATATCTTGATTTGATATATTGGAATGTGGAAATGTTATCTATACTTTATACATATGTTATATGTTATGATTATATTATGGTTATTGGGCATTGTTTATGTATACCGGTGGTTCCATGATAAACCTAGGGTGGGTGAGCCCGATATAGCTATCCAATGCATTGGGTAATGTGATAGAGGTAAACGTGATGTTTCTCCTAAGAGATTAAGGGAATATACTGTGATGGGTATTCCCAGTGTAACGCCCTATGTAGCTATGATAGCTACAATGTATGTTTGATATGGATTCCATAAGTAACCTTTATGATTTATGATTTGTGTGTGTTAATCATAAATCTTATGATTTGATAAGGTATGTTATGATTGAAAAGTATTATTTCATGTATTTTTATTTATTGTTGGGAAAATGATTTCCTTCTTTATTTTATAACCCTTAATGTGCTTTTTATGCTCATCCCAAGTTTTTGAAATGTTTTCCACAGGAATTAAAGATGAATAGGTTCAAGGATGGGATCGAGGAAAAGTCATGCTGTCTAAAACATTGAACTAGACATGTGTATTTTTAAGAGTTTATATTTTATGAAAAAAATGGATACTGAGTAGTAGTGTCAAATTATAATATTCAAGTTGTTATGTAATAGTTATGGAATAATTCTCTAAAACTCTAAACCTAAAAAGATCACCAATGTGAATTATTCATTTAATTCAACATTATGTAATGTTTAATGCTGAGTCCTAATAGTCGGTATCAGAGGTCGGTTTAGATATGATTAGAGGTTAGGGAATTATTTAATCATAAGTGAACTTACCATAATGGTTAGGATTTCAAAAAGTGTCATATTTTTTTAGATAAATTGAATGAGATTAAGATAACATGAATAAGTATATCTTAGTGTTTTCCCTCCTCATAAGATATTATATGATGATTTTACTGATATACTCACACTGAGCTTTTTGGTTTTTGTAAATGGATGGATCTAGCAGGGACCAAAGTAATAGTGGATGTGAAGAAAACTGTGATGGTTTTCTGAACGAGAAACTAAATGATTTGGGAGCTACAATGAGAACACTTGTGGTTATTCTCAACCAACTATCTGGAGTCATGATTAGCCACCTAAACCCTAGTGATCTTTATAAGGCATCATATATACGAGAAACAAATCACTATGGTAATTTAGGTAATAATCATAAAGGTAAGTGTCTTTAAAAACCTATGTGTCAAAGATGCAGAAAGAAACACCTAGGAAAATGTTTCAAAGGGATAGAAAGATGCTAGAGATGTGGAAATGAAGTTCATAAAGCAATAACCTACCATGGAAAAAGGAAGCACCTAGTTGACTCTAAGAAAGGGAAAGAAGTCCTTTCTGAGGGATCAATTGAATGTTTTAAATGTGGTGTGAATGGTCATTATGAAAACACATGTCCTACAAAGAATTTTTTGGAATCGGATCACCAGGATCATACAAATATTTTTTTACCAATACCTAATGCCATTCCGATTGAGGATGAAGAAATTGACAATGAAAAATGAAAGGTATGGATTATTTCTTAACATATGTTTTCCTATTATTGAAATCATAGGATATGATTCATGATTTTGTTTGTAGGAAATACATATTTCAGAATAAGTTTGAAAAGAATGGTTAATGGATCATGAAGAATGTTGAATGATTAAGAAGTCATCGTATAAGGGATTCAAGAGTTATGGTAGAATTTAGGATGGTTAAATGCTTAAAAGTATTAAGGCTCTTCTGATGATGGGATTACATTAGAAGACTTTTTATAGTATGTGTAACACTGTTTTTTGATATATAAAAATTTTATTCAAGGAATAATTATCTTCTCTTTTGTGGATATAGTTATAAATAACCATTTGGGTTTATATGATCCTTGAATTTGAGTCAATTACCGGTTAATACATTTTGGGATGTAAAACGAATGTTATTAGATAAACGTTGTGGTTAAAATATGTTATGGTTATTTTTGATGAATTTATCCCTTTTTGGGAATATTATAAAATTATGTAGTTTTTGAAAAGGGACAACATGAAAATTGTGTGACAACCCATCGCATCGAATGAAGCTGGGGGAATCGAACCCACAACCAAATTAAGACTAGTATTTATCACCTACCACTAAAATATGTGAAGTAACTGGTTAGTATGACTCATTATTTTTAGTTAGATGATCTTAAAAATCTGGAATAATTTGATTTGTGGTTATATATGGAAATGATTAACCTATCATGGAGGATATGTGATTAGGTTAATTACTTTTAAGTATGATACTTTAAGAGTAACTAATGTTATTTGGAGATAAATGTTAATATTTACCTTAGAAGAATATGTGAATAAATCCTTCAGAGATGTGGGTTTCAATCATAGTTTGGATTACATTGAATAATTTTAAGGATAACTGTTTATTTAATGGTTTATCTTGAACCTTGGGATCTTTTTATTGAATTTTGGAGATTAAGAGTAGTATTCCTTTTTATAAAGGATTATCCTTTTGCTGATTATCAGATCTTGTACTAACAATTTTGGTTTTAGTTGATGTCTAAATACCAGGGAAATATATAGTTCTCCTTTTTTGGATTATGTTATTCTCTAGAAGATTATTCCTGTTCTTTTTATGTGACCAAGTCTTCTTGAATTCTCATCATTTACAGAAATGATTAGTTTTGGTAGAAACTTATTAAAAGATGAAACTATACATGAAGGTAGGTATATTTCCGTATGTTTTTATTCTATGTAGAAGTTTAATTCCTCAAAAATTATGAAAAGGAACATGAAACAAAAAACATTGTTTGTTTACATTTCATATTGGGTAATCAAAGACTGTTTACACACATCATAAGTTTGTGATTTTCTTGTGGTTAAATTTCTCCTAATCTTGATTCCTATCACTATCCATTAGAACATGGACCTTTTGTTTCTCCTCCAGATCCATGTTTTCATGGAATCTTAGTATGGTTTTACTTGGGTGACCATTGTACTTATCTTTCTTTCTTTTAAAGTGATAGATTTACTGACTCTTTTTTTCCCGATATGGGACTTTCAATAAAGTTTCCAATCCCACATTTTAAAATTACGAGGACGCAATTCCAAAAAGTGGGGAAGGATGTAACATCCCAAGAAAGTAAAGAATATTAATTTTCCATATATATTAATTTTTGAATTAAATATTAATTTTACTATAAAAGGGTTTCTATGTTTGATAGCATACCCGATATGTAACAACATGTTTCTTTGAAATCGTACGATGTACACTAATAATATATTATTATTTAAAACGGTAGTTAAATCCTAGTAGTTGTATTGGTGGGAATGAATGAAACTAACAACAATATGATTATAAATGTTTGTTAAATGTATTTACATTTATCCAATAAAAATTAGAGGCTTAAAATGTGAATTAATCTAAATTTAAGAATAATTTACATTAAAAGGCCGATTTATCACCTTTTAATGGTGAACCCTTTTTAAATCAAGTTTTGTTCACTTAAATACATTATATATTATGAAATAAAATCTTTCTTTAGAATGGGGACATCAAATTTTACTTTGTGTTAATTTTTAGATTTTTTCTGATAAAGTTCATTTTTTATGAATAGTGAAAAATATTGTATTTTAATTTAAAAGTTCCTTTTAATATAATTTATTTATATGGTTAGATTATCATTTTAATTGGTTTTAAAGTGAAATTAAAATATATTTTTACTATTTAATCCAATTTTGGACATTGTAATTAATTTCACTTTAAAATTGATCATAAACAAGTATCAATCTTTTGATAGTTTTTATTTCTTAAAAACATGCGATTTGTTTTGATTACGAGAATTTATTTTAAAATTAATTAATTCCACTTCTATGTTATGAATTTGTAAAAATATAAATAATTTTTGAATTCGGAATATCAAATATAGCTTAGTCTGATTTTTTTGTGCTTTTCTAAAAAACTTCATTTTTTGATGAATAGTGAAACCACTTGATGGTAGATAAAAAAACTGACTTTTTCATTTAAATGAAATTTTACCACTTCTGTGAATTGACTTTCAAAAATACGATATACATGGTTGTTATCAAGAAGTAAAATGCGGTTCAATAAGATGAAAATAATTTTTGGTGAATAGTAACTTTTGACATTTGTTTACCACTGTTAAAGGTAAATAAGGTAGTAAAATGTAAAAAGAATATTATAATAATTAATAATTAACTTAAAACTTGTCCAAACCTTATTGGTTGAGTCATTTACGATCATCGTCATCTTTGGGTCTATTTTGGGACACCATTGAGCCACTTGGGAGTGATAATGACAATTTAGATTAATAAACTTAAAGTAAAGGCAAAAATGACAAAAGCAAATATCTTTTAGTAAATTAATTTTTATATGGTGTTATATAAGACATATTTACGACTATAAATATTCTATAGAAAGATAAAAATATTTACTACATGATATTATTTTTTTATAATTTCTATAAATCAAATAATTTAATTTATTTTTGACACAATAATGATGCAGTGTTTACCTCATTAATAAATCATTTAAATAAATAAGATTATAATGATTTAAATATTATCAAAAACCAGTCCAATTCTTATTGGATGATTTTATATCTACCTTGAGTCATATTATCTTCGATAATAATGATTTTTTGACCATTAGAAACCGAATATAAATATATAATAAAAGAATGTTTTCACACTTTCTTAAAGAGCCCCTCCTTTCCCTTATAAAAGGAGACCACTTCTAACCAGTTCCATACATCTCTAAAGCCTTTTTGATCGTTCAAACTCTGCCCAATTAAGCTCCCTACATCCCTATCCTCCTCTTAGAATCCTTACCTTAGGCATAAGGCACTTAAATAAGTCCTTTGGTTCAATCCAATGGGAGTTACCCAAATTAAAGTTAGTAGTTTCTCTTAATTTGTATTTTTGATTTAATTCTAAAACCACTAAACTCTTTTATTCCTTTCATTTGTAACAACACAATTATCCTCAATATACTAGGATGTTGTTATGAGAATTATTCTAACTACATTTACACACACCTCTATGTAATGGATGAAGAACATAATGTTTTTGTGGACGGCAAACTAACGCCTCACGAAAAGATGATTGTTCAAATATCTCCAACCGCCTCTCACAGTGGCCATTATTTTGGAACTGTATTTATATATGATATATATTATGTTTAATTTTTCTTTATTCTTCTATATTTTCAATTTATATCACGCCTTTATGCTTTCTATAGTGGGTAAATATGATAATCTCATTTGAGGAAGCGCGGACTACCGCCCCCTCAAAGTGATGTTACTCATTAATGCCTTATATGGGATATATAAAGGATAGAGTTAATTATATTATATATGATATTATACTATAATTATTATAAAATTATATATAATTATGTTTTAATTCCATTTAAATAATAAATAAAATTAAAGTAGCATTCATGCGTACGCACGGCTTACCGTCTCCATGAACGGTGCAATTCATTTCTTACCTCTAAATGTTATGTACTATTATAAATACATATATATACTGTATATATATGATATATATGATATCTAAATCATGAATATAATTTTGTACATAATGAAACTTTGACCACATGAACAGCATGTAATTATAAGAAGTTCGTTTTTGACTCAAGTACCAAATATTGACAAAATGAACATTATTAACTTAAATGATTACATAATGTTTATAACATGGTAATAAGTGATATAAAAAGGAATAAAAAACTTGAAAAAGGTTCTTAATAAAGTATAAATTAACTTTAGTTTATTATTAAGGAGATTAAATAATGATCGAGTCAAGTCAGACACGAGGTAAGGGATTTCTTATCTCACTTTTAAATCCGTGAGATTTCCATTGTTCACCACTTATTTATTGCATGTGGTGTAATGTATACTTCCATTTATATATATCATGATTATTATCTATATATTCATGGAATTATGTGATTAATTTTTTGGTCATTAACTTTTGGTCATACGACTCTATTTTATTACAATGAAGTAAGAGTTTTTCATCTCACTTTTTATTCCCGTGAGATTCATGCTATATTTGCCACTATTCCCTTTTGTGTAGTGTATGTACTTACCATGATTTTAATATTTATGTAAAACAATTTAATTTATTATTATTTATATCTTCATTGTTTGATCCTTCTTAATGTGTTGTATGTTTTCTACGTTACCAAATCAGTAAGGGAACCTTTCACCCTCCTCTATTTAAAAGACTTCTTTTTATTATGTCTTTTAATTTACATATTATTATATTGGTATATGTTATTTTATATCCACATTGATGTAAAATTTATTTCCATGTTATGAGAAAACCTTTTTATCTTATCAACACATTTTCGGAATTTTAAAGTGACACCGTTAGGCTGTCAAATTTTTATAAGGGAACTTTTTGACCCAATTTCGATTCTTTGGGTTCCACTTGTACTTATTGAATATGGCATACAATGAATATGTGTGAATTACCTATATTTTTTTAACACTTAATATACACTTATATTGGGTGTATTTATATTTTTCACACATAATTATGTTATTGTTTATCCTTAATTTAAGGATACCATTTTTATAATGGATTTCATCTCAATTTATATTTCCATCGAGACTTAATTGTTGTTATGAAAAAATTAACTCTTATATGGTGTATATACTATAAATTGACATATTATATCATTAATCCTTTTATTCTCATTATATTATAATGTTATGATTAAACTTTATTCCTCTATTATTTTTATTCAAGTGTTTATCTTTTTGTTTAAAAAAACTCTTTAACGAAAATATCATTTTAAATGTTTTATACATTTATTCATCTAAATATTTCTCATTAATATCCATGTTTTCAAAATGGGTTTTTGGATTTATTTATATGGACATTAATATTTTCAGATGATAATTCATTTAAAAGCTTCAAAGTGGTATTGGACACTTTGATTCAAAAATATATTTTTAAAAGGTTTTGAAAATTATTTGATAAGACATTGTTTATTTCAATATCTTTATTTGATATATTGGAATGTGGAAATGTTATCTTTACTTTATACATTTGTTATATGTTATGATTATTTTATGGTTATTGGGCATTGTTTACGTATACGGGTGGTTCTGTGATAAACCTAGTGTGGGTGAGCCCGAGATAGCTCTGCAATGCATTGGGTAACGTAATGGAGGTAAACGTGATGTTTCTACTAAGTGATTTAGGGATTATACTGTGATGGGTATCCAAGTGTAACTCCCTATGTAGCTATGATATATACAATGTATGTTTGGTATGGATGCCATAAGAAACCTTTATGATTTATGATTTGTGTGTGTTATTCATAAATCTTATGATTTCATAAGGTATGTTATGATTGAAAAGTATGGTTTCATGGATTTGTATTTGTTTTTGGGATAATTATTTCATTCTTTATTTTATAACCCTTACTGAGATTTTTATTCTCATCCCAAGTTTTTGAAATGTTTTCCACAGGACTTAAAGATAAATAGGTTCAAGGATGGGATCAAGGAAAATTCATGCTGTCTAAAACATGGAACTAGACATGTGTCTTTTTAAGAGTGTTTATTTTATGAAAAAATGGATACTGAGTAGTAGTGTCTACTTGTAATATTCAAGTTGTTATGTAATAGTTATAGCCTAATTCTCTAAAACTCTAAACCTAAAAAGATCCCCAATGTGAATTATTCATTTAATTTAACATTATTTAATGTTTAAAGTCATGTCCTAATAGATAACATTATAAGGTTATAGAGATATGATTATGAATATATAATCACTACATAATTCATGGTAAATTACTTAATTCTTAGTTTAAAACTATTCCTTGTTGTTGAATTAGTTTTTCAAGTCTTTTTGACATATGAGGATAAGGGGATAAGTGATACCAATACTAATAAATAATCCTCTATGTATTATATTTTTAAAAGAAAAAAATAGAACTATAGGATGTTTGACCACTATATAGAATCAAATTTATAAAATGAGAATAAGGTAAGGGTATAATTCCCAATCAATAGTAATTGTAATATGAAACCACTCAGTGATTACATAAAGTGTTTGTGAGTTTATTTCAAGTATAGAGATAAATGATATCATGATTGTTAGGGAAATGGAAATGGAGAATCCAACAATGTCCAATGATTCAATTACAAGTATTTTAGAAACAATTCAAATCAATTCCCTGAATATCAAAGGGAATATACCGTACAAGAGTTGAATAAATAAATTTTAGGCTTATGAAATTACTATGATAGAAAATAAAATCCTAAACAAATGATAAAATATACTTTGATAACAATACAAAAATTATCTAATATGTTGTTTTATTTATGTACAAAATGGAATTACATACCCCTATGGGGGTGAATTAGGTTATTTATTATTTTCAATGTTTTTATTTACTAGGTGTATCCTGACCTATTAATTTCAAGGGTCACTTGTTTTTCTCTTTAGTGTTTTCATTGAACCAATTATCTAAAACAACTATATATTATTTTTCTTTTTAATTACCCATAACAACTTTATTTGATGATGATACATAGGAATTAATGAAATTAATTAACAAGTACTCATGATTTTTTCACATATTGAATCACAACAGTCTAGTTCAAGGAGCATACAACCAATAACATGTTTTTAAACCAAAATCACTAAACCCAAATCATGTTGGATTTAGGATATGTCACTTATTCCTAGAAGAACTAACCTTAATGGTTTTTGGTGGTATATGCAGTATCTCCCCATGATTACTTCCCCCACACTTCCTTATTATTCTCACTATATTATAAGGAAAAAATAGGTTTCACATAGACCAACCTCTTACTGGGATGGTTACCATAAATGTAAATTTTTTCCTTTAAAATCCACTTTATCCATACAAGGTTGAATATGAACATATCATTGAGAAAATAATTTACATTAGATGCAATGGAAACTCCTTCACCTTTGAGAAGATCATTAGGAGAATCCATATCTTCCCCTATCCAAAATAATTTTTCAGTATCTCTCTATATTATAAAAAATAAAATATCTTCCTTTTGTGGGAAGAAAAAACTCATCCCTCTCACCACATAGAATGTTGTGATCCATTTTCTTCTTTAATAACATATCCTCAATCCTAACCTTCTTTTATTCGGAATTCAGATTGTATCATGAAACATTTATGGTTGGACTCCCATCTCTCCTCTGAATGTAGTTATTTAAATGGATCTCTCTCTCCCACCATTCATGAGTATTTTGAATGGTTCATATTCTTTATGTTTTCTCATCCTCTCCTGTTAACATTATAGGCATATTCATATTATCATATAAAACATCCCATATTTAATGACATCGAACTTCATTCAATCTCGTAGCTCTCCTTCTTGAATATTTTAATGATATAATATTTTCTTATTTTTAATATAGAAAACACATGAGAAGAAAAAAAATTTATAAAACATCATATCAGAATATGTAAATACATCCATGTATAAAAATATTAACCCCACTCATCTTTGTTTTGGAATATGTTGATTTAGGGAATCCCCTATGTCAATGGCACTAAGAATTCCTCCATGAATTTCCGGCTTCGTTAAAAGTTGTTTCCAAATTTTTTATTTATCTCTCTTCTTATAATTTTAAAAGTAATCAAATACATAACTTTTATTCTTCCTAAAATATCTCAAAATCAAAAAAATTATCTAGTTTTGGAAATATAGGGTGCCTCTCACTTGATCCATATTCTTTCCACCTGACTCAAATCATACTATTTTTTTAAACTCCCATGTGGTATAAGTATCATAGAAACTACTATTACATTTCAAATGAAATGGTGAGGTTTCCATGATTGTTTCCTTTTTCATTAATGCTCATGTAATTTAATTATGAGATCATGACTTGTTTCTACTTAATGTGTTCGTGTAATGTACTGTATGCTAGAAATCATCAGTGAGAAGATGAAGATGATTGAGAAGTATCTATTTCATTTGGTTGTCCGTAGATGTCTGAGATTTTAAATAATGGTTGAATGTTTTCATGTTATAACAAAATCCCACATCAGATTGCTGATTTGATAAGAACTGATTACTAGTACTCTATGATAATCAACCGCTAAATCATATCAGACGGGTGTCTGTTCTAGTCTAATACCTTTCATTCCACCCCCACATGGGATCATATGAACATTTTTACCCAAACACACTGACATGAACTCCTGATTCCATCACAGAAAGTTCTACCTATATGAGCTAGTTCTCACAAGCACCTTCCCATGCATTTCATCAGCATGGCTATATGCTACATTTGAGATGGGATATCAAATTTTCTAGAGGCTAATCAAGGGTTTTCCTTGAGTGGGCTTGTCATGACCCCCTCCCCACAAAGATACATGAATTATGGGAGAGAGATGGTGACTTCCCAAGTCCTACCTCTAGTAAACCATGGGTTCGCAATTAGCACTGATGGTATAATAAAGATACATATGGGAGTTATTAACCTATAAAAACATGAAGAAGATAGAGATAATAATGAAACAAAAATAGACACCTTATTAGACATATATATATATATATATAATAGTTCCCAATATAAAACTTGAATATCCATAATGTACTGAAACAACTGAAATGACACTATAAGTATGAAAAAGGTAAAGACAATTGAGACCATGCAGTCAAAAAAATTCTGACACTCCCTACACTAGTAATATCAATCATGAGCTCCAATAATATATAGTTGATGAGAAAAATAGTTTATATATACATAAGGGGAGTATAATAGTATATTATTCAAGATCCTCCCTAGGTCCTCTCATACAAAATATAAAGCAATCATGTTAAATCATAGAGAATTATAGTGATGATAACTCATCAGCTAAATAGGTATACTAAGTTCCTAGTCTGTCTATGGATATATCAACCCATGTATCTCTTACAAGAGAGAATATAATATAATAATGAAACATCAATGGTACCCCAATCCCACTTCCCCATTATTTTTATTCTCTTCCGCAACATCATACATCTTGATCCATCTCTCTCCAAAGTAAGTTTGCCAGAAAACACATGGGTAAGGCATCAAGACATGCACCCCATGCATCAAATAACCACATCATCTGATCCACATGTCCTTATATAGTAACAAAGTGGTTTTTTTGGATCCACCACAACTTGTATAACATATATAAAACATTAGGTATTATATTTTTATCCATTACTACCCATACCCTATGTAAGTAACTCAATCCACCATATACTATACACATAATTCCTATAATAATTCGTTAGATACAATATCTAGTAATAAATTTATGTGATATAACCACAAGATGTCACTGAACTGTAGACATGTATATGGGATGTATAACCTCCATGTATACCATCAAAAATGACTATCATGAAAAGGGATAAGGGTCATAGGGGTAGTCATCCATCGATCTTCCCACTGAGATGTTGGATAAAACCTCATCCTAGAGTTCATTAGGGTTCAGTCTCCCTAATAGAAAGTAATGTGGTATAATATGAATTCATAGAATACACATGATATAATATAGCTACGAAACACACTATGGGAATAACATAGTCATAGAAACAACTATAGCTAATGTCACTTGGACTCCTGATTTCCACTAATAAGACCAGGTATCATCTATGAACACAAGCATGTAAAAGTGATAAATTAATTTCTAAATTACTTTTTATTATTTTATTCTCTTAATTAATTAATTAATTAATAATTAACCATTACCATTTTCCATATTACATTACATTTCATTAATCATCAGAGTAATGTCCATGCCCTAAGTCTATGGTTTGTCATGATTTTAATTTTTTAATCACTTTCATTCCATCAGCATCCAATATCATGTGTTAATAATTATTAAATTATTATTAAAATTATTCCATAAATCAGGTAATCTAGGAAAACCATCCAAAGTTACCACCAAGATGAAACATGTATAAAAAACATCTAACTTCCTCAATAAGTGTGGAAATAAACATAGAGAAACAAGAAACCCAAACATTGTCCATTAATAAGATTCATAAAAGATCATATTAGTTCTCAAAATCTCTTTAATGGGTAATCCATGATTTAACCTATTCCATAACCACTGGTGCCAACTCAAAAACCCACATGAATATACTGATGTATCTCCCCATTACATGAATCACATGATGCCAGATCATATGGGCCAGCCTAGAAATATATACAACACCATCCATCTATGGCTCAACCATACCAAGCTCACATCGCATCTAGGCCGTCTCATCCCATATCATCCATCCCAAGATTAGTCATATTAGGATCATGAAATAAGTATCATATCATGAGAACATAAAAAATGTTGTTAGAACAAACATGAAATAAACATGAAAAATGTTACCTCAGAGAAAATCATTCAGCCTTCTCATGTAAATGATCTCTCACAGCACAAAAATATAGATCTCATCCTTCTTAAAAAAAATAAAAAACATAGTCCCTAGAAAATTATAGTTATCAAATAATTGGTTCTTATTCCATCATAAATTAACATATTCGTTAGTTATAGGTTCCAACTATGTGCAGCCAAAAGAATCAATGTATAACAATCTATCAATGGAAAAACAATTCCTTAACATTTATTTCCAATTTCAACAACCTAAAGAAGTATCATTCTTAATTAACATGACTTTTCAATTATTATCATCAATCATAAACATGATTCACATTATCTATCAATTCTAATAATCATATGGAAGATCAATTTAAATTAAACATGTCAATTTCATCAATTTTATTTTCATCATATTAAATTAAAAATTAGATTAAAAAAATAAATGTTCTTTAATTTATCAAATAAAATTAATTATAAATTAATTCCAACATTAAATCATTTATCAATTTCAATATCCAACTCTAACTGTAACAACATTCTAACAAAACATACAACTTAGATATCACACTATCTATAAAAGTCAAATGAAAACGGTTATCACTGTATAAACAATCAAAATCATCCACATGTGATATTTGTTCTATATATTAATCCTACTAAATATATATTGGTTCCTTTTAATTTTCATCCAAATGAATAATTCATGATCAATTTTATTAATTCATATAAATAATTAAAGAGGTAACAAATCACCTACCTCAGAAGATTTCAATGTTCTCCATAAGAGAACATACCATTATACGGATCATTGATCTCCTCTCCCTCAATAATACATCCATATAAAGATTCCACACCACATGTAAACCAAGAAACAACCAATAAAACCCCATTAGAAACATTAGAGATCACCTTCTATCATATATAAAGAAGAAAGGGAGTAAAATGAGTATAAATGAATGATAATCTGTAATAAACATATGTATAAATCATATTGGATCACCAAGGATCAAAAAAGGAACTAAAATGATTGATTATCATTCAAGGGATATCAAATCACCAATGGAGGAACCGTTGAACATAAAATGAGAGTGGGAGGTGTTTCTGGCCATATGGTTTATGAAAACCCTCAGTGGATGCACACTTTAAAGTTGTATTGCGCCAAGGATTTATAGAGATAATAATCCCCATTAATGTCGTGTAATACTTAGGGTTATGTTTATGCTTAAAAATATATCACTTTTATTATTTAACCCCATGAATTTAAAAATCATCAAATAGTCCAACACATTTTGTGAAACCCATTTTAGTGTCATATAAATTTATAAGATGTGAAGTCCTCCTGCTTCCGGCCTTTTTCATTCAAACACCACTAGACGACATCCAAGAATCCTATGAGAACAATTATACTGGGAACCATGAAATGTGTTGTTCCATATTGATTTAGACCCCTACATTAGAAAACTATTAAATAAATCTCATCCTAGATATTCCAAAACCAGACCAGACAGAAAACAAAAAGGTGTTGTCCAAAAAACCACCCCTGAGATAACATTAAAAAACATAACCGTTACAGGATATCAACAACCTCACTCACATGAAAATATCATAAAACAACACAAAAAAATTACAAAAAACATCTCGTAAAAACAATATTGAGGAAGATTCCTATCAAAATAGGGTAAATCCTAAATGAGTGATAAGAGGAACCCAACTCATAAACAAAAAGGATAAACATCCACAAGGGAACAACATTATTAGAGAATGGATCGACAAAAAATAGATCAGGGTACTAAGTGTGCATCTTCAACTCATATTTCTAGGTAATCTCCTCCCGGACAGTATTTATCTATAAGATACGATCCAAGAAAATATAATACCTATAAAACACCTTATTCTAATAGTCATGTATCTCCAAATGCCACTCCTTGAAGGTTTTATCATTTTCAAAAATGATATCACCCCAATAAATTACATGGAAGTCATCATAAAGATAATGGTGGATCTGAAACATGTGAAAGAATATCATGTATTTTGTTCATATATAGGGGATTTATATTAGTTACACCAAGGATTCAACATGATCCAATAACTCAAAATGCCTAAAACCGGGAAGAAATATTACTCCAATGACCAAACCTTCATTTCCCATGATGAATAATCCCCTTTAAGAATATATGATCTCAAAAATCATACTACAGAGGTATCCTTAAATGATCAATGTATGATTTATGATGACCCCATGCTGTATTTATCTCTTCATGAATTACATAGACCATTATTGTCATATTTTTTACCTGTTCTAGCTCAATAATTGTTGCCTCTACGACCCTGGTCTGACACAATAGATTAAAACAAGGTCATTCATACAAATCTTAAAGTGAAGCCATACTAATGTTGTAGTGGGAACTAGTTTTATTTGATAACATGACCAAGGTATGGTTCCCCACACATAAACCACAAAAATCAAGGAAACAAGAGAAAAACATGTCTTTAGGAGTCTGGATGATCCAATCCACATGACCAACATTCTGGAGATGAAAATCAGTTCAATGGAATTACTGAGAACCTAAATCATTCTAGAGACCTCTCTATACCCTAGAGGTAAAATAAGGATATCGATAAAAAATTATCATCCTCAAGACACCAAGGAGTCTCCCCACCTCATATAGAAACAACATCAAGAAAACCTCAGCTTATATCAACTCCCTAATCTCTATAAAGTGGCATGGTTTAATCAAACGATCCACTATCACCAATATATGAATCATAGACTCCATGATATTTAGGTCAACTATAAAATAATTCCATCAAGATATCCTATGAATTACACTAGGGAAAATATAATTTATTGGCAAAACAACAAGGAACATGGTGCTTATCCATTACCTTCTCAGATGCCAGTCATCAAGAGACAAGCCCTATAACTTTACAATTTAACCCGGGACACCAAAACTAACCTCTTAATGTTGGAACGTATTTTTTTAATTATGATTTAATACCAAATGAGAAAAATGGGAATCATTAAGAACCATCTTATTCATTATTTAAGGAATTAAAATACTTCCCTAAAACAATGGATGATGATATCTATCCTCAGACCAAGTATTAGGGGAATCACTAAAAAGAACTTGTTCTCTCCAGACCTCTACCTAAAGATCTATTAGCTGAAACACATCCCCTATCTACACAAAAAATGAATGAACTATCATTTGTAAAAGAAAAAATCTTCCTCTAACCTCTCCCATATGAAGATTCCTGGGTGATTATTCTTCCATCACTCTCATAGAATCTCCAAATTCATGCATAGAATTACTATGAAACTTTTTACATAGTGAATTGGAAAAAAAATCCCTTACATATAATATATGAAATATAAATTTTGTAATCCAGTTAGAATTTCATCCACTAAAGCTTATGAAAGTTAACATCACACCTGTAGATGGCATTCCACGAGCACTCATCGATGTGGTAATGTCTCCATTACATTAAAGAAAAAAAAACTGATTCAAAATAAAGATCATGGGTGGTGTAGTTACACTATTGGAGATTTAACTTATGAGAACCATAAGAAACAACCAATATCTACTGCATTAGAACACATAACTAGGCAAGAATTGAAGCATCACAAAAAAACCTCAAACTGAACTCCTTTCAATAGACAACAATGAACTAGAGCACTAGCCAACTTCTCCATCAGGTATAAAAATGATTCCTCACACTATTCACTGCACAAGAAGTAATGATTACTCCCTATCATGGTTTTAAAAAGAGTTACAACATGAGAAAAATCAGTTCGAACCCCCTTTAATAGCATATTATACCAATTAAAATCTTCACTTAAACCACTGTCATGGGAGATTTATAAGACAAAACCAACACCAACTTCAGAGTATCCATACATACTCCCTTCTAGGAAAACATTCCACATAAAATTTACATAACAATACTAGAAAATCCACTTTGAAAACATCCTAAACTATTAGTCATGATAAAGATCTCCCAAAATAGCACGCATATGATTTTCATATTCCTCCTCTAACATAGAGTACACAAGAATTTTTTCGATTAAAAAACATGATATTATCTAGGAACTCTCTGAAAACATAATTTATCAACCCAAGAATACATTTGTAGCATTCATCACACCGAATGACAACACAATGAACTCGTAATGGCCCTGAAAGCAATGAAAAACAATCTTCTATATTGAATCTTGTTTCTCCTGCATCTGATGATATCATGATAAAAATTTATCTTTGAGGAAAAAATAATCCCTTAAGGTTATCATATAAGTCATAAATCTAAGGAATAAGATAGAGGATTCTTACTGTCACATGGTTCAAGTGATGATAATCGATATGAAGGAACAAACTATCTTCATCATTCTTCATGAACAAAACCCTTGCACCCCAAGGTGGAACACTTTTCCAAAAAAACCTCACTAAAATAGATCATTGGACAATTCTCCTAGTTCTCAAAACATATAAGTTTCTATATTATATGGAGAAATAGTGATAAGTGACATTCCTGGTTAGAGCCTGATCCCAAAATCGATCTCTTTTTGAGGGGGTAATACTACAACAACCTTCGGAATGATATGGGGGAACTCTTGCATAATAATAAGAAACATCATCCCTTGAACCTCCATTTATTTCTATATCGAAAAATACATCAACGATGTTAAGGAAAAAATAGACCTCCAAACCATCTGAGGGTCTCACTTGCCAAAAGAAACTACTGGATCTCCATCAGCATTAAAGAACACAACCTTCCTCCTAAATCAATCCACAATAGACTGCACCATATATGGATAATCCTTATTGTGGATTATTTCATAGAGTTTTATACATAAACATGTGAAATCTCACCATGAGTGGTTCATCTCTAACACTATATCACTATCTTTACATACATCCTACATATCAGCTTGAACTCCAACCTGTGTAGTCCAAGCTACCAGAACTAGAATCCTCTCCACATCAAGTCCTGAATCATTAGTTGTGGTATGTGATATAAAAGAGGGTGTAGATCAAGAATGAATTAATTAATGAAAACATATCGAAAACAAGGAAAGTGTACCTCGAACGATGTCAGGCTCTATTGGTGCTAGCAACAATAACGAATTAAGATAACCATGACCTTCCACACATCATATCTAACCCTATTGATTACCACCTCAATGGAATTGATATATTCTATGAGGAAAATGAGTATCTTAGTGTTGTACTCAACCTAGGCCATATCCTCTTTTATTATCCTAAACTAGAACACCCAATCATGGCTACATCAGATAAAAATGCCTCATTGGATGAACCTAAAATAGAATTCATGGCACGTGCTGACTGATCTGAAAGATGGGGCACTCTCTCCACTACTAACCTCGATCTCCATAGGAATAAATTTTAATTATATATTATAATAATTTTGGGATCCTCTTCCCCTAAAAATGATATGATGAGGGAAGAGACATACCCCCCAATGGAGGAAAGGACAATCTATCGTGACAACTTTATATCCTAGTCAATATCAATTCTTTTCAAAGAATCTAGACAAAACCCCTCTCATGATGATCTAGATCTAGCCAGTGTCATCTCAATAACCTATGAACTATCTAGAAACTCAATATACAACTTCAAAACAAATAGGGTTACCTAAAACTAGATCTCTATAAGAAATGAATCATTGAAATGCCTCACCCTAGCCTCCTCATATGGCAATAGTTCTGAAGCATATTGAAAATGGGTCCTAAAATGGATCCCGAACTCTCGCATGTTGGACCTCCCTTGTCGAAGTGTAATAAGCTCCTGGAAACTGATTGACTTCCCTGTCAATGAAATAATATATTCTCTAAACAAGTCCTGGAACATCTCCCATGATACTTCCAACTCCTCATTATCAATGAATAATAGGAACAACCAATACCTCACTGCTCCAGGCAGCATCCTCAAAGAGAACTAATCCTAGTAATCCTTATGATCATAGATCAAACTAAAAGACAAATAAAACTCTTAAAACAATTATTCTATGAATTAATTTGAAATGTAACCCTCATACATCTTCCAAATTTTTCACATAAACTCTCTGAATTTCCTCAGAAAAGTTTCATTGTCGTCGAACTCAACTCTGAGACGATCTATTAGAACACCCTACTGAACATCTTCTGTGTGAACTTGAAGAGGATATCGAATGAGAAACATAAATTCTATAAGAAAAAATTTTACATATACTAAGCATTAAATATAGAATATTAAACATTAGTTAGAAAATTATTTTGTTCTCATGTTAAGGTTATTATTACCTTTTCCAAGTTTTTCTTATTTCAGAGAAAGGCGAAAAGAAGAATGATGCATGATCCTTTCATAGGTATATACCATTAAACCAATATCACTTCATTCATTAGGTTTAGTAAACATAATGTTCTTTGAATTTTATCATAGGAGGCCCAAATTACTAGTTTCTTAGCTAGTCTCCCATGTTTACATCACCTAATATACATAGATGACACCATTTCTCTACCAACCCATGCTACATCACCCGTGCCTACTCCATACTATATCCTATACATAAAACATAATCCATTGATAGAATTATTCCATGACCCCTCCCAAAAAAGATACCACAATGTAGGGAGAGAGATGGAGACTACACAAGTCTAACCTCCAGTAATCCCCGGGATGGGGACTATCATCCTATATAAAATAAACATGCATATTGGACGAAAAATACTATAATGTAAACATACATAAGAGAGGTAAAATAAGGATAAAGAAAAAAACATGCTCAGTAATATATATATATAATAAATATCATATGGAAATATTCAATTCCATATACTACCAAAACAACTGAATGAAATCTACAAGTACAAATAAGTAAAGAAAACAACGACCATGAGTCCCAAATATATATTGTTAAGACCATAGTTATTAATATCCAACCTAGTCTCCAAACTACTATAGATGGATTGAAAAACATTTTATATATACATAGGCTGACAATAACATTATACTCAAAAGGACACCCCTTATGTACTATAATAAAAAAGACAAAGAAATCATGATAAATCATAGTGAATAGTTATAAAAATAACTCATCTCCTAAAAATTTCTCTACATGAATATCTCTCACCATGTATCTTATAAAAGAGAGAATATGATATAGTAATGAAATTTAAGGGTACCCCAGTCCCTCTTCCCCACTAGTTTACCACTCTACCCCAATTTCGTACGTCCTAAGCCAACTCCCTTCAAAAGAATGCTGACATGAAACCACTTGGAAATTTCATCACAACATTCACCTCATGCATCACATAACCACATCATATCATACACATATTTATATATAATAAATATGTAGTTTTTGAGAGCTACCATATCCCACATGATGTATATAAAACATCATGCATTATACCTCAATCCCTTATAGCTCATACACAAAGTAAGTACCTAAAACCATACCATCGTATATGCATCACGATTTTAATTATTATTTGGATATTATACATAGAAATACATGCATGTGAAATAAACACAATCTATCACATACCTCTACACGCATGTATGGTAAAGCTAATATTTTTTCATACAAGCACATGTAACTACCAAGGGAAGAGTGTAGGCTAGAGGTGGAATTCATCTAACAATCCTCCCATCAGGATGTTGTGGAAAACACCCATCCTAAGTCCATTAGGTATTAGACTCCCTAAATGACATGGGTGGGGTGTCATATGAGATAAAAATACATGATATAATATATCACACAACCACACTATGGGTATAACATATTCATAGACACAACTACATAAAACAGTGCTCGGACTCTTAGCTACAAATTCTAAGACAATATATCCTATAAATAGACAAAAATATAAAATAACTATATAAATTAATTATTTAATATTTTATTTCTTTATGTTATTTAATTCACTATATATAAATTTACCATTAACATTTTTTCAGATTACATTACATTTATTTAATCATTAGAATAATGACCATGCACTTAAAGAATAATCCAAACAAATTCCATGGTCTAACAATCTTTTCATCTTTCAATCAGTTGAATTCCATCATCACCCAACCTCTTGGGTTATGAATTATTCAATCAATATTCTCATTATTTGATAAGAAACATACTATAGGAAAATCATACTAATCTACCCTAAAGTGGAAACATGAAACCAAGAACCTCCAAAATCCTCATGTAGAGGAGAAAAGAATGCAGATAAATAGGAAACTCAACCAATATCCATTGAATAAATTCATATGTGAGAGAACCATATCTTATTATATTGTCAATGGAAAAGATCGATTTTATCCTATTCTATTACCTATTTTCCCATCCCTGAAAACCGAATTCATAAACAGATGCATCTCTCCCTAAATTTTTCAACTTATGCCACATCATCTGGGTATCCAAGCCCACAAATATCACAATAGTCATCCCTAGCTCATCCATACCCAGATCACAATACATCTTGGGCTACACACTCAATATCATTGTCACGACCCAACCCTACCCGGGCTCGAGCCGCAACTACCCCAAGCCCGCCTCCATAGGCCAGGGGATGGTGACCAGAGCCGAAGGCACAATAACTCAGGGAGGCTTTTTCCTAAGCACATGTACACACACACGCAGCAAACTCAATGCAACAGTGTAGAGTAAAAGTAAAGAAAAGAAATGAAAAGGAAAGGGCAACTGCTATAAATATATCCCACAAAGTGCATCGACCTCTATACAGTACAAGTAAAGAAAAGGGAAAAAACACACGCCCAACCAAAAAGTGTCACAACCCTGCAATAGGTAAATGAAAAGAAACAGCTGACGGGTCGGCCACCTGGAACCCGGCCACGACCACCGCACGTGGTCCAAGCTCCCAAGCTCCTACACTCTACTGAAGTCACGCTCCACATGTCCGTCGTCTGCAAGGGCACACCAAGTGCGGGCAAAGCCCAAGCAGGGGTGAGTATAAAAAATACTTAGTAGGATACCCTGAAGACTCGAGGGAGCAACAAAGGAGGTACCAAAGGGTGAGCGGTAGAGCAAACAGAAAGGTAGAGAAGTACAACCGAGAGTGCAGTAAAGAGTCCAGCTCAACCCAACAAGAGAAAGAAGATAGACTCGTCCAGGCACAAGGAGCTGGAAACGGTGAGAAGATGAACTTCCCGTCGAGTCTTCGCTACCTATAGCAGGAGAGTAGACTCATACAACCACGAGAAGCTAGACATGGAAAGCACGTGGAATACCCTGCGCGTCTTCGCCTCACCTAGAAGGAGAGTAACCAAACGCAAGAAGTGGGTACTGGAAACAAGGTATATACATATTTGTATGCTCTGCCAAGAAGCTCGTAAAACCTCATAAGGGGATCTCCATCCCGTAGCTCAGCCCAAGAAAAGTGAGACGCCAACAGTTCCATAGGTAACATCATCGATGCCTAGCATCCCGCACGTCTTCCCCGAACCGCAAGCCAAGGGGCTCAATCACCGCACCTCGACACTATCCGCTTTGGGCGGCACTGACTCGCCCGCACGGTTTTAGATCGCGTCAAAAGAACGCGTCTCGGTGGGGAAAGTGCCCCTCATACTTGAGAGTTCTAGGGAAAGTCAAACCACACCTCATCACTACCCTGTAGTCGAGAGGTCTCCTCAAAGTCAAGACATCTCAACACTGACCCGTATAACCAAGGGTCCCGCTCCGGTAATCACGGAGGAAATCCATAGACTAGCCTAGTTGGAAGAACTGAGTTTGGAATGTCAACGTGTGTCCCACTGCCCAGCCCTGCTGGAGGGTAATTCATAACCAAATATCGGGTGACCCACTGCCCAGCCATGCTGGAGGGTAAACCCTAATACATCATCAGGCGACCCATTGCCCAGCCCCGCTGGAGGGTAAACCATAATCAGATATCGGGTGACCCACTACCCAGCCCTACTGGAGGGTAAACCCCAACCCATCATCAAGCGACCCACTGCCCAGCCCCGCTGGAGGGTAAACCATAACCAGATATCGGGTGACCCACTGCCCAGCCCCGCTGGAGGGTAGACCCTGACACATCATCAGGCGACCCACTACCCAGCCCCACTGGAGGGTAGACCTGAAATAAGTCGACAGGCGACCCACTGCCCAGCCGTGCTAGAGGGTAGACCTGGAACTAGACGACGGGCGACCCACTACCCAGCCCCGCCAGAGGGTAGACCCTAAGAGGTCGTCGGGTGAACCACTGCCCAGTCTCTGCTAGAGGGTAGTCCCTAAGAGCGTCGGGTGACCCACTGCCCAGTCTCCGCTGGAGGGTAGACCCTAGAAGCCGATGAGTAACCCACTGCCCAGCCCCGCTGGAGGGTAAACTCAGAACTGCTCTGGCCAAAACCACTGAAGGGTGAAACACTGGCCAACCAAACACGGAGTGGGTTTTGCGCAACCACCCAACTCCAGTACAACTCTCCCAAAAGAGGTGCAACGTCTGCTCCAGCACAGGGTGTCACCAGCACCGCTACTGGCCAATCCACCACGAGCAAAACCAGGGGGAGACCACTCAACCCTGCTGGTCAAACAAACGAGCACAAAGCCAGGGGAAATAAACTCCACCCTTCTAGCCAAACAAATGAGCACAAAGGGATCCTCTATGCCGCGAGAGGTCCAAGTACGCAAAGCAGATCACGACATGCATGTGGGGCCCACACAACGTGTGGCCCCAAGTCAACCCCAACTGAGCACACAAACATCCTTAGGTACAAACAACCACACGTACCTCCAAGCGCTCCCGTATACTCCCAGAGTATACCTCATTCCAGCCCAAAGGCCATCGTGCACACGGCACCCAGCGACAACACGAAGGCGTGACTTAACAACTCCACCTCAAAGGCCCAGGCACGGCCAACGACATCTCATGGACCAATTATATCACTCTCCCAAGAGTGCGCGATCACACGCCAAAGGTCTGCTACAAACAAGGTAGGGAGAACCACCACTGGAGAACCTCCCATGCTTCCACATTTAACAAGATCGCACAAGAGGCTACATACAGCCAAACAGATCACACCGTTGCAATCCTTGCGCAAAAACACGCGAGTTAGACTACTCACTCGCCCGAAACGGTCAACAGGTGAAAAAGGTACTATTCATCGTGACCAAACCCGTGTAGGGCCCACCCCAAGATCCCGAAACTGAACCAACTCATCACGCCACTGTGATCCCCATGAAAAAACACACAGGATTGAGTAATAAATCGCCCAAAATGAACACCTATTGAAAAAGGTACTATTCACTGTAGCCAGGTCGGGTGGGTCCCACACCACGTCCCCGAAAAAAGGTCGGGCGGACTGCGCCATAGCAAAGCTATCGGAAAAGAACGTCAAATCGACTGCTTACTTGCGTGGAACGGGTACCCGGAGAAAAAGATGTGTTTCGACACACCGCACACGAGTGGTTCCACGTGGGACCCACAACCCGGTCCCGAAACTCCACGAACGGATCGCACCATTGCGATCCTCTCGAAAATGCACACAAGATGGGCTACCCACTTGTCCAAAACGGTCGCCCGATGATAAAGATGGAAAATCACCGTCGATGCCCAAACAACCCTCGTGGGCCCCGCACCATCGTGCCAAAATTTGAGTGGGCGGATTGCACCATTGCAATCCCCTCGGGAAAACACACAACATTGACTGCTCGCACTCCCCGAACGGACGTCCGAGGGAAAAGTCGCTAAAAGTTGCACGCAGCTCAAAAGATGGGTCGTGGGGCCCATGCCTCAACTCTGGTTTCAATGCCCGGAACCACCTTGGAAACCTCCGCCTCAACGCCAGGGTTCCAACGCCACTGACATCACTTAAATCAGACGTCGGACATGTCCGCGCCGTCCAATACAAGAATCTCGGGAAAAACACCCGTCCACTTAAAGACACGTTGAGCCTCCGCAACCCCTAGTTTCGGGAATTAAAAATTCCCAAAACCTTCTCAAAAAGACCGTCTCTGCGTCAGGTCCGCGCCGCCGCAAACAACACGCAAAACGGACGCCTGTAGCCCGAAATACGGGTGTCCGAAGGCTGAGGGGTAAAGCCCCTTGGGCCGGACCAGCCCGGTCTGCCCTGCTTGGGCCGGCCCGCGCCGGCCGGCCCGGTCCAGCCGAGCCGCGGGCCGCCGCTCCGCGGCCCGCTCCCCTTCACACCCGCGCTCCCGCCGCGCAGAATTTGCCACCAACCGGCCACGAGGGTCGGTCGCACATCCCACACAACGACCCGTAAAGTGCGGGTCGTTGTCGCGCCGCACGGGGCCGCCACCCCGCGGCCCCTCTCGCTCTCGTCGGCGCCCTGTCGGCTGCCGTCGCCGCTCCCAGCGCCGCGCCGACTTCCGAAGCCGCGACCACCGTGCCGCCTGCCTGGAGCCGAAGCCGCCACCTCCCGAAGTCGTGGCCGCCCTGCGCCGCCGTCCCCCGCCTTCGGCACTCGCCGGAAACCGGCCTCACGGCTGGAAAATTGCAAGGACCACCGGGAACGATCCGGTGGTCGAAAATTTGATCCGGATAGATTTCCGGAAACCTCGGGACAAGACCTAAGCATCTACGGCTTTGTTCGATGATCTGTTTGTGAGATTGAGCATAAATGAGGATTAAAACGGGGAAGGGGAGCAAAACTCAAATCCGCCTTCCTCGTTGGGCTTCGCCCGGCGCTTCCCGCGCGATCTGCCGCGCGCCATCGTCCCGACGGAGCCACCTCACCGGAGTCGCCTCTCCGGAGCTCACCGGAGCTCGCCGAAGCTCGCTTCGCCGGAGGTGAAGGAGGGGGAGGAGGGTTAAGAGGAAGAAGAAGAAGGGGGGGGGGGTGTTTAAGTACAAATCACTTAAACGCCCGCCCGACAGCCCCGAACCCAAACTCCCGACGGGGTCGGGATTTAGCCTCCCCTAGGCTAAGAACCACGCTCTGAGCGCAACGGTGGTCTCGGAATTTTATTCCGAGACCCCGTTCAAAAGTTATTAAACTTAGCGCTTGAGGCCGCCAAATTACGAAAACGCCCCTGGGGCCCTTTTTTTCACAGACGGCCCGCGCCCGCGAAAATTATACCCCTCCTAGGGTAAACGGCACGCTCCGAAATCAATGGTGCCCTCATTTTTCCAATCCGAGCTACAGTTTAAAAGATACTTGAGTGTCACCATTAAACGAATAAATCAATTAATTAATTTATCCGTTTAACCTTCTGAAAGCGAGCGAGGGGTCCAAACATCCCGCACCGACACGTTTTATGTCATTCCTAAGGTAAACACCCCATTTCAGACCCATCCGTACACTCAGATCCCTGATCTGAAACTCCGTTTAGGAGTTATCTCATTTATTTGGCGTTTCTAGTGTGAATGCACTGAAAATTTAATTCCGGCCACTCTGGGGCTCGGAATCACACTCCGTCAGAAGGCGCTGTCCTGGAATATCATCACGAATATTACAAAGTCTTTCTCAGAAAAACCCGGGTTCTTACATCATTCCCTCCTTCAAGCTTTTCATCCTCGAAAAGAAAAACTAGGGAGCAACATAGGGTACTAAGCCCACACCTGGCTTTCCCATACCTTGAAGAACCCACGCACAGCTTTGCGTCACCGCACACAGACCAAAGGATTGATCTGTTCAGGAGAGGTCAGCCCTTGCTGATGTCGTGCACCCACTACAGACTTTTGGGTTATGGAAAGGCGGTAGGGTACCTCGCCATCCCTTTGCACGGTCTCAAACGGCCCGAAGGCCCTCGGGGTATCTCTCCTTCCCAGTCAAACCCCTATGTCGCACGCCGCGACTGGGATCACCACCCACACCTGAAACAAGGCCCGGTGATTCCCTCATTCAGAATATCCATATGGTGAAACACCCAAGGATATCTAGTCACGAAAGATTCCACAGTCGATGTCTCTCTACCAAGACTCTCTTACATGCTCGAAAGCGAAGGAGCCAACACCATCGACTAAAGGAAAAGGTCTCACGTCTTTTTCCTGACCAACACAGGGTTACACCCAATGCAGTGTGTCACCCTGGTAACACCTCAAACAGGGAGCAGGGATAAAATCCATTGACACGCAGAGCCTAACAATTCTACTGCAAGAAGTAGAAGAGTCGAAAGGGGTACCTCTCACCATCCCATGCTCTGTAGGATCGTAGACATCCAAAGCTCACGGTTGTCTGCGGTCTCAACCGTCAGCTCCCGGAGCCTGACGTGGACCGCCGAGTGGCGATGGGAAGACCTCATAAAGCCATCCCCCACCTCCATCTCCTCCTGCTCCTCTACTAACACCACCTCTCTGGGCACTACTCCAATCACGTCACTGCATCTGTCGTGGTGATGTGCCTGCTGCCTACCCGAAGCTCTCAGCAACTCGGGTCGGGCAGTCTCGTGCCAAGTGACCTCGCCCCTCACAAGCATAGCACCGACTCTCTCTGGGCTACACCGGTGCCGTCCGGCGCCACTGTGGTGTACGAACATGCCCCTGAGTCTAGTTGTCAAAAAGCCACCTGCGTCGAGGTCCTGCTTGCCGACGCCCACTAGCTGCAGCAGATGTCTCGGCTCCAACGTGTCTGCTGCCACCACCAACTCCAGAACGTGACAGGAAGCCCTCTATCACCATCTCCTACTCCAGGACCCCAGCATATGTGGAAATGCCCAAGGGTACTATGAAAACACGAATCTCTCGGCGGAGACCCTGCTCAAACTTCCGCGCCTGGAGGTTGTCGTCATGGACCAAGTCCGGGTAAAATCATGCACGGTCTGCAAAACTAGATGCGTACTCGGCCACCGTCATCCCTCCCTGCTGAAACTGAAGTGATCCTGAATCCAAACGGAGCATAAGCAGTAGGGGAAAAACTCCTCACAAAACAACAACTGAAATTCGTCCAACGAAAGCGACGACTCGTCAAAAAACTGAGTCACCAGACTCCACTAACGCCATGCTGCCCAACGAAAAAGGGTGGCTGCCAAAGCCACTCTCTGATCTGTCGGCGTCTCCACAAGCCTGAAAAGGCTAACCACTATCTCGAGCCAAGCCTCTGCTGCCTGAGGGTCTGGCTCACCACTGAACCTCAGCGGTCTCTGCCGCTGGAACTCACGGAGCGCGCTCAACCTGCGCTCAAACTCAGCCTGCTCTGCTGAAACTGCCGGCTGCTCAACAGGTGGGGGAGCTGCTACCTTCCCACCCGGAGAAAGGGGCTCACATGATGGGTCCTGGACTGTGGCCTCGTAGCTCATAGGTTCGTCGTCACGAACCAAAGCTGGTATCCTTGCTGGTTGTCCTCGCGGAGACATTCTGAATATTATCAAGGAGTGCCGCAGTCAAATGAGCATATATGTATATATCAATATCAACGATAGGGAGCTGACTCAAGAAGGATAGTCAAAGACTCAGTCCTATGTGATGCACAAACAAATTTTCCCTGCAATAAGTGTCTCAGCATGCCGAGTCGACCGGCGGGTTATCAAGGTCCTGGTGAATGGATACGTCGGCCGCCGCACCATCACTGGACTCCCTAGCCTGAGAGCCACTCTCGAGACACATTGAAATTGTTGGCCTAAATCCCAACCAATTCCTATTTTAGGGACGTCCGCACAACTTCCCAAGGAACGAACCACCTCTGATACCACTTTGTCATGAACCGACCCTACCCGGGCTCGAGCCGCAACTACCCAAAGACCGCCTCCATAGGCCAGGGGCTGGCGACCAGCGCCGAAGGCACAATAACTCGGGGAGGCCTTTGCCTAAGCACCTGTACACACACACGCAGCAAACTCAATGCAACAGTGCAGAGTAAAAGTAAATAAAATCAATGAAAAGGAAAAGGAAACTGCTATAAATATAACCCACAAAGTGCATCGACCTCTATACAGTACAAGTAAAGAAAAGGGGAAAAACACGCGCCCAACCAAAAAGTGCCACAACCCGGCAATAGGTAAATGAAAAGAAACAGCTGATGGGTCTACCACCTAGAACCCGGCCACGACCACCGCATGTGGTCCAAGCTCCCAAGCTCCTACGCTCCACTGAAGTCACGCTCCACCTGTCCGTCCTCTGCAAGGGCACACTAAGTGCGGGAAAAGACCAAGCAGGGTGAGTATAAAAAATACTCAGTAGGATACCCCGAAGGCTCGATGGAGCAACAAAGGAGGTACCGAAGGGTGAGCGGTAGAGTGAACAGAAAAGTAGAGAAGTACAACCGAGATTGCAGTAAAGAGTCCAGCTCAACCCAAAAAGATAAAGAAGATAGACTCGTCCAGGCACAAGGAGAAGGAAACGGTGAGAAGATGAACTTCCCATCGAGTCTTCGCTACCTATAACAAGAGATTAGACTCGTCCAACCACGAGAAGCTAGACACGGAAAGCACTTGGCATACCCCGCGCGTCTTCGCCTCACCTGGAAGGAGAGTAAGCAAACCCAAGAAGTGGGTACCGGAAACAAGGTATATAAATTTCTGTTTGCTCTGCCAAGAAGCCAGTACAACCTCGTAAGGGGATCTCCATCCCGTAGCTCAGCCCAAGAAAAGTGAGACGCCAACAGTCCCAGAGGTAACACAATATATGCCCAACATCCCGCACGTTTTCCCTAAACCACAAGCCAAGGGGCTCAATCACCGCACCTCGACACTATCAACATTGGGCGGTACTGACTCACCCGCACGGTTTTAGATCACGTCACAAGAACGCATCTCGGTGGGGAAAGTGCCCCACCTACTTGAGAGTTCTAGGGAAAGTCAAACCACACCTCGTCACTGCCCTGCAGTCGAGAGGTCTCCTCAAAGTCAAGCCATCTCAACACTGACCCCTATTACCAAGGGTCCCGTTCCGGTAATCACGGAGGAAATCCACAGACTATCCTAGTCCAAAGGACTGAGTCTGGAATGTCAATGGGTGTCCACTGCCCAGCCCTGCTGGAGGGTAATTCATAACCAGATATCGGGTGACCCACTGCCCAGCCATGCGGGAGGCTAAACCCTAATACATCGTCAGGCGACCCACTGCCCAGCCCCGCTGGAGGGTAAACCATAATCAGATATCGGGTGACCCACTACCCAGCCCTGCTGGAGGGTAAACCCCAACCCATCATCAAGAGACCCACTGCCCAGCCCCGCTGGAGGGTAAACAATAACTAGATATCGGGTGACCCACTGCCCAGCCCCACTGGAGGGTAGACCCTGACACATCATCAGGCGACCCACTGCCCAGCCCCGCTGGAGGATAGACCTGAAATAAGTCGACAGCCGACCCACTGCCTAGCCGTGCTGGAGAGTAGACCTGGAACTAGACGACGGGCGACCCACTACCCAGCCCCGCTAGGGGGTAGACCCTAAGAGGTCGTCGGGTGACCCACTGCCCAGTCTCTACTGAAGGGTAGACCCTAAGAGCGTCGGGTGACCGACTGCCCAGTCTCCGCTGGAGGGTAGACCCTAGAAGCCGATGAGTAATCCACTGCCCAGCCCCCCTGGAGGGTAAATTCAGAACTGCTCTGGCCATATCCACTGAAGGGTATAACAATGGGCAACCAAACACGGAGTGGGTATCACGCAACCACCCAACTCCAGTACAACTCTCCCAAAAGAGGTGCAGCGTCTGCTCCAACACTGGGTGTCACCAGCATCGCTACCGGCCAATCCACCACGAGCTAAACCAGGGGGAGACCACTCAACCCTGCTGGTCAAACAAATGAGCACAAAGCCAGGGGAAATAAACTCCACCCTGCTAGCCAAACAAACGAGCACAAAGGGATCCTCTACGCTGCGAGAGGCCAAAGTATGCAAAGCAGATCACGACATGCACGTGGGGCCCACACGACGTGTGGCCCCAAGTCAACCCCAACTGAGCGTACAAACATCCTCAGGTACAAGCAACTACACATACCTCCAGCGCTCCCGTATACTCCCGGAGTATACATCATTCCAGCCCAATGGCCATTGTGCACACGACACCCAACGTCAACGCGAATGCGTGACGTAACAACTCCACCTCAAAGGCCCATGCACGGCTAACCACATCTCGTGGACCAATTATATCACTCTCCCAAGAGTGCGTGATCACACGGCAAAGGTCCGCTACAAACAAGGTAGGGCGAACCACCACTAGAGCACCTCCCATGCTTCCACATTTAACAAGATCGCGCAAGAGGCTCCGTACAGCCAAACGGATCACACCGTTGTAATCCTTGCGCAAAAACACGAGAGTTAGACTACTCACTCACCCGAAACGGTCAACAGGTGAAAAAGGTACTATTCATCGTGACCAAACCCGTGTAGGGCCCACCCCAAGATCCCAAAACCGAACCAACAGATCACGCCACTGCAATCCCCTCGGAAAAACACATGGGATTGAGTAATCAATCTCCCAAAATGAAAACCCCATGAAAAAGGTACTATTCACCATAGCCAGGTCGGGTGGGTCACACACCACGTCCCCGAAAAAGGTCAGGCGGACTGCGCCATCGCAAAGCTCTCGGAAAATCACATCAAATCGACTGCTTACTTGCGTGGAACGGGTACCTGGAAAAAAGATGTGTTCTGGCACACCGCACACGAGCGGTGCCACGTGGGACCCGCAGACCAGTCCCAAAACTCCACGAACGGATCGCACCATTGCGATCCTCTCAAAAAAGCACACAAGATGGGCTACCACTTGTCCAAAACGGTCGCCCGGTGATAAAGATGGAAAATCACTGTCGATGCACAAACAACCCTCGTGGGCCCCGCACCATCGTGCCGAAATTTGAGCGGGCGGATTGCAGCATTGCAATCCCCTCGGAAAAACACCCAACATCGACTGCTCGCATGCCCCGAACAGACGTCCGAGGAAAAAGTCGCTAAAAGCTGCACGCAGCTCAAAAGACAGGCTGTGGGGCCCACACCTCAACTCCGGTTTCAACGCCCGGAACCACCCTGTAAACCTCCGTCTCGACGCCAGGGTTCCAATGGCACTGACGGCACTTAAATCGGACGTTGGACGTGTCTGCGCTGTCCAATACAAGAATCTCAGTAAAATGCTTGTCCACCTAAAGACACGTCGCACCTCAGCGACCCCTCGTTTCCGGAATAAAAATTCCCGAAACCATCTCAAAAAGACCGTCTCTGCATCAGGTCTGCGCCGCAGCAGACGGCATGCAAAACGGACGCCCATAGCCCGAAATACGGGCGTCCGAAGGCTGAGGGGCAAATCCCCTTGGGCCGGACCGGCCCGGTCCGGCCGAGCCACGGGCCGCCGCTCCGCAGCCCACTCCCCTTCAAACCTGCGCGCCCGCCGCGCGGGATTTGCCACCGACCGGCCACGAGGGCTGGTCGCTCATCCCACACAACAACCCGCAAAGTGAGGGTCATTGTCGCGCCGCACGGGGCCGCCGCCCCGCGGCCCCTCTCGCTCTCATCGGCGCCCTGCCGGCTACCGTTGCCGCTACCAGTGTCGCGCGGCCTTCCGAAGCCGCGGCCGCCGCGCCGCCTGCCCAGAGCCGAAGCCGCCGCCTCTCAAAGCTGCGGCCGCCTTGTGCTACCGTCCGCTGCCTTCGGCACTCGCCGGAAACCGGCCTCACGGCCGGAAAATTCCAAGGACAACCGGGAACGATCCGGTGGTCGAAAATTTGTTCCGGATAGCTTTCCGGAAACCTCGGGACGGGACCTACGCATCTACGGGATTTGTTCGATGATCTATTGGTGCGATTGAGCATAAATGAGGATTAATATGGGGAAGGGGAGAAAAACTCAAATCCGCCTACATCGTTGGGCTTCGCCCGGCGCTTCCCGCGCGATCCGCCGCGCGCCATCGTCTCGCCGGAGCCACCTCGCCGGAGCTCACCGGAGCTCGCAGGAGCTCGCTTTGTCGGAGGTGAAGGAGGGGGAGGAGGGTTAAGAGGAAGAAGAAGAAGGGGGGGGGGTGTTTAAATACAAATCACTTAAACGCCCGCCCGACAGCCCCGAACCCGAACTCCCGACGGGGTCGGGATTTAGCCTCCCCTAGGCTAAGAACCACGCTCTAAGCGCAACGGAGGTCTCATAATTTTATTCCGAGACCCCGTTCAAATGTTATTAAACTTAGCGCCCGAGGTCACCAAATTATGAAAATGCCCCTGGGGCCCTTTTTTCACAGACGGCCCGCGCCCACGAAAATTATACCCCTCCTAGGTAAATGACACGCTCCGAACTCAAAGGTTCCCTCAGTTTAACAATCCGAGCTACCGTTTAAGAGATTCCTGAGTTTCACCATTAAACGAATAAATTAATTAATTAATTTATCCATTTAACCTTCTGAAAGCGAGCGAGGGGTCCAAACATCCCGCGCCGACAAGTTTTATGTCGTTCCTAGGGTACACACCCCATTCCGGACCCATCCGTACAATCGGATCCCTGATCCGAAACTCGGTTTAGGAGTTATCTCATTTATTTGGCGTTTCTAGTGTGAACGCACTGAAAATTTAATTCTGAACACTCCGGGGCTCAGAATCGCACGCCGCCAGAAGGCGCTGCCCGGAAATATCATCACAAATATTCCAAAGTCTTTCTCAGCAAAACCCGGGTTCTTACATCATTCCCTCCTTCAAGCTTTTCGTCCTCGAAAAGAAAAACTAGGGAGAAACACGGGGTACTAAACCCACACCTGACTTTCCCATACCTTGAAGAACCCACGCATAGCTCTGCGTCACCGCACACAGACCAAAGGTTTGAACTGTTCAAGCGAGGTCGGCCCTTATCAATGTTGTGAACCCACTCCAGACTTTGGGGTTAGGGAAAGGCGGTAGGGTACCTCTCCATCCCTTTTCACGGCCTCAAACGGCCTGATTTCCCTTGGGGGTATCTCTCCCCCCCGGTCAAACCCCTACGCCGCACACCGCAACTGGGATAACCACCCGCACCTGAAACAAGGCCCGGTGATTCCCTCCTCCAGAATATCTATATGGTGAAACACCCAAGGATATCTGGTCATGAAAGATTCCACAGTCGATGTCTCTCTACCAAGACTCTCTTACACGCTCGAAAGCGAAGGAGCCAACACCATCGACTAAAGGAAAAGATCTCACGTCTTTTTCCTTACCAACACAGAGTTACACCCGAAGCCCTGCATCACCCTGGTAACACCTCAAACAAGGAGCAGGGAGAAAATCCTTTCACACGCAGAGCCTAACAATTCTACTGCAAGAAGTAGAAGAGTCGCAAGGGGTACCTCTCACCATCCCATGCTCTGTAGGATCTTAGACATCCAAAGCTGGCGTCTGTCCGTGGTCTCAACCGTCAGCTCCCGGAGCCTGACGTGGACCACCTAGTGGTGATGGGAAGACCTCATAAAGCCATCCCCCACCTCCAAATCCTCCCACTCCTCTGCTAGCACCACCTCTCTGGGCACTACTCCAATCACGACACTGCCTTTGTCGTGGTGATGTGCCTGCTGCCTGCCCGAAGCTCTCAGAAACTTGGGTCGGGCAGTCTCATGCCAAGTGACCTCGCCCATCACAAGCATAGCACCGACTCTCTCTGGGCTACACTGGTGCCCTCCGGCGCTACTGTGGTGTACGACCACGCCCCTGAATCCAGTTTTCAGAAAGCCACCTGCGTAGAGGTCCTGCTTGCCAACGCCCACTCGTTGCAGCGGACGTCTCAACTCCAACGTTTCTGCTACCACCTCCAACTCCAGAACATGACAGGAAGCCCTCTGTCACGGGTGCCTACTCTAGCACCCTGTAATATGTGTAAATGCCCAAGGTTACTATGAAATCACGAATCTCTTGGCGGATACCCTGCTCAAACTTCTGCGCTCGGAGGTTGTTGTCATGGACCAAGTCCGGGTAAAAGCATGCACGGTCTGCAAAACTAGCTGCGTACTCGGCCACCGTCATCCCTCCCTGCTGAAACTGAAGAGCTCCTGAATCCGAACGGAGCGTAAGCAGGAGGGAAAAAACTCCTCACAAAACAAAAACTGAAATTCGTCCAAAGAAAGCAACGACTCGTCAAAAAACCGAGTCACCAGACTCCACCAACGCCATGCTGCTCAACGAAAAAGGGTGGCTGCCAAAGCCACTCTCTGATCTGTCGGTGTCTGCACAAGCCTAAAAAGGATACCCACTGTCTTGAGCCAAGCCTCTACAGCCTAAGGGTCTGGCTCACCACTGAACCTCAGCGGTCTCTGCCATTGGAACTCACAGAGCGCGCTCAACCTGCACTCAAACTCAGCCTGCTCTTCTGAAACTGCCTGCTGCTCAACAGGTGGGGGTACTGCTACCAGCCCACCCGGAGAAAGGGGCTCGCATGATGGGTCCTGGACTGTGGCCTCATAGCTCATAGGGTCGTTGTCATGAACCAAAGCTGGTATCCTGGCTGGCTGTCCTCACGGAGACATCCTGAATATTATCAAGGAGTTTCGCGGTTAGATGAGCATATATGTATATACCAAGAGCAACGATGGGGAGCTGACTCAAGAAGGATAGTCAAAGACTCAGTCCTATGTGATGCACAAACAAATTTTCCCTGCAACAAGTGTCTCAGCATGTCGAGTCGATAAGCGGGTTATCAAGGTCCTGGTGAATGGATACATCGGCCGTCGCACCATCACTGGACTCCCTGGCCTCAGAGCCGCTCTCGAGACACGTTGACATTGTTGCCCTAAATTTCAACCAATTCCTCTTTTAGGGACGTCTGCACAACGTCCCAAGGAACGAACCACCTCTGATACCACTTTGTCACGACCCGACCCTACCCGGGCTCGAGCCGCAACTACCCCAAGCCCTCCTCCATAGGCCAGGGGCTGGCAACCAGCTCCAAAGGCATAATAACTCGGGGAGGCCTTTTCCTAAGCACCTGTACACACACATGCAGCAAACTCAATGCAATAGTGCAGAGTAAAAGTAAAGAAAAGCAAAGAAAAGGAAAGGTAAACTGCTATAAATATAACCCACAAAGTGCATCGACCTCTATATAGTAAAATTAAAGAAAAGGGTAAAAACAAGCGCCCAACCAAAAAGTGACACAACCCGGTAATAGGTAAACGAAAAGAAACAGCTGACGGGTCTGCCACCTGGAACCCGCCCATGACCACCACACGTGGTCCAAGCTCCCAAGCTCCTACGCTCCACTGAAGTCACGCTCCACCTGTCCGTCGTCTTCAAGGGAACACCAAGGGCGGGCAATGCCCAAATAGGGGTGAGTATAAAAAATACTCAGTAGGATACCCCTAAGGCTCGAGGGAGCAACAAAGGAGGTACCGAAGGGTGGGCGGTAGAGCGAACAGAAATGTAGAGAAGTACAACCGAGAGTGTAGTAAAGAGTCCAGCTCAACCCAACAAGAGAAAGAAGATAGACTCGTCCAGGCACAAGGAGCTGGAAATGGTGAGAAGATGAACTTCCCATCGAGTCTTCACTACCTATAGCAGAAGAGTAGACTCGTCCAACCACGAGAAGCTAGATATGGAAAGCACGTGGCATACCCCACGCATCTTCGCCTCACCTAGAAAGAGAGTAACCAAACCCAAGAAGTGGGTATCGGAAACAGGGTATATACATATCTGTATGCTCTTCCAAGAAGCCCGTACAACCTCGTAAGGGGATCTCCATCCCGTAGCTCAGCCTAAGAAAAGTGAGACGCCAATAGTCTCAGAGGTAACACCATCAATGCCGAGCATCCCGCATGTCTTCCCCGAACCGCAAGCCAAGGGGATCAATCACCGAACCTTGACACTATCCACTTTGGGCGGCACTGACTCGCCCGCATGGTTTTAGATCACGTCACAAGAACGCGTATCGGTGGGGAAAGTTCCCCACGTGCATGAGAGTTCTAGGGAAAGTCAAACCACACCTCGTCACTTCCCTACAGTCGACAGGTCTCCTCAAAGTCAAGTCGTCTCAACAATGACCCGTATTACCCAGGGTCCCGCTCCGGTAATCATGGAGGAAAGCCACATACTAGCCTAGTCAGAAGGACTGAGTCTAGAATGTCAATGGGAGTCCCACTGCCCAGCCCTGCTGGAGGGTAATTCATAACCAAATATCGGGTGACCCACTGCCCAGCCATGCTAGAGGGTAAACCCTAATACATCGTCAGACGACCCACTGCCCAGCCCCGCTGGAGGGTAAACCATAATCAGATATCGGGTGATCCACTGCCCAGCCCTGCTGGATGGTAAACCCCAACCCATCATCAAGCGACCCACTACCCAGCCCCGCTGAAGGGTAAACCATAACCAGATATCGGGTGACCCACTGCCCAGCCCCGCTGGAGGGTAGACCCTAACACATCATCAGGCAACCCATTGCTCCGCCCCACTGGAGGGTAGACCTGAAATAAGTCGACAGGCGACCCACTGCCCAGCCGTGCTGGAGGGTAGACTTGGAACTAGATGACGGGCGACCCACTACCCAGCCCCACTGGAGGGTAGACCATAAGAGGTCCTCGGGTGACCCACTACCCAGTCTCTGCTGGAGGGTTGACCCTAAGAGCGTCGGGTGACCCACTGCCCAGTCTCGGCTGGAGGGTAGACCCTAGAAGCCGATGAGTAACCCACTGCCCAGCCCTGCTGGATGGTAAACTCAGAACTGCTCTGGCCATATCCACTGAAGGGTACAACACTAGCCAACCAAACACGGAGTGGGTATCGCGCAACCACCCAACTCCAGTAAAACTCTACCAAAAGAGGTGCAACGTCTGCTCCAACACTGGGTGTCACCAGCACCACTTCCGGCCAATCCACCACGAGAAAAACCAGGGGGAGACCACTCAACCCAGCTGGTCAAACAAACGAGCACAAGGCCAGGGGGAATAAACTCCACCCTACTAGCCAAACAAACGAGCACAAAGGGATCCTCCATGCAGCGAGAGGTCCAAGTACGCAAAGCAGATCACGGCACGCACGTGGGGCCCACACGACGTGTGGCCCCAACTCAACCCCAACTGAGCGCACAAACATCCTCAGGTTCAAACAACCACACGTACCTCCAAGCGCTCTCGTATACTCCTGGAGTATACCTCATTCCAGCCCAAAGGCCATCGTGCACACGACACCCAGTGTCAACGCGAAGGTGTGACGTAACAACTCCACCTCAAAGGCCCAGGCACGGCCAACCACATCTCGTGGACCAATTATATCACTCTCCCAAGAGTGCGCGATCACACGCCAAAGGTCCGCTACAAACAAGGTAGGGCGAACCACCACTAGAGCACCTCCCATGCTTCCACATTTAACAAGATCATGCAAGAGGCTCCGTACAACCAAACAGATCACACCGTTGCAATCCTTGCGCAAAAACACGCGAGTTAGACTACTCACTCGCCCGAAATGGTCAACAGGTGAAAAAGGTAATATTCACCGTGACCAAACCTGTGTAGGGCCCACCCCATTATCCCGAAACTGAACCAACAGATCACGCCACTGCGATCCCCTAGAAAAAACACATGGGATTGAGTAATCAATCGCCCAGAATGAACACCCGGTGAAAAAGGTATTATTCACCGTAGCCAGGTCGGGTGGGTCCCACAACACATCCCCAAAAAAGGTCGGGCAGACTGCGCTATCGCAATGCTCTCGGAAAAGCACGTCAAATCGACTACTTACTTGCGTGGAACGGGGACCCGGAGAAAAAGATGTGTTCCGGCACACCGCACACGAGCAGTGCCTCATGGGACCCGCAGCCCAGTCCCGAAACTCCACGAACGGATCGCACTGTTGTGATCCTCTCGAAAATGCACACAAGATGGGCTACCCACTTGTCCAAAATGGTCGCCCGGTGATAAAGATGGAAAATCATCGTCGACACCCAAATAGCCCTCGTGGGCCCCGCACCATCATGCCGAAATTTGAGCGGGTGGATTTCACCATTGCAATCCCCTCAGAAAAACACCCAACATCGACTACTCGCACGCCCCGAACGGACGTCCGAGGAAAAAGTCACTAAAAGCTACACGCAGCTCAAAAGACGGGCTGTGGGGCCCATGCCTCAACTCTGGTTTCAACGCCCGGAACCACACTGGAAACCTCAGCCTCGACGCCAGGGTTCCAACGCCACTAACGACACTTAAATCGGACGTCGGACGCGTCCGCGCCGTCCAATACAAGAATCTCGGGAAAAACACCCTTCCACTTAAAGAAACATCACGCCTCCACGACCCCTCGTTTCGGGAATTAAAAATTACCAAAAGCATCTAAAAAAGACCGTCTCTGCGTAAGGTCCGCGCCGCAGCAGACGGCATGCAAAAAAGACACCCGTAGCCCGAAATACGGGCGTCCGAAGGCTGAGGGGCAAAGCCCCTTAGGCCGGACCGGCCCGGTCCGGCCGGTCCGCCCTGCTTGGGCCGGCCCGCGCCGGCCGGCCCGGTCCCACCGAGCCGCGTGCCGACACTCCGCGGCCCACTCCCCTTCACACCCGTGCGCCCGCCGCGAGGGATTTGCCACCGACCGGCCACGAGGGCCGGTCGCTCATCCCACACAACGACCCGCAAAGTGCGGGTCGTTGTCGCGCCGCACGGGGCCGCCACCACGTGACCCCTCTCGCTCTCGTCGGCGCCCTGCCGGCGCCACCGGCTGCCGCCGCCGCTCCCAGCGCCACGCCGCCTTCCGAGGTCGCAGCCGCTGCGCCGCCTGCCCGGAGCCGAAGCCGCCGCCTTCTGAAGCTGCGGCCGCCCTGCGCCGCCGTCCGCCGCCTTCGGCACTCGCCGCAAACCGGCCTCACGGCCGGAAAATTCCAAGGACCACCGGGAACGATCCGGTGGTCAAAATTTGATCCGGATAACTTTCCGGAAACCTCGGGATGGGACCTACGCATCTACGGGCTTTGTTCGACGATCCGTTGGTGCGATTGAGCATAAATGAGGATTAAAACGGGGAAGGGGAGAAAAACTCAAATCCGCCTACCTCGTTGGGCTTCGCCCGGCGCTTCCTGCGCGATCCGACGCGCGCCATCGTCTTGCTGGAGCCACCTCGCCGGAGTCGCCTCGCCGGAGCTCACCGGATCTCGCTTCGCCAGAGTTGAAGGAGGGGGAGGAGGGTTAAGAGGAAGAAGAAGAAGGGGGGGGGGTGTGTTTAAGTACAAATCACTTAAACGCCCGCCCGACAGCCCCGAACCCGAACTCCCGACAGAGTCGGGATTTAGCCTCCCCTAGGCTAAGAACCACGCTCTGAGCGCAATGGAGGTCTCAGAATTTTATTCCGAGACCCCTTTCAAAAGTTATTAAACTTAGCGCCCGAGGCCGCCAAATTACGAAAACGCCCCTAGGGCCCTTTTTTTACAGACAACCCACGCCCGCAAAAATTATACCCCTCCTAGGGTAAAAGGCACGCTCCGAACTCAACGGTGCCCTCGGTTTTCCAATTCGAGCTACCATTTAAGAGATACCTGAGTTTCACCATTAAACAAATAAATTAATTAATTTATCCGTTTAACCTTCCAAAAGCGAGCGAGGGGTCCAAACATCCCGCGCCGACAAGTTTTATGTCGTTCCTAGGGTAAACACCCCATTCCGGACCCATATGTACTCTCGGATCCCTGATCCAGAACTCCGTTTAGGAGTTATCTCATTTATTTGGCGTTTCTAGTGTGAACGCACTGAAAATTTAATTCCAGCCACTCCGGGGCTCGGAATCGCACGCCGTCTGAAGGTGCTGCCTTGGAATATCATCAAGAATATTCCAAAGCCTTTCTCAGAAAAACCCGTGTTCTTACAATCATGCATCCCAAGCTCAGTCTTATCAGGCATCTACCATAATTCTCATATCTATAGTAAACCAAAAAAGTTGCAAGAACAAATAAGAAATCCAGAGGATATTTAGGCCTTCAATACAAAGATTTATCCTTCTGTTGAAAAAGAGCTCTCAAAACTACAGAATAATACACTTGAACTTCTCAAATAAATGGAAAACTCAGGCACTAGAAAATTTCCTTTATCACACAACCAGTTCTTATTCCATATTGATTGAATTGATTCATTATTTATAGATTCCATGTATAGAAAACCTAAAGCATCAAGGTATAGCTAGATATTAGTGGAAATTAATTATCTAAGAATTTATTATTGGTTTCAAAAACCTAGAGAATAACCATTCAAAATTAAAATTAATTTTTAAATTTTTATAATCAGGCATAAACATGAATCAAATTTTCTATCAATTCCATTAATCATACAGAGTATCAATTTCAATTAAATAAGCACATTTCATCTATTTTATTGTCATAAAATTAAGTTAACCACCCGATTAAAAACACACTTCTTATTTAATTTCTCAAGAAAATTAAATATAAATTAATTCCAAATCTTCATTATTTATAAATTTCAACATGTTACTCCAAGAATAAAAATATACTTACAAATAACACCCCATAGATATCACATTATATAGAAAAAAAGAGGCAAACTATTATGGTGGTAAAATGAAACTACATCATCAATATATTATCACAATTCCATTACTTATTCTGATTTAATAATTGATAGTTCAATTTCATTTCCTTCCAATGGGATAAAGCCTGCTTGATTTTTTATTTCACAAAAATAAATACAGACACAATGAATCCCCTACCTCAAAAGTCATCAACATTATTCACATGAGAACAGACAACATAGTAGATCTATAATCGCCTCTCCTACAATAACTATATACATTCAAGGATTCCACATCACATACACTCCAAAAAAACAATGAAATACCTAATATAATTATGGGAGATCATATTCCATCATATGGAAAGAATAACGGGAGAAAATCGAGACCAAATGAAGGAGATACCATAAGAAATGGATGAGAAATCAGCTTGGATCACCAGGGGAGGGAGTTTGTGGTCATATGGAATGATAGAGGGAGGCCCAAGAGGCTATAAAAAAAGATAATAACCCAAGAAACTACACCCTTTAAAGATATACGGACCTAGGGATTTACATGAATTGTAATCCCATTTTACATCTAGTAACCCATAGGGTTAGGTTTATGCTAAAAATGGGTCCCCTTTCATTGTTTAACCTTAAGAATTTTCTCATGGTTAACTGGATTCACACATGTCATCGTCCTCCCTTTCATGTCATGTAACTTTATACGATTTGAATTCTTCATTCTTCTACCATTTTGATGCCAAACCCCTAGAGACCAATTCCAAGCGTCATATAAGAACTGAGAGACTATGAAACATATAGAGTGTCAGTCTGGTCATATTTGGGCCCTTATAGGGTTGGACCAATTTTTTTTGGTGATCCCTCATCTCTTCTCTTATCTAAAAATAAATCACCTCCAATCACAAGATTCCTCTAGTATAAGGCACAAAAATAAATCATTTTATAAAATTATACCATACAAAACTAAGGTAGAACCTCTACACACCCAAACACACACACACACACACTCACACACACACACACACACATATATATATATATTTGTATGTGTGTTTAATTGATTTACATCCTTTACAACTTCAACTATATTTCGTCCAACTTCAATATTTTGGATTGAATAAATCTATAAATATCATCCAATACCCACTATAAAATATAATATTGTAGTGTCAAAAATTTCATTCATCATATATTTGTAGCTAATCCATATCATTATCAAATGGGTTAATTAATATCTCCCTTGGAATTAGTTTAATATACACCCTTTATGATCTTCCTAATTTTACATATCGCCCATATTTTCAATGAAAGATAAATAATTGTTCCATTTTCTCTAATGCCCTTAAATATTTATTGGATATTTAAATTTCTCCTCATATTTTAAATTATTATTTGTATTATTTATATATACACATTTCCAAAAAAAGTTGGTTTATTTTTTTTTCTAAATCCATAATCCTTTAAATAAACTTTTTAAGATAGAATATGTTCAGTAATGTCTATATCAATATCATAAGAGAGACATTGAGTAAAATTATTAGTTATCATAAGATATGTCAATAAATTCCCTCATTATACCAAGATGCTGATTCATTTAAGAAAAAATATTATTATATTACACCTACAATGTTGTCTTTGTAACTCACTTGGTTCAATAAATTCATTACAACCCTTACAGTTCATTTTATGAACACATCTAATGATCCAATATCACAAAAAAATGATAGAAAATATATTTTTATGTACTTTAGAGTGTATACAATACCATTTTTGGTATTAATTTTCACACTGGTAAAAATCAACAACATATCTCCATTTTTTCATTTTTCATCTTGGATCATACTGAATTCTTTATAAAAAAATAAGGATTAAATATCCTTTTTAACTTCAAAAAAAAATTTCCCTTGATTTCAGAACTGTGTGTTTGAAATATTTTTATATTTTTTGGACATAAAATTTTGTGTAGATATTTTTGTTTAGAAAAATGTAGTAAAATAAATTTTTAAACAATAGATAAAAATTTTAAAATATGGATATTTTTACTCAATATACATTCTTATTGGGACCTCAATAAATTACCATCACATTGTGGATTGATTCCACAGAACACATTACATATAAACCCTTATTTCAAAATATGTTTAAAATAATGTCATAGATTACATTGAATTGGACTTTCATTAATATATTTCATTTAAATTAACATTTTATTATTAATTTCATCAAGACAGCGTAAACCTTTCATGCATATTTTGGTTTGAAAACAAATTTAGCTTAAAATAACTCAATCCTAAAATAATTAAATAAATTTATAGTGAAATTTATTATCATGATTCTAGATTAATTTTATTTTATTTTTAGCACACTTACCCCTGGTACTATCTCCCACTTATTCATTCACCTCTTCAAACAAGTTATGATCATTTAAAGATTAATGTTATAAGGATACCTTCAATATTCCTCATGTTATAGATGATGGGTTCAATGTGAGGACCAACACATTCATTTTACCTTTCAAATTAGAGTGAATCATCATATTTTTAAATTGTTTTAATGGATTCTAATTCATATTATTGTTCTCTACGATTGTTATCATTTAAATGATCAAGGTCAAAATATTCTCCTATTTTGGATTTTTTTGACCAAGGATTTCTACTCCATAACATGATAACATTTATTTTGTCCAAGACAAATTTATATATTTTTTATTTAATAATAAAGATCTCATAACTTTCATTGAGAAATCCCATTTACATGACCTTATATAGTATTAATATCAGGCTATATCTTTCTATCCTCAATCGAAACCCTTAATTTTCTTAAAAAAAATATTGTTATCTAGTTTAACATTTTAAACAAATTACTTTTAGTATGGGATGGTAGTTTATTTTGTTCTTAAAATCTATTTCATAATCGATATGATTTATTATCATGTGTATAATAATTTCTAGTTGAGGTATGGTTATTATTGTAAGAGTGATTAAAATGATAAGCATAAATAAGATGTTGTGGATGACATCTTAAATTTACCATTTTTATATCATCACAATAGGAACAATATTCCATATACTCAAACAAAAAAACATTATATGTGGCCCAGCATCGCAAAGAAATAAAATATTTTTACATACCATATTGTATGGATCATTCAGTTTTCATTACCTCTTTTATGGATCCTTTTAAATATGTTTTTAACACCATTGGGGTTTTCTATTTTCTTAATAATTTTCATATATTTATTCTTATTATGAATGAGATAATGTTCATCTTTTACAATACCAAATTCTTTTATATTTCATCCCCTTTGGGGAATCAAAATCAGTTAATTGTTTTACTTAGACATTGTGTTCTTCACATTCAGTACACCATTAACTATGGAAGAATGAAAAAACAGTAAATTTAGTGAATTTTTAAATTCAGAATTACCTATAGAACTAGATTTATCTGCCTCTTTATTGACTAATTATAGATCATAACCCAATTTTTAAATCTTCTTTTCCCTTAATTATGGTTATGAATTATGTTATTTCATTTCAATATTCCCACTATTGATCGCATCTTCAAATTCCTGAGAGGGATCTTATCCATCATGTCATTTTTATTTTTATTTTTTAAATTAATTTTAGAAATATAATCATTAAGGTTAACATTCAATTATTATATAATTTGATTCTCCTCATCCAGTTGTAATAGGTGTGTAGAAATATATATTTTCTATAGATTTCAAATTTCAAACCTATTTTGATTTTTATTTATTCCCATTGATATAAAAACTTATTTTTTAAACCATTTGTGGAAATATTAAATTTATCTTAAGTTTAGAAATCATTATTTTTCCATAGTCTAGTATAGACATTAACAATTATTTTATTTAATCATCTTAATTTTTTCAATGTTAATTATCATTTCATTAATCTATATACCTTGATATTTTTCCTCCTCTATCAAATTCATATTATATTTTCTAAGTTACTGATCTAACCTCTATGATAGGTGAAAAAATGAAAATTTTGCCTCTTTGGAATTTACTATTCTTCAATGGTTTCCTTATCACATTGCATATAACCTTCTGTGTTCCTTCCAATATTATTATTATAAATAGATACACAATCTGAATCATTTAGACAATATTTTTTTAAGTTGTTGGGTTCTTCTTATCTAACCACACTCTTTCTAAATAAGCTTCAATATATATTTATTCCACCACCCTAATGCTTCTTTATTGATGTTATAAGTTTTTCCATGGAAAAAAATATAATAGAAAACTGAAACATAATCTTCATCAATAATAGGACCAAATTTAGATAAAATAAATAAAATAATATATAACTTGATCATATACTAATTTTTTGTCCTAAAGGGACATAGATTCCTTGATTGGGTAGGTGAATCAGGGTATGGAATCTTTTCTAAGTTCATCCCACCCTGTAGATCTTGAACTATTAATTACAAGGGTCAATTATTTTTATATTTAGTGTTTGTGTTGATCCAATTACTTTAAGGAACCATAACAAAAAATATTTTTTTAATTATAATTTAAAAAATTATCCAATAATAATTCATAATAAGAAAAGATAAGAAATAAATAACACATAAAGAATTTTTTATAGTTCACCAGAATGATCTAGTCAATGAACCATACAACCAATAGTGTGTTGGACCACCAAAATCATAAATCTCACAAATTGTCAGTTTTCGTTAAGTTCACTCCTTTCTAAGATCAATTCATTTATAATCATTTTGGGTGGTTAAAATATATCTATAGGATCTCTTCCCCACATTTTCCTTGCACGATCAATACTTTATAATGAGAATAAATTATCACTAATACCAAATAAAATATCACCTCTTATTGGGTAGGTTGCATTAAATATGAATTGCCCCTCTTTAAACTCCACTTTTTCTTTCACATGATGTTCATAAATATATCCTCAAGTAAATTCTTTCAATGAGTGGACATGAAAAATAATTATAATTTAATAATATCTTCATGATATACCAATTCCTTTTTTCCTTCCAAAATAATTGTGTAATTTATACCTCTTTTAACTATAATAATAGAAATTGTATCACTTTTTCAAATGCTTAACCTTCTCCTTCCACTATCAAGACTATTATTTTATTTTATTCCTCACAAACATATAAGAAATCATCCACTTTTGGGATTATACAAGAAGATTGTTTCAATAAAATTAATGATGGAACTCCTCTTACTCATCTCAATGAAGATATTTCAATGTGACTCCCTCTATCCTATTATGGGTAAATCAAATGGTTCATATTCATTACGTTCCATTTTTTATCTTCCTCTTATATTATTATTATAAGAATTTATATAATACCATATAAATATACAAAATTTAATGATGTGGATCTTCATTTAATTTCATAGCTCTCATTTTTTAATGTTTCTATGATAGAGTGTTTTATTATTTTTAAAATAGGAATCCAAAAAAACCAATAATTGTATAACCTTCATAATTTTATATTCAAATATTTACATGTCTACAAATATAAAACCCCTTTCACATCAAATTTTTTCTCTTTTGATTTATAAAGCTCCCAGAGTCAACAGAATTAAGAAAGAATCCCTGAGTTTCAGACTTCATTGGAAGTTGATTCTTATTATTTTATTACGCTTCTTCTTTTTTTTATGATTTGTCAAATAACTATTATTTATTCATCCTGGATACCTGAATTATCAAAATTTGATCTCATTTGATTTCTAAAAAATCGATTTTAGATCACTCTAACCCTATATAACCAACATGACAATACCATGATATTTTTTAGACTCCTACAAGCCTTAGAGATCCTTCATATCCCCATGCCATGTTAAATTATGTGGTGATTTTACATGATAATTACCAGTTTCACGAAATATCTTATAATGTGATGATGATGTCATGTGAGGTTCCTTGTTTGAGTTCTAGTTTTGATAAAGTTCATGTATCTGGGTGCTCTTGAGAGAGTAATTATTGATGATCGAGGTGCCAAAATTTATTTTAGTTGGATATATATTCCCAAGAGTTTAAATGATATATGAATAGTTCCAAGATACTCCAAAATCCAACAACAATTTTCCACTAATATGTGAATGACATAATATTAATATGCATTCCTTAATTGTATTATCAATTTAAACTGGTGTCAATTATTACATACTATCTCCCATGCTTCCCCACACATGAGAAGATTAGAATATCATCACCGATATATATCCACCCACACTATACTTCTTGGATTAACACACACATGTTCCACAATTCATGGACACTCACATGAACCCAACCATGTATTCCACAAACTTAGCAACCTGGTGCCATTAATCATGGCCACTAACATTTCCATAGGCTTCTCAAGTGATGAACATGAGAGGACTATCCCATTTTTGGGAAATTCATCATATTAATACTTATCCAACAAATTGAACTTATCTAGTATAAAATTCCTCCAATACAACGAATAAATATAATTCATTCTGCACAATTACTCTAGACCCAACTAATGCAACAACACACACACACACACACATCTATGCATGTATTTTACTTAGTAAATAAAATTAATAAAAATTCCTCCAAATTGAATATTATATTACAATGAATATAAAAGTTTCCTCTTTTCATCACCACTAAATATATTCATATAATTTCAAAAAAATATATGAATCACGTTTTATCAAAAAACCATCTCCAATCTCATAGGGGTTCAAAATTTTGATTTTATATATTCTAATTATTTTATTTCATATATGTTTTACAATAATATGAAATCATAACATGATATTTTCAAGAATATGTAATCAGTTAAAAAAAATTATGGAAATCTTATTTTAATGAAAATATATTGGTCTATTTTTATTACAATACATGTCATTTTTCTAGTTGAAATACAAATTTTATACATATGGTTCAATATGAAATTTTTTTGGGGTATATTATATCTGAATGTATAAAATTATAATTTATTATCAAATAAAATGGACAAGAATCCTTAAATTTTGCACCGAATTTCATATTTTTAGTAGTGAAACATCATTTCCTAAGACTTTTATGGATCAATCTCTAATCGATCAACTTATTGAAATTCTTAAAAGTGAGGAGGATTAAATAGAATATATTATAGATAAGTACATTATAGGGATAAAATGTATATCAATTTTGTAATATTTTATAGATATATTTTCTACGTAAATTCTTAGATATCTCTTTGAACATGATGTTGGATTATCCATTGACTTCATCCCTAATGGAAGACCAGTTTTTAAACCTCCCTATAAAATTATACCATTCGAATTGATGGATTTTATGAACAAACTAAAGGAGTTAAATAATAAGGGATTTATATATCAAAATGTATCAGCATAGAAATAACACATCCTTTATAGTGAATAATTATTGGTTTATGAGTTTATCGATTGGTTATAGGGAAATAAATACCGTTATTATTACAAATAAGAATCATTTACAACACATTAATTTATTGTTCAACCCACTTAAAAAATATAAATAATTTTAAAATATTTATCTTCTATTTGGTTATAATCAATTAAATGAAATTAAATATAGTATTCCAACGATATATTGTTATAAAATGTATCAGAATTATGAGTTCACAAAAAATCTTTTTAAACCAACGAATACACCCTTAGTGTTTATAAATTGAATGAATATGGTATTAAGTGATTATATTTCCAATTTTATGCAATTTTTTGGGGGATATATTGATAAATAATATGAGATATGAGAATAATTAAGATATGCTGTATAATATCACTAATTCACTCTAGGAAATGGTGTTATATGAAAAATTTAGCAATTGTGAATTTTGGCTTCAAAAAAATTCTATTAAGGAGGATATCTTCTATATTGATGTAATATATCATTACCCTTAAAAGACCAATATGGTTCCAGAATGGAAAATAGAAATGAATGTAACTATGATACATGGTTTCCATGGATAATTTGGTTAATATAAATGAATTACTGAAATTATACTTGAATAGAAAACTTTTTATCCAAGTTGAAATGTAAAGGGGTGAAATTCCTATGGTCAAGGAAATATAATTGATGTTTTATTGAATTTATGAATATATTAATCAATGAACTAGTGTAAAATTTATAGATAAGTATGGAAATAATATTTATATATATATATTATTTGATTAAAGGATTGGGGGAGTTATAATACAAAATGAGAAAATCGTTTCTTATGCTCCATGAACATTAATGACCATTGAAAATTTATCCATGACCTGATCTAGAGTTTGAGGAAGTAATATTTTCGTAGATTATATGGAAAAAGCATACCAATGGTGAAATATGTGACATGTATATGAGTCATAAGATTTTTAAGTACATATTAACATAGAAATATCTCAACATTAGATAGAGGAGTTGTTTATAACTACTTAATAACTATGGTTGTGTGATGCATTACCACTTGGATGAGAAAAGGCATGGTTATTTCCTTGAGTGGGAAAGATCATGGGTTATTATGCATGATTATGATATTGAAGGATCCATTATTCCAACATTTAGTAATATTGTAAAGGGAAATTATCAAGTAAGTTGAAACAAAAATCCTTTTCTAATTAATCTATCAATCATATTTACTACTGAATATAATGATCCATTAAGAATATTATATTGGTCAAAAATTAATATTTAATCTATAGAAAATGAGAAATTTTTATAATTTATCTATAAAAATAGTGTTTTAATATTTAGAATGAGTATTTTAATAATATTGATATTTTTGGTGTAGAAGATATTTCAAGATAAATCTCATTGGTCAAATTTACCTATAAACCATGGTTGTACGAATATGTATAAGGATTTATGAGAAAATTTCTTATGGGAAAACATTAAGAGTTATATTTATTAATATGTTACATGATTAGTTATATAAAAACCCGATAATACTAATAGAAAACAAATAATGGGTGTCATGAAACCTTCCCCAATACCAATATTTATGTAAGACAATATCCAAAGGGAATTTATTACAAGACATCCCATGTAATCCATGAATAATGATGCAATTTGGTTTACCAAGGATCCTCATATAATGCTTACATGTTTCCTAGAAATAAGTGATGTTCTACCCCTAAATATACTTGTATAAATATGAATTAATTATGTTTTGAATCCTCACAGTGAAGGATTCTTAATTATATCTAAAAATTATACTTATTATAAATAAAACATCTAGAAATTTATTCATAATTACTCAAACATTGACATAAATTTGAGAACCACGTACCATCCCTAAACCAATGGGAGATATAAAAGGAACATCTGAACATCATGTGATATATAATTGTCATGGTCACTAAATTTCCAATAAACATAGGATCAATTCCTACCTCTAGTGAAATTTTTATAAAATAATAGATTTTAATCTAACATAAAAATTTTATAATTGAAATATTTTTATAAGAAATTATGCCTTATTATAACCCATTGGGATGAACATGGGTTAAAAAACTATTATTTTAATAATTAGATGAAGATGTTCTATTGAAAGGATGAACTATCTAAAAACATATCACGCCATTTTCATGAAAGAAAAAAGGGATTCTAATAATCAGAGTAAGGTCTTGGATTTTAATGTAGTGTTCCATGAATTCCCAAAGGTATCACAATGGATGGGAGTTATTTATATTAAAAAGAAGGGGTTTGTAGGTTGTGGGTATATTGTGGCATCAGATATTTTATAGGGAATTGTCCCTTTTTTCTTATCATTTAGATATGACACTAAACCACTTTAATCTTCCGAATTTATTCTATGTATAACAATATATGATGAAAATTCTATAACTAGTTCATGAAATCACCACTGATGAAATAAATATAGATCGTGTAATGCCCTGACCCCAGTTACCAAGAATCAGTGCATTATTGCATAACATTGGCATGATCACAAAAGATCAAGTCTTGAAAGACCGATTAGTTTAGTAGCCTTGGAAACACTAGATATATTCATAAATATTACATTACATCATAAAGTGAAAAACTACAATAACATAGTCTCCATAGTCCACACCCATATCCCCTTTGGACTATCCCTGCAGGTCAGTCATAAAATATTTCTTTACATCCTGAGAAAAATAAAACATTAAAAGGGGTGAGCTTAGATTCTCAGTAAGGATAACAAAATAGCAGAAGCTTTAATAAATAAACATAAACATTTGAGGCAATTTATAACTGAAACAAAAGCCTTTTAAACTTGAAATTCAACATAATATGGAAAAAGTAAAATGAGATAATGCCATTTACTTATTCACATGGATATTCTACTAGTCTAATAATCACATGAAATATCAATAACCACTTTCATGATGATGGAATGCATAATTCCAGACAATCATAACCATGTAGCCAAGGCCTCGTGCCAAGACCTCAAATAATATTTTGTGAAGGCCTCGTGCCAAGACACTATATTGTATCATGAGACCTACCGATGCATCGAGAAGCTATAGAGGGCTCCACCTGTCACTTATTAAGTCCAATGCATTCCTCAAATGAACTGTTTTAAACATATCATAATCCATAACATAATCGTATCAAATAAAACTGGCTTAAAGAAAACATAATATTTCCACATTTCATTCACAAGATATCAATACAACACATTAATATAATAAAAACATTATCAAAACCATTATCAATACCAAAATAAAATAAAAGTAAAACATGGTATTTATTTTTCATTTTAAAAAAAAGCTATGACTTGTAGAGGAAGACAAAACTCAAATAATGGTCAGAACAGTGGAGGAGTCATTGTCGCCACATACGTACAACAAAAAAATTCCATTTGTCATTTAGTAAAAATGCTTCGTATAAAAATATTCCTTTTGAATAAAAGTAAAAGTCAAAGGGGTTTATACACTGTATAAAAGAAAGTTGTGTATAAAACGAAATATGCCTCAATGAAAAAAGATTGAGGCGAAGTCCTTAAAAATATATTTTTTAAATAAAATAGATCTATTATGTGTATTCACTATAATTACACATAAAGAAAGTACCAAAACAAGATAGGACATAATAATATCATGAAATAATTTGAAAGTAGTTGATTAACCCAAAGAACAGAAATTGGGTTAAGAAGTTCCCTTACAAAGATCATTTTTTAAATAAAATAGATCTATTATGTGTATTCACTATAAGTACACATAATGAATGTAAAAATACAATATAAGACATAATAATATCATGACATAATTTGAAAGTAGGAGATTAACCAAAAGAACGGAAATTTGGTTAAGAAGTTCCCTTACCTCGTGTCCGTCTTAACTCGACCATTACTTAACCTCCTGAATAATAAACTAGAGTTAATTTATAATTGCTTAAGAACGGTTTTCAAGTTTATTATTCCATTTATATCACTTATTACCATGTTATGAACATTATGTAATTATTTATGTTAATAATAGTCATTTTGTCGATCTTTGGTACTTGACTCAAAAATAATCTTCTTATAATTACAAGTTGCTCATGTGGTGAAATAGCCATTATATCCATAATTATATTCATGATTTAGATATAATATATATCATATATATCCAGTATATACATGAATTTATAATATTACATAACATTTAGAGGAAAGAAATGAAATGCACGGTTCATAGAGATGGTAAGTCGTACGTACGCATGAATGCTACTTTCATTTCTATTTCGTATTTAAATGAATGAAATTATAATTATATAAAGGTATACTATAATTATAGTATAATATAATGTATAATAACATTTACTTATCCTTTATACATCCCACATATGGCATTAACGATTCAAATCACTTTGAGGGGGCGGTAGTCCGCACTTCCTAAAATGAAATTAGCGCATTTACCCATAATGGAAATTATACAGGTATGCCATAAATGAAAATTACAGAATCATAAGGAAATTAAAAACATAATATATATCATATATAAAAATATTGTAATCATAATGGCCACCATGAAAGGTGTTAAAAGAATATTGAACAATCATCGTTTCGTGAGGTAATAATTCGCCACCCACAGAAACAGTATGTTCATTAACCATTAGACGAAGGTGTGTGTAAGTTTAAATAAAATCCATCTCATAAAAACATCCAAGTATACTGAGGATACTGGTGTTTTTAAAAAATAATGTAATAAAAAGAGTTTAGGTGGTTGGAGAAGCAAAATAAAACAATACAACATAAGAGAAGACATTACCATTAAAATCGGGTAACTCTTTTTGATTTGAGCCAAAGGCTTCCTTGGGAAGACTTCTACCCAAAGTGAGGCTTCTATGAGTAAGATATTGAATTTGGGAGAGTATTTGGGCAGATTTTGGCCGAGAAAAATGGCTTTGATGGTGTGAATAAGGTGGTAGAGGTGGGGGGCTTCTATAAGAGGAGAGGAGGGGCACTTTTGGAAAGATTGAAATGTTACTTTATTATGAAATGATTTTCTGATTATAAAGGTCCCACAATGATATATTTCGAGGATAAGGTGATAAGGGTTCTAAATATGCTCATACAATTGGTTTTTGACAAGTGTAAGCCTTAGATTTTACATTATCTTTTCATTTTATTTAAATCGTTAATTAATGATGTAATCGCTGCATCATCATGGTTTCATAAATAATTTAATTTATTTAATGTCTAAAAATTATAAAAAAACTATCATGATGTAGGAAATCATTTTATCTTTCAAAAATATATTTATAGTCTAAAATATGAATTCTATAACCCGTTATAAAAATTGTTTTATAAAACCACACTTGTTTGTGAAAATTTTATTTTTACTTTAAATAAATAGTTATTAATGTCATTTTCTTACCCAAGTGGCTCCATGGGGTCACCAAGTTGACCCATGGATTGTCTTGGTCGTACATTACTCATCCAATAAGGGTAGGAAAAGTTCAATGGTATTTCCATATTTTTATAATATCATTTTTACCTTAAATTTCACTAATTACCTTTAATCGCGATTAATTAAACTTAAAAGTTACTATTCCCCAAAAAATTATTTTAATCCCATTGAACCACATTTTACTTCATAATGAAAACCATTTACATCAGATTTTTGAAAATCAAATCACAAAAGTGGTAATGTTTCATTTAAACGAAAAATCAGTTTTTTAACTACCACTTAGTGGTTTCACTATTCATCAAAAATTGAAGTTTTTCAGAACAATTCCAAAATTTCACCCTAAGATATAATTGATATTTTGAATTCAAAAATTATGTATATTTTAAAAAATTACAAACATATAATTTTCATTAAATAATTTTATAATTAATTCCCACTGTCACAACAAATAGCGTGTTTTTAAGAAACAGTATATATCCAAATATTGACAATTGTTTATGTCCAATTTCAAAGTGAAATTAATTCTAATGAACAACATGGAATAAAATGGTAAAAATATATTATAATTATACTTTAAAACTACTCAATAGTATAACTTATCAATATAAATTAATTTGATTAAAAAAGTGGTTTTTAATTATTTTTCACTATTCATAAAAAATTGGAAGTTCTCAGAAAAATACCAAAAATTCCACTTAAGATACTTTCGATATTCTGAATCGAAAAATGAAGTCCATTTTGAAATATAAAATATATATAATTTCAAAAAGTGGGTATACTATTCATAATGGCTATTTTGATTGGTCGTGGTGTGTTATAATCTCGAACTTGCGTACAATGCAAGCTATTGCATTATTGAAAGAGAAGTGTATCGTGGAAGCTCGAGGTGTTACATTCTCCCCTCCTTCAATAAATTGTGTCCTTGCAATTTGAAATTTTTCATTGAAAATAAAAGGTTGAAAATATAAGATACCTTTGTGGAAAACCTACATCAAAAATAAGGTTAATAAAAATATAACATTAAAAGAAAGAAAGAGAAGTAAAATGGTCACCTGAGATAGCCCATACTAGGATTATATGAAAATATGGCTATGGAGGAAAAACATACCATCAAGGTCTGATGGAGAGTTGTAGAAAACAAGTTTAGGAGAAAGATAACTATAAGAAAATCACAAACTTGTGAATGGTTAAATGATCATTGATTCCCCAGTAGGAAAAGTCAACCAACAACATTTCTGTTTTAAGTTACCTTTCATAATGTTTAGGAATTTATTTAGTAGATTTACTATGAATGTAAGGAAATATACATACTTGTCATGAAGACTTTCATTCTTTAATAAAATTTCGCCACAAACCTGTCTTTCACTAAAATAGATAATAGAACTCAAAAATATTATATTTATTCTAATCGTACAAGGTTCAAAATATTAACACAGACCATTTAGATTTGGAAAACTATTTTGTAATAACCAAGGACTTCATGTAGGCTAGTGGTAGGTAATAAAGGCCTGTCTCACTATGGTTGTGGGTTCGATTCTTACAGCTTTTTCCGACGCGACAGGTTATCCCCCGACCTACAGGTTGTCCTTTTCCTAAAAATAGAGTATTATAATATTCCAAAAATAATGTTCACAAATGTTTTATCGTAAAAAAATACTATCCAAGGTTCGACTTAATCCATTTCAACCTTTATAGTTATCCAAAATACTTCTGACCAATGCACAGTCCAAATTTTATAAGGATGGTAAACATAATGAAGATCCTTTTTCCGTGTAACAACATGTAAACACCCTAATCATTTATTTTTTTAAAACACTGAAACATCCGGAATTACCATAAATCCTTATTGATTACATTCATGATCTCTTATTCCTTATATAATACTAGATATACTCCTTCTATCCAAAATTTTATACAAATCATTAATCAGTTTCAAGGATGTTAAGAATATCCAATATAATTTATCCAAATCAATCAAGTATTATTCCAAAATCACTATCTCGGTATCAGAACCATATTATGGTTTATCTTTCTCTCAACCATATATTTTCCAAAAATTTAACCTGCTGTGGAGTCACTTTTCTTCGTTCCACACAATCTCAAGTCCTTGATGAAATATTACTGCATTACAATCCTTATATACTCTATAATTATTATAAACAGTACAACATTGATACAACACTCAGATGACCAAACTCTTTAATAAAAACATAAGAACTCTAATCATTCCTCCTCATATGTGGTAGTATCATAACTTGGTTATTATCCAATAACATTATTTAGGGCATACTCTATTGATTTGGACATTGGTTTGCATAGTGTTCCCACTCCTTGCAGATAAAGCATTGTACATTTGAAACCTTTTTCTTACCCTTGCAGTCATGCACTTGGTGTCCTTTTTCTCCACACTTATAACAAAATCCCATTCCCTTCAGGCAAGTTCCAAGGTGTTTCTTCCCACAGTTATCACATATTGAAAAATTCTTCTTTTCCCTCATCCCTTTATCCATCATTCCCTCTTCAATCCTTTTATTCTCTTTCTTCCCTTAAAAGCCATAAGACTCAAAGAATTATTTACGTATCTTATTAACACATGATACTATTTCTTCATATGTTGAGAACACATGGGAGTCTATTTCCCTTCTAAATGTTGGCTTAATACCATGAAAGATATGATCCTTCTTACTCTTTGGATCATACGTATTGATGGTGTTCACATTACTTCTACTGGGCACCATTTCTATACAATGGCATAAACTAGGTTTGTTTATGAATTGCAATGAATAATTCCAAACTTGTAAAATACTTAAAGTAAATTGAACGGTTTATGGATATAATCCATAATCATAAAAAATGTTTTCTTTGAGGAAGTATATACTCATAATCCCTTAATAATGGTTTGAAAAAATGATAATTATCCTAAGAATATCCACCGGGAGTGTCGTAACCAAGAGTGTAGCAAGGACCATTGTCATGCACCAGTTCCCGTTCGAGTTTAGCTCAAAGTGGTGTTTTCGGGTTTTACCCTTAGGAACATCTGTGCCAGAGCCGCCTCTACTTGCTCGTATCCAGACAGGGATGTATTGCTCGGAAAACTCAAAAAATCTCTATAATACAAAAATTCTAGGAAGTTCTTCTATACTAATCCTCAAAGTCTATCATAGGGATATGTGCTCTAATCAGAGTTTATCTAAATCTATATTCCAAGGTTAGTGCTATCCTCCCTCTGATACCAATTGTAACGCCCCGACCCCACTTACCTAGATTCGGTGCACTATTGCGTAACATTGGCATGATCACAAAAGATCAAGTCTCGAAATACTAATTAGTTTAGTAGCCTTGGAAACACTAGATACATTCATAAATGTTATATCAAATCATAAAGTGAAAAACTAAAATTACATAGTCCCCATAGTCCACACCCATATCCTCTTCAGACTATCCATGCAGGTCAGTCATAAAATATTTCTTCACATCCTGAGAAAAATAAAACATTGAAAGAGGTGAGATCATATCCTCAGTAAAGATAACAATATAGCGGAACCATTCATAAATAAACAAAATCATTTGAGGCAATGTATAACTGAAACAAAAGCCTTTTAAACTTGAACTTCTACATAATATGGCAAAAGTAAAATGAGATAATTCCATTTACTTATTAACATGGATATTCTGCAGGTCGAATAATCACCTGAAATATCAATAACCACATTCATAATTATGGAATGCATAATTCCAGACTATCATAACCACGTAGCCAAGGCCTCGTGCCAAGACTACAAATAAGATTTTGCCAAGGCCTCGTGCCAAGACACTAGTTTGTCTCATGAGACCTGCCGATGCATCAAGGAGCTATAACAGGCTCCACCCGTAACTTATTAAGTCAAATTCATTCCTCATATGAACAGTTTTAAACATATCATTAAACATAACATAATCATATCACCTAAAACATGCATAAAGAAAACATAACATTTCCACATTTCATTCACGTGATATCAATACAACACATTAATATACTAAAAACATTATCAAAACCATTTTCAATACCAAAATAAAAGACAAGTAAACCATGGTATTTATTTTTCATTTAAAAAAATGTTATGGCATGTAGAGGAAGCCGAAAATCAAATAATAGTCACGGTGGCAGAGGAGTCACTGTTTCTGCATACATATGACAAAAAAATTCCTTTTTTCATTTAGTAAAAATGCTTCCTAAAAAAAGATTACTTTTGAATAAAAGTAAAAGTCCAAGGGGTTTATACACCGTATAAAAGAAAGTTGTGTATAAAACAAAATATTCCACAATGAAAGAAGATTGAGACGAAGTCCTTACAAAGATAATTTTTTAAATAAACTATATCTATTATGTTTATTCACTATAAGTACACATAAATAATGTACAATTACAAGATAGGACATTATAATATCATGAAATAATTTGAAAGTAGGAGATTAACCCAAAGAACGGAAATTGGGTTAAGAAGTTCCCTTACAAAGATCATTTTTTAAATAAAATAGATCTATTATGTGTATTCACTATAAGTACACATAAATAATGCACAAATACAATATAGGACATAATAATATCATGACATAATTTGAAAGTAGGAGATTAACCCAAAGAACAGAAATTTTGTTTAGAAGTTCCCTTACCTTGTGTCCGTCTTGACTTGGCTATTCTTTAACCTCCTGAATAATAAACTAGATTTAATTTATAATAGCTTAAGAACATTTTTCAAGTTTATTATTCCTTTTATATCACTTATTACCATGTTATTAACATTATGTAATTATTTATGTTAATAACGGTCATTTTGTCGATCTTTGGTACTTGAGTCAAAAATAAATTTCTTATAATTACAAGTTGTTCATGTGGTAAAATATCAATTATATCCAGAATTATATTCATGATTTATATATCATATATATCATATATATTCATTATATACCTGAATTTATAATATTACATAACATTTAGAGGTAAGAAATGAAATGCACCGTTCATGGAGACGGTAAGCTGTACGTACGCATGAACGCTACTTTCATTTCTATTTCGTATTTAATGGAATGAAATTATGATTATATAAAGGTGTACTATAATTCCAGTATAATATAATGTATAATACCATTTACTCCATCCTTTATACATAACACATATGGCATTAGCGATTCAAATCACATTGAGGGGTCGGTAGTCCGCACTTCCTAAAATGAAATTATCACGTTTACCCATAATGGAAATCATAAAGGTATTACATAAAAGAAAAATACAGAATCATAAGGAAAACAAAGAAATAATATATATCATATATAAAAATATTTTCATCATAATGGCTACCATGAGAGGTGTTAAAAGAAGATTGAACAATCGACGTTTCGTGAGGCAGTAATTCGCCACCCACGGAAACAGTATGTTCTTTAACCATTAGACGAAGGTGTGTGTAAGTGTAAATAAAATAAATCTAATAAAAACATCCAAGTATATTGAGGATACTGGTTTTGTAACAAAATAAAGTAATAAAAAGAGTTTAGGGGGTTGGAGAAACAAAATAAAACAAAACAACATAAGAGAAGACATTACCTTTAAAATCGGGTAACTCATTTTGATTTGAGCCAAATGCTTCCATGGGAAGACTTCTGACCAAAGTTAGGCTTCTATGAGTATGATAAGGACTTTAGGAGAGTATTTGGGCATAGTTTGGCCGAGCCAAATGGCTTTGATGGTGTGAATAATGTGGCAGAGGTGGGGGCCTTTTATAAGAGGATAGGAGGGGCACTTTTGGAAGGATTGAAATGTTACTTTATTATGAAAAGCTTTTAGGATTCTAAAGGTCCCAAAATGATATATTTCTAGAATAAGGTGATAAGGTTTCTAAATATTCTCATCCAATAGGTTTTCGACAAGTGTAAGCCTTAGTTTTTACATTATCTTTTCATTTTATTTAAATCACTAATTAATGAGGTAATCGCTGCATCATCATGGTGTCATAAATAAATTAATTTATTTAATGTCTAGAAATTATACAAAAAATATCATGATTTAGGAAATATTTTTATATTTCCAATTAATATTTATAGTATAAAATATTACTTTATAACCCCTTATAAAAATTGTTTTAGTAAAACAATACATGTTTGTGACAATTTTATTTTTACTTTAAATAAATAGTTATTAATGTCATTTTCTTACCCATGTGGCTCCATGGGTTCCCCAAGTTGACCCATGGATTTTATTGGTTGGCCACGACTCATCCAATAAGGGTAAGACAAGTGTAAAGGTATTTTCATATTTTTATAATATCATTTTTACCTTAAATTTCACTAATTTCCTTTAATCGCGATTAATTAAACTTAAAAGTTACTATTAACCAAAAAATTATTTCAATCCAATTGAACCAAATTTTACATCCTAATGAAAACCATGTATGTCATATTTTTGAAAATAAAATCACAGAAGTGGTAATGTTTCATTTAAATGAAAAATCAGTTTTTTTACTACCACTTAGTGGTTTCACTATTCATCAAAAATTGATGTTTTTAAGAACAATGCCAAAATTTCATCCTAAGCTATAATTGATATTTCAAATTATAAAATGATTTATATTTTAAAAAATTCCAAACATATATGTTGCATTAATTAATTTTATAATTAATTCCCGCTGTCACAACACATAGCGTGTTTTTAAGAAACAATATATATCAAAATATTGAAAATTGTTTATGTCCAATTTCAAAGTGAAATTAATTCTAATGAACACCATTGGATAAAATAGTAAAAATATATTCTAATTATACTTTAAAACCACTCAATATTATAATTTATCACTATAAATTATTTTTATTAAAAAAGTTGTTTTTAAGTATTTTTCAATATTCATAAAAAATTGGAAATTCTCAGAAAAATACCAAAAATTAAACTTTGGATAATTTCGATATTCTGAATCAAAAAATGAAGTCCATTTTGAAATATGAAATATATATAATTTCAAAAAGTGTGTATAACTATTCATAATGGCTATTTTGATTGGTCGTGGTGTGTTAGAATCTCGAACTTGCGTACAATGCAAGCTATTGCATTATTGAAAGACAAGCGTATTGTGGAAGCTCGGGGTGTTACAGATCGTAACATGTCCTATGATGTAGAGCATATCCAGGTTCTTCATACCATGTATATTATGTTATGAAATCGTATATATTGGTGGGTGAAGGTTCTTGGGAGGAATCACAAGTCGTAGGAAGTGATTTGTGATCCGGAGGATGAAATGATGAATAATGACTCATCTATGATTGTCTATTGATATTTTTAAAAACATTCTAGGGGATAAATATTTTAGCGGGGAGACTACATGACCCCTGATTGAAATAAACATTTCATTGCAATTTTCATCAAACAATATTATACCTTTTATTTCATCATAGTATTATGATACTAACTAGAGAGTTACATATAGTATAATAACTACATCTAGTGTTGAAAAACAAAATGGCAATATATGTAAATTCTATAATATTGACATGTGAAGGATCATATTTTTCTAAAAAATAAAATAACAAATTATATATTTATATTATAAATAAAAATATATTAAAGATAATATAAATGATAAAGAAATCTAGATAGTGATATGACTGATTTTAGAAATTTATTATGAATAATATAAACATTGGAAGGGCGGTGTGACTACTGGAATAGTAAAACAACAACATTATCATTCTAATAATAATGTGATCTTTGTATATACATGGGTCTTTTTAAATACATAATATCATTTATTAATATAATAATTTTCAATTTTAAAATATGTTAATTATTTAATTAATGATAATGTAATAAAATATATATTAACGTTATAATAATAAATATTTATTAAAATAGAATTTTAATATTTTGTTGTTAGATATATCATTTTAAAATAAAATTATAGTTTTTATATAATAACTGAATTCTTATTATTTATAAAATTCTTTTCATAAAATGGATTTGAAATTTAGAATTATAACATTATAATTAGTTAATTTTTTATTTTTTAGAATTTTATAAGATAGTTAAATTTTTGAATAAACTGTGAAATAAAATATATATTTATGGTAAGTATTGTGATTTAATTTTGATATACAAATAATTTAATAAATAAAATAACTCTTGCATGACCTCAAATAGAATGATTTATTAAAATAATTTATGTTATAATTATAAAATCAATTTTAATAACCTGAAATGAAATTTCTATCTTATAAAATTTATTTTAAGGTTTTAAATATAATTCATCAAGTTTAAAACTTGTTTTCATGGAATTTTTTTATATATAATGGGGTTTTAGTACCTTATTAATTAATTATCATAGTTTATGTTTCAATCAATAATTATCATGGGGTAAAATCCTAAAAAAACCAATGGCATTCAATTTTCAACAACCTATATTTCAAAATATAGTTACAAAATTATTTAAATAAATTAGCTATATTTCTATAAGTACCAATTCAACATCCAATTCTTATTGGTTCCAAAATAATTATTAACTTTTATCCTATTAATTTCTCTCTAAATTATCCTTCCAATAAACAGATAAGGTTATATGGATTTATTTCTCATGTATTAGAAAACTACCAAGGAAGGTAAGTATAGTGAATTTTTGGTTTTCATGTAATATTTTGGAATATTTCGAGGAATATTTCTGAAGCTAGTCATTGAATCGATAAAGGATACTGTGGACCTATGATAATTGGTGTGGTTATAATAAAAATACTAAATATATTATATCGCATGTATGTTATTATTTAGTAAAAGTAAAATAAGTACTGAGTGTAATCAAGAATTTAAAGTCTGGGACTTTGGTTGTGTATGGAATTTGGTGTTTACCCTATGTGTGATATAATGTTTTTTGGTGTTAGGTTCCCAGTTTGAGGAAAACATTTGAAGAGTTAAATGGAAGAGTATTAATTTAATAAAAATTCAATTAATAACCCCTCCCCCTATTTTGGATCACAAGTATAGTAGAAGGGTGGGAGGCGCCCCCTTACATGACCGAAACCCTGATGCCAAACTGAGGTGAGGTGGTGCTATCAACCTGGATTTTTTACACCATTCATCACTAGATTGAGGTGTAGTGGGTTACAGGAATAATTTTGGACTTGAAGCATTGATGTTTTTCCCCCAAGTATTTTTCTTTATGAGTTTTAATTATTTATCCCATTTGATGTTTTTTATGATTTTAAATCCATTTTGTGACATTTAGTGATCTAGTGGGGGTATAATTGTGGGTTTTGGTTGAAAATCGAGGAGTATCAGGTGGCTCATAGGGAATTTCTATTTTTATTTCCTGATAAAATGACATATTGTACAAAAGAAAAAATAATTTTTCTTCATATTCATAGAATATAGTATATGGGGGATACATGCAATATTCTATGGGTACACGTAATGTAGTAAACCCAAGTAATGTGGTCGGGGGACATTGTGAGACATGTTTTGTTAAGGGACCTGATCGTGTGTCATTACATGGCTAGGTACAGGGTAATGGGATGACATACAAAGGTGTTGGCCGAGGACACAAGCATGTAGCTTGATATCTAAGAAATGATGTGTATCGAGTGTACGCACTGTGTGGTATGAAATGACCATTCATCCATGTAAGAATGTGGACATACCCAAGAGAGAAGACGATGTCACACATTGTGTGACATGGGGTACAGGTTGGGTATTTCCCAAATACATGTAGTGTGCCGATAGGGGACATAGTAATGGGATTGTTTCTAGAGACAACATGTGTATTGTGGTTACACACTTTTTACTCCCCTAGGCAGTTCTCCCTTATGAATCTCCAACTTCAAGAGGCGAATAGATGCTGATGAGTAGTATATCCTAAGTAGTTTTCCACATTGGATGTAGTAGTCTCCATAGATTTGGTGTTAGAGATTAAGTAAAAGGTGAGTTTTGTAGATCAATCATGTTAGTGATGTATAGACTAGTATTAGATGATATGGTTCCCTTGTTTTATATCTACGAGTGTAGTATGGCATTATTTCCTTAGTAAATGATTATGATCCTCATGACAGGATAAAATTGACTAGAGTTACTGAATCCCTCAAAGATGCTAGGGTGAAATCATATATCATATCATTCTTACCTATGTAGGGTTTGTGGTATCATCATGACTTTCAAACATAATTTGGTATTCCCCTAACTAGTGTTCTATCCTTATAGGGTTTTTGGCATTACCATATATATGATCCTCTACTTAACTGGTGGGTTTAGTTCTGTTTGTCGTATCATCATGAGTTTGATCCCCTATAAGGTAGTTAGTTTTAGTGGGGTTCATGGTATCATCGAGATTATGATCCCCTACAAGGTGGTTGAATCAAGATTTGGGTTTGTGATATCTCATAGTGGTCCTAGGCACAATCCACTATCTGTGTATCATGTCTTTGAAACTAGGTAGGGTTTTTGGATTTCCCCGGTAGTCCTTTTTGTGATCCCCTAACTAAGAAATATGATATTGGAAGTTCCATATTGGTTTTTTGGTGTCCCTAGATAGACCTAGGTGTGATCTCCTATCTATGAGACGAGAAACTTAGTTTTTCTAGTATGCTTTAAGGATTCCCCCATCAAGGATGTGTGATATCCTCTACCAGATTAACAAGATATTCAAGGTGATAGCGTGAATTTCTTCTTTGTGAGGCCCAATAAGCAGTCTCTCTCGATTTTATGCTACTTTAAATAGAGGGGATGTCCAATTAGCTTAGTGTATCCAATGGAGTGAGATATCACAAATGATTCCATTAGGGATGGAATAGATATTCCCAATGGAGTGATATCTCTTTGATGAGTACCATCTCAGATGAAACGGATTATGGAGTAATTTCTCATTGATGAGAGTTACCTTTGAGCCTTGAGTAGAATCCTAGGGTTGGAAGTCATTTCAGGACCTCATGAGACAGGAAGTCTAATATTATTATATCTAGGTTATATTTTGATACATTTTAGTCATGTCACATATAATGATTGCAAAACCATGTGGAGATGAGATTACTAGTTTTGTATAGATGAGGAGTGGTCCAGATGGAGTTTCTTGTTCTCTCTCCCTTGTGTTCAATCTATGGATTTGGGATGATATGACTATCTAATTTCAATTTTTTTCTTTCTATTTTTGGGTTTTTTGGTGCCTACATGGTATTTTTATACTCAAAAACTCATAGGATTCTCATGCATTTTTCATGTATTGTGTAGATGATATTTCATTCGACAGAGTACCAGGGGAACCCAGAGTTGTTGGATCTTAGAGAGCTAGAGAGACATAATTATGTTTCAATGATTTCATTTGAAATTATTCCCCTCCAACATAGCAAGTTAGATGCTTCTACAGGTTTTAGTTCTCTTGTATTTCTCCCCCTTTATTCTTATAGTACATTTTCATACAATAATTTTAGGATAGATTTATGAGTTCATTTTTGGTTTCAAATATTATTATCTCTACATTATATCTTGGATATGTATGTGGGTTTCTTCATATAAGTACAAGATGATAAGGCCTCCAATGTGTGAAACATTCTTACTATATTCTATTTTCCATCCACATGAAAATTGGAGGTGGGAATTGGGTAGTCATAGTTCGGGTTGTGCTAGGTTAAATGTGATAGAGTGGTATCATATTTGTTCATCACCTAGGACCAGAGTATTTGTTTGGCTATTAGATTGGTTTGGGGTTTTCTGTGACACTGTTAAATTTTCTCAAATGAAACTATCAGGGCATGGAATCTATTGTTTTTGTAGAAAATGATAGATCCCTTCCCTAGGACCATGATAATATATTGGTTGACTGATAACATGAATAAAATAGTTATTGGAAAATATTGGTACATGCATTACATATGGAAGGGTTGTGGGTTCAATGTTATTCTTGAGTAATATACCTAATTATAGTTTTAACCATGGTGTTTCATAACTATATTTTAGGATACCATAATGTTGAAATCCATATATGATTCTATAGAGGGATTGTTATAATGATTTTTCTACTGATGAGGCTTCAGTGTAGGGAACTATGCATTATAGGGTACCTTTGGGTGGTCTAGCAATCAAGACTCTAAAGATGGAGCCACACTATGTGCTTGAATTTTATGTCAAGGATGAGTATAGGTTGAGTATACTGTATCATTTTTAAAGTCTATCACCTATGAGATTTCAGGGTGAGCTAGACCCCCATTTATCTGATGACTTTCTATAAGAAGTCACACATGTTTTCTCCCTTGTGAGGACACCACTGTATTAGATTGTGGTCTTAGTGGGGAGTCTTTTGTAGGTATTGGATGTGTGATAGTTGTGTCTAGAGATGTAGACTTGTGATGAGATGATTAACTATTGGATAGATCATGAGTGTATCTTTAGGAAAGTGTTTTATCTAGCTATGTTGAGATTAATGTGCATCCGGTAGCTTCGACATCTTCGACAAGACTACATTTTTGTGGAGGAGTATTCAATGAGGTTCATGTCACAACCCAACTTCACTATGATGAGGGTATGGATAGATAACTTTCATATACTTCCTTATTCAATTTGAAAGAATGATAATGACCCCTTGAGTCCAACCTTCAATAGGCCCTGTATTGGAAACTGGCACCAAGGGTATAGAATATCACGTAGTATGGAAGGCATTAGACATTTAGTAACACAAGATCGAGAGATGATATGGTAAAAACCAAAAAAATCCAAAATCCAAAATTTGAAAGTAAAAGTAATGTAGAAAAATCCATTCCCATAGGCATGTTCATAATTAACTGATACATGTATAGGAAAACTCTACAGAAAAGTACCAAGTGAAAATAAAAGGAACAAAAATGTCTCTTAGTGCTCAAGCAAGTAAGGTGAAGCATGATCCTCAAAATCCCCCTGGAATCCTACAAATAGTTAAATATATATAGGGTGAGTATACCGATATACTCAATAGGGGATCCAAAATGTCTTAGGCATAAGTGGGGAGATATTCTAATTCCCTGTGAGAAAAGAGGTAAAAAACCCACCAAGTAAATCATCCACCCAACCTCACCAAGGCACACTCCCCCAATAACTCATTTCATTTAAGGTAATAATAATAGGACATAGATATTTGGGTACCCAACACCTCTTTCCCCCTATTTATTTAGAACAAACTATGCATCAGACCTCCCCCGCAAACTCTATTGTAGTCCTAATGCCTCCCCATCCACAACCAAATAGGCCACCACAATCACACGTCTATCCTGCCCACAACTACAAGAATACGGGCCACCAAAACCACAGAACCCACCTCCAGATAACTGGGCCACACAACCACCACCATGCCCGAAGATAATTGGTCCAGAACCACCACTTCCACACCCAATGAGAAATGAGCCTCATCCTGAAGACACTTGGGAAACAAACCCACCCACACACACTTGGGCCAACCACCACAACACACCCTACCTGAAGAGTATGGTGCCATAATGATGCTTAGTCCATCACAGCCTGCCCAAAGGATCCTGGGATACCTGGGAGAGGGAGTAGGAATGAGACAAAAACTATCCACTCATAAGAATGTTGTGGAAAACACCCTCCACCATGAAATGGCGGTGTTCAGCATTAAGTGCTCAACATGGGTGGGGTGCATATAAGAAACACAAGAACTAAACATTATAAATATAAGAAATAAAAAACAAATCCCAATAGTAGGGTTCAAAAATAGACAACCACTCCATACACAACCACTCTCATTGATATCCCTACATTCACAAATACACAACATCCAAAACTAGAGCACACACCATTTCTGGGAAAACAGTCCCCCATTGTACAAATTTTCATTATCGTGTTCAAGTGATTACATTTAAATATTCTTTAACTACTGAGAAACTAACAGGCATAGCCATAAGCCAAAATAATAAATGAAGGAAAAAATACAAGCAGCCATTTAAGAATTCACACCCGTTTCTCTTGTAAAGTCACAATAACAAAATGGATCGGTGTGCTCCCTCGAAGAACTAGAAGCAAACCAAGCCCCAACATACCAGATCCACACTACATAAGATTCAATAAAAAACTATTGAACAACCATGGATTATATCCCCATCCACTTCACCCCTCAAACATTAAATAGAATAACCATGCATTACATCAAAATAGAGCAAGAGAGTTTTCAAATTCATCCAACACTATTCATTCAGTTCGTTCTAACTATTTGGTTAATCGCGGTGATCACAAATGGATTATTATTCATTGGTCATCCATTTACTCAACCATTTTTACATGGATAACCAATATCCATGTTACGGTCATTAAGAACAAGATTATCCATAAAACAAAGCATCATTAGTGCTCAAGAAAGGACCATCAACATAAAAGATTTTCAGTGGACATGAGTCCATAAAATTAACAACATAAAACTATGGTAAAACATAAGGACATTAATATCATCATTCCCACCCCTTTAAACTTTAAAAAGGTGCGTTCATTATATTCTTTAAAGTTTTTTTTCATCTATGTCTTGAAGGATCATCATCATTCCCACCCAGCATGATGCACAGTTAAAGAGATACGAAGGAAAAACCCCAACTAGGATGATTAGGGATTGAAGTTATCTCCTTGTGGAAACAATTAGGGATGCACGACTTGTAGAGGAATAACTCCATGGACTCCAAGGGTGAGTGGGAAGGGATCCAACACAGGGGAATGAATCGTCTCTTCAGTAAGGACTTCAGGAGAATCCATAGGGAAAAAAGAGACCAAGAAATAAGATCTTGGTGATAAAGGCTTGATCCAAGATTTATAGAGATATTCTATTTCAAAGAATTATAAAAATGGGTCATGGAATGACCACATAGTTGGGAAGTTTAACACCTTGGGATTAATTGAGATTTAATAATTCTCCTTGTTGACTATGAAGATATAACAATAGACAAGTGTGAGTAGATAGAGATCCTTTAAATAGATAAAAATAATGTGTAACTGGTGCTGAACTAGGAACATGGGAAATGGTGTGATATTGGGGAAAAAGGACACATGATTTGGTAATTGGGGGTCTCCCCACTCTTTGGGGATTTAAGATATTATTTAGGGGATTCAAACGGCCTTACACCACATGAATAGAGGTATTAAGAATAAAAATGGAGGTTACTAGAAAATTGGGAAAAGAAACCCCGATAACACTCTATGGCGTCGTTCGGGTGTGGTACCGATCAGTGACACCACGACGACACCCTATCACTGACAATGAAGACCTTATGGATCACTGATGGTGTCTGGGGCACCCCAAACATTGGAATTCAACAATGTAATGGACAAGTAGGGTCTAGGCCATTACAACTGATACCATTGAAACTATTCTCATCGTCGAGAATCAAAACTAAACCCTATGAAAATAGAGGGGTATGAACAACCACCTTGTTAGATACCCCTCAAGGGAAAACCACACCGAGTTGTTCCATTGCTGGAAGAAAACCTCAAAATCTCAGAAAACATCTCATTTGTATTTCCTAAACAACATTGAAAACACTTAGAAACCACACAACACAAAATATACATCGTCCAAGACATACATATTAGGGAGTTCCTTCCTCCATGTCAAGATACAATCAGCTTTGGGTGGCACTGACTGGCCCGCACAGGTTTAATTGTATCCACATTAATGTGTCTTGATTAGGGATCAGGTTCTCCCCTCCCCATACTCAGGACATTTCACACACATTCACAAGTTACAGGAAACAACTCATGTCCTAACCAAACATGGTCAGCATTACATAACAGGAAGTCACAAAAACCAAAACATCAAGGAATTCTCATAATAGTAATTCAAAATAGCTCTGGCTACTGGGCACTCATATGAGCTTCTCACTCCCAAGTACTCTCTTTGAGGCCACCATCCCTCCACAACACATGAACCCAAGGTATGGTTCATACATGAAGCACCTTCTCCTTTTGATCCTCGATCCTTACTGGTCACTCCAGGAATGTAGGTTCATCCCCTATATCCTACTATCCCCATTCAATGACATGTTAGTCATTGTGTAGATATTGATGAAGTTTGGAGACATGGAAATTTTTTTTGATCCTTTCCAACAAAGGTGGCAACACCATATGATAGTCCACCACACCGACTCGCCCAAAAACATCAAAAGGCCCAATGAACATAGTATAGATTCTGATCCCCTTGTCGAACCTTCACTGCCCACGTTGAGGGGAAACCTTCAGTAACACATGGTCTCTAATCACGAACTCCACAGGCCTCCTCCTACGATCGAAATATGACTTCTTACAGTCATGGGATGCCTTCATCCTCTAACACACAAGCTAAACCTTCTCCACTATTCTCTACACTACATCTAGGCCAAGAACACCTGCCTCCCCAACCTCAGTCCAGCACATGGGTGAAATAAATTAACTCCCATATAAGGCTTCAAATGGTTCAATACCAATAGTAGAGTGATATATATTATTTTAATAAAAATATACTAAGGAAAAATGTCCTACCCAGGATTCCCTAATGTCGAAAACACAATCCCATATCTTATCCTCCAACGTTTGAATGGTCTTTTTTATCTGCCCATCTATCTGGGGGTGTAAAGTTTTGTTAAGGCCTGGCTAGGTGCCAAAAGAATGCTATAATACCCACCATACTCATGAAGTAATCTATGCATCCTGATCCAAGAATTTGGACCTCATAACTCCATGAAACCGCACCACCTCATCCACATATCTCTATGGTAAGGCATCCACCAAGCTCGACTCCTTGATCTCTAGGACGTGGAATGACTTTGTCAGCTGGTCTACCACTACCCTAATGGCATCACAGCCTCCTTGAAACTTGCGTAGTCCTGTGATGAAATCCATTGATATTTCACTCCACTTCCTCTTGGGGACATCTAAAGCCTACCACAACACTCTTGGGACGTGGTGTTCAGCCTTCACCTACTATCACACTACGAAACTTTCCACAACATCCACCACTTCCCATTTAACCCCAGACCACCCAAACTATACCATCAAGAATAGGTACATCTGGGAAACTCTTGGGTGTACTACTAGGACTGAGTTATGGAACTCCCTGAGAACTCTCTCACACATCGTCTCTAGAACAAACAACTTGTAACGACCCAATGTTTTTCAATGGAAATTCCCTTCTTATAAATTTGTCATAAAATCACATGAAAACACAATATATTGAACTAAAAAGTTCTATGTGAATTTTAAACATATGTTTATCACTTCTATGTAGGGAATTTTGAAAATATGACATACGCAGTTGTAATCTGTAAGTTATTTGGAGTCCGATAAAGAAATGTGATTTTTGTGAATAGTAACTTACCATTATAAATAGTAACATACCCTTATGAATAGTGATATATCCTAATGAATAATAACCTTACCTATTCTAATATACAAATAATATTCATGTTAAATGTATGATATAACTAAATTTTGAATACATAAATTAAGGTTTTAAAACTGGTTTCTAATAATAAATTATATTTTTAATTAAATATTAAAATAATAATATTTTTAAAATTATTTTTCAAAAATGGACTTCATTTTGGGATTCTACATGTTGAAAAATGGTTTGGGTGAATTTTTGAGATTTTTCTGAAATACATGAATTTTTGGTGAATAGTAAAATACATTAATTTACCGTATAAATACATTATTATTTAAAACCACTATTACTGACATCACAAGTGATGTAAGAACCCAAATAAGAAACTAAAATTCCATATTTAATATTCTTGGTCATGTAAGACTCGCTATTCCTTGTCTTAGGGGAAATTAAAAAAGTAATGAATTAAATATTTAGGAAAACCATCTCCACACCACTATAAATACCACCTTTCACACCCTCTTTTATTAACATCTCTCAATCTTAAAGCCTTGCCTAAACTCTACCGAAGCATCTTACATATCCCCTTACCCACTTCCATGATCTTCTTATCTCATCAGAAGACCAATCCTAGGCCCCTAAATGAGTATCTCAATGGGATGATCCAAGAGATAATTCCACTCCCCCTTTTCCTTTAATTTCTTTTCAATTTCATGTTCTTTTCTTATTCTCTGAAAACCAATAATAATCCACATGTAATGGTAACTCGATTATAATATAAATACTATCATGTTATTATAATAATGGGATATTATACCATCCAACCCCCCTTCTCCTCTTCATTTTATTTTATGAAAGAAAATGTTGTTCGTGAGGTGTTAATCTATCACCATCAAGAATGACATGTTTTCTTTTTCCATTTCTACCATAAGATATGGTCATGAATCCATTTTTATTATTGAAAAAAAATATTATAAGTGTATTATGTCCTATTTGATGTTCTGGAACTAACTTATATACATATAACTAAATTATTAAACAAAACAAGTTCGTTGTGGTCGGCAAACCACCCAAATTAACCCAAAAAATCATAATGTAATTATTATATAAAGATTAATCAAAATGGTATATAATATAATCAATTATAAGGTCATTTAAACTCGTGTATTATAATTAATAACATGTAATATTAGTTTTTTATGTTTACCCATATTCTACTCGAGCTTCAATTTATGAATACAAGTGAACCGCTCAAGAAAAACCATAAAAAACATTCCTAAAAAATGTTTTTAAACATTATAAATAATCCAAAGGCACATAAAATAACTTATTGAAACCACAATGAACCATATTCATGCATAAAAGGTTGTGTAATTGTCAATTAATGAATATAATGTGGTTATACAAAACATTAAAGTGAAGAAAGTGTTCAGATACAAGGTAAAGGGAAAATCTCGAACCCAACTTTCCTTCTTTGGGTTCTCCCTCTTTCACTCAATTTTTTGATTTATTACTACTTAAAAAAAATTTGTTCATATTTATCTAACATATTATAAGATATAAATATTATCCACTAGATTTTATGTCAAACAAAAAGTTTTCCAAAAGAACTATTCTTTCAAAAATTACACACATTTTACTTCTCACTAAAGGTTGATTATTCTTGCATCAAGTAGGTTATTCCCAATTTCAATTGGGAACCCAGAAATTCATGGATGTGTTCTTATGAGATTAAACCCATTACCTTTCATGGGTTAGTTATTTTCATTTCTAATAGATGTTCATTGTGGCATGCATGATAATGATAATGTTATGATGTGACGGGTGTGCTGAGAATTATATAGCGCAAGATGAATGATTCAGTGGGATGGGTTCATCCAGAATTATATAGCACTCAAATGCATTGGGTAAAGTGATGAATCTCAGTAGTTAATGCGAAATAATGTGTGAAAAAGATTATAGATTTGTTCACAAGTGTGTGTGGTAGTTAACCACAAAGAAATGATGTTTCATTTTTAGGCATTGCCACATTTCAAGTCGCTTATTAATGCTTCCTCTCTTGTTCACTATCTTTTTCCCATGTTATGGTTTTTAAAACACATGTAATATTGTTCTTATATATAATATTACTGGGATTTTAGCTCACCCCTTTTGATTTATATCCTCATGTGACTACTTGTAATAAAGAGGGGTCAAGTGCCAATATGAAGCTAGAGAAGAAGGAATTAAAAAAATGTTTATGCTTGATGTGGTAATTATTGTAGGGTCCTAGTTTTCCCAAGTCACCAAACCTTTGGATCCTATATGTGTAATAATATTATGTTTTTTATCTTTAAAATAATGTAATAGTAATGTATGAAAATGATCGGTTTCTATACAACTTCCCATGGGAAAGCATCTGATTCTGACCACCCTTCTGGAGCATTGCCCTGGTCAACCCGATTGTGCCTCACTTCACTCTCTGTGTCTCCCTGATGAGACTCATATTGTAGCCACAATCGAGAGGGATGTGTTGTTATCTGAAATAGAAATCCTCTAACACCACCCACATTTTCATCTAGGTGTAAGGTAGCCAACTCCTCCATCACCTTCCAAGCATCCACAAATCCAAAACAACTTCCCTCTACAACTTCCTGCTCAAGTCATTGGCCAAAAAGTTCCCCTTACCTTCGGTTTAGTATATCTCGAAGTCATAGTCCTGGAGAAACACCAACCACCTTCTCAATCACATGTACATGTACCACTAGGTAAAGATATGCCTCAAACTCTTATGAGTTGCGAAGGCCACAAAGTGCTCCCTGATTAGGTATTACCGCTACAACTTCAATGAAAACACTACCGCCACAAGCTCTAGGTCATTGGTGACATAGTTACGCTCATGAGGACATAACTTCCGAGACCCATAAGAGATAAATCCGCACTACTGCATTAGTACACACTATAAAACATCTACATAAGCATCACAAAACACCACAAACAACAACAATTCCTTTGGAAACCTAATCACTGTAGCACAGACCAATATTTCCTTCAAATAGCTAAAATCATCCTGACACTGTTCACTCCACACGAAGGCTATTTCGTTTATGGTTAAAACTATAAAAGGATCTGATACTCAAGATAATATGGGTATGAAACTCCAATAATAGCCAGCTAAAACTAAGAAACTATGAACCACTATCATGTTATTGGGTTCTACCCTAGAAAAAACCACTTCAACCTTTGACAGATCCACTAATACCCCTTATTGAGACACCACATGCACAATAAAGTGAAGTTACGATGTCAAGAACCTTCCCTTGGAAAAATTATCATATATATGGTGGTGTTGAAGGATCTACAAGACCATCCTAAGGTGCTGAGTATGCTCCACCTATGATATTGAGTAGATCAGGATGTCATCGATGAACACAATGATGAACATGTGTCAAAAATACTAGAAAATAGAGTTCATGATCTCCATGAATATAGTAGATGAATTAGTAACACCGAACGACATGATTACAAATGTGATGTGGCCATACCTACACCTGAAATCGGTCATCAGGATATCACCATCCTTCACCCTTAACCGGTGATTCCCAAACCGCAAATCAATTTTAGTGAACCAACCTTCTCCCCTTAGATGGTCAAATATCTCGTTTATCCTTGGGAGAGGGTAACAATTTTTGACCATTACGTAATTTAGTCTTGGGTAGTCTATGCAGAGCATAAGACCACCATATGTTTTCTTCGAAAATGAGATGGGAGCATCCTATGGTGACACACTGGGTGATAAAAAACCCTTTACCATAATATTTTCAATCTAAATCCTCAACTCCCAAAACTCAAAAGATGTCATCCAATGAGGATCCATCGAAATTGGACATGCACAGGGTTATAAGTCTATCTTGAACTCAACGTCACACCGAGGGGGTAGAGTCACAACCTACTTAGGAAAACAAATCCAGGAACACTATGAAAACTCTTGAAACATCCATCATCTTATCATCCACTGATTCAGCTGACATCTCGACCAACTTAGAAAGAAGAGGCTCCAGACGCTGGATCCCCATCTGAAAACACCATTCACTGACAAAAGCCACACACCTTCCATCCTCGTCGTCGAGAATGAATCTTCTCTAGAATAAGTTGATAATATCATGCAAAAAAACATCCAGTTGATTCCTTGGATGACATTGTATGGCTGCATTTATAGCAGAAGGAGATCCCCAGTACACTGATGGGGCCCCAACTTCCATATACATCCTTGAAAAACATCAAAATGGCTAGTCTAACCCCCCAACTGGCATACTCAGCACTAGTGGAATAGAGATTATCTCTAAGTCTAGGACCAATGCATGGGATAAACAGTGTGTAACAAAAGAGTTTGAGGCTCTAGAATCAAACAAGGCATAATAAAGTGTACTAAATAAGCTGATCATAACACAAATGACCTCCGACCCTTCTTGAACTGCTACCTATGTAGCATGAAACTTCACATGCCCTGCTCCTCTACAACTTGACTATCAGCCACCTCCCTAACCATGCCCTGGTCGAGGTCCATGAAGAGTGAAATGTGGTCGGCCTCCTCCGGAAACATCTTCCCTCAGTGGATCGGGATCTTTCTACCCTTGCTGCTTCTACTAAAAATGTCTGGTTGGAAACTACTACTGTCGAGGTAGGTACTGAACCTGACATCCCCCACCATACTGCACTCAAACTAGGCACCAAATATTGATGTACCCAAAACCTCCACATGAGATGAACCTTGATCATGGGCCCATGGAGAAAGGGAGATGAAGAAGATACTGGAATTGGAACTCCTTGGGTCTTCTCCCCACTGATCAAAACCTAGAAGGCCCTAATGCTAGTGGCGTGCTTCTAACGACCTCCCCCTTTGATGAACCCATCTATCTCCCCACTCATGGAACACCTATCAACATGTGTGTTCTCTCTACTACCTCATCCTTCTTCTAAGACTCTATGTACATCAGTATGGTGAAAGGAGTAACAAAATACTATAGAGAATGTCACAACGACTCCTTTAAACTTATCTTCTGAGACTCCTCATATGGAAAGAGTTCGGGAGAGAAGAAAAGTAGATACTTGAAATTGATCCCAAACTCACTTACTGACATTCACCCTTGCTAGAGTTTGAGAAGCTATTGCCTCTTCTCAGCCTTAATTGTATATAAAAGGAATTCTACTCCTAACTACTTCTCAAATTCATCCCATGAAACCTTAACCTCGATCCCCTCTTTAAGATAGAACATCCACCACTGACACATTGCTACCCTCATTTGAATAACCACAAATGGAACCCAGCACTCCCTTAGAGCTTAGATCAATGTAAAGGGGATCTCAATCTCATCAAGCCACCCCTCTGTCTCCAAGTCAGAAACGATTCCCTCTTATGTTTCAAGGGTATATCTTTGGAAAGATCATATAGTCTTCTACCACCTGTCGTCCTCTTCGCCTTGGTCAATACCCCGCTGATCTACCAAATCAACCTATTGGACCTAGACAGCCCTCACTTATCATGGATGTCGTCTGGGTTCCATAGATGAAAGGCTAAACACTACATTCCTAATCCGGAGTAGTGTAAGAGATTCATCTTTAAATTTTTTTAAATTTTTAATTTATTTAAAATTTCCCAAAACACCCAACACACGCAAGAAAAAAAGTCATTATGATGCATGTACCTTTCCTAGTGTATGTACCATGAAATCAGTGTAGCCTCACATTGTTGTTATGTAGGTCCAATGTCCTTGCATCAGATCATAGGGGTCCCTAAAATGCCATGTCCTAGCCAGTCTTCCCAAACCTATTTCATGCACCCTGATTTACTAACATTTTTTCACTACCATCCCATGAAAGTTTCATTGTTCCATACCCCAAACTCCATCCTATCTATCTACCATCTCCTATGATACCATTCTTTCATGACCTGCCTTCAAAAAGATGATGGAAGGGGCCGCAAACTGCCAGACCCATCCTTCTTCAAGTTGAAGGAGAGATAATGACCCCTGATTCCTACCATCAATAGGCCTCGGAGTGATGACTGGTAGAAAGGGTATAAAATCTCATGTAGTATGGATGTAATTACCCTTTTTTAATTCAAGATTAGGTGATAAGATGGTAAAACCCAAACAACTCCAAAATATGAAAGTAAAATTAAAGAAAAAAATATATATTCTCATATGCATGTTCATGATAAACTGAATCATGTACAATAAAAATTTGAATAAATGTACCAAACGAAAACAAAAGAAGTAATGATTACTCTTGGCTCTCAAGAAAGAAAGGCCAGGTACGGTCCTCAATGTCCACATGGAAACTAGAATTTTATTTTATATATGTAGGGTGAGTATACAGGTATACTCAATAGATAAACCAATTAATATCATTCACTTGTGGGGATACATTCTAATGCCCCATGTGAAAAGAGGGAACTAAAACACCTAGCGATGAACTAGCCACCCATCCTCACCAAGGCACACTCCAAAAATAAAAAAATCCTGGTAAAGTTATAATAATAGCACATTGATATTTGGGTACCCCTCATCTCTTTAACACTTGTTATTTAGGAAATCCAATGCATCAGACCTCCCCCAAAAACTCCACTGTAGTCCCACTACTGCCCCCAACTTCAACCATATGGGCTATCAAAATCACATGTCTTTCCGGACCCTAACACAAACCATATGGGCCACAAAAAATACACACCCCTCTAGAAGACACCTGGTTCACAGAACCATGTCCATGCCTAAAGACACATGGGCCAGAACCACCACTACCATGCCCGAAGACACCATGGACTCATCCCAAAGACACTTGGGAAACAACCCTTCCTCACACACCTGGGCCAACCACCACAACACATCCTGCCCAAAGAGTTTTGGGCGATAATGAAACTTATACTATCACAGCCTTCTTAAAGGATCCTAGGATACCTGGGAGAGGGAGAAGATAGGAGCTAAAAACCATCTACTCATAAAATTGTTGGGAAATTCACCCTCCCCTTGAAATTGGTGTGTTTAGCATGATGTGCTTAAAATGGGTGGGGTGTGTATAAGACACACAAGAACTAAACATTATAAATATGGGTAATCAAACTCTTATCTCAACCTAAGGGTTCTAAAAAAGAAAACCACCCCATACATAACCATTATCACTTCAATTCCTACACACATAAATACACAAAATCAACCAATAGAGAACACCCCATATCTAGGAAAACAATCCCCCATTGTACATGTTTTCATTAATATGTTCAAGTGATTCCATTTAAATATTCCTTCTCTACCGGGAAACAAATATGCATATAAACAAGACAAAACAACAACTGATGGAAATAAAAACCAAGCAGAATTTTAAATATTCACACCTAGTTCTCTTGTAAAGTCACAGAAAAGGGATCTGTGATATCCCTTGAAGTGTTGGAACCAAACCAAACCCCATCATACTAGCTTCACATGGCCTTACAATCAAAATCCAGTAACCAAAAAACCAGGTATCCCATATCCATCCACACCACCGTACAATCATTCCACATAAAAACCATGAATAACATCAAAATAGAGCATGGATGTTTTCAAATTCATCCAGCACCATTCATTAATTTCTTTCATTCTGTTTGGTTAAAAAAGGTTCTAACACATGGATTCTTATTCATTGGGAATACATTTACTCAACCATGTTTACATGATTAACTAGTTTAAATGTTACATTCATCAAGCATAGGATTATCCAAAAAAGAGCAATATAAGTTCACAATAAAGGACCATCAATGACAATGATTTTCAATTGACATGAGTCCGTACAATTCACAACATAAAACTATGGTAAAACACAGAAACATCAACATCATCATTCCCAAACCACTATTATTTTAAAAGATATATTCATTATATTTGTTAAAGTTTGTTTCAACTATAGCCCGCCCCCATCATAGATGATCATTTATCAATGATTTCTCTTTGCGGTAAGAACTAGGGATGCATGACTTGATGATTAAGAACTCCATGGACTCCAAGGATGAGTGGTAAGTGATCCGAAATAGGAGTATGACTTATCTCATGAGTAAGGACTTTAAGAACATCAATAGGTATCAAAAGATAGTGAGGATGAAGATCTTGGTGATAATGGCATAATCTAAGAGTTACAGAAAATTCCATTTCCATGCAATTGAAAAACTGTTCATTTATTGACCACATGATTGGGTTGTTTCACAAGTTAGGATTAATTTAGATTTAATAATTATCCTCAGAGATGGTGAAGATAGACCAACAGATAGATATGAGTTGATATATATCCTATAAATGATGAAAAAGAATGTGCAATAGGGGTTAACCTTGAAACATGGGAAAGGGTGTGACACTGAGGAAAAAGGACACATGTTTTCCTAATTTACGCTCACCCCACTCTTAGGGGATTTAATATATAATTTATGGGCTTAATAATAGCTTTAAAATTCATTAAAATTACTATTAAAACTAATCAGTGAGTTTACTAGAAGACTGGGAAAAGAAACCCCGACAACCCTCTATGGCACCGTTCGGGTGTAGCACCGATCTGTGAGACCACAGAGACACCCTACCACTGTCACTGATTTCCTTTTAGCTCATCGATGTTCTCTAGGACACCCTGAACACTAGAATTCAACAAAGTAATAGACAAAGAGGGTTTTTTCTATTACAGTTCATATATCATACATGATACTACATGGAAATAGTTCACAAAACATTTTTTAGATCCAATGCATTTTATCAAGTCTTATGATGGTATATCAAGGAATTTGTGAAATATTTGTTCATTTCCACTTGTGCTAGGGTACATTAGATGGACATGGTGGTGGAGTGATTTCTAGCTTGATAGACCTTGACAATTAGTGCTGGGAAAACATATGTTGATAACTCAATGCCTGGAATTTTATGATAGGATCAGGGATCTAAGAATGATATACAATTCATGATATGATCCAATAGTGGAGGAATTGGGGCACATGGATCTCAATACAAGTGTAGTTAGCTATGAGAGTGGTATTGTTTCACTTTTTATGGATAAATACATATCACTTGAGATTTTATGACCCATTGTTCAACTAAGAGGCAGAGAGTCGATGGACCACCCTGGTAGAGAAATCAACATGTGAATAGATTTATACATGATACTGAACATGGTTGAAGAATGAAGAGGGTAACATGATGTGGAAGATGCTTCGATTTGTTTACATCACCAATCCATTGTGGTCCATAAAAGGATCAGGGATATGGAGGATAAGGGTGAGGGATACTGCTAGACATGGAGGCAAATATCCCATAATCTTTGGGTATGATTTATGGTACGCTATGTGTCCTTAATACTTTTTCTATAGTATTTTTATACACTGTTGGGAGGAAATATATTCTTTACACTGTTTTCTCAAGGACTATACAATGTGACATGGGGCGTCATAATACCCCCATGGTGGTTATATTTGATGACTATTCAGGCTCATAAAAAAGAATAAAACATCCCCCATTGAGACGAATTCATGAGACATAATTTAAAATTCTGAGGGATAGTATGTGTTGAGGTGTGGCAGATGATTTTCTTTAACTTTTGGGTTTGGGTGGAGTTAGGGACTAGAGTGTCAACATGGGACATGGTGATATTAGTGGAGACCTTTTGATTAACCATTATACTGGAGGTTGTTACATAGTAGATTAGTGACTACACAATTTTATTAAAAGTGTGACTTGACTATGGGATTCGAGTGCTTCACATTGATTCTTTCCCCAATGGCATGGAGACCCTATAATGATATTACTTAGTATGGACTACCTTCCTACCATCTATACTTGATTTATTCATATTACTGGGTGAGTAAGGGTTTTATAATATTGGTATGATGTTCTTCATTTATATAGGAGTGATCCTCGGTTGAGTATGAAGAGTTCACATGTGGGTAGGTAGATCTGACTTTTATCAGATAGTCAATTTGACCGGTGGAGTAGTAGTTCTATGAGGCTTTGGTTTCCCACATTAGTTGGGGTATTAATCACATCTACCTAATTATGTTATGGGATTTCTTAACAATGATGAGTTTCCTTCATCATAGACTACAACCCAGGGACTACCCTGATATTTTCATTAATATATCAGTTGAATCTTGTGGTGCTTTGTGAGATATGGTGCAGTTGGAGGTTTGTAGACATAGGGTCTGGTCAGACCCAGTGTGTCACTGAGGTTGTCTGATAATGTTGGTTGGAACCCTTTAGTACAAAAAATTATTGTTTCATGTGACATATTTGAGAATTAGAAGATGTATCTCTATTTGTTCATAATTACACCTCATGTTTGTTTCGTGAGAAAGGGAGTAAGAACTAGGTGATTATTTCATGAGGAATCACATTACCTAATATCCTCTTCACATGTTAATAATGGATTTTTCAATGGTGTGGAGTACATAATCCTTTTTAGGATTATTGATAAAACATTTCATGTTGTGAAACAAGGTTCATAAGAGGGTGATTTGACTAAGTAGTACACCCAAGAGTTGGGTGATTGTCTAAAGTAGAGTGAACCATTCACCTTCTAGAGAACATGATTTTTGTTTCAGGTTGGTATGGTGTAGTAGAAACTCCACCATCAACATTTCACATATTTGATCCAAATTATGGAGGCCCTATAGGTCACTTTGTATTGGTCAGAGCTTGTGGGAGACAACATTTTCTGCTTAGTGTTTGTAACACCCCAGGTAAAAAAAAGAATATGACATTTTCATATTTATCCATATTTGTGAATAAAGTATTAATATTACTTTAAAGGGTTGCTATGCTCGATGGTGTACCCAACACACAACAACGAGTTTCTTGGGAATCTTACATTGCGCTCTAATAATAAAATAATATTATTTTAAATGGTAGTTAACATGTAGCTGTTTTATTGGCGGGAATAGATAGAAATAACTAAAATATTATTATATATGTTTTTTTAAATGTTTTTACATTTATCCTTTAAAAGATAAAGGCTTAAAATACGGAAAGAATTCAATTTTAGGCTTTTATACCCCAATTTTCACTAAAGGTTCACTTATTACCTTTTGATGGAGAACCGTCATTAAATATAGTTTTGTTCACTCTTAAACATTCTTTTGGACCAAATAAAACTCTTATTAAGAATCGGGACATCAAAATTTACTTTGTGTAAATTTTTGGTATCTTTCCGATAAAGTTCATTTTTTAATGAATAGTGTAAAATGTTGTATTTTAATTCAAAACCTCTTTTTAATCTAATTTATTTATATGATTAGATTATCTTTTTAATTGGTTTTAAAGTGAAATTAGAATATATTTTTACCATTAAATACAATAGTGGTCTTTGGAATTAATTTCACTTTGTAAACGGACTTAAACTTGTGTCAATCTTTTGATACTTATTATTTCATAAAAACACGCTATTTGCTCTGACAGCGGGAATTAATTATTAAATTAATTAATGTGACTTATATGTTATGAATTTTGTAAAATAGACTTCATTTTTGAATTCGGAATTTCTAATATAGCTTAGGGTGAATTTTTGGGATTTTTCTGAAAAACTTCAATTTTTGATTAATAGTGAAACCACTAAGTGGTACTTATAAAAGCTGATTTTTCGTTTAAATGAAATTTTACCACTTATGTGTTTTGAATTTAAAAAATATAACATACATGGTTGTCATTAAGAAGTAAAATGTGGTTCAATGGGATAAAAATAATTTTTTGGTGAATAGTAACCTATTAAGTTTTTAATCGTGATTAGAGGTAATTAGTGTAGTTTAAGGTAAAAATAATGTTTTAATAATATGAAATGAGATTTACACATGTCCTACCCTCATTGGTTGTGTCATGGCCGACCATGTAAAGCCATGGGGCAACTTGGGGACCCCATGGATCCACTTTGTTTGGGAAATGACATAAATAATTTTTTTTAATGTAAAAATAAAAATGAGACAAACATGGAATGTTTTACTAAAACAATTTTTACATGGGGTTATACAAATCAGATTTTTCACTATAAATATTCATTGGAAATATAAAAATATTTCCTACATCATAGTATTTTTTTTTATAATTTTTAGACATTAAATAAATTAAATTATTTATGACATAATAATGATTCAGCGATGACATCATAATTTGACGATTTAAATAAAATTGAAAGATAATGTAAAATCAATGAACTAAACATGGCCAAAACTTATTGGATGGGTGTATTTATAACCCTTATCACCTTATCCACAAATTATATCAATGTGGGACCTTTTAAAACCGAAACACATTTTCAAATAAAGTAATATTTCTTTACTTTCCAAAAGTGCCCCTCCTCTCCTCTTATAAAAGGCCCCCACCTCCACTTCGTTTCACACACTCCTCAAGCCTTTGGCTCAGCCAAAACCTGCACATTTACTCTCTCCACATCCCTCTCCTCATCCTAAAGGATTCCCTTTGGGCATAATCCTTTCAAAGGAAGCCTTTAGGCTCAAATCAAAAGGAGTTACACTTTTAAAGGTAATTCATTCTCTCATGTTCATTTGTTTTATTTTGCTTCTCCAACCCCCTAAAATCTTTTTATTTACTTCTTTTGTAACAACAACAGTATCTTCAATATACTAGGATGCTGTTATAAGATTTATTCGAGCTACACTCTCACAAAACTACATCAAATGGTTAAAGAACATACGGTTTCTGTGGATGGCGAAATTTTGCCTCCCGAAACGATGATTGTTCAATACTCATTTAACACCTTCAAAGGTGTCCATTATGATGTCACTATTTTTATATATGATATATAATATGTTTATGTTGTACTTATGCTTCTGTATTTTTCATTTGTGTCTTACCTTTACGGCTTCCATTATGGGTATACGTGATATCTTCATTTTAGGAAGTGCGGACTACCGCCCCCTCAAAGTGATGTGATTCGTTAATGCCATACGTGGGACGTATAAAGGATGGATTTAATGTTATTATACATGATGTTTTACTGGAATTATTATTTACCTCTATATCATTATTATTTCTTTCCATTAAAGTATGACATAGAAATGAAAGTAGCGTTCATGCGTACGTACGACTTACCGTCTCCATGAACGGTGCATTTCATTTCTTTCCTCTAAATGATTATGTGATTTTATAAATACATGTATATGCTGGATATATATGATATATATTATATCCAAATCAGTAATGTCATTTTGGATATAAAGAAACTTTGACCACACGAACAACATGTAATTGTATGAAGTCCACTTTCGACTTAAGAACCAAATATCGACAAAACAATCATTATTAACTTAATGATTACATAATGTTTATAACATGGAAATAAGTGATATAAAAGGAATAATAATCTTGAAAAAGGTTCTTAATCAAGTAAAAATTAACTCAAGTTTATTATTCAGGACGTTAAAGAACGATCGAGTCAAGTCGGACCCGAGGTAAGGGATCCTACTCCTCTCTTTCTTTTTAAGTACACACTTTTATGTCATTCCTTTTAAAGCTCATCTTTCCTGTTAATTGGGATGATCATTTATATTAAACATACTATAATTTTTATGTTCATGTGATGATAGACCCTATTCTCTCTGATCAATCCATTTTGGATGTTTTGAGTGGCGCCATTAGGCTGCCGAACTTTCATAAGAGATCTAACCTCTCTCTTTCTTTTTAAGTACTCTCCTTTATGTCACTTATTTTAAGATCCTCTTTGTAATGTTGGGGGATATTCTTTTATATTCCTCTTGATGTACATTTTATTGTAATGTGATGAGATGCCCTATTTGATCTCATCAATCCATATTCGGAAGTTTTATGTGGCACTGTTAGGCTGGCGAGTTTTCGTAAGGGATTTTTCATCTCACTTTTATTCCCGTGAGATTTATGCTACATTTGCAACAAATTACATTGAGTGGTGTATGTACTGTCCATTATTCTACTCTTTGTGTAATATACTTTCGTTTATGAGTATTTACATCAATGATCTATTGTCCTTCTTTCATGGGGTGTATGTTTTGAAAGATACCCAAGTCGGTAAGGGAACCTTTCACCCTCCTCTTTTTTAAAAGACATCTTTTGTTGGGTCTTTTAATTTACATATTGTTATGTTGGGATATGTTCTCATATATCCTTATTGATGTAAAGTTTATGTCCAAGTGATGAGATACACTATTTATCTCTCATCAACTCATTTTGATGTGATGCCATTAGGCTGTCAAGGGAACTTTTTAACCCAATTTCGATTTCTTTGGGTTCAACATGTAGTCATTGAATATGTCATACATTGAATATGTGTGAATGACCTTTTATTGTTTTAAACTTAATATCCACTTATATTGGGTGTATTTATATTTGTCACACATATTTTTGAGATTGATTTGTCCTTAATTTAAGGATACCTTCTTTATAAGGGATTTCATCACATTTGACATTTCTATTGAGGGTTCATTGTTGTTATGCACCAATTCACTCTTATATGGTGTATATACTATCCTTTGGAGTATTATATGATTAATACATTTATTCTCATGATATTATAAAGTTCTGACTAAATGTTATTCCTCAATTATTGTATTCAAGTGTCTCTAATTTTGGTAAAACCCCTTTAACCAAAATATCGTTTTAATTGTTTTAATTATTTGTTCTTATTGATATCCATGTTTTAAAATGGTTTTAAGGATTTATTTATATGGATATTAATGGTTTAAAATTTTAAGCTTCAAGGTGGTATGAGACACTTTGATTCAAAAATCTCTTTATTAAATGTTTTAAATGGTTTTGGAAGTGGTTTCTTTTTGAATGGATTCATTATTTCAATATACTAAAATGTTATATTGTGATTAAAATGTTGAAATGTTATGTTTCCTTTATGCATGTTTTCTGTGATAAATTTATGTTATGGTTCTTGGGTATTGTTATGAAAATGGGTGGTTCCGTGATAAACCATTTGCGGGTGAGCCCGATATAGCTCTCCAATGCATTGGGTAACGCGAAGGAGTGAAATGTTAAGGTTTCTCCGAAAAGAATTAGGGAATATACTGTGATGGGTATTCCAAACGTAACCAATAGGGTTACTCCCTACGTAAAAATGTTATGAATGCCTCAAGTTACCTTTATGTCTTATGATTTATATGATTTATTCATGATTTGATATGCCTATGTTTTATGGGTAAAGTGTGATTTCATTCTAATGTATATATGAACTAATTTTTCCTTTCCATATTTTTATAACTCTTACTGAGCTTTTTATGCTCATCCCAAGTTTTTGAAATGTTTTTCACAGGTCAAGGGAAAGGTACATGATGTGATGATAGTGTCAAGGATGTTTCAAGAAAGAATCTGTGTTATATTTTAAATATGTTTCCGTTGATGGGAAGAATGAATACTGTCTTTTATGTAACCAATTTGTTTAAATGTGGAATGTAATGAAAGTTTCATGATCTAATTCTCTAAAACTCTAAACCTTAAAAGAACCTCAATGTGTAATCTTGTAATAACTCAAGATTAAGTAAGGTTTAAGGTTGGGGCCTTATAGTTGGTATCAGAGGTCGGTTTAGATAACTTTAGAGGTTAGGGTATTCTTTAAGCATAAGTGACATTACCATAATGGTTAGGATTTCAGAAAGAGTCCTAGTTTTAGATAAATTGAATGAGTAAGTATATCTTAGTGTTTATCTTACTCATTAGTACATGATGGTTTTGTTGATATACTCACACTGACCTTTTTGGTTTTAGTAAATGGCTGGGTCTAGCAGGCACCAAAGTAACAGTGGATGTAAAGGAAACTGTGACATGTTTTTGAGCAAGCAACTGAATGATATGGGAGATGCAATGAGAACTCTTTTGATTATCCTCAACCAACTATCTGGAGTCATGATTTACCACCTAAACCTTGGAGATTTCTCTAAGGCATCATATATGCAAGAAACAAATCCCTACAGAAGTACAGGTAATAATCATAAAGGTAAGTCTGTTCAAAAACCTATGTGTCAAAGTTGTGGAAAGAAACACCTAGGAAAATGTTTCAAAGGGATAGAAATGTGATATAGATGTGGAAATGAAGGTCATAAAGCAAGAACCTTCCATGGAAAAAGGAAGCATCCAGTTGACTCGAGGAAAGGGAAAGAAGTTCTTTCTGAGGGATCAATTGAATGTTTTAAATGTGGTGTGCATGGTCATTATGCAAACACATGTCCTATGAAGAAGTTTCGTGAATGGGGTCACCAAGAGCGTACCAATATTCGTTTACCAATACCTAATGCCATTCCGATTGAGGATGAAGAAACTGACAATGACCAATCAAAGGTATGTACTATTTCATGACTATTGTTTTCTTATTTTGGAATCTTAGGATATGATTCATGATTTTGTTTGTAGGAAAGAGGTATTTCAGAATAAGTTGGAAAGGAATGGATAATGGATCATGAAGAATGTTGAACGAGTAAGATGTCAACACATAAGGTCTTCAAGAGTTATGGTAAAATTCTTAAGAGTATTAAGTCTCTTTTGATGATGGGGTTACATTAGAAGACTTTTTATATTATGTGTAACCCTGATGTTTAATATAGGCAAATTTTATCCAAGTAATAGTTATCTTTTCTTTTGTGGACATAGTTATAAAGAACCATTTGGGTTTATATGATCCTTACTTTTGAGGTAATTATGGGTTACTATATGTTATGATTAAAATGAAAGGCATGAGATAAACATGACGTTAAAATATGTTATGATTATTCTTGAAGATTTTATCTCTTTTTGGGGAATGATTTAAGAATTATATAGATTTGGAAAAAGGACAACACGCAGACCGTGTGACAATCCGTCGCGTCGGACAAAGCTGCGGGAATTGAACCCACAACCAAAGTGCGACTGGTATTTATCACCTACCACTGGACTACGTGAAGTCCCTGGTTAGTTTGACTGATTCTTTTTAGTTATATGATTTTATGAATTAAGAGTAAGTTGATTTTGGGTTATTTATGAAAATGATTAACCTATCCTGGAGGATATGTTATTAGGTTAATTACTTTTCAAAAAGAGACTTTAGGAGCAACTGATATTGTTTGGAGATAAATGCTACAATTTATCTTGGAAGACTATGCGACTAAATCCTTCAAATATTTGGGTTTCAATCTTATATTGGATTACTTTGGAGAATTTTATGGAAAAATTGATTATAGAATGGTCCTCATTGAACTTTGGGTTTTGTTGGACAAATTTTTGAGATTAAAAATAGATTTTATTTTTAATAGGTTATCCTTTTCTGGATTATCTGACCTTGTACTAACCTTTTTGGTTTTGTTTTTGGTTAAAGCCTAAAGACATGGGATGTATATAGTTATCTTCTGTGGATTAGGTGATTCTCTAGAAGTTTATTATAGTACTATTAATGTGAACAAGTCTTCTTAAATACTCACCTTTTAGATAAAATTTGAGTTTGTGTAAGGAATCTAATAAAAGCTGGAATTCAACATGATAAGTTATTATGTTTCCTTATGAATAAATTCCCCAATAAAAATTATCTTAAAACAAAAATGTTTTCTATTAACTTTTCCTACTGGGGAACCCAACACCGTTTAACCCATCACAAGTTTGTGATTTTCTTATTGTTAACTTTCTCCTAAACATGTTTTCTATCACTCTCTATAAGAACATTACCCTATGTTTTCTCCTCCATGTCCATGTTTTCCTACATGGAGTCCTAGTATGGGTTAACTCGGGTGACTCTGTACTTATCTTCCTTTATTTTAAAGTGATTGTTTTACTGACTCTTATTCCGATGTGGGACGTTCAATGATGTTTCCAAGCTCAATTTTAAAAATTGTGAGGACGCAATTCCCAAAAGGGGGGAAGGATGTAACACCCCAGGTAAAAAAAGAATATGACATTTTCATATTTATCCATATTTGTGAATAAAGTATTAATATTACTTTAATGGGTTGCTATGCTCGATGGCGTACCCAACACGCAACAACGAGTTTCTTGGGAATCTTATATTGCACTCTAATTATAAAATAATATTATTTTAAATGGTAGTTAACATGTAGCCGTTGTATTGGCGGGAATGGAGAGAAATAACTAAAATATTATTATATATGTTTTTTTAAATGTTTTTACATTTATCTTATAAAAGATAAAGGCTTAACATATGGAAAGAATTCAATTTTAGGCTTTTATACCCTAATTTTCACTAAAGGTTCACTTATCACCTTTTGATGGCGAACCATCATTAAATATAGTTTTGTTCACTCTTAAAAATTCTTTTGGACCAAATAAAACTCTTATTAAGAATCGGGACATCAAAATTTACTTTGTGTAAATTTTTGGTATCTTTCCGATAAAGTTCATTTTTTTTAATGAATAGTGTAAAATGTTGTATTTTAATTCAAAACTACTTTTTAATCTAATTTATTTATATGATTATATTATCTTTTTAATTGGTTTTAAAGTAAAATTAGAATATATTTTTACCATTAAATCCAAGAGTGGTCGTTAGAATTAATTTCACTTTGAAATCGGACTTAAACTTGTGTCAATCTTTTGATACTTATTGTTTCATAAAAACACGCTATTTGCTCTGACAGCGGGAATTAATTATTAAATTAATTAATGTGACTTATATGTTTTGAATTTTGTAAAATAGACTTCATTTTTGAATTCGGAATATCAAATATACCTTAGGGTGAATTTTTGGGATTTTTCTGAAAAACTTCAATTTTTGATGAATAGTGAAACCACTAAGTGGTACTTATAAAAGCTGATTTTTCGTTTAAATGAAATTTTACCACTTATGTGTTTTGAATTTCAAAAATCCGACATACATGGTTGTCATTAAGAAGTAAAATGTGGTTCAATGGGATAAAAATAATTTTTTGGTGAATAGTAACTTATTAAGTTTTTAATCGCAATTAGAGGTAATTAGTGAAGTTTAAGGTAAAAATAATGTTTTAATAATATGAAATGAGCTTGAAACATGTCCTAACCTCATTGGTTGTGTCATGGACGACCAATAAAAGCAATGGGTCAACTTGGGGACCCCATGGATCCACTTTGGTTGGGAAATGACATAAATAAATTTTTATTTAATGTAAAAGTAAAAATTAGACAAACATAGAATGTTTTAATAAAACAATTTTTTCATGGGGTTATACAAATCATATTTTTGACTATAAATATTAATTAAAAAGATAAAAGTTTTTCCTACATCGTAGTATTTTTTTTATAATTTTTAGACATTATATAAATTAAATTATTTATGACATAATAATGATTCAACGATGACATCATTATTTGACGATTTAAATAAAATTGAAAGATAATGTAAAATCTATGAACTACACATGTCCAAAACTTATTGGATGGGTGGATTTCGAACCCCTATCACCTTAACCATGAATTATATCAACGTGGGACCTTTTAAAACCGGAACACATTTTCAAATAAAGTAATACTTCTTTACATTCCAAAAGTGCCCCTCCTCTCCTCTTATAAAAGGCCCCCACCTCCACCTCATTTCACACACTCCTCAAGCTTTTGGCTCAGCCAAACCTTGCCCATTTACTCTCTACAAATCCCTCTCCTCATCCTAGATGATTCCCTTTGGGCATAATCCTTTCAAAGGAAACCTTTAGGCTCAAATCAAAAGGAGTTACACTTTTAAAGGTAATTCATTCTCTCATGTTCATTTGTTTTATTTTGCTTCTCCAACCCCCTAAACTCTTTTTATTTACTTCTTTTGTAACAACACCAGTATTTTCAATATACTAGGATGTTTTTATAAGATTTATCCGAGCTACACTCTCACACAACTACATCAAATGGTTAAAGAACATACGGTTTCTGTGGATGGTGAAATTCTTCCTCCCAAAACGATGATTGTTCAATACTCATTTAACACCATAAAAGGCGGCCATTATGATGTCAATATTTTTATATATGATATATAATATGTTTATGTTTTACTTATGCTTATGTATTTTTCATTTTTTTCTTACCTTTATGGCTTCCATTATGGGTATACGCGATATCTTCATTTTAGGAAGTGCGGACTACCACCCCCTCAAAGTGATGTGATTCGTTAATGCCATACGTGGGACGTATAAAGGATGGATTCAATTTTATTATACATGATGTTATAATGGAATTATTATTTACCTCTATATCATTATTATTTCTTTCCATTAAAGTATGACATAGAAATGAAAGTAGCGTTCATGCGTACGTACGGCTTACCGTCTCCATGAACGGTGCATTTCATTTCTTTCCTCTAAATGATTATGTGAATTTATAAATACATGTATATGCTGTATATATATGATATATATGATATAAAAATCAGGAATGTCATTTTGGATATAAATAACCTTTGACCACATGAACAACATGTAATTGTATGAAGTACACTTTCGACTTAAGAACCAAATATCGACAAAACAATCATTATTCACTTAATGATTACATAATGTTTATAACATGGAAATAAGTGATATAAAAGGAATAATAAGCTTTAAAAAGGTTCTTAATCATGCAGAAATTAACTCAAGTTTATTATTCAGGACGTTAAAGAACGATCGAGTCAAGTCGGACCCGAGGTAAGGGATCCTACTCCTCTCTTTCTTTTTAAGTACACACTTTTATGTCATTCCTTTTAAAGCTAATCTTTCTTGTTAATTGGGATGATCTTTTATATTAAACTTACTGTAATTTTTATTTTCATGTGATGAGAGACCCTATTCTCTCTCATCAATCCATTTTGGAAGTTTGGAGTGGCGCCGTTAGGCTGCCGAACTTTCGTAAGAGATCTAACCTCTCTCTTTCTTTTTAAGTACTCTCCTTTATGTAACTTATTTTAAGCTCCACTTTGTAATGTTGGGGGATATTCTTTTATATTCCTCTTTCTGTACATTTTATTGTAATGTGATGAGATACCCTATTTGATCTCATCAATCCATATTCGGAAGTTTTATGTGGCACCGTTAGGCTACCGAGTTTTCGTAAGGGATTTTCATCTCACTTTTATTCCTATGAGATTTATGCTACATTTGCCACAAATTCCATTGAGTGGTGTATGTACTGTCCATTATTCTACTCTTTGTGTAATATACATTCGTTTATGAGTATTTACATCAATGATCTATTTTCCTTCTTTCATGGGGTGTATGTTTTGAAAGATACCCAAGTCGGTAAGGGAACCTTTCACCCTCCTCTTTTTTAAAAGACTTATTTTGTTGGGTCTTTTAATTTACATATTGTTATGTTGGTATATGTTATAATATATACTTATTGATGTTAAATTTTTGTCCAAGTGATGAGATACACTTTTTATCTCTCATCAACTCATTTTGATGTGATGCCATTAGGCTGTCAAGGGAACTTTTTAACCCAATTTCGATTTCTTTCGGTTCAACATGTAGTCATTGAATATGTCATCCATTGAATATGTGTGCATGACATTTTATTGCTTTACACTTAATATCCACTTATTTTGGGTGTATTTATATTTGTCACACATATTTTTGAGATTGATTTGTCCTTAATTTAAGGATACCTTCTTTATAAGGGATTTCATCACATTTGACATTTCTGTTGAGGGTTCATTGTTGTTATGCACCAATTCACTCTTATATGGTGTATATACTGTCATTTGGAGTATTATATCATGAATCCATTTATTCTCATTATATTATAAAGTTCTGACTAAATGTTATTCCTCAATTATTGTATTCAAGTGTCTCTAATTTTGGTAAAACCCCTTTAACCAAAATATCTTTTTAAATGTTTTAATTATTTGTTCTTATTAATATCCATGTTTTAAAATGGTTTTAACGATTTATTTATATGCATATTAATGGTTTAAAATTTTAAGCTTCAATGTGGTATGGGACACTTTGATTCAAAAATCTCTTTATTAAATGTTTTAAATGGTTTTGGAAGTGGTTTATTTTAGAATGGATTCATTATTTCAATATACTAAAATGTTATATTGTGATTGAAATGTGGAAATGTTATGTTTCCTTTATGCATGTTTTATGTGATACATTTATGTTATGGTTCTTGGGCATTGTTATGAAAACGGGTGGTTCCATGATAAACTAAGGGCGGCTGAGCCCAATATAGCTCTCCAATTCATTGGGTAACGTGAAGGAGTGAAACGTTAAGGTTTCTCCGAAGAGATTTAGGGAATATACTGTGATGGGTATTCCAAACGTAACCAAGAGGGTTAATCCCTACGTAAGAATGTTATGAATGCCTCAAGTTACCTTTATGTCTTATGATTTCTATGATTTATTCATGATTTGATATGCCTATGTTTTATGGGTAAAGTGTGATTTCATTCTAATGTATATATGAACTCATGTTTCCTTTCCATATTTTTGTAACTCTTACTGAGCTTTTTATGGTCATCCCAAGTTTTTGAAATGTTTTTCACAGGTCAAGGGAAATGTACATGATGTGATGACAGTGTCAAGGATGTGTCAAGAAAGAATCCGTGTTATATTTTAAATATGTTTCCGTTGATGGGAAGAATGAATACTGTCTTTTATGTAACCACTTTGTTTAATTTTGGAATCTAATGCAAGTTTCATGATCTAATTCTCTAAAACTCTAAACCTGAAAAGATCCTTAATGTGTAATCTTGTAATAACTCAAGATTAAGTGAGGTTTAAGGCTGGGGCCTTATAGTGAGGGTTATGGAGGGTGAAGTTCATCCAACTGTGGATGTGGATAGGTGGGTTATGTTTATACCTATATCAGGTTGGAGAAGAGTTTTATTACTAGTCTATTTCACCTATGTTGGATTGAATAATTTGGGTTTTCTACCTATCACAACTAAATATACTTGGAACACCTCATAGCATAATGTCATCCAAGATTGAGCTAGACGGTTGGTGTGGAGTTGTTTTTTGGGTCCTTATTTGTGTTTGGGAATGTACCAAAGAGTAAATTACTATGGATTTTTATTTCCCTGTGTTCATTTTTGTGTAAAACATGATAACCCTCTAGTGAGCTCAATGTCATTAAATATCCAGTGGAGTGCTCATTGTTCCCTCTTTTTCAAAGGATTTTTGTTTTCATGATGATTACCAAGAAGTTGCTGAGAGTTTATGGACACTACTTTTTCATGGGAGACTTTTGAATATTTCTGTAAATATTTCTAATGTCGTGCGCTTATTCATAATGGGATTTTAAGGGGTCTAGGGAGCATCAGTGTGCTGATATTAAAAAAAATTAAATATTTGTTACGACATGAACATTCTTTTCATTAAAAGTGGAATAAATCCTGAGTGGAGTCTCATATTAGAAATATCAGACAATGGATGAGTCCAGGAAATGGAATTTACCATAGGAATGAGATAATGTTTGACAACACTGAATGCCAAGTTGGAGAAGTCCACTGGTATATCTAAATGAAGTGTTATTAAATTAATAAAAATAAAATTCAGATCCCCCTCCCCCTTGGGTTCTCATGTGTAGTAGAGGATAGGTAGTATCCCCCTTTAACGATGGATGAACCAAGGTCAAATTGACGAAAGGTAGTGTTTTTATTCTAATATTTGACAATGATAACCACAAGATCATGTTGCAATAGGTTCTATGCATGGTTTTAGACACAAAGATTTGTTGTTTCTCAGTTATCTAGGAAGATTTATGATTTTTATGTCCCAATCACCATTAATTTGTTGCTTCATGGTTATAAATTCTATTTACGAATGATAGTGATACCCAAGGGGAATAAATGTGGGCTTTAGTGGATAATGGGGTGTTTTTCAAGGATCATAGGTAATTATAATTTGGAAATCAAAATAAAAATGTGAGTAGTGAAGGATCACTTGATGTGTGTCCATCTGGTTTATGGATGAAGATATTTTGGGACTAGATGCTGTTTAACTTCGGTACACACCATGTAGGGATTCTATGTCGTATAACTGATGTACATGGACATACATGTTGTGTTTTGGGTCAAGGCCATGTGGTTGTACATTTATAGAGACATTGGCATGAGATTCCAGACACAAGAACTGGATGTGGACACAAAAATGTAACTAGATAGCCAAGACAAACCATGAGCTGAGGATAATGACCATGTGGTGAGACACAACATATCTTCTGTGTAAGGTATATGATTCCCAAGAGATTATACTAGGTCCCACATTGTGTGACAAGTGGTACACATCATGTACTTCTCAAAAACACACTAAGTAATTAGAAGGGAAATGACTAGGGGATTATTTCTAGAGAAACAACATGTTCTTTGTATTTCATGTACTCACCTTTCAAGTCGATCCCTCAGATAACTCCATCATTAGGGATTAGATGGAGACATGTGAGTGGCCTAACATGAGTAGTTTTGTACATTGGATTCAATGGGGGCCATGGATTTGGCATTAGAGATGTCATGTGATGTGAAATTGTTTGATCACTTCTATTAGTGATTTTTAGACATTTAATGGTTGAGAAGGTTACCTTAGTATATCCCTATGAGGGAATTGTGTTATTAAATCCTCACCATAAGATTATGATCACCCTTATGGAATGAACTTATAAAGTGTTAGTTTATCTCTCTATGAGGCTGGGGAAAGATCCTATATCCTGTCATTCTTCCCTTGATATGGTTTTTGTATCGTTCTGACCTTCATATATTAGTAGATGACTCCCTCTAATTCATGATATCCTATTATTGTTTGTGGAATCTTCAGATATATGATCCCCTACTTAGCAGGCATTTTTAGAAGGGGTTGTGGTACCAACATGAGTACAATACCCTGTAGGGTGGTTAGTTCCAATGGAGTTTGTGGTATCATCAAGAGTACGCTCCCCTACTTAGTGATTAGGTCCATATTTGGGTTTTTAGTATCTACCAATGGTATTGGGTATGATCACCTATATTTGTATCATGTATTTAAGACTCAATATGGTTTGTGGCATCCCCCATTGATCCTAGATGTGATCAAAAATTTTATCGATATGATCTCTAGATTACTTGATTGGTTATTTTGTGTCCCCAAGTGTTCATGGGTGTGGTACACTATATGTGATATGAAATATTCAGTGTTTCCAATAGAGTTCACGGATACCACCATCAAGGATGTGTGAGATTTCATATCTGAGTATCAAGATCTGCTGGGTGATAGTGTGACATTAATTATAGGGAGACATGGTAAGAATTATCTCTTAGTTGAATGACACATGATAAGGATGGAATGTGAAATCAGATTAGTGTAACACATGGAGTGAGACCTATCATATGAAAACATCAAGTATGGAAAATAAATTGATGAAGGATTGAAATATCTTAAATGAATAAAATCTAGGACATAAGGACTTGTGGAGAGAGTTATCCTGGATGATTGTCTCCTTATACCCTTTAATAGAGTCATGTGTCTAGAAGTGAGGTTAGGACCTCATGAGGCATGGATTATAAGATGAGTATATCTAGTTTATTATGAGATTCATTGTTGTGATGGAAAATTTCATGATTGAAACATCATGTAGATATGCAATGACTAGTTTGGTATAGTGGATGTGTGGTTGAGATTGTGTTTCTAGTTCTCTCTCACTAGGGTTCCTTCTTTATATTTGGATAGAGTGGACTATTTTCTTTTAGTTTCAGACTATTATTTGGGGGTTTTAGGGTTCCTATTGGTATTGATATACTCACCCCTGAATGAGATCTACCAACACTGGTCATGTCTTATGATGATGAAAACATTTTTACAGAGTCCCACAAGGACCAAGAGTAGAAAAATCTCAGATAACTAGTTAAACAGTGGTGTCTTCAAATTGTTTCATTTGGAAGAAGTCCCCTACTTCATAGAAGGTTGGATAGTTTTATAGTTGTTGGTGTGATTTAATTTTTCCCCATTTTAATTTTCAATACATTTGCATAAAATGATTTTTGGATAGATGTATTGATGAATTTTTTATTTTGGTTATTATTATCTATACACTATAGCAGAATGATTTTTGTGGGTGAATGTTTATTAGAGAAATAGGATAAGTCCTCCCATGTGTGTGATATTCCTTATAAGGACTGATCGCCTTCCCCTAGTCTTTTGGAGGTGAACATATGATAGTCACATCTTGGGATCATTTGTTTTAGGTCACGAATGTGAGGGTTCTAAATCTATTATATTAATTTCACTTTTTTTATCCACTTGAATTCATTTATGTTTCCTTGTAAAATCATGTCATTATTTATAAATATGAATAATCAATTATATTCAAAAATATATATTTCTATTCCCTATCATTGAATCACCTTCATAATTTGATATCATGAATAAATAGTTTCATAAGAACATAATTCATAATCTAAATACCTAATTATGCTATATAATTTTGATATTATAGATATTAAAATTTTTAAATTTTGGAATTTATCTATAAAATCCTAAAATATATCATATTCAGTCTCTATCATTTCCATTATATATCAAAATCTATTTAGCATATGTGAACCTTCGGTATTAATTCCCCTCATTCAAGGACCTCATTTACCAAGATTTTTTGTATCCCCAATGAAAATAAAATATTTCTAACAACATCTATTATTTTAGAGGTTATTCTTCTATAATTGTTTTGAGATTGTATGATTTAAAACTTTTTTTAGGAATATTCTTACATATTAATTATATGGTGAAATTATTAATTCCCATTACCCTGTTATCATTCCTTTGATAAGGGTACTTTATTTTTCATTTGTAATTTTCAATTATGATTTAAATTTTATTTATATATATTCAACTAGATATCCATATTATTCTATTGATTAAGAAAGAAAATACAATTCACATATCCATTATTTTAGTTTCTATAATTATTCAATACATAACATTGTTTATGTATGAGCATCCTCATGAAACATTCAGATATGTATTTTTAACATTTATTTTCATATGATTTATGCATTGAGATTATTATATGATGTGTATGGGCCAGAATTGTATATCCTCTTGATGCATAAATGATTCATAAGAGACATACTAGTTTGTGTATTGGTTTTATGACTGCCGTTTTATATATGATTTCATGGTATTGGGACTTGATGGAAGAACCATGATATCCAGCATTATGCATTCCATCAATTTGAGATTTATCAACTATATGGTTTTTTATTTACATAATTATAGGATTTATGGATTATTTCATGATCATATTATAATTTGTATGGAATAATATTATTTTTTTATTTTTGTATTCTGTATTTCATGTTTAATCCATGTTAGATTCCATTGTACGCTATCCCTTACTGAGAATATATGATCTCCCTTTATATTACCTCATAATTTAATCAGAAAATCATGAATAATATCACATGTGATATAATGATAATAATGGATAAATAATATTTTTTCATATATTACTATGATATAATTTTGGTTTCCAATGTAACATAATGATCATATATGAATATATTCACCTAAGACAATAATCTTCTGCATCCTACTTAATTTTATCTTATGTATTCTATTTCCATTATAATAAATAACCACCAGCTATGTCTTAATGGAGTTTTGTTTTCTAAAAAAGGAACATAGATCCTAGATAATGGATTCTCTTCCCATATGGAATTAAAAATGAAATTTCATACAAGCCTCATGTACATGGTGGATGACACTATTCAAATTATGAATGGTAGTTATCTTTATATTAAAAAATTTTAAATGGATAAATTTATTGGAAATTATTTATTTATATCATGTTTTAATGTTATAATTTTGTAATAGTGATCCATTTTTGTTAGTCTAGTCATGTTATATATTTTATCCAATATAATTTCATTATCAAAGGAAGAGATAACATTATGGTCATTAATGAAAAAGTGATACCATATAACCTTTTTTGAATCTATGAAATAGAATAATCATGTTTCCATAAAAAGAAAAAAAATGTTATGGAATTAATTCCTTTCCTATATTATCAAAAATTATTCAGATGATTTGAAAATGTGCGGGGTTATCAAAAATTATATAATGATAAATAAAGATCACGATTATATATGACTATTTTACCAAGATAAGATATATGGATGTTATAAAAGTCTAAAAAGATAAAAATAAGGGACTTATTATAATAATTGTATGTGGATTTATGTGGATAAATAAATAAAAAGGAAATTAGAGGAAGTGTTGGAATCTATCAAGAGATATATAAAAATTTATGTGAATTTTATTGGGAAGAATAACCTCACTTAAAGATCTTATAATGGTATTAAATACTTAAATCATTTGGTGGAATAATACTAAGAGAAGTGTGATATATTTTTATTAACATTCAATGGTGATGGAATATAAATAAAATAAGGTAGTTGAGATGGTAAACTGAATTATCAAAAATAACTCACTAATTATTTTTACTACCAATGTATTGGAATGAGTTGATTCTGAACCAATTTTAACAACCAATCCAGAATTTTAAATACCTTATATGAAAATACTATTTATGAGTTTTAGTATAAGGAAGAATCTAGTCTCAACTAATTTTATTCCCAAATTAGTTTTATATCTTTTCCAAATTATTAAACCAAGGGATGTTTTGGACCTTTTCTTTTGATGAAATATTTCATGAATAATCTTTCATGAGTAAATCATATAAATACATTAGTAAATGGTTGGGAAGGGATGTTTAATGTTAAAATTTCATGTATTAGATGGTGATATTTGAAATTATCCAAATACTTAACATGAGAAAGAGGTGGGTGATTTTTTAATCTAATTACTAGAAGTTACATGAAATATAAATAAATATGTAGAAGATTAATTGGATGGAAAAGAGCGTAGTATGTGTTATTAAATCACTATAATTTAAGTAGAATACAATAGAGGTAATAAAAATTTATTTTATGATCATTATTGGTGTAATATTGTCTCTAATTCCAGTAAAAATAATTAAGAGTGTTAAAAAATGGAATTATTATATATTATTGAGTCCAAAAACTCTCATAATTAATAAAAAGATGAAATTTGGGTCAATTTTTTGTATATTTATCATTAAAAATTTACGAATAATGATACTTGGGGTCTTATTCTCTAGACAATGAGTAAATATGTTTTTAAAACTAAATTATTTTTAGGAATAAATTGGATAATTATGAATATTTAAAAATGAAAAATATCATAAGTAAAAAAGAAAATGTAATTCCAAAATTAAAATAGTGAAAGATTTAATAATTTTCAAAGTAGTGGAATGATTGGAATCAATAATAGACTTATTTCCTTTATTGACCAATGAATGTGTAAATATTATGAATGGACATGAAGTTAACCATTATAAATGGGTCATTAGAGGAGTAACTCTATATTGAGAAATTGAATAGTTTATTTCTTAATAATGATTAATAAATTGTGTGCAAAATCATGAATGTATTGTACGGATTGAAGTACGAACTATGATCAGAACATTTGAGGTTGTATTTATTATTGAAGAAGTTGGGATTCAAATGAAATTATGTTGATCATTATTTATATGTGAATAAGAATATGAAATAAATACTCATTGAGTTAGAATAAGTAAATGAAATATTTTTTAATTTCTTAAGAGTAGATAAATTGAATAAAATTTTAAAACTAATTGAGAATGAGGTTGAAATGTCAATAATATGTGAACTCACATTCATTGTTATAGTTATAGATACTCAAAAACCCATTACGAATTTTATTTCAAAATTTAAATATTTTGAAGATGTGCTAAAGAGATTTAAAATGGTGGAAAAACACATAGTGATACCAATATAAATTTAAATGAAAGTATAACAATTTGTGGTTAATAATTTATCTAACATCACTATGTACTGTAAAATGATTGGAATCCATCAATATTTAGGATTGAAATGACTCGACACATTTTTTTCCACATGTCAAGTGGTGTGGTAACAAAATGGTAAGAAATATATCTACTTGTTAATAGTCAAAAAAGTTCATAAATATTACAAAGATATGATATATTTTTGATTATTCTGTTAGGTAAAATGTAATTTATAATAATTTAATTTTAGGTATACTTATTGGGAAATATTATTATGTGATCAAATATGTACATCTATAGGTTCTTTGTAACATAAAAGTACATTTATATAATAGATTAAAAATAGGTGATGTTGTATTTCTTGATGTATAATAAAGGTAAAGTATTTTTTATTATCCTAAGATTACACCCAATTGTATTAGATAAAGAAAAAACTGGGGTATATTAAGGATAGGTATTCTCACGTATATATATAATATGTGATAATAGAATCATTATTACTCATAATAGAAAAAATGTATATAATTTATAAATAATGAAAAAAAAGATAATATAAAATTATATCTAATTAAAGTAAGAGAATGCATAATAGTCCACCCCCCTAAAAAACATGAAATTGTCCCCTTATTAGGAACTACCAACACATGTTTTGTTTTTTCCTTGATATTGGTCATGCCTCCATTGGAAAAATTCACAATGAGTGAGGTATCTACTACCACTTAAGAGGGAGCTTAATTTTCCACCTTCAACCACTATAGGATCACTAAAATTAATACAATTAGTGTATAACACCCACTTTGGAAAACTGACATGGGGACTATATCTAATACCATTGGGAAAACATACCAATACTAACATAATTTGTAGATCAGTATTCCACATAGTCGAATTCATATTCACTATCACCATGATTTGATTATAAGTTCAAAGGGTCTCAGGTAGAAAATATGAAAAATTTACCCACTATAGTATTTAATGAATAAATTATAATAGAAAATTATTAAATGTAAATATAACTTATAAGGTTTTATAAATTATAAAATATGTCAAAGGAATATATGCATAAAAGGGGACATCATAAATAATATAAACTCTACATAACTAATGGATAAATCCAAACACCTTCATGTGACACAAGAACTCATTTTCATGCTATCACCTCTATAGTCTCACACTCATTCCACAGTCTATTATTATAGACTTAGAAAATTGATAATAAAAGTAAGAGAAACAGTGAAATCATAAACATGTGTACTCACTATGGTGTGTATATATGGAATGAGTGAATTCCTACTAGGAAACAAACAAATATTATACCCTTTGTCTTTATTTGAAAATAATAAATTATAGTTTGAAATAATAAATAAGGAAATACATTTTTATCATTTATGAATAAAAAGTAACAATAAAAAGTAAAATTTCCTAAGACAATATTCATGTAGAGTAGAATTTTTATTTTTCTTAAAAATATATAAAGATATACATATAAATGAAAATATTAAAATCAATAGAATTGATAATTACCTTAATGAAAATTTAAATTATAAGAAACATATAATCAAAACTAAAAACAAGAATAATAAGAGAGGTGCTATTGTTATAATGTAGGTAAAATAAAGATCCTCATGTTTAATAAAATAAATTAACATAACCATGATCATCATTGTGTCTATAATTCTATCCATATCTGAATATGATTCATGATAGAGTGTCATTCTATGATTTTAAGAACAGTCATTACCAAAAGTTTAATCTTAAACTAGTGAAAAGAAATCCGGGGGGAGTTTCTATATAACCAAATATTGTAAATTCCATAGCAATGCTCCAATGTTCCCATGGAATTACCAAGATGTGTTTCTAATCATTGAGATATAAATCATAAAAAATTAACACACCCCATTATCACTATTAAAAACAAATCTAGTAAATAATATAACATAAGTGTAATTCCTAAGAAAAAAGAATATCATTTTCAATGAGTGATTCATGTAATAAAATTTTTTTATAGAACACATTGAATCAATCTAAAGACCTATCTATCTTTGAAAGATATCACCAAAACAAAATAATTTTCTTTTATTTATTATATGATGACCCAATTTTTTCCGATGTGAGACATATATCAATTTTAATTTTTAATGTCTTAAGAACCCCCCATCGATATATTAGTAAATTTAACATAGTTGAGGTCCTTACAATAGTTATCTGATGGTTTTTTATTATGTAATGTGGTTTTTATCGTCCAACCAATAAGGTGTAAATATATGAGCACATATGGACTCTTAAAGACATATATTAATCTAAAAAATATATTATTTGTTACCTAGAAACATGTTTTTTATGAAATTATTATACATATTGAATTTAGTATCATATGGTAAAATGAATAAAGTATATTATTCTATAACATGGGTTTACCCTAGGTACTATGTATGTTTTGTTCGAATAATGTCACTCTATCATTCACAATTATGAGAAGATTAAAGGGAAATAAATAAATAATTAAATTAAATTATTTGATTAGGTGTTTACATAATTAATTATATCTTTATGTACATCTTAAAAATATATATAAGGGAATTCATATAACCATGAGAAATTTTAGAGGTTATATTTATAGTTTATTTGATAAAATGATTTGTAAGAATTCAGTGGTCCGATGAAAAATTCCACAAAATAACCAATGACATAAAAATGGATGACCCGATTCAACATATTTTCTTGCATAATAATTTTCATCACTAAATATTTACCAATTAACAAGGTAGGGATTTTTTATTATTGGAATATCTTTGTTCATAAAGATTTTCTATCTTAAATTGATTATTCTACATATTTTTACATATTTGATATGATAGTGACCCATCAAATTTTGGAATTCCTTGTTACCCAATAAATTTGGATTTGACATCATCATGGGTTATAGAAATGTTTTTTTAACAACAACTGATGGTTGATTCTATATAGGGAATTATAAATATTCGACATTATGATTTTATGGATTTCTCCCTCTATTATTCATGTTTATCTTTGGATAATGTAGGGTGGAAAATATGACTCGTGATCTACATTAAATCATGATCAATCTATGTATCTGTGGGTTTTTAAAAATTTAAATGATGTTATCATGAGGGAAAACATAAAACCATATTTGACTAGGGACGGCGAAGTGGTGTGGATTGGTTATTGAATGGAGACATGTGGCCACTTAGATTTAGTATAGTGTAACATTTTTTATGAGAAATGGTTATAAAATAACTAAAAATGACATCACCACCACGATTGAGATTATCAATTATTGTTTTAGAGGGATTGGTGGTAGATCTAATATTCAAGGTGAGAGATCAGGAGAATAACTCAGTTTATGGACAATTCCTGACTACAAATAATATAGTTATAAAGGAAAAAAAAGTACTTTTTTTTGGATTTTCTTCCATAGAACCAACTTTAGTGTACATTATTATAAATAGTATTAATTTTTTTAATATTTATAAAATATTTATCGCATTTTGATTGTTATTATGTGTAACATAGTATGTGATAATTTTATAAGATTAGTTTTCTTAGTAAAAGGTCATTGAAGTTCAATAATATTATGAGAACCTATAAGGGCCATGGCAGTATTCTTAAATATAGGTTTTATATCTGGGTTATATCATTTGATTGAAATAAATCGTAGAAACTATTATTGGTAGACTCATAGGACTTTGAGGAACCATCCCATGGTATACACCCCTAGAAATATCCGCTGTAGAATATTATGATAATGAGACCCATCCATAAGAAACCATATTTATTTGTGCCATTAGATGATCCTATCTATTGAAATTTTTATAAATCCATAAACTTTAATATTATTGTTAATGAGTATTAAAATCCACATACTTTTATTTATTGATGAAAACCATGATGAAAAATGTTTGTGGTGGGGTAGTATACATTGGGATGTGTCACTAGTAATATTTCATGGATAAAGAATTCAATAACTGATTTAACCCTTCATTTATTTAGTAGAATTTTATATCTCATTCACTTTTATGTAAATGATAAAGCCTAAATAAATCCATGTCGATGGTGTTCTATAAGCAAGTTTGAGTTTTGGAAATTAAAATAAAGAGACATTGAGAATATAGGTTGATGGAAAAATAATGATGACTATTTGATTAGATATATAATGATAAAGCTAGTATACTACACAGTTACCATCTGTATGAGGTATCATTTTGTTGTGTAATTAACTGTTTTCTCTATGGGTTTCCTACCATGTCGTTATATGCAAACCTTGTACATTAGGCTACTTCTCCCAATTCCACACTACATGTATCAAGAATATTGATTAAATAATATATTATTATTTAATATTTAAAAATTCAAATAAATATTATTCACTCATATGGTTTAATGATTATTCATGATGGATTGATCACCTTTATTTTTCCACTATTTATTTGAGTGAATTTTATGTCGGAAAAATATTTAATAAATATTTATTTTCTATTTAGTGAAAATAATATTAATTTATTTTTTGGTGAATGATGTTGTGATATTTTTTAATAAATAAATAGACATTATTCATGTATCCTTATTTATTGTGTAGTAATGGTGGTATAAGTTTTTAGTTCTGGTGAGAAATACTATATATTGAATATTATATAAATAAATAATATTTAATACTAATTTATGATGTTAGAAAATGTAATGGCATCATAATATTATTATTTTTATAGAAATTGTGTTATATATGTATTAAAATACTATTAATGGTATCCTTTGAAACATATTTATTTCTAAATCCTAGTAGTATATAATCCCAAATGTATTATTTTTTCTAGAGAAAGAAAACATTTTTTGTGAAACGAATCTAGAGATTCCTCTTGAAGCTCTAGAGAGAATCATTATTGAAGAATTATCACATGAAAGGATAGAGATACTACTCCCCTTTAACTCTATAATCAAGAGATATCAAATATAATACTTTAAATTTTTTGAGGCAATTAATGGAAAATGACACAGGTGATAGAATTTTCCATTCTAGCACCTAGATATACATATGATACCATTATTAGATTTGTGGAATAGGTGTGGATCACCATTTGGGGGAATATAATCTTGATTACTAAAACTTCAAGATGGTACAATATATATCTATTATTAGATCCATCAAATAGGAATGAATTTTCACAAGATTATTATTTAATTGAATAAATTGTTGATAAATAATATGTGATGATCTGGTTCTCTATTTCCACTATTTTATCAAATTAATTTTTTTCTTGATTCAATTCAATTGATCATAGAATTTTTCATCATTTAAATATCATATTAATCATTGATCATTAAAAAAACAAAGTGGAGAATGATACATCACATGCCTCCACTACTCCTAGAACCTAAATGTGGTATCTGAGCAGCAAGACAAATATTTATATTTATTTAAAGTTAGTTTATTGATTTACACATTTATAATTTAGTTTTCAATACATGTTTAATTATTATTTTAAAAAAATGAAATATTTTATTCTTCCTATTTAATTTCCAATAAATATAATCTAATATATTAAAATTCTGAATGAAATAGAATAAAAGATCTTATAAGGAGGTGCTGAGAAAATTAGGCTAGATAAAAGAACAGTACATGCCATGTGACCTTGAGGTACACACGGTGTACTAGTGTTCAATTGAAAATATATTATTTTGTAAATAATTCAATCCATGTGAATTTATTACATGTGGTGTAATAAATCATACACCATGTGTTGACTATGCTTTCCAAGTGCATGGTCAACAAGAGTACACAAACTGTTACTATCGTACACAGTGAGTAATCCTTTAGTCAAAGACAGGTCATGTATCTTCTTACATGGACAACCTAACTGGTGACTATGTAACTCATAGCCCACACAATGTGTATCCCATGAACAGACCATGTCCACTACATTTTTTTTATGTCATGGTTACATGCCAAGTCTGTAGGCATGTTTTGTGAATAGACACTGAGAAAACATACATGTCATATAGTTTCAATGTATAAACATTTCACTTTTACTTAATTACCCAAAATTAAAATTAATTTATTACATAGTTAAAATATTATTAGCATGTACTGAAGTGTGGGGATTAATTTTGTAGGATATGCAATACAATGGGTTTTAATTTTTTTTATAAATTTTTAGTTTATTTATTAATATTTTTTAGATCTGAATATCATTTATGAGTCATATTAACTTATTACTCGATTTTTATTGAAGCATAACACCCAAAAAAGGAATGTAATTTGTTTAATAATTATTTTTATATTACTATTGATGAAATTATGTGATAATTCATGTATACTATATATATCAATAGTAAATAGTTTATGAGAATAACACATGTTGGGAAGATTCAGACGGGTATTCACCATGTTTCCTCTATGGTATAATTATGTACATAATTAACTTGAAATAAATTGATTTAATTTGTTTTAAATTGTTTTGGATAAGAAACTAAAATAAATTTTTATGATAATTAAGATAAAATAAATAAATATATAAATAATATAATTAAATTATTCGATCTTGATTTATCTTACATAAGAATTATTATAATTAAATTATAATTTTATTGCATATGTAATTTGTTGAATGATAATGGATGATGATTATCTTACACCAATACCTTTTTATGTTATTGGTTTCATTTAATTTATAATTAAATTAAATAATTAGCATGCATTTTATCTCTCATATCATTATGTAAGGGAATGAGTCCCTTTTGTATCTTTTATGTAAACCCATTCCCTTCAACAATGTGTGAGTAAAAGAATATGTAAAGGATGTATCTCCCAATCTAATGGATGTGATTCATGTTTGGATCCAAGGAGAAGCAATCCTATAGAGATACATATGTGGATAGGTGTAAAGATGTAACATGAACCTTAATTGGTTTAAGGTGTCTTCCCCTTGGTTGATGGTTAGTTTATCATACACTAGGTAAACTTACCATTACTAAAATATCATGATCAAACCACCTTGTTATTTTATATCTGTCAAGTTTTATGGTTATTTCATTAATGATGTTTTTCACAATCACATGAATTAAATAATTAACAAGCATTATGGATAGAAAGAAAATAAATTGTATTATGCATAAACATTTTCTTAGACATGGTTAATCAATTATGTAAAACCATTGAATATCAAAAATCATATAATAATGTTACCAATTAGAAATTTATGAATAAAGATAAAATCTATCAATTATACATATTAAGTAGGTATATCCTTCCACTACATTATTTAAAATTAAGACATAGTTAAAAATTCTTTACCAAAAAATGTTGTGGTGATTTAAATTATTATTGATTTATATCATGATATTTTGGGTTGAATTAACTTAGTTTGCATCATGAGTTAATTGAGATGTTATGAATTGGTGTATCTGAGTGGAAGAGAATTGAAAAAATAAATTTTATTATTTCAAGATTTGGGAGTCCACTCATCAGATACAGGATGTGTGAGTAAATGAAATTATCATTTGGAATGCATACCTAATAAAATTAAAGTTCCATGAATTTTTTCTGGGGTAATTAAAAAAATAATACGGATCCTTGCAACTAGAATATTGAAAAAACATGATATTTTGAAGCTAATGATGAGGGTATTAGGTTTCAATAAAATTATTGAGATATTAATATATATAATATTTATTTGTTTATTAAAAATTTTATAAGATAATTTACTAATTCTATACACATCCTATTTGAAGAAAAATTAACAAAATTACATCAAACATTTCACTGACATCCATACTTGAGAAGGATAACCTTCTCATTAGTACAAATTTCAAATGGTTAAAAAGGAACTTACACATTATCATATGTTGTGAAGGGAAATTTAATGTGCTAGAAGAACCTATTCCTGATGTTCCTAAAAATGAGTTTAGTGTTGAATAGTTGTATCTCTATGAGAACAATTTGAACGATTATGTAGATTTTTACTATTTCATTTTATCATCCATGACCAATAATATTTTTAATAAACATGATGACCTGTATGTGTATAGAATGATGTCTCACCCTCAGTATCACTATCAAGAGAAGGTGAGATAAGAGAGATACAAGATCTCTATTTATTTGTTTAAAAATAATCATTGAGACTTTGTGCTGGCTGGGACTCCGATAGAAAATATTATTGGATACATTGAGCACGTAGAAAAATTAAGGAATAAATTACTAGATATTTTACATACAAATCAAATACTCTCCAAACTACCCAAGCCCACATATAGTTTTATTTTTATTTATCATATTAATAATAATGAGAATATTGTTTTACCATTTCTTACTATAATTATATAAGAGGATTAGCGTATTTGGTGTGACAAACCAGTGGTCCGTATGGTGAATAAGAAAATTAAGAACATGGTTAAGGGTAATAATACTCATAACAAGTCTAAAGATCACAAGAATAGTCCTTCCAAGAATAATAAGATCTAGAGGTAGGGTAAGGGAACAGATGAAGCATGTTTTTCATTTGGAAATAATGGATATTTGAAGAAGAAATTTACCAAGAACCAAGGGGATGTTAAAAGTGAATTTGTTTTCGATTGAAGTCTTTAAATATATACATTTTGGGTATTATATAAACATTGTGGTGCCCACATTTTTTATCCAACACAAGAAAGGGGTAGATTATGAATGATTTCTAGTAGAGAGGTGGATTCACGACATGCCAATGGTTCAAGGATGGCTTCTCTAGCCATTAGTGGATGCCACCATTCATTTCCAATGATAATGATATTGATTTCAAGTGATTTTTATCATGTACATATTTCAACCAATAATATAATTTCTATGTCATACTATAACACCCCAAGATTTCATAGTGTGTTATTTCTTCAAAATAATTCAATAACTTGCACTGCACGCAACACCGAGTTCAAGCGCACCATGACTTACTAAACAAACCGTTCAAAAGAGGTTATGAATAGTATTAACTAAATTTTAAACTTTATATAATCCTTATAATTTTAGAATCCATATTATGAGTTTCTTAGACATAATGTAAGAACAAATTCATTTTCAGTATTGCATTTTTACAAACTTTTAATAGTGAACCCTTTTTAAATCCAATATTTTAAACATTTATATATTAAATTTGACTAAATAAATTTACTTTTTATAATGGAGACATCAAAACTTTACAATTAAACATCCCAAGCTTCCACGGTAGGTTTCCCTTTGAATAAAGCAATGGCGTGCATTGTACGCAACTTCGAGATTCTATGACACCGCAACCAATCAATCTAGCCGTTATGAATAGTAATACCCACTTTTTGAAATTTTATAAACTTTATCATTCGAAATGGACTTCATTTTTAGATTCATGATATTGAAATTAGCTTAGGGTTAAATTTTTTCACTTTTCGGATAACTTTCATATTTTGATGAATAGTGAAAATTACTAAATTTTAATTAAAAACAAATTTTTTAATCTAAATAATTAATAGTGATAAATTATTAATTTCAGTCATTTTAAAGTATATTTAGAATATATTTTTACCATTTAATACAATTTTCGTCATTTTATTTAATTTCACATTTAAACTAGACATAAACAAGTCTCAATCTTTTTATAGTTATTATCTCTTAAAACCACGCTATTTGTTTTGACGACGGAAATTAATTTTTAAATAAATTAATGAAACTGATATGTTCTGAATTTGGTAAAATATACATCATTTTTTAATTCATAATATCAAATATAGCTTAGGCCTAATTTTTTGTGTTTTTCTGAAAAACATCAATTTTTGATGAATAGTGAAACCACTAAGTTGTAGTTAAAAAACTGAATTTTTCATAAAACATAATTTTACCACTTCTGTAAATGGAATTTGGAAAATCTAAGAGACACTTTTAATATAAAGTAGTAAAATGTGGTTCAATGAGATGAAAATAATTTTTGGTGAATAGTAACTGTTTACTTTTATTTACCACGGTTAAAAGTAAATAGGGTAATTAAGGGTAAAAATGATATTAATATTACCCTAACACATGTACTAATTTTATTGGACAAGTGTTTCTCGACCAAAAACAACCTTAGGAATAAAATATTATCATTTAGGTCCACTTGGATTAGATTTGCACATTTATTATTATTTAATTCATAGAAGAGTTAAAAGAGTTAAAATCGAAGATTATTTACTAAGGCATTTCTAATATAGGTTTATACATAATATAAATTTGATTTTAAATATTCATTAGAAATATAAAATGATTTAAAACATAATGATATTTTATTTATAATTTTTAGACATTAAATAATTTAATTTATTTATGACACAAGGATGATGCAGTAATTACCATAATAGTGAAAAAATTAAAATAAATGATATTATAAATACCACAATAAATATAATTTGAGACTTTTTATGACTTAAAATATTTTTTAGGTTAATATGACATGATTGGATGGACTTAAGAAACTTTGTTTGAAGTAATAATTCTGTTATGATTTTCACAAAAATCAATTATTGAATAGTGTCAAAATTGAAATAAAAGTGTTTTTAAAACACATATTATATTATTAATTGATATTAAATTCCTAAAAATCCAAGGTTCATCAAAGAGACTTAAATAATGATAGGTTTATAATTAATGGACCACTTGGGGATCTCTTGGATGTATATAGTATGTTTATTAACCATATAATATAAAAATACAAAGAGACATTGTAAAAGTGAAACTAATTAACTAAGAGTTAATACTTAAAGATAAGGTTAATATAGAAACCCAAACCTGTAAAATTTCTATTTTTTGACTGTTTTTAGACCCATACCTACCTCAAACAGTAAATAATTCACTTTGGAGCCATTAGAAACCGAATATGAATTTATTATAAAATAATATTTCTAGCTTTTCCAAAGGTGCCCCTCACCCCTCTTATAAAAGGGAACTCTACCTTATCATTAAATCACACCTTCAAAGCCTTTTGGTTCGGCAAAACTCTACCCAAATACTCTCTAAACTTCCCTCACTTCATCCTAGAGGCCTTCCTTTAGTCAGAAAGCCAACTTAAGGAGCCATTTTGATCAAATCAAAAGGAAGAACCCAAAGAAGAGGTAATGTTTTCACCACACTTTTTCAAATTCATTTCTTATTTAACTTCTTCTTTCTTTGTTATTACCATTATAAAATAATTAATCTAGTATCTCCTATATAATGTAATATTACTATAAATATGGTACAACCATATTCAGTATTCTATCCATCCTTTTATTGACATGTCACCATACGTGCGTACGTACGGCTTACCGTCTCCACATCATGGTGTAATTGTTATTCAATAAATTGTTATTTGTATGGGTATAATAATGATATGTAATTCATGTAAATAATAAATATAACAATATAATGATTTTTTATATATATTATTTACCATTAAATTATATATTATTTTAATATCAAAAGAATGATATTGTCGCTCATGCCTACGTACGGAGTACCGTCTCCACGAATGTGATGAGATTCATTCTCCATCGTATCCATTCAAGTATAATTATCATTTGATGATTTAAAAATAATGTTTAAGGACATGATATCATTCTATATATTAATAAGATACAACCTATCAATGAAAAACACGACTTAAGTAACAAAACATATAATAGAAAATGAGTAAGTTAACACCCGAAACAACGATAATACTAAGATATTATTAAAAAATCAGTGTTAAATGATCATATATGATATGATATTAATGTATATGATTCTTGTATAACTTAATAACAAATATTTCCCCATTATATAGGAGGTTAACCTACCCCCAACCAAGGAAAAGTACAAGTTAAGGGTTTATTTCTCAATCTCTTCATTATCTGAGATTGTTTATACTTAATAGTCTACTGAGATTTCTTTATCATCCACATCCTTGTTTCATAAAAATGTATTTAAAAACATTTTTAATATTTACAAGAATATGGGTTAAAGTCATTTATACCCTTGTTTGACTTTTAATAATAGGTTTATAAAGAATCTTTCCATCATTTTCAAAACAAGGTGCTTTTTAACCTTTTCGACAAAATTAAGGTAAGAAGGTTTTTTTAACGTATACGGTGGGTGTGGCTATTTTACACCATTATAAAATCTTCAAATCTTCTTTAAAAGCATATAAGAATATTTTCAAAGTAAATATTTTATTTTATAATTATGTGACTTTTAAATGATTTCAAAAAAAATTATATTTCTCTCAAATAGTTTTGATTTCATCTATGTCAACATCCTTTGATGGATTTTAAGCTTATTTAAAGTTTATTTATGATGATACAAAACTTACATATTGTATTGAATGTTTTGTGACATTTTTTATTGTGGATGTTTTATTTTTATACCATTCATGATTTATGGAGAAAGTATTGACATTTCGTATGCTAGTTTTAATATGAATGTTTATGTTATGTTTAAACCAATTCATATGAGGAATGCATTGGACGTAATAAGTGACTGGTGGAGCTCGCTATATCTCCTCGATGCATCGGTAGGTCTCATGAGACAAACTAGTGTCTTGGCACAAGTCTCTGGAAAAATATTATTTTTAGTCTTGGCACGAGGCCTTGGCTATGTGGTTATGATAGTTTGGCATTATGCATTCCATCATTATAAAAGTGGTTATTGATATTGCATGTGATTATTAGATTAGTAGAATATCCATGAGAATAAGTAAATGGAATTATTTCATTTTATTTTTTCCATACTATGTTGAATTTCAAGTTTAAAATGCTTTTGATTTAGTTATACATTGCCTTAAATGTTTATTCTAATTTATGAAAGTTTCTGCTATATTGTTATCCTTACTGGGAATTTGAGCTCACCCCTTTCAATATTTTATTTTTCCCAGGATGTGAAGAAGTAATTTATGAATTACCTGAAGGGATAGTATGTGGGGATATGAGTGTGGACTATGAAGAAAAGATGTTGTTTTAGGTTTCATTTTTATGATGTAATGTAAGACTTATAAATATATATAGTGTTTCCAAGGCTACTAAAATAATCGGTCTTTTGAGACTTGATCTTTCTTGTGATCATGCCAATGTTATGTAATAATTCACCGACTCTAGATAACTGGGGTCGGGGCGTTACAGTTGGTATCAGAGGAAGTTTAGTACAAACCATGGAAGCTAGATTTAGATAAACTCTAATTAGAGCACAAAGATTTAAGATAGACTTTGAGGATTAGTATAGAAGAACTTCCTAGAATTTTGGTACTGTAGAGATTTTGTGAGTTTTCTGATCAATACATCCCTGTCTGGATACGAGCAGGTAGAGGTGGCTCTAGCACAGATGTACCTAGGGGTAAAACCCGAAAACACCGCTTTGAGCTAGACTCGAACGGGAACTGGTGCACGACAACAGGCCTTGCTGCACTCTTGGTTACGACACTCCCGGGGGATATGCTAAGGATAATTCTCATTTTCTTTACAAACCATTATGAAGTGTTTATGAGTATATACTTCCTCAAAGGAGACATTTTTATGATTATGGATTATATCCATAAACTATTTAATTTATTTTATGCGTTTTACATGTTTGGGATTAGGTATTGTTATTCAAAAACTAATCTAATGTATGCCATTGTTTAGAAATAGCACCTAGTAGAAGGAATGAGAATTCCAGCAATGCACATGATCCAAAGAGAAAGAAGGATCATATCTTTCATGGTCTTAAGCCATAATTTATAAGAGAAATAGTCTCCCATGTATTATCATCATATGAAGAAATAATATCATGTGGTGATAAGATAAGTAAAGATTTTATTGAGTAATATGGCTTTGAAGAGAAGAAAGAGAAGAAAAGGATGGAAGTGGGAAAGATGGATAAAGGGAAGAGGGAAAAAATAATTTTCCCATATGTGATAACTGTGGGAAAAAACACCTTGGAACTTGCCTGAAAGGAATGAGAGTTTGTTATAAGTGTGGATGGAAAGGGAACAAAGTACGTGACTGCAAGGGTAAGAAAATGGTTTCAAATGTACAATGATTCATTTTCAAGGAGTTTGCACACTACGCGAACCTATGTCCCGGTCATCGGACTATGCCAAAAAAGATGTTATTGGATAATAATCAAGTTATGATACTACCGCAAATAAAGAGGAATTATTAGAGTTCTTATGTTGATTATGTCATTTGAGTGTTTTATCAACAATGTACTTGTTATAATAATTATGGAGTTATAAGGATTGTACTGTAGTACTCTTTCATTAAGGAATTGAGATTGTGTGGAATAACAAAAAGTGACTCAATAGCAGGTTAAATTTTTGTAAAATATATGGTTGAGAGAAAGATAAACCATAATATGGCTCTGATACTGAGGTAGTGATTTTAGAATAATACATGATTGATTTGGATAAATTATATTCTATATTCTTGACTACCTTGAAACTGATTAATGATATGTATATTCTATCATTTTTTGGGTTTATAACATTTCTGGATTGAAGGAGTATATCTATTATTCTTTAAGGAATAAGGGATCATGAATGTAATCAATAAGGTTTTATGGAAATTCTGGATGTTGCTGTGTTTTAAAAGAATACATGATGAAGGTGTTCTCAAGTTATTACGCCGAAAAAAGGATCTTCATTGTGTATACCTTACTTAAAATTTTTGGACTGAAGTATTTTGGATAGTTCTAGTTTGTATTATTTTGTATTTCCATAAAAGGAAAACCCAGAGGTCGGGCGGCAACCCGTCGCGTCCGACAAGTCCGCGAGACTTGAACCCACAACTGAAGGGCGACAAGGGTGTATCACCTACCACTAACCCACATGATGTCCTGGATTGAATAATGTCATTTTTAATGGTTCTTCTTTATGAATTATAAATTCATTTATTACCCTATACGAATAGGATAAATAGAATATTATTTTTAAGTTCTATTATCTTTTAGAGTGAAAGATGTGTTTTTGGTAGAACTTAGTTAAAGGATGAGACTCTACTTTTCAAGTACATATTTTTCTTCTTCTCTTATTCAATGATGAAATTATTTTTTATACTGTAGTGAAGGGATCTTAAAACAAAAAATGTGTTATCTTAATACCATATGTTTTGCTGAACCGATGGTATTCTAAATCATCATAGATTGATGAATTTAAGGCCCTCAATTTTACACTTGTTTGTGATTGATGTCCTCAATCACTACCTACAAATATTTACATTTTTCCTCCAATTATATGTCTCTAATTGCCACCAATATTCTCTGAATAGAGATCATAATTTGGTGGTGACCCTTTCATTTCTCTTTTCCTCTTATTTAGACTAAATTTTATAAACCCAATTTCTAATGTGGGTTTTCCCACAAAGATATTTTTTATATTCAACCTTTTATTTTCGAAGAACAATTTCAAATTGTGAGGACGGAATTTATTGAAGGATGGGAGAATGTAACACCCCAAGATTTCATAGTGTGTTATTTTTCAAATTAATTCAATAACTTGCACTACACGCAACACCGAGTTCAAGCGCACCATGACTTACTAAACATGCCGTTCAAAAGAGGTTATGAATAGTATTAACTAAATTTTAAAGATTATATAATCCTTATAATTTTATAATCCATATTATGAGTTTCTTAGACATAATGTAAGAACAAATTCATTTTCAGTATTGCACTTTTACAATCTTTTAATAGTGAACCCTTTTTAAATACAATATTTTAAACTTTTATATATTCAATTTGACTAAATAAATTTACTTTTTAGACTGGGTACATCAAAAATTGACAATGAAATATCCCAAGCTTCCACGGTATGTTTCCCTTTGAGTAATGCAATGGCTTGCATTGTACGCAACTTCGAGATTCTAACACACCACAACCAGTCAAACTAGTCGTTATGAATAGTAGTACCTAATTTTTGAAATTTTATAAATTTTATCTTACGAAATGGACTTCATTTTTGGATTCATGATATCTAAATTAGATTAGGGTGAAATTTTGGTACTTTTCGGATAACATTCATATTTTGATAAATAGTGAAAATTACTTAATTTTAATTAAAAACAACTTTTTTAATTGAAATAATTAATAGTGATAAATTATTAATTTGAGTGGTTTTAAAGTATATTTAGAATATATTTTTACCATTTAATACAATTTTGGTCATTGGATGTAATTTCACATTTAAACCAGACATAAACATGTGTCAATCTTTTGATAGTTATTATCTTTTAAAAACACGCTATTTGTTTTGACGACGTGAATTAATTTTTAAATTAATTAATGAAAATGATATGTTCTGAATTTGGTAAAATAGACATCATTTTTGAATTCATAATATCAAATATAGCTTAGGCCTAATTTTTGGGGTTTTTCTGAAAAACATCATTTTTTGTTGAATAGTGAAACCACTAAGTGGTAGTTAAAAAACTGAATTTTTCATAAAACTTAATTTTACCTCTTCTATGAATGGAATTTTAAAAACCTGAGAGACACAGCTAATATCAAATAGTAAAATTTTGTTCAATGAGATGGAAATAATTTTTGGTCAATAGTAACTTTTTACTTTTATTTACCACGGTTAAAAGTAAATAGGGTAATTAAGGGTAACAATGATATTAATATTAACCTAACACATGTCCTAATTCTATTGGACAAGTGTATCTCGACCAAAAACAACCTTAGGAATAAAATATTACCATTTATGTCCACTTGGATTAGATTAGTACATTTGTTATTATTTAATTCAAAGAAGAGTTAAAAGAGTTAAAATCAATGTTTATTTACTAAAACATTTTTAATATAGGTTTATACATAATATAAATTCGATTTTAAATATTCATTATAAGGATAAAATTATTTACTACATAATGATATATTATTAATAATTTTTAGACATTAAATAATTTAATTTATTTATGACACAATGATGATGCAGTAATTACCATTATAATGAAAAAACTAAAATAATTGATATTATAAATACCCAAATAAATATAATTTGAGACTTTTTACGAATTAAACTAATTTTCTAGGTTAATATGTCATGTTAGGATTGACATAAGTAACTTTGTTCGAAGTAATAATTCTGTTATGATTTTCACAAAAATCAATTTTTGAATAGTGCCAAAATTGACATAAAAGAGTTTTTAAAACAAATATTATATTATTAATTGATATTAAGTTCCTAAAAATCTATGGTTCGGCTAAGAGACTTATATCAGGATAGGTGTATCATTAATGTATCACATTGGGGTCTCTTGGATGTATATATTAAGTTTATTAACCATATAATATAAAAATACAAAGAGACATTGTAAAAGTGTAACTAATTAACTAAGAGTTAATACATAAAGATAAGGTTAATATAGTAACCCAAACCAATCTAAATTCTATTGTTTGAGTGGTTTCAGACCCATCCACACATTAAACTTTAAATAATACTCTTTGGATCCATTAGAAACTGAATATGTATTATTATAAAATAATATTTCTAGCTTTTCCAAAGGTGCCCCTCACCCCTCTTATAAAAGGGCACTCTCCCTTCTCATTAACTCACACCTTCAAAGCCTTTTGGATCGGCCAAAATCTACCCAAATAATCTTTAAAATTTCCTCACTTCATCATAGAGGCCTTCCTTTATTCATAAATCCAACTTAAAGAACCCTTTTCATGAAATCAAAAGGAAGAACCTGAAGAAGAGGTAATGTTTTCACCACCCTTTTTGAAATTCATTTCTTCTTCAACTTCTTCTTTCTTGGTTATTTCCATTCTAAAATAGTGAATCCAGTATCTACTATATAATGTAATATTATTATAAATATGGTACAACCATATTCAGTATTCTATCTATCCTTTAATGACATGTCACCATACGTGCGTACGTACGGCTTAACGTCTCCACGTCGTGGTGTAATTGTTATTCAATAAATTATTATTTTGATGGATATAATAATGACGTGTAATTCATGTAAATAATAAATATAACATGATAATGATTCTTTATATATGATATAACATCCAATTATATATTATTTTAATATAAAAATAATGATATTGTCGCTCGTCCGTACGTACGGACTACCGTTTCCAGGAACGCGATGAGATTCATTCTCCATCGTATCCATTAAAGTATAATTATCATTTTATGATTTAAAAATAATTTTTATGGACTTTATATCATTCTGGATATGAATAAGATACAACCTATCCATGAAGAACATGACTTATGTAACAAAACATATAAAATAAAATGAGTAAGTTAACACCCGAAACGAAGATAATACTAAGATATTATTAACAAATCAATGTTAAAAGATCATATATGATATAATATTAATGTATATGACTCTTGTATAATTTAATAAAAATCATTTAACAATTATCAAGGAGTTTAACCTACCCCCAAACAAGTAAAAGTATAAGGTAAGGGTTTATTTTGCAAATGTTTTTCATTATCCGAGGTTGTTTATACGTAATAATCTACTGGGATTTCTTTATCATCCGTATCCATGTTTCATAAAAATGTATTTAAAAACATTTTTACTATTTAAAAGAATATGTTTTAAAGTCATTTATACCCTTGTTTGACTTTTAATAAGAGTTTTATAAAGGAATCTTTCCGTCGTTTTCAAAACAAGGTGCTTTTTAACTTTTTCGACAGAATTAAGGTAAGAATGTTATTTTTTACTTATACGGTAGGTGCGACTATTTTACGCCATTATAAAATCTTCAAATCTTAATTTATAATCTTATAATAATATTTTCAAAGTAATTGTTTTATTTCATAATTATGTGACTTTTAAATGATTTAAATATATATATATATTTCTCTCAAATAGTTTTTATTTCATCTATGTCAACATCCTTTGATGGATTTTAAGCTTATTTGAAGTTTATTTATTATGATACAAAACTTCCATATTGTATTGAAGGTTTTTTGATATGTTTGACTGTGGATGTGTTATTTTTATACCATTCATGATTTATAGAGAAATTATTGACATTTCTTATGCTAGTTTTAATACGAATGTTTATGTTAAGTTTAAACCTGTTCATATGAGGAATGCATTGGACTTAATAAGTGATGGGTGGAGCCCGTTTTAGCTCTTCAATGCATCATTAGGTCTCATGAAACAAACTACTATCTTGGCACAAGGCCTTGGAAAATCATATTTGTAGTCTTGGCATGAGGCCTTGGCTATGTGGTTATGATAGTCTGACATTATGCATTCCATCATTATGAAGGTGGTTATTGATATTGCATGTGATTATTCGATTAGTAGAATATCTATAAGAATAAGTAAATGGAATTATTTCATTTTATTTTTGCTATACTATGTTGAAGTTCAAGTTTAAAAGGCTTTTGTTTTAGTAATACATTGCCTTTAATGTTTATTCTTATTTTTGAAAGTTTCTGCTATATTGTTATCCTTATGGGAATTTGAGCTCACCCATTTCAATATTTTATTTTTCCCAGGATGTGAAGAAGTAATTTATGAATAACCTGTAGGGATAGTATGTGGAGATATGAGTGTGGACTATGAAAAAAAGATGTTGTTGTAGTTTTCATTTTTATGATGTAATGTAAGACTTATGAATATATCTAGTGTTTCCAAGACTACTAAACTAATCGGTCTTTAGAGACTCGATCTTTCTTGTGATCATGCTAATGTTATGTAATAATGCACCGAATCTGGGTAACTGGGGTCGGGGTGTTACACATACCAAGATTCAAGTGGTTTTATTTTCATGATCAAAAACATAATTTTTTTCTTTTACAATGATAATATATCTTATGGTATGGAACATTTGAATAATGGTCATTATATAATAAATTAGGAAAATAATATTCAGGGAAAAAATAACTAATTATGTTCACACAATTCATATAACACCCATCTATGGCATCACATTCACAGTCTTTTAAATGAGAAGCATTTGAAAAATCACATTAAATATGTTTATTTTGAATCTTTTGAGCTAAAACCACTTGAATGATGTTACTATTGTTTACAATGAAAAATGAAAAAACCACCATTCATTATTAGTGTGAAAGGGAAATATATATTATTAGATTGGTATACATTAATGTGTGTGGAATATTTCCAATAGAATCTAGAGGTGGATATTCTTACATCATAATATTTTTTTGACTATAGTATATATGGGTATGTCTATTTAATGAGGTATTTGTCAGGTTCCTTTGAGAAATTAAAATTAATACAAAATGAAGTAGAGAATAAATTTTGAAAGAAGATAAATAATCTTCAATTGGATATAGGTGGTAAATATCCTAGCCAAGAGTTTATCAACTTTTTATTGGATTTTTTATTATATATCATTTGACACCACCATACGCACCACAATGAAATAGTGCTAGTGAAATGAGATACCATACCTTGTTAGACATGTTAAGGTTGATGATGAGTCATGAAGATATTTAATTTTAATTTTGGGAATACTCATTACAAACTGAAGAATATTTATTAATCCAAGTAAACAATAAAATAGGAAATTAATTCCCTTTGAGTTATTGAGTGGAAATAAAACAATTTTGTCACATAGGCATGTATGGGGTTGTGGGGAGTTTGTTTAGGCCTTCCCAAAAAACAAACTAAACCCCATGGTTCAAAGGGTATCATTATAGGTTATCATATAGAAATAAAGTTATACTACATATAAACACCTTGAAATAAGAAAGTTCATGTTGAATAAAAAGTCATCTTTCTTACAAGTGATAACATACAAAAAATGGATAGTTAGAGAAATATTGACTTTGATGAGGCATTTTATCATGATACAGATGAGTGGTTAGAGAAAAAACTTCCATATGTCCATTTAGAAGAAGCAGTTCTTTACACCCATGAATTTTGTAGGAGAACTAGATAGGTAAGAGAACCAGAGAGATATTGTTTTCTAGTCACTGATGATGGTGAATCATTATTTATTAACAATGATTAACCTATCTCCTAAAAATAGGATGTAGGGAGATTATAAGATATAAGATGGAAATAATATAAGAATTTTGAAATGCATTCCATTCATTATAACCATGTTTGGGTTTTTGTTGATGTGCAAGTTGATGTAAATCTCATAGGGTATAATCAATATTCAAGAGAAAACTTGACATGGAAGGTAAGGGAAATACCTAACAAGATTTGATGGTGGATAAAGGGTTTAAAAACATCAATTAATTGAATATAGTGAACCATTTTTCCCTATATACATGCTTAATAACATAATAATTATACATGCTAGAGTAGCTTGAAAAGATCCATTTATAGACTGAAGCAACCTTCCAGGTCATAGTTCATTTGTTTCAATGAAGTTATAAAATAATTTGGTTTTATTAATAATTAATGTGGGACATGTATTTAAATGTGGTTTAGGATAAATTTTTTTATTATACTAGTACTATATATTGATGAAACAATACTTATTTTAAATGAAATATCAGTCTTACCATCTATTATGAAATGATTAAACAAGTGTTTATCTATAAAAATATAGGTGAATAAACCTACATTATAGGTATCAAGATCAATTGTGATAGATCCAAGAGGCTTATTCTACTAATTCAAGCTACATAAATTCACCAAATGATAAATATATTTAAAATGGAACATACCAAGAGGTGGATGGTTATATTTTCACATGGTATACATATTTCTATGAAACATATTCTTCTGAAACAATAAGAGAAATAGATAATGTGTAAGATCTCATACACTTCATTGATAAGATCAATCATATTTGTCATTTTATTTACTAAAATTTATTTTTCTAATACATCAAGAATTTTAAGAAGGTAACAAGCTTATCTAAGAGAGAAGAATTGGTTTGTTGTTATGTGTTTCTTCAAGTATCTGAGAAGAAATAAGGATATGTTCTTAATGTATTGTGGAGATGAAGAGATGGTCATTAGAGGTTATACTGATTCTAGTTTTAAATTATATTAAAATAATATGATGTCACGGTCAAGATATATTTTTTGTCTCAAAGGAGGATATTTGAGCTGGAAGAGTTTGAAGTAGCTAGATATCGATGATTATATATTAGTTTCCATTTATGTAGTGGAATATAATATAGCCAAGGAATCTATTTGGATACCAAAAATTCTCCAAGGTATTGATTTTGTTTCTATTAGAAAATACCCAATCATTTTTTTGTGATAATAATATAGTGGTGGATATTGGAAAAGATCAACAATCACACCAAAAGAAAATGAACATAATACAAATGTATCGCCTATTTAGAGATATTTCTCAGATTGGTGAAGCATAACGCCCCACCCCAGTTACCTAGAGACGATGCATTATTAAATAACATTGGTATGATCAGAAAGATCAAGTCTCAAAAGGCTATTAGTTTAGTAGACTTGGAATCAATATATACATTCATAATGTTTACCTTATATAATAAATTGAAAACTACAACAACATATTGTCTCCATAGACCACACTCATATCCATTCATACTATCCCTGCAGTTCATTCATAAAATACTTCTTCATATCCTGAAAAAAATAAAACTTAGAAAGGGGTGAGCTCAGATTACCAGTAAGGATAACAATATAGGGGAAACATTAATAAATAAGCATAAATATTTAAGGCAATGTATCACTAAAAAAATCCTTTTAAACTTGAACTTCAGCATAATATGGCAGAAATAAAATGAAATAATGCCATTTACTTATTCACATGGATATTCTACTAGTTGAATAATCACATGAAATATCAATAACCACTTTCATAATGATGCAATGCATAATTTCAGACTATCATAACCTCATATTCAAGGCCTTGTGTCAAGAATACAAATAATAATTTTTCAAGGCCTTGTTCCAAGACACTATTTTGACTCAGGAGACCTATGGATGCATCAAGGAGCTATAGCAGGCTACACTCATCACTTACTAAGTCCAATTCATTCCTCATTTGAAAATGTTTAAACATAACATAAACATTCGTAATAAAACTAACATATGAAATTTCAATACTTTCTCCCTAAATGATTAATGGAATAAAAATAATACATCCACAGTCAAACATATCACGAAACCTTCAATACAATATTGATATTTTGTATCATAATAAATCTATTTCAAATAAGCTTAAAATCCTTCAATGGATGTTGACATAGATGAAATCAAAACTATTTCAGAGAAATATCTCCTTTTTAGAAATCATTTAAAAGTCACATAATTATAATAGAAAATATTTTCTTTGAAAATACTTTTATAATCATGTAAGGTAAGATTTGACGATTTTATAACGGCATAAAATAGCAGCACCAGCCATATAAGTTAAAAAAGACATTCTTACCTTAGTCTTGTCGAAAGGGTTAAAAAGGACCTTGTTTGGAAAACAACGTAAATATTCCTTTATAAACATCTTATAAAAAGTCAAAAATTGTATAAATGAATTTAACCCATAGTATATAAAATAGTAATAATGTTTTGAAAAACATTTTTAAGAACATGGATATGGATGATAAAGAGGTCCTAGTAGATAATTACTTATAAACATCCTCGGATAATGAAGACATTGTGAAATAAACCATTACCTTGTACTTTTCCTTGGATGAGTGTAGGTTAACCTCCTGTATAATGGTGAAATAATTTTTATTAAATTATACTAGAATCATATACATTAATATGATATCATATATGATCTTTTAGCATAGATTTCTTAATAATATCTTAGTATTATCGTCATTTTGGGTGTTAACATACTCATTTTCTCTAATATGTTTTGTTACATTAGCCATGTTTGTTATGGATAGGTTGTATATTATTTATATACAAAATTATATCAAGTCCTTAAACATTATACTTAATCATAAAATGAGAATTAGTCTTGAATGGATACGATGGGGAATGAATCTCATCGCGTTTGTGGAGATGGTAGTCCGTACGTACGCATAAGCAACAATATCATTATTTTGATATTAAAATTGTATATAATTGGATGATATTTCATATATAAAGAATAATTATAATTTTATATTTATTATTTACTTCAATTACACATCATTATCATACCCATCCAAATCATAATGTATTGAATAACAATTACAACATGATGTGGAGACGGTAAGTCATACGTACGCTCGTAATGTAACATGTCATTAAAAGGATGGATAGAATATTGAATATGGTTATACCATATTTATAATAACATAAAATTTTATATAAGATACTAGAGTTATTATTTTATAACGGAAATAAAAAATAAATAAGAAGTGGAAGAAGAAAAGAACTTGGAAGAGGGTGGTGAAAACATTACCTCTTCTTGAGGTTCTTCCTTTTGATTTGATCAAAAGGGATCCTTAAGTTGACTTTATGACTAAAGTAATGCCTCTAGGATAAATTAAGGACAGTTGAGAGAGTATTTGGGTAGAGTTTTCTTGAGAAAAATGGCTTTTATGGTTTCAATTAGAGAGAAAGGGGAGTTCCCTTTTATAAGAGGGGTGAGGGGCACCTTTGGAAAAACTAGATTTATTATTTTATAATAAACTTATATTCGGTTTATAATGGCTTAAAAATGAATTATTTAATGGATAAGGTGAGGATGGGTCAAAAACCACTCAATAAATAGGTTTTAGATTGGTTTGGTTCAATATGTTAACCTTAATATTTAGATTTAACTCTTAGTTAAATAGTTTGACATTTAACATATCTCTTTGTATTTTAACATAATATTCTTAATAAACATACTATATACTTCTATAAGACCCCCAAATGGTCCACTAATGATACAACTATCATTATATAATTCTTTTGGCTTAACCATAGATTTTTATATATAGAATTTCAATTAATAATATAATATTTGTTTTGAAAACTCTTTTATGTCAATTTTGACACTATTTGATATTTGGTTTTCTCTAAATTCATAATAGCATTATTACATCGAACTAAATTTATCTAACAAACCCTAATATGTCATATTAACATAGAAAATTAATGGAATTCATAAAAATTCTCAATTTACATTTATTTGGGTATTTAAAATATCAATTATTTTAATATTTCATTAATAAGGTAATTACTGCATCACCATTGTGTCATAAATAAATTAAATTATGTACTGTATAAAAATTATAAATAAAATAAACTTATGTATAAAATATTTTTATATTTCTAATGAATATTTTTAATAAAATTTATCTTATGTGTAACACTATATTAAAAATGTTTTCGTAATGAAACATTTATTTTAACTCTTTTAAATCTTCTTTGAATTAAATAATAATAAATGTCCTAATCTTATCCATGTGGACCAAAGAGGTTCATATTTTATTCCTAATGTTGTTTTTGGTAGAATTATACTTAGCCAATAGAATTAGTACATGTGTTAGGGAAATAATAATATCATTTTTACCCTTAATTACCATGTTTGCTTTTAACCGTGGTAAATAAAAGTAAAAAGTTACTATTCACCAAAAATTATTTTTATCTTATTCAACAAAATTTTACTTACTGATGTAAACCATGCCGCTTAGATTTTTGAAATTCCACTCATAGAAGTGGTAAAATTATGTTTTATTTGAATTCATAAATTCTCCTAGGAGTTGGGTAAAAGACGGTGAAAACTTCAATAAACTTTTTATATATCTAAAATTATTATAAAATGACTCCAATGAATTAAATTGAAATTATATATGTATTATGTATCTATTTTAAAAAAATTTAAATAAAATAAATAATTATTTAAATAAAAATTCGGTTTTAAATTATAACTCAGTGTTTTTCACTATTCATAAAAAATTGAACGTTTTCTGAAAAATACCAAAAATTCACCGAAGGATAATTTTGATATTCCAAATCCAAAAATTATGTCTATTTTACCAAATTAGAAACATATAAATTTCATTTATTAATTTAAAATTAATTCCTGTCGTCAAAAGAAAAAGCGTGTTTTTATGAAATAATAACTATCAAAAGATTGGCACTTGATTATGTCCAGTTTAAATGTGAAATTATGTCCAATGACCAAAATTGTATTAAATGGTAAAAATTTAATCTAATTATACTTTAGAATCACTCAAATGCATAATTTATCACTATTAATTATTTTGATTAAAAAAGATGTTTTTAATTAAAATTTTGTAATTTTCATTATTCACCCTAATATGAAAGTTATCAGAAAAACACAAAATATTTATTGGAACTAAATTTTTATATCCCGATTATAAAGAAGAATTTTATTTTGTCAAATTGATTATTTAAATGTTTCAAATATTTTATTTAAAAATGGTTCATAATTAAAAGTCGGTAAAAGTTCATTTTTCAAAAAATACTTCATTTATCTGAAAAAATGAATTTGTTCTTAAATTATATCTAAGAAACTCATAATATGGATTCTAAAATAATAAGTATTATATAATGTTCAAAATTCAGTTAATACTATTCATAACCACTTTTGAACGGCTAGATTGGTAAGTCGTTGTGCGCTTGAACTCGGTGTTGTGTGTAGTGCAAGTTATTGAATTATTTTGAATAAATAACATACTATGAAATATTGGGGTGTTACATTCTTCCCTCCTTAAACAAATTCTGTCCTTGAAATTTGAAATTGTTCTTCTAAAATAAATTTTTGAAAATAGAAAATACTTTTTTTGGGAAAACCCAAATCCGAAATTGAGTTATTTAAATTTAGACTTAATAAGAGGAAAAGAGAAATGAAAGGGTCACCACCAAATTATGATTTCGATTAGGATAAAATTAGTGGAAATTAGAGACAAATAATTGGAGAAAAAATGTAAATATTTATAGGGAGTGATTGAGGTCATCAGTCAAAATTAATTGTAGAATTAAGGGCCTCAAAGCCATCAATCTATGATGATTTAAAATATCATCGGTTCAACAAAACATAAGGTATTAGGATAACACATTTCTAGTTTTAAGATCCCTTACCTAATGTATAAGAATTAATTTCATCATAGAATAAGATAAGAAAAATATATATATATAGTTGACAAGAAGAGTTCCATCCTTTCACTAATTTCTACCACAAACTCATCTTTCCTCTAAAAGATAAGAGAACTTAACAAATTATTCCATTTATCCTATTCGTATAGGGTTCCAAAAAAATGAATTTATAATTCATCTAGAAGACCTTAAAAAACCACATTATTCAATCTAGGACATCACGTGGGCCAATGGTAGGTGATACACCATTGTCGCTCTTCGGTTGCGCGTTCGAGTCTCGCGGGCTTGCCGGACGCGACAGGTTGCCGCCCGACCTCCAAGTTGTCCTTTTATGGTAATCAAAAAAATAATCTCAAACTAGAATTATCCAAAATACTTATTTCCATACTCATAACCCAATATTTATAAGGAAGGTAATCACAATGAAGATCCTTTTTCCGTTTAATAACATGTGAACACCTTCATCATGTGTTCTTTTAAAACACTATAACATCCTAAAATACCGTAAAACCTTATTGATTACATTCATGATCCCTTATTCATTATAGAATACTAGATATACACATTTTATCCAAAAATTTTGTAAACTCCAACAATTATGGAATATACAAATCATTAATCAGTTTCATGGTATTCAAGAATATTCATTATAATTTATCCAAATCTATCATGTATTATTCCAAAATCACTACCTCAGTATCAGAACCATATTATGGTTTCTCTTTCTCTCATCATATATTTTTCAAAAATTTAACCTGATACTGAGTCACTTTTCATGGTTCCACACAATCTCAAGTCTTTAATGAAATAGTACTATAGTACAATCCTTATATACTCTAGAATTATTATAACTAGTACATCATTGATAAAACACTCAAATGACATAATTGTTTAATAACATCATAAAAACTCTATTCGTTCCTCCTCATCTATGGTAGTATCATAACTTGACTATTATCCAATATCATCATCTTGAACATAATCTGATGATTTGGACATTGGTTCACGTAGTGGCCCAACTCCTTGAAGATGAAGCATTGTACATTTGAAACCTTTTTCTTACCTTTGCAGTCACGTACTTGGTGTCCTTTTTATCCACACTTATAACAAACTCTTATTCAATTCAGGAAAGATCCAGGGTGTTTCTTCCTAAATTTATCAAATATGGAAAAATTATTCTTTTCCGACTTCCCTTTATCCATCCTTCTCTCTTTTATCGTTTTCTTCTCTTGCTTCCCTTCAAATCCATAGGACTCAGAGAATTCTTTACTTATCTTATTAACACATGACACTATTTCTTCATATTTTGAGAATACATGAGAGAATATTTCCCTTTTAAATGTTGGATTAATACTGTGAAAGATATAATCATTATTACACTTTTTATCATACATATTATTGGTGTTCACATTCCTTCTACTAGTTGCCATTTCTGTACAATGGCACAAACTAGGTTAGTTTATGAATTGCAATGAATAATTCCAAACTCGTAAAATTACTAATGTAAATTGAACAGTTTATAGATATAATCTATAATCATAAAGGTTTTTTCTCTAACGAAGTATATACTCATAAACCCTTCATAATGGTTTGTAAATAAAATGAGAATTATCCTAAGAATATCCCCCAGGAGTGTCGTAAACAAGAGTGCATCAAGACCCGTTTTTGTGCACCAGTTCCCATTCAAGTCTAGCTTAAAGTGGTTCTTTTGGGTTTTACCCCTAGGTACATCTGTTCCAGAGCCACCTTTACCTTCTCATATCCATACAGGGATGTATTTCTCAAAAAACTCACAAAATATCTACAATACCAAAATTCTTGTAATTTCTTCTATACTAATCCTAAAAGTCCATCTTAGGTCTATGTGCTCTAATCAGAGTTTATATAAATAGAGCTTCCAAGGATTGTACTAATATTCCTCTGATACAAATTGTAATGCCATGATCCCTGTTACCTAGATTTGTTGCATTATTACATAACATTTCCATGATCACAAAGATCAAGTCTTGAATGACCGATTAGTTTAGTAGCATTTGAATCACTAGATACATTCATAAAGTTTACATTACATCATAAAATGAAAAACTAGAACAACATATGGTATCCATATACCACACTCAAATCCCCTCATACTATCCCTTCAGTTTATTCATAAAATACTTCTTCACATCCTGGGAAAAATAAAACATATAAAGGGGTGAGCTTTGATGCCCAGTAAAGATAACAATATAGTAGAAACTTTCATAAATAAGAATAAAAATTTAAGGTATTGTATCACTAAAATAAAATACTTTTAAACATGAACTTCAGCATAATAAGTTAGAAATAAAATGAAATAATGTTATTTAATTATTCACATGGATATTCTACTAGTCGATTAATCACATGCAATATCTATAACTACTTTCATAATGATTGAATGCATAATGCCAGACCATCATAACCACATAGTCAAGGCCATGTGCCAAAACTCAAATAATATTTTTTCAAGGCCTTGTGCCATGACACTATTTTGTCTCATGAGACCTACCGATGCATCGAGGAGCTATATGGGGCTCCACCCTTCACTTACAAAGTCCAATGCATTCCTCATACGAAAAGGTTTAAACATAACATAAACATTCGTGTTAAAACTAACATACGAAATGTCAATAATTTCTCCATAAACCATGAATGGTATAAAAATAACACATTCATAGTCAAACATTTCACAAAAACTTCAACACAATATGGATGTTTTGTATCATAATAAATGAACTTCAAATAAGATTAAAATTCAACAAAGGATGTTGACATAGATGAAATCAAAACTATTTGAGAGAAATATCTCCTTTTTTGAAATCATTTAAAAGTTAAATAACTATAATAGAAAAAATTTACTTTGAAAATATTCTTATAAGCATGTAAGGGAAGATTATACATTTTTATAATGGCATAAAATATGCGCACACGCCGTATAAGTTAAAAAATCCATTCTTACCTTAATCATGTCGAAAAGGTTAAAATGGACCTTGTTTGGAAAAAAACAGAATGATTCCTTTATAAAAATATTATTAAAAGTCAAAAAAGGGTATAAATGACTTTAACACATAGTATATAAAGTAGTAAGAATGTTTTGAAATACATTTTTAAGAACATGGATGTGGATGATAAAGAGGTCTTGGTAGATAATTACATATAAAAAAACTCAGATAATGAAGGGATTGTGAAATAAAACATTACCTTGTATTTTTCCTTTATCGAGGGTAAGTTAAAATCTTGTATAACGGTGAAATAAGTGTTATTAAATTATACAATAATCATATATAATAATATGATGTCATATATAATCTTTTAACATTACATTGTTAATAATATCTTAGTATTATCATCGTTTGAAGTGTTAACTTACTCGTTTTCTTTTATATGTTTTGTTACATAAGACTTGTTTATTATGGATAGGTTGTATCTTATTTATATCTAGAATGATATCAAGTTCTTAAAAAATATTTTTAATCATCAAATGTGAATTATTCATGAATGGATACGATGGGTAATGAATCTCATCACGTTCGTGGAGACGGTAGTTCGTATGTACGCACGAGCGACAATATCATTATTTTGATATTAAAATCGTATATAATTGGATAATATATCATATATAAAGAATCATTATAATGTTTTATTTAATATTTACTTCAATTAAACATCATTATCATACCCATCCAAATAATAATGTTTTGAATAACAATTACACCCCGACATGGAGACGGTAAGCCGTACGTACACATGCATGGTGACATGTCATTCAAAGGATGGATAGAATACTGAATATGGATGTAACATATTTATAATAACATCACAGTATACAGAAGACACTGGATTTATTATTTTATAATTGAAACAAGAAAGAAAGAATAAGTGGAAGAAGAAAGGAACTTGGAAGAGGGTGGTGAAAACATTACCTCTTATTTGGGTTCTTCCTTTTGATTTGATAAAAAGGGCTACGTAGGTTGAATTTTTGAAAACAATAAGGCTTCTAGGATGAATTAAGGATAGTTGAGAGAGTATTTTGGAAGGTTTTGGCTGAGAAAAATGGCTTTGAAGGTGTGACACAGAGAATAGGGTGAGTTCCCTTTTATAAGAGGGGTGAGGGGCACCTTAGGAAAATCATGAAATATTGTTTTATAATAAAATAATTTTCGGTTTCTAATGGCTACAAAATGTATTATTTAAAGGATATACTGGGGAGTGGTCTAAAAACACTCATCCAATTTGTTTTAGAAAAGTTTGGGTCAAATTATATAAACCTTAACTTTTAGATTTAACTCTTAGTTAAATAGTTTGACATTTAACATGCCTCTTTGTATTTTTATATTATATGGTTAATAAACATACTATAAACTTACAAGAGACCCCTAAGTGGTCCATTAATGATTAAAATATCATTATATAAGTCCATTTTCCTAACCTTATATTTTTAGGAATATAATATCGAATAATAATATAATATTTGTTTTAAGAACTCTTTTATGTCAAATTTGACACTATTTGGTATTTTGTTTTTTCGGAATTTATAACAACATTATTACTTCAAACTAAATTAATATAACTAACCCTATTATGTCATATTAACCTATAAAATTAGTGTAATTAATAGAAAGTCTAAATTTACATTTATTTGGGTATTTAAAATTTCAATTATTTTAATATTTCATTAATAAGGTAATTACTACATCAACATTGTGTCATAAATAAATTAAATTATTTAATGTCTAAAAATTATAAATAAAATACAATTATGTAGGAAATATTTTTATCTTTATAATTAATATTTATAATCGAATTTATCTTATGTTTATCCCTATATTATAAATGTTTTAGTTATTAAACATTGATTTTAACTCTTTTAACTCATCTTTGAATTTAATAATAATAAATATCCTAATCTAATCCAAGTAGACCAAAGAGGTTCATATTTTATTCCAACGTTTTTTTGTCAAATTATACTTAGCCAATAGAATTATGACATGTTTTAGGGTAATAATAATATCATTTTTACCCTTAATTACAATATTTACTTTTAACTGTTTTAAATAAAAGTAAAAAGTTACTATTCAGAAAAAATTATTTTTATCTTATTGAACCACATTTTACTTATTTATATCAGATGTGTCTCATGGATTTTTGAAATTACACTCAGATAAGCGGTAAAATTATGTTTTATATGAATTCGAAAATTCTCCTAGGTGGTGGGTAAAAGACGGTGAAAAGTTCAATAAAATTTTTATATACCTAAAATTTTTATAAACTCACTCCACTGAATTACATTTAAATTATACAGGTATTATGTATTTATTTTGACCTAAAATAAATTTAAATAAAATTAATAGTTATTTAAATATAAATTTGGTTTTAAACTATAACTTAGTGTTTTCACTATTCATCAAAAATAGAACGTTTTCCGAAAAATACAAAAAATTCACCCTAGTCTAATTTAAATATTCCAAATCAAAAAATGATGTCTATTTTACAAAAATCAAATCATATAAGTTTCATTTATTAATTTAAAATTAATTCCCATGGTCAAAACAAAAAACGTATTTTTAAGAAATAATAACTATCAAAAGATTGACACTTGCTTGTGGCCAGTTTAAATGTGAAATTAGTTCCAATGACCAAAATTGGATTAAATGGTAAAAATATAATCTAATTATAATTTAGATTCACTCAAATTCATAATTTGTCACTATTAATTATTTTGATTAAAAAGCTGTTTTTAAATTAAATTGTGTAATTTTCATTATTCACCCAAATATAAAAGTTATCAGAAAGACACCAAAAATTTATTGAAACTAAATTATTATGTCCATATTTTAAAGAAGAAGTTTATTTTGTCAAATTATATATATAAAAGTTTCAAATATCATATTTAAAAAGGTTTCACCATTAAAAGTTGATAAAAGTGCATTTTTTTGAAAAATACGTCTTTTATCTGGAAAAATGATTTTGTTCTTAAATTATGACTAAAAAACTCATAATTTGGATTCTAAAATTATTAGGATTATATAAAGTTCAAAATTAAGTTAATAATATTCATAACCGCCTTTGAACGGCTAGTTTGGTATGTCCTTGTGCCCTTGAACTCGTTGTTGCGTGTAGTGAAAGTTATTGAATTACTTTGAAGAAACAACGTACTATGAAATCTTTGGGTGTTACATGAAGTGGAAATATATAGATTACTCCCAAAGGAAAACATGGTGGACCCCTTGACTAAATTCATATCTTTGTAAAAGAATGAGTATAATGTTTGAGCTTGGGGGATAAAGGTTGTTAGTAGTTGGATCTATTGCATGTGGGAGTTTGTTTGAGTTAGTCCCCTAGATAAAACTTCTATGTACTTTATTATAACCTTTTTTAATAGTTTGTAATATTAGTAAAATAATTATCACATCATGATTGTTTTTATTCATAATAGAGTATGTGATAATGTACTAGGAGTTTTTATCACACTAAAAGGATAAAACAGTTTCCTTCTATGATTAGAATCCAAAAGATCCATAATAGTAATCTTAATATTATTCTATATCTAAATGATATCATTTGGGGGACACAAATGATATAAGATATCTGGGGTAAAGACTCATAGTATATTTAGGCACCCTCTCATGTGTCCGCTCTTAGTATTTTCCAATATAGGATTTTATGTGAACAAGACCCCCTAGTAGGATATACACATTTATATGTATCATTAGTTATTTTTATATGTGGATGCACGTATTGATCCTTATACTTTATTATTATCATTGATGAGCATTATGAGTTGCGTACTTTGATATATTGATGAAACTTGTGATGACATATGTTCACGGTGATGATGGATATGTTGGGTGCATCAAGAGTAATATTACATTAATGAATAATTCAAGAAAGACTTTTTCCCTCAAATTAATGAATGTAATTTGACCTCTCAGACACATTTATGGAAATTATATAGCCTAAATAATTCCATTAACATGGTATTCAATCAGAAAGTCCACTTTCCATAAATTCATAATAAGAGACATCAAGAACATTGGTTGACAGATTCAGCATGCAACCAGATTGATTAGAGATATAATGATTATGGGATTATATTACATAGTAGGCGTTCATATGAGTTATTGTGCATTCCATCATGAACATCTTTTTTAATCGATTCCTTGGCATTTTTCTAGAAGGTAAACATGTAAATTTGGCCACTTCTCCGAATGCCACAAAAAAGAGGCCAAGATGGTCACACAATTAGTGTATCAAGAATGTCAGATAAATAATATATTATTATTTATTATCTAACAAGTATAATATATATTATTATGTATTGTGGTTTAGTAATTATTCTTGTTTTCTTGAGAACATATATATTGTCCTCGGTTATTTAGGAGAATATTATTTGAGGATAATATTTAATAAACATTTACTTTCTATTTCATGAATATAATATTTATTTATTTATTAGAGAATAATGCAGTGATATATATTTCATAAATTTATATACATTATTCAGTGATTGGTAAATATTATGGAAGAATGTAGCCTAAGTTTTTCAATCCATTGAGAAATGATATATATAGAATATTATACGAATAAAAAATAGTTAATTTTAATTCCCAAGTTTAGTGCATATTTAGAAATAATAATAATATTATTACTATATACATTTGTTCTAGCAGGGATTAAATATTAAATAAATTTCACATGTGATAATATTTATTTCTGAACCCTAGAGGTATAAAAACTCAATTATATTATTTTTCAATACACCCAATTCATTCATTTTATGGTGCATAATAAATCTAGAGAATAATCTTGACTCCATAGATAATATCATTCGCTAAGAAATATCCCAATAAGGATCAATATTCCTCCACAACCCACTCTCAATTAAAGAGATATCAAAGTGTATCCTTTGGAAGAAATTCTTGAAGCGATCAAAGAAGAAGGATGCAAGTAATAGGATATTCAATGTTTTAACCTAGGTACTGATATAGCATCATCCGATGATTCTTGGAAGAAATGTGGATCTCCAAAATATGGAATACTATATTTTTTCCAACAATAAAATGATGATACAATAAATATATATTATTATATCCATCAATGAAGAAACAATTCTCAAGAGAGAATTCGTTATTTGATTATATTAACAACAAATAATATGTGATGATCTTATGATCTGGTTCAAAAAATTTATACATTTTTTTGTTTTCCTTAATTAAATTCCATTGATTGCATCATTTATCATCAAATAAATATTTTTTTACCATCAATCATGAACAAAGAAAAAAGAAATGTTGATCACAACCCATCACATGTTTCTATTGTTCTCGGAACATACCCATTGGGTGTTGCGGTGACTAAGGTTCTATTCAGATTTAAATATACCATTCCATTTGATTGGATAGAAACTTGTGTGTACCTAGATACTTTCATGTATTAAATGGGGGTTACATGAAAAAATTGTTTTTATCCTTACACATGATATGGAATAGAACCAAACATTGTGTTCTAGGATTTTACATGACACGATAAGATTTCATACAAGCCAAGAACCTCACTTTTCATTACATTCCATGCATATTACCTTAAACACAATGTTTTTTGATCCTTACACACAATGAGGGACACAAAAAAATGATTATGATATTTGTTAGAATCTACACACCTTGCAACCAAAGTGACATATTGTGTACTCCCTCCAAAATTATATATCAGTTATATCTACTTATTCGGACATAGATATTCACTTGCAAGTAGTATGTCTAGAGAATTTTTCACAAAGAACATGATGGTGCCTTATTATCAATATTAAATATGTTTCATGGGATAGTGTGATCAGGTTATTCTCTTCTGCGCTAGTTATTTAACGATGGGGTTTTGGTAGGAATATTTGAGCATTCTCATCCATCATGTACTGTTGTTATTCCCCTCACTAGATGTGGGATAGGATCCTATATCTATAGTTTGTTTTACAAGATTGTCTGAAATTTCCCCACATACAAGGGGATTGGATACTCTCTCTAGGGATTTAATATTCTATATATTTAAGAGCACATTATATACATATTCTTCTAGAAGATATGGTATTCTTCTCAAATGATGTGTCCTCCAACAAGTTTGGGATACTTCACATCAATCACTATAATGTTACATGCGTTTCATGGAATTGATATTTTGGATACTTATTTCACTATAGTATTAATGGACTAGAGGTTTCAGTGCTCCCCCATAGACAATCTTGGTTAAAAATAAGTGGCTTCCCCTTCATGAATTTTAGCATTGGTGTTACTATTGGAAGATTGTATAATATTTCTTTCTCTGGGACATGAGATTACTTAGAACCCTATGGGTTTCCTCTAAGATTTGATTTTATATGTAGGTATTTTATATAGGTTTTTTAGAATATTAAGTGTACTAAGATACCCTATAATTCAATATAACTTGGAATTTGATAATTCTATCTAAGATAACAAGTTCCACTAGATATCCTTAATACTTATATTAATTTATCATATATCTAATAATTTTTTTCCTTATCTCACTTACACTCTTTGTTATTATGATCTATAAAATGATTTATTTTTTTGTGTTTATTTTATGAATATTTAGAGTTTACTACTTCTTATATTTATACTCACCCATTCATGGGCCCTTTTTCCCACATGTTTTGTGTCTATGAAGTTGATGCATATGTTTAGAGATAATCACTATAGATATGGAGATGGTGTGGCTTGTTTGGAGAAGCTTCCTAGTGATTATTGTTAATAAATTCTTGGTAATGGTGATTCATAATGGTGGAGGTACCCAATATTAATAGAGAATGATCAAAAATAACATGTATCTTAGTGGATCTTATTAGTGTCTTCATTTAATGGATTCTCTGGCTGTTATATTTTCTCCTAATCATTTTTCCCTTGTGGAATTTTATTACATGATGTCACATTCATGTATTTCACACAATTAAATATATTATATATATTCATCTTATCGATGTTGTCATATATTTTATTCATTTGATATATTAAATATTGTATGATTATATAGGTTAGCACCTCCCATATTTTAAGATATACATACTTAATGCATGTCACTGGAACCATGCCAAATGGAGGTAAATGTTTTGTAGGCACTATAAGAATAATACAAACCACAGTGGGTTGGGGAATGTTAAAGTTGTATCAGAGATATTATGTAACACCCCAGGTAAACAAAGAATATGAAATTTTCATATTTATCCATATTTGTGAATAATGTATTAATATGACTTTAAAGGGGACGCTATGCTCGATGGCGTACCCAACACACAACAACGAGTTTCTTGGGAATCTTACGTTGCACTCTAATAATAAAATAATATTATTTTAAATGGTAGTTAACATGTAGCCGTTGTATTGGAGTGAATGGATATAAATAAATAAAATATGATTATATATGTTCTTAAATGTTTTTACATTTATCCAATAAAGGATAGAGGCTTAAAATACAGAAAGAATTCAATTTTAGGCGTATATGCCCTAGTTTTTCACTAAAGGTTCACTTATCACCTTTTGATGTTGAAACATCATTAAATATAGTTTTGTTCACTCTTAAACATTATTTTGGGCCAAATAAAACTCTTATTAATTATCGAGACATCAAAATTTACTTTTTGTAAATTTTTGGTATCTTTTCGATAAAGTTCATTTTTTTCAATGAATAGTATAAAATGTTGTATTTTAATTCAAAACCTCTTTTTAATTGAATTTATTTATATGATTAGATTATATTTTGAATTGTTTTTAAAGTGAAATTAGAAAATATTTTTACCATTAAATCCAATAGTGGTCGTTGGAATTAATTTTACTTTGAAATCGGACTTAAACTAGTGTCAATCTTTTGATACTTATTATTTCATAAAAACACACTATTTTCTCTGACAGCGGGAATTAATTATTAAATTAATTAATGTGACTAATATTTTTTTAATTTTATAAAACAGACTTCAATTTTGAATTCAGAATATCAAATATAGATTAGGGTGAATTTTTGGGATTTTTCTGAAAAACTTCAATTTTTGATTAATAGTGAAACCACTAAGTGGTACTTATAAAAACTGATTTTCTGTTTAAATGAAATTTTGCCATCATTGTGTTTTCATTTTATAAAATCTGACATACATGGTTGTCATTAAGAATTAAAATGTGGTTCAATGAGATTATAATAATTTTTTGGCGAATAGTAACTTATTAAGTTCTTAATCGCGATTAGCGGTAATTAGTGTAGTTTAAGGTAAAAATAATGCTTTAATAAACTGAGATGAGCTTGACACATTTCTTACCCTCATTGTTTGTGTCATGTCCGACCAAGACAATCCATGGGTCAACTTGGGGACCCCATGTATCCACTTTGGTTGGGAAATGACATAAATAACTTTTTATTTAATGTAAAAGTAAAAATGACACAAACATGATATGTTTTACTAAACCAATTTTTAAGTGGGTTTATACAAGTCATATTTTTAATTAGAAATAATAATTGGAAATATGAAAATATTTCCTACATCATAGTATTTTTTTTATAATTTTTATACATTAAATAAATTAAATTATTTATGACATAATAATGATGCAGCGATGACATCATTATTTGACGATATAAATAAAATGAGAAGATAATATAAAATCTATGAACTACACATGTCCAAAACTTATTGGATGAGAGGATTTCTAAGCCTTATCACCTTATCCACGAATTATATCAATCTGGGACCTTTTAAACCTGAAACACACTTACAAATAAAGTAATAGTTCTTTACTTTCCAAAAGTGTCCCTCCTCTCCTCTTATAAAAGGCCCCCACCTCTACCTCATTTCACACACTCCTCAAGCCTTTGGCTCGGCCAACCCCTGCCCATTTACCCTCTCCACATCCCTCTCCTCATCCTAGAGGATTCCCTTTGGGCAGAATCCTTTCAATGGAAGCCTTTAGGCTCAAATTAAAAGGAGTTAAACTTTTAAAGGTAATTCATTCTCTCATGTTCATTTGTTTTATTTTGCTTCTCCAACCCCCTAAACTCTTTTTATTGATTTATTTTGTAACAAAACCAATATATGAAATATTCTAGGATGTTGTTATAAGATTTATTAGAGCTACACTCTCACACAACTACATCAAATGGTTAAAGAACATACGGTTTCCGTGGAAAGCGAAATTCTGCCTCCCGAAACGATGATTGTTCAATACTCATTTAACACCTTCAAAGGTGGCCATTATGATGTCACTATTTTTATATATGATATATAATATGTTTATGTTTTCCTTAAACTTCTGTTTTTTTCATTTTGGGCATACCTTTACGGTTTCCATCATGGGTAAACGCGATATCTTCATTTTAGGAAGTGCGGACTACCGCCCCCTGAAAGTGATTTGATACGTTAATACCATATGTGGGATGTGTAAATGATAAAGTTAATGATATTATATATGTTATTATACTTGAATTATAATATACTCTTATATCATTATGATTCCATTCCAGAATGTATGAAATAGAAATGGAAGTAGCGTTCATGCGTACGTACGGCTTACCGTCTCCATGAACGGTGCATTTCATTTCTTACCTCTAAATGATTATGTAATATTATAAATACATGTATATGCTGGATATATATGATATATATGATATATAAATCTGGAATTTCATTCTGGATATAAAGAACCTTTGACCACACGAACAACATGTAATTGTAAGAAGTCCACTTTCGACTTAAGAACCAAATATCGACAAAATGAACATTATTAACTTAAATGATTACATAATGTTTACAACATGGTAATAAGTGATATAAAAGTAATAATGAACTTTAAAAAGGTTTTTAAGGAAGTATAAATTAACTCATGTTTATTATTCAGGAGATTAAAGAACGATCGAGTCAAGTCAGACCCGAGGTAAGGGATCCTACTCCTCTCTTTCTTTTTAAGTACACACTTTTATGTCATTCCTTTTAAAGCTCATATTTATTGTTTTTGGAATGATATTTTATATTAAACTTACTATAATTTTTATGTTCATGTGATGAGATACCCTATTCTCTCTCATAAATCCATTTTGGAAGTTTTGAGTGGCGCCGTTAGGCTGCCGAACTTTCGTAAGAGATCTAACCTCTCTCTTTCTTTTTATGTACTCTCCTTTATGTCACTTCTTTTAAGCCCCCCATTTTAATGTTGTGGGATGTTCTTTTATATTCCTATTGCTGTAAATTTTATTGTAATGTGATGAGATATCCTATTTGATCTCATCAATCCATATTCGGATGTTTTATGTGGCGTCGTTAGGCTGCCGAGTTTTCGTAAGGGATTTTTCATCTCACTTTTATTCCCGTGATATTTATGCTACATTTGCCACAAATTCCATTGAGTGGTGTATTTAATTCCCATTATTCTACTCTTTGTGTAATATAATTTCGTTTATGATTATTTACATCAATTATCTATTGTCCTTCTTTCATGGGGTGTATGTTTTGAAAGATACCCAAGTCGGTAAGGGAACTTTTCACCCTCCTCTTTTTTAAAAGACTTCTTTTGTTGGGTATTTTAATTTACATATTGTTATATTGGGATATGTTCTCATATATCCTTATTGATTTAAATTTTATGTACAAGTGATGAGATACACTTATTATCTCTCATCAACTCATTTTGATGTGATGTCGTTAGGTTGTCAAGGGAACTTTTTAACCCAATTTCGATTTCTTTTGGTTCAACATGTAGTCATTGAATATGTCATCCATTGAATATGTGTGAATGACCTTTTATTGTTTTACACTTAATATCCACTTATATTGGGTGTATTTATATTTTTCACACATATTTCTGAGATTGATTTGTTTTTAATTTAAGGATACCTTCTTTATAAGTGATTTCATCACATTTGACATTTCTATTGAGGGTTCATTGTTGTTATGCACCAATTCACTCTTATATGGTGTATATACTGTCCTTTGGAGTATTATATCATGTATCCATTTATTCTCATGATATTATAAAGTTTTGACTAAATGTTATTCTTCAATTATTGTATTCAAGTGTCTCTAATTTTGGTAAAACCCCTTTAACCAAAATATCGTTTTAAATGTTTTAATTATTTGTTCTTATTAATATCCATGTTTTCAAATGGTTTTAAGGATTTATTTATATGGATATTAATGGTTTAAAATTTTAAGCTTCAAGGTGGTATGGGACACTTTGATTCAAAAAACTCTTTATAAAATATTTTAAATGGTTTTGGAAGTGGTTTCTTTTTGAATGGATTCATTATTTCAATATACTAAAATGTTATATTGTGATTGAAATGTGGAAATGTTATGTTTCCTTTATGCATGTTTTATGTGATATATTTATGTTATGGTTCTTGGGCATTGTTATGAAAATGGGTGGTTTCGTGATAAACTAAGGGCGGGTGAGCCCGATATAGCTCTCCAATGCATTGGGTAACACGAAGGAGTGAAACTTTAAGGTTTATCGAAAGAGATTTAGGGAATATACTGTGATGCATATTCCAAACGTAACCAAGAGGGTTACTCCCTACGCAAGAATTTTATGAATGCCTCACGTTACCTTTATGTCTTATGATTTCTATGATTTATTCATGATTTGATATGCCTATGTTTTATGGGTAAAGTGTGATTTCATTCTAATGTATATATGAACTGATGTTTCTTTTCCATATTTTTATAACTCTTACTGAGCTTTTTATGATCATCCCAAGTTTTTGAAATGTTTTTCATAGGTCAAGGGAAAGGTACATGATGTGATGATAGTGTCAAGGATGTGTCAAGAAAGAATCCATGTTATATTTTAAATATGTTTCTGTTGATGGGAAGAATGAATACTGTCTTTTATGTAACCAGTTTGTTTAAATGTGGAATGTAATGCAAGTTTCATGATCTAATTCTCTAAAACTCTAAACCTGAAAAGATCCTCAATGTGTAATCTTATAATAACTCAAGATTAAGTAAGGTTTAAGGCTGGGGCCTTATAGTTGGTTTCAAAGGTCGGTTTAGATAACTTTAGTGGTTAGGGTATTCTTTAAGCATAAGTGACATTACCATAATGGTTAGGATTTCAGAAAGAGTCCTAGTTTTAGATAAAGTGAATTAGTAAGTATATCTTAGTGTTTATATTACTTATTAGTACATGATGGTTTTGTTGATATACTCACACTGACCTTTTTGGTTTTAGTAAATGGCTGGATCTAGCAGGCACCAAAGTAACAATGGATGTGAAGGAAACTGTGACAGTTTTTTGAGAAAGCAACTGAATGATATGGGAGCTGCAACGAGAACTCTTGTGATTATCCTCAACCAACTATCTGGAGTCATGATTGACCACCTAAACCTTGAAGATTTCTCTAAGACATCATATATGCAAGAAACAAATCCCTATGGAAGTACAGGTAATAATCATAAAGGTAAGTGTGTTCAAAAACCTATGTGTCAAAGATGTGGAAAGAAACACCTAGGAAAATGTTTCAAAGGGAAAGAAATATGCTATTGATGTGGAAATGAAGGTCATAAAGCAATAACCTGCCATGGAAAAAGGAAGCATCCAGTTGACTCGAGGAAAGGGAATGAAGTTCTTTCTGAGGGATTAATTGAATGTTTTAAATGTGGTGTGCATGGTCATTATGCAAACACATGTCCTATGAAGAAGTTTCGTGAATGGGGTCACCAAGAGCATACCAATATTCATTTACCAATACCTAATGCCATTCCGATTGAGGATGAAGAAACAGACAATGACCAATCAAAGGTATGTACTATTTCATGACTATTCTTTTCCTATTTTGGAATCTTAGGATATGATTCATGATTTTGTTTGTAGGAAAGAGGTATTTCGGAATAAGTTGGAAAGGAATGGATAATGGATCATGAAGAATGTTGAATGAGTAATATGTCAACATATAAGGGCTTCAAGAGTTATGGTGAAATTCTTAAGAGTATTAAGTCTCTTTTGATGATGGGGTTACATTAGAATACTTTTTATATTATGTGTAACCCTGATGTTTAATATAGGAAAATTTTATTCAAGTAACAGTTATATTTTCTTTTATGGACATAGTTATAAAGAACCATTTGGGTTTATATGATCCTTACTTTTGAGGTAATTATGGGTTACTAGATGTTATGATTAAAATGAAAGGCATGATATAAACATGAGGTTAAAATATGTTATTATTATTATTGAAGATTTTATCTCTTTTTGGGGAATGGTTAAAGAATTATATAGTTTTGGAAAAAGGACAACACGCAGACCGTGTGACAACCCGTCGCATCGGACAAAGCTGCGGGAATCGAACCCACAACAAAAGTGTGACTGGTATTTATCGCCTACCACTGGACTACATGAAGTCCCTGGTTAGTTTGACCAATTCTTTTTAGTTATATGATTTTATGAATTAATAGTAAGTTGATTTTGTGTTATTTATGAAAATGATTAACCTATCATGGAGGATATGTGATTAGGTTAATTACTTTTCCAAACGAGACTTTTGGAGCAACTGATATTGTTTGGAGATAAATGTTACGATTTATCTTGGAAGAATATGCGACTAAATCCTTAAAATATTTGGGTTTCAATCTTATATTGGTTTACTTTGAAGAATTTTATGGACAAATTGATTATAGAATGGTCCTCGTTGAACTTTGGGTTTTGTTGGACAAATTTTGGAGATTAAAAATAGATTTTCTTTTTAATAGGTTATCCTTTTCTTGATTATCTGACCTTGTACTAACCTTTTTGGTTTTGGTTTTGGTTAAAGCCTAAAGACATGGGATGTATATAGTAATCTTTTTTGGATTAGGTGATTCTCTAGAAGTTGATTATAGTACTCTTAATGTGAACAAGTCTTCCTAAATACTCTCCTTTTGGAGAAAATATGAGTTTGTGTAAGGAATATAATAAAAGCTGGAAGTCAACATGATAAGTGATTATGTTTCCTTATGAATAAATTCCTCAATAAAAAGTAACTTAAAACAAAAATGTTTTCTATTAACTTTTCCTACTGGGGAACCCAACACTGTTTAACCCATCACAAGTTTGTGATTTTCTTATTGTTAACTTTCTCCTAAACATGTTTTCTATCACTCTCCATCAGAACATGACCCTATGTTTTCTCCTCCATGTCCATGTTTTCCTACATGGATTCCTAGTATGGGTTAACTCAGGTGACCTTTGTACTTATATTTCTTTACTTTAAAGTGATTGTTTTACCGACTCTTGTTCCGATGTGGGACTTTCAAGGATGTTTCCAAGCGCAATTTTAAAATTGCGAGGACGCAATTCCCAAAAGGGGGAAAGGATGTAACACCCCAGGTAAATAAAGAATATGAAATTTTCATATTTATCCATATTTTTTAATAAAGTATTAATATTACTTTAAAGGGGACGCTATGCTGGATGGCGTACCCAACACGCAACAACGAGTTTCTTGGGAATCTTATGTTGCACTCTAATAATAAAATAATATTATTTTAAATGGTAGTTAACATATAGCCGTTGTATTGGCGGGAATGGATATAAATAACTAAAATATGATTATATATATTCTTAAATGTTTTTACATTTATCCAATAAAGGATAGAGGCTTAAAATACGGAAAGAATTCAATTTTAGGCGTATATGCCCTAGTTTTTCACTAAAGGTTCACTTATCACCATTTGATGTTGAACCATCATTAAATATAGTTTTGTTCACTCTTAAACATTCTTTTGGACCAAATAAAACTCTTATTAAGAATAAGGACATCAAAATTTACTTTGTGTAAATTTTTGGTATCTTTCCGATAAAGATCATTTTTTTCAATGAATAGTGTAAAATGTTGTATTTTAATTCAAAACATCTTTTTAATCTAAATTATTTATATTTTTAGATTATCTTTTGAATTGTTTTTAAAGTTAAATTAGAAAATATTTTTACCATTAAATCCAATAGTGGTCATTGGAATTAATTTCACTTTGAAATCGGACTTAAACTAGTGTCAATCTTTTGATACTTATTGTTTCATAAAAACACGCTATTTGCTCTGACAGCGGGAATTAATTATTAAATTATTTAATGTGACTAATATGTTTTGAATTTTTTAAAATGGAATTCATTTTTTAATTCAGAATATCAAATATAGCTTGGGGTGAATTTTTGGGATTTTTCTGAAAAACTTCAATTTTTGATGAATAGTGAAACCACTAAGTGGTACTTATAAAAACTGATTTTCCGTTTAAATGAAATTTTGCCATCATTGTGTTTTGATTTTCAAAAATCCGACATAAATGGTTGTCATTAAGAAGTAAAATGTGGTTCAATGAGATTATAATAATTTTTTGGTGAATAATAACTTATTAAGTTCTTAATCGCGATCATTGGTAATTAGTGTAGTTTAATGTAAAAATAATGCTTTAATAAAATGAGATGAGCTTGAAACATGTCCTACCCTCATTGGTTGTGTCATGGACGACCAAGAAAAGCCATGGGTAAACTTGGGGACCCCATGGATCCACTTTGGTTGGGAAATGACATAAATAACTTTTTATTTAATGTAAAAGTAAAAATGACACAAACATGATATGTTTTACTAAACCAATTTTTAAGTGCGGTTATACAAGTCATATTTTTGATTATAAAAAATAATTGGAAAGATAAAAAGATTTAATACATCATAGTATTTTTTTTATAATTTTTAGACATTAAATAAATTAAATTATTTATGACATAATAATGATGCAGCGATGACATCATTATTTGACGATTTAAATAAAATGAGAAGATAATGTAATATCTATGAACTAAACATGTCCAAAACTTATTGGATGAGTGTATTTCGAAGCCTTATCACCTTATACACGAATTATATCAATGTGGGAACTTTTAAAACCGAATTGTTTTTCAAATAAAGTAATATTTCTTTACTTTCCAAAAGTGCCCCTCCTCTCCTCTTATAAAAAGCCCCCACCTCTACCTCATTTCACACACTCCTCAAGCCTTTGTCTCGGCCAACCCCTGCCAATTTACTCTCTCCACATCCCTCTCCTCATCCTAGAGGATTCCCTTTGGGTAGAATCCTTTCAAAGGAAGCCTTTAGGCTCAAATCAAAAGGAGTTAAACTTTTAAAGGTAATTCATTCTCTCATGTTCATTTGTTTTATTTTGCTCCTCCAACCCCCTAAAATATTTTTATTTATTTCTTTTGTAACAACACCAGTATCTTCAATATACTAGGATGTTGTTATAATATTTATTCGAGCTACACTCTCGCACAACTACATCAAATGGTTAAAGAACATACGGTTTCCGTGGATGGCGAAATTCTGCTTCCCGAAACGATGATTGTTCAATACTCATTTAACACCTTCAAAGGTGGCCATTATGATGTCACTATTTTTATATATGATATATAATATGTTTATGTTTTCTTTTAAGCTTCTGTTTTTTTTCATTTTGGGAATACCTTTACGGTTTCCATTATGGGTAAACGCGATATCTTCATTTTAGGAAGTGCAGACTACCGCCCCCTGAAAGTGATTTGATTCGTTAATACCATATGTGGGATGTGTAAAGGATAAAGTTAATGATATTATATATTTTATTATAATTTAATTATAATATACTCTTATATCATTATTATTCCATTCCATAAAGTACGAAATAGAAATGTAAGTAGCGTTCATGCATACGTACGGCTTACCGTCTCCATGAACGGTGTATTTCATTTCTTACCTCTAAATGATTATGTAATATTATAAATATATGTATATTCTGTATATATATGATATATATGATATACAAATCCAGAATGTCATTTTGGATATAAAGAACCTTTGACCACATGAACAACATGTAATTGTAAGAAGTCCACTTTCGACTTAAGAACCAAATATCGACAAAACGAACATTATTAACTCAAATGATTACATAATGTTTACAACATGGTAATAAGTGATATAAAAGGAATAATGAACATGAAAAAGGTTCTTAAGGAAGTAGAAATTAACTCATGTTTATTATTCAGGAGATTAAAGAACGATCGAGTCAAGTCGGACCCGAGGTAAGGGATCCTACTCCTCTCTTTCTTTTTAAGTGCACACTTTTATGTCATTCCTTTTAAAGATCATCTTTCTTGTTTTTGGAATGATCTTTTATATTACACTTACAGTAATTTTTATGTTCATGTTATGAGAGACCCTATTCTCTCTCATAAATCCATTTTGGAAGTTTTGAGTGGCGCCGTTAGGCTGCCAAACTTTCATAAGAGATCTAACCTCTCTCTTCCTTTTTATGTACTCTCCTTTATGTCACTTCTTTTAAGCTCCTCTTTGTAATGTTGTGGGATGTTATTTTATATTCCTATTGCTTTACATTTTATTTTAATGTGATGAGATACCCTATTTGATCTCATCAATCCATATTCGGATGTTTTATGTGGCGCCGTTAGGTTGCTGAGTTTTCGTAAGGGATTTTTCATCTCACTTTTATTCCCGTGATATTTATGCTACATTTTCCACAAATTCCATTGAGTGGTGTATGTAATGCCCATTATTCTACTCTTTGTGTAATATACTTTCGTTTATGAGTATTTATATCAATTATCTATTGTCCTTCTTTCATGGGGTGTATGTTTTGAAAGATACCCAAGTCGGTAAGGGAACCTTTCACCCTCCTCTTTTTTAAAAGACTTCTTTTGTTGGGTCTTTTAATTTACATATTGTTATGTTGGGATATGTTCTCATATATCCTTATTGATGTAAATTTTATGTCCAAGTGATGAGATACACTTTTTATCTCTCATTAACTCATTTTGATGTGATGTCGTTAGGCTGTCAAGGGAACTTTTTAACCCAATTTCGATTTCTTTGGGTTCAACATGTAATCATTGAATATGTCATCCATTGAATATGTGTGAATGAAATTTTATTTTTTTACACTTAACATCCACTTATATTGGGTGTATTTATATTTTTCACACATATTTTTGAGATTGATTTGTCCTTAATTTAAGGATACCTTCTTTATAATGGATTTCATCACATTTGACATTTCTATTGATGGTTCATTGTTTTTATGCACCAATTCAATCTTATATGGTGTATATACTATCCTTTGGTGTATTATATCATGAATAAATTTATTCACATGATATTATAAAGTTATGACTAAATGTTATTCCTCAATTATTGTATTCAAGTGTCTCTAATTTTGGTAAAACCCCTTTATCCAAAATATCGTTTTAAATGTTTCAATTATTTGTTCTTATTAATATCCTTGTTTTCAAATGGTTTTAAGGATTTAGTTATATGGATATTAATGGTTTAAAATTTTAAGCTTCAAGGGGGTATGTGACACTTTGATTCAAAAATCTCTTTATTAAATGTTTTAAATGGTTTTGGAAGTGGTTTCTTTTTGAATGGATTCATTATTTAAATATACTATAATGTTATATTGTGATTGAAATGTGGAAATGTTATGTTTCCTTTATGCATGTTTTATGTGATACTTTTATGTTATGGTTCTTGGGCATTGTTATGAAAATGGGTGGTTCCGTGATAAACTAAGGGCGGGTGAGCCCGATATAGCTCTCCAATGCATTGGGTAACGCGAAGGAGTGAAACATTAAGGTTTCTCCGAAGAGATTTAGGGAATATACTGTGATGGGTATTCCAAACGTAACCAAGAGGGTTACTCCCTATGTAAGAGTGTTATGAATGCCTCAAGTTACCTTTATGTCTTATGATTTATATGATTTATTCATGATTTTATATGCCTATGTTTTATGGGTAAAGTGTGATTTCATTCTAATGTATATATGAACTCATGTTTCCTTTCCATATTTTTATAAATCTTACTGATCTTTTTATGCTCATCCCATGTTTTTGAAATGTTTTTCACAGGTCAAGGGAAAGGTACATAATGTGATGATAGTGTCAAGGATGTGTCAAGAAAGAATCCGTGTTATATTTTAAATATGTTTCCATTGATGGGAAGAATGAATACTGTCTTTTATGTAACCACTTTGTTTAAATGTGGAATGTAATGCAAGTTTCATGATCTAATTCTCTAAAACTCTAAACCTGAAAAGATCCTTAATGTGTAATCTTGTAATAACTCAAGATTAAGTAAGGTTTAAGGCTGGGGCCTTATATATTATTTCCTTGGGAATGTATTTTTAGTTACTATTCGTGTGAAGATTTGTTAGGAAATTATAGAAATTATGTTATGGGGGTCATGAGTTTGGTTATCATACTAGGGAGACCAGCATAGGTGAGGTTGTTGATGTATCCTTTCACCGGGACCCTAATAATTTATTTGTCTAAACATGTATACAATATATGAAATTTGGGAAATAATCAAGTTTTTATATGCATCACATATTTGTGATATATGATCTTTCATATTCTACCAATTTCATATCATCTATATATGCACTAATCATTGTGTTGTTACCCAATCTAATTAATAGTGTCACACACTAATAGACAAATTTAGTGTTTTAGAAAGGTCTATAACTATCCCCATCCATTAATAGGGATTATTGTAAACATATATTAAGTGATGATGTGTTATTATCCAAAAAATAAGTTGATAGATTCACCTTCCTAATGATCTGTGGTTTTCACTCACACCCTCTCATGTTTGATGTAGATATTTATTATAAGTTAAATGGTAGTTACCACTAATTTGGATAGGAATACCCATAATTCATATGTGTTATATTCATTCAACTAAAAAGGTCTTTAGAATTTGTTAGGTATGTTCTATCCTCAAAGGATAAGGGTTCGATTAGATTCTAAAACCCACTATTCTATCTTGTTTAAGATTTTATAGAAAAATTGTTGATTTTTTTATTGAGATAACTATATGGAACCATGATGTACTATGGGATGGAGTATAATTTCGTTAACTCATATTAGGAATTCTCTAAAATGGATGTAATTTGACCGTTTTCTTCTAATTAGTATCAATAATAGGGTGATGAACCCTTAGTAGGGTGGAGTAACCAGTTTCTACTACAGATAACAAACCAGATATCCCATGGGGTGTTACTTTAATTTTATTATTGGTGGAATAATCTTATCATAGTACTTTGGATGGAGACTCTATGATTTAACAATTTGGGGATATGTATCAGATGAATCATTAACTATGTCATAGAATCCCATGTGATAATTATCTAGATCTTTTACTTTTCATATATCCCAAATTGAAAGCAAAAAAGAAGTTTCATATAACAAAAACTAATGGGGTCCTAGACAAACCATGTATATGTGAGGTAGCATTGAAATATAATATTATCTTGTTTATTATAGTTTCCTAATGGGGAATGTTATAACTTTCAAATTTTATTGGGATATGTTTGAATGTAGACTAGGATAAATGATGCATAAATCTACTACCAAAAACACCACATTAGTCTAGCACCCATTAGATATAGAGTGTTGATAGTCATACATGTGGGATTATTCTTATGAAGAATTGTTATGGTTGATCATAAATGGGTGTAGTTTAAGGTATAATTTATTTCTATTCATCATAGTCCCTCATACTAGTCACTGAGGACAAGGTCTAATAATCCTATGCCATATTTTATTGGGGGTTATTCTAATAAAACCCCTTGATAGAGAGTTTCATCTGATAGTGAATTTCATTAACTCACTCCTTGTTGTGAAGTGAGTCTGGAATTTTTATAGAAAGAGGTATATTAATAGGATTCTATGTGATATGAGGGGAAGTAGTACCCACCTCAGATATGCATTGGTGATATATTAATATTTTTTTTAAGGTGATGATTTTTGGGTTGATGGTATGGGACCTTTCTCGAGTAGTAATACGACCCCTTCAGTGGGGTGAGTAGGGATTAACCACAAATATTTAAGATCTACTGCATATCCAATGAATATATTGTATTATATGACTATGTTTTCCAATGATAATAAAATTTACATTCATATAGAGGAATTCATACTTGAGTTTGAATGGTAACCCATGGTTGAAACATTATCAAAGGTTTGTGTATGCATCAACTTTATTTCTAACGATGATGTATTAATATTATAGAGTGAGATGGATAGCCCTTATAGTGGTGTTAGATTAGATGGACTGGATCTTTCATTATATTTTTTAGGAGGATCTATTTAGTTGTTAAAAGTATTTTCCATTTCCTTACTATGAGAGTATCAATTTTGCAGTACATTTCTATGGTGTGAGATTAAGAATTATATGGTAAAGTTGGTATTTGTGTCATTGAACCAATAGTGGCTGTTGAGATCAAATTAACGTAGTAGGGGGATTGTTTTCAATGATTTGGGTAGGGGAGTCAATGTATATATTTTTAATTAGGTTCTTGATAATATATGTTTAGGTTTATTGTGATTAGAATTGATAGGGATTTGTTTGTCACCATTAATTGATGGTGGTGGTATCATGTTGACCTCTTATGTGAGATAAGATCATAATGGTGACGTTGACTTGGTGGTATTGTGGGATTATAAATTCTCAAATGGAAGAAATAAAGTGTTTTCATGAAGGTGGTGAGCGTGATGACCACTTCCCCTAGAGCAAGTAAGTTTTACATTTGGGTTTTTTTCTAAGTAATGTGAGGGACATCCAAAGTTTAGAACAACCATGAAATGTGTAACCCTCAGTGTGTAGCATCTAGTGGTATTTTTTGTTTGTAATAATCTCATGGAAATTATTTTTATGTGGTGTAGGATGAGGTTTTTATATCAGTTTTCAATTTTAGTTACATGGGTAGGTGTTATGTTGGGATCTAGAGCCAATATGGTAGGGTCAACTAAGTGCTCGAGACTATTCACCTTAGATTATGGATGATTAGGACACCAAATAGGACATGATTTTTCATTAAGTGATTTAAATAGGTTTTTTTCTTCCTTATCATCCCATAGTTATATTTTATGATAGGGTAACAACAACAAAACTTTTTAATTTTTTATAGTTTAGGGGAACTTATTTGATACTATGATAAGAATCAAGGATTTACACTAATGTTCATATTGAAGTTTAATAGGAAGGAACATGTTTCTCTAATGACACAATATAGTTACCATGGTGTTGGTTTCTTAAGGGGTGGAAGATAATTGGAAAACTAGCATGATTCTATATGTCTATTCTACTTAGTAACCATTCTGGTGGTAGTATAGAAATTTTTGATGTTCGCAGTGGTATAGTGAGGCATAAGTTGGTTTGTATCATGTGATGACAACCTAGAATGATCATTAAGGATGTAAAGAAGATATCTCACACCAGTGATTAATATTATGGTTAACCCTTTAGGATGGGTGTTTATGGTTTTTTATTATTTTCATTCAATTTGGTTGGAAAATTTTAAATGAACAAGTATTGGATGTTGAGTCATAAAAATACTAATAAAAAGGAGATGTGGGTCTCATATTAGCTTATATTTTCAGGTAGACTATAACAAGTACATTAATGAGTTAAATGGGGGGTTTTTATTACTTGGAAGTTATGTTTTGATATTTCTTTGTGTTTATATCTTTTCATGTGAAGGATTTGAAAAAAAGGTTGTGCTCCTCTACATGATATTACATGTGAGCTTCATTCCTATGGAGCTCTAATTATCTTCATTTATTAGGATGAAATGTTTTTAGGGAATAGTGGATTTAATGACCTAGGGTTTAACTGACTTAGACATCGATTTATTTTGATATTTAATGTCTCGAGACCTCCATTTGGGATAATGGAAAATTTAACCTAATAGAAAACCTCTAAAATGTTATCTAATAGTTTTGTTGATTCCGAGGTGTGATATTTACCCCTAGACTAAGCCTATGTGTAATTTTGAGTGGGTCATAGATGTGATAAAAATATATTATGATTTTAAATATTATATTTACCCAACCTACATGTTTTTATGAAACACTTATACCTTTTTAATTGAGTTTTAGATTGGGAAACATACATCATAGTAATGTACATAATATCAATTTTACCATAGGAATAATATATTTTTGGTTCACTTCAGTTTACATGATGCTTCCAATCCATGTGAGTATTAAATGAAATCAATTAAATAATCAAATTAATGATTAAATTAGATTTTGGAATAATTCTTCCTCAATTTAATCCCTACTCAGAAATATCTATAGAATTAGTTATAAACACATGAGTGATTAGAGAGTATTTATTTGGTGTGGATTTAGAGAACAGATCAAGAAGAATTCAGTTGTCTAGCAATGAATTTCCTTGAATCTCCAATGCAATAAAAAGTAGAAAACAAAATTCATTAATTCATTTTCTTGATCTGTGTAAATTTTTTATCACTAATGAATTATCTAGTATTGAGGTAGAATGAAAACCCAGATCTAATCATCTTGTAATTACATGTCTTAAAAAAATTATTACCCCCCACCATGCATTCACATGGGAAAAATTTGATTTTTATTTGAAGATGAAGAACCTGAGTTGGTAAATCAATTTATAATGGGTGGTTGTTTATTTTATGATGAAGAACTTCATCCAATAAGTACACATGAAACTTAAAAATAAAAGTAAGTGGATATAGATACAAAGGAACACAATATATATTAGTATCAAAGTATTATGATAATGTATCCAAACCAATCATAGTGGTCGATTAGAAGAAATTATGATCAATTTTATACAATAATGTAATGATGACTTTTTTATTTAATTATAATACTTAAAAGTAAGTTCTATGGTGATGGATTTGGTAAAATTTTCTATTTAAAATAAATTAAAATGGAATTTAAAATTCTATAAAAATAAGAATATTCTAGTTTTTTAATACATAAAGTAATAAACATATACATTTTAAATGAATAAAAATTAAGAATGAAATAATTTGGAGACTCCTTTATTTATAGCTAAAAATGGTTAATATAATTATTATTATAATAGATTTAAAAGATGTTTCTGCACCTACCAATTATCTAACTCATATAAATCATTGAAATTCTATACACAATGAATATTATAAATACAACATACTAACAATGAATGGGAACACATGTTCAAAATTATAACATATATGATGGCATACTCAGGTTAATAAATTTCATGCCAATATATTTGAAAATGTGATAGGGTTATGTAGTTTCTTACGGACATATCATACCAATAAACAAATATACAACAAGATAGAATATACAACATGAAAATATATCTACTAAAAAATATAAATATCTCTAAAATTTATTTTTATATTATAATATTTAAATAACTATTAATATGTTGTGTAACAGAATAGAAACAAATTTAATTGAGAATATATCTAGAGAAAAAAAATACCACATGGTTGATTCTTATAACAAATGATAAGAATGATAAAATAATTTCATCACCATTCCATCTATGATAAAAATAGTGATATCTTGACCACTCAGAAGAGCTACATTGGAACTATCGATATTTATTATGGTGAATGTAATCTCATTTTTTTTATGAAAATTGAATCAAAAAATAAATAATTTCATTAATAAAAAAACATTTAGTCTTTGTGTGTTATAATACAATAAATAACTTTATTGGGAGAGATTGTTTCATTAAAAATTCGTTTTATTTAATCATATGAAATAAATAATCAGACATATAAACATGTTATTTTAGAGTGAAATCATTAAACACATTATATATATGACTTCTGAAATGTTAATTTATGATATGATCTAATCAATCATATTACAAATGCCTCCAATCCATTGGATTTTTATACTAATACTGGATCAAACCATGTAATAATCTCTAACATTGCTACAAATATGGTAAAGAATGTTGAAAAAATTAATGGAGAAGGAAAATAACAGTCTTAATAATGTGGGAATCTAAATAGCACAAGCATATATCATTTTAATTTTGTTTAAATTAAAATAATCCGTTAAAAAATTATTGAAAGAAAACTATTCACATGAGAAATAGGTGAACAAAGAAGAAATCAATATTATTGAATTTAGTGATATTTTTCAAAAATAGAATCACTCTAAGATTATAATAATAATAAATAAATGTTTATTCATGAATAAAAATTAAAATATTTATAATTTTATAATTTAATATTAATTAACAAATTAAGAATATAATAATACTACTGATTATTCAAACATACAAAATGTCTTTTAAATTTAGTAACAGAAACTTAGTTAATTGTCTGTGTAAACCATTTTATAGATAATTGGTTCAACATAATTACTCTCTTGCTTCATATAACAACAAAAAGTAGATAGTGACAAAAAAATTAACCTGACTATTGTGTAAAAATATTCATTAAATTCAAGGATCCAATCAATATTTGTTACTAGATTTCCATTAATCGTTCATTATACCAAATAATTTATAATACACCATTTGGTATGGGTGTATGATCAAATATTTAAAATTTTAAACAACAAAAGAATGAAAATAAAGGAAATGGTTGGAATGAATAAAGATAAATACATGTATAAAAATAATTTTTTTATTAAATTAGGTATGAGATTCATATTATTAAAATATTCATTGCCAAAATTGGTGGTAGGTCTCAATTCCATAATCGTGGTCCTAGATGAGTTCTAATTACTATTTCCCAAGATGGTGGTGGAAATTCAAAAAAATTTATTTTAATTTTATATATTCTTATATCAAAGAACATGATCCACATGAAAATTAACTTCTCTCTTTCATTTTTGAAATAGTTAGGGCATGGTTAGATCCTAACATTTGATTTTTTTAGAACCACAAAAAATAGTAGATTTATGTTAAATGACAACCTAATGTGATAACTCAAATACACTATAACAGGTGGAACATATTTAATTGGAGTATAAGGAAATATAGTTGATAACACAAGAATAATAGAATTATTGGGAATAAATGTTGAATGTAAAATAAATAAAATTAAAAAAATTAAAATAAAAGTGGTGTTATATTCACATAACATAGTTGGAACTATAATGGGGTATTATACATGGAAAATATGAGTCAGTGGGTGATCACCACAATAAAAAATCAAAACATGTTTGATTTTTCTATTTATAAATAGTATTTATGGGAAAGAATATAACACTGTAGGAATTTTTTTGACATAAACTATCATGAATTTGTATCAACTAAACCTATAGGTGTAGTTATAAAATCAATAACGGTTATCACATAGTTTTCTTGCAAAATACCCCATCACATTGCAATTATATAAATAAAAAAAATAAAACCATTTATCCTAAATTGATGACAGTATAAATAATTAACAATCGGTAAAAGGAACATTACAAATTTTATAAAGGTCATCCTATTGGAATGGTATGAAATATGAGATCAAAACCTCCTTTTACCCTTCATATAACTTTTAATTGAAATGAAAAAAATTTGTAGATCATAAATCCTTGAATTTTTTTGGAATACACATATGTATAATGATTTATGTAATATAATTGAAAACAAAATTTGACATTTCTTAATGGAAGGTAATTGAGGAAATATGGGTTGTATATTTTTTTTATTACACATTGAAAATTGATTATATATTTTATTATTTATTAGAATCAGGTTAAAAAATGTTCATAATGATGTATTTCAAGAGAAAACACTTGAATAAATTGAAGAAAAGTTGTTTTCTAGCACCCAATATAGATACAACTTTATATAAGTTCTTAACATAAGTTATATATACTATAAGAATTTATATTAAACAGAAAATTAAGACATATGAGTAAAATAATTACGTGGAATTACATTAGTATTTAAAATAATGTAAGGTTACATTTTTAAAATTAATGTTATTTTCATACCACTCAGATGACATTTTACTCAATGCTCCACTTCATATTTTATTCTTTGTTCACACTAAATCAACACATACAAAAACAAATAACACATAATTTGTACTAATAGAAAAAAAAATTAAAGAATATATAACAGTAATGAAATAACTAAAAATAAGTAAAAAAACATAGAAAGGAAATTTAATTAAATAACACATCATCAATTTAAATAAATCTAGAATACTGACATGTTCAAAAATAACATAAGGGTTTACCGATAAAGGGATTTCTGATATTTATAGAGGTAATTAAACAAATTATTAATACATGAGAAAATACTTATTAGGGGTTTCAAAATTATAATATGAAAGAAATAAATGTAATAAAATAAAATAAATGTGATTTTATATTTATACCGATCAGTTAGCATAATAATCTATTTTATTAATTATATTTTCATCACGGATCACCCATAATCAACATAACAATAACCAAAAAAATTATATTTAGGTTTAAAAAATAGGGAATATATAATAGAATATAATGGATGAATAAGTGAATAATATAAATTAAATCTAAAAAACAAAAAAAAATCACAGAAAGGACATATATATAAATAATGAAACATGAATATATATAAATACAACACACTTCCAGATTTAAAAGATTCTCAAGTGTAAGACCCTAGTTTTTATTCAGGTATATATACATTAATTTTTAGAATAAATCATTACTTTAGACCTAATACACATGTCTAATGAGTTAGAAAAGGTTCTGAGGGTGTCCGGTGCCTGTTTTGAGCTCAAACACCTCCTTTTGAAAAAAAAAGTCAACAGTGCACAATTTGTGCATGGTTTACCTAACCAAGTGTTTTGTGTTTTTTTAGAAAGTGTCACCTTGCACTTTTGGTACACGACCATGCAGCCAAATAGTGTGAACACCCCTTTTTCCTATGATTGGGCAGAACCATCTCGCACGATCTACATATGGATTGACAGAACCTGCAAAAAAAATGTGTGCATGCTAAAAACCCGTGTAAAATGAAAAAACGCCCTTAATGGTCTATTAATCATCTCTTTCCTCCCTAATTGTAGGACCTACCTTCTTACCTTTGGAGATTTTTGAAGGCCAATGCTAGGGATCAGGAGTTATCTTTCGTTCGACATTCGTTCGAGGTTCCGTTCATCACGTTGGATGTGCAGTGGTATGTACTAGAGATATCTTTAGTTTTTTTTCTTATCATTCACTCTCAACCTAGATATTACCATGTGAGAATTTTAAACCTATTATTTGATCAACTTCAATCCAGGGGAAATCAAGGGCCAACACAGGAAAGGAATTCTTGTACAACCCTAAGATGGGTGCTCTATAACACATCCCTGAAGTTAAATGTTTTTGGAATGTTCATGTAGGGCCCACCCGTTTCATTGGGATCTATTTATTAAATTAACATGTCATTATTATACTCCTTATAATCGTATGGTTATGCTCTTTCCAAATTTGTGATTATTTTTTAGTGGTTTCACCCGCAACTCAATCCGCCTCATGTCAAAGGTTATTCCCTAGTTGGGTTTTTTAGGTTTCGACATGTTTGAGCCACTATTCCGGTGTGCCTTTACTTGAAATTAATAAAAATAAGACTTATTATTATAAATTATTCTTTCTTAATGAGGATTTCATAATGGAATGTATCATGTATTCTCACCAATTGACCCTCCTAAGGTTAGTGCTTCAAAATGGTTATTTATAGTGAAATGGGAAATGTAAAATGGAATGTATACTATGTATATAACTTGGACTTATTTTATGAAATTTAATAACAGTTACATGTATGTAGCACCACTTTCCTTGTTGATGGAAGGTAGCAGAGTGACCCTCAATAGTTGAATATTCCATAATAGCTAACTAAGACTTGATTAAATGGTTCCAACGCTTCTTGGCCTATCCACACTAAAAGAAGACAAGGCTTAGAGCAATAAATAAATGTTTTTAAATATTCTTGACCTATCCACACTAATGAAATACAATACATAAACCAAATAAAATATAACATGATTGCAATATCAATAGGAATGGACTGAGTGAAGTTCACCTTGGATTCTGTGAGGAGAATACCTTAGGTATCAGGAACCCCATTCCAATTAAAGAATATGGTTTTCATAGGTTGATACCCACTTAGTCTCCAGTTATTTTCTATTGCATGGGTGCTTGATATACGACCATTGGTTCCCTTCCCTTATTAGAAGATACCTTGGATAAACTCCTTAGATCAATCATTGACCAGTAGGTTCCATGGTGAAATCCCATAGGGCCCTATCGTTGCTTAGCCTCATTTTACCTTGGTCAATCACATTGGAATTGGTAGGTGACTTATTTGGGAATAACATGGATTAATCTCCTTGGATTACACTCTTAACCATTTTCTTGGTTCAGATACTACTGAGTTATCTTTCCTTGAGTTTATGTTACCTTGGTGTTTACCCTGGAACTCCCTCACTAGATATCATTGTATGGCTGCCTTGTTACATCTTAATACCTTCACAACATATACAGTCATGAGGTGATGTCAGCTTTGGCTATGCCTTATATGAACTATTAACATTAAATGGTAAAGGAAAAAATTAAAGAACTGGTTACATGGTCAGACACCAGCCGAGGGCTAAAGCCATTACTTGGTTATTTAGTTATATTGTACTACTTATATATACACGCTTATACACTACTATATTCAATTACACAGGCCAGATGATATTGACACCATTGGTGGTGTCCCACTGATATTTATCTCTCACCCTCTCTAGATGATATTTGGTACCCAGAGTTGATTACACAGTTTTAGGTATTTACAAATGGAAGCATGCAACTTCCAATACTTGATTGTGTGCTGATAGGATGGATCTTGATAATAGATGTTTGAGTAGGATCTTAGGATTCTTGGAGTATACTTTATTGTTTTTACCTTGTTGAACATGTAATTATTATTTTCTAGTATCCATGGTTTCCATTTTTCTTGTTACATGACATTACGTCATCTCTATTCCGGTTGATATAGTTATTGTTATTCTTGTTTATCTATTGCATCAGTTTGGTTCTACTATTTATTTATATTCTTTCCATTGATTACTATTCCATTATATTCTTTCCTCTATGCTACACTCTTCTAATGAGAGAATAGTCTTAACACTGACACACCCTAGTCCCTCGATGCAAGTTAGAAGCCTCTGGCTATCGAGAAGATGCGCTTGAGGCCATGTGGCCCACCGAGCTCAGGTCACCTATTAAGTGGCATCAAGGTTCAGGTGGTCCCAAAGTGGAATCAAAGGTGGTTTCCTTCCTTTATTGACTATTTTGAGACAATATATTAGCGAATAATAACACTTGTGACTTGGTCATAATTTGTGCTTGGGGGTCATGAACTCATGTTCGGGGAAAAATCCATGTTTCCAAAAGTGAAATTGTTGTTCTATTTTTCCTATTCGAATTGATATTATTTCACCATTAGGTGACTCACATGTTGTGCGGTGTTATTGATTATTAGTCATTTAGAATTTATTTCATCCTTGTCAAATGATATGAGGGAAAGGAGCATTGCTACATGCATCACTATGTGTACATAGATTTCACATTTCATTCTTATTTAAATCCAATATAGGCGAAGTTAACTACATTGCACTACTTGATATGCTGGTGATTGTTGAGTGATGTTGTAATAGTTGATTGTACTTGTATTACTTTGGATTCTATTAAGTGAATGTATGTTTCAATTAATGAGGAGTACATGCCCTCATAGGTTGGAATGAATAATTTACCGAGTCAAGCCATTATTCTATAAGTAAATGGGTGTCATTTTTTATATGTGTATGGGAACTGATTTATCAGAAATGACCATCCATTATAAAGTGAATCCTAAAATTAAAAAATGAATTGGAATCACATCTTTATCCTGCCATTTTATGTTTATGAAATGTAAAGGATTGAACTTAAATATGAATTGCAAAATGACATAAAACATATACTTGACCACTTAACAATACATGGATGTCTAAGAAGCTAGTTTGGGAAGTATGCCTTGGGTAGTGAGTTTCCATATGACCCTTTTCTTCTAGTGAAGATATCTCATTCTTTCTAAACGTTTTTATAAGTTGTGTGTTTGGAATTTTTATACCAATGTCGCCAAGACGTCCTTGCAACGCTCGCTTGGTGGGTGGTGAAGACCATGCTCCAGACATGGTTGGCCCTGAGACACCAGTCTTACTTCCAGGAGTTCCACATGAGGAACTACCAGCTATACCAAATCTGGCATCTGATTCCTAGGTCTGCAATAGTTTATTACATATGATGCAGTCCATGATTGGTGATCCACAGTTAGAACCTATGAGGGAAGATCTGACTAGTGAGTTCCAGCAGCAACATCCTACTACTTTATTAGTGGATGGAAGATCATAGGCTACTGTGTTTTGGATAAAGGCCATTCTATCTATATTTGAGCATCTAGAAATGTCTCTAGAGTGGAGAGTCTAGATTGCGACATACATTATCTGGGATTTGGCCAAGCATGGGTGGGATTTCGTTACCCAGGTCGGACGTCATCAGGGCATCTAACGGGTTGACTTCCAAACTACCTTTTTATTCATTTATTTCCTTATTCACTAATATCAAACAAATCCATAGAGTTCATGCATCTTGATTTGGGTTCTATGTTAGTTATGGAATATTCAACACATTTCACTAATTTATAGCACTTTTCACCACTTCGAGCTTGGAATGAGATTTCACATCCTATACGTTTTGAGAATGAGATTCAGTATTCCATTTGAACTCAGGTGAATGAATTTTTCCTTCCTACCTTATCTACAATAGTTTATCAGGCCCTTATCACTGAGCGTAACATAAGGGGTAGAGAGAGTAATGGGTTTAAAAGATCAGTTTCGTGTCAGGACAATAGTTCTTCCTGGGGCAGGAAATGTTCCCCTGAGGTTTATAACTATGAAAATGGATACCATAGTATCTAGTTTGATAGCTTTTTAGTGTTTCATCAGTGTGGAAAAACTGGGCATAAGAAGCCCTAGTGGGATAGAGACCCTAGAGAGTGTTATTATTGTGGATGTATGGGTTGTCTTCGGTGCTTTTGCAAGACCATTCCAACATCTTTGAGTGTAAAAGGATCACCTTCAGGTCTACCTTCAGGAAGACATTCTTTTGTTCCATCTCAGGTGAGGAGTTAGAGTAGCACCATCATGTTTGGATGAGGAGGAGGTCATGGTCATGGTAGTCTAATCCCTGATCACCAACAATGCAAGTAGAGCAGTCATGATCGTGGTAGTCCATCTATTGTACAAGGTTTTGATTGAGGTCAGTTACATGCCTTACAACCGATACCTGAGGATTAGGCTATGGGACCATATATAGTATGAGGTACTACTCTAGTAGCCTATTCTATTTTTTCATACATTGTTTAATAGAAACTCTTCAAAATCCTTTATTTATATATCAATCTTGTAAAGTATTTGACTGTAGATATGATATCTCTATGGTGTAATGACCCTCGAAAAACCATTGGGAATATAGAAAGAGGGAATACGCAAGGGCAGGGACTATCCCCTTTAGGTTAAAAGTTACTCCTTCATGCGAAATCTCTTGGTTCTTGAGATTTTGTGATTCAATGTCATTATCAAGATAGACTTTATAGTCCACTATCACACATTTTTAGAGTGTTATCACCGCATGGTTTATTTTACATCACTAAATGGATGTATTTATCCTTTCAGAGGAGAGTGGGATGTCTAGGGTGGGAGATTGGGACTGGTGTATCATGGGATTGGTGAAGTGACACCTCGAATTTCAAATATTTTCCAGGAGGATCAGGGTTTTTTTCAAACTATTTCCCCTCCCGTGGTTAATCATTTTAGGAAGGATTTCTTAATGATTTTTTTTGATTACCTCTTAATAGATAGGTAGAGTTTACAATTGATCTTGTTTGGGGAGTAGCTTCAGTGTCCATTCCTCCATACAAAATGGAAAATAATCAGATTTAGGAGATCAAGGGACATATAGAGGACTAAGAGGCCAAATCATTTATATGACCTAGTATATATTCTTTGGGTCCACTCGTTCTTTTTTCTAATAAGGATGATGAAACCTTACATCTTTTTGTGGATAATAGAAGGTTGAACCAGCTTAAGGTCAAGAATCGGTATCCACTTCCTTGAATAGATTATCTCTTTGACTAGCTCTGAGGAGAAAAGGTGTTCTCTAAAATCGACCTGAGATCAGGTTATCATCAGGTGTGATTCATAACCTCATACAAAACTCGTACAACTTTCCATAGCAGGTATGGTATGTATGAGTATTGTGTTATGTCATTTGTTCTTACAAATACACCTATCGTTATCATGATCTTTATGAATAGGGTTTTTCATCCCTATTTGTACTCTTTTTTCATGGTCTTAGTGGATGAAATCTTGGTGTATTAGTGCACACTTAATGACCATGAAAAAAATCACGTGATCATTATGAGTACACTAAAAGAGAATAAACTTTATCCCAAGATTTTTAAATGCGACTTATGGATCGATAAGGTCATTTTATTGGGCCATATTATCTCAGTTTCAAGAGTATCTATTGAACCTAAAAGGATAGTGTTACAGTCTCCTCAGAGCATCCTAATAATGTGTTTGATATCCGGAGTTTCTTAAGGCCAGCTGGATATTACAAGCATTTCCATATAGTACTTCTCACATCTTTCTTCACCTCTTCCTAAACTTAAAAAGTAGGGTTTTAAGTTATTATGGTTAGATGCATGTGGGAAATCCTTTCAGGAGCTGAAAGGGAGGCTTGTCTCGACACCTATTCTGAATCTTTGAGAACCCAGTAAAGGTTATATCATCTTCTATTATGCATCATGCATTGGAAAAAGAGAAGTGTTGTTGTAGGAATTCAAATTTGTTGCATATGGATCTCAGTAGTTGAGACATCACTATAGAAATTACTCAATGCATGAACTATAGCTAGAAAGAGTTGTCAATGTCTATGGTTTTTGGAAACATTATCTCTTGGGTGAGGAATTTTTATTGTATATAGATCACAAGAGCCTCGAGTATATCCTTTATTAGTGGGAATTTAACCTCAAATAGTGAAGATGGTTTTAATATCTACGATCAATTGATTTTGAGCTAGCCTATATGCCTGGAAAAGTCAATGCGGTTGCAGATGCACTGAGTCAAAAAATTCAAATGTTGTCCGTATAGGAATCTAGTGCTCAATGGAAGTTAATGGCACTATTTTTTGAACAACATCTGATGTCTCACAATATTCATGAGTAGTCTTAATTCTCAGCCTCAATAGTTACATCTTCCATTCTTGAGAAGGTGAAGAGTAGGAGATTTTCAGACCCTAAAGGGTTTTCCTCCATGAGATTATATCAGGAGATATCCCATCTTCAGATTGGTTTGTGGATAGAGATGATGTTCTGCGTCTATGTGGACGCATCTGGGTTCATACATATGTGAGAGAGGAGTTGATGAAAGAGTCCCATGATTATTAGTGGATAGTTCATCCAGGAAACTTGAAGATGTATTGAGATATGTGACTCTAGAATTTGTGGACTGGGATGAAACGTTAGATTGTAGGCTTCATCTCTACGTGTTCCACCAGTTAGCATGTGGTGGTGGAGCACCAGAGACCTTCATGCTTGTTACATCCACATCCAGTCCCATAATGCAAATGGTAAGATGTTTATATGGATTTTGTAGTCGGGTTACATATGTCGCTGAGGGGTAGCGATACTATCTGGTTAGAAATTGACCGACTAACTAAATCAACCCACTTAATTTCTATTTTGGAGACTTTCTCAGTTGAGGAGCTGGGGAGACTATATTTACATGATATCATACGACTACACAGAGTTCCATGTACTATCATTTCAGATAGGGATGCTCATTTCACTTCATGGTTTTGGAAGGTTTTGAAGAAAGCTATGGGAACTCAGGTTATTCTAAGAATAAATTTTCACCCTCAGACTGATGGAAAATCAGAATAGAAAATATAGGTTTTGGATGATATTCTCCAAGCATGTGTCCTTGAATTCTGTGGTTCTTGTGTGAAGCATATCCCTCTTGTCGGGCCCTCCTATAATAACAGCTTCCATGAAATAACTTAGATGGATCCTTTTGAGGCCTTATATGGGGGGCCATGACGTTCATCCTTATTCTTGCTATAGTTAGGTGAGGCATCCCTACTAGGTCCTCATCTTGTTTAGGAGAGTTCAAAACAGGTCTAGATGATCAGGAAGTGTATGAATACTGATCATTCTAGATAGAAATCACTTGTCGATCACTATCGAGGAACTATTTAGTTTGAGGTTGGGGATCATGTTTTTCTTAAGGTATCACCCAGTCTAGGGAATAGATGGTTATGAAAGATAGGAAATCAGTCCCCTTATTATGTCGGGTCGTTCGGGATTCTAGAGATAGTCAGACTGGTAGTTTATCGGTTTCCACTACCTCAGAGGTACCGTGCGATGCACAATTTCTATCATGCCTCACAAATTTTCCAATAACATGTTGTCCCATCTCATTCCATTGATCCCAATTAAGTTGAGTTAAATACTGATGCAAACTTTGAGGAATATATATTACGCATCATTGACCGAAGAACAAAGTCTCTTAGAGGCATATATATCCCTCTCATACGGGTGATTTGACAGCACACATGAGTACAGAATGAGAATTGGGATATGGAAGCTGATGTACATACTTAGTGGCCAGATTTGTTCTCATACAATGTGTCATTGCCCATGGATGAAGAACTTGGGGGGGGGGGGTGAGTTATTTTAATGGGGGAAGACTATATAAACCTAGTTTTCCACTCAGTTATGGATCCTTTAATTTTAAATATAAATCCTTAAATTGGGATTAATATAGATTCTTAATGATTTAGCAATGGTTCTGAGGGTGTTTGGGGCTTGTTTGGAGCTCAGAACACCTCTTTTTTTTTTGAAAACAAGCCAAGTTGCATAGGTTGTGCATGGTTAGCGCATGGTTTTACTAACCATTCAGTTTGTATTATTTCAGACAGTGGCACCATGAATGGTTGGTGCATGACTGTACATCAAAACTGTGAAAACACCCCTTTTTTCTTGGTTCAAGCAGAACCATCTCACATGGTTTGCAAACAGTTTAACAAACTGTGCAGGAAAACCATGCCTAGAATAAAAACCTCTGTAAAATGACCAAAATTCCCTTAAAAATCTATCAACCCTCTCCCTCCACCCTAATCTAAGGACCAGGTTGATTTTTCTTTTTTTCTTCTCTTTGGAGAATTTTGAATTCCAATGCTAGGGATCGAGAGTTCTTCATCCCACATTCGATGGAGCTTATGTTTTTCACGTTGGATGCGCAAGAGTAAGTACTCAAGTTCTATTTATCCATTATTCCTCTCTATCTATCTTGACTTAGATATTTCCATGTGTGTTTTTTTCACATTCTCTTAGATATACTCAGATCCTAGGAAAATCAAGTCCTGATACAGGAGGAGAATGCTTGTAAAACCATAATGTGGGTGGTCTATAACTCATCCCTAAAGATCCTTGTTTATGGAATGTTTCATTGGGTCCCACCATTTTCGTGGAAACCGTTTCATAAATTAAAAAGTAATGATTATACACATTTGAATTTAATAGTTATTATCTTTCCAAATCTGTGATTAGTTTGTAGTGGTTTCACCCACAACACAATCCTCCTCATGTTAATGTTTATGCCCTAATTGGGGTTTTAGTGTTTTGACATGATTAAGCCGCCATTCGGGTGTGCCTTTACTTGACCTTTCTAAAATTGAGAATTATTATAAAAATTGAATTTTTATTGATGTGGATTTCATAAAGGGATGTACCATGTATTCTCACCACTTGACCCGCTGAAGGTAAGTGCTTCCAAATGGTTATTTAAAGTGAAATGTGAAATGTAAAATGGAAAGTATACTAAGTATATAACTTTTCCTTATTTAAAGATATTGAATAAATGTAACATTCCTTTATTACCCCATTATATGTTGAATTAAGATAGTAGAGTGAACCTCAATAATTGAATATTCCTTAATGGATAACTAAGACTTGATTAAATGGTTGCAACACTACACGACCTATCCACACCAATGGATGACACAGATTCGACCAATAAATAAATGGTTTGATCTCTACTTGACTAATCTAAACTAATGGAAGGAAAGACATGAACCAAATGAATTATAAAATTATTACAATATAAAATAGGAATGAATAGACAAAAGCTCACCTTGGATTCTGAGAGGAGAATACCTTGGGTCTCGGGAACCCTATTCCGATTTATGTATACAATTTTCTTAGGTTGATACCTAGTTAAACTCTGGTTGTTATCTATTCCTTTTATACCCAGTATAATACGGCTTAGTCCTTTCCCTTATTATATGATACCTCAGATACACTCATTGGATCTAGCATTGAATATTAGGTTCCTTGGTGAAATCCCCTAGGGCCCTTTTTTTGCTTCGCCCCATTTTACCTTGGTCGATCACCATAGACTCTGTAGGTGCCTTATTGTGGAATGCTTTGGATTATACTCCTTGGATTAAACTCTTACCCCTTATAATATCTCAGATACTACGGAGTAAGATTTCTGTGAGTTTATGTTACCTTTGTTTTTACCATGGAACTCCCTCACTAGATATCATTGTCTTGTTGCATGTTATGTCTTGGGACCTTCACTATATAAACTATCACGATGTGATGTTAGTGTTGGCTATTACTCACATGACCTATTAATAATAAATAAAAAATGATTAATTAATGATTTTGTTACAATTTAAGACCCCATCCAAGGGATGAAACCGGTTCTTGGTTATTTATTTATATTGTACTACTTTATTTATTTTATATATCCATGTCTGCACACTACTATATTCCATTACACGGGCTGGATGTTACAGAGACCATTATTGGTGGCCTAATGAGATTTTTCTCGCACCCTCTCTGAGAGCTATTTGGGACCCAGAGTATATTACATAGTTGCAGGTACTGGAAAAGAGAATCATGCATCTTCTAATACATGATTTTGTGCTGGTAGGATGGAGCTTGATAGCAAATGACCGAGTAGGATGATGAGATTCTTATAGTAGACATTGTTTTCTTTTACATTCCATAACAATTTATACTTATTGTCTTGTATCCATGGTTTCCAATTTTCTAGTCACATGACATTAAATCATCAGTTTTCTGGTTGATATAATTATTGTTATTCTAGTTTATCTATTGCATCAAATTTCTTATACTATTTATTTATTTTTCTTCCATTTATTTCTATTCCATTATATTCCTTTCATTGTGCTAAACTCTGCTAATGAAGGAATAGTCTTCCCAAGGACACACCTTAGGATCTCGCTACTGGTCAGTAGTCATGAGAGTTCAGGAAGATGCAGTTGAGGCCGTGTGGCCCACCAGGCTCATGGAACCCATTAAGTGGCATCTAGGTCAGTGTTTTCACAACATATTTCTAATAAAAATGTTATTTAAAAAAGTTCATAAGTGTAATAACTAATACCATAATAAGTAATTAAAGGGAAGGGAATAATTTTTATAGATAAAAAATTGGGGTTGACATCTAAGGTAAGAAAAATAAAAAAATAAGTTATAGAACTGATAGAAATTGATGAGGAGAAAGATTTAGGTAAAGGATAAGACAAAAATAACATAACATGGTAATTATAATAACTAATATATTTGGATTTTACCAAGATAATAATTAATGTTTTATAAAAATAATATATTATAATAGGCAAGAAAATAATTATTGACATAGAATTTTGGCTAAATAAAAAATAATTGGTATGAATATATAATATCATATATATATATAATTGGAAGAATGTCTTATTATTACTATCATTGTATTTTGTTGGGACATTTATTCATAATGAAAATATTTAAATTTTATGGAAGTCTATATATAGGATTGATATAACATTAAAAAACATACCTCAGAGAGTATTACTGATGAAAGCTAGAGTGAATTTCTAGAAACTTTCCTCTTGGAATGATGAAAATAACTAAATCAATGTTAATTATATTTATTATTATTAGAAAATATCAATGGAACATTATATATTGTATAGGGTTTCCAAGTCAATAATTTTACAATTTTTTAAGAAGGAATGAAACACAGTGATGATAGAATCATTGATTCCTTAATATAAATCTTTGTACTAGAGGATAGAAACCCTTGGGTTTAAAAAAATATATTAGCGAGATCCTAAAAAATAGTATATAAGTGAGTAAAATACAAAACCATTGTGAAATTTTTCGAATGGACAAGGGATAAAAAATATAGCACGGATGTAATGATTGGGGTGATGAAAATATAATTTTAAGGTTTTTAATATTTAGAGAGAACCTATAAATTAAAACGATGCATGTTTTCTACATCTGATGAATTCCTTATGATGTTATTGACTATGCAGAATGTGAAAAGATTATTGGGAAACGATGAAATTGGGAAATTTTTTATTGAGATAGAAATGCTTCAAGGATATCATGATATATAAAAGGATGGGGAATTTCGAGATAGGGATCAGTGGCTTATAGATGGGGATATATGGACAAGGAGGTCACAATCCAACAATCATGGTGGATTAGGGGTGTCCAAAAATAGGGGAAATGTATAGGTCATATAAGGATGAAATATTGTTGATCAAGGGGAGGAAATCTATAATTTCATGTTAAAGGTAAGTTTACCTATGTGAGAGGATGTAGGAGGATGGAATGTGGGAATATTGGATGATGGGAATGAATATCGAATTTGAAAATTAGAAACATGAAAATTATAAATTTGGAGGGTACATGTGTATAGAGAAATAATAGATATTATATGAATTATATATTTTTCATTATAATACATTTATAAGGCCTTTTGGGATTATGGTTTTTGAAAATTAGGACAAAATGTTATCTAACAGAACTCATTTCTTTTCCATCTATTGAAAATTTCACCCACGTAATTAACAAGATCAGAATCAATAAAAATTCTTCAACAACTCCCACTAATCCCCCATATAATTATTATTCTATAAATTCTATACTTTTATTTTCCTCATACCCTTTGTAAATGGAAACATAATAATTGGTGATATTATAATCTTGGTCGGGGTAAACCTATCCAGCTACAACCAAAAAAAATATGTGATCATAAGATCAACATATATTTGTAATCAAGATATATAAGAAAATTATAATAAATAATTCTTATTTCATAAATCATGGAAGATATATTCACATAAATTAGTAAATTAATAAAATAATTTAGTTAGTAAACAAGATTCAAGAAACCATATCATATTAAAGAGATTAACAATAAAAATATCAAGCATATTTCATAAGTGGAACATACATTAGTAGAGGGAAAATAACATTAATGTGCCACACTATTAGTACATATGAATATAAGAAATTAAAAACTACTCAAAAATACCTATGTCAAGAGATATACACTTCTAAAAAATGAATTGGAGGGGGATATATGACCCCAACTATAATCATTGATTATTATGAGTAGGAAATAAAAATTATTCTATTAAGATAACATAATGAGACCATGGATGGAAAATGGGTTTCATTAAATAGATTATAATAAATGATGGAATAAAATGGTATTAATATCATTTTCAAATGTAATCACAAAACGAAAACATAATAAATTACATCAATAATCATAACATTAAAAATCCATAGAAAAAACAGATATACAATGACATAAAGTAACTTTCTTCGTAAACACCATTCAATAATGATAATAAAGAATATGGTATTTAAACCAGATAGATAAAGGCTATATGTTTAAGAAAAATATTTCCCTACTAAATAATTGTATATAACCTAGTATAACACTCATCAATCAAAGGAATTCAAAATAGGTTATTCACATAGATAATAAATTTGAAATAAAAATATGGTTTTTAAACCATTAATGACTATGAAAGATAAAGGAAATGACATGTCATTAACATGATATAATGGAACAGTTTGTAAGATATTTTAATAATGAGGGTATATGGTTTTATATGGAGAATATGCTTGATCAAGAATACTATCTATCAATGTAAAATTATATAGATGAGAAACAAATATGAATGTTTATGGAAAACACATTGTAAAAGATAAATATTCATTATCTTTTGAAATCATTTTCAAATACTTTTTTTATAAATATAAGAGAAAAATAATTTCTTTTAGAAAATGTCTATAATATTTTTTTATATTGAATAAAAATATAAAAGGAAACTTAAATATAAATTTTATAAATAATATCTAAAATTATTGTAAAAATTTGAAGTTATGGATAACTTTAAAAATATTTTTTAAAAAATAGGGAATTTAAAACTTAGAAAATATTTTTTTAAGATATAATCCTCAATAATAGATCCTTGAAATTATATACAGGATATCAAAATAAATTTGGAGTGGAATACGGTACTTTTTATTTTTAAATGATAGAAAAAACTTTATTATTTATCAATTTGAATTGCCTTTGATCGAAAGCAGTCATCATTAAAAAGAGTATTAGATTTTACAGTTGAAAATGAATAAAGATAAATTTTCTAATCATATAAGATAATAAATATTACCTTTCCCAATAATTGAGAAGAAAATCGTTGGGATGTAAAAGAATTTATATGAAATAAAATTCCATTAAAAGAGACATGAATTATTAATAACAAATATGAATTTTAACAAAAAATAGAATCATCCTGGAATAATAAATTCATGTAAAACTTTATTTCCCCCATTTAATAATTTTTAAATATGTAATTGTAACGCCCCGACCCCAGCTACCCAGAGCCAGTGTGTTACTTTGTAACATTGGCATGATCACAAAAGATCAAGTCTCGAAAGACCGATTAGTTTAGTAGCCTTGGAAACACTAGATACATTCATAAATGTTACATTACATCACAAAGTGAAAAACTATAATAACATAGTCTCCATAGTCCACACTTCTATCCTCTTCGGACTATCCCTGCAGGTCATTCATAAAATACTTCTTCACATCCTGGAAAATATTAAAACATTGAAAGGGGTGAGCTCAGATGCTCAGTAAGGATAACAATATTGCGGAAGCTTTCATAAATAAAATAAAAATTTAAGGCAATGTATAACTAAAACAAAAGCCTTTTAAACTTGAACATCAACATAATATGGAAAAAGTAAAATGATATAATGCCATTCACTTCTTCACATGGATATTCTACTGGTCGAATAATCACATGAAATATCAATAACCAATTTTATAATGAGGGAATGTATAATGCCGGACATTCTGAAACATTTTGTCAAGGCCTCGGCCAAGACGTCTAAAATGATTAAGGCCTCGGCCAAAACCATAAATCAAATTGGGAAAGGTCCTCGGCCAATTCCACGTCTAGTTGTCTCATGAGACCTACCGATGCATCGAGGAGCTATAGCGGGCTCCACCCGTCACTTATTAAGTCCAATACATTCCTCATATGAATAGGTTTAAACATATCATAAACCATAACATAATCGTATCACATAAAACATTCATAAAGGGAACATAACATTTCCACATTTCAATCATAAGATATCAATACAACACATTGTTATAATACAAACTCTTTAAAAACCATTTTCAATACCAAAGTAAAAGAAAGTTGAAATTTTGTATTTTTTTTTCATTAAAAAAAGATGGTTTGTAGAGGAAGCCGAAACTCAAATAATGGTCACAGCGGCGGAGAAGTCATTGTCGCCGCATAAGTACGGAAAGAAAAACATTCCCTTTTGTTGTTTATCAAAATGCTTCGTATAAAAAAGATTCCTTTTGAATAAATATAAAAGTCAAAGGGGTTTATACACCGTATAAAAGAAAGTTGTGTATAAAACCAAATATGCCTCAATGAAAGGGGATTGAGACGAAGTCCTTAAAAAGATAATTTTTAAAATAAAATAGATCTATTATGTGTATTCACTATAGTTACACATAAGGAAAGTAAAAATACAAAATAAGACATAATAATATCATGACATAATTTGAAAGTAGGAGATTAACCCAAAGAATGGAAGTTGGGTTAAGAAGTTCCCTTACCTTGTGTCCGACTTGACTCAACCATTCTTTAAACTCCTGAATAATAAACTAGAGTTAATATCTACCTTATTAAGAACCATTTTAAATTTCATTATCCTTTTTATATCACTTATTACAATGTTATGAACATTATGTAATTATTTAAGTTAATAACGGTCGTTTTGTCGATCTTTGGTAACTTGAGTCAACAATAAACTTCTTATAATTACAAGTTGTTCATGTGGTAGAATATCCATTATATCCAGAATTATATTCATGATTTAGATATCATATATATATTATATATCCAGTATATACATTAATTTATAATATTACGTAACATTTAGAGGTAAGAAATGAAATGCACCGTTCATGGAGACGGTAAGACGTACGTACGCATGAACGCTACTTTCATTTCAATTTCATATTTAATGGAACTAAATCATAATGATATAAATGTATAATATAATTCCATTATAATATAGTGTATAATACCATTTACTCCATCCTTTATACATCCCACATATGGCATTAATGATTCAAATCACTTTGAGGGGGCGGTAGTCCGCACTTCCTAAAATGAAATTATCGCGTTTTACCCATAATGGAAATCATAGATTATGCCATAAATGAGAAATACAGAAGCATAAGTAAAACATAAACATATTATATATCATATATAAAAATAGTGACATCTTAATGGCCACCTTTGAAGGTGTTATATGAGTGTTGAACAATCATCGTTTCGTGAGGCAGAAATTCGCCATCCACAGAAACCGTATGTTCTTTAAACATTAGATGTAGGTGTGTGTAAGTGTAGCTCAAATACTTCTTATAACAACATCCTAGTATATTGAGGATACTGGTGTTGTTACAAAAGAAATGAATAAAAAGAGTTTAGGGGGTTGGAGAAGAAAAATAAAACAAAACAACAATAGAGAAGACATTACCTCAAAATCGGGTAACTCTTTTTGATTTGAGCCAAAGGATTCCTTGGGAAGAGTTCTGCCCAAAGTAATGTTTCTAGGAGTAAGAGGGGGAAGTTGGGAGAGTATTTGGGCAGAGTTTGGCCGATCCAAATGTCTTGAAAGTGTAAATGAGGTGGGAGAGGTGGGGGTCTTTTATAAGTGGAGAGGAGGGGCACTTTTGGAAATATTGAAATGTTACATTATTACACAATTCTTTTCGGATTATAAAGGTCCATCACTTATATAATTCGAGGCTAAGGTGATAAGGTTTCGAAATATCTTCATCCAATAGGCTTTGGACAAGTGTAAGCCTTGGATTTTGCATTATCTTCTCATTTTATTTAAATCGTTAAATAATGAGGTCATCGCTGCATCATAATGATGTCATAAATAATTTAATTTATTTAATGTCTAAAAATTATAAATAAAAAATACTATGATGTAGGAAATCTTTTTATCTTTCTAATGAAAATTTATAGTCAAAATTTGGACTTGTGTAACCCCACTTAAAAACTGTTTTAGTAAAATAACTCATGTTTGTGTCAATTTAATTTTAACATTAAATAAATATATATTAATGTCATTTTCCAACTAAAGTGGCTCCATGGGGTCCCCAAGTTGACCCATGGGTTGTCTTGGTCGGCCATGACTCATACAATAGGAGTAGGACAAGTTTCATGCTCATCTCATATTATTAAAACATTATTTGTACCTTAAACTACACTAATTACCTCTAATCGCGATTAAGAACTTAAAAGTTACTATTCACCAAAAAATTATTTTAATCTCATTGAACCACATTTTACTTCTTAATGACAACCATGTATGTCGGATTTTTGAAAATCAAATCACAGAAGTGGTAATATTTCATTTAAACGAAAAATCAGTTATTTAACTACCACTTAGTGGTTTCACTATTCATCAAAAATTGAAGTTTTTCAGAACAAGGCCAAAATTTCACCATAAGCTATAATTGATATTCCGAATTCAAAAATGAGGTCTATTTTACAAAATACCAAACATATAAGTTGCATTAATTAATTTTATAATTAATTCCCGCTGTTACGACAAATAGCGTGTTTTTAAGAAACAATTTATATCAAAAGATTGGCAATTGTTAATGTCCAATTTCAATGTTAAATTAATTCTAATGACCACCATTGGATAAAATGGTAAAAATATATTCTAATTATACCTTAAAACCACTAAATAGTATAATTTATCACAATAAATTATTTTTATTAAAAAAGTTGTTTTAAAGTATTTTTCACTATTCATAAAAAATTAGAAGTTCTCAGAAAAATACCAAAAATTCCACATAGGCTAATTTCGATATTCTGAATCCAAAAATGAAGTCCATTTTGAAATATTAAATTTCTATAATTTTAAAAAGTGGTTATTACTATTCATAATGGCTACTTTGATTAGTCGCAGTGTTTTAGAACTCGAATTTGAGTACAATGCAAGCTATTGCATTATTTAATGAGAAGCGTATCGTGGAATCTCAGGGTGTTACATTCTCCCCTCCTTCAATAAATTGCGTCCTCACAATTTGAAATTTTTCTTTGAAAATAAAAGGTTGAAAAGAGAAAATAACTTTGAGGAAAACCCACAACGGAAATAAGGTTAATAAATATATAACATTAAAAGAAAGCAGGATAAGTACAAAGGTAACCTGATATAGCCCATTCTAAGATTCTATGAAAATATGGATATGGATGAAAAACAAACCATCAAGTTCTGATGGAGAGTTATAGAAAACAGGATTAGGAGAAAGTTTAACCACAAGAAAATCACAAACTTGTGATTGGTTAAACGGTCATTGAATCCCCAGTTGGAAAAGTTAACCGACAACATTTTTTATTTAAGTTACCTTTTATAATGTTGAGGAATTTATTTAGGAGATTTACTAAGAACGTAAGGGAATATACATACTTGTTATGTATACTTTCATTCGTTAATAAATTTTTACCACAAACCCAACTTTTACTCCAAATGGTAACGGAACTAAAACATATTCTATTTATCCTAATTGTATAAGGTTCCAAATGTTAACACATACCATTTATATTAGTAAAACTATTTTGTAATAACCAGGGACTTCCTGTAGGCTAGTGGTAGGAAATAAAGGCTTGTCGCACTATGGTTGTGGGTTCGATTCCTGCAGCTTTGTCCGACGCGACGGGTTATTCCCCACCCTGCAGGTTGTCCTTTTCCTAAAACTATAGTATTATAATATTCCAAAAATAATCTTCAGAAATTCTTTAACCTTAAACAATACTATCCATGGTTCAACTTAATCCATTCCAACCATAATAGTTATCCAAAATACCTCAGTCCAGACTTTCTCTAAAAGGTCTCTAAATTCCAAAATCAATTGTAACATCAGATTCCCCAAACAAAGAAAAGTTTCTCTTATTGTCACATACTAAAAATATGATTACCTTAATCGTATTAAAACATTACTGAAATCAACAAGTACTGCAGTACAATCCATATATATATATCACATTATTCTTATAACCAAAATATAATCCTTGAGTCCAAAAGCACCAATACATTAATTATTCCGCTTCAACTGTAGTCACAGCATAAGATTGGCCTTGATCCCTTGGCCTTTTCTGAGGTAAGTTTCCTTGACGCTTAGGACATTCATTTTCATAATGCCCTATTTCCCTACAATTGTAGAATTCAACTTTGACAGCCTCTTTCTTTCCCTTGCAATCACGAGCCTGGTGACCCTTTTCTCCACATTTATAACAAACTCTCATTCCTTTTAGGCAAGTACCAGGGCGATTCTTCCCACAGTTATCACATAATGGAAAATCCTTCTTTCCCTTTTTCCCTTTATCTGTCTCTTGTTCCACCGTTCTCTTCTTCTCTTACTTTACTTTGTTGTCATAAGACTTAGATAATTCCTTTTCTTTCTTGATAGCACACGAGACAATATCTTCGTATGATGAGAAGGATTGTGATACTAAATCTTGACGGAGAAATGTTTTTAACCCATCAAAGAAACGATCGATCTTACTCCTTGGGTTACGTATATAATCGGCAGCATGCCTCGCTAACCTTGTAAAGTTAGCCTCATACTTTGCGACATTCTCATCCTCCTTCTTCCCCAAACTCAGAAATTTCCTTTCCATATCTGCTCAATGGTCACGAGGAAAATATTTTTCTAAGAAAAGCTCTTTGAACTCCCTCCATTCCATATTCGATACGTCATCATCTTCCTTTCTGTTTTGAATCAGCGACCACCACTGATCGGCATCTCCAGTGAGGCGGTAAACTTCCATGACAACCTTCTCCCTTTCACTACTCCCCAAGGCATGGAATATTTTCTCTAAGGAATTTATCCATTGCTCAGCTACTGTAGGATTTGTACTCCCATTGAAGGTTGGTGGTTGTTGCCTCATGAAATAGTCTAGCATTGATCCTCCACATTGCGGATCAGGGTGCTCCATACGAGTAAGGTTATTATTCATAACCTGCATGAGTTGTCCCAGTACGGTGAGAAGCTGATCAGCACCAGTTGTATCTCCAGATCCACAATAATTATCTTGAGCAGGAGGGTAATCCCTACACGAAGTTCGTGCATTGATACGGTTTCCATTCCTTCCACTAGGCGCCATTTCTAAACAATGGCATAAACTAGATTAGTTTATGAATCAAAATACATAATTCCATACTTGTTAAACACTTTACATAAATTGAACTATTTATGGATATAATCCATAATCATAAAAAGAAATGTTTTCTTTGAGGAAGTATGTACTCATAACCCTACATAGTGGTTTGTAAATAAAATGAGAATTATCCTAAGAATATCCCCCGGGAGTGTCGTAACCAAGAGTGCAGAAAGGCCCATTGTCGTGCACCAGTTCCCGTTCGAGTCTAGCTCAAAGCGGTGTTTTTGGGTTTTAGCCCTAGGTAAATCTGTTCCAGAGCCGCCTCTACCTGCTCGTATCCAGACAGAGATGTATTGCTCAGAAAACTCATAACCTCTCTATAATACCAAAATTCTAGGAAGTTCTTCTATACTAATCCTCAAAGTCTATCTTTGGGCTATGTGCTCTAATCAGAGTTTATATAAATCTAGCTTCCAAGGTTAGTACTAAACTGCCTCTGATACCAACTGTAACGCCCCGACCCCAGCTACCCAGAGCGGTGCATTACTTCGTAACATTGGCATGATCACAAAAGATCATGTCTCGAAAGACCGATTAGTTTAGTAGCCTTGGAAACACTAGATACATTCATAAATGTTACATTACATCACAAAGTGAAAAACTATAATAACATAGTCTCCATAGTCCACACTTCTATCCTCTTCGGACTATCCCTGCAGGTCATTCATAAAATACTTCTTCACATCTTGGAAAATACTAAAACATTGAAAGGGGTGAGCTCAGATGCTCAGTAAGGATAACAATATTGCGGAAGCATTCATAAATAAACATAAAAATTAAAGGCAATGTATAACTAAAACAAAAGCCTTTTAAACTTGAACATCAACATAATATGGCAAAAGTAAAATGATATAATGCCATTCACTTCTTCACATGGATATTCTACTGGTCGAATAATCACATGAAATATCAATAACCACTTTCATAATGAGGGAATGTATAATGCCGGACATTCTGAAACATTTTGTCAAGGCCTCGGCCAAGACGTCTAAAATGATTAAGGCCTCAGCCAAAACCATAAATCAAATTGGGAAAGGGCCTCGGCCAATTCCACATCTAGTTGTCTCATGAGACCTACCGATGCATCGAGGAGCTATAGCTGGCTCCACCTGTCACTTATTAAGTCCAATACATTCCTCATATGAATAGGTTTAAACATATCATAAACCATAACATAATCGTATCACATAAAACATTCATAAAGGGAACATAACATTTCCACATTTCAATCACAAGATATCAATACAACACATTGTTATAATACAAATTCTTTCAAAACCATTTTCAATACCAAAGTAAAAGAAAGTTAAAACTTTGTATTTATTTGTCATTAAAAAAAAGATGGCTTGTAGAGGAAGCCGAAACTCAAATAATGGTCACGGCGGCGGAGAAGTCATTGTCGCCGCATAAGTACGGAAAGAAAAACATTCCCTTTTGTCGTTTATCAAAACACTTCGTATAAAAAAGATTCCTTTTGAATAAATCTAAAAGTCAAAGTGGTTTATACACCGTATAAAAGAAAGTTGTGTATAAAACCAAATATGCCTCAATGAAAGGGGATTGAGACGAAGTCCTTAAAAAGATCATTTTTAAAATAAAATAGATCTATTATGTGTATTCACTATAGTTACACATAAAGAAAGTAAAAATACAAAATAAGACATAATAATATCATGACATAATTTGAATGTAGGAGATTAACCCAAAGAATGGAAGTTGGGTTAAGAAGTTCCCTTACCTTGTGTCCGACTTGACTCAACCGTTCTTTAACCTCCTGAATAATAAACTAGAGTTAATATCTACCTTATTAAGAACCATTTTAAATTTCATTATCCTTTTTATATCACTTATTACAATGTTATGAACATTATGTAATTATTTAAGTTAATAACGGTCGTTTTGTCGATCATTGGTAACTTGAGTCAACAATAAACTTCTTATAATTACAAGTTGTTCATGTGATCGAATATCCATTATATCCATAATTATATTCATGATTTAGATGTCATATATATCTTATATATACAGTATATACATTAATTTATAATATTACGTAACATTTAGAGGTAAGAAATGAAATGCACCGTTCATGGAGACGGTAAGCCGTACGTACGCATGAACGCTACTTTCATTTCAATTTCATATTTAATGGAACTAAATCATAATGATATAAATGTATAATATAATTCCAGTATAATATAGTGTATAATACCATTTACTCCATCCTTTATACATCCCACATATGGCATTAACGATTCAAATCACTTTGAGGGGGCGGTAGTCCGCACTTCCTAAAATGAAATTATCGCGTTTTACCCATAATGGAAATCATAGAGTATGCCATAAATGAGAAATAAAGAAGCATAAGTAAAACATAAACATATTATATATCATATATAAAAATAGTGACATCTTAATGGCCACCTTTGAAGGTGTTATATGAGGGTTGAACAATCATCGTTTCGTGAGGCAGAAATTCGCCATCCACAAAAACCGTATGTTCTTTAACCATTAGATGTAGGTGTGTGTAAGTGTAGCTAGAATAATTCTTATAACAGCATCCTAGTATATTGAGGATACTGGTTTTGTTACAAAAGAAATGAATAAAAAGAGTTTAGGGGGTTGGAGAAGAAAAATAATTCAAAACAACATTAGAGAAGACATTACCTCAAAATCGGGTAACTCTTTTTGATTTGAGCCAAAGGCTTCCTTGGGAAGATTTCTGCCCAAATTAAGGATTCTAGGAGTAAGAGGGGGAAGTTGGGAGAGTATTTGGGCAGAGGTTGGTCGAGCCAAATGGCTTGAAAGTGTAAATGAGGTGGGAGAGGTGGGGGCCTTTTATAAGTGGAGAGGAGGGGCACTTTTGGAAATATTGAAATGTTACATTATTACACAATGTTTTTCGGATTCTAAAGGTCCCACACTTATATAATTCGAGGCTAAGGTGATAATGTTTCGAAATCGCTTCATCCAATAGGCTTTGGACAAGTGTAAGCCTTGTATTTTGCATTATCTTCTCATTTTATTTAAATCGTTAAATAATGAGGTCATCGCTGCATCATAATTATGTCATAAATAATTTTATTTATTTAATGTCTAAAAATTATAAAAAAAAACTATGATGTAGGAAATATTTTTAGATTTCTAATTAATATTTATAGTCAAAATTTGGACTTGTTTAACCCCACTTATAAACTGTTTTAGTAAAATAACTCATGTTTGTGTCAATTTAATTTTAACATTAAATAAATATATATTAATGTCATTTTCCAACTAAAGTGGCTCCATGGGGTCCCCAAGTTGACCCATGGGTTGTCTTGGTCGTCCATGACTCATACAATAGGAGTAGGACAAGTGTCATGCTCATCTCATATTATTAAAACATTATTTGTACCTTAAACTACACTAATTACCTCTAATCGCGATTAAGAACTTAAAAGTTACTATTCACCAAAAAATTATTTTAATCTCATTGAACCACATTTTACTTCTTAATGAAAACCATGTATGTCGGATTTTTGAAAATCAAATCACAGAAGTGGTAATATTTCATTTAAACGAAAAATCAGTTATTTAACTACCACTTAGTGGTTTCACTATTCAGCAAAAATTGAAGTTTTTCAGAACAAGGCCAAAATTTCACCCTAAGCTATAATTGATATTCCGAATTCAAAAATGATGTCTATTTTACAAAATTCCAAACATATAAGTTGCATTAATTAATTTTATAATTAATTCCCGCTGTTACGACAAATAGCGTGTTTTTAAGAAACAATTTATATCAAAAGATTGGCAATTGTTTATGTCCAATTTCAATGTTAAATTAATTCTAATGACCACCATTGGATAAAATGGTAAAAATATATTCTAATTATACCTTAAAACCACTAAATAGTATAATTTATCACAATAAATTATTTTGATTAAAAAAGTTGTTTTAAAGTATTTTTCACTATTCATAAAAAATTAGAAGTTCTCAGAAAAATACCAAAAATTCAACATAGGATAATTTCGATATTCAAAATCCAAAAATGAAGTCCATTTTGAAATATAAAATTTCTATAATTTTAAAAAGTGGTTATTACTATTCATAATGGCTACTTTGATTAGTCGCGGTGTTTTAGAACTCGAAGTTGCGTACAATGCAGGCTATTGCATTATTGAATGAGAAGCATATCGTGGAAGCTCGGGGTGTTACAGTAATAACATCATCATATTTTATAATAGATCAATATTGAAATATAATATTGAAAGAAGTGTGATTGTGACCCAAGGAAAATATTTGAGCCATGAAAACACCTTAGAAAATTTATTAATTTTGAATAAAAAGCTTATGATAGATAAAACATTAAATATTACATTTAATATAATATAAATTAAGAGGACTATTGTACTAAATAATATTGGGAATTTATTTAAAAAATTTAAAGGAAAATGTGGTGTGTAGCTTACACATATCTCAATGGATTCAAATTTGGGACAAACAAAACCCTTAACTTGTTTCCATTCTTACTCAATTACACTCTAAGATCCAATATAAAAATGAATATAACTAAATTTTGATATTTAATAACCCATTTCATATACATATCCATTAATGAAATTAATTTATAATCATTATATATATATATTAATGATTTCATACCTATTTTGATGTTGGGTGTGGGTAATCTTGATCATTTTCAACTAGTTTCATAATAGTGAAATTGTTATTTTTTCTCCAAATTTTAATCTTTTTAAATTAAATAATGATTCCATAATGGATGAATTATAATTATTTTTTGTTTAAATTTCTTTCCATTAATACTTTATTCTTTATCCTATAACATTAAATTGACATCAATTATTTTTCATTGATTTTTCAAACTATGAATAATATTTTCTTTACTAATGAGTTAAATATTGATTTTAATTTCTAGAAAAAATATCATTATTATATATTTATATCATATTATAATAGTAATTATTTTTTAATCATAAATGATATAATTTCACAAAAATCATCATGTAGTTGGTCAAACCCCCCGAAACCGGAACATACCATGATTAATGAATGTTATGAGGTGATTTGGTCTCAATTTAATTACAATGACATATTAATAATAATTTTAATTCTTTTGTAATATGACCAATAATAATTACAAAGGAATTATTGGAATAATTAAAGGATATGAAAATATTACATAACTTTAATTAATTTTTTTCCTCTTAATGTGGTTGTTTTAAACAGTATAATTAATGATAAAAATTTGCTGGTAATATCATTAATGATTCACACAATTTATGATAATTTAAAATTAATAATATTATAAAAATTATAGTTTTAATTAAACAAAATTATAGTTACTAGGAATTTATGGTATAAATGAAATAAAATATTTCACCTGTTCACTTCATGTATGGAGTACTCCACACATACACATAAAAGAAAATTTATTTTTCCCTTAAATACGAAATTGAGTCATAATAATTTATATTTAAAAATAAAATTTTTTCATAATGAGAATAATAATATATTAAATTCCCTATTAAGATAAACATTGTAAGGTGGTGAAGGAATATGAAACACATTGCGTTGTGGAAGTGGTCGTATGCACAGTTCATGATTCATGGTTTTGTTAATTTTAATTGAAAAGTGGAGGGAGGTGAATTTTTCTAAAATAATGTTTAAAAACATAAAAATATAATAGTTATACGGATTATATAATTATATTATAGGGAAAATGAGTTTTACGAATAAGAAAAGAATATAAATAAATAGAAATAGAAAAGGGTGGTTAGAAACTTATTCCTTATTTAATGGAATATCATCTTTTAAAAAGAGTTTAACCATTAGAGGGATGATATTTTGAGAATACCAAAACCACATAAAGGTGGATTGGAGTTTATAGTATAGTATAGATTATATTTTTAATAATCTTAAGTATTTTTTGTGTGATGGTAAGTTAAGAGAGGATAACCCGTTTTATAAGTGAAAAGGGATGCAATTTTGTAAATAACCAAAAATTCTTAGTAGTGGAAAGTTACTATCAAGGAAAGGGGATCATAAATTGAATAATAATGGATTTGAGATGATTTATGTTCAATGAAAACCTCCTACATGAAAATCTATACACTCTTTAAAACATTTTTTCCCTTTACCTCTAGGGTTACCCATTTTTACCATTTTAGTTTTCATTGTGATAACTTGTTTTTACCAAGCCATTTTTTCATTTATACCCAAAAATAAAATGGTTATTATTATATAGTTTCAACATAATTATTCAAAATGTTAAATACATTTAATAAAATTTAATTTAGAAAAGGGAAAAAATAATTTTAAAATACAAATTTTATAATGTATTAAAATTAATTTTTTGAAAAATTTAACTTAAACTCTAAAATTTCAAATATGGGTTTGTGAATTATTTTAATAAAAATTAAAGATTAACATATAAAATAAATATTTAGTCCTAAAAAAGATTTCATTAATTTTAAATTCATATTTATATACAAATAATTTCATAAAATCCATGTTATTTATAAAATGATACTTTTCACTATTAACCTAAAAATAAATATTTTTAAACAAATCAAAACAATTAATCATATGATATTTTTAAAATTTTATAAAAAAAGAAGTATTTTTTTTCAAATTTAAATTTATAAATTTATAAATTATATTATAATACATTTTATTAATAACAACTACATTAAAAATATCCTTTTTAAACATCAAGAATTTTTATTCTAATTTCATATATATATTATTTTTTAAATATTGATATATTATATTATAAATAAAAATATTAACTATTTTCATAATAATCCAATTATTATTAAGTATAATTAATAATGATAAAACAAAATAACATTTATTAAAAGGGTTGTTAAAAAAATTTCATTTAAGATATTAATAAATGAAATAGAATAATATTTAACTATTATAATTGGTTATTATGTTTTTACAAATTATTATTTTATTAATGTAATTTTAATAGGTTATGGTTCATTTTAGTTTTGGTTTTCATATGCTATTTGTGATAGAAACTATCGAATATATTATTAATTTAAAGGAAAAAAATATCAGGTCATTAAATTTTACCCCCTTAAATAAATTGAATCACCATAATTTGGATTATTACCTACATATGAAATTATGATATCATGATATTAAATTTTTTAGTATTATTGATATGAATTCTGATGGGAAAACTACATTACTATCTTACGCTTAATCTATATACATATTATTCCTCACACAAAAATGATTTTTTATACCCTAAAAATGTATTGTCCAAAGTATACCTTTCCAAAAACCATTGTAATCCCTATTAAATTAAACCATATAGAATTAATATATAGTTTTAAATTTCAATATCATCTTCTACCGCAAGTTCATCAAATCAAAACTTCAAAAATAATCCTTAAAATGAGATTAACTTCACCCAAAATATCATGAATAAATTATAAATCCCAATGTCACCAATAATATATAACATTCTTTTTCAATATCAATAGACACTTTATTAATTAACCAACACGAATATATTAAACATACAATTTTTTCATACCCTAATCATTTTTTTTTCTTAAATATTTTCCCCAAAAAATATAACAATGTCATAAAATAACTTTTCATGGTTTTTGATATAATTTAATATATTTATTCATAACATTAAAGTAACACTAATAAAGAAAATTATTTAGATGTTTCACATATCCATCATAACATTTAGAATAAAGTAGAATAACATAGATAAATATCAATAATTAATGAAAATATCCAAGATTAATTGGAATTATGGTATATACTACACTACATTACATAAGATGAGGACACTCACCTTTTCTATTATAATATTAAAATGATAATATTAACATCTATTTAATTATTACCCCTTATTCAGTTATAAGGAATGGTGGTTTTCGATACATACCTTTATTATCTTCATTCTCATGATCCTATATCAACAAAATAGTAAAACCAAAATGGTTATAATTATATCCAAAATAATCAGAGTGTATCAATAAGAAAGATCAATCCTAAGATTAATTCTCTAATAAAATATTCATTTCTTCCTATGAAACACTAATTTAAAAAACACCTACTTGGTTTACCATATAACAATGTTTATTCAACCATAGATACATTAATATGTGCTCTCTCATAATTCCTAACATAATAACATAAGGTATTTATGAAATAAATTCATTATTATGGTTTATAAAGTTGATGTTATTAACCAAAGAATATCACATGGGAGTGTTAAACTAGGTGTGTAGTTAATAATAATTGTTATAAATTAGGTAATGAATGATTTAATAAACAGTACAAACCTTTCAGGGTTATTACCAGAGTTTTCTTCTAGAGCTAGTGTTCACCTCTAGTATCCAAACATAGATGTCTTTTCCAGGAAAACCCCATAGTCTCTACATTTCCAAAATTTGAGGATATCAACCTATAAAAAACAAAACCATTAGACTTATCATAAGGTATTTCATTAATTTCTCCAACCATAATCCCCATATTATTACATCAGACAGCCTAAATGGATATCTGTACATTTTTAATTAGTGTAAAACCTAACTTATCAGACTCTGATGACATTTACAAATCCCAAAATATCCTCAACTAATAATATCATGATCACAAAAAGTATCTAAACCCTCATTTGATACCAACTATGACACCCTAAACATAATTTCAAAATAATTACATGTTTTAGTGAAAATATTTCATTAAAATACATTTACAATAAGATTTATGTTTATAGTTTTATAGAGTTTGGATAAAATATTAACTAACAAAATAGATGTATTTTTCAACTAATACATTTTCTATAAAATTTATTCAATATCCCCCATGAATTCTCTACATATGTCATTTTTCATGAAATTTCATACTTTTATTATGTACATATCCTAGGTAAATGGAAACAAAAAAGGGGTGACCGTAGATACTCAGTAATAGCCAATATAAGAGGAAAAAATTAAAAATAATAAGTGATCAAAATATGAGAATATGGGTATAATAACGATACACAAAAAAATTTATACACAACAAATATTTGGTCATTATTCATGGAATAAATCATGAAATTAAATAAGATAATAATCAGAATAGTGAGACTATAACCATGATCAGTCACATAATAACATAGTTAAGATAACAAGAATAGAAATATATAAAATAATTCAAATGTGACACCTACATTATTATAGGGACCTAACATTCATGAAACAGACCATTAGTTCCGACACTCAAGAGAAACTAAAATGTACACATGAATAATTGTCTCATTAGATATATACTCTTAAATAATCCCATAGAAGGATATATAGTATACCACCCACCATCATCCATACGTATGAGTGCTACTTGAAAATTATTCACATATCACATTATAAAGAACTCCTGAAAATGAAATCAGTTTCATTCAACATAGCATAAAAACCCATGTATGAAAGTTTTTTATAGGCTTTTGAAATTGAATAACAAAATAAAAAAAATTAAAATTTTTTCAATAATCAAAACATGATAATATCATGGAAAACAAATGGGTATCAAATTGCAATAAGATAAATTAAAAGTAAAATTAATTCGATCGAGATAAAAAAGAATATTTTGTTTACACCATATAAATAAAGGGTATTTTGTTAAAAAATAAATCTCCAAAATTAATCAATTTATTGAATCTAGATGATAACTCAACATTAAAGGGAATATTTAATAGGGTATTCACATAGGGAATAAATTGGTAGAAAAATTATGTTTAAAACCTTTAATGACTAGGGAAGATAAGAGGAAGTGATGTTTCATTGACATTCTAGAAATAAAAATTTTGTATCCCATCTATAGAAAGAAGGTGGATAATATCATTTGAAGAATATCCTTAATCTATAATAATATGTATCTGAGGATAATGACTTAGATTAAAAAATTTAAATGATTAACAAAACTACATTGTAAATAAGAAATATTATTGTTCATATAAAAATATTTTAAAAGACTTATCTTTTATAAAAATAAAATAGAAATAATTTATTTTATAAAAAATATTGAGAGGATGTTTATAAAGAATAAAAATATAAAATAAAATATAAAAATATATTTTAGAAAATATTATTCACATTATATTAAGAAAATAGAATGTTATGGGTCACATTAAATATTTTTTTAAAATATTTAATTAAAAATATGTAATATATTTACATTTTAATAATAAATTTTAAATTATGGATCCTTTAAATGAAATAAATTTTGGAGTTCCAGTTAAAAAAATATTTGTAAATGATAGAAAACACCTTTTATTTACCATTTTGAAATGTCATTGTTTAAAAATCAACATTGTTAAAAAAGTTTAATTATTTTTTTAAAGGGGAAAATAGTAAAATGAGGTATATAGAAAAAAGTAAAATTTATTTTTCCCAAAAATATAAGAGAACAATGGTGGGATGGAAAAACATTTATATTGAAGAAAAATCCATTAAAATAAATGATTATTATTCTTATAAAAAATGAATTTTAATGAAATAAGAAAATCATCGAAGAATATTTATTTAATGTGAAACATTATTTCCCTATGTGTTTTTTTAAATGCATCATAACATCATTATATACTATAATAGATCAATATTAAAGGATAATAGTCAATGAGGAGTGATTATGTCCCAAGGAAAATATTTGTGTCATGAAAACCCCATATAGCCTTTATAACTTTTGAATCAAACCCCTGGGAGAGGTATAAAATTAAATAAAACATATAAAATTATAATATATAATATAATAATAATAATACAAAATTAAAATTTGTTAGTATTAAAACCATTTAAAATAAAATATGGTGTATATCTCAATCATGTCTCAAGGGATTAAAATTTGGGACAAAGAAACTCTTACCTTGAAACCCCACATAATTGATTTCACTTTTAGATCATGCACATAAAACATAAATATCTTCATAAACTATTTAAAAATAATTGCAAAATGTATAATTTTTTAAAAAAATTATATTTATTCTCTAATTTTATATTAGTTAGTTCATACCTATTTTTGATGTTGTGTGTAGTTTATCTTGATCTTTTTGAACTATTTTAATAAAAAAGATTATTTTTTTCTTTCTCTTCCCAAGGATAAAAATTAAAATTTAATTAATTTTTATATAATGGGTATATTATAATTATATGTTGATTTTAAATTTCCATTCATGAGAACTTTACTATTTATTCTTGAAGTTGAAATCAGGAACACATTTTTTTTATGATATTCAATCTACATTGGGTGTTTGTTTTAATTAATGGGTCAAATATTGATGTATCATTTAAAGAAAAAATTAAATAATTTTAATTTTATATAATATTAAATAAGTAATTGTGTTTTCCTATTCCTCCATGATAAAATTTCATATCACTATTCATGTATGCAGTCAAACCAACCTGAATATGAACATAACATGATTAATAGATTTTTATGGGGTTATGTAGTTAAAATATCATTACCCAAGTAGAATATATGTATATAATTTAGTGTTTATTAGTGTGATAAATTATAACTAGAAATGAATTATAATAATTAATAGATATTAAAATATTATATAATTTGAATAATATATAGTCTACTTTGTATGATTGTTTTATATAATCAAATTAATTATAATAGTTTGTTCGACATATCATTAATAGTGTAATATTTGAAATTTTTAATATTTCTTAAAAAACCATCTTTGATATAATTTATAATACTTTTGTCTTGAATGTTTAATTTTTCCATGTAAATTATTACCCTTATGAGAGACCTACGCTTATCATAAGGTAATGTCTTCTTTTAAAAGGGTGTGTAAGGGTAGATACCTATTCTTATAGATTGAATAAGGGTTTACATAAGAATTTAAAGGTTCAAAAAGTGTAACATATGTTTTTTGTAACGGTATGTTGGATGTTTTATAAATTTTGTAAAGGTAACTTCAATTTATTAATGGTTTCATATGGGTAAACATTTTCTTCATAAGTGTAGACTCTACATGCATAAGGGTAACAATGTATTTATAAGGGATGTATATGGGTAATTTTATGAATTATAAGGGTTGTTTAGGGGTTAACATACTATTCCTTACACTATGTATGAGTAAATCATATCCTATATAAAGGTATCCCTTTAATCTCCATGGATATGTATGGGTATAATGGTGATGCCTAAGACATTTCGTGTTTTTCATAAGTGTAGGTGACTAGTTTAAGGGTAAACCACCTTACCCTATTATGGAGCTATGAGTTGTGTTAGGGTAAACCATGTTACCATTATGTAGTTCCCTTTCTGAACAAAATGTGTTTTCCATGATTTTCATTTTTCTTCCCCAAATCATCCATATAACAATTTTTTGACATTTTCAAAGGCCAAAAATCATTGAAATAAATTTCTTGGCTCATTGAATTGTTTTAAATCATATTAAATATGCTTTAAATACTCATTATTTGTGATTCATTTTAAATAAAAATTAAATACTAAATTTAATTTTTGTTCTTAATGTTGTAGAGATGTACATTGTTTACCTTCATGAAAATATCATATAGTCTCTATATTCAGTTTTTAATGTATTATATTGAGTGAATTATATATAGGAATACACTTATTCATAGTTGTTAAAGCATTATTTCAACAATATGATTGCTTCTGTGTTCTAGACATGGAATATCCCTTATACAGTCCCCTCAATTCCTGGGTGATGTTTTTAAAATGATAATTATAGGATTGGTTCTATATTATTTTCTCATCCTTATTTCATGAAAAAATTATGAGTTTATATTTCATCAATTTTCTAAAGAAATTAGATTGAATTAATAATGATAATAATAGATAAGTATAAAGAATAATAATAAATAATTATTATGTGTCTCTTATATTATCCAGGATATTGAAATTTTTTCCAATGTGGGTTTTTATTTTATTGGGAAATAAAATTTCTGGAATTGTTTTAGGAGTACTAAGTGAGAATTTTATAGTGGTTACTTTGTGAATGTGGTTCTGTTTGCAATTCATTAATGAACATGACATTGACATTGTTAACTTTTGAGGTAGGAAGTTCCTAACCAATTATGGATTTGTATGTGATGTTTTTAAAAAATGTTGATTATTATTGATAACCCATTCTTGTTATGTTTTTCATGTGGGTGTGTGGGTGGAGTTGATATTTTAATAATTTTTCTCATATGATTGATTATAGACTCTTATAAATAGTTCTTGAAATGAATTATTTTTCTATAATATGATACATATAACTGGGGGGATGCATAACCTATGTAATGTTACATAATGTATCAGGATGATCAGGTCACATAATTAAACCGAATAACCCCTTAGAGGGGGAGTGTGGTGATTTGTATGTGGTTACAATGATTACAGACTACGACTAATTGATGGAATATGTGTTTTATTCCTTTTTCATTAGTGGTTGAGTGTGTATCTGGATTCATTAAGTTGGCATGATGTGGTTTAAAGATATTAAATGTGTGTGTGGATTTTCAGAAAGAAGGATATGAATTAATATCCAGTTAACCAATCTCAAAACCATCCAAACATCTTTAAAGGTGAGTGTGAATTTCCCTATAGAGGGTTTTGCATATGTGACAAGCTGGATGATTGGATGTTGGTGAAATTTTCCAAATATAATGACCACTAATATAGTGGTGCTTGAAGGGTTACAGATAATGATCACCATTAGGCTGAGACATGAGGTGATTCTTTAACGGTGATACATTATTTGAAATTCCCATAAATCCTTACCAAAACCCTTTTGCTGTGGGTGAGGCTAGGATACATTGAAGCATTGTCAGAACATAATGACTATGAAAATGTGCCTTTATTTTTATATCTCTATTTAGCTTTCTTATCTTATTCACTGTTATATATTTTTCGAACTAATGTTAAGGATAAATTCATGGTGTCATAAAATATTTATTACTCACACCTAATATGACCATTTTTATGGACGTTCATACATTAAGTATTTGTAACGGAGTAACAAAATGGGTACCATGGTCATTCGTTGAGTAGATTTTCATGGATATTGTAGTGGATCAGGATATTCTCTCGATGAACCCTCTAGTTTATTTACTTATTTTTTTCCTAAATCACATTTATTCTAGTCTTGTTTGACACTCTGGGGGCCCTCTATTTACAATATGATTATTATTCCATCTACTTATTTTCTTATATTTTTACTTTTATTTATTTATTAATTTATTACATTATTTTAGCGCATGATACTGAGGTTATAATCACCCCACTAGTAGTCTCAGTCCCTGGCTATTAGTCAGCAGCCACTTCTATATAGGGAAGATCTCATGAGGTCATTTTTCAGTCCATATTATACCAGATTATACAAGTCAGGGATTTAAAAAATGGTATCAGTGGATTTTTCACTACCGTACATTTGGACTATCATGGTACATGGTAGAAAGGATTTATTTGTCTGGGAATTTGGTAGGGGTGTTTCTTTTCATTTGTCCAATAAATATTTAACGGACATCAATGTATTTATATATGATATTTTTATTAATGTTTTATGATATTTTGGGGGTGTTCATGCATCATGATTATGCACATAAGTTCATATTCCATATATATACATAGTGATGTGCTATACATTATTACATCAATTAAATCCTTGAATTATGCTATCAATTCAATGAAGAAAATTATAATATATTGTCTCATATATTTATTTTCATGGATGTTATGATATATTTGAGTTCACAGTAATAATTCATACTTGATCATGATATTGTGTTTGTATATATATGACTACCTAGCCTCAAGGGATGATATCATTATTTGTAATAGGAGTGTCATTGTCACGACCCGTCCTCGGGGCCCATGCCATGACTACCCCAAGCCCACCTTCTATAGGCCAGGGGCTGACGACTAGCACCAAGGCGTAAATCCCAGAAAAAGGGAAGGCATTGCCTTTGAATAGTAAACAAGCACCACAGAGTAAGCAAGTAGAAAAGTAAACACTAAGTAAAAACTGTAACAAGCTGTGCTGAAAGTAAAGGGGGCCGGAAATACAAGCACAACTGTAAAGTACAACTGAAAGGGAAAAATAGAAATTGAAAAGAAAATCCGCAGTGTCGAGCTGTCCTTTGAAAGTCCCACCTGAATGGTGGGTACAGATAGCCTCCACAGCTCCTCGGTCCAGCCGTCCGCTCCGAGTGCGTCCCGCCCAGTGGTCCACCTCTAGGTACCGTCCTACTCCGCACGCCTCCTCCATGATCAGCGCTGTCCGTCTTTTGAAACCAACACAACGTAGTGCGGGCATAGCCCATGCAGGGGTGAGTATAAGCTACTCAGTAGGGACCCCGAGACCCCCAAAGGTCTCCCTAAATCCACAAAGGATAATCCACAAAGGAAAGATACAATCATGAAGTAACATCTGACACGGCTTAGGTATATGCCCATTCATATACCTAAGTCATCAATTCCCGTTCAGCTCCAACGTCCGAGCCCAAGCACAACCCAGTCCACACAGGAATGCAAAAACCTATACCCACACAGGATAGCACAACACAATCCACAAAGGAGATTAAACAGTATCCACATAGGATATCTCAACACAATCCACAAAGGAGAGTAACACATGATTCATCTCACACAGGTATACTTCTTCGAATGACGATAAAGATGATCACTGATCCATTTAAGTCGTCGGACCCACAAAGGATCGATAGGTACTAACCCCCGCAAAGACCCACATAGGATCGGGCCCACACAGGACCTACAGGCGCTGGCTCACACAGAACCGTTTAGCGCTGACCCACACAGGATCGGACCCACACAGGATCGAGCCCACACAGGACCTTTAGCACTGATCCACGTAGGATCGTTGAGTGCAGTAGTCGTTGCAGTCCACTGAGGATCTCTTCACAGTCGTCATCGCAGTCCACTGAGGATCTCTGCACGGTCGTCGCCGCAGTCCACTAAGGATCTCTGCACGGTCGTCGGCGCAGTCCACTGAGGATCTCTGCACCGTCGATGCCGCAGTCCACTGAGGGTCTCTTCACGGTTGTTGTCGCAGTCCACTGAGGATCTCTGCACGGTCGTCGCTGTCGAAGTAGTAGTCGCAGCCAGCTCTAGGGTTCCCGCACACCGCAAGCTCGTTCGGGAGGGTCCGCTCCACGAGCCGAGAGGCTGATACATCAACTGACACAAAGTCCGATGTTGATGTATCCAAAAGTTCTGTATCGTCAACAGGAACTCAACGTCGCAGACGGCGCGTCAATCGGACGCCCGGCCTCAGAGTTATTGGCTTTTTCGTCCGAGGGGCACGGTTGGTTTTTAAGGCAAAACCAACCCGACCATACTCCACCTGCATCCAAACCTCGGGCGGAGTGAGCCAAAAGATCTGTCTCACTTAGAGGAATTCAACGAAGTCGTCGACACGTCAATCGGACGTTCGTAGCTCAAGATATGAGCGTTTCCGCTTCGAGGGCCCGGTTGGTTTCGTGTACGAACCAACCCGGCCGAACCCAAAGTATTCCAAAACCTTGAGTGCGATATACCGAAACGACCGTCTCAATCCAAGGATTGTGTTTTCGTTGACAGAGCGTCGTTCAGAGTCCCGTAACTCAAGTTACGGGCATTTGACCGAAAATGGTCCGAAGACGGGGGTCCGTGTCCGGGCCGACCCGGCCCGACCCCCCCTGGGATGGCCGAACCGGATCGACCCAACCCGACCCGACCCGGTCGGACCCGGTCCGGCCCGGCCAGGGCGTGGCCCAGCCGGTCGGACCATCCTGGCTTGGCCAGCCGGGCCCGGCTCGGCCGAGCGGCCTAGCGACGTGGGGGGGAGCCGCCGCCCCCGCGTGACACCCCCGCGGCACCCGCGGGGTGTCTCCCTGGACGACCCGAGCGACGCGGGGGGGAGCCGCCACCCCCGCGTGACAACCCCGCGGGGTGTCGCCCTGGATAGCCGGACGCGGCTTCAGCTGCGTCCCGTGCACGCCAGACCCGCGCGGTCGCGGGTTCACGGGCGCCGCCGCCCCTGGCTGCCGGCGACCCACGCCGCCGCCCTCGGCTGCCGCCGACCCGCGCCGCTGGCGGCTTCCGCGGGCCACCGGAGTCACTCCGGTGGTCCGATTCTGTTCTTGTCTGCGCCGCTGCTCCTCCTGGGACTCGTTCTTCACTGTGAAACCATTAAAATTCCATTGCGGCACGTTCCGTTGTCGCCCGTCAAATCCATACAACAACGAAGAACGGCGGAGGGTTGTCTGGCCGTCTTCGTTTGGCCAGCACCCTCCGCGTTAGAGATAAACAATAGGAGAAATATATTCAACACATGAATCAACAATTTTAATGGATTAAAAATTGTTCTTATTGTCCGGTTCTTAACTATTAAAAGAAAAGATCACGGGAAAAATGAATTATTCACAACAACCCCTACCTCGTAGTCGTCGACGTACGCACGTTCTTCGTGGATTTGTTCGTCACGGAAGGAGGGGATCATCACGTCATCGCGGAAGGGCGTCGCGTCGTCGAAGAACACTACGTTGAGTCGGAAAACTCAACGGACCAAGAAACAACAGATTTAATTTAATTATATAAAATTAAATCCGTGTTTTGTTAAAAAAACACAAGGGAGATTTAAGAGAGTCCTGAAGTCTCTTACCTCAAATAGCTGATCAAAGATTTCGTTGCAAAGGAAGAGACGTCGCAGAAGAACATTGCAGGAAGGGAACGTCGGCGTCACGGAACACGGCGTCGCGTCGTCGACTTCCGCGGGTTCGGCGTTCTTCGTCGGAGGCCGGCGTTCTTCGTGTTCTTCGCATTCATCGCGTTCTTCGCGAAGGAGGATGAAGGCTCAAGAACTCTGACAAAACCTCTCACCGAGTAATCCTCCAAAAAGACTTGTTAGTCTTATTTTATTATTACGCCAACAAACGAAAAAGGTAAGTAACGACCCATCAATTCATTGAATTAATTCAACGAAAGAAACCACCCATTTAATTCATCAAATAAACCTCCTAATTAAATGGTGCATTAAGGATTTAAGAAAATTAATCAGTTGAATTTCATAATGACGAGTTTTCGTGGGTGCGTTACTTAGCAGAAAGAAACGGAGGGGCTCGTGTGGGCCCCACCACAAAAATATCCTACCAAGAGGGTAGGATATTTCTGGATAGCACCCTATCCGTTTCAACTCAGTTTAAGTGGATTTCAAGTGTCTTCAAGTGGCTTAAGTGAAATAAAATAAAGTTTGTCGAACAAATTATTTTATTTCTAAACATTAAGCCCAAAAATTAAAAACCACACCTGAGAAAACGCAACTCCGGAAGAGGCGTTTCTAAGCAAATACTGGCGCTGCGGTTTCATCGGTGCCCTCAGAATTCGATTCTGGGCACCAGTTCAAAAGTTAGAAAAACCCACTCGTCTGTTCACTGAACGTACCCGAGCCAAACTTCGGAAAATGATTCCGGACATACCGGGCCTCAGAATCAGGTGCCGTTAGAAAATGCGCTCTTGTAAAATTCCAAAGAAAATTAAGAAAAAAATTCCTTGAAATTTACGGGTCTTTACATTACTCCCACCTCAGGGCTTTACGTCCCCGTAAAGATACATCATAAACTAGGGAAACAAATGTGGGTACTGAGCACGCATCTGAGCCTCCCACTCCCATATGCTCTCCTGGAGGTTCCCGTGTTGCCATTTGATGCGCACAAGAGGAATCGATCACCCACGTAGGACCCTCTCCTGTCGATCCTCTATCTCTACCGGGACCTCCGTAAAAGTAGCCCCATCATCCACGTCTATCTCCCCATAGTCAATGATATGCGTCGAGTCGTGCACGTATCTCCTCAGCTGAGATACGTGGAAGACGTTGTGCACCCGGTGCAACTGAGGTGGTAGAGCCAGGAAATAAGCCACCTCGCCAATCCTGTTGAGGACCTGGAAAGGTCCGATGAAGCGTGGAGACAACTTGCCGCCTCGGCCAAATCTCCGTAAACCACGTCGAGGTGAGACACGCAAGAAGACGTGGTCATCATCCTCGAACTCTAGTGGCCTCCGCCTCATGTCAGCATAAGACTTCTTCCGGCTCTGAGCTGTCCTCATCCGCTCCTGGATGACCTGGACCTTCTCTGTCATGGCCTGGACCATCTCTGGTCCCACAAGTGCTGACTTCCCAGGGTCTGTCCAGCACAAAGGAGATCTGCAAGGCCTGATGTACAACTCCTCGTATGGTGCCATCCCGATGGTGGAGTGGTAGCTGTTGTTGTACGCGAACTCCACCAAGGGTAGGTGATCCTCCCAACTGCGACCAAAGTTGAGGACACATGCGCGGAGAATGTCCTTGAGAGTCTGAATGGTCCTCTCCGTCTGACCGTCCGTCTCAGGGTAAAAGGCGGTGCTCAGACGTATCCGCGTCCCGAACGCCTCCTGCAACCCCTTCCAAAGCTGGGAAGTAAAATGAACGTCCCGATCGGAGACGATAGTCAATGGCACACCGTGAAGCCGTACAATCTCCTGAACATAGAGATGCCCCATGCTCTCCACTGAGCCCTGCTCTCAGATGGGTAAGAAGTGCGCTGACTTGGTGAGTCGGTCAACAATCACCCAGATGGAGTCGTGACCTCTGGAAGTGCGTGGAAGCCCAGTCTCGAAGTCCATAGATATCCCGTACCAGTTTCACTCCGGGACCGCCAAGGGATGTACCAAGCCTGCTTGTACCTGGTGCTCTGCCTTCACCTGCTGGCAGGTGAGGCATTGAGAAACGAACTCTGCCACAGCCTTCTTCATGCCCGGTCACCAGTGCTGTCGTCTGAGATCCTGGTACATCTTCGCCACTCCAGGATGTACCACCAAAGGAGAAGTGTGAAACTCTATCATCACCTCCTCTCGTAAAGCAATTGGTACCAAGGTACATCCTATAAAAAGGATGTCGTGCTCTGCTCCAAAGTAGAAGCCATCATGTGCCTGTCTCGAGGATATCTATGCACGACGCGTCTCACAGTCAGCATCCTCACGCTGTGCCTCTCTGACCCACTGCAGTAGTGGAGGAGTGACTGTGAGAGACTGAAGGAAGGCTTCTCCATCCCAATCCATGAAGGATATCTGCAAAGAGGATAGTTGCTCTATCGCCTCCTCATGTAGCTAGATGCCCGTCCTCCTACTGAGGGCATCGGCTACCACGTTCCCCTTCCCAGGAGTATAGACTATCTCAAAGTCATAGTTCTAGAGGAACTCGAGAAATCGCCGTTGTCTCAGGATCAGGTCCGTCTGAGAGAAGATGTACCTGAGACTCTGGTGGTCAAAAAAGACTGTAAAGTGCTCACCCATCAGATAGTGTCGCCATGTATTCAGAGCGAAGCACACTGCTGCTAACTCCAGGTCATGGGTAGTGTAGTTCTGCTCATGCGGCCTCAACTGACATGATCCATAGGCAATCACGGCCCACTCCTGCATCAGGACACACCCGAGTCCGTTCCCTGATGCATCGCAGTAGACTACATAACCAACTCCCTCCTCAGGAAACCTCAAGATAGGTGCGCTGGTCAGTCTCTGCCTCAGCTCCTGGAAGCTGTGCTGACATCTGTGTGACCACAGGAAGGGTATCCCATTCTTCTTCAACGCTGAGAGTGGTGCCGCAACTCTGGAGAAGTGTGGCACAAATCTCCGATAGTATCTGGCTAGACCCAAGAAACTCCGCACCTCCGTCACGCTCCTGGGTGGCTCCCAAGCTAGCACTGCCTCGATCTTCGCGGGATCCATAGCAACTCCCGCCTCAGAAATGACGTTCCCTAAGATGTGGACCTCACGTAACCAGAACTGGCACTTCGAGAGCTTTCCATAAAGCTGGTTCTCTCAGAGTGTGTCTAGCACAACCCGTAAGTGGTAGGAGTGCTCCTCCTCGGTGGTCGAGTACACCAAAATGTCGTCGATGAAGACCATGACAAATCGATCAAGGTACGGCTGGAAGATCTTGTTCATGAGGCAAATGAACACTACTGGAGCGTTAGTTACACCGAAGGTCATAACCAAGAACTCATAGTGTCCATACCGACACCTGAAGGCCATCTTCTACACGTCCTCATCTCGAACTCTGAGCTGATGATAGCCTGACCTGAGGTCTATCTTCGAGAACCACCGTGCTCCCTTGAGCTGATCGAAGAGGTCATCAATCCTTGGTAGCAGATACTTGTTCCTCACTTTCACCTGGTTCAGGCGATGATAGTCAACACACAGTCGCAAGCTCCCGTCCGCCTTCTTGGCGAACAAAATCGGGGAAGCCCAGGGTGAAATAGTGGGTTGGATGAACCCCTTACCCTGCAAGTCCTCCAACTATACCCGTAGCTCTCGAAGCTCAGCGGGGGCCATCCAATACGCTGGCATGGATATCGGGGCTGTCCCGGGGTACAGATAAATATAAAAGTCTACCTCACTGCGAGGAGGTAGCCCTGGAACGTCATCAGGAAAGACTTCCGCATACTGATCCACCACTACAGGAAAACTAGGACTCCGCACTTCAACTGCTCCAAGGATGAGGCTAGCCAACTGATGAGTGATGGGCTGCCCTCTCCTCTGCATGAGTCCATCCTATGCTGCGAAGGCTCCCTTCTTGCCGGTGAAGGTGAACCTGCTCCCATCGGTGGGAACACATCGCACCTTGCGCCTAAAACAGTCAATATGAGCATGGACTAAAGATAACTAATCCATGCCCAAGATGATGTCTTAAGGCCTCGACGCCGCTACAAGAAGATCCCAGCCGAAGATCTTGCCTCATAGAGTAATCTCACACTGCCGGCACCAGTGTGTAATCATCGAGTATGCTCCCGTAGGAATCTATAGCCGTAAGGATCGAGCCAACGGCTCTGTCGGAATCTCAGAGCTCCGAACAAGGGCAGCAGCTATGAAAGAGTAACTCACTCCTGTGTCTATAATAATTGCATCAAGGGTGGAATAGACACCGATCGTACCTCGAATCATCTCTAGCGCGCCATGGTCATAGGCCTCCACTGCCTGGAGCTGTGCCTGTCTCTGCCCGCCAGCTCCCTGTGGTCGGGGCAGACCTGCTGGTGGTGGTTGTGGCAGAGCCTCAAAGCGTCTCCCACCACCTGCTGCTCGGCCAGCTCCTCTGCCTCGTCCGCATCCTCCCTGCGGACCGCCACGGTCGACCCTTTGCCTCTGCCTGGGTGGCCCCTCCACCGTCTGCTGCTCCTCGGTACGGTGGGTCGGGCAGTCACGAGCCATGTGGCCCTGCCCGCCGCACGAGTAGCACTGCCTGCCTCTCGGAAGACTGGCTCCGCGCTGTGTGCCCTGCACTGCTGAGCCAGGGTCCTGAGGTCGTCTACGAGAGGGTCTGGTCTGCCTGGAACCCTAAGTCATCCGTCGGCTACCAGTTGCCGAAGACTCTGCTACCTGCCGCCCTGCGGTAGGTCTCGCTGTGGACTCAGCCAGAAAGCTCCCGATCAGAAGGGCTCGCTCCAGTACTCCTGCCTGGGTCGGGATGCTGCGGGAGATCAGTGATGCCCTGATCTTGTGTCTCAATCCCTGCTCGAAGGTTCAGGCCTGGAAGAAGGGGTACCGTACCATGTCGGTCGAGTAGCGAGAAAGATCGGTGAACCTCGCCGCGTACTGGGCGACCGTCAAGCTGCCCTGCCACAGCTGAAGAAGTTCCTGAATGCGCACCACACGGAGGTTGTCCGGGACGAACTCTGCGTGGAAGAGGCTCTCGAAGTCCATCCAGATGAGAGAGGCCTCATCGTGCACCTGGAGCATCAGGCTCCACCATCGTCCTGCTGCTGCGTGGAGTAGGCTCGCCGCGAGGATCACCCTGAGGTCTGCTGGTGTCCTCACTAGCCTGAAAACTCGAACGACCACCTCCAGCCAGTACTCGGCTGCCTGGGGGTCCATCTCCCCACGAAACCTGGGTGGTCGCTAGCACTGGAACTCGTGCAGAGCTCCGAGGCGTTGTGCATCGTCAGCGGTCGGCGCTGGAAGCATTGGGGGCTCGGCGGGTAAAGGTACCGCCGATGCCTCTGCTGTCAACGGGCCCTGTACCGAGGCCTCGTCACTCGGTGGGCTATCGTCGCACTCTACTGTCAGAACCCTAGCTAGCTGCTGTCGTCGGGCCATCCTTAAAAGGAAACAAGTGCACCACGGTCAGAACAGTATACCTAGTGAGCTGACACAAGTAATCACAAAGAAAACTTGAAACACACATGCAATCAATGTTTTCGTGCATTAAGTCAGAAATCAGAAGTCAGGGTCTTGGTGTACGGATACGTCGGCCGCTGCACCAACACTGGACTCCCTGGACTGATAACCAAACCCAATATGCTAAACACTATTGCTTCACATAGAAGAAAGATCAGAGTCTGTGGTAGAACCGACCACCTCTGATACCAATTTGTCATGACCTGTCCTCGGGGCCCATGCCGTGACTACCCCAAGCCCGCCTTCCATAGGCCAGGGGCTGGTGACTAGCACCAAGGCGTAAATCCCAGAAAAAGGGAAGGCATTGTCTTTGAATAGTAAACAAGCACCATAGAGTAAGCAAGCGGAAAAGTAAACACTAAGTAAAAACTGTAACAAGCTGTGATGAAAGTAAAGGGGGCCGGAAATACAAGCCCAACTGTAAAGTACAACTAAAAGGAAAAAATAGCAACTGAAAAGAAAAGCCATAGCGTCGAGTCGTCCTCTGGAAGTCCCACCTGAAGGGTGGGTACAAATAGCCTCCACAGATCCTCGGTCCAACCGTCCACTCCGAGTGCGTCCCGCCCAGTGGTCAATCTCCAGGTACCGTCCTACTCCGCACGCCACCACCACGATCAGCGATGTCCGTCGTCTGCAACCAACACAACATAGTGCGGGCATAGCCCGTGTAGGGGTGAGTATAAGATACTCAGTAGGGACCCCGAGACCCTCGAAGGTCTCCCGAAATCCACAAAGGATAATCCACAAAGGAAAGATACAATCACGAAGTAACATCTGACACGGCTTAGGTATATTCCCATACATATACCTAAGTCATAAATTCTCGTTCGGATCCAACGTCCGAGCCCAAGGACAACCCAGTCCACACAGAAAGCAAAAACGTATACCCACAAAGGATAGCACAACACAATCCATGAAGGAGAGTAAATAGTATCCACATAGGATAGCTCAACACAATCTACGAAGGAGAGTAACACAGGATTCAGATCACACAGGTATACTTTTTCCAATGACGATAAAGATGATCACTGATCCATCTAAGTCGTCGGACCCACAAAGGATCGATAGGTACTAACCGCCACAAAGATCCACACAGGATCGGGCCCACACAGGACCTGTAGCACTGATCCACGTAGGATCGCTGAGTGCAGTAGTCGTCGCAGTCCACTGAGGATCTCTACACAGTCGTCGTCGCAGTCCACTGAGGATCTCTCCACGGTCGTCGCCGCAGTCCACTGAGGTTCTCTGCACGGTCGTCATCGCAGTCCACTGAGGATCTCTGCACGGTCGTTGCCGCAGTCCACTTAGGATCTCTGCACGGTCGTCGCTATCAAAGTAGCAGTCGCAGCCAGCTCTAGGGTTCCCGCGCACAGCAAGCTCGTTCGGGAGGGTCCGCTCCATGAGTCGAGAGGCTGATACATCAAATGACACAAATTCCGAAGTTGATGTATCCAAAAGTTCCGTATCGTCAACAAGAACTCAACGTCACAGACGACGCGTCAATCGGACACCCGGTCTGAGAGTTATTGGTTTTTTCGTCCTAGGGGCCCGGTTAGTTTTTAAGGAAAAACGAACCCGACCGTACTCCACCTGAGTCCAAACCTCGGGAAGAGTGAGCCAAAAGATCAGTCTCATTTATAGTAATTCAACGAAGTTGACAACACGTCAATCAGACGTCCGTAGCTCAAGATATAAGCGTTTCCGCTCTGAGGGCCCGGTTGGTTTCATGTACGAACCAACCCGGACGAACCTAAACTATTCCGAAACCTTGAGTACGATATACCGAATCGACCGTCTCGATCCAAGGATCGCGTTTCCACTGACAACATGTCATTCGGAGGCCCGTAACTCATGTTACAAGCATTTAATAGAAATTGGTCCGAAGACGGGGGTCCGGGCCCGGGACGACCCGGGGCGACCCCCCTAGGTTGGCCGAACCGGGTCGACCCAACCCGGCCAGGGCGCGGCCCGGCCGGTCGGACCGGCCTGGCTCGGCCTATCCAGCTCGGCTCGGCCGGGCGGCCGGGCGACACGGGGGGGGGGGGGGGGGCGCCGCCCCGGCGTGACAACACTGCGGCACCCACGGGGTGTCGCCCTGGACAGCCGGACGCGGCTTCAGCCGCGTCCCGCACGCGCCTGACCCGCGCGGCCGCGGGTCCGCGGGCACCACCACGGAGGCTTCAGCCGTGGCGGCACTGTCTGGCGGAGCGCCGTGGCGCCGCCGCCCCCGGCTGCCGGTGCCTCCGCGCCGGCGACCCGCGCCGCCGGCGACTTCTGCGGGCCACCAGAGTCGCTCTGGTGGTCCGATTCACTTCCCATCTGCGCCGATGCTCCTCCCGGGACACGTTCTTCACTGTGGAACTATCAAACTTCCGTTGCGGAAAGTTCCATCGTCACCCGTCAAATCCGCACAACAACGAAGAACGGCGGAGGGTTGTCGGGCCGTGTTTGTTTGGCCCGCACCCTCCGCGTTAGAGAAAAACAACAGGAGAAATATATTCACCACATGAATCAACAATTTTAATGGATTAAAAATTGTTCTTATTGTCCGGTTCTTCACTTTTAAAAGAAACAATCACGGGAAAAAAGAATTATTCACAACAACCCCTACCTCGTAGTCGTCGACGTATGCATGTTCTTTGCGGATTTGTTCGTCACGGAAGGAGGGGATCGTCGCGTCGTCGCGGAAGGGCGTCGCGTCGTCGCGGAACACGGAATTGAGTCGGCGAACTCAACGGACGAAGAAACAACAGATTTAATTTAATTATATAAAATTAAATCCGTGTTTTGATAAAAAAAACACAAGGGAGATTTAAGAGAATCCCGAAGTCTCTTACCTCAAACACCTGATCGAAGATTTCGTTGCGGAGGAAGAGACGTCGCAGAAGAATTTTGCAGGAAGGGAACGTCGGCATCGCGGAACACGGCGTCGCGTCGTCGACTTCCGCGGGTTCGGCATTCTTTGTCGGAGGTCGGCGTTCTTCGCGTTCTTCGCATTCTTCACGTTCTTCACAAAGGAGGATGAAGGCTCAAGAACTCTGAAAAAACCTCTCAACGAGTAATCCTCCAAAAAGACTTGTTGGTCTTATTTTATTATTACACCAACAAACAAAAAAGGTAAGTTACGACCCATCAATTCGTTGAATTAATTCAACGAAAGAAACCACCCATTTAATTCACAAAATAAACCACCCAATTAAATGGTGCGTTAAGGATTTAAGAAAATGTGTCCGTTGACTTTCATAATGACGGGTTTTCGTGGGTGCGTTACTTAGCGGAAAGAAACGGTGGGGCTCGTGCGGGCCCCACCTCACAAATATCCTACCAAGAGGGTAGGATATTTCTGGATAGCACCCCATCCATTTCAACTCAGTTTAAGTGGCTTTCAAGTGGCTTCAAGTGGCTTAAGTGAAATAAAATAATGTTTGTCGAACAATTTATTTTATTTCTAAACTTTAAGCCCAAAAATTAAAAACCACACCCGAGAAAACGCAAATCCAGAAGAGGCGTTTCTAAGAAAATACCAGCGCTGCGATTTCATCGATGCCCTCAGAATTCGATTCCAGGTACCAGTTCAAATGTTAGAAAAACCTCCTCGTCCGTTCACTGAACGTACCCGAGCCAAACTTCAGAAAATGATTCCGGGCACACCGGTCCTCAGAATCAGGTTCCGTCAGAAACTACGCTCTTGTAAAATTCCAAAGAAAATTAAGAAAAAAAATTTCCTTGAAATTTATGAGTCCTTACGGTCATACATTTTCTTATGGGTAGACTCTTAGGAGAGCCATTGTGTAATACCAAAGACAAATTAGGTTCTTTCATAAAGGGTTTAGTTTTTTTTCAAAGTGTTACCTTTTCATTAAAAAAGATGTCTCTTCTACAAAATATTACGTGGCTACATGAAAAGTGGATTTTAAATTATTTCACAATGATTGGCGTTCCTACTCAAACACTGAATATGAATGAGTATTTATCTAAGAATGATCATACACCAAATATATGGTTTATGTAGTAGGGAATATTTAACTAGAATCATTTATATTAGTTCATTTCCTTGGCATTGGAGTTCCAAATTATGATCAAATATTCCATGAAATTTAGTGAAAGTATTCATCATTATTTTAGTTAAATAGAGGCCCTCATGGTATTGTGTGTTTTTTTAAAAGCATTTTGAGAATATTTGACCTAGTATAGACTTTTAAGGATCGATGAGTTAACTTGAGATATATTCTGTACAATGTGCACAACCAATTTATATACCCCTGTATAATATGGATCCATCAAGGCTAAAGGACATCATGGTGTAGCTTGAAGACTTAGAGTAAATTTCCTATTTCAGATCGAGTAATTAGTTATGGGATTTTCTTATATTATTTGACAACAAGGTAGACATTAGCCTTTGACTCTACATTGATTATGTAAAGTTGAACCATGATATAGTGAAAAAAATAGTATTTTTCCAAGATCATCAATCTTTTTTTAGTTATGGGGATCCTAGTGGTTATATAATATTATTATATAATCCTGTTATAAACACTAATGATTTTAAGAGGATGACATCACAAAGACAATGACTTAGAGTAGGTATGGGTTATATGAGTACTAGTTGAAGTAGTTTGAATTTACAGATGTATCTGCAATGTACAAGGATTTCAATAATAGTATCATCCACCATTACCTAGAATTGTTTATCATGGTATTTTATGATGACATATTTTTCTAACAACTGATATTAGAGCATTATTCCAAACATCATGAGATTTTACTAATTATGGTTGGAACACTTCATATTTATGTTAGTCTATTGAAGTGTACCATGTGGATTTAGGAGGTTATGTTCTTGTTTAATGTGGTTTTTGAGATAATAATATTTGTAGAAGTAGAGAATGTGGACGTTTCAATGTGCCATTAATTTCCAAAAATCATGTTTGAGATCATGATATTTCTAGGATTATTTGGATACTATAGAAATTTTATTGTATAGTTATCCCATCTAGCAGTAAGCATGACTATGTTGATGAAAAAAGAATTAAATCATCAATGGTTAGACCAGTGTAAAGTGTAAATTGACAAGATGAAAAAAAATTTAACTATAAATGCAGTACTGATACTTCACAACATGAGAATCAAACATGTAGTGTAATGTGATAAATTAGGCTTTTTGGGGTGGAAATGATGCCAAGATAGTAGGTACTAGATTTTGTGTTATGATAGATACAACCACATTAGAATTACTACACCACTCGTGAATTAGAGGTGGCTAGTATGGTTCACACTCTAAAGTTTTGGTGAACCCATCTCTTTAATGATATGTTTATTTTCTAGATTGATCATAATAGAAAATGTTATGTATTCATATAGTAGTACATGAAAATGAGGTTAAAGTGTTTGGTTGAGTATCTATTGAAATTTGAACTTGATATAAATTATGCACCATAGAAAGGTAATATAGTCAGTATACTTTTTATTCCATAACTATTCTATTATTTTAAACATAAAATAATAATAATAATACATTCATGGATCTAAAGGTTTAATATCTTGAAAAAATTAGGATCATGAATTACTGTTACATAATAAAAATTAAACATTTTTTAAAATGATTTTTTTTTCATCCATATAAAATCAAACTTTATCCATTAGTATATGTAGTCACGTAAGGATATAAATCAGAGAAATGGGTCATCTAAAAGCCTAGTAAGAGGAGGAGTAATGGACACAAGTAAGTATCACATGGGTGAGAATAATAATAATCTTTATATAATATAATAGGACAATAATCATAATAATGGGAGAAAATTTTCATAGATTCATAGAATGTGGAAATTCATAAAAATTAAACATCATATCATAGTGTTAAAATATCAGACATATGTGTGAACAAGGCTAGGATCACGTTCAATCATAACTTATATACATAATCTTAACATAATCATTATGAAAAATTATTTCATCATGTTCAGACATAATACACATTATTTCATGAGATAAAACAGATTACTGAAAGCATTAGCAGGATATATAATTATGACAGCACTTGACACATCATAATATTCACATTATCATTCATGAAACATATAAATTATAACAATAATAGTCATAAAATAATCCATGTAAAATAATTTATTTCATAAATATTTAATCATTATTAATTTCATGAATAAAATTGTGATTCCAAAATGAAAATGTGAAAAAACATTAATTAACATTACAATTCATGACTGAAGAATAAATAACTAAATATTAGTAAAAGATTTGTTTTGGAAAGAAAATATCATTTGGAAAATCATTGTATTTAGAATATAAATAATGTTGGAAACATGTATATACCTGAAAAAAATAAAATAATAGCGAATAACTATTTGGGATATGTTATAAGGATATCAATACTAAAATTTCCCTAAAAGAGGGATAACCTAAGGAAAGGTTGTTGGGTAAGAGAATACCCTTACCTTATACTATGCATTGTTTTGTGTACTTTAATCTCCAATATTATAAACAAAGGATTACTAAAAAATAGTAAAGGAAGTGAATTATGATCATTTATGTTATTATTTACACATTATAATTGTTTTATTATAATTTATAACACTCTCGTCAAATGTGAATTTTTTTATTTCATTTTTTTCATTAAATTTTCCCATTCTATTTCAATGACGGTATTTTTTATCGAGGTTATTTACACATAAGTATAATTAAATATATAAGGATAAAAAATATATATTATTAGTTATAAATATCATAATAATTTAATTTAACTAACTATATGTTTTATGATAAGAAAATTATTGGAAATTTCATCATTGGAGATTAACCAACCGTTGATCTGATACTGTTAAAAGAGTGAGAATGTTATGTTCGAAGATTATATATTCCATAATTATGAAACTTCTATTAGAATAAAATCATTAATTTAACGTTAAAATAATTCGTAATTTATTTTATAAATTTTTATATCAATTTGGAGAAAATAAATAGAATACTGAATAAAATGGAATAGTTGATCGAAAATTAATGTTTCATTGGTGTAGATTCTTTTGTATGACCAAAAAAAATACCTTGATGTTTCGAGTTGGTTTACCAAATAATGTACCTATGTTTGATATGGGGCATGAGTGGGAGGATATTGGTAGAAAATTTTCATTGGAATGTGAGGGTTGAGTGGTTTTACAAGGGTAGGGAGAGGGTTTCTTTATACTTGAGGAGATGAGTATTTTATAAATAAAATATTAAATAATTTTTTTATCAAATATAAAACTTATAATAGAGAATTTTTGTAAAAATAAATCATATATAAGTATAATATAATGGTTTAAATAAATAAAACCCATTTATAACTCTAATTAAATTAATTTATTAAAATATAATGTTGAAAATGGAAAATATTTTATTTTAAGGGGACACATTTGACATTAGGTTTTGCAAAATGATTTTGAGGTTTGGAAATTAAGATTCTTATCTCTCAATTAAAAACATAGTAAATTAAAAATGTTTTTTAAAACCCTAATGTTTTGTAAATTATTATTTCAATAATCATGAATTATGTAATTTAAGATACATTGGTTATGTGAAAAAATGTATTTTTACTATTCACCTAAAAATTGATGTATTTAAAAAACTACCCAAAAACCACACTTCAACCATTTTGACATATAGATTTAAAAAATGATATTTTTTACTAAAATTAGTTTATACCATAGTTAATTTTTAATTTTTAGTATTATATTAAAATTTTTATGAAATACTTTAAAGTATAGTTTATTAAAAATGTGCCTATATTTTTAGTTTTTAATCATGATATTTATTTTTTGACATTATAATATTTCAATTTACTTATATTAATCATGGTAAATAATATTTATATCATGATTTAATATTTTTAGGATATATTAATATTCCAATAGTTAATTTTTTATTCCCAATGTTGAGGTTAATATTCCCAATAGTTAGGTTACAATTACAATAGTCACACTACTATTTAAATGGTCTAATTAATATTCAAATAGTCACATTACCCCCTATAAATAAAAATTCATTATTTCACTCATTATTCAGCTCAATTTATCTAAGTGTTCTATATTTTCATTTCTATAATTTTAATTGTTTTATTAATTTTTTTTGTTTTATATAGTGTTATTAATGGGGGGTTGTTTCTATAATAATGGGGAAATCTATATTTTCCCATTTCATTTTTCCAATTTTCAATTTAATGTTCCCTTGTAATAAGTGAATTTTTTTGGGTTTATTATTTTTTTAATGTAAAAATTTTCATTAATGAAATTATGTTTGGTTGATTTAACTATATGGTTTATATATATAATACTGTAGAATTTTATTTAATTATATTAATTTGAGGAAATAAATATTACAAATAAAAACTTGTCGTTAATTTCTTCCTCCCTTCATAAATTTTATTTCATAAAATTTCAACTCACAACCTCAGTTGATAATTGGTGAGGTTAATTATGTTTCGTTGTTTTCCCTGGTTCCCATGTTAACACAAAAAACATATGATTCCTATATAACACTTTAATTAGGTGAGTGTTCTTATTGAATAGTAAAATTTCTTTGCGGTCTAATATCTTCACAGACTACTTTTTATACGAGTTTTCATTGTCTAGTATAATACGTTTTATTTAATCTATTTTAGTGGGTGGGTATTTCTTTACTCATGAGAGATATGTGGAATAAATCTTGAACATGATCCATATTTGGTGGAAGTTCAAGCCGATAGGCCATTTCTCCTATTCGATCAAGGATCTCAATGGGGCTAGGGTTCCTAGGTCTAAGAGTCCCTTTCTATCTATACCACATGAATATATTCCATGGTGATTTTCAAAGAAAAAAAATTCCAACAACTTAGAACTCTAAATCCCTTTGTGGAATGCCATAAAAGATCTTTCTCTATCTTTGAGTATCTTTTAGATGTTGTTGGGTGGCTTGAACCTTCTCTGTCATCTCTTGCATAAGGTCAGGTTCAAGTAGCTATTGTTCCCAAAACTCACCCAAACAATTTGTAGTATTACTTGACATCCCATACAGAGTTAAATATGGTTTCATATAAATAATTAAGTAATGGATATTTTTATATGAGATCTCCACTTATGGGATATTTTGACCACATCCTCTTTCAAATTCCTTTGAACAATATCTCATCATGTCCTCAAATGTTTGAATGGTCCTTTCTGATTATCCATTATTTTGTGGGTGATATTCCTTGTTGAAATTCATTTTAGCAATCAAATAATTTTGAATAACTCTCTAGAATTTAGTTGTGAACCTTGTATCATGATCAGATAAGATCAAAAGTGGTACTCCATACAACCTCAAAAATTCCATCACATATAACTTGTAATGTTTTTCAAGTGAGAAATCTTACTAAATAAAAATGTTGTGGGCAATCATTGTGACTTGATACAACATAACCCATATAATATTTTTTATGTCTTTTGGTGACAAATGAAAAATTAAATAGTGACATTCTTCCGTATCCACAAAGGTATAAGAAATTGTTGTATCACCCCTTTTGAATTTTTTCACTCTAATTTAACATTATCACATACAAAATACCTTGAGTTATAATATACAATATTTATCTTCATGATGACATAGAAGAAGTGCTCGAAAAATATCATAATAGATAATGGTATTTATAGTATGTATAGATAGAGGTGAGTTATACACATTATCCAATAAATTATTCTTTATCTCAGGTGGTCAGGTTACAAAATCATAGTTCCAAACACAATCACACCATCATCCTTGATATTAAATCCATTAATATTCCTTTATTTAGAATTATTTTTAATCTCATTATTATCCCTTTACTCCCCCTTGATATTCAATTCAATATATTATAGGGAAATTATTTGGGTAACCAATGATTTATTTCCATACACTATGATTTCCACATCCTTTGTATATCCATGAACATTGGGTCATTATAAATTCACATAATGGATATAGTAACATGTTACATTCAACCAAGTGCATTATATACCTTATTCTATATCTCCAAATTGATGTGAATAAAGACATTATATTCCTTGATTATATATAACAATCTTCTTGGTGTATGTTGTGATCATTCTAGGTGAATATATACTTTAGATTATTACAGTTAGAAAATATGTCAAACACCTCACCATAGTGGTAGATTCACATGATCTTCAAGGAAAATATCATAGTTTCTTACTCCAAATCATGAATCTGGTATTTTTTATAATGTATATTCAACTTCATGAGTCATAGGATATCAATTTTTCATTATACATGAGTGCACAACCAGATAAATTCTTTGAAGCATCACTTTATATCACAAAAACTTATCCACTTGTCAGTAGTGTGAGTACATGTAACATGATTACCCTCTTATTGATCTACATAAATATTTTCTCACATTATTCTTTCTATACATAAATTTCTATTTTCAATTTTAACTTTGTTATAGGGGTATAAAATTTTTATAAATTTCATACAAAACATTAGTAGTACACTAATATGTTAATAAAAATATGCATTTCCATGAAACAAGTTGGTCAGGGATATTGCTAAATTTACTTTTTACTTGAAGGGTCCAATGAAATTCCATCACTTGTGATCATGTTCCATAATAATTTTAATTTCATAATATATTAATCAATCTCTTTGTACTTATCAAACATTTTATCTTTCTATAAAATTAGTAGTACAGTCCACAGATACTCTTCATATTCCTTCTTTATATTTGATTAAATGTAAAAATCATCAATAATAAATACCAAAAAAAATCAATGTTGTCTTTATAGACTCACTTCATCAAAACTATAAAGATTATAGGGGAATTATTAATTCTTAAGGTCATTAATATTATGGTAAAATGTATATACCTTATAAAGAATGAAATATTATTGGTATCTTCCTTCTTTAAAATCAGCTGATGATTTATAGAATGAAGATCCACTTTTTAGAATTATTTAACTCCGCATAGTTGATAGAACAAGTCATCAATCCTTGTTAAGGGATGCTTTAAATTTATAGTTATCTTTTTAATCTCCCAATAATCGATACAAAGTCACATCTATCCATCCCACTTTCTGGTAAATACCACCAATGAACCCCAAGGCAATGCACAATGCCATATTAACCCTTTGTCCAAATTCTCTTATATCTACTTATTTGAACCCACAATTATGGTCTTTGTCATCATGTAATGGAATTTAGATAATGGGGAGGATCTATGTATAAGCTCTTTCGATATCTCTACCTAAACATCTGGGGGTAGTCTGTAAAATTGTTTGGTCAATATATTATTTTTTTCCCTAAAAATCGGAATTTCCTCTAGGCTGATACCATCCTTTAAATCAATAATTTGGTAAATGTTTTCTTCTACACTGGGTATCATCACCCACACTATCAATAGATTTTCTATTGTAGATTCATGGTCTTCCTTGGATTTTAGAGGATTATAGGATGATTCACAATATTAAAATAGATATCCTTTTCTGAATATCTAGTGTGTGCTCTATATAATGAGAGCTAATATATTCATAGTGTAGTGTAAAATTCCTCCATGGTTAATATAACAAATTTATCAATAATAATCATCCCATGTATTCTAATAAGATAAGATTACAACCCTTGGGTTTCAATGATCACACAAGAATGTGTTTTTATATACATCTCTACTTCAAGGTAATAAGGCTTCAATTCCAAAGATCTATAAAACTATTAGTATGTAAAAAAATTCATAGAACCAGAATCTAATAAGACTTTTTTTCATTCTCGGTTGCATTGTTTTTTTACATTGTACAAGTTAATTTTCATGTACCACATTAGTAGTAGTAATGGCATAATATATCACTTTTTCTTTTTTACTTTTCTGTTGATAATGCTGATTAACCTAAATGACTTTTTGTTTAGTGAAAATTCTTTCATAGTTTCCTTTCTCTTTATTGTTGAACAGTTTCACCATGAGTAGTTCATTAGGACATGTCATCCATTCATCCATCATGATGGTCAGCTTCATCATGTATATTTGACATTCATGATTTTGGTGTAATTTTCTCTCTCACTTGAAGAATTTCCATGTCCCTTTGAAGAAATTATCATGATTTTGTTCCCGTATTTTCACATGTGGTTATTTGGATCCCATTTCCTCCATTTTTATTTGAAACACTATATTGAAATTAATTCTTATTTTTTATCTCTAAAACCATGGGACAATTCTCCAAACTCTATCCCTAATTTGAGATCATATCATACTACATCTTCATAACTCCAATATCTCAGATATATAAAGACTTTCAAAGGTGTGGTATTATAATACCAAAGAATCTAACTATTTTCCTATCATTTTTTATAAAAAACATGATGAATAACTTTCTATCCTTATGATGTTTTCCGCGTATTCCATAATAGATTCACATACCTTTTTCTTGAGTTGAATTCTGTCTCCATATTTTTCTAATACATTCAAGAAAAATTCTTGTTAATAATTATTTTCTTAATGTTTTCTTACTCCATATCTTCTATATAATCCTTAATCTTGGTGTTCTTTATGAAATACCATCATCGATATTCTTTCCTATAAATGATAGATTTCCAGAATCACCTTAACCTTCTCAGAATATTATAGCAATGAAATGAGAATCTACATTTAGATAACCCATTATTCTACAAAAATGGATCAGAAGATAATATATATATTTGTTGGTTTTTCCACAAAAAAACTTTTATGTCTAGTTTCTCTTTCTTTTGTGAATGATGAAATTAAGCATGGATTAGATTATTTTTAAAATCATGAGAAAACTATGTAATAATTTCCCTAATCTTTTGAACTCCAACACCTATGAAATTGGGGATGACATCTGGGCAATCTGTGGATTTTCCCTCACACGAGTTATTAAAATGGTTTCTCTTGGTTCACATTATTTAATGAAGTATATAATTTTTTAAAGAATAATAAGTCCACAAAGCATGAATAATTTAATATTTTACGAAACTAACACTAGAGGTATATATTATAAGATCTTTATTTTTATCCTTCTTATAATTAAAAGGGTCTTGGATATTTACATATACTTAGACTTATCCAAAGGGTTTTCTCTATTGTTTTATAATCCTAATTATCAAATTAACTAAACTATAGGTTAGATACTAACTATATGGACCATACATTCTCCTACATGACTATAATATTATTTTAAAGATAAATAAAAAATAGTCATACATTATTGTATTGAATGTTTTATTATAGTAGAAAAATTAGGATCATATATTACTATTACATAATAAAAAATAATCATTTCTTTAAATATGTCTTCTTTATCCATCTAAAGACTCACTTTATTCTTATTACATGTAGTGATATGATGATATACATCGAAGAAAGGGGTGATCTAAAATCTTAGTAAGAGGAGGAATATAAGAAATAAAATAATAAAATATGGGTGAGAATAATCATCATCATCACAACATAATCATAGTATCATCATCATAATCCTAATAGAAATTTTTATAAAGTCATGGAATGTGGAAATTCCTAGAAATGAATCATCATGTCATAGTGGTCATATTTCACACAATGTTGGAAACAAAGAGAAAATCATGTTAATGAAAAACATACGTTCATAAAAACGTCATCATTATGAACAAATATAGCACCATGTTCACACATAATACTCATTATCTCATGTGATTAATCACACTACTCAATGCATTGTACGAATATATAATTTTAGGCCAACCCAACATATCCAAATATTCACATTATTATGCAAGCCACATATAATGTATTATAATCACAGTTATGAAATAACCCATGTAATGTAATGGGTTTCGGAATGATTTCATCAAGTATAATTCCAATAATAAATTTCTTATTCTCAAATGAAAAATTTTAAAAATTTATTATGTAAACATAACCATTATTGACTGAAAATGAAATAACTCAATAGGTGTAAAAGATGTGTTTTGGAAAGAAAATTATTTTTGTAAAATCATTGTATTTGGATTATAAATCAAGATAGAAACATGTATATCCATGAAATAAAGTGAAATAATTGTGAATTTATATTTAATATAAATTAGAGGAATATAAAAACTGAAATTGATGGGAAATGGGGATAAAAAAATATATGTATTTAGGGTTTAATAATCCACTAACCTTAAATCCCTTTTTATTTTATAACTTTTCTGCCTCCTAAATAATAAACATATAATTATTTAAAAAAAATTATAAAAGTTAATTTTTTTAATTTTTTCCACTATTTATCAGTTATTATTATTGTATTTTCATTTATAACAATTTTTGTAAAATTTTAATTGGTATGGTTTCTTATTTTCATTAAATAATCCCATTTTTTTATGTCTTTATTTTTTCAAGATCATTTATTCCAATGTATAATTAATTCCAAAATCCTAAAATAAATATAATTATATATTTTTATATCACAAAATTTTTTTTTAAAAACCATACGTTTAGTTATAGGAAAATAAATAGAATGTCCTAATTGGTGATAAACTAACTATTGATGGGACATTATTTAAAGAGAAGAAATGCGATGTATAAAATTTATATATTTCATACCTATGATACTTAAAGTAGTTTAATATGATTAATAAAATTTTAAATTACTACATAATTGAATTTATAATATGTTATTTTAAAATTAATTAGTAAAAATAAATAAAATAAGAAAAAAAGATAATATTTGATAACAACTTACTATTTTTTCATTGTATCATCTTTTACGCAGCACCAAAACTACATTGATGTTTGGATTTGGATTAATCCAACATGTAAATAATGATTAGAGTTATCTATAAATGGAGTACATCGAGAGAAATTGATATTTGTAAAGTGGTGGAGGAGTGGTTTTCCAAGGTGAGGGAGAGGGATTATTTAGACTTGGGGAGAGGGGTATTTTTAGAATTAAGTATTAATTAAAATAATATATCAAAGGTAATACATGTAATAGAAAATTATAAAAAATATAAATACAATATAAATATAATATTATATTAATAAAAAATTAAAACCATTTAAAATTTTAATTCACTAAGTTTATAAAAATGGAAAGTGAAAAAATGAGTAAATTTTATTTTAAGTGATCACTTTTGACATATGGTTTTGGGTTTTTTTTGGTGTGGAAATTATGTTTTTTCTATTTCAATTATTAATTTATCAAATTAAATATTTTTTGGTTGAACCACATGTTATATACTTTATTTCATAATTATTACATCATTTATGATGTTATTTAAGGGATATTAGTTACATGAAAAACTTATTTTCACTATTTACGTAAAAAATTATGTGTTCTAGGAAATTACCTAAAAAAAACAATTGTAAAATTTTGGATTTATAATTTGAAAAATTATTCACATTTTATCAAAATAAATTTATAGAGAGTAAATTTTATATTTTAATATAAAAATTATTTTTTAAAAAATACTTCAACATATTGTTTATTCAAAATGTTTCTATATTTCCTTTGAGTTTTTCATTTGTGTTAAATTTTTTCTACCATTATAATAATAATATGTAAATATATTACTCAATATAAATATTATTCATATCACACATTCTTATTTTGAGGCTAAATTAAAATAATAATGGTTGGGTTACTATTCATAATGGTTAGGTTACTATTCCCAATAGTTGGGTTACTATTCCAACAGTCACATTATCTTTTTTAAATATGAAAAAATTATTTCACTCAATATTTATCTTAATTCCAATAAATATTATATATTTCCATTTTCTATAAAATTGATCTTTTTAATATATATTTTTTTCTTTTTTTAGTGTTATCCATGGTAGGATATTTCTAGTAGATTTGGGTGATCCGTTTTTTCCCATTGTAGTTGTTTAATTTTATATTATTTACCTTGCAATAATTGGAATTTTAATTATTGTATCCATTAACTAATTTAATGATTTGAAGTAATAAAATATTATGTTTTTGGTTTCTCTATGTGTTTTAGGTGTATAATATTATATAACATAATATAATATTTATTAATTTCAAAAAAATATTAATAATAAACATTTGTTCATTATATGTAATTTTTTATAAGATTCTCATATGAATAATATACATGTATTTTAAGAGATTGTGTAATTTCCGTTATTGTGGAAGTGGCTCTTGAAGAGTTTGTTGGCTAATCGGAGGATAGAAGCTTCTTAGAGTCATGGATCAATGACTTTGGATCTCTTGGTTGTTGTATCATCTCTAGTATACTGGTTAAAGGCCTTAATGAAAACATAACTAGGGTGTGTTGTGATGTGGGAACATCTATTTGGAGGTGACCTGATACCTGGGTGGTCATTGTGTTACGGGAATGTGATTCTTGTTCATGGGAAAATAATAGTACCTACAATCATCAGAGAGGATACAATGTGGGAATTTTAAACCTCTTTATGTGTTGTACATCATGGTGTGAAAATTATATAACATGAAATTAAAATATCGTTCTTGTGTCTTGGGGGAAAAGAAAAAATGCTAGTTTTGATTCTAGATGCCTTACCTACTTATGGGTATGGTTTTTGGAACAGTGTCCTAGTGGTTATCACCCAACACTTTTGGTTTCATTGAAGTAGTTGGATGATTTCTGGTCAAACTTATTGATAGGGTTATAAAGGAAACTAATGAGTTATGACACTTTTGTGTGATTATCAACTAGGTGGTGAAGGTTTTTCACATAATTCCAATCCCAGAGACTAACTGATTGAATGAGATGGGGATGTTTTATTTCTCGGAGATGGATTTCTTAGATTGAGTTTCCTTGTGTATTGTTTTTATAGTGGTTCATATTTCAATATTTTATTTTATAAGTTATTACATAGATACATAGTGACATAGATTATAGTGAGAAAATCATTCTACCCTTAAATAGATAGAATATCAGAGAGAACGATTCACATACTAGAAGATATGCCCTTGCTGTGTGTTCTATACTTTTATGGAACTTGGGATGAGAAAAAACACATTTGTGTAATTATTTTACAAAAATAGTTTGTAGGAATCACTATATATGAAACCATTTTAGTCTTTCAACATATGGTCAGGCCACTCAACTCTATCTTAGAACAAGGTGGGTGATAGAAGTAGTTGTTGGAGAAAGTATGATATTGGAGTCCTAATAGAGAATGCAAATGATTATAAAGCTATTGGTGAATGCTCAGATAATGAAATGATTGTATGAATGATATAGGAGGTGACTTTTCTAATTTTCTATTAATGATTGGGTTTTCTAATGAGTTCCAACTCAGTTAGAGAACTATAATTTTTATAAGCCATTGAAACTGGAACCATTTATTTTTGGACCCTTCATGATCACTAAATTTTTTGGGATAGTGTTTTACCCTTTAGACCTTCTTGTAGGTTATAACATAATTCTTGATGTGTTCCATTAATCCTAGAATAAAAGGCACATTATCTATCTTATGAATGTTATATATTGTGAGTCTATTGAGATGGATCTAGGTTCACTTTATGAGGATCAACCAGTGTAGATATTTGACTAAATTAAGAGAGTGCTTTTTGGTAATTGTTCCGCCTTTCTATTTCTTATTAAAGCATGATTAGATCTAGTAGGAGACACGTGAGAGGAATTAATACATTCTATCACATTGTTGGGATTTTTTTGAGCAGAGCCATTATAGAGGATTTTTATGAAGTAGTCATTAGAGGGGGATAATTATAATATTTTCAATTTTTAATTATTCTTAAAACCCCATTTTGGAAAAAATTCATAATCCTTCATGTTTAAAATTTAAATTTTCCATGTAAATTTTTACCCTTATATAGAAAATATGCTTTTCATAAGGGAAACTATTATTTTTAATGGTTCTGTAAGGCTAGTGACCTGTTTATATGAGTTTCATAAGGGTATAGCTATGTTTCTAAATGTAACATAAAAGAAACCTGCGTGCTACTAAATGAAATTTCAGAATTTTTATTTTTTGTGTAATGGTAACATAAATTTTTTAAATGACGTGTAAGGGTAAATAAGAGCTTTATAAGGGTTATAATTTGTATTAATAAAGTTAATCCCCTATTTAAGAGTTTAATATAAAGGTAATTCTCAAAAATCCAGTGTTGTATAAAGATAAAGAGACTTTTCTATATGCTTTATAGCGGTAAAGACTGACATGTGTAAAGTTATCCATTTAGTTTCAAATGATGGGTAAAGCAACATTAATTCCGTATAAGAGTAATTAAGTTCTCTATATGTTGTATAAGGGTAGGAGACATGTTTAGGGGAAATAAATGTTACCCTTATGTGAAAAATATGATATTTGTAAGGGTAAACCATGTTCCCCTTACACAATTCCATTTTTTAGGAAAATATTTTTTTATTTCATTTTAACATTTCTTGACCCCAAAACTGACTCCATAATTAATGTTTAGATGATTCTAGAATCTTAAAATAATTGATATAAATTTATTAACATATTTATAGGTTGTAATTCATGGTAACGAATATTTAAAAACTAAAACTCAAGTTTTATTTTTTATAAAAATGAAATGGTGAATTAATTTTTTGGTTCTTAATATTGGAGACTTATACACATGTTACCCTCTTGAAAATATTAAAACTTGGATTCTTTTTATTTTTTTTAATTATCTTGTGTTTTTAGTCTAGGAATCCCCTTATTCAATGTCTATGAATCCTTTTATAATCAATACGAATTATTCTGGGTTCCATGCATGGTTGAAACCCCATCCTCTCTCCTTTATTTTTGGGTGTAAATTATCTAATGGATAATTCAATTTTTGTTTTTTTATTATTATGTTCCCCTTATTTCATAAAAATAATTAGTTTATTTATCTAAATATTTTTATTGAAATGATAAATAATCAATAAATGATAACTATCCAATATTATAGATAATAAGAATAATTAATTATCATGACTTTCTCATTTTATTTAGGAATAATAAATTAGTACCTCACGTGGGTTAATATTTCATTTGGTAAAAAAATATTGGTAATTGGTTTTTATATTCCTTTTGAAGGATTTTACATCATCTAATATGTGGGCATTGTTCGATTTATTATTCCTTGATAAACCCTAATGTTGGCCTCAAACACTTTGAGTTAGGAAGTTCCTCACCATATAAGGCCATATATATAATGTTTGCATGAAATGTTTTTTAACCATGATAACATGTTCTTGTTATGTGTCTCATGTTTTTGTGTGAGATTCCTTGAAATTATGCTGATCGTTATCATATGATTGTTATTTCTTCTTTTTGATTGTACATGATATGCATTTTTGTTTTTTGTTATGATATGTGTTTCTTATAGTATTAAATATCATTTTTTAATATATCTTCTGATATGAATATGACCATGTAAAATAGTTTCAACTTGACATCCCCTTTATTGGAGGATAGTGGTGACTTGGTGGTGGTGACAGTGACTATAGACTATGGCTTGTTGACGATATAGGTGTGTTGTTTTTGTGACTTCTGTGGATTATTGTGTAGGTGGGTCATTCAGGTTGGATCAACACATTCTAAATATCATTAAAGGTGGGTGTTGATATCAATATAGTGTGATGTTCATATATATAAGGTTAAATATTATTTCATAGTCCAAACATCCGTAAAAGGTAGGTGTAGCTATCCTTATAGAGAGATGTGGAAAAAGTGAGTAGATAGATGATTGACAAGTGGTGTGTTATAATATAGATAATGACTATCAACTTGGTGGTATATATATAGTTCTAGATGAAAACCATCATCATGGTGGGGCCTATGGTATTTCAATAATGGTGGTACTTAGTTTGACGGGCATATACATCCTTACCAATCATGATCTGAAGAAAATTGAGCATGGGTTTGTAGTTTCATAGTTAGTGGACGATGACTCGACCCATGTGTGAATTTTTATGTGTGAATTTACATATGAAATGTCATAAAATATTATATATTTTGTGCACTTATATCAGGGAAACATCGGTGGGGGACTACTGGGTTTATTACTCATAATCTATTAAGGCATATTGATGTGCATACAGACTTCATGTATAAGGAACTGAGTAATGGAAGGGGGCCCAATGTTAGTGGAAAAGTAGTGGATCAAGAATCTAGTAGTAGACTTGGATGGACTATAGAAGACCCAATATTTTTTTAATTATTTATTATCAAGAGAAAATTTTTCCAAGTTTGGCATGAAAATTTCAGAGCCCTTTTATTTACTATATAATTGGTGTTCAATGAACTCCATTTCTAAATGTTCACTCTAATTATATTATTATTTTGTTATTTTATTTTTGTTTTTAGAAAATTATACTAAGGTTATATCCTCAACCCTTATGGAATTAGACACTCTTTTATAGTCAGATTCCTATTATATATGTGGTGGAACGCATGAGGTCATTTGGTATGCCGACTAAAAATCGATGGTTCAAGGTAGGGTGTTACAAAAAAGTTTAGAATTTTTTTATATCAAAACATTAATTATATAATAAAAAATAATACATATCATTTAAAACAATTATCATCACTTTTCATGTATGTCAAATATTAATTGAAAAATATAACTTCACCGCTTCATGGTGGACGTAGTCCACACAAATACATGGAGGATGATTTCGTTTTTCATAGAATGGGAAGAGGATTAATATAGTTTATAATTTTAGAATCTAAAATATGTTATAAATATTATAATTATACATTAAATTAGATGTTAATAATATCCTTTTAGGGTGGTTAGAGAAAATAAAAAACATTATTGTTTTCACTAATATTTTATATTTTTATTTGTTTTATGGTTTCGATAAATTTCAATCTATTATTTTAATTATAATATTTATTCTACTTATTTTATCAATATAAGTCGTTTGTTTAAAAAAATCAAACATTTTATATTTTTGTTGAAATAAATAAATAAATATATATATTTATGAATATAAATCTATATACTTCTTATTTTATTTTAAAATATCATGTCATATATTAATATTATTTTTAAATGTTATGATTTTAAGTCTTTTTTATCAATATATACATATACATATATATTTGTGCGTCTGTGGTTATATATATAAAATATATATTGGTTTTCAAAATAAATATATGGTATTATATATGTATATATCAAAATATATATTTTTAAAATAGTATATATTTAAATCATTATATATATATATATATATATATATATTTTTGCGGGACATTATATTTCTGCATCTCCTGGCCTCACCTCCTTCAAGATTATCCATGTATGGTTTGCATTGTATCATATTTCCCATGATAGCACCTTATCATTATAGAATACCAGATTTTTCCATACTTGAAGCTTTGTGACTCGCTATCTCTTTTAACAAAATCACCACAGGTTTCATCACTCTATATCAGTACATCACAGAATAACTTCTACTGAACTGACGTTGACCTCTTGACACCATCGGTACAAAAGTGCCCATTCGTTCTCAAATGTTTTTTCCTATAATTATCTATTAATATGATACAACATATTTGGATTTAATTAAATTAATATAGGCATTTTATTTTAATTGAAAAAATTTAATAAAACAATGTTCAACTAGGATTTATAATAAGGATTGATAAAATTACAGGGATAGAAAAATACAATTCTTATAGTAGATTTTTGAAGTTATTCATCTTGACTATGAATAATTTTCCTGTTAATTGTTCTTAGACAACATAATGTATTTCATAATCCATTACTTAATTGATCATAGATCTTGAGTGGAAAATTTTTAATATCATCTACTCCAGTGTTTTTTAAAATTTCATTATGTATTCCATTGTTTTATTTCTTCCTTCCCTCTTTCTATACTATAGAGTTCTGTTTATTCTTTTCCCATCCAAAATCCATCATATTGGGTTATTCCTATCATCTAAAAAGAAGGATGATTTATTCCTCCCAGAAAAATGAAGGTTTATTATGAATCCTTTAAAATTCAGGGGTTATACTTCTAGTTGAGTAAAAGATATGACTATTTTCAATCATGCTATTACTCCATTCCAAAAGTAACGATCTAGTAAATACTAGTCTCCTCATCGAGTAGTTGAGATTTAAGAGTGGACTTGTATCTTTGTAGTATTAACCACTTTAAAAATATCATGTGTTATCTTTTTTATTTCCTATGTACTTTTAACACTATTTAATCTCTCTGATAATCACATTCGATTGAATAACTTTTAAAAATAATATTCACCACCCTTAGTCACTATTTCCATATAACGGGACATAAAATTTAGTGTCAAAGAATGGTTTATTTTAAAGAATTAGTTTTAACAATTTCATTATATATTTTTTACTAACCATTCTACGAGACATAAAATTATAAAGAAAATATCCATTACAATTTTATGGAAAGTGGAGAATTTAAGATGTTAAATCCCATAAGACCACCGCAAATCAACGTACGACACTATGTTTACTAGAAGGATATGATGGATTATTTTTTTGTAAACATATGTCTTGATTAATGGTATATTATATCAAAACCAAATAAATTTATTCATATATATTTTGAAACTATAATAGATAATGGTACTTCAAAACGTGTTATAAATTATAGTGTTAGGATTTAATTAAAATTTTCTTTAATTTGGATCATATATAGACATATTTATTCATGTACAACTACATCCTAAATCTAGATGACCTCAAAACTCACCCATTAAGAAAAATAAAATTATATAGTGAGATAAGCTAGGTATTCCAAGAGTTTCAAGAATTTTGGATGATTATTTAAGATATAATTAATGATATATACAAAATATTCACTATGATTTTGAATAGTAAGGTTGAACTTAGGGATACCATGAATAATTAATATTTTCTCAAAATATTAATTTCAGATCTACCCAAAATTGGGCATTCGAATAAGATAAAATTAAATAGGGTAAGGGATTCACTAATTAATCAACAGATGATCTAATTGGATCACATAATCTATATCATATAGAAATTAAGAATGATAATGATATTGAACATGATAAAAGGAATGGTTTATAATTTAAATCAAATAAAAATTTACTATTAATACATATAATTAAGAGTTATGGAAACATGAGAAGGTTGAAATTGAAAAATTATCTAATGGAGTGTAAAAATAATTGAATAAAATCAGGGGATTGATGAAAAATCCAAAAATAGGTCTTAAAAAGGATGATATAAAGGGAATAATAATAGGTGAAAGTATTATGTATGATTATTTTAAAATAATATGATGTGATTTTTGGAAGAAAGTGGTATATAAATCTGACTATCTTAAATTTAAATGATATAGAAAATAAAACCAAGATAATAAAGAACTAAAAAATAATATCATGATGGATGGAGGATTATAAAAGAGTAAAAATCAAAATTTAAAGGTTTTGAGAGTGAAAAAAATTGAAAAATCATTTCATGATGGAAATAAAAAAACAATTAGGTTAACACTAATTCAGAATAAAATTATGGCTATAAGTCTGATATTAAAAAATGATGTTAAAGAAATAAATAAAAAATGAAAAGATTCAAAGTGACATTTTGAGAGTGGATTAACAATATAGAGAAATGAAAACTGAAAATAATAATTTTAAAAAAGGTAAAAAAGTCGAATATTCAGAACTAATTAAAAATATAAAATATATTGTATGAATGAAATTTTTCATGTAAAAAACTAATGGAGGTAAAGATATGAGATTTGAATTAATATTTGAAGAGTTAAAAAAATTTAAATGGAACTTAAGAAGATTAAAAAAGAGAATATGAAACATAAAAACAATGTAACAGTTTCTAATATGAAAATATTTTATTACATATAATTTATTCACAAAGAGAATGAAAATATTAAAAGGAAATAACTTAATTAAAGAAACCCTAACTATTTTTTTCTTAAAGAAAATATAAATTTGATAAGATGATGAATTGGACAAAAAATAATAAATAAATTAAAATCGTTGGATATAATAAAAAAGTCCTAATTTTTATAGAACTGCATGTTATAAAAGTAGTAATTGAGATATTTCAAATATTACAAGATTTACATGTAATCTCAAAGGGAATTTTGATAATGAATGTTCTATAATATTTAAAAAATCACTAGGACAGACATAAAATTTTATATCAAATAATATATACAATATATTACCCTACAATTAATTTTCTAAATCTCTATGGGTTTCTATGGTTTTTGTTACTAATCTAGATAGAACCAAAATTTCTGAGGTATAAAAATAATTTTCTACATAATCTGTTTTATAGGAAACCTGCCTAAAGATTCATAAAGATACATGGTACATGGATAGAGGAAAATCCTGGATCATGGATAGTGACATATCTAACTTGTAATATTTTAACAATCATGATAGAGTTATTGTCACTTTTGGTGACAACTCAAAAGGTATGGTAAATGTCTTGGGAGAATTAGGTTCATTAAAATATTTTATAATTTCAAAAGTACTATTTGTGGATGGTTTAAAAAATTAATTATCATATAAAAAATGTTTGGTAATGGGATGAGTTTAATGATTTAATATAATACATTTCATATTTTATAATGACAATAAAATTTTAGTTTATTCAAATTTAAAAGAAAATATATATTCTATTTATTTTTATAAATTGACCAAAAAAGTATAAAGTGATTATATTCTTTAAGAAAGATCACATTCTTTGTAACATATGGCTAGGATTTGTTCATATTTCTATATTTATACAAGTTGTAAAAAACGTGGAAAGGTTCTCAAAAGTCCTAAATTTAAATCTATTAGGTTTTTCATATGTAACTCTTATAAAAAAATGTATGAATACCAAAGTGCCTTTTAAATTTGTTAATATTTTTATCACAGATTGATTTGTAGAACTAAATCATCTAGTTTTATATGGAAACATGATAAATACTAGATTAAGTAGTGAATTATATGTGTTTAGTTATAGATAATTTCCATAGAATAACTTGGACTATTTTGTTTTCTAATAAAATATTAAATTTTAACAGGTTTTTATCATTATGTAAAAATATTCAAAATTAACCAAAGGTTATATAATTTTATATATAATAATTGACAATAGAGGATATTTTTTTTAATATAGAATTTGAGATTTTTTTTACATAATTGATATTTCCATAATTTTTATACCCCTAGAACAACATAACAAAATGGTGTTGTAGAGGAAAAATAAAACTATTAAAAATATGAGAGAATAATTCTTAGTGAATTCAACTAACCAAATTATTGTTCTTGTTAAAGAATTAAATTTTTTAATTTTGATGATAAAAAACCTAAAAATGTTAATGCATCAGTTAAAGGAGATAATATATCACCTCAATCAAAAACTAGGAATTGGAAAACTCATATAGATCAAAAATTAGAAAATTTTATTAGAGGTTTTGAATTCTGGATTATAACTAGGAATCCTATTTTTATTTTTTTGCTAATTATTCATTTTTTTTATTTTGTGAATGTTATTATTAAAGAATCATTAAAAAATTATAACTAAATAAATGTTATTCTTGATTAACTCAAATAGTTTGATGGGAATACTTTTGGAAATCTAGTTGAGTTACCAAAATATAGACATACAATAAGAATCTAATGGATTTTTTGGAATAAAATAGATTAGTAAAGTATCATATCTATAAATACAAAAGGATTAGTTTCTTAATGTTATTTATACGAAGGTGTCATTGAATTTGATGATACATTTATGTTAGTTTCTATATTAGAATCAATTTTTATTTCATTTTATTTTCATTTTTTTCTAAAATTTAAAGGGTTTTTGAAGGATAAAAAATCTGGTTTTTAAATATTGTAATTTTAGATGTGGTATATGTTAATCAAAAATACAGTTATGAAAAATTTTAATTTACAATTCTTATTTTCAAACATTATAAAGGATTATATTATTTCAATAATGATCTAAGAGAAGAGTATTATTGACTAACCATATTGTTTATGTAACATAATTTCAATAAAGAGAAGTTTGATCATATATTATTTTTTAAAATTTTTAATTAATATTTTAAATATAAATACATATGTTAGTGATATTATATTTGTGTCTAAAAATGATATACTTGGTAATTAGTTTTCAAAATTAATCAATAATGAATTTGATATGAGCCTAATGGTCTTAATAAAATTATTCCTTGGTCTTCATATTCTATAATTAAAAGATGGTATTTTTTTAAATCAATGTAGGTTAAATAATTGGTTAAAAATTCAATCTCGAATTTTGTAAAACTATTATCATACCAATGAGAGATAATTCAAAACTAGACATGGATGAATATAGAAATATCGTATGTGATAAATTATATACAGGAATGATAGGAACCATTTTATAACTAACTAAATCATTCCTGACCATCTTTTTTAACATCTTTATGTGTGTTGGATATCAATATAATCAAAAATAGATTCATTTTATGGATGTTAAAAGTGTATTGATTAATGTTAAAAAAACTATAAACACTAATCCATTTTACGCCAATCAAAACTATTTTAATCTGTTATCATTTTCTAAAGCAAACACTAGAGGTTATAGAATTTATAGGAAGAGTGCATCGAGTATGTGTCACATATTATATAAATCTTTAATTCCACGGAGTTTAAAAATAAATTTTCAGGTTTATTTTCTATATCAGAGGTTGAGTAATTTTTTTTCGAATTGATATTCTCAAATACTGTTAGTTAAACAAAAAACATGTGATTCTAATGTTTACTTAGGAAAAATTAATATATTCTGTGATAATACATCAACCATATCAATTTGTAAAAAATACATACATTTTTCTAGGACAAGGTATAAATATGATGGATTTAAATTTCTTAAGATATCTTGTTAATAAAGGGGAATTTTTGTGAATATATTCCTATAGAAATTGAACTAGAATATATATTTACTAAATCTATAGATTATATTGTATTTTAAAATTTTAAACATTAACTGGGCATGATGAAAATGTAATTTTTTAGATCTTGCTAAACTATGTTTTATTTTTTTACTTATCTACTATTATAATTTCATAAACTTAGGGGGTGTTCTCTCCATATTAATATTTTTTTTAAACTATTACTAATACATTTTTTTTGTTTCGTTATGATTTTCTGATAAGTTTGAAAAGGGGTGATACTAGGGTATTTCATAAAAATAAAATATTATTTTTTGATTTGAAATTTATTATAAGGGGGAGATTGTTATAAATATTTTTTTTAATTTTTTATTTTTTTTGATAAATTACTAACTCTTATTTTATTAATATATATCTTTTATAAATATATTTCATCTCTTTAAAAAATATTTGGGCAAAAATTTTATATTTTTTTAAAATATATACTTATATATATATAATTTTTATTTTTATTTAAAGTATTATATCCTATGTTAATATTATTTGAAAATGTTATAATTTTGAATCTTTTTTATCAATGTATACATATACATATATATATATATATCTGGTTATATATACAAACTATATATATATTTAAATACATATATGTTGTTATATATCTATATATTGATATATATATATATATTCCAAATAGTATATATTAAAATCATTATAAATATATCTTTATTTTAGGATCACTATATTTCTTCTACTTCGTGCATCACCTCCTTCATGCTTCACCTTCCATGGTCTATACCGGATCAGTATCTTCATAAAAACACCTTCACTTTATAAAAAACCATCTTCAACCATTCTTGAAGCACGGAAATCGGTTATCTCCATGTAATACATCCCCTCAAGGTTTATCACAACATAAGAGAACATCACATGATAACATTCACTAAGCATTGGCCTATGAACACCCGTACTATTTATGTTATAGTAGGTGAACAATGTACCATACCATGAGTAGGAGACTCTAACATAACATGAAAAGATAGGTGTAATTACCATGGAGCTTAGATTTTCCCTACTATGTGGGTTTAGTATTAAAGTACTATGTGAAGGCGAGTTTCGTTTCCATGAGTTTGTTTTTAATATTACAGAACAATTTTTTTCTAGATACCATCCTGAAAATTTATTTTTTCCAAATGATAATCATACTTACCTCTTGACCAAATTAGTTGCAGGATCATTATACTATCCAAACATTATATTTATTTTATCTATGTTGGGTGATTATACCAACCACATTACAAATTCATTGCATGCTCAATATTTTTCATACTCAACTCTTTCCTTTTATTATTTTTCCTATATTCTTGTTTTTCATTATGTTATGTTTTATCGTGGTTTTGATATTTTTAACCAGATTATTTTTATAAATTTTATTTTTATTATAAAATTTATTTAAAAATTAATTATATATTATAAAAACTTATTATAAATTATTTAATGAAGAAATTATATTCCAAATTATTATGGAAAAATTAATTTACATAACAATTATATAATTCTCTATTTTTGTATAGTTAGATATATAATTGTTTTTGTATTATATTTGAAAAATAAATGTTTTATAAATTTTTATTGTTATCATTTATCTTACAAATAATTTCTGAAAGTGATTTTTAGTTATACGATTAGAAATAAAGAATTATGAAGACCCATCATGTTATTTAAAGTTTCAAGTAATTGTGATATATTATGCTCTTATTGTTTCTCTAACATATCATTATGTGATTATCCATTGAGACACTCTGTGTTCTTTGGAGTTAATGACACACATCTATCCATTATAAAGAAAACCAATGATATTAATAAAATTTTGTTCAATAAGGATTTGAAATAAGGATTAAAAAATTTTATTGATAGAAAAGTATAATTCTTATATGATCATTGAAAAGTAAAAAACCTGGAATACGAATAACATTCCTTTGGATCAATGAAGAATGGAATAATAATTTTCATTATCCGTAATGAATTATTTGACGGTCATGAGCTAGAACGAATTTCAACATCATATTATCCATTTATTTATAATTTTTTTAGGATTTTAATACGTATTTCTTTCTTCCCACTATTTTTACTATAGTGTTTTGTTTGCACTTTTGACTTCCAAAAGCTGTCATAGTTGATTACTCATCCAAAATAAAAGGATGGTTAGGTTATGTTTCCTAGAAAAAAGGATGTTAGGTTGGGAATACATTAAATGTTATGGTTTATACAACCATTTTAGAAAAATATACAACTATTTGTAATTTTTTATTAATCCATATAAAAAATGAGGAACTAGTAAATACCAATGTCCTCAGTATTTAGAAGATACTGAAGAGTGGACTAGGATCTTGGTGATCTAAACCGCTATAAAAACATTGTGTGTTATTTATTTCATTTCCACTACTCTTTTAACTATGTGTAATCACTCTGATAAGCTTATTTTGTTGAATTACTTTTTAAAGGATAATTCACTCCCCATAAATTCACAATTTCTATATACCAGGACATAATAGTTTAATCATGGAGGTTGTTGTTTGAACAATGCATGATTCACATTTTTAGTTTTCTTAATGGATAAGGAGATAGTGGATAATGATTATACAAAAAGTCTGATATCATAGTTGTACAATAATGATAGTTATGTTATAATTATTTTATGTTGAAATTAATATTTTTTCAATAACAAAGGCACATAAAAATGGATAAAATAAATAGAGGATAAGAACTTATGCCTAATTTCTTGGATTATCTTCTTTACATTGGGGGTTAAGCCTTTATGGGATAATATTTTTAGATGAATAGAACCACCTTATAGTTATTATGAGTATAAAAAATATTTTTAGTCATAGATTGGGCTGAAAAAATAGGGTTGTGATGTGAGTGGAATTGTGCCCATTTTATAATGGAAAAGGGATGACATTTTTTAAAATATCAAATAGTTTTTAATAATGGGAAGTCACTATCTAGGAAAGTATCTCCAAAAATGATAACTAATGTGGTGTATAAAATTTACGGTTGATTAATACCACCACCACCAAATTAAAAACAATTTCGGCCATTAACTTCTAAGGTTACTCATTTTTTCCAAAAAAGTCCATTTTAACTGGGCAATTTATCCGTTATGCACAAAAATAAAGCAGTGATTTTTATACAATTTCTACTTAAATGATTAAAAATTTGAAATAAAATTAAAAATATTTAATTCATAAAAGTGAAAAAATAATTTTAACAAATGTATAATGTACTAAAAACTATTTTTTCAAAAATATGTCTAAAATTATAAAATATCAAATATGGGTTTATAAATTAAATACAACAATTTAAAAAATATAAAACAACTAATAAAATCATATTTATTAATATAAAAATGTTTCCTTACATTATAACTCATTATTATATACTAATAGCTTCTAGAAGTAATTTTATTTATAAAATTGGTATTTTTGATTAATCACCTAAAAATAAATATTTACAAAATTAAAAAATAATATTATTAAGCTTATATTGATATTTATAAACCTAAAAGTAAGTTACATTAATAAAATTTAAAATTTAAAATTTATAAATTATATTTTAATAAAATTTATTTATAAAATTTATTTTTTAAAATTTACATTTTTAAACATCATGTTTTTATTATAGTAATTTATATATATTTATAAAGAATTCAATATTGATATTTATGTTTATAAATATAAGTATTACCTAGTGTGATAAAATTTTAAATATGAAAAATTTTAAATTTTTGAGTAGAAATAAAATAAACTTTTTAAATGGTTCACCAAAATAATTTAATCTTTTAAAATAATAATCAATAAAAAATTATTTTTTATCTATTTTAATTTATTATTATCGTTATATTTACTAATGATTAATTTATTTCTGTAATGTTAATATATCATTTATTTTTTTAGTTGGTCTTTATATTAGTTTGGTGTTTGGTGTGATACTACATGTTGAATATATTATTAATTTAAAGGATCTAAAATCTCATGTCATTATAAGTATGGAATTTATTTTATTTGAATATCTTAGCTCATCATAATTTTTAGGCTATCAATTATTATGCTAATTACATTTCCATAACTAATATGGGTTTGTCCAATGAATTTCTAGAATTATAATTTTTTTCCTAATTTTTGGTGTTTTCCATCATCCTTAACTATTAAATTTTAATTTAAATTTGTGACTAAAGGTTGAGTCCACAACATCCATTGTAAATATGAAGCTTTAAGATTTTAGGTTTTTTATCTTTTCACTTCATCAATTTTTTGTTGTTGAACTCTGTATGGATAATGAATCAACATTGAATATAGTTTTAATCATAATCAAACTTTGTATTGATGTGGTTTTTTATATTTGAGGTGGTATCATGAGAAATAAAAACCATAAATTATTGGATCTGAGATGTCAGACATGTACACAATGGTTTCTTCAAGACAAAATGCATGTCATGGGATTCAATGAAAATTTTTATTTTTAGTGATCAGTTTTTGAAGACCAACTTTACAATACCCATCTAGAAAGATCAACTTTTTCAAACAGGTATTTCCCAAATTTGAGGTGGATATATTGTTCTCAGTTTGTGATCATGAAAAACATAAGTTTCTAGAAAATTCTGGATTATATTGTGTGTCAAACACATGGTTTACTTCAGGTGCTGTAGCGGATAGGGATTAATTATTCATTAAATGTAACAAATCCTGTGATTAATAAACATTTTTTCCTTATATTATTGGATATCATGTATAGGTATTACATTCCCATGAGTACTTTAATCAATATATGTTGTGTTGTTTAGAACCACATGTTGCGTTCTTTTATTTCACACGACATGAGAAGTTGTGGTAAATGATTAGTACAAACCTTAGTCCCAAACTGTATATATTATACCCTACATACCATTTTTATGGATATTTAATATCCATTCAAGGAAAAATATAAGTACAAGGATATTTCATAGAGTTTATATGTCATGTATTTCCTCAAGAATTACCTAATTGTCATAACTTCTTGTTCAGACTCATATTTGACATTGCGATTAGTCTATCCAAATAATTTTTATTCATATTATGGAATGATTCCCCAATAATTAATTTACCACCCTGATATTTTATGATATATTTCTACAATTTGTCTCCTTGATACCTTTTGTTACAAGCAATACTCAGTTTCAGCGTACCATAATATACTATTGAAATATTATTATCTATTGTAACTGTTATAATTTTTATATTAAATTGAAGGATATAAATAGGATTAAACACACACACATATATATAATGTAACTATTCCTTAATTTTTTTTATTTCTTCAAAAAATAACATTAATTTTTTATTAAAAATTGTATTATGCTAAAAAATTAAATTTCCACCACAAATATTTTTTGATTATTTCTATGAGAAAATATCATAATTAATTTTTTAAAAATCTATAAAATATAATATATTAAATTATAATATGATTTCAAATTTTATTATACAAATTAGCTAATTGTGAAAATTTCGTATTGTTCTAGAAAACTTGATTTTCTTATGAATAGTGAAATATACTAATTTTTATAAAAAACCATATTATTGATTAAAAATATAGAAATTATTTCATTAAAATAGTTTAAAAGTAAAATTAGTTATATTATATTACAAATAATCTAATTCAGGTAATTATAAACAATTTTTTTCTAGAATTTAATATAAAAAATTTATACTAAAATGAATTTTTCTAAAAACTGTTTATCATTGTGTTTTTTGTTATTAATTTAAATTAATTTATTGCAAATATCGATATTTAATCTTTAAAAATTTATTAAATATATTGAATCATGAGGTTTTAATTTTTAAAATAAGGATTCTTTTCAAAAAATAATTGAAACCATTGTAATTTTCAATCACCCAAATGATGATAAAATGGGTAAAATAAGTATTAAAGCATTGGGATAATGCTTTAAAATTTATCTATCAATTGAATATATCATATTTTATGAGTTTATATCATTACTTTCTGTCCATATTTTGAATATATGATCATGTGGTACCATAATTTTTTATTGTAACCTTTATATTTATTTAAGTAGAAAATAAATATAAAATATCACTCTCATGACATTAATATCTGTAAAAATTTAACATAAGGATAAAAATATGATTAGTATATTTATAAATGTTTATTTAAAATATATAAATCAATTTTTGATCCTATTAGTTTTGTTATATTTCGTATTCACTAATTAATGAACATAGATTTATACATAATTTCAATGTAGTATTTATTCATTTTATAGGAGAACAGAATAAATTACATTGAAAGTATTTAAAGTATTAAAATTTATATACATTATTGGCATACAATGATTATATATAAAATTATGAGAAATTTTTGATTTTGAAGTAGATTATGTTTCAATTGCATATTTTTTTGGTGTCTTTAAGGTAAAATAAAATGAATAGTTCCAAAATATACATTAATGATGTCTTATAATAAATAATACTATAATAAAATAATTTAAACACTTAAAAATATTATATTCATCCAATTTAATGGAATATTATTGAACATATCAAACATGGTCAATTTATGGGTCACTTTTAAATTTATGGTAACATTATTATCCCTTTAATATAGAAATATTCGTTATTAAGGATAATGTAAAAAAAGTTAACAAAAGGGATAATCAGAAATATAACATTTACAATAACAGAAATACCAATATAAATTCCATTGGAACATTTTATTTCTACCCAAGACTCATTCAATTTCATTCGTGTTCATTTTTAATATTTTTTAGTGTTAATTTATTATATTTTAATTTTTTTATAAATTCATATAATGTCCTCTCTCTCCCTCATAAAAGGAAACACCTCCTTACTTTTCTTTAAACAACAATTATTCTTAAAGCCCATTAAAACCCTTCCAACATACCTTCTATACATCCCTTGCAAGATTTAAGTGGTTATTTAATTCTCAAAGACCAAAGCTAGGGTCCTAAGAAATTGATATAATGTTGTTCTTTCAAATAAGAGGTAATCACATTAACAAATCACTTTCTTTTTTACTTATCATTTTACCACCTATACATTTATAGTATTTATCATAAAATAATAGATTTAGTGTCTTGAAATTACATAAATTTTATTATGATTATGAAAACACTATTATATGTTGTATTTGTCATCTAAGTGGATGTGAAAGTATTGTTTAGGTGAGCATATGGCTTACCACCTCCATTTAGTGATATAAGTCAGTTTTTGTCCCCATATTTTATGAATGGGTATTATGATAGATTTAATGTTAATATGTAAAAATTTCAAAATAATGATTCTTTTGGAATTATAATAATATATTTACAATTTTACCTTATAATTCATTAGAAAATGATAACCACACTCCTGAAAATGTGCGGACTACCGACTCCACAAAGCAATGTGAATGCTTTTACTTTTCCAATTTACATGAATGTAAATAAAGATTTATATTTTTAACATATAAAATTTTTGTGATATAATAATTACTATATAATAGGGAATTATTTCTTACCTTTATTTCACTCTATCCATCAAAAAATTAAAACATCATTCTTGCGTATATATGGTCTACCATCTCTATGAATGGTGTAATTCATTTTTCTATATATAATATTATTGATGAAAATAAATATTAATATTATATATATATATATTTATTTATATAATCATTAACATTTATATATTTTATAACTACGATCGATGTACATTGTCCCAAAATACCTATCAAAAACATATAAGAATAATGAAAAAATTATAACCTAGAATAATGATTTTAATAAATAATTGAAAATAAGAGGGTGATAAAAAGTTATAAGTAAATCATATATGTTGTGAAATTTATGATTTTATTTATTTAATATTTTTATAATTAGATTATATTTATTATAAAGTAACTTATAACACGTATAAAGGATGTCAGACCAGTGGTAAGGGTTTTATTTTACAATCTCGTTGTTTATCAAGAATGTTTATGATTAAGTTTATGACAATGAAAATTATGATCTATCTCTCAAGGAACACATAAATTTTATTATCCATAGTTTATTCCAAGATGTTAAATTTGTTTTTATTTCCTTTTCCTCTAGAATAACTCATTAGATTAAAATAATGTTTTTAAGAAAAAACTGATAGTATTTGTCTCTTCACCGAAAATCAGTTTTCCCCCATTTCCATGATTTCAAAAAAAATGAAGAATTTATTTAATATTAATAAATGATTAATTAAATTATTTTTTACACATGATTTAATTTTTCGAAAAATATAATAAGGAATCATGTTTTTATTTTCTAGAAAATTTAGTTCTTGAATTTTTATAAAGGTGTGAAATTATTATTTTTTCATTTAAATTAGATAGAATGAACTAAATTTTCCACCTCCATGACCACCCATTGATTTAAAACTTCTGTTAAAAATATGTTGAGATTCTTTTCAATTAAAATTTTTTATTGAATATTTGTGAGATTTTAATATTTAATTAATTAATTTCAATGTGATACATGTTTTTTCCTTAGGGTTTGAATCTAGTGATCTTTTAAAGGCATAGTTTCAACTATGGTGACATCCATAGACGTTAATTAAGTTTTATCTAGTGAAATGGTCTAATGATATCATAATTATTCTCTCTCTGTATGGTTTGTGATTTTGATTATAATATTTTTGTGAAACCCATTTTGTTTACATGGCTTATCTTATATTGAATTGGAGAAATTTTTAGAAAACCCATATATTTCCATGGGTTATGCTATAATGAAATAAAGAAATGTTTATGAAAATAGATTGATTTCTATTGGTTATTATTTCATGAAATTCTTATAAAAACATTTATTTTTTCATTAGTTATGATATTATTAACATTTTATGATCTTTGGTAACACATATTTTTGGTTTTCAATATGAGAAAAGTGTTTTGGTAATTGTATATATCTCTAATAAATTAGGTTAACATTGATATATCATGAGATAAACAGGAATGAAATTGACAGTGAAAAAAACTCATTAAGGGAATGATTTCAGTATGATAGTCTTTGGAGTGAACGTTTACTTCTATGATGGTTTTGGGAGTGAATTAAATCTACTAGGATAGTATTGTTAGTGATTCATGACTATAAAGGGAGTGATAATAAATCATTATTTTTATTCATCAATCTTATGTCTTATGAAAATGTAATGATATCATGGCTCATGATCATTGATTCCATTATGATTAAAATCTTGTGAACTGCCAAGATTTATTCCATGATTTATAATTATGATTTATGATATGTAGGGTGTGGTCTTGAAATTTTATTCTCATGTTATTATACATTTTGGTCATGTCAGGTTAATATATCCCTTTTTAACCTTACTTATAATTTTAGCTCACCCTTTCTTATGTCTCATATTCCATGTTTACGAGGAAAGGAATTTGTGTACTATATATTTGAATGTTTTTAGTGATGAATAGTATAGTGGGAGATGATGTAGTTCACTTTTGAAATAGTTTTTTTTATATATATGTTTCCAATGATATAACACCTATATGAATTGATAATGGGAAAATATGTTATGTATGTTATATTCATATAATAAGATGTAATATCTATTAAATAAAAGGTTTATTTAACTATTGGTGGCATTGGAGAAAGGATTAGTTACCTCAAGAAACGAGGATGAGAAAACACTAGTGAGAACCCTTAGGATAAGGATTAGTATAAGATAACATCCTAATGTTTTTGAAATGATAATCAATGGCCTAGGGAAATCAAAATGTGTCATGTATTGAAAAGAACATTATTTTATTTATACACCCTATAAATTATTTTTCATTACTATCCATTTTCATACTATGATTATAGATTCTCACACATTTCTTTTTGGTTTTATTCAATTTTTGTAACATGAAAGAATCATGTAAATATTGATTGAGATGAAAAATTATAAGACTTTACACCCAAGAACACAAATTTTATGGGAGAATGAATGGAAAACCCCATTTTTAACATTAAATTTTTTTAAAACTATAAATCATGTTGTTCTTCCAAATGAGTAGAGGAGGGAACAACATTTTTTGACTACCTCATGAGGAAACAACTATATTATTTTAGTGGTTTTTTGATACATTATTTGTGGGGAAATAGAAAATAACCAGTAAAAATATATATTGCATTCTCTATTGATTAGAGAATAAAATATTAATATTTGAATTTTATCATTTAGAATGTGAACTCGATCAATGATGTAATCTTACCAAAAAAATGATGCAATAAAAAGAAATTGACTCAATTTAATGGGATGAGTTTATAAACATATTTCTTTATACATAATTTCCTCTTATTCATCATAAGAAAATTTAGAACAAATTCTTTGAGATATAGTAGAAGGATGATGAACCTGTTAGTAAATATGAGTAAAATTTTAAAATACCTGTAATGTACCCATATGGAACTATCATCTAAACAAAATTTAAGGTCGATCAATTATTCAGTGGATTAAAACCATGTATTTAGAGGGAATAAAACCTTAGATACATAAGTATCTATAAAGAAATAATTATTTGTTCAATCATGGTGGAAATTGTTATTGAAGTTTCCCATCAATCTAATGGTCATGATAATATAAGAAATAGTTAATTCAATGTGAATTATGAAAAACATGGAGGGATGAATATGAGCATTCCATTTTGATCTATGTATGAAGGAGACATAAAAAATTATCCTTAGGGAATTTTTAAATGTTTTTATTTTGTATTGGAGGGTTATTGGGGTATCAAATATCATAATTATATGAAGAAGTTTGATAATGTTGGATAAAAAGTACCACATAAAGCACCACCCACACTCCAGTGATTAAAATGAAAGGACTATCAAATTATGTAAACCAACACTCAAATATGATGGTAAATGATGATGATTAATTACCACAACCTATTATTCCAATTTATAAAGTAAAATAAATTGAAATCGATATTTTAAATCATAAGTAAGATAAGTAAGTGGTTTAAGTTACACTTTTCATCCCCTATATTACATATAATGTCTTATTTTATTCTATATCTACCTACAATTTTATATCTGAGGAATTTTATAAGAGTATCATAGTACCACCTCAAATATTACAAGTTTAATTTGTGTTAAAACCCCTTTATGTTATGATAATAACATCAAACTTCTATGATTATTATTTGACTTAATTTTTTTGGAATTTTCTTCCAATAAATATAATTATTCATTCTCTAGTTTATTTTGATGTTATCTTTGGAATGCATTGTGTTTCATTAAAAAAATCACATATCAATTACTGTGGAAGGTAATGCACGTTTTATATTCTAAACCAACCTAGTATTGTCTATTAATATAATAATAAGTATAAAATTCTGATGGAAATTTCACCCATTTTATAGGGCTTAATTCCAATTAAAAAATTGGTATTTATATCAGATGGTTAGGGAGAATCTCAAGGTCAATTATATGCCTATAGTGTAGGGGTTTTTTTATGAATTTCATTAAGAGATTCATATAATTCCACCAAATAATGAAATATATTTTTTAGAATAACTCATACCTAGCGTTATGGTAATATCAAAAAATCTTTATGGAATGGACCTGCTTGTGTTTTAAGAATTAAAGAAGAAACTCTAAGAGATTCTAGGAATGGGATTTTTCACCCAAGTGTGTCAACATGGGGTGGACTTGTTTATTTTTAAAGAATATATGTATATCAATGCATCTCAATATTGATTTTCAATATCTTAATGAGATCTCAATCTAGAATAATTATTCTCTAATATATATTGATTATTTTTTTGATCAATACCACAAACAGTAATACCATTCAATGATTGGTCATCAATTTTGGATATCATCAATTGAGGGACAAGAAGGAAGATATATCCAAGAAGTAATTCAGTACTAGTAATTTAAAATATGAATATATTATTAATCTATTTGTCTTTATCAACACCCAATTTATATTTATGGATTTAATTAATATAGTCTTCAAATATTACCTTGATCACTTTTTAGTAGTCATTATATATGATATTATTATACATTCAAAGAGTTATTAAGAATATGAGTATCAAATATGGATTGTAATGAAGAACATAAGTAAATATAAATTTTATAAAAAAAATTATAATGTGTACACATTTTCTATAAGAATTTCAATTTTGGTTCATATAATCTCAAGAGATGGTATGTATTTACATCTATCTAAGATGGATGTTATTAAACATTGGCACAGACCAACCACTATGTCTGTCATCCATAGTTTTATTATTTTGGATGGGTATTATCATAATTTTTAGGATGTTTTTTCATAACTATATAATCCATATAGAAAATTTACATAGAATGTTGCCATGTTCCTTTTTAAATATGAATTAGAATAAAATTTTAAGGATCTAAAGAGATGGTTATTTTGAAAACTTGTTCCTAAATTAACCAATAATAGAGAACGACTTTTAATCTATTTTTATTCACATAATAAGGGGTTTGGATTAGTTTTCATATAGAATTACATGGTTAAAATTTATTACTCTCTCTAATTTATGGTTCATGTTTAAAATTAACCAACTCATTATCTTTGAGTTAGCTGGGGAATTTTTTCAATAAAATATACAAGAATTATCTTTACAGAGACTAATGTGATATATATATTTATATTTATCATAAAAATATAAAGTATATATTCCCTAAAAAATATCTGAATATGTTATAGATAAAATTTTTTGATCTAATTAATTATTCTGACACCTCAATTCATTACAACCCTAGGAAACTAAAAAAGTTTATTGATGTTTGGTGTCAAAAGGGGCATACTTCTTCATCTATAATGTGAAACACAAAATATCTAATATTTATATATTTTTATGTGATGTCTTATGAAATATTTATAAAATGGAACAAATATTATCTTTCTAAAATGAGTGTGAAACCATTTATCCATGTGATGATTAAATAGATGCGTAAGAAATATGTGTAACTCTAGAGGAAGGTAAAAAAAATTCCAATGTCAACCATTATTTTCATGGAATGATAATTTTCAATAACCATGTATGTGTTCTATAAATAACATATTTTAAGAAATAATTTTTGGATGAGTCTCATATTTCATTATTTTGTATTAATCATGGAAGATTAAATATGTATACAGATATGAAGGTCCATTTATTATGGGAAATTATGAAAAATCATTGTACATAGTATGTATCTTGGTGCATGGTATGTAAAATGGTTATGTATAATGAACCAATATTTTCATATATTGATATTACATCTGAATAGATGAATATTTATTACATAACATAATAATACCATTCCCAAACCATATAGGTTTATATTATTTTGAAATACAAAAAATAGAACAAGTTTATAAATCATCTACATCAACCTTGATTGTTAATTCATACCTAGAACCATTTTTTGTCATATCATACTTAATATATTTCATAATATCCTAGAAAAAATTAACATAAGAAAAGGGTGAGCTCAAATACATAGTAATGGTAAACTATGGAGATATCAATCATAACATGGTCATGAGTGACTCAGAACATGATCATAACATTTAAAAATTATACCCTACATAACAAAGATAATAATATTGAGTAATAGAAAAAATCTTGTCTGTTGATAAGACATGAATAATAAAAGTATATGAGCCATGAATGAATAAAATTTTTATAAAACATGGAATTTTGGAACACACATAAGCATAGAAAATCACTTCCTTAGAAGTTGAGGCTGTTTTACAATACTATCATAGTGGAATTCATTCACTCCCAATCTATCATAGTAGTCAAGGTTCATTCCCAAGACTGTCATAGTTTACAAAGTCTCTTACATAACCTGTTTCACTTCCATTTATAGTCCTATATATATTAGGTGATATAAATAATTTCCCAGTTCATTGGAGGGATATATAGCACCCAAACCTCATATAATTAAAACCATATGCATGTGTTTTATATGTACATAATTAATTCATCATATCATTACCCATAAGAATAAATCAGTTTAATAAACATTTCATCTTAACAAAACCCATGGAAAAGAAAAAAAGTTTTTAAATATCACATCATCATAATCATAAACCAGTCAAACAAAAATTATGGATTGTATATTTGAATAATATTCCCATAAAATCATAATATAAATAAAATTTAGTTTTATTAGATTTAAAATGATTTTTGAAGTTCACTTTAAAAAATTTAGGATGAAATTACCCATTCTATTTTAAAATCATTTCATTTAAAAGACATGGAATTAGAACTCAAAACATTTTCATTCCAAATAACCATGTAATCTTTTAATGGATTCTTAAATTCCTTAATGTTTCATTGAGGTGTGGAATTACACTCATTTTGTATAAATTCAAAACCATTCCTTCATTATTTTTTTGGAATAGTCATAATGGGAATCATTTAGAATATTAAGAAAATATTCCATTAAAAATGTAAGACAAGGGTAACAATGATGTAAAATAATTATAGGATTATATAAAAAACCATTTGAAAATATTTTTTTGAAAACATGAACAAGGAATAGAAATATTTTAATGTGGAGTCTTAAACATAAACAATGTTGAATAATAATGAGGTTGTGAAACAAAACCTTACGTTATGTCTCATATTTCATCACTCACATTAAAACATCTTATATAAAAATATGGATTTGTTATAAATTTATTCAATTACCATATATCTATGATACCATGTATGATTTATTTATTGTACCTTATCACATGTTTATCAATATTTTTTTTAAATCGTAGTAATGGGTGATTACTAGTCAGTTTACCATGCATGTTTCATTTTGGTAGTCCCAGTCCTTATACTGTGATCATGATACCATCATTTATAGAATCATTATTATATCTTATATATCATATATATTCATAAAATTAATCTTTATTTATATCTATGGTAAATATAAATGAAAAACAAATCACATCTTATCATAGAGTCGTTTGTCCATACCTATACACGAGCAACATTACAATTTCAAAAAAGATTGGATGATTGGAAAATATATATGATATTATCATTCTAAAAGTATATTTATTTCACATATATAATATAAAAAATTCAATATCACCTTAATACTCATCCATAAAATATGGTGTTAAAAATGAATTGTATCACTACGTTGATACGAAAAGCCATACATACACATGAGATATACTTTCACTTCTTGATTGATTAAAAAGATGGAATATAATTTGGTTTTCATAATAATAGCAACATTTAATTATATTTAATATTAGAAAGTTTTTATTTTATTATAATTATCTTATATTTATAGGTGGTAATAAGAGTTGGAAATATAAGTGATTAGATAGAGAGATTGCCTCTTCCTTGAAATAAATCCTTTAGATATCCTCGAAAGGGATCTAAGGTTTTTATTTTAGGATTAAATGAACATATAGAATGTGTCTCAGGAAGTGGATAAGATAATTTGGTAGATTATGGTTAATATATAAGTATCAATGTTGTTAAATTAAGTGAGGCTGGAAATTTCCTTTTATAATGGAGTTAAGGGGTACATTGTGAATTTCAAGAAATATTAAAATATATTAAGACAACTATTTTTAAAAATGATTAAAAATATCATAAAAAATAAAATATGTTGAAATTTTAGACCATATATTTTCCTATTTTTTATTTAAATATTTTTTATTATTTATAAATAATTTCATAAAATTTTAATTCCATTAAATAGCATTATTTTCTATTTTGATATTATTCATTACTATGATGTTAAAAACATTATGAAAAAAAGTAAAGAAAATATATTTTATTATATACCAAACATGTCAAGATATATTATATGATTCTTGTATCATCATAAATATCTCAAATTATATTAATATTTATTTTTCAAATATTATTTGTATGATTTTTCCATTTATTTAATAATTAATGCATCATTGTTTTCTAAGAATTTTAGTTGATTATTTCTTCCATAAATATTTAAAATAAATAACTGTGACTAAGAAAAGTATTTAGAATTTAAAATTAAAATGTATGGTCAAACATACATTTTGAATAACCATATATTAAAATTTTATACTTATTAAAAACAAGTGTGTAACATCTTTGGCATTTAATTAAAAAAATACTATACGTGTGTTACTGTCAACCATGAGGCTCAAAAAGGTTATAAATTCTTCCCATAGAATATTATAGTAGATAATTATTCATATTAGATAATTGGTACATGTTTTAGGGTAATTTTATATTCTTTATCATTTTATTTTTATCCTTAACTTCTCAATTTACCCTAAACCACGGTAACAAAAATTATTAAGCTTAAAATTCATATTTGAAAAATTAAAAGGTGTATATTAACTAAGTTTTCACATCCCATTTAATAATAGGGAATAAATTTTTCAAAATTCACAAAATAAAAGTGATAGGATTTAATTTAATATAAAACTGGAAACACACAAGGTAAAATAATTTTTTTTGAAAGATTCCATTTATAAGTATAAAATGTGTTTATACTAAATTAATATATAAAATTAATTTCAAATACTAAAATAAGATTAGAAATAGATAATTAAATCATAAAATGAACACAAAATATAATTTGAATTTGTAAATCCCTTAAAAGAATATAATTTTTTCAAAGGAAATAAGTATTCTTCATTATTTATTAAAATTTCAAAATTTTTAGAAAATTCTCAAAACTTCATCAAAAGATAATTTTAAAATTTTAAATTAAAAATTGAAATTTATATTTAAAAATATTTGTTAAAAATTTTCTAAGTTAATTATTTTTATTTTCTATGAAAAATCATTAAAAATTGTTATTTAAAAAAAACATTTTTGATGAAAAAGTTGACTTTACTAGAAAGTTGTTTTTCATAATAATTAATAAATATTTTTTTAATGAATATAAAATTCACATATATTCAATTATATGGATACTTGTATTTATAAAATCCAATTAAATTATTATTTTATAATGGTCGAGTTAAAATAATTATATTTTTGATAGCATATCGTGATTCATTTAAAAATAGTGTTGAATGCAGCACAACCTATCTAAGAAATAAAATTATTTAAAGAGAAATATTTCATAAAAATCCTATGACACTAAATTATCCCCATCCCTTTAAATTTATTTATCAATCAACTTGTTTTAATCAGGTAAAAAGACATGTGGATACAACTTTTTCATCACATCCTCAGGTTCACATATAGCTTCCTAAAATTGGCGGTTCCACCACAAAACACTGAAAAAGTGAGTGGTGTTATTATGTAGAACATTATATCTATGATCTATAATATATACTATTCTTTCCTCATATGAATGATCTTTCTTCATTAGTATGTCCTCTGAGTTTAATACATGTGTAGAATTAGGTATATACATCCTCATAAGAATTATATAGAACACATCATAAACTTGAGAGATATTTCATGGAAGTTCCAATCGATAAGATTAAATCACTATGAGATCATTAATTTTATAGAATTGATATACTTAGGTTTTAAAAGTACCGTATTTTCAAATCTCATCACTCACTTCAAGGAGATATTGGTAGAAATATTTTTCCATCCACTTCAATCTCTCGATCTTTCAAACGAATGTTAGAGTAATTTTTCTAATGAATCATAGATAATTTTATGTTTTTTTAACTTATATAACATTATCTTCTAGACACTCAACTATATTAAGGAATAACATATTTCTTTCCCCAACTGCATTCCATCATTTTTTTGTTCTTAGTTTCTTATTGTAGACGGATTCATAAAGATATATCTAAATTCTTTAATGAATGCTATTTTGGTAATAAAAATATACCAATTGAAGGTGATTATCACAAACACCATTTAAAAACATATATAAATATCTTAAATTTTCTTATAGACTACCAATAATCTCTCAGAATGACCATCTATCGAAGGATGATAAGTAGGGCTGAAATATAAATATGTATCCAAGGCCTGATGAAGACTTTACCAGCACTTTAATGAAATCTTTAGATCCCAATATGATAGACAAGAAAGTGGTACTACATGAAATAGTATAACATTCATAACTTATAATATGAAAATTTGATCAATGATAAAACTTTACTGATAGAAATGATGTGGTCTGACATCATAAGGTGACAAACTATAACCCATATAACATTATCACCTTTTAAATTCCTAGGGGAGTCTGATGAAAAAAATCCATAGTAATGTTTTACAATATATATTCATATATGGTTAATGGTTATAACATCCCCATAGACTTCTACCACTTAGAATTAACTTGCTGACAAACCAAGCACCGATAATAATATACTATAATATCTATCTTCAAAACATTCCACTAAAACATTCTTTTAGGTTACTATACATATTTTTAATTCTAGGATGAATGAATAATGATGAACTATTAGGCTCATCCAATAACTCATTCCTCAAAAATAGAATGGAGGAACACATACATAGTTACTAAACATTATTATTATATCACAGTCAGGGTTGATCTCATGAACATATCTAAATTTTATATTTAGATGTACTTATTCCATATGTGCCAGTTTAATCTTTACTTGGATAGATGGTTGAATATTCATCTAATCCATATAAGATTTCCCCCATCCATTCTGATTTCAATTTCTATTATTTTTAAATCATTAAATATTGGATCTTTTGTAATCGTAATTTAAGATAATATATAATTATTCTTTCATCTTAAAGCATTTTTTACCCTGTTCACTTTCCCAGGGTGATGATATATAATCCGTTCATATGATTTAAGTAGCTCTAACCTTCTTATTTATTATATATTTATTTTTTGAGTGAAATTATAATTTAAAATTTTTTGATCGTTATATACATCACATCATTCTCTATAGTGATAATTCCTATATATTTTTATTAAAATATTTTAGAAGATCTAACTCTAAATCTGGTGTTAGGTGATTTTTCTCATGGACCTTAAAATTTAATTAATCAAAAGAAATAACAATAACATTTTTCTTGAGAACGCATCATATTCCATTATTTGATTCATCATTATAGATCAAATTCTCTACATTAGGGTAATGCGAGTGCTGGTTCATTAACAAGACTTCTTTTCATCTCTTGGGAATTAACTTCACATTCCTCCATCCAAATGAACATAACTCGTTTCTGAGTAACATTGGTGATGGATTAGATAATCATGAGAAATATTTCACAATACATTAATAATATCTGTCCAACAATAGAATACAATTGATTTTAGTTACCATGGTTTGTATAGAACATTTCTCAATAGCTTCTTCCTTTGAAGGATCTACTCAGATACCCCCACTTGAGATCATATGACACAAAAATGAAACATTACAAATCTAAAATTCTATGTAGGTAAATTTATCATAATGTTTCTCCTTCTATGGGGTATGAAGCACAATTCTTAAGTGATCTTAACTTTCTTCCTTACAAATTTAATATACAATAATATCATCTATAGAGAGTTCCACACAATGATCATTTTAGTCTATAAAGTCACTATTAATTATATACATCTAGATAGTGGGGGAATTAGTAAGATAAAAAAATCATAACTAATTTATAATGTTTATAATTTATATAGAATACAGTCTTGGGTATATCCTCCTTATTTCCTCTCAATTATTGTTATCCATAATGAAGTTAAATATTGGAAAAGTGTTGATCTCCTCTTAACTAATAAAATAAATATTCAATAATGGGTGGATGATACCTATCCCTGATAGTGATATTATTATGTTTGTGAAAATCAATATAGAATCTTACTGATCTATACTTCTTCATATCAAATAGAACAAGTGCACCCCAAGGTGACAGACTAGGGAATATTAATCACTTATCAAGATTCTATAAGAGTTTATTCTTAAATTCCTAAAACTCAATTGAGGATATTATATACGGAGTCACCAAAATAGGTATGACACCGTGTTTGAGTTCTACTAAAAACTAAATATCATTATTTGGTGGAAGACGTGGAAATACTTCTGGAAAGACATCAAAATACTATCATATAATAGGCGTGACATTAATTTTTTTTTTCTCCCCAACCTTTTGAGATAGATTACATTATTTCATAGTAATTAATACCCAAATGATGTATGTAATTTACATTTGAACTTATTATTCATTATTATATTGAAAAGTTATTATAGTTTCATTAAAAATATGAAATTTTACTTCACTTACTCTGAATCAACTATGATCCCTATATAAAGAAATCCAATCTATGATAATAATAAATTATATTTGAACAAAATTTAGAATGTAATGATTATATAGAATCACTTTCCCAAAAACATCAATCAATAATTAACAATAATCTTGAGATGTGACCATTTTATCAGTAAGAGTTTTCACAGCTAATTCAATATATAATTGTTGAGGTGATACGAGTATAAACATACCAAATTAAATATAAATTAATGAGTGGGTGGATCTAGAATCAAATAAAATATTAGCTATTCTATAGTGGTTTGTAAGTTTACCTTTTATCCCATTTTTCATATAACCCACATTAGTAGTTCTAATATCATGAGATTTCCCTTTGTCTTTGGGACTAAGTTGTTTTTGATGCTACTTATCAAAAACTATCTGATGTATGCACTAATTTTCATAAATACCATAATCCATTAATTTATAGCATTAGTGAAGGCGTGGTTTATTCCATTGTGTTTTTTCTCTATTCTCATACTAAGCTAACTTCTTCTCATAACTTTGGAACTTTTTTTCACGATGACATTTCTTTATAAAAATGAAGCATTTACAAGTACCCTTTATAATGTTTCCCCCATGTTTCTTTCCACAAATCAAGAAAGAAATAATGTCCATCCTCATTTTTTCATGTTTTTTATAATTGCCTTTGACTTTTATTTTTAGTCTCTTATCAAAACAATAACATTGATTAGTAGCTATGATATCTATCCCAACCTTTTGATAACATAAATTGATTTATTCATAGTTTTTGATGTCCCTTATGGCTAAATCCAATAAAATATTTGGTTTTAATCCACCGAAGAATCAATTAACTCTACATTTAGGTTGGATAATAATTCTAGAAGCATACTATGAAATTATTTTAAAATTTTATTTTTAGATTTTAATAGATTCATAATCATTTTTCATTAACTAAAGGAATTGATTCTCCATTTTTATAAAAATAATATGAGGAATACTATAAAATAAGTTCTTGAATTAATCCCAATGGAAGGATTAAATTTCAACATATTTCGTCATATTTTTAATAATATTCCACCATTGATCTTTTTTCCATCAAAAGGATAAACACCCAAAATAAATTACTGAGTTTCTTAATGTTTGGAGAAAAAAAAATATATTTCCAAGGGTAATAATCCATCACTCTGCAACTAGTGGATGAAAAGACTCATTGAATAGAGTTGGATGTTTCCTCATGATAGAATAAATAGACTGTGGATCCAATATTTTCTCATTTTTAAGTCATCATGATTCATAGCTTTCCAAAGTTGTGTGTGCAAATCAATAAGATTTTTCATTCTTTCTGAGATAACATTCAGTTGATCAAAATATAAAACATTAAATTTTCAATCACATTCTACATTAACAAGGTTCCTTCAGGTATAATCCACTGAGTAAAACCAGAATACATAGTTCGATGAACACTAATCATAGTGGGAAAACCCCAAAATAAAGGGAAATTACTTAAAAAATTTCTACTTGTCCCCTTTGGTTATTACATAGGTTATTCATGATCATTACAAAAAAATATAGGATTTTAGACTATATATAACGTTATACATAGGGTTGTTACTATGTTTTGTTTATCTTAGTTTCCAAATGATAATTAAAAATTTATCTAAACTATATTGACACATGATTTTTATATAAAGATATTACATCTTAATTGAATAATATTCATTACATAATATAACAAAACCACCCCATAACATTATTAGTTTAGTGTCTCTATAAACTAGGAAACATAAAAAACTGGTTCATTAAAGGTATACATTATTTGTTTCATATTACTTCATAACTATAACCCTTTTATCACATATCATACTTAATTCAATTCTTCATATCCTAGGGAAAAGAAACTTAATAAAAGGGTGATATTAGATGGTCAGTAATGGTAAATAATGGAGATATCAACTAGAAAATGAGCAAGAGGGAATAATAACATGATCATAAAATTTGGAAACTATACCCTTAATATTGAATATTATATTCTTGAGGCATGTAATAGATCTTGTCAGTTCATAAGACATTAATAATAATGGTACGTGATCCCTAAAAGAATAAAATTTGTCTAAAAAATTTAATTATGGATTATATATAAGAGTAGAAAATCATTTGATTAGTATTATAGGATCTCTTCCAAGACCATCATAGTATAATGGTCTTACTCCCCAAACTATCATTTTAGTCAAGGTTAAATCCCAATAAAATCATACTAGACAAATAACCTTACAAAATTGGTTTCTTTACCCATTTTAGTGCTACCTCTTTCATGAGATAAAAATAATTACATACTGCATTGGAGGAAGATATAGGTCCCAAAAATCATCTAATAAAAACCATTAATATGTTTTACACAAGAATATAATTCATTCATCATATTATAACTCATTGATGGAAATGGGTTTCGTGAACATTTTTGTGTAACAGAACCTATGGAAAATGAACATGTTTAATAAATATCATACCATCATAATCATAAACCACAAAAAAATTATGGAGGGTATCCTTGGAAATTATCCCCAATAAATGATATGTAACATCAAATAATATTATATTATATTAAAAATAATTTCAAAATATCTCTTTAAATAAATCATGAAGAAAATATCATTCCCATTTTGAAAATACTACTTTTAAATGTTTCATAATTATAAATGAAACGATTTTATTTGAAAAGTAACATATAATATTATAACATATTATTTGATGAATTAAATATTTTTTATTATGGGAAAATATATGCATGATTTATAAGTTCAAAAAAATAATTCATTTAAAATTGGTTTTCTAAAAAATCACAAAGATACTCATTCAGAAAATAAAAAAATTCCTTTTAGAAATTAATATAAGCCTTAAATTTTTTAAAAATAATTTTCAGATAATTTTTAAAAACCCTTTTTATTTTTTTATAAAACATTTAAATAGAAGATAAATATTCCCCATTAGGTACTTAAACAAAAATAATATCAAACAATAATGATATTGTGAAATAAATCTGTACCTCAAGTCTCATCATACCTGATTACTATTGAAACATAATGTATAATAAATATTGGTATATTATAAATCTATTCCATACACACATATATATCATACAATTAATAATTTACTTATATTATCTTACCACATGTTTATTAATAATTTTTTATAAAAAAATTTGTTCTGTGTGACAAATACTTCATTTTCCATATATGTTTTTGTTCTGCATTCTCGGTCCTTATACTTTGATCATGGTCCAGTAAATTATAGAATAATTATATCATATATATCATATATATTTACAATATTAATAATTTTTAACATTTATGTTAAATATAAATGAAATATTAATCACATTACATAATGGAGATGGTAGTCCATGTGTACACATGAACAACATTATCATTTCCCAAAAGATTGGGTGATAAAAAAATTGATATGATATTATCATTATGTGAGTATATTTATTTACATAATAATATATAAAAATTATATTCAACATAATACCCATCTATAAAATATTGTTTTGAATAACGAACTATAGCGCTTCATGGATACAATAAGACAAACGTACGCACAAGCGATACTTTCACTTCTTATTTTATGGGAACGACGATGTATAATTGTATTTCTATAATAATAATAACATTTAACTATATTTGGACTAATAAATTTGTTATTTTATGATAATTATCATTTATTTATACAATTTAATTAATATGAGAAAAATAAATTAATTGGCTAGTGTGATTACCACTTCATCGAAACAACTCCTTTAAATCTTCTCTAAAGGTGTATAGGGTTGATATTTCAGGAAAGAAAACATCTATATAATATGTATTGGTAACTTTAGAAGATAATATGGAATATGATTTTCAATATCTAAGACTTAAAATTTTGAAATTAAGTGAGGTAAAAGATATCATTTTATAATGGTGGTGAGGGGTACATTAGGAATTCCACTAAAGATTAAAACATATTATAATTATTCTAAAGTAAATGCTTCCAAATAGATATTAAATGAAAAAATGAAATTATAGACCATATATTATCTCTATTTATCTTATTTAGTATTTTTTGAAATTTTTTATAATTCAAAAAAATAGTAGTCTTCTAAAATATCATTATTCACAATTTTGATACTATTAATTACTATGATTTCAAAAAAATAATGAAAAAAGTAAAATTAGAACCAATTATTTTATTATATATAGAAAAGGTAAAAATATTATTTATAATCCACTTATTACTATGAGTATCTCAAATTATATTTACACTAATGTTTTTAATAGTTTTTATTTTATTTTTTCTATTTATTTAAACATTACTACATTATTATTGTGTAAACAATAAAGATAATTATTTTTTCACTAAAAATAAACAAGAAATCAATATAATGAAGATATATCTTATATATTTAAGAATACTATTTATGGTTGAAAAAAGATTCTCGATGAACACATATAAAAATTCTCTAGTTATTAAATACAATAGTGTGACATATTTCACTATTCATTAATTAAATTACTGTAAGGGTATTATTTTAAATACTGCTAATAAAAATGTCATAAATTAGATCCAAGGATTATTATGGTAAAAAATTTCCCATAAATATAATTGGCTTATGATTTAGGGTCATTTTTTAACCATTATCATATTATTTTTTCCCGTTATCAATTGATTTACCCTTAATCGTGGTATCAGGAATGGATTTACTATTAATATTAACCAAAAACAAATGGGTTGTATTTAATAAATTTTCAAATAATGATATAAACATGGAAACAATTTTATAAAATTTTAAACATAGAAATGGAAGACATTAATTTAATTTTACACCAGAAAAATGCAATGAAAAGCAATTATTCTGATCAATTCCCATTTAAGTATGGAATTTTTTTAAACTAAATTCTTTTATAAAATTAATTTCAAGTAAAATAATTATATTAAAATAAAGTTATTAAAATTTAAAAATATTCCAAAATATAAATTTAATATTTATATCCTTTAAAAGAAAATAATTTTTTCAATTGAAATCATTATTTTTCACAATTCGTTCATGTTTCTAATATTTTATAATATTATCAAAAATAAATCTTAATATAATTTTAGTATTATCAATTAAAAAATATGTTTATTTTTTCAAATATATTTTATATTTGGGTAAAAATTAAATGCATTTATTTTCTCATTGAAGGAAACAGAAAATCATTTTTTAAGGAATTTGTTTTCAAGATTAAAATTATTTTACTAATAAGTGTTTATTTCATGATAATTAATAAGTAATTTTTTACTAAAAAAATAAATATATTCCATAAAATGGTTATTAATATTAATAACATTAACTTTAACCACTAGGTTTTGGCGTTCATGTTAAAATATCAATATAATAATAGTTTATCATGATTCATTTAAAATTTTTCTTACTTGAAGCACAAGCGATCAATGAAATAAATTTTTTTAAGGATACAAATTTCATTAAAAAATTTAGAAGTTACATTGAGGATTAGAGATAGAATTATAAATAAATTTTTCAACCAATACCCATACCATAATGGAAATGGGAAAGAAATCCCATGAATTTTATCGTTGGACTCCCAAGAATGTCTAAAGACCACAAGGCTATTTTGGTCATATTTTTTTACCTTAATAATTAAACACACATCATTGATATCATAGAATATTTATATATTTATAATCTATCCATAATATAAATTTAATAATTTGTATGGTCATAAGAAGTAATAAATTCTATTATATCTGATTAGTATATGAGGACTACCAAAATGTTATTATAAAGTCTTTAGTAGTATCTGGATATCGTGTTGAGTTTCAGTATGAAATTACATCCTAAAAAAATATGGTTTGTTTGTAATAAACATTAATAACCTATTTTATATATTTATATCAAGTTCTTTGTATTTTAATGGTGTTTTGGATTAATAATATCTTCTATTTGATTTTTTATACAATTATATCATTCACTCATCAATTTAGATGAACCCTTATAAAACTATCTCGAAAAAGAAGTATAAAAATAAAATGTGTTGAGATAAATTAAGATAAAAAATATATTGGTGACTTAGATATCAAATTGAATGAAAAATGAAATTTGGATCTATTGAAAATCACCTAAAAGATTATGAGATTCTACAGAAAGTGTTTTTTAATAATCAACATTGAGATTTAGAGTTAAAAGTTAGTGATAAGATGTTTCCATATATTTACATTGGATATATTTTATGATGTTTAAAAATAAATGGGATCTGATCATTAGGTATATTGGAACCTCTGAAATTATTTATCTGGTATGGATGAAAGCTTACTACTTGTCACTTCCAATGAACATCTCTCAAGGTCACGACGTGTTCCATTTGTCTCTCCTCTTGAAGTACATACCTTATCAATTAGTTGCACTGAAATAGGAGGTCTTTCACATGAGACATGATATTTAATATAAATAAATAAAATAAATATTTTATAATTAATATAATGTTCTACAAAAAAAATAAGGTCCTCATGAAAGTTCCATAGATAAATTATAAATATGAATAAGTTACTTAGGAACCTGAGGATTTAATGAATCATAGATACACTGAATTGTTTGTATCAGAGGGATATAATATTCAGGTTTAAATAATATTTAATAGTGTTACTATATAACATCCTAATATATTTTTGACATATTTATCTAATTTTTATATTTGATATCTTTCATTACAAAAACCCCAAGTTTACGTGGACTCTGATATACTATAAAAGTATAATTAGTTAATATGACAGTTATCCCTTACACATTAAATGAGAGGTAATGAATAGGGATAATGAAATTATGATATATATATATATATATACATAATGGTCTTACTCGATAAAAACTTATTTATTAATTCTTATTAAAAAGCATTCATATTTCAAGAAATTTATATTGTGCTTTAAAACACATTTCTTTCAAAAAAAATTTATTTATTTTTATAGAAAAATGTTTTATTTAATTTTTTTCAAAATAAATGAATTAATTTGAAAAAATTAAATTAGTTTTGGAAATAATCATATAAAAACTATTATAGTGTGAAATATTTTGGTTTTCTAAAATGATGGATTTTAACAGGAATAGTGAATAATAATTTTTTTTATTGTAAACACTTCTTTGATTCAAGAATGATTGTAGTTTTACTTTATTTTTAAAATATTACAAAGTAAAATAAATTATATTATGTTCAAAATAAAAAAAATAATATCATTAGAATCATTTATATGGTTGAATTTGGTATAACCCAAATTTTATACATCAAAAGGCATTTTTATGAAACACTATTATTATTGCATTATGTTTTTATCTAAAATTAAAACTTCTATTTATAGAGATTGAATATTGAAAAATGGACTCCATAAATTTAATTAAGTGGTTTAAATTTTGTAAATGGTTCCCTTTTTATTTTCGATAATAAGAATAATAACAAAAGTAAGGGTAAAAAATATAAAAAAATTTCTAACTTTCAGTTATGGATTTAAAATTAATATAGAACTCTCTTTTATCCTATTAAATGGGAGGAAATTTTCAATATCAATCCAAGTATCAATTATATGGTCACTATATTTTGTTTTTCTTTTATTATGACCTTTATATTAATTTAAGAAAAGAATAAGTACAAAAATTCACACTATTGACCTTAATATCCCAACTTTTTGGAAAAAGGATTAAAATGGGATAAGTTTAGTCATCAAATTTTATTTTAAATATAAATAATTTTTTTATTAAAATTATTTTATTTCTAATTTTTATTAGTTGAATAATTAAAAAAATAGAAAATAAAACTCCTACAATATATTTATTTAATGAAGAGAAAAATAAAAAAAATGTTTTTAAAAATATTAATAGTCATCCAATTTAAGTGAATTATTTTTTTCAATATGTTTTATAAATAAATATAACTTATATTTTTTTGAAATGATTATATTACAGTTTCATCATTTTCTTGGTGTCATTAATGTCAAATTAGATGAATAGTTCCAAAACTGACATTAAGGATGTTTTATAATAAGTAATATTTATTTAAATAATCTAAAATTCCTAAAAAACAAAATTTAATAAATTTTAATGTAATATAGTTTAAATTTCCTAAAAGTTTCTATTTATATGTCAATTTTCCTTTTATGGTCACATTCATATCCTTTTATGATTGAAATAGATGTTAATGCAGTTAAGGTCCAAAGTGGTTAATGAAGGGGTTAATAAAAAATAAAGGGTTTATAATGACATGAAATGGATATTTTGATTTCATTAGATATTTTTTCATAATATACTCGTTTTCCTTATAATTAGGGTAATTTGGAATCATTTTTATTGGGAATTAATTTATTGTAATTTAATCTTCTAAGAAATCCCATGTTTGTCCCCTCACACCATTAAAAAAGGACGCAACTATTTTCTCTTCATTACACCACATTGAGCCTCATATATTTCCAAAATCCAAAACAACCTCTCATAAACATACCTAGAAACATTTAGACGTGATGTTATTCCCAAATGGTCAACACTATGATCCTAAGTAGAGATATAAGGGAGTTCTTTCAAAGTATATGTAATAGATTCAACCGATCACATTCTTTTTAATTATTATTTTTAAATCCTATAAATATTTTCTATTTATAATAAAATAATAAATTAAATATTTTAAATATAGTAAAATGTTATTATTATTATGAAACCACCATTATACCCCCTCTTCCCATCAAATTGGAAGTGAAAGTAGTTTTGTTCGTACGTATGACTTGTTATCTCCACTTAGCGATGTGATTTATTTTTTATCACCATATTTAATGAATGGTTATTATGATAGATTTAATACTTATATATGATATTTATAAATAAATTATGCTTCGATTATGTTAATAACATATCTATCTTTTTACCTTTCAATCTTTTGGAAAATTATAACCTCATTTGTGCGTACGTGTTGACCACTACCACCACGAATCGAAGTGATTTAGTTTTCATTTTCACTTTACATAGATATTAATATGGATTAATTTGATGAATATATATGATTTAAATGATAAAAAATTTATTTTATAAAGGTGAATTATTATTTACCTTCAATTTATTCTATCCATCGAAAATTGAAAATAATAATCAGGTTTACCTACTACCAATCATCCCCATGAATGTTGTAGTTCATTTTTCAGTATATTATTTTATGGATGATTATATATATATATATTGAATATGAAAATGGTATTTATATCACTATTAATATCATATAGATGATTTAACTTTGATCAATGTACAATGACCAAAACTAATGAACTAAAATATACATGAAAAATGACTCAATATTCACTAGAAAAAATGATTTTAATAAGTAATTATTAATAAATGGGTGATAAAATGTTATATGTAAATCATATATGGTTTTATATTTGTGATTTTGGTTTTGGAATAGTTTTATAGTGATGATATATTTATTATGTTGGTGATGGTTCCCAAGAACTAACATTTACATACATTATGATTAACTGTATTCATAGATTTGAAAATTAATAAACTCTTTATCACATAATTATAGTTATTCTACATAAAATATCATGTGATAAATTACTAAGAGTAGTTGACTCAATAAAATATCATAGAAGATTTCCATTTTGATGAGGACCCACAAGTTCCCCAATAGTGTTCTTAAATATGTTTTCAATAGACGGAAGAAATATTTTGAGGGAAATAAATGATATAGTCTCTATAGGGTGGAGACTCATAAGACACTAAGTCACCTTATCATGGTGTAAAACCTTTGAAATTTTCAATATAGGAGATTATAAGAATTAGACACACCAATGGGAAATCCACATTTACATTTTTTATTAGATGTTTATACCTATAGATGTTTGTATTAGTACTTGTAATTTTATATTATTAGTAATGGTTATTATGAGTTGTATACTTTAATATATAGATAAAAACAATGATAATATATTTTTATGGTGAAGTAAGATACATTTTGTGAATCATTCATAATAATTCATTAATGAATAATTTATGAAATGAATTTTTTGATTTTTTCTGTAACATAACATGATATCCCAGACACTTTGATAGAAATTATTTTTCTTAAATAAATTCATTGTAATTTATTTCTATAAAAAATTTGAATTTATTTAATGTCAAAGAAAGATACATCAAGAAAATAGGTAGATGGAACCAACGTGCAAACTGGTTGATCAGATATATCATGATATAGAGATTATATTACACGATAATAATTCATACGAGTTTTTATGTTTTTATAACATTAACATCATTATGTAAGGGTGCCATGGTGGGTTTCTAGATGTTGATATTTTACTTTGGGATGCTTCACCAAATTCCATTGATAAAGAGGCCTAGTGTTTCAACTCAATTATTATCCAGAATTATATTAAAATAATAGTATTATTTATTATTTAATAATTTGAATAAATATTATTCCCATACATGGTTTAATAATTAATATTGTTTTTTTAAATCACATATTTCATCACAAGTTATTTGAGACAATATTTTCTTATAATAATATTTAATAAATATTTATTTTCAATTTAGTTAATATAGTATTTATTTATTTATTTGTGAATAATGAAGTGATATTCATTTTGTATGTAAATAATCATTATTAAAGGACTGATAAATTTGGTAGATAATGTTAGTCTTATAATAATTGTATAGTGGAATGTAATATATATTAAATATTATTTGCATAAAATAATATTTAATTAATTTCTTGAGTTTCATCCATGTAGAAAATTATATGATTGTTATTATCAAAGATATGGGTTTCAACAAGAATTTTGAAAAATAATAAATGTGCATGTGAAATTATTATTTTATAACCCGAGCAGTATTTAAACCCAATTATATTACTTCTCAATGGATTTTACATTAATTTTGATTATGCATAATGACATTTGGATAGAATTATCTTGACCATGGGATAACTCCATCACCAAGAACACTCTTAGAATAAGGAGTGATACTCCTCCACTACCACTCTCAGACTATATAAATCAAAGAGAACCCTTCCATGAAGAGATCATTAGGGAGATTAATATAGAATGATACAATAATTAGGATCTATTGTGTTAGAAAAAAGAGACTCCAAGGGTGATGTTCGAAGGATTTTGGAAACATGTGGATCACTTCTCGAGGGGATCTAATTATGATTCCTATAATTCAATGAATATATGAATTTGAGAAGTTTTCAGATCCATTAACAATGAAATAATTAATCACATTTTAATTCACTAATGATTTAAATTATTTATAAATTATATTAAATGATCCTGCATCCAAGTTCCAACATTTAATCATCTATGAATCACTCTTTCAATTCAATTGATCATAAAATTTATGGTATTTTAAATCCCGTATAAAAAGTCAATTATGAAAAATATGCTAAGTTTGGTATCCCCCATATTGTTCTTCCACAGTGCCCAAAACCATCAAGTGGTATGAAGGGGATCACATAAATATTTAAAATCATTTAAATATCATTGATTGATTTATTAATTTATCATTACTATTCAATCCCATTTTAATATTTCATTAACATGAATCTTGATATCTACTCTTGTTCATCTTCATTCCAATAGATATAATCAAGTAATTTAATATTATAAATTCAATACATTTTGAGAACTCATATAATGGTTTTGATGATTATAGGTGGTTAACATTATAGTAAACTCTATGTAGCCATTGGTAAACACTATTTACCCATATTCAGTGCCATTAGAGTTAATTCATAATTAATTTGATATAAGTTTATTTATTTTGTGTAGTGTTTATTTAAATACACTGCATGTTTGCTAGACCAGAATAGCATAAAGTCAACTAGACTATAAAGCATGTAACATCTATGCACAATGTACAGTCTCAAAGTCATTGATGGGATGCGTATTTATCTTACATTGTTTACATGATTGGTGACCATGTAATGAGTAGAAAACTCACCATGAATCCCATATATATTATGTGTACTCCACTATTTTTAAGAAAAGATTAAATTCCATGTCCCTAGTCCTATGTTATGGATATTTTATGACCAATATACATTTTTTGAATCTAGATTATACATGCAGTATATATTAAAGAAATTACATTGAATTAAATATAAGATTATAAAAGTTATTAAACCCTATAAAAATTTATTCCATGTAGTAATTAATTTGATAGTACACTCCATGTAATAGGTTTTATATATATATAATAATTGTCTATGTAAATCTTTTGTAATTTTCAAAATTTCATTTCATGTATTAGTCATAATATAGTCATTACACTAGGGGAATTTAAACATAACATACTATTTAAATACAATGTGATTTGAATATTTATTTAGTTGATAGTACATTCCATGAAATTACATGTTATATCAAATATTTCAAACATCACATTTGTAAATAGTATAAAAATATAATACATTTTGGTTACTTTGGATTGATATTGATTATAATACATATAAGGATTATTTTTGTTTAAAGTTAATTTTAATTAAATTAATTTTATTTATTTAAAATTTTGATGGATTTGAATATTAAGGTTATTTATAATATAATTAATATTAAATGAATTTTCAATTAATGAAGATAATTAATTGAATATTTCATGGATTATCCTTAATAAGAATAATTTGAATTTAATTTTATCAAATTTAATGTGTAATTTTTTATATATGTGGATGATCCAATGAATAAAAAAACATTTGATGTGAATTTTTCCTTTAAATTTATTATCAAATTAAATAGATGACATGTGTTTCATGCCTATACTTTTTATGTAAGGGATTTTGAGCCCACAATTTCCATTATGTAAATCCCTTAACCAATCATTTGGTTTCCCTTACCCTCATGTGAGTAAAATCATATGTAGTGGATAGATCTCCAAAGATAGCTAAATCATTTATTATTTGGAGTCAAGGAAAATCAAATCCGACGGAGATACAAAGATGATATGGGGAAATATTCGACCTGAACCATTTTATTGATGAATGTGATTTTTTCCTGGGTCAACAGTGGTTTTATCATTTAATATACAGTCTAACCATTTGTAAAAGGACATGATCGTACAAATTTATTTATCTATTTCATTCATGTGAATGGTTTATTTTATAATGGCTGTTTTTTCATGATCACATGAATTAATGTATTAATATGAATGTAAGATATAACAAAAATAAATTGTATTATATTAGAAATTTATCTAAGAAATGGTGAATAAATTAAGTAAATATGCTTAATATTAACAAAAATGTAATAAAGACAGAAATAAAAAATATATGCATAAATAATAAAAATTACTCAATTATATATATTAATTAGTTATAGCCTTCACCTACTTATGTTAAAATAAAACCGTAGTTTATAATCCTTGACCAATAAATTTTAATGTGATTTAAATTATTATTTAATTATAAATAAATTTTTCAAGTTTAATTAACTTAGATCGCATCAATGGTTGACTACCAAATATTGACTTGATTTAAATAATATTAATAGTTTTAAGAAATAAAATTTATGGTTTCGGGATTGGGGATTAGATTCAATAGATTAAGCATGTATGAGTTTATGTAGTTTGAATTTGGAATGCCTTCCAATAACCCTTCAAATATATTGACATTCCAAAATCATGGTGATGATACGGTAAGTATGGAACCTTGACACCATAATTTCCATGAAAATGATTTTATGAACAAAATAGTAAGTGTTATTCAGATTTGATAAAATATATAGAGATTAATGAATATATTATTATATTTTTTTGTCCAAATTTTTATCAGTTAAAGTAATAAAAAATTTATCATCTTAATTAAAGAAATAAAAAAATATGATTTCATACATATCACTCTGATCCATACATGATAAGGATAAAATTATCTCCTATATAAATTTCTAATTATAGAAAAGGATCTTATGCATTATCCAACACAATTAATGGATATTTTATGTGTTGGATTACTTTTTCAAAAATTTCGTGGTAAAATGGCTAGTAGGTATGATTTGAAATTCCATTTGAAATAATATAATGATACCATAGATGTTTCATATTTAATGTTTTTATCCCTGACATATTAACTTCAAAAGATACAAGAGGAAATATATGTGTGTAACATGATGTCTCTCCTTTGATATCTATATTAATATATGGTAGAAAAAAAGATATATGAGGTCAAAAATGCTATTTTTACAACTAATATTAGAGATTAAGAATGAGATTGGCCTCATGTATTCAATTTTATTGGCTATTTTAATCATGCAGAATTATCAAGGAGTAAATTCATAGATTATGTTTACATAGACCTCATACATTCATCACAAACCAAGTCCTTATATTGTTTTATTGTTAATTATAAAGTGAGTAATAATGAGAAGGAAATTTCAAAACATCATACTATTGATCATCAAGTGTACAAGGACATGTGGTATGAAAAACCAATAGTCCATATGGTGAATAATAAAAGTAATAACAAGATAATGGGGACCAATATTCAAAACATGTCTAAATCCCTTGGGCATTATCTTCATGAAAATAGGAAGTTCATGAGGTAGGTAAGGAAATAGAAGAAGTTCATTTTATATGTGGAAATCATGGAAAATTTATGAGTAATATCACCCAAAACTAAGGGTAGGATATTGGTGATTTCATAATCAAGTGTAATATTTTAGTATATACAAATTGGGTATTAGATAAAACATGCTGTGGTCACATATATTTTGAAATATATGAATCAATTAGACTCTAAAATTTTTCCATAAGAGAGGTGTATTTTGAGTTTCCAATAGTGAGATGGTATATTATATATCCATGGTTGACTACCACCTTTCATTATAAAATAGAATGATATTTGATTTAAGGGATTGCAATTTTTGTATCAATTATTACCATGAAAGTAATTGTTATAGGATTTAGGTATTCTATCTCAACCCACACCACCTTACACACTATAGTGTAACAGTGTTAGTGAAAGGGGGAACTATATGTTTCTAGAAATGTTACGGTTAATGATGATTCATTTAGATATTCCATTTTCTTTTTGGGGATATGTATTAAACTTACAACATACACACTAAACCGAGTACTGAATAATGTGGAAACTGAATTCCCTTTGAACTATTGAGTGTAGTGAATCCCAATTTATGTATTCTAGTGTAAGGTATTGGGATGAATCTTATATGGCCATGTCAAGAATCAAACTAGCACACTGAGTTAGAAAGGGGTATCCTTATAGGGTTTCCTGAGGACACAAAAAGATATTTCCTAATTAAAACCACATAGAATAAATTTATTATCACTATAGAAGTCTTATTTCTTGTGTGGTATTATATCCTCTAGGTGGATAGTGGGAGAAAGATAAAATTATATATATTTGATACCCAATATATATAGAGGTTGGTGCATGAAAATATTCCATAATTCATCATAAAATATGTTTTCCTTTAAATAAAAGTACTATGTAGGAGTCTAAGAGAGGTAATAAAACCCAAGAAATATGGTTTTCTAGTTATTAAAGATGAAGTAACATTATTTGCTGACCATAATGAACTTCTCTATTAAAAATAGATATTAAATAAATCTACAGATAATAAATGGTGAGAATCCTTGAATTTTAAAATGGATTCCATTTATTAGAACCATTATTGGGTTCTGGTTGATCCTCCTGTTGATGTGAAGAATTTTTTGTGAAAATACATATTCAACAAAAAAAAGAAATTATGGGTAATGTAAGCACCTATAAATAAAGGATATTTAATGAAGTGTTTAAAGAGTATCGAGGAATTGACTATGATGAAACCATTTATCCCATTTCCATCTTTAAATCAATTATAATTCTACTTGTTTTACTAACAATATTGAATATGATATTTAGAATTTAGATATAAAAATATATTTCCTTAACTAGAAGATTAGAGAATATTTCTATATGACACAACCATAATGGTTTCTTCTCCCAATGATTCCAGTTTAATATGAATGTTCTGGAGACCCATTTAGTATCTAGGTCATGTAACATTCTATTTTATGGAGATAATAATGAATTTTATTTCATTATCAATTTATATGATCCATTTGTTTACAAGATATTTAGTGTGAATGTGGTATTTATCCAAGTAGAGTATACTTATGACATGTTACTTATTGAAAATGAAATACCAATCATAGAATTTATTAATGACTATTTAAACAACTTTTTATCTATAAAATACTTTGGTGAGATAGCCTACATCCAAGTGGTCACTATCATTCGTGGTAGATCCATGAGGATTTTTGGACTATGTCAAGTTATATACATTTACCTAATACTATATATATTTAGTGTGAAAAAATATAATAGGGGATTGGTTCTAGTGTCAAATGGTATACATATTTCCAATAAAATTTTCTATAGAAATAATAAGATAAATCTAGAATTATTAGGATATCATATTCTTTGTTGATGAGAATAATCATATATACAATGATATATAAATGATCTTATTTTTCCTATGCATTGAGAATTGTAGCATGATATCAATATTATACATTTGAAATAAAATGGCTAGCTACAAAAGTTTTCATTATGTATCTAATAATAACTAATAATTGTTTCCCAATTTATAAGGAGATAAGAACCACATCATTTGGTGTTAAACTGATGATAGTTTTCAAAATTATCAAGACAAAATAACATTAGAGTTAGGATATCTTTTCATTATCAATGGAAGATATGTGACTTGTTAGAGTTCAATGAATCCAATTATCCTCAATTCTATGGAGGAGTTTGAGTATATATAAGCTTATGATTCATCTAAAGAAACCATTTGGATATAAATCTTTTTCCAAGAACATGATTTTGTACCTAGTAGTAAAGATCATATCGAATTGTTCTGTTATAATAAAATAGGGCTAGATAGTGAAAAAGATCCATGTTCACACCAATGAATAAGGAATATTATCTTTAATAATAACCTCTTGAGGGATTTTTATTATAATATTGAAAATAGAATCGGTATAGATTAAACAGAATAAAATATGATGGACCCCTTAATGAAAGAATCCTATTTGTATAAGAATGAGTATCATGTGAGGTATATAAAACATAATTTTTTAGTAGTTTGATCTAGTGAAAGTGGGAATCTTTTTGAGTTGATTCCATATAACCAACATTAGTTTACATTATGATTACCTATATCCATTTTATTGAACATTAATAAAGTCTTTAAGACACCATCGTTATACTTTTTCATAAAATACCATGTGATAGTGTCCTAAGAGTTGTTATCGCACCGAAATCTTATAATAGTCCCCCTTTATGATGAATAACCAAAAGATCCATGATAGTATTATTAAATATATTTTTTATTGTTCGATGAAGAAATTTCTTAGACAAAAATGATATAACTTATTATGGTTAGAGAATAATAGTACATTGAGACACCTTCTTATGGTCTATTGCATTATTAATTTCTAGTGTAGAATATTATGGGAACAAGACCCACCTGTAGGAAATCCAAATTTATATGTCTCATTGTATGATCCTATTTTTAGCCATGTTTATTGGACTTTCAAATTTTAGATTATTATTAATATATATTGTGAGCCACATAATTTGATTTATTTATGAAAACTATGACAATAGATGTTATTGGTGATTTAGGAGAAGTTGGGTGTGTCACGGGTAATACATTATAAATGAATAATATGCGAAATTATTTTTCATTTTTATTATTTAAGGGATGTTGATATCTTAATACCATTTATGGAAATGATTTTCCCTAAATAAATCCATTGTGATAGTGTTATATATGAAAGTTCAATTTCCATATAGTCAAACAATGATACATTGATTACATAGGTTGATGTCACTAGCCTACAACCTACTTGATTATATATATGTATCATGATAATGGGATTATATTACACAATAAGTATTTATATGAGGCTTTATTCCATTGTGTCATTAAGTCCTTTATATATGGGTTCTATTGGGTGTTTGTAGAATCTATCCTTGGACTTTGGGTTGCTTCACTAAATTCCTCTTTGAAAGAGGCCTAGAGGGTCACACACTCAGTGTATCCATTATAATATTTAAATTATATAATTATATGTTATTTTAACATTTGAAGAAATTCTATTCCCAAATGTGGAGTAATAATTATTAATATTTTAATGAACACATATATTATGTAACCAGTTATTCGAGAGATTATTTTGTGAGCAGAATATTCAATAAAAATTTATTTTTAATTTAGGGAATATAATATTTATTTATTTAATAGTGATTGATGCATTGATATTTACCCAATAAATAAATAGTTATTATTCAAGGCTTGAAAAATATTAAGGATGAAATGTTATCCAGTTCAATGGTTTGGTGAGAAATAATATATATTGAATATTATTTTTATAAAATAATATATAATTTAATTCATGAGTTTTGGACCTATAAAGAAATAATAATAATATTATTATCATATACATGGGGTTTCATAGGAATTATGAAGGAAAATATGTGTGTGTGTGTGTGAAATTATTATTCTCTAATCGTATAAGTATTTAATCGGATTTATATTATTTCTCAATGGGTTTTCCATTACATTTTATTATAAAGAATAATATCTAGATAGAATTATCTTGAAGAACTATAGAGCTCCCTCTCCATGAATGCTCTCAAGAATAAAGAAACATCCACCACCACAACTCTCATGTCTAGTGAGATATAAGAGATCCCTTTCGTGATTATATTCATGGATAGATCAAAGTAAAATGGTGCAATCATTAGGATCTTGCAAACTAGGACATGGATATTATTATGGTGATGTTTAGAGATCTTTGGAACATATATGAATAATCGCTAGAGGGAATCTACCCTTGATTCCCAAAAGAGAATAATGGTAGAATATAGATACTTTCAGATTCATAAATTAAAATATAATTAATCGCATGGAAATTATTAATTTTTTAAATTAATTATACATAATATATGTTGATCCTACATCTTGTATCAAGTATAATGTCCTAAACTAATATTTTATTCAATTCCAATGATCACTGTGTTCTTAATCTTGTAGAAATTTCATTAATCATTGATTATGAAAAAAAGGTGAGTTATTTATGACCCATATGGTGATTCTTATACACCTAAGACCTTTATATTATAGAGGAGGTTTGAACATGTAAGAATGAATTTATAAGAGAGGTATGGTTTTTATGTTATAATTTCATTATTTATCTAGATTATTTATGAATAAGTTTTTGATGATAAAGTTTCATGATCTCCATCTCAAGAAACACGAGAATTATTTTCTCCTATAATTATCCTTCTATATTACATGTTTTACTTTCATATTCTACCCTTTATGAACTAATGATACTAAAAGGATGCTTTTTTGGAAAACTGCCTTTATTTTTCTCTCTGGTCAAAAATCTATTACTTCCATATCTATGGTTAATAAAAATATTTTCAATAATGTTTTTAAAATTCCTATAGAAATGTTTTTAAAAAATTACCCTTGATATAATTTTTGCAAACAAAATTATGATGTAATATTCTCTTCATTTAATAAATGATTTACTTTTAGAATTTTTACAACGGTTTTAATGGAATGTTGTAATGTTCCTAGATTTTAAAAGAGGAATAACATATTTGATAGCATATATGACATAATAAAAAAAGATTAGAATAAAATTACAGTCATTGATACTTTATAATATATTTATTTTTAAATAAATTCAATCTCTTCGAAATATTGTGATTCTCCCAACACTGGGTTTAAAAAAACATGATACTTTATTAATATACTATTATTTGAATAGAATAATTAAATCCTAGCCATTATGTTTTAAGATATGAATTAAAATAACTAAATAATTAAAATTATATGACTTAAATATGTATCTAATGAAATAAAATTATATTTATTTATTATAAATAAAATAATAATCATATGAATGAAAATAATTTTTTTCCAAAAAGATGTATTTTTCTAAAAGGCAGCTTCGTTTCACTTTGTTCACGTATAATAATTTTTTTTTATCATTTATAGAGAATTTATTTTTAAAATAAACAAATATCTTTTTAAATAAACATATAAAAATTTACTTAGGGTAAAATTTTTCTTGTTTTGAAAAAAAAAATTATTTTTTAATGAATAGTAAAAAGAATTGATTTTTTTTAAAACTCACATTTCATTTTAATGGAATAAGAAATTTAAAATGGATATTATTATCTGTGTTTTTTTAAATTTAATTTATTTTTTTATTTAAATTTAATCTGATTAATTACATTTGAATCACCATTATGCATGATTTTTGTATATGTTTAATTTTTGTTATAAAAATACATTTTTCATAAAAACTATTTTAAAGTGAATTATATTTCCTGATTTGAATTTATCCAATTGGCCACTAATGAAGAAAATTTTAAATTTAATTAATAAATCATACATAAAAATTTTTATGTTGAAATTCATATAATGATCATTTATATTAATACTATTAACATAAGATCATCATTTCCCTGAAAAATAAATTTCCTGAAAACCACTTTTTCTTCTGGTCTATGTGATCAATCTTAAATTTAATTTGGCCACTTCTATTAATTGAATATGGAAAACTAGAGTCTATGTATAGAAAATATAAATAAAATCAAATAATAATTTCACCTCAATATTTTACCATAATGAATAGTAAAAACTGAAAAAACATAATTATCACAGTTAAGGTAGAAATAGGTTTATCGTGGGTAAACTAATATGATAAGGGTTAAAATGAACTTTATAAACATAAAAAAGACCAATTTTTGTAATTATTTCATCCTTATCTCATCTTATGTTCATGAATGGCCCATTTTGAGTAAATTTCTAAGAGAAAATGTTTTTTTTATCTCTTTTTAATTTAAAAAATTACACGAATGTTCTCTCCCCTCTTATAAAAGACCACCACTAACCTCATCATTTCACACTTACAAGACCCTTTGTATTAGAAAATGCCTATCTAAATAAATTATTTAATTTCCTATCCACACTGTAGAGGAATTATTTTTATTATTAATCCCTCCTGGTAAATATTTAAGTATAAACCTAAGGAGGCTCTCATAAGAACATGTAAAATTCATAAATGTGTGTATTTGTTTAATGTAGTCTTCCAAATCATCAAAATAGTCTTCAAATATGATAATTTAATAACAAAATAGTCCATTGTATACTGATATTTTATTATTTTAATGTAACATCCCAGATCCATCTTCGCTTTCATCAAATGGGAAACAAAATCAATGATCATGTGTATGATTGAATTCCACCTGAAAAAATGATGTAATTCGTTTTTAATAAACACCTTTCAAATTACTGATATAATGAGGGATTTATTATATATATAAATATAATACTTAAGAAATTATTATAATTTTATTTATGATATTACATAAACTCTTTTATTTTCCCTTCTATGGGGGACATGATAATGTCACTCACGTGTACGGAAGACTACCGCCTCACGAAGCAATGTGATTGGTTATTTAATAACACCTTACTTGGAAGGTATTCAAGAAAATTTTAATAAATATATATGAATTTTATGGCGTAAAAATACTTAAGTTAATATAATATAACATCTAAATTCCTACCTTCCCATCATTTGGATAAAAATAATGACATGTGTGCATACATGTTGACTATAACCTCCACGTATCAATGAGAAGTGTTTCTTATTTTATTTTTACATGAATAGTTATAAATATTTATTTATTTAATATAAAATAAATTTATTAAATAATCATTATTATATAAAGGTAATATAATATTTACTTTCTTTCTATTACATCTGTCGATTAAAATGGAAATAATGTCGAGGTGTTTGTTTGGTCTACCGTCTCCCTAAACCATGTAATCCAATTTTTATCTCTAAAATTTATAGAATAATATAAATATATATATATATATAATGAATATATATTTTATTTATATCATGATTAAAATTTTGTATATTATTTATCCATTATCAATATAAAAGTTCTAAAATTACTTAACCGAGATTGACCTGAAAAACAAATCAATTATCACTAGAAATAGTGATTTTAAAAATTAATTGTTAACAAAATATCATAAAATACTATAAGTAAATAATATATGGTATGAGATATATAATTATGGTTTTGTAAAAGATGTATAGTAGACCTATATTCCATATACTAGAGGTTCAGATTCATAATAAATTAGTCAAACCCGAGGTAAGGTATTCTCATCCAACATTTACTTATATAAGACATATGACATATTCACCATTTATTCCATTATGTGGTGTATATAAAACCCATTTTGATATATTATATAATTAATTTACTCATATTAATTTTATTTAATGCTTCATTTTACCTTATTTATTTTCTGGGTTTTATTATTCAAATGTTAACAATGTGTTTATGGTGTATTTCACAATCTCATCGGTATTTGGGATAGTTAATGTTTAAGGATCCCTTGTGGGAATTATTTGATATTTATATCTCAAAAATAATATTTTTTTTATATTTATTCATTAAATTATTAATTAATAATATAATTTTATCCACTCTCTCGAACTTAATGTGATTGATCAAATTTTTTCCCGAATAATCGAATTATTTCTCTCTCTGGTCAGAAATCATTTTTTCCCAAATTAATATTTTCTAAAAATGTTTTCAAAATTTTTAGACATTATAAAAAATTATTTATTAATAAAATTATACATGTTGATATTTAAAAGAAATTTTTCGATAGGAATCGTCATTTCATTTTCAGAACAATGACGATTTGGATTTTAAAGAAAATGTGAAATGAATTTTTGTTTTAACATGTATGACATGAAGAGAATTTCACACTATCATAAAACCTCAATGTTTTAAATATTTATTTATTATTTAATAAAATTATTTTAAATTATATGTTTTTAATATGTATTTATGAAATTTTAGATTAAAAATATTATTTTCAAAATAGAATGTTTATTTTTATCAAGAGTGTTTTAATGATCCCATTATAGAATTTATATTCATCAAAGACCAAAACCCTTATTATTCTTATGATTAATTATGTATATGTTGTAATGATATCATCCTTAATGTATTTTAATATGTTTTAGAAATATTTTTATTTTTCATGTACTATTTTGATATCATTTTCCATATTTCTTTAGATGGTTTATTATTATGTTTATTGATTGGGTTAACTATTAACATTTTGTATCCTAGTTTTTCAATATTAATGTATATAATGACTATGTTTCTACCCTTTCAAGTAAGGAATTAATTTTACATTGTATGTAAAATGTGGGGCATAGATTATATTGATCCTCGATGTGTTGACAGGTCTCCTGAGACATATCATATGCCCAAATTAAATAGGTGTTTATCAATGGTTTTAAACTGTCTTATGAAAGGCTGAGAAAATATGTTTTATATGAATAAAGTTTTTCATTAACACGTTATGAGATCAGTTATTTAATTCCACTTCATTATTCTGTTAGATTTAATATCCATGGATATTTTTTAACCTCATGTGTTAATTTATATAGATCTATTTTATATCCTTTATTCCTACCATATTATTTTTCATTTATTATTTAAACAAAATTTGTTTCAATTATTTACCATTCAATATTAACGATTATTATTTAGTCATGGTAGGTTATGTTGTATTCAAACCATTATTAGGAATCTGATATCACCCCTTTATTATGATTCATTTTCCGTAGTATACCAATAAGTGTTTTAGGATAGATAAGTTGGGATATGCTAAGGGAAAGAAAATTATTTTCTAAGAAAATAAATTGTTGTATTATATGTTATAAAATGTTTTTAAAATTAAATTAGGTATATAGTTTACCAAGAGTACAAAAATATTCAGACCGTAAAGATTTGATACCTTGTATTGAGTTCTAATGTAATAAAGTAACCACAGACTGTTGGCTATTGTAGTTATGGTCTTTATAGTTGGTATTAGAGGATGTTTTGAATCATTCATGTGAACTAGTATTTGAAAATCATAGATTATATAATATAACCAAATGGATTACATTAAGGATAAATCTATGAATATGATAAATTCATAATGTTTTCGTATGGTAGAGATTATGTAGATTTCATGCAATAAATCCTTATCTAGATAATAAAAGTGGTTTTGGTTTTAGAAAAAATTTACATAGGGGTAATAACATGAAAAAGGGGTGTTGGTCGTCACACAAGTGTAACTAAGTATATGACATTGGGCCATGTGGTCCTCCTAGTTTGATCTTTCAAGGGGACATGCTTTGGTTAATTAAAATTTTTTGTAAAAATTATTATGATGGATTTGAAAAATAATTTTATGATTTGAAATCAATCCCAAAGTAACCATGTCTATGATTATGATATTATACATGCATAAAATTTTCAATTCATGTTAAGTGTTTCACTAGTTTTGGGATCTTAATTATGTTTCCTAGTGTTATTATATAATCATGTGCATTACATTGTTTAGAAATTGTGCCTATAAAAAGGAATAAAGACAATATAAATTCACATAATCTATATAAAGATTCCATCTTGGGGAAAATAATGAAGCTGTAGTTAGATATACTACTAGAAATGATCAAATTATAACTATATTGTGGAAGTAATTTTAATTTATGAGTAATAACCATTATAGTATTCTAAAACCTTATAATATACCATGTTTTGTAATAATGATAGTCCACATTATACATCATAATCCTCCATCATTTAATGGGAATACAAATTCCTTTATATAAAAAAATAAATATGTTCCTTAGAGATGTGATTTCTAGATTTGGGAAGTAATAAATGACAGAAATGTTTCATGGATTTTTATCAAATCTCATGTCATACCGATCATTGGGGGTCATTAATTCAAAAAACAATGGATGGAGAAGAAATAAAAAAACATAGATTAGAAGGATTTTAAGGTAATATTCTTGGAAAAGTATTTTCCACTCAAACAAATATTGGATACAAAGAGACAATTATTAGGTCTATGATAAATGGAAGATGGAAATATTTTTATGTAAGATTCCAAATTGAAAAAGTAAGAAAAGAATGTTATAAAATATTTGTTCAATCCAATGTGTAATATTTACTATTTCATTGATGGTGTATATAAAATCGTTTGAAGGGAACTAGTCTCTAAAACATTATAATCAAACGAGGACATATTATAATGATTAATAAAGATATAGAAGTAATTCTCCATTTATTATTTCATTGATGGTAAGTAATAAAAGAAGATAATTTTAGAGAAAACGATGTATAATGGGAAGAAGGGAAATAAAAATTTTCCCCCATTTGAGAATTATGGAATGAAAAACCTATGTAAATACATAAAAAGAATTGGATTATTCTATAAATTTAGGGTGAAAGGCCAACATTAATGTTAATTAATGGGAAAGAAATAAGTTTCCAATGTTTAAATATTCAAATATATGTATTTGTGGAACTATGAAAAAAATTCCCCAATATTCAAGTGAATAAACCATAGAATTTTGTAGGATATTATGTAAATGAGTATAATATTTAGAAATTTGTGGTGGAATGATTATGATTATTAAGTATTTAGATTATTTAATTATTTAGTTGAACTATTTTATCAATGATACTATCATTATGAAAACCTTGAAACAAATAAGTATTATACAATATTAGTATTCATTTATGGTTTTGTAGCATTTATTGAATTTTGTAAAGAAAAGTTATTCAGTTGAAAGTTGACCTTTTGGAAAAAACATGATTGAGTAGATATAACCCTTAATATGTGCTCTATATAGTGTTAATAATGATAAATAGATTTTTCAAGGATAGTATTTATGACCTTTAAATTTTTTATGTGATTTGGAGGTTTATTATATATTTTTTGGAGTTTACTATATTTTTGGATTAATGGAATATATTTGAAACTTTAAGATATTTGGAACAATTTATGTTTTAATTATGTTTTTATTGTGATAATGTTATCAATATATTTGGAAGGCGACATTAATATCAACTTTATTTTATTTAGGGAATATAAATTTTTGTTGATTGTGGGAATTTATTAATATAACTCATAGAATTTGGACTTTGAATATTGTCACACATATTATGGAATCATCTTATGTTTAACTTTTTAGAAAATAGATATTTTTATAAAATTTTCCTTTTTAAAATAACTCTATATAACTATTTTGGTTTTTGAAAATATTAGTGGATGGATTTTTAACTATTTTATAGATCTTATAATACGTTAAAAGTATATTTTAGTTCTACCAATATAAAAATCCTTTTTGGATATTCATTTCTTGGAGTAAGAGATGAATTATAAATTTTTCAATGTATATCCAAAGGATGAAATCATTCTTTTATGTAAGTATATTTCTATATATTCATAGTATACATGGTAAATGAATTATCCAAATCATTGAAAAGGTACATGAAATAGAAATTTTATTCCAATACCTTCATTTCTAATTTAATTATGGTTCATTTACCCATTAGAAAATTATAGATTTTTTGATATTTAATTTTATATACAGTAAAAGTTTTTGTCATCAATGATCTCTATCAGTCTCTATAAATATTTTTTCTTTTCTTCTATGTCTATATCTTCACTTCCCACTGATGTTCTCTATTTCCGAAACATTGTTATGTGTTATTCTAGATGCCTAAAATATTTTCATTTTTGTGTTATTTAGTGTGTTTTATTAACCATTTTTATAATTTTGGTTTCTAATAATTATATTTTAAAATTTAAAACCCCATATTACCATGATCATGATTAAATTTCTTAGATAATATATATATTTGTGGTGGCATATAACACCCTGAGAACATAAAAAAATAACATCCTAATTGATAGAATATGTGAACTAAAAAACTAAGTATGAAATAAAATAAAACACCTAAATGCTTTATGATAAATTTATTTTTAAATTATTTAAATATCATTGTTAGATTGCGATTCATTCAATTCTAGGTTTATACAAAACAAAATACTCTATTAAAATGTTATTATTTAAACATGACCATTGTAAACTAACTGTTATGTTAAATTGTATGAAATAGACTAAATAAATTATAAAACTTATATTGATTAATGATGTATAAAATAAAATAACTTTAATTATATTTAATTGATATAAGAAAAGTATAATTTTTTTTTAAAATAAATAAATTTGAAAGATTATATTTTTCAAAAAAGGAGGCTTCATTGCACTTTTCTCAAAATTAATAAAATTAAATTTTTCTAATTTTAGAAAATATATTTTTAAAAACTAAATTCATTTTTTAAATCATCATATAAATATTTACATAGTGTTAAATGTTGGGATTTTTACTAAAATATTGATTGTTCAGTGAATAGTAAAAAATATATATTTTTGTAAAATTATCATTTAATTATAATAAATTAATTAACATAAATAGTTTATTTTAGTGTAAATTTAATTTCTAGTAACATAAATATTATATTTATATATTTAATAAAATTAACTACATTTTAATAAACTTTATACTACATTTTTTTATAAGATTATTTTTCATTTTAAAAACACATTTTTCTGAAAAATATTTTCATGTGAATGATGTTCTCACATTTTAAATAATAAAAACCAAATTATGAGGAATAATTTAAATGAAATATATATATATTATAATATAAATTTTTATTTTTAATGTAAAATAATAATGAACCTAGTTTATACAATTTTTATAATATCATCTTTTCCCTAAAAATTAAAGTTCCTTAAAAATGATTTTTCGTCTCTTCTATGGGACGACTTTTTGATTAAATTCATCCACTTATATGAATTTAATTTAGAAAAATGTAATTCCATATTTCTAATTATAATATTTAATGTTATTTAATAATTTAAAATATATTTTTATCATATTTAATAGTGAAAATAGTAAAAATTAATTACTGTGGTTAAGGTAAAAACGAGTTTACTAGGTGTTAAACTAAGAAGATGAGTGTCAAAATGAAAATGAAACATGTAGTAAATCTATTTTATTTTTACAGTAAACCTTATATTGTATAAATATTTATAATTTCACATTTTTTAGGTTATTTTAATGTAAATAACAAGGGTATCAATTTATCATTTCGAAAATTCCATGTGTGTCCTCTCCCCCATTTCTAAAAGGGCACCCCATATCCTATCTTATTCACACATTAAAAACACTTTTTTCCTTAAAAATACCATAAAATAAATCTTACTAATATACCTACCAAAATAATAGAGGATTTATTTGTACTAGGAAGTGATTCAATGAAAGCATTAGATATAAACATAAAGATGCTCTTTGAAGAAGACATAAAATTATAAAATGTTTTTTATTTGTTTTATTTATTCATAAAAGTCCTTAAAATCATATTAATATATGATAATATTACAAAAAAATAAGCCCCTATATAATTATATTTTATTATGTTAATTTAGTAACATATAACCTTTTCCACTTCTATCAATTGGGAAATGAAATTGTCGATCATGTGTGATGTGGACAACCACCATAAAACTGATGTAATTAATTTTCCATCACCACATTTCAAGGATGGATGTAATGATTTTTTATCATATTTATTAAGTTTTTATTTAATTTTTATAATTTTTTAATTATTACAACAAATATACCTTCTTGCATTCTATTCATTGAATTATACAATAACATCACCCATATGTATGGTAAACTACCACATCACAAATATATATCATTCATTTTTGTCATACTCTTTACCAAGAAGGTAGTAAGGATAAATTTAATGTATATTTGTGGTATATATGAACTATCAATACTTATTTTAATATTTTATCACATCTAACTTCCTACATTATAATCCATTAGAAAACAATAACATCACTCCTCTATAAATATGCACAACCACATCCACATAGCGATGTGAAATATTACTAATTTTATTTTTACATAGATTATAATAATGATTTAATTTATTAATATAAATTATATATATGTAGCAATAATGATTCAGTAATGGTGATTTAATATTTATTTTTCTATCATTATATCCATCGATAAAAATGGAAACAACATTCATGTGAACATATAACATACCATCCCCATGAATTATGTAATCCACTTTCTATATCTAAATTTAATAAATTTATCTAAATATATTTTTAATGAATATATATGATATTTATAACATGGTGGAAATTCTTGATATTATGAACCATTATGAATATAAAATGAACAAAATTATTGAACCAAGTCATACCTGAAAAATGAAACAGTTTTCAACTAAGACAATGATTTTAACAATGAAATTTTGATAAACAAGTATTAAAATACTATAAGTAAATCAGTTATGTTATAATATATATAATAAAATTTCTATGTGGATTTAGAATAAATATATATTTATTATACATGAGATTAAAAAACATATGAAGGAATAGAAACCTAAGGTAAGGGTGTCTCGTCTCACTTTTACATCTATGGGACACATGTCGTATTCACTACATATTCCTTTGTGTGTTGTATACAATGAACCTTTTGATATTTTATATCATGAATTCATTCATATTCATGGTATTTAATATTTAATTTTAATTTATTTATTTCATGTGGATTATGATTCAAACATTACCAAAGTGGTAAGGGAGTATTTCACATTCTCATCATTATTTAGGATCATTTATATTTAGGTCATCCTTAAGTGAATTATTTGGTATTTATATATTAATACCATTTTTAATTATCCAATTATTCACTAATATTTCACGTAATATTACTATTTTTCCCTCTCTTTATTACTTAATTTTATAGAGAAAATATTTATAAGATAATAAGACATTATTTATCTATTCGGTCAGAAATTCAGTTTCATCTAAATCCACATTTTCTAAAAATATTTTCAATTTGTTTTTTAAAATTATTCAAATGAAATATTAATGAGTTTTTTATTATATTTTATTTTTTTATTATGTTTTTAATGAAATATTCTTGTCATTTTCGAAAAAAGTCATGTTTGGGTTTTTCGAAAAATGTGAACGGAATCTGTGATTCATTTTGTATAACATGTAAATAAATTCCCCTCATTATGGAAAATCAATTTTTCTAAATATTTATTTATATTTTTAATATTTTATTCTAAAGAATGGTATTTTCATATTGTTTTATAAACATTTAGTATTACATATATTATTTTTATAAGGTAATGTTTATTTTCCCCAGGAATGTTTATTGAACTCTTTATGAAATTTCTATTAAACAATGACAAAGACCACTGTTAAAATTATTCTCCAATGAGGATACATTTGAATGATACCATATTTATTATTTATCTATATCATTTGTGATTATTTTGAATGGTGATGTTCAATTCTGGTACCATTAACTATATTACTATAGACAGATTAATATTTGGTTTATTCATTGAGGGAATTATTAACATTCCATATAATATTTTTTAAATATGAATGTCTATGTTGATTTTATTTACCCCATTTTAGATATATAATTCATTATACATAGTATTATATGGGTGGTCCCCAAATTTATATAGACCCTCGATGCATGGACATGACTCAAGGGCCAAATTATTTAGCAAAATTAAATGCTTTTTTACCCATAGAACTAAATTATCTTGTGAATGGTCTTGATGAAATTATTTTTAGGTATATAATTATACCCTCTAGAATTATAAAATTATTAATTGATTTCTATGTGACTAATTAATTTTTCATAATATTCATATGTTTGAAGGTCGCATTATTTTCTAAATATATGTAATTAATAATCCTTTATTCCATCAAAATTACGAATATGTTATTGATTAAATGGAATGTGTTTTAGTTATTTATATTCTATATTTATTATTCTTATTTATTCATGATATCGTCTGATGTATTCATACCCATATTGAGATTCTCAGCTCAAATATTTCTTATTTTTTCACAAGGATACTTGGAATTGTTTTTTGATTGATATAGTATTATATTATAAGAAAAATACTGGTGTTCTAAAATAAAATACTTTGTTATATCGTAGTTTTTAATTTTTTTTAAATTTATTTATTTATCTAGTTTACCAAAACTACTAAACTATTAGGTCTTTCGGGATGTGATACATTGTATCTAGTGCCACTGTAATAATGTTACCAACAAATCTATCCTAATAGTTTTGGGTTCTTTACAAATTTTTTCATTCCACTTATATAGTATGAAATAATATTATTTATTCATAAAAACTCTATACTCTAAGATTATATTACAATTTTCAATGGTTATTTTTAATGAAATTTTTTCTTTAATATTTGGGAAATTTATAGATTTTAGGTAGGTGATTTCAAAGTAAAAAATGTATTTACATCAAGACTTGTTTGAAATGATCTTTTAAATTCATTTTCTCTTATACGATGACAATATTTATTATTATATAAATTTATATTGAGGATATGATATCATGATACCATCCTAACTCTTTCTCTAGATAATTTATGATTATAAGTAAAATATTTTTATTAAACTAAATTATTTTACCAGGGTTATGTTATGATAATTTAATGAAATGGTCATAAAACACATACCTTTTTCATGGTTTAAGATATGATGAAATGATGAAATGTTTATGAAACCAATTTTTTTCTATTGATTATGCTATGATAAAATATTTATGAAACACTTTTGACTCTCTTGGCTTATGAAACAATGAATGTTTTACTATCATGTGTCCCATATATGTATATTTTTCAATATATTATGGGTGCTCATGGAATTATATATCCCCCAATGCATTGGGTAAATATGGATATCTAATTAGATAAATAGGTCTAAAATGGGGAGTGAAACAAATGTTGTAAGGGAATATGTCCACTATGATATTTTTGGGAGTAAAATATTACTACTATAATGGTTTGGGAAGTAAACCCAATACACTATGATAGTCATGGTAGTGAGCCTTGACATTTAAAGAAATGTTTTTCTATGATTATGTGTATGAAAAACATATATTTTATGAAATATTTATGTTCTAATGTATCATGTTCTTTGATAGATTTTTTATTCATGTCTTTTAAACTAAAAAGCATTGTGACATGGTTTAATATTAGGGTATTTTATCTATAGGTTATGGTTTTTAAATGTTATATTCATGTTATCATACACTTATGATCATGTCATGGTGATATCTCTCTTGTTTACAATTACTGAGGATCTAATATCACCCATTCTTATGTTTCTCTTCCATGGGTTTTGAAGAAGTTTATAAATTATCATTTGTATAATAAGGGTTCTAGTTATGAATAAATTAGAGGGATATTATATATTACACTTAGGGACCAATTCTTTATGTGTCATATTTTCCAAATATTTTATACATATATGATTCCAGTGTAAATAATTAGGTTGTTTAATTAATATTTATATAATAATATATAATATATATGTATGGAATATATGGGTTCCAATAATTGATATAAAATATAAATAATTAGGTGGTAAATGTAGATTTTACTCTTTAGTATCCGTAAGATAACAATGAGGGTCATGTATGAAAATTAGAGACTTCTCCTCCTATATATAGATTTTGAGTTTGGACAACTTATTCTGGGTTGGGATCCTCTATTACTATGTAATTTTATAGGTTGTGTTGGTATTTCCACTATATAAACAAGGATGGGGTCATCTATCACTAGATTTGGTATCCCCCCCATTTTAAGATATCCCTAGAGGATGAGATCCTCCACAGGTATATTCCCCTCTCCTGAGGTGCTTTCTTGTAATGCTGAGTTCCTCCACTTCAGATCCTATGAGGTTAAATAGGTTATAGGAATTAATATTTTTGAAACATTTTTTGTGAAAATATTTTGATTGACTGGAGGGTGTAATACTCTCCCATCTAACAAGTGTGGTTCAATGATGAGTAACCTAACCACCAATGAATTTGGAAGTAATGTGAAAATTAAAATTCTTTATAACAATGATTTATTTGATACTTTCTATTCCTCATCACCCAAGAAGTTTCCTCTAGTATAATATGTTACAAATGGAAACCATAGTCATGGTTTTTAGAATCTTCTGTGTTTTGAGTCCCCATGTCCACTCATGTACTATAGACTTTGTATATTGATTGTTAGATAAATAAGACATCTATATAACCCCAATACTTCTAGTGATTATGTATATCTGGAATATTCTTTCCTATCTTTCCACAAGATAATATTTAGTTTTTAGATCTATGGCATTATGTATTTTTTTCTATATATATTTTTGGAATCCAACGCACCCATAAATTTTCGTTGTTCCCAAACTTCAGGTGCCTATGTAGTCAACACACATGTTCCAATATGATCTCGGTAAAAATGGAATGAGAAAGGAATGTTCAGTGTTGGTTCCTAGTGATGCATAGTGATACATTATATATCATATAGATTCATGATGGTGGAAGTGTCCATTATAGATGGAGTGTAGTCTGGGAAGATATACAATGTGGAGGATCTTCTATGTGCCTTGTGTTTTAGGGATTTTTCTAATGTTTCACTTTTCCCCTAATTCATTTTCCATTGTGAGATATATTTGTACCTGGTGTCTAATGTATGTGTTATATAAAGTTTCTTTCAATACATATATTAATCATATTAGTGTTCCTCTATATTTTATGCATTAGATATTGGTATATGTTTCATACTTTATTATCACGAGACCCCTAATATTGTGAGGTATGTCTACTAGGTACCGATCACTATCCCCTAACCTACTATAAGTGTAATATATCAGGTAAATAAATAATAATACATATTTCATATTTAGTAATATTTGTGAATTAAATATTATTTTTACTTTAAAGGGGTTTTTATGTTCGATAGCGTACCTGATACATAATAATGGGTTTCTTTGAAATCTTACGTTGCAAACAAATAATATTATATTATTATTTTAAATGGTAGTTAACTCCTAGCTTTTGTATTGGTGGGAATGAACAAAACAAACTATAATATGATTATACATGTTTGTTAAATGTATTTATATTTATTCAATAATATTTAGAGGCTTAAATTGTGAATGAATCTAATTTTAAACATAATTTACATTAAAAGGTTGATTTACCACCTTATAATGGAGAACCGTCTTTAAATATAGTTTTGGTCACATTAATAATTTCTATTTTACAAAATTAAATCCTTCTCTAGAATGGGGACATCAAAATTTACTTTGTGTAAATTTTTGGTTTTTTTCCGATAATGATCATTTTTTAATGAATAGTGAAAAATATTGTATTTTAATTCAAACCCGCATTTTAATATAAATTATTTATATGGTTATATTTTTTATGGGTTTTAATATTTCATTAGAATATATTTTTACTATTTAATCCAATTTTGGCCATTGGAATTAATTTAATTTTGAAATTGGATATAAATAAGTGTCAATATTTTGATAGTAATTGTTTCTTAAAAACATGCTAATTGTATTAAAAAAGGAATTAATTTTATATTAATTAATTCCACTTATATGTTTTTAATTTTTAAAAATAGACATTATTTTTTAATTTGGAATATCAAATAAAGCATAGGCTGAATTATTGGTATTTTTTTGAAAAATCTCAATTATTGATTACTAGTCAAACCACTTAGTAGTAGTTAAAAAAACAGACTTTTTCATTTCAATGAAATTTTACCACTTCTCTAAATTGAATTTCAAAAATCCAAAATACATGGTTTTTATTCATATGAAAAATGTGGTTCAATAAGATGAAAATAATTTTTAGTGAATAGTAACCTTTGACTTTTATTTACTGTGGTTAAAGTTAAATGGGGTAATTCAAGGTAAAAATAATGTTATAATAAGTCAAAACTACCTTAAAACTTGTACAAACCTTATTGGTTGAGTCATTTACAACCATGGAAATCTTTGGGTCAATTTTGGGACCCCATTGAGCCACTTGGAAGTGATAATGACACTTTAGATTAATTAACTTAAAGTAATGACAAAAATGAAAAAAATTATCTTTTAGTAAATTAATGTTTACAAGGGGTTATATAAATTATCTTTTAGACTATAAATATTAAATGGAAATATAAAACGATTTCCTACATCATGGTATTTTTTTATAACTTTTATACATCATCAAAATTAAATTAATTATGACACAATAATGATGCAATATTTACCTCTTTAATAATGGATTTAAATAAATAAGATTATAAATACTAAAAAAATATCCAAATCCTATACAATTTATATTGGATGATTTTATTTCTACCATGATTCATCTTATCTTATTAATTAATAAGTTTTGGACATTTATAAACTGAATATCAATATATAATAAAATAATATTATCACGCTTTTCTAAAGTGCCCCTCCCCCATTATAAAAATCCTTCACTTATAACTAATTCTTCACACCTATCAATCTTTTTTTACTTGTTCAAACTCTACCCAATTAAGATCTATACATCTCTCTCCTCCTCCTAGAATCCTTATCTTAGGTAGAAGGCACTTTAAGAAGTCCTTTTGGTTCAAACCAAAAAAGTCACCCAAATTAAAGGTAACAGTTTATCATAACTTCTTTTCTTTTATTTTACTTATCCTACCCTTAAACTATTTTTATTCATTTATTTTATAACAAAAATATTATCCGAAATATACTATGATGTTATTATGAGAAGGATGCGAACTGTACTTACACACACCTCCATCTAATGGGTGAAAAACATACTGTTTCTATGGATGGCAAACTAACGCCTCAAGAAATGAGGATTGTTAGATTATCTCCTACCGCCTATCATGGTATACATTAATATGATACTATATTTATATATTTTATTTTTTATTTTTATGTTTTCTTTTGATTTTTTATTTTTCTTTTATATCATACCTTTATTGTTTCCATTATGGGTAAACGTGATAATTTTATTTGAGGAAGTGCAGACTACCACCCCCTTAATGTGATTTGAGTCGTCAATTATATATGTGGGAAACATAAATGATGGAGTTAATGATATTTTATATGATATTATACTGTATTATAATATACCTATTTATCATCTTGTTTTAATTCCATTAAAATAATAAATAGAAATGAAAGTAGCATTCATGCGTACGTACGACTTACCGTCTTCCTAAATGGTGCTTTTAATTTCTTACTTCCAAATGATATGTACTGTTATATATATATATATATATTAGATATATATGATATATATTATATCTAAATAATGATGTTAATTCTGGATATAATAGACTATTGACCACATGGACAACTTGTAAATATAAGGTTTTTCATTTTTTACTCAAGTACCAAATTTCAACAAAATGAACATTATTAACTTAAATTATTACATAATGTTTATAACATGGTAATAAGTGATATAAAAGGACTAATAAACTTGAATAAGGTTCTCAAGAATGTAAAAATTAACTTTAGTTTGTTATTCAGAAGATTAAAGAATGATCGAGTCAAGTCGGACATGAGGTAAGGGACTTTGTCTCGATCTCCTTTCACTGAGGCATATTTTATTTTAATAATCTATATTTTTTATTACATTGTATAAACACCTTTGAATTTTGATTTTATTCAAAAGTAATTTCTTCTCAAGGAATCCTTTTACTAAATGAAAAAAATAATGTTTCTTTTTAGTGTACACGATGACAATGACCTTTCCGCCACCACGAGTATTATTTGATCTTTTGGCTTCCTTACCATGCTATAATGTTTTTAAAAAGGAAAATAAACTCCATATACTCTTTTTTACATATTTTGGTATTGAAAATTATTTTTAATGGATTTTATATATCAATATATTTAAATGATATATTTTTATTATAATGTGGGAATTTTATCTTTCCTTTATGCTTATTTTATGTGTTAGGAATATGTTATGGTTATTGGGAATTATTTACTGATACAGATGGTTCCATGATAAACTGAGGTCAGGTGAGCCCGATATAGCTCTCTAATGTATTGGGTAACATGACGGAGGTAAACATGAATGTTTCTCCTAAGAGATTTAGGGAATATACTATGATGGGTATTACAAAGTAACTCCCTATGTATCTATGATAGCTACAATGTAAGTAAGTTATAGATGCCACAAGTTACCTTTATAATTTATGATTTCTATGTCTTATTCATAAAATAGTATTATTTAATGAGGTAAGTAAAAGAGTTTATGTTTTTATGTGTTTATGAACGAATTTTTATTTCTTTATTTTATAACCCTTACTGAGCTTTTTATGCTCATCCCATGTTTTGAAATGTTTTCACAGGACATAAAGATAATTGGGGTCAAGGATGGGATCAAAGAAAAGTCATGTTGTCTAACACATAGAACTAAACATTGCCCTTTTTTAAAAAAGTTTTTATTTTATGAAATAAATGGAAACTCTGTATGAAGTGTCTACTTTGTAATTTTTTGAGATGTAATACTTATTCCCTAATTCTCTAAAACTCTAAACCTGAAAAGATCCTCAATGTGAATTATTCATTTAATTCAATATTATGTAATGTTTATGGTTGGGTCCTTATAATAAGTGAGCTCAATGTGAATGTCCTGGCTTATATCCATCCTAGGAGTGGCTCTGATGGGTCTTTTCTTGTCATATAAAAAATAATTACATCAATATAACATTATTTATTTCTCATTAAAACAGAATAATCATTTCATTTAACATCACGAATGTAAATAATAGGATCATAATTTTATATTTAAATCAAAAGGATTCTCATTTTAAAGAATCAATGATTAATAATATTTTAGGTAAATCATTTAAAATCAAAAATAGATAATTATTATTGTATTTTAATAGTTAAGATGTTATCATAAAAAACATAATCTCCCATAATTTAATCAAAGGAAAGGAGTAAAAATGATTCACCTATATGGAATCTATATATCCTTCAAGCATTCATCAAATAATTAGATATTAACATAAAGAAAAGAATTCATTCCATTTTGAAATGAAAAGTCCCATGATATTTTAGGGATATTAATTAACATTGAAAAAATCATATTTTCCTTAATCCTAGGATTTATAAATATGTTTAGAGGTTAAAAAGAAAAAATATTAAGGATATAGAAAAAGCAAAGGAAAAGAAACATAAAATCCATGGTAGAGAAACCATGGGAAGAATAAGAAGCATGGTGATCAATCAATGGATATCATCATCCTCTCTTGTGTTTGGCTTGACCAGTATGAGAGAATGGGAGGAGTAACCCAGTTATATTTATCCATCATTATCATAGAATCTATATGGATTTAAGTGGATAATGAACCCCCTATTAGGGTTAGTTTGTGCCTCTCCCATCATGATGTGTTTTCTATGGGAATATGACCCCTATCTTATGAAAAACACAAAAAGGGTGAGGCACAAGAATAGTAAAATATAATAAAAAATGTGGGTTCGCATATTATAAATGTTATCAAAGAAACAAAATGAAATTAGGCTCATTGTAGGAGGACGTGTGATAATTGGACCTTGGGACGTAATACATGAATATACTTGATCAACCCATTTATGTTGGAAACTCATGTTTTTTTTGTGATTTATAAGATTGGGTTATATTTATCAACCCTAAAACGAGTTTCATTTTATTTTCATTAAACATTATGTAGTGTCTTCAATAATATTGTTCAAGGTAAATGATGTTCTCTTATATTTTATTATCCGATATTTGTTTCAAACCAATTGGATGAATATTATAATAATTTAATCTTAAAATGAATATTTATTAGTGGTGATCCAATATATAAAAGAAATATTCAATGATCCCTTAGCATTTCTTATGATGTTTGTCTTTGATTTACTTATTTGTTTAATAATTAGTGTATATAATTTAATGTTTAGTGATGCATGTTCAATTTTTAATGGTTGTAATTTTAAATTTCAAAAGAATATTGATTCTATAAGAATTTATTGAAATGGATTTTTTATACAATTACTGAAACTCATCAAGATTCCAAAATGATATATATATATATATATATTAAATTTTATAGAATAAATATTGTGATTTATACATAATTATAAATAATTTATAATGCATCTAATGTTTTAAAATTTCATAAAATTACGATTTTAGTTTTGGTAATTTAAAAATTGATAATATAAATAATTTATATTAAAAATATGTAAAAAATTAACAAATTAGAAGTGTATTGATTTTTATTGATTCATAATAATAATTGCGTACACCTATCGTGTGTTTTGTTTTATTTAATTTTCATTATTCATGATTCTTATTTCTAAAAAGGTATTGAATTCTCGGTATTTCAATGGGTGTATATTTTTCGTTATAAATTATGATTATTTTAGAGCATTTTTTTATTATTTTATTATGATTTTATAAAATAGATCACAGATTTTAAAAAAATAAGCGTTTTTAAATAAGTTTCTTATCTATGAATAAATAAATTATAACTGTGGTGAAAAAATTAGAAAGTGGTTTTCAATTCATTTTATTAATTTGTGGGTATTTTTTATATTTGGTACATTTAGTTTGGTATTTTTTTATATAGAAAATGAAAAACAAATTCAGGGATTATATTATTTTGTATTCATATATTTTCTGTAACACCCTGATCTTTTATAAACCCTTTTTCTAATTAATTAATTTTTATTGATGTTTTTCAATGCACTTTGTTAAACATTCTATTCACATGACAATGATTTGGTGTTTATTACACGCAACACTTAGTTTAACCAAAAATAATATTATTAAAATATTATATATTAAGAATTAACCTAGATATTAAGTTATTTATTATTGATATTACTATCAAAGTTATAAAATCCTTTGGATCACACAAATATAAAATTAATTCATTATTTACAACAAAAAAATTGAAAATAAATAAAATAATTCTATAAAAAACTATTATTAAAAAAAATTAATTTTTATCCTATTATTTTAAATTAATCACAAATATTATGTAATTATGAAGATAAATTAATATAAAATGATATATTATTTATATTGATCCAATACAATATATGTGAATAATATTAGAAGAACCCAATATTTACACATAAAAACTTATATTTTTATTAAGGCAATTTTATCTCCTTTTAATGAAAAAACTATTTTAAATCTAAATTTACATACATTTATAGATATTATATTTAAAAATGAAATTAATATTTTAAATATAATCATAATAATAGGTTTAGGGTTATTAGTTATTATTATTTTTTCATGTTTTATTTTTAATGAATAGTTAAAAATATTGAATTTTAATTCAAAACTGATTTCTCATCTAATATATATATAGATAAATTATATTTTAAGTTGTTTGGAAGTATAATTAGATTAATTATTTATCAATAAAAATAATTTAGGTATTTTTAATAAATTTCACAATTAAATTAGATATAAATCATTTTGAACTTTTGAACCTTTCAAATAAATAACCCAATTTTCTGTTTTGTCTATGGAATTAATTTTAAATATAATTATAAAAATTATCTTAATTTAATTTCGTAAAATGTATTCCGTATTTGGAATCATATGTTCCAAAATAGTATTAAGTTCAATTTAATTTTTTAATCTAAAAAATTACCTTGGTAAGAAAATCATTTAAAGCTTTGTAAATGAAAAATTGGAACATGTAAAAGTTAAAAGGGTAAAGGATTAAAATACATAAAAACTACAACATATAAACATTTTTTGTGGATTTTATTGAATATAATCATCATATAAAACATTAAATAAATTTATAATTCGTTTAAATTAATTCCACCTCAATGTGGTTATCATTTAATCTAAAATAATCAATAAATTAATCCTTTGAACCCACCTCTCCTCATTTATACATACCACCACTCACCTCACCACTTCAACAAAAAATCCTTTTATCTCATAAAATATTTATACAAAAATCTCCTTCTCAGTCTCACCATGTATATGTTCTTCTAGTCTCACAAAAAGATGAAATCCAATTTTGATAAGTGTCTTTTTAGGAGGTGGTATTCAAGAGGCAATTTTTCCAAAGTACCTCTCTTAATTTTTTATGTTCTCCACACCTCTTTCATACTTAAATCCATTATAAATCTCGAATCATGTATATAATGGAGTGTTGAATTTCTGATTAAATATCTCATATCTCTTTCATTCCTCACCTCCTCATTTTCAATGAAATGAAATTATTGTCAATGTTATGTCAATTAATTAACTCCATGAATAATGTTTTTTCTTTCTCCATTACTATCATCATGGAAGGCATTAAAAAAATTCTCATAAAATAATTTGTTAATATTAATATTATAACTTATTTAATATTATTTAAATTTTTAATTAAACATACATTCATGATTTCAATATTGTGGTTATACAATAACTTTGTTTTTGGATGTCTGGACTGCTGTCTCCTCAATGAAATGTGATTCTTTCACACATCACATGGAATTTATGAAAGTGTTTTTAGAAATAAAATATTCTAAAAAACATATTAATTGTACTCTAATAATATTATGTATATATATATATATATATCTATTTACATACACGTCATTTACTTTCGTTCCTTCGATATAAAAAGAAAGTTATAATAACTTTCATTTGTATGTACGACCTACCACCGCCACAAATGATGATTATCATTTATCTCCAAAGATTATAATGAATACATTTATATTTAATATATTAGATATTTTAATCAGGTTTTATAATTTTTAAATAACTAAACTTTGAGAATCAAAAATAATAAGTCAAAACATTTACGATTAACAAAAAAAATATCACCAGAAATATAACATAAACATGGAGTTAAAATTCAGTGGGTATTATATTTTCCTAAGTAAATTTTATATTGTATTATATATATGAATATGGTTCCTAAAAATATTAATAATAAATTAATAATTATTTTACAGGAGGTTTGATTGCGTTTAATGAAATTTGAATATAATGTAAGGGAATTTCTACTCACTTTTTATATCTATCTGATACATGACATGTTAACCACTATTTTGATTTATGTGGTGTATATAATACTCATTAATGTATTCTATGATTATTTTTACTAAATTTATTGGTATTTATATATCCCTTTTATTATCATTCGTTAATTGGTTTATGTTTCATAATGTCTTTTAATGTATTTTATAAGATCTCAAGGAAAATGGTTTTGAAATAGTTTTTAAGCTTCTTTATAAGTTTCAATGGAAATTATTTTAAAATATTTTGAAGATTATATTATAATTTTTTATGTGTATTTCTAAATAATATATATTTCAAAAGGATTTATGTTTTAGAATGAAATTTTTAGAGAAGAATGAAATTTACCATATGAAATATTTTTAAAATAACTTTCAAAATTATTTCCCATCTAAGCTAACATTTATTATTGTTACTCATTCTTTTAAATTGAAATGATCAAATTTTAAAATATATATTCTTTATCTTAATTGATTTTGTTTTGATGGAACAATTTTTAGGAATACCATTTCTCTCCCATGGGGTATATTCTTTTGAAACATTCCTCCATTCACAGGTTATGATTTTGATGAAACTGTTATGAAACATTTATATTTTTCCATAGGTTATGATATAATTACATGTTTATGATACTCATTTTATTTCATGGGTTATTATATTTTTTTAATGATCTTGTGGAACATGTATATATTATTTGATTATGATATGGGTGGGACTTATATCTCCCTCTAATGCATTGGGTAATGATTTTTATCTCATGAGATATAAATGGTTGGAATGATGAGTGAACTAGGTTCAGTATTAGAGGGATGGAATGAGGATGAAACTATATTCAGTCATACAGGGTTGTAAAAGGGAGTTAACTTGGTTCATTAATGGGCTTTTCCAACTATGTTTGCCTCAGCAGCAATCCGTTGACTACTATGTAAATCATTATATATGATAATGTATCTCTCATCCATCAAAATATATTTTTTTGAAAATTTAAAAATCCACTTTATGTATTAGTGGTAACCGAACACTTCTGAACTCAAATAAAGCAACATTACATAATTGAAAACTCAAATTTCAACCACAAAAACCAACAAAATCACATTGAAATTTGAAAACCGGACTACCACTCACTCCAAAAAAATCAACCATGTGTATCGATATGATAAGTGAGGATCACTACGTAATCCATATCAACATCTCCATCATATAGTACTACCATCCCTATCCCATCAACACCATCCACCTCACCGTCATCCACCACTATAAGAGACTTCTCCATTGAGCACAGACCATTGAAATCCTTCCATAAAACATCCTAACATAGCATTAAACTATGACCGACTCCATCATAAATAACTGCATATGAACAAACATCGATAAAAAATTTCTTCACATATTCACCGTAGCTACCAGATCCAAAAAAATAGACACTAGTGTCCCGATCAAACATCCTATCAGAACACCTAAACCCATCAACTACACCATCTAAATCCACTAACTCATCTTCATGATATAATGATGAAACTAGAAGCTAAACTATTGACAAAAAAACACCACCCATATAAAAGAGGACTAAAAAAGAGTAATCATTACTGGGGAAGAAGCCCTAATGAAACAGGGGATGAACCCAAAAAGTAAAAATCCCTACTTTCTAAATTAATGGCCCAATCCACATGGTAACCATATCTAAAACTCTGACCTGTAAAAGAGTGGTGGAACCCTAGGTATGAGCTTGTTTGGGTAGCCAAGAATGAAGTAGAACAAACAAAAGAACTGACTCTGGTAGTGACAGAAACCCACCATCGACCGCACCACAAATCCCAAAACATTTATATTAACACCACTCGTACTCGACCAGGAGAGGAACAAAGAAACATGAGGCCAGAGTAGGGTACAACAATAAGGGAATCCATAGAATGTACCATCATCTAAAGAGAAAAAGTAGTATAAAAATCCCACAACTGTGAGCACTAGAGGAGAGAATGAGGCCGAGAATAAAGGGGGGAATCACATAGCCAATGGTGAGGGTTAAGTATGAAAACAAAGGGTATAATCCAAGAAAGGGCTCGAAAACCTTATAGGGGGGAGACAAGTGTAGAGAGTGATCTCTGTAGGGCGCGGAGAGGGATATTCAATTATTATCATAAAATTCAGTTATATATCTCCCACAATTCCATGTTTTATTCATATGTTATGTTTTTGTGGATTATGTTCTTTATTTCATTATGATTCATGTCTTATGAACTACTTTGATTTATGACATTTTGTCTGTTTAAGATCTTCAACATTCTGGGTATGAACTACCATTTTCATGAGCATGTTCTCATATCCTTATTCACATGGTTATGTCTTTATATATACCTTTTTCAACCTTACTGTGCATATGAGAACATCCGATTTTATTATTACTTCCAACTAGTTATGAAGATATGTATTTTTTTTGTTGTTTCTAAGAGGGGTAATATTCAGGAATAAGCTATTTGGAGATGATGTAGCTCATTTATGTACTAGTGTATATGTTTCCAGGTTTCCAAAGGTACTAGAGTAATATGATCTTTGTGTGTCAGTTTTTGCATTGTTTTAAGTGTTTTGAAAATGTTATGTTTTGTACATGCATGTTATGATTTGATTTTTATATTTGTAATCAATTAAAAGTTTTATTTACCCTTTGGAAGCTTTTGTGAGAAAACCATAGTGAGAACCCTAAGGACATGTCTAAGGATAATGAAAAGTATACGAAAATGTACTAGAATTTTGATAATGGGTAGAGTGAGTGGTTTCATAGAAATACATATGAGTGTAGACACTACAAGTTGATATGGCTCTATGATAGATGTACCTAGGGGTAAATACTCTGACAAGGTGTTCTGGGCATAACTCGGGTAAATCTGGTAAATGATAATGGGCCTTTATACACACCTAGTTTGACAATACTGGGTGTTATTCTATGGGAACTCACAAAAACATCATGAATAATTATGAAGTATTTAAATATATGTTAGATATGAATAACCTAGTATAAACTTAAGGTGTTGTATATTAAGGATGGTGTCATAACATGGACATCCTATAAGTGAATTTTTAGGATTTTGTGGTTCCTCACTAGGATAAATATTTCTTACTCTGTTTTTTGGTTTTATTCAATGGATGGAACCCAAAGGAACTACATTAATAGTGATTTCAAAAGACAGTGAAATGATTTTCCTTCTGAGTAACTAAATTTTATGGGAGATGGAATGCAGAATCACATTGCTATGTTCACACAGATTTCGCAAACTATAAATCATGGTGAATATAAAAATGGGAAAATGATGAAAATTTCTATTGAGTCATCCACGAGGTAAATCCCACCTTATTTTAGAAGGTTTTCAAATCCACTTGTTGTGGAATAATGTATCAATACTACTGAAATAATATTTTCTATTCTCTAGTGTTTGGATCATGAGAAATTTATTCTATCCTTGTATCATTTAGAAGGTGAAGCAGAACAATGGTGGACTCTAATCAAGAATATGAGCTAAAAAAGATAGGATTGAATCCATGGAATATGATGAGTTTAATAACATTTTTTCCAAAAATTACATTCCTCATATTCTTTGTACTAAGATTGAGAATGAGTTAATTTAGGTGAAGCAATGGGATAATGAATCTCTCAGTAAATATAAAGCTAATTTCACAAGAGATGTTAGGTACACATCAGGAATTATCATTCAACCTGAAAGTAGATTTGATATGTTATTTAGTGTCATAATTCCAATTCTGAGAATGGTGTAGGCCATAAGAGACTTTAATTGCATTGTAATGATTGTATGCTGTGAAATCAAGGTTGAAAAACAGGTTGGAGTAACAAATCAACCTCATGGTTTTGATAAGATAAGGAAGATAGAGTTCAAAGGAAACACTAAAAATTGTAGAGAAAAAAGATGATTTTTTTACTTTATCCTCTAAATGTGGGAATAATCATGGAGGAATTTTTCCTATGGTATCCAGTAAATGTTTTATGTGTTTAAAGGAATGTCCTAGGGAAACATATTATTATTGTATTGGGTAATATTTAGCTCAAAATAATATATTATAGAAAGATACAAAGAATGTAGCACCCCCACTTTAGTGATACAACTATTAGGAGAAAAGACATTATACCAAACAGTGGCCAAACCTAAGTGATTGTGATGAGGGTTGATGTTAGAAACCTATTAAAATAGGGGAAAATGGTCAATCTTATACAATTATAATTTTTAATGATGGATGAGATAATGAAATGGTAAAAAGTACACATACCATATACTTCAGAACAACTAATTTCCTATTTTATTCTTGATCCACTCACTCTTTCATATCATGGGATTTTTCATACGGTGTAAGGATTCAACTAAAATAATTAAATGTGAAATTTGTTGTATAATTTCATAATGTTATGATGATTGCATCCCAATTCTATGATTCCTTTCTAGTGAATATTTGATGTAATTTGATTCTTGAAAATCTTGTCATTCTACCTTTGGTTGAATTTAATGGTAGATTAGTCATGGACTGGCATTATATATATAAAACCAATTCAATTTTTGAGGAATGGAATTTACATTTAATATTTGAAACACTCTAATGATCATCCATCAACATGATGACAATCATAGATCCCTAATAATATTACATCAAGTGAATATGTCTTAATACCTATTCAAACGAGCTACTATTCTCAAATGGTTAGGGTTAAAATCATCATCAATAATATGCCTATTGATTGAGAATTTATCGACATATTTCAGTAATAGATTCATATCATTACACAAAAATGTGAAGTTGAGTTCTCAATATAACTTATACCAAGTTCCACACCAATTTGATATAATCCTTATAGAATGGACCTAATTGAATCGGGGGAATTGAAGAAGAAACTCCATGAAAACCATTAAAATGGATTAATTTAGCCATGTCTTTCACCAGGGGTGATCCCATTATTTTTGTGAAAAATAAATATGGTTATATAATACTTTTAATTGATTATTATAAGTTGAACAAGATTAAAATCATGGAAAAGTATCATATTCGTTATATTGATGACTTCTTTGATCAACTATGAGGAGCTGAATACTTTTCCAAGATTTAACTTCACTCTAGACATCTACAATTATGGGTCAAGAAGGAGTATATTCCCAATATGTCATTCCATATATGGTATGAAATCATTTAATATATAGTGATTCCTTATGGTCCTATTAATTCCCCTACTATATTCATGGATTTATTGAATAAATTCTATGTGGATCACATTGATTAGTTTGTGGTAGTATTTTTAGATGATATTATTATCTATTCAAGATGAAATGATAACCATAAAGATCACTTCAGAATTGTATTAAAGTACCTAAGGATGTAAAGACTATATGAAAAATATTTCAAGTGCGAATATTTTATACAAATTTATTCATTTTTGGGTCACATAATCTCTTGAGATGGTATAAAAATATAGCCATCAAAGATAGAGGATATTGAATGTTGTATTATACCAACCATGGGGACTAAGATGTGTAGATTTCTTAGATTAAATAGATATTATTGATTTTTTATATAAATTCTCACAACTATGTAATATTATGACCAAGTTAACATAGAATGGTCTGAGGTTACTCTAGATAGATGAATGTGAGGAAAATTTTCAGGAACTTATCAGAAGGTTAGTCAGTGCACTTATGCTTCTATTACCATGTAGTGAAAAAGGGTTTTTAATCTATATATATGTATCATAGAAGGGATTTTAATGTGTACTTATAAATAATAACATGTTTATTACTTATGCCTCATGAGTGTTGAAGATTCAAGAGAATAATTACCAAACTCATGATCTGGAGTTAGAAGTGGTAATAATTAACATAAAGTTATGGAGGCGTTATCTTTATGTAGAAGAGTGTGATATATATACCGAGCATAAAAGTGTTAAATATGTATTCACACATAATTATTTGAAGATGATATATTGAAGATGTTTAGATTTGATAAAGGATTATGACTACTCAATACATTACCCCCGTAGGAAAGAAAACAAGGCGGTCGATGCTTTGAGTAAGAAGGATCCTTCTAGCTTATCCATAGTGTGTATAAAAAAAGATACATTATTTATAGATTTGAAAATGGTTTATCAAGAAATTATAAAGGAAGGGGAAAATATTTTCTTTACCAAATGAATGTTCTACCCTTAATCAAATTGAAGAATAAGGATGAGTAGAAGGAAGATGTAGAGATAAAAAATACTGTAAGTAGTGTTCTTTTGCTTAACCTCGATTAGTTTTTGGTAGTATTTATAGATTTTATTATTATATATTCAAATAAAAATGATGAGAATAAATATAAATTAAAAATTTTAGTAATGAAAATAAGGAAGGAGAGACTATATGAAAACATATGAAGTGTGATGACTTAGTATGAAAATCGAGTACCACATTCCTTTGTATATTATCAGGATTTGAGGGTTACCTAAAACTTTTAGTGAATTTCTTAGCAAGAACTTGAAAGAGAATTGAGTTTCAGTACTAATTATCATATTCAGAAAAATGGTCACTCTGAACGAACAATTGAAAACCTAGAGGATATATTGAGATATTGTTCTCTAGATTTCAAATGTGTATAAGATCAACACCTTTTTCTAGTTGATATTTCATACAATAATATTATTCCCACAATAATTTGGATGATACCTTATAAATAAATCTATGGGATGAAGTTTAGAGCTACAATGTAATAGGATAAGGTTGGTGGAAAAAAATTTGGGACCTTGGATCACTGAAGAAATGGTTGATAAGTTTAGAACTAATCAATTGTATATCAAGGTAGCTAAATGTCGAAAGAATAGTTATGCTGATAATCATTAGTGTGATCTGGAATTTGAAGTTGGTGAAAATGGGTTTTTATGAATCCCACCCAAGAATAAAGTTATGAGATTAAAGAAATAAGGAAATCTATTCCCTAGGTAAATCGGTCCTAGATGGTAGTTTATCTTTTATCCCTTATTCCAAATCACTCTCTAGTTCATGATGTGTTCCATGTATCTATCTTGAGGAAGTACACACCAGACCATTCACATTTACTCAACTCATAGATCATACAACTAGAGCACGATCATTATTATAAGGAACAACTAGTAGAAATTCTTGATAATACTAAGAATGATCTATGAAATAAGACCACAAACCTGGTCATGGTTCTCTGGATAAATCACTAGTTATATGAATCTATGTCGGAATATGATTATATATTGAAATATATGTACCTTCATTTATTTGTACCAAAATGATTAATTTTGAGGGAGAAAGTTATTTTAAGGGGTATAATGTTACATCCTAATTTTTTATGGAACATTCCTTCAACTGAATTAATTTTCATTGATGTTTTATAATGCACTAAGCCAATCTTTCCTTTCACATGACACCTATATTGCGTACATTACATGAAATACAAAATTAAACAAAAAAAATCTTATTAAAATATTTTATATTATTACATAACATAAAAATAATGTTAGAAGTTATTAATAGTACTGACTAACTTATGAAAACCTATGTTTTGCAAAAAAATTAAATTAATTCATTACTTATAATGAACTAATTGAAAATAAATTGAATGTTTTTATATAAAACTATAAATATGCTAAAAAATTTATTTTAATCCTAATAAATTAAATCAATCACTATTAGTAAGTAATATTAATGATATGTATATAAGTAAATATTTTTGGTATTCATCCATTATATTCAATAAGAATAAGATTAGAAGAAACCGAATTTTACACATAAAAATATTTTTTTATTAAGGAAATTTTACCACCTTTTTATGGAAAACCTTTTTTAAATCAAAATTGTTTCACATTAAAAATTATTATAAGTCAATGTACAGTCCCTTTTTTAAATATAATCATAACAAATAATTGATGGTTATTTTTTTTTGGTGACGTTTTATTTTTTAAATGAATAGTATAAAATACTGAATTTTAATTCAAAACAACATTTTCATCTAATCTATTTATATAGTTAAATTATATATTATTTAGTTTTTAAGTTTAATTATATTATATTATTTATTAATAAATAAAATTTATTTCTTTTCAATAAATTTCACCTTGAAATTATATATAAATATATTTTTAACTTTTGAACATTTCTCTTTAAAAACCCACTTTTTAATTTTGTCTGCAGAAATAATTTTAAATCTATTTATTCAAATTATGTTAATTAAAGTATGTAAAATGGATTAAATATTTGTAATAATATGTTCCATATTATTTTTCATATTCAATATCATTTTTAGATAAAAAAATTACCATGGTAAAAAAATATTTATCATTTTATAGGTAAAATATGAAACATGTTAAAGTTGAATGTGTAAAGGATTAAAATAACATTTAGATACATAATTTAAAGGTTTTATGAGGTGTGGATAAACCCTAACCAGAATAAAAAAATTATTTTAAAGTATTATTCTTTGAAATTAAAGCAACCTCAATGTGGTGATCTTTAAACATAAAATAATCAATAATTTAATAACATGACCTCACACCTCCTAAAGTATAAATACAACCCCTCACCTCCCAATTTCAAACTAAAAATATTTTTACATCATAAAATACCTACCCACCCCACTCATCCTAACTCTACCCAAGTCCATTGTATTTTATTAACTCCAAAATACTAAACAAAAGGTCCTCAAGGGGGTTTCAAAGTGGTGATATTCAAGAGGCAATTTTTACAAAGTACCTCCATTAATTTCTTTTGTTTTTATAATTTATCCTCACCTCCTTCTTCCATATAAGAATTATAAAATAAAAATAATTTATATAGTGTATTTTTTGTTTCTAAATTAATATCTCTTATCTTTTTCATTCCTTGCCTCCTCTTTTTCAAGGAACTTCCAAGTTATTCCGATTAATCACCACCATGAATAATGTTTTTTTTCTTTTTAAATTAATAACATAATGGATTTTCTTAAAAATAATATTATGATCAGTTTATAATTTAATATTTATATTAAAAACTATTTCATATTATTTATGTTCTATATTAAATTTACCTTCATGATTTCCATATTGTGGTTATACGATTACATCGTTTGTGGACATTTGGACTACGGTCTCCTCAAAGGGATATGATTTCTTCACACATAAAATGTAATGTATAAAGGATTTTTTAGTAAAAATATATTATATAAATAAAATATTAATGGTTCTATACTGATATTATATATATATATACATATTTACATTCATATCATTTACTTTCTTTTTTCGAAACAATAAGAAAATGAAAATAACGTTCATGCATACGTACAACCTACTATCTCCATGAATGGTGTTTCTAATTTATCATTAAATATTATTATAAGTACAAATATATAAGATATTTATATATTGTTTTATTTTCTTTAAATAATTAAATATTTAGATTAAATAATAATAATTGAAAACATGTGCGATTAATAATAAAAATTTCACATGAAACGTAACATAAACCTGGAGTTAATAATAAATGAATTATATAATGTATTAAGTATATATATGGAATTATATATATTAAAATAGTTTTTTGAAATATTAATAATAAACATATAGTTATTATATATGTGGTTCTAACACTTATTAAGGATGTCAAATACAATATAAGGGAATTTCATCTCCGTTTTTATATTTTTGAGATATATTCAATATTCACCACTCTTTTCATTTTCATGGTGTATATAATACTCATTAATATATTATATTATTAATATTATTAATATTATTAAATTTATTCATATTTAAATATCCTTTATATGATCTTTCTTTAATTGGGTTTCTGTTTCAAATGGTTATTAAGAGAATTTTCGATCTTCTCATAAAAAATAGTTTTGAAGTGATTTTTTAGATTCTTTATGTGTTTCAATGGAAAATTTTTTTTAATATGTTTTAAATATTATATTATAAGTTTTAAATATTATTTTGAAATAAAATATTTTTTAAATGGTCTTAGGCATCAGAAATCATTTTCAAAGAAGGATATTTTCCACCAGAATTTGTTTTACTATCTTACAAAATTATTTTCCATCTAAGAAGACATCTGTTTGTGTCAATAATGTATTTATGGAGAAATGATCCAATGTTAACAATCATATTATTTATTATAAGGGATTGTGTTTTTATGGAATTATGTTTATGAAACCCATTTCTCATTCACGGGTTACATTCTTTTTTAAATCAGCTCCTTTTCACGGGTTACGACTTTGTAAAATGGTTATGAAACCTTGGAATGTTTTCATAGGGTATGATATGATTACATATTTATGATTCCCATTTCATTTTTTGGGTTATGATATGTTTTTAATTTCCATTTTTAACATGTATTTATGATTTAATTATGATATGGATTAGAGCTATGTCTCCCTCTAATGAATTGGGTAAATATTAATTTCTCATGATATACACATGGATAGAATGAGGATTTAACTCAGTTCAGTATTATAGGGATGGAATGAGGAGTGGAATTGATTTATTTATACATTTTTGTAATGGGGAGTGAACATGGTTCATTAATGGATGTTTTATACTAATATGACATCTGAAGAAATGCCTTGGAAACTATATAAATCATCATATAGGCTTATTTTTCTTCCATAATTGTATGTTTTATTCCTATGTTATTATTTTATGGATTATGGTCTTCATTTCCTTATAATTAATTTCTTATGAATTGCTAAGTTTTATTCCATGATTCATGTTAATGATATTTGATATGTAGATTATGATCTTGTATTTTCATGATCATGTTCTCAAACCCTAATTTTCAAGATTATGGTTACATATCATCCTTGTTTAACCTTACTAAGCATCTCATCTCACCCCTTTTAGGTATCCTTCCACAAGGTTATGAAGATATGTTTTATGGTTTATGTGTCTAATAAGGGTTATAGTCAAAAAGAACCTAGTGGGAGATGATTTGTCACATTTATGTACCAATGTTTATGTTTCTATGTTTCCAAATACACTAGCCTAATGGGGTCTTTGGACTTCTATTATTATAATTTTTTATGTTTTTTTGAAAAATGTATGTAATTTTAATATATGAAAAAACATGGTTTCTATAGATTCACATATATTTTTTGAGAATTTTTTAATTATATCAATATATATATTTTCAAAAATTTACCCTTGTCGAAAGGTGTTTATTATAAAAATCGTGATTTTTTTAATTTTTTACTTTATACATATAAAGTTATTTAGAATTTATTCAAAATAATTGATATTTCCAATTATTAATCCTTTAAGAACATTTTCTTGGAAACAAAATATATTAGTAAATTCTATTTCAATTTGGATTCTTAAAATTTAATGATTATTTTAAAGGAGTGTTGAATTTTATTATAAATGTATTTTTAGATTTCATTTCATACAATTGGTAGCAACATTCAATTTAATAACGAGAATAATAAGTAGTAAAAACAATTTTATTAATAAGATAACATAAATATCTACACTCTTTTTCATAATAAAAAATTTATATATTTTATATTTATTTATTTAATAAAGTGATTCCTAAGACACGTATACTTTGATTTGGTGATAAAAACATATTATTGACATACTCTTTTTGATACAAACTATAAAAACCGGTAACATAAGTAACCCATATTTTTGAGTTTAATAACAGGGATTTCAATTCCCTACATTTTAGTGATTATTCATGATAATGATTATAGAAAATTAAAACAACTACTACATAATAAATTAGGTAATTCTGCACATTTTAGATTTTCCCCCTAATTTTTTTGGTGTATTTACATATATTTTTAATTAATAAAACGTGAGAGGGTTTATTGAGACCAATTAATTGAGTGGTCTGTCATTGTAATGGACTCAGTCATGTAATATAGTATTTTTCTAATTCGGAGGGTGATACATAACCTAATGAACCCCAAACCCATCCCCCACCCCATGTATACTAATTTTATTCGAATGGTATAAAGGGTTTGTAGGTTATTACGGTGATACTATAACTTCTGGTACATATAACCATAAATAATATTGGATGAAATAATAATAATATTCGTTATAATATGAAAAGAATAATATAAAAAATACATATGATCTGACCATAAGTAAATTAAAACGCACATGCTATATCAATATGAGTTATCATAATTTCACATTAGTAATAAAGAATTGAAATGAAATATCACTCATAGGATGATCTTATATTGCGTGGTGAAAAAATAAACCAAAGTCTTCAGGTAAGAATATAAACCCGAGATTTTAGATTGTTTAAATAAATATTATATTCCAATTTTATGTCACATGAATCACTAAAATGATGAAACAGTAGTCTAAAAACTCCTATATATTATAGTAACATGAATAAGATAACATTAGTAGATTAAACGATAATAATAAATTAAAAATAATACAATATTACTATTTTTCATTCATTTTAAAAAACCTTTTATAAAATAAGGTATTTTGTTTTATAATAATAAATTAAAGTGGTCAAAGAAAAAATTTTATTTTGATGAGTAATATTTATATTTTTAAACTAATATTAAAAATTAAAATATTTAGAATTTCGTTTGAAATAATATTTAAAAAGATTGAAGTTAAAAAATTTCATTTCCTAGAAAATTTATTTTTCATTATTTATTGAATTTTTGTTTGTAATATAGAGTTATAAATAATAGAATTTTCATTTTAAAAAATTAACTTCATTTTGGTTTTAAAATCTTTAATATTATCTTAGAATGAATTTTTTATATTTTACTAAAATAATTTACTTTTAACTGAACATTAAAAAATACTTATTTTGTTAATACCGTCACATTTATGACACGATCATAATACAGGAATGACCTAAAAGGCCTTAAAAATCATATATATATAAATTAAAACATGTAACTTTAGAAACTCTATTTTGAATTTATAAAACACATGTTCCATGTTTTGGAAACATAAGCAATATTTTACTCTAAAAACATTTCTCAATCGCTTACATTAAAAATTAGTTTTCTTCATATTTAAATATTAAATATAAAAAAAATTATTTCATATTTTATATTAAGATATCCATATTATTTTTTAAAATTAAAATTATTTTTATTTTAAAAATTATTTTCTCTAAGACAAATGATAATGATCCTGATGAAGGTGAAAGTGTTATTATCAATGAATTGTCTTATTTTTGTCTTACTTTTGTTTTTTTAAATTTAACTAAATAATATTATATAATTGATTTAATTTTATTGTTTATAATATATTAAAATATATTTTAACTCATTTAATTATTATTCAATTCTATATAAGATTTAGAATATGTAAAGGTATAAACATCTCCTTTTTCAAAAAATAATTTTTTTATATATGATTTTTTTATATTTAAAAAGTTATTTTTATATGATTTATGAATATAATTAAACATTTTGGAACCTAAATTTGTGTTTTTAAATTCAATAATTGGTTATTAATTTTATTCTATGTTTTTAATAATATATATACAACTAAGAAAAAAACAAGTTTACAAGGTAAAAAACCATACTACTGAAATATAAACAACATGATTTTAAAGGCCATAAAAATTTTTAGAACCATTGTAAAATTTTTTTGTGGGTGATTTATTGAACTTAACTAATCATAAAATCCATTATTCCTCACTTTTCCCCCATTACCTATTAATATTGTCATTTCAATATTGTAAAATAGTGGGTGTTCACATAGGTTTTATATTCTTTAACAATAAAATGGGATCACTTACAACTTCCAAAAGTTAAAAATACCCCTAAAAATTAATATAAATACAACCCATGATTCCACAAAAATAATTTCCTTTGATTTCCAAAATAACTTTGTAACTATATGTAATCCTAATCCCTTCACATCCAATTATACTTTCAAGATAATGTTTAATGATACAAATTGAGTATTACTTAATCCTCATCCTTTTCTTGTTAATTATTATATTATAAATATACCCTAGAAATATTAATATAATGAACTCACAAACATTATTATTCTAAATTTTTATTATCTTAATGGGGAAAAATTATTTTATTCCATTCAACCCACTTAGAAAATCAAATGAGTGTTGATCATTCATTTGTGTGGACTGCCACCTCCACAAGGTAGTGTGATCTATTTTCTATCACCACATAATAGGATGATATTATAAATTTATTAAAGGTAATAAAATTATTTCTATGAAACTATTAATATAATATAAAACTAATATTGGACATTTTTTATGTGACATTAATAATAAAATATCATAGTAACATAGCCACCTAAAATGAATATATTTGAGTACCTTTCCTAATATGAGTTAATTTAATTATAAATTATATAACTATATAAATTTTATGTTATTATATTATTAATTTAAATAAAACCCTTAAATTTTTTTATTTATAAATTATTTTACAGCACCTCTATCCATGTTTATAAACCAAAATATTTATGTAGAAATTTATCGAACCTCCTCTAATAAAAAACTTACAAAAAAATATAATAGATAAAAATTATATGAAAATGAATTTCCATTAGTAATTGAATTTTATATATGAATAAGGTTCTTTAAGAGATATAGGGTAATATTAATTTAATTAGTCATGATGTTAAGCACATGGACATAGATAATCAGGAACTAGGTAATGGTTTTGTAATACATTTTCACCCATTGAAACATATTTATTATTATACAACATGTTTTATTTGTAATGGTGTATCAGATGACCCTTTAATATTTAATATCATTATTCTAATATATTTCATGATATTAAATGTTAAATTCTATTTTTTTTTCTCACTAAAATTTAAAATGTTTGAACTTTTTTTTCTCAAATTATTTACTTGGATGAACGTCTGTATTATACAAATAAATTTTTTATATAGGGTAAATGATTTATATTTGATTAATTAAACCGTGATTTTTTCTTCATTTATATTATTATTAGTTTAATTTCATGATTTATCTCATATTATGGGTTTCAATTTAAATTTGACTCGAGAGGTAATAGTTTTCTTCAATAAAATAATTATTCATCAAGTTAATGATTATCAACTTGTTTAGGATATTATAAAATCTTTATATCGTCCAAATTCATTTAAAACAACTATTATATATATATTTTATAGGTAATTTAAATATTTTAATAGTTATTATATTTTATGAAAAAATACTTTCCCAAATAAAATTTTCATACTATAAAGAATAACTCTTAATCATTCCAACAAATCTTTTCTTCCATATCTAGATTTTCCATCGCACTAAATTTATCCTCTTTTTATAGAAACTATAACATGGATTATATTATATGATCCAAATAATTTTTTTTATTTATTTTTACATTGAAAATTTAATAAAACTTTTAATACATTTTATTTCAACAAGGGTATTTCAAAAAATTTAAAATGGTTTTCCATTTTTTAAATAAATTATTTTATCTTCCATTGCATGTTTTCTATATAAAAAAATAATTCATTTCTCATTAGTGTATTGATATATGTACTTTAAAAATTTATGTTTTAATATATATCAAAATTTTAATTTTTGATATTTTTTAAAATTACCTCTTAAAATAGATGAGTAAATTTTCCACATATAGTTTCTTTTTAAAAATAAGTAATGAATTTTTTTAAAAATATTTCACAAGAATAAATTTCCCATAATTTTGAAACCATTTCCAAACATTGAATGTATTATAATGTAAATCAATTTTCCATTTTTATATATGCATTATTTAAAATATTATCATGGAAAAGGTACATTTTAATCAACCATTTCAATGTAAAAATACTAAACTATTCTTTGAAATGTATTCTTTATCTACCAATTAAGTCTTTTAAATTGTTTTTGAATGTGAGAAATGATAAATATATATAAGATAAATGATCCATAACTTTCGTTTTCATGCCTAATAATCTCTGTTGTATAATAATATTTCTTCCTTCTAATTCCTTTCCATCATGAATACCCTTTTTATAATTCCTTTAATTAAAGGGTGTTAATTAATATTATGTACATCGATTGATTAGGAAAGATATTGACTTACCTAAATACACTTTATCTAGATAGTGTGAACACCATATACCCTATTATCTTGATTTAAGTGTATTTAGATAATATTTTTTTTGAATATCATTGAAACCCAATTTATTTAACAAGTACATAACATGTTACAATTATAGATGGATTTAAAAATGTTTTCCTTATAGTAATCCTTCTAAAAAAGAAATCAAACCCACTTTCTTCAATGGGTTCATTGTGATATTAGGATGAATTATTTAATATGGTACAAATTTGTATAGATGATTATGGGTGGTATCTTATAAGATCATTACCCTTTCTAATGTCCAGTTACTTTTCAAATTATGACTAAAACCCTTGTATAACATTAGTTTATTGTGTTTTCATGACTAGAAGGAATTGTGGTGGGGGGGGGGGAACCAGGGGCCCTAGAGAAAGGGGCAATACTACAACAAGCTATTATTGCCCCATCATCTAGCTTGTATAGGTTAATTGTGATTATTTTTGGATAAAAAATATGTATGCAAGGATGTGGATCCCATTAACTAACCATTATAGGCTAACAACTGTACAATGTCCTCTATTTGATTAAACATGTGTAATTTTCAATTTTTATATCATTCTCCCTTAATATACCATTCCTAATTTCCCCATTAATTTTGGTCTTACAACAACCATACATGCACCTCATCTTTCTCCCATAATATCTCAATGAATCTATCTAAATCCATGGTTATTTGATCATCCATGTTGTGAGATCATGTCTTTAAGGTAAATCCATTACTCTAATTCGTAATATTCATGGTCCCCCCTACCAAGATGTGTCTCGCCGTCATAATCCATTATTTACTATTTTGGAATTATTTCTTCTTCTTTTTTTCCTAATCTAGCTTAAACCAGATACTAATATGAGATGTGTGGGATCCTCTTGGTCTATAGTAAGTGGGCCCTATTTTTTACCATTGTATTTCCTATTTTATTATTATTTCATACATAATGTGTCTAGAAGAAACATTATGAATATTCTAATATTTTAATTGTATTTGATAAACATAATATTTTCATGCTATTTAATTCCATAAACTATAAAATTAAAATTGTCTTTGGAATTCTATGATTAAGATGGAAATTGTTTGAAATTAATTTTTGAAATGATATATAGGGTTGTTATGTTGTAATAGTGAATGTTGATTGGAATTAACCTATGATTAAAGGTGTGTCTGGCATGTTGTAATTCATTTATGTCTGTAGATAATGAAATATTTTTTAGGTTTAATGTTCTTATAATGGGGTAACTTGTGACATATTGATTTTTGTCTTGGGTTAGAACTATAAAAAAACTCATTCTTGGGCAATCTAGGAAAACTTTGAAAACCACCATTCATGGTTGGACCATGATAACTTTGGAAACACACATTCATGAGTCAATAATTATAATAATAAAACAACTATTATTACATGGTTCATGATAACTATGAAAACATCCATTATATGGTGGTTCATAGTAATTATGAAAAAACCCTTATGGGTGGTTTTTATAATACTCAGGTAATTGAGTAGGAGAGAAAACATGACATGTTTAGAGAAATCACCAACATACTAAAGTATGCATGAATGGCCTCAGATGTCATAATTAATCCCAATTTAAAAGTCTGTTATATATTTTATCAATCCTTTTTTTAATTATGGTACTGGTACATTCACTTTTTTATTCATAATGAATTAATTTTATGATGTTGTTAGTTGTGGCCAATTTAGTTGTACTCACACCCAGCATAGGATATCATTTCGTACCTGATCAGACGTGAAGGTTCTATGTCAATACAATATAAATCTCCTAATGATAGATGAGTGAGTACTAAATTAGTATAGATCTTGGAGATGTTTGTGACACTTGAGATAATAGAACTTTTATAGAGGCATGATTTTTTTTGGAAATTTGTGTATACTTTTATAACATTTTGTTTATGTTTGGATTTCATGTATTAAAATGAATTTTATTTTGTATCAAATTTGTTATTTTATTAGTTATGGTTTAGTATTTGGATCTTTTTTGGATTTTTATTTCTAATGTATGAGATTTCCTTTTATTTTTGTTGTGTTTTCACAGTAAATATTCGGTATACTCTCCCAGAGTAATATCAAGTACCATCATCATTAGTAAGTATCCTATAGCATATGTAGAGATGAACCTATGGTAAACTATTGATCATAGGTATGGGAATCGATTAGTTGTTATGAGTGGTGGTATGTTACAAATTAGTGTTATAGGGTCTTATTCTTTTGATTTAATATTAAATCAATGTAGAAGGAAGAATATAACATTTTAAGGCTTAGAGATAAGTGTGTTTCATGGAGTAGCTAACCCATGTATGAGTTAAAGGTTAAGTATCCATGGATAAAACTATTCTTCATGTAATTATATTATTATAGATGGTTTATTTCACCTTGAGTGATGTACATGGTTTTTTGTATTATTGATTTTTTTGGAATTTATATCTTCAGACAGTATGGTAAGTAATTCTGTGTGTATCCATGTATCATGTTAGGCATATAGGATTAAAATTTAATCTATATTTTTATATGATTTATTCATAAATACATATGTATATATTTACCTTCTAATGGATAAAAGTTGGTTTATCATTTAAATTTTCAGAAGAAATTCATTTCACACTTCTTATATAAGTTTATTGTTGTATCTTAGTTTTCCATTTTCATGAGTATCTCCATATAAACAACATAATATAAGTGAGCATTTAAATTAAGGGTTTTTAAAAATAAATATCCAATAATAATCGTATAAGTTGTTTCCCTCAAAGATGATGAATACACCATTATCTTACCAGGCTATAAAAACGTAAATCCTTGAAAAAATGGGATGTGGTGATATATGATGTTGTGTTTTAGTTAGGGATCATGGGATTGTAATGATTGAAGAGGGATTATGAGTTTTATATTTAAGATAGTGGGATATCATAGAATTACTTATTTATTTGACCTCAGATAGTGATCATGATATCTTATTTTGAGATGTCTATATAGGCATGTAATGAAATGTTACTTTAGAGAGGTAGGGTGCAATTCCTAAAGGGAGAGGGTGAGTACACCCTATTGGAATGTGGGGTAGACCTTTCAATAGTTTAGTGTCTATCTATGGATGACTGTGTTCTTAATATATTTCTTCATGTAGTCTAATATATAAGGCCCCAGCCTTAAACATTACTTAATCTTGAGTTATTTCAAGAATACACATTGAAGATATTTTCAGGTTTAGAGTTTTAGAGAATTAGATCATAAATCATTCATTACATTCCACATTTAAACAAATTGGTTACATAAAAGATAGTACTAACTTTTCCCATTAACGGAAACATATTTAAAATAAAACATGGATTCATTCTTGACACTTCCTTGACACTATCATCACATCGTGTACCTTTCCCTTGACCTGTGTAACACATTTCAAAAAAACAGGATGAGCATAAAAAGATTAGTAAGGTGTATAAAAGTACGAAATGAAAACCTTAGTCCTTGTATGAAATCATACTTTACTCATAAAACATAAGAATTTTAACATACCTCATCAAATCATGAATAAATAAAAGATATCATAAGATATAAATGTAACTTGAGGCATTCATAACATTCTTACGTAGGGAGTAACCCTCATGGTTACGTTTGGAATACCCATCACAGTATATTCCCTAAATCTCTTTGGAGAAACCTTAGAAATTAACCCCTTTGAATTACCCAATGCATTAGAGAGCTATATCTGGCTCACCCGCCCTTATTGTCTCACGGAACCACCTGTCTTCATAATAATGCCCAAGAACCATAACATAATCATATCACATAAAACATGCATAAACGAAACATAACATTTCCACATTTCAATCACAAGATACCAATAAAACATATTGACATAATAAAAACATTATGAAAACCATTATCAATGCCAAAATAAAAGAAAAGTAAATCATGGTATTTATTTTTCATTTAAAAAAAAGTTATGGCTTGTAGAGGAAACCAAAACTCAAATAATGGCCACGGTGGCGGAGAAGTCGTTGTTGCGGCAAACGTAAGACAAAAAAAATTCATTTTTTAGTTTAGTAAGACACTTCATATAAAAATATTCCTTTTGAATAAAAGTAAAAGTCAGAAGGGGTTTATAAACCATATAAAAGAAATTTGCATATAAAACAAAATATGCCTCAATGAATGGATAATGAGATGAAGTCCCTTACCTCGTGTCCTAATTGCCTCAATCATTCTTTAATATACTTAATAATAAACATGAGTTAATTTCTACTTCCTTAAGAACCTTTTTCAAGTTCATTATTTCTTTTATATCACTTGTTACCATGCTATGAACACTATGAAATTATTTAAGTTAATAACGGTCATTTTAACGATCATTAGTACATGAGTCAAAAATAAACTCTTTATAATTACAAGTTGTTAATGTGGTAAAATATCCAGTATAACCAGAATTATTTTAATTATGCAGATATTATATATATCATATATATCTAGTATATACATTCATTTAAAATATTACAAAACATTTAGCGGTAAGAAATGAAATTCACTGTTCATGGAGACGGTAAGCCGTACGTACGCATGAACACTAATTTCATTTCTATTTCGTATCAAATAGAATGGAATAATAATTATATAATGATATATTATAATTCCAGTATAATATCATATATAATATCATTAACTACATCCTTTATATATCACACATATGGGATTAACGAATCAAATCACTTTGAGGGGGCGGTAGTCTGCACTTCCTAAAATGAAATTATCGTGTTTACCCATAATGGAATCCATTAAGGTATGCCATAAATAAAAAATAAATAAGCATAAGGAAAACATAAACCTAATACATATCATATATAAACATAGTGACATATTAATGTCCACCTTTAAATGTGTTAAAATAGTATTGAACAATCATCGTTTCGTGAGGCAGAAATTCGCCATCCATGGAAACAGTATGTTCTTTAGCCATTTGACATAGGTGTGTGTAAGTGTAGATTGAATCCTTATTATAAAAACATCCTAGTATATTTAATATACTGGTGTTGTTATAAAATAATGGAATAAAAATATTTTAGGGGGTTGGAGAAGCAAAATAAAACAAAAGAACATCAGAGAAGACTTTACCTTTAAATCGGGTAACTCCTCTTGGTTTGAACCAAAATGGTTTCTTGAAGAGATTTCATCATAAGGTAAGGCTTCTAGGATGAAGATAAGGATATTGGGATCTTATTTATGTAGAGGTTGGATGATCCAAAGGTCTTGAGATATGTGAGAGATGGGTAGGAATTGGGGTCACTTTATAAGGGAGAGGAGGGGCTCTTTTGGAACTCTTGAAACTATTATTTTATTATAAAATGAAATTCGGTTTCTAAAGCTCCAAAAATTATTAAATTAGAGGATAAGGTGGTTCATGCACAAAATAAAATCATCCAATAATAATAGGAAAAGTGTTGGATTTTATTTTAAACATTATCTTCTTTTTTATTTAAATCATTCATTAATGACGTAAACACTACATCATCATTGTGTCATAAATAATTTAATTTTTTTGATGCCTAAAAATTATAAAAAAAATACCATGATGTAGGAAATATTTTTATATATATAATGAATAATTATATTAAAAAATATAGCTTATATAACCCCATGTAATAATTGTTTTAGTAAAACAATACATGTTTGTGATATTTTTATTTTTACTTTAAATAAAAGGTATTAATGTCATTATCTCACTCAAGTAGCTCCATGGGGTCCCAAAAATTAAACCATGGATTATATTGGTAGGCCATGATCTATCCAATAAGTTTATTACATGTGTCAAGATATTTTTATATTTTTATAATATCATTTTTATCTTAAATTACAATAATTACCTCTAATTGCGGTTAACAAAACTCAAAAGTTACTGTTCACCAAAAAATATTTTAATCCCATTGAACCAAATTTTAATTATTAATGACAACCATGTATGTTGGATTTTTGAAATTAAATAGACAGAAGTGTTAAACTTTCATTTAAACGAAAAATCATTTTGTTTAACTACCACTTAGTGGTTTCACTATTCATCAACAATTGAAGTTCTTCAGAAAAATACCAAATATTCACCCTAAGTTATATTTGATATTCCAAATTCAAAAATGATTTCTATTTTTCAAAATTCAAAGAATATTAGTTTCATTAATTACGTTTATAATTAATTCCCGTCATCAAAACAAATAGAGTGTTTTTAAGAAACAATATCTATCAAAAGACTAACACTTGTTTTTGTCCAGAAAGTGACATTAATTACAATGACCACCGTTGGATTAAATGGTAGAAATATATTATAATTTCACTTTAAAAACAATTAAAAATATAATATATCCTTATAAATATATTATTTTAAAATGAGGTTTGAATTTAAAGACAACATTTTTCACTATTCATAAAAAAATTAATATTATCAAAAAATACCCAAAATTTACACAATGTAAATTTTGATGTCCCGATTATAAAGAAGAATTTTATTTGGTCTAATAGAATGTATTAGAGTGACCAAAACTATATTTAGAAAGGGTTCTCCATCGAACATAGCAACCCTATTAAAGTAAAATTAATACTTAATTCAAAAATATTAATAAATATGAAAATGTTGTATTCTTTATTTACCTGGGATGTTACATCCTTCACCTCTTTTGGGAATTGTGTCCTCACAATTTATTCACTTAAATAAATGGGGGTATTTATCCCTCATAGAATTTTCAGATTCCCATGTTGCCTCTTCAATCAAGTGGTTTTTCCACAAAACTTTTACTTGATGAATCACCTTATTCCACAATACCTGCTCCCTACGATCAAGAATCTGGACCGGTTGTTCCTCATAAGATATATTCTCTTCTAGCTGAACTACCTCTAGACTCAAAACATGAGATGGATCTTGCATGTACTTCCTTGTCATTGAAACATGAAAAACATTGTGTACCTGAGATAAACTATGAGGTAAATCCACTCGGTATGCAGCTGATCCAACTCTCTCTAGAATTTCATATGGTCCAATGAACCTTGGACTCAGCTTTCCTTTCTTACCAAATCGCAACACACTTTTCGATGGTGAAACTTTGAGGAAGACATGATCACCTACCAAAAAAGAGAGATCCTTCCTCCTATTGTCCGCATAACTTTTCTGCCTGCTCTGAGCTGTTCTCATGTGTTTTTGTATCAGCTGATCTTTTTCTGCCAACTTTTCTACCAAATATAGTCCCATCAACTTCTTTCACCCACTTCATCGCAAAAAATATTGAGTTCGACACCGCTTCCCATATAATACCTGAAATGGTGCCATCTGTATACTAGAATGAAAACTGTTATTATAATAAGACTCTACCAAAGAAAAATGTTGGTCCCAACTTCCCAGATAATCCATCAAACAAGAACGTAGCATATCCTCCAAAGTCTGAATTGTTCATTCTGACTGCCCATCTGATTGAGTATAAAAAGCTGTACTGAAATTTAATTCAGTACCCAAAGACTTCTGAAGGCCATTCCAAAAGTTAGAAGTAAACATGGGATCATGATCAGATACAATAGAGAGGGGAACTCCATGTAACCTGACTATCTCTTTAAGATACAAACGGGATAGTTGATCTAGGGAAAAATTATCTCGTATAGTAAGGAAATGAGCATATTTATTCAAGAGATCAACAGTAACCCAGATTGCATTATTACCTCGAGGTTTCTTCGACAATCCCACAATGAAGTCCATGGATATATTCTCCCATTTCCACTCTGGCACTCATAAAGGCTGAAGCATCCCTTTCGGTAACTTCCACTCTACTTTATCCTGTTGACAAGTCAAACACTTCATAGTAAAATCAGCAATATCTCTTTTCATTCCATCCCATCAGTAATATTCTCGAAGATCTCTATACATATTAGTACTTCCTTGATGAACTGAAAATGGAGAACAATGAGCTTCACATAACAACTCTCTCTTCCACTGTGAATCACAGGTCACACACAATCTCTTCTCAAATCTCAAAACACAATCATTATCAATGTTGAATTCAGGCAACATAACCCTTCTGAAACACCTCTACCTTTTTCTGCAACTCACTGTCTTGCTTCTATGCTTACTTAAGTCTGTCTCATAGAGAAAATTTCACTGATACCTAAAACAAAACAGAAGAACATACTGCACCAACAACTTCAATGCCAACGTTCATCAAATCCTTAACCAAAGTATCACATTCCAAATGCAACATTGTTAATGAAGAATTAATTTTTCAACTCAAAGCATTAGCCACTTTATTTGATTTTCCCGAATGATTATGAATTTTACAATCATACTCCTTGATTAATTTCATCCATCTCCTCTGTCTCATGTTCAATTATTTCTAAGTGAATATATACTTTAAACTTTTGTGATCAGTATATATTTCACATATTACACCATTCAAATGATGCCTCCAAATTTTTAAAGCGAAAGCAACAGGAGCTAATTCAAAATCATGTGTAGGGTAATTTACCTCATGAGTTTTCAACTGTCATGAAGCATAATCAATTACCTGATCATTATGCATTAGGACGCAACCATGTCCTTTCAATGAATCATCACTGTAGATAAAAAACTCACCATTCCTGGAAGGTAGTGCCTATACCAGAGCATTCACTAGTCTTCTTTTTAATTCCTGAAAACAATCATCAGATTCCTTTTTCCAGATAAACTTAACACCATTCCGAGTTAGCTTAGTCATTGGACTAGATAACCATGAAAAAGTTCTAAAAAACCTTTAGTAATAGACTACCAAACCAAGAAAATGACGAATCTCAATTACATTTGTGGGTCTTGGATATTCTTCAACAAACATTATTTTTGCAGGATCAATAGTTATTCCATCTTTAGAAATAATGTTACAAAGGAAAGAAATTTATTGCAACCAAACCTCACACTTGCTAAATTTTCCATACAATTTCTTTTATTTTAAGGTTTTCAAAATAACCCTTAAATGACATTCATGCTCCTCTTTACATTTTGAAAACACCAAAATATCATCAATAAAAAAACCAACATTTTTTACCTGAGTCAACTAAGCCATCACTGCAACAAACTGTTTAGTTCTAATTCTGACCATCTCAGGATACTGATTTGAAAGGTCATTTCCCTCTGTATGCCTTCCTAGAAAAGTTGTTCTGTTTCCTCTATGAAACCCATTGTTAACACAGAAATATCTTAGGAAAAGCAACATGGTAATCTTAAAATGCTATATCATTTCAATTTTACCATAAACAATATATATATATATTTATGGATAATCATTTAATTTAATTATAACTCCTAAAGTTATCTAAACCGACCTATGATACCAACTATAAGGCCGCAGCCATAAACATTACTTAATCTTGAGTTATTTCAAGAATAGACATTGAGGATCTTTTCAGGTTTAGAGTTTTAGAGAATTAGATCATAAATCATGCATTACATTATACATTTAAACAAAGTGGTTACATAAAAGATAGTAACAATTTTTTCCATTAATGGAAACATATTTAAAATAGAACATGGATTCCTTCTTGACACTTCCTTGACAGTATCATCACATCATGTAACTTTCCCTTGACCTATGAAAAAAATTTCAACAAAACTTGGGATGAGCATAAAAATCTCAGTAAGGGATACAAAATTACGAAATGAAAACATTAGTCCATGTATGAAATCTAACTTTACTCATAAAACATATGTATTTTAACATAACTCATAAAATCATGAATAAATCATAGAAATCATAAGACATAAAGGTAACTTGAGGCATTCATAACAATCATACATATGGAGTAACCCTCATGGTTACATTTGGAATACCCATCACAGTATATTCCCTAAATCTCTTCAGAGGAACCTTAGTGTTTAACCCCTTTGTGTTGCCCAATGAATTGGAGAGCTATATCGGGCTCACCCGCACTTAGTTTATCACAGAACTACCCATCTTCATAACAATTCCCAATAACCATAACATATACATATCACATAAAACATGCATAAAGGAAATGCAACATTTCCACATTTCAATCACAAGATACCAATACAACACATTAAAATAATAAAAACATTATGAAAACCATTTTCAATACCAAAATAAAGGAAAAATAAAGCATTGTATATATTTTTCATTTAAAAAATGTTAAGGCTTGTAGAGGAAGCCGAAACTCAAATAATGGCCATGACGGTGGAGAAGTCATTGTTACTGAATACGTAAGACAAAAACATTCATTTTGTCGTTTAGTAAAATGCTTCGTAAAAAAAGATTCATTTTGAATAAAAGTAAAACTAAAAATGGGTTTATTCACCATATAAAAGAATGTTTCCTATAAAACAAAATATGCCTCAATGAATGGAGATTGAGACGAAGTCCCTTACCACGTGTCCGACATGACTCGATCGTTCTTTAATATACTGAATAATAAACTTTAGTTTATTTATACTTGCTTAAGAAACTTTTTCAAGTTCATTGTTATGTTTATATCACTTTTTACCATGTTATTAACAATATGTAATTATTTAAGTTAATAACGGTCGTTTTAACGGTCATTGGTACTTGAGTCAAAAATAAACTCTTTATAATTACAAGTTGTTAATGTGGTAAAATATGTATTATAACCAGAATTATGTTAATTATGTAGATATTATATATATCATATATATATCTAGTATATACATGCATTTAAAATATTACAAAAAATTTAGGGGTAGGAAATGAAATTCATTGTTCATGGAGACGGTAATCCCTACGTACGCATGAACGCTACTTTCATTTCTATTTCATATCAAATGGAATGGAATCATAATGATATAATGGTATATTATAATTCCAGTATAATATAATATATAATATCATTAAATCCATCCTTTATACATCATCCATATGGAATTAACAAATCAAATCACTTCGAGGGGGCAGTAGTCCGCACTTCCTAAAATGAAATTATCGTGTTTACCCATAATAGAAACCACAAAGGTATGCCATAAATGAAAAATAACGAAGCCTAAGGAAAACATAAACATAATACATATCATATATAAACATGGTGACATATTAATGGATACCATTAAAGGTTTTAAAAGAGTATTGAACAATCATCATTTCGTGAGGAATAAATTCACCATCCAAGGAAACAGTATGTTCTTTAGCCATTTGGCATAGGTGTATATAAGTGTAGCTTGAATCCTTATTATAAAAACATCCTAGTATATTTAATATACTGGTGTTGTTACAAAATAATGGAATAAAAATAGTTTAGGGGGTTGGAGAAGCAAAATTAAAACAAAAGAACATTAGAGAAGACTTTGCCTTTAAATCGGGTAACTCTTCTTGGTTTGAACCAAAAGGGTTTCTTGAAGAGATTTATTCCTAAGGTAAGGCTTCTAGGATGAAGATATGGATATTGGGAGCTTATTTAAGTTGAGTTTAGATGAGACAAAGGTCTTGAGAAGTGTGAGAGATGGGTATGAATTGGGGTCTTTCTATAAGGGAGAGGAGGGGCTCTTTTGGAACTCTTGAACTATTATTTTATTTTAAAAGGAAATTCGGTTTCTAAAGCACAAAAAATTATTAAAGTCAAGGATAAGGTGGTTCATGCTCGAAATAAAGTCATCCAATGAGAATTGAAAAAGTTTTGGATATTATTTTAAACATTATCTTCTTATTTATTTAAATCATTCATTAATGACGTAAACACTACATCATCATTGTACCATAAATAATTTAATTTTTTTGATTTCTAAAAATTATTATAATAATACCATGATGTAGGAAATATTTTTATCTTTCTAATGAAAAATTATAGCATGAAATATAGCTTATATAACCCCATGTAATAATTGTTTTAGTAAAACATTACATGTTAGTGATATTTTTATTTCTACTTTAAATAAAAGGCATTAATGTCATTATCTCACTCAAGTATCTACATGGGGTCCCAAAAAATGACCCATGGATTGTCTTGGTCGGCCATGATCTATCCAATAATTTTACTACATGTGTCCAGATATTTTTATATTTTTATAATATCCTTTTTATCTTAAATTACAATAATTACCTCTAATTGTGGTTAACAAAACTCAAAAGTTACTATTCACCAAAAAATATATTAATCCCATTGAACCAAATTTTAGTTACTAATGACAACCATGTATGTCGTATTTTTTAAATTCAATACATAGAAGCATTAATCTTTCATTGAAACAAAAAATCAGTTTGTTTAACTACCACTTAGTGGTTTCACTAATCATCAAAATTTGAAGTTCTTCAGAAAAATACCTAAAATTCACCCTAATCTATATTTGATATACTTAATTCAAAAATGATGTATATTTTTAAAAATTCAAAACATATATGTTTAATTAGTTATTTTTATAATTAATTCTTGTTGTCAAAAAAATTGCGTGTTTTTAAGAAACAATATCTATCAAAAGACTAACACTTGTTTATGTCCAATTTCAAAGTGAAATTAATTCCAATGACCCCCATTGGATTAAATGGTAAAAATATATTCTAATTTAACTTTAAAAACAATTAAAAAGATAATATATCCTTATAAATAAATTAGATTAAAATGAGGTTTTGAATTAAAATAAAACATATTTCACTATTCATAAAAAATGAACATTATCAGAAAATACCAAAAAATTACACAAAGTAAATTTTGATGTCCTGATTCTAAAGAATAATTTTATTTGGTCCAATAGAATGTATAAGAGTGACCAAAACTATACTTAAAGAGGGTTCTCCATCGAACATAGCAACCCTATTAAAGTAAAATTAATACTTTATTCAAAAATATTAATAAATATGAAAATCTCTTATTCTTTATTTACCTAGGATGTTACATAATCGATTGATAGTTGACCCCATTGGAAACACCTTCCAGGTCTAATCATACCTGTGAGTTTCAACTATAACACCCACCATTTGTTTCTGATGATGATTGTGCATAGGAAACCTTTCTATGTATGTAATCCTTTAAACCTATTTTGGATCACCTCGAGACCCCTCAAGAATGTGTTTAATATTTGCTACCTATATGATGTGTGGAAAAATTCGATGCAGGTGGGATGTTCTTTTTCAGGGTTATTGGTACATTGTGTTGGCCTATGTAGACTTCTAGAAAGAATTATTTGATAATTTATTCCTTGGTAACTTGGGGTCAGATTATTCTAAGGAGTATACGTGACCTGGGAAGGGATGTATGTTAGTTATGGACTATGCCTCTTAGTTTATAGTGCTTCAAAATTTTTCTCCCACCTTGGCTATAAATGAGAGAACAAGGGATATGATTGTTGAGTAAGGATTATGATTTTAGATCAAGGTATATGTAAATGTATTTATCCTAGTCCAGTTTAAAGATATTTTGAGACAATACCTAATTATCAACTGTAATATTAACTTGGTTCATGGTACTGAGAAGATTTCTACTATTGGTATTAATTGTGTTGGTTTATCTAATAGTAAGAAACATCAGGCTAACGAATCACAACAGGGGTGGAAGTTAGATGAGGTATAATGGTATCTCTTTCCTCTATCCTTGGGGGGTGGGGGAAGTGATGTTAGGTGTTATTATTGTGTAGTTTTGGTATATAATAATCCGTAGTGTACTCAACTATATTATGAGTACCCTTAGTATAGAAAATATCGACACCTAAACTATTTTTGTATGGAGGGACAGTATAAACATTTTGGAAAAGTTCCAAGATCATAACATGGCTCTTGGGATAGAAACACTATGTTTTAGTAGACTGGATTCTTGGATTCCAATATCCAATCAAGTTATCATGGGGTATGAGGATCCAATGTTCATGTAAAGAACATGTCATAATGGAATGTGACTAAGTAAAGAAGGATTAGAGCATATGGCTATGGGATAGGCTAGTTTCATGATTAAAATCCTAACCCAACATATCATGAAGAATGAAAATCTATATATCAAGGTATAATTTTAGTAGCTTAAAATCTTTCGTCCAATTTATTCGATATAGGATCCTCATGTTATTTCATTTTGTCTTGATTTCTGGGGGGTTTTTGTAAACTGGTGGAATAACATTCTAGAGGGAAGTAGATTGAAACACCCTTAGGAAATAGAATATAAAGAATATGTAAGTGTGCACACTATTCCTTATTCATTAGTAGTTGTTTATTCCATTAGGACTTATTCAAGTCTGATATGGGTGGTTTCGACATAATTCTCAGGATAGTCTGTCTTTCCCATTATCGAGTGAAGACTAATTATTATCGCTGAAAACTACCATTCATTACTCTTGAGGGTAATTGAATAGAATATATTAGAGAGTATCATATATATAAAAGGTTTTGTTGAACTAGATCAATAATGACCTGGTATAATTACAACCCAAGTTACTAGTCTCATCCTAGAAGAGGGAGAGATACACCAGGTAGATTATCTACTGTAATTTATCAGTTATAGAATGTTTTCTAAAGAATTATTCAGGATTTTTTTAAATTGTGGGATCAATTATACTCTTGTTATTATGATAGGAATGATGACCATGTCTATTCCTCCTCATAGGATAGTCCAGATTGGTCTGTTTGAATTGAAATTCTAGCTAGAGCACGTGGAGACAATGGAGTTCATCCATCCTAGTACATCGTTTAGTGGTTTTCCTGTCCTATTCTCCAAAGAGATGGATGAATCATTAATATATTTTATATAATAGTGTATGTTCAATCAGGTAGTGGTTAAAATAATATATTCACTTCATTTTACAGAATTATTGTCTGATCTATTCCAAGTTTCTTGAGTATTTAGGATGATTGACTTGCGTTCAGGGTAACACAAGTTGAGGTTGAAACCATCTAAAATACCACTCATAGAATTATGGAGTATGTATAACTTTTATGAGTACCTTTTTATTCACTTCATATCGATTAAAAAAATAGTGGTATTAATTTCCTTGATGGATAGGGTCTTCAACCCATATTTTGACTATATTATAAACCCCATCATAAATAACATCATGGTATATACTAGGTCAATGGTGGAACTTGATATCAATTTTTAGATAGTTCAAATAACACATCATAGATAATAACCACATGCCAAATTCACTAATATTTAGTTTTGGATTGATCGAGTCACTTATTGGTCCATGTAAAATTGTTTTTAGGGGTGTCAGTGGATCCTGAGAAAGTATAAAATTTGGATTATTTAGGGAAACACATGAATTAATTTTAGATATTTTTCTTCATGGGTTTGGCTAGCTATTATCCTTGATATATCTAGGACTTATAACACTTGGAAAAAAATTTTATGGGCTTAACTAGGAATAGAGAGTGATTTGACTGATCTAATTCTTATGAGGTGACATTTAAGGAGATAAAGTAGGGATTGATGTCTATATCAATTATGAACATACCTAAGCTTGGAATGAACTACCCTCTATATTGTGATGTCTTGAGTTATAGTTTGGGTGAACTTTTAAAACAGGATAGATGGGTTGTTTCTTATGTGTCAAGAAAACTGAGGCCATATGAGCGTATCGATATGAATTGTGATTTATAGATAGTATTGGCTATCAAAACCTTGATATATTGGATACACTACCTTCTAGAATAGAGGCTCATAGTTTACAATGAACATAAAAGCTTGAAATATTTTTTTTATTTCATTACACCCTCAAATATATTCAAATGATATTGATTGATTACATGTAATCATTCAATTTTGATATGATATACACTCTTATGAAGGTGTAATGTCATATCAGATGAATTGATTAAAAATACTAAGTCCTAGGTTGTTTAGGAGTTCATTAGTGTAAGAACCTAATGTTTAACAATAATTTTTGTTTCTTGAAATGAATGTGTATTGTATTATATTATACGATTCAATATTATACAGATAGAACACATAGAGAAACCGACCACAAAATATTCTATTAATGAAAATAATAAAATTAGTCAATTAATAAACCCATTTAAATATAAATTTTTATTTGTAAAAAATAGAAAATATCAAAACTACAATTGGAATATATGGATTTCCCTAATCTGGTAGAAACATCCCTCCCGCAAATAACACTATAGAAAAGAAAAAAAATATTATTAGACCAATCAACCTTATAGAAAATGGATATATATAGAACCGTGATAGTAAATGAGGTGAATATTCAGTGAAATAAAGGATTGGTCTTTGTTGGAGGTAATATGGAATTTGGAATAGTAATATGACTATTGTAATAGTAACCTGGCCATTGGGAATTATAAAATTATCATTGGGTATGGTAACATGACCGTTGGAAAAGTTATTTAACCAAAAAATAGTAAATTGTGGAATAAATAATATTCATAATGATTAATATAAGTAAATATAAATATTTTAATATTTCCAAATAAATATTATGATTAAAAAACTCAATGAAAATATAAGTATATTTTTAAATAAAATATATTTTGATGAATTTCATTAAAAATTCATATTAAAATTTATCATTACCTATGTTAGAAATTTATTTTCATAAGATAAATATCATTTTCTAAATTGTAATGTTAAAAAAATTCAACGGTCATTTTCCGATAAATTTTTGAAATAATTCAATTTTCAGATGAATACTAAATATACAGTTTTATATATCAAAAGTGTATCTTAAATTTTCAAAATTCATGATGTAATAATAATATAATAATTTCTAGAACATTAGTTTTAGAGAAAAAATGTATTTAATTTCAACAATTATTCATTGAAATATAATAAAATTAATCTCCAAACATAAAAAGAGTTTTACAAATTCCTAATGTCAAAAGTGTACCCCCTAAAAAACAATTTTCCATTTTTCCACATTCATTTTTACTAAACAATGTGGATCAGTATTAAAAAGGTGTTTAAAGACATAAAAATATTTTATTTTATTTTTATATTATTTATATTGTAAAAATATTACTTTTAAATTTTTTACCATTGATATAATATTTTATTTATTATTTTATTCTAAAAACTCCCATCTCCTTAGGTATAAATAATCCCTCTCTCACCCTTTGTAAAACAACTCCCCCTAACATGGAATGATACTTTTTGACCAAAATCATCCATAAAAATCCCCTTATAATACCTAGGAACATTGTAGAGAAAACCAAATCCATGAATCTTGGTAGTTTTATTATCTTATTAGAGAACATACATTGAGCAAAGGGTGTGTTTCTATCAACTATTCTTATTTTTTTCTTATTCTCCTTATTTTTCCCAATTAAATTTAAAAAATAATAAAAAATAAATTATTTAATATTTTAAAATTTTATTAGTGAATTTAACCTAATGTAAATGTCATAATTATGACATATAAAAATTTCAATCATCCCATCCCTACTAAATAGAAAATGTCCCACCAAGAGTTGATTATCAGCCAATGAGGACATTTCCAATCCATTTCCTATCAAAAAAATTATTTTTAGTTATTTTAATTTTTTTATGATATATAAATTTATAAATATATGTATTTTAATATTAGTTAATTAATTATAGTTATCTTTAATTGACATTAAAGAAAATATGAAAATCAATGAAAAACATAATTTTTTGGAAAACATGATATCCAAATGGATACCCTATAACCAAGGAAATTATAAAATATAGTAAAATTATTCTAATTGATAATTAGTTTTATGAATTAAAATAATATACATCTATATAAATGTTTTAATAAATCTATTTTTATTATTCATGAGGTGGAAAAGTGATAAAATAAAGTGGGATTTAAAGTGTGTGGATTCTTAAACCCAACTCATTTTCTTTGGGTTATACCGCTTTCATATTTGATATATATATTAAAATAATGTTAGATAATTTTCATTTAGTTATTATTTTCTTTTCATTTCATTGATATACATTTTTTCACCTTGATTTTAAATCCAACTACAATTTTTTTTCAAAAAAAAATACCTTCTTTACAAAACAAATCTTTTACTCCTCTTGAGTTAACTCGTATTCAATAAATAATAATTTCTATTATTCGAAATATATTTTCCATTATCCATTTATGAACACCAATATTTTCCATTAAATTAATCTTGATTAAATACTTAGGAAGTCCATTCCATTCCATGGGTTATTTCATGACTATGATTATTATAGATTTTTTATAGAATATATGAATATATGAATATTATGATGTGACATATGGGATTGGAATTATATATCCCTTAAATTAACTGGGTGTTGTATTTATGGATTTTAATTACTAAAAATGGAGCCTAGTCTGTTTTTTTTCAATACACACTTGGTTGATCAGGAAGATTGGAAGGAATGTTGTATTTTATTACAAGTAAAAAACAATGTTAATGGGGACATCGTTTCATAGTGTTTTCTAACTATTTGGGACAAAAAAATAGATAATGAGGAAAGTTGTTTTTAGAAAAACTATTTTCAAAAAATAATGAGGGTGAATAAAAATTGTCGTCAAAAGGGAATATTTAGGATCATCCCATCGTAATACAGAAAAGGAAGGAATCAAGGAAAAGATGTGTTTCTATGTGACAGATAGTTTGTGGGATTAAAAGTTTTTAACACAAAGCAGATTACTAAAAATAATACTACATTAAAAATATGATGTTAAACTAGAGTTTCATGTGAGAGAAGTTTTGAGATACACTCATCCAAATATGTGACAAGCATGAGACGCACAAAAATATTAAATTTTATGAAAAGATCTTACACACCAAATGATTCATCCATTTTAAACTTTTGTGCATGGGGGTTGAAGCACAAAAAAATTATGTGTAGTCTCTTCCTGGTCTATAGAAATTTAGCTACCACCATTCAATACTCAGAACTTTTTCCAATGAAGAATAGGTGTCTCTGACGTACAAAATTCTTGCACGTGGAAGAATTACATGTCGTAAAAACTATACACAGAATAATCCTTGATTCAATAAAAACCAAGTTAATCTCACAGGATGGTATCACAAAAATATAAGGGTTTAGTGAAGGAAATCAGGATAGAAAATACCAAAACATGGATGCAAAAATATGGGTGACATGAAAGTATTATTTTGAGATATTAATAGGTTTTGGATATCCGGTTTGTGGGATCAGTGCATTCTAGTGCATCCACTCAGGGCTTCGATGCATGAAGAGTCTCATTCTATATAGGAAAAAATAATTTAATTAGAATGTATTGATGAAACCTACAAGTCTATAAAACTAGTAAGTCTTCTTTAAGAGTAGTGTGCTAGGGGGAGTCAGTAGAAGTGTTTTGAGGGGCACATAATGCTATCCCAAAAATATTTTAATGGCATTGTGATTGGTATAAAGTGACTATGACCAAGCATATAAATTCTATATATAGAAAAGATTATTGAATTTTGGTACGACGGACACACTATTAGTGTATTCTGTTTAAACTATCCCTTACTAGTGAACCACTTAAAATTGTTGTGTTGTATCTTTTCTTATTATTATTTTTGTTTTGTAGGATTCTATCATATATGATTAACGAGTTCATACCAAAATGGGAACAAGATACATTACTTTATGAATAAAACTTTTACACCATGATTATCCCCTCCACTCTCTGGGTGTTATGGAGTCCTTCAATTGGAATCAGAGTATGCATGCTGTTGTAGATAAGTATGTCCTCTATTTTTGTAATGGAGAATTCGGTAAATGTCATGGGAGCCCCCCTATTTGAGGGTTCAAACATCCATACTTCAAAAAAAAAGGTTGAGATATCATATAATATCCATTTGAATTTATGTTCTTTTTATTACTTTAACAGATATTCTAGTAACAGATATAACTTGATTTCCTATAACTGAATCAAACAAGATAATGATTGATAAAGATACTAAAACACAGAATGCGTTTATGTGTAGGTCTGTTTGAAAAAATCAACATGAACTTTATGAGTTTGACTTTATATAAGTCTATATGGAAAAAACATGAAAAAATATATTAAGGTGAAAAAAAAGTGATAGAGGAAAAACTCTATGTTTTTTCATAATAGTTTTTTTGATCTTAAAATGCATCCTAATGAAAATGCATATACATTTTTAATCAAATTACTGATATTTTTGGAGTAGTATAAGGACTTAGTGAAGAAATAAAATAAATTTTCATTGTGGAGAGAATTTTGATAGGGCTTCCACCTCTGTAAAATCTTATAGCTTCATCCCTCGAGTAAAAGAATATGTCTGTACTTTCTCTGGATGATCTGCTGAGGAGTTTGTTGGCTTATGAAATGAGAATCAAACCAGATGATGAATAAAATCAAGTTGGAAAGGAAATTTTATTAAAGACCATGAAAAAACATGAGGATTCCAAAGATATTATTGATTATGAAAAAGAGTAAGACGAACTACTTTCTCTCTTTTCTATGAAATTAAAGGGAGCAAACGAGGGATTTGATAGAAAGATTCATCTGGCTTGTTTTTGTTGTGGTATAGTTGGGAACATTCCCTCACAATATTCAAGGAAGTTGGATGATGATAAAAATGAATATATAAACATTAAAAATCATGTGAAAAGATTTTCCCAAATTGGATTCCTGAAATCTAGTATGAAATTACATGTAAATAGTTTTATCTATAAAAGAGATGACGATGATAATGAATTTTTTGAGGATGAAGATCCAGGGTTTAAATATATATCCCAATAATACATTGTGTATATAGGTTAAAATATAGAACCATAAAAATATAAATGTAGATATATTTTATTGATTGATTATGCTAATATGAAATTTTTTACTTTAGGTTACTCTTTATGTGCATGTAAATCAATGAAATGGAAAAAAGTATTAAGTAGTTTTGGGAGAGTCGTTAAAATTTTTTGATCAACATGAAGCTAAAATTGATCAATTAAAAGAAGTAGTAAAATAATATTAAACAACTACATAAATCTTATATGATGTATTAGAATTGAATATCAGGATTGAAAAAAAACACCATGGTCATTAAGGACCTTACATATAGACTAGAGAAGAAGTTAAAGATAGATGAGGGTCTTAAAGAAATTTTTTTACTCTGAGTAAACTTGAATGTGATTAAAATTCACAAAGTAAACAAAGAAAATAAAATATTGATGATTATGAGATTTTGAGCTAATAGGGAGAGAAAATTTTGGTTCTGAAAGAGAATAGATTGAGTGGAAATTTCAAAGATCCACATGTGTGGAAAAACATTAATTGGTTGTGATGTATAAACATAAAATGTAATAAAGATGATGATCCAAATTAATAGAACAAATAAATTGGTATATATCTCAATGTCATGTTAATTACAAAAAATTAAACCCTCAAATAAAACTAAAATGTAAACTAAAAACTATCCACAGGTTTCCTTACATGATCATCAATCAAAAAGATTTCCCATAGATGGATACATCAGGAGGAACAAAATTGAGAAGACATTCTATTTTATAAAATGTCATTTCTATAGAAATCTAGGCCATGCCATGTCGTATAGTAAAGAGGGAAGGATTTATTTGAATGGGGAAGATCCTCAAAGTCAGAAATGGGGAATGAAACAATATCCTTGTTTTTATAGAATTATTTTTTATGGATATTTCTTTCACTACTCTAACTATGGACATAAATTTATTAATAATATGCAGAGGAAAGGAAGGAATATCACCTATATAACTCATAGAAAATTAAATACTCAACAACCAAATACAATTTCTATTAAAAATATATATTATCTTTAAGAATATAAATATGACAACTCTGAACTAATACACATAGAAAATTAATTTGAGTGGATAACATTTTCCTCCACTCAATAAAAAATTTCATGGGAGGAAAACAATAAAATTTAGAAATAAAATCTTGTGTAGGATTATCTCAAAGGTACAAATAATAATAACACCATGATTTTTTTAAAGTGTATTCTCATCCCATATGGTGTGAAATATATATTTATTGAAGATTTTAAAGAGGAGGGTTTATGGTATGGTCATGTTTGGCAATAATAGTGCTTTGAAGATCATAGGATGTATGATTTAAAAACCATAAATTGACGATCTTATGATAATTAATTTTTTTATGTGGATGGTTTGTGTCACATTATCCTTAGTGTGATTAAACTCCATAACTCATAGCTTATAGAGACTTTATCTAAAAAAGAATGCTTGATAAAAGGAAAGATAAGAAATTCCCTCATGAAGGGATGCAGAACTGATGAAAACCTATATCAGGTTGATAGTAGGGAGATCATTTTCTACATAACAGTTTAAGAAGAAAAACACTTATGGAAATAGATGTTGGGTCACATTAAAAAAATGTAATGGAAAATATAACTAAGCTGAATATTTTCAAGGATATCCCCATTTTGAATCACGAATGAGAAAATACATGTGATTCATGCATACCAAGAATGTTGGTCTGTAGTTCATATTGACCAAAGAAGAAAAGGGAATCAATTTTTCTTTATCTCACCTTCATAAATGTATGTGGCCATATAAATGAGGTTGGATCATTTGGAGAGAGGTATCTTGTTCTCTTTGTTGAAAATTATATTATACTGTCTCATGTAATGATTGTACATAATAAACAAAAATTTCTTGATTGAATGAAAAGTTATCATCAAATAGTTGAGAATGATAATGGTCATAAAATCAATTTTCTATAATCTAAAAATCTAGTGTAATACACATCTATTGAGTTTAAAATTTATAAAGAGAAATATGAAATAAGGTTTGAGGTGGTTATTTTGAGAACTCCAAAAAAATAGTGTTTTTGAGTGCATAAATAGACAGGTGAACACTATGCCAAAAACTATGATAATTGAAATTTAAAACCCTCATAAATACTAGAAATATGTTGTTCAAGAAACAGTTTATAATAGAAATTTAACAGTGTTTCATATAGAATAAAATAAGACACCATATAAGTTTTCTTTTGGAATGAATCCCTCATTGCTGTATTTTCATGTTTTTGGAATAAAGTGTTTCATTCAAAATAAATAATGAAATCGAATTAAGAATGGTTATACCGTAGGCAAAATAACATTCAATAGATATTCAATGAAGAGTAAAGACAAAAAATGTTTCGATAATAATATTGGTAGAGTTACAGAATAAAGTGATGTAAAGATAATTGAAGATAAAACCAAAAATTAATTGGGGGAATTATTATGTTGATATGATAGAATATGAGGAAGAAAGTGGACATGGAAGAGATGAAAATGCAGAATTAGAGAATTGAGTTCAATACATTCATGGGTCACATAATGATGATGATTTAGAAGAATAATTAAAAGAGAAAACCATAGATGATGAAACTTCTTATAAACCTCATAGAAGAAATAGAGGAGTATAAATTGATCAATACAATATCATTAGGGATTGGACCACACCAACACAAACAAGTCGAATGAGGAACTATACACATTATTTATTCTTATTAATTGTTGAACCGAACTCATTTGAAGAAGCTTCAAAGGTTAAATCATGGGTTAAATATGTGAATTAATAATTAGATCATATTGACATGAAACAAATATTTTATCTTGTAAAGAGATCAAAAAAATAACCATGTGATTACAATGATGTTTTTTTAAAAAAAAATTAAATTAAATGATCATGTAAATATGATCATAAATAAGGCTCAATTGGTGTGTAATGTCTATTCATATATTGATGGATTTTATGTTGAGGAAAATATTTCTGTTATGGATAGACTATAGTACATCTATATTTTTCTTGTCATGGAAATTCAAAGAGATAAAAAGGGATACAAAATGGATGTGAAAAAAGATTTATTAAATGTTTCACTTGAAGAATATGTCTACATAGAAAACCCATCAGGTTCACTTCTTGGAATTTATGAAATGAATATTAATAGATTAATGAAGAAACTCCATGGTTTGAAGTAGGCACTACAAGTGTGGTATTATCGAGTTGATTCTTATTTAAAGAAGATCAAATTTTGAAGAAGAGGTATAGATCACAATCTCTATATAAATAATTCTTATGAAGATTAGTTTATAGTACTAGTGTACGTAGATGGTATTATATTTGGTTGAAGCAGGTAGGGATCTATGAATGGGTTTTCCAATCAGACTAAATCAGAATTTTAAATATCTATGATTGGTGAAATCACATGATTCTTGGTTATAAATGTGATTCAGAGAAAATACTACACATTAATTTATTAGGAAACCTAATCAGCAGATCAGCTAAAGAAATTAAACAAGCATGATCCCAAAACATGTTTGACTCTGATTTATATTGGGATAAAAATCAGAAAGCCTAAGGATATGTAATTTTTGGATCCCATACTATATAAGAGAATCATTGGAATATTACTGTAAATTAGTGAAACATGGCCATATATTTTCCTAGAAACATTCTCAATAACCCACATTTAGAGTAATATTATAGAAGCAAATTTGACTATGGTTAAAAGAATCATGATGTACATTCAGAGTACTCACAATTATGTCTGATACATTGATGTAGGAAGAGATAATTTACTATTAGAAATTTATAATGTGGACTGGGCTAGAGATATGGTGGATTGAAAGTCTATAAGAGGTGGATTATTATTTATTGAAATTAAATTTCATGGATAGTTGAGTAACCAACCAGAATGTACTTGTCTTAGTACTTCTGAAGAAAATTATATCTATACTACAATATCTTGCACTATGTTTCTGTGGATGGAGAAAAAAATGATAGGTATTTGTGATGAGGTGAAATAGATGATGGTGATTCATTATGAAAAATTGATCTTATGAATAATATGGTTCATCACTCTTGAATAAAAAATATGTAGATCAGATATCACAACACGAAGGAGAAACTTTAACAAGGTGTGATTAAAATGGATCAAATTTGAACAAATGATCAAGTGGATGACATTATATCTAATTCATTATCAGCAAATTAGTTCAACAAGCATCGGTTGAACCTTGGTGTTCATCAACAACCCAATGCATGAAGAAGTTACATATGTTTCCCTCTCCCTAGTTGTGTTCACTATTTTTAATCCATCCAATGGCCTGAAGGCCTTCAATTTATTTATTATAAGCAATCTCCTTTTTAAAGGATGAATGGAGATAACCCAAATAGAAATAATCGACCTCAAAAAATTACTACCTTAAGGTCGAGAGAGAAACACCATATAGATATCATGAAGTATCCCTCCCGAGAGAAAATCATGGTAAATCTCTCTATCATTATGTGGATGAATAGTAATAAAGTGTAATGTATCATAGCATAAGCCTGATATAATGGATGACACCATACCCTCTCAAATATTGAAATACATAAAGCACTGGAATGATGAACCACATGCTCTAGAACCTCTTATGAGGCCTAATCCATGTGGTCAAGTCCAAGTGCATATCTATTCCAACAGATTTTACAACATTAGAACATCACAAAACTCATCCACAACTTCAAACCAATCAATCCATCACCAAGATTTCATGCATCCTAGAATCCAAAATTGATGACCGAAGACTAGAGTCATACCAACATGTCGCCCCAAATCCAACTGAAGAAATCCATAAAATCTAGTAAATCACATAAATCACAGCCAACCAAACAATATAAGAACATCACTAAACCATCAAAACAGAAAAATATACACAAAAAACACTGGATACCATGACCATTGCCCTTCAGGCCTCTCTAGATACATCATAGACTATCACTGGAAGCACGCTAGAGGAAGTGTCTAGACACTCTAGGAAAAACTAAATTCATATTGATGAAGACCCCACATAACCTCACAAAAGCTTCACTATGTCACACCATCTCCAAGATGTTCCACGTAGATACAATCTAGAAAAAGTCAAGAAATCCCTATTAGTCCAAGGAAACTAAATGTTACAAAGGGGGAGTGTGTTTTAATCTCTAATAGTATAAATATAGGTCCTTTAGGTTTATTTTCAATGGGATAAAATGGATAAATTCAATTTTACAAAGGTGGATAATAGAGAAATTAAAATATTTTTCAGTTGGAGTGGAGAAATTTTGAATATTTGAACCATGAAATGGTTTTGCGAAAAAAAGAGATTTTGGTGTTATGAGCAAATATCTAGATCATGGCTTGGACATCTTTAAAAATTCCAAAACAAATGAACCCAATTCATGCTTCCCCTATTGTTTTATAAACTAATATTTTCTCACATAGACCTATAGTGTTGAATGGCTTCTCTCTCTTGTTTCAGTTTTTGATTAGTGGTGAAATATTTATAGAATTTATTTTGAAAAACTAACAAACCCAAAGGGGGAGATTTTTGGAACCAAGGATTTTAATTAGAAAAAATGGATCATACTATATTTTGTTTTCAATGTACACTAGGTAAATCAAGGATATTGTAAGGAAAGTAGTCTAGTGAGACAATATAGAAACAATGTTTAAGATGGAGTCATTTTTCTAGTGTTTTCTAAATTTTTATTTCTAAAAATTGGAGAATGGGGAATGTTATTTTATGGAAAAATAATTTTCAAAAAAGAATAAAGGTAAATCAAATCTGGCGGGAAAGTGGAGTTTCAGGGTCAACTCACCAAAATATATATAAAAAGGAAGCATGTGAAACATATGTTTCTTCATGAGTGACAATTTGTCCGATAAGAAGTTTTATGAACAAGGAAGACTACACTCATGAATCTTACGCGCTAAATATGATGTCAAACTAGAGTTGCGTATGAGTAAAGTTTTGATATAGACTCATAAAACTATGTTGAAAGAATGATATCCACACAAAATATGTAATTTTGATAAGGGATCTTACATGCCAAATGTGACGTCAATTTCAGACATATGTGCATAGGGGTTGATTTTCACAAATCTTACTCATTGGGTATTCAATGTCTATAAATATTATTCTACCCCCATTCCGGACTTAGAACTATTTCCAATAAAGAACTGGTATCTATTCTTTGTGAAAGACTATCACATGGAATACTTATGTGGTATATATATTACATAATGAGTAATCCTTATTTCAATCAATACTAAGTGAATCTCACAGTGTGGATGCATGAATGATTAGGTTTTAGAGAATGATATCTTTTATTAAAATCCAAAAACTTGTGTGCAAGAACGGGTGTGATATGAAAGTGTTGTGTTGAGATACTAATAGGATTTGGATGTCCTGCATGTTGGATCAGTTTGTTCATCCACATCCATTTAGGGATTTAATGCAAGAAGAGTATCTTGATAGAGAGGAAAAACATTTCAATTCTAGTCTATTGAAGAGACCTTGAAGTCGATAAACTGATTAAGGATTCTTCTAGAGCACCAATCTAGGGGGATTCGTGGTAAGTGTTCCAATGGATATAGTGTGAAATCTATAAAATAATGTGAAGGAGTGTTCCTTACATAGAGTGATTGTGTCTAAAATTTATTATTCTACAAATAGTAAAGATTACGGGATTTTGGAACTAGTGAAACACTTTCATCATATGATCGTTAGACTAGACATTTGTGGAGAACCGTGTAAAATTGTTGTGTTGTCGCTTTTATTATGAATATTTATGTTTATTAGGTTTCTATTAGATTGGTTTAACTACTTACTATCAATTTGGGAATAATATATATCAGTTTAAGACGAAACAATTTACACCATACTTCACCCCTCCCCTCTCAGGGAGTTCCAAGGTCCTTTAAGTGGTATTAGAGAATATAGATTGTTATAGTTAAATGAATCCTCTATTTTTCATTAATAATTCAATAAATGTTTGGGAGAACACCTATTTCATGAAAGAAACTTTCAAATTTGTTAAAAAAAGTTATATATATCATATAAGATCCATTTTAATGGAAGTTATTTTTATTACGTCACAGGGAATTTAGGTAACCGATGTAACCTGATTTTCTATGACTTAAACAAATACAAAAATGATGGATCCATATGCTAAAGCATATAATTCCATTACCATAGCTCTATCTGATGAAATCTAGTTGATAGTGTTGAGTTACACTTCATCCATGCCTTTGTTGAAAAAACTTAAAAATATATATATAGGAGATAGAAAATTGAAGGAATAAAGACACCAAGTTTTTCATAATAGGTTTTTTTATCTAAAAATACTCCCTCTAAAAAATGCAGATACCATTCTAAATCAAATTACTAAATTTGTTTGAGAAATACATGGGAATTAAAATGAAATAAAAGACAATTACATTGTGGAGTATTTTTTTATTCGGATTCAACCACTCTATAATCCTAAATTGCCAGCCTAAGAGGAATGAGATTTGTTTAGACTTTAATTACATGATCTGCTGAGAAGTTTTCTGGATTATGAAATGAGAGTCAAAAAAGATGATGAAACAACTTTAGTTGGAATAGAAATCTAATTCAAGTCCATAGAGACACAGAAGCATCCAAAATATATTATTGAAGAATATAAGGAGAAAGAAGCTGTTCTTTCAATTTTTTCCTATATATTTAAGAGTAGAAAAGGGGTATTTGAATGAAATCTACCTCTATCATGTTTTCATTATGGTAGAGTTGGGAACATTAACTATTAGTGCTCACTAATGTTTTAATATGAATAATGTTAATATGGAAACATGTATAGGACTTATAAATTGTTTTCCAAAAAGGGAGACTTCAAAAATTGTAAGAAATTATATAGAAATATTTTTCTTCACTAAATTCGTTTATGATGATAATGTATTTTCTAAGGATGAAGAACCAAAGAAAAAATTACAAACTCAAGAATCCATGATGGCTATGGTTGAAATGTCTGAACCATAAAAAGATAAATATAGATATAGTTAGTTTATTTTTTATACTAATATCAAATTAGAACTTATGGATTCTCTTTGTAAGCTTTAAAATTAAATAAATAGAAAAAGAATTGTAGAATAGTTTTTTGAAGAGTCATCATAATATTTTGATCGACATGAAGCTGAAATTTATCAATTGGAAGATGTAGGGAAAGAACATTCAACAAATATTGAAATCTCAAATGATGGAGTAGAATTATTGATCTAGATTGAAGAATATGCAATGTTCATAAAATACCTTACATACAGAGTAAAGGAGAATCTCTAGATAGTTGAGGGTATTGAAGAAGAAGGTGTTACTTTATAGTTTAAACATGAAATTGAATCAAATTCAAAGGAAAAATGAATAAAATACAGTGTGGAAGATTCTAGATAAATAGATGGTAGGGAGAGCTAAGTGTTGTTATGAAGCAGTAAAGATGTCTTTAAATGATAAAAGGTCCACATTCTGAAAAAAAGTGGAATTTGTTGTGATGATAAAACATTCATGTATGGAAATAAAAAAATAAAAATAAATGTAAAGAATAAAGTGGTGCATATCACAATGTAACCCGAAGTCTAAACAAATTATCCCTCAAATCAAACTAAAAGAAGAACTAAAAACTATACACAAGATTCTAGAAATGATAATTGGTCATTTTTTTCCATGGAAGGAGATATCATGAGGAAACTTAGTGAGGATGAATTTCCTCTTAAGAAGTGTCAATATTGCACCAATCTAGGCCATACCCTGTCATACTTTGAAGATCTAAGGAGATATTTGAATAGAGAAGAGCCATAAAGTCAACAGTGGTAAATTACATCATATCATTCATCTTATATAATACATGTTATTTATAGATATTCCATTCACTAATATTTCTATTCCCACAAAGGTATTCATTTTAGGTAGATAAAAGAACAAATATCACCTATAAAACTAAGAGATAATTCAATAATCACCAACAAGACATAACGTCTTGCAAATAGTTATTCTCCTATAGAATAAAAAAATTAGTATAATGAACCAATGAGAATGTAAAATACATTTGAAAGTCCATAATTATCCTCCACTCAATCACATATTTAAATTAAGGAAAAGAACAAACTCATGAAATCCAATCTTGAAGAAGTTTCTCTCTGAGATACAAATATTAGTAGCACATGGATTCTTGATAGTGAATGCCCATACCATATGATGGAAAATAATGATTTATTGAATAATGTAATAAAGGGGTTGATGGAATAGTTATGTTCATCAATTATGGTGTATTGTATATCAGAGTCAGTGAGTGTGTATAGCTATCATGTGGCGAGATTTATAAAATTGAAATTCTTTATGTGGATGGTTGGCATAAAAATATCACGACTGTGATTCAACTCTATGACTCGGGACATATAGTTATATTCAATCAAAAGGGGTGATCTATAAAAGTATATACAATGAATTATCTCTTGAAAGGATATATAATAGATAGAAACATATATAAGGCTTATAGTAAAGAGAACATATTTTACATGACAGTTGAAGAAGAAAACAAATTTTGGAATTAGAGGTTGGAACATATTAATCAACATGAAATGGAAATGTTATCTATACTGATGATATTCATTGATATCCCCAATATAAAGTGGGAGTGGGAAGAGGCTTGTGGTATCTTCATACGAGGACTATTATTCTACAGTTCATGCCATCCAAAGTAAAAAAGGTCATAAAATTGTCTTGAACTCATCCATACATATGTATGTGGAAAAATAAATGTGGTTAGAACTTATGTATAAAGGTATTGTGTTGTATTTATTGTTGATTATAGTATAATTTACTGTTTAATGATTATACACATAAAATTACATGTGCTTGTTTTCATGAAATGTTATCGTCAAATAGCTGAGAATGATATTTCCATAAAATTAAAGTTATACAATATAACAATGGATTGTAATACACAACCATTGAGTTTGAAAATTACATGGGGAAACATGGAATGAGGCATGGGGTTTCTTCTATGTGAAATCCATAGATAAATGGGGTTATTGAGCCAAAAAATTGACTAGAGAAAAATATAGCCAGAATTATGCTAATTGAGAGTTGTGTCTGTCATATTTAATGGAAATTGGTTTTTCAAGTATTAGTGTATACTAAAAATGTAACATGGATTTCTATGGTAGTAACCAAAACACCATGTGAGTTGTGTCAGGGAAGGAATCCCTCTTTGAAGTTTTTTTATTTTTTTGAATGTAAATGTTTACTCAGAAATAAATAAGGAAATCAAGGGAAGTATGATAATGCTACAGATGAAGGAATATTCTTTAGATATTAAACAAAGAGTAAACCCTATAAATGTTTCAATAATCTTCTTGGAATAATTATGGAAAGTAGTGATGTAAGTTTCATTGAGGTTAAAATAAAATATTCCTTGAGTAATACTTATGCTGATATGATATAACATGAGGAAAAAGTGGACATGGAAAAGATGATAATGAAGAAGTAGATGAATAAGGGTAATATATTCAGGGGTCACAGAACAAAGAAGATTCAGATGAAGAATAAGAAGAGGAAACCATGTCTGAAGAAACCTCTTGTGAAACTATTTGGAGAAATATAAGAGTATAAATTGATCAATACAACATCATTTGGAACTGGACCACACCCCCACAGACAAGGATAATGGGAAATAATTCGTAGTATGAAATCCTATCAGTTGTTGGACCAACCAAATTTTAATAATAAATAGTGGATGAATCATTTGTTCAATTAAACAATGAATTGTTGGATTAGATTGACAAAAACTAGACACATGATCTTGTTAAGAGACCTGATAATCATAATGTGATTGGAATGATTTATATTTTTAAAAATGATTGATGGTCATATAAATGTGATCTTAATTATGGTTTGATTGGTGAGTAATGTATACTCACATATTTAAGGTATTTATGTATAAGAAACACTTTCTCCAATTGCTAAACTATAGTATGTCAAGATATTCCCTACCATGGAAATTTAAAGAGGGTACAAGGTGTATCAAATGGATATCAAACCAGGTTTCTTAAATGGTGTTCTTTAAGAGTATTCCTACATAGAAAAACTAGTCATATTTTTTCTTGGTAATTATGGTGTAAAGGTTTTCACATTAAATATAAATCTCTAGGTTTTGAAGCAAGAACCATGACCATGGAATTATTGATTGGATTCTTATCTAAAGAAGCTCAGATTTAATAGAGGAGTAGTGGAACACAAACTCTATGTGATGAATTCCCAGAAATTTTAGTTCATGATGCTAGTGTATATAGATAGTATTATACTTGGTGGAAGAAGGCATAGATAAGTGGAATAATTTTCTAATGAAATTAAATTGTAATTAAAAATTTCTATAATTGGTGAACTCACATACTAAATGGGTCTACAAGTGACTCAAATAATGTAATACACTTTTATCTTTTGGGAATATATGCAATTGTCTTGCTAAAGAAATTAAACATGCATGACTCCAGACCAATGTAAACTCCGATTATGATTAGGAAAGAGCTGAAAAAAATGAGGATGGGAAATCTATAGATCCAACACTATAAATGAGATTCATTGGAAGTATAATGTACATAACTATAACATGTCTAGATATTATCTTTGAAACATGCTAAGTGGCCCACATTCGGAGTAATATGAAGGAAGAACATTTGACTATAGTTAAAAGAATAAATTGGTATAGTCAAGGTACTCAAAATAATGGTATATACATTACTGTAGGAAAATATAATGAACTATATGCATTTTTTGATTCATAATGGGTTAGAAATGTGGTGGATTGATAGTTGATAAGTGGTAAATAATTCTTTATTGGAATGAAATATGTGGGTTAGTTGAGTAAGAAATTAGAAATCAATTATCATATTACTACTAAAGTATATTATATATCTTCTAAAATGTCTTTCAATGTAGATCTATGAATAAAGAAACAACTATATGATATTCTTGGTGTGGTGAAATGGTCAATGGTGATTCACTATGACAACAACAGTGTGACTAATCATATAATGAATCTTGTTTAACACATTCAAACAAAACATATTGAGATCAGATATCACTTCATTATGGATAATAATGAATATAGTGTTTTTCAAATAGAGTATATTGGATCTAATGATCACATAGCTAACATTGTGACTAATAAATTGTAAGAACATGTGTTTGAGAAACATCAGTTGATGATTGGTGTTAAACCACCTCCCAGTTCATGAGGAGGTTACCGGATTTCCCCTCTCCCTCGTTGTGTTAACTATTTTTGTATTTTTGTGCTACTGATATATGTTTATGGGGGAGATACAATCTATGGGAGTGTGTTTTGAGCTCTAAAATTATAAATACATGTCCATTGGAATGGAGAAATTTAGATGGTTCCAACCATGAATTAGTTTTTTGACATGTTGAGAGATTGTTGTTTTGAAGAAATATTTTGATCATAGACTTGAAATCATTAAGCATTCATAAAAATGGAAACCCAATTCGTGGTTCCACTATTTTTTCAACACTGATCTTTTCTCATGAATACTTAGAGTGACGAATGATTGTCTCTCTCATTTCAGGTTTTGATATGTGTCTGGTGTTTTATTGAATTTATCTTAATATTTCCAACAAACCCAAAGGGCGAGATTTTTGGAATCTAGGATTTTCATTTTCAAAAATGGAGTGTAGTTTCTATTTGTTGTCAATATATATTATTTTGATCAATGGGAATGAAAGGAAAGTTATATTATTGTATAATATTAATACATTGTTGAAGGTGGGGTCTTTTCCCAGTATTATCCAGTTTTTTTGGTCCAAAAATTGGTTCATTGGGAAAGCGGTTTTTTTTAAATAATTTTCACTCATGAATGAAGGTGAATAGAAATCTTCAATGCAAGGGTAGTTTGATGATCAACTCATAAAAATATGGAAAATGAAGGAATAATGCATAAGTTTTGTTTCAGTGTGAAAGAAAGTTTGTGTGTTATAATGTTTTACATGAAAACTAGACCACTCAAATTAATAATACCCACAAAATATGACATCAAAATAGAGTTTCATGTGATAATTTTTTCTATAGACTCATCAAAATATGGAAAATACATGATATGAATGCATAATATGAAATTCTTTAAAATTTCCTTACGGACCAAATGTGACATCAACTTTAAATTTCACATATAGGGCTTGATGTTCATTAATTTTATACATAAGGTATTATTGGTATGTAAATATGATTCTATCCCAATTCAATTATTATTAATTTTTTCAATGAATAACCAGTGTCTTTTTTGTAATAAAGAACAACACGAGGAAGACTTATTGGTAGTAAATCTCAAGTGAAGAATGATCCTTTAGTCAATCAAGACTAATTGAATCTGATGGTGTGGTTTCTTTAAGGATAAGTGTTGACTAAAATACATCTTTCACAAAAATCGAAAAACATTCTCAATATAATATGTTTAATTTGCAAGTGTTACATTGATATACTAGTAGGTTTTTGATATTCTGTTCATTTTAGTGTTTCTAAGTGTATCCTTTTAAGGCGTCCATGCAAGAAGAGTCATTTTCTTGACATTTACAAAGTCTTCAATGTAAATATATTTAAGAGACATTCAAGTTGTGAAACTGAGTAAGGAATCTTCTAGAGAATTAATCTATGGAGATTCAAAAAATGTTTTATAGGGGATGAAATGGGATATCAGTAATATATTGTTAGACATTTTCCTAGAACATAGTGATTATGTCTAAACATTTTTATTCTATGACTAGTAAATATTTATGGTTTTTTGTACAATCTACATTTTTTAGAATTATTCTTTTTGGACTATCCCTCATTAATGATCTAAGTAAAATCATTGTATTGTCTCTTTTCTTGATATTTATTATGTTATGTAGGTTTCCATCAGATAGGTGTAACAAGCTCATTCCAATGTTAGAATAATCTCTATCCTTTATGAGGAAACAATTTACACCCGAATTCTCCCCTCCCCTATCAAGATGATCCAAGGTACTTCATTAGGAAATGTGATGTATCTCATTAGATATTTTAAAATATGAAAGAACATGATTCTATAATTGTTCACAATGATGATTTTATTATTATTCACATATGTTATTAGTGAACATGATGCTTGAATTGTTCACAACAATGTGTAATATTTGACCACAATGAAATTAAAAATAAGTCTTATGCATTGACACATTCAATGCCTCCATCAAATGTTTCCCACAAGATTATGATGATGATTTGATGCTTATGAACTGATGATTATGATTATACACACCGATTCTATATTGATTCAGATCCCATATTCCCCCTCTTACTAATATTTTTGCTAACCCCTTTTGTTGATCTATTTCCCCAGGTGACTATATGTACTATAGGGGACATAATCTTTTAGAAGGTTAAAGAATAATTAAATAAGTTGATTTTTAAGATTCAATGGGAGGTGGATTTAAAAACATTTTGGAAATTCTCACGCACTCATCTTTGGTTATGAACAATAACCTAAAGAACATGGAATGTCCTAATTCACCCAAGAAGAAGAAACTATCATTGATCCATTATGTATCAATGACCATCAACATTTAGGGAATCTCCCTATCCACTTGTCATGGAATAGTGGGTTAACTCAATAAGTACTATTTTTTGTGGTCGATTATTTTGATAAATTGAAAGTGACTCTAACTTTCTATAATTTTGATGGACATATGAACAATAGTAGACATTGATAAATAACACCATTAATAAGGATGAAATTAATGATATAGAGTTGGGAGACATTAAGAAAATATTTCTTGACATGAATTTCACTAAAAATATCCAAAAAAATATGGAGAGAGAATTCATAGAGTTGAAGAAAATGGATGATGAACCTATCATACATTATATATAAAACATCCCAATAACTTCATGATATTCCCTAGGTTCTCTTATTGACAATGAAATAAAACCATATATATATTCCATAGTGGTTTATAACCACTCCATCAAAAACCTCCAACTATACGAGCCTTTTAGAGTTATGAAGAAGTGGTTAAATATTCTATTATAGTAGATATGATTTTGTATATTGGACATTTTTACATGGGGATAATAAGATAAGAATGGATTTTCAAGATAGTGGGTCAAATAAAAAATTAGGAAAGAGAATCCGTCCATCCATGTATCAAAATGTGGGAAGTAAAATCATGGTAATTTCCTCAAATGGATGGGGAAATGATTCAATTATAAGATAGAAGGCTACAAAGATCATGCATTTTGAAGAGCCATGAAGAATCTGGACAACATGACTAAAGCAAGGAAGTATAATCATAATGAACCAGCCATGGTTAAATGCATCAACTATAGGTAGAAAGGGAACTATTATAACTATTGAAGTAAGAAATAGATCTATGAGTGTAATCTGAATTAGCCACCACCAAATCAAATTTACCCACAGAAATATTTTTATATCACTAAAACTATATCGGGGCATGAAAATGATTATTTACAATGTACACTACATATTAAATAAATAATGGAAGAAATATTTAGGTCATTTTGGTTATACACATTATTTTATATCCTCCGTGTTATTTATAACGATTGAATTGATTCATTGATACTTTGATGTATATATATCAATAAAAACACCCAGTGGTTTGATCATTTCAACCAAAGTCTTGGACTTCCCTATTATCAGTATATGTTTGAAGATTATTCAAGTGACTCTCATAATATATCACATGGTGGAATTTGAATGAAATTGTGCATGGATTTCCTCTCATTATACTGATCACACGTCCACTATCTTGAATAGGAAATTTATTTTCAGAATCTGATTTATCTAATTCTCCTCAACAAATGAAATGAAAATTGTGAGTCTATATTGGAATATCTTTCAATGATGTGGGTGAGGTTACCCTATAAAGAAGAATACATATCCTGAAAGGTTGAGTAAAAGTAAGGTATCAACCCGGTGGGAAAGACTATATTGAGGGAATACATTGATATATTTATAGAATAGTTAATTAGACATCCCCCTGATTATAAGGTATATTTCTCAATACATATTATACCAAGATCCATTATAATAAGGAAATACCCATACAATATGGCCATAATATTACTAGAGGATTTAAGGAATAATATTCAAGAGAATTTATAAAAAGGGTTCATACTCTAGTGTGCATCACCTTGGGTTGTGCTAGTGATCTTTGTAAACAAATTGGATGGATCAATGTGGATGTGAATCGATTACAAGGAGCTTTAAAAGATCACCATAAAGAAAAATTATCCATTTCCAATGATTAATGACTTGTTAAATAATCTATTAGGACCTCATTACATCTCCAAGGTGGAACTTTGATTTAGATATCATTAGTATAAGGTAAAGAAGAACGATATTTAGTTGACATCCTTCCATAAAAGGTATGGTAACTATGAGTTCGTAGTTATTCCCTTATTACTAACTAGTTCCCCTATAATATTCATGTATTTGGTGGATGGAGTCTTTAGAGTCTTCCTTCAATAAATATTTGTAGTGTTTATCAATGATATTCTTATTTATTCCAAGAGAAAAAGGATGTATATGAATAGTATATAAGGATTGTATAGGTAGTATTAATGAACGATAAAATGTATTCTATGTTCATAAAGTCACATTCTTGGGGAATGTAACCACATGTAAAGGAATTTATGTGGACCCTTCAAAGAAATAATAAATTAGGGAAAGTCCCTGGCCCACTTGTTTCTTCGAAATCAATAGTTATCTTGGATTAGTAATGAACTACTAATGTTTTGTGAGAAATTTATAATTTTTTTCTTCCTTACTAAATAAGTTAACATGGAAAGGGTTAATTTATGTCTAGACCTACAAATGTGAGGAAATAATTTTGGTGTTCTAGAAGAGGTTTATCACTATGATTATACCCACACTACCATCAAGTGGAAAGGATCCTTTTGATACACATAGATTATTTGACTAATGGTTTGGCTTATGTACTCATATATAATGATAATGTGATATCCTATGCACCATGAAAATTGAAGATAAATGAGGAAAACTAACCAATGCTTACTCTGTAGTTAGAAGCTGTGATATTCACCTTGAAAAGTTTGAGACACTATCTCTATAACGAGAAATGTGACATATATACTGATCATAAGAGTCCAAAGTATATATTCACATAGAAGGAGATAAATTGGAACCAAATAAGATGGTTAGATCTAGTAAAGGACTATGATATCTATATTCACTACCACCTGAAAAAGGTGGACAAGGTATATGATGATATTATCATAAAAGAAGTCTCTTATTTATCCATGATGTGGATTCAGAAATACCACATCTCCCGGGATATGTAATGGATGAATCTATAAATTCAAATATTTTGGATTAAAACATACTTTTCCAAATTCATTCCCAACCATCTATCCATGAGAATATTAAATATGATTATAGGGATAGTTTGGATCTTTAAAATAAAGAGAAATTGGTTAAGAAAGTGAAGATTTACAAATTCTATATAATGAGTAATCGAAACTAGTTCCACGCCTCCCAATAACTCAATGGTGAACTCAACCTCTCTTTCTCTCTCTGGAGGGATGTGGAAGAAATATTCAGGGAAGGAATTCCTAAAATGATTCACAATAGGAGGTAATTATATAGGTCTTATTCCCTAATCACTCATAAAGAGATTCTCTATCTAGTCTGTCACCCTATCTCACCTAGTATGCTCAGTTTTATCTTGATTCACAAGTACATTCTCCTCACCCATATGAATATAATCACAAAACTCATGTGATATAAAAAAACACCATTGATTTCAATCCCCATGTTCATGATAATGAAAAATACAAACCATATCGAAAATTTGTCAAAGATAGAATTCTTGGGGACAAATAAATTCCATAGAAAATAGTACCCACCTACCTCAAGGCAGATTCCCTTCACTATCACACATTCTTTAATAGAATTCTTTACAGTGTCTTAAGACTCATGATTCCATTTATGTACTCTATTTCTAGGCCTAAACATTTTATGATCATAAATTATATAAAATAGTGTGATTTACATATATAGAAAATGGAAGACACTAAATTAGAGGTTCCCAAAATATTACTCTAACTATATATGCGCTCAGACTCTGCTCCACATGTGTAAGATTTAATTCCTAGATATTTCATGAATTGAGGCCCTGAGATGCATCCACACTAGCCTAAAAAAAGTCCACTCTAATGACATGGAGACTCTATGACCTAACTTCCTCAACCTTGACCACCTTCTCAGCCTTTTTCATCGATAGAAGACCAAATTCTTTCTTAATGTGGAGTCATTGATCTGGTACCTAAAATTGGTTTTGGTATGGATCCCCTTCACTGGGGAATTGAGGAAGAAATTGGTATAAACACTAGAGGTGACCCATCTTTCCACAAGATCAAAACTTGATTAGGATGCTAGTTTACTGGGGATTCTTATTAACTGGCATGCCACACTGATGAAACACCACATAGATGTCCGTGTGTGCCACATAGATGTTAGTGTGTCCATGGCATGAATATGGCCTAATGTATCAATGTAAGGAATAGTGGTATATATACATAATAATAAATAGAATATGTATGCACTATAACAACAGTACTTGTAATCTATCATAGAGGAAGAATAATAAGCAGAAAGACATCAGTGGAATAATAATAAGAAGAATTATAAATCATCATAAATATTGAATAAATAGTACAATAATAATAAAAAGGTAAAAATGAACCCTAAATTGTAGATAAAATGATGATGATGATGATGATGATATTATATATATAAAAAAATTATTACCTGGTAAACAAGGAATATAGGCATACACCACATATTATACACTTATATAGAAAGGAAAAAAGTTACTAAAACTATCATCGGGACATATGATCAGTCTCATTCTCTCACACTCCATCCTGATAATAAAAATAAAACATAAAAATTTAGCCACTTACCTTTATTTACACCTGTTACCATGAAGTCATCTTGGGTACCAAATGTAATCCATGTAGGGCATGAGATATAATATGGTGGTCACCACCAATGGTGTCTAGATCAATCAAGTACATGGATATAAAATAAGCGTCCTTCAAATAAATACTAAATTTAAGATGATAAATAACTAAGATACTCTACAATGGGTTAAAATTGGGACACTCATTTATCATTATATAATTTTTCCTAATATGGATGTCTCTGAAACAAGGAAACATGCAGAAGTGTGAAAGAAGGTAAGACTTGATATAATAGTGTCAAAGGATGGACCACCCCCAACCATGTGATTTCTCTTTGCGGGTGTGTCCTAGGAGTTTTAGTTCCACATTTTAATTCATTAATTTGGTTAAATGATTTATAATTTATTAAGAGACAACATAAAAAAATTCAAGGAGGCCCCAAGGGGATCCCAAGTATCACTCTAGGGGATTGGGATATTTTTAATTACTATGGAGAATTTCCAAGGAGATCTGTGAATTAGATCCCAAGTTTCACTCCAAGAATTTTTTTAAAACTAAATGAAAAAAATATGATTCCATCATTTGAATCTCACATAGGGGTTTAAGTCTCTCTCATGGAATGGTAAAACCATCCCTCCCTCAATATTTTCCACAGTGTCTCCCCTAGGTAATTAGAATCACTCATCTAGAGGTTGTAAATAAAATTTACGATTACCCATCCCATGCATAGATAGTATCTACCCCATAATATTTATATGACATTAAAAACTAACTATAATTCACTATGATCCCATAAAAGGATTCTTTTAGTAGAAATGCATTGTTTCCCTCTAGGAATATGAAAGGGGATGATTTTTTTATCAAAACCATATATTTTAACAAGGAAAATAATTTATTACCATTTATAATTTAGCCAATTTTTTTAATTCAACAACATCCTATTTTAGAATGGGGTGTATGGAATTATCTTTTAGATCACAATACTAATCGATTGAATTTTTTTATTAATCACATTTATTATCTGGTAAGTACAACTCTAGTGGTTCTTAACAATTCATAAAACTTTCAGGTAGTCTATTAAGAACAGGTCACACCAAAATGGAAAGCTTAGATCATGGAAATAAACATAGGAGGTTATTCCCCACTAGTTGGGATCGTAATAAGCATGAAAAAGAATTTAGAATAATTTATTTAACACTTTGAAGGTTTCAAAACAATTTATAGTGGACCATTTCATAAAATGAATTGAAATATGGGGAATAAAATTATTCCACCTCCTTAGGCTTGTAGAAGACCACTCATATGTTTATATCCCTTGAATCTAGCTAGAATGATAATTATCAGAGAAATAATCAAATTACCTCAAAATGAGAAAAATGTTGTCACACCAAAATAGCATAATCGAGGAGAAGAGAATCTATAAAAGTAAAGAAAACTATTTTATAGCTTTCCTAAATCATTCCAGTGCACCCAATAGTGATGTATTTGGATGATAGATGAGGCAGGTATCTAAAAACATACCAAGATGGGAAGGATGTTCCTTAGGCATGAGATATTGGAGGTAAATAAAGGGGAGAATAAATTTGGGTATTAAATCAATTTAGGGGAAGAAACATTATTTTTCCATTAATTACATGGAAATACAGTTTGGCTGGATATTTGTTAAAATAGTGTTCCAACCGTGCCTCTAGTCTTACTCAAAGGGGAACCTCACACGGGCCAACGTACAGTTTGGATAACCATGTGCTAGCCATATAGAAGTCCTCTATCAAGGGTAATCCTTAACCTCTTATGACTTTTCACCCAATTCCTATTGATTGTAGACAAATTTAAATCCCCTTTATCCCCTCTATAACACTGTAGTACGGTTAGGGAACCAGTGTAGGCTAGGTTTCATGGTTTCTCCTTACCCTATGACCTAGTCTATTTCTCCAATATTTGGCGATCTAGGCTCTGAACAATCCTCGGGCACCCACTATGTCCTCCATAACATTATTAGGTAGCATTAAAAGTGTCTTACCAAGAAATTAAATCAGAATAAACAATGTTTCGTACCTTTTATAAAATTTGGGATATAATAGCTTTCAATCCATTTCTCTAATTTGAGTCTTCACACTACCTGTTACGGTAGAGTCTAATAAAATTGTGCCTCAAAATATTCAATATATTTTCATAAAAGCTTCATCCCAACACAAACATAATTTATATGAATATCCTTCTACTATTTTGGTGTGGATATTTTGAAATATATTCTTAACTTTCTTAAATTTACACGAAAACATAGATCACAACATAACCATATCTATTATGGAGTAATTTTTAACCAAGAAAAACACTATACCCATCCTAATCCCAATACCTTTACTCATTTTAAAAAACATCCTCTACTATAAAAATCTACAATAGATATATTTTTCCTCATCATAATCACCATAAAATCCAATTCAATCAATCAATATTAAATTAAGATCTATGTACAACAATATGCTAAAACATTTCCACGATACGACCTTTAAATTTTCCTTTTCGACTGATCAATTTAGTAATTATGGTTTCTTCAATACATTTTGAACAAATTTTATGAACTCATCCTCATAATCCAATTTTATATGTCACTAACATTCCTTCCAAGTTTGCAACATTCTTCTTTCCCAAACACATAAATTTTGGGTTTCTACCTTACACATCCAATATATTATGTTCCTTTAGGTAGTGTTATTTTATGGACCATATCTTGGTTGGAATAATATTTTACCATAAATAAAATATTACATTTCTTTTTATCATTAACTATAATACTAATTTTATTGTTAAAAAATATAATAAATTACCCCATTCTTACAATATTATCACAGCTTTCATTATTTTGACAAGAATTCATTAAATAATTGAATCTCCTAGTGTAAGTGTTCCTCTACCCATTTAATTTTAAATCATGACTCTAATAATATTCAATTTTTTTTTATTTTATTCACTTTATGATAAAAAACATATAACATTAGATAGTTTTGAGTCCCCCGCTGTCAATTCCTTTGAAGCCCCATTTAACCCTTATTGTATCTTAGTATCTTTTCCTTCCGATTAGTTTTACGATGACAGATACTTGAGATATTTCAAATAATTTTATGTTTCATTCAACCCTATTTATCACTATTTTTATATATATGAGTTCTTTATCAATTATTTATATTCAAGATAGCATAAGTTGTGATACTAAGAACACTAAAGAAACATCCCTTAACTTTTTTGATTTTAATTTTTTAACAATAATTCCATTTCTTAATTTAAATCACAAAAACACATTCAAATATAGTTATAATCTCAATTAATAATTATCTAGTGATCTTAAAACATGGAAAATATTCTTGAACAAATCCACTAATCCCAATAAGTTTTAACTCAATATTAGAAACAAGTGTTTATATTAATAGTCTCAAAGTTTTATATTACACTCACTTACTTCAATAAATACATAAAATAAAATCTTTTAAGTTACTTGAAAAATATAATTATGTTCTCAATAAAACATGAAAATTATTTTCAATGAATAATCAAGAAATTATAATATATGTGAGAAAATCCATAAGTATGATACAATTAATACCACATCAAGTGATAGGGTCATGATATCAAAAAAATTCAATGATCATCCATCATCCATTGTGTAATTTCCCTATGAAAAATAAGTCTAATAGCTTTTAACACTTCATTAAAATCTTCCTAGACATATTCATCCTTTTATATAAAATATATAATTGATTCTTTCCGTGGATACTCATTTCAATAGCATTTAATATCCCGAAAAATGTAAGATGATAACAATTTTTTAGGTCACAAACTAATAAAACAAGAATTTCCCATTGGGTTTAGTTTATTTTCTATAATGGATTCACCCTTATTCATCAAGGAATAAGATCATATAATATATCCTTTTCACACTTTTTATCTTCTATATTTAGCTTAAAACACTAGAAAAATTCTATCACACATTTAAATTCCATATTTTACAATATTCTAAATTTATTTTTATATATTAGACTTTTCTATTAATTTTAATTAGTCTTAATCCAATTAAGATTCTAGGTATTTAATTAATTACATTTTTCTTGCTCTGATTTATCTGATTGCATTCATATTCTTTCAAATATACTCACCAAATGGATTATTTCTCCCCCTTAAGACTACATAACTCCAAAAATAGTTATACAAATTATATTCATGGGGATAAGGTTACTTTCATATCATCCTCATGAATATTACTATATATGGATATAATGAAAGAAAGTTTTTTTTCTAACTTCTTTATTATCCTTTCAAGTGGATTTTCTTTTCTAAAACCAAATATATAAAATTTACTTCTGGTATTTGATTTTCAATCCTATTACTTATTCCACTTGTATATGATATCTATATTAAGACTAATCCCAATTGTCTACATTATATAATTTCACACACTATAATTATATACTGATTCATACATAATCTATCATAATAGTACACTTACCCCAATATTTTTCTCTTTCCATGTAGGGGTATTTTAAATCCCACATCGATATGGATTAAACTTTTCATATTTAATGTTCAATAAACCCACCATTGAGTTTATATTTGATAAATATTTTTCCTACCACTCAAACTTATATTATTATACAAGGGAAGAATCCTTGTTCTTCATCAAAATTTTGTCCTTTTCTTCCATGCTAATTACCAAGTATATCCTACCATTAGTTTTTTGTATACCCTTTTTTATTACATAATAATAATATTTCAACTATATAAATCTATTTTTATGATATTTTCCACAAACATGCCATTGTAGTTGGGGATTTCCTCTTTCAAATTCATCTCCTCTCTTGATATAATATCATGTTATATATTCTTGGTCAGTAGAAACCAAACATATCTAGAAAAATTTATAACATTTGTATTCACATATCTATTGAGAGGATGCAACAAATTCTCATTCCCCATTGAGGAAATTGGCATCTAGATGTACATAAATGGTGTGCCCCTTACTCCATAATAGTAGTAAATTAATGAAAATTTTCATCATGGTATTTCATTTCTATATTTATAATTAACCTTTAATTTTCTACATAATTAAAAATTCTTAATATAATATTCTCCTCTTGTTGAGGATTTAATGGGAGGGATCTCTACATTTACATTTATGGATTTCAACATTATTTCAGGATTAATAATCATTAAATTTGGCTCTTCTAATTTAGGATCCTTATTTTCAATCCTTGTTCATGGTTATTTTCAATAATTTATTATTTTTTTATATTATGAATTTAAAGAATTAATTTTTTAGTTATAAAAATATGAAATAAAGGGGGAGAGTTTCCTTTTTAACAAATAAAACTAAATAATGTGACAAAATTATGGAACTAAGAGATAAATTAAAATAAACAATATAATCACTTTATATATGAAATTATTGGGTAATAACTATAAAAATATATTGTAATTGAATAAAACTGATGATGGAGTTCATCAATAAGACAATATGAGTTCCTCTGTCCCCACCCCTTAATATCATGGGAAGTTTTAGAATAAAAATATCAACTTTAGAATTATCAAAGATACATGGGATGAATTTAGTTTTCTATTAGTGCTAGTCAATACACATGATATTAAAAAAATTAATTCTTCGTAGATAGAAACCCAATACATAGAAGATACACATTCTTTTTAGATGGTTTTATAATGAAACCCAATTCCCCCAATTTAATGGTAGTGAGAACTTATGTTAATAATAAAATGTGAATAAGGTTTGTTTGATGGAAAACACATTACCAAAAAAATATTTAATATCTTAAATGGATTTAATATATAAAAATGAATCAAATAAATAATAATAAATGAAAGGGATTTTTACTACAATAATGTCGAATAATATTTTTCTCAAAAGGATGTATAAGTGGCTTTTATTCTCATATTATTAATGATTACTTCATAACAATTAATTTTTACACACCCAGGGGGTTTTATTTATTTCTCACAAAAGTCATCAAGAAATGATAGATAAGTCTCAGGTCAAATAGACCATTAAATGGAAAGTAAATGTAGTTAGTTCTACATCAAATGAAGAGTTTGGATGGGCTCACTAGGAACCCGGATGATCCCACCGACCTGCTGCGTGGACCATAGATTGGACACTGGGGACCACTAAAAAGTTGGTGGAGTGAAAATGTAACACCCCAGGTAAATAAAGAGAATGAAATTTTCACATTTATCTATATTTGTGAATAAAATAACAATATAAATTTAAAGGGGATGCTATGCTCAATGGCGTACCCAACACGCAACAATGAGTTTCTTGGGAATCTTATGTTGCACTCTAATAATAAAATAATATTATTTTAAATGGTAGTTAACGCCTATCTGTTGTGATGGTGGGAATGAATAGAACTAACTACAAAATGATTATATATGTTTGTCAAATATTTTTACTCTTTACAATAAATTTTAGAGGATTAAAAATGCGAATGAATCAAATTTTAAGCGTAAACATTCTAATATTCTTTAAAAGGTCGATTAACTAGCTTTTGATTGCGAACCTCTTTTAAATCCACTTTTTGACAATTTTATGTGTTATATTTGAAAAAATAAAATTCTACATTAGAATTAGGACATCAAAATTTACCTTGTGTAAATTTTTGGTATTTTTCCGATAAAGTTCATTTTTTTAATGAATAGTGAAAAATATTGTATTTTAATTCAAAACCACTTTTTAATCTAATTTATTTATATGATTAGATTATCTTTTGAATTTGTTTTAAAATGAAATTGGAATATATTTTTACCATATAATCCAATAGTGGTCATTGGAATTAATTTCATCTTGAAATTGGACTTCAACTAGTGTCAATCTTTTGATACTTACTGTTTCATAAAAACATTATATTTGTTCTGACTGCGGGAATTAATTATTAAATTAATTAATGTAACTTTTATGTTGTGAATTTTTAAAATAGACATCATTTTAGAATTCATAATATCAAATATATATTAGGGTGAATTGTTGGTAATTTTCTGAAAAACTTCGATTTTTGATGAATAGTGAAACCACTAAGTGGTACTTATAAAAACTGATTTTTCGTTTAAATGAAATTTTGCCACCATTATGTTTTTAATTTTAAAAATCCAACATACATGGTTGTCATTAAGAAGTAAAATGTGTTTCAATGGGATTAAAATAATTTTTTGGTGAATTGTAACTTTTAAGTTTTTAATCACGATTAGAGGTAATTAGTGTAGTTTAAGGTAAAAATAATGTTTTAATAATATGAGATGATGTTGACACATATCCTACCCTCATTGGATGTGTCATGTCCGACCAAGAAAATCCATGGGTCAACCTAGGGACCCCATGGAGCCACTTAGGTTGGGAAATAACATAAATAAATTTTTATTTAATGTAAAAGAAAAAATGACACAAACACGAGTTGCTTTACTAAAACAATTTTTACATGGGGTTATAAAAGTTCAGATTTTTGGCTATAAAAATTAATTAGAACGATAAAAAGATTTACTAAATCATGATATTTTTTCAATAATTTTTAGACATTAAATAAATTAAATTATTTATGACATCATGATGATGCATCGATTACCTCATTAATAAATGATTTAAAATAAAATGAAATGATAATGTAAAATCTATGACATAAACATGTAGAAAACCTATTGGATGGGTATATTTCGAACCCTTATCACCTTATCCTCGAAATATATCAATTTGGGACCTTTAAAATCAGAAAATCATTTGATAATAACGTAACTTTTTTTGACATTCCAAGATTGCCTCTCCTCTCCTCTTATAAAAGGCCCCCACCTCTACCACCTTACACGCACCTCTAAAGCCTTTGGCTCGGCCAACCCCTGCAGATTTCATCTATCCACATCCGTATCTTCATCATTGAAGCCTCACTTTGGGATGAATCTTTTCCAAGGATGCCTTTCAGCTCAAATCCAAGAGAGTCACCCGATTTAAAGTAATATAAAGAAACAAACAAGAAAAGTCGGACTTGAGGTAAGGGATCCAACCTGTCTCGTTCTTTTTAAGTAGTCTCTTTTATGTCATTTCTTATATGCTCATCATTATTATGTTTGGGAACTTCTTTTATATTCATCGTACTGTAATTTTTTTTGTCATATTACGAGAGACCATATTTGATCTCATAAATCCATTTTTGGAAGTATTAAGTGGCGCTGTTAGGCTGCCGAGTTTTCGTAAGGGATTTTCATCTCACTTTTATTCCTGTGAGATTTATACTACATTTTACGCCATTTCCTTGGAGTGGTGTATGTACTGACCATTATTATAATCTTTGTGTAATATAATTTCGTTTATGAGTATTTACATCAATGTTTTATAGTCCTTCTTTCATGGGTTGTACGTTTCGAAAGATACCCAAGTCGGTAAGGGAACCTTTCACCCTCCTCATTTTAAAATACATCTTTTGTTATGTCTTTTAATTTACATCTTATTATGTTGGGATATGTTCTTCAATATCCTTATAGATGTAAAGTTTATTTCCAATTGATGAGATACAATTCTCTCTCTCATCGACTAATTTTATGAATTTTGAAGTGACGCCCTTAGGCTGTCGAATTTTTACAAGGGAACATCTTAACCCAATTTCGATTTCTTTGGGTTCAACCAGTACTTCTTGAACATGTCATCCTATGAATATATGTGAATGACCTCTGATTGTTTCACACTTAATATACACTTATATTGGGTGTATTTATATTTCTCACACATAATTATGTGATAGATTTATCCTTAATTTATGGATACCATCTATATAATGGATTTCATCTCAATTTACATTTCCATTGAGACTTCATTGTTGTTATACACCAATTCACTCCTATATGGTGTGTATACTATCCTTTGATATATTATATCATGAATCCCTTTATTCTCATGATATTATAAAGTTATGATTAAATGTTATTCTACAATTATTTGTATTCAAGAGTCTCTCATTTTGTTAAAAACCCTTTAACAAAAATATCGTCTTAAATGTTTTAATGATTTATTATTCTAAATATTTATCTATAATGTCCATGTTTTCAAAATGTTTTTCAGTATTTATTTATATGGACATTAATGTTTTAAATTTATAATTCCATTAAAAGATTCAAAGTGGTAAGGGACACTTTGATTCAAAAATCTCTTTTAAATGGTTTTTGAAAATGGATTGATTAATTCAATATCTTGGAATTACCTATTGTGATTGAAAATGAAATTTTGTTATTGAAATTTTTATATTTTCAATATTTTATGTGTAATGATGGTACCTGGACATTTTACGGGTGGTTACGTGATAAACCATATGACGGGTGGTGCCGTGAATACCAGGACGAGTGGTTACGTTATAACTTCCAATGCATTGGGTATGGAAGTCAGCAATATGGCTATTCCATTAAGTATGTGTGGAATTTGACAGTATGGTTATTCCATTTAAGTATGTTTATGTCCCAAGTTACCTTTCTATGTTATGTGTTATTTATATGGGTTTTATGGTAATCTTTTGGTTACAAAAGTGTATGTAATGGTCTTTTATTCAGTGAAGATTTTTTACTACTTCATAAAGGTGAAACGTATTAATTTGGTAAAGTATTCATGGTTTACTTGTTGTTTTGGAAAACTAACAGTTTTCCTTCTTTTTGTATACATTGTTGGGCTTTTTATGCTCATCCCAAGTTTTTGAAATTTTTTCCACATGACTTAAAGATGAATAGGGTCATAGATGGGATTAAGGAAATACATGCTATCTAAAACATGGAACTAGACATGTTTCTTTTTTCAAGTTTTTTTTATGTTATGGAAACTTAGTAGAAGTGTCTACTAAGTAATCTTTTGAGATACAATTGTTTGGACTTAATTCTCTAAAACTCTAAACCTAAAAAGATCCTCCATGTGAATTATTCATTTAATTCAATATTAAGTAAGGTTTAATGACGTGGTCTTATAGAAAATCTCTAATGTCCCTTTTCTATAGAAACTAGATGGTCAATGCTCCTACACTATGTAGTCAGTGAGATTCATAGTGGCCTAGTGCCCCTGGACATGCCACTAGGTGGCTGGTGGCTCTACTCCATCTATCTACTGCTACTTCCCATTGATGGTCTTTAAGGAAGACCTCCCAAGTTATTTTAAACCCAAAAATTAATCAATCATCTTATTATATTAGCAATCAAATATAAAAATTGAAATAGACTTGATTAAAATGATTAGAATAATAAATTTTTGTTATGACCATTTAAAACAAAACGAGTACAACAATATCCCCCCTTATGACGATTACAAACACTAAAAATAAAAAGAAAATCTAAAGAGATAAAGTCATAAGAATTGTTTTAATAAAACATGATTCAAAAATAATATAGAAATTAATTTTCATATTTAATAATTAAATTAAAAATTATATTTTCTAAAAACAATTTAAATTATATATTTAAGAACATTATAAATATTTTTAAGGATAATTAAAATTTTCCAAATAATATCCCCCATTATTATTAAAATAGGTTTTTAGTAAAGAAACATTACAAATGATGAAGTTGAATATTTTCTTAAAAATAAACTATACCTTTTCGAAGTTATAACCTATAGGTCCATCTACATCCAAACAAAATCAATAAGTTTTTATCCATACATGAATTAAATTTCATTTTAAATTCACATTCAATATACATAAACATTTTCTCTTTCATATAATATCATTTATCTTTTAAAAAAAATTAATATAATATAATTTATTTCCCCCTTGGTATAAAATAGATATAAAAAATGATACATTGCTCAATATTTTGTATTTTTAATTCAACACTTAGAAATTTACATTTACAACAATTTAAATAACTCCCCCTTCTAAAAGGTCAAAAAATAAAATATTATAAATTAATTTAAAGTAGAATAAAAAATCTATTTTTTAAAATAAGATATTTATAAAAGGAATAACGAAAAATAATATCCTTAAACATTACTAATATTAATATAAGAGTGATATTTAAAACATTCATAACTTCCCATTTGTAATATCAAATGATTCAATAGAGAGGTATTTTTTAGAAATATCAGCAAATAAGAGTTTTAATTGTAAAGGTCTAACAGCATATCACCTTATTGAATCCGGTATCTCAAAAATTTATGAAAATTTATATTTATATTAGTGGATGAATTTTTAATTCAATTTACAAGGATAATAATAGAATAAGTTTTTTCAATATTAAAAGGAACATGATTTTAATTTTTTTCATAATAAAACATAGTGTGTTTCATCCATATAATTTTGGTGCTACAACTCCCTATGGTTTTATATTCTGCATTAATCATTGAAGATAAGTATTGAATTTCTTCTTACTAATCCATGATACACAATATTTTACATGTAGGTAAAAAGTTCCAAATTTACTTTTTGTATTTAATTGGAATCATCCAAATTCAATATCAAAAAACTTCTAATTTTATATGATACATATTTTAGATAAAATAATGAAATATTTTAGGAACCTTTTAAAAAAAATTTGATGAAATTTTAAATTTTATTCTTTAGGATTATATTGAAAATGATAATGAAGAAAAAAATAAAACATGATGTACATTCTGGTCATAGTAAGATAAATAAGGCTCCAGATCATACCCCAATAAATCTTGTTGTCAACCATTTTACCAGATTTATCTAATGTTAGATTACAAGAAGTAATCATAGGTGTAATTATCACCCTAAATTGATCCATCCCAACAAGTCAAAAAGTCAATCACTATATTTTGTTTAGTTTAGAAAAAGTACAACCATTTTTTGAGAATTTTGAATCCTAGGAAATGACAATAAAACACCCATAAATTTCATTGAAATTTTTTTCCCATTAAATTAAAAAATTATTTATAATGATATTTTTTAGAATGAGAAATTACATAATCAACATAAATTTTAACAATTAATAAATTATTTTAATTTATTCTAAAAAACAAAAAAAAATCAGATTTTATATTTTTAAAATTATATTTTAATGGAAACTTAGTTGACCATACATATTAATCCTAAGGGTATTTTTTCTAACCATATTAAAATATATTAAACATAAAAAAATTATTTTGAAATTTTGAATCATAAAAAATAAGAGGTTTTATGATACAAACCATTTACAAAATAAAACTATTCAAAAATAAACTTCTAACATACTTTTGAAAAAACCAAAATTTTGAATGAGTGGTGACTGATAATAATATTTTAATTTATTTGATCCATTTCATGGGGGTAATTTCAAACTATAATCAATTCCATATTCTTGATTATTGATTTTGGCTATATGTTTATATTTGTAACAAGTGATATTACCTTATTCATCAAATTTATTTCTAATAACACATTTCTTACTAATAAAGGGATGATCATTTTGTCATTCCACCATATTCCTATCATTATTACTTTTGAATTAGTTTAATTATTATCAAAATATAAGTACCCAGTATTTATTATTAATTAAATCAACAATATTTACGGTTTCGAGGTGTGAAAGAAAATCATGATTTTCAATATCATTTGAAAATAATATTTTATTATTTTTATTGTCCAGAAAAACACTTATTATGTTTTTTAAGGTATGGTAGTTAGATTTATCCCATTCCTTAGGTAATGGTTTGGACATTTTTTATTCATCGAAAACCATTTCATTAGATACAGGTGTATTCTTTATGGTCCACTTTTCAAGTACAAACTCTATTACATCAATTTTTGTATGAGTGTTTGGATGATTTTGATCAAATTTGACATGAATTTATTCTTCAATGGTCATGGACCAATTATTAATTACTTAGTATATATTACATGATTTAGGTTACCCCAAAAAAATAACATCATTAAATTTGGGGTCAAAACTTCTAAGGTTGTCTTTGGTGTTAAAATTTAATAATTAATTTCCAAACAATTTAAAAATTAAATATTTTGGTATTTTCCCATCCAATGTAAATGGATTGTCTTTTTAATGAATCCCTTATGAGAACATGGTTCCTAGAATAACAATAAGTATTCACTACCCCATCCCAAAAATAACAAGTTAGTTTGTATTAATTTAATAAATTTCTTCATCTATTTTAATGATTTGGATTCAATGTTTTAATAAGCCCATTTTTTATAGTCCTTGGAAAAAAAATATTATTATCTTGTGAGGTGAAAAATTCATCAAAATCAATATTTTTAAATTCTCCAATAATATTACACTAAATTTATATGATCTTATATATTTTTTTTCATTTTTAACCTTCTTGGAATATTTATAAAGGTGTTACATGACTTATTTTTATGATCCAAGTAAAAAATGCATTTAAATATTGAAAATCATCGATAATTACAAAAAATATAAGACTAACCTTATATATTTTCTACATTGGTTAGTCAAAAAAATCAAGATGAATATTCCCTTGGGACATTAAGGTATATGTTAAATTTTTTTATTTAAAGAATTTTTTTATTTCTTACCAAGTAGGAAACTTTCAAATATCTTCTTATATTAAAAATAAAATATAGGACACCCCTAGACTGTATGATTTTAGTTGCGTTTTAAAATTGTTAGTGTGGTATAATGACCAGGTATTATTTTCAAAATATATGACTCAATATATTATTAACACAAAGTGTTATCAGTTTTTCATGAATGTGATTTTAAATCAACAATATAAACATACAAAAAATGAGAAGGTGAAAATCAATATCTTAATTTGGAATCAAAGGCATTAAGAAACATTTTCAAAAGACGCATTAAAACCATTGCCATATAGTTGAATTATAAAAAGAAATTCTAGTTTTAAACCATTAACAAATAGAAAATATTATCAAATTATGGATTTTGAAAATGTAATAGTACATATAATGACGATCGTACTCCTTCAGTTGTAACCAGAAGTAATATGGTTTTTATAATTGTTTTAAATAGAGTTTAATTTGGATTTTACATAGAACATGTATCATCAATACCTAATATCTATTTACCTTGTGGATTTTTTAGAGTTTCACATTAGATATTTTCTTAAAAAATAATTAAACAAAAGTATTTGGTTCCCAAATTGTAGGTCCACAATACTAGAAAACGAATATTTTAGAACCCATATTTTTTAAAATAATATCTTCTAAAGAAAATTTAGGATAGGAAAAAACATTTGGCACTTCTATAATGAGTAATTTTACAATCATATTGACAGATAAGATACCCAATTTTATTGAAATAATTATAAACTTTATATCAAGGGAATTCTCTTATAAAATTGGTATTTTTAGAGGTGTTATATTAATTTAAAAATCCAAACCCAAAAAAATTTCCCCAATAACATAGGTAATCGAAATATTTATTAAAATATTTATTACCATATGTGAAATTAGAATGAAAATTTTTATGATCCACAATTTTATATAATATTTTTTAATGATTGGATTTATTATTTAATTTTAAGGATAACTCATCCCTCTCTATAATGAGTTGATCCCTCTTAAAATCTATGTGATTAAAATTATTTTTATGATCTCTTAGATGATTAATAAAATCCTTTTTATAACAAATATATAGAATATTTAAGATCCTCATAAGATAGAAAATTTGGTTAATTTAAATAACAATTGAAAGAATACAAATTTACCTCATAATATACCTTATTTTGGGCCATGAGACATTTTTCATCGTTATCACTTGATTGGTTTAAGGTTAAGGAATTTTCACATGAACTCTATGTGTAAAAATTGAAGAATATTATTATTTCCTTTCCCCAACATCAGCTTTTTTAATATGGGGAAATCTATTTTTATGTGTACCTTAAATTTTCATTTGAATAAATATACATAAGCCTCTTATTATTCATCATCATTTTTGGTATGTTGGAAATATTTCTAATTTATATTGAAAATTTTCATCTTTTAGGATCATTTTTCTTTATTTTAATCCTAATAAGAAAAATCATAATTGATTTCATTAATGTAAATTATCTTCTTATTCTTTATATCCTTGGATTAATTTTCAAATTTTTTATTTATGGTTCTCATATATCATGGGATATTTAGTAATTTATTCTACCAACACGTTTTTAATGTTGTTTTGTTCTTGAAATTTTATTTTATTGGGTTCCCAATATTTTATGAATATCCCAATGTATTACATTTATGGGAATTTATATTCAAATATAATCAACCAGATAATTCATATAGATAAAAATGTCACAAAATTGTGTAAAAATGTCATAAATTGATTAATTATTATGTATAATTAAACTTTAAAAATCTTGATGATTCATATTAAGTCCATTATCCTTGAAATTACAAGTTCCAATATGAGTTACTTAATTTAATTACCTAATTTTGAGGACAATTTTTAAATTTATAAAATTGATTAAAATCCTTATGATCTAAACGCTAATAATGTGAACTCGTGATGTTCTCATCATGTTTGAATTCCACAATATAATCAGGTATACATATATCATTTTATTGTATAGAGAGTGTGTAGACATTAACATAAATTTTTCATATGCAATTACAAATACATATTGAAAAATTAGACATATTAATTTTTCTATTAACATTAACATGTTCCGTCAATGAAATGGTATTGACCCATTGATAATACTTCAAGATTAATTTGGGTGTTAAGGCTAGAGTCCATATTTTAGAGATCATTCTGAAAAACAACTTTTTTTACTTGATTTCTTTAAAAAACATTATATTCATTGGTAGACATTATGAGTCAAACTAAGTTGTTAAGAGGGGTGATTTTCATTTAAAATTTTTTAGACATAAATAATATGATAAAATTATGAAACTATGTGAGAAATTAAAATAAAATATTTATAGTGTGTATGAATTAAATGAGTAATAAAAAATAAAACATAAAGGAAATGAAATTTGATGAATGGATCTGATAATAACTAATGATAAGTCCATGCTTATCCTCCCCTTAGTATCATGAGAGGTTTTAAATTAAAATTCTTAACTTTGTCAAAATATATGATGCTTAATTGAATTCCCCATGGATTTATAATTATCTAAAACACAAATTAAATGATATAATTTATTTTTAGTTTATTATATTTATAATCCTAATATAATGAAAAAACAATTTCATTTTAGATGGTTTTACCAGAAAACCCAATTTTCTGACTTTAATGGAAGTGAGAACCAAAGAGTAGGAGAAGGTTTTCATATAGTAAAACCCATTATAACCAAATATCTAATATATATAATATGTTAGATGAATTATAATTAGATAATTAGAGAAAAAGAGTCGATAGAGAAGATTACTACTATAACGAGGCACTGTAAAATCTTCAATAGAAGGAAGAATTGCATTTTATTGACATCTTATATATGTTTGGATCATATAAATTAATTTATATACCTACCTAGGGATCTATTTATATCCCCATAAAGACCCTTGGTCATTATATATAATTATTGGGTCGAATATATAATTAAATAATGAGTTAATGTGGAGGGTTATACATCAATTGCATTGTTTGACCAGTCTCTCCAACTAGATAGAGGATCCCATTGGAAACCACTTGGACCATAAATATGTTGTTGGGTGTCCACTGGCAAGGAAATGGATCTCATATCCCTTATGATCCTCTTTTTAATCCACCTTCTTCTGGTGTTCCACTTTTAGGTACCATATAGGCTTGACAGTTTTTTAGGGCCATTGGCTAGCCGGCGGCTCTGCTCTAACGAATTAGTGCTACTACAAAGTAAATGTATTATAGGTGAACCTCCATAATACTTTTAATCCCATCAATAAATCATCTTACTTATTATCCTTATACACAAATATAAACAATTAAATAAACTAAATTTTAATTTTAAGAAAAATATGTTTTGTTTGTGGTCATTTAAGTGAATATTAGGTAAAACATCAAGATTTAATTAATATTTCTTTCATTATAAATTTAATATTTCAAATCATGTGAATTTTCTCCTAATATTTCACATTTCCATTTCATTTACAAGACCATACTTTCAATGAATTCTTTAAATTTATTCTATTCATTCATTAAAATTTTATTCTCTAGAAGTAATTTTCCTATGAACTACTAATCTACAAAATTAATAATCTTCTGTTAATATACCATATCATTTAGTAATTTGACCAATCTTGATCAATATAAGAACATTATCCATATTTATGACTAGATTCAATTGTATCATCTCCCACTAAAGTAGCACTTCACTGAAACAATATTAAGGAATCTATATCATTATATATATAAGATGTTTCAACATTATCCATAGCTACATATTTATAACCACAGTCAATTAATCATACTTCAACAGGTATGTCCTTATATATTTGGGATTTATTCTTGCTACTTCTCTTTATTCATTTTTATATAATAAAATTTTCTCTAAATTTTTCTTTTCAGATCTCATTATTAACATATTTATAATGAAAAATTTAATATTAGATATCAATACTTCAAAATTTTATTCATTTTTCATAAATTTATTTTGATATATTTCAAATGTAAAATACACTAGAATAATGAATTTTTTTCATGATTAATTCATTAGTTATTTTCTTCTGAAAGATCATATGTGTCTCTCCATAACAAAATCATTCACATTACATTTTCAAATCAGCATCATGATGTTTGTACTCTATATAATAATAATAATCCAATAGTTTAATGACCCATATCGGTATAGGTTGTTAATTCCCAAGGGAATACGAATTTATTATTTAGTGATGATTTTTTGGGAACTGAGGCACTAATTAGGATTTAGATGATTTTTAAATCCTTAAGACATAATTTTATATTTGTTTCAAGGTATTTTGAGTTCCTTAATATTTCCTGAGAAAATTGAAGTGGTGGTTGAGAATCCATATAACGACCCATACTTTACATACATTGTTAATACTTCAAAATTGAAGCACACTTATTACAACATATGACAAAACCACAAAGGACCGTATAGGTATAGTGTCTTTAGAAACTGGGAAGCATAAACAACTGGTTCATAAATCTTCTACAGTGTCTCCCATTTATTTCATCATATCTGGGGTCCCTTTTAGCATATTCTACTTAATATCCATCTTCCTGACCTGGGGAAAAGAAAACATAAAAGGGTGAGCTCAAATGCTCAGCAAGGGCAAATAAAGGAAATAAAAATCATATCATATCTTTTTGAAAATCATAACCTGCAAAAGAGATCATAACATCTTAACATGGAACAAATCATAGAAGTGAAAATGAGATCCCCATAATCATAACATAAAACTTGAAACTTTGTGGCATGCACACATAATCATGGAAAATCATTTCTTGTTAGTCATGACTCATTGCCAAGACTATCTTAGTGGACAAAGTCCCTTTCTGAACAAAGTTCACTCCTCGTTTCAGTCCTGTATCACTGAACCGAAATAACCTTCCGTTCCAGCCATGTCTATCTCATGAGATATAAAGTCTTTACCCAATGCATTGGAGGGAGATATAGGTCCCACCCATCTTATAATGAATCCTTTCTTATGTGTGCCACATAAATCATAAATCATACATCATCACATAACACATGTAATAAAAATGGGATTCTTGAAACATCATGACATCAAAAACAAATCATAAAAGGTAAATGACTTCATAAAAATAATTAACTTACAACATAATCAAATCAATGTAATAATAGGGATAAAAACAGAACCCTTTATTATCTTAGATGAAAAATAATTTTGATAAAACACTTGAACTCCATTCTTGAGGAAAATATCCTTTCTTCTTCAAAAAATCTTTTCTTTTCTTAACATGTCATACAATTATAAACTAAAAGAAGTTGATTAAAAATAAACTTGAAAACTTGTAAAGGAAGCTTCTTGGAAATAATGTTTTAAAAATCCATTCATGCAGTATAAGTTTAAAAAAACATTCTTCGTACTTTTGTCGGAAAAGCCAAAAAGTACCTCGTACGGAAAAACGACAAAAGATTCCTTTCATATTATTTACTAAAAACTCACCTAAGGGTAAAATTGTATTTAAACTATTGGAAGTGGATGGAAACAATATTACATATTGAGGGAACATGGATGTGGATGATAAAATACACCCCAGTAGATACTTACGAATAAACAATCTCGAATAAAAATGAGATTGTGATATTTCCCTTACCTTAGGTCCGATTTTCTTTGTACGTGTCCGAAGCTCCTGTATAATGATTTAAATAGTGTTATTGACTTATTCCAGAATCATACATATTGATATGATATCATATATGGTCATATTCTTAGCTTCTTGTTAGAAATATTTCAATGTTACTTGTTACTCGGGTCTTTATTGCCTTTTGTTCTTATGCGTGTTTTGTCGAATAAATTCTTATTCTTATCTTTAGGTTATAGATAATTCATTTACAGAATGGTATTAGTGTATTATATACCATATTCATTAATTCAATTCATTTATATAATCATTATGAAATGAATATCATGTAGAACGAGTCGCATCACATCGTGGAGACGGTATTCCGTACGTACGCACGAGTGATGATATCGTTCCTATGATCGTGGAATTGTATTGGAGTATATATATATTATTTCAGTATCAATATTAATTCATAATAATCATATATAGTTACTCATTACACCATTATACCCATCCTTGCAAGGTGATGGTGGAAAATAGATTACACCACGGCGTGGAGACGGTATTCCGTACGTACGCACGCGCGGTGATTTCATTTTTCCGTAGGATGGATAGAAGGTGAATTAGGTTTGTTTCATATTTATAATAACATATCAGTATGTAATTAATACTGATGTTATTACTTTATCATGAAACAACTAAAGAAGAAGAAGTTGAAGAAGAAAGAAATTGAAAAGATCGGTAATGGATATTACCTCTTCTTTGGAACGTCTCTTTGAATCCTCCACTTAAGGAACTAAGATTGGTCTTTGGAGAAGACCAGGACCTCTAGGATTATTCTAGGGAAGTGGAGAGGGGAAAATGGCAGGGGTTGGCCGAGCTTGAGTGCTCTAATTGGTGTGAGGAGGAGGGGGAGGAGGTGCCCTTTTATAAGGGAGGAGAGGGGCACCTTAGGAATATCTCAAAATATTATTTTATATTAAAGTCAAAATCAGTTTATAATGGTTCCAAAGGGTCTTATTTCGAAGATAAAGTGCGGAAGGGTCGAAATCCTATCAACCAATAGGATTTAGACAAGTTTAGGGTATTATTGTAACCTTATCAATTAGATTTAACTCTAAGTTAATTAATTTAACTTTTACCGTGTCTTTTTGTTTTCTTTCACTATATGGTTAATACACTTACTATAACATGCCAAACGAACCACAAATTCTTTATTATTAATATATATATCCTTATCTAAGTCATTTGGCCGAACCTTAGATTTTTAGGAATAAAATAACAATTAATAATATAATATTTGATTTAAAAACTATTTTTTGTCAATTTTGACACTATTTGATATATGATTTTTGTGAAAGTCATAACAGAATTATATGTTCAAACTAAGTTGATTAAATCAACACTAATATATCATAGTAACCTAGAAAATTAGTGGAATTCATAAAAAGTCTCAAATTACATTTATTTTGGTGTTTATAACATCAATTATATCAATATTTCATTAATAAGATAATTACTGCATCATCATTGTGTCATAAATAAATTAAATTATTTAATGTCTAAAAATTACAAATAAAATACCATTATATAGGAAATATTTTTAGCTTTCTAATGAATATTTATAGTCGAATTTCTCTTATGTATAACCCCATATTAAAAATGATTTACTTATTAAACTTTGATTTTAACTATTTTAACCCTTCTTTAAATAAATTAATAATAAATGTCCTAATCTAACCCAAGTGGGCCTAAATGGTCATATTTTATTCCTAAGTTTGTTTTTGGTCGAATTACACTTGTCCAATAGAATTAGGACATGTGTTAGGGTAATATTAATATCATATATACCCTTAGTTACCCTATTTACTATTAACCGCGGTAAAAAAAATAAAAAGTTACTATTCACCAAAAAATTATTTTCATCTCATTAAACCACATTTTAGTCCTTGATATTAACTGTGTCTCTCGGATTTTCGAAATTACAATCACAGAAGCGGTAAAATTAAGTTTTATGCAAAATTCAGTTTTTAACCTACCACTTAGTGGTTTCACTATTCATCAAAAATTGAAAGTTTTCAGAAAAATACCAAAATTTCACCCTAGGCTAATTTCGATATTCTAAGTCCAAAAATGAAGTCCATTTTGAAAAATAAAATTTATAAAATTTCAAAAAGTGGTTATTACTATTCATAACGGCTAGTTTTAATAGCATATTGTTGTTTAGTGAAACTCGGTATTGCGTACGACGCAAGCTATCGAGAAAAGTCGCGATTGCGTGTAAAGCAAGCCAAGAATGTGTTGTGTAGAAAAAGATTCCTTTGATGATTTATATAACATAAAAGTCTCGGGTGTTACATTCTACCCCCCTTAAAAAAAATTTCGCCCTCGAAATTCGTCACTTTGTAACAAACAGATGAGGATACTTCTCCCTCATCATATCTTCAAGCTCCCATGTAGCTTCTTCAAGTTGGTGGTTCCTCCATAAAACTTTCACCAAGCGAGTGGTCTTGTTTCTTAGGACTTTTTCGCTACGATCCAGAATCTCTATCGGCTGTTCTTCATAAGAAAGATCTTGCTCCAGCGGTACAACTTCTGAGCTGAGTACATGTGAAGGATCTGGTATGTACTTTCTCAGGAGAGATACATGGAACACATCGTGAACTTGAGAGAGATTCGGTGGAAGTTCCAATCGGTAAGCTACCTTCCCAACATGATCCAGTATTTCGAAAGGACCGATATATCTAGGGCTCAACTCCCCCTTCTTTCCAAATCTCATAACCCTCTTCCAGGGAGATATTCGTAAGAACACTTTATCACCCACTTCAAACTCTAGGTCTTTTCTTCGGTTGTCGGCATAACTTTTCTGTCGACTCTGAGCTGCTCTTATGTGTTGTTGAATAGATCTGACCTTTTCTGCCTTTTCATCAACGAGATCAGGTCCTAACAGCTTTCTTTCCCCAACTTCATCCCAGCAAGTTGGAGTCCTGCATTTCTTTCCATAGAGAGCTTCATAAGGAGCCATCTGAATACTGGAGTGAAAGCTATTATTATAAGAAAATTCCACCAAAGGTAGGTGTTGATCCCAACCTCCTTTGAAATCCATAGAGCAAGCTCTCAACATATCTTCTAGGGTTTGAATTGTTCTCTCAGACTGACCGTCTATCTGGGGATGATAAGCAGTGCTGAAACTCAACTCTGTATCCAGAGTATGCTGAAGACTTCGCTAGAACTTCGAGGTAAATCTTAGATCCCGATCAGATATAATAGAAAGTGGTACTCCATGCAATCTTACCACTTCCTTTACATATATCCTGGCAAGCTGATCTAGAGAGAAATCCTCTCTAATATCAATGAAGTGTGCGGACTTTGTAAGACGATCAACTATGACCCAGATAGCATTATTGCCTTTGGATGTCTTAGGAAGTCCTGTGACAAAGTCCATAGTGATGTTTTCCCATTTCCATTCGGGTATGGGTAATGGTTGTAACATCCCCTTAGACTTCTGTCTCTCAGCTTTAACTTGTTGACAAACCAAGCATCGAGAGACATATTCAGCAACATCTCTTTTCATGCCATCCCACCAGAAGTACTCTTTCAGGTCCCTATACATCTTCGTGCTTCCAGGATGAATAGAGAATGATGAACTATGAGCCTCATCCAGCAGCTCCTTCTTTAATTCGGGGATGGGAGGAACGCAAACCCGATTCCTGAACTTTATTATCCCATCACAATCAAGGTTGAATTCAGGAACATTTCTCACCTTCTTTTGTAACTCGACATCTTCTTTCTGTGCGTCTTTAATCTTCACATGTATAGATGGTTGAACATTCATTTGATAAAGATAAGATTTTTCCCCTTCCATTATAATTCCAAGATCCATCCTTTGTAAATCCATAAATATTGGATCTTTTGTGATCCTCATCATGGATAAACTAGCATGGTCTTGTCGACTTAATGCATCTGCCACCTTGTTTGCTTTCCCAGGGTGGTAATGGATTGAGCAGTCATAATCCTTAATCAGCTCCAACCATCTTCTTTGACGCATATTCAACTCCTTTTGTGTGAAAATATACTTTAAACGTTTATGATCAGTATAAATATCACACCTTTCACCATAAAGGTAATGCCTCCAAATCTTTAATGCAAAGATTACCGCAGCCAACTCCAAATCATGTGTTGGGTAATTTTGCTCATGGATTTTCAACTGTCGTGAGGCATAAGCTATCACCATATCATTTTGCATAATAACACACCCCAATCCCTTCTTGGATGCATCACTGTAGATCACAAACCTTTCTCCACTACAAGGCAGTGTGAGCACAGGTGCACTGGATAACCTTCTTTTCAACTCCTTGAAATTCTCTTCACATTCCTCTGTCCAGACAAACTTAACTCCTTTCCGAGTCAACTTGGTGATTGGATTAGATAATCGTGAAAAATCTTTTACAAAACGTCGATAATATCCAGCCAAACCAGGAAAACTTCGAATCTCAGTTACCGTTGTTGGTCTCGACCATCTTTCGATAACCTCTGTTTTTGCTGGATCCACAGATATCCCCTCTTTTGAGATTATGTGACCCAAAAATGCAACTTTTTGAAGCCAAAATTCACACTTGGTAAATTTGGCATAAAGCTTCTCCTTTCTCAGGGTCTTCAATATAATTCTCAAGTGATCTTCATGCTCTTCCTTGCTCTTTGAATAGACAAGAATATCGTCTATAAAGACTACCACAAATTGATCAAGATAGTCTCTAAAGACTCTATTCATTAGATCCATGAAGATAGCAGGGGCATTAGTAAGACCAAATGGCATCACTATAAATTCATAGTGTCCATACCTTGTACGGAAAGCCGTCTTTGGTATATCCTCCCTTTTGACCCTTAATTGATGATACCCTGAACGAAGATCAATCTTGGAAAAGTATTGAGCTCCGCGTAGTTGGTCAAATAAGTCATCAATGCGTGGGAGAGGATATTTGTTCTTGATAGTGATCTTGTTAAGTTCTCGATAATCAATGCAGAGTCTCATTGATCCATCTTTCTTCTTAACAAATAGAACAGGTGCTCCCCAAGGTGACGCACTAGGGTGTATGAATCCCTTATCAAGATTCTCTTGGAGTTGATTCTTCAATTCCTGCAACTCAATTGGGGCCATTCTATAAGGTGTCTTTGAAATAGGCAAAGCACCCAGTACGAGTTCTATTGAAAACTCAACTTCACGATTTGGTGGAAGACCCGGTAATTCCTCCGGAAAGACATCATCAAACTCCCGTACGATGGGCATATTCTTAATCGTGAGTTTCTCACCAACCATTTGAGATAAATAACCTTCATTTAGTGGAATTAATACCCATAAGATGGAAGAAATTTCTACTGGAAGGTTATGTTCATCCTTGCATTGATATACGATCGTAGATTGATCTGGAATATGAAATGTGACTTCCCTTCTTTGGCAATTGATATGAGCTCCATGTAGAGAAAGCCAATCCATGCCAAGAATCACATCAAATTCCACTAAAGGAAGGATCACAAGATTTGCAGGAAGCACTTTCCCACAAACTTCGATCGGAGAAGAATTATAAACTTCTGATGCGACTGTTGTGCCATTAGGTGTTGTCACAGCTAACTCAACATCTAATTGTTGAGGTAATACGGTGATACCCTTAGAAAATTCTTTAGAAATAAAAGAGTGGGTGGATCCAGAATCAAATAAAACATTTGCTACTTTAGAGTGGATGGTAAGTGTACCTTTCACCACATCGTTATCGTACTCCACATCGTTGATAGAAATTGCATGTGACTTTCCTTTGTCTTTAGCCTTAAGAGTTTGTTGACGTCGACCATCATCATCAACCCTTGGATTTGGGAATTGATTGGCATAATGCCCCATCTCCTTGCACTTGAAACATTGAAGTGTAGTAGGATCATTCTGTGTATCCCTTCCTTTGTTTGCATCATTAGACATCTTCTTCCCATTATCGCGGCATTCAAATGCCCGATGACCTTCCTTTCCACATTTGAAACATTTACTTGTCCCTTTAAGACAACTCCCTCCATTTTTCTTTCCACACATTGAGCATAAGGGAAAGTTCATCTTCTTTTCAGTGTGCTCTTTAGATTTTTCTTTGAATTCCATCTTCCTCTTCTTATCAAACCCATGTGACTGATGGGTTACTCCAATCTCCATCTCGACTTTGAGAGCACATCGAACGATTTCCTCGTAGCTATTGAAGTCCCTTATGGCTAACGCCCTTCGAAGACTTGGTTTTAAGCCACTAAAGAATCGATCGATCTTACTATCAGGTTGGATAATAATACCAGAAGCGTACCTTGCAAGTCTTGTAAAATTTGCTTCATAGGTACTAACAGATTCATCATCCCTTTTCTTCAGTTCAAGGAACTCTTTCTCCATCTTTGTTCGGAGAATACGAGGGAAGTACTTATTGAAAAATAAGTTCTTGAACTCGTCCCATTCCATAGACTCAATTTCATCCCTTTGCCTCGTATTCTTAACAAGATTCCACCATTGATCAGCATCTCCTTCCAAACGATACACTGCTAGGATGACTTTATCATGTTCAGAACATTGAAGAACTGAAAATATCTTTTCAGTAGTACTAATCCATTGTTCAGCAACTAATGGATCAGTAGACCCGCTGAAAGAAGGTGGACGCTGCCTCATGAAGGATTCAACAGAATGTTGCTCCCTCCTTTGCTCGTTTGGAAATCCTGCATGATTCATAGCTTGAGAAAGTTGTGTGAGCATGGCTACTAGATTTTGCATTCCAGCTCCCATATCGTTTGGTTGCTCAGGGGGACAATCATTGCATTGCCCATCGCATTCCGCATTAACACGGTTCCTTCGGGTTCCAGCCATTGACTAAAACCAAGAAGAATAGTGTGAGCAACACTAATTATAATAGGAAACCACATAATTCAAGAATAAAATTTTCATGCTTATGGTCTTATCCTAGGTTATTCAAGGCCATTTCTAAAACACTAAGATTGTGTTCTATGCTTAGACTTATCCTTAGGGTTCTTACTAAGGCTTTCAAATCCTAGTTTCCAAAGGTTGACTATACCTTTCCTCTGATACCAACTATAACGACCCATACTTTACATACATTGTTAATACTTCAAAATTGAAGCACACTTATTACAACATATGACAAAACCACAAAGGACCGTATAGGTATAGTGTCTTTAGAAACTGGGAAGCATAAACAACTGGTTCATAAATCTTCTACAGTGTCTCCCATTTATTTCATCATATCTAGGGTCCCTTTTAGAATATTCTACTTAATATCCATCTTCCTGACCTGGGGAAAAGAAAACATAAAAGGGTGAGCTCAAATTCTCAGCAAGGGAAAATAAAGGAAATAAAAATCATATCATATCTTTTTGAAAATCATAACCTGCAAAAGAGATCATAACATCTTAACATGGAACAAATCATAGAAGTGAAAATGAGATCCCCATAATCATAACATAAAACTTTAAACTTTGTGGCATGCACACATAATCATGGGAAATCATTTCTTGTTAGTCATGACTCATTGCCAAGACTATCTTAGTGGACAAAGTCCCTTTCTGAACCGAGTTCACTCCTCGTTTCAGTCCTGTATCACTGAACCGAAATAACCTTCCGTTCCATCCATGTCTATCTCATGAGATATAAAGTCTTTACCCAATGCATTGGAGGGAGATATAGGTCCCACCCATCTTATAATGAATCCTTTCTTATGTGTGCCACATAAATCATAAATCATACATCATCACATAACACATGTAATAAAAATGGGATTCTTGAAACATCATGACATCAAAAACAAATCATAAAAGGTAAATGACTTCATAAAAATAATTCACTTACAACATAATCAAATCAATGTAATAATAGGGATAAAAACAGAACCCTTTATTATCTTAGATGGAAAATAATTTTGATAAAACACTTGAACTCCATTCTTGAGGAAAATATCCTTTCTTCTTCAAAAACTCTTTTCTTTTCTTAACATGTCATACAATTATAAACTAAAAGAAGTTGATTAAAAATAAACTTGAAAACTTGTAAAGGAAGCTTCTTGGAAATAATGTTTTAAAAATCCATTCATGCAGTATAAGTTTAAAAAAACATTCTTCGTACTTTTGTCGGAAAAGTCAAAAAGTACCTCGTACGGAAAAACGACAAAAGATTCATTTCATATTATTTACTAAAAACTCACCTAAGGGTAAAATTGTATTTAAACTATTGCAAGTGGATGGAAACAATATTACATATTGAGGGAACATGGATGTGGATGATAAAATACACCCCAGTAAATACTTACGAATAAACAATCTCGAATAAAAATGAGATTGTGATATTTCCCTTACCTTAGGTCCGATTTTCTTTGTACGTGTCCGAAGCTCCTGTATAATGGTTTAAATAGTGTTATTGACTTATTCCAGAATCATACATATTTATATGATATCATATATGGTCATATTCTTAGCTTCTTGTTAGAAATATTTCATTGTTACTTGTTACTCGGGTCTTTATTGCCTTTTGTTCTTATGCGTGTTTTGTCGAATAAATTCTTATTCTTATCTTTAGGTTATAGATAATTCATTTCCAGAATGGTATTAGTGTAGTATATACCATATTCATTCATTCAATTCATTTATATAATCATTATGAAATGAAGATCATGTAGAACGAGTCGCATCACATCGTGGAGACGGTATTCCGTACGTACGCACGAGTGATGATATCGTTCCTATGATCGTGGAATTGTATTGGAGTATATATATATTATTTCAGTATCAATATTAATTCATAATAATGATATATAGTTACTCATTACACCATTATACCCATCCTTGTAAGGTGATGGTGGAAAATAGATTACACCACGGCGTGGAGACGGTATTCCGTACGTACGCACGCGCGGTGATTTCATTTTTCCGTAGGATGGATAGAAGGTGAATTTGGGTTGTTTCATATTTATAATAACATATCAGTATGTAAGTAATACTGATGTTATTACTTTATCATGAAACAACTAAAGAAGAAGAAGTTGAAGAAGAAAGAAATTGAAAAGATCGGTAATGGATATTACCTCTTCTTTGGAATGTCTCTTTGAATCCTCCACTTAAGGAACTAAGATTGGTCTTTGGAGAAGACCAGGACCTCTAGGATTATTCTAGGGAAGTGGAGAGGGGAAAATGGCAGGGGTTGGCCGAGCTTGAGTGCTCTAATTGGTGTGAGGAGGAGGGGGAGGAGGTGCCCTTTTATAAGGGAGGAGAGGGGCACCTTAGGAATATCTCAAAATATTATTTTATATTAAAGTCAAAATCGGTTTATAAAGGTTCCAAAGGGTCTTATTTCGAAGATAAAGTGGGGAAGGGTCGAAATCCTATCAACCAATAGGATTTAGACAAGTTTAGGGTATTATTTTATCCTTATCAATTAGATTTAACTCTAAGTTAATTAATTTAACTTTTACCGTGTCTTTTTGTTTTCTTTCACTATATGGTTAATACACTTACTATAACATGCCAAACGAACCCCAAATTGTTTATTATTAATATATATATCCTTATCTAAGTCATTTGGCCTAACCTTAGATTTTTATGAATAAAATAACAATTAATAATATAATATTTGATTTAAAAACTATTTTTTGTCAATTTTGACACTATTTGATATATGATTTTTGTGAAAGTCATAACAGAATTATATGTTCAAACTAAGTTGATTAAATCAACACTAATATATCATAGTAACCTAGAAAATTTGTGTAATTCATAAAAAGTCTCAAATTACATTTATTTTGGTGTTTATAACATCAATTATATCAATATTTCATTAATAAGATAATTACTACATCATCATTGTGTCATAAATAAATTAAATTCTTTAATGTCTAAAAATTACAAATAAAATACCATTATGTAGGAAATATTTTTAGATTTCTAATTAATATTTATAGTCGAATTTATCTTATGTATAACCCCATATTAAAAATGATTTACTTATTAAACTTTGATTTTAACTATTTTAACCCTTCTTTAAATAAATTAATAATAAATGTCCTAATCTAACCCAAGTGGGCCTAAATGGTCATATTTTATTCCTAAGTTTGTTTTTGGTCGAATTACACTTGTCCAATAGAATTAGGACATGTGTTAGGGTAATATTAATATCATATATACCCTTAGTTACCCTATTTACTATTAACCGCGGTAAAAAAATAAAAAGTTACTATTCACCAAACAATTATTTTCATCTCATTGAACCACATTTTAGTCCTTGATATTAACCGTGTCTCTCGGATTTTCGAAATTACAATCACAGAAGCGGTAAAATTTTGTTTTATGCAAAATTCAGTTTTTAACCAACCACTTAGTGGTTTCACTATTCATCAAAATTGAAAGTTTTCAGAAAAATACCAAAATTTCACCCTAGGCTAATTTCGATATTCTAAGTCCAAAAATGAAGTCCATTTTGAAAAATAAAATTTATAAAATTTCAAAAAGTGGTCATTACTATTCATAACGGCTAGTTTTAATAGCATATTGTTGTTTAGTGAAACTTGGTATTGCGTACGACGCAAGCTATCGAGAAAGGTCGCGATTGCGTGTAAAGCAAGCCAAGCAAGTGTTGTGTAGAAAAAGATTCCTTTGATGATTTATATAACATAAAAGTCTCGGGTGTTACAATCCAGTCTACAATAAATAGCAGCAGGACATTAATAGCACGATGGTCTATTCACACAGTGGATAGTATTTTAGGGGGTGTCCTTATGGAATGTGAATAAGGAAGATAAAAACATGAATTACTGAATTTGATAATTTATAGCATGAACAAAGGTCTATTTCACTAATGAGTTGAGGTAGAGGGATAATCCCCTCTTCTCGATGGTGTTTACACTGTGATTGATGGGGACACATCATAAATTGGTGTAGGGTAGCTGATTTTTGTAGTTATTTTTGGTATATTTTTCAGTGGTCCATTTTAAGAACATACTTGGGTTATTTTGGTTTTAGATACTCAAATAAAAGGGGGATAAACCCTTTGTCTTTCTATTTCACCCATATTACCCAAGTTTATTTTGATTATTCAATGGAGTTGTTTATCATTTATTAATGTTAATATCCCTCCCCTCTTTTCCCTAATTCTTCCCCTTTCATTTTTCCAAAAAAAATTATCTATGTATGAATTTTGGGGATTATTTCATTGAATCATGGAAGAAACATACAGAATTTTTTGGACCTAAATGTGCAGTATGTAGAGAATTTCCATGGAGGATTAAATCAAGTGGGCGTTCAAAATTCTCTTCATGGTATGATGCATGATGAGTTTATTTATGTTTCCTGGTGAATATGGATAAAATTATTACATAATTAGACTTATAAATTTTTTGTTTTTTTGTACGACGGCCCTGTTTTTGTTGTGAGTGGACCACACCTCATTCCTCTTGGATTTAGAGTTGTGGGTGCCCCTTGTGATTTTATCATTGGATGTGCTATATTGGATTTTTGGTTTTAAATATTTAATTATAGAATTTTGTGGAGTTTATTTATGAGATAGGGTTTTTTTCAACTCGATAGATGCAATTATGAGCTCGATATGTATTTACATAGGACCAGTTGAGGTAGGTCTACTTGAAATTATTTTAATCTCTTGGTTTATTAGTGATTTTTTGATAGAGTTCCACAATTAGTATTATCTTTTTGAATTTTCCATAATTGTGTGGTTTCACAATAATTTTGGTATAGAATCACATCAGCCTTATTGTCAAAATAAATATCAAATACTGATAAATGGTTTGATATAAGATCCTTAGACAAATGAGTACTAGTGGACCTCTTTATTGAAGTCGTGGCGGAATGAGTGTTTTTAAATAATAAGATACTTCCTCTTAAAATGTTATTTTAAAATGTAGATTTTATTGAAATAGAATTTAATGTAAAATTATTGATTATAAATAATGGTTTCAAAATGGAATTTCAAATTTGGAAATGGATTTTCAATGTAATATTTTAATGTGTTTTTGGAAAGGACCTATCATGTGTATAATGGAACAAGGTTCCTTTACTAAGTTATTTGTAAAATGGATTTGACTTAGTTCTCAAAAGAATGTATGAGATGGTTTAATAAGCTAGTTCTGGTTTTTTGGAACTTTTATTGGTGATTAAATTTTTTATAAATCATATATGTGAATTTTGATTCCCAATAATGATTTATCTGTGTGTGCCTTGTCACGTGATGATTTAGGCTGCGTGTGTAGCCATGTGAGAAATTTTATTTTCCTATCAATGTGATGGGATGGTTTGGATTGATTTTATAGAAATATTAGATGGTTGATATGGGTATTTTGATATGTTTGAGATGTGGGGATAAGTATTGAGTTACTAGTCACATGTGATGAGATTTTGAGTTGTAATATTTTTTGTATTTTTTGTTTGATGTTTATTGTGTATTTTTGGTTTTATTATGATGATTGATGATAGATGTTGGTTTGTGATAGGATTATAATTACAACCCTTTATATGAGTGAGTAACTCGAGAGGGACATTAATGGGAGAGATGGAGCACTAGTTATGAGTAATTTTTTTTAACCATGAATGAAAATGTTGAATTCAGTAAAGATGCCCAACCATGAGTGAGATGGTTGATCATGAGGTAATAGACATCAGATCACCATGAAGGATAAGGAATCAGGGTTTCATGGATGATATGGATTATCAATGTGAATAGATGAGTGATATAGTGGTCCTTGGGATGTTATGAATTTCCCTATATTGAGTAAGGTAATAGTGGAATGTGGATGATGTAATCTCTTCTGAGTGGGAAGTGAGTGTCAGAAACTTGGAATGGAATAAAATATTTCATGGAACCTTTCCATACATCAGTAGGAATAGGATGGGGAAATATTTAGAAAACTTACCAATAATATTTGGGTAGGGGTTGGGTTTTGGTATGTATTGGCATCTTCCTTTTGGAGTAGATTGGAAGCAAGTTTGGTCAAGTATCATGGTGGTCTGGTTAGCACTTGAAGGCATAATTTATTCACATGTATGTGCATTGGATGTTATTTTTTAAGGTGAGTGTGTTTTAAGGACAACATTACACACCTTATATATTTAAAACATTCACATCCACTTGATTACAATAGCATTTGATATTTTTGAGGCATTGGGTATTCATATTAGTTTAGATGACTCATCCACAACCCACATACATGATATGGGGTTTTATTTACATGGTTATACCTTATTATTTTATATTTGTACATCAATAATACATGGAGAAGGATGTTTGGTTAAGTTATTCAGTTATAGAGGATGAGGATTTGATATGATGATTTTCATAATTTAGTGACAAACAATTTTTTTTCAATTTGGGTTCATCTTGTAAGGGACAATGTGACATTCATTAAAATATTATTCCATGTTTATATATTACCAATACTAAATTATGGTTAATTAATCATAAATATTGTTTATTTGGCCATGACCCTCAAGCATTGTTATTGAGGGAATAGTTTCCCAAAAACAATTTTAGGACCTCACCGCTAGTCATAATCCACTGGAATATGAGGATAAATCACATATTTCATGTATTGACCCATAATTGGGTTTCATTTGAGTGATTTGGGTTAGGGAGTTAGAAGTAGAAACTAAACCATCACCCATTTCAATTCAAAAAAGATAATATAGAAAACAAATAGGAGGCCTCATTAATGATTAAATGTGAGAAAAAAATCCAAAAATAAATGTAGTATATTTCATTCAAAATAAAAACCTCTAGGATATGATACCATGTGTTAAGACCATCATTTTTCAATTAAATTTAAAAATATTATTGAGTGGTGGGGTGAATTGGGGTGATGCACAATATAAAATTATTTCTTTTCTATGAAAACTTTATTCCTCACTCATTAATGAATTTTTTCGCTATATTTGAAAGAATTTTTTGAATTTATCATTCTCCAACAATTATTAACGTAATTAACGTCAACCATAGATGATAAAATGTAAAGAAAAATATTAAAACACTTTTTACTTGGTTCACCTATATAGGGATAATTTTAAGGAGCGTACATATGGGGATGTTTTGGGGTACCAAAATCTACTATCAACTAAATATTATAGTGGACACATGATTATGGTCATATTTACTCCACACCATTTCTCATTGCCATTATAATATTTATTTATCACTCATTACACACCCGTGGGATATTCATTTTGTATCATTATCTATGTTGTACTTCAAGGATATAACTTATTTTTCATACTTGTAGGCCTATTACATATTTGTTTAAGAAGCTTATTCTTTTCCCATCAAGATGTCTAGATTTTCTAAAATATTTAAATGCAATCCACTACACTTCCTCTTATTCTACGAATGATGAGAAAATTTACTTAATGAGAGTAGATAACCTATATACAAAAAATGATTACAACAACATTAAGAAACATATCTATATGAGTGTATAATTTTCCTTTATTTTCCTTATCTTATTCTCCAATAACTAGATATATCAATGAAAATCCATGAAATAAATACTTCCTTTATCAAGATAGATTTATTGATGAAATCCAAAATTCATTTGGTATATGTTACTCTATATAAAACTAGTAATTTAAATATATCTATTTCCTTCCAAAAATAATATATTAGTTTTTTTAATGCTCTTCAACCCCAAGACTTCAATAAGTGGATAGTGTTAAATCACTTCCATCTCATGTTCTAAGATCATATAATGTGTACCAAACTAGTCATTGTGTTCAAATTATTCCATCAATTTCAAGTATATATTTCCAATATTGAGATATATAGTCCTATATTTTATGATAAAATGAATCTATAAGAAATTCATTTTTTACTTATATCATGTCATGATTCCCTCCCTTAGGGATTGATATATCTAAAACTTCATAGTATTTTGGTGTGATAGAATCCATTGTAACATGATTCTATTAAATTTTCAACATAAAAAAATAATGGACTAATGTTCTTCTTATTCTCCTAAAATCATTAGGTTAATCATTCTAAATATTTCCATCCACACATATGTCACAGTGTAAACAATTGTTTTACAATTAATTATATCATAAATTACTATATAGAGTGAAGCTAAAACATCACATCATAATTTTATCATAGTGTAATAAGATTACAAAAAGTGTTAATAGGTCTTTTGGGGCATAATACTTATTTTTACTCATCCTCATCTAAGAGTATTTGAGTTTCCTTATATATTTTGGCATGATCCAGTCAAAGTGAGCACCTAGTGTTGCATGATATTTTCATGGGATACTTATCGTGGTACAACATACACATCCATGGAAAGAAATATATTTTTCATCATGACTCTTTTACCAATTATTCATAAATTTCTCAAATGTCCTCATATTCATATACACTTTTGTGAGAACATCCATTACGTTATATTTTTTATTCCATAACCAAAATAATTTCCATCATTCTCCAAATTCCTTCACTCATTCTAATTTTAAGAACCCAGTTAAGGTTGACAATGTATCTATTCCATTCCATTAAAATATTAATTAAATATATTTAATGTATTTATATTCACTATTATAATATTATGTAATTATTGTAATATAAAATAATGTTATTTTCTTATAACTAAATTGATTTACATGCATTATACTATTTTATTAAAAAATTTAATTTAAATATTTAATAATTTTAATTTAAAAAATTGAATTTATTTTTCAATATAATCAATTAAAAATTATATTTTTTTTATTGTTTTTTAATTTTTTGAAAATATATATTTTCAAGAGAATAGTGAAAGTTACCACTTTTTTTAATACTATCATATATTTTCATTAAAAAATTTAATCTAAAACTCTCAATTTATTTTTCACATGATCGTATTGTATGAAAAGAATTTCTTTAACAATAAATAATATAATTAATTAATTATAAATATATATGATACATATTTTTTGTATAAGTTCTTTGTTGGGCTTAAAATGTGTTTTTTATAAAAAGAGTTTTCATTTTGTTTTATGAATTAATATAGAAATTTACTTATCCCAATTCTAGATATTTAATCTTGAAAATTGAAATTCATACTTTTAATTTTGTGGTTCATGTTTGTTAAATAGATCACTTTTATTTTTTTATTATGAAGAATAATTGTAGTAATATTTGTCACATTTGTAAGGTAAAACAGGTAAAACACGGTTAAAACATTGAAAAAAATGTTAAAATATCTCTAAACCTCACCTTTATCATATTTTATGAGTGTTTTGATGAAATATTTATTTTAAGAGTTATATATTGTTTTTTAGATTATTGTTTTGAATTTTGGAACCCAATATTGACTTTTCTAAAGATAAGTTATATTTTATTCATATTTAAAAATAATATTTGAGTATTTGGGTTTAATGTTATGGTTAAATGGATAAATAACATTTTTAATATATCCAAATGTTTAAAAAACATTCATTTTCATTAAATAAACCAATTATTTGTGTAAACCATATTTTTTATTTATTTCTATATAAAATTATTTTCTAAGAAGAGATATGGTATTTTCCTAAAAAATGTTTTACATGTGATCCATGTTTTTATAATAAAAGTAATTTTTGAGATCAAAAGAAATTTAGTATGATATAATAAATTAATTTTTTTTATAATATTCTCCAATTTTTTTATAAGTCCCCATTTATTTATAGTCACTTAATTAAATTATCATATTAAACATTAGTTCATCATGATTATGGTAAAAATGAGTTTAAAGTGGTTAAAGTATATGATAATTCTTATAATTTATATAAAAATTATATAAATATTACTTGTTGAGATTTTTTATACAATATCACATACTATTTTGAAACTTAGGTTTCCTTAGTTCCACTTTAGATGGTAATTATATTCATGTGTATTTTTGGACTACCACCATAAAGAAATGATGTGAATCATTTTTCTTTTATTGCTTTCATTTATGGTACTATAATTTTAGTTAATGTATAAATGGAAAGATTAGTATTATAAATTTGATTTAACAATGAACCCTTTGATTAAGGTCAATCTACTAAATATTTTTTGATTTATGAACAAAACTTCCTCAAAATGTCTGACATAAATTTAACTGATTAAGAAAATAAATTAAACATTGTAAAAAATTAAATAAAAGGTATAATGATGATGGATTGATCATGAAATAAGTTTATAAGAAATTAAATTTCTAATTTATTATTATTAATGATGAATGATAGAAGGTTCAATGTTAGACAATATTTATGGGAAGGGAATTTTCAATAAAACCCTATTTCAATAGTTTTTAAAATTTTCATTTATTGTTCCTACATGTTGAAGTCCTTTAAATGGTATAAATAATGTTCTTAATATAATTAAAATTTTATTCAGAGTGATTTTAAACCTTTTTTCATTATGAATTATTTTAAAATAATATTTTAGTGAAGTTTAATTAACATTTTTTCAAAAGTGTAAATGAAATAATTCTTAACACATAAGGAATGAATGAAATTTAACACTATCAGGGATGTTATTTTTTTAGGAATTTTACTATTAATGTTTTCATATTTTTTTTAAAGTAACATCATATTTCATATTATTCTAGTAATTATTTAAAGGCTTTTTTAATGAAAATAATTTTTGTCCTTATTTTTTAGGGATTCCTTAATGTGCTTTTACATGTGTTCTAAAAGGAATAATTTAAAATTTTAATGAAATAAATTTATGATTATATGAGTTTTATGTATTTTATGATCCTTTTATTTTTATAATGATAATGGGGTAAGATGACATAGATATCCAATTAAATTATGAAATATTAGGTTCTTTAAAGAAATTTTATTGGAATTAAATCAGTCAACTCATCCATTTTTAAGGTTTATTATAAGGGTTATTGTATGTGTTATATGAAATTATGTCTCAAGAACATACATTAATTCTCTAATCATGAAAATGAGTTTTCATGGAATTATTTTTATTTCATTATGTATGATATCTTTCTCTTATTTATAAGAATGATTATTCCCTCTAAGGGTAAAACAATATGTTTTAGATAAAATGTTTTTCATTGGTTATCAAGTTTATAGGAAACCCTCATGATTATGATTTTTCCTTGTATTATTATTATAATGTTTTTTAGTTAATGTATTTGGGTATGAAATTTTAATTCATGTTTATGTAAGTGATTATTTGAGATCAAATTTTATTAGGTTATATGAAAACTCTATGATGTGATCTCATTATTTTTAAAATGGTATACCCGTTTTCATTTCTTTTTTATATGTCCCTAGATAAAAATTTTGTTCTTGTACTATGTGTTTTTTCATAATATTCAAGGATGAGTGATAATAGTAATGAATTCATGTTTAAAATAAATAATTTTTTCATTAAATGGAAAAACACTTATTTTAAAATTACTTTATGGGGAAGAAAAATAGATATTGAGTAGAAATGTCCTCTTTTTAATTAGAATGACTTTTTTGTAATATTTATGCCCAAATTTTCTAATAATATAAATAATAAAGATACAATAGTTGTACGGAAATTAATTCTTAATTTAAAAATCAATATTCTATTATTCTTTATGGTTTTTTCAATATAGTTATTATGAAATGAAAGGTTTAGATAATTTTAGAGTCTAGGATAATATTAATAGAATAACCTTGATAGGTTGTATTTTGTTATTGTGCATACATGATATTGAATTTAAATATCATCATGTTTCATTATCTAATATATGTCTATTTATAATGACTTTTCATATAAAGGACATGAAATATAATTTAGGAAGGTGTTATGAGGAAAATTTCATTCCCAATCAACATCCTAGAATGGTTGGAATCAGAATAGGTCGGTTTGTTATTATGATTGATCATTTGAGAAAGGTTATAAATGTTGGCAGTATCCATGCATGAGAGAATCCACAATCACCACTGTGAAATATTTTTATTATATATGATATCATGAAATAACACACTCCCTTATTTAATGGATGATATAACCCTAAATCAGATGAAAGATGGTTTAAAGCCCTGGAAAATATATAAAAAGTCATGGGTTGTTAAGAAAATAAAAAGGTATCCCTTGTTACATACGATTTTTTAGTTGAATCCAATTAGTTGTGGTAAAATCTTTAGAATATTAGAGAGAAAAACAATATTGGTTTCTTGGAATAGAGATGAATTTAATAATATTTTACTTAATAAGTATTTTTTTAAATTTTATTGAATTAGAATAGAATATAATTTATTTGAATTTAAAAACGAGTAAGATTCAATAACCATGTTTGAAGAAAAGTTTATTTGATTATCAAGTTACACACCAAATATTATTCAGGTTCTTGATAGTGAAATTCATTTTTTTACATTGATTGATGTATAGAAATTGCATTAGGTTTGTAACACCCCAAGCTTCTACAGTACACTTCTCTTTCAATAATGCAATATCTTGCATTGTACGCATGTTCGAGATTCTGACACACCGTGACCAATAATAGCAGTCGTTATGAATTGTAATACCCACTTTTTGAAATTATAAAAATTTTATATTTCAAAATGGACTTCATTTTTGGATTCGGAATATCGAAATTATCCTAAGTTGAAATTTTTGTAATTTCCTGAAAACTTCCAATTTTCTATGAATAGAAAAAAACATAAAAAAACTTTTTTAATCAAAATAATTTATAGTGACAAATTATACTATTGAGTGGTTTTAATGTATAATTAGAATATAATTTTTCCTTTTTATCCAATGGTGGACATTAAAATTAATTTCACTTTGAAATTGGACATAAACAATTGTCAATCCTTTGATTGATATTGTATCTTAAAAACAAGCTATTTATTTTGACAATGGGAATTAATCATAAAATTAATTAATGTAACTTATTTGTTTGTAATTTTGTAAAATAGACACCATTTTTTAATTCAGAATACCAATTATAGCTTAGGGTGAATTTTTGGTATTTTTCTGAAAAACATCAATTTTTGATGAATAGTGAATCCACTAAGTGGTAGTTTAAAAACTAATTTTTCATGTAAATGAAACATTACAACTTCTGTGATTTTATTTTCAAAAATCCAACATACATGGTTTTCATTATGAATTAAAATGTGGTTCAATGATATTAAAATAATTTTTTGGTGAACAGTAACTTTTAAGTTTTATTAATCGTGATTAAAGATAATTAGTGAAATTTAAGGTAAAAATGATATAATAAAAATATAAAAATATCTTGAAACTTTTACTAAACTTATTGGATGAGTCATGGACGACCAATAAAATCCATGGGTCATTTTGGGGACCCCATGGAGCCACTTGGGTAAGAAAATGACATTAATAACTTTTTATTTAAAGTAAAAATAAAATTGTCACAAACATGTGTTGTTTTACTAAAACAATTATTACATGGGGTTATATATGTTAAAATTTTGTATATAAATATTAATTGGAAATATAAAAATATTTCCTACATCATGGTAATTTTTTTATTAATTTTTAGACATTAAATAAGTTAAATTGATTATGACACACTGATGATGCAGCGATTACATCATTAATTAACAATTTAAATAAAATGAAACGATATTGTAAATTCTAAGACATACACTTGTCAATAACCTATTATATGAGTGGACCTCGAACCCTTATCATCTTATATTCGAAATATATAATTTTTGGACCTTTGAAATCCGAAAAGAATTTCATAATAAAGTAACATTTCATGACATTCCAATAGTGCCCCTCATCTCCTCTTATAAAAGGCCCCCACCTATACCACCTTATTCACACCATAAAATCCATTTGGATTGGCCAAAATCTGCCCAAATAATCTCTAAACATACCTCCCTTACTCATAGAATCTTCACTTTGGGAATAAGTCTTCCCAAGGAAGCCTCTTGCTCAAATCAAAAAGAGTTACCCGATTTTAAGCTAATGTCTTCTCTTATGTTCTTTTGTTTTATTTTTCTTCTCAACCCACTAAAATATTTTTATTACATTATTTTGTAACAAAACCAGTATATTTAATATACTATGATGTTTTTATGAGAATTATTTTATTTACACTTACACACACCATCGTCTAATGGTAAATGAACATACTGTTTCTATGGGTGGCGAATTACTGCCTCACGAAACGATGATTGTTCAATCTTCTTTTAACACCTCTCATGGTGGCCATTATAATGACACTATTTTTTATATATGATATATATTATGTTTATGTTTTACTTATGATTCTGTATTTTTCATTTATGTCACACCTTTATGATTTCCATTATGGGTAAACGCGATAATTTCATTTTAGAAAGTGCGGACTACCGCCCCCTCAAAGTGATTTGAATCGTTAATGCCATATATGGGATTTATAAAGGATGTATTAAATGTTATTATAAATTATATTATAATATAATTATAATATACCTTCATATAATTATGATTTAATTCCATTAAATACGAAAAAGAAATGAAAGTAGCGTTCATGCGTACGTACGACTTACCGTCTCCATGAATGGTGAATTTAATTTCTTACCTATAAATGTTATGTAATATTATAAATGCATGTATATACTGGATATATATGATATATATGATATCTACATCATGAATACAATTATGGATATAATCGATATTTTACCACATTAACAACTTGTAATTATAAGAAGTTTAATTTTGACTCAAGTACCAAAGATCGACAAAATGATCGTTATTAACTTAAATAATTAAATAATGTTCATAACATGGTAATAAGTGATATAAAAGGAATAATGAACTTGAAAAAGGTTCTTAAGCAAATAGAAATTAACCCTAGTTTATTATTTAGGAGGTTAATGAATGATCGAGTCAAGTCAGCCACGAGGTAAGGGAACTTCTTAACCCAATTTCCATTCTTTGGGTTAATCTCCTAATTTCAAATTATGTCATGATATTATTATGTTCTATCTTCTATTTGTACTTTCATTATGTTTACTTATAATTAATACACATAATATATCTATTTTATTTAAAAAATTATCTTTGTAAGGGACTTCGTCTCAATCTCCATTCATTGAGGAATATTTTGTTTTATACAGAAATTTATTTTATGCGCTGTATAAACCCATGTAACTTTTACATTTATTCAAAAGGAATATTTTTATATGAAGCATTTTAGTAAATGACAAAAGGAATTTTTTTCTTGTCATACGTATGCGGAGACAACGACTTCTCCACCACCATGACCATTATTTGAGTTTTGGCTTCCTCTATAAGCCATAAAAAATTTTAAATGAAAAATAAATACAAAGTTTTAATTTTCATTTATTTTGGTATTGAAAATGGTTTTGAAAGTGTTTTTTATATCAATGTGTTGTATTGATATCTTGTGATTGAAATGTGGAAATTTTATGTTTCCTTTATGCATGTTTTATGTGATACGACTATGTCATGGTTTATGATATGTTTAAACTAGTTAATATGAGGAATGAATTGGACATAATCAGTGATGGATAGAGCCCACTATGGCTCCTCGATGCATCGGTAGGTCTCATGAGACAAACTAGTTTCTTGGCATGAGGCCTTGACAAAAACATATTTGTAGTCTTGGCACGAGGCCTTGGATACGTGGTTATGATAGTCTGGCATTATGCATTCCATCATTATGAAAGTGGTAATTGATATTTCATGTGATTATTCGACTAGTATAATATCCATGTGAATAATTAAATGACATTATTTAATTTTATTTTTTCCATATTATGCTGAAGTTCATGTTTGAGAGGATTTTGTTTTAGTTATACATTGCCTTAAATTTTAATATTTATTTATGAAAAATTCCGCTATATTGTTATCCTTATTGAGAATCTGAGCTCACCCCTTCCAATGTATTAATTTTTCCAGGATGTGATGGAGTATATTAATAATGACCTACATGGACAGTATGAGGGGATATGAAGAAATATGTTGTTGTAGTTTTGTTTTACTTTATGATGTAATTTAAGACTTATGACTGTATCTAGTGTTTCCAAGGATACTAAACTAATCACTATTTAGAGACTTAATCTTTTTTGATCATGCCAATGTTATGCAATAACACATATACTCTGGGTAACTGGGCCTAGGGAGTTACAGTTGGTTTCAGAGGCAGTTTAGTACTAACCTTGGAAGCTAGATTTAGAAAAACTCTAATTAGATCGCATAACCATAAGATATAATTTGAGGATTAGTATAGAATAAATTCCTAGAATTTTGGTATTATAGAGATTTTGTGAGTTTTCTGGGCAATACATCCCTGTCTGGATACAAGCAGGTAGAGGCGGATCTGGAAAAGTTGTACCTAGGGGTAAAACCTGAAAACACCGCTTTGAGCTAGACTCGAACAGGAACTGGTGCACGACAACGGGTGTAACAGCCCAAGATTTTATAAAAAAAATATTCTTTTTCATTTTATTAATGTCTTGTGTTGTATGATACACCAAAAGGAGCTTGCACAACACGCATCCTTGACTTGCCTTGCATTACACGCAATCGCGACCTTTCCTGATAGCGTGTGTAATACGCAATACCAAGTTTCACTAAACAACGATGTGCTATTAAAATATTATTAAAACTAGCCGTTATGAATAGTAATAACCAATTTTTAAAATTCTGTAAATCTTATTTTTCAAAATGAACTTCATTTTTGGATTCGGAGTATCGAATTTAGCCTAAGGTGAAATTTTGGTACTTTTCAGATAACTTTCATATTCTGATGAATAGTGAAAATTACTAATTTATAATTAAAAACAACTTTTTTAATCGAAATAATTAATAGTGATAAATTATTAATTTGAGTGGTTTTAAAGTATATTTAGAATATATTTTTACAATTTAATACAATGTTGGTCATTGGATGTAATTTCACATTTAAACCAGACGTAATCAAATGTCAATCTTTTGATAGATATTGTTTCTTAAAAACACGCTATTTGTTTTAACAGCGGGATTTAATTATAAATTTAATTAATGCAATTTCTATGTTATGAATTTGGTAAAATAGATTTCATTTTTGAATTCGGAATATGAAATATAGCTTAGGATGAAATTTTGGCATTGTTCTGAAAAACATCAATTTTTGATGAATAGTGAAACTACTAAGTGGTAGGTTAAAAACTGAATTTTGTATAAAACTTAATTTTACCGCTTCTGTGAATGGAATTTCGAAAATCCGAGAAACACGGTTAATATCGAGGACTAAAATGTGGTTCAATGAGATGAAAATAATTTTTTGGTGAATAGTAACTTTTTACGTTTTTTACCGCGGTTAATAGTAAATAGGGTAACTAAGGGTAAATATGATATTACTATTACCCTAACACATGTCCTAATTCTATTGTACAAGTGTAATTCGACCAAAAACAAACTTAGGAATAAAATATGACCATTTAGGCCCACTTGGATTAGATTAGGACATTTATTATTAATTTATTTAAAGAAAGGTTAAAATAGTTAAAATCAAAGTTTAATAAGTAAAGCATTTTTAATATGGGGTTATACATAAGATAAATTCGATTGTAAATATTCATTAGAAAGCTAAAAAGGTTTCCTACATTATGGTATTTTATTTGTAATTTTTAGACATCAAATAATTTAATTTATTTATGACACAACGATGATGCAGTAATTATCTTATTAATGAAATATTGACATAATTGATGTTATAAACACCAAAATAAATGTAATTTGAGATTTTTTATGAATTCCACTAATTTTCTAGGTTACTATGATATATTAATGTTGATTTAATCAACTTGGTTTGAACATTTAATTCTGTTATGACTTTCACAAAAATCATATATCAAATAGTGTCAAAATTGACACAAAATAGTTTTTAAATCAAATATTATATTATTAATTGTTATTTTATTCCTAAAAATCTAAGGTTCGTCCAAATGACTTAGATAAGGATATATATATTAATAATAAACAATTTGGGGTTCTTTTGGCATGTTATAGTAAGTGTATTAACCATATAGTGAAAGAAAACAAAAAGACACGGTAAAAGTTAAATTATTTAACTTAGAGTTAAATCTAAATGATAAGGTTTAAAATAAGATCCAAACATGTCTAAATTTGATTGGTTGATGAGATTACAACCCTATCTCATCTAATCTTCGAATATGAGTCATTTTTGGAGGTTTTTAAGTGGGGTTAGATTTATTATAAATTAATATTTTTAAGAATTCCTAAGGTGCCCCTCTCCTCCCTTATAAAAGGACACCTCCTCCCCCTCCTCCTCACACCAATTTGAGCACTCAAGCTCGGCCAACCCCTGCCTAAATCTCTTCTCCACTTCCCTAGCAACATCCTAGAGGTTCTGGTCTTCCTCAAAGTCCAATTTTAGTGCCCTAAGAGGAGGTCTCAAAGAGGCGTTTCAAAGAAGAGGTAATTACCGTTACCAATTCTTTCATATTTATTTCTTCTTCCACTTCTTCTTCTTAGGTTGTTTCATTATGAAGTAATAACATCAGTATCACTCATATACTGATATGTTATTATAAGTATGAAACAACCCTATTTCACCATCTATCCATCCTACGGAAAAAGAAATCACCGCGCGTGCGTACGTACGGAATACCGTCTCCACGCCGTGGTGTAATCTATTTTCCACCACCACCTTACATGGATGGGTATAATGGTGTAAAGAATAACTATACATAGTTATTACAACATCATATTGATTCTGATATATTGTATAATCCACTCCAATTCAATTCAATATTTATAGAAATGATATCATCGCTCGTGCGTACGTACGGACTACCGTCTCCACGACGCGATGAGATTCATTCTCCATGTTAACCATTTAAGAATGATTATAATGTATATATAAGAAATAATAATGAAATATATGAAATTATAAAGCTACTGGATTTATGTATATATATACATATGTATGTCATCTACTTACTTCCATTTCAAGACAATAAGGAAAGAAAAACAGTGTTCATGCGTACGTACGGACTACCGTCTCCATGAACGGTGTTTTTCATTTTATTTATCTATCTATTATATATATATATATATACTGAATATATATGATATATAAATCATATTTTATATTCTGGAAGTAAGTAAATCATTATATAAGTAATAATGATGTCACGAACAACAAGTCAAAACACCTACGATAAATGAAATGATTTTACCCAAAACGCTTCTTTAACATGGAATTTACAAAATAACGGGTAATATAATGTCATAAGTGAACCATATATGATATCATAACAATTAATATTATTCTGTAATAAGTCAATAACATGATTTAAATCATTATACAGGAGGTTCGGACACATACGAAGCAAATCGGACCTAAGGTAAGGGAAATATCACAATCTCATTTTTATTCGAGATTGTTTATTCGTAAGTATTTACTGGGGTGTATTTTATCATCCACATCCATGTTTCATCAATATGTAATATTACTTCCATCAACCTACAATTTTTTAAATCCATTTTTACCCTTCGGTGAGTTTTTAGTAAAAGATATGAAAGGAATCTTTTGAAGTTTTTTTTGTACGAGGTACTTTTTTGACTTTCCGAAAAAAGTACGAAGAATGTTTTTTTAACTTATACGGCATGAATGGATTTTTAAAGCATTACTTCAAAGAAGATTCCTTTACAAGTTTTCAAGTTTATTTTTAATCAACTTCTTTTATTTTAATGTTTTATGACATGTTATGAAAGGAAAAATGTTTTTGAAGAAGAAAGGATATTTTCCTCAAGAATGGAGTTCAAGTGTTTTATCAAAATTATTTTGCATCTAAGATAATAAAGGGTTCTGTTTTTATCCCTATTATTACATTGATTTGATCATGTTGTGATGGAATTATTTTTATGAATTCCTTTATCTTATATGAATTTATTTATGATGTCATGATGTTTCAAGAATCCCATTTTTGTTACATGTGTTATGCGATGATGTATGTTTTATGATTATGTGGCACACATAAGAAAGGATTCATTATAAGATGGGTGGGACCTATATCTCCCTCCAATGCATTGGGTAAAGATTTTATATCTCATGAGATAGACAAGGCTGGAACGGAAGGTTATTTCGGTTCAGTGATACAGGACTGAAAATAGGAGTGAACTCGATTCAGAAAGGGACTTTGTCCACTAAGATAGTCTTGGAAATGAGTCATGACTAACAAGAAATTATTTTCCATGATTATGTGTGCATGCCACAAAGTTTCAAGTTTTATGTTATGATTATGGGGATCTCATTTTCACTTTTATGATTTATCCCATGTTATGATATTATGAGTTTTTTTTGCAGGTTAAGATTTACAAAAGCTATGTTCTTATATATATGATGTGATTGATATTTCTTTTGTTTACCCTTACTGAGCATTTGAGCTCACCCTTTTATGTTTTCTTTTCCCCAGGATATAAAGAAAGTTTTTAGGTAAAAAAAAAGGGATGACCTTTATGGGAGATATTGAAGAACTTTCACCACGATTAGAAGATTACGTTCCGAGTTTCCAAAGACACTAAACTATTACGATCCTTTAGTGTGTGTTTTTGTTATGTACTAAGTATTCCGCAAATGTAATGTAATGTCCATGTACGTCAGGCTTCGGGTTTCTACAGTTGGTATCAGAGGAAAGGTTTAGTCAACCTTTGGAAACTAGGATGCGAGAACTTTAGTGAGATCCCTAGAGATATTTCTAAGGTATGTCTAGGGATATCCCTAAGGTTAGGTATACGTATAGGATATAGTACTAGAACTACGCTAACGATCATAGAATTAAACCTAAGATGTTAGATATTGAAGGTACTCCCCCTTTATTATGTTGTTTTCCCTAGCATGATTTTTGCCTCTCACACTATTCATTTTGGGTTTTAGAAAATGGCTGGAAACAAGATGATTCACGATCATGGAGGATATAATGGACAATGGAATGATATTATTCATGAGCAACCAAATGAAATGGGATTTGGAAGTCCAAAGATCATTATTATGCCGAATCAGCAATCTCATAATATGATCAATAAAGTAAAATTTGGTAAGTTTCCTGACTCGGCTAATAAGAGAAAGATGGAGTTTCATGATGATCATAGAGGAAAGAAAGTTCAATTTCCCCTTTGTAAATCATGTGGGAAGAGGCATCAAGGATAATGTTTCAAGGGAACTTGAAGATGCTTTGGGTGTGGAAAAGAAGGACACAAAGCATGTAAGTGCAAAGGAAAAGGGTCGGTTAACACCATGGATGAGGATAATGGTAATGCTACGACATCAAAAATGGTTAAGTGTTTTAAATGTGGAATGTATGGGCATTATGCAAACAAATGCCCTAAGGGAGAGACTCATGAAGAGAATCAGTATGGTCATATGGGTAGTATTTATGTGGATGATGATGAAGAGACTACAAATGATATGTGAGATGAAAGAATTTTTGAAGCTCGGTCAATGGTTAGAAAATGTAGTGGAATGATCACATGTTTATCATGTGTAATTTTGGAATAAAGAGACATCTATGGATTGTTACACTGTTGTCTTTCCTTGTGTTTTGAAAGTGTATGATTAATGTTACCAGTATCCATGAAAGGTTATTCAGATATTTTGAAATGTAGATGATATGCACATAATGAAGGGATAAGGAGAAAATTAAATGTTTGATAGTATTCATGAGCTCATGATTGATATAAGGACTATGTGATATCATGGTTTGAGTATATAGAATTTTGAGGATTTTGGTATGTGAAAAGTGTTAACTTTTAACTGCACTCATGTTTTCACTAAGGTATTCAAGAGAATGCACGATTAAGGACTTTGAATGTTTGGAATGTGACCAACAAGACATATCTTATGATATGTGGGGATCAATGACAGTATTAAATCTCTGGTAATCGTTGTCACTATATTATGAGAGTGGACTGCAGTATTATGTATAAGCCTAAAGAATAGACTGGATTATGTTGGACATAAGTTAGTATTGTTTAAGGATAGAAGATTTTCGATATTATTGATGGGATGTTATAGTAACGTAGTTTTAGAAAAAGGACAACCTGCAGGATGGGCGACAGCCCATCGCTTCAGACAAGGCTGTAGGAATCGAACCCACAACAGAAGTGCGACTGGCCTTTATCGCCTACCACTGACCTACATGAAGTCCCTGTTTAGTAGAAACTAGTTTTATTATATTAAGCAGTATGATATATGAAGTATAAGTCCATTTTAGGAACCATATATGATTAATCTCACTATAGATCGACTTATGTATATAATTTTTTCTAACCTTTTGTTTGAGATGGATGAAATGACCCGTCATTCTATCACATGATCTACTAACACTTCATGAATAACAAATTCAACTTCATTTATTTAAGAGATGAAGTGGAAATTGTTCAAGGCATGAACAATAGTGAGATTGTACCAAAATAAAGAAAGTATTTATTTTAATTCAAATTTTCAACTTTAGGGAAATGATCTTGAAAACCAAAAATGTTGTCCTAGTGATCTTATACCTGATGAATCAGATGGTACCTTATATCATCAGAAATATATGGATTTGTGATTACTGGCTTTTCCATAGCCATGTTCTCTACCACTCTCTATTAGAACATGATGGTTAGATTTCTCTTCCATATCCATATTTTCACCTATGTGGAAACCCAATGATTAGTTTATTTGGGTAACCGTTACGTTTCATACTTTTGTTTTTAAAGATTGGTTTTGACATTCTTTTTTACGATGTGGGTTTCTATTAAAGAAACTTTCGAATAGTAAACCATTTATAACCCCGACGAATTTCGAGGGCGAAATTCATTTTAAGGGGGGTAGAATGTAACAGCCCAAGATTTTATAAAAAAAATATTCTTTTTCATTTTATTAATGTCTTGTGTTGTATGCTACACAAAAAGGAGCTTGCACAACACGCATCCTTGACTTGCCTTGCATTACACGCAATCGCGACCTTCCCTGATAGCGTGTGTAATACGCAATACCAAGTTTCACTAAACAACGACGTGCTATTAAAATATTATTAAAACTAGCCGTTATGAATAGTAATAACCAATTTTTAAAATTCTGTAAATCTTATTTTTCAAAATGAACTTCATTTTTGGATTCGGAGTATCGAATTTAGCCTAAGGTGAAATTTTGGTACTTTTCAGATAACTTTCATATTCTGATGAATAGTGAAAATTACTAATTTATAATTAAAAACAACTTTTTTAATCGAAATAATTAATAGTGATAAATTATTAATTTGAGTGGTTTTAAAGTATATTTAGAATATATTTTTACAATTTAATACAATGTTGGTCATTGGATGTAATTTCACATTTAAACCAGACGTAATCAAATGTCAATCTTTTGATAGATATTGTTTCTTAAAAACACGCTATTTGTTTTAACAGCGGGATTTAATTATAAATTTAATTAATGCAATTTCTATGTTATGAATTTGGTAAAATAGATTTCATTTTTGAATTCGGAATATGAAATATAGCTTAGGATGAAATTTTGGCATTGTTCTGAAAAACATCAATTTTTGATGAATAGTGAAACTACTAAGTGGTAGGTTAAAAACTGAATTTTGTATAAAACTTAATTTTACCGCTTCTGTGAATGGAATTTCGAAAATCCGAGAGACACGGTTAATATCGAGGACTAAAATGTGGTTCAATGAGATGAAAATAATTTTTTGGTGAATAGTAACTTTTTACGTTTTTTACCGCAGTTAATAGTAAATAGGGTAACTAAGGGTAAATATGATATTACTATTACCCTAACACATGTCCTAATTCTATTGGACAAGTGTAATTCGACCAAAAACAAACTTAGGAATAAAATATGACCATTTAGGCCCACTTGGATTAGATTAGGACATTTATTATTAATTTATTTAAAGAAAGGTTAAAATAGTTAAAATCAAAGTTTAATAAGTAAATCATTTTTAATATGGGGTTATACATAAGATAAATTCGATTGTAAATATTAATTAGAAAGCTAAAAAGATTTCCTACATGATGGTATTTTATTTGTAATTTTTATACGTCAAATAATTTAATTTATTTATGACACAACGATGATGCAGTAATTATCTTATTAATGAAATATTGACATAATTGATGTTATAAACACCAAAATAAATGTAATTTGAGATTTTTTATGAATTACACTAATTTTCTAGGTTACTATGATATATTAATGTTGATTTAATCAACTTGGTTCGAACATTTAATTCTGTTATGACTTTCACAAAAATCATATATCAAATAGTGTCAAAATTGACACAAAATAGTTTTTAAATCAAATATTATATTATTAATTGTTATTTTATTCCTAAAAATCTATGGTTCGTCCAAATGACTTAGATAAGGATATATATATTAATAATAAACAATTTGGGGTTCGTTTGGCATGTTATAGTAAGTGTATTAACCATATAGTGAAAGAAAACAAAAAGACACGGTAAAAGTTAAATTATTTAACTTAGAGTTAAATCTAAATGATAAGGTTTATAATAAGATCCAAACATGTCTAAATTTGATTGGTTGATGATATTACAACCCTATCTCATCTAATCTTAGAATATGATTCATTTTTGGAGGTTTTTAAGTGGGGTTAGATTTATTATAAATTAATATTTTTAAGAATTCCTAAGGTGCCCCTCTCCTCCCTTATAAAAGGACACCTCCTCCCCCTCCTCCTCACACCAATTTGAGCACTCAAGCTCGGCCAAACCCTGCCAAAATCTCTTCTCCACTTCCCTAGAAACATCCTAGAGGTTCTGGTCTTCCTCAAAGACCAATTTTAGTGCCCTAAGAGGAGGTCTCAAAGAGGCGCTTCAAAGAAGAGGTAATTACCGTTACCAATTCTTTCATCTTTATTTCTTCTTCCACTTCTTCTTCTTAGGTTGTTTCATTATGAAGTAATAACATCAGTATCACTCATATACTGATATGTTATTATAAGTATGAAACAACCCTATTTCACCATCTATCCATCCTACGGAAAAAGAAATCACCGCGCGTGCGTACGTACGGAATACCGTCTCCACGCCGTGGTGTAATCTATTTTCCACCACCACCTTACATGGATGGGTATAATGGTGTAAAGAATAACTATACATAGTTATTAAAACATCATATTGATTCTGATATATTGTATAATCCACTCCAATTCAATTCAATATTTATAGAAATGATATCATCGCTCGTGCGTACGTACGGACTACCGTCTCCACGACACGATGAGATTCATTCTCCATGTTAACCATTTAAGAATGATTATAATGTATATATAAGAAATAATAATGAAATATATGACATTATAAAGCTACTGGATTTTTGTATATATATACATATGTATGTCATCTACTTACTTCCATTTCAAGACAATAAGGAAAGAAAAACAGCGTTCATGCGTACGTACGGACTACCGTCTCCATGAACGGTGTTTTTCATTTTATTTATCTATCTATTATATATATATATACTGAATATATATGATATATAAATCATATTTTATATTCTGGAAGTAAGTAAATCATTAGATAAGTAATAATGATGTCAATAACAACAAGTCAAAACACCTACGATTAATGAAATGATTTTACCCAAAACGCTTCTTTAACATGGAATTTACAAAAGAACGGGTAATATAATGTCATAAGTGAACCATATATGATATCATAACAATGAATATGATTCTGTAATAAGTCAATAACATGATTTAAATCATTATACAGGAGGTTCGGACACATACGAAGCAAATCGGACCTAAGGTAAGGGAAATATCACAATCTCATTTTTATTCGAGATTGTTTATTCGTAAGTATTTACTGGGGTGTATTTTATCATCCACATCCATGTTTCATCAATATGTAATATTACTTCCATCCACCTACAATTTTTTAAATCCATTTTTACCCTTCGGTGAGTTTTTAGTAAAAGATATGAAAGGAATCTTTTGAAGTTTTTTTTGTACGAGGTACTTTTTTGACTTTTCCGACAAAAGTACGAAGAATGTTTTTTTTAACTTATACGGCATGAATGGATTTTTAAAACATTACTTCAAAGAAGCTTCCTTTACAAGTTCTCAAGTTTATTTTTAATCAACTTCTTTTATTTTAAAGTTTTATGACATGTTATGAAAGGAAAAATGTTTTTGAAGAAGAAAGGATATTTTCCTCAAGAATGGAGTTCAAGTGTTTTATCAAAATTATTTTCCATCTAAGATAATAAAGGGTTCTGTTTTTATCCCTATTATTACATTGATTTGATCATGTTGTGATGGAATTATTTTTATGAATTCCTTTATCTTATATGAATTTATTTATGATGTCATGATGTTTCAAGAATCCCATTTTTGTTACATGTGTTATGCGATGATGTATGTTTTATGATTATGTGGCACACATAAGAAAGGATTCATTATAAGATGGGTGGGACCTATATCTCCCTCCAATGCATTGGGTAAAGATTTTATATCTCATGAGATAGACATGGCTGGAACGGAAGGTTATTTCGGTTCAGTGATACAGGATTGAAACGAGGAGTGAACTCGATTCAGAAAGGGACTTTGTCCACTAAGATAGTCTTGGCAATGAGTCATGACTAACAAGAAATGATTTTCCATGATTATGTGTGCATGCCACAAAGTTTCAAGTTTTATGTTATGATTATGGGGATCTCATTTACACTTCTATGATTTATCCCATGTTATGATATTATGAGTTTTTTTTGCAGGTTAAGATTTCCAAAAGCTATGTTCTTATATATATGATGTGATTGATATTTCTTTTGTTTACCCTTACTGAGCATTTGAGCTCACCCTTTTATGTTTTCTTTTCCCCAGGATATAAAGAAAGGTTTTAGGTAAAAAAAAGGGATGACCTTTATGGGAGATATTGAAGAACTTTCACCACGATTAGAAGATTACGTTCCGAGTTTCCAAAGACACTAAACTATTACGATCCTTTAGTGTGTGTTTTTGTTATGTACTAAGTATTCCGCAAATGTAATGTAATGTCCATGTACGTCAGGCTTCGGGTTTCTACAACGGGGCTTGCTACACTCTTGGTTACGACACTCCCATGGGATATGCTGAGGATAATTCTCATTTTCTTTACAAACCATTATGAAGGGTTTATGGGTTTATACTTCCTCAAAGAAAGCATTTTTATGATTTTAGTTCAATTTATGTTAAGTGTTTTACAAGTATGGAATTATGAATTTTGATTCATGAACTAATCTATTTTATGCCATTGTTTAGAAATTGTGCCTAGTGGGAGGAATTGAAACAGTATCAATGCACACAATCCATGTAGGGATTACACTCCTGCTTAAGATAATTATAGTGGAGCTGGAGATACAACTGGGGCTGATCAACTTATCACCATACTGGGACAAGTCACTCAGGTTATGAATAATAACCTTACCCGTATGGAGCACCCTGATCCGCAATGTGGAGGATCAATGTTAGACCGCTTCATGAGGAAACAACCACAAACATTAAATGGGAGTAAAAATACCTTAGTATCTGAGAAATGGATAAATTCCTTTGAGAAAAAATTCTATGCCTTGGGGAGTAGTGAAAGGGAAAAGGTTATCATGGTAGTTTACCGCCTCACTGGAGTTGCTGACTAATGGTGGTCGTTGATTGAAAATACAAAGGAAGATGATGAAGTATCGAATATGGAATGGAGGGAGTTCAAAGAGATTTTCATAGAAAAATACTTTCGTCATGACCATCGAGTAGATATGGAAAGGCAATTTTTCAGTCTAAGACAAAAGGAGGATAAGAATATCACAATGTATGAGGACAACTTTTCATGGTTAGCAAGACATGCTGCAGATTAAATATGTAACCCAATAAGTAAGATTGATCATTTCATTGATGGGTTAAAACCATTTCTCTGTCAAGTATTAGTCTTAAAACCCACTTGATTATACGAAGGTATTGTCTCATGTGCTATCAAGACAGAAAAGGAATTCTCTAAATCATATGAAAATAAAGTAAATCAAGAGAAGAAGAGAATGGTGGAATAAGATATAGATAAAGGGGAAAAGGGAAAGAAGGATTTTCCATTATGCGATAATTGTGGGAAGAATCACCCTGGTACTTGCCTAAAATGAATGGGAGTTTGTTATAAATGTGGAGAAAAAGGTTACCAGGTTCGTGATTGCAAGGGAAATAAAGAGGCTCTCAATGTTGAATGCTACAATTCTAGGGAAATGTGGAATTATGAAAAAAAGTCCAAGCTTATGGTGTTTCTACAGATGAAGTTTTATTATTAATATATTTGTGTTTTTTGGAATCAAGGATTTTATTATGGTTATAAGAATAATGTGATATCTAAAGATTGTACTGCAGTACTTTTTTTTCATTATGGTCTTGATATGTTGAAGGTAATCATATTTTTAGTATGTGACAATAAGAATCATTACTTTGTTTGGGGATTCTGATGAATTGATTTTGGAATTTAGAGACCTTTTAGAAAAAGTCTTGATAGGGGTATTTTGGATAACTTTAATGGTTGGAATGGATTATGTTAAACTTTGGGTAGTATTGTTTAAGGTTAAAACATTTATGAAGATTATTTCTGGAATATTATAATACTATAGTATTAAGAAAAGGAAAACCTGCAGGTTGGGGGATAACCCATTGCGTCGGACAAAGCTATAGGAATCGAACCCACAACCATAGTGCGACATGCCTTTATTACCTTCCACTAGCCGACAGGAAGTCCCTGGTTATTAAAAAATAATTTTCCTAATCTAAATGGTAAGTGTTAATATTTGGAACCTTATAAGACTAGGATAAATATAATATTTTTGAGTTCTATTATCTTTTTGAGTGAAAGATGGGTTTGTGGTGAAAATTTATTAAAGAATGAAAGTCTACATGACAAGTATGTATATTTCCTTATGTTATTATTACATCTCCTAAATAAATTCCTCAACATTATGAAAGGTAACTTAAAATAAAAACATTGTCGGTTAACTTTTCCTACTGGGGAATCAATGATCATTTATCCAATCACAAGTTTGTGATTTTCTTGTAGTTAAACTTTCTCCTATTCCTGTTTTATAAAACTCTCCATCAGAACTTGATGGTTTGTTTTTCCTCTATATCCATTTTTTCATATAATCCTAGTATTGTCTATCTCGAGTGACCTTTGTACTTCTCTTTATTTCTTTTAAAGTTATATTTTTATTAAACCTATTTCCGATGTGGGTTTTCGAAAAAGGTATTTTCTATTTTCAACCTTTTATTTTCAAAGAACATGTTCAAATTGCGAGGACACAATTTATTGAAGGAGGGAAGAATTTAACACCCCAAGGTTCCACGATACACTTCTCTTTCAATAATGCAATAGCTTGCATTGTACGCAAGTTCGATATTCTAACACACTACGACCAATAAAAGCACCCGTTATGAATAGTAATACCCACGTTTTGAAATTATATAAATTTTATATTTCAAAATGGACTTCATTTTTGGATTCAGAATATCGAAATTATCCTAAGTTGAAATTTTTGTAATTTTCTGAAAACATCCAATTTTCTATGAATAAAAAAAGATTAAAAAACTTTTTTAATCAAAACAATTTATAGTGATAAATTATACTATTTATTGGTTTTAATGTATAATTAGAATATAATTTTACCATTTTATCCAATGGTGGTCATTAAAATTAATTTCACTTTGAAATTGGACATAAACAATTGTTAATCTTTTGATTGATATTGTTTCTTAAAAACATGCTATTTGTTTTGACAACAAGAATTAATTATAAAATTAAATAATGAAACTTATATGTTTTGAATTTTTTAAAATAGACACCATTTTTGAATTTAGAATATCAATTATATCTTAGGGTGAATTATTTGTATTTATCAGAAAAACATCAATTTTTGATCAATAGTGAAACCACTAAGTGGTAGATTAAAAACTAATTTTTCATGTAAATGAAAAATTAAAACTTCTGTGATTTTATTTTCAAAAATCTATCATACATGGTTGTCATTATGAAGTAAAATTTTTTTCAATGGGATTAAAATAATGTTTTGGTGAATAGTAACTTTTATGTTTTATTAATCGTGATTAAAGGTAATTAGTGAAATTTAAGGTAAAAATGATATAATAAAAAAATGAAAATATCTTGATCCTTGTCCTACACTTATTTTATGAGTCATGTACAACCAATACAATCCATGTGTCAACTTGGGGACCCCATGGAGCCACTTGGGTAAGCAAATTACGTTAATAACTTTTTATTTAAAGTAAAAATAAAATTGTCACAAACATGTGTTGTTTTACGAAAACAATTATTACATGGGGTTATATAAGTTATATTTTTTACTATAAATATTAATTTGAAATATAAAAATATTTCCTACATCATGGTAATTTTTTTATAATTTTTAGATCTTAAATAAATTAAATTTTTATGACACAGTGATGATACAGTGATTACCTCATTAATTAACGATTTAAATAAAATGAAAAGATAATGTAAAATATAAGACATACACTTGTCAAAAACCAATTATATGTGTATATTTATAACCCTTATCACCTTATATTATAAATATATAATTTTCAGACCTTTGAAATCCGAAAAGCATTTCATAATAATGTAACATTTCAGGACATTCCAATACTGCCCCTCCACTCCTCTTATAAAAGGCCCCCACCTATACCACCTTATTCACACCATCAAAGCCATTTGTATAGGCCAACCTCTACCCAAATACTCTCTCAACTTCCCTATCTTACTATTAGAAGCCTCACTTTGAGCAGAAGTTTTCAAAAGGAAGCCTTTGGCTCAAATCAAAAAGAGTAACCTGATTTAAAGGTAATGTCTTCTCTTATGTTCTTTTGTTTTATTTTGCTTCTCCAACCCCCTAAAATATTTTTATTCATTTATTTTGTAACAAAAAAAGTATCTTAAATATAATAGGATGTCAATATGAGAATTATTTGATTTAAACTTACACACACCTTCTTCTAATGGTTAATGAACATACTGTTTCTATGGGTGATAAATTACTACCTCACGAATGGATGATTGTTCAATCTTCTTTTAACAGCTCTCATGGTGGACATTATGATGACACTATTTTTTATATATTATATATATTATGTTTATGTTTTCCTAATGATTCTATATTTTTCATTTATGTCACACCTTTTTGATTTCCGTTATGGGTAAACATGATAATTTCATTTTAGGAAGTGCGGACTACCGCCCCCTCAAAGTGATTTGAATCGTTAATGCCAAATGTGGGATGTATAAAGGATGTAGTAAATGATATTATATATTATATAATACTTTAATTATAATATACCTTCATATCATTATAATTTCATTCCATTAAATATGAAATATAAATGAAAGTAGCGTTCATGCGTACATACGACATACTGTCTCCATAAACAGTGCATTTCATTTCTTACCTCTAAATGTTATGTAATATTATAAATGCATGTATATAATGGATATATATGATATAAATGATATCTACATCTTGAATAAAATTCTAGATATAATGGATATTTTACCACATTAACAACTTGTAATTATAAGAAGTTTATTTTTGACTCAAGTACCAAAGATCGACAAAACGACCTTTATTAACTTAAATAATTACATAATGTTCAAAACATGGTAATAAGTGATATAAAAGGAATAATGAACTTGAAAAAGGTTATTAAGAAAGTAAAAAATTAATTCTAGATTATTATTCAGGAGGTTAAAGAACGATCGATTCAAGTCAGACACGAGCTAAGGGAACTTCTTAACCAAATTTTCGTTCTTTGGGTTAATCTCCTACTTTCAAATTAGTTCATGATATTATTATGTTCTATGATGTATTTTTACTTTCATTATGTGTATTTATAGTGAATACACATAATAGATCTATTTTATTTAAAAAAATTATCTTTGTAAGGGTCTTCGTCTCAATCTCCATTCATTGAGGCATATTTTGTTTTGTACACAAATTTCTTTTATACGGTGTGTAAACTCCTTTGACTTTTACGTTTATTCAAAAGGAATATTTTTATATGAATCATTTTACTAAATGACAAAAAGGAATGTTTTTATTGTCATACATAGGTTGCGACAACGACTTCTCTACCGCCATGACCATTATTTGAGTTTTGGCTTCCTCTACAAGCCATAACTTTTTTTAAATGAAAAATAAATATAAAGTTTTAATTTTCATTTATTTTGGAATTGAAAATGGTTTTGAATGTTTTTTCTTATAGAAATGTGTTGTATTGATATCTTGTGATTGAAATTTGGAAATTTTATGTTTCCTTTATGAATTTTTTATGTGATACAATTATGTTATGGTTTATGATATGTTTAAACATGTTCATATGAGGAAGACATTGGACTTAATAAGTGATGGGTGGAGCCCGCTATATATCCTTGATGAATCGGTAGGTCTCATGAGACAAACTAATGTCTTGGCATGAGGGCTTGACAAAATCTTATTTTTAGTCTTGGCACAAGGCTTTGTCTACGTGGTTATGATAGTCTGGAATTATGCATTCCATCATTATGAAAGTGGTTATTGATATTGCATGTGATTATTCGACTAGTAGAATATCCATGTGAATAATTAAATGGAATTATTTAATTTTATTTTTGCCGTATTATGATGATGTTCAAGTTTATAAGGCTTTTGTTTTAGTTATATATTGACTTAAATGTTGATGTTTATTTATGAAAGTTTCCGCAATATTGTTATCCTTACTGAGCATCTGAGCTCACCCCTTCCAATGTTTTAATTTTTCTAGGATGTGAAGAAGTATATTAAGAATGACCTGCAGGGATAGTATGAATGGATATGAAGACAATTTGTTTTTGTAGTTTTGTTTTACTTTATGATGTAATGTAAGACTTATGAATGTATCTAGTGTTTCTAAGGCTACAAAACTAATCGGTCTTTCGAGACTTGATATTTTGTGATCATTCCAATGTTACGCAATAATGCACCGACTCTGGGTAACTGGGGTTGGGGCGTTACAAGGTTTCCATGAATTAAAAAGTTATGAGAATTTGTTTTTGATTTATAGTGAAAATATAAATGGAGTTTTTCAATGTTCATGTTTTTAATTTCAAAATGAAAAATATAGTTCCATGTAGTAGATAAGAGAGAAACACCCATAAAATAAATCTTTAGGAATGTAAATACAATTATTATATTGTGATAATTGTGGTAAAAATCACAGAGGAAGATATAATATAAAATCTAGTAGGTGTTTCCGATATTAAATATTTGTAAATGTGGCTCATGATTATAAAAAAACCTTCAATTTAATGATAAATAAATAATTGAAATTCTTTAATAAGATGTTTTGATTATAAGGAAATGGTTCACTATAAGAGTCCTTGTCTAAAAATAGAAATAAAGGATGTAATTTTTCATGATAACAAATTAAAGTTTTGGATATATCCATTGAAACAAATTTCAAAGATATTAGACCATCCAATTATGTTTTTTCCTGTCCATTATTTTTCATACAGAAAATAATAATTTATTTTTTGATTTATAGTTTAAAAATTCATTAATTTAAATGAAATTTATTAGTAAATTAGAAATCACACCTCAAGAAATGATTCTATAACTTTTGGTAAAAATATAGAGGTTTATTTTTATAGTAATAATAAATATAAGAGTCTTAAAGTTATCATATTTGGATGGAATTTACCTATAATTCTTATTGTATTTCCTCCTATAGACCTTGAGGTTATTCTGGTTATGGATTTCCTTTTTTGATCATTCTGAGATAAATTTAACAACTTGTTAAGTTTTTTTTCATAATGAGATTCAATTTTTATTAAATATTTTATTCATACCATTAATAACATATCAAAAAAATGATTAGATATATAAATGAATTATATTTTAAAAACGTTTTCTAAAATAATGAAACCATTTAAATTAGTGAAATTTTTATATTAAATGAATATTTGGAAGTATTTTTAGATTAATTGTCTTGTTTTATACCTCACTGTGGGATTGAATTTACTATTTAATTAGTGATGGATTCTAATAAAATATAAAAAGAAATTTATCAAGTTAATCATATAGATCCTTTGGATTGAAAAATGTACTTGTAGAAGCTTATTGGTAAATATTTCATTCATCTCAACACTCATATATTGTGTTATCCAAAATTTTTTGTTAACAAAAATGGTTCCATGAATAATTTCATTAATAAAATAAATTTAAATAACATCAATATTAAGAATTACTATTGGATTATAGATATCAATGACTGGTTTGATCAGCTCCAGGGGGCTTATTATTTTTTGATGATTTATTTATGATTCAAGTACCATAAAATGAAGGATGATAATAATAAAATTTTGAATATGGTATTTCAGACTATGTTTGGGAATTATTAGTTTTTGTTTATTCCCTTAGGGATGATAAATGATCCATATATATTTATGGACCTTAGGAATAGATTATTCAATTATTTCCTAGATAAATTCATTTACATGGTTATTATTGATATTATGAAATATTATAAAAGTTGGTATGATCATGAGAAACATTTTAGGGTTGTTTTGAAATTCATTATATCATTGAAGTTATATGGAAAATTGGGAAATTGTGAATTCTTGTTTTTATTGTTTTCTTTACATTGGTATTTTGTAAATAAATTCGGAATAACTATTGATCTGTCTAAAACAAAAGTGTTTGAATGGTGTCTAATACCGCAAAATTTCATAGAACCTCATTGTTCTTTGGATATGTAATTAATTACCAATAATTTCTTGAAACATTTTCTCAATTATCAATCTCACTAACTTTGTTAACTCCAAATGGAATTAAATTAATCTAGATGAAAGAATTTTCTGAATATTTATGGAAATTGAATATAATATTTGTAAAAGACCTATTTTTTCCATGATATAAAAAATGATGTGTTTACTATCGACAATGATGTTTCCTTAAAGTGACTTGGGTTTTTTCATGAAAAATGGTTGGGTAGTTTTTTATTATTTAATGTAATTGAATCCTCATGAGTAAAAGTATCATTTTTAAGAAATTAGACTAGAGATAGTATTATATTAATTAAATATAAAGAGGTATCATTTATATAGAGGAAAATAGAAATATAAACTAATAAAAAATATTACAATTTATATTCACCCATAAAGAGTTGAAATTATTTTAGATAATATGGCTATAACTAATTAAGGATTATGAATTTATGATTCATTACAATATAGGAGACGTGAATCAGCTATCTAATGATTTATATTGATTATATAACGAGTCAACATATATGATATCTTTGTAATATGATCCATTGATAAATTATATGATGAATATTGGTTATATATGAAAAAAAATCTTATATTTTTTTGGCATTAATGTAGTTATCTTTTTTATAAATAATTAAAAAAGAACAAAAAATGGATCATGTTATAACAAAAAAGGATGAATTTTTCAAGAAATTTATTCTTTCTTAATTACAAATTGAACTATGTTGTTCTTATATTTAAGAAAAATATTATATGTTCATTGTGAATCCAATTTGAAGAAATTAGTATTGAGTGAAGATTGTTGGATTTTATTTTTTATTGATCTTATAAACACTATGCTGTATAGAGGTATTTTGGATTATTTTTGAGTTATGGAATGAGGAGATATATTTCTAACTTTAAAATTAAATGTAATACTTGATAAATGTTTAAAGTTGAATGATAATAACTAATGGGGTTCATTCAAACATTTCCAATTCCAGAATTAAAATGTGTGTAATATATCCATCAGTTTTTTAGTTTTGATTCAAGGATACATTTCGAGGTAATAATGTGATATTGCTTATTTTTATCACCTGACTAAATTTGTGCATTTTATTCCATTCCATTATAATATTTTTGGGATTATATTTCTATAATCGATATTAAATAGACAGTCACATTTCAAGGAGTACCTATATTTATTTTATATGATCATGGTCATATAAATATATCTAGTTTTATTAAAATCCTTTATAATTCATTGGGTATTGAATTAAATTTCAATAGATATTTTTTACTAAATATATTAGATATTCACATCAAACGATTAATATTTTTGAGAACATTCTCTGGGATTATTTTTTTTTACTATGAATTTTGGATCAACATCAATAACTTGTTTAATTTTAATATAATAACTTTTTTCTTTCAAGTATAAAAATGCAATCTTTTGTAGTGTTATATAGAAATCAGCACATCACTCAAAATTATAGAGACGAAGTTTGTGAAAGTGGGTTTTTAGGAATAAAATTTGTCTAATATATCATTGATACTTTAATGGTGATTTTTACACATATGAGGGGACCTCATTATAATTACAAGAGTTGTGTGTATAACTATAACAAATATTTTTCAGTCATGGTAAATGATTATAGTTTTCGTAAATTATATCTTTGGAAAACTGTCATAATTTTTGGTATGAAGGAATGTTATGTCCATGATTCATTAGACAAGATGACATTATAAATAATATTGTATTATTTTCTTATAGATTAGATTTTCCTCTAAGTGTATATCTGAAACATGATGTGTTTCCTATTTAAATTTTATATATGTTATAGATTCATCTCAATTATTGAGTCATAAATCATTTTAGTTTGAAAAAAGATTTTGGTATGAGGAAAAACCTATCCCAATTCAGAATTATGGAGGGAAGGTGTTCTAGAATTAGGTGACTCACTAGGATAAGGATTTTTAGTGAAACATATGATTGAATAAGAAACTGTGAATTTGAAAATTCAATGAAGGGAAACTTTTATCACTTGTTTATATTATGAATAATACAGGGAGGACACATTTTATAAACTAGGGGAAGAATACCACATCCTGGGAAATCATCATAATAGAGCAATTTTCTTTCTCATAAATATTCTTGAATTTCAAATCATAGAATAATATTACCTATAGGAATATTATATAATTTTTTCAATATAAAATAAAATAGATTTATTCTAAATAAATTTAGATTCATGAATTAGATATTTTTATTCAAAAATTAATTTCTAAACATTACTTGTTTTTGAAAATTAACATTACTTTTTATATCATTAACATAAAATTTTCATAAATTTATTTTATGGGAATTATTTGAAAATATATATTTTTATGTTAATTTTTAATGATACATTTTTAGAGTATATCATTTTTTGTAATTAAATAAAGCAATCTAAAGGGAATATTAATTTTTAATTTTATTTTAAATTAAAATAAGAATCATTTAATAAGAAATTATATAAATAATTACTTTGGAATCACAATCATACTTGATATTGGTATAATTTAATTTGTTTTCTTAAATAATATTTTTTCTAACATGAGTTTTCTTTTTGTTTTATCCATTTATATTAAAATTTATTTCTTATATTAAATTGAATCTTAAAAAAATATTCTATATTTTTTATATTCATAGTTCAAATTTTTTAAAGAGGTCCCTTTTATTTTTTTTCCATTATGAATAGTAACCATAGTAAATATGTGTCACCTTGATTAGTGTAAAATGGGTAAAACATATTTAAAAATATTGGGTAAATCATTAAAATATCTCTACAAAAATATTTTATCTTATTGTATGCATGTTTTTTAACAAATATATGTTTCAGGAGTTATATACTGTATTTTTAGACATTATTTTAGATTTATAAACTCAATATTTACTTTTTCAAAGATAATTTTATTTTATTCAAATGAAAAAAAAAATTTATGAATTTATATTTTTGGTATGTTTATAAGGTTCCATTTAGTTTATGATTTATAAAAAACACTAAAAACATTTATATTTCTATTAAATAACCAAAAAATCAATTAATCCATCTTTTTATATCATTTCAATATAAAAGTATATGTTATGATTCAATAGGGTATTTTCCTAAAAAATGTTTTTCATGCATTTTATGTTCTTATAATAAATTTGATTTATTTCACTTCTAATTATTTAGTATTTTTATATGGATTCCAAATTTTTAATTATAATATACAAATATTATTTTAATTAAAATTTTATTTTGTTTAAATATTTTTTTCATGGTAAAAATTTATGTTGTCATGGTTAAGGTTAAAATATGGTTAAAGTGGTTTAACTAGGAGATAAGGATTAAAATATGTCCAAAGAATATGTAAATGAAATTAGTTGTGACTGTTTGTCCCTATAAAATGTTATATATTTATTTTGGGTTCCTTGGAAACACCTAACATGATTACAATATATATATATATATATATCTCTTTTAAGTAATTCTAAGTGTGACGTTTCCCTCACTTATAAAAGGGAACTTCTTCTCCTCTCTTCCTCGTACGATTGGAAAACCCTATATCATCTAATACCTAATAAAATATCAAAAAAATCCATTCATAAGATTAGAGGTCTTAGTTTCACCAAAATATGAGACATATTTGCCTTAAGGTTTAACATGAAGAGGTTATGCAAATATAAGATACAAGTACTAGATAAACTATTTCATATTTATTTCTTCATATAAAACCAAGAAATAATTTTTACCCATGATGAAATAAAAATTAATTAACCTAAATATAATAAAATTATATTATGAATATATTTAATCCTTTTTATCTCCTTTTTCATCTTATAGTAAATAAAAACATCTCTCTTGTGTACGTGTAGACTGCCACATCGATGAAGTGATGTGTTTTTTTCACCACCACCAAAAAAGGATGCTTATTGTGATAATATTAATTAATATGTAATATATTAATGAAATAAATTTCTTTTTTTATTGATATTATAACAAATATTTTCCTACATTTCCATACATTGAAAACTGATAGTGTTGTTCGTGCGTACTTGTTGACTACCACCTCAATGAATTGATGTGATTTTTTTCATGTATCTCATTCATTGATGATTATAATATTATATTTAATATTTAAACATGATAATTAATCCATGATTAGGATTTTTGAGATGATGTTTAATGATTCTTTTTTCCTCATTCAACCTACTGAAGCTGTTTTGGGTTTTTGAACCAAACATCCTCAAAACGTCTAATGTAAAATTAACATACTAGGATAATAAATATATGATTTTAATAAATGAAATAAAAGATATAATTATAATTAAATTAACCTGATAAATTTTCATATTACATTAAATAACTAACATATTTTTATTATTAACGAGTTAAAGAATGTATTTTTCTTGATTGTATTTAAGGTAACAAAGTTTTCGTTAAAGCTTGATTTTAAATGTCTTACTATTTTTCATCGCATTTTTCTCCAAGTAATTATTTAAAGGGTTTCATTTATGCTAAAAATATATTTTTTTTAAATGGTTAATGTCATCTTAAATCATGTTTTATTTTATTTTTAAATGATTTTAATGAACAATTTAAAATGGATTATTTTTAACATTATTACAGTAGTATAAAATGATTATTTTATATGGTATAAAGAATCAGTGGAATTTACCTCCAGTGTGGCCATTTCTCATTGAGAACATTCATCATAATTTTTATATTTTTTTCAAATTAATAACTTATTTTTTATTCATCCTAGAATTTATTCATAACGATTTTCAAAGAAGAAGTATTTTTATCATTATTTACACATGACATCCAAAAGTGATTTTTTATATTTGTTAAACATAGTAACTTATTAAATTTTATGATAGAAATACATGGTACTTTGTTTTTTAATGTATTTTATGGTCCATGAAGAATGTTTTTTATGATAATTTATCACAATATTTATTTATAATGAATTAAATAATGATTATGTTATCTAGGAAGTTCTATCAGAATTAACCAAGTTGGTAATTCAATTTGTAATGGTTCTTGTATGGTTATTATAAGGGTTATATAAAGAATATGTCCCAAGTCACCTAAATTAATTTTTAATGAAATTAAAATGTGATTTCATGGGAATCTATTTATTTCATAAAGTAATCTACTAATCTTTTGTTTATTGGAACGATTTTTTCTTTTAAGGGTAAAAGTTATGTTTTTAAGGAAAAAAAATCTTGGTTCTAATGTTTACTATAAAACCCTCAATATTTTAATTTTTTCCATTATGATTTATTATAATTTTTTTATGAATAAAATTGGGTATTAATGATGATTTCATATATATTTAAATGACTTTTTGATATCAAAGTTTCTTATGTTATAGTGAAACATTTTTTTTATGATCACATGGTTTTTAAATAGACTAATAGTTTTATTATATTTTTTACATTTTATTATGATTATTTTTGTGATTATCCAACATTTTCAAAAAAAATATAGGTTTTTATAAGGATTAGGAACAATGATGATGTCCTGTTTAAAATCATTTGTATTTTTCATGAAAATAAAACAAGTTCTTTTATGAACTATATTGTAAAAAAACTTTTTTTTAGTGGAAGTGTCCAACTTTTAATGAATGGGTTTATTATGTAATAATAATGATCTAATTCACCACAATAATAAATTTTAAAGATCCCCTAAATTTAATAAAATGAATTATTGATTTAAAACTAAATATTATAAAACATTGCATGGTTCGGTCCTTGTACTCATACACCTTATAATTCCATGAAAATGTATAATTGAAATATATAACCTTATAATAACCTCTGTAAAGATATACTGATTCATTTATCTTCATGTAATATCCATGTAATAAACTTTTACTCATTATTTCCATGGTAGGATTCAATCAAATTTTATTTTCTATAGATCCATGTTTTCAATGTGGTGAATTCAGTGCTTCCTCTTCTATTTTTCAAAACTCTTCCTTGTACTCTAATTCAATTGGTTTTAATGATATTACATCAATTATTTTATCACTTTCCTTTGAAAAAAATACAACCATTGGGTTAATACCATTCTCTCTATTTGGATTTTGTTCTCCTTTGAAATATTCATTTAGGATCCATCTCTTTGTATCAAAAATAATTTAGTAATTATAAATTCATCATTTATTTTAATCAATAAATATCTCAATCCATTTAATATTAAAAAATACATAAAATAGCCTCCTGGTTGGTATATTGATACCATCTTACATTATTTAGTGTATTTTTTCTTTTCCTTGAGAATAATTATTATGTACCACCTATTTCCAGAATCAAAATGTATGTGTATTGTTTATATTAAATATAATTTACATAATATATGGAAATAATATTTGGTTATTTTATAAGAATGAGATATATTTGGGAAGGAAATATCTAAATTATGTTTTACATACATGAACATGAGAATATATGAACAATAAATAATTTTGAATCATACGTGAATTAATCATATCCACAATATTTGTTGAAATTCAATAATCATGATATAAATAAAAATAATTTGTATAAGATACATCTGGAAGGTTATTTCAACTCTATCAAGTTAAAAACCTTATATTGGTTGGAGTAGAATACTCAAGATGGGGGTGAATTGAGTATCTATAAAAAAATTGTTATACATTATTTCATTTAAAATTTTCCCCAATTAAAAATATAATCTAAGACAATTTGTTTTGAATTTATAAGAGTCATGAATATTAAATTAATTTCTCAAAATATTGATTAGTTCTCAGATATACTAATCTAAATATTACTAAAACTTTTAAAACTAACTTACTCATTCAAAACTATTATAAACAATTTCTAAACTAACTATCAGAGTTTAACTTTGTTGGAATGAAACATGCGATACGAACAGAGTAAAAACTAAAAGCTAAAAAATGGATATAAAAAAGAGGTTCAATCCCATGTTTAGGCTTAGTCCGCTCCACTTGGTGATCACCTGACACCAAGATGTTTAAACTAATAAACAATGTTGATCGACACCCTAGATCGAGGTTCAAAACAGCACAAAAGACTGTCTAGGTCACACTTGACCTCTAACAAAGTTCTTCATGGGAAAACAAAAAATAGGTCACATTTTACATCTTCCACAGGTCTATGTGGGATTCAAAAAGATAAATACAATATGAGTTTTAGGATATCAATTATCTACTAGTTATGAATAGGAGTATGTATGTGTGTAACAGAAAGATACACACAATGCTCATAAATTTAAATAAAATATCACAAATTTGGTAAAGATATCGAGTAAGGTTTATAAGTCTTTGGGTGTTATGAAATGAATCTCAGGACTCATTTGATCAAGTGGATTTGAAGATACCATCCTCTTCTAGAATTAGACTAAAATAAGTTTTGTAGCCTCTGTGTTATGGATTCCATGAGTGTGAAATGTTCAGATTCTTGTTGGTAAGATGTTTAGGTCAGCTCATCATGTTTAACTTGTCATTTTGATCTCCCCATATGTTCATACATGTGAGTTATTTGTTTTTTGAAGTATTATTATTAATTGTCAGCATCCTTCTGTAATTTTTCACTTGCCTTCACTACTACAAATTTTCCGTATATTGAATGATCCATACTGTAATTATTTTAAGCTTTGTGGTCTAGCAAGAATAATGATCTCCCCACATTCATGTACATTATACTCTTGTCTGAATATTCTAAAGAATATATATTATAATTTTAAAAACATTATTTTGTCTAAATATGACTGTTTGCTATAAATTTGAACTAAAAAATAAAAAAAAAAATTTAGGAAAATCGGTGATTCATAAGTATCAATGAGTCATTAGAATCAGTCTGTCATCATTGGTCTGTCAACATCAGTGACTCTCGATATCGGTGAGTCCTTTTCATCGATATCAGTGAATCCTTTTCATTGATCTTAGTGAATCAGGGCATCAGTGAGTCATTTTTTACTATCAGTTTGTCTCTCATCAGTGAGTTGTCCATCGGTAAGTCCTTTATATTAATGATGCATTTCCCATCGGGGATTCATCCATTAGTGAGTTTCTTGAACTATCGGTGTGACTGATCATCAGTGAATTTTCCATCGGTGTATTTTTTATTCTATATATGAGTCCTATATTGGTGTCTTCTTCTATCGGTGAGTCCTCATCGGTGAATCAACCATTGGTGACTCTTTTGAACTATCAGTGTCAGGGACATTTAAAAACATACATAGTGTTTGTCTTATACAAAACTGTACTAGATTAGGTAAATTTTATAATTAAAGGTAAATAAATTGAAACATAAATTTCCATAATTTATTGAATTATTGAAATTTATTATACCATGTGACATAATTTATTCATTTATAAACATTTACTGACCTTATTAACATTAGTTATAACTTATATTATGAATTATCATGATTTGTAAAGTGGAATGGTTTGTAATTATTAAAACAACTGTCTAACAGAGGGTCCAACAATATCCCACCTTTTGATAATCAAAAGACAAGGCATTAATGATTTATATATGATGTTAAGGAATAATAATTTCGTCACATATCATACTAATAATGAATTTAAATCCTCAATAAAACTATAAGGTTTTTCATTTTATGCTCCCCTCAATTATTGTATAAGAGTATATTCATAGAATGATTCTTTTAATAGATTTATATCAGATCGCAATCATTCTCCACCTTAGTATGTTGTATTAGAGAATTCTATGTGATTTATATCAGAGTTTGGATGTATATATATTTTCTATTGATTACATGACATCATTCTTATGGTAGAATTATTCACCTAAGATTAATAATTTATGCCATTTATAGATTTATCCCCCTTTTGAGTTAGCAAAAAAGTGAAAATAATAATAATGAATAAATAAAAATAACACAAAGAAACATGAAAGATATGCAAGGGAAAATGATATTCATTAAGGTACAGAGAGTACAATCATGAAAATATAGCCCTCAAAAGAAAAGTACATATCCCTATAAAATAATGATCTTGAACTAAGTCTTGGTATTTTGAGGAGATTTCCCTTTGTTTGATCGGTCAATTATAGGTGCAAGAGATGGAGTTTTGGGTTTAAGAAGGGCTATTCGAATGGAAACACTTGCTGAGGAAACACTGGTAGGAACATTATCTACAGGTCTTGGTATCCTCTCTATCAGAACATGATTTTAATGATGCACTTAGATTACTATCCTGAGCTATGAATAGTAATAGGATATGACCATCTAAAAGGAGGCAGGGAACCTGGTCCAATGGAAGTAGCTGTAGGGACCACTATAGCTTCATCTTTCACATGGAGGTAGGGCTTTAGAATTTTGATAAGATCATTAATTATATCACCCCCTCACTGCATTTCATTTTCAAAATCCTCCTTGTTTTCGATGAACTATTCCAAAGAAGGTATAAAATATTTCAAAAGGCTCATTTTTCTCTTGAAGGCCTCAGTCAGTTGAGGGATCTTGAGATTCTCAACCATCTACTCCATGTTTTTGTTCAAATCATGAATTGGGTATATTTTAACAAAATATTTTTCCACATTTTTTTATCTCTTTATGAGTAGCAGACACGTCATTTGAAAACTGTCTCACCAAGTTATAAATAAGTTCAAAGTTTTTGTGCACAGTTGAAAGTGTTTCTTTACCATAATCATTTTAAACACCCTTGGTCTCTTCTCTAACCACAGTTCAGAGGGACACCATATAAGTAGAAGGCTTGGTATATTTATAACTCGATGCAATAGAAATCATTTTTCCAATTTCCTCCTTTGTCATCATCAAATCGGAACTCAGTATATGTGTAACCATGTTCCTAATAACCTCCATAACACCAAAAATTGTTGTCTTGAAATCAGGGTTCATAGATTCAGATTCTTATTCATTCTCTTCATTTCTTATTTCATCATCATATTATTTATAACTATGGTATCAGTTGTAGTGATTGGGTTAGTCTGAATCTCAAGAATCACCATTCTTTCAATCTTAGAAGTCTTAGCCTCTAAAATACTCTGGAAGAAGAAGCTTCATTTATGACTCCAATAAAAGATCTCATAGATTCACATAAACCAGCCTTGAAATTCTCAAGGTCATCCGTGGTGACATAGTCACTAAGAACTGTCTGTACAATAGGCTAATCAATATTATAAAAGATAGGTGAAGTTGGAGCACAGGGTTCCACCTAATCTTGTAGAGTAGAAGGAGAAACCATCTCTTTATCTAAATCATAATACATCCCAAACAAGATATATCTTGGATTTAGATTCCACTCAGTAGAACCATTCAAATATCTAGGATCCACACTATTAATTATTATGCTTCTACCTTGAGGCTCATCCCCAACTTTTGATTCATCATATTGTTCTTCTGGATCTCTATCCAAAAAAAATATGAGGCACTGGTACTATCTGAACGTCATTTTCTACTTGAACACCAGCAACTCTAGCTACATGAGGCTCTTCCTCATTCTGAGTAATAGGTTCAATCTGAGCTCATTCCTCTTCCTATTTACCTCCATCCATAATTTAATTAAGTTGTTGAATGATTCCTGGATCATAGTTAAGTTATTCATGTCTGTCCCCACTACCATCATCTCCATCATCATGACCATCCTGATCAGCAACATTTTGTCCAATAGGATCGGCATCATCATGCCTATCATCCTCTCATCTTCTCCATTCATAGACTCATGACCATAATTAAAATATTCTTTACCTACTTTTGGTGAGTCCCTAACATTATCCCCTTCATCATCATTATCATCATCATCATCATCATCATCATCATCATCATCATCATCATCATCATCATCATCATCATCATCATCATCATCATCATCATCATCATCATCATCATCATCATCATCATATCCATTAGTCTTTCTCACAAGTACTTCAATTCCATAGACTCCAATCTCTTCCTCATATTCATCACGAAACAATGGTTCTCGAGATGTTAATTCCAATGGTGTACTAGCATGTCCATATAATATATCTTTAGGGTTTTCAGTAATATCTAGGTCACTTCTATCTTCTATAGGAGACCCCTCTTCTCTTGGAAACTCAGGACCAACTTGTTCCTCATCAGAATAAACAACATGATCACGAGGTTTAAGACCATGATTTACTTGATCCCTTGGTCCTATAAGATGATCAGTGGTATTATAACACTCATATAATCTATCCTCATCTACAATCCACATACTCCTCCTTCGGTTCCAAAAGATCTTCATCCTTTTGTATATGTCCTTGTGTTGGAAAAATCAACTACAGACATAGATCACTTCTTCTACATCCTCCACACATCCTAGCCTCTTCAGCATTGTAAAGATCATCCTTGTGTAGTATAAACATGTTTCTTTCTAGGAGGGTTTTCTCATATCACAAATGTGTACCATAAGGTACCTAAAAAGTTTACTTTTATGCCATTTTTAAAAAATAAATTAAGAAGACATCATGATATTTCAAAGTAGAAAATTATTCATTCTTGGCCAGATTTGGTGTTGAATGAACTTGAAAAGTAATATGGCCTCTCCATCTAATTCTGTAGATGTATTTCTCCTTGAACCCTCATTCCCATAAAATTTTTTCAAAGAATTTTCATAAGAAAACAAATATGAGGATGGTGGAATATTAACCTAGTAGTCAGTATATATTCCCTCATGAGGAATTTATAAACATTTGACCCACTCCTTTGAAGAAATTGAAATTTATTTTTATTTCACCATTGACTACAATAGAGCCTCCTCTGATCCTTACAATAACACTTTCAAATTGAGATAAAATTGTCATACCATCTAGGGATAAAATAGTCTTTCATTTCTCGTAAACCATCTGAACCACCCTTGATATTCCAAAACTCTTAGCAAGGGAGACTTTCTTGACAATATAAACTCAATAAACACTTATCAATAGTTCCCACATGGCTTCCCAATCCGGGATTCAGAAAAAAAATTTCATAGCATGATTCTCCATTATGATGCTTGGGTGTCAATGATTCCCTTGGTCATTCCATCAGACACTTCATTCCTTATATTCTAAAGGTTTAGGTTCAAGGAAGGGAGTCTAAAGTTTTAAGGATATAAAGATATAGTGATGGTTGTGAAAGGTTGAAGTGTGGATAAAATTAATTTTACCATTTAGGGATTATAACTCATAAAAAATAAAATTGAATAATGATTCAATAAAAGGAATGAAACATTTTCCTTTAAAAAAAAAGGTACAAACATACTGATTCTCTAAAAAGACCCTATCTATATCAATTTTATACGAATGGTATCATTGTCACATGATTGGTATCACACAATCAGTTTCACTCGAACAATTTCACAAGATCAGTTTCATTGATCGGTTTCACTAACGGATGGGTTTTTGTATGGTGATAAATTTGGATAGTCGTTATAGATTTATCATTACTAGTTCATGTCTAATGTTCCTCATTCCCATAGTGTTTAAGATTTTGGTGAATATATTAGTAATTTGATGATTATTCCTAATAAACTCAAGAGTTATATCATGCGTTTGACAATGGTCGCTCAAAAAGTGATTCCTTACATAAATATGTTTTGTTCTGGAATGAGAGATTTGATTATTAGAAATCTTAATATAACTTTTATTGTAAAACTTTATATGGATATGTTATAATTTAAATAAATATTCTAATAATGTGTGTTTCATCCATAAAATTTGCGCACAACCACTACCAGCAGCAATATACTCTTCCTCAACAATTGATAATGAAACCAAATTTTTCTTTTAACTACACCATGAGATTAGAGAATTTTATAAAAAGTGTAATTTTTTAGAGTTTCTCTTTCTATTTAATTTACATCATACAAAGTCTTCATCAGAATAACTAATCATATCAAACTGTTGTCCTCTAGGGTAGAACAATCCTAAATTAGTTGTATATTTGAGTAATTTGAAAATTATTTTAACATTATTTAAATGATATTCTTCTATCTTTGATTGAGATCTTGCACACATAGACACACTAAACATGATGTGTGTCCTACTATTAGTTAAGTAAAATAAACTCCCAATCTTTCACATGTAATCAGATTGAACAACAAATTTCCCATTTTCACTAAGATCTAACTTACATGTAAAACTCATAGGTGTTTCACTACTCTTAATTCCATAAAACCCATATCTACTCCAAAGATATTTAGTATATTTAATTTGATGTAGAATAATAACTTATTTCTTCAAAAATATTTAAAATCCATGATAATATTAATGTTCACCCATAGAACATATTTCAAATTAACTTTGCATCATTTTTGAAAAATAATTGCGTAAAGAAATTATAATGTAACCAAAAATAATATCACCTACATATAATTGAGGTTTTAAAACAAATTTAGAAATTTGTTTTATTAATAAATTGGGATCTGCAACTCTTTTTTCAAAACCTTTAGAAATAGGAATGTTACATAATCTATCATACCTATCTCTTAGAGCATGTTTCAAACCACATAAAAATTTGGTTATTTTGAAAACCTAATTTTGAAAATGTGGATCTGTAAAACCTGGAGGTTGTCAAACAAAAAAATCCTCAATTATTTAACCATTTATGATTGAAATTTTAACATCCATTTGATAATGTTTGAAATCCAAGTGTGCCACATAGGCAAGTAAGATTATAATGGCTTCAATCCTAGATACTAGTGAAAAGGATTCATCATAATCAATTCCCCCTTCTTGATTAAAGAATTTTGAAACCTACCTATCTTTATTTCTAAATATATTTCTAGCTTTATCTACATTATTCCTAAACACCCGTTTAGTTCCTTTGGTCAGTGTATATTTTGGTCTATCAACAAGCTTCCAAACATTATTTCTCTCTAACTAATAAAGATATTTTTGCATATCCATCACCCAAAATTCGTCATTGATTTCATCATTGATATTTTTAGGTTCATATTTTGACAAAAATGCTTGATTTGCAGCTGGATTTTTTAGGGAATCTCTATTTTGTGTTCCTCTATCAAAATCTTTAAATCAAACATCTAAGGGACCATTATTAAGTGTTAATTTTGGTCTTGTAAACGTAGGGCCAATTATTTTAGGTTCATCACTTCGTTTTGGTTCATTATGTCTAGAATATGGGGAATTTCAACAACTAGAAAATTTAACATATTCCTTTATAATATGGTTTGATGGTTTTACATTAATATACAAATTGGGCATATCCGCTTCAAAATTTCCTAGTTAATCCATAGGTTCAATTTGATCTGTTTCATCAAACATGACATTGAAATATTATTTCACACATTTTGTTATTTTATTAAAAACTTTATAAGCATTGCTTGATGTTGAATATCCAAGAAATATTTCATCATCACTTTCGGAGGAAAATTATTCTAGATTATCTTTATTGTTAAGAATATAAACATTACATCGAAACACTTTAAAATAATTTAAATTGGGTATCCAATTATTCAGTAAGTCATAAAGAGTTTTCTTAAGGATAGTCCCGATTAAGACTCTATTTATTACATAACAGGGTGTATTAACCGCTTCATACAAAAAATAAATCATTAGGTCATATTCATTGAAAATAGTATGGGAAATTTCATGTAAGGTTCCATTTCTTATTTCTACTACACCATTCTGTTGAGGTGTCCTAGGGGATGATAAGTTATGCCTATAGCCATTTTGTGAGAAAAAAGATTCAAAATCTAGATTTTTAATCCCACAACCATGGTAACTTCTTAATGATTTAAATTTAATTCCACGAATATTTTATATATTCCTAGAACACATTGTAAAATGAGGAAATATTCCCTTTTGTGAGCTAAAAAACAGGTCCATGTATTCCTAGAGAAGTCATCTATAAGGACATAAACATAGTCATTCCCTTTTGGACATGAAACTCTAGATGTCACAAACATTTCCATGTGAACTAATTCGAGGGGTTGAAAAGTTGTAACTTCTTTCTTTGGTTTAAAATATATTTTTGGTTGCTTTCCCTTTTGACAAGGATTGCAGACTCTATTATATGGAAACTCTAAATTGGTTAGGTCCTAAACTAAACCATTTCTAGTCAATTACTTAAAGAAGTGTACATTACAATGTCATAGTTTTCTATGTGAGAGCCAAGAGTCTTTTATGAAATTCACATAGGTAGGAAATATTTCTTAATGCTGGTGTGTCTAAATTTACAGCATATACATTATAATTTTTAAGAGTAGTAAATATTACGTAATATTTGGAATAAAAAACATGGAATGAATCATTTTTTAATTTAAAATTAAATCCATAATGACACAGTGGAGATATAATAAGCATGTTATACTTTAATCTATCAATATTGATTACTTTGGAAATTTAAATAGAGTTAGGGTTACCAATCTAGACTAAGATGATGATTTTTCCCTTATCATTTTCACTAAAAGTTACATGTCCTCCATAAATCATGATGAGATTCATGAATATTGTGTAGTCTCATGTCATATTTCTTGAATAGCCACTTTCTAAGTACCAAATGTTTATATTACAACTCTGTAGGTAGTTTACCTACAAAACAATTTATCCAGGAAACGATTTTAGTACCCATATTTTCATGGGCCCAAAAACATTAGCAATAAATGCTTTAGGAAGCCACAATTGTCTTATTGATTTTTTTATGTAGAATATAAAGTATTTGAAAAATAATATTTATTTGGTCTAGAAACCCCCAATTAAGAAAAATATTTTTATAACAAGGACTAATAGTAAAATCATGATTTTTGGGAAAAGAAGCAGATATTCTAGATTTAGTCATAAAATGCATTTTTGATAAATTTCAATGTCCAAGATGATATCCAATACCAGAAGTGTAGTAGGAGCTATCTGTTTACCAATCATTTGAGTAAAATTATCTTTTCCATTGGTAAAATTTTCTAAATCCTTCTTCAATTTTTCATTAGAAATTTTGACTCATTTTTTCTTTGGGGAGTTGAGAATTCTATTCCATTTGACTAGTGAGTTCAGAATTAATAGTTACAGTAAGAGCATATTGTTTCTTTAAATATTTATATTTATTCCTTAGTTAATTATAGGTTTTTTCCAACATGTTATAATATTAAAATAGGTCATCATTGATCATATTCTCAGATTCATATTCATATCTATAATAATTTTCATTAGAAACATGAGAGTATAGGAGTTCATATGAGGTATTTTTCATACAGCTTGTGTCTTCCATATCTTATTTTCTCATTCTCAGAAGAAGCAGATTCACTGGATATTTCCTCAGATGCACTCTAGGTGGCCTTCATTGCCTTCTTAAATTTCTTATCATTTTCTTCAAACATATTTTATTATTTTAGCATTAGACAGTCTGATTTAACATGTCATTTCCTCTTGGATTCATATCATATAATCTCCTTTGGGTTTTCATTTCTTTTCCTCTCATTTTTTCATACATCCTTGTTAGCAAATCTTCTTTGATAATTGTACTTCTTAATAAAATTCTCCTTCTTATATAATTTCATAAATCTTCTAGCTAGTTGAGCCATCTCTTCATCACTCTCGGATGTTGAGTCATCATTACTGGATCTTTCAATGTCGGCTAGCACCTTTTCTTTTTTCTTATTCTTAGATGTAGTAGTATTGAAGGCTACAAAAATTCTTTTAGTTCCATCCTCATATTCTTTTTTGAACTTTAGCTCTTCATCATACATCATCAGTTTTTCAATGAGTTCTTTGATTTGTATTTTTCTACTATCACACTATTCTATAATAAAGGTAGATGTTCATCTCCATCTATTAGGTTAGAATTTGAGAATCCTCATAATTTGTTCTTTGGAATTAACATGTTTACCAATGTATGTCATAGTACACACGACTTCATAGAAACTGAGATACATGTCATAAATCTGCTTAACATACTTCATCTTAATGTTATAAAATTTAATAGTATATGTGTTAAGTTTCATTTATTTAACACTTGAAGTTCCTTCATGTAAAACGGGCAAAGTATCCCAAATTTAAAGGGTTGTTTTACATGTAGAAATTATGTTATATTCCTCATATTATAAAGAGAAATATAAGGAATTCATGGTTTTTCAATTATTTTTATAATTAGTCATGGTTGGGTCATCCTATATATTTCTTTCAATAATAGGAATCTTATTCTCATCTATTATTGAAGACAAAATTTCAAAACTCGTACTCTCTAAAACATTTTAATCCTAATTTTCCATTGGGGTTAATTTGTTCCATTAAAGAATGGAGTTCTATTGGTAGAAACACCTTCTAGTCTATTATACATAATAAAATTTTAAAACAATATTTGAAAGAGATAAAAATTTAGTATTGACAGAAATTTTATGATCCTTAAAATATAACTAAAATCAATTTTGTCGTAGTTTAAAAACCATTGAAAACTAAAAATTAATATATATCCTCAAACACCAAATGTTTTTCAGAGTAGAATATTCAAGAGGGGGGGGGGGGTTAATTGACTATCTATAAAAATTTCTATTATAAATTGGTTCTTTGAAAAAAAAATTCCAATTAAAAATATAATATAATTTGGTAGTGAATTTATAAGAGTCATGAATGTTCAATTAATTTCTCAAAAGTTTTATTATATCTCAGTTATACTAATATAATGATTAATATAATATTTGAAACTAGACTACTTGTTAAAAACTATTATAAACACTTTATAAACTAACTATCATTGTTTAACTTGGTTTGAATGAAATATGTGGTATAAATAAAGTAAAAACAAAAAGTTAAAAACATAGCAGATTTAAACAAGAGGACCATTCACATGTTGAGACTTTTTTCCCCCCATTTGGTGATCACCTACCACCAAGAAGTTTAAATTAATAAACAAGATTGATCAACACCCTGTTTCGTGGTTCACAACAACGAACAAGGATGTCCAAGTCAAACTTGACCTCTACCACAACTTTTCGTGGGAAACTAGAAAATAGGTCACACTTGACCTCTTCACAATTCTACGTCAGATACAAAAGGGTAAATAGAATATGAGTTGGAGGATATTATGTATCCTCTAGTTATGCACAGGATTTAGTGTGTGTGAAACAGACAGATACACACACTACTTAGAAATGTATATAAAAGAATGCAATAGAGATAAATATGTAGAGTAAGTTTTAGAATTCTCTATGTGTTATGAAGTACAACTATGGACTCATTCGATGTAGTGGGATTGAATTTCCATTCCTATTCTACAAGTTGGCTAAAAATAGAGTGTCTTTTCCTCTATGGAATGGCTTATAGGAGTGTGAAATGTTTAGCTTCTTTTTGGTAATATGTTTAGGTTATCTTAGTGCTTTTAGATTGTCTTTCTGATCTCCCCATGTGTTCATTATTTTGAGTTCTTAGGTTTTTGAAGTGTGTTCGAGAATTGAATGTGTCTTTCTATACTTTTTACTTGATTTCGCTACTCTAACTTTTTGTATATTGAATGATCCATCTTGTAATCATTTTATACTTTGACGTCCAATGGGAATAATGATCTCCCCACGTGCATGTACCTTGTACTCTCCTTTGAATACCCTATAGATAACATTATAAAATTTCAGAAACATTAATTTGTCTAAATAAAACCATTTGCGATAAATTTATATTAATAAATAAAATCAAACAACTTTAATGAGTATTGGTGAGTCAAATGATTCAGTGAGTCATTGGCATCAGTCTATCAGCCCTGGTCTATCAGTATCAGCAACTCTCTATATTGGTGAGTCCATTTCATCGGTAATTGGGACTCCATTCCATCGGTGTCAGTGACTCGGGTCATCGGTGAGTCATTTGTACTATCAGTTTTTCGCCCACAGGTGACTCATCCATGGGTATGTCCTTCAAAATAGTGTTGTGTTACCCCTCAGTGACTCGTCCATTAGTGATTTGCATGAACTATTAGTGTGACTGATCATTGGTTACATGTCCATCAGGGTGTCATTTTTTCTTATCGGTGAGTCCAACATCTGTGTCTTCTTCGATTAATGAATCCTTATCAGCAAGTCAGAAATTTGTGACTCCTTTTACCTATTAGTGACAAGGACATTAAAAAACTTCTAAAGTGTTTATCTTGTACAAAACAACACCAGATTATGTGATTTTTATAATTACTTGTAAATATACAACTATAAATATATTGAAACATAAATATCCATAATTTATTGACTTATTGAACATAATTTATTCATTTATAAATATTTAATGACATGATTAACATTAGTTATAACATAAAATGGAAATTATCATTTTTTGTAATGTGGCCTGTTTTTTTATTATGAAAATAACTATATCACATAGGATCCACCACATTAGATGTATTCTGATTGGATTATAAGGTTAAAATACCAAATCATTAATTATTTGTGAAATAAAAATAGTTATTGAACCTATATAATTGACACACACAAATATATTTCTACCATTTTTGGTAAAATAAATTGGTCGATACTCTTAATTCATAAATTTTATCAAAAAATATGGTATATATGGTTATATCTACTTAATTTTGTATAAATTCATTTTTTTACCGATACCCCTATCTTAGTGTTTTAGGAAAAGGGATTGATATGCATAAGGATAAGGGTTTTAACAGAGATTGAATAAATTTCCATGTGAGGCCTCTGTGTCACCACTTAATTATCCACCCTCCATATATAAGGCCTTCAAACCATACCCTTTTATATAGGCATCTAAGACACCCCTGTAATGAAATTAACTTAGGATAAGGCAATCGTCCATTTTTTTTTGAAAAAATCATTTATTATATCTAAAAATATAAAAAAAATTAAGGATCATGTTGGATATAAAAAACCCATGTATAGAAAATATTGGACAATACCTTAACCAATACATCTTCATTCACATATATTTATGTTGGGATATTATCCTATCCACCTACTCTAGATACATTGAAATGGAATAGTCTTTATAAAAAATGGAATTCCACAGTTCTCAACAAGGTGATACTGATGATGAGAATACAACTCTTCCATTATCCTTTTGTGGATATGTATTGCAAATAATGATATATAAACATAACCTATTCTAACTAAATAAGTATATGGGGTTACATATGAGTTATGGTTTATAATGTAATTATTTCTTTGATATGTAGATATATGGTTTTATGAAGTATTTTTCTAGACTTTTCCTAATTACAAACACACATAATAATGAATAATATACATCAGTATTGGAAATCAAAAGGAAAAAAAATTATATTTCCTATATAACCTATTAGATAGATAAATAGTTATGTCATATAATTCTATATCTATAGTAATAGAGGATATTTAAATTAGAAACACTATGATGAATATATACTTCAATGAAGTTATAGCTCTGCATTAATAAGATTTAGCATCTGAAAAAACTCTATTAGAATTAAAAGAATACGTTTCTGATATACAAGTAGTAGAAAGGTTAGTTATGTAGGTTTGATAACCACAAAAATATGGTTTTATTTTCACTAATTCAACTCCATGGTATTAATCTATTATACATCCAAGGAATTATTAGAGTGAAAAGATGATTCTCAATTAAAGGAATCCATATATTATGAAATTGAATCCATTATCCAAAATATCATGTTTACATTGGTAAATCATATATAAAAAATAAAAACCATTGAATGTAAGTGTATATTCTTTAAGAAACAATAATTTAGTTTTAGCATAAATACTTATTAACTATTATTCGTAAATTATGGATTCAAATAACATTAAGGAATTGACTGTCATAGAAGTTTTTCTTTAGTCACGATTTTTAAATCCAACAAAAATATTATTATTATAATATATTTCCATGATTACAAGATTTATAATGTTGATGAAAAGAAAAAATCTTAAATGAAAATCTCCCTGATCACATATATTTGAAACGATAATGGGTTTCATGGAAAATAAGGATACAAAAAAAATTATTAGTTGTAAAAATCCATTTATAGATTAAGGTAACCATCACAATTATAGAATAATCATTTTGATAAGCACATAAGGGATTATTATTTCATTTCAAATTGTAGATAAACAGTTTTCTTCAATAATTTTTATGTTATTTACATCATATAATTGCTCTTATATTTTTATGAAATATTACTAATGGGAAAAAATTCATGTTATATATACATTTAATAGTTTATAAAATGACTTATTACCCATTAAGGACTTTGGTGAAGCAGCCTAAACTCTAGGGAAAAAGATTTATCAAGATATATATATAAGGATTCATAGACCATGTCATAATATAAACGATGATAAGGTACTCAATATTTAAAAAATAATATTGTTACCACCCTTATATTAAATTAATATTTCTAATATGGTATTAAATTAGCTACAATTATAGAGAATAAGGATGAGTATACATGAACTTCAATTGTTGGATTTATCATGTATGTCATGATTTTTAGTAAGATTGATCTTACCTATCATGATATATACTAGGATTTATATTACTTATTCCTTGAGCATGGTGGGAATATTTCCAAAACATTATGTTAATTTCATTATGGAAGAGTAAAATATTTTCCAAAGTACTTCAGACATACAAGGATATATTCCTAGTTTATGGAATATACGAGGAACTACTAGTGAAGGGAAATATTGATTCTAGATTTCTAATTAGTCAAGATGATCAGTAATCTTAGTTAAGATATGAATTTTTAATAAATGGTTAGGAAGTGATCTAGATAATATCAAAGCATCCAATGTTCCTAGAATCTATAATAGATTTTGAGTATATTTTATCTTGGATATAACTAATGTAGCAATATTGATACACATATTTGTCTTAAGACTTGTAATTTTACTAAGTAAGGAATATCTTATTATTGTATATCTTGATAATACTGTATTAGTGGTAATTTCAATGGATCCTTGGTCACACCAATGAAAAAATCATATACTTTAGAAATTTTATCTCTTTAGATATTTAACTCGATGAGGTAATGCTGAAATCAGAAGAGTATCCATAGTGGAAAACCAAGAAGACCCACTGAATAAATCTATTTATTAGTATAGTTTAGTGAATCAAGTGGGTTCTAATAAGTAGAGAGTAGTTAGTATTTGAATATATTTAATGTTTGAGTCTATTAGCGTGAGTCCCTAAACCCAAATAGTCCTTGTACCTTTTCATTACCAGATGATGTATATGATTTGGTATATGTATATATATGTATTATTCTTATCATTATAGTATATTAACCTATTCATATATTATATATGATAAATTTCATAGATTATATTTCTTCTAAAAAGGTTGTACCCATTCCCGTGTAATTAATATTTTATTATACTATGGATGTAATCTTAAAAATATATTATATGGTTTGAATACCTCAATTCAAATAGACTAAAATAATTTTTAACTATCAAGTGTTATAGGATCTTATACATATGGAATTATTAAAATGAATTTCATACAAGGTGATCTCCATGCATGTATGATCTTGATTATTTCATAAAAATAATAAGACCATATGTTTGATATTTCATTAAATGTATCAATCTTTGAGCATGTATAATGGTCAATAAAATTGACTACATTATTAATGTCTATAATGTGTTTTTTTATTTATATATAATGAAAAATATGATATTTTATGTTAATAGTATGGTATATTATATCAAATACAAAATAAATTATGTGACATTAGATAGATGATCTAGTCACAAATTTTCCCTTATGAGTGTCTCAAAAACAAATCAATTGGCCAAGGACCTGGATGGAAATAAATGAATTAAATTCATATCCATGGTACATATAGTAATGCACATTCATAATAGTAAATATATATATATATCAACCATGAAATAATGATTTAACAATGCAATAATACACTTTCATGATATACTGGTTGACGAATTGAATATATTAGATATTTTAAATTTGTATGAAGTTTATTATTTATATGGATTAACCTTATCCCTTTTGGTACATTAAAAGTTTCTACATGCAAATAATAGTCAATGAGTTTGAATACATTCAATTTTTATAATGGTCTATAGGTTTAAACACAATTTCTATCTAGATGTTCCACTAATTAAGCTGAATTACATTTTAAGATAATATGGCACCAACCGCTATAGGGTGATGATCATACAAATATGAATGATTACATGAAAAATATGTATATAATTTAAATTATAATTTATTCATGTTTAAGATAATATGACTTTAATATATTTATCAGGGTATTCAAAAGATATTTAATTTTAAATAAATTAAAATTGGAAAATTATTATTTAAATGAACATTACATGTTTTAGGTTTACTAATCACATTCAAGAGAAAATGATCCAATTTAATGAATAATAATTCATCATATAAAATATAAGAGTATTAAAATAGAATTATGAAATATGAACAACACTAATTAAAAATTTAATTTGTTATAGGTGTCATTTTGGGTATTTTTTATTTGTTATGTCTCTTAAGATTAAACAGTGAAAAAGGAAAACCAGAACCTAATTATATAAACATATTTTAGACCCAAAATAAGGACTAGTAACCCATTATAAGAGTATATTTGTAGAGTCCCAGTTATTTCGCTACAATACATTGGAATATTTCTACATATATTTCCAAAGATAGGCACGAAGAAGACATTCAATTCTGAGGCCCGGTGTGCCCGAAATAAATTTTTAAAAAATATTAAGTGTTTTTATACTATGCACATGGCGAGGTTGTGTTTTCTCCAAAACGGTATCTCAGATCTGAAATCTGAGGGCACAGTTGCATCAGGATAAATCCATTTACCCAAGGTGGGGTGTACAAGTTGTGGGTGTGGGCTTGCGGTGAGAGATGTCACCCATGGGCTTCGGAGGTGCCGACGTCAGGTGTCGCCAGTGCGGCCGGGGTAGCTCCGGGAGGAGAGAAGGTGTGTGGCGGCTGGGGCTTCGGAGGTGCCGAAATTGGGTGTAAATGGCATGGATAGGGTAGCTCTAGTAGGAGCCACGGTGTGCAACGGTTGGGGCTTCGGAGTAGCCAACATCGGGTGTTGCCGGTGCGGATGACGGATCAGCGAGCAGAGGAGCGACGTCGGGCGGTGCGGGCCACGGCGAGGCACAACAGTGTGCAGCAGGTTGCGCTAGCCCTGGGGCCAGCGTGGTCAATGGGAAATCCAGCGGACAAGTGTATCATGGGAGACACCTTTGGGATTTCGCGGTCAGGAAGAGCCCTGAGGTCTGCACCTCAGGGAGGGGGAGCAACAAACAAGGACCCGCCAAACGCAGGTCCCGCTTGGGTGTGGCATGGAGCGAAGACCGGCCAACTGGACCTTATTTTTGAAGGAGACAAACCTGAGGAGTCCAGAGGTTCTCAGAAAGGCAGCAGCCAGTGGGCCATGGTGAACTGGACCGGACCAGTGGATGGGCCGCAGGCCAGTGGTCTGGACCAACCCTTTCTTTGCCCCCTTTCTTTCAATGGGACGTATCTCTTAAACGACGTGTCTGTTTGACGTGTCGTTAGTGGCTGCAAGATCATGTCAGCAAGACCAGATTTTTGATGTGGTTTTTTTGGTTTTTTTTCTGTTTCCGATGGTGGGTGACATGAGATTCTCTAATTTAATAATAATAAATTTTGTAATAGCTTATGATGGATGTGCTTCAGGAGCCGGACATCTGTTTGACACGCCGTCAGAGGCGTTGTGGCCCTAAAGTTGAGATGGTCATCCCATGTTCGGTTAAAGACCTTTTCCATTGGGTTTTGTTGCTTAGGGTAATGAAATGATTTATGTGAATAATTAATTATTTATTTAATTAATTGATTAATCGTATGTCGGACCTAACTCCTACATGGGATGTCTGATTGACACGTCGTCAGCAGCAGCATGACCCCAGTCTTGTGATGACTTTTTGAGATTCTTTCTAAAGAATTTGGGTTGGAGACATGTTGTGAGCCCCATAGGGCCTAGTTCTCACGTCTTACAGCAAAACACCACTTTTTCTCCCAACATCCGTTTGGGGTGTCTACGTACTCATTTATGAGTGTTTTCCTGAATGGATTGTAACGACACAATCTTCCCGCCTAAATATGGGCTCGAGGCATGGGCCCCATTACTCAGCTTTCAGATGTATGCTGAATTTTTCTGACTTATGCTTAATAATTCCATTCAGGGAAAATGAATAGCCTACGCCGCATGGTTATCTGCAAGGAATGCAATGGTCCGATCTGCATGACGTGTTTCGGGATCGAGGTGTAGGCTCCACAGGGCCCCGTTTGCATATAACGAGGGGAGTTGTAGATCCTTCATCTGAATTACATCATAGGATCCATCACCGGTGTTGTGAACCAGGTATTGAGGTGAATTTGACCAGGGTGGTTTTAGGCGTTGAAGCCAGAGTTCAGGTGTGGGCCCCACAGGCCATCTTTTAAGCTATGTGCATCGTACTACGACTTTTGCATCAGGAGTCCATTTGGGGTGTTTTAATAGTCGTCTTGGCATGTTTTTTTGAGCGCATTGCGATGGCACAGTTCACCCGACCTCTTTACAGTTCGAGTTGCAGGCCCCACGAGACGTCGTATGGGCATAAAGCGGTGTTGAATAACTTTTCCACCAGTAGCCCATTTCCAGCATGTAAGTAGTCTATCACGCGTGTTTCTTCATAAGGATTAAAAAGGTGTAATCTGTTGGGAGAGAATATCCTCTTTCTATATCTCATTAAATGTGGAAACATGAATGGGCATTGGTCGGAGGTTCCTTTGACGCACTCTGAACCTACGCCTGGTAGCGGTGTTGATGACACCCAATAATGGCATGGGCAGTGCTGAGTTATCGGAGTAGTTTAGGGTTTTCTTCTAGTGGGACTGGGTAGTGGGTTACCCATTGACTTTAAGGTTTACCCTCCAACGGGGCTGGGTAGTGGGTTACCTGATGACCTATTGTGGTACCCGCTAGTGGGGCTGGGTAGTGGGTTACCTGACGACCTCTTGTGGTTTACCATTAGTGGGGCTGGGTAGTGGGTTACCTGACAACTTCTTTAAGACTCAGCCCTTTCTATGAGGCTATTCAGTGACATTTCCTTGTGGTTACTGGAGCGGGGCCTATAGTTTTACGGTTTGGAAATGAGGTAGATTTGGCGTGCGGGACTGGTGGGCATCAGGGATGGATATCCTTAGAACTTGTGTTGACCTTTCTTAGGCAGATCTTGGAGATAGAGATCCCCTTAAACACTCATTAGGGATTATTTTTGACCATATATATACACCCTACTTTTCCCCCCTCATTTGGTTCAATTACTCACCTTCTAGGAGTGGCAAAGACGCATGGGGTATGCCACGTGCTTTCCATGTCTAGCTCCTCTTGTTTGGATGAGCTTGCTTCCTTTCTCTTTTTTGGGTTGAGATGCACTCTCTCTTTTATACTCATACACTATTCTTGATCTATCTACTGCTCACCATTTTTAGTATATAATTTATTGTTCCCTTGAGATTTTGGGGCATCATACTGATTATCATTATACACTCCCCTGCTTGGGCTTTTCCTACACTTAGTGTGCATTTGTAGATGAACGAAAGGTTGATTGAGACTACGGAGTAGCGTAGAGGACACAAGATCTTGGTATTTGTTCAGTGGACATAAGAGGATTTCCATGTATGAGACTCACAGGTTTTTTACTTTCATTTTACCTGTTGTCAGGTTGTGGCACCTTTCTTGTTGGGATCATGTTTTGACTCTTTTACTGTTCAGTTTACTTGTCAGTCTACTTTTCAGCACTCTACTTGTACGGGTTAGAGGTCGATGCATGTATGTTGGTTTCCCATTTTGTAGTAGTGTTGTATCTGGATTTTTTTCTCTGAACATTTACATTGATTTAGCTATGTGTGTGTGTACAGTTTCTTTGGAAATGGCATTTCCTTGTTTTTGTGCCTTCGGTGCTAGTCACCAGCCCCTGCCCAATGGAGGCAGGATTGGGGTACTTGCTTCTCGAGCCCTAATATGGGTCATGTCATGAAAAAGTGGTATAAAGCTGGTTTGTTCCTTGGGGAGTTGTTAGAATGTTCCTAAAAAGGAATTGGTTGTGTTTTGGGTCAATAGTGTCAACGTTTCTTGAGAGAGACATGCGTGCTAGGGAGTCCAGTGATGGTGCGGTGGCTGACACATCCATTCATGAGGACGCTGATAACCCACTTGTCGACTCGGAAAATTGACACAATCTTTGTATGGAATTTGGTTGGTGCATCATATAGGATTGAGTCTTTCACTGTCCTTGAATCATCTCTCCATCATTATTGATATATATATATACTCATTTGACTGTGATACTCCTTGATTGGATTTAGGATGTCTCCGCGATGATAGACATCCAGGATACTAGCTCTAGTTCATGACGATGTTGTCGTTAGCGACGAGGCCTTATTTCAAGATCCATTATTCAATTACACTATCTCTAGGAGGACAGGCAATAGCACCTCCACATGTGGAGTAGAAGATATTACCAGTAGTGAGGGATGATGACGAGTGCATGCTAGGAACGTTATGTGAGTTCCAGCGTTAGAGACCGATGAGGATCCATAGTGAGTTGTACCCTCATACAGTTAAGGGTTGGCAAGAGTCGGTGGTTTGCCTCTTCAAACTTGTTCGGACACTGACAGGTTAGATGGTGTCTTTGAAATCCAGTTTTTCCACCAAGAAGATTGGCATTAGTAGAGATAGGGTTACTCAGATGCACGATGAGTTGGTACACTCGTGGGATGACTTCTAGCAACTATTTCATGAGGAGTACTACCTCTCCTACTTACGCTTTTTATGGTTTCGGGAGCTGCTGGAGCGTCAACAGGGAGTGATGGCAGTGGCTGAGAACGTGACTAGGTTCACAGACCTTACTTGGTAATCTTTGGTTGTTGTACCTGATGGAAATTTTTGAGCACAGAAGTTCAAGAGAGGTTATTGTAGAGAATTTTCATTCCAGCATAGTTCCCTTGTGCATCCTCCCCATCTCAAGGTGTTGAAGTAGGCACTGGTGATAGAGAAATTTCTATTAGAGGGAAGACAATTGGTAGAGCCTCGATGCCGGAGGTCTCTCCTTAATGAGACATAGGAACATGGTCAGGGACAACATAGAGAACCAAGATAGCCCAGGCAGAAGTAGTGCTCTGTTTGTGATGTGCGAGGTCACGTGGCGTGAGACTATCTGACCAAATGTGCTGAGTCTTCCAGATTGTTGGTAGATGCACCACCATGACAGAGGTAGTGTTGTGATCAGAGAACTCCCAGGTGAGGATAGGGTGGTCCCCAGGGAGGAAGTGTTGGTAGAAAAGCTAGAAGAACTGTGGTTGGCGGATGACGTTTCTAGGTCCTTCCACCACCAATAGGCGGCCCATGTCCGGCTCAGGGAGCTGACGGATGGGGCCACAGGCGGTTGTGTGATATGGATGTCTAAAATCCCGCATTGCATGAGATGGTAAAAGGAAATATCTATGTATTTTTCTACTTTTCATAGTAGAACTTTTTAGACACTATGTGAGGTGTTGTTTTCGTCTAACTCCTAGTTTGAGGGGTAACCGAGGGTGACACAGGGCGTCGGTGTAACCCCTTTTTGGTGTTGTCCGACGTAGCATAGAATGCACGAGAAAGAGGGGTTCTTCCCCCACTAAGATGCTTTTTTTGTGATGTGATCAAAACCATGGGGGAGACTTAGTACCACCCAAAGCGGACATTATTTATGTGTGGTGGATGATTCCCACTGACTTGTGTATTCATGGAAGGGTTGTACGGTGGAGCATCAGAAAAGGTTCAAGATTTTCAAGTGGGGATTTTCTGCATGACCCCCTTTGGTTGAGGTGCCACTTGTGGTTTTAGAAGAGTGCCTATTTTGGGATTACTCTCCTTCCATGTGTGGAAAGAAACATGCAGTATAACACGTGCTTTCCGTGTCTATCCTCTAGCGGTTGGATGAGTTTTCTCGCCTTCCCTGTCTGTTGGTACCTTGCATGCTCAACGTCAATCTTGATACCATTATCAAGTCTGGTTGAGGTGATGGGAACCCCATAAACAAAAATACATGTTTCACTATGTGGTGATGGTGGTGGTATTCCTTGCGCTGAGAATGTGGATATGATATCTTCGGGAGAGCGCTTTGTGGTTTGATCAGACTACCAATTTATCAGGTGTGTCCTCATGCATAGAGACATGAACATGAGGTGACAGTGCTGGTTAACATTTATGTAGGAATAAGTCCTCGAGGTAGTCTATGATCCATAAGATGGCAGTGTTGTAGAAGGTTCCCTTAGCAGAGAGCCTCTGTTGTGATACACCGACTGTGGAAACATTTGTGACCGGGTATCCTTGGGTGTTTCAGCAGATGGGTATTCTGAAAGACGGAATCATGAGACCATGTTCGAGGAATAGATCATGATTTCTGTTGCGATGTGGAAAGTAGAGGTTCGGCCAGGGAATTCCCCCAAGTTTCTTTGCATTTTTCGGGAATCGTGCAAGTGATTGAGAGGTTGCATACTATCTTTCCCTACCCTCCCAATAGTAGGAGTGGGTTCACGGTGCCTTCTACATGTCACAGTTGACGTGGAGCGTGTGTATTCCTATGCATGTCCTCAATAGTAGTATGCTTAATAAGTAAAAACCATCCCTTTGGTTCGTGTGTTGTGCCTGCATGGTGTTGTTCAAGTTTTCTTGGAAGTGGGAGAGGTAGGTGTGAGCTCTGTATCCCAAGTTGTTTTCCTAGATTTTATTTTCGGTGATGAAAATCATGAAGCTAGGAAGATGTAGAGACCAGATTTTTCCTCTATAAAACTTTTGAATATTTCTAGATATATTTATAGATCTAGGAATGATGAAGAAGTGCAATTACAAGGCCCGATGTACCCGGAATAAATTTTATAAAAATATTAAGTGTTTTTATACTATGCAAGTGGTGGGGTTGTGTTTTCTCCTAAGCAGTAGCTTGGATAGGAAATCTGATGGCACGGTTGAATCCAGAGCGTGTCATTTACCCATGGTAGGGTCTAAAAGTGGTGGGCACGGGCCTGCTGTGAGAGATGTCTCCCAAGGGATTTGGAGGTGTCAGCATCAAGTGTCGCCGGCGCGGCCGAGGTAGCTCCGGGAGGAGCAGAGGTGTGCGGCGGTTGGGGCTTCGGAGGTGCCAGTGTCGGGTGTCACCAATACGATTGGGGTAGCTCCAGGAGGAGCTGAGGTGTGTAGTGGATGGGGATTTATAGGTGACAGTGTCGGGTGTTGACGGTGTGAATGGCGGAGCAGCGAGCGGAGGATAAGCGTTGGGCAGCGTGGGCTGGGCCAAGGCGCGGGCTACAACGAGGCGCAGCGGTGCACTGCCTGAGGCATTGGCCCCCGGTCCATCTTGGTCGAAGGGGAAGCCAATAGTGGAGTGGGGCATTTTTGATGCCTTCAGGATGTCGTGGTCGGGAAGAGCCCCGAGGTCGGCCACTTGGGAAAGGGGAGTAGCAGGCAAGGACCCATCGAACGCGTGTCCTACTGTGGTGCGGTGTGGAGTGAAGACTGGCCAACTGGCTACTCTATTTGAATAAGCCGAACCTAAGGGGTCTGGTGATTCTCGGACAACCCGCGACCAGCAGGCCACAAAGAACTGGACTAGACCAGTTGCTGGATAGTGGGCCAGTGGTCTGGACCATCACTTTTTGGGCCCCCTTTCGTTCAAGGGGTCATATCTCTTAAATAACGTGTCCGTTTGACGCGCCTTCAGCGACAACAGGTTTGTGCCAGAGTGATGGACTTTTTGAAGTTTATTTCATGGTTTTTGGGTTTTTCTCTCATAGTCGGGTTAACTGAGATGCCCTAATTTAATAATAATTAATTTTGTTAAAGCTTACGAAAGATGTGCTACGCGAGTCGGGCATCCATTTGACGCGATGTCAGATGTGATACAGCCCTAAAGTTGTGACGGTCCCTCCAAGGCTGGTTCAGGACCCTTGCGGTTTGGTTTCAATGCTTGGGGGCACGAAAAGCTTAATGTGAATAATTAATTAATTAATTACTTAAATAAATAATCTTGATTCAGACCTAACTCGTGCTTGGGATGTCTGATTGATGCGCCGTCAGCGGCAGCGTGACCCCAGTCCTTGTGCAGACTATTTGAGATGCTTTCTGAAGCGATCAGGTTAGAGACAAGGTGCTGGCCCTATAGGTCCTTATTTGTACATCTTATGGTGAAACACCACTTTTTCACCCGACATCCATTTGGAGTGTTTGAGTACTAGTTTCTGAGTGTTTTTTGAGGGGATTGAAAAGGAAAAATCCGCCAGTCTAAATTCATGCTCGATTTGTGGGCCCCACGAGGCGGATTTCGGACTTCTATTGGGTTTTTACGACTTATTCTTCATAAGTCTGTTCAGGGAAAATGAATAGCCTATGTTGTGTGGTTATCTTCATGGAACACAATGGTACAATTTGGGTGACGTGTTTCAGGATCGAGGTGTGGACCCCACAAGGCCCCGTTTGCATATAACGTGGGGAGTTACGGCTTCTGCATCTGAAGTTCGTTTTAGGCACCGTCCATGGAATTGTGGCCCTGGTATTGAGGTGAACTTGACCAGGGTGGTTTCAAGCATTGATGCTGGAGTTGAGGCGTGGGCCTCACGTGCCGTCTTTTAAGTTGTGTGCAGCGTACTGCGTCTTTTTCATCAGTTGTCCGTTTGGGGCATATGAATTGTCGTTTTGTAATTTTTTTCCGAGAGCATCGCAATGGCACATTTTGACCAACCTCGTTCGGGTTCAAGGTGTGGCCCCAGGAGACACTATAAGAGTATAAAGTAGTGTTGAATAACTTCTCCACCAGGAGCCCGTTTCCAACGAGTAAGTACTCTATCTTGCGTGTTTTCCCATAAGGATTACAACTATTTAATCAGTTTGGGAGAGCGGAGCCTCTTTAGAGATCTCATTAAATGTGAAAACATGAAATTTCGTTGGTCGGAGTTTCCATTGATGAACTCCGATCCTATGCAGTGTAGCGGTGTTGTTGACACCCAGTGATGCACGAGTAGTGCGGAGTTATCAGACAAGTTTTGAGTTTTCCCTCCAGTGGGGCTGGATAGTGGGTTACCTGTTGACTTTAGGGTTTACCCTCCAGCGAGGCTGGGTAGTGGGTTACCTGCCAATCTTTTGTGGTTTACCCTCTAGCAAGGCTGGGAAGTGGGTTACCTGATGACCTATTGTGGTTTACCTTCCATCAGGGCTGGGAAGTGGGTTACCAGACGTACTCTAGTGGTTTACCCTCCAGTAGGGTGGGAAGTGGGTTACGTGATGACCCCTTATGGTTTAACCACCAGTGGGGTTGTGCAGTGAGTTACCTGATGACCTCTTGTGGTTTAACCTCCAGCGGGGATGGGTAGTGGGTTACCCGATGAATTCTTTCAAACTCTGCCCTTTCAATGAGGCTAGTTAGTGACTTTTCTCCGTGGTTATCGGAGAGGGTCCCTTGGTTGTACGGTTTGGCGATGAGGTATCGTTAGTGTGCAGGACTGTAGGGCATTAGTGATGGATATCCTTAGAACTGTCAACAACTTTTCTTAGGATAATATTGGACATAGATATTTCCTTACACACTCATTCAGGTTTCTTGTTGAGCATATATATACACCCTACTTTTGATCCCACTCCTTGGGTCCAATTTATCTCCTTCCAGGAGGGACGAAGACATGCGGGGTATGCCATGTTCTTTTCGTGTCTAGCTCCTCTTGGTTTGTTGAGCCTGCTTCCTTTCTCTTGTCAAGTTATGCTGCACTCTCTCTTTTGTACTCTTACATTTTTCTTTCTCCATCTACTGCTCACCATTTTTGGTATCTCCTTTGTTTCTCCCTTGAGATTTCAGGGTGTCCTACTGAGTATCATTATAATAACCCCTTCTTGGGCTTTTCCCACAATTGGTGTGCCCTTGAAGACGACAGACAAGTTGATCGAGACTACAGAGGAGCGTAGAGGATACAGGTTCTTGGGCGGTGTTCAGTGGATGTAGGATGATTTCCGAGTATGAGACTCACCAGTGGTTTACTTTCATTTTACCTATTTCTGGGTTGTGGTACCTTTCTGGTTGGGTGCTTTTTTTTCCTCTTTTACTGTTCAGTTTACTTGTTCGTCTACTTTTTAGCACTCTACTTGTACGGGTTAGAGGTCGATGCATGTACATTGGTTTCCCTTTTTGTAGCAGTGTTTTATCTTTATTTTTATTCTATAAACTTTTTCATTGAGTTAGCTACGTGTGTGTGTAAAGTTTCTTAGGCAAAGGCCTCCTCTAGTTGTTGTGCCTTCGCCGCTAGTCGCCAGCCCCTTGCCTATGGAGGCAGTCTTGGGGTAGTTGCTACTTGATCCTTGGTATGGGTCGGGTCGTGACAGTATTCTCATTCTACTCTTTATCTATCAAGATGTAAAGTGTAAAAATGAATGAATAAAATGAAAATAATCTATTATTCCTTCTTGAATCAATTTTATATTGTTCTTTTGATCATACATCCTATATAAAGAAATATGTATTTTCATTCTAGAATATAAGAATTAGATACCTGTGAAAACTGATCTTTTTATAGAACATGTGTTAATCTTATGTGATCTTTGGCTAGGATACTTCACACTATAATGAACTAAAGATGAGTGTAAAATGACCAGATCATGAAAAATGATCGAAGTGTCATTTTATTTAATTTTATTATGTTTGATATTTTTAAACAAAATCCATGAGTAAAAATAAGTGATGTTCTTCCAGATCTGATGTTATGATTTAGATTTTTCTAAAAAATGGAAATTACAAACATTGAAAGCATTAACTATGCTCAATTTATATCAAAACATATCCTTATTTAAATGAATTTATATTTTTATTTAATTGAAATGATCAATTTAGAATACAATATTCAAAATTATTTATAACATTAATCACATGTTTTTAATTATAATAGAATTTTGATATTTTAATTATAGTGTTTTAGATTTTTGATCATTTAGAAAAAAAATATACACACTAAATTTGAATAAAATTAATACACTTTATTATCATTTTATTTCTCCTACCAATTAAATTTTGAATATAATGAAGTGTCATATTATTATTAAGGTTATAAAATTATAATCAAAATTTATTCATATTCTATAAATTATATTTTTACTCTTAAGCTCTTATTATTTTTTATAAAAATAAAAATATGTATTTCATAATTGGGATTCTTTGGGTTATGAGAAACTCTTTAAGTTCTCCTTCCACATAAATGTATTGGATGATATGAAATGATTATTCTAGAAAATATAAAATATATATTTAAATAAAATAATATTTTTTTGTTAAATGAAAATGAAAAGATTAATAAATTAATAAAACTATTTTCTCATAATTTAAAACATATAGTTTAATAGATTCTTTAAAAAAATGGAAATGGAAATTTTTTGAAAATTTAAAACAACACATATCGTAATTAGTTTAAAATGTTTTTTATGCATTTTCTACATTTTTATTATTAAGGATACTATTTGTTGTTGATAAATGTGGGATAGTAATCAAAAAACTATCGATTAATGGTTATACTGAATTAACCTGATGAAAATGGATATTATTTTCAAAAAATGTAGTACTTCACTAGTTCTAGCAAAAAATAATTATTTTATAATGATAATGAGTTGAAAATTCCATAGTAAAGGCTATATCTAACGTTTGAATTTTATCACCATGTATCTGAAACTAATTGATTTTTATTTTGATTGAGATAAAATCATATTAGTTTTTTTTTCTAAAATAAAACTTTCAAATTATTTTGTAAAATTGTGCCACTAATTTTTTTAAATAATTTTATTATTATATAAAATTTTAAAAAAAAATTTAATATAAAATAGAAAAAAAATAAATCAATTTAATTTAAAATAACTTTTTTAATATATTTTTTGAAAAATATCCTAAAATCAAATATTTTTACACAAAAATAAACAAGATTCATTTAGTTTGAAATTTATAAGATAACATATCGAAATATTCTATTTACATATGAAAGGTCTTAAACAATCCCTAAATAATTCTAAATTTTAGTGAGAAATTACATTTCATGTATAAATACCTTTTCATTGAAAATGTATATTTCTAATATTTTGGGTAGTTCTTTTAGGTAATGAACTATTGAATTAAGGAGTAACAAATTATTCATTTCTGGTCGATTTCATGTCATGAATAGATATAAAGTTGCTTAATGTAAGAATATATTATTCCATTACAGGGAAATGATATTTATGTACTACTCCATTGGTTTTATTAATAAATTTTTTATAATATTTATTATATATAGTCAAATAAATATTATTACAAATAGGGTAATTTTTTTCTTTTTTTCCATTTCTTATAAATCTTATCTATGAAAAAATTTCATAAGAAAAGAAAAAATATATTATGATATCTATTAATGTTTTTTATTTTTTTCATTGATACATTGTATATTTTTTGTAATGTAATTTTTTCTTGAATATGAACAATTATTCATAGTTTTTATTTGTATTTCAATATATATATTCTTTTAAAACAATTTTAAATATATTTATTTATTTTTATATTTTACAATGAGTATAGAATTATGTTTTTTTCATGATTGGCCAAACATGGCCTTACTATTGTTGGTGAATGTGTGTGCATATTATCCCTCAACTATATATTAATTGAATTATTGGGATAATAAATTCCACTTTTTTCTAAAACCATTATTTATATAGGCAGAAAACTATAGTAATATAAAGTACTTACTACCATGGTTTTCAAACCACAATAGTACGGGTGACCGTCTTCCATGGTTTAAAAATCAAGGAAATAGATATAATTCGCAAAAAATTATAGTAGCCCATATATTATCAAGATTAATATAAAATTATGGAATTCGATGTGTTATAATAGTGTCTTCCATCATGGTTTATAAAATTATGGTTTTATTCCAATTATATTGTTTCACATATGATTTACATGGTTTTGAATCATCATGATGTCCATCAATTTTCTTGGTCATATTTTTAAAGATGTCTTGAAGAGAATGGTGTAATTATGGTAATAATTTAATATCCACTACTTGAAGTGAATAAGAATATTTAAAAGTGGTGTCTTTCTTAGTGATATGGTTTTATAGAGTGTGTGATTATATTTTGTAGAAGATATAATTTTTTCTTATTGGTGGTTATACAGTAAATGATGGATTGATTTTTCTATTATTGAAAAGGATATTGTTGCATGGTTTATTTAATATGATGTTTTTATTATTAAGATTCACTATTGTTAAATTTATGTTTTTTTCAGTCATTGTTAAAGGAAATGAGGAAGGGTTATTTTTTAAAGATGTTAATTGATGGTAATACCATATTTTCTATAATCTCTGGATTTTTAATTTCAAAAATAAATCATATATTATATAAATGATATATTGATGATATGATGATATATTTTTACAGGCATCTTTTTACGAATGTAATATAATATTTTAATTACCCTCACTTTGGTGATGTTGGGTTATGAGAAATTTAATAAGAAAAATTACTTCATTGATACCTTCGATAGGTTATTTTAGAAAATAATTGATAAGGATTTATAATTCTTTATATTTAGGTTTATTTTTATAAGTTTTTAAGAAATTATCGTAGCATATAATAAAGGAAAAGGAATATTTTATTCATGTTATTATTTAGTGATATATTTTAATTTTTCATTATATATTCCTAAAAACATATAGGTATTAATTTTATTTATTTTGGATGTAATGGAAGGGTGACTCTATCTTGTATATTTTAATTTATCAATTGATATTTTATTTTCATTTTGGTGTTAATTAGTTATATCACAACCAAACCTATATTTCCCAAATGACTCCTTATCAAGGTTCACCACAGGTCCTCAACCATGCCTCCACATATTCCATAGTATTATGACTCTTAGAAAGGGCCTTTTGACTATACCCTAAAAAATAAGACTAAAATGTTATTATTAAATATTCTAAAAAATCAACATAACCCATTTGTACAACAGACATCCCTAGAAACCTACAAAAAAAATAAACAGGGATCCAAGAGGACCCCTACATCCCATAATAGAAAGTAATAAAACAATTTATATGATGAAACAAAACATAATTTTAACAATATATGTATTTATTGAATCATATTTACTACTATTATTGAATTAAATTGTTATAATCATTATGTTAAGTAATTCTTAAAATAAATAATTTATTATATGATTATTTATTAAACACATTAATTTTTCAATAATATAATTTTATTTTAAATTAAAATTAATTTTTTAATTCAACTGGTTGAAATTATCTTAGTATGAATTATTGATAATTTTATTGAAATTTTTAATTTTTATTAAATAGTAAAAATGAATTGTTTTTATAAAAGACGATATTTTTCTATGATGTCATGATGACATATTTATGAAATAAAATTTATTAAATTTATTAAATAAATAAATTATGACTTTACAAGATTAATATTTTATATAAATATTTCAGAACATGAATATTGTATTTTATTCCATGATATGTATATAAATTATTGTCAGTATCGACGTTGTGCATACCCAGCATTGGCAATGTCCAATTTTGTTCTTTATAAATACGAATGGTGTGATAAAAATTATTTAAAAATTATTTATTAATTATTATATATTTTAGATGTTTTCGGATATTTAATTCAAATTTTAGAATTATATTACATTAATATTATACATATACATGTGCTATGTTTGGGTAGGAAAAAAAAGACAAAATAAAATATTTAAGATGTTTTATATACATATATATGAGTGAATACACATAACCAATAGAAATAGAACATTATTTTGAAACTAATTAATTTATTATTATGATATTATTTAATTTTTAATTTTTATATATGAAATAATTATCATTAATTCATGTGCAACGCTAATGTAGTGCTAGTGAAACCATAAGAAAAATAATTAAAATGATTTTAATTAAAATTATAATAATTATTAAACAATCTATATTTTGGATAAATATTTTTCTATAAGTGCTGAATGTTATATAACTTTGATTCTATTTGTGGTACTTTTTTACCCACATGATCTACTTTAAGACCTTTATAATATTTTATTTGAAAAGGAAATAAAGATGCCACATTAGTTTTTAATTATTATAATATTTTAATGGTTGGCTTTCAAGAATATTTTTTTTTTGAAAATAAATATTGTATTAAAATATATAAAAAATATTTTATTATTTTATTTTATTTTTTATTTTTTTGGTAAAAAATAGACACATTAATGTCTCAAAAAATTATGATGTATTCATTATTTAATAAATGAATATATCAAATTAATGGTATTAAAAATAATAAAATATATAATTTGATATTTTTTAAAAAATTCATGATTTTCTTAGATGAATATGATATTTATATGATATAATTTAAAAAAAATTCTATTTTTATTCTTTTTAATGTGTTTAATGACTTAGTTGTAAATAGTTTATATTTCAACATTAATTATTTTTATTGCATAAAATATTTTATTAAATTAGTTAAAAATATAAAAATTATATAAAAAGGAAAAAATGATTATATACCTTATTAAATTTAAATCCATTTAGTTTTTAGCCTCTTTTGTATGTCTTAATCCCTATAATAGATTTATTATATCTTTATATTTTAATAATTTCTAAGTTACCCCTTACCTCAATTATAAAAAGAGGCTCCTCCATTCAGAAATATTCATCACCATGAATCTTCTTTATCATATATACTCTGAATAATTATATTCTCCACATCCCATGACACATTGAAAAGCTTTTTGTATCACATAATGTCTACTTCTAAGTTCCTTAATGAGTTTCTAAATGCGAATTTTTAAATATGTCAGATTCCATTTTCTTCTCTTAAAATTATTTTTTCACTTATACCTTATCTCCACCTCATATCCAATGATTCATGAAAACTCCAATATAATATATATAATGTAATTTTTTATGTTTATGGTATGTAAATCATTAAATATTTTCTTTTTATATTTTATTCTTAAATAACGAAATAGTCGTTCGTGGTGTGTCAATTCATTGCCTTCACAGATACTGATTTTTGATTTCCCTTTTACCAAAATCATGGAAATTTTAAATTCATATATAGTTGTTTTAATTAACCTAAATATATATATGTTATAAATTTTTTATTATAATTTATTTTTCAAAATGTGGCTCATAATAAACTAACTTGGGAAACTATGAAAAGAACACACCTGCGACAACAGAAATAACAAAATATTGTAAATATATTGGCAGAAAATTTTATCTGAATATCATGAAAGGTACTATAAACATGATTTTATTTCTGTAATATATTAATAACACTCTTAAAACCCTTATATATTTGTTTTTTTACATGTTTTAAGGAAGGTGAACCCGAGGTAAGGGACACTTTTTAACTAAAACATTGTTTTTAATATTTTAATTATTTAATATTATAAATCTTAATATATAATGGCCATTTTCTCAAAATGTTTTTAATGAATATATTTTTTATGGAACTAAATTTTTTAAAATATGAAATTTTATGGTGTTTTAAAGGGATGATCATTTCATGTAATGGAATTTTCTTTAAAAATACTCTTTTAAATTTATATTTTTACAAAATTCAAAATAAATGTTTTTATAATAAAATTATTCATGTTTTAAGATTATGTTCTGGTTCTTGGGGATTGTTTATGATGAATGGTTGGACATATTTATCCATCTAATATGTTAGGTATGATTATCTTTGAGCTCGATTGTATGTTTACTGCAACGGTAACTGTGCTGTTTACACCATAAGGTAGTCGTGATGGTTGCACCATAGGTAGTCATGAGGGTTACACAATAATGTTTCTATGAGGGTTACATTATAAGGTGTCCATAAGGGTTTCCATTCATATGATATCCATGGTGGTTTCATTATTAATTCATTAATGGCTCATGTTACCAATATGTTTTAATTATTATTGCACTGATTTTATTTGAAAATCTTGTACTCATATGTAATGTTTTTATGTTTATATTCAAATGAGATTTTTTATATGTTTTTTTTGAATAATGATTTATTTATTTATTTTAATATCCTTTATTGTGATTTTTTTTCTCATACCATGTTTTTAAACAAAATTTCCCAAGATTCCATAAAATGTGAAAGGATAGTTATGGTTCTAGTATAGATGAATCCAATTAGTTATTTTGTATTTATTTTTGTAAAATATTATTTAATGTATGATTTGTCTAATCCTTTAAAACATAGACCATAAATTTTCCTCTATTATATAACATACATTTTATTTGATGTATTTTTTTCAAAATAATCAACAAAATATTTTATTGCTGAATCCTGATGTGCAGTTATAGGGATTTAAAATAACAGTGTAGTAGTAGAATATAATTTATAAATAATGAATAAAATATAAATAAAATATTAAATATTTGATAGTAAGAGTGCGGAGAAATAACCAAAAGATAAACATGTATATAATCAAACTCAGGTAATCCAATATACTAAATCCCTAACATCCACTATGGTTTATTCCGAGAAAATATCTCCATATCTATGAAATGCATATGCTATGGAATTGAATATAATGTTCTACCACGTACATCAAAAGTTCTGTCATTTATTTGAGTATGGATGATTCTGAAAAACCTATTAGATTCCCCAATTCCTCAACAATATTGTGTACTTTTATAGTTAAGTGAATATTCATGAAATATATATAATGATTGAAATTGTGATCGTGACACACAGTCACCCATAATCATAATAGAAAATAATCATATAATAATACTATTCAAGACATCATGTGTTAACTAGGACACCATGACACATTACCATATGTTCTTCATCCAATGTTGGATACAAGAGAGTAACTTTATACCCAAATACCAAATCACATCCAAATATTTAGGGAAGTGTATCATACCACATATAGACCACTGCCTAAATAATTTATTTAGTTTGTATAACAAGTACTGGAATATACATTCTCACTCTAGTTATATCACCCATCATCTACTTAGATACTATATTTTCACTCAAGGGAGGTGATATATAATAATTTGAACTATCCCTCCTCACTTATGGGAGTTTAACCCTCAACACCTTCTCACTCAATGATGGTTCCTCATCTTGAAAACTAAATTATCACTCTAGGTAGGTTCTAATATAACATTAAGCCTATACTATGATTACAACTAAATAAGGTTCATGTTAGTGCCTTCTCCCTCAATGTGTGGCTATTTTCCAAACAATTGCCTTTTTTAATCAAGGAAAGGTATGATATAAAATTATTTCTACTACCATATCTTTAAATTTATGGTCCATTATAGTAATTTATATCATAAATAAAATCCAATATCGAGTCATTTAATATAATACACACACAACATAACATACACAAGAAATAATAAGCCTGGAACGTAACCTGTCCCACAAGAGCATCAACTCATCACTAGGGTAACAGTCACCTCATAATTATCCCTATTTTTTGAATAGATAATTATTCTCTTTTAATCTACCTTGATAATTTACCAAAGATTATCATTGTCACTCAAACCATAAACAACCTTGAACAACTCACTCTAGGTCAAAATTACCTAGTAGGATAACAAATTTCCACTTCAATGAATGATACACAGTTTTCAAAATGTGGGGTATTTAAATTCAAAAAACACGATCAAGGGTTTTCGAACCCGCACCTCGCGCTGTGCCTAATGACCGCGCCCCACCAAGGAACCAACCGAGATGTGATTTTAACTGTTATATATACATTCATCTATATATATATATATTAATATGATCCATGTGGGGTATTTAAATTCAAAAAACGCGGATAGCGGGATTTGAACAGGCGTCTCACAATGCGCCTCAAGGTCGCGCCTCCACAAGGGACTAACCGAGCTATCATTTTTTGATATATATGCATTCATCTACATGTATATGTTAATATGATGCCGATTTCGAAAAATGTTAATAATGGAAATTGAACCTGCGACTTAAAACACCCACGGATAATGGTTTACCAACCGAGTTAAATAAATTTTGAAAATATATATTCATATTTATATAAATATATTAATCTAAACAGTGAAAAAATGTCTTCCCGCCAAATTGTTTTTGTGTCCTGCCTAATTTTTTTCCACGCCATAATGCAGGAAATCTATTCCCATGGTTCTGGAGAACCGTGGGTATAGGTCTTCAAAAAAAACCCAATACCCACGATTTTGATGAACCGTCGGTATAGGTCATTAGAAAATACCCAATACCCATGGTTTTCTCCAAAACCATGGGTATAGGTCTTAAAATAAAACTATACTTACAGGTTTTGGCATAACTGTGGGTATAGGCTCACATACTATCCATATACCCATGGTTTTTTGCAAGACCATGGGTATAGACCTATTTTCTAGTAGTGTACCAATAATTACACTCTAAGGGAAACCCAGTAATGTATTTGATATTTAATTAATAACCTCATCACCAAACATTCATCATCAAAAAACAACATCATACCTGGAAACCAAGACACTACAAGATAATCAACACATATTGGTGGTTTTATAAGAATTCATGATCATTAAAGCTATCATTCATAAATATATAGTGGTTTTATAAAAAAATGTTATTTTCTCTATCTAAAATTAATATATGGAGTTATTTTTTTAATGATGCTCCCAAAATACCTTTGTGGATATATGATGAGTGGTAGTTCTGAAACTAACCCAAAAACACATACTATGGTTTTTAGTTACTTTTTACAATATAAAGGTAATTACAACCCCTAAAATAAATTTTAAATTATTTAGTTAATTTTTATTCAAAATTAGGGGTGGTTATAACAATATCTAAGATTTAATTAGTGGTTCATGAGTATAAATTATTTTTTTCAGTGATCATTGATGGTTAAAACATACTCTAATTATATTATGGCTATTTATTTAATTATTTTGGATTGAAACTATAATAATTACAACAAAATAGCTTACATTATCCATATATATTTTCTACCACCTATAATATAAATAAAAAATATATCCACTCTGCACATAATTCAATAATTTTTATGGTGGAACAAAAAAACAAAAAAACACTATTTAGATGCATTAAATCATAATTTTTTTCATCATTGATTTTTTTTAAATGTATCTTTTTAAAAATAGTGTATATAATTTTTCATTACAATAATATTACAATAATATTAGAATCGAACATCAACCATTCCCCCATCAATAACATTGGTTTCGCCTAAATGATATATATGCTTGATTTTCCCGATGACTACCTGCACCTGATGCACTTTCTATCTGTATTAAATTGACTTTAGAGGGTAATTTTTTTTTAATTTAATAGGCCATACAATAATTGTTTCTAAATGTTATCATAGTAATATAAAAATTTTAAAAAATGTAATAGATTTGTTATTGTTGCATTTTGTTGTACCAATGATGCAACGTTCACATGAATTCTCCTCGTCATGCATTAAAATAGAGTACATATGAACTATATCTATATATTATTAGAATATGGTATAAAACAATAAATATTAATTTTTAGTTATCATAATTTTTCTATAAAAAATTCATTTTTCTAATTTATTTGAATATACCTCCAATCATGAAACTTGATGAGAATGGAGGATTCTCACATGCTCACTCGCCCAATATCTACCCACATAATCCCACATCATCATCTGTAGGCACACTAAACATAACAAATACTACAAATATTTTAAAATTAACTAGAATATAAGAACCCAATGTATTCATGTTCATTTATTTGTTATTATTATATGAATCTGTTCAATAAATATATTCATCACTTTGTATATTGATGTCGTAAATTATTTTTTCATATTAATGATTAGATACTAATAATGGTCACCTCTAGTACCATTGTGTTGGTCATTTTTGAATATTTTGCTCAGTCAATGATAGAACCATAGATTCTCCATATAGAACCTATGATATCCTTTGAGTATAAGGTTATTCAAAAGAATTTGGGAGCATTCCTAATGAATATGGGATCATATCATATAGCATCAAATAATGGAAAGAAGAAAATACTGAAAGATAGGAGATTCCCTAATATAACTGGGAGAAAACCCTATGGGTCATCTAAATATATTGGGAGTTATGTGAGATCAACCCATATCTTTAAAAAAATCCATCATTCATACATCCAATAAGAATATAAAACAAGTTAGAACATGATATATGATACAAAACAAATCAATTTTTTTATTTTTTTGTACAAAAATGAATTTAATTAATATATTATAATTAAATAAATAAAATATGATCTAATGGAGGAATAAACATATAATAAATTAATAAAAAATTATCCATATTATTTTAATACTCCATCGTTAACAAGATTTCATCATCATTAACCTCATTTATAAGACTAACTATTTTAATAAAATCATAAACTAATAAATTAATCTCATTTTTTTATGGGGTATGATGTAAAAAAAATTCATCTATTTCATCAACCAAATCATACTAGTCTTTTATTTTGACATAGACTATAACAACCCACCCTTCACATACTATATCATCAACAAAATATACCATTTATATTTTGAATGATGAATATATAGACTACTTTCTCCACACTAACTAGTATTATTCAATAGAGATAAGTTAACAAAAGAAATTTATATTAAATTTTCCTTATAATCATTTCAATATCGACCAAATGTAACTTTAACAACACAATAAAAAAATTTACATGATAATTTAATTCAATAATTTAAATCAATTTTCCATTTTATCCCATATCAATGAATATATAGATGTTGAAACATTTTTTCTGAACATATTCATAAAAAAATCTATGAAACCTTAATCTATTAATACTATAAGCATCAAATCTCTTAGTTTGCATCAAAGTACATATATATAAATATTTCAAATCATTTAACAATTTTTCTTGATTATCAATATTCATGATATATATGTATAAATATAAAATAATATTATTTCTAAAAGATAATTATGTCAACATATTAGGAATATAAAATGGATTTTAATATTAAAAAAGAGGGGAACTAATCAATTATATCCCTATTAATGTATTTTTATCTATTTCTTATTTTATTTTCAAATCCAAACACAAATGTTTATTTTTGCCTTCAATTATTCATGGAAATTATTTTCTATATCACTATTGATTAGCACATATCTATATGTTCTTCTAGTATTTGTTTTTGTCAATTAAAGTGGTGACATTTTCCAAAATTCATGACCTATCATTTGAAGGATTAATATTTACTATATGACTAAAATTGAATTTTTTATTGTCAAGAATTTACAAATTTATTGAATCGTGTCTTACAATTATCTTAATACCTCAAAAAAAGAGGTGAGACACACATCCCCCATATTACCTTCAGTGATACATCCTTATTATTTAGAGTTTATTCTCATAAAATACATTAAAGTACCATGATACCAGATTATGAAAGTAACATATAATAATAACACATACTTAATGAGTTTAAAAATATTAATGTAATAATCGGAAAAACATATCATGTAAAAAAACTATCTATTGGATACATATATCAATAATGTATGGGCCCTTGAACTACAACTTCACCAATCAAATTCAAATTTAGATATATTATTATAGTGAAAATAATAGAAAAATATCATATAAAAATGAAATAGTGTATTTACAATTATTTCGTGAACATTCACAACCTCAATGGGACATAAAGTATTCTAGTAAATCTATACGTATAATGTCCAAAACTTAATTATAATTATTGTTATTTTATCAATCTATAATTTCTTCAATTCAAAAGGTTGGTTTTGATCCATCAAAATATGTGAGTTGTGGATTTTAATTCTATATAACTTAGTATGTTTCATTTCAAAAAATATTAAAATATTACTATATTATTCATCAGGTATATTCACATTTTAATTCTTCATAGAAAAAATATTTTTCTTAATCATTCTATCTGAAAAAATTTTGCACGATAATTTTCATAATAAAATTCCTACATGTCATTATTTATATTCATTTCATACATATCTTTAAAATAATTAGGATAATATCATCATTTTATCAACTAATTCAATTTTATAAAATATCACATGAAATTAGCACTGAGGTATTTTGAAAAAAAAATATATTGTTTCTTCCATTATTGGATACTAAATATATTTGATGAAATCTGAACACTTTTCTATAAAAACATTTAATGAATAAACTTTTCATAAAGTTTCTTCATTAGTTCATAATATTGATGTGATTTAAAAACAAAATTAAAAAAATCATGTTGGTCACAAATCATTTTCTCAATCAAATCGAGACTTTACATACTAATATATATATGAAAAATAGATTAATTGATGATGAAACATGAAATTTATTTTTTTATTATATTGAATTCTTTTAGGATAAAATTCCAAGATACAAAATTTTCATTCAAATCCAATGTGATTGTTATAGATAGAAATTTTTGAAACTCTAGCAAAATCATGAATCAAAAAAACAACATCAACATATATTTTCATCATTTTCGATGTTGATGCATCCTATCTATCTATACCTTGTTTTTATAACAATTTTAATTATTTTATAAGATGTGGAAGGTATAAATAGATTTAATTACAATGTTTACAATTTCCTTGAATGATAATTTAAATAATGAAATAATTTTTATTCATAAACATCCATATTGGTAGATTGTTAGGGATCAAAATAATCAGGAATATTTTGTAAGTTAAATATAGAATCACCAATATATATAATTCCACAGTATCCAATCCCAAACACAATTTCATAAGATTTGACACTAATTTTGGATTCATATAATCAAATGATATTGATGATATTAGATCTCTTGTATTTCGTATAAAATGGATATCTTGGTTTTTAATAGTATACCATTTCATTTAAAAACCTGTTTTAGATGAAATTAATAATCTTTTAAATATTTATTTTAATGGAACGTTAAATTAAATATTTATTGAAATTTTATTATTATTTTTCAATATAGTATATTAATTTTTTATTTTATCACGATTCACCAATTTCCATATATAAGTATAACATCTTTTACAGTCTTATATAATAGAAATATGTTTCTGATTTAACATCCAATCCTTAGGACATTCATGTATATTTTTATAATAAAGACTAAATTTTCCTTAAAAAGTATTCATATCATGATATTATTGATGGATTGTAACTTGAAAAAATTCATCATGAAAAAAATTAATATCATCCAAATTTTTGAATTTTTAATTCTGTATAAGCACCTGATTTGGAAAACATTAGAAGAAATCACAATTTCTTTTATTTTATACATCCTTCATACAACTCTTGATTTCGATATTCCAATAATTAATATTACTCATTGGATTTCCCAATTACATTATCTATTGTATTACTCCCTATAGAATCATAAAGAAACTATACTAATATCAAATAGTATTCATTATTTCATTGAGTGTGTAAAACATCACAAATAGGCTTATAAATTTCATTCTCTACTGTTAGATTAGTAGGTTATTCATTGTAATGATTTTTTCACATCAAATATTCTACAATGATTAATTCCCCATTCCATAAAATAATAACATATCGAGAAAAAATAATTAAATAACTATTTCTCAAAATCATTATTTCTTTTTAACAATTATTTGAATATAAAATATGGATAAAGACCTCTTATTCTTCCATTTATGGATTGATTTACAATTTCAATATCTAAAAAACCTATATAACCTTAACATATTTTAATGTATTTTTGGGAAAATTAATCCAAATTTTATCCATTATCATGTTATTGAGTAATATCTATATAAAAATCATAATGGTAAATATTTTTATAAAATCATGATAATAATAAAGAATAATATTTATTGGATTACAAAAGATTAATATAAAAATCACATTTGTAAAATTTTAATGAGAAAAAATCATCAAATACTATATAATTTTAATCAATTGATATTATTATTAGATATTTTATGACATAAATATATCATATAACATATTTAAAAAAAATATAACCATGGATGAACAAAAAACCAAAAATATCGTGTTTAAATCATATTTTATGATTTAACTGAATCATAAATACACATCTATTTAGGTTTTCAATATTTTCCTTTATAATTTAATAAAAAAAATTAAAAAATTTAATTTAAAATATTCATTATTTTCATAAATATTAAATACATAGTAGTCAAAGGCATGTGATAACAAGATGCAGAGGTGGATTAGGGATGCGGTGAAGGGTGTGGCACATAGTGAGTGCCTTTCAAAAATAAGGTTTATCCTATGAAGTAATTAAATTTACAAAGTTTTTAAAAATATATTATCCTAATAAATATATTTTATACATCATTAAATAATTTCAAAACAATAAAACATTCTAATATAAATATAAAATTAAATAATTATCTCATTATAGATGATACAGTGAACATAAATTGTATAATTAGAAACATAAATTACAAAAAAATCATCTCCATCTTTACAAACTAAAAGATAATAATATTATTGGAGTTTTAATTCTAGGTTCCGTACTATTTTTTAGATATAAACAATATTTTATTTTTATTATTTGAAACAAATGAAAAATAGAAATAATAGGATTAAAATAAACTAAAACATGGAAAATAGATAATTGAATAAAAAATGGAATAACTATATAAAAAATGACACCATGGTATAAACTAAAAAGTACTGAAATCACAAAAATAAAAAATGAACAAAAGAAGTTAAAAATTAACATTGGAAGAAAAATGAGGAACTAAATAAAATATTAGAGTAGGTATGGTCTTAGGGATCATTGACAAACCTAGGCTCACCATTATGAAACCATGTTCCTTAGAACCTCAAGGAATAGTTTGCCAGTCTCTAAATATTCATGAGGAGAGGGTGTTATAAAGTGGAGGACATAATTTGAGGTTTTTTATGGGGGAATATTCACTTTATTCATGTGTTGAAAGAGACCTAGAGGGTAGGATTCCCAACATCAATATATTGGATTAGTCAATAAAAAACAATGGGGAGAAAGGGGCCACACAAGTGCTAAAGGAGAAAATATTGGCGGTGGTTTCTTAAAAAACATATATTTATAGTTTATTATCAGAGTTTTAATCCAAAATACTTGTTAAAAATAAATTTAAATTATCTTTTCACTAATTGGGGGTAATTTTATATAAATTTCTCCAATAAACTACTTCTTATTTCTGATTTTTTTCTGTAGTGTAAACATGATGCACATAATATAAATTATTCTTTAGAAAACATAATTTCACCCTTACAACATTAAAAAGAACAAAACCAAAAAAACCCAGGACCTTTAGATCCTTTTGAAATAATAATTCAAATTTCCATTTTTTAACCATTTAGAAAAAGAATCACATGACACATTATTCATGATAGTCCCTTAGATAAAATCATATCAAAATGTTCTTAAAAGTACGCATTGTTGTTTAATATTTCCATTAAAAACCTAGTTATTGATTAATTTTCGTTTACATTGAATATTTAATGAATAAAACTCCCTTTTAAAATCTTATTTTAAAAAACGAAACATCTTTCTCTTTAAATTTTATCTCACATTAAAAACAATATATAAAGAGGTCCTCTAACATATTTCCTACCACGGAACAACCATCAAACCATTTAGTAAGCTACTATGTGTATGTTGACTATTGATCCAGTATGATCCAATCCTAATTTATGGGAAAAACTACACAAATCATTAATTACTTCATGTATAATGATACTAATTATAACATTGTAATATAAAATTTATTAATGTGTAATAGGATCAATAATATGAAACCCACCTATAAAAATTGATGCACTGTAATTCAATCCCAAGCTCATAAAAACCTCATTTAAAACCAAATGAACTAATATCATTTTAAAAACCATTAGAATATTACTAAAATATTTAAAACCAAAATACCAAAATTTCAAAGTTTATGAAAAACACTCTATGAATCATAACTATATTGAAACTATAGTCAATGGAGTTTTGTCCACTCATAAAATTCACACAGATCTAATCCTCACAAAATACCTAAATTGAATACCTCAATTGATGACTAATTTAACCAAATTTCATTAGAAACCAAAAATAAATCCATGAGGAAACATACCTAAAATCACATGATGAATGTTAAAGGAAATACTTAATTATAATACCTCTTCTATAATTTACACACCCAATACCTATGAAGTGGGATGATTTCTTATTTCCTAGATGAAATCATCTCTGTAAACCCTTTACCATCGAACCAAATTTATATAGGGACTAGGGGTGAAATAAAGAGGATAAGGGGAGTGACCATTCCCATTAATCAATGTGAATAAACCACATGAATGATCTATGATGATTGGGAGATAAGTGGAAAATGGGAGATATAATGATGGACCCCCCTTATTACCATTGGATAATTCATGAGAAACCCAATGGTGTTCCAAAATAAGACCCCCCATGAAATTTCTAAAAAGGACCATAAAAGATAATCATATATGATTTATAGTGTTACAATTACCATCATATCACGATGAAATCCTCACTAGGAAAATTCATAGAGTGACCCCTATAGGCCATGGTGTGACCACCCCAGGTAGTGGGGCCAACCCCCAATCAACATTATCATGGTGTGACACCTTTGGGTCATGACATGACTACCTCGATATGGTAACCCATTGAAGACTCAAAGTGTAATTCCCACCACTGCACCTAGATACCTCCAATCTCCTCACCACCTTTCCATGGAACCCTCCACTATGTCAGGGAATCTTGATTGTCCACGCCACATAACTTATTGTTCATGGTGTGACTAAAATCCTTCTATATAATTTTAAAACAAGTTCACCCATACTAGGGTCTAATGTTTTACCAACCACCCAAGACACCATTTTGGCCTCTTGAAATATGTAAAAATATCTATCAAATAATTATCAACCCCCATAATTCTAATATGGATCCCGATTCTAAGAACATATCTTGAATCGAGATTAAAAATCCAATATTCACTTAATTCTTTACAACCCATAGTGACATGATTCATTAGAAAATACCAAACATAATTTTTATTATCCTTGAAAATGATTGGAGTATCCTTGATAATAATTCATATATATATATAAGACTTTTTCGTTCATCACCCACTTGTTGTTTCTCATCACCGAACTCCACATGTGCTTTCACTATGCAATTCCAAACACTAATAACACTATTAATTAATTGTTGAGATACCTACTCTCAAAGAATCCCATAGAACTACCCATGAAATATGTTCAATATATATCATGTTTTAACTCATATTTATACATAAAACTATTTATGAGGCTCCACCTCCCCAAAACATTTTCCACATAAAAGCACTGATCAATCATCCTCTATCTAAAATTCACAAAAATTCTTGGCCACACCCACTAATTTATCTCAACATCACTTGATTATGATAGAATACATTCCTAAATTTTTTTGAATAATCAAATTCAAACACAAAATTACAAAAATGATTGTTTGTGTAACTCCATGATTGGGTCATCAACCATCCAAATTCATTGTGCTACAACCCTTACAAGTACCAATGTGTCTCTAATATGATTTAATATAAAATTCCACCAAATCCATACATGTAACTAACTTGAGAGTCATACATGAAAAAATAATATTTTATACCCCTCTATTGAAGTGTCAGTATCATCACCTCACTCAAAAAAAATATAATATCCATCATCCATGTCATATCCATTTCATGGACTAAGGAATATTCATGACTACCATAATCATACCTGAGTTCCAAAAAACTATAATCACGCAAAAAAAAAGATAGTACTTAACTAAACATATTTATCCTAATACATAAATGTTTCAATAAGAAATTAGTCTTTAGAATTAGGGTTCTCCCAAATATAAGACTCCATTACTAAGGGATTATTGTAGTTAATAGTGATCCCCACCATAGGAATCACCTATTAAAACCCAAATCTATCAATTTATTCCATATAATATTCAAAAATCGCATCCTACTACTCAATACCAATATCAAACATCCATCCCATGAGCTCAATATAAGGCTCTCTCAAAAAACCATGAAATACACATTGAATACATAATACGACAATCATTTTTTTCATTATATACCACCAAAATCCAGAAAATTTCATATACATAGGGACTTGATTCTTTTCCCATAATAGACTAAACCAAGTCGAAAACCGCAAACCTCACTTTATGATTTCCAAAAATACAACTTGACATACTATAAAATTAAAATTCAACAATTCCATTTTATAGGGAAAATGATTACATGTTTATTAAATTTTATAAAATTATTTTACACAAACCAAAACTCCCATGAGTATTCAAAATAACTATTATAATTCAAGAGATTTTACATATACCATCATCTAAAAATCTCCTCCCAAAACTACTATTTTTCTAAAAACTAATCTCTCTATCAAAATCCACATTAAAATATTATTTCAAAACCATTTGAATTCGAATTTACAAAACATTTTTTTCCTATAATTTTATAAAAATAATATAATTCAAAACCACTTCAAAAACACTACTTATAAAAGACATTTAATATGAAAAAAACATATAAAAATAATTTCACACACACCTTATTCCACTTCATGATTTCTCTTTTAAAATCTTGGTTCTTTGGAAAAATTAAAAAATATATAAAATGATTTCCCTATGATGGAAAATAAAGAAATTAATAATCAATCGTATTTCCCATTGAATCCATATTATTATAATTACCAATAATAATGTTATATGGAGGACCCCAATTATATTATAAGATATGTCAATTAATAGAACATCCTGATGAGGTAGAACATCAAACAGTTCCATACATTTTCATGTGTATAATTCCCTAAGAATTATATTACCATGATGTATCAACAACCCACAATCTCCAAACTGAGCCCAATGATTCATCTTGGGTATCATTTATCTCACATTGGGTTTTTTGTTCCAACACATAACTCATACTAGAGAGACTAGTCCCAACACTATATATCCATTTTAAAATTATACATCAACCACTGTCATGATATCCTGACATTATCTTAATCTACCTTCCAAGTCATGATGACCAATATTCACCACTACCAAAAAATTCCATATAAAAAACACCATATGATGAAATTTCTATCTCATCATCCTAGAATTCATAAATGTAACCTGAGTGGGGATCATTAAATGACCATGGTTGTAACTCCTTATTTTTTATAGAATTATATCTTGTAGTGAGGGATTAAATCTATTTTTGGGACATTATTCATTCAAAATAAGAAATTAGGATTATTCCCAAATATACAATAAATTCAGAATGACATATCTATATTGAAATATCCACAAAACCTATGGATATGCAAACAATGGGACAAGAGGGTCCTCAGAGTCTATAATTGAAAATACTAAATTAGTGTATATGATGAAAAAACACATAAAAATTTAGTAAAAATATATAAAATATAAAACAAAGATCATATATAAATAAAAATTGGTACATTAACCAATATAAGTGTATAATAATAACCAAAAGATAATCTGGCCTTTGTTATAACTCATATAATACAACCTATTGAATCCCCATCCTATAAAACCTAAATGACCAAAAACATGTGTCTACATCCCAGTGATATTTTTTCCCTATAAGAAAACATAAGTTTTTTCCCATGTACAACAAAACTCATTCTATGTACACTGGTAGGAGTGTGTCCACAATCCCAATTGAAATCCCCAATGCCACAACAATATGGATTTTTATTTTGTTCAGGTGTATATGTATGAAATATATATAAGGGATGTAGTAAGGATTGTGTGGAAACCCTACTAATCTACATTAGAAAAAATTAATATATAAGTAAACACATCTTGTTTTTGTCTACTAACTAACACACCAGGACACTTAACAATACCTTATTCAACCAATGAAAAATAGAACAGAGTGAACTCAAACCACAATCCAAAAACATACTTTAATATATAGGGTTGATCATCTTACCAATTCTAGAAAAGTATCTAATGACTCTAGTTATGTCACAAATCAACTCCCTAGATATACCTTCTCACTTAAGGTATGTCACATTTTATGTACTTAGATAACAAATTCTCACTCACAGGAGGAAAAATATTATATCATAAACCATCACTTCTCAATCATGGGAGTTTAATCCCAAATCATATCACTCAATGTGAGTTCATTATCATGAACACTAAATTATCAATCAATATAGGGTTTGATTCCACATCACAATCTAGACCATCCTTCAATCTCAAGTCCATTCTAACATAATCTCTCTCAAGGCGAGTCCATTATCCTAACAACAAGTTTATCACAAATGTTTGGGTCTGATATCGTATCCTAACCACTAACTATCTCTCTAGGTGGGTCCATGCCTACACCTTCTCACTCAAGTAGAGGAACAATTCAAGTTTCTTCATTTAGAAAACAAAAAAATTATTCACACAAAATCTATAACAAATATTGAGTGAAACTTTTCAAAAAATCGCACCAAATCAACACTAAGGTACTAGTCACGTGATACTTATAAATTATTCTAAAAAACGTCTCAATGGTCATCTATTATCACTAAAAAATCTCTAAAACACCATCCAAGTCACTCTATATCATAAACAACCAAGAAAAAATAACTGGGGTATGAATTGACCAATACGATATCCCCTCCTCAATTCATGTAATTAGTAATGGTTCTATCAAACCTACTCCAATTTACTAATATCTACCCTCTAAGGGAAAATAATGAAATCTCATGAAAACCTATGCTTTTATTCCAATGTTATACCATAATCATCTAAAACACATAATAATGTGTCATCATAAAAAAACATACTATGAAATCAAAAACATAGAGCACATATAAGAAATCATGCTTTAAAAATAATGCATTTCCCATATATGACCAAATAGTCCAAAACCAATCTAACTAAGCACCTCTATCTTCATTTAAAAAACCAAACAAAAATACTTTTTTCAAACCATATAAAAAATGAATCACATTACATCATCCACATTATTGTCCATTTTAATTATCTAATTAAAACATTCTTTAGAAAACCCATTATTATTTTGAATTTCTATTTCAAAATACACTCCTCGGGACATAGATATTTTATTGAAAACAATTGATTGAAACACCCTATTTAAAATAAAATTTTAAAAAGGAATCATATTTATATATATAATTTATCTAATGCCACCCACTTTTGATAAAGAAGAAAACTGACAATAATTCGACCGAAAAACTACCATAGAACAATATAGCAATCTATGCGATGTATATTGACTATTATATAAAAATATACTCATCCCAATTTATGGTGTAAAATAATAAAATTCATTAAAAAAGTAAATAAAATTTATACTAATTCTCACTAATGTATATAAGATTACTAAATTTGAAATATAATTAATAAAGTCAAGTCTATAAACCTTATATGGTGTTCCATAATTCAATCCCAATATCTTACCAGACCACTCTGAGCCCGTAATAACCTATCTCGTTAATAAGGACGATTAAATTTATAAGTTAACATTAAAATAATATATTTTTTATAATTGATGAAAAACTCAACTAATGGTACAAAAGTTCCAATGCCCCATGAAATAGCTGTGGTCCGCTATCGATATAAACCTAGACTAAAGCCACACAAAATCCTCAAATTATATACCAGAATAAACTAATAATTTAATCAAATTTTACAAAAACCCCTTAATAAATACATATAGATAAAAAAATTCAAATTAAATGATGAAATACCGATTCAATGCCTCCTATTTATACATCTTCAATAACCTCGACACTAAAGCCCCTTGAATCTGTATGAATTTATCATGTTTTGATGAAATAAACTATTTAAAACCATAATCATTGAACTAAAATTAGAGTGAGATAAGGGGTGAGAATAAAATTATTACGGATAGTGATCATATATAAAATATATTTAATGAAACCATTCCAAATTATATAGATTTAATAGGAGTTGGGGGGGAGAAAGGGATATCCAAAGACTGTTCTCCCCCGATTCCCATAAGATGGAGCCTTAGAAACTTATGGGTGCTCCAAAATAACACCCCTTCAATTTACCAAATGTTCAATAAAAATATGATTGATGTTATGTAGTGTTACAAATAAGTGGGACATTCCATGACACATCATCACTAATCCATGTCACAATGTAACCACCCATAGGTAGAGGGTCCTATATTGGCCAACATTTTCATAGTATGATCCCACAAGGTTGTGGTGAAACTATGATAGACAATTATCACGTGTAATCCCCATGATGAAAATCATACCACCACATGATGACCCCTTTCAGATCCAGGACACCATGTTGTCGAACCCTCTAATATGAAATGGCCTCATATCCTTCCATTCCATAATAATCGATGGTTGTGGTATACCCCATTGCCAGCTTCTGAATTCTACATCATGGACACACCATCCCAACTCAAATAATTTATTGATTACTTGATACACCTTTTGGGACCCTATACATATCAAAAATTATCACTTAACATTTTTTTAACACTTATAATTCTAATATGATGAAAAAAGGAAAACATCCCCTACCCTAGGACTGAAAATCTAAACATCCTATGATTCTCACCAACACATAAAGATATCTATCATTACAACTAATTGTTAAAAATTTATTTTTATTTAACTGAACATTTTATGTTAATATTAAAATTGTAATTTTATATAAAAAAAATCGGTGATTTTTGTTCATTCAAGGCCATTTAATGAATTAGGATAATTGTTATTAACTTATTTCAATCAATCAATTGTTAAATTTATTTTTCATCCAGAAAAAGTAGTGTATTAAATAAAAATTTAATGAATAAATATTAGACTATGAAACTATTTATACTTAATTTATACAAAAATCGATATACATTCTTCTATTCAAAGATTTTTTTAGTAATGATACTTTATGGGACTCCCTTGGTAACATAATTTTCTATAAATATTTCTTTTTAGTTTATAGTTTTTTATTTTATGTTTTGTTTATATTAATTATTTTCATTATAAAATCGCTAAAAATCAATCATTTTATATACTAAATTATCTAACGTCTATGATATTTACTCAAATTTATATTATAATATCTAAACTTGTATTCTAATAATCATTATTAATCTAAGAGGGAAAAAGGATTATAAATTTTTAATTTGAATACTTGTTCTCCAATATCATCATGTCCAACATCAAAATTTTTACATCACTGGTGAGTAATATTTGAAATTAGAGGATGTAGATATTTGATAGGTTCAGAAAATTATTTTATTGTCTAATTTTTTCCTTTTAATTTTTATTTATTATTGATTCTTAAAAATTGAAAATCATGTTTTTATTTTTGTTCTAGTTTTTGAATTAACACTAATATTTGTTAAGGTTAACTTATATAATAAGAAATATCATTTCTATTTAAATAAATATTGAGAGGAATTACATAGGTAAATAGAAGATACAATCATATTTTTAATTGGAAAAATTAAATAATGATTTCAATTATTATAAAGTGGATAAAAATAATAATGAAAATTATTGGAGTATGGAAATCCCTTAACCATGGTATTGATATCTTGAATTATATCACCTCAATCCACTACAATTTTTTTTGAAATAATTTCACCAATAATTATTATGGTGTAAATTTTCATCCAATCTCTAAAACTACAATATTAATATTTAAATTTTCATTTCTAATTTCTTTAAATAGTGTGAAAATGTCCAATGAAATAGTATTTTTAATTAATATAAAAGGTTAAGGTTTATTAAATTTTTATTAGTAAAAAATTATAATGTTTTTATTCAAATAAAATCATCTTATTTTACATCTACATAGAATGAGTTGAAACTTTTATCCTTCAAAAATAAATGAAAATTTGTATTGAAATTTTAAATTTTTAACAATAAAATATTGATTTAATTTGTGATGTTTAGGAAATAAAATAATAATAATTTTTGATGTAATTTTATTATAAATTAAATCAAATATAAATTTAAATTAGTACATTTAATAATAGTTTATATTGTATTAAAATATCATCACTGATATAATGTGATAGGAAAACTAATTAATATAGTACGAAAAAATTGTATGAATTATTATTTAAAATGTAATTAAATGAATTTTAATAGATATTATAATGAACTGGGTAATTGGTTAGTGTTCACATTATCTATATAGACACGCTAATGGGTAAAAAATTGATCTGGTCACAAACATTTTAATAGAATTATGTCATTGTTGCATAATTATGGTATGAAAATGGAAAAAAACTAGATTAGTTATTTTTAATTGTAAAAATAATTTCAATCAATGATAGAGGAATAAATATTACTATGGATGATTTGTTAAATATCTACACCAAGGGTAAGATATGATTTATTTCATAACATCCAAAACAAAAAAAAAGATTTTTAAAAATCCAAAAGATGGTTTATAGGAGGAAACGTTAGATAAATCCATGACATACATGTAAGTGAATTTTTAGAATCATATTTCTTCCAAAAGTAATATAATGACTAAAATGTGGAAATTAAAAATCTATTTAAAAGAAAAAATATATATAAATCACATTGTATTATAAAGGTTAGTCTGATGGGATATTTAAAGGCATCACATTTAGAGGTAGAAGAAAACTTAAAAAGAAGTATCTTATACTAAAGGTAAGATAAAATGTTAAAAATTTAATAAAAAATAATAAATAGTGAAATTAAAAGTATATTAAGAGAGAAGCTATAAATGAAAATCGACCCCCTTAAAAAACAACAACCACTATTCCTATAATGATTACAAAGAACATTATAGGGAATAGAATCTTGGTATCCTTATTAAACTATTTACGAAAATTCAAATTCATATTTATTTTATTGAATCTTTTAAAAATATCCCTATATATGTCAAAATAATGAAATTGATTATATACAATGTGATATATATCTAGTATATGAGTATAATATATTTCATTGGTTAATGTATAGTGGTAGTTCTAATATATATACCATAAAATAATAAATATCTATGTTTTTTCTCAATTGTATATTACTTTGATTCAACTAAATTTTAGCTTTGACTATGTTAGTTGTGAATATTACCAGATGATATCCCACAATCTATGATTATTGATATTTCTTACTCAATGGACTCATTCCCTCTGGATGCGCTCACTGTATGGGAGCTTCTCTTATGGTTTTTTCCAGAAATGTTGTCCATTTTCATTTTCCTCATGGTCATCACTACGCTATTCTTGCTTTTACTTTCACCGTGTTCTCTCCTTGGGATGAAATCTCTCCTTAACTTTTAGGGATTCTCTTACTTGATTTTTTTTCGTCTTTTTCTTTACGAGGTTGTTCAATATGAGGTTCTTGTATAGTCAGCCTCAACCGCTACCCTTGGTATAGTCATCCTCAATTCTTCTTCCTTGTTGTCCATGGATTTCATGGGTTTACTCTCTAAAGATTCTAGTCTGCATTTTTTCCCTCACATTGTTTCTAGTGTACTGTTCTTTTGGATGTGTCACAAACCCTTAGGTTCCCACAGTTGAGGCTCTTCTTATTGGTTGGTGGTTCCTTACATCGTTTTAGTGGTGTTTAGTTTTTAGGCGATGAAGTTTTGGGTTGGTAAATTAATGAAATATCTATATCTTTATGGCTTCCTACTATAAATATGGGTGATGGTGATGGTCTTGAGTGCCAAGGTGCACTGCTCGAGGTAAAGCGAGGTTGCATGGTGATGTTTATAAAGGAAGGGGAAATCGGTCTTATCGATGATCATTGCTCATTGTCAAAGCCATGTTTTCTTAAAACTCTTTCATGGATTCCCATTATTCACTACTATTATGTGTCATCCAATTGTGGTGTTTTTTTTTGATGTTTTGGGAGGATATGTTTTGGAAACTAATGGTGTTCTAGGGGGTGAAACCATTTTAGAATTTTCTTCTTCTTTTGGGGGCATTTTTCATATTGTTATTTCTTCTTCATGGACTTCATTTTGTTCGGTTGTTCATCATAATAGTTTTCTTGGAGCATCTTGGTGTTTCAATACTACTTATGATCGGGTGAACTCAGGTTGGAACATGTGTATTTTGAAACCTTTATGTGTTTGACGACATTAATGAAGTTCTCTTATGGTGGTATCTGATTGATGGAAATTTGGATGATGATGATGGTTTGATTATGCAGCATGTTGCATGGCTCCCAGTGGATCACAACCCGAGGTGATGATGTGTGTAGATTTAAAATTTTAATTGATTGGATTATTCCACAATTGATGCTTTTCATTTTGAATTGTGTATTTTGGATAGTGTCTCAACTCTACTCAGGGGACTTTGTTTCACCCCAAACTTATGTGGGTAATTTTAAAATAAATAAAATAGAATTTACAGGATTGATATCACACCCTTGTTTTTTTATATAAATGGTATTTTTTAAATTTTTATAAAATATAATTTTAATTTATATATGAGGTTAAAAATATAGATATATTTATTTATAAGTTCTTTTTATGAAATAAATTAATACTAAAGATTAGTGGTTTAATATAATTATTATATTATTATTATGGATTTATATTAGTGGTGAATATAGTTAGATATAAGACTATTTCAAAGATTAAATATAGAGGAACACATATTAAATTTTAAAATGGGATTTGTTCAATGAATTAATACAGTCTACTATCATTTATTTAGAGACAAATATATTTATTTACTCACTAAAATTATAAAAAGATAGTTGTTTTATATTTCTAAAAGGCAAGAGGTTTATGTATTTATGGGGTGGTTACTTATGGAAAATTTATGATATAAATATAATTCTTTTTATAAATTAGGTTATTTATACATAATTTCCTCAAAAATTAAATCCTTTTATTTTCTCTCCATTAGTTTCTTCTAAAAAATATATTTTATGATTGATGAACTGGTGGAGGAAGGTTATAGATGATCAATTATTTATCTATAGTATTCATTTATCTTATTTTAATCCTTATAATATAATACTAACATCTAACCTATACAATTTTGTTCCATTTCCAACATAGTGGAATTCCAACATAAAATGGTGTCATACTACCTACTAGAAAAATCCAAAACTCGATTTTTAATTTCTATAATGACATAATATCGAAAATAGTGTCATTTCAAATGGAATACGTTACATGATAATTCTATTTTCACATTCTCTACCTCCAAGAGAATCACATGTGTTGTGACATAAGAGAATAATGTAATTTTTATTTTTTGTTAAATGAATATAATAATTTTCATATTATATCTGAAGATAATTTTTTATATTTTTTTAACAATGTTTTTTATTTGATGACAACTAACATTTTTTAAAGAATGTTTTTGTTAATAATGTTCATTAATGATTTTATCAATGTTTAGTGAGAATTATGTAGTAAGTTAGTTAATAAAAAATTGTTATAGAATTTTTGGGGATGAATAAATTCAGAAAGTCAAAATTTTTGAAATTTTACATAACATTGTTAATGAAATTTATAAATAAGTTAGATGATGCATTATATATTGAACAAATATTCGACATTATAAAGAAGCCATGATACATGATGTATTTTTTCCCAAAAATAAAAGTCAAAATAAATTTTCTTGATTCAGAAAACCTATATGGACAAACCTTGTGACACCCCATGATTTTTTGAAATATTTTTATTTCAATTATTTTAATATTTTTGATATTTTTCATTTCACCCAATATAGAATGATTTTTTTAAAGCACTATGTTTTGATTTTCATAAATACAAAACCAATTTATTATTTTACTGCACTCAACACTTAGATTATCATGTGATACACACAAAACAATGTTTGTCTAGTGTTTCACACGACATGAAGTTATTTTGATTTCTTTTATTACACACAATGCATAGTTTTTCTGAACTACAATATATTATTAATATTATTATTAAAATAATGAAATAGTTATTACATAGTGGTAGGAATGTGTGTTATTGAGAGGATTCATTGAATTATTAAAATATGGTTTAAACATGTATAAAAGATGAATTATTTGGTTAAAAATTAACTATAAATTAAAATAGAACCTTTTTGAAAATATAGGAAATCTTTTGATGGAATACAATATTTATGAAATAAAATGAATTTTTTTGTAACAAATTAATTATTAAAATTTTCATAAATGATATTAATGAAATATATATATATATTATATTCATTCAAATACTTAATTTTCATCTTATATGTTTCCTAAAAAATAGATGAGAATAATTCCAATTTTAAAAATAAAAATATATATTTTTCTAAAAGGTATTTTTACAACCTTTTAATAAAGAAATGAATTTAAAAATAATTTATGGAAATTAATCATTTATATTTTAAAAAATGAACTTTAATATTGATATTTAAATATAAAAATTTACTATGGGTGAATTTTTGGTATTTTTTGAGAAGTTTCATTTTTGGATGAATAATGAAAAAACATTGAAATTTACTTCTAAACACCCTATTAATATAATTTATTTATACAGTAAAATTATAATTCAATTAGAATTTCAAGTAAAATTAGATAATATATATATATATATATAAATTAAACCAATTTTCATCATTGGAATTAATTTCATATTGAAATTGGATATAAAAATATTTCAAACTTTTGATCATTTTTACATTCAAAACCTGCTTTGTCATCCCATCTATAAGATTAAATTTAAATTAATTTCTACCACATATTGGTTTTGAATTTATAAAAATGCATTCCATATTTTTAATAATAATAATTTACAATTTTTTGTAAGGTAAATTTTTTTGGACTAGAAATATTAGTGAAGGTGATTAAAATTAATTATAGTGATTAAGAGACAAATTAGCCTAACAAAGGACTACACCTTAAACAAAAGGCCCAAAATGTTCTATAAAGTCTTCCAAAAGAAATTGGATGTTCATATTTCTAAAATATACTCTCTTTTCTTTAACTTTTACCATAATTTGAGACACATGACATGTGAAAACGTGGGAGCAATTCCCTTTTCAAAAATTTACAAGAATGTCACTCCCCCTCCAAAATAAAAAGGTACTCACCCATCCCACTTACTCATAACTCTAAATAAATTCAGCTTGAAAAAAATCTAACCAAATATCCTAAAAACACATAATATCATTCTAGAATCATAGCTTTAGGAATACGTCCAATCAAGTAATCCCTTTCGTCGAAACAAAAAGGTGTTACTCTAATAAGAATTAACATTTTTCCTCAACATATTTTGTTTTTTTCATTGTACACCACCTCAACTAATCTTATTAAAAGATTATATATTAACATAATTATCCTAAATATAATAATGTATTTTTATTCTTTGTTTTATACCTACACCTACCCACACTCCATCTAATCCGTAATGAACTTAATGTTCTTGCGTATGGTGAGGTGCAGCCTCATGAAACAATGTTGTTCGTATTTATTTTACCACCACTCATGATAGGTAATTATGAATTAAAATATATTTATATATGATATACATTATATTTATGATATATATATGATTTTATAATTATTATATGACACATACCTTTATGATTTCTATTTTGTGTTAATACGATATCTTTGTTTTTGGACCTGTGGACTACCGCCACCTCAAAACGATGTGATTAGATCAAACTCTATAAGTAATTTATTAAGAATGGGTATATTAAATTTATAATATATATATAATAATAATTATATTTGAATTAATATATACATTCATATATTTCATTTTCTTTCTTTATTTTAAAAATATAATTAAACCGGAACAACGTTCGTGGGTACGTATAGTCTACCATCTCTATGAATGGTGTATTCCATTTCATATTTCTATTATTTATATATTATTAAAAATATTTATATTATGAATATTTATAATATTTATATCATGTTTCACAATCTATAAATAAATTATATCATTACCTATGTATGATAATCAAGAATAACACGTAAAAATGTACACCAAAATAGCTGATATTACCCAAAATATAAAATTAATATGTAGTTATTAATAAACAGGTAATATATGTAATAATGAACTAGAATATTGTTTTATATATAAAGATATTCTTCTTTAGTATATTTATTATAATGAAATTTTTTTATACTAGATGTTTCAACGTATATAAAGAAATTCAAGTCTTAAGGTAAGAGTTTTCTCATCTCGCTTTATATATATATGAGATACATTCCATGTTCACAACTCATTTATTTTGTATGGTGTATATAATTCATATATTTATTATATGATTATTATAAATTAAATCATGGGTATTTAAATAACCATTTTATGATATTTCTTTAATTGTTTTATTGTTGAAAAGTTACCAAATTGGAAAATTAAGTTTTTGTCTCAATTTTCCTTCTTTTAGATAAATGTAATTTATAAACCCATATTTTTCTATGGGGTGTATAAACTTTCCATGTACATATTTTAGCATTAATATTATTATTTTTATGATATTTTATGCTTTATTGGATGTTATTATTTCATTGGAATAATGATTCAATGTTTCCAAAGCGGTAATAGTTTATATCAACAATCTCATTGTTTATTAGGACTGTTTATAATTAAACTTCCATTAATGAAGTACTATAATCCATATCTCAAGAAATATCATTAAGTTACTTATAATATTTTTATTAATGATATATTCATGTATTGGTACCATTTTTTACTATTTTGTACTTAATTTAATTAAGAAAGTGGTTTTATGAAAATATAATATTATCTATCTCATCGGTTAGAAATGTATGTCCTTTCAAAACCATGTTTCCTAAAAAAAGTTTTAAAAAATGATTTATTTTTAAAATGTTTTTTAAGGTTTTATATCTATATATATGTGTGTTTTAAATGTATTTTCAAATAAAATGGTTTTCAAAAAAATCAATTTGCATTTATTAGTTTTCAAGGAAAACAGATTCAAAAATGTTTTCAAGATTATTTTATAAGTTTTCAAGGAAAATGGTTTTTAACATGTTTTTAGTCTTTCTTTTCATGTGTTCATGTTTATTTTCAATGAAAATAGTGTTAAAAATATTTTATTATTTAAAAATATTTTTTCAAAGTGTAAAACATATTTTCTTCAATATATGTTTTTAATAAAATTGAAATGATTAATTTATAAGAAAATTATTTTTTAAATGGTTTTATAAAAGATAAATTTAAAGAAAGGATAATTTCCTTATGAAATTTTCCATTTGTTCCTTCAAAATCCATCCCCATATAAGATTACACAATTTTTTATAGTTTATGAATTACTATGTATATGATCCATTTATACCAATCATATTATTTCTTGAATGGTTTATTTTTTGATGTAATGATTTTAATGACACTTGTTTGGCTTCCACATCTTATATGATTATAAAACATGTTTATTTTAATGGGTTATGATTTGATTAAATTATTGTGAGACCTATTTCTTTGAGGTAGTTAATATTATGGTGAAATATTTTTGATACCCATTTCATTTCATGGGTTATGATATAGTTACTTTGTATAATATTGTGTCACACATATGTATTATTTTATTATGTGATGGGTGGGACATATATATTCCTTCAATGCATTGTGTAATAATATATGACTCATGTGTACATATTTTATGTGTGAACTTGATTACGTGTTCACAATTTTATGTGTGAACCTGATTGAAAGTTAACAATGTTATGTATGAACTTGATTACATGTTCACAATGTTATGCATAGACATGGTTTCTTGTCCATAGTTTTATGTGTGAACCTAATTACATGTTCAGAATTTTTTTTAGTGAACCATTTTATGTGTTAAAAAAATTACATATGAACTTAGTTACATGTTCAAAATGTTATTCATGGACCTTGTTTCATGTTCGTAAGTTTATGTGTGACCTTGTTTTCATGATAAAAATGTTATGGATGAACTTGATTACATGTTCACACTTTATGCATGGACCTAGTTTCATGCCCATAATTTTATGTGAGAACCTGACTATATGGTCACACTTTTAAGAAAAAACAAAATTACATATTACAACATTATGTGTGGACCTGGTTTTAAGTCCACAATTTTATATGAGGCCCGGATTTCAGGTCTTCAATTTAATGACTCAACCTATTTCAACTTATACATGTTCATAATGACATAAGCTAATGTGTATTTCTAAATTCCATGCCTTATTCCTATGTACTTTATTAATGTATTATTCTCTCAAATAAATTATCAGTCAAGTCATAGGAATTGTAAATCATTATTACCTGATTCCTTATTATGATCATTGATATACATTGTATGATCGTCTAATGACATAATCGTCTTCTAATATCATTAAGCACGTGATTATGCTTTATTATCTAGTTATTTACACTTACTGAGCATCTTATCTCACCCATTTATTATGTTTTCTATCCCTATGTTATGAAGAATGGTTTTTTTGTAGGATTAAAAAAATGGGAAGATCTTTATATAGGTGTTTAAGAACATTCACAAAATTAGAAGAATTTATTCCTAGTTTTCAAAGACACTAAATTAATACTATCCTTGGGAATTTATTTTTGTAATGTGATTAATATTCATCTAAAATTCTGTAATACCCATGTATGTTAATCTTAGGTATCAATAGTTGGTATTAAAGTAACTGTTTAGTCCACCTTTTGAAACTGGGATGAGAAAACATTTTTGGGTTCCATAGGGACATTTCAAAGGATATATCTTGGGATGCCTCTAAGGATAAGTCTATGGATGGGTTAATGTTAAGGTAAAATGTCCAAGAATTTTATTCATGGATTGAGTGAGTGGTTTCCTAGAAATAAATCCATATCTAGATATTAAATGTGGATGTGGATATGGAACATATCAATATATGGTTAATATCCCTGAAAACACTGTATTGAGCTAGACTCAGTTAGTAACTGGTGCCTGACAACGGAGCTTACAACACACCTGGTTTGAAACTCCTAGGGGATATAATTTGGTAATTCCAAAACCATTTATAAAACATTATGAAGGATTTAAATAGTATAGTACTATGAATGAAATATTAAAAAATTAATGTTTTATAGATTAAAGAAGTATGTGTCATGATTCAGACATATTATAAGTGATTTTTCATGATTATGTGGTTTGTATATTTTATAAGTGTTTCTCACACTATAATTTAGGGTTTTAGTCAATTGTGTGAACTAAAAAGAACTATGTTAACATTCAATGTTTCAGATGTGAAAATTATGGGCATTATGAAAATTAATTTCGTAAGTGGAGATCTCATAAAGAGAGTTATGAAGTTGGTAAGAGTATTAGATATAATGCTGATGATAAAGGAAACAAAAATTAAATTTTAATGTTATGGTATGATATAATAATATTTATTACATTATGTTTACTAAGAATAATTATATTTATATTGATTAACCATAAAAAAATATTCCTATTTTTTTATATTTGAAAAGAGTTATTAAGGAATCAGATGATAAAGCCTGCGTAATAGTTTAAGGGAGAACTCATTTTAAATAAAACTTTTTGTCACTTATAATTTATATTTTACAAAATAAACATTATTTATAAAATATTAAAATAAAATTTTACTTTGGGTTATTACTTGGTATTTTTATGAGTTGTTTCATTTTTTGATGAATAATGAAAAAAACCTTGAAATTTATTTCAAATATTCCTTTTGGTATAATTTATATATATATATTGTAAAATTATATTATTAATTTGGTTTTAAATTATATTTATATTAAATATACATAAATTAATCTAATTTAGGTCATTTTAATAAATTTCACATTGAAATTGGATATAAAATCATTTAAAAAATTTCTAAATTTTTTTACTTTAACAACACGATTTGTCGTCCTATATGTGTGATTAAATATAAATTAAATTATTCCACTTATGTGTTTTCAATTTGGATAAATGGAATACATATTTAGAATCATCATATTTTATACTATTTAATAACATAATTAAAATAGTTTTTGACCACAAATATTATTGAAGGTGATCAAAATTAATTACATCGATTAAGAGAAAAATATGCTTAATAAATGACTAAATCTTAAACTTAAGGCACAAACTGGCCAATAAAAATTTTCAAAATCCATTTTATTGTAGTATTTATACCCTATATTCCAATGAGTTTGATTTTTTCAATAACTTCACTCCTTTAATATAAAAATTATCACCCACCAATTTATTCACCCCTCTCATTCCCATTGGATCAAAAGAACAATGAAATAATCTCCTCCAAAAATCCATACCTTAATCCTAGAATCCTCCCTTTTATATTGTAAGAACCTAATATTTCACACTAGTAGGAATCCATTGGTTTTCCTTCTAAATCAATACATCAGAACTAATATGGATGCCTAATGGTTTTGTAATGGTCTCAGGGGTGTCTCGTGAAAGTTTGAAGACCAAAACCCAAATTTTTGTGAAAAATATGCCTAGCAAATGGTTTGGTATAAATCATGACGGAATTTTTCACGGTATAGAAACCATGTAGAATGTGTTTTTTGGACATATCCACCTCGCAAGGTTGGAGAACGACCATCTAGCCTCACCATGTGGATAACCATGAGAGATCCCCTTCTATCTAGGTAATCGTGTATGGTTTCTACACGGTTTGACAAACCGTGCAGAAAATTTGTACACAAGATGTTTTTATGGAAAAAATGTATTATTTTCCGTTCATAATCTAATTATATCCCCTATTCTTCCCTAATTCAAGTTTATACAAGATTATAATCCATTGATTTTATTTTGGTGCTTTTTGATGGCTAAATCTAGGGATCAAAATATCTCAACATCCGGGATTTGATCAATCTTTTGTTCGTCTTGTTGGATGAACAACAGTATTTACTCAAGACCCCATGATCCATTATCTTTCTCTCCTTCTCTCAACCTAGATATTGGGGTATGAGTGTTTTTTTATTTTTCATAGATCTTCTCCAATTTGATCCAAATCAAGGGCCAATAACAGGGGATAAAAGTCACCCAACCCTTTGAACGGTGATCTATAATGCATACCTAATGTTCATTAATTTTGGTTTTTTTGTATAGGGACCATAAATATTACCAGGTTCTATTTGTTGAATATATATTCCATGATTATAATAATTATTACAATATGTTTATTCTAATTCCAAATATGTGATTAATTGTTGGTGGTTATGTCCATAACTCCATCAATTCCATATCAAGGGTTACACCATAATTGTTGTTTAGTGGTTTGGCATGTTTGTGCCACCGTTCGGGGGTACCCAGGCTTTTCCATCCTAAGGGTAATATTTCTTATATCAAATAACTTGTTTATATTTTAAATTGAGTAATGGAAAGTTCCATGTATACATGCTACATGTCCCTCATATGTTATGTTCTTAAATCAATGATTAAATTTGAATTATTGATAGGTTTCATGTTTTTGGTACCCCTTAACACATTAATTGAAGGTAGTGGAATGAATATTTATTAATTAGTATGCCTTAAATGTAATTAAATGAATGGTTTCGTGCTATTTGTCCTTGTCACACTAATGAAAGGAAAATCTCGAACCAAATGGACTTATTGATTAATTATGACATGATTAAAAGGTTGCATGATACTTGAACTTATCACAATAATGAAAGGAAAGTCTTAGACTAAGTGTTTACCGCTTCTTGACCCTATCAATCTAATGAAAGGTAAGCCTTGAACAAATTGAAATATTACATGACTTCATAAACAAGATTGTCCTGACTCAAGATCTCCTAGGATTCTTATCAAGGAATTCCATGAGGACTCTAGAACACCATCCTGATTCAAAGATACGGCTTTCAAAGGTTGATACCCACCAAGATCCTGATACTTATCTATTATTTAGATGTTCATTAGTACATTGTAGGATCCCTTAAATGCCATTACAGGATTCCTTGCACACACTCCTTGGATACATCATTGAAAATTTGGATTCATGGTTAAATCCCATAGGGCCCTATTACTGGTTATCCCCATTTTACCTTGGTTTACCATATTAGATTTGATAAGAATTCTATTTTGGAATTCCTTAGAATATGCCCCTTGGATTAAACTCTAACTCTTATCTAGACCTAATTACAACTGATTTAGTGAACCATGAGGTCTAGGTTTCTTTTGTGAATACCATAGAACTATTTCATATTAAACATCATTATAGATTGACTTGTTACAACATGGAACCTTTGAAAATGATAACAAGTGACTTTTTAAAAAAAGTTTAATATTAAAATAATCAATTGTTAACATGTTCAGAATCCAGCCGAGGTTAGATGTAGGTAAAAGGGTATTTAGTTACATTGTACTTATTTACATTATATATTCATGCTTTCACACGGTTACATTTCCATTATATGGGTAGGAGGTTGTATACACCATTGGTGGTGGCCAACTGATATTTATATCACACCTTCTTTTGGTTCTGTTTGGTACTTGTGGAAGAATACATTGTTGTAGGTGCAGAACAAGGGAAGAATATGTCATCAAACACTTGATTTCATTCTATTTAGGATGAAGCTTCATTGTAGATGACCGAGTTGGAGCTCGAGTTGCTTGGTATAGTCTTTGATTTCATTTATTATTTTGTTGAAAATGTTATACCTTCTCACATTTATCCTTCATTTCTTGTTTTCTAGTGACATTAAATATCATCAGTTTTTAAATTCTATTCTAGTTGTTTCAGATATTGTCACTATTGCCACTATTTTTTCGATATTCCTTCTATTTACTTATACTGATTCTGTTATTTACCGATGTTTACATTCATCTAGTGAACTAAACTTTGTAAATGAGGGTGCAACCTCCCAATAGACACACCCTAGGCCATTGCTACTAGTCGGAATCCTCTAGCATTCTGGGAGATGCGCTTATGTGGACCACCAGGCTTGGGGCACCGATTAAGTGGCATTTAGGTCCAGGATGTCACAAATTTTTATCAGAGCGGGTTTACTTTCTTGGTTTACATTCATGATTCTATAAATAACATTACACCCCATTATAGGTGTACTTCATGCAATTTTTTTATCAAAAAATCCTGTTCATTATTTTAGTTTCATTATATTTTCAACCCCGAAACCACTTAATATCCTCAATACCTTCATATTTTTATATAAAATCATTGTAGAACCCATTTTCCTATAATATTTAATAAATAAGATAGTATTTATAATCACTAATTCCATGAACCATTTATTATACTGCACAAATCAGTGTGAATTAAATATAATTGATTAAAATACCTTATCTTCCTTAGAGAGTACAGATTTATCACAATCATTCTTCTTATGAAATAATTCACATGCCATTTCTGAATCACATATAAAATTCACAATATCCAACATACACTTCCATTTTTATAGAATCCATATTCTTTATTGATTTATATGCCTCAGAATTTCATGCCATAGTTTTTTTCTTTATCTCCCGTGAGTAAAAAGGTGTCATTCTTTTTTTCCAACAGATATAAATTATCATTTTTCTTCCATACTTAACTCAAAAATATTCCATAAATTCCTTCATTGAATAATATCTTCTAGTGATTATGACTTCAAGAAAAATTTTATTGTGTTTCAAAACACATAAAAAGTTTATTTAATGGGATATCTATATATATAACATCTATTTTTCCAACTCATCCTCTAACATCCTTGATTTTATAACTTATATTGATTTTTAAAGCTCCATCCTTTATGAATATTATATTAAAATCAACATTAATCATCATATTCATGTTTTTTTAATGTGGGGTGAACATCCATTATCAAGGATCCCAATTGTGTTATTTTTAGTTTCTTTATAAGAAACTTTATCTAAGATAGACTTATCATTATTCCTTTTTTTCAAGTAAATACTAGGTTGTATTGAGATATAAGGTAGTATCTAATAATTTTGTACATAATTGTTTATAGATGACACCACTATTCATCCAACTAATATAAAATATTCTAAAAAATGGATCACATTCATTTTTCTATCATATATCCTTATTTTTATACTATTACAGAAATTTCACTTCTTCAATGCCCATAATTTATATATTTTTGAACCAAATTAGTATAATGATAACTGTATCCATAAAAATAATTTTTTCATTATTAAAGAGGATATGTTATCATTAATTTATATTGACTCCTAGGTGCCTAAACTTTCACTTATAACTCTTCAACCTTATAGTAGGTCATGGTACGATAGAAATTTATACAAAATTACACATCATCAAGGAAAATATCTTCTCATGATATATACACATATTTCTTATCTCTAAATAGTTTCGTAGTTTTTGATGAGTTATAAATAAATTCAAACAAGACAAAAACATTAATTTCCATCTATTCTATGTCTTTCATGTACCATTTTTATGTTTCTAGGTCAAATCCAACTGTACTTGTACCCATGTTATATGTTTTTTGATCATTAATAACTTTCTCAACACCTATGGAGTCTTGTTTGGACCATTCAAATTATTATTCACTTGAGATATTTAAAATTTTAAATGAATTCATAATATCAAATGATTTTAGTTAATATCCAAGTTTCATTGTTATAATAACCATATTGTCTTCAACTTATTCAAGCCTTCTTCTCTCCTTAAAATATTCATTCTAGTCATTAGTCATCTTTTTTTAGTCTTATGTTTTTACCATTATATAAACTAATTCATTGGATATTTCTTGAGTATCCACTTATTATTCCACCACTTTTTCTAATAGAGTAATTTGGGATTTATATTGATCAAATTATTTAGATTATTACTAAATTAAGACAACAATATTTAGGTTTTTCTTTTTTTGACCTGCTAACTCTTCCTATTCTCCATCTTGTTCATATTTCAGGTCAATAACTCATTATAGTGTTTATTCAACATCAATTACAAATTTACCCTTTTCAAAAAATTTACAGTATAACATATTCCATATCTTTGGTAAATTTGAACTCATCATCTTCAAAAACATTCATTCATCATCATTATCTTCATTACTGAATAAATACTTAATTTGAAATATTTTTCTTATTTGAATTCAAGATTTAATTTTTCCTATCAGAGAAAAAAATCTATGTTGTGTAGATGTAATGTTATCTAAAACTCTACTTTCCATCGTCCTAGGATATCCCATTATGATATAAAATCTATCACATAAATAAATCACATTGAGGGTAGTTTTATATTATACCTCCACTAGCCTCACATGAATTTTCTCACTATAACTGATAATAATTCATCACTGATACCGTTTAATTTATTTAAAAAAACTATTAATATCAAGGATATTCAGGGATTTAAATGTAATCCTCTTGGTTTATTGACCTTATGTACTCTTTATCTTATCAAGAATTATATATTAATCAATTTTTATATATTTGTTATTAAAAGACATGTAACGACCCAAATTTTTATCAATGGAATTATATTCTTATAATTATGTCATATATTATAATCACATTAAATAACATTAGGAAACACAAAATTCTACTAAACTCTATGTGACCTTTAAACATAATTTTTCCACATTTGGTATTTTTATTTCAAAAATATAACATACATGGTTGCGATCAGTAAGATATTTGGAGTCTGATAGGAAACACATAATTTCTTGTGAATAGTAACATACCCTTATTAATTGCAATGTTACCCTTATGAATATTAATATGACCCTTGTTAATAGTAAATCGACCAAGTTAATAGGAACCTTACCAATGTTAGTATAAATAAAATTTATCCATCCTATAAGTGTCTATATGATATAATTATATTATAGTGTTGGTATTTTTATAAGTGGTGAATATTTAATGACTAATTTTATAATTTAAAACAATTTTTTTAATAAAATCTATTCAAAAACTAGTATTTTTATGTCATATAATTATATGATAATTTTATGAGACCATAATTAATTTTTTGATGTGTTAAAAAAGGAGATTTAATTTTTAAATTTGTATTTTTCAAGTAAATAATGATTTTAATTAAATAATAAATTACACATAATTAGAAAATTATTTTCATAAAAGTGTGTCTGTTTTTCAATTCTACATTTGAAAAATGGTTATGGTGAAATTTTGATATTTTTTCAAAAAAAACATGAATTTTTAGTTAATAGTAAAATACGTTAATTTAGAGTATTAATACATTATATGTTAAATCCACTATTCCTGACATCATGAGTGATGTAAGCACCAAAATCACAAGCTCACATTACTTGTTTACTATATTTATTCTTGGAATCATCAATATTTCTTGTCTTGAGGGATATAAATAATCAAATAAATTAAATACTAAGAAAGCACCCTCCCTCCACTATAAGACCACCCCTCACAACCTCATTTCCTCAAACCTCTCAGGCTTCGTGACTTGCACAAATTCTTCCCAAAACCTCTTACCTAGCCCCTCCCCCACATCCAAGATCTATTGGTCTCATAAAAGGTCTAATCCTATTTCCTTTAGGAGGATCTCAACAGGAAAATTCAAGTGGTAATTCCTCTCTCTTTTCCTTCAATTTCCTTTCAAATTTCATTTCTTTTCTTATCTCATCCTCAACAAATCTTATCAAAATTTCATGGTTACTCCAATATGATTGATATGATTGTATTTTATCATTTTAATTTAATATTACTCATTAATCCCCTTCCCTTTCTCTCTTTTTTTTTTAAATTTAAACCATTGTCAATGATATGTTAATTTTCCATCATAGTGGGAGATGCACCTTCATTTTCCTTAAACTAATTCATGTATTTTAACAAGACCATTAAATTATTGAAAAAAATATTTTAATATTTATGTTGTTAACTATTTTATTTTGTAGAAACAACTTTTATCCATAATACTAAATGCTAAAACAAAACATGTTCAATGTGATCCAAACCCTACCCAAATTAACCTAAAATGATCATCATTAAATTTTATCTATTTATTCCTCATCATGGTATATAACCAACATCAATATAGTTTAATTTAAACTCATTTATGATAATTGATAACATGTAATAGAAATTCTTGGATTTTTATCCATGTTCTTCATGAACATCCATTCATTTGAACAAGTGAACCGTTCATGAAGACTAAGAAAAAGAACACTCTCAAACAATGAATTTAAACTCTATAACTCGTTAAAATGCCCATCAAACAACATAATAACACCATAATTAATCCATGAGATGTATTAAAGGTTCATTAATTGTCAATTAATTGATATAATGTGATTTTATAGGGCATTAATGTGAAGAAATCATTCGGACACAAGGTACGGGGAATTCTCAAAACCAACTTTCTTTCTTCGGGGTTTTCCTATTTCAAAAAATTTTCAGTATGGTTATTCCATAAAAAGAATTTATTCCTAATTATATTTCATTTTATTTGATATATAGGTTTAATAATACATTTTATATGAAAAATAATTTTTTCCAAAACAATTATTCTTTCAAAAAGACACTGTTTACTTCCCATTCAAGGGAAATGGTTCTTGTATTGAATATATTATTACCTCGTTAATTTGGGAACGCGATGTTTATGAATATATTATTTTTGAATTGAAAATAATTCCTTTACATGGGTTGTTTTATGTTCTTTATTGATATATGTTCCATGTTGAATGCATGGTAATGTAAATGTTATCTTGCAACGGGTGCGCCCCAAATTATATAGTGCAATGAAAATGTTGTGATGTGATGGGCATGTCCAAAATTATATAATACTTCAATTCATTGGGTAATTTGAATAACCTAATGAGTAATGTGAAATATACATGAACATGATGCCCTCTGTTTTTTACAATTCCGTGTGGTCATTAACCACTAAGACATAATGTTTCATTTTTAGGTATTACCACATTTCATATCCTTATCAAATGCTTCTTCTCATGATTATGATGATGATGTTATGATTATGCTCATAGCATGATATTTTTTTTATCATTCTCTTATGTTCTAATTGGGATTTTAGATCACCCTATTATGATATATATCCTCAGATGATTATGTGTACTAAGGATAAATTAATGGCCAATAATAATCTAGAGAAGAATAAATTAAATAATTTTTTATGTGGTAAAATTTAGGTATTCTCCTAGTTTTCCTAAGAAACTAAACAATTGGATACTCATTTTGATATTTTTTTTATAGTTTTTATAATAAAAATTATGTAAATTTATTGTAAGAAATTTATTGTCCCTATAGTTGTTTTCATAAGCACAATTTATTAGATTTTGGAATAATGATTACAGGACCTTAGTGAAAACCCTATTATGATACTAAGTATATTTAATCACACAAGAAGTTTTTCTAAACACAAGGATACCATAAGGTATTATTTTTGTGTTAATCACACAAAGTGATAAATTATTTATACATGAATAGTTTACTTATGTTTTCTTCTAACCTTTTATATTTTAAAAAATAGTCGGAACTTTGAGAAACCAAGACAACAACATGTGGAAAGGACAAAATAGAAATTGTACGAATGACATACCCAATGCATTGGGAGGTGGAGTTCAAAAAATTGGGAAAATTCTAACATTGTTGACTAGGGGTATGAAATGTAACTTTAATAATGTGGAACATGCTCTTTCACCTATGAGGGAGCATCTGGTAGACTAATATAATATATGGAAAATACCACTGATGTTTAGTGGATATTTAGATAAACTTTTTATGGAATAGTGGGTCAACTCAATGGAGAAAATCTTTTTTTTGATTCAATATTCTATTCCAGAGAGGGTGACTCTATCCATTTATCATCTCAATGGATAGGCCGACCAGTGGTGGGATTTTATTAAAAACACCATGATGGGGTAAGAAATTAAAGAGATGGAGTAGGACGACTTAAAGATAATTCTTCTTAACAAGTATTTCTCACAAACTCTTCATTCGATGATTGATAGGGAATTCATATTGCTATTAAAAAAGGATTAAGAATATATCAAGGCCTACTAAGTGAATTTAAAAAGACTTTAAATGTATGATTCATTATATATTATCAAAAATGATATCAAAATTTATAGATTCTTTAGTGGATTAATAGAAAACATTCAAAAAGATCTTACAATTCAAGATTTTGGGAGTTATGAAGAATTTTTTTGATGTGATCTCCAAGTGGAGATGGAGTTTGTAGAATGGTCTCATGGATATGTTTATAGGAAATGAAAGATAAAGTTTCATGTTGGAGGATCTAATGGTAAAGGTTGAAAAAACCCAACCACCCACATGTCGAAAAATTTACAAGGAGCATCATGGGAACTACCTCAATGGGACATGGAAATTCATCAAGTGTGTGAGAGAAGGCCACCAAGCTAATGATTATCGAAAATACATGATAAGTAAGGAGAATGTGGTGGAAAAAAGGAGAGTACTACCCATGGTCAAATTCTATAATTGTAGGGAGAAAGAGAACTATGAAATCTAGGACACTAAACTTCATGTCCTTGAGGGTAATCATCATTAGCATCCACTAATGAAAAAGGAATAGGGTAAGGCTTATTCCATCACTACTATGGAAGTGGATCAAGAAAATGAGGTCATACAATGTACACTTTATATTTACAGAAGAATGGAAAAATTATTATTTGATTCTGGATATATGAATTCCTTTACATCATGCATGTTTTCAATAACTATATAATTGATTCTCTAAAAACATTAAGTAGTGATATATAAAAAAACACTGTGGTGAAATCATTGGTACCCACATGTTTGAATCTTCTCCTATTGGTGTATATGGTAATATTCTTCTAGTGAATCTCGACATACGTCCCTTAGTAAAATTTGAAGCTATAATGGGATTGGATTGGATCTTTTTATATAGTGTATATATAAACTTTCAGGAAAAGGAAATATCTTTTCATATTCCAAACCATCCCATGATCCTATAGAAATTAAAATAATACCATGAATATCATTTGGAAAATCCTTTAGTGATGTCGGTGTTGATTCCTAGTAAAGAAGAACACCATGCTCAAATGGTTGAGTCATATGATGTTATCAAAATAGTGGCAATTCCCTTCGTGGGGGAATAATGTGTTGTATATCCCAAAGTGTTACCCAAATTTTCACCAGATAATGAAGTAGATTTTTTATATAACTCATAAAAGAAGATACTCTTATCTAAAAGTGTCCCTATAGGATGGCTACAATCAAATTGGAGGAGTTAAAGAATTAGTTGTAATATATTTTGGACAAAGGATTCACACACCCTAAATCATCACCTTGGGGTGCACCAGTGCCATTTGTGTCGAAGAATGACGGATCAACGTGGTTGTATATCGATTATTGGGAACTCAAAAAGATCACTATAAAGAAAAAGTATCATCATCCAAGGATTGAAGACTTGTTAGATTAGTTTATTATAGCTCAACATTTCCCAAAGGTGGATCTTCATTTGGGATACCCTCAACTTAAGGAGATGGGGGAAGATATTTAGAAGACTACCTTATGTATAAGGTATACTCACTCTGAGTTTCTGGTGAATCACTTCAATCAAACTAATTACCCTAGAATATTCATGGATTTGATTAATAGAGTCTTTAGAAATTACCTCGGCACATTTGATGTAGTTTTTATCGATGATATTCTCATCTACTCCAAGATCAAGGAGGAACATAAATAACATCTAAGGCTTGTGTTGGCACAATTGATAAAGGAGATTTTGAATGCCATGTTCCTAAAGTGTTACCTTTGGAGGAAGAAAGGCATGATCTTGAGACATGTGATCACAAGTGAGGGAATATTTTTGGACCCTTAAATAATGTTTATTGCAGAATGGTCCAGACCCTCTAGTATCATAATAATACATATTTTTCTAGTCTTATCAGGGAATAATAGATGTTTTTTTTGAGAAATTTCTCATGATTTTCAATCCCACTAACTATGTAAATGAGGAAATGGGTGAAGTATGTATGGACTGAAAAATCTGAGGAAAGCATCATGGAGAAAAGGGATGATTTATCACTACATATGTACTCACAATACCAAAAATTGGATAAAATTTTCGGATGTATAGTGATGCTTACAATAAATTATTGGCTTCTATACTCATGAAAAATGATTATTTTATATCTTATAACTAAATAAAATTGATGATACATGAGCAGAACTACCCGAAAAATGATCTGGAGCGAGAAATAGTGATTTTTTCCTTGAAAATATGGTGACACTGCTTCTATAGAAAGAAGTGTGACATATCAACATATCACAAGAGTCTAAAGTATAAATTTACACAAAATTAGCTCAAAATTCATCAAAAGAGATGGTTATATTTAATCAAAGATTATGATTTATCTTTTCAATATCATCTATGAAATGCAAATAATGTTACTAATTCTCTTAGCAGAAAAGAACTTACTAATCTATCCATGTTGTGGATTAAGAAAGACTATATATTCATGGATATGAAAAGGAAATATTTGGAAATAATAATGGTAGGGGATACATCCCATCATTACCAAATGATTGACCAAACATTAATCCAATAGATCATTAATGAAACACAAAGGTGTGACCTGGAGTTATAATAGATGGTGAATGCATTAATGCAAGGGAAGCTGTAAGAGTTCTATATTTATGATGATGGTGTGATTTAGTTTTGAATGAGGCTTTCTGTTCCTTAATCACCTAGGATATAGAATTATATATTTGATAATGAAAATAGACCACCTTTCTCTATCCATCCAAGTATCACCAAGATGTACTAGGATCTCTGCGAACACATCGGGTGGGAAAACATGAATAAGGATACTGCGGAGTATATCTCATCATGGTCGATATGTCAACAAGTTAAAGAAGAGTGGAAAAAGTTCATATGGATGATACACCAATTGCCTATTCCCATGTGGAAATTGGATAATTTCACTATGGACTTTATCATGGGTCTCCTAAAGACTTCCAAAATAAATAATGAAATATGGGGTGTGGTGGACCGAATCACCAAGACTTTCCACTTTATCGATATTTGTAAAAATTTCCCATTGGCCAACTTATAATGACATATGTGAAGGATGTAGTGAGACTATATGGGGTTTAACTCTTGATTATTTCTAATCATGATCTTAGGCTAACATCTAAATTATGGATGAGTCTCTTACATGAATTGAGTATTGCATTGAATTTCAACAGGGCCAATCACCCCCAAACTGATGGAAAATCTAAATGGACTATTCAAATTCTCGATTATATGCTTAGAGATTATTCACTGTAATTAAAGTGTGGATGGGATCAACATCACCCATTGGTTGAGTTCTCAAACAAAAATAACTTTCAATCGAGTATTTATATGGCCCTATATGATACTCTATATGAAAATTGATGTAGGAATCCAACCTGTTGAGATAAAGATAGAAAATGAGAGCTACTTGGACCTGATTTTTTACAAGAGATGACAGAGAATGTTCAATCCATCAGACAAAAAATCAAATATTCTTAGAGTCAAGAAAAGGGATAAGCGTACAACCATCTAAGGGACATGGAATGTAGTAGTTAAATTCTCCCTTTAAATATCACCATGGAAAAGAGTCATGCAGTTAGGAAAGAAAGGGAAGCTAATCCCAAGGTACATTGGCCCCTTTGAGATCCTCGACCACATTGGATCCATTTCCTATAGGCTTTTAATTTGAGAAAATATGGATCATGTTCATGATCTGTTTCATGTATCACTCCTGAGGAAGTACATAACAGATCCCTCAAATTTCGGAAACTCAAAGGTGCTACAAGTGGAAGATGACCTTTCTTATGTGGAGAAGCAAGTAAAGATTCTAGACTTGAGAGATAAGGTTCTACGAAACAAGACAACCCACCTTGAATATTTTTTGTGGGGGAACCATAAGAATTAAAAAGAAACTAGGCAACTGGAGGAGGGGATTAAGGAGAAGTTCCATCACCTGTTTATGTAAAAAACATTTGAGGGAAAAATTTCAAAAGGGGGAATAATGTAACAACCCAAAGTTTTACCAATAGAACCGCCTTATTTTAATTATTTTATATAGTATTATCATATAAAATCACAATAGGAAACACAATGTCATTCCATGCATAAATGAACTACTAAATTATATGTGACCTTTAAAAATAAATTTTCCACTTCTATGATTTGAATTCTGAAAATCTGACATATGAGGTTGTGACCAGTAAGATATTTGGAGTCCGATAGAAAAAGTTTAATTTTTGGTTAATAGTAACATACCCTTATGAATAGTAATGTTACCCTTATTAATAGTAATATGACCCTTATGAATATTATATCTTTCACCTTAATAGGAAAATTACCAATGTTAGTATAAATAAATTTATCCATCATATAAGTGACAATATGATATAATTATATTATAGTGTTTGTATTTTTATATGTCATGGATATTTAATGATTAATTTAAAATTTTAAAATAAATTTTATTTTTATAAAAGGTAATCATAAATAGATTTATTATGTCTTATGACTATATGATAATTTAATGAGACCTTAATTAAAATTTCAAAGTGTTAAAAAAAGATTTAATTTTAAAATTTGTATTTTTCAAGAAAATTAAAATTTTAATTAAAAATTAAATTACTTATATTTTAAAAATAATAATCATAAAATGGAGTTATTTTTTGAAATATACATGTCAAAAAATATTTTGGGAGGATTTTTTATTTTTTTCCAAAAATACTTGAATTTTGTGAATTGTAAAATACAGTAATTAATAGTATTAATACATTATAAGTTAAATCTACTATTCCTGACATCATGGATAATGTAAGAACCCAATTCTCAAACTCTCATGCCATCATTATTATATTTAGTCATGTAATCATCACTATTTCTATAAAAACCGTATATTTTATGAGAAAAAGTATTTTACACCATGTGTTGTACACTACACCAAGATTAGCTTGCGCTGTATCCAACAACATATTAGCTTGAAGTATATGAAACACTTTCCTTGGCCTCTATTGCACACAATTTCTAGTTCTTTTGATAGAATTAATTTCACACAACACCAAGTATAGATTTTGTTCAATTTATAATTGAACTATGTTTTTATTTTTTTATATGCAACACCAAAATAATCTTGCACTACACGCAACACTGACATGTCTTGTATTACATGCAAGAGCACCCTTCCTAGATAGATTGTATGGTACGAAATACAGGATTTCACGAAACAATGATAAATAATTATAATATAATACAAAGTAGCTATTACGAATAGTGTTAACCCTATTTTGAATTTTATATTACATTAGCATTCATCTTACACATGATATCATGACAAAATCATTTTTTCAGATAAAAGAAGTATTTAAAAAAATGAAGTTTCAACACCTTTTGATGGTGAACCCATTTAAAATATAGTTTTTGACACTTTTATAATTTATATTTCACAAGATGTTCTTCTTATTTTCAAGTGGGACACAAAAAATTACTTTGTATAAATTTTTGATATTTTTTCCATAATTTTCATATTTTGATGAATAGTGAAAATATGCAAAATTTAAATTGAAAAAAACTTTTTTCATAGAAATAATTTATATGGGAAAAATACATTATTTAATAGTTTTAATGTATAAATATAATATATTATTATATTTTAAGTCTATTTAATTCATTATCATTAAATTTACATTGAATTAATATGTAAAAAACATTTCAATATGTTTCAATGTTTTAAAAAAAACTCATTCTTTGACAATGGGATTAATTTTAAATTAATTATTTAAGCTTATATATTTTGAATTTGGAAAACTAGATTCCATATTTTGAATAAGAAGGTACTAATTGGGTAAATAGTAACTTTTTTATCTTTTGACATTATGAATAGTAACTTCAGTAATTATTTTGCCATGGTTAAAGGGTAAATCTAGTAAATACGAATAAAAATAATATTATAATATTATTAAAATACCATAACACATACCCTAATACTATTGGATGAGATATGTCTAACCATGGGCATCCTTGGGCCAATTTTGGGACCCCATAGATTCACTTGGATGTGAAAATGACATTTTATAATAATTAATTAAAAGTAATGATAATTATTACCTAAACATATATCATTTATTAAATTGATTTTAATATGGGTTTATATAATATATCTCAATATATATATATATTAATTTGAATGAAAAATATATTTCATACATCATTTTATTTTATTTATAATTTTTAGACATTATATTAATATATTCATTTATGACACATTTATAATGTTGTGATTACCTCATTCGTGAAATGTTCAAATAAATGAATTTGAAAATATTAAAAAAGTAATTTTCTTATATTTATGTCTTAAAATAATTTTATGGATTATATTGACATATTATCAATGATTTAATCCCTTATTTTTCAAGCAATAAGGTTGTTATAAATTTTTAAAAATGACATGTATAAATAGTGTCCAAAATTGACACAATTCATAACATAAAACATAAAATAGTTTATTAACTAATATTAAATTCATAAAAATATAAGATTTATAAAAATGGTTATTATAATTTCAGTTATGTAATAAATTACTTTTTTGGGTCGTTTTACATGATGTGGTAATTACATTAACCCACAATGTGTAAATAACATGATATCAGGATACGATAAAAAATGATAAAATAAGGGTAAAACCAAAATGATAAGGATAAAAAACATTCAAAACATTTCAAAAAATTATTGGATGATGTTTAGTCAAATATAATCATATTATCTTAGAATTGAATATGTTTTGGACCTTTTATAATCGAATTTTAATTTATAATAGATTAATATTTTGGAATGTTCCTAAAGTGCCTCTCTCTAGTCTTATAAAAATGAACCTCCTCCCTCTTCTATTCACTCAATTTTGGGCTTTAAAGGTCATCCAACCCCTACCCATTTATCTTCTAAACATCCATAGTCACATTCTATAGGTTCTTATCCTCTCAAAAGACCAACTCTAGTTTCCAAAGTGAAAATTTAAAGGAAGCACGTTGAGGAAGAGGTAATCCATTCTAACGATTATTTAAAATTTATTTCATCTTCTAATTCATTTTATTCAGTTGTTTCACTATAATTTAATGACATAAGTATCAATAATATAATTATTTTTTATTATAAATATGAAACAATGCAATTTCACCTTCTATCACTCCTATGAAAAACGAGATCATCACGTGTGTGTACGTATGACTTACAGTCTCCACGCTGTTGTGTAATGTGTTTTTCACCACCACCTTAATTGGATGGGTATGATGGTAGAAAAAATTAATATATGTGACTATTATAACATGATACTAATTCTGATATATTACACACCATCCACTAGAATATTGTTCAGCAACTATGAGAATGATATTGTCGCTCGTGCGTATGTACGGCTTACCGTCTCCATGACGCAATGAGATTCATTCTCCATGTTAACTATTAAAGAAATATTATAATGCATATATAATAAATAATCATCTAATATATGATATAATAATTATACTAGGTTAATGTATATCTATATTTTATTTACTTCCATTCAATTTAATAAGGAAATGAAAATAGTGTTCATGCGTACGTACGACCTACCGTCTCCATGAATGTTGTATCACATTCAATTTATCAATATATGATATATATTTATATAATTAATATATATGATATATAAATCATTTTTTACATTATTTATGTAAATAAGTCATGATCAATGTAATAATATCAATATTAACAAGTCCAAACATGTGTGATAAATAAAATGATTATTACCCAAAACATTCCTTTAACATTGAATTGACAAATTAACAGGTAATATAAAGTCATAAGTGAAACATATATGATATCATAAATAATATTATGGTATTTTTACAAGTTAATAATATGTTTAAACCCATTATATAGGAGTTTTAGACACATAATGAAGAAATTTCAGCTATGGTAAGGGAGAATATTTCTAATCTCATTTTATCCGAGATTATTTTTTCATAAGTATCTACAGGGTATATATTTATCATACTTCTCCATGTTTTCTTAAAATATTCTCATAAAATTTGTACTATTATTTTATTTATGTTTGATTTAATTTTCCCATTTTTACATTTACTACATGTTTTGGAAGATATATATCTTTTTTTACCATAAAAGTACTTTCGACTTTTCCCGCAAAAGTACAGGGATAATATTTTTTTATCTTATATGGAATGAATGGATTTTTACATATTCATAATTCCATATGTAAATTAAGATTATTATATGAAATTAAAAATGTATTTTCAACTCAATTATTTTCTTTTAAAATTGAAAAATAGTTTGATAAAAGAAAACATTTTTGAAGAAGAAAAGATATTTTCCTCAGGAATAAAGATTAAGTGTTTTATCAAAATTATTTTTCATCTAAGATTAAATTGGTTTATGTTTATATCCCTACAATTGAAATTATTATATTGTATTTATTATGGAATGTTATTTATTAAATATTTTTGTTTTATATCATTTATGATGGAATTATGTTTAAGAAACCCATTTTATTTCATGGGTTATGCTATGATGAATGTTTCTATTTTTTGTGGCACATGTAATAATGGTTTCATTATGAGATTAGTGGGACTTATATCACCATCCAATTCATTGGGTAAATATTTATATCTCAGGATATCTACATAACTGATATGACTGGTAAATCTTGTTCTGTAATACATGGCTGGAACATCAAGTAAACCATGTTCAGTAATGGACTTTTTCTACTATGATAGTCATGGTAGAAATGCCTTGTGGACTTTGTAAATAATATTATGTTATTATTATTTTTCCACAATTTCATGTTTTATTACAATTTTATTCTCTCATGGTCATTATTCCTTTATGATCCATGCCTTATGTACTGCAACGATTTAGGTCATTCCTCAATATTTTGATGTTTAAACATTTTGTTCATGTTATTACGTTCAAATTTTTATGCTTTGTTTTATGTTCTTAAGTATTTCCCTTAATAGGCATTTGAGCACATACTTTCAATGTTTTATTTTCCCCGTGATATAATATAATGCCCTGATCACCCTCTTCCAGAATTATTTCTTAAAAATGTTGTGTATTTTTTTTATAAATATGAATAAACAATTACACAACACTTAAAAGAAATAAAGAACCTTTATTGGTCTAGGTTCTGAAGTATTAGAGAAAACCATACATTTATCACATTTAAAACCTAAATAAAACAACTATCCACTATGATTCAACATGCTAACTCCAAATGCGATGACATCTACGATAATCTCTAAAGGTATGTGTGAAAATTCATTTTTAAATAAAAGGGTGAGTATTCAGTTTCTCAGTAAGTAGTTTTGAAAACCTTTGATAAATATCATTAAAAATATCATTTTGATAATAAATTCGTCAAATTTATTTAGAAATAAATTTTTATAACAACCTTTACAAAATATTATAATGCTTTAAGAAATAATTATACTTTTAAAATTCTTTTAAACTAATCCAGTTATTTAGTTGAAAATATTATGCAAGCCCTTACAAAACAAAACTAAATCCACATGTAACATTGAAGGATAACTTGGGCCTACCCACATGGGGGATGGATTCACTATCCAATTACTTATCATATTTACAAAGATTGAGTATTGGTTTTTATAAAACATTTGTGTCTTATCTTTCCTTATATATATATATATATTTCAATGCTGTTTTAGTTTTGAAAATATATTTATAATCATGTTTGGAACAAATAAATAATAATCATTAATAAAAACAAATATATTCAACTTTTTATGATCAAATTTAACGAGACATGACTTTTCATGATCCCATAGAAGTAAAATCAATATCCAAGCAATTGTAATTTCATAAAAATATTTATTAAATTTCTTTTATTCATAAAGGATATAAACTAATAACAATAGAGAACATATAATTATATCATATTAAAATTAATCAATAACAACTAATAATTGTGAGTCGTGCATAAAAAACATCAAACAAGCATTTCTTTAATAAATAAAATCTTCCTTTTATATGCACTTAAGTTTTAAGGAATGTGACTTAAAGTATATATATTTATTAATGAATAAATGTCATGATAAAAAAATCATTGATGAATGTTCATAATCTTCAATTTTATATGTCATGCACATGATAAAATTATTACATTATTAATTTATAAATTCACATGTGAATTTATACTTGGTTAATAATTTATTTAAAACAATTATTTACTTGAAAAATTATTCCAATTAAATTTTTTATATATAGTTGACCAATTATGATATTCTTAATTTATAAATTCATATATGAATTGATAGTTGATTAATAATTTATTTAAAATAATTATATACATGAACATCATCTAAGTATATATATATATATATTATATTGCAATTTTAAATTAAAATATATAAACATTTTTTTTATATTAAATGAATAGGTAATTTTCTTCTATATTTAAATTTTATGAGGACATAAACTCAATTAGAATCAAATTGAAAACCCAACCTTTTGATAAATTTGAGTAACACATAAAAATATAAATATAACATAGTAATAATATTTTAATAGATTGATTACCCATGCAAAATAAATTTTTAAAAAAATAAATATATTTATTTCTAAATAATTCGTAGATTTAAAGAAACAAATAATTAAAAGTATCATTCCCTTACTAGAACCCATTCACAAAAAAAAATAATTAAATTCTTAAAATATAAGACCATTTAATTTCTTTTATATAGTTCATATTTATTGGTAAATTAAGGAATGAATGAAATAAAATGAATTTCCCTTACAAAAAAATTAAATAGATTTGAAAGAAAAAAAAGACATCAAAATCAACATTGGACATAAAATTCATTCATAAAACTAAATATTTAAAACCAAAATATTTTAATTTCTAAGAATAGTATCTTAAAATGAATTAATATTTGAAATAAGTGTTTGTCCCTTACTTGGATTGGTGTGAGAGCCCAACTTATCTTTTTACCCTTCAGACATTCTTCTATTTTTTTCTCTCGAAAAAAATTTATTTCTTGCTATTCTCTTATGAACTATGTCTCTTATGTAAGCAGAAGTGGCTAGAATAAAGGAAAGAGGATAGAGGTTCACTACTTCACTAGTCTCTACATATAGAGTGAATCATACTCATGGTCTATGAACAAGACAATCATGCTTTATATAGCAGTGATATCTCTTACAAGATATGATAAAAAATAAGTGTCACCACTACAATGTGTGTATCCTTTTATAATAGTTTGAAAAAGTTAAAAGATATGGAAGAAGCTTTAATTCAGTTGGATTCCAAACACAGGGTATAATTTAATAAAAATTGAGTTCTCTAGATAGATGAATGCCATTGCTAAAAACATGATTTTAGGACCACCAATACCGACTGAAAATGCCAAAATGTATTCAGGACATTTTATATGACCGCCACCCAATAAACCATATGAAATAAATGAAGTTAGAACACACAACATTCTACACTATTTAAAACATCAATTTTTTAATAAACAATCCAACTATGGTGAAGATATGAATTGCAAGAATTAATGGCTTCTTCAAAATGAAAAAACAATTATCTAAACTATTAACAATAAAAAACAGAATTGTTGCATCATGAAGGACACTTGGAAAGTGACCACAAAAAGTCCATAGATATTGATTGAAAGAAGAAATTGGGGAAAACCAGAAATATGATAAAGTGGTATTTAAGAACAAATCAATATCTGTATTTTGGATAATAAAAATAAGTGAAGACATGCCTACTTATAGATCAGGATGATGTGAATTTGATCTCCAAATATGAACCACAAATTCTTTCAGTAACCCTAAACACGACATGGTCTTCCTTTGATCTGAGCTTGGACTTCAAATGGTGGTTGAAACCATTCACTTTTGTGATCATCCTCAACATTGCATCTGGAGACAAACCAGCCTCGACATCGATCCGGACTCGTGCTCACCTCGTTCCTACTTCAACCTCAACTGCTAAAGTTGAAACATCAATTGGCTTTAACCAGTACTTTCCTTGGTGTTCACCAGATGGCCTCGACTCCCAGTCATTCTCACCCTCTGACCTCACAACCCCTCACACCAAACCCTAACCCTTAATTTTGATTTCTCACTTTTTTCATTTGTATTTCATTTCATTTTTTTTGGTTTATTTAATGTAAATAATATATTATATAAAGTTCCTTATATATATATATATATATCTATATATTAAAACAATTTAAAATTAGATGTTTAATTACAACACTAATATTGATATCTTAAACTAACATTTTCATTATATATATATATATTTACAAAAAAAATCTTAATTAATTTTAATAATGTTATTGTAAATGTCACATAATAAAATAAATATATTTATAAACTACTCAAAATGACACAAATAGTATTTGTTAATAATTTTCAATATTAATTCAAATCATATTCTTATTATTATATTTTCATAATTATAATTTTGTTAATTTATAATATCATATTTTTAATTATATTATATATATGTGTGTCTTTTTAGTGTAAAATAATTTAGCATAATCATTTAAAATAATCTCATACTACTTATATCATTATTTATAATTATAACATATATTAAAATATTAATTAATTAAGATAAAAGAAAAATATTAAGTAATATGTTATACATTCATTCAAAACATATTCTGATTAAAAATATATTTATAAAACCATTTTATTAAATTATTCCATATTTTTAATTATAAAGAAAGTCTATTAAAAATTTTCTCAGGGTGTTACATTCCCCCCCCCCTTAAAATTAATTGTGCCCTTACCTTTCTTTCATTAGACTTACGAACATTCTGAATTTCCATCCATAAAATTAAATAATTTTCCAGAAGAATTAACTATCTAAAGAAAAAAATATAACATGTGGATTTTGTTTTACTAAAAGATAACATATAATCTCCAATGTTGTCTATACTATTCCTCTAATATAAATTATAACGCCCTGAGCCTGCTCATCTAGACTCAGTGCTTAAAAATGTTTTGTAATTTTTTTAATAAAAGTGAATAAACAATTACAAAACACTTAACACAAAAGATTACCTTTTATTGTTCTATGTACTTAAGGATTAGTAAAATACCTACATTTATCAAATTTGAAAAAAAATAAAACAACTGTCCACTACGGTTCCACACGCTTACACCAAAAGTGATGACATCTATGATAATCTCCTAAGATACATGTGAAAAATATTTTTTAAATAAAAGGGTGAGAATACAATTCCCTAGTAAAGAGTTTCTAAATACTTTTATAAATCCCATAAAAAATATCTCTTTGATAACATATTCAAAAAATTAATTTAGAAATAAATGTTAAAAATAACTATTACTAAATATTATAATGCATTGAAAATTAATTATACTTTAGAAATGATTTTAAATAAATATATTGATTTGGATGAAAATATTAAAAAAGCCCTTAAAGAAACAAAAGTGAATCCACATGAATCTTTTAAGGCTATCTTGGGCCTATAAACTTGACCGATGTATTCACTATCCAATTCCCTATGTTATTTACAAAGTTTGAGTACTGGTTTTTATAAATCATTTTTGTCTTAGATTGCTTTATATATATATATATATATCACTGGTGTTTTCGTTTTGAAAATATATTTATAATCATGTTTGAAACAAATAAATACTAATATTTAATGAATATTATATATTTGACTTGGTATAATAAGATCTCATGATACATGACTCTGAAAAATCACATGGAAATTAAATCAACATCCACCAACATGAAATTTCAAATAAATATTTGTTAAATTTATTTTATGAATTAATCTATAGACTAACAAAAATAGAGATCATATAATTATATCCTATTAAAATTAGTCTGTAAAAATATATAATTATGAGTCATGCACAAAAATAATCAAAGCAGCATTTCATTACAAAATACAATCATCCTTTTATATACACTTATGTTTTAAGGAACATGACTTTATATACATATATACATTAATGTATAAATGCCATGATAACAAAATCATTTATGTATAGTCATAATCATGAATTTTATATGTCATGAACATGATAAAATTATGACATTATTAATTTATAAATTCATATGTGAATTAATACTTGGTTAAATATTTATTTAAAACAATTATATACTTGAAAAATTATACCAAATTTAATTTTTATATATATTAGAACAATTATGACAATCTTAGTTTATAAATTCATATGTGAATTGATAAATGATTCATAATTTTTTTATAATAATTATATACATGAAAATCATATAAATATATATATATATATATATATTATTATTATATTTTAATGATAACATCAAATATAAAAAGGTGTTTTATTTTGAATTAAACCAATAGGTAATTTTCTTCCTTGGTCAAATTTCTTGAGAACATAAACTCAATTAGAATCAAATTTAAAACCCAACATTTTAAATTAAAAGGTACATATTTAAAGAAACAAATAATTAAAAGTTTCATTCCCTTACTATAACCCATTCACAGAATAAGAATTGAATTCTAAAATGAAAACACCATTAAATTTATTTAATATAGTTTATATTTACATGGAAACAAATGAATAAAACAAATAAAACGAGTTTCCATTATAAAAAAATTAAATAGATTTGAAAGAACAAAAACACCATCCAAATCAACTTTGGACATAAAATTCATTCGTAAAACTAAATATTTGAAAATAAAATATTTTTCCCTTACATGGATTGGTGTGAGATCCCAACTTATATTCTTACCCATCAGAATTTCTTCCATTTTTTTTCTCTCGACAAAAATTCTTTCTTTATTTTCTCTCATGCACTCTATATCTCATGTTAGCAGAAATCAAAAGCATAAAGAAAAGATGATAGAGCTTCACTGACTTGCTAGTCTCCACATATAGAGTGAAGCATCCTCATGTGCTATGAATGAGACAATCATGCTTTATATATAAATGATATTTCTTACAAGATATGCTAAAAAACAAGTGCAACTCTTATAGTGTGGGTATCCTACTACAATAGTTTGAAAAAGATAAATGATATGGTAAAAGATTTAATTCAGTTGGAGTCCAAATGTAGTGTATCAATTAATAAAAATTGACTTCACTGGATTGATTAATGCAATTGCTAAATACATTATTGCAAGACCACCAATACCAACTCAAAATCACAAAACTTATTTAGGAAATTTTAAATGACATCCACTTAATAATCAATATGAAATAATGAAAATAAAAACACGCTTCATTATACACTTTTTTAAACATTGAAATTTGAATAAAAAGTACAACTATGATGAAGATGTGGATTGAAATGGGTAAAGGCTTCTTTAAAACCCAAAAAAAATCATCCACACCATAAAAATATCAAAACTGAATTTTTGCATCATGAACCACACTTGGAAAATGACCACTATTGATCCCTATATATCGATTGATAGAAGAAATTGTGGAAAATGCCCAATACGACAAAAAAACATTTAAGAATGAATCTAGATCAGTATTTCAAATAAAAATAATAAATGAAGACATGCCTACTTATAGATCTGGATGATATGAATTAGATCTCTAAATCTAAACCCCAGAATTCATTCTAAAACCCTAAATGTGGCCTAGTCTTCCTTTGATATGATCTTGTAAATAGAATGGTGGTAGAAACTGTTCACCTTCATGATTGTCCCAAACCCTACATCCAATGATGAACCGGCCTCAACATCGATCTGAAGTAGTGATCCCCTCGAACCTTCTTCAGCCTCAAATCCCATAGATGAAACATCAATTGTCTTCAACCTGCACTCGCCAAGGTCTTGACTTGAAGGCCTCAGCTCCCAGTCACGCTCTCCCTCTGACCCCATGACCCCTCACATGAAACCCTACCCCTAATTCCAATTTCTCACTTTTTTTCATTGGTATTTCATTTCATTATTTTGGTTTTATTTAAACAAAAAATTATATTATTTAATATTATTTGTATATATATAACTATACATTAAAACTGTGTAATATTAGACAGTGAATTGAAACACTAATATTAATATCATAAATTAATATTATATATATATTACAAAAAAATCATAATTAATTTTAATAAAGTAATAGTAAATGTCAAATAAAAAAATAAATATATTTACAAAACTAGTCTTAATTCCAAAAATAGTATTGGTTCAAAATTTTCAATATTAAATCAAATCGAATTCGTAAAATTACATTTTCATTATTATAATTTTGTTAATTTATAATCTAATATTTAAAATTTTAATATATATATATATATATATTTGTGTGTGTGTTTTTAGTGTAAACTAATTTCTATAATCATTTAAAATAATGACATTCTACTTATATCATAATTTATAATAATAAAATATATTAATTTATTAATTTTTTAAGAAATAAAGTAATATTTTATACATTCATTTAAAACATAGTCTGATTAAAAAAATATTTATAAATCCTTTTTATGAAATAATTCCTTATTTTAAATTATAAAAAAGTTCTATTTAAATTTTCTCAGGGTGTTAATTATAAATAATGGTTTAAGGTAGGAAAAAAGGGGTAAGATCTTTATATGAGATGTTGAAGATCTTTCACCATGATTAAAAGATTATGTTTTGAGTTACTGAAGACACTAAACTAATAAAGTTTTTGTGCATTTGTTTGTGTCATCTATTATGTATTCCACAAAATAAATGTCATGTCCATATACATCATGCTTGGGCCACTATAGTTGCTATCAGAGTGAAGGTTTAGTCAACCTTTGGAAACTAGAATGTAAAAACTTTAGTGAGATCCCAGGAGGTATTTCTAAGGTATGTCTAGGGATGTAATAAAGGATAAGTATACCTATAGGATACAGTCTGAGAATTATGGTAAATATCAATAATAAGCTATGAATAAACCTATTATTTTAGATATTGAACGTACTCCCCCTTGATTATGTTGTATTCTTAGAATTATTTTTTCCTATTATAGTATTATTTGTGTTTTAATCAATGGTGGGAACCAAAAGGAATTGGGTAAATAATGAATTTGATGAAAAAATTGTTGATTATGAGAAAAGAATTTGTGTAATGACTAGGGTGAATGATATTGTGATTATTCTGAATAATTCATCAAGGTATATTATTAACAAGGTAAACAATAGTTGTATTCCTAACTTATCGAATAAAATGAAGATGTACTTTCATACATGTTCCCATGGTGAGGAACATATATGAAAGAAGTTTAGGATACCTGCATACAAGACTAAGGGAAGAAGAACCTTGATGAATAACTCAAATGGAGGGTTAGATGTTCTCATGGTCAAAAAAAGGGTCATAGAGTGAAGAATTGTTATGAAGTTCAATGTCTCCTCTTTAGAAAACCTTGGCATTACCCAACTCAATCGCCAGACATAAAGATCATCCTCTAAGATAAGGAAATAATTATTCCATGCCTATTATCAAAGTTGATGGATTGAATTATTATTTTTTATTTTAATCCAAAAATGATGAATGGTGAATTATATAAGATTTATTGGTTTATGTTTTTCTCTATGGATTTTCATGAATATGTTGAATAGTTATAATGGTTATGAAAAGTGATTTAATGAAATGGTGATATTCCTAAAAATGAAATAAATAAGGGAGAATAACCCTTAATATGAGACTAATGTTGAGATAATTATAATTCTATAAAGATATGTTGGATGATATTAGTTACCTTGGAATTAGTTAAGTATTTGTTTAAATGTGGGTTATGTTTTCATGGATGAAGTATAAAACGTTTCAAGACTTAAGGAATATATCCAATATGTTTTGGAATAAAGAGACATTCATTTTTTCTATAAGGATATATGGTAATTTAGGTTATTACTAGAACTCGAGATAATTCATGATGAAGTCATTAAAATGATTGTAATGTGACCAAAATGATATATCTTATGATATATGGGGGATAAATGATGGTATTCACATGCTTGTTATATGACCTTTCTGGTAATTGTCTTCTTTGTACTGTGAGATTGTATAGAAGTATTTTGGATAAGCTTAAGGGTTGTAAAGGAATAAATTGGACATTTGATAGAATTTTTTAAGGATATAACTTTTTTTTATATTATTTATATATTGTTAAAATAGTATAGTTTTAGAAAAAAGGACAACCTGTGGGATAGGGGAAAACCTGTCATGTCGGACAAGGCTGTGGGAATCAAACCAACAACTGAAGTGTGATAGGTGTTTATCGAATACCATTGGCCTAAAATAGGTCCTTGTTTAGTAGAAATTAGTTTTATTTTGTTAATATGTTTGATAGATGAAGTATAAGTTCGTTTTTTGGAACAATATATGATTAATCTCACTATAGATTGACTTATGTATATTTAATAACATGTGCTAACCTTTTTGTGATAGAGACAGTTGGAATGACCTATCATTATTTCACATGGTCTGCTAACACTTCAAGATTGACAAATTCAACTTTATTTATTTATATAAGAGTTTAAGTGGAAATTGTTCAGGGAATGATCAAATGTAACGACCCAAAAGTTTCAACTATATTTGTTTCCAAATTTTGGTGGAATAATTAAAATGTGACCATTGTGTTTTGACTATTATATGAATGTTGGTCAATATGACCATTGGAAACTATAATATTAACGTTGTATTTTTATAAATATTTTTATCTTGGTAAATTAATGTAGAAAAACGATTGAATGGCCTCATATAGTAGACTCAATCCATCTAAAGCCTATCTGTCAAAGCTAGGGAAGGAGGAAGGATCACTGGGCTTTGCTTTGGACCAAGCCCAAGCCAAACTTCAACGTATGATGCTTGAATGGAATCACTTAAGGGAGAAGTTCAAAATGATATAAATCCCCACTCGGGAAATGTTGTCCGAGCCACCCCATGATTCTATCACCATAGAACACCTTAGACATAGGTCATATGCTGGTGTTATAAGTGGATATGTAATGAGACCTTAGTTTCGTTGTGTAATCCTTTTATATAAATAAAATTGGTATTTCTTCTTATGGAAAAGTTTTTTAATATCAAATATGTGGATAAAAATAAGATGTGTGTTATTTTTGAATTTAGGAACAAAGGGTACTTTAAAATATTTTTGTATTCTTTAAATAATTGATAAAGAGAAATGATTTTCAAAAAAATTAGTGTTCTACAGCTGTGATCAATGAAAAATTTAGAGTATAGTAAGATCAACATGGTTTTTAGTGAATAGTAATGTAGGAATAGTAACATACCCATATGAATAGTAATTAATAGTAATTTGACCAAAAAAATAGAAACATCACCCATCAATTTAAAAATACATTTTGGACATCTTAAAAGTGAAAAAAAAAACAATCATAGTTTTTGTTTTTTTATTTTTGTAAGCCATAAATATTTTATTTAAAATTTTATAATTAATTTAATAATTTAAAATGGGAATTTATCTTCATAAAATTTAATCATAAATTTTTACTTTATTTTATTATGTTTATACGGTAATTTTATGGGACCTTGATTACTTTTTAATGTGTTACAAAATGAGTTATGGTTTTAAAGTTGTATTTCTGGAATAAATAATGATTTTATATAAAAATTAAAATTAAAATATTTAGGAAATTATTTTCATAAAATGGACTTCATTTTTGGTTTCAGAGCACCGATGTTATGTTAGGTTGAATTTTTTGGTTGTTTCAGATACAGTTGAATTTTCGGTGAATAATAAAAATGTAGTTTTGAGTTTTGGGTGTTAATGAAATCATTAATGATGTAACAATGATGTAATAATTATGGTAGACTTATGATTAGTGAGATATTTTATGTGGTGACCCAAGTGGCCAATACCATGGGAAAATACCATGGGCAAGCCCATGATTTTGCAAATAACACAGATGAGGTGTCCTTGGGAAATTAATAATTTATTAACTCACTTTTCCTATAAATACCAAGACATTTCCCTCATTAATTTCATTCCAAAATCATCTAAAAAGCATTTATGGACTTTTTACCTCCCAAAGAGTCCTCCCAATGTTCTCTCAAGCCTCCCAAGGTCCCAACCTTCAATCTTTTGAAGTTACTCTTCAAGGTAAGGGATCCTTTCACCCTCCTCATTTAAGTCATGACTTCCTTTATACCGTGTCTTATATTTTCCATCTCTTTATGTTGAGGGTATGTTATTATGTGTTCTTATTACTATCTATTTCATGTAAAAATTATTAGAGACCCTTTATTCTCTCATTAATTTGTTTTCTGAATTTTTAAATGACGGTGTTAGGCTGCCGAATTTCTCATAAAAGAAATTGCATCTTCTCTTACCCTTCAAGTTTCATTTTCTTATGGTATGTCATTCAAATATCCATACCATGTTCTTAACTCCATTTTAATATGTATTTATATTTTAATATGAGTTATTTATGAGTGGTTCCCCTTGTACCCTCTCTTTTATTATTTTCTAAAACCATGTTATATAGTCGTTATGCAGTAGAAATTTCACCTCAAAATTTCAATCTCATTCTCTCAATAATTTATCTTGTTTATTTATGTGAATACACAGACCTATTTCGTTTCTATGGGTGTTCATAAATATATAAAAATAATATATATTTTATTTCTTAATGGATATACATATAACCCTCACTCCTTTTACATGTGTTATAAATGATATGATGATCTTATTTTTAAGAACTTTAAAATGTCACGATTTTGAAATGAAACCCATTTCTTTTATTCTCTATGGGTTATTTATGAAATGTTTGCTTATGATCTATGTGGATCATTTGAAAATAAATACATATTAATGGTGCTCCCTAATATTACTCCAATGCATTGGGTAATGAATTAATCTCTAGAGATAACAGGTTTCATGATACCATGGTGAATAACCATGGTAATTTTTATGACACCTCGGTGATAAACTTTTGGGATATGTTCATGAATGACTAAATGAAATGTTGTAGCCACATATTCAATTTATTATTCAAGTTCTATTTATTATGATATGTCAATACTTCCATTTCTCATGTCCTTGTGTTTTTATTCATGTTCTTATTGATGTCACAAGTAAACTGATTCCCTTGTTTACCCTTATAGGGCCTTCTGCTCACCCTTTCCTTTGATTGTATGTCTCTAGGTTATGAGATGAAGTAATTTTACTTAGGATGAAATTATGATGAAGCCTTACAAGTGGATTAGAAAAATGTTTTATGTTGTTTTTCAAGTATTATGTTCCTGATTTCCAAAACACTAGACTATAAAGATCCTCTGTTTGTAAAATGTAACGAAAAGTTATGTAATAAAAAGGTAGGATTCCTTAGTTGGTATAAAAGGTTAGTTTAGTTATTTATGTAAATTAGTCTATGAAATATTTAGGATGTATCCTATATCGAAGTTTAAATATTGGAAAAATTCCTGGTATTTTTGTGAATATTGAGTAAGTGGTTTATCAAACAAATACATCTTTGTTTGGTCGTGAGCAGGTATATGATGCTTTGGAATAGATGTATATAGGGGTGAAACCTGAAAACACTTCTTTGAGCTAGACTAGAAAGGGAACTAGTGCACGACGATGGGCCTTGCTGCACTCTTGGTTATGACACTCTTGGGGGATATGTTTTGTTAATGACATGTTTTTTTATAAATCATTATGATTGAATTATAGATAAATATAATTGTTTAAGAATGAAGTATTAAGACATAAATACATTATAGATAAAAGATTCGTAAATTATATAAGTTTCTCACTATGTTTTTATTGTTTTAGAAATGGAGGGAAATAGGAGGAATCATGAAACTAGTGACCGCAATGGACCATGCACTGAAGGCCCTCCGATGGAATCCGGAATGGAACCATTCATGCGAATGAAGAACCAACTGACTCATGTTATAGGAAATAACTTGAATCAAGCTAATAGACTTATCTCACTGCAAAGGGAACAACATTCAATTGAGTAATTTATGCATCAACGACCACTAACCTTCAGTGGATCGACTGACCCATTGATTTCTGAGTAGTGAATCAGCTCCATCGAAAAGATATTTTCTGTACTCCACTATTCAGGGAAAGAGAAGGTCACCCTAGCCTTCTATCACTTAGAATGGAAAGTTGTTCAGTGGTGGGGACTGATTAAAAACACAAGGACAAGAGAGAAAGTTTATTTTTTTGAGTGGAAAGAGTTCAGAGATATTTTTTTTGGTAGGTATTTACCTCGATCTATGAGAACAAGAATGGAGAAATAGTTTCTCGAGCTGATGTTAAAGGAGAATGAATCTGTAAGAAGCTGTGAGATGAAATTAACCCGACATTCATGTTACACCTCTAGATTTGTCATGGATCCAAATGGAAAGGTTAATATATTCTTCGATGAACTAAGACATGATTTGTGGATGAATCTAGCCAACTGAGATTATGATAGTTATGAGGAGATTGTGAGAAGTGTGATGATAGTCGAATAGGAGTATGGTGAGATGCAATGGTCTCATAAATCAAGTGACCAAAATATATTGATGGAGCCCAACTTAGGGAGGATCTTTGATCAGGTAAGAGGAGGCATGAAAGTGCAACGTCCCACATGTAATATATGTAGGAAGAAGCATTCAAGGAACTGCCTACCCAGGAGTGAGAAATACTACATGTGTGGAAGAGATGGACATATTTCAAAGAGTAGTCGTAGTGAGGTGAAACCTCAACTTCCAAACACTAATGACAAGGGGAAGATGGTGCAGTCTCTACCTAATGTCTAGTTCTTTAATTGTGGACAACATGGGAACTTTTCCAATCACTGTCCAAATATAAGGGCAGTGGAGGGGAACCACCATAAACCTCTTCAAAGGCCATGGGATAAAGGTCGTGATTTTTCTATCACGACAGCTGAAGTTGAAGCTTCGAATGATGTGGTAGCAGGTACTCTTGTAGTTCTTTCAAAGCTGTCAAGCACTTTGTTTGATTGTTGTTCTACGCATTCCTTTATTTTCTCCATATTTTAAAAGAATTTATAATCAACCCCTGACTTGCTAAAAGTAGCGTTATCAGTCAGGACTCCTGGTGGGAATATCCAAGCATCGTTAGTGTGTAGAAACACTAGTATTTACTTTGGTGAGAAAAATCTTATTTCAAATATTGTAGTCTTTCCCATGATGGAATTCGACATTATACTTGGGAGGGACTGGCTCTGAAAGCGTAATACTATGATCAAATGTAGAAGTAAGTAAATCTCAGTAGTCTTGAATGGATAACCTATAGTTATCTTCCAAGGAGAGATATCTCAACTGCATATTGGTCTAGAAGAACCTCCAATATCCTTCTTTATGAATTTTATCTGTGAATAAGAAGAAGGAAATGAGAGTTTGAGGATAAAAATATACCCATCATCTAAGAATACATTAATGTATTTCTTGAGGAGTTACCTGGACCTCCCCCAAAAAGAGAGGCAGAGTTCTCCATTGAACTCGTACCTCGATCTCATCTAATATCAAAGATCCCATATATGATGGAAATTATGGATCTAGAGGAATTTAACAAACAACTCCAATATCTTTTGGAAAAGGGGGTTTATCTAAATGAGTGTGTCTCCTTAGAGAGAACTTGTTCTATTTGTGAAGAAGAATGATGGATCGATGCGGTTATGCATTGATTATAGAGAACTGAACAGAATCACAGTAAAGAACAAATACCCTCTTCAAAGAATTTATGACTTACTTGACCAACTTTGTGGGGCCCAATTATTCTCTATGATTAATCTCCGATCTGGATATCATCAATTGAGGGTGATGAAATAAGATATTCCGAAAACCGCTTTCTGATCAAGATATGGGCATTATGAGTTATAGTTATGCCTTTTGGACTGACTAATTCACCTACTATTTTTATGTATATGATGAATAGTGTCTCTAAACACTACCTTGATAACTTTTTGGTAGTCTTTATTGATGATATTCTAATATATTCCAAAAGTCAAGAGAAGCATGAGGATAATATGAGGGTTATTTTGAAAACTCTATGGAAGGAGATACTTTTTTAAAAGTTCACTAAATGTGAATTATGGTTATAACATGTTTCTTTCTTGGAGCACATTTTTATCAATGAAGGAATCACAGTTGACCTTGCAAGGAAAAAAGTTTTAGAGAAGTGGCCTCAACATACAACAATAACGGAGATTCGTAGTTTCCTTGGATTAGTAGGATATTATAAGAGGTTTGTGAAAACCTTTTCAAAACTTTCTAATACATTCACCATGTTAACTCGAAAAGGGATCATGTTCATATGGACAAAGGAGTGTGAGGAAAGTTTCCAAGAGATGAAGAAGAGATTTGTTACTACACCGATGTAAACTCTTCCCTCAAGTGGAGAAGGATTCGTTATTTTTAGCGATGCATCTATGAAAGGGATTGGGTGAATCCTCATGAAAAATGACAAGGTCATTGCTTATGTATCTCGACAGTTGAAGACTCATGAGTAGAACTATCTTACACATGATCTAGAGCTAGCGGTGGTCATCTTTTTCTTTGATGACATGGAGGCACTATCTTTATGGGGAGAAATGTGATATATACACAAAACATAAAAGATTGAAGAATATTTTCACATAAAAAGAAATTGAACATGAGACAAAAGAGATAGTTGGAACTCGTTAAATACTATGATTGTTCAATTCATTATCATCCTGTAATATCAAACAAAGTTGAAGATACCTTAACTAGGAAAGACCCAGTTGTTCTTTCCATGAAGAGGATTCAAAAAGATCCTTTATTCAATGACCTAGTAAATCTAGTCATGGGAATTATAAGGGAAGGGACATTCTCAACCCTAACCCAAATTATTTCTCAACCGTCATTATTAGAGAAGATCAAGAAAGTTCAGAAATAAGATCCATTGTTAAAAAATAAGTTTGAGGCTGTAAAGGATGGGAAGTTTCATGAGTTCTATACTGATCAAGAAGGTGTACTAAAATTTCATACAAGACTATGTGTTCCATCTATTATATAAATAAAGGAGATGATGGATGAGGCTCATAGTCTACTTTCTCTATACATCATGGTAGCACAAAAATGTATAGGGATCTTCGTGATCATTATTGGTGGGATAATATGAAAAGGGATATTGCTAACTACACTTCAAGGTGCCTAGTATGTCAGCTAGTGAAAGTAAAGGGACAACTTTCTAAAGGGTTATTTCAACCATTGCCCATACCAGAATGGAAGTTGGACAATATCACTATTGGCTTTGTCACTGGTCTCCCGAGAACTTCCAAAGGAAATAATGTGATATGGGTTATTATGGACTGTCTCACCAAGACTACCCATTTTATCTCCATTTGGGAAGATTTCTCTCTTGATCAACTTGCTAGGATTTACGTGAAGTGGTAAGGCTCCATTGAGTTCCACTTTCTATCATATCTGATCGTGATCTAAGGTTCACATCAAAATTATGGAGAAGTATTCAACAAGAAATAAGAACTAAATTGAATTTCAGTATGGCCTATCACCCGCAAACTGATGGCCAATCTGAAAGGAATATTCAAACACTCAAGGACATGCTGAGAACTTTCTCAATGGAATTTAATAGTGTATGGGATCAACATCTCTCTTTAGTTGAGTTCTCTTACAAAAACAGATTCCACTCGAGCATTCAAATGGAACACTATGAAGCTCTATATGGGAAGCGATGTAGAACTCCTACTTTTTGGGATAAAGCTAGTGATAGAAAGCTTCATGGGACTGATCTTGTGAAAGAGATGACAGAATTGGTCCATGCCATCCAACAACACATTAAGGCTGCTCAGAGTCGGCAAAATAGCTATGCTGAAAACCGTCAAACGGGCTTGGATTTTGATGTTGGTGACAATTTCTTTCTTCAAATTTCACCTTAGAAGAGATTCATGAGGTTTGGGAAGAAAAGGAAGCTCAACCCTTGGAACATTGGCCCCTATGATATCCTTGATCACGTGGGAGTTGTGGCCTATCAGCATATACTTCCTCCTAATCTAGCCCAAGTTCATGATGTCTTCCACGTATCCCTCTTGAAGAAGTACATACATGATCCTTCACATGTACTAAATCTAGAGGTGGTACAACTGGAACATGACCTCTCTTATGAGAAGCAGCCAGTGGAGATCTTGGATTATAGAGACAAGGTTCTACGCAATAAGGCTACCCACCTTGCTAAGGTGTTGTGGAGGAACTGAAAATGTGACGATACCATGTGGAAACCGAAGGAGTCTATGAGACAAAATTCCCAACACCTTTTCCAATCAGAGGGTACGACATAAAATTTCAGGGACGAAATTTCTTAAGGGGGGAAGAATGTAACGACCCAAAATTTTTAATTATATTTGTTTCCTAATTGTGTGGGTATAATTGAAATGTGATTGTTGTGTTTCTACTGTTATATGAACGTTGGTCAATATGACCACTGAAACTATAATCTTAACGTTGTGTTTTTATAAATATGGTTATCTTACTTAATTAAAAATGAAATAAGATTGAATAGCCCCATACAATAGACTTGATCCATATGAAGCCCATCTGTCGGAGCTTGGGAAGGAGGTACCATCACTAGGCTTTACTATGGACCAATCCCAAGCCGAACATCAATGTATGAAGCTTGAACCGAATCACCTAAGGGAGAAGATCAAGCTGATAAAAATCACCACTCGAGAAATGTTGTCTGAGCCACCCCAAGATTTTATCACCATAACACACCTTACACTTAGGTCATATGCTGGTGTTATAAGGGGATATGTAATGAGACCTTAGCTGCTTTGTGTAATCCTTTTATATATATATATATATATATCAAGTTGTCATTTCTTCTTATGGAAAAGATTGTGAATTTCAAATATCCAGATTAATATAGGATGTGTATTATTGATGAATTTTGGAAAAAAAGGTATTTTAAAATATTTTTGTATTCTTTAAATAATTAATAATGTGAAATGATTCTCAAAAAAATGTCTTCTATAGTTGTGATCAGTAAGAAATTTACAGTCCAATAAGATCAACTTCGTTTTTAGGGAATAGTAATATAGGAATTGTAACATAACCATATGAATAGTAATGAATAGTATTGAATAGTAATGAATAGTAATTTGACAAAAAAATTAAAAACATCACCCATGAATGTATAAATACATTTTAGACATGTTAATGGTGAAAAAATGATCATAGTTTACGTTTTGGTATTTCTGTATGCCATAAATATTTTATTTAAAATTTTATAATTAATTTAATAATTTAAAATGTAAATGTATCTTCATAAAATTTAATAATAAATTGTTACTCTATTGTCTTATTGTTATATGATAATTTTTTGGTACCTTGATTACTTTTTAAGGTGTTACAAAATGAGCTATGGTTTTAAAGTTGTATTTTTGGAATAAATAATGATTTTATATAAAATTTAAATTTAAAATATTTTGAAAATTATTTTCATAAAATGGAATTCATTTTTAATTTCAGATCATTGATATTAGGTTAGGGTTGATTTTTGGGTTTTTTCTGAAAAAGGTGAATTTTCAGTGAATAGTAAAAATGCGGTGTTTCAGGTGTTTAATGACATCATTAATGATGTAAAAACAATGTAAGATTTCTTATCGACTTATGAATAGTGAAATATGCTATGTGGTGTCATATACATCCAATCCCATGGGAAAATACCATGGGTAAGGCCATAGTTTTTCAAATACCACCGATGAGGGGTCCATTGAAAATTAATAATTTATTCACTCACTTTTCCTATAAATACCAAGACATTTCCCTCATTAATTTCCTTCCAAAACCATACTAAAAGAATTTATGGTCTCCTTAACTACCAAAGAGTCCTCCCAAGGTTCCATAAAGCCTCCCAAGGTCCTGAACTTCAAGCATTTGAGGATACTTTTCAAGGGAAGGGATCCTTTCACCCTTCTCTTTTAAGTCATGACTTCCTTTATGATGTGTCTTATATTTTCCATCTCTTTATGTTGAGGGTATGTTCTTATATGTTTGTATTACTTTTCATTTCATGTACAAATGAATAGAGACCCTTTCTTCTCCCATAAGTTTTTTTTAATATTTATGTGACGTCTTTACGCAGCCAAATTTCTCGTAAAAGAAATCACATCTTCTCCTACCTTTCATGTTTCCTTTTCTTGTGGTATGTCATTAAAATATCTATACCATGTTATTAACTCTATTTTATTCTGTATTTATATTGTAATATGAGTTATTTATGAGTTATGTACCCATGTACCCTCTCTTTTTGTTATTTTCTAAAACCTTGTTATATAGTCGTTCTGCTGTTGAAATTTCACCTCAAAATTTCTATCTCTTTCTCCCAAGAAATTATCTTGTTTATTTATGTGAATACCAAAACCTATTTCATTTATATTGGTGTTTATAAATATATAAAAACGTTATATTTTATTATGTAATGGATATACAAATAACCCTCACTCACTTTCTATGGGTTATAAATGATATAATGATCTTATTTTTAAGAACTTTTAAAATGTCACAATTTTGAAATAAAACCCATTTCTTTTATTCTCTATGGGTTATTTATGAAATTTTTTCTTATGATCTATGTGCCTCACATGAAAGTAAATACATATTAAGGGTGATCCCTGATAGTTCCCCAATGCATTGGGTAAAGAATTAATCTCTACAGATTACAAGTTTAACGATACCATAGTGAATAACCATGGTAATTGTTATGACACCTCGAGGATAAACATTGGTGATAAGTTCATGAATGTCTAAATGAAATTATGTATCCACATATTCAAGTTACTTTTGCATTTCTTTTTATTATTATATTCTTAAACTTTCATTTCACAAGTCCTTATGTTTTTATTCAAGTTCTTATTGATGTCACAAGTTAACTGATTCCTTTGTTTACCCTTACTGGGCTTTCTGCTCACCCTTCCCTTTGAATGTATGTCTCTAGGTTATGAGATGTAGTGATTGTAATTAGGATGAACTTATGATGAATCCTTAAAATTGGATTATGATAATGTTTTATTTTTTTTGTGTATTATGTTCCTAATTTCCAAGACACTAGACTTTAATGATCCTCTGTTTGTAAAATGTAATGAAAATTTATGTAACAAAAAGTCGGGATGCAATATCAATGGTACTGAAATCAAGTAGGTATTTCCTTCTAATGAAAAAAATATTCATCTTTAGGAAAAGGATCTTCAAAATAAAAAATTTAATCCTAGTACTTTATTATTCAATGAATCAAATGGTACCTTAAATCATAGAAGAATTGTGGATTTCTGATAGTTAACTTTCTCCAAACCTTATTCTCTATCACTATCCATTAGAACATGATGGTTATATTTCTCTTCCATATCCGTGTTTTCACATCCCACATATGTTGTCCTATGTGGAAACCTAGTGATGAGTTACTTTGTGTAACCGTTATGTTTCAAACATTATTTTTAAAAAATAAGTTTTAGTATTCCTTTTAATGATGTGGGTTTCCATGATATATGCTTTCATTTAGAAAACCATTTATATCCCCGATGAATTTTGAGGGAGAAAATATTTTAAAGGGGGTAGAATGTAACACCCTGAGATTTTATGAGACAGTTTATTTGATGTTTTGTGTTGTACACTACACCAAGATTATCTTGCACTATATGCAACACCGTATTAGCTTGCAGTATATGCAACACTATTATTGGCTTGTGTTTCACAAAAACTCAAGTTATTTTGAAATAATTCATTTATAAAATCACTGATTATATTCTTTTTTCAATATATAAATGAAATATGTTTTTATTATGTTATACGCAACACCAAAAGAATCATACACAACAAGCAACACTAACATGGCTTGTATTACACACCAAGCAGCCTTCCTCGATAGCTTTCATGGTACGCAATACTGTGTTTCTCTAAACAACGATATATTATTAATATATTATATAAACTAACCATTATTAATAGAATTAACCAAATTTTAATTTTATATAACATTAAAATTCATCTTACACATGGTGTGAGAATAAAATCATTTTTTTGTATAAAAGAATTATTTTCCAAAAAAAATGAAGTTTTACCGCCTTTGGATGGAGAAACCATTTTAAATATAATTTTGTATGAGATATAATAATATTTCTTCAATTTAAGTGTAATAATAAACAATATCATCAAACAATGAGGTTTTAGAAATAAACCCTTAACACTTTGGTAACATTGAATCATAATCCCCATGAAGGAATAAAATTAAAAGAAACATAAAATATTTTTAAAATAATTAGATTAATTATTTTACATTTCAAATGGAATGTATATACACCTATTAAAATAATATATGTGTATAACATAACATGTGTCTCAAAGAAGGAAAATTGAGTCAAAATTCCCTTATTAGTTTGGTAACTTCTAAACTGTAAACCCCGTGAATGAGAGATCATAAAATGGAAATGTATATAAAAATATTATAATCATCATAAAATAAATTTATTGGAATTATATGCACCCCATAAAATAAATTTGTGGTGAATATGGAATTTGTCTCCTAGAAAGTAAAAGTAAGACAGAAATCCCTTTCCATAAGTCTTGACTTCAATTGTACTCATTCAATTCTCATGTATAATAAAAATAATTTTAGTATATATATATATATATATATATTAAAAACCATATTCATTTATAAAATACCATAAATAATTTTCTTATGAAATTACTCATTTACTAATATTTCCATGTTAAAGTAGTGTTTCGGGTAATAACCTTTTTGTTTCTCATATATGCTTTGATTTTTATATTTTTTCCCTTAAATTTATTCATGATTTAATAATATCTAGAATAGTTAAAATGATATAAATATAATATATTTTAATTAAATATTTTTTTTATAATAATATATAAGATATATAAATATGAAATGAAATACATTGTTCTTGGAGACGGTAGGTTTTACATTCACATGAACATTGTTTTCATTTTCATTTAAAAGTGAAAGAAAGAATAGTATATAGAATATTATTATTATAGAATAAGTTTTCTTCCAAACATTTCACATATTTTTTTTTAAACATATCCTTAATACATTCATTGTAAAGCGTGAACGAGTCACTTCACTTCGTGAGGCTGTAGTCTACCGTACTCACGAACAATTTAATCGCATTCCTCCAAAAATGAAAGAATAATGATATGTATGATATAACAATACAATAATCATAATAACATAATAAAAATGGTAAATAATATATAAATATCATTCCATCATTATTACCATCCTTTGTTGGAGGTAATGGAAAATGAAACGGCGTCGGTTCACGAGGCAGTAGTCACACATGAATGATGATTTTATAACCCATTTAATGGAAGTGTCTGTGTTTCTAGGAAATTAACTTAATATGAAAACATCTCTGTATATTAATTATATTTATTTTATTATTTAATATTAATAAAAAATTAATTAAAGTGGTTTTAGTAAAAAACAAAACAAAAGATTTCGTTGATGAACGTTTTCAGGTATCTCCCTTTAGTTTTTAGAAAAGTTCTCCCTTGGTTGGATTTATTCCCATAGTAAGTCTACAAGGAAAGATGGAGGGAATTTTGAAAAATATTTATATTGAAATTTTCCAATACAATCGAATTTAGAGGTGAGAAAATATAGGGAGGGGTGGCCTTTTATAAGGCAGGTGAGTGGAAAACCTGTGAATTTTTGAAAGAGGGAATTTCTCCCACATCATCCTGTGTAACTTGTCTCTAATAATGGACCTCTATTGATAATATAAGATTTAAGGTTAAAATATTTCCATCCAATTGGTTTTTGATGACTTTTAGGCCATTTTAAATTTAGGTTTAAAATTATTCTCTTTGTAAACTCATTTTTCTCTTAATTGTTGTGATTACTTTAATATATTTTCAATAATAATTTTGGTAATAATTTAAGTCAGACTTATTAGAAATAATCTATTATTATAATTCTAAATGTTTAATTCATTTTTATAAATTAATTTTTCTGAATTTTAGGAAATTAATTTAAAATTAATCTCATGGATGGGATGAAACAATGGGTTTTTAATGTTAAAATATTCAAAAGATTGAAATGCTTTTATATCCAATTTCAATGAGAAATTAATTTCAATGAACTGAATTAAATTTATTGATGTATAATTTAGATAATTTTACTCAAAAGTTAATTTAAAATATACTTTAACTATATAAATAATTTATATGAAAATAAATTATTCAATTATAATTTTGTAGTTTTCACTATTTCTCCCAAAATGAAATATTATATAAAATTTCCAAAAAATTTAACCCTAATATTGTTTTTATATTTTGAATTGAAAATTAATTTTTATTTTATAAAATAAAATTTTTAAAAGTGTCAAATTTTAATTTTATTGTTTTTCTCATGAGGACATAGAATTAGTTATTTTTACAATGTAGTATTTTCAAAACATATCAACGTTAAAAAAATTGTTTATTTCATTAAAAATATGTTCTATTTATATAAAACCATTTTTCATCATATTTAAAATTTATTTATTACTATTAATATTAGTATGTTTAATCACTAGGTTATAACTATCTTATATAAATAGTTATAATAATAATAAAAAAATTCATAGAAACTCAGGGTTGTGGGTAACATAAGTTAAACCTGATATTCAATATAATGCAATATTAAATTGTTTTAGTGTGTAGTGATACATTAAATCTGTGCATAATATGACATAATACATAAGAAAAATTTAATTTATTCTACAAATAATAATAAATAATAAGGGTGTTACATTTTACCACCTTTAAAATTTATTTCTCCCTTAAAATTAATCACTATGATACAATAACGAAGGATACTTCTACCACATAATATCCTCATGTTATGAAATAAATTCCTATAATAAGTATTTTTTTCATCAATCATTAACCATATTAGTAGTATTGTTTCAGGGAAATTTGTCTGTATGATGGAAAATCTCCACAGGTTGTTCTTTAAAGAATGATATTGCTCTAGTGGTATGACCTTTGAGTTTAGTATGGGTGAAGGGTCAAGTATGTACTTCGTAAAGAGATATATATGGGACATATCAAGTACATGAGAGAGGTTTGGTGGAATCACCAAGTGATATGCTGCCATCCCAATTTGATATTTATTTTAATGGGGATGATATACCTAGGGATTAGTTTCCCTTTCTTCCCAAATCTCATTACCATCTTCTAGGGATAAATTATTAGAAACACATTATCACTTTATTTAAATTCTAGATAATGTATACTATTATCATCACAACATTTCAACTAAAATTGAGATTCCATGATATTTTTTATAATATCTGTATCTTTCATAACCATTTTGTATTATCTCATTTCCCAATATATTTCATTCTCCAACTTCATTCCAAAAAGTTGGAGCTCAACATTTCTTTCCATATAGGGATCCATAGTTAGTCATATTAATTCTCCAGTGAAATCAATTGTTTTATGAAAAATCACCTATTGGAAGGTGTTTATCCTAACCACCTTTCAAATCCAAATAATAATATCTCAACATGTCCTCCATATTTTGAACTTTTCATTCAGACTGACCATCTATGTGAGGAGGATATGAAATGATGAAACTCAACTCCCTATCAAGATCGTGCAAATTATCTCACTATAAATCTGAGGTAAAATATGGATAAAAATCATATAAAATGGAATTCGGTACTCCATGAAACCTTATAACTTATTTAATGTATATTATGGTAATTTAATTCATAGAGGATTGTTTTATGATAGAAATGATGTTTTTTAACTTAGTAAGGTGATTGACTTCAACCCATATATCATTATTACCTTTAGATTTTTCGGGTAGTCGTGTGAAAATGTCAATGGTGATGATCTCTTATTTTTATTCTGGTTTTGGAATTGATGAAACATCACCTTTGAATTTTTTTTCTTTCATCTTTATCTTCCTAGTCTACCAAGAACTGAGATACAAAATCAACAAAATCTATTTTCTTACCATCCCTCCATAATTATTTGTCCAAATCTCAATAGATCTTCATACTTCCAGTATGAATACAGAATAAAGAAAAATGAATTTTATCTAACATATCATAATTCAAATATAGTATATATGGAACACATACATTGTTCTTGAACCATATCATTAGGTCATTAACAATTTTAATCTCAAGAAGACTTCAAACATTGTTTTCACCTCTATATCTTCCTTATGAAATTATTTTATCATCACAAGGATAGATGGTTGAACATTAAATTGATAAGGATAAGATTTTAAACATTCCTTCAGGATTTCTAGATCCTTCCATTTAAAATCCAGGAATATGGGATCTTTTGTGATCCTCATCTTGAATAAAATATCATGATCATTTCAACTCAAAGCATTATCCACCTTGTTCAAATTCCCATAGTGGTAATGTACTGAGTAGTCATAATATTTAATCAATGATGACCATATTATTTATCTCATGTTAAATAAATTATTTGTGTATATATAATTTAATCTTTTGGGGTTGGTCTATATGTAAAATTTTCTCCGTAAAGATAATTCCCCATTATATTTAATTACCCAGCTATCTCTAAATCATGAGTTGGGTAAGTTTTCTGAAGAATCTTCAATCATCATGATGAATATTCCATAATAATTATATTTTTCATTAGAAAACATAGTAATACCATCTTAGATAAATTTCTATAGATTATATACCCTTCTCTAATAAAATTTAATGCATGTACATGTGTGTTGACTAATCTTCTCTTCAGTTGCTGAATTTTTTCTCACATTCCTGTGTCAAAAGGAACTTCTTACCCTTCTCTATAAACATATTAATAGGATTAGATATCCATGTTAAATTATCCAAAAAAGAATATATTATATCCCACAAAACCTAGTAATCTTCCAATATTAGTCATTGTTATGGATTTAGCTTAATGTTCAATAACTTCAATCTTTGAAATATAAAATGATATACCCTCTCCTAAGATTAGGTGACTAAAACATAAGACCTCTTTCAACCTAAGTTAACACTTTGTAATCATTTAACATATTTTCTCCTCATTCAAGGTCTTTAGTACAACTCTCATGTGATATTAATGCTCTTCCTTTCTGTTTAAATAAAAAATTTATTTCATCTATAAAGACTTCCAAAACCTGATTGATGAGGTATATAAAAACTCTATTCATTAAATCAATTAATAAAGAAGGGTAATTTGTAAGACCAAATGGCATAACGATATACTCACAGTATATGTACCCTGTATGGAAAGCTATATTGGGTATATCCTCTTTCTTGGCCCTCAATTAATGATTTTGAAAAAAAATGGTCAGTCTTGGAAAAGTAATGAGTCCCACATAGTTGATCAAACAAGACATCAATATAGTGTAGAGGATACTAGTTCCTGATGGTTTTATTTTTCAGTTCCATATAATTAGTACAAAAGTCTCATTGATCAATATTTCAACCTAAAAAATAAAACACGTGCTCCTCAAGGAGACACACATGGTTGTATGAATTCCTTGTCAATGTTTTCATGGAGTTACATCTTCAATTTCTACTACTCAATTAGGTCCATTATATAGGGAGTCCCTGAAATTAGTGTGGATCTACGTATGAGTTACATTGAGAACTCAACTTTAGGATTCTTTATAAGACTAGAAAATTCATTCAAAAGGATATCCAAAAACTCATAAACAATAGAAATATCATTGATGTTGTGTTTCTCCCCGACCATCTAATATAAACACCCCTTATGAAAATGAATCAGGACCCATATATTTGATGTTATTTCCATCACATGTTTATATTTATCATTATATTGATAGATGATCATAGGTTCATGTGTAATGTAAAATGTGACTTTACATCCTTGGAAATTGACATGAGCCTTGTGTAATGAAATATATTCCATTCCTAAGATTACATCAAATTCAACTAGAGGGACAATATTAATATTTTCAGTAAGCACATTCCACCAAACTTGAACTGGAGAGGTAACAAAGAATTGTGATTTGATGATCATAAAATTAGTGTTTTTACTACTAATTAAACTTCTAATCACTATGGTGGAACCATGATATCATATAATATTTATTATATATAAATTAATGAGTATGTCCAAATTCAAATAAGATATTATCAATTCTACAGTGAATGGTATGTGTGCCTTTCACCACATTGTTATCATTCCCTTCCTCAAAAATGGAAATCAAATGAGATTTACCATTTTCCCTCATATGAAGAGGTTACTAAAGTCAATCATTATTGTTAACACTCTTATTTTGGAATTGATTAGAATAATTCTTAGTCTCCTTACACTTGTAGCACTGATGTTTGGTTGGTGCATTTTTTTAGCTTTTTATCTCTTTGAAGTGTAAGATACCTTTTTACACCACATTGGCAGTCAACATATCGAAGGAAATCTTTCCCACACATAAAACATTTTCTAGTCCCCTTAAGAAAATTTCCTCCATAATGTTTTACACACAATGATTATAATAGAAATATTATCTTCTTCTATCCATGTTTTGATATTTTTATTTTAACTTTTCATTCCTTTTCATATCAAAACCATTAGATTGAAATGAAAATCCAACCTCCATTTCAAATTTTATAGCTCAACAAAAAATCTATTCGTAGATAATTAATAAAATTTTAGCTAACTATGATGTCCTAACCCTGGTGCGACACAACGGTGCCCCAAGATCATCTTTTACATAAAATCAAGTGTGCCACCGCATATGCTAGAGGATGTCAACTAGTAGCATTGGTATATTATCGATAATGGGGAGAGTGTAAACTCTTTATCAAAGATGCACAATATCATATGTAAATAAAAATATCCAAATTATAATGTCCATGAAAAAAATAATACCAGTATCACATGTTGGCTAAAAAGGAAATACATTATCCAAACCAAAATAGTAAATATTTCATTCCATGTATGTGTCATGTTTTAAATTAAAACCAACATAAAGACACACATTCACTACGAAGCAGGTCCCAACACCTTTTTTTGATCCCTCATCCATGATCCATCCCATATCAACCATCTAATATTAAGATTTTGACTATATCATGTCCTAAAAAAAAAATTCATTTACTTATTAGGAAACCCTAGTAGGGTGAGAGTACAACTCTGTAGGTCACCACCAACAGTGTTTAAAAAAATACCTAGTGAATAATAGTGTATGAATTTTTATAATGAATAAAAGACAAGAAATAGGGTAAACAACTTACAAATTCAATTATTTTTTGTTTATCCACATGGACCCCTAGGTACTCGAGGACACTAAAACCTAAATACCTTCATTGGCCCATGTCGAAATCTGAAACATATCACATATTCAATTCATATTTCAATATAACATATGGGACTTCATTATTCATTTAATTTAAATTCATTGCATGGCCACTTGAAACCATAGTCCAATGAAAACATTTGGGTCCATGAACGCCATGTCTAGCACCCTATGAGTATTTAGAGCAACCAACCCTGTCTCACACCCTTTTAATCAGTAAATCACATATGGGTATTTAGAGAATCATTCTATATCCCACACGTGTATATCTTTCGATCAAATATGGTGATTTATAATATCAATATTTTTCCCGCATTCTTTTATCAATCAAAAACACATATATCAAATTCAACATGGTTTATCAATTTTAACCCAATTATCACATTTCACATCATGGATACCATTTCATGTATAAAAATAATCATCGTTCAATACATTAATAACACATGATAATATAAAAAACTCACCATTAAACCATTTTTTAATATTTAAATCATATAACCCATTAACCCATTAAGGTTGTGCAAAAAAATATTGTAATTCTCATTGTCAATTAATTTCGCAATCTCATTAATTGAAAAATGATGAAATCCTAGTATCTTATCTATTATAAAATAAGAATACTTTTTTAATTAATCAACCAATTAATTAATCCAATTCCACCAATTTTAATTTCCCCAAATTCATTACCACATGGAAATTGAATTTAATCGATTTGATATCTAATGAAATTTACACATCATAGAAACATAAATTTCACAATTATATACATATAATTAAATAAAGTCTTTGGGATTAAAAATTTAGACCACCTAACTTAGGATAATTGATGTACACTGACAAATGGAATTCCCCAATTGAAGCGGATAAACCAAGACCACAAGATTTATATTTAAAATATATATCCAAGATCAAATTAAAAATATCCATGAATATATATATCTATATTGATTACCAATACAAAAAAACATCCTTGTAAATAATGATAGAATGATGGATGAGATGAAGGAAACCATACAGGATGAGAATCTCTTACCAAGAGATGTGAAGATCAGTCAACAGATCTTCGATTCGCTATTAACGGAGGTTGAAATGATTTGAACTCAACTAAGAGCCTTTAAATTCTATATGAATATGTTTATGTATTAGTGGGAGTGATTATAGATTAATACCAAGGGGTTAAAAAAGATTTAAAAAATCACAGTTTTAAATTTTCACGCTCACATTTTCTTGTACGAGCTGCATTGTTTTCCCTAACTGTGCACATAACTAAAAACCTCATACCTTGGGGGTCAAATAAGTACAAGTAAGATGGATATTTTTTGTAAAACCATTAACCAACCCTATCAATACTCTATGTTTGGGTTCACACGGGTTTCAATATTGGGTGCACAGTTTAGAAAAACTATGAATCAACCTTGCAATGACCCTTTTCTTCCCCAACAAATTTAAAGTTCACCCCAAAGAACTCCAAGGTAAAAAAAGATGTAATAAAAACAAGGAAAAATATTACCTATAAAATATATCAAGACATATCTTATAAATGGATGTGATTTTAAAATCTCCCCACCTTGTAAGAGCACGTCCTTATGTTGTACTCCCAAGAAACATTAAGATTTTGAGCCTAAAAGATTAGGCCACTAATGTTTTATATCCACTAAACTCTACCAATTTTATCTAGAACAAACCCATGATTCCCTAATAAATGAAATATCAGCATAGTCATTCCCATCAACACCTTCTCACTGCAATACACAACACATATCAGATACTCCTCAATGGAAGTATCAGCCTCAGGCTCAATGTCATATACATTGATCACATGACACGGGCCAGGTTTATACTGTTGAAGCTATAGAAGATGAAAAGCATCATTAATAGAATTGTACCTATGTGGAATATCTAATCAGTACTACACCCATATTATTTTCTCTACAACCTCAAATGGTCCAACAAACTAGTGTTCGAACTTTCCATGTCTCTGAATCCTATGTTGACCCAATGTAGAAGACACCCAAGGAAACACATGATCACCCTCTTTAAACTCTAGGGTTCATCAATGTATATCAACATATTACTTTTTTCTTCCCTAATAAATATACATATGCTTCTAAATCAGATAAACCATCTTTGAAGTCTCCTGCACAGCACTTGATCCCAACAACTCTGACTCACCAACCCCTATCAACATAGGGATCCACATTTCCTATATTAAAGAGGCTTATATGGTTCCATCTATATAATTTACTAATAATGTTTTTATTGGATAACTCAATGAGCCGTAGGTGTGTCTCCATATACCCACTAAAATTGAGAATACATGCTCTAAGTATATCCCTTAGAACCTGTATATTATGTTCTGACTTCCCATATGTCTGTGGGTGTAATTTCTTACCCAGTAAATTCTATATAGAAATAACGTTATACAAAACCTACTGAAATCATGATGTAAATGTGTGTCATGGTCTAAACAATTAATATATTTCACCCCATGTTGACAAACTATCTCTTGAATGAACAAGTCTCCCAAATGATCCTCTGAAAAAGTCTCCCATTCATGCAAGAAATGTGCAACTTCCATCATTCTGTCCAAAACCACCCAAATAGTTTCATTATTATGAGGTGTAACTGAACCAATTAACAAAATTCGACTTCCATTACTAAATGGGTAATGGTTTTAGTAAACCACCGAGTCATTTATTCTCAATGTTAACCTTTTAACAGGTCTAACATCATTTCATGAACCATTCTATATCATTTTTCTTTCGCATCCACCAATTTAGTTATTTTAGGCCATGATACATTTTCGTCCACCCAATTAGAGGAATGAAATTCACAAAAAATATCCTATTATATACTCATAAGAACAAAAACCTGATTCCTTGAATAGATGATCTCATCCTCAAATACAATCCAATCAATAGGTGATTCCCCACCTTCAAGCATTTCCTTTAAGGGAAAAAACCTTGGATCATCATACTACCTCACCCTATGTTGGCTTAGTAGTGTGTAATTTACTAAAAATGATATGACGGTCATATTATCATGAACATTACAAACCAAAAAATATATATCAGCCAAAAACATCATCAACATAAACATAGAACTAGATTCCTAAACTACCTAATTTGGAGTTTTCATACTCAAAGCGCCAGTAATAATGTTTCCCTTCTCTTGTAGATATGTTAGCTCAAAAAATGATGCATATACTAAACCAATATTTGTTGTTAGAGATTAGAATATCATTAAAAAAATATGTAATCTAAGATCTTATCATCAATATACATAGTAAAATTTTCTCCAAATAAATAATGATAGAAACACTTCAAAGCATAAACCACTACTACAAACTAAAGGTCTTGAAAAGTGTATTTCTATTCATCTGGTCTCAACTGATGAGACATATAACCCACAAATCGATATCCATGCACTAACATAAATACTAGAATGGTCCTAAAAACATAAAAAAACACTATATACTCCTCACCATGATCAGGTTAGACCACGATTGGTACAATTTTCAAATTCTTCTTCAACACATGGAAGCCATTATGACATGATCCAAACCATTTAAACATAACTCCCTTACTGTTCATGCCAAAAATAGGTGATTCTAATCATCACAAGTCTAGGATAAACCTTTGATAATAACATACTAATCCCAACAAACTATGGATATCAAAAAAAAATTTTGTTTCTCCTAAGAAACCACGTCATATACTTTTTCTAGGTCCACTAACACACCATCCCTTAAGATATAGTGACCCAATAAGTATTCCCGATCAATCCAAAAATGACACATAGATAGCCGGCTGTATAGTCGATGCTCTCTCATTATACTTAGGATGATGTCAAGGCATTGGACATGATAACTATGAGTCTTGGAGAACAACATGATGTCATCCACAAATACTACCACATCCTAATCCAGGTACAAGTGTAAGATTCTATTCATAAAAGAAATAAAAATTATTGGATAATTATTCATCCCAAACAACATCATGATGAACTCATAATGTTTTAACCTTCTTCTTAATTTAGTCTAAGGTATTTTAGAAATAAAACTATCAACTAAGGATACCCAAATCCAAAGTACGTTATGGAGAAACACAAGCTGCTCTTAGATGGTCAAATGGATCATCAATACATGAAAGTTGATATTGGTTCTTCAGAGTCTTTTAGTTCAAATTATAATAATCAACACATAAACCCAATTTTCTTTCAGCCTTCGTAACAAACAAAACTAGAGAACCCCAAGTTAACAAACTCAGATAGATAAACCCTTTACCCATCAAATCTTCTAGTTGAGCCTTAAACTCTTGAAGCCCTATTTTTTATATTCTATATGGTGGAATAGAAATTAGGTTAGCTTAAAGAATGATATCAATTATAAATTACACATATCTGTTATGTGGATGTCCATATAAGTAATTCGGAAATGTAACACCCCAAGCTTCTACAGTATGATTCTCTTTGAATAATACAATAGCCTGTGACTTACGCTACATTGAGTTGAAGCACACCAAGACCTATCAAACTAGTCACATAGAAAGTGTTTATAAATAGTAATAACAATATTTTTAATTATATATATATCCCATATAATTTTAACCTTCATCTTTTGTATTTCTTTGACATAATATAAGGACAAATTCAATTTTTCATATAAAAGAAGTATTTTTCAAAAAAATGTTGTTTTCCCTCTATTTTACACCTTTTTAATTGGTTTTAATGTGTAATTAGATTATATCATTACCCTTTAATCCAATGTTTGTCATTTTAAGTAATTTTAATTGAAATTGGACATAAAAAGTGTCAATCTTTTGATAGTTATTATTTATTAAAAAACATGCTTTTTTATTTTAACAGTAGAAATTAATTTTAAAGTAATTGATTCAAATTCTATGATTTGAATTTTGTAAAATAGACATGGTTTTTGAATTCTTAATATCAAATATATATTAATATGAATTTTGGAATTTTTCGAAAAAACATAAATTCTTGATGATTTGTGGAAACACTAATTAGTAGTTAAAAAACCGAAATTTTCATTTTAATGAAAATTTACCACTTATATGAATTGAATTTAAAAAATCCAACCTACATGGATGTTTTTAGTTAGAAAAATTTGGTTCAATAATATGAAAATAATTTCTGTTCAATAGTAACTTTTGACTTTTACTTACCGCAGTTTAATGTAAAAAGTGTAATTTAAGGTAAATAATTATTATATTAATATTAAATCACACTAACACGTGTTCTAATACTATTAGTTTATATATTTTTGACCATGGGCATCCTTGGGATGATTTTGGGACCCCATGGAGCCACTTAATAGTAATAATGACACTTTATATAAATTAATTTGATGTAATGACAAAAATGACATAAACATCTATCTTTTATTAAATCAATTCTTAAATGGGGTTATATAAGTTATCTCTTAGACTATAAATATTCATTGGAAATATTAAAAAATTTCCTACATGATTGTATTTTTTTAATTTTTATACATCAAATAAATAGAATTATTTATGACATAATAATGATGCAATGTTTACCACATAAATGAATGATTTAAATAAGTAAGATAATAGAGATTAAAAAAATATCCACAACCTGTCCAATTCTTATTGGATGATTTTATTTTGAACAAGAGTATTATTATCTTATAATATAATAAGTTTTTACTTTTAGAAACCAAAAAACATAATATAATAAAATAATATTTTCAAACATTCCTAAAGAGCCCCTCCCCCCCCCTATAAAATGCCCTCACCTTTAACCCATTACTCACACCTATCAATCCTTTTTCCTCATCCAAAATATGACAAAATAATCTCTAAATATCATTATCTTCAACATATAAGCCTTATCTTATGCAGAAGAAACTTCAAGAAATCCTTTGGTTCAAACCAATGGGAGTTACCCGATTTAAATATAACATCTTCTCTTAAGTTTTTTTTTATTTTACTTCTCTAACCCATAAAACTATTTTATTGTTTTATTTTATAAAAACCAAATTATCCTAAATATAATTGGTTTTTTATGTAATAATTATTAGAAATAAACTTACACACACCTCTGTCTAATTGGTAAAGAAGGTATTGTTTCTATGGATGGCGAACTGCTGCCTCACGAAACTATGATTGTTCAATCATATCCTACCACCTCTTATGGTGTCCATTAAGATTGAAAGGTATTTAAATGTGATATATATTATATTTATATTATCTCTGTACTTCTTTATTTCTCATTTATATCATACCTTTATGGTTTCCATAATTGGTTAATACGATAATTTCATTTGAGGGAGTGCGGACTAATTCCCCCTCAAAGTGTTATGTCTCATTCATGCCATGCATGGAACATATAAAGGATGGATTTAATTAAATTAATAAGAATTGATATTATACTGGAATTATAATATAACTATGTATTATTATGTTTTCATTATATTAAATATAAAATTTAAATGAAAGTAGCGTTCATGCATACGTACGACTTACCGTCTCCATGAATAGTGTGTTTCATTTCTTAACACCAAATGATATGGAATATTATAAAAACATATACACTATATACATATTATATATATGATATCTAAATCATTAATATCATTTTTTAGATAATGCAATTTTGACCACATGGACAATTTGTAGTTATAACAAGTTCATTTTTTACTAAAGTTCTCAACATCGACAAAATGTCCGATATGAACTCAAAAAATTAACTAATTGTTATAGCAATGTATTAAGTGATATAAAATAAATAATAAACATGAAAAATGTTCTTAAGGAATTATAAATTAACTTAAGTTTATTATTCAGTAATAACATGGAACATACGAGTCAGGTTGGACATGATGTAAGGGGGTTTTTATCTCACTTTTAATTCTGTGAGATTTCCATTGTTGGCCACTTATTAATAGAATGTGTGGTATTTTTCTACAGACATTTGATATATATTATCATTATTATATTAATGTTAATGTTATTCCATAATTCATTTGGTGGTTATTAACTTTTGGTCATACGATTTGATTGATTACAACGTGGTAAGGGGTTTTCATCTCACTTTTTATTCCCGTGAGATTAATCCTATATTTCCATTATTTATCATTTTTTTGGTGTTTGAAATTACCCATGATTGTATTATTTGTGTAATATATTTTAATTTATGGGTATTTACATATTCATTTTATGATCCTTCTTTCATGGGGTGCATGTTTTATAAGTTAACAAATCGGTAAGGGATTTTCAAATATCAATTTCTACTCATTGGATTGTATGAAAACGTAATTGATTATTTTACTCCAAGATTATTTTTCAAATAACTATTTAATTATATATATAGTAATTTCTACTCCCCTTTGTGTGGATATACTTATGATACACGTAATCACTCCATTTATAAATTCTCCTGTCATTGATATGAAATTGATAAGGGTAATCTTAACCCAATTTCCATTCATTGAGTTAAACATCCAAGTAATTGGTTTCATTTTTTGAAGAATATGTGTGAATTTCCACTGATTTATTTACACTAAATATCCAATAATATTGAGTTTATTTATATTTTTCACACAAAATTTTGTCAATGATTTATCCTAAACTTAAGGATACAACCTTTATAAGGGATTCCATCTCAATTTACATTCCATTGAAACTTCTTTTTTGTTACGCACCAATTCAATTTTATATGGTGTATATGATATACTTTGACATAGTATTTCATGAATCCCTTTATTCTAATGATATTATAATGTTTGATTACCTCAATTATTTGTATTCAAGTGTCTCTAATTTGGTTAGGAACTCTAGCTAAAACATAATTTTAAATGATTTTAAGAATTATTCTTTGGAATCCTTCTCATTAATTTCCATGCTTTAAAAATGAGTTTAAAGAATTTATTTATATAGACATCAATGTTTTTAAATTAAAATTACTTCTAAAAGTTTCAAAGTGGTATGAGGCACTTGGATTCAAAAATATCTTTTAAACATCATCTTGATAAATAGTGAGACTTTTAAACGTTTCCAGGAAAAAGGGGATATTTCACTCAAATAGTTTTAAGGGATATTTTAATCTATGTAAATATCCTCCATTATTCTTGATTGATGTTAATTTATTATTATAAAATCTTCTATATTGTATTGAATGAGTTATGTTTGACTGTGGATGGAAAATTTTTATACCATTCAAGGTTTGTGGTTAAAATATTAACATTTTATATACTAGTTTTAATATGAATGTTTATGTTATGTGTAGAGACCCGAATCATGACGTACATGGAAATTACATTACTTTAGCAGAATACTTTATACATAACAAAAAACAGACACACAAGGACCGTAATAGTTTAGTGTCTTTGGAAACATGGAACGTAATCTTCTAATCGTGGTGAAAGATCTTCAACATCTCCTATAAAGATCTTCCCCATTTTTTTCTTCCCTAAAACTTTTCTTTATATCCCGGGGAAAATAAAACATAAAAAGGGTGAGCTCAAATGCTCAGTAAGGGTAAGCATGGATAAAATAAAACATACCATATACATTTGAACTTAAAAACATGAACATAATGTTTAAACATCAAAAGCTTGAGCAACGACATAAAACATGGAAGTACGCAAGACATAGATCATAATGGAACATAATTCATGATAAAATAGCATGGGAATAAAACATCTAATTGTGGAAACCATTAAGTACATGATATGATTTCCATAGTAGCCAATTCATTGCTTCCAAGACCATCTTAGTGGACAAAGTCTCTTTCTGAATCGAGTTCACTCCTCATTTCAGTCCTGTTTTACTGAACCGGTTTAACCTACCGTTCCACCCATGTCTATCTCATGAGATATAAATCTTTACCCAATGCATTGGAGGGAGATATAGGTCCCACCAATCTCATAATGAAATCATTCTTACTTGTGCTACAAAATAAACATACATCATTCATAATAACCCAACGAATAAAATGGGTTTCATAAATATCATCCCATCATCACATAATCTATATAGAATAAATGGATATCATATCATAATAAGAAAAGTGAAACCATGTAAATAATATAGAAATTACAATTGAAACATACACATATGAAATAATTTCATCTTAGATGGAAAATGGTTTTGATAAAACACTTGAAATGAATTCTTGAGGAAAATATCCATTCTTCTTCAAAATCAATTTCTTTTCAAAAAATGTCATGCAATTTTAAAAGAAATAGATTTTGTTGAAAATTATCATCAAATCTTTTAGAAGAAGCTTCAAGAAAATAATGCTTTATAAAACCGTAAAAATCCGTTCATGCCGTATAAGTTAAAAAAACATTCTTTTCTTACTTTTGCCGGAAAAGTCAAAAAGTACCTCATAACGTAAGAAAAAGAAATATTCCTTACATACCACGTAGTAAAAGTCAAAAAAGGGTAAAAAGGACTTTAAACATAAATGAAAACACTTTTATAAAACATGGACATGGATGATAAGAATAACCCCAGTAAATACATACAAATATGCAATCTCGGATAAAAATGAGATTTGCAAAATTATCCCTTACCTTATGTCTGATATGCTTCGTATGTATCCGAACCTACTATATAATGATTTAAATAATTTCATTGACTAATTACAGAATCATATTCATTGTTATTATATCATATATGGTTCACTTGTGACTTTATATTACACGTTCTTTTGTAAATTCCGTGTTAAAGAGTGTTTTGGGAAAAATCGTTTCATTTGTCGTCCGTGTTTTGACTTGTAATTATTCATATGATTACTTAGATCATGATTAAATAATTCCAGAATATAAAACCTGATTTATATATAATATATATTCATAATATAAATATATATAATATATCGATAAATGGAAAGAAATACACCATTCATGGAGACGGTACGCCGTACGTACGCATGAACGCTGTTTTCGTTTCCTTATTGAGTTGAATATAATTAAGTAGATGAAATACATATATACATAAATCCAGTAGCTTTACAATGTCATTTATTTAATTATTATTGCTTATATATACTTTATAATCATTCTTCAATGGTTAACATGGAGAATTAATCTCATCGCGTCGTGGAGACGGTAGTCCGTACATACGCATGAGCGATGATATCGTTAACATAATTATTGAATTGAATTGGAGTGGATGATACAATATATCAGAATCATTATGATGTTATAATAACAATGTATAATTATTCTTTACACCATTATACCCATCCATGTAAGGTGTTGGTGGAAAAACAGATTACACCACGGCGTGGAGACGGTATTCCGTACATACGCACACGCAGTGATTTTGTTATCCGTAGGATGGATAAAAGGTGAAATGGGGTTGTTTCATATTTATAATAACAAATTAGTATATTATTTATACTGATGTTATTACTTTAGAATTAAACTACAAAAGAAGATGAAGTTGAATAAGAAAGTAGCTTGAAAGAATCGGGAGAAGAAATTACCTCTTCTTCGATATGCCTCTTTGAAACCTCCTCTTAGGGCACTATGATTGGTCTTTAAAGTAGAACAGAACCTCTATGATGTTTCTAGGGAAGTGTAGAAGATAATTTTGCAGGGTTTGGCCGATCTTGAAGGCTCAAATTGGTGTGAGGAGGAGAGGGAGGAGGTGCCCTTTTATAAGGGAGGAGAGGGGCACCTTTGGAATTCATAAAAAAATTAATTTATAATAAATTTAACCAACTTAAAAACCTCTGAAATGACTCATATTCTAATATTAGATGATATAGGGCTGTAATATCATCAACCAATCCAATTTAAATATGTTTGGATCTTATTTTAACCTTATCATTTTGATTTATCCTTATTTAATCTATTTAAGTTTATTTGTGGTAATAAAATTCTAAATTTTAAATTATAACAAATAATTACTTATTTATTGTTAATTTTCCATAATTGTCTACTTTATAACATTATAGACCATATAAATATAAATTTATAATTTTTAAATATTTTTTTGATTTTTAAAATTTTTTATAATATGTTATTTTTATAAAATAACAATAGTGTCAATTTTGACACTATTCATTTATTTGAATTTAAATAAAATATATACAAAGGATATGTTGGAACTTAAAGTTTTAATAGATTCATAAAAGGTAATATGTATCTATAAAATTATTGGATCACATTAAATAGTTAATATAATATTTATTTTATTATTTTTAAAACCATTTATTTGGTATATCTCTTAATAAAATAATTACTACAACAATATTGGATAATTATTTAATATACTGATTTGTTTCATAAAAATTTAAAATAAATTACTATGATAAATATAAATCTATTACCTTTCACAATAATACTTTTACTAGAATTTATCATCTTAAAATCACAATATTTAAATTTTTATATTTATTAAATTATGAAGGTGACAACTTTAGCATCATTTACAATAAAATTATATAAGTGTCATAATCACTTTTATAAGGATCCAAACGGTTATATATTAAGTCATTGGATGATTGAAGTGTATATATACACTAACAATAAGTTTTGGTCAGGTTTTTGGGCCTTTTAATGGGTATTATTATTTCAATAAAAACTATATTACTTATTTTCTACATAATAAATAATTTCTGTATCATTAATGTATCACCATTAATGACAATTATTTAATCCCTAAAAATACTAAATAAATTATCATGATGTGGATAATTTGATTAGATTTCTGGAGACTATTCATGTTCTAAGTTTTATGATGTTTATCACTAAATTAAAATTATTATACTTATAAGATTTAAGAGAGTGACATGTTGTCACATTCTTTGATTTTAATAATAATTAAATTATTTTCATGGTCAAAAGTCCATAAAATGAATCTAATCCAATCCTTAGTTGGTATGGGTTTACTTTTAGGCATCCAATAGAATTTTTTCATGTGTTAGGGTAATTTTATAATATTATATTTACCCTTAATTACCCGATTTACCTTTAAAATTTACCGTAGTTACTATTCATAATTCCCAAAAATAAAAAGTAGCCTATTAACATAATTTGGACCCACTGATTCCAAATATGGAATCCATTTTTTCAAATTCAATACACAGAATTTTCAGAAAATAAATTAAAATTAATCCCGTTGTCGAATGAAAACGGGTTTTTGTTTTAAACATTGCAAAAGATTGAATTGATTTAACCTACGAATTCAATGTAAAATCAATGCTAATGACATAAATTATATTAAATGGTAAAAATATATTCTATTTATACTTTAAAACCATTCAATATTATAATTTAACCATATAAATTATTACGATGAAAAAAGTTGTTTTTCATTAAAATATAGCGTGTTTTTACTATTCATCAAAATATGAAAGTTACCAGAATAATACGAAAAATTTATCCAAAGTAAATTTTTATTTCTGGATTCCAAAGACAAATTTTATTTTGCACATTTAACTTATAAACATGCCAAAAACTAGATTTAAAGTGGGTGCACCATTAAAAGACGGCAAAACTGCATTTTTTGAAAAATACTTATTTTACCCGAAAAAATTATTTTGTTCTTATACCATGTTCTAGAAAATGTGTAAGATGAATAATAATGTTATAAAATACAAAATTTAGTTAATACTATTCCTAACGGCTAGTTCATAATAATATTATAATAATATATCGTTGTTTAGTAAAACCCGGTATTGCGTACAACACACACTATTAAGGAAGGTCGTGATTGCGTGTAATGCAAGACAAGTCAGGGTTGCGTGTTGTGAAAGAATCCTTTGTTGTTTCATATAACAAAATCCAACCATATTTCATTTAAACATTGAATATATATATATATATATACTCAATGTTGCGTAGAATAACTATTATCAAAATTGTGTGTAACACGATCCAAGAATAGTGTTGCATATACTGCAAGCTAATACGGTGTTGCGTATAGAGAAAGGTAATCATGGTGTAGCATACAAAAAAATACATTAACGAAATTAAATGAATATTTTTCATAAAATCTAAGGGTGTTACATTCTACCCCCCTTAAAATGAATTTCTCCCTCGAAATTCGTCGGGGTTATAAATGGTTTATCTACTTGAAAGTTTCTTTAATTGAAAACCACATCGTAAAAAGGAATACCAAAACTTATCTTTAAAAAATAAAGTATGAAATGTAATGGTTACCTAGAAAAACTAATCACTGGGTTTCCATATAGGAGAACATAGGTGAAAATATGGATATGGAAGAAAAATCTAACCATCAAGTTCTGATGGAGAGTGGTAGAGAACATGGATATGAAAAAGACATCAATCACAAAGCCATAAATTTGTGATGATCTAAGGTACCACCTGATTCATCAGATATAAGAGCACTAGGAAAACATTTTTTGTTTTCAATATCATTTCCCTAAAGTTGAAAATTTTGAATTAGAAGAAATTCTTGCTTGATTTTGGTACAATCTCACTATTGTTCGTGCTTTGAAAAATTTCCACTTCATCTCTTAAAGAAATGAAGTTGAATTTGTTATTCGTGAAGTGTTAATAGATCATGTGATAGAATTATGGGTCATTCCATCTATTTAAAACAAAAGGTTAGAAAAAGTTATCAAATATACATAAGTCCATCTATGGTGCGATTAATTATATATGGTTCGTAAATGGACTTATACTTCATATATCATGCCGCTTAATAAAATAAAACTAGTTTCTACTAACTAGGAACTTCATGTAGGCCAGTGGTAGGCGATAAAGGCTAGTCACACTTCGGTTGTGGTTTTGATTGCCACAGCCTTGTCTAACGCGACGGGCTGTCGCTCGTCCTGCAGGTTGTCCTTTTTCTAAAGCTATATTACTATAACATCCCAAAAATAATATCAACAAAAAAGTTCTATCCTTAAACAATAATAACTTATGTCCAACATAATCCATTCCAATCTTTAAGCTTATCTAAAATACTTCGGTCCAAGCTCATAGTATAAAGAAAGTGATTAATTGAAATGTCATCAACCAAGCATGTGAATACCATCATTTAACCCCCATATATCTTGTGGTCACATTCCAATCAAGTGAATACCTTAATCAAGCATTCTCTTGAAAAATGAATACTCATTAAACCTTAGTGAAAACATGAATGCTGTCAAAAGTTAACTCTTTCCATATACCAAAATCAAAAAATTCTATATACTCAAACCATGATATAACCTTCTCCTTATATCAGTCATGAGCTCATGAATACTATAAAACATTTAATTTTATCCTTATCCCTTCATTATACACATATCATCTACATTCCAAAAATATCTGAATAACCTTTCATGGATACTGGTACCATTAATCATACACTTTCAAAACTCAAGGAAAGACAACAGTGTAACAATGATTAGATGTCTCTTTATTCCATAGTACCATGAGATTACTTATACAACATTACACATGATAAACATGTAATCATTCCACTACATTCTTAAACCATTGACCGAGCTTCAACAATTCTTTCATCTCACATATAATTTGTAGTCTCTTCATCATCATCAACATAAATACTACCCATACGACTATACTGATTCTCTTCATGAGACTTTCCCTTAGGGAATTGGTTTGCATAATGCCTATACATTCCACATTTAAAACATTTAACCATTGTTGGTGTCTTAGCAATACCATTATCCTCATCCCTGGTGTTAACTGAACCTTTTCCTTTTCACTTACTGGCTTTGTGTCCTTCTTTTCCACACCCAAAGCATCTTCCAGTTCCTTTGAAACATTCTCCTTGATGCCGCTTCCCACATGATTTACATAGGGGAAATTGAACTTTCTTTCCTCTATGATCTTCATGAAACTCCATCTTTCTCTCATTAGTTGAGTCAGGAAACTTACCAAATTTTACTTTATTGATCATATTATGAGATTGCTGAATCGGCATAATAGATGTTTGGACCTCCAAATCACATTTCATTTGGTTACTCTTGAAGAATATCATTCCATTGTCCATCATATCCTCCATTATCGTGAATCATCTTGTTTCCATCGATTTTCTAAAACCCAAAAAGAATAGTGTGAGAGGAAAAAATCATAATAAAGGGGGAGTAACTTCAATAGCTAACATCTTTGGTTTAATCTAATATCATTACGATAGTTCTAGGACTATATCTTATACGTATACTTATCCTTAGGTACATCCCTAGACATACCTTAGAAATATCTCTAGGGATCTCACTAACATTTTCGCATCATAGTTTCCAAAGGTTGACTAAACCATTCATCTGATACCTACTGTAGAGACCCGATTGTTGACGTACATGGACATTACATTACATTAGCGGAATACTTAATACATAAAAAAAACAGACACACAAGGAACGTAATAGTTTAGTGTCTTTGGAAACTTGGAATGTAATCTTCTAATCGTGGTGAAAGATCTTCAACATCTCCCATAAAGATCTTCCCTTTTTTTCTTACCTAAAACATTTCTTTATATCCTGGGGAAAAGAAAACATAAAAAGGGTGATCTCAAATGCTCAGTAAGGGTATGAATGGATAAAATAAAACATACCATATACATTTGAACTTAAAAACATGAACATAATGTTTAAACATCAAAAGCTTGAGCAATGACATAAAACATGGAAGTACGCAAGACATAGATCATAATGGAACATAAATCATGATAAAATAGCATGGGAATAAAACATGTAATTGTGGAAACCATTAAGCACATGATACGATTTCCATAGTAGCCAAGGCATTGCTGCCAAGACCATCTTAGTGGACAAAGTCCCTTTCTGAATCGAGTTCACTCCTCGTTTCAGTCCTGTTTTACTGAACCAGTTTAACCTGACTTTCTATCCATATCTATCTCATGAGATATAAATCTTTACCAAATGCATTGGAGGGAGATATAGGTCCCACCCATCTCATAATGAAATCATTCTTACTTGTGCCACAAAATAAACATACATCATTCATAATAACCCAATGAATAAAATGGGTTTCATAAATATCATCCATCATCACATAATCTATATAGAAGAAATGGATATCATTTCATAATAATAAAAGTGAAACCATGTAAATCATAGAGACATTACACTTGAAACATACAAATATGAAATAATTTCATCTTAGATGGAAAATGGTTTTGATAAAACACTTGAAATGAATTTTTGAGGAAAATATCCTTTCTTCCTCAAAATCAATTTGTTTTCACAAAACATCATGCAATTTTAAAAGAAAGGGATTTTTTTTAAAATAGTCATGAAATGTTTTAGAGGAAGCTTCAAGAATATAAGGCTTTATAAAACCATAAAAATCCGTTCGTGCCGTATAAGTTAAAAAACATTCTTTTCTTACTTTTGCCGGAAAAGTCAAAAAGTACCTTGTAACGTAAACAAAAGAAAGATTCCTTACATACCATGTAGTAAAATTAAGAAATGGGTAAAAAGGACTTTAAACATACATGAAAACACTTTTATAAAACATGGACAGGGATGATAGAAATAACCCCAGTAAATACTTACAAATATGCAATCTCGGATAAAAATGAGATTTGCGAAATTATCCCTTACCTTATGTCTGATATGCTTCGTATGTATCCAAACCTCCTGTATAATGATTTAAATAATGTCATTGTCTTATTACAGAATCATATTCATTGGTATGATATCATATATGGTTCACTTATGACTTTATATTACCCGTTCTTTTGTAAATTCCATGTTAAAGAGTGTTGTGGGAAAAATCGTTTCATTTGTCTTCCCTGTTTTGACTTGTAATTATTCATATGATTACATAGATCACGATTACATAATTCCAGAATATAAAACATGATTTATATATAATATATATTCATAATACACATATATTTATAATATATTGATAAATGGAAAGAAATACACCGTTCATGGAGACGGTAGGTCGTACGTACGCATGAACACTGTTTTCATTTCTTTACTGAGTTTAATGGAATTAAGTAGATGAAATACATATATACATAAATCCAGTATCTTTATAATGTCATATATTTAATTATTATTGCTTATATATACTTTATAATCATTCTTAAATGGTTAACATGGAGAATGAATCTCATCGCGTCGTGGAGACGGTAGTCCGTACGTACGCACGAGCGATGATATCGTTTCCATAATTATTGAATTGAATTGGAGTGTATGATATAATTTATATGAATTATTATGATGTTATAATAACTATGTATAGTTATTCTTTACAACATTATACCCATCCATGTAATGTGTTGGTGGAAAAACAGATTACACCACGGCGTAGAGACGGTATTCCGTATGTACGAACGCGCGGTGATTTTGTTTTCCGTAGGATGGATAGAAGGTGAAATGGGGTTGTTTCATATTTATAATAACAAATAAGTATATTATTTATACTGATGTTATTACTTTATAATGAAACAACTTAAGAAGATGAAGTTGAAGAAGAAAGAAGCTTGAAAGAATCGGGAGAAGAAATTACCTCTTCTTCGATATGCCTCTTTGAAACCTCCTCTTAGGGCACTAAGATTGGTCTTTAAAGTAGACAAGAACCTCTAGTATGTTTCTAGGGAAGTTTAGAAGATAATTTGTCAGGGTTTTTCCTAGCATGAAGGCTCAAATTGGTGTGAGGAGGAGAGGGAGGAGGTGCCCTTTTATAAGGGAGGAGAGGGGCACCTTTGGAATTCTTAAAAATATTAATATATAATAAATCTAAACCAACTTAAAAACCTCCAAAAATGACTCATATTATAATATTAGATTATATATGGTTGTAATATCATCAAACAATCAAATTTAAACAGGTTTGCATATTTTTTTTAAACTTATCATTTTGATTTATCCTTATTTAATCTATTTAAGTTTATTTGTGGTAATAAAATTCTAAATTTTAAATTATAACAAATAATTACTTATTTGTTGTGAATTTTCAATAATTGTTTACTTTATAACATTATAAAAAATATAAATATATATTTATAATTTTTAAATATTTTTTTGGTTTTTAATCAATTTTATAATATGTTATTTTTATTAAATAACAATAGTGTCAATTTTGACACTATTCATTTATTTGAATTTTAATAAAATATATACAGAAGATATGTTCAAACTAAAAGCTTTAATAGATTCATAAAGGGTAATATGTATCAATAAAATTAGTGGATCACATTAAATAGTTCATATAATATTTATTTTATTATTTTTAAAACCATTTATTTGGTTTATCTCTTAATAAAATAATTACTACAACATTATTGTATAATTATTTAATATACTTATTTGTTTCATAAAAATTTAAAACAAAATCCTATGATGAATAAAAATATATTACCTTTTACAATAATACTTTTACATTAATTTATCATCTTAAAATCACAATATTTAAATTTTTATATTTATTAAATTATGAAGGTGACAACTTTGTCATCATTTACAATAAAATTATATAAGTGTAATAATAACTTTTATAAGGATCCAAACGGTTATATATTAGGTAATTGGATGATTAAGGTGTATATATACACTAAAAATAGGTTTTGGTCAGGTTTGTGGGCCTTTTAATGGGTATTATTATTTCAATAAAAACTATATTACTTATTTTCTTCTTAATAAATAATTTCTGTATCATTAATGTATCACCTTTAATGACAATTATTTAATCCCTAAAAATTCTAAATAAATTATCATGAAGTGGATAATTTTATTATCTTTATGTAGAATATTCATGTTCGATGTTTTATGATGTTTATCACTAAATTAAAATTATTATACTTATAAGAATTAAGAGAGTGACATGTTGTCACTTTCTTTGGTTTTAATAATAATTAAATTATTTTTTAATGGTCAAAAGTCCATAAAATGAATCTAATCCGACCCTTATTTGATATGGGTTTACTTTTAGCCATCCAATAGAATTTTGGCATGTGTTAGGGTAATTTTATAATATTATATTTACCCTTAATTACCCGATTTACCATTAAAATTTACCGTAGTTACTATTCATAATTCCCAAAAATAAAAAGTAGCCTATTAAAATAATTTGGACCCATAGATTCAAAATATGGAATCCATTTTTTCAAATTCAATACATATAAGTTTCATAAATTAAATTGAAATTAATCCCGTTGTCGAATGAAAATGGGTTTTTGTTAGAAACATTGCAAAAGGTTGAATTGATTTAACCTACAAATTCAATGTAAAATCAATTCTAATGAAATACATTATATTAAATGGTAAAAATATATTCTATTTATACTTTATAGCCATTCAATATTATAATTTAACAATATAAATTATTATGATCAAACAAGTTGTTTTTCATTAAAATATAGCATGTTTTTACTATTCATCAAAATATGAAAGTTACCAGAATAATACGAAAAATTTATCCAAAGTAAATTTTTATTTCTTGATTCAAAAGAAAAATTTTATTTTATCAAATTGATCTTATAAACATGTCAAAAACAAGATTTAAAGTGGGTGCGTCATCAAAAGATGACAAAACTGCATTTTTTGAAAAATACTTATTTTACCCGAAAAAATTATTTTGTTTTTATAACATGTTCTAGAAAATTTGTAAGATGAATAATAATGTTATAAAAACCAAAATCTAGTTAATACTACTCATAACGGCTAGTTCATAATAATATTATAATAATATATCGTTGTTTAGTAAACCCCGGTATTGCGTACAACACACACTATTAAGGAAGGTCGTGATTGCCTGTAATGCAAGCCAAGACAGGGATGCGTGTTGTGAAAGAATACATCATTTTTTAGTATAACAGAATCCATCCATATTTCATTTAAACATTGAATATATATATATATATACACTCAATGTTGTGTAGAATAACTATTATCAAAATTGTGTGTAACACGATCCAAGAATAGTGTTGCGTATACTGCAAGCTAATACGGTGTTGCGTGTAGCACAAGGTACTCTTGGTGTTTTGTACAACACAAGACATTAATGAAATTAAAAGAATATTTTTCATAAAATCTCAGGGTGTTACATTATGTTTCATCCTTTTCATATGAGGAATGAATTAGATATAGTAATTGATGGGTGGACCCGGATATAGCTCCTCAATGCATCAGTAGGTCTCATGAGACAAACTTGTGTCTTGGCACAACGGACTCGAAAAAATCTTGTGTTTTATTCTTGGAATGGAGCCTTGAATATGTGGTTATGATGTTTTACATTATGAATTCCATAATTATGAAATTAGCTATTGATATTACATGTGATTATTTAACTAATAGAATATACATGTGAAAAATTAAATGGCATAATTTGATTTAAATTTTCCATATTTTGCTGATGTTTATGTTTAAAAGGATTTTTTTAATCTTATACATTGACTTAAATGTTCATGCTTATTTATGAATGTTTCCCCTATATTGTTATACTTTTTGGACATCTAAGATCACCCCTTTCAATGTTTTATTTTTATCCCAGGATGTGAAGAAGAATATTATGATTTACCTATAGGGATAGGCTAAGAGATATGATTGTGTTCAAAGGGGACACATTGTTTTTTTTTATTTCATAATGTAATGTAAAACATTTTTATGTATCTAGTATTTCCCAGGCTACTAAACAAATCGGTCTATCGAGACTTGATCTGTTGTGATCATGAAAATGTTATATAATAATGCTCCGACTCTGGGAAACTAGGGTCGGCACATTATAGTTGGTATTAGAGGAATTTTAGTACAATCCTTGGAAACTATATTTAGATAAACATTAATTAGCGAATGTTACCCTAAGATAGACATTGATGATTATTATAGAAGAACATCCCAAAATATTTGTAGTGTAAATATTATTTGGGATTTCGAAGAAAATACATCCATGTCTGGATATAAACAGGTAGAGCTGGCTTTGGCATAATTGTACCTAGGAGTGAAAACTCCAACATTGAGTTTTGGGCTTGAACTAGGGTATCATAATACACGACAACGGGTCTTGATGAACTCTTGGTATTGACACTCTCGGGGGATATTCTTAGGATAATTCACATTTTCTTTACAAATTGATTTGAATTATTTTAACATTAGATTATATTAAATAACCTGGGTTAATATTAAGGTATTTTAGATTTAAAATAATGTGTCATGATATTCTTTAAATGATTTTATTACTATTGTTAGTCACAATGCTTTATGGTTTTAGTCAATGTCTGGATTCCTGGGAAGTCATAGTAACATTTAACATGATGTAAAAGGTGGTCACAGTGGTGGAAATGAGCAACAAAATGGAATGTTGATTGGTGTAAAATATATCTTTTTCATTCAGAATTAGTTTTCCAAAAATATTATCAACAAAATATATATTATCCAAATCATGGACTAAACAAAGAAGAAAAAGGTAGTGAATGATAAGAGATCCGGCAGTAGAGACCAAGGAGAAAAGAAATCTCATTTCTCATCCAGTAGGAAATGTGGAAGGAGACACCCAGGAAAGAGTCTCAATGGAACAAATAAATTATTTTTGAGTGGTAAATAAGGACATAATGTAAAGAATTTTTGAGGAAAAAATGAAGAGTACCATGGAAGAAAAAAAATGATCCCAAGAATCCATTTACAATCATTTGTCATAAATTCCAGGTACCCTGGAATTACCTGAGTCAATGCCCTATTCTATAGGATAACCACTTGGTCAAGGAAGAAACTATGTGGAAATAAATGGATGGAAGATGTTTAAATGTATTAGTTCTCATTATTTATGGGATTACATTGGAAGAATTTTCTCTTGTATGTATAACCCTGTAGTTTATTATCTGAAAATACTATTTGAGGAAGAATTATCATTCCTTTGTGGATATAGTTCTAAATAACCATTTGTGTTTATATGATCCTTGAATTTGAGGAAATTATAGGTTATTAATTTTTAGGTTGAAAAATCAAGGTATGAGATAACATTTACTGTTAAATTATGTTATGGTTATTTTGAGGAAATTATCTTATTTTTTGAATTTTATATAATAATGTTTTTGAAAAAGGACAACATGAAGACTGTGTGACAACCCACCATGTTTGACAAAGCTGCGAGAATCGAACCCACAACTAAAGTGCAACTAGGATTTATCACCTACCACTATACTACACAATGTCCCTGGTTAGTGTGACTAATTCATTTTAATTAAATGATTTTATTGATCAATAATAAGTTGATTTATGATCTTATGTTTTATCAAATGGACATCCTTAGTGTAGGAAAATGATTTAGTGAGTAAGTGATAAATGTTAATTTGGAAGCCATTCGCTCTTTTGGGAACACTATATGTCAAAAGAAAAATAGAATACTATCGTATTTTTTTGAGGAGTAATGGTGGATTTTTATCTATCATTTTAATTTAGATTTATAGTGTTTTTGGTTATTTATGGAAATTATTAACCTATAATATGGAATATGTTATTAGGTTAATTAATTATAAGTATCTGACTTTAAGAGTAGTCGATGTTATTTGGAGATACAATTTAATGTGGAAGACTACGTAATCAAATTCTTCTGAGTTTTAGGTTTCAATCTTAGTTTGGATTATATTGAAATATTTTAAGGATAGTTGTTTATTGAATGGTTTTTATTGAACATTGGGTATTGTTGGTTTAATTTTAGAAATTAAGATTAGTATTTATTTCTATAAAGGATTATCCTTTTTGGGATCATCTGATCTTGTACTAAACATTTTTGTTTTTTATAACATCTAATGAAAATAGAAATATATAGTTCATCCTTTGTGGATTATGTGATTCTCTATAATTTGATTCTAGCACTTTAGGTGTGACTATGTCATCTTGAATACACATTTTTTGGAGTGAAATATGAGTTTGTGGTGGAAATTAATTAAAGGATGTAACACTATTTATCAATTATTTTATTTATTATTCTATGAAGAAATAAATTCTTAGACCTTAGGGAAAGGATCATAAACCAAAAATATATATTATCCTAATACCTTACGTTATTAATCTTAGAATTATGGCTTTGAGGCCCTCAATTTTCCATTCACTTGATTATGATGGATGACATCAATCACTCCCTATAAATATTTACATATTTCCTCTAATTATAATTTCTACCAATTTTCCCCTATTCGAAATGCTTATTTTTGGTGACTTCTTCATATCTCATTCCTTCTTATTAAGACTAAATTTTATTTACCCAATTTATGAAGTGGGTTATCCACTAAATATTGTTTTCTAACATTATTTTTGAAGAACAATTTCAAATTTCAAGGATTAAATTTATTAATGGAGGGAAGAATGTAACTCCCCAAGATTCCACAAAAGGCTTCCCTTTGAATAACCAAATTTTTTGCGATGTATGCAACACCGATTTCAAGCGCACCATAACCTATCAAAATAGTTGGATAGAAAGTTGATATGAATATTAATAACCACATTATTAATTTTATATAAATCCCATATAATTTTGACATTCATCTTTTTTATTTCCTAGACATAATATAAGAAAAAATTACATTTTTCAGATAAAATATCTATTTTTTAAAAATGAAATTTTTCTGTCTTTTAATGGAAAAACATTCTAAATCCAATATTTCACACTTTTATGTGATCTATTTGAAAAAAACTAAAATTATTTTTTAGAACTGAGACATCAAAATTTACTTTGCGTAAATGTTTTGGTATTTTTCTGATAAAATTCTTTTTTTATAAATAGTAAAAATACTATATTTTAATTCAACAAATGCATTTTAATATAATTTTATTGTATGGTTAGATTATAATTTTTATTGGTTTTAGTGTGTAATTAGATTCAATTTTTAACAATTAATCCAATGTTGGTCATTGTAAGTATTTTCACAATGAAATTGGACATAAACATGTGTCAATATTTTGATAGTTATTATTTCTTAAAAAACACACTTTTTATTTTGACAATGGGAATTAATTTTAAATTAATTGATGAAACTTATATGTTTTGAATTTGGTAAAATAGACAATATTTTTGAATATGGAATATCAAATATATTTTAGGATTAATTTTTGGTATTTTTCTAAAAAACTTCAATTAGTGATGAATAGTGAAAACAATAAGTAGTAATAAAAAACCGACATTTTCATTTAAATTAAATTTTACCCCATTTGTGAATTGAATTTTGAAAATATGAAATACACGGTTTTTATTATTATATAATATATGGTTCAATAAGATGAAAATAAACTTTTTGAATAGTAACTTTTGACTTTTATTTACCACGGTTAAAGATAAATAGGGTAATTGTCGGTAAAATTAATATTATAATAATATTATAATAATATTAAATTACCCTAAAATATTTCATAATCCTATTGGTTGAAACATGTCCGACCATGAGCATCCTTGGGTCGATTTTGGGACCCCATGGAGCCACTTAGAAGTGATTATTACCCTTTATATTATCTTATTTAATGTAATGACAAAAATGACAAAAACCTAAATCTTGTAGTACATAAATTCATACATGGGGTTATATTAGTTTCTCTTAGATTATAAATTTTTATTTTAAATATAAAAATATTTCCCACCTCATTGTATTTTTTATAATTTTTAGACATCAAATAAATAAAATAATTTATGACACAATATTCATGGAGTGTTTGCCTCATTAATGAATGATTGAAATAAAAAAGATAATAAAGATTATAACAATATCCAAAACAAGTAAAATTATTATTAGATGATTTTATTTTGAATAAGATCCATATTATATTCAAATTTAATAATTTTTTTAACTTTAGAAACATAAAATCATTGTATAATAAAAAAATATTTTCAATGATTCCTAAAGAGCCCCTCCTCCACCTTATAAAAAGCTGTCATGTCTACCCCGTTACTCACACCTCTCAAGAAACATTGGCTCAGCCAACCTCTGAAAAAATGATATTTCAAGATCCCTCTCTTCCACCTATAATCCTTTCCTTAGGCATAAGGCACTTCAAGAAATCCTTTTGGTTCAAACCAAAGGGAGTTACCCGATTTTAAGGTAACGTTATCTCTTAAGTTTTTTTATTTTATTTAACTTAACTACCATATAAACTCATTTATTAATTTATTTTATAACAAAACCTGTATATTCAATATACTTGGTTGTTTATATGAGATTTATTAGAACTACACTCACACAAACCTCCATCTAATTGGTAAAGAACACATTGTTTCTATGGATGATGAACTACTACCTCACGAAATGATGATTGTTCAATATTCTCTTACCACCTCTCATGGTGGAAATTAATATGGAACTGTATTTACATGTGATATGTATAATATTTATATTGTATCTATAATTCAGAATTTTTTATTTATATCATACATTTATGGCTACCAAAATGGTTAAATATGATAATTTCATTTGAGGAAGTGCGGACTACCGCCCCTTCAAAGTGATATGACTCATTCATATCATATATGGAACTTATAAAGGATGGAGTTAATTAAATTAAATTACATAGATATTATACTAGATTTATAATATATCTTTGTGTTATTATATTTTTATTTCTTTAAATATAAAATAGAAATGAAAGTAGCGTTCATGCGTACGTATGACTTACCGTCTCCATGAACGATGAATTTCATTTCATAACTTCAAATGATATGGAATATTATAAATATATATAGACTAAATATATATGAAATATATGATATCTAAATCATGAATATCATTCTGGAGATAATTTAATTTTGACCACATGGACAATTTGTAATTATAACAAGTTCAATTTTGACTAAAGTTCTTAACATCGACAAAATGTCCGATATGAACTCAAACAATTAACAAATTTTAATATAAAGGTAATAATTGATATAAAAGGAATAATAAAATTGAAAAATGTTCTTAAGGTTTTATAAATTAACTTATGTTTATTATTCTCGAATAACATGGAATATACGAGTCAAGTCGGACATGAGGTAATGGGTTTCTTATCTCACTTTTAATTCCGTGATATTTCCATTTTTCGCCACTCATTTATTGAATCTGGTGTATTGTGTACTGCTATTTGATAAATAGTATAATGATTTTATTTATATTCATGGTATTTTGTGATTTATTTTGTGGTTATTAACTTTTTTTCATATGACTCGATTGATTACAATGTGGTAAGTGGTTTTCAACCCACTTCTTATTCCAGTGAGATTCATCCTATATTGCCACTATTTCTTATTCTGTGGTGTATGTAACACCACATGATTGTATTCTTTGTGTAATATACTTTAATTTATGGGTATTTACATCTCCATTTTATGATCCTTCTTTCATGGGCTGTATGTTTCGTATGTTAGCAAATAGGTTAGAGAATTTCAAATATCAATATCCACTCATTGGGTTCTACGCAAACATCATTGATTATTTTACTCCAAGATTTTGTGTGAAAACACTATTTAATTATTTATGTAGTAATTTATACTCCCCTTTGTGTTTATATACTTTTGATACACATAATCACTCTATTGATAAATTCTCAAGTCATTGTTATGAAATTGATAAGGGTAATCTTAACTCAATTTTCATTTATTGAGTTAAACATCAAAGTCATTGGTTTCATTTTTACAAGAATATTTCTGAATTTGCTCTGATTGATTTAAACTGAATATCCAATCATATTGATTGTATTTATATTTTTCACACAAAATTATGTCATTGATTTATCCTTAACTTAAGGATACATTATTTATAATGGATTTCATCTCAATTTTCAATCTATTAAGACTCCTTTTTTGTTAGGCACCATTTCACTTTTATATGGCGTATATACTGTACATTGATATTTTATATCATGATTCCCTTTATTATTATGATATTATAGATTTTTTATTTCCACAATTATTTTTATTCAAGTTTCTATCATTTTTTTATAAATTACAACTGAAATATCATTTTAAATGTTTTAAATAATTATTTATCAAAATATTTCTCTTTAATGTCCATTTTTTAAAAATGGGTCTAAGGATTTATATATTTGGGCATGAATTTTTTGAAATTTAAATTACTTTTAAAATTTTCAAATTGGTATGGGAAACTTTTATTCAAAAATATATTCTAAACAACTTCTTGATAAATAGTGATAATTTTAATTGTTTTCAAGAAAAAGGGGATATTTCTCTCAAATAGTTTTACCAGTTATTTTTATCAATGTTGGTATCCTTATTTATTATTGATTGAGGTTAATTTATTATAATAAAATAATCTATATTGTATTGAATGAGTTATGATTAACTATGGATGTGCTATTTTTATACAATTCAAGGTTTGTGGTTAAATTATTAACAGTTCGCATGATAGTTTTAATTCGAATGTTTACGTTATGATTCATCCTTTTCATATAAAAATGAATTGGACTTAGTATGTGACGGGTGGATTCTTATGTAGATCCTCTATGAATCAGTAGGTTTAATGAGACAATCTAGTGTCTTGGCACAAGGCCATGACAAAATATTATTTTGTAGTCTTGGGATGAGGACTTGATTATGTGGTTATGATGTCTGAAATTATGCATTCCATCATTATGAAATTAGTTATTGATATTTCATGTGATTATTCGACTAGTAGAATAACCATGTGAATAAGTAAATGGAATTATTTGTTTTATATTTTCTATATTATACTGAAGTTTATGTTTACAATGCTCGTGTCTTAGTCTTATAAATTGCCTTAAATGTTTATGATTATTTATGAATGTTTCTGCTATATTGTTGTCCATAATGAGCTTCTGAGCTCACCCCTTTCATTGTTTTAATTTTTATGAGGAAGTGAGGAAGTATATTAGGATTAACCTATAGGGATATTCTAAGAGATATGAGTGTGTTCAAAGGGGGGACATTGTTGTTGTTTTTCATTTCAAAATGTAATGTAAAACTTGTGTATTTATCTAGTAATTCCAAGGATACTAAACTAATCGGTCATTAAAAATGTGATATCTTGTGATAATGCCAATGTTATGTAATAATGATGCAACTCTGGGTAACTAGGTTAGGGAGTTATAGGAAACACATCATAGAACCTGTCCATAGTCGGTGTAAATACATCTTGATTTACTCCTCCATATTCCAGAAACAAACTAGAATCCTAGGAAGTGATCTCACTAGTTACTGATGAACTAGACCAATACATACAACCTTGATATCCCAATATCCAAGGTGAATATAATTTTCACCATCGAGATATATAATATTCACCCACCTATTGTAACAATCTATGTGGGCTTGGTGTGCTACTAACCCATCCATACACAAAATTAGGTAAAACCTGACTTGTTAGTGACATAAATAACCCAAATTAAATGATAATCCACAACCTCAAGAGAAAACGCTTTTCACATATAGAAGTCTCTCGACTATACTCCAAATGTTTTATCAGTCTCTTTCACCCCACTCTGAAACTCCAGTTTTAGATTCAACCAATTCACAAGTTTTGAATATATTAAATATTGGGAGGAACCATTATTAAATAATGAACAATATGGAATATATTCTACTAGAATAGTACCAATAATTTCCAATAGTCTAGCCTTGTTATCCACAAGTGTATGCTGAATTTCATGGAACTGCAAATCCCCTATTACCAAAGATGTGGTCTGAGGCCCTAAGCTACACTACTTTACTTATAAGGCCACTCTTACACAGAAGACCCTCAAACCCTACCACAACTTCCATGGAAAGTAGAAATTCAACAACCATAACAATATATGGATGAATACCCCCTTCTATAAATCTAATTCATCCTCACTCCACCATCATTAACCATCTGTCTTAACACATCCACAACATTTTTTGAGGTATTTTTATATTTTTTTTAGGTCTATATTTACCCCTTTAGGTTTCCATTGAGTTTTTAGGGAAAAGTGTGAAATTTGTTTGGGTAGTGTGCACACAATGTTCACACATTGTTAGGAGTAAATGTGAACCCCTTCCTAGGTAGCCATGTGGTAGGTGGTTGGGTGAGGCAGCAGCTACCACACAACCATCACATGGTTATCCAAACTGTGCACTTCATCCTAGGAAATCATATAGTATTAGTCTAATTTGAGAAATTACTACCACATGGCCAACACATAGTGAGTTAGACCATTTGTGATGATCATTCGATAGGATCTACTCATGTATTGAGGGTCCTATAGCCATCGCCCAGTTTTCCAAACCATGTGGATTAATTGTGTGTCCTATCCATGTCATTAAAATTTGGGTTTTGGGTTTCTCCCTCTCTGATTTTTAATCTCTAAACCCTTATTTTTTCATCACACTCAAGATTTGTCTACCTATGAACCTCCCCTAGCACACTTTATCCTTCAGATCTTTGAATTCATGAGGGATTTTGGGAGGTTCCCCCTCAATTATTCAAGTAAGTATATTCTCCATTAGTTTCTTCCTCCAATTTGGGGTATTCATTCCTTTTCATGGTATATTATCATCTACAAATGGGTATCGGACTATTTTAAGGGGTTGATCTTTAATCCTTGGGTTTAATATTAATTTTTAGTGTTTGATCTTTATTCTATATAGTGTGGTTGAAGTTTGGTTCTAATTTCACGTCTAATTTCAAGAATTTATACACCCAAGGTTGGTGATTTTGGGAATAGGCATTATTTGATGAAATTATTATGCCTACTTTAGTATTTTAATTTGTTCTATGAATTTTATGCGTGGTGAAAAAATATTTATTTAATGTATTTGTTATGTATTTGGTTTGAAGATGTTTTTCATATATGAAATTGGGTGTATTTCATGTGAAAGTCCTTGTTGTTCTTCTTGAGGGTGTTTTATGAATTCTAAATGTGTATTATTGAACTGTGAAAGTGATGTGAACCATGTTTCAAAATGTTTTTGAGGTGAATTTGATTTTAAAAGAAGATTTTGGGTGTGAATGTGATTGTAAAATGTGTGGGGTACATTGATTGGCTTGAATGATATGAAAATGATGTGTTATTTGACATGTGGAACATACTTCACCACAAAAGGGAAACCTGGTTAAACAGGTTTGAAGACTAGGACTAGTATGCTAGATGATTGTTTGTGGTTCCTCCAAATTTCATCTATCTTTATTCACACTAGAATTATAACTAATCATTATATTGATTGGAGACCACTAGGCCCCTGAGGTTTCACCTCCTAGTGGCTCATGCATGGAAAATTTCTGATTGTGGTTTCTATACCACCCTTAACTGATATACTATAAACCTAGTGACCCAATACTATCTGGTGCCGAAAGGGTTCTCTAGTGACTTTTGCTCTATAGTGATATCATACATACCATTTCCATATGGTATACATTGTGGTTATTACAAAGGAAAACATGAATTTCTTTAAAATTGTTTTCTATAAACCTGTCTGTAGAATTTTTTTATTAAACATGAAAGTATATATATCTTATAATGTTTATAACATGGATTCATTTTTTCAGTGGAATCCTACTCAGATTTTTCTCAAACCATGCTTACACCCCTGGGTGTAAGTAGACTAGGTTATGTTTGACCCATGTAAAGGAAAGGAATTTGGAGATGGTGGGTCGGGTTGTTAGAGGTTTACATTGTGTGGGTTGATGGTGGTTCCTTGAGGGTTATTCACCACTTAACATGTGGTAGTTTAGGGGATGGATTTTTTTCCATCTTGTTGTAGCCATTTTTTTTGTTTTAACTCAAATAAGTATATTTATGTTTTCCATGTTTAGTTACTGATTTTCAGTTACAATTTATATATTTTCTGGTTGTTTTATTGTTGTAAAATTGGGCAATCCATTACCATGTTTTATTAATGATACCTGGTAACTTTTTTCCTACCCTGGGGGATCAAAAACACCCTTTGGTCTATTTCAAAAATCAGGTTGGTCCCCAATTTAGATGATGACTGGTTTTGATTATTGAAAAAATGGTATCAGAGTAGTTTAAACTCTTTTTGTCCATTTTTTTGGGATGAGTCTGGATAGACTGGTGTTAGCAAATTTAGGGCTTGAAGTTAGGGATACGAGTTGGGTGACTATCGAGTACACCTCGTGATAGATCTTATGTTTCCATGGGATGTTGGGATTTTTGTTTAAAATATCTTCTAGGTGAAACATACAGGTTCAAACTATGCATGGAAATTTGGTGGGGCTAAAGAGGTTTGGTTTTTATTTTATCTTGATGAGTTTTTTTTGTATTTTTTGATAAGAATTTTTAGATTTGTTGTATGGATGGTTTTTCTTATGATTTTTGTGTTTTTAAACAACATACCTCCTTCGATAATTCCCATGAAACCACCGGAATAAACAAGAGATATTTCTCCCTCATCCCTTTATTAGATACTAGTGGAAACTATGGTATGGGATATTCATGATATGGGACATGGAGCGGGTTCTGGTCATGCTCTAGTTAATGAAGCAAAATTTGGACATAGGAAGGATAGATCCCAAGAGGCCCTTAAAAGAAAATCTTGTTCTTTTTGAGGTATCATAGAGCATCAGTAAGTAAAGGAGTGGCTTGATAAGACAGAGTAAATGTTTTAATTCCTTGACACTTCTTAGGAAGTTAAGGTTATATGTGTCTTGTTTCCACTAGAAGGTCCAAATCATACGTGGTGGGACTCAGTGGTTCAAACTGGAAAGCACATGTAGATGAGCTAGATTTAATTTTAGTCTATCTTTAATGGCCAGTATTTCCCTAAGGTCCTACCATATTCTAGATCCCAGGTGTTTACTGATATCATACAGGGGACAATAAGTAATGGAGTATTACAACCTCTTTACTGATCTTGTCCGATATGATCCTAAAATAGTTTCTAATGAGAAGCTAACGTTTCAGATGAACAAAAGGGTTTTTTGACCAAATATCTATTTTTAGGTCTTTCTTTTCGAGATATAAACCTATGTTGAAGTATGTTATCGATCTTGTATGGTGGAGATCAATTTCAAGCATATTTCTAGTTCCTATGGTTCTATGTCAGTGATGGGCAGCTATAGTTCATCTAAGAAGAAGATGAACAAAGATGGGAAATGGAAACGTTAAGTGGAAGTTTATAAGCTAATACCTCCTAGAAATCTTCATCTATGGATTCCTGTATTGGGTCATTTATGTGACACTAGTGTGGGAGGTTAGGGAACACTCATCCCGCATGTATATCCCATCCCAAACATTGTCATATATGGGTAGAAATGGAACACTTGCAGCTTTTTTTCTAGGTAATGCACCCATACTAGAGTGGGGCAGGATCTGTAGCTTCTAAAGGAATTTCCAATGATTTAGATCCTTCTAGAATAGTGGGATCAAGTTTCAATGGTCGTTGCTGCATGACCAAATCCTCTTCTAGTAAGATTCTGTTTTGGGTAGATTCATAGGTCGTTTTTCATATTCATACATATGGAGAGGCCAGATATCTTCATGTTGTTGATCAATCACCATCGGGATTAGATACAAGGCCATCAACAGAACAATGTACCATTCTGATTTTATCTTCTATAGAACCTAATTTTTTTATACTGGATCTTTTATTTCATTTATCTCTACTCATATTTTGAATCTATTGAAATTTACCACAGATCTTATGTCTTTTTCTATGGAATTGGAAACGTTGTTGGGTAGGAAGAATGAGCAGCGTCTCCGAGGCCCTTCTTGTACACACTCCATGTTAGGGGTTGAGATGGAATGGGATTCCATAGTCATTGATATGGAACTATTTCATGTTATCATTGGAATGGATTAGATGGTGCTCTTTCAGGATCACATATAGTTTTATAATAGGAGAGTAAGTTTTATGTCACCAAATGGATGTACTTAGCTTTTTCTTCGATAGTGGGTTGCTCTGCCTGGTAATGCTAGACCTCCACTCCCGGAGTTGGGTAATATTGTTTTCGAGTTATTGCCACACGTTTTTGTATAATATGGTGAAACTAAATAATTTTTTATTACCTTCTATAGTGTATGAGTTCTTATTGGTATTTCCATATGAATTTCCATGTTTACCCATAGAGAGGTATTTGTAGTTATCTATTTATTTAGCTCCTAGGACATAGCCTATATATCTTCCCCCATATCGTATACCCCCACCAAGATGGGTGAATTAAATATATAGCTAGACTATTTGGAATCCGAATGGTTTATTCTCTCGAGAATCTCTCCTTGGGCCACCCCAGTATTTTTTGCAATGACGGCTGATGGATCTCTCTGGTTGTGTATCGATTACCAAAATCCGAATAATGTAACTATTAAGAACAAGTATCCTTTTACATGAATAGATGAATTATTCAATTAGTTGAATGTGTAAATGTGTTTCTCAATGATAGACTTGTTTTCTAGTTACCACTAAGTCATGGTAAAAGATGCGGATGTTTCAAAAACAACTTTTTGAAACAGGTACAACACTTCGAGTACTGGGTCATTTTTTCAGATTGATGAATTCTCTAATTGTCTTATTGGATAATAGGAATAGATTGATCCATCATTTTCTCGTATCCTTTGTTTTGGTATTTTTTATGACATCATAATTTATTTTGGATCTAAGGAAAATCATGAGACTCATTTTTGGATCGTGTTCCTCACTTTTCGGGATCAGTGTGTCTATGAAAAGTTTTCAAAGTGAACTTTCTGGATCATGGAAGTGATGTTTTTGGACCATTTGATTTTGGAATAATGGGTTTTAGTGTACCATGAGAAGATTAGTATAGTTATGTCATAATAGAAACCCGTGAATGTGTTCAAGATCAAAAGAGTTCTAGGACTGGTTGGATATTATAGGCGATTCGTTAGAGATTTCTCTCGACTGGCTTCACCCATAAAGGAACAAACCCAATAGGGGGTAAAGTTTTAATGGAGTCTGTAATGTCTGGCATCATTCAAGAAGATGAAGTGACTGTCGACTACCTATCCTATGTTGATAATTCCAAAATTAGGAATGGGATATGTTTTTTATTAAGATTCATCTAGTATGGGTCTCTGATGTGTACTTATACATGATGATCATGTGGTAGCTTATGGTTCTCAACAACTCCAACAACCTGAAAATAATTACCCGAACCATGAATTTCAGTTAATTGTGGTGATGCTGGATTTGAAGTTGAGGTGCCATTATCTGTTGGGTATTTTTGGTGTGTCTACTCTAACCATAAGATTCTAACCTAAATTTTCTACCAAATTCATATGAATCTAAGGTAGCATCGCAGGGTTGAGTACCTTTAGGGGTTTGATTTTGAAATAGTCTATACCCCAGTTAAGGGTAATTTTTTATAATATTCTTTGAGTAGGAATATGTAAGATAAATATTTGAATGAGTCCTATGAAGAGGGGACATTGATGAGGATTTTTTTCTCAGATTCACTTAGAAACTATGAAAATCAGTGGAGTTGCATTCCTAGATAGTATTTAGCTAACACTTATTTTGTTGTTAATTCAGTGAAGGAAGCCTTATAATGAGTTGTTCCATCATTCGATGAAATATTTTCATTGTGGGGAGACACCTTGGGGTTTTTCATTGTCTCCTGATGGAAACTTGTGATTTAAGGTCCACTTGGTGGTGCCATTTTTTATGGATTTTATTATTAGATTACCTGATACACCTCATGAATGGAATTTTATTTGGGGGGTAATAGAATATTTGACCAGATCATCCCATTTCATTCTGATTAAATATTCATCCAAATTTGATGATCTTGGACGATTATATGTTCAAGAAGTGGTAATGCTCTGTAGTATTTTATCTACAATCATTTCTCATAGAGACCAACATTTTTCATCCTAGTTCAAATAAGGCCTTCAAAAGTAATTGGGGTCTCAAATCAAGATGAGTAAGAAATACCATCCTCAAATGTATGGTTAGATATTGTGGGAAAACAAGATTCTGGAAGACATGATTTGAGCATGTGTCTTGGATTTTGAAGGATTTTGGGACAACCTTTTGGTATTGGTCAATTTTTATTATAATAACCTCTAATAGTCCTCTATTTGAGTGGATCCTTTTGAAGTGCTCTATGGCTTTCTGTTTCAGTCACCATTTTTCGAGGATTAGGTGGGTGAGACCTCACTTTTTGGACCAATTTTAGTGTAGGAGACTTCTAAGAAATTCATGCTAATCAGGAAGTGATTATTTATAGCTCAGAGTCACCAAAAATATTTTGTTGATCAGACACGTTGATATCTTGAGTTCTCTATAGGTGACCAGGAGTTCCTACAGGTGCCACCTCATTTGGGGGATCATCATTTGGGAAATCAAGGGAAGCTAACTCCTTGGTATGTTAGGACTTTTATGATCACTAAGAATATTGGAAAGGTGGAATACATTTTAGACATTCCTTCTTAGTTAACGTCAATTCAAGACATATTTCATGTCTCTCAATTAAAAAAGTATAATCCAAACCCATATCATGTTCAAAATTGTAATGTATTAGATATTGATCTTGATTTTTTTGTGTATGAATGACTAGTGTAGATAGTGTATTCCCAAGTGAATGTGCTTAGAGGGATGGCTATTCCATTGGTATGGGTCCTTTTTCAGCATGGTAGTGATATACATGAGACCGGGGAGAAGAATTTTTCGATTGAATAATAATTCCCATTCTGGTTTTCTAATAATTTATTTAATTTACTTTCTAGGGACTTAAATTTTTCATGGTGAGGAGAATTATCACATCTGCAACTTTCTTTTGATAAATATTTTATTTTTATTTTAAGTACACTTTTCTCCCTTAGGGGTCCCTTCAATTTTTTAGAGAATAGTTTGAAAATTTAGGTGCCAATTTTACAGTTCATAGTTTTTACACATTTAGTAGTAACTTTACACCCATTTCTAGGTATTCATGTTGTAGGTGGTTGGGTGAGCTAGTAGGTATCGCATGACCAATGCACGGTAATCCAGACCATGTGCCTCGACATAGGTACCAATGTGGTAGAAGGATAGTTTGAGGTAGCAACTACCATATAGACAATGAATGGTCTATTATACCATGAATGATGACCATATGGTAGGATATGATTGAGAATTTAGGGAGGAATGGTCACCAAATGGTCTATTAAACCATGCGGACTTACCATGCGCTCAATCCAGGTCATTAAATTTTGGGTTTTGGGTTTCTCCCTTCCCAATTTTTATGTAATATACCCTCTTTTTCTCATCCCATGTGGGATTATTCTCCCTAGGTACCTCCCCCTGGCCCTCTTCCTCCTTCATATATTAAATTTCTTGGAGTATTTGTGGTGATTCCTCATTTATTATTCAAGTAACTTTTATCCTCCCTTATGTAATTCTTCCAATCTAGGATGTTCTTTCCTTTTCATGGGAGCTTATCTTCTCTAGTGGGTAGGGGACCATTTTATGTGTTGGATTTTTAATATTTGGGTTTAATATTAATTTATAAGATTAGATCATGGTTTCTTATGGTGCGGTTGATGTGTGGTTGGAGTTTCTCAACAGATTTCAAGAATTTCTACACCCAAGGATAGTGATTTCGAGTATAAAAATTATTTGATGAATTTATTATTCTTTCGTTAGTGTTTTGATGTGTTATATTATATTTATGTTTGGTGAGAAAATATTTTTTGGGAAATTATTTGGTAATCATTTTCATTAAGGATGGGTTTCTCATATGAAATTGGGTGAATTTCTTATAGAAAATCCTTCTTCTGCTTCTTGAGGGTGTTTTATAAATTATTCAGCTGGCTTATTAAATTGTGAAAGTGATTGGAATCATGTTTTAAAAGGGTTTTGGTGTGTTTTTGATTTTAAAATAGGATTTTTGGTGTTCAAGTGATGTCATAATGTGTGTGTTGCATTGTTTGGATTGAATGATATGAAAATGATGTGTTATGTGACATGTGTAACATACTAAAGCACAAAAGGGAAACCTGGGTAATTATGAGACCACTAGGCCCATCATATTTTCCATCATAGAGGTCATATTGGTGCTACAATACTAACATAACATTATGATGATTGGAGATCACTAGGCCCATGGGGTTTTCTATCCTAGTGGGTCATGCAAGAGAATGATGTGATCATTTTTTTATACCATCCTTCATTGAGATACAATGTACCTAGTGTCCCATTACTAGATAGTTCCTAAAGGGTTCTCCCATGACTTGTTCTCTATGGTGATATCGCACTTCCCATCATCATATGGTATACATTGTTCATATTTCAAAAGAAACCACGAGTTTCTTTAAAATTTGTTTCCATAAACCTATCTCTTGAATTTCCATTATAGGATGTTCAAGTCTATTTATCTTCTTATTTTTATAGAACTTAGTATATTATTGGGTGGCATTATACTGAGATTTGTCTCACACCCTTATGTGTAAGTACACATGGTTATGTTAGACACAAGTAATGGAAATGTATACATTGCGTGGGTTAATGGTGGTGGATTGATTGTGATTATCCTCTATTAATTTAGTAGTTTTTGGGGATAGATCCTGATTTCCTTCTTGTTATAGTCTTTTGGGTTTTTGTTTAAAAGATTTTACTCAAATACGGATAATTTTATACGCCTTATTTAGTTGAGATTTTCAATTTAGGTTTATATATTTGTTTGTTGTTTTGTTATTGTAAAATAGCTTAAAACTAAAATATATTTCATTAATGATACCCGAGGAATTGTTTCCAGCCCATGGGGAGTGATAACACTCTTCGATCCATGCCAAAAATTGGGTCAGGTGCTACTTTAGATGACAATCTAGCTTGGTTCATGACATGTCCGGGGTTCTTGTAAAACCTTTATAGATGTACCATCCTACCATAGGCTCTGCACTCTAATATCATTTAAGGGGACTGTCTAAAATAGTGACATGGCCTGCCATACTGTTGACAGATTACTCAAGTAAGATCCTATGTTACTGAACCTTCCCCCTAGCCACTCGTATTTCAACTACTCCAGTCAACATTCTCATAATTATTCTTTCTCCTCTAAATATTCGTACCACTTGACAAGGTAGAAGAAACTACTTCTCATCCATTAGAATCCTCCTTCAGGTTCCCCTCAAAAATGAGAGACTAATTCACCACTTTAGAAAACAATTTCATTCAAAAGATATTCACTTGGGAATTAATCTATCATTAAAGAAAATTCTAAAACTATTTTACCTTAGTAACCTCATCTCCCACTAATGATGGAACATATCAATTTAGGCCTATAAAGTGTCAAGAAGACTCCATAGTAGACATACTCCCCTAAGTTAAACACATAAACTCATCTATTCCCTCCTTATTGATAGTCATAAGGTAAAATAACATGAAGAAATTCTCTTGAAATTCCTTCCACTCATTATTATACAGTTTTCTATCCTGATTCAAGATCTCCCAATAACTCTTTTCTTAACCACGTAACATGTAAGCATCCTATTGGAATCTCTTGCCTGGAAGAGCCTCTAAGTGGTCAAGTATGTTCTGTATAGACTCGATCAAGAACTCCAGTACTTAAGGTACACCCTCTCTGCTAAATGTCTGAGGGTGTAGAAACTAAAACAATTATGTCAGGTCAGATATGTTATTCACATCCCACCCTGGGTCTCTCTAAATAAACTATACAAACAAAGATTTTTTCTCATGGAATTTCTCTCTAACTTACTCACCAAGAACTAATGGTGCATCGGGATCAACTACGAGTATATAATCACTTGTCATCACTTCATGACATCCTCTAAAAATTTTTTATCATGGGTAAATATCTCTACAATTATAGACACATGTATCTGAACACATAACAGCACATTGTCACAAGCATTCAAGATGGATTCACATAATTCCATAACATGAGATCCCTCTCTCTCACCCCCACATGGTAAAAATGATGCTCTATCACTACCCATAACCATCCTACATCTTGTTTATGGTAAACAAAGTGAAAACTCATTATCATCATTAATGTATCATTAAAAAAACATTTATTCAGATCATCCATCATTTTTCAACTTTCATGTTCACATTAATAAACTTTTTTATAATTTTTTTACACAATAAAGGAATATAATTTCAAATTAAACAATTCAACTGATACCTGTTTCTTTGTGAGTGCCTAAAAATGATGTATGTCATAATAATCCTTAAGCGCATGGAATGGTTCATGCATACTCAACTCTCATTCCATAGTGGGCCATGATTCAAATCTCATAAAATCTAAAGAAATGAATAATAACACAAAAAAGTGTATCACTTGAGATGAAATAACATCCAAATGTAACAACACACTTAAGTAACAACAATCCCACCCTAGGTAGTTATATTTTACCCTAACACATGGGTTATTTACTCCTATGAATGAGATCATGATCAAGGAATAACTCATCCTTATCTCATGTCAACCTTCCCCAAATTGTAAGTCAAACGAAAATAAAATTAAACAACTTTGATACCACATTGTGGAATCCCAACCCGGGTGCTACATACCGGTTCCCAGATCCAGTCAATTGCATGGCCCCAAGTGCTTCTCACCAAACACTAGAGGCTGATGACTACCAGCAAGTGCGTATTATCATTCATGGGTAGATTATACCGTCTTTATCAAATAATCATAATAAAAAATGTATAAAATATAATGACTAAGGCCAAAATAATACCAGTATCGCATGATGACTAAAAAAGAAAACAATATCCAAACCAAAACAATATATATATTGTGCCATGTATGTGTCAACTTTCAAAAGAAAACCAAAAATAAATCCACAATGATAATTACAATAAGGTCCCAACATCTTGTCTTGTTACCTCATCCATGATCCATCCTGACTCATCTATCTCACATTGGGATCATGCCCTTATTCAATCCTACAAATATAAATTCTATTCAAGAACCAATTAGGAATCTACAGTATGGTATGATTACAACTCAGTAAAAAACTAGCAAGGGAATCTAAAATAATATCGAGTCATTAATAGTGTATTCCATTCTATAAATAATAAAATACAAATAATAAGATAAACATTATATATAATTGATTATTCTTTATTTAACAACTTGGACCCCTAGGTTCCGAAGGACTCCCAAGCCCTCAATACCTGCTTCAACCAATGCTAGAGTCTGAACCATAGCACTTATCTAATTCGCATTTTATTATAACTCATGGGATATCATTATCCATTTAATTCAATTCATAGCAGGTACACATAGAACTATAATCCAATGCCAACATTTTGGGCCCAGTACAACATGTCAAGCACCTCGTGAGTATTTGGAGAATTAGTCCATGTCTCACACCCTATTCATCAGTCAATCACATATGGGTATTTGAATCTACATTCTTTATCCCAAACTCATTTATCAATCAATCAAATATGGGTATTTGGAGCATTACACCAAGTCCCATGCTCATATATCAATATGTCACAAATATTTCACATTAAAAAAGGTTAGTCAGTATTAATCCTCTTATTACATTTCACATCATGGATTCTATTTGAAGTATAAAAAAAAATCATATTTCAATACTTTAATCGCAATGAATATTGTTAGAAAATAACCATTGAACCATTTTGGAATATTTAAATCATATAACCGATTAACCCACTATGGTCAATCCAAACATCTCATAATTTTCATTTTCAATTAATTTAACAATCAAATTAGTTGAACAATAAAGCAATTACAATATCCCATAAATTCAAAAATTACAATATTCAATTAATTAATTAACAAATTATTTAATCCAATTCCACCCATTCCAATTTCCAAAAATTTAATGAAATTCATTATCACGTGTAAATAAAATTAAATTAGCTTAATCCATAACACAATTTCCCATCATGGAAATTTAAATTTCAAAATTAAATACATATTATTAAATCAAGGTTTTGGGACATTAAATTTTGACCACCTATCTCAGCATCACTAATGGGATCTTGCCAATGTAAATCCCCAATTGAATCAAATAAAACAAGATCATTCTCAGGAATGAAATATATATCCAAAACATAGGTTGACAGTCAAAATGATTAGATCTATGAAAAAATTGATCTAGATTCATTATCAATAGAGAAAAACATCCCTTAAAATGATGAGAGAAATATTGAATACAAGGAGTAAACTGTATAGGATGCGAATCTCTTGTTGGGAGTGGTTCAGATTCTTCAATGGATCTTAAATTCATTTCTAAAAAAGTTTAGGATTCCTTGAAACATTTCTGGGATCCTATAAAATTTTTGGGAATCATTTTAGGACGTAATGGTGGTGATTAGGGATTAATATTTTAGTTTATGGATGTTATTTTAATTATTGGGGGTTTTAATTTCTACATGCATAGTTTCTTTTATGGGGTGAAAAGTTTTCCCTAACTATGAGTCTAACCATTTGACTCCTCCCAAGAGGTCACATAGTTACTACTATGAGAGAGAATATTACGGAAAACCATGAAACAGACATGTGAATACCCTTAGTTTATATTCTCATAGTTTGTTCATATAGTCATATGGTTTGGGATAACCGTGTGCTAACAATGAACTACCCCTCTTCTTCCCAAAATTCTCCAATTTCACCCCAAAACACCCCATTGTAAAACCCAAAAAATATATACTCAAAATGCATAAAAATAGTGAATTTAAAATATTTAAAAACATATATAGTAAAATTTAAGGATTTTATACTAACACCATTCAGAAATTTGGATTTTAGAATCTAAATATTTGCTCAAATATACTTTTAGGTTAAATGAAAAACCTAAATGTGTACCTTGAATGTCTTGTAAAATTAGACTCGTACGTACAAAAAGATTCATAATCCCTTTTATTTATCTCAAGGAACTCCTTCTCTATCTTCATATAAAGAACACAAGGAAAGTAATTATTGAAAAATAAGTTATTGAACTCATCCCAATCCATGGGGTTAATTTTATCTGGTGGAATCATATTATTTATTTGAGTCCACCTATATTCTACATCACATTCTAAACAATAAATAGTGAGAATGAAATTCTCATGATCTTAACATTGGTAAATATAAAATATCTTTTTAGTGTTATAGATATATTTCTTATCCATTGGTGGATATGAATACCCACTGAAATAATTTTGAAGTTTCTTCATGATGGAACCAAAAAAAAATTCTTCCGTTATTTACTCAATTACGAGTCTAGCATGATTCATAGCTTGAGAAAGTTGTGTGAGCATAGAAACAATATTTTTCATTCTAGAACCCATTACATTTCGTTTTTTAGGAGGGTGTTCATTTCATTTTCTATCACATTCATAATTAATGTGGTTCATTCTGGTCCCTACAATTGACTAAAATGAAAGAGTATAGTGTAAGAAAACTTTATCATTGTGGGGAACTGCATAATCATCAAAAACCACATATAGGATGTTAAAATCATAACAAATTATTTTGAAATCTATAAAACCTTATTTTTATACTAGATAATTCATACTCATTATTTATTTATATCCTTTATGATGGTTCAGAAATATTTTTTGAATTCCCAAAGTGTGTCCCCTATGAGTTTCAAACTAGGTGTTTAGTAAGGCCCATTGTCGTGCTCGATTCTAGCCCAAAATAGTTTTTTGGAGTTGTTACACCTAGGTACATCTGTTTCAGATCCACATATACTTATAGTATCCTAGTAGTGATATATTTATAGTAAATCGCTTGATATTTCCTTTACCAAATTTGCATGACATTTTCTGATACATTGGATCATTCTTAGATTTATCCTCTGACATGTCCTTAGGGGTCTCATTGAGGTACTCTCATCTTTTTTTAAATTTTTTATTGAAAATTTTATATTATACCATCTATAACAACCCTCATATAAAATATAAAGACATTACTTTATTTTAGAAAAATATTCATTATATTAAACAAACACATGGCCAAGTACCGTATTACCTAAGTTCCATTGGAACATCGAAACATAAACATTATCCCATAAGTAAACTACATCATCTACCACTATGTTCTTCATAAAAACAACCCTTATAATACACATAATACATACTACATATCTTGATAACCAGAGGATAGAAAACATAAGAAAGGGTGAGATTCGTTTCTCATTAAGGGTAAAAAGCAGAGATTCATTAGCATAAACATGATCATAGGGGTATGATAAAATGAGAATAATATTTGAAAAATATACCCTTCATATCAAAGATCATTTTCATGAGTCGTGGACTAAATATTGTAAGTTTATACAACATGAATCATAAGGAAGTAAATTAACATGTTACATGAAAGAATAAAGTTTCAATGAGACAAGAATTTGTATAATACATATAAAAAAATATAAAATGATTTCTATAGTAGCTAGAGATCACTTCCAATTATTTCCTACTCTAATGCATTCACTCCCCAGACTATATTAGTATTAGAGGTTCACTCCCAAGACCATATTAGTACACAAAGTCCTTCATTAAACCTGGTTCATTCCTCATTACTTCCATGTCTATGTCATGAGATATAATTCTTTACCAAATGCATTATAGGGAGATATAGGTCCCACCATTTTCATAATGAAATCATAAATATGTGTTTCACAAGATCGTAAACATTAATCATATCAAAAACAAGGAAATGAAATGTGTATCATAAACATTTCATCATATAATAACCTATAGAAAAAATATTGATTTAATAATCATATGATAATTTATTAAAATAATTGGGTTTCAAAAGCATATAACCCATGGAAAAGAATTTAGTTTCATAAACATCATGTCATTGAAGCATTAACCATTTAGTTAAAGAATATGAATGGTTCCATTATATCATATCCCCATTAAGTAATGAGTACCACTAAAGAATGTTTCTTAAATGTAAAATAATTTTGAAATATTATTTAAATAATTTCTCAAGGAAAATATCCTTATATATTTGAAAAACACTTTTTAAAATGTATAACCCTATAAAAACCTTTTTATTTAAAAATAACCATGAAAATATAGAAAGGATGGTTTGAAAACAAATTAAATAAATTTTTAAAAAAATTCAAAATAATTTTCCATTAAAATGTACTTAGATGTTCTTTGAAAACATTTTATTTTTTTTAGAAAACTTCATTTTGGAAGAATACAAATTCCCCACCGAAAAGATAAATAATGTCATATTTTCTTAACAAAGATTTCTAGATTATATTATGTTTTAAAGAGTTGAAAATTGTAATATTATGTTAATATTTCTTGAATAACCATTGGGAAAAAAATTCATGATAATTCATCGGAGATAGATCATAATATTTCATTAATTGATGAAAAACCATAAACAGTCATGATAAACCATGAGATTTTATCAATAACTCTTACCACTTTGGTAAACTTGAATTATAATCCTTATGAAATAATAACATTACATGAATCCTAAAATATCATAAAAATAAAGATATTTATAATATAATATTTCAATGGGTTATTTTGAAAACCTCATAAAATAATATATATTCATAACATAACATGTGTCTGAAAGAATGGAAATTAAGATAAAATTTCCTTACTGATTTGGTAAAGTTTTAAGTGTGAATTACACTAAAGAGAGATCCTAAAATGGATATGAAAATAATAATTTTTTTAATTATAATAATCATAATTTATATTTATGGGAATTATATAAACCACATAAAATAAGCAAGTGGTGAATATGGAATTTGTCTCATAGAAAGTAAAAAATGAGACAGAAATACATTACCTTAAGTATTGACTTCTTTTGCACTGATTAAATCCTCTTGTAAATTTAAAACCAAATTTTTATAAATATTTTATATAATAATATTCCTTTATATAATACCTTATATTATATTCTTATGACCTTTTATTACAAATTTATTTACAATTTCGTGTTAATGTTACATTTCGGGTAATTACCGCTTCATTTTTATATATGTTTTGATTTGTAATATTTTTCCCTATAAATTTAATCATTAATTATTCATATATAAAATTATTACCATGATATAAATATCATAAATATTTATTATATATGTATTTATAATAATCTTTAAGAGATATTGATAGGAAATAAAAAACACCATTCATGGAGATGATAAGCCATACTTATGCATAAATGTGGTTTCTATATTCCTGAATTATTGAAAGAAAGAATATTAAAAAATATATTATAAATAAAGAATAAATTTTTCATATATATCAAATATTTTTATTAAACTCATCCTTAATACATTCCATGTAAAGCGTGAACAAATCACATAGCTTTGCCAGGTGGTAGTCTGTCGTACACATGAACAATGTTATCATATTCCCACAAAATTGAAATAATGAAGGTATATGTGATATAAAAATTCATGGTTCATTATAAAATAATAAAAACAATATAAAATTAAAACAGAATTTCCAGAATTATTCCAAACCTGGATAGGTGGTGATGGAAAACCGAACGACATCGGTTCTCGAAGTAGAAGTAAGCTATACACACGAACAATGATTTTGTATCCTATTTGATAAAAGTGTGTGTGGTTTTAGGTATTAAACCAAATATAAAAATATAATTATATTTAATATAATATTTTTAGTATATAATCTTCATATAAAATTAATTAATGCGGTTTGAGGTTGAAATAAAACAAAAATGTTTGTTGATTAATGTTACCTCTTCTTCGGGTATCTTTTTTTGGTTTGCCTCAAAAGACTCCCTTGGTTGAATGTAATAAAAAATTAAGGCTTATAGTATTAATTTAGGTATTTTATAAATATATTTTGACTGGTCTTGGTTTATCTAAATGGATTTATAGGTGTGAAGATATAGAAATTGTAGTGGCCTATTATGAAGGTGTTGAGTGAAAAACATGTAATTTTTTTTAAAAAGAGAATATCCCACATGTTTTTTTCCATGTCATGCAACTATAATACTGGATAGATATCAGTAATAGAATATATAAGGTCAAAATATTTCCATAAAATGGTTTATTAGAAACTTTATAGGTCATTTTATTCCTTAAGATTAATGTTTAGTCTCTTAATAAACTAATTTTTCTCTTCATCACTGTGATTAATTTTAATTGTTTTCACTAATAACCTTGATTTAAAATTAATTTGGCATTATTAAGAATTATAAATTATTCTTATTTAATATATTTAATCCATTTTTACGCATTTAATTCAATTAAGTGGAATAAATAATTTTAAAATTATTGTTGTGGACAGAATAAAACAACATGGTATTAAAGTAAAAATGTTCAAAAGTTTGAAATGTTTTTACATCATAATTCGTTGTAAAATTGATTAAAATTAACTAAATTGGATTTATTTATTTATAATTTAACTAATTATTATTTTAAACCAATTTTTAAAATTATTTAACTATATAAATAATTTAGACAAAAGTGTAGTTTTCAATTATAAATCAATATTTTCCACTATTCATTTCAAAATAAAATATTTTAGAAAAAAAACAAAAACTCACCCTAAGATAATTTTTACTTTTTTATTTAAAAATTTAGTACATTTTATCAAATTAAATATCTAAAATTTTCAAAAAATAGTTTTATTATTGTTGATAAAAGGACATAAAAATCAGTTCTTTTGATAAAAGATTATTTTCAAAACATATAGACTTTACTGATGATTATATATTTAATTTAAAATATATTTTAAATATATAAAACTATAATAAATAGTATTTATAAAATATTTATCACTATTCTTACAATTAATATGAATGTCTAGGCTATAAATATATTTTTTAAATAGTTATTATAATAAAAAAATGTTTTTTAAAAACTCAGTGTTGTATGAAATGCATGTTAAACATCGTGTTTCTTTATTACGCAGGGTTAAAATGAGGTATCATATAATGCAAGATTAATTTGGTGTAGTGTATAATTCAATCCATCAAATAAATTAATTTTTATTTTAAAAAATTACATAAAATACCAAGGTTTTTACATGGATTATAAAGAAAGATTAAATGAAATGATGATTGAAGATACTCTGTTTTAATGGATAGACTCTAGGAACGTAAATGAAAATATTTAAGTAACTAAAATATTTAATATTATTTGAATTAAATTTTCATGTTATAGTTAGTATATATATGATTAAAAATCATAGTGATTTGACCCCATGTTATATTAAAATGTATATGTTATGAGTATTGAATAACAATACTTAATATAGTTATATATTTAGAAGATCCATTTTGTTCAAAAAATATGAAGACATTATAATATCTTTATAAAGTAACATATATTTTTTGTTGTTTCGAGATATCATGTCTAGATCACTTTTACACAATAGAATATTAAAGGAGATTGAGACCAAAAATCAAATTATTGCAAATGAGAAAAAAAATATCAAATGTACACAGTCTAAGAGAAAATGGGCTTCTCATTACTTATAAACATCAAAAGGTTTATGGTAAACCCTATGTTATATAGATATTATATAAAAACCAGACATTTATTTCTTTATGACTGGTTGGATTCAGAATAATAGCTCCAAGTCCATTCTCTTTACATGATTACTTTTATAATAAGAAGGATATTGTGCGAGAGATGGGTAATGACTACAGTATAATGGGTATGTAGTATTCCATAAGGAGGATAAATCAACGATAAATATTTTTTTTCTTATTTTTTGCTTTAATTCCTTCTTATATGAATACCAACAAAAAATAATCTAAAAAAAGATTATTATAGATTGGACCATTCCCTGAAAAAATTAATAGGTAAAAAGTAATAACATGAAAATTGATTAAATATAAACCAACACTAATTAACCCCCTTATATATATTGGAAATATCCTATTGTTATCCTTTTAATTAGTATTATAGAATGTTGAGCCATAAATGGATTATCATCTTTGTTGTTATTTAAATATTTTAGATTACTTTGTAAAAGTATTTATGTGGTGTAGATTTATAGAATCCTATGAGTTTCTTATAATAGAAACCATGGAATATGTATCTTACCATACCATAAATAATGATAATAATAAATATTTATAGAAGATGATAAATTCTTCATCAATTAAAGAGGATGTTATATTATTAAAATTTATTGAAAGTTAAATTATTTATATTACATATGTCAATATCTATCCTCATGAAGATGTTAGTGATGGAAAGAAAACCCTCACATTTAAATAGTGAAATAATAATATTGATACCTAGTGTGATGATAAAATGGATAGATCTGGAATGGTGGATGTAGTTTGGTAGTTCAACATATAACCAAGTAGATGGTTGACTATTATACTGAAAAATTTTCAATACACATAGGAGATCAGGAGGTGTGTAAAAATTATTTACCTTAATAATAATCAACAAAAATTAAATTAAAAATGAATTAGTGTTTTCAATAATTCAAATTATTACTAAATATCATGGAGAAATTATTTCTTGTATTTTTTAATTTTATTTTAATTATATAGGATAAGATTAATGAGCTTGATCGAAGGTTATATAAATTGTAAACATTTTTGGATGAAAGTGTACTCAAATGTGTAAATCTATCCAAACATGTTGGACTCATAGATGAAAAAATATAGAAAATGAATAATGGTTATTATATTTTGAAACTATATGATTATTTTAATTCATGTTGAATCAAAATAAACAGAGGAGTTTAACTAAAAGAATTACGCAATAAAATAAAATCAAAATTCTTTCATAAATATTAAAAGTGCGAAACTAAAAGTTATGGATAACAATATTAAAGATCATGGAAATTTAATTCATTAAGATATTTAAATATATGATGATCAATTCATATATATAATAATGACATATGAAGACAAGATATAGATATTGTTGGATGATAAAGATGTATTTAATAAGAAATTCCTTGAGCATAAGGTCAAGATACCAATTCTATAAACTATTCGATTTAATTTATCCAAATATACTAGGAATAATGTTATTTACACACACAATTACAATGCATTTTCATATATATAATTTCTCTATACGGTGATAAAAATGTCATTAGATAATTAAATTATTAATATAAAATAGATATAAATGGAGAGGTACAATCCATATCTATAGATTATTATTTTACAAATTGATTTTAGTCATTGTAAAAGCATAAACAAAAAATCTACAAAAAAGTGGATGGTTAAAAATAAATATAAGGCCACCAATTCCTATAGGGTGGTTTTAAGCATGAGTAAAAGTTTTTTATCAACAAAAGAATGCCATTTACCAGATGAAAATTCACAAAAATATGATGTTTGTAGATCTATATAGACAATATTATATAGAAAGAAAACAATATTTATTAAGATTTTTAGAGATATAAAAACATTATTCACATTCAGTTAGATAGTTGGCATAACTCTCTATAAACTAGAAGAAAATTAATTCCAATAGACTGGGTGTAAAATTATGGAATAAAAAATTCAAAGATTAATATGTAACACTTATTTGTTACAAATATATTTAATGATTTGAATACCATTTATGGTAATTGAAATCAATATGACCAAGATATAGAATTTTTGGTACAATTATAAAAATAAATTTTACAATTATTCTTATTAAATAAGATTATATAATTTAAAAAAGTTGAACCAGCCATGCAATTTTTTCAAAAGAATAATTCTATTATAAACATTCCCAATAATCCACTAAATAAGGCTAGTGTGTCATACTTGGGAGTTGAAAATAAAATGAATTCATCTCAAAGAATGCCTAATAAGAAAAAGGGGGATATATATGAAGAAGATCCATTTATATATATTTTGGGGAAATATGACACATCATGCATACATATAAGAATACTATGGATATAAAAATTGGTCATGGAAAGCTAAATAAATGTAAAAAATTAGTATGAGGGAAAAATATGAGGGTTAGAATGGTGAATAACTCTCTCAATAATTCCTTTGGATGAACCAATATATCAAATCATGTACTGAAGGATTTTATTACTATTTTTGTACTTGGAATATATAATTAAAAGAGAATGGTGGATGCACAAGAGAATAAAATATCCAAAAGAAATGGAAATCTTCCATCTTAATTAGAAGTCAAATTTCATGAGATTTTTTCAAATGGTTAAAAACTAGTATCTCATGGTATTTTGTATATAATTTTAGATAAGTCTAGTCAAAAATAAAATATTTTTTTGATAATCACCCTATGTTAGGAATAAATCTTGATGGATATGATGTTTTTATGAAGTGATACATAGGTATTAATGGATTATGTTAAAAATAAGAACCCATAAAATGAAATGATCAAGAAAGACAACTATCCATGCATCCCTAGGCACATTGGAAATTTAAAAGTGCATGAACAAATCATTTACCTAGACCTAAAGCAAAAATGTAAAGCGAAAACTCGTTGAGAAGAAATTCTCAACCGAAGTTCTCACATTGAGGAGAAAAAAAATCCTCTTTATTTTCAAATTATTGTTTTATTGTGTCTTTGTTCATTTATTTTAGACAATTAAAGGTGAATCATATTTTCAATATCATATCTGATGTTGAGAACTTTGTTTGAATAAGTATTGTATATCTTAATAAATCACCATCTTGGTATGATTTATAAAATTTTATTTTAAATAACCATAGAATAAAATATATACCTTAATTAAGTAAAGATATAGGTCATACCTAGAGGGGTATTTTATTCTAATAAGTTTCCAAACCAATTTATTCAATGAAATATGGAATTACTATAAAGATCGTGAATAATTCATTGATGAGGTTTGTATTCCCATTGTATCATCCCCGCTCATAAAAGAGTAAATTTTAAAATTAAGAGGGAGAATATTATTTTAATAAATGGAATAGAAATATATATATTTTATGTTAACTTATGAATTATTTCACAAATTTAATCTAGATAGTTTATTGTTTTTTATTTTTATATTGAGGTGAGTGTAGTATTTCATGTTCTAATTTAAAAAGGAATTAATATATCAGTTATCACCATTTAGATTCATCTTAAGGATATGTGAATAGCCACTGAATTAGTTATGGTAATTAGTATAAGTATGCATTGTATTATGTTGATCATTGAAAAAATTGATATCTAAATAAACCCTATTGTTTTGTACATTAAACATGGCTCACATAGACTTTGAGTGGAATTATTGGTTGAACATTTCTTAAGAATTAATTATTATCATCTTCTTCAATATAAATCGTATTTATTTTCAATAAGGGGTGAGATAAAATTGTAAGTTGTTACTGAGAAAAGGTATAAAGATTAATATATAATGAGTAGTGAATAATTTACATATTAAACTATCATTTTCTAGAAGTCATTAATAGTCAATTCCAAGAGGGATATTATTGAACCCACATTGTGCTTGTGTTATATTTGTTTTCAATGGTTTCATTTCATGAATCATCAAAGTTAATAAGTGAAGTTTCATGATTTCAATATATTGATTAATAATTACTTTTATGGATGTTATAAGCTCCCAACATTCTTAATAAGAATCATAGGGTTCATAGGAACGGTATTATGGTATGTAATGGATTGTGAATATTATTTTAGTTTTGATTAATATCCTTGTGACTTAGAAATAATGTAAGTTCTTATCATCACTTTTTGTATGGAAAATGAAATATAAAATAAGTGCTATAATTATAATCATGGTGGTTGAGTCTCATGATGCCAAATATTATTGGTGATTTTATTTATTTATATTATGTAAAATAATGATTTTATGTATGTGTTGTCATTGGATATATTTGGAGATCCATTCTATTTGAAATTATGGTTTGAAGATGCTTCTTCTGGAGTGTCCCATATATATATATAAATTGGGTTCAAGAAGATTGTATAAGGTAAAACCTTGGGGTCATCATGAACACCTGATTTTATGAAAATGTAATTGAATGATTTTTTATGTTCTTATTAGAGGCTTGTGATGGATTGAATTTGGATTTAAGGATATCTAGTTCAAATTATGTGAAGTTTTTAAAATATAAAATTGTGTTAAAAATTAAAAAATACATCTATTTATGATTCATTTTCAGAAGTGTAATTATGAATTTAGTATTTATATTTATTATTTTATTTTTGAATAAACATTATTGCATGTTGTGTATACAGGAATTCCAAATGAGTAATGATGATTTAGGTTATGCATAAGCATGATTGAGATCTATGTAAAAAAAATGTGTAAATATCATAAGGATAAATATTAATTTTGTAATAATTAATTCTACAATACATAGGAATAATTTTCATCAATATAAAGATCATCTACGTGGATAATTTTTTTAGAATAATGAACACTAAATTATCTTTTAAAGAATGAGTTTCTATACAAAAATTTGGTTGATGATGAAGAAGTAATATATCCATGAATAAGAATCCATGAAGAATAGAAAATTAATAAAATATAATATGAAAGTTTGACATTATATGATATCATGGGAGTTTGTAAGATTAATTTTTATGGTATGATAAATTTTCTCTTAAGACTTTTTGTTTTTAATATTATAGATTAAGACATTGATAATTCATACACATATGACTTTACATCATTTCAAATGAATTTATGGGATATATCATAATAATTTAATTGGATAGTTAGAATATGATCCTCATAATACATTCAGGGATATATTATGATTTTAAAAGTCTTTTTAAATTGTTTGGTTTCAAAAATATTCAATATTATGAAGAATGAAATTAATTTGGATGATATACGCATTAATCATTAATGGATTAAATCATCGTGATCATTCATGTGTATTGGGATTCATGTTGGGTTTGCAACATCAATCCAAATATTAAATTTTGGGATAAGAAGAGTTTGATGCCAAAATGAAAATTATATGTCACATTTCAGTCTTGCATATACACATAGATAAAATTTTTCAAATGATTTAATTTTTTTATTTTTTGGATGATTTAAATTGTCAGCAAGGCCTTGGTATTTCTGAAAATTATGCGAAAATAAAAAAAATAGTTATTAATATAAATCAAATGATTGTTTAAATGAAATAAGTATAAATGATATAGATATTTAATAATGATATTCAAGGAATATAAATGGTGAGCTTTTGGTAATTAAAAATTATAATATTGTGGGAATTATATTCACAATAAAAATTGAATATAAATTTGTGAAAAAATAGCAATATAGTCTTAAATTCTACATATATATATAAATTATTTTTGTGAAGAAGAACAAAATGTCATCTATTTATGATTAAAAAAATATACATATTATGAACTAAAGATGAAGTAGAATAAGAATAGAGTAGATTGGTTCTTTATGATATCATATTTAGGCTAGTTTTTTGAGATATCCAATCTACAATACCCTTACACTATTTACGAATGAGGAATATTGGTTCGAAACATTTTATTATCACAATATAAGAAGAAGATAAAACAAAAACTATCAAAGAGGTTCATTGTATTGTCCTTATTGATTATATTGGAATGATTTAGGTAAAATTCCATATTATATAGATATTATAAACTAGTAATCCATTTCTTTCTTTTCATTTGGTTGATTTCCAAATAATGGGTCCAACCCCATACCCTTTAGTATGCTGCTATGGATAATGAGATGGAAGTTCTGAGTCAATGGGATAATAGCCACTATAAATTGGGGCTAAAGTCATCTTGAAGAAGGAAAGCCTCATCAATAAATCATGGTTTTCTTATTGTGCACCTTAATGCATAATTATTTTCATACTAAGAATAATATAAAGATATAAAAAGAGATAATTTAAGGGATATTCATTAACTAATATGTAAAGAGGTTAACAATTATAATATACAAATAGATTAAAATTATATCAACACAATTCACCCCCTCCAAGTATTATAAATGTTCCATTTCAATCCTTTCAGACTCTAATCTAACAAGTCTAATTTTTTAGTTTTTTCATATATGGAATATTTTATGAAGACACTATTTATTTTAGAACTAATATAAATAGTTTGAAAATTTATATTAATTCTTATATATATGATATTGGTAAAGATATTATATATTATATACATCACGATAATTATTTGAGATTGAAAATTGAAAGTATCTATGTTGGAAGGGAACAGAGGATTTATATTAGTGTTGTGACTAACAAGGTTTTGAAAAAAATTACATTTTGTGTCACATATTTTATGACGTGGAATAAATTTCTAGATATTTACAGAAATACTATAAATTAAGAAGGTGGATTGAATCCATAGATAGAGTATTAATACAAATCAGGTGATTATTCTTTACTTAAAGAGAAAATATGAGAGGATTCTCATATATCCTAGTATAAAAACACCAAAATAAGATGACAAATAGGAAGGATACACCCATTTAGAAGAGTGGAATTGATTTTATTTATATATATGAACCTAAAACTACTTTGTATGTTTCTTGAAAATTTTAAATTTTATATTACCCGTCATTAGTTGAAAGGAATTTCATTTTCATTAGATAAAATTCATATGTATAATGTTTAAAATTTAGAGTGGTCTTTTGCAACAATCATGCGATGATAAAAAACATACACAAAGTTTTTGATCATTTTTAAATTAATGAAAGAGTGGAGATTATATTTATTGGAGAATTGAGATTATAAAATCAAGGTCTGAAGTAGAAAAAAGGATTTGTACTAGAAATTATCCATTAAAATTTTAAGATTAAAGAAGAAGTAAAAAATAAATTTTCTAGGAGAAAACGAACACTAAGTAGTGCATCAAATGGACAAGAATAATGAATTATAATAAAAAAGGATATCTCTTAATAAACTTCTCAAAAATAGAATTATATCTATTCTAAAACATTATTCTAAAATATTGGATATGGTTGGGAAATTTGTGGAAAAATATTCAAAAAACCTAGAGCTCAAAAAGAAAATAAAATCCACAACAAATAAGAGGATTTTTGAGGAACCTCACGTGACAACCCCAACAAGTGGAAATTTAAAATATTGTAATATATAATTAGTGGAATAATGGTGTGTGATTTTTTACATCCAATTATAACACCATATAAAGGAGTGTGAAAAAGATTAAATACTACTATATATGTAAATAATACTTCAAGGATGTGTTTTTGGGGGTTATAGAGTTGAGTAATGTAAGGAAACATATTTTATTATCTCATACAATGATGTAGTACACATGTTTGATGTTATCAAGAGATTTTTTATTTGTTCTAATAATGTTAATATGGTTAGATATTATTACAAGGTGAAGGCCAAAATATTTAAGATAAATTAGGGGAATCATATGGCAAATGATAATTCCACATATTAGGAGGAAAATTTTATTTCATTGAAAACTAGATTTATGAAATTAGTTGAAAGAGAAAATAGAAGATAAAGGTGTGTAAATAATGAAATCATAGTTTATTACCCTTAGAAACCATGATTTAAGGATAAAAAATTAATATGGAAATCAAATAAAAATAAAACAACCCAAGTTATATGAAAGAGGGATGAATAGTTGAACAAATAATTTCCAATAATAAATAAATATATGGTAGTCTTAATGGATTATAAATAGGATAATAAAAATTAATTCCCTATTGTTTTGAAATATTCTACTTTTAATAAATATAAGAAAATACGTATAATTTTTCTCTCATAGAAGAAGAATCATGGAAAAGAATGCTGTGGTGATGCTTTGACATAGAAAACTCATGTCAGTTGGAAAAATATCACATTAGATTAATATTACAATACAAATAAGACAAAAAATTAAAATTAAAATATTGGAAATATGTTCTGTATAAGTTTTTTAACCGAATGGATAAAAATAAATAAAAAATTAAGTAAGATTAGTTAAAAGGGTCGGTTTAATAAAACCAAATGAAATTATATACTTGAAGATTACCGATAAGTACCCCTCTCACCATGTTTTTAATTTTCATAGTAAATGTTGAGGTTGTGTATGTTTTAGGGGGAAATATAATCCATGGGGTGCATAGAATATTTATTAGAAAATTATTGAAAGGAAGGATAATTTTTGGATATGCATACTGAAATTATAATGGAATAAAGAGTTTAATCTAAAAACCAATTGGTTTCAATGAAATAAATTTTAAATTATCCTTACTTGAAAAAGATCATCTGGTATCCAGGCCTTATTTAAATATAATTTGTAGAATACACTATGTCTAAATATATTTTATTTTCTCAAATATGTATCAGTATTTTCTATAATTCTTATCTAACAAAATTTAATTGAAGTGGAATATGATCCTAATGAAAATGGAGTATTACTAAATTGTGATGATGAAATATTAATATTGAAGAATGAAATCATGATTTATATTATTTTAAAATAAACATTCATGAAATATATATTAAAATTAACACAAGGACACTTAATAAAGGAAACTACCATTATACTTTTTAATTATAAATCAGTTTTTTTTATTTTTAAAGTTGGGGCTGTTAGATCTAAATAATTAAAATATTTATATTATTTTTGAAGAAAGGATAAATTTCCTATAAATGGGTGAAATGTATTTCATTAAGTTGTATGACTCACAAACAAAGTGATTCAATATTTCTTTTTTAAAATTCATGTAAAAGTACTTTTAAGATCGCATTGTGTGTCAACAATTGGGTTGTAATATTGAATTTATTTTCATTAATGAGTTTATTATAAGTCATTAGAAGAAGTTTAATGAATGTGGAATCATTCACGTGTCAAGATAGTTGGAGTATATATGGAGGTAGTAAGAAAAAATCATAGTGTTAGGAAATGGACCATGATGTGACTTGGTTTGATATCATGATTATTAAAGCCCTAAAAATTTTGTAAGTTTATTTTACTATTTAATATGAGTTTTATTAAAACAATATTGTAGTTTATAGAATTTAAACTATATCATAGGTTTACATTCTACAAAGGTGGTTATAAAACTATAGATTTCTATGATTTTTTTTAATTTATGTACCCCATGGAGATCATAGCACAACCCAAATTGATCCAATCATAAAATATATTTATATTTTAGCACACTAAAAGAATAAATTCGAAACAGAAAAATAGTTATGTTATTTTTTTTGTTTTGGAAACTTTGGGATACACACATAGTGTAAAGAGGATTATACTGTAATAGGTCATGAGTTATTGAAATTCTATATATGATTACACTATGACTTTTTGGGATTTAAATAAGGGAGTTGTCCAAATATTATTAAAATAATGGAATTCAGTAGTTCATGTCAATGTTAATGTAACCAAACCATAATATGGATGTTTTTTTTAATAAAATCTATTCCACAATGGATTTGTTAACCATGAAGATAGTTTACCCTAAAAATTAAAATTGTTAAAATTTATTTGATACGATATGGGAGATATTACACACTATATATGATTAATGGGATTTGAATGGGGGGGTTGAATACCATTAAATTGGATTTTTGTGGATATTAGTAGTAAAAGTTGATTGGTGGAAGGATTCCAAAATTAAAAGGGAGATTAATAGAAAATATGATATGTTAAATATAGAAAATATAAAGAATACATATAGTATTAAAAACTCCCTTTAAGTTATGGACATGAAAAATAAAATGACTTATTGTGATGACACACTCACTAGATAGGTGTTTTTTAAGAATCCCAGTAAGGTATTTCTTTATCACGTAATTTTATTCCATATTTCAAAATATTTTTTAAAGAGATAACAAATGAATATTCTCTTGTATCAATAGTGCACCATTACAAAACAATTTTACCACTAATTGTGCGAAGTGTTTATCACCATTACATTAACACAATCTATGTGAATGTAATTTGAACTATCACTTTATAGTTAACAAAGTAAAACTTTTGTTCCTATACTTTATTTTATGCATTTTAATACTGGGAATGATTAATGTTTTAAGGGTTAACTTTATTATTTTGAACATGATAATAATCTACAGTGGAATGAAATAAAGGATTTACCACTCTAATTCACCCCTTCCCCCTATTAGGGGGTGTTTGGCATGTAGGTGAAATGATTTTAATGATATATACTTGGTTATTAAAAAATGAATATTACTAAGAAACTATTTATTAAAATTGAGAAAAAATAAATGTAAAAAGGGTTCCATTTTCAAATTCTGTAACATTCATATATAGAAGACTCACATGAGATATAACATACGATCTCTTAAACATGAAGTTTTCACTGCTATCTTATTTAGAATTGATGTCAATTATACCATGGTAATGTTAGTGACTAATATATATAAGAAACAATTTTATAAAAAAGGCTCAACATTACATTTCTATATCCAAAAAATTATCTATATGAAAGTTGTAGACTATACATAAAAATATTATATATGAGAAAACATGCCCAATAATGGTAAAAGGGATAGTAAGTTAAATATGACTATGTTTTTTGTGTTAAATGTAAATTTTGATGAACTAAATACGACCCCAAATTAAAATATTTATTCTTTATTTAATAATCTCATTGATGATCTATGATCCATTAATGGGATTGGTGATCAGATGAAGAATATTGATATTTTTAAAAAATATCTTAAAATAATTCCTCCCATGTACAATGCCAAGGGTTAAACCTTATAGAACAAGATCATAAAATGATGGATTGTGAATGAAAAAATGAATTAGCTTATTATATGAGTGTGGAAATTTAGAGAACATATGACAAATAATCAAAAGAAAACGTTTTTTTGGCCTTATAAAATATTGAACTTCAAGAATTTGGAATCATTAAAGATAATATTAGTGATAAATTTATTTTAATTATTTCTATCATAATCAATTGGGGCCTAGAAATATATGAATATAAACCTTTTTCACTGCTTTAACTAATAAATTGTCAGAAAAATCTCAGTAACATTTCAAATGAAGTTAGAGAGATGACCTAAATATGATGTGGCATCAACACTGCAAAGTTGGTTTCCAATGAGAAGAAATATCCAATATGAATGGTAAAATGGGAATATATTTGAGTGAGAAAATATATTAATAAAATAAGAATAATATGGTGATGTAGAGTTAATTTTATATATAGAAGATGTTATAATAGAAATATTTAAAGTAAACAAATATAAATATGTGAATTAATACCAACTTCAAGGAATTGTCCACTTGAATATAAAAATAAATGTAGATTTTTAAGAGGTAGACAGTAAATGTAAAAAAACAAAAATATAATATTAATTATGTAATAATAAAAATTATATATTGATTGAAATGAAGCTGAAATTACTAAATTGGATAAATTAGTTAAAGTTCACGATTCCTTCCATGAAACATCTAAAAACATGTTAGATTTTAATGTAAATATTAAATAATAAAATAAAATTATTTATGACCAAAATACCTAGATTAAATAAGGTAAGAATGGAGTTAAATATTTTTGAAGAAGAAATTATATCTTTGTTTATGAAGGTTAAGGTCGAAGAAAATGTGGACGGTGAGAAAAAAATATACAATCTATGAATTTCATTGATAAAAATATGATAGAATTATTTGAAAGAAGAATAATTCCTATTGAAAAGATTATAAATTAACATAGGCATAATCCAATAGGATAGATTAGTTGTATATGTGAAGACTATGAATCCAATGATAATGAGTTTTAATTGATGAATAAAAAAAAGTTCATGAATACACTCAAAGGGAAAAACAATATTCAAGAGTCTTGTGACACCCCAAGCTTCCACAGTATGTTTCCCTTTGAATAATGCAATGATGTGCATTGTACGCAACTTCAAGATTCTAACACACCACAACCAATCAAACTAGCCGTTATATATAGTAATACCTACTCTTTGAAATTTTTAAAATTTTATCTTTTGAAATGGACTTCAGTTTTGGATTTGTAATATCTAAATTAGCATAGGGTGAAATTTTGGTACTTTTCGGATAACTTTCTTATTTTGATGAATAATGAAAATTACCAAATTTTAATTAAAAACAACTTTTTTAATAGAAAAAATTAATAGTGATAAATTATTAATTTGTGTGGTTTTAAAGTATATTTATAATATATTTTTACCATTTAATACAATGCTAGTCATTGGATGAGATTTCACATTTAAACCAGACATAAACAAGTTTCAATCTTTTGATAGTTATTATCTCTTAAAAACACGCTATTTGTTTTGACGAAGGGAATTAATTTTTAAATTAATTAATGCAACTGATATGTTTTGAATTTGATAAAATAGACATCATTTTTGAATTCTTAAAATCAAATATAGCTTAGGCCTAATTTTTGGTATTTTTCGGGAAACTTTCATTTTTTGATGAATAGTAAAACCACTAAGTTGTAGTTAAAAAAACTGAATTTTCATAAAACATAATTTTACAGCTTCTGTGAGTGGAATTTAGAAAATCCGAGAGACATGGTTAATATCAAGGAGTAAAATGAGGTTCATTGAGGTGAAAATAATTTTTTGGTGAATAGTAACTTTTTACTTTTATTTACCACGATTAAAAGTAAATAGGGTAATTAAGGGTAAAAATGATATTAATATTACCCTAACACATGTCCTAATTCTATTGTACAAGTGTATCTAGACCAAAAACAACCTTAGGAATAAAATATTATCATATAGGTCCACTTGGATTAGATTAGGACATTTATTATTATTTAATTAAAAGAAGAGTTAAAAGAGTTAAAATCAATGTTTATTTACTAAAACATTTTTAATATAGGGTTAAACATATGATAAATTAGATTATAAATATTCATTAGAAAGATAAAAATATTTCCTACATAATGATATTTTATTTATAATTTTTAGACATTATATAATTTAATAATTTTTAGGACACATTGATGATGCAGTAATTACAATAATAGTAAAAAATTAAATTAATTGATATTATAAATACAAAAATAAATATAATTGGAGACTTTTATTGAATTAAATTAATTTTATAGGTTAATATGACATATCAGAATATATTTAATTGTCTTTTTTCGAAGTAATCATTCTATTATGAGTTTCACAAAAATCAATTATTGAATAGTGTCAAAATTGACATAAAATAGTTTTTAAAACAAATATTATATTATTAATTAATATTAAATTCCTAAAAATCTATGGTTCATCCAAGAGACTTATATCATGATATATGTATCATTAATGGACCACTTGGGGGTTTCGTGAATGTATATAGTACGTTTATTAACCATATAATATAAAAATACAAAGAGACATTGTAAAAGTGAAACTAATTAACTAAGAGTTAATACTTAAAGGTAAGATTAATATAATGACCCAAACCTGTCTAAATTCTATTTGTTGAGTGGTTTTAGACCTATACCCACCTTAAAATTTAAATAATCCACTTTGGATCCATTATAAACCAAATATGAATTTATTATAAAATAATATTTCTAGCTTTTCCAAAGGTGCCCCTCACCCCTCTTATAAAAGGGCACTCCCCCTTCTCATTAATTCACACCTTAAAAGCCTTTGGGATCGGCCATCCCCTTCCCAAATACTCTCTCAACTTCCCTCACTACAACCTAGAGGCCTTATTTTTGTTCAGAAAGCCAACCTAAGGAGACCTTTTGATCAAATCAAAAGGAAGAACCCAAAGAAGAGGAGGTTAACCTACCGTCGACCAAGGAAAAAGCACAAAGTAAGGGGTTTCTTATCTCACTTTTAATTCCGTGAGAATTACATTGTTCACCATATATTTATTTCATGTGGTGTGTGTACTTCCCATGATTGTATTCATTTTTTAATATACTTTAATTTATGGATATTTACATCATCATTGTATTATCCTTCTTTCATGGGTGTATGTTTCGTAATTTACCAAATCGATAAGGGAATTTGAAATTTCAATTTCCATTTATTCGGATTTATGCAAACTTCATTGATTATTTTACTCCGAGATTATGTGTGGAATCCCTATTAATTTTCTCATGTCTTAATTTCCACTCCCCTTTTCTGTGGATATACTTTTGATACACATAATCACTCCATTGATAATTTCTCAAGTCATCAATATGAATTTGACAAGAGTAATTTTAACTCATTCTCCATTTGTTGAGTTAAACTTCCAATTCATTGGTGTTATTTTTACAAGACTATGTGTGAATGTCCTTTGACTGTTTTACACTGAATATCAAATAATATTTAGTTTATTTATATTTTTCACACATAACTATGTTGTTGATTTATCCTTAACTTAAGGATACGACCTTTATGAGAGATTTCATCTCAGTTTACATTCCATTGAGACTTCTTTGTTTTTATACACCAAATAACTTTTATGTGGTGTATATAATGTAATTTGACATAATATATCATGAATCCCTTTATTCTCATGATATTACATAGTTTTTATTTCCTCAATTATTTGTATTCAAGTGTCTCTCTTTTGGTTAGGAACTCTAACTAAAATATCATTTTAAAATTTTTTACAGATTGATTATTCAAAATCTTTCTCATTAATGTCCATGATTTAGAAATGGTTTTAAAGATTTATTTATATAGACATTAATGTTTTAAAATCAAAATTACTTTTAAATGTTTCAAAGTGGTGTGGGACACTTTGATTCTAAAATCTATTTTAATTGGATTCTTGAAAAATGGTGTGACTTTTAAATGATTTCAAGAAAAAGGGGGATATTTCACTCTAATTGTATTGATGATTATTTTCATCTATGTCAATATCCTTCATCATTCTCAATTTAGGTTATTATAATACAATACAATTTTCCATATTGTATCGAATGAGTTATGTTTGAATGTGGATGTGCAATTTTTATACCATTCATGGTTTGTGGAAAAAGTATTGACATTTAGTATTCTAGTTTTAATAAAAATGTTTATGTTATGTTTAAAACTCTTCATATGAGGAATGAATTGGACTTAATAAGTGATGGGTGGAGCCCTCTATATTTCCTCGGTGCATCGGTAGGTCTCATGAGACAAACTAGTGTCTTGGCACAGGGGCTTGGAAAAATATTATTTGTAGTCTTGGCACGAGGCCTTGGCTATGTGGTTATGATAGTCTGGCATTATGAATTCCTTCATTGTAAAAGTTGTTGTTGATATTGAATGTGATTGTTAGACTAGTAAAATATCCATGTGAAAAAGTATATGGCATTATATCATTTTATCTTTCCCATATTATGCTGAAGTTCAAGTTTAAAAGGCTTTTGTTTTAGTTATAAATTGCTTTAAGTGTTTATGCTTATCTATGAAAGCTTATTATATATTGTTATCCTTACTGAGCATTTGAGCTCACCCCTTTCAATGTATTATTTTTCCCAGGATGTGAACAAGTAATTTATGAATGACCTGCAGGGATAGTATGAGGTGATATGAAGATGAGTTGTTGTTGTAGTTTTTTTACCTTATGATTTAATGTAAGACTTATGAATATATCTAGTGTTTCCATGACTAGTAAACTAATCGGTCTTTCGAGACTTTATCCTTTCTAATCATGCCAATGTTATGTAATAATGCAGAAACTCTAGGTATCTAGGGTCGGGGCGTTACATTTGGTATCAGAGGAAGTTTAGTACAAACCTTGGAAGCTAGATTTAGATAAACTCTGATTAGAGCACGTAGAACTAAGATGATCTTTGAGGATTAGTATAGAAGAACTTCCTAGAATTTTGGTATTGTAGATATTTTTTGAGTTTTCCGAGAAATACATCCCTGTCTAGATACAAGAAGGTAGAGGTGACACTGGTACAGAGATACCTAGGGGTAAAACCTGAAAACACTTCTTTGAGCTAGACTCAAACAGGAACTGGTGCACGAAAACGGGCCTTGCTGCACTCTTGGTTACGACACTCCCGGGGGATATTCTTAGGATAATTTACATTTTCTTAACTAACAGATTTGAAGTATTAAATATATAAGATTAGAGTAAATGACCTTGGTTAATCATAATGTGTTTCAAATTGAGAATATGGTGACATGTTAATCTCTAAATGGTTTTATGACTACTGTTACTCACACAATGCTTTCTGGTTTTAGTCAATGGCTGTATTCCAAGGAAGTCATAGTGACTTTGAGAATGATGTACAAGGTGGGAATGTTGGTGTAAATGAGAAAAAAAATGTAATTTTGATAGGTTTAAAAGATATTTTCTTCATTCCAAATCAATTTTACAAAAATATGATCAATAATATATATATTAACCAATTCCCGGACTCAACAAAGAAGAGAAAGGTGATGAATGATAAGAGCTACAATAGTGGAGACCATGGAGAAAGGAATCCTCAATTTCCATCATACAAGAAATGTGGAAGGAGACTCCCAAGAAAGTGTCTCAATAGGACAAAGAAATGTTTTACATGCGGGAAGGAAGGACATAATATGAAGAATTTCTGATGAAAAATGAAGAGTACTATGGAAGAAGATAAAAATGGTCCAAATAGTCCATTTACATTCATTTGTCGTAAATGGAGGGTACCTGGCCATTACCTGAGTCAATGCCCTATTCTATAGGATATTTTATTTGTCAAAGAAGAAGATATGTGGAAATAAAAGGTTTGAGAAATGATTAAAAAGTATTAGTGCTCCTTGTTTATGGGTATACTTTGGAATAATTTACTCTTGTATTTTTAACCCTACAGTTTTCCATGTGAGAATGATATTTTAGAAAGAATTATCTTTTATCTTGTGAATATAGTTATAAATAACCATTTGGTTTTATATGATCGTTGGGTTTGAGGCAATTATAAGTTATTATAATTTGGGATGAAAATGCAAGGTATGAGATAATATTTGTGGTTAAATTATGTTATGGTTATTCTGAGGAATTTATCTCATTTTGGTAATGTTATAAAATATATTTTTTTGAAAAAGGGAAACACGCAAACCGTGTGAAAACCCATCACGTTGGACAAAGCTGTGGGAATCGAACCCACAACCAAAGTGCGATTGGGATTTATTTCCTGCCACTAGTCTACGTGAAGTCCCTAGTTAGTGTGACTATTATTTTTAGTTAAATGATTTAATTTATCATTAATAATTTGATTTGGGATCTTATGTCTTATCAAATGAATACCCTTAGTATAGGATAATGATTTGGTAATTATGTGATAAATGTTATTTTGGACGTTGTTCACTTTGTTTTATGGAAAATAGAATAGTATGGGATTTCATTTGAGGAGTAATGGTGGATTTTCATCTATGTTTTTATTGTGGATTTATAGTGATTTGAGTTGTTTAGGGAAATGATTAGGGTAATTACTTTTAAGTATGTGACTTTAAGAGTAATTAATTTTATTTGGAGATACAATTTAACGTGGAAGACTACATTATTATAAGTTTTGAGTTTCAATATTAGTTTAGATTATATTAAAGGATTTTAAGGACAATTGATTATTGAATCTTATTTATTTTACATTGGGGTATTGGTGGTTTAATTTTAGAAATTAAGATTAGTGTTTTTTTATCTAATGGAATAACCATTTGAGGGGTCATCAGATATTATACTAACCATTTTGGTTTTGATTAATCTCTAAAGAGAAGGTAAATATATAGTTTATCTTACGTGGATCATGTATTTCTATAGAAGTTTATTCTAGCTCTTCCATTGTGACCAAGTCTTCTTGAATACTAATTGTTCAAAAAAAAACGAGTTAGTGGTAAAAAGAGATTAAAGAATGAAACTCTACTTAAAAAGTAAGTATATCTCTTTATGTTCTTAGTCAATATCATAAATAAATTCCCATTCCTTATGTAATGTAACTTAAAACAGAAAAATGTTGTCCATTTACTTTTCCTACTGGGAGACTAAGGACCGTTTGTCCCAACAGAAGTTTGTGATTTTCTTATTGTTAACTTTCTCCTAATCATGTTTTCTATCCCTCTCCATCAGAACTGAACACTTAGTTTATCGTCCATATCCATGTTTTCCGACATGGAATCCTAGTATGGGTTATATTGGGTGACCTTTATACCTTTGTTCCATTCTTTTAAAGTGATAGTTTTATTGACTCTTTTTCCGATGTGGGACATTCCATTATATTCTCAACCCCAATTTTAATAAATTACTAGGACACAATTTATTTTTGGAGGGGAGAATGTAACAGCCCAAGCTTCCACAGTACGTTTCCCTTTGAATAATGCAATGACGTGCATTGTACGCAACTTCGAGATGTTAACACACCACAACCAATCAAACTATCCGTTATGAAAAGTAATACCTACTTTTTGAAATTTTATAAATTTTATCATTCGAAATAAACTACAGTTTTGGATTCGTAATATTGAAATTATCTTAGGGTGAAATTTTGGTACTTTTCGGATAAATTTCATATTTTGATGAATAGTGAAAATTACTAAGTTTTAATTAAAAACAAATTTTTTAATAGAAATAATTAATAGTGAAATATTATTAATTTGAGTGGTTTTAATGTATATTTAGAATATATTTTTACCATTTAGTACGATTTTGGTCATTGGATGAGATTTCACAATTAAACTAGACATAAACAAGTTTCAATCTTTTGATAGTAATTATCTCTTAAAAACTCGCTATTTATTTTGACGATGAGAATTAATTTTTAAATTAATTAATGAAACTGATATGTTTTGAATTTGTTAAAATAGACTCATTTTTGAATTCATAATATCAAATATATCTTAGGCCTAATTTTTGGTATTTTTCTGGAAACATTAATTTTTTGATGAATAGTGAAACCACTAAGTGGTAGTTAAAAAAACTGAATTTTTCAGAAAACATAATTTTACCACTTCTGTGAGTGTAATTTCGAAAATCCGAGAGACATGGTTAATATCAAGGAGTAAAATTTGGTTTATTGAGTTGAAAATAATTTTTTGGCGAATAGTAACTTTTTATTTTTATTTACCACGATTAAAAGTAAATAAGAAAATTAATGGTAAAAATGATATTAATATTACACTAACACATGTCCTAATTCTATTGGACAAGTGTACCTCGACCACAAACAACCTTAGGAGTAAAATATTATCATTTAGGTCCTCTTGGATTAGATTAGGACATTTATTATTATTTAATTCAAAGAAGAGTTAAAAGAGTTAAAATCAATGTTTATTTACTAAAAAAAATTTAATATAGGGATACACATAATATAAATTCGATTATAAATAGTCATTATAAAGAAAAAAAGATTTCCAAAATAATGATATTTTAGTTATAATTTTTAGACATTAAATAATTTAATTTATTTATGACACAATGATGATGCAGTAATTACCATAATAGTGAAAACTTAAAATAATTAATATTATAAATAACCAAATAAATATAATTGGAGACTTTAATTGAATTACACTAATTTTATAGGTTAATATGACATAGTAGGATTGATTTAAATGAATTTTTTCGTAGTAATCATTCTGTTATGAGTTTCACAAAAATCAATTATTTAATAGTGTCAAAAGTGACATAAAAGAGTTTTTAAAAAATATATTATATTATTAATTGATATTAAATTCCTAAAAATATAAGGTTCGTCCAAGAGACTTATATCATGATAGTTTTATCATTAATGGACCACTTGGGGGTTTCTTGGATGTATATAGTAAGTTTATTAACCATATAATATAAAAATACAAAGAGACATTGTAAAGGTGAAACTAATTAACTAAGAGTTAATACTTAAAGATCAGGTTAATATAATGACCCAAACCTATATAAATTATATTGGTGGAGTGGTTTTTGACCTATCCCCGCCTTAAAATTTAAATAATCCACTTTGGAGCCATTAGAAACCGAATTTGAATTTATTATAAAATAATATTTCTAGCTTTTCCAACGGTGGGCACCCCTCTTATAAAATGGCACTCCCCCATCTCATTACATCACACCTTCAAAGCCTTTTGGTTCGGCCAACCCCTACCCAAATACTCTCTCAACTTCCCTCACTACAACCTAGAGGCCTTAGTTTGATCATAAAGCCAACCTATGGATCCCTTTTGATCAAATCAAAAGGATGAACACGAAGAAGAGGAGGTTAACCTACCGTCGACCAAGGAAAAAGTACAAAGTAAGGGGGTTTTTATCTCACTTTTAATTCCATGAGAATTCCATTGTTTACCACTTATTTATTACATGTGGTGTGTGTACTTCCCATGATTGTATTCATTGTGTAATATACATTAATTTATTGATATTTACATCATCATTTTATTATCCTTCTTTCATGGGTGTATATTTCGTAAGTTACCAAATCGATTAGGGAATTTGAAATTTCAATTTCCATTTATTCAGAAATACACAAACATCATTGATTATTTTACTCTGAGATTATGTGTGGAATCACTATTAATTTATTTAGGTCATAATTCCCACTCCCATTTTTTGTGGATATACTTTTGATACACATAATCACTCCATTGATAATTTCTCAAGTCATCAATATGAATTTGATAAGAGTAATTTTAACTCATTCTCCATTTTTTGATTTAAACATCCAATTCATTGGTGTTGTTTTTACCAGATTATGTTTGAATGTCCTTTTATTATTTTTCACTGAATATCCAATCATATTTAGTGTATTTATATTTTTCACACATAACTATGTCCTTGATTTATCCTTAATCTAAGGATACAGCCTTTTGATAGATTTCATCTCAGTTTACATTCCATTGAGACTTATTTGTTGTTATACACCAAATCACTTGTAATTTGACATAATATATCATGAATCCCTTATTCTAATGATATTACAATGTTTTTAGTTCCTCGATAATTTGTATTCAAGTGTCTCTCTTTTGGTTAGGAACTCTAACTAAAATACCATTTTAAAATGTTTTAAAGATTGATTATTCTAAATCGTTGTCATTAATGTCCATGTTTTAGAAATGGTTTTAAAGATTTATTTATATGGACATTAAAGTTTTCAAATAAAAATTCCTTTTAAAAGATTCAAAGTGGTATGGGACACTTTGATTCTAAAATCTATTTTAAGTAGATTCTTGAGAAATAGTGTGACTTTTAAATGATTTCAAGAAAAAGGGGGATATTTCACTCTAATTGTTTTGATGAATATATTCATCTATGTAAATATCCTTCATCATTCTCAATTGAGGTTATTATGATATAATACAATATTCCATATTGGATCGAATGAGTTATGTTTGATTGTGGATGTGCTATTTTTATACAATTCATGGTTTGTGGAAAAGGTATTGACATTTCGTATGCTAGTTTTAATACAAATGTTTATGTTATGTTTAAAACTCTTCATATGAGGAATGCATTGGACATAGTAAGTGATCGGTGGAGCCCTCTATATCTCCTCGATGCATCGGTAGGTCTCATGAGACAAACTAGTTTCTTGGCATAAGGCCTTGGAAAAATCTTATTTGTAGTCTTGGCACAAGGCCTTGGCTATGTGGTTATGATAGTCTGGAATTAGGCATTCCATCATTATGAAAGTGGTTATTGATATTGCATGTGATTGTTTGACTAGTAGAATATCCATGTGAATAAGTAAATGGAATTATTACATTTTATCTTTGCCATATTATGTTGATGTTCAAGTTTAAAAGGCTTTTGTTTTAGTTATAAATTGCTTTAAGTGTTAATGCTTATATATAAAATATTTATCTATATTGTTATCCGAACTGAGCATCTGAGCTCACCCCTTTCAATGTTTTATTTTTCCCATGATGTGAAGAATTAATTTCTGAATGACCTATAGGGATAGTATGAGGGGATATGAAGACAAGGTGTTGCTGTAGTTTTTTTACCTTATGATGTAATTTAAGACTTATGAATATATCTAGTGTTTCCAAGACTACTAAACTAATCAGTCTTTTGAGGCTTGATCCTTTCTGATCATGCCAATGTTATGTAATAATGCACCGCCTCTAGGTATCTAGGGTCGGGGCTTTACAAGTCTACTCCAAAGATAGAAATATTTTGATAGGAAATTATAGAAATATATTTCCATTTATGAAATGAAAATTATGTGTCCCTCTTTAATATACTATGAAATGGTGTGTATAAGTAAATAGATATTATTAAGGTAAAACATCCCAAAGTCAGTGATGAAGGATGATACCATACCCTATTTCTCAAATATAGCATTTTTTTATTAATATTATTCTAACTATTTTAATTTTAGTCACATGGATTTAATTTATACGAAAATTAGTGGTTAAAATCACTCCAATGGGAACCAAATAATAATGTTAGATTAAAAATCATAATATATTCCCTTGTAAAGAATATTGTATCCCTTGGTAGAAGGGGAGTATGATGTTACATATTTTTATAAGGAAAATTTAGAGAAACCACAATTTATTTAAACTCAATGAGGAATCTTTTGGAGAGACAAGAGGAAAAACGATATGGTTATCTTGAAATAAATTTTCCTCAATGAAAGAAAAAAATATCACTTCAATCCATAACATTGTATTCTCATTACAAATGACCAGAAATAATTTTTCTGATGAGTATGAAGAAACATGTTGATAGAGTGGTTATATTTTGGAGGCTGGAGATAAACTAAAAAAATATAATTTTCTTTATGTGGAAGGAATTCAACATAATATTATTAGTGTGATTCAACTATATAACTCTATATTTTATGTCAGGTTTCATTATAGCGGATTTTATATTAAAGTAAAAAATAGTCACACAATGTTTAAAGAATAAATAACTAATGGAAATATAAATAAAATATATTATAAGGTACAAAACACTAGTTTTCTATGGTTGGAGGAAGAAAATAGCCTTTGGAATTAATTCATTGACAAAATCAATCAATAGAGTAATGAGAATATATCCAAACTAAAAGATATAGTACATATAGAAAATATTAAATGATATATATAGATGACACGTGATACTTGTATAATAGGGATACTAGTGAGAAGTATTTATTAGTAAAAAATAAGGACTCAAACCATTATGATCTTATCCACACTAAATTGTGTGTTCTCGAGAAGTTTATATTATCATATAGTAATAATTACATTATATTATGCATTAATTATTATATCATAATAGGTTTTTTAATATTAATTTATGCTAATATGGAGTTGATGGAAGGAATTATAGGTTTTCATATGAGATATAAGAATGAAACTGGAAGATCTGTCATATTTTATTGATATAATAATATTATAGAATAATCCTCTAATGTTGTGGGAAATAACCTAGAGAAGCATGGTATAAATAATAATGTTTAAATAGTTATAAAACTAGAAACAAATAGAATATTATAATAGTGAAATTTATTGGATAACACCATAGAAAAAACATTACACATTGAAATTTTTTTCTCTCGTCTTTATTTGAAGAAAGTTGTGAAAGTATCAATACTCCCACAAAATCAGGATTCACTAGTCTTAGGAGATATAATGTAAATGTATGAGATGTTTTACAAAATAAATATGAAATCAAAAAACATTAAATTATTTGGAATATATTGTTACATTAAAACAATGGAAGGTAAAAATGTGAAATATATAAATTTTCCAGATAAAGGGACATTTTTAGGCTACTCATTCAATATGAAGGCATGTAAATGTGTCAAATATGATTTAAAAATATTGTTCAAATAAGTGACGTTGAGATTATTTAAGAAAAATATTGAAACAAATCTGTAATTATAGATCTATTTGTGTTCAGTTATGAATAGTAATAATCAGATAAAAATAAAACAAGCACTTTCAATCCTGTAAGTGATGAAGATTTAAAGGATGAATTAGTCGATAAAGAAGTTGAAGAAAAGAGTCATCAAGTGACTCTATAGAGAATAAAATGTGTTTATGTTGCGGAGTAAACTATTATCTGTGATAAAACTATACCTATAAAAAAACACATATAACTAGAACTTTAGAGTACATGGAGAAATTTTTTAAGTGGATACAATATAATTTCAAGAAATGATAAAGGATGTGTCAAGTTCTAAGGCTATAAATGTGGTGTTAGATAATAAATAAGAAAAAATTTACTTGGGAGATTATGAAAAGGTAAATGAGTTCAAATTTTATGTTAAATGAATGGGAATTCATAACAAAGAATTATGATAAAGTAATGGTGATAAAAAACAAAAAATGATTATTCTGAAATGGGCATGTACTGGTAGATTTATTTGATATTGAAGAAACATCCACACTGGTAGTGACACTATAGATAATAAAAAAACTATATTTTATATTTATCTATAAGAAAAATAAAAACTAAAAAATAGTTTTGAAGATAATTTTATTTAATATTATTCCCCTAAAGGAATATTATGTTGAACAACCTGTGGTTTTTTTAATTGGGAATGATGAGGAAAATGTGTGCATGCTAAAAAAATCCTTATAAGGGTTGAAATGGGCACATAATTTTCAGTGTTCTTAGATAATTAGATTATTGGAAAAAAATATAATTCATAAGAGGTGGAAGGTATAACAAAAATTTTTTGAAATTAACTAAATAATATATGTTTTTGGTTCTCATCTATGTTGATGACATCATATTCGGAGGGAGAAAGTAGAATTTGATAGTATAATTTTAAAAAATAATGACCTTAAAATTTGAAATGTCTACAATTGGTGAAATCTTGTTTTCTTGTAGGATTCAAGTTATCAAAAAATTAATTTAAACATTTATCTATTAAGATATATATTTATTGAATTTGTTAATGAATATTTGTATGAAAGACATAAATCTAGTTTCAATACAAATTATTATTAGAACCGAGATTGAAATTAATTAGGAAAATAATTTGTTGACTAAAATATTTATCATAGGATTATTAGAATTGTGTTGTGTCTCATGAAAACAAGACCATATATGTTCTTTTAAATAATATTCTAATCCCACTATCAATGTTTCTTCATAAAGAAGAATCATTTAGTTGTAAATAAGATCCAGAGTTACATTCGTGGAACTCTTGATTTTGGTTTTATGTATTATTTAGTAAATTAAAAAGAATAATATACAAAATTAGATATGGATTTGTTTTAATATATTTTTTATATAAAATAAAAAAGTGTATGAGCCTCTTTGAAGGGAAACTTGTGTGGGATTGCTTAGGAAAAAAAGGAAAATCACCCCTCTTAATACAACTAAAGATGAATATAGTTTTTCTATTAGAGTTTTTAAAATATATTCATGGATGAATAATTTTGTTTTGGATCTTGAAGAGAAATGGAATCTTCTTATGGTAGTTAATTTTGAAAAAGATATTGAAATATATCTTATGAATAAACTTGTACATCCTTACAAAAATAAAGAATATTGATTCATGGCACCATTTTACTAAATAAAAGACCGAGTAAGAAATGATTAAAAGGGATAATATGGTTACAAATAAAAAAGTGTTGGATATATTTTCAAACTCATTTTCTGAAATATTATTTTGAAAAAAAATCAATTGATCTTTGAAGTTCACTTACATCGCTCAGCTTGAGGAAGAGCATACTCACTCTTCACCCTAGTGTATAATATTTTTTATCTATAATTTTTTCATAAAGGAATATATCTTTTGTTTTGATAAAAAGAAAAGGGAGATAAAATGGATGAAAATATATAGGTATATGTATGGTTGATCTAAAAATATAGACAATATAATGTAAATTAACACATTATCTTGAATCCTACAATGATAGATGACTCACATGGGCTTAAGAAGTTATTAATAGTGATTTCTTTAGTTTTTAGAGAAGTAGAGCTATCAAGGAAACTCTATCAAATTTATTGAAAAATGGGGATATATATTTATGATATTGGATAAGTAAAATTCATAGTTTTGTTGGGGTTCTTGGTTATATTTTTATGTATATATAAATTACTATTTTCATATGAGTGATAGAAAACCATATGGGGAATATTGCAATAATTGGGTTGTAATGTTGGATTTATTTTCAATTGGGATTTTATATGAATTGATGAGAAAATAATTTAAATTTTTTGAATAAATCATGATTGATGTTGGATGGAGGATCTCTAGAAGTAGTAGGAACATGTCACAACACAAGGCAATAGAAAAAATCATGACATGGTCTGATATCAAAAATTGAAATTTTCATAAATATTTTATGATAATTTTCATGGTGTATATGGATCAAGTTCTTTAAAAATATTTTATTCTCTAGTTTTTATTCCACACTAGAGTTATACAAACCGTAAAGGGTTTTGGTCTAATTTTAGGTGCTCCTGAGTTTTGGAGATACATGGATTTTAGAGAACATACCATGTTCAAGTTTGATCCAATCATAAATTAATATTGAATTTGACCACACAATGAAGATAGGTAGGCGATTTTATATAGTTCTAAAAGAATTATAATAACAACTAAAGGGGATATGGACCATGAAAAAATATGTAAACAATTTTTTATATTTTAGAAATGACGTGTCTCAAATTTCTATGAGTTATTTGAAGGAATTATCCAATATTTTTTGGATCAGATTGAATGCATGAATTTATTAGAGTTAGTTACCTAGAACCTACTAATTTTTAATTTTGATTACCTATTTTGTAATGGAATTTAATATTAATAAATATCTTATCATATGATGGATTTTATTCTGGGTAAGATTAATGTGATAATGTATTAAGAGTGTCTTTTATATAAAATGGTTGTAATAGTTCCTTGATATAATGATAAGATTGAATTGATTTAATATAATGATTAAATATATATTATAAGTATGGATGAGATATATTTTATTGAAATAGGGGATTCGTCTTATTGGGTGGAGGTGATTCATAAGACATTGAGACTTAGCCTGAAACGGATCGAATGCCTTTATTTAGACATTTTCTCGTGAATATCTTGCTTGGTAATCTCTAAGAGAGGAGGTTGTGAGAATAGACAAACCCATTAGAATTACACGTGTTTTATGTGTTATTATAATTCCAATCTATAGAAATGTGTATTTTTCTATATACATGGTATTATTATTATTGTACATTATAATTCATGTAATTTTATGTATTGATTAAAACTATAATGACATATGATTGTAGGAAAGTTGGATAAGTTGAGTGTGTCATGATTAGAATGACTATAATGAATAATGAAAGAAATTATTTTTCCCTAATGATTTTATGGAAGTTAATATATTAGGCTCTTTTATGATAATGAAAAAATCTGATCAATCCCATGTCCATGGGTGTTTTACCAAAGAGTTAATTTTAGGAAAGTCAAGGAAATATATTTTTATTTTTAATATTAATAAAAAAGTATGCACCGTACTTGATGAGATATTTAGACAATTGAATTATATTACATAATTAATTTTAATAGGAGGTTCTGTCATTAGAAAATTAACAACTTTATTTATGTGTGAATTGATGAGATTCTAAATTGTGGAATTTAGATTTATCCTTGTTAGCTTAATTCCATTCAGAAATATGACAAGAGGTCACGTAATATGTGTATCGATGGTCTCAATTAAAATTTATTACAATTTAATATTAGAATAAATATTTTTCTCCAGTTAAGAGGAATAATAATTACTTAATTTATCTCATAAATATTTATTAAATTATTAATGCAGCAATACTAATTTATTTTAAAAAAATTTTTATTTAATAATTGATAAATGTCGAGGAGGATTGACATATCATGTTTAAAAGTATGGTTTGAATGATATATCTAATCATTTAGATTAAAGATAATTTATTTTTTAATGAAATGATATTTACCTATAATTTTTACACTCATTAAGGTGTTAATATTATTATTATTATTACTTGATGTGGGTTGACTAAGAATTAATAGGATGGTTAATAGAATTTTCGAAATAACTTATTCTCTATCCAAATTTTATTAATGGTATTATATCATTTATAGGGTTAATTTTATGTGATTGCACCAAATATTTATCTCTATAGAATTCTCTTAATTGCTAGAGATAGCTTCTTATGAACACTCTCGGAAACAAAGACAATTGATCATCCTCTTTCATCTAATGTCTACAAGGAACTAGATATATTCCCTCTGAACATAAATGGTTTCTTGTTGTGATAAATGGGAATGATTCATGGTGATCTATCTTTGAAACAAGATAGAAAAGTTATATCTGGGATGTTTTAATGTTCATGGGGCACATGTGGATACCATTAGAGGTACTCAAATCATGGATCCTTCATTGCAACAATTGTGTGATATTGGTTGTTGACCAATTTTAAAAAAAATAATTTAATGTAATGGAAATTCTTATTTATATAAAAATATTAGAAATTTTATATGAAATATCTTATATTTGAAACTTATTTTGTTGTGTTCTTCATGTTTTAATGAATTATCCGAAAACTGATGAAAGACTATTTTTTAGAAAAAATCCCGACCAATTCCATTATTTCTTAGGACTTTAAAGTGGAATCAGAGTGGTAACATATTGATTTATAAGTATTAATTAATCAAAAATTAATTTATACATCTATTTTTTTAGTTTCTCATTTTTTGTTTTCCGATTATTATACAAAAATTCAAGATATTATGATCATTCTATTTTATATGGTTAATAATAGTCCATGAATAAATGAAAAATTAAAGATCCCATCATGAGGTGTTGTATATTTTATATACATAACACAGATACATGGACTACAGCTGAAACATTACACAATCTATACCCTTATTCCCTCACATAAGATGAGTTATGTAAATCATGGTATGTCATATAGAAGAAAAACAGTGTTATTACATGTATTTTTTTACTGGAAAATTGGAATGAATATTGATACGATTATATAGCATGTAGCTGGTGTTCACTTCATGTAACCCCTACATTGTTTTTCCCATTGGAATCACAAATATTGTGTTCTCAATATACATGACATGTAATTACTACATGATGTGTTATAATTGTTAGTTGAGAAACATGGATAAAATTTTTTACCTTATGTATAGTAGACTACAAAAACCATGTAATATGTTATTTCCCATGAAAAAATCATCGAGTCCCTATGAATGTTTTTGGGGAAACACGTTGATATAATTAATTAGAGAAACAAATTTACAAGGTGTGTAGCTGGAATATACATCATGTGATGGGGTATTACATAATGGATTATATGATGAGTATTTTGGAATGTATTATATGGTATTAAAATTAATCATTAATTAAATTCCACGTAATTATTCTATTATAATATATGTTTGATTTTGGTACATTCATTATACTTCACAGGCATTGTTAGTGGTACACACCGTATAAATTCAAGGCATTATGGGTAGTATTAATGTTGAAAAAAAATACATAGATGGGCTCATAGGGAAACACATTATGTTTATTATAAAAAATAATGTAGGCATAAATAATGTGTAAATACACTATTCATGAAAATAACAATACACAACATTAGTCACGTGTCCTATTTTGGGATGAAACACATTTTGAAATTGTCAAACTCCAAAATGGTATTAAGGTACCAGACAAAGGGTAAAAGTGATGTTTCCTCAAGTACAAATCATATACGTACATATTTTTAATTAAAAATAATTTATTTTATTTTAAATCATAGTGAATGTGAATATTAAGGATTATTTGGATGCATAATTAAGAAAAATCATTTATTTAATTATCAATAAAATTAATTTGGAAAATTCGGAAAATATATCATCATAAGAACATATAAAAATTTCTAGAATGTTTATTTAAATTTGTATTGAATTCATGCATGGATGGTCATGATATTTACTAACTGATGTATGTGTTGGGTTTATTTTAATTTAATTATAATTTTATGATTTTTTTAATAATTTTAATTAAATTAAAATAATGATTTCTGTATCTACCCTACCTATTTATTATTTATAGGCCTTTGTGTCCAATGTTTCTTTTATATAACACATACCCATAATTACCCTCACCTTTTAGTGAGTGGAAGCATGTAAGGTAAGAATCTTCCAATAAAGTGGAGGTGATTCAAGAAAGATCCAAAAACGAATTAAGGATACACATAGGTGAATATTTTAAATGCTACAACTAAAACCAAGCCTGGATCAAGGAGTTATTCTACTAGGGTTAAGGGTTATCTAATCATTCACTCATTAAAACAAAAAATATAAAATCTCATGATCATTATACATATATATATATATATTGTGTTTTTCTAGATCATGATCAGTTATTAGTTAGTAAGATTCATGTTCATTGGTGATCACATAAATAAAATTAATTAAAAATAATTCAATATTGAATAAAACTAATGGACTATTTGTAAATTATTTTCTCAATATATAGTTAATTTATTTTGTAACATCTATATGATATTAATTTTAATGAATAATGGTAAAATTAAAAAATTTATAATGTTAATATTATTATATGAAATGGTATATCATAAAGAGATTACATTTATTGATTAAGAATAAAAAATTAGATCGGATTGTGGGTCTAGCCCTCACTAGGACACTTTCACTTATCATGGATTTATAAATAATATTTTTGGTTAACATAACCAAGCTAACATCGAGTGTAATTTCTATATAAACTGTTGGGGAAATACATAGGCAAGTGCTAAGGGAATATGAGTTCAGGATTTCCGGATTGGTGAGTATACTCCACAAATAAACAGACTATGAATTAATATAGTTTAAAAGACATAATAATTTAAATAAATTTGACTAATTTTACATGGACATAATTTGTATTGTGATAAAGTATATATGGATCCTTTTCCCTATAATATCCATGTGATTGGATAATAGTGTAGGATATTTTTATTTGATAAAATAGTGGCATCTAAAATAATTAATTTTTTGATGTCATATTTCGGTAATCATGATAAATGAAAAGACATTAAATAATTTTTTGTATTATAAAATATAAATTCACACAAACTAAACTCCATAAATATGATCCATACTAGTGAAATAAATATAATCTCATCAGTAAAAGAAATTTTTAATAGTGGTATTGGAGCTTGTTCATTATACAATGCTACAAGAAGAAATTTTATGTGTTACAGTCACTTGTTTCTAAATATCCATATAAAGAGGTGAGTGAGTAATATGTAATCATATTCCTAGGAAATATTGATGATTCAATAGATGTATATTGTTTTATGTCATCAACCATGTCTAGGGAGCTCTAAAAAATGATTTGATACATGGATTTTTGTATGATGTTTTCTCACATTTATGATATTTATCAAGAGAATACATTGTAGGAGTGTTTTGAGATTTCTAATGCACTATTACAATTCAATATTTGGGAAGGTTCACCATTTGGGATACATACAACTAATATGGAATTCTATATTGAGTGTTTGGAAATCTTGGGTATTCAGCTACTTGATGTGTTGCATATTGACTTATTTCTAACCATACTACCATAGATCTTCTATTGTTTTATGGTGAATTGTAAATTGAATAATATTTCTAAGTAGATCCAATATAATTCACCTGTTATTCTCTAAAAATATATGGACATGTGGCATGGAAAACCTAGTGTCTTTATAGTGAATATTGGTAAGGGAAAGGAAATCTGAAATTATACTTCCTCTATGTATAATTATTTAAAATATTTCTTAAACAAGAAGAGGAAGATGCAAAGGTAGGATAAAGAATAAGATGTATAATTTATTTCATGTGGTTAAAAAGGACACTAGAAGAAAAAATACACCTCAATGAAGAAATATGTGGATGCATCATGTGCATTTTTTATCAAATGTAATATTTCCATATCTGTCTACTAGGTAATTGGTATAGTTAAAAATGTCCTTATTTTTATCCAAATATATGAACCATGTGTATTCAAGAAGGATTAAATAGGTGTGGTGTTTCATTGAGATACCACTAGAGAAATATTTAGAATACTGGTTATAGAAGGCCACCACCATACCTCACTAATGTGATTGATTTAATCTTGATGATTTTTTATTGCATTCCATGTGTTACCAAAAACATTATATCCATGACTTGTTTAGATATGGATGTACTTGTATTATTTTTGGGTAATAAAATATTAATTTTTTATAAAAATTATATTTTTTATGGCATATAATATCTCAATAATGGACTTTATACACTAGAATATGAAAATGAAGTGTTGTAAATATATAATGGTTCATCTTCACATGAATCATTACACACCCAATTGTCGAATCAATTAATTCTTCTTGTAAATGACAAGTGCACAAAAAATATGTGTAAAGATGGGTATTTTGGAAAATTAAAATTAAAACCACTTGGTATGTTCTATTTTTTCATGTTAAATTGACTAAACCACCATTTGGGTGAATGTGATGAATAATCAAATAGCTTCTTGAATTATTTCACATATATGTGTGTGGACCTTTTAGAATTGAACATATAGGGGGATACTCGTACATAATTAATTTTAATTATGAGTTTATGATATATGGATATTTATTCTTAAGGACATATATGTTTAAATTCTTTGATAGATTTAAGGATTTCAACAATAAAGTTGATAATATTATTAGTAGAAAGATAAAGTATCTTTAATCTAATCAAGGTGGACAATTGATTAACTAATACTTCATTATCTATCTGAGGTAGTTTTAGTTTCTATCACAACTCACTCCCGGTAATACTCTATAATTAAATGGTTTTATTAAATGGAGGAAATTTATCATTTCAGACATTATTTGGTTGATGATTATACATATATATCTTTCATTGTCATTTTGGGGATATAAATTATAAATTGAGGCATACAAACTTATCCAAGTGATAACTAAATCCTAAAATGGAATCCCATATGAGATATTGAATTTCAAGAAATTAATGTTGTCTAATGCTTATGTTTGGGGGTGGGATGTTCTTCTTAATTAAAATTTGGTAAAAAAACTATCTCCATGAGGCACATAGTGTATATTTATAGGACATACAAAAGAAAATAAGTGGATATTATGTGTATTAATAATTAAAAAGGTAGTAGTGGTAAAAAATTCCATATCAATTTATATAGATCACATATAACAAATATATAGTTATATAAATGTTTACTATGATGAAGTTGATGCTCAAGATAAGTAAGAGTTGACAGATGAAAAAGTTCCACAATGAACTATAAAAGAGGTCATTATAAAGACATAAGTATTGTGTATGAGAACTAAAGATGATAGAAGACCAGATAGAAATTCTTTTATAGTCACTATGTATGGTTAATAATTATTATTTGATAACGATGATCCTTTTCCTTCACGAATAATGTTAAAATATTGGATTTACATAATGGAAAAATCTTATGAATTTTGAGATGGATTCAATATACCAAAACCAAGTCTTAGTTTTGGTAAATCATTCATTAAATGTAAATATTGATGAGTTTAAATGGGTATTGAAGAATAAATTCAACATGTAAGGTAATGTTAGTATAGATAAGGCTAGGATGGTTGCTAAATGGATCGAGTAATGTCAGTTCATTGACTATGAATAAACATTTTCACTAGTTTTTATGCTAAAATCAATTAGAAATTTTATTTCCCATATAGCTTACCATGACTATGATAAATGGAATATGGAATTAAAAATCATTTCTGTAATAGAAACCTTATGGTAGATTTTAATATTTAACAATGTGATGGGTTTATTAATTAAATATAATCTAATTGGTTATGCAAGTATAAGAGATCCATTTATCAGTTAAAGAATGAATAAATATCTGGAAACATTTTCTTTGATGATGATATACTGTAATTTATTTTCAAAAAAATGATTTTAGGACTTTTATATACCAGTGGTTTAGTGGGAGTGCAATAATTTTCATAGTAGTGTATACTGATAACATATTACTAATAGGAAACAATTTACTAGTCCTAGATTTATTTAACACTTGGTTGAACAAGTGCTTCTCCATGAAATACTTAAGTGAATTAGCCTAAATATTTGGGATCAAGATCATTCATGATAGATCCAAGAGGCTTCTTATACTCGGTCAGGGTACTTATATTAATATTATTATCTAAATATTTAGTATAATAAATTCTAATTGGTGACTATTTTCAGTGTTTCTTGGAATAAATATGTTCAATAAAAAAATCTCCTCATGAATTAAAAAAATGAGAGAAAAAGGCCTACATTCCTGATACATTAGTGATGGGATCATTCTTGTATTTCATACAATGTACCATACGTGATATTTTCTATACCATGATCATGTTAGAAAAATATCATGTAGATCTAGAATACCACCATTTGATGGAATTTGTGATTTTCCAAAACAATATTTGTGGTGTACTAATGATATATTCTTAGTTTGTGGATGATATGTGTAATTATTCATCAATTTATATGTTAATTATAGTTTTAAAAAATATCATGACTATCTAAAATCAATATCATGATATTTCCAAACTTTTAATTGATGATATGTTAGGTAGAATATCTCAAAGTAGTACAAAGTCTGTGATTCTACTACATAGTCTAAGTATATATTGGATTCTAATTCATATAATATACTAATGTGGATACCCCATTTTTTCTTATATCTTGATCTATTTCCAAGTAGTATAGACCCTATCACATTTTTTTGTGATTATACTACAGTGGTGACCCTCACCAAGGATCCAAGGTCATATCAAAAAATGAAGCATATACAATTGAATTATGAACTCTTGATGGATTTTTCTCAAAGGGGTGAGTATTTGTATGAAAATATTCCATATATGAATATGTAGAGGTCATGATTGATATGGAATTACTTTATAATATGTATGAATATCATTTGAATGTTGCTGAAATGAATGTCGTTATTAGTTCACTCTAGTCTAAGATGGATTCTTTTAGAGTTGGTTTGTAAGAACCAACTACTTTTAAATTTTGATTAACTCTATATTCATGGACATTAATATTAATATATATGTCATCACATGATCTTTGTTCTTATATGTAACATCATTTTGATAATGTTATATGATTATTTATCACATCAAAAGTTTACATTAGTTCTCTTCTTTAATGATATCTTGAAATATTGTGATAATAATCTTAAATATATGTTTTTTCTCAGAAGAAATCTATCTGATAAGAATTGGTGATGCGTGATATGAGATGTAGGGGCCTCCTGAGACATTTATTCTTCTTATCATGAAGTTATCACTAGTTAATTTTCAAGATAGTTGGTTATGAGAACAGACCCTCCCATAGTAATTCTATATGTTGTATGTGTAATTGGATATTCTAATGTTCAAAAAGGTGTATTGGTCTTTAGACATGATATTATTATTAATGTATACCAGGAGTCACATACATTGATGTACTGAAAAAAACATTAAAAAAATATATGTGCGGTGAAGTATGATGTATTGGGTGTAACATGATTGATATGAGATTAATGATTAAGTTAATACATAATCTTTACCGTCCAAGTTAAGTAAAGTTAATATCCCTATAAATTTGATTGGAATAGATTCATCTAATTACCTCCATGTATTTATTGGTTTTATTGAAGAGATCATTTAAAGATATTAAAAATGAATATATATCAAGCAATAACATTCATCACACAAGTAATCAACATATTTGATGAGATATTGAGACAAAGGAATTATATTATAAGTAATGAATTTGTAGGTTGTTATTTTCATTTTGTTAATAATTTCATTCATTATAGATGTTTCCATGTGATACCAACCTTGAATGTTGAACATCATTCTATTAAGGTTAATTCTACTATGAAAGTGGCCATGAGGGTCACACACTAAGTTTATCAAGAACCTCAGTTATATTATATTAGATTTTAATATTTTAATTATTAGTATTCTCCAATTTTGAAGAATAAATACTATTCTATACATAATATGAATGTTTATTTAATGAATAATATAGTGACAATTAATTATTTGTATTAACAATTATTCTTTGTATTAATAGTTATTATTCAAGTCTGAATAAATTTATAGGATTATATACGGAATGAGTTTAAGGTTCTCATGGAAATGATATTTTCAATATCATTTAAATAAAAATTTATTTATTTATTTTTCAATGAAATTATATTTATCTATGATTTTTGTGCACATCAAAAAATTATTATTATTATTATTTAATTTGGGTTTTCCATAGAATTAGGATAATTTTTAAGAGCCTTTTTTCAATATATTATTCTCTTTCCTAAGTATATAAACCAGATTACATCATGTCTAATGTAATTTTTTTGGTTGTGTATAATATTTAACTCTAGGGAATTCACTCAAAACTGGATATAAATTCTAATGAAAGATCTCATTAGTGGATAGTACTAATCCTCCTCCAATCTCTCAAGTCTCTAAAGAACTAGATAGATTTATATTAGGAAAGAAAGGATAATTTTTGTGATAAAAGGAAATGATGAAATCAATATTTTGTTCTAGCATTTAAAGTTATATTTATAAATTTTTAGGTTAGTAATGAATGTTTGGATGCTGGTAGAGGTATTCTACCCATAGATCCTTCATCGTAAGGATGGTATAAAAATAATGCTCAACCAATTTAAAAACCAAGAATGAATTATAGAAAAATTTAATTCATATTTATATATATTAATTATAAATTATATGCTAAAGATATACTATTAAAAAATTCTAGGGTTTCTATCATAATTTTTTCCAGATTTATCTCTAGAAAACAATGAAAACCCATTATTTTGCATGATTCCATCTACCTCCTCTATAACACGGTACCTTCAAGTTTGATACAATGGTAAATGTAACCATGAATAAATAATAATTTTTTATAAGTATATGCCACAATGGATGTTTTTGTGTTTTGAAATTATTTGAACAAAAAAATTATAGTTTTTAGAATTTATTTATTAAATTATAGGATATATTGAAAATGATGGGTGATTAATGGGAAGTAAATAGGTATTTTTAAGGGAAATTACGTGGTATATGGGTGGATATTTCTTTTAGGACCAAGATGATGATCAAATTCATGAATGTTTCAAGTGTTCTATTTTTTTGTCAATATTTTTTTTGAATAAAATAAATCTCTTCACTTTGTTATGTATAAATAATTGTTTTGGGGTTTCTTTGAAAAGAATCATACCTCGGTTAATTGTGACGATGCTTTTATGGGTTTTATTTCATATAAATCATGAGTTGATGTTAGAACTTGTGATGTTATATTGATATAAGAAATGAGGAGTGAAAGAGTTGCTTCCTATCAGAAAAGAATCGTGTTCATACTTTGTTTTAGAAAATAGAAAATAATTGTATTGAGATTATTTTTCAAAACAATCAAAAAATAATCATATTCATATAAATCGTATCTAGATGGTAGAGAGAAAGAAGTGGTATTGAATATTTTTCAATCCAATCAGAAAAAAATCATATTTATATTGTTTTGATTTTCATTCAAAATAATTGGATTATGGGTTAAAGTAAAAGAAGTGGTACCGATAAATTTGGTACCAATGTAAATGGAGGTGCAGATGAAAAGTGAGGTGCCGAAGAAAAGGGGGATAGCGATGGGAAATGTGATTCTGATGGGAAAGATGATGTATATGGAAAGTGGTTCTGATCGAAGGGGTGCTGATAGAAGAAGTGATACTGATGGGAGATAAGACACCGATTGCTTTTCAAAAAATTGAATTTCGGTAGAATAAAAGGAATGAGATGGTTTTTATTGAGAATGAATCATATCATATTTTTTTGCATCGTATCTGGGTAGATCATCCTTATCATATTGTAATGTATCGTATCCATCAATCGTAACTAGAAATTGTATCTAGAATGATCTTAACCATAAATAATTGTATCCAGAATGATTGTATCTAGAATGATAATATTCATATATATCATAACTAGAAATGATCATATCCAGAATAATTGTATCCAACATGATCATAACTAGAATAATCACATCCAGAACGATCGTTACCAGAATGATCGTATCCCGAAAGATCCTAATCAGAATGGTTGTAACCAGAATGATCATAACCAGATATGATCTTAGTCAAGATATTAGTATCCAGACCATTTTATTCAGAAAAGACCATTCTTGTGTTGAGATGAAAAGAATGTAGCAAGAATGAATAGAATGTTATAATACTTCCAAATTGAAGTCAGATGATTTTAATGATGATACTCAATGAATTCAAATTCAGGAAGGTTGTCATGATTGAAGTATAGGTTTTTGAATGTGATGAGGTGTTTTCTCAATAGGGTCAAAATAAATGAAAAGAAAGTGGAGAGAGATTAATGAATTTTCAAGGGGGAGACATTCATTTAAATGAATTATTGTATCTCAAGAAAAGAATTTCATTTCTTCAAATACATTAAATTGGTATGGTATCAAGCATTATTTTAAATAAATTTGTATGAGTGAATCAGATGTATACCCATGTATTGGTCATAAATTGTAATCGTATTGACATTTTAAATAGGAGTCTAGAAAAAAATAGATGATTATTGTATAATAATCAAGAAGAATCGAGAAGAAATGACGAAGTAGTAATTGATATGAGATTTTAAGAGAAATTCATATTTTAATGAATTTAATTTAGTGGGAAAGTGTCTTGAGATTCTTGACTAAACATGTTTTAGGACACCTAGAAAAAGAATGAATTACATTGTACATGTGTGATTGGAAGAGAGAGAATCTATGGGTTTCTAGATAGAAGTAATGTTAAATTCAATTTGGAATGACAATTGTCTTGGGTGGTACTAATTCATTCATATTATATCTGGTATGACAATGGTATTGAGGAATTAAAGTGGTGATGATTCGACTCTATTGTTTTATATCTGAAAATTGGATTAAGGGATTTGTTTTGAAATAATCTTAATGGGGGCTTGGTTTTTAAATAATCGGACTGTGATTTTTGATTTGAAATAATAGGACTGGGAGAACTATTTTGAAAGAATCGGACTTGGAGGAATTAGAATCAGTTTTTCATTATAATTTCAAGGTTATTCTTACCTTTATTTTGGGTAAAGAATTGATGAATTGAATTATAATTTGAATACATTTTTTGAATTGAAAAAAAGTGTTGCTACCATGAGTTGTTTCGAAACAATTGTATTGTTCTATTGTGCTAAGAGGGTGCACTGACACTAGTGGGATTGTTTTATAGTGCGACATGAGTTTGAGGGTACTTCTTACTTATTTTAATCCAATGATTTTTTGTTAGTGGATGGTATGGTATTGCATCATTTCCAAACCATTCCAAGGACATAGCTATTCTTATTGAATAGTGAACCTTGTAAATATTTGTGTTCATGTGGATGTGTGTTGAGCTTGCTTTCATGAGGGAGTTGAAATATATAACAGGAGTTGAAATTTATTTCAATTGAAAAGAAACATAAAAGAAAAATATTATCATTGATTCACCCCTTCCCCTCTCAGTGATACATTACTCCGACTGATCACTTTCAATTGGTATCAGAGTGTAGGTTATCTTCGCTATTATTTACTGATGGAGAACATGAACTTTGTGAACAGTAAAGTTATTCTTCTCTTTGATGGAATGAAGTATCATATCTGGAATGATAGAATTCTTTTATATCTTATGTCTATCAATTATTATGTTCTTGAAGTTTTAACAATTGGGTTTCATCCCTTTAATGATAGTGATCCACTTAAACCTGTTAAAAAGAATTTTCTTAAGAATGTTGGAAGGAGAAACAATGCTATATTATAATCACTTTGAGGAAGGTAATCCATGATATTGAAAGGTGTTTCTACATCTAAAGGAATATGTGATAAATTTAAAAACATATACAAAGGAAATAAAAAGTGAAGAAGAAAATGTTACAAATATAGAGATTGATATATGATGATTTGAAGATGGGTGAGTGTGAATCTATTATAGAATTATTTACCAAGGAGAATGAAATTGTGAGTACTACCAGATGTCATGGTGAAATGTTGAAAGAATCTAAATTTATTAAAATTATCTTGAGAATCCTACCTGAAAAATTTCCTACAAAATTTTCTTCCTTGAAAAATAGAGATCCTGAAACTTTATCTCTTCATGATTTACATAGTACTCTTATCACTTATGAAATGAGAATAGGGAATGCAATAAAGATAAAAATAAAGGCTGAATGATGAAATTTTTTCATGGATATGAAGAATAAAAATTTAATTAAGTGTGTTATTGAAGATGAAGCTGGTGATTCTAACTCTGAAAATGAGGTATGTAAAAACCTCAATGAAATCATATCCTTGTTTTCTAAAAATATGAAAAGAGGTATAGGGAAATAAAAATGGAAATTTCCCTTGAGATGTTTTGAATGTGGAGGTAATGGTAAATTTGTGGATAATTTTCCTTGATGAATGAAAGATGAGGATAGTATTATTGAAGAAAGAAAGAAAATACGATCATGGAAGAAAACGGGAGACAAAGGAAAAGAAAAGAAATTATTCAAATCAAAAAGTAGAAGATTCTTGTCCAAAGATGAAGAAGAAGAAGAAGAGAGTGTTGTTGAATCTGAAAAATCCATTGAGTATGGTAATGAAAATACTTTCATTGAAATAGCGAATGATGGATAATTCCAAAGCAGTAGTTCTGAAGAAAAAGAAGAAACTCAGCTTCAAATTCCTTAAAAAGTAAGAGGTGAAAGAATGTCTGAAAAAGTTCAAAAGGAATGAATATAAAAACAAAAATATGGGAGATGAATTCTCAAGAAACCAAGAATGTTTATCTAGTGAGAATGAAAATCTTGTTAAAGAGACTGATGATTTTAAGAAATCTCTTAAATAAGAAAAGATTCGTAATGAGAATTTAGAGTTGATGTTGAAGGTAAAATAAGACGAGATGGAACTTTTCCAATAAAAACTCTCTGAAGTAGAAAAAAATTCTATGTTTCCAAAACTCTATTACAAAAGTTGGTGTATGTTCTCTTAATGAGAAACTTGAGATGGATCAATAATATATGCCATAAAAGGGAGATAATAATCATGGAATTGTTTTTTTAAATGAAAAACATTGGGAATGTTATGTATGTGGACAGGACCAAAAAGTTTGGGAATTTTTTTTAACATTATGAATATGGAAATGTTTCCAATACATCTAGTTACAAAAATAAAGAAAATAAAATAAAGAATATGATTGATAATATAATATTTGGGGAATAGTAAAATAATGACAATTAGGTGGCTGAGAATCACACTCACTATTCTGATCAGTATGGAGGTTTCATAGGAAAATACTCTTTCTATGGAAATTAATGGTATTGTGGGGGATTCAGAAACATAGTAATCATGTGTTGGATCAATAATAAAAATTACTATTATCTCATAGGTTATGAAAGCAATATATTAAGGGCGAGTGAATCTCTTCAATGAAAGAAAAATGAGAAGGTTGTCTTGATGAAATCTGAAAATAATGAACTGAATATTGAAAATAGGTTCCAAACCTTGGAGTCTATTTTTGAAAGATTTGAATAGCCTGGACACCTTGAAAAAGGATGTCTTGTTTGGTTAATGGCTTGAAAAAGGAATCTCAATTCTCAAAAGTTGAAGTTGAATAATGAAAATAATAGATAAAAGGCACTTTTGTTGAAATTTCATTAAAATACAATAAAGGAGAATGACTATGTATACTTGATAGTGGGTGTTCTTTTCACATGATAGGAGACATGAAATTTTTTATGGTTCTGAAAGATTTTAGTGAAAAAATAGTGACATTTGGAAATGATGAATAATTGAAAATCAAAGGTGTTGGGACAACCATCATTGGAAAAGAAAAGATGAAATATACGAATTCATTGTATGTTTATGGGATGAAACACAATATGGTAAGAATTTCCGAGTTGTGTGATGAGGGTGATAAAGTTATCTTCAGGAAATATGAATTTTTTAAAGAGTGAAGAAGATTGGAATATTGTTATAGGAGGTCAACGTACAAAAGGAAATCTGTTCTAGGTTTGGGATTCACAAAACACTTGTTACATGAGTGTGGTAGAAGATAATTAGTTATGGAATAAAATTCTTGGACTTATGTGTTATAGAAACATGAGAAAGTTGTCTAAAATAGATATTGTTTGAGACAGTCCTGATTTTCCAAGAATAAGAGACTGGTGTTGCACTATCTGCCTAAAATGAAAGATTACAAATGTTTGGCATAAGATGGTTGATATTGGTTCAAAACAACCCAAGGAGATGATCCATTCAGATATATGTGGGCCAATGAGAAAATAATAAACACATTGAGATAAGTACTTCATTAATTTCATTGATGATTTTACATGCATTAGTTGTGTTATGTACATGAAACTCATATCAGATTGTTTGAAATTTTTTAAAAGTTTAAGAAGAAAATTTGAGAATGAATGAGAGTATTCTGAGAAGAATTTGAGAACCGATAATGGTGGTGAATACAGAAGTGGATAGTTTTAATACTATCTTTATAAGTATGGAATTAATCATTAGTATGGACTTCCATACTCCCCCAAACAAAATGGGGTTTCTGAAATAAAGAATAGACGCCTGGTGGAAATGGTAAGAACCATGTTACTTGAGCATGGCCTTTCTCATTACATTTGTTGGAAGGCCATGAGTACTGCTATTTATATTTAGAACTATTGATTCTATAGGCCTCAATTAGTTACAACTCTCTATGAATTGTTTTATTGAAAAAATCAATGTTTGATTCACTTTAGAGTTTTTGTAAGTCCTTGTATTATAAAGAATAATGGTGGAAATAATGGTATGTTTAAGTAAAAAGGTGAGGATAGAATATTTATGGGATATTATTCAAAAGGAATAGGGTAATGATTCTTCAAAAAATTTAAAAAAAGAGTTGTTGATTCAATTGATGTAAAAGTGATTGAAGTATCTGAGAAAGAGAAACATCTTCAAGCAGAAAAAGAAGTTGAAAATGCTGAATAAGATAATTCTGATAGTGATACAAACAATTATAATCATAATAATGGTGAAGAATCTGACATAGCTATTTCCAGTGATAAGGAAGACAGTCAAATATCTTATCTAAGGACGAGGAAACATGTGGAAGCATATAATATAATTGGTGATCAACATAAGAATGTTCAAAAAAGAAGAACAACCAATTCCATTACACATACCTTTTTATAGTCAAAACTCGAACCAAATGATGTGAAAAAAGCTTTTGAGAATCTGGAATGGATTCACGCCATGAATTAATAATTGGATTAAATTGAAACGAATAATACACTGGAAATCATACCCATTACTGAAAAAAACACCATTTTCACCAAATGGGTTTTTCAGAACATGTTGAAGGAGAATGTTGTAGTTATAAGAAATAAAGAAAGATTAGTTTGAAAAGGGTATTCACATACTGAGGGTAATGATTTTGATGAAACCTTTTCTCCGTTGGAAGGAATATAAATAATCAGAATCTTTCTTGTTATTGTCACACAAAGAGGCTACAAGATCTTTCAAATGGATGTTAAAAATGCATTCCCAAATGGTGATCTAGAATAATTGGTTTATATTGAACAACCTTGTGGATTCGTTAGTGGAAAATCTGAAGGTTATGTCTACAGATTAAAAAATCATTGTATGGCCTAAAACAAGCTCTGAGTTCATGGTATTCTAAATTGGATACATGCTTATGAAAATTAAATTTACACAAATGAATATGGGATATCAATCTTTACATAAGAGAAAATCAAGAGTATTCCCCCATTTTAATTGTTTATTTTGATGATATTATATATACTAGGAATGATGAAATAAGGTGTGAAATATTTTCAAAACAAATGAAGAATGTATTAGAAATGTCCATGTTGGGAGAATTTAAATAATTTACTGTGTTAAAAAACTAACAAACGAAAGAATATATTTGTCTCTCCCAAGAAAAGTATACAAAATAACTTCTCAAGAAGTTTATCAGGGAAAATTCAAAACTTTTTTCCACACCCATTTTAGAGGGAAAAAACTGAGTAAAGATGTAGAAGGAAAATAAGTTGATTAAAAAGAGTATTGGCAGCTGATTAGAAGTCCGTTGTATTTGACTGCCTCAAGAACCAACATTTTTATGTTGTTAACTTATGTGTGAGATTTCAGAGTTCCCTCAGAGAATCACATATTATTTCTAGAAAAATAATTCTCAGATACATCAGAGGCACAATAGAATTTGGAAATAGGTATTATAGCTCTGATAGAATTGATTTATTTTGGTATTATGATGCAGATTTCGAAGAAATGTTGATGATGTAAAATCCACATCTGGTGGGGTATTCTTTTTGGGAAAGAATTGTGTTAGTTGGCATTCAAAGAAAAAAACTCAGTAACTCTTTGTAAGGCTGAAGCTAAGTATGTTGCTATTACTCAAGTTGGTACTCAACTTATGTGGATGAAAAAAAATGAAATATTTACTTAAAGAAGTGGAGTAACCATTTATATAGGTTTGTGAAAATCAAAGTACAATCAATCTCACTAGGAATCCAGTGATACATTCTTATTCACAACATATCAATATCAAATATCAATTCATCAAAGAGCTTGTGGAGAAGAATTAATTTAAGCTAGAGTATGTTCTAACATTGGAACAAGTTCTTCATATCTTCAAAAAACAATTATCGAAGGAATCATTATAAAAAATGAGTTTGAACATGGTGGTACAAACACTTTATATTCAATGTTGAGATATGTGTATCTGTATCCTCTCTCATCTTACCTTTGTATTGTTTTTTCAAGTGGGGGAATTTTTTTTTGCTTCATAAATTTATTGCAAAAAAAGAAAGAGTTGGGGGTAAGCTATGAATTCAGCATTGTTTTGTGTGAGAACTATTATAACCATTTGTTGGAGTGGTTGTAGGAAAATAAATTTATTTGTGTTCTAGGAATAATGAAGAAAATAAAGAGGTGTTCAGGATCACTATTTTGGATAGCATTCTTTTTTATTAATGACCCTTGTTTCTTATAGTTAGTTAGCTCACATATGATTAGAATTATTGATATGAAATCCATTTCTTGAGTTTACAAATTTTAGTAATTTTTAGAACTTGATTTACAAAAAAATCCAAGGGGGATATTATTGGGACCAAGTTGATGATCAAGGTTATGAAGGTTTCCAGAGTTGTTTTTTGTTGTCAAGGTATTTTTTGAGAAAAGGAAATCAGTTCATGATATTTTGTGGAAACAATTGTTGTGGGTTTGTTTTGAAAATAATTATACCCATGTTAATTGTGATGATTCATTCCTGGTTTGTGCATCATATTGATCTTGAGTTGATGTGAGAACTTGTGATGTAATCTTGGTAGATGAAAGGTGGATTGAAAAAGTTTCTACCAATATAAAATGAATTGTATTCAGATTGTTTTTCTAAACAATCAGAAAAGATCCGTATTTAGATTGTTTTAAAAAAAATAGAAAATAATCGTATTTATATTTATCATATCTCGATGGCAGAGTGAAAGAAGTGGTACCAATTTTTTTTCCAACCAATCAGAAAACAATCATATCCAAATCGTATTGATTGTATTTCTAAACAATTGGATTATGGGTGAAAGTAAAATAAGTGGTACTGATGAGGTTTGTGCTAATGGGAAATCATCGTGCGGATGAAAAGTGATGTGTCAATGAAAATAGTGATGATTATAGGAAAAGTGATGTCAATGGAAAAGATGATTCCCAGGGAAAGTGGTTCTAATAGAAGTGGTTCTGATGGAAGAAGTGATGCGGATGGAAGAAAAGACATCAATATTTTTTCAAAACCATAGTATTCGGGTAGAATAAAATGAATGAGATAGTGTTGATTCAGAATGAATCATATACTATTGTTTTTCAGCGTATCTGGAAAAATCATCCATATCAGATTGTATTGTATCGTATCCTACAATTGTTACTAGGAATCAGAACCAGAAAGATCATAACCAAAAATGATCATATCCTGAATGATCTTATCATGAATGATCATATCTAGAATGATTGTAACCAAAAATGATCATATCCATAATGATCATATCCATCATGATCGTAGCTAGAATGATCATATCTAGAATGATCATAACTAGATTGATCATATCCAGGATGATCATAACCAGAATGATCATAACCAGATATGATCGTGTCTGGGATAGTACTATCCAGACAATTTGTTTTTAGAAAATATCATTCATGGGTTGAGATGAAAAGAAAGAATAAATAATGAGTGAAAAGTTATAATAACATATAATTAATATCATGTTATGATAAAGATAATCCTCATTGAATTCAAAGTCATGAAGGTAGTCAGGCTTCAAGCACTGGTTTTTGAATGCCATGATGTGTTTTGTCCAGAGGGTCAAGATAAAAGAAATGAAATCAGAGATATATGAATGAATTGTTTAGATGGAGACATTAAATTAAAATATTCATTTTATTTCAAGTGGAGAATTGTATTTCATCAAGTACTTTCAATTGGTATGGTATCAAGCACTGTTTTGAAGAAATCAGTATGAGAGAATTAGTTTCATACCCATGTATTCCTCATGAATTTTAATCATATTGACATTTGAAATGGGAGTCTGTAAAAGAATAGATGAAAATTTTAGAAGAATCTAGATGAAGTGAGAAGCATTTAAGAAGTCATAATTGCTCCGATATTTCTTGTGAAATTCACATTTGGGTGAATTTAAGTAAGCGGGAAAGTGTTTTTGGATTCCCTCCGAAACAAGTTTCGGGTCCCCTATAAAATTCATGAAGTACATTGTACTTGTGTGTCTGGAAGAGAGAGAATCATTGGTCTTCTAGAGTGAAGGAAAGTTCAATTCTGTTTTGATTGAAAATTGTCTTGGGTGGTACTGATTCATTCATATTCTATTCAGCATAAAAATTGTATTCGGGAATTGAAGTGGTGCTGATTCAACTCAATTGTTTTCAATCTGAAAATTATATTGGGAGATTTGTTTTGAAATAATTGGATTTGGAGCTTGGTTTTGAAAAAATTGGGTTGGGATCTGTGATTTGTATGAATCGGATTGATAGCTCTATTTTGAAATAATCAGACTCAGTGTTTCAAAACAAAACCTAGGTGGTTCTTACATTTCTTTTTGGTAAGGAATTGATGAATTGTATTACAATTTGAATACATTTGTTGAATTGAAAAGAATCACAGGTACATGAGTAGTTTCCAAACAATTTTATTACTCTATTATGCTAAGATGGTGCACACGCACAAGTGGTGTTGTTTTATAGTGCTACGTAAGTGTAAGGTCACTTCCTTCTCAATATAATCCAAGGATTTTTTTATTAGTGGATTGTATAGTATTGGATCATTTTCAAACCATACCATGTACGTAGCTATTCTTATTAAATAGTAAACCTTGTAAATATTTTTGTTCCTATGTATGTGTGTTGAGTTTGTTTTAAGAAAGGAATTTAATTCTCTAAAAGTAGGCAAATGATGTTTTAATTGAAAAGAAATATAAAAGAAAAATAGTATCACTGTCTCATCCCCTCCCTCTGTCAATGAAAAATTACTCCTACTAGGCACATTAAATTTATATTTCAGTTTTTTAGAGGAAGGATTCTCTAATTTAAAGTGAAATCGATATAATAAAAAAGATAGGAATGATATTGATAACCTGAAAGAGATAAAAATTATTAAATAACACCCTTGAGGATCAAGATATGAATAAGAATGTAAAATAAAATTATGAAACCCTTGCAATTCCGATATTTTTTTTAAGAATCAATGTAAGTGATTTGTAAAAAAATCATTTTATTCTTTTATCTCATAGTAGTGCACAATTATATAATAAGAGGGAGTTCTTTTGTTTTGGGAGTTCTCTATTTTTTAAACAATTTTAACACTCATAATGAACATTTTTTATCACTGGTTTGTCTAAACATCAGCATCATATACTCATTATACTATACCTTTTGGGGTGAACTAGTTAAACCATTTGTGTCCCTCCTTTATTTTATATATTTGAATGGTATCTATGCTAGAATTTTGATAAGTTTTGTTGTTATTTTCAACATGACAACAAGATCCATTGGAAATACAAGACTATTTTAACACTATAATTCACCCTCCATGGTTTATTAATCATATGGGCAGCATTCAATGAAAATTTTAATGTAGTTAAATTTTTCAGTTGCATGAACTTCTGAAAATACATGAGTGTAAAATAAATCATTAACCTTCTTGAATTTTTCTCTTGTTTCCTAAATCCATATTTGACTGAAGTATTATTAATGAATTTTTAGATAGTTCATAGAAGGCTATTATGTTCAAGTATGGAATATTTCTAAGTAATTATAGAAATTTGTTTAAGTTTGATGAATTATTAATAATATCTAAGTTTTTCTATCAAGTAGTGAGATATATTATGAAGTATGAATGATTTTTTGGTGATATTAAACTATCATATTCACTTGTTACCTGTTTAAATACAACAATATCCCTTAAAAATTGAAATAAATGAGGAGTAATTTAGTGTTACATAAATTGAGAAACATTAGAGAAATGGTTTTTTATAGTTGATATACTTTTCAAGTGATAGTGGAGCTATGGAATAAATTTAAAATATTAATTGATATTTTTTAGGGTTAAATTTATTTTTCAATAGATCACTTATAAATCCAATGAAAAATGGTTATATCAAAAGGGAGGAAATTGGTTCATTAGATTATGTGTTATATGTGGGTTTTATGTCTCCAAATCAAAATTCTCATGGACATTAAACCATTCCATAAATAATATTCTTTACCATAGGTGGATAAGATAAATACATGAATATAAGGGGTAATTTCTGGTACAACATTATAAAGATTTGAAAGTGTTAGATCTTTGTGTTTAGTTTCAAATAGGGAGATATGGTAATAATTCCTCACACATAAAACAGACAAAGTGGATATAGATTCACACATGGAGTTGTAAATTCATGGAGTTAAATCAGATTTATTAATTAATGTTGATAACCAAATCCAAATGGAAATAATTTCATAACCAAATAATTTTAAATTGGTTTTTTTTCTAACCAATATGGTTATTATCTCCTTGAAAATATTTATAGTATATGTACATAATGTTTTTTATGTTCGAATTATATTTTCATTTGGGAAATTGGTAGATTTTTATAACCATGAGGCTCTTTTCAATAAAAATATATGAAGATCATATCAATCATTGTGATGATAGAATACCATTGAATGACATTATCCATAAAATGAGAAATAACATACATGGATCACATATAGTAAATTAACAATAAAATGAGAAATGGATGATAAATGAAATATAAGGTGTTAACATATAATTATGGTTATAGTGGTACATGTAAAATCCCAAAAAACATGTATTATAGTTATCACAATGACTATTGAGGATATAAAAAGGAAATGTATACATTTTATAGCATAGAACATTTAATGGATCCATTGAGAAGATAAATATATGTTCAAAAATAAATATCTATAATCTAGATTTAATGGAAGAAAGAAATAGTTCATGATTTTTGAAGATAATCTTATTTTACTCGAGTTTGAATTTGATTAGAAAATCAAATTTTTTTCATTTGGGTGCTTCTGAGGGAAAATAGTAATTTTTCCCACGTATATGATCTCAGATAATTTTTATGACCACTATATTTGTCCAAAAATAGGGTTTTTACAATACAATAGATGTTTAGTGCATATTTTACGTGTCTGAATATTGGTGGACTAATTAACATTTAATTAGTTAAATATTAAATTATATATGTAGTTTCTGGTGGATATATCTATTGAATAAAGCATTAAATTGAGATTTTGACTTCGTGGCTGAGTCCAAAATTTGGTTTTTTGGTTTGTTTTAAAACTTATTCAAATTCTGGAACTCGATACATACGTTTTAAGTTGTCATTTAATTTAGTTAGTTAATTAATTAAATTTATTAAAATACCTCTCCCCCTCCCCCACTCCTATTTTCAATTCATTCACATAAAAGTGGGGGGATGTTTCCTCCTATGATCATGCTATTAGTACCAATATGGTGGGATGAAGTAGGTGTCATGTGACTTCATATATGGTAGTAATTGAAGCTAGATCGAGGTGGAACAACTTTCATTCATGGATTTGGACAAGAAGCTTTGGTTTTTTCACCATGAGGTATGTCATTTTTTATTCTTAATGCCTAGTCCCCAAATATGTTTGTTTAGTTTTAAATCCCTTTTATGACTTCAATGGACAAGTTGGGGTGATCTATTCCTACTTAGGAATAATGAGGGTTTTTGTAGTTTCGTATTGGTTTCCCATTCAGAAATCCTAATCACACGGTATGTGGTTTTGAAAACCCAAACAATATTTTCTTCTTAGATAGGAAAATATGATGTTTCATAGTTTACATTTCATTTTCTTTGATAAAAAAAATTTTAGTGGTACATTCTCAGGTAGATATGTACTAGGAAAGATAGAGTTTTTTGGGACTTCACGTCATGCACTTTGAGTACCCGTCGTATAGTCAAACATGGTGATGTGGTAAGGTACTTAGAAAAATAACCCATGTAAGGGGGACATTTTCATGTGGAATTACATAGTCATACTCCATGTATGACCTATTTTTGTATTAGTACATGGGTAGACCCCATGTGTATCAGGCCATGAAGAAGTACATGGCCAAGAAGGAGGTTTTGGAGTACACATCATGCACTCGGGGTATACACCGTGTAGTGCCCCTATGTTTCCATTTTGAGGTTTTGTGTGATTTTTTAACCCATAGTCAATATTTCACATAAAAGGAGTCCATTTTAGGGGGGTTTTGTTCATATTACAGGGTGGTGGAGCCCTTGAGACACATTATGTTATCTAATAGATTGTTTGGAGTGAGTAAATTGTAGCAAAGATGTTTTAATCCAATAATTGATTTCAATTTTATAGTAATAGTGATTAATACTGTTAGAAATAGGTTTGGTTCATTATAATTATTATTTAATGTGTCATGGTTTCCTTTTATTCTTCTATTGATATCATAATATGACTTTTCTAAGTTAATTAGTTAGAATGGGTTGCGAATCTAGGCGACAGATAGGTTGGGTTTCTCAAACAACATAGGGATGCATGGAAGAAGGTTGGGATTTAAGCCATCTCCCTTATGATGTGTACACCATTTTTCCATTGAGTCCATGATATGTTAAATATAGGTTTATGATATGTGTGACCACCGAGGGATGGGAATTTTTTCATGAGGTCAATTCTTACATTGGATTGGGAGAGGGAGATATCAACTGATGTTCTAAACCATAGGATTTAATGTGGGATACCATCACATTGGTGAAAGATATACTGTTTCTAGGATGGATATCTTTGTTGTTGTTTTGACCCAAAGAACCAATTAGGTACTATATTTATAGAATGGTCCTAAGAGTGTATGTTTGTTTGAGTAGTAATGGATGCAAGTGTACCCTTCGAACCTGAACCAATGTATGAGACAATGGGGATGAGATGTTAGTGGTGGGAATGGGAATTCTAGCCCGTGATATGTTTCTACTTGTTTGTTTATGTTGATCCATTGTTTAATCCCTACAAGTTTTTTGAGTAATGATTGAGTGGACACATTTTTGTTCTCAGTTTACAGGTACGGGTTCCATTATAGTAAGAGTTGGACATGATGCTCCATACGTATATTTTCAGATGTCTCACATGATGCTCCACATACATGATTAAGATGATTCGACAATAAAATCCATACCCATAGGTTTCTTTTTGTACATAATTCCCTTTATCAACACTGATATTTTTTTTCATTGTTTGGGTGTTGGACCAAGATTATGTACATGATTTATTTTTAATATGGATGAGATCACTGGACATATAATTTTATAGATATAGTTGGAAATAGTGGACATTGAGATCCAAATATTTGGATAAAAACAAGGTCTAAGTTGTATGCATGAGAAGCAGTGGCGTACTATATTAAATATAATGTAGGATAGATTCTACTCATCTTTGGGATGGTTCTATACTAATTCTCTTCCCACCCTGGTGTTGATTTATATTTAGATACTTCATTGATTCTCTTGGAAATTTTGTTTAGGACTCATGAGACTGGAACACTAGGTATTGGTTGTACCATCTCATGGAATGAGTACTTAGGACTGATGAATTGAGGAAACAAGAAGAATATAACAAATGGGGTATTGAGGACATGGTTGGGGATGACTTAGATTAAGAACCCGGATAGTATGAATATTATCATGAAGGACTCTATGGTCCATAGGATTAGTTGGGGATGCCATGGATGTGGATCCCAGAAATACCTGGGATGAACATTCATCGAGACCAGCTCAATGAAACTCTATCATTGGCCTAGGTAGGGATGGTCAATCAAATTCACTGATATAAGGATTAATGGTAGTTTAATGATTATTTATTCCAATTATTCTTTAGTTAGGCTGAGCATATGACATGAGCATGAGACTATAACAAAAAAATTATAGGTTCACCACAGGGGGTTACCTATAATATTATTTTCTCACCCCCTATCTTTTCACCTTGATCTGATTTCAGACCTTATGTATACATTTAGGTTCACCATAGATACATAATGGATAGGTTTGATGCCTAGGGTTTCATCACTGATTATATTCTCTCATGTGAATTCTAATGATTAGTTTGGTGAAACTTGAAAGTGTTTTAGAAACTGGTTATATGGAAAGGATCATATTTGTAAGTAGAGCCTAATGTAATAATTTTTTATATTATTTATTTTTTATATGTGATGGTCCTATTGGGTGATTAGAGTTGTTATTATGACATAGTCGTTGGGACTTTATAGTATTTAATCGTGTTATGGTATGATTTTGTTTCGGTTTATTTATTCATTATATATAATATGATGTGTGTGATGCATAGTTATTTATTTTGGGTTCTGTACTATGATATGGCGGTATATACTCATCACAGCATCTCCTTGGACCCTTGATTGTGGTTAGTATCCTCTGGAATATGAGGTGGCATGGCTGAGGTTTGTAGTGAACTAGCCTGGATATTATTCATGGAGAGAGTCGGGATGAGATGTTACAATATCGTATTAGAGGAGTTTATTTCCATTACTTTTACTATTTGGGATTTATTAGACTAAATATTTTGAAATGTACAGGAGCCTATGATGGATATCAAATTTCTGTGTCGAGAACACCTATTTTGGGGGGATGCTAAGGTTACTAGATCTTTAGATTTATGTTCTTTATTTTTTATGTTGTGGTAGTATATGATTTTAACTTTTAGTTATGAACATGTGTTTTTGATTTTATGGGTTTGTATGGATTTATATACTTTTTCCATTTAAAATAGTTCAATTATTTTACATTGACTCTTGGACTGTAGATGAAAGAGGCTTCTCATAAATCAAGATAGGCATGTAGGATCTACATGTTATATGAATAATATTGTTCGATTTTACTTGTGGTAGGGACCCAACTATTTAATGTGTCAATAGATAATGGAACATTGTTTTCACATATAATTATTTGGTAGCGTTATACTAAGAGGGGTAAACATTTATATAGATCACTTTCTAATGGTAGGTCATGTATATCTATTGTGAGATTCCTGAAAGTGAGAACAAAGATGAGGTCCTCTTGTATAACTGGTGTGGTAACCCTAGAGGGTTAGTTTGGAAAAGGTTTTATAAATTATGGACCACTTATTGGTGGGTTTTCATGGAATCCAGTGGAGTGTACTTGTCCTTTATGAAGTCGTATGTTGTACAGATTCATGGAGAGGATGCGTGATTTGATGTGGGAAGTTGGTTTGGCCTATGTAATATTTATACATGGGACCTATTGAGTTTGTGTTTGACATGTTGATTTCATGTGATGTTTGTAGAAACCATCCTTAATTCCCCATTATAATTTTTATTCATATTTTTCTTACCCCTAGATGGTTGGACTTAATGATTAGTTATTATACTTGATCGATGGGGTTATGTGGGAGATCCTAGTAACCTATTCGTGTGAATATTATTTATTGAGTGTTGATAAAAGAATATTGAGGGTGACCCATTAGTGGGGTAAGCCATGTTTTTTGTTTTCCGTGAGGTAGAAGAAAAGGTTTTTGATTCAAGGTTTAATATTGGTGTTTAGTAGGTTCTCAGTGTTTGTGGTCTGGGATAGATGATTTGATTGGTTTATGAGAAAAAACTATGGTTATTGGTTGTTAAAACTTTATTCAATGGTAGGACTATTTGTGTGTCTAGCCTATGTAATGGTTAAACAAGTAGGTTTTTCCTGGTGGTTATGCAGTATATCGGGGGAATGGTGGTACCCAAGTGTATATTGAAATGGATTTTTAGTTGAGTTTTCATGGACCACAGCTTACTGGTATCAAAGAAGTGTTTTTTTGAGGTTATGGAAGAGTTTATGATTATTTTATATTAATGATATATTTTAGGTATGAACTTTTTGTCATGATCAATGTCATTTGGTTTGTGGAAAATATGTTATGTAATAATAGACATGTGATTCTTGAATTGAGTAGGCATCCAGAAGTAGGTTGTGAACCGATCTGGGTGTCATGAGAGGTGTGTGGACATAGTGGCATAAGGATCTCATGATATAATCTTGTTGTTTTTGGACTAGATAGATTTGTGAGGGTATTCATTGACAACATAATACTATACTCCAACTTTAGAAATGTTCATGATCAATATATTGACATCATGTCGATAACACTAAGAGATAATCGGTTATACAACATGTTATCAAAAAGTTACATATGGTTTGATGAAGGTAATTTTATGAGGTAACAATCGTGGAGTGGTGTAACTGAATTTGTATGTTATGAAGTTAACCATAGACCATATGTATGTAAGGTCCTCATGATAGAGAAAATGTGGGTGAAGTTTGTGTGTTCTCCTCTTAGAAGATAAGAATGAGTGATTGTTCACATTTCATTTTGTTACAACGGTGAGAGAAAGAAGACCGTTTCTAGTATAGAGGTATGAAAATGATTGTAGTAGGGGGTATGGAGTTAGTTTTTTGTTATGAGGTGAGAATAAGGATGAAATTATAATGGGGAGTATCAAATTAGGAGTAGTGATGTTCCCATTGTGCGAGTTGGTTTGAGGATACAGTAGGAACCACATCGATTTGGTCGGTGGACTACTAATAATGTGTTATGAGGGATGGATCTAACAGTGTGAGGAACTATAGATCCAAATTAAAAACTATTGAGCATGTTCTATAGTGGGGAGCACCACAATCCTAATGATGCATTTTGGATTACACTATGGAACTTTAGGATAGATGATTTTGGTTCGACACTATCTTAGTAGTATTATGTAACCCAAGTACTTAGAAAACAATTTGTTTTCATTTTTAAATTAAATATTCAAATTGATTATAAATTTATAATGTAATAAGTGATATTTATATAAATTATGGAAATTTTACTGATGGAATAGTAACATCACCTTAGTAATAGTAACATAACCTTTATAAATAGTAATCATTTCAATAGATAAGTTACCTTACCTAAAAAAGAATAAATAAACTTTTGGTATCTTATATGAGAAAATATGATATATTTATATCATGGAATAAGTTAACACGTATTTTGAAAATGATGATTTAATTTTTGGTATTTTTGTGAGACAAAAATGTTTATTTATAATTTTAAAATAAATTTAAGGATTTAAAAGAACATTTATTTTTATAAAATAAAATCATAAAATAATATTTTGTAGTTTTTTGGTTATAATATAATTTTATGATACCTTGAAAAAAAATTCATGGTGTTAAAAAATTAGTTATATTTTTCAAATTATTATTTTTCAAATAAATTATGTTTTGAAATAAAAATTAAATTTATCATAATTATAATTTTATTTTCAAAAAATATATTTAATTTTAGAATTATAATCATCTAAAAATGGTTAGGGTTACTTTTTGGGATGTCTCTTAAATACCTGATTTTTTGTGAAATGTGAGATATGGTACATTACGGTATATATACATTATAAGTTAAATACTCTATTCCTAAAAACATGAATAATGTAAGCACCATATTATAGAACATAAATTTATTAAATTATTATATTTAGGGATAATGATCCAAATATTCATAATCTCTATCAAAAATAAGATACTAATCAATAAAATAATCAAAAAACCCTCCCCTCATCCACTATAGATACCACCCCTATCACCCTCTTCTACTCATGCATATCATACATTGAGAATTTTCCAAATTCTATTCAATACCCTCCCCAATCCTCTTCTACATGACCAAGACTTACTTGTATCACCAAAATATCCAAACCAAGGGTCTAAAGTAATATCTCAACGAGAGGAGATCAAGAGGTAAAAAACATCATTCATTTTATTATGTTCTATTTTAAATTACTTTTCATTCCATGGAATCTATCCAACTCAACTTATCCAATAGGAATTAAAAATAATTAACTTATATATACTATAAATTTATCTCTATTATATAAAAATACATCGTCATACTTCTTATCCTCCCCCTTTTATTTTAAAATAAAAACATCGTCTTTGATGTGTTGATTTACCGACATCGTGGGAGATGTGTTTTTAATTTCGGTTAATTCATTAAAAGTTGGACATAAAAGAATTTTAATTGTAGAATAATATTGTAAATTTTATTATATAATTTATTATATGTTCTTTAATTAAAAAATGTACATAATATTGAATAATTTAACAAAACTAGTTAGTGATTGTCGAAGAACTACTAAAATGGTCTAAACGATTATCATTAGTGTTTTATCTAATAATTCATCATAATATATGAAAACAAAATGATTGATGGTATAATTTAATATTACTAAAACATATTAATATCATTTCATTCCACTTTTAGAGTTTCTCCTCCTTTCAACAATAAAATTAATTGTGAACCAGCAATGAAAACCATGTAATGAATGCCCCCAAAATTATAGAAATGACAAAATATTTTTAATAAATTAGTGGAATAATGTTATAAAATGGTAATATAGTGTGTTATAATAATAAATATCCTTCTATAAATTATTAATAACACTCTTTTAACCAATATATAGTAGGTTTATACACATTTTAAGTAAGATGAACCTGAGGTAATGGAATTCTTAACCCAATTTCAATTCATTGGGTCAACTTTCGACTTCATTGATTATGTTGTACTTAGAATTATTTGTGAAATTAATTCTGATTAAATTATTTTTTTCAATTTTTAATTACATTGTATACACATATTCCATTATTTTTATGAAATAAAACTTCAATATATATAGGATCTTTCTATAAGACATTACTTTCAAAATCCTCTTTTAAAATTCTATTTTACAAAACTAAAAAGAAAATTTTTTATGTAATTATTAATGTTTTATGATAATCTTATGGTTATTGGGAATTGATTATGATTAAGGGTAGGACCTATATATCTATATAATTAATTGGGTATGTTTATGTTTGAGTTCAACCATATGGTTACTCCAAGTGTAACTATAATGGTTACATTGTAAGTTGGCACGAGGGTTTCATTTTAAGGTAGTTGTGATGGTTACATTGTAAGTTATCCATGAGTGTTACAAATCATATGGTAGATATGACAGTTACAATATATGTAATTAATTACCCATGTTACCTTTATGTTATTATTTATGGTTTCTAGGATTTATGGAAATCTCTTTTATTCACAAAGTATATTATACTTTATGAAGGAGTTGTATGTATTTGTGAAAATGACTTCATATATTAATAAGTATTCAGGTCCTAATACTTTTTATCATTCTTTTTATATATTCTGCAATATTTTTTGTGCTCATCGCATGTTTTAAATTGTTATCTTCATGGTTTAAGGTTGTGTAAGAGAAAATAAGAATACAAACTGAATGTTGTGAAGATTAATCATGAGAAGATTAAATGTTTTTATTAAATACATTTTTATTAAGGAAGAAATTAATACTATTTTAGTACAAAACAATTTTAATGATTTTGGGTTGATATTTATCTATTATTTCCAAAATTTCAAAAACTATATACTAAAATGATCTTTGGGGATGAAAAGAGGCGTTTTCAATATGAATTAACCAGATTATGTAATGTTTAAGGTCAGGCCCTTATAGTTGGTATCAAAACATGGTTTGGATAACTTTGGGGTTATAATGATGTTAATAGAATACCATAAATTATTCTTACCATTTGCTTATATTGAAATGATATATAATTTTAAAATTACCATGTTGATTCATATATGATATGTCTATTCCAAATGGGGTTTTCTTGTTTTATTTGATAAAAACGATGATGGTTCCATGAGGATTTACCTTGATTATAGACCTTTGAGTGACATTATTATTAATAATAATTATCCATTTCCTCATATCAATGACTTGTTTGATGAGCTCCAGGGAGCTTAGTATTTTTCCTATATTAACATGTGATCTGGGTACCATCATCTGAAGGTGGAGGAAGATGACATCCAAAAAATAACTTTTTTTCACTAGATATGTCAATTATGAGTTTGTCTTTATTCCCTTTGGTTTGAAAAAAATCCTCTATTTTTTTCTTTGATTTTATGAATACAATATTCCTTGAATATTTCAGTGTGTTTTTTGTTGTTTTTATTGATGATATTTTTATCTTTTATAAAATTATTAGGATCATGAAAAAAATTAATAATTGTCTTAAAAACACTAAAATAAAAGAAGTAGTGGAAATTTTAACAAGTATGGTTTTTGGTTGAAACAAATTTATTTTCTTGGGAACATTTTAAATAAAGATGGAATAATAGTTTACCCTTCTAAAAAAGTGTTTTATGACTGACCATGAACAAAAAATGTTATAGAGAATCATAGTTTTCTTTGATTAGATGGTTATTAATGGGGGTTTGTTAAAAACATTGCATGGTCATCTAGCCCTCTAACAAGTAAACTCAAAAAGGGGTAAATTTTTTTGGATAAAATATTGGGATGTCTGTTTTCTGGAACTAAATAAGATATTGGTGAATGCTCTAGTTTTGGCCCTACCTTTCAGAAATTGTGAATTTGTCATATACAGTGATGCTTCTTTAAATGGAATTCATTGTGTTCTAATGGATAATGATCGCGTAATTGATTATGATTCAAGAAAAATAAAACCTCATGAGTTAAATTATTTCACACATGATTTGGAATTATTATTTGTGGTTTTTTCTTTGAATATTTTGAGGCATCATTTATATAGAGCCAAATGTGAAATAAATACTAACCCTAAACGTCTGAAGTATATACTCACTCATACGTAATTGAACATGAGGTGGAGAAGATGGATTCAAATGATAAATGACTATGATTTAATAATAAATTACCATCTAAATCAGAACAATTGTTGGATTACTTGAGACAAAAACATCATGCCACATTAACCGTGTTACATTTGGAATAAGACCCCTTGATTAATGATTGTAGAAATTTTTTCTTGGAAGTTGTTGGTTCATGAAATTCCACTATTTTTTAGGTTTTTTTGTATTCATATCTATTATACATAATTAACAAAGAATAGAAAAAAATAATGAGTTATAGTAAAGGGAAAAATTGTTTAAAATGGGTAATTTTATGGATTTAAATTCTGATAAAGACTGTGTTTTCAGAATTGGAATGATATTATGTGTTCCTTGTTTTTCCATACTGATGAAATAATTATTGTGTGAAGCTCATAGTTCTCCATTTTCAGTTCATCCTAGTTTTACTAAGATGTATAGAGTCCTTTAGATGTAATATGGTTGGTATAGAATGAATAAAGATATTGTATATTTTAACATAAAATGGTTTACATTTCAACAGGTTAAATAAAAGAGAAAACAACCAAATGGGATTCTTTATCCATTTCCATTTCCAGAGATGAAATGGGAAAATATATCCATATACTTTGTGGTGGGAAATCTAAAGTATCATTTAGGTAACAATGTGATTTGAGTTTTTATTGATCTGCTGACAAATTATGCACATTTCCTTCCTATTCGAGACACTATTTCGGAAGGTCATATCTCACAAATGTTCCTTAAATATATTGTTAGGTTAAATGTAGTTTATCCTTCCATTGTATCAAACCATGATATGAGGTTCACTTATAATTTTTGGAAAGGGCATCATATTTCTTTGTCCATATAATAATATTTCAGCATAGCCTTTCATCCTCAATCTGATTGTAAGACTAAGAGAATGTTTTAGACATTGAAGGATATTCTTTAAGCTTCTTCAATGGAATACCATTAATATTGGGATTATCATATTTCTTTAGTTGAGTTTTCTTATAATAATATTTTTCATTAGAATATACAGATAGAAACCTTAGAGGCATTATATCTATATTGGAGTTGAACACCATCATTTTCAGATGATGTTGGGGAAAGGAAGCTGGTGGGACAAGAATTATTAGATAATGTTTTAGAGAAAGTGAAGGTGATACATCTACACATAAGGACATATCAGTGCAGGCAGAAGATTTATATAGATAACATGAGGAAAGAATTTTCTTACGAGGTAGGTGATGATGGCAATTTTTTCAAGAACATCTATTCCATTAAATTCTTATTTTTCCTAATCATTCTCCATAGTGGTACACCCTATGTTCATTCTCAAGTAGGTCTCTTACACTCACTGCTTTTCTATTATCAATATAATAAATATAACTAATATAAAACTACAATTATCTAAATATTGGGGTTTAAAATGAGTTAAACTAATTACATAAAATCAGAATGAGACTGTAAATTTAAATTAGTGGTTACAAATAAAAAACAAAACTAGATAGAAGAAAACCACTGAAGAAGGTGGAGGTGGACACACGTTGATCCTCAGAAAATCCCTTTATCCTTGTCAACAATTGATTTCCAATTTAATTACACAATTCATACCTCAAGACCCCAAGGTATACATCTATATTGACTAGAAACCATATCTAGACCCCAATTATGGGTGTTTATCTACTTATGAAAGTGGTTAGATTACTCAATGTCCTCTGAGAAACCGAGCTGAATTGACCAGTTTGTGCTCAATAGGGATACCTCACCTAAATAAGTTTAAATAAAAACATAGTAATTTTAAAACAATAATAAAATAAAAAATCTATAATTAAATATATGAAATTAAAACCAAGATATAATGAGACTTCCTTAATTCATGAAAACATTTTCTGGGATTATTAAAAAGAAAATATTTTATAATGAATAACAAAAACTCTAAATGGATCCTCCATTGGATCTTTACTACCCATCACCGCTTGGATTTATAGCAATACAAATATTGATCATCATAAATGTAAATACTCTTATCTAGCATCGATCCTACACCATGGAATCCTCTATTCTAGTTTCCCTCGGAATGGATTGGAAGGGCAGCTGGTGGGTTAATTTATAGGCAAGCCCATAAACATCCTTACAACATCACATTTAATTTTCAACACATCACCACCATCACAACATGTAAGGGAATTTCATGCCGTGTAGTCCCATAATAAATATTCATCATGAATATTGGAGAAAGATTCTCTGAAAAAACGTCCAAATAAATTTCATGTCATGTAATGTTGCTACAAAAGTGTATTAGTGTTTCACAGGATGAAATGATGTCACAACATATCATGTAGAGATTCTTCCCCAAATTTTCTCTCAATTTTCTCCCCTTAAATGATCGGATCTGCTTTTGGACTCTTTAATATAATTTTTTGTATTTGAATTATTTTTTAACCCTCAAAATTTCAGTAACAGTTTCCATAATATGAGGTAGTTAAGGTCTACTTACCACAAAAATTAAATTCTAAATAAATTTTTGATAAATTTTCTACCATATTCGAGAATCCAGTGTCTCTATTAATGAAGGACAGTCTCCAATATATTTATTGGAATAATGAAACTATGAAATATATTTCCAATCATTTTGTAGTATCCATAATTGCATTTTTGGATTATGAGTTATACTCCAATGAATTATGCGGGGTACACTATATCATCTAAAATATTTCTTCAACATTACTGATTTTTTCAAGATTTGAGATGGTTGAATTTGTTCCTGGTCCTGGACACAAATATTTAGCCCATAGATCAAGGAAACATAAAAAAAGAATCATATGATTTTTAAATGTGTAATAAAATAATTGACCAAAATATAGAAGTGATTAAATGCTATTAAAATTCCAAATTTAGGACATTTTTGTATTTAGGATCAAAACACATCAGAAACATTATAACATGACAATTTACCATCAAATAACACTATGGTGGGAATAATACCATTTAATTGCATAAGAAAATATATGAATGTATTAGATTCATCTATCCCCAACAATTAACCATTTCACTCTTAGGAAATTACCATATATTCAGATAAAAATTAATACAACAATCAAAAATGTGAAAATATCATTGTTCATTTACAAAAATATATATATTAGGTATCATTTTTGAATGTCAATTCACTCTAACTTCCATTCTTCAAATTTAAATTTTTTCAACCTCAAAAATCCATCCATGGACCAATAACAACATACCTCATATTTATTTTTATGTTACTCTTTACTCAATAGAAATTGAATCTAAAGTTATGCACGTACTTGGAAATTGCTTGTATCACCACAGGATTGTAACAATTATCATTTCTCAACATCATTAAAGGTGGAAATACTTTCAATCATAAGGAATTTTTTCAAGTGATTACTATTGCTTAGGGTTGTTGGGTAAATTGACTTTTATAAATTTCATAGTATAATGAGAAGGGTGTACTCTTAAGTACAATGCATGAATAATTCAAGTGAAAACACATGAAATTCCTCACTCAAAACCCATTAATAATGTGAAACACAACATCACCCCATTTTTTGTGACATAGGACATGATCCAATCAATGATTACAAATAGTTTTTTCATCCAAATTATCTATGTCTTTTTTTAACTCTAGAAAGGCACATCTATAATTAATTATATATATTTTTTATAAATCTCTAAAAAAGACACACCTTTATTTTCTCTTCATCATTTTTTTGAAATAGAACCAGATGAAACAAATAAAGAATAATAATGAAATGATCACTCAACCCTAATTTTCTTATAATACTCAACCTGAAATTATTACACAATACTCACACCTCCCATAATTGAAACACATCCCTATGAACTCATAAAAAAGGCCCTTCCCCCACACACAAAAATGAATTATCTATAAAAAGTACTAAATTTGTGTGTAGGTATGAAAAAATAGTCTTGTGATATGGCTTAAACCTATAAGTAAATTCAGGAAATATAAGGGCTAATGAAGGATATAAGAAAGGGTGGGTTATAGGATAATATTTTCCAAGCCAAAGTTGTTCCTCAATTCAATGAAATCCAAATTTTTGAAAGAGATAAATTGAAAATTCTAATTGTCACACAAAATCAAGGTATCTCTCAAGAAAGTATGGTTAATAGAAAGAATTTTTCAAAGTGGTTTAGAATACCTCATTAAACTGTACAAATATATTGAGTCAGTGTTTCATGGTAATGGATTTCAAAAAGCAGTGAAAATCAAAAAAATTCTAGAAAATCAAGTTCAAGAAAAATAATTTCACATCAATAACCATTTAAAATCCATCCTTTCAAAAGTCATTTAAAATTTCCCAAAATCAATTGAGTTGTGAAAATTAATAATAATATTTTTTAAATATTAGGCTTCTTAAAAATTAATTTAGTAAAATTCCAATCATACATAAAGAGAACTAGCATGTTGATTCCCCACCCTTGTACACTAAATTTACTATAATTTTTTTTAGCTCAACAAAATATAAATAAAGGTAGAAAACTAAAGAGAAGGAATGATATTACCAGCCATTGTTTTTTATGTGGTATCCTTGAGTAAAGCACTTATATACTTCCAATAAACCTAGAAAGAATGAAATAAAGATAAATATATGGAAAATAAAAGAAAATATTGAAAGGGAAAAGAAATCTGATAATGATTGGTTTGACCCTCAAGATGGTGTTAGGTGTCTACAGCCCCTAATTAGGTAGTTGTAGTTGGTTAAACCCAATCTAAAGGTGGATGAGGTTTATTTCATAAAAACCACCCCAAAATATTTCTACCAATATCAATGAGTAGATTAGTGGAGTGAGAACTCCCAATAAAAATAAAAATATCCCCAACCCCCAGATAAGATGATAGAATGAATTTGAGATCAAGAGGGGGGAGGAAGAGAATGTAGGAGTCCTCCCTAATTTCTTCGTCTGGATGAGTGGAATCCACTAGTGGTAGAGATAGTTGATTTATATTTTACTTCTATTCTAGATTAGGTTCATAAAATGATTCTTCAGTGATTTATTCATTTGTTCTATCATCCTCATTTTCACTAGTGAACAACTCGGCCGACTTATCCATCTTCTCCTCAATGTGATCATATTCTTCTTCTTATTCTTCTACAAGGGCATAAAATAGTGGTGATGAGTATATAAAGTCAAAATTAGGTATATAATATTTAAATTCATAATAAATTAAATTTGAATGAAAATAATGCTCACAAATTAAATCTCCCTCACAAATTTCAGCTTTAAACTCATTTTTCCCAAGCAAGGTAGAGGAGAACTCATTTGTTGGAGGTGGAATTAAATTTTCAAGTATTGATTCAACCTCACCAAGAAATTATTGAAATGTTGGTTGAACAAAAATTTCATTCTCCATATCTTCTTTTTGTTTTCATCCATCCATAATACTTTAGGTTCTTCAACTTAGGTGGCCAACAATGCAACCATCTTGCTTTTTTTCCAAGCATCAAGGAATATTTTTAAATTTTCATCTTTAATGTATATTCTATACTAGGATAACCATAAAATATTTCTATAGGGAAATTATAATCTTAACTACCATAACATCCATATTGGATCAAAAAATCATATATATGCAATGAAGCCCTTTTATAGATTTTGAAATTTGTGAATTGTTATGGATTTTTTTGTTTTTGCAAAATAAATATCTACAAGCTCTTGGACTCACCAAAAATCGCACCAAATTAGTGAAATATATTTTTTCATGAATAGATATACAATAAAGTTGTTATTTATTTCTAATAACTCTCCATATTTTCACACCCTAGGGTCGATCTCAAGGAGGCTGCATACACTCACCACTTTTTTGATGTCACTATTACAAATATAACTCCTATAAAACAATAAATATATAAATAAGGGGTATAAAATGAATTAATCTATTTACCTAAAATTATAATGAAATAATAAATCTATTTTAGTGGTTGAAAATCAAAGAAAGTTAGGCTAAAGGATACAACTAAAGAAGGTGGCGGTTGACAAACGTTGATCCTCGGACACTCCCTTTATCCTAGTAAAAAATTTATTTTCAATTTAATTACCCAATTAATACCAAAATACCTCAAGTTATACACCTATATTGACCAAAAACCATAACTAGATATCAATTATGGGTGTTTATCTGCTTATGAATGTTGTTAGAATACCCAAAGTCCTTTGAGAAACCAAACCTAATTGACCTTGTTGTGCTCTATGGTGAGACCTCTCTCAATTAAGTTTAAATAAAAATATGATCATTTAGAATAAAAATAGTATAAATTGAAACCAAGAGGGAAATAAACCACCTTTATTAAATAAAACAAGTTCTAGTATTATTTGAATGGAAACATTTTATAATGAATAACACAAACTCAACTGGGATCCGACTTTGGCTCTTCGCTGCCCGTCACTGCATGGAGTTCAATCCCTAAATGTCTTGATCATTATAAAAAAATACTCTTCTCTAATATGGCACCTCCAAAATGGAATCCTATGGTGTATGTTCCCCCAGAAAGGCTTGGAAGGGAATCTGATGGGTTAATTTATAGGCAAACCTGTCGACACCCTTGCAGCGTCACATTTAATTTCTTCTATGTGGTCTTCATCATGATGTGTAATGGAATTACACATAATTTAATCCATCAATCAATATTCCTCATGAATATCAGTGAAATATTTTTTAAAAACACATCCCAATAAATTTCAGGTCATGTAATGCGGTTACAGGACATGGATTTGTGATTCACACTATGAAATGATGTCACTACCTATCCTAAAGCACTACTTACCAAAAACATATTCATGTTTTCTCCACTAGAATGGAATAATATTTTTTTTTTAAACATCTAGAATTTTTTTTTAATTTAATTCATTATTTACCCTGAAAACTTCGACAATATTTTTGATTTTACGAGGCAGTTAAGGCTGATTTACTCCAAACTTTTAATTCTGGAATAATGTTTCATTTTTCTCCCATATTCTAGAATCCAATAGCCATGAAAATGAAATAATATCCCCATGATATTTTTTTGGAATAATGAACCTTTGAAATAGATTTCAAATCATTTTGGAATAGTTTTAATTAGAGTTGTGGATCTTGAGTTATGCTCCAATGAATGAGGCCAGGTCCACCATATAATCCAAAATATTTCTCCCACATTATTGATTGTTTTCCCTTATATATGGTCACCTACATTCTTAGTACTGAACAAAAATATTTATCCAATAAATCCAGGAAATATAAAAAAAATATTCATTCTATTTTGATATGTATTGTAAAACATATGACCAAAATATAAAAGTGATTAAATGATGTAAAAATTATAGAATCAGACTATTTTTTCATTTAAGCTCAAAATACATCAAAAAATAAAAATGGAAAAATTTCCCACCAAATAAAAATATTTGGGGATTAAAATAATTAATTATATAATAAAATACATGACAATAATAGCTTCATCAGTAGGTGATCATATTTTCCTTAGAATCTAACCATGGAAAAGGAATTTGCATTTTGATAAGAAAGGAATGATAAGTACATGGCTCATTGAACCTTATCAAATCTATGAAAAAGATAGAAGAATAACCTACCATGTAGCTTTACCTCGGAGTTTATATCAGGTATACAATGTTTTTATTATTTTGATGTTGAGAAAGTATGTGCCAGATGCTTCTCATATTTTGATCCCAAGAGTTGTTCCGTTGGAAAAGAACCTTTCTTATGAAGAGAAAACTGTTCATATTCTTGATTGTAGAGAGAATGTATTGTAGAATAAAGTAATCCAAAAGGTTATGATTAATTGATAAAACACATGGTTGAAAAATCAACATGGAAATATAAAAAAATTTATAAGGGAAAGGTACCCACATTAGTATAATAAGTAAATAAAAATTACAAGGATTCAATTTACAGAAGTTGGGGAGAATCTAACAAACTATGTACTAGTATATTTTTCACTTTACAATTAAATATTTATATTCAATATAAATTTATAATATAATAAGTTATATTTATAGAAATTAAGGGCTTTTAAAAATGGAATATTACCTTGACCGTAGGAATAGTATCTTGACCTTTAAGAATGGTAATCAAGCCAGTATAATTGTAACCTCACAAAATAAATTATAAATAAAATTTAGGTATATTATAATGGAAAATATTATATATTCATATTATATAATAAGTTAATAAATATTTTCAAAATGATAAATTAATTGATGATATTTTTTGTGAATCAAAAAAAATTATTTATAATTTTATAATTAATATAATGTTTTAAAAGAATATTTATTTTCCTAAAATAAATTAATAAATTATTATTTCATTTTCATTTGGTTTTAATATAATTTTATTGGACCTTTGTTAATTTTTCAAGGTGTTATAAAATAATTTATATTTTTAAAATTTTTATTTTTTGAATAAATTATGGTTTTAATTAGAAATTAAATTTATCATATTTAGATAAAAAATTGAGTTCATTTTATAATTATACAGCTTAATAAATGGTTAGGGTGAATTTTTTGGATTTTTTTGATATTCATGGATTTTTAGTGAATAGTGAAATATGGTAATTTACGGTACATATATATTATAAGATAATTATACCATTCCTATCATCTTGAATGATGTAATAACTATAATCTATTACTTTAATTTATTATATTAATATATTTAGTGATAATTCTCAAACTATTCGTAGTCTTGTGCCAAAAATAGAGAACTAATGAATAAAATAATCGAAACCCCCTCCAATTTTCCACTACAAATAGCACCCCTCACTACCTATTCTCATCACAACTCTCAATATTTTTTCATTTTATAAATTATATCCAATCCTCTCCTAAAAAAAATTCCCCACATCCATTACCAACTGGTCTCACTAGAATATCCAAACCAAGGGCCTTAAGGATGATCTCAATGAGAAGAGATCATGAGATATAGATCCTCTTTTAATTTCTTTTATTTTGTTTCCAATTCCTTTTATTTTATTACAATCTATACTACTTATCATATCCAAGAGGAATAAAAAATAAAAGTTCTTATATATACTTGAATGTTATCAGTTTTATGGAAAAATGAATCATCAAACTTATTGTCCTCCCTCATTTATTTTAAAAATAAAAACATCATCCGTGATGTGTCGATTTACTAACATCGTGGATGATGTGTTTTCAATTTTCATTACTTCGTTAAAATTAGTTCATAAAAACATTTTAATATTTGAAAAATATTTTAAATTGTATTATATATTCTCTTTAGGTTATTCAATTAACATATGTACATAATATTAAAGTATATAACCAAACTAGTTCAGGATTATTGATGAACTGCCAAAATGATCTAAATGAATACCATTAATATTTTATCTAATGATTAATAATCATATATGAAAAAATGATTTATGGAATAATTTAATATTATGGAATCATCTTAATATCATTTCCTTCCCTTTCTATATTTTCTTCTCCATTCGACATGAAAATACATTAAGAACTGACCATGGAACCCATGTAAAGTACAGACCTAAAATAATGGAAATAACAAAATATTATCAAAAAATGATTGGAATGATGACATAAAATGATCATATAGGGTGTTATAATGAAATATTTCCTCAAAATATTAATAACACATTTTTAACCATTAAACATTAGTTTTAAACACATTTGAAGTAAAAAAACAAACATGAGTTAAGGGAATTATTAACAAAATTTCTGTTCTTTAGGTTAACCATTGACTTCATTGATTATGTAGTACTATGAATTATTTGTCAAATTAATTTTAATTATATTTTTTTATAATTCTAATTATAGTGTATACACATATTCCATTCTTTTTATCAAATCACACTTCAAATATATGATATTTGTAGCAGAGCTTCCTTTAAAAATACTATTTTAAACTTCTATTTTACAAAATTCAGAAGAAATGATTTTATAAAATTATTAATAATTAATTATTATGTGTTGGTTCTATGTAAATTTTTATGATGAATGGTGGGACATATATCTCCCTCCAATGAATTGGGTATGTTTATGTTGGAGATTGACAGTATGGTTTGTCCAAGTGTAACTATAATGGTTGCACCCTAAGGTAGTCGTGAGGGTTACATTGTAAGGTAACCATGATGGTTACATTGTAAGGTATCCATGAGGGTAACATATCATATAGTAGTTGTGATGGTTAAAATATAAGTATTTAATTCCCCAATTTACCTTTATGGTATTATTTATTTTTTCTAGGAATCATGGAAATATCTTTTTTTCACAATGTATGTAAATGATAATTTTTGTTTGAGATGTATATATTTATGAAAATGGTTTCATATGATTATATATAATCATTTTCTAATAGTTTATCTCCTTATTTTTATACCCCTTATTGAGCTTTTTGTGCTCATCCCAAGTTACAAAATATATTTCATAGGGTTTAAGGATGTATAAGAGAAAATAAGAATCCAAGCTAAATGTTGTGAATATTATTCAGGAAAAGATTACATGGTTTTATTAAAAAAATTGTATTATAAAAGAAATAGATACTGTATAAGTAGTACCCACTTTGTATTCTTGTGGGTTGATATATATGAACTATGTCCTATATTTATAAAATAATAAACTAAAATTATCTTTGTGATGGTAAATTGGTATTTCTAGTTGAATTAACAAGATTATATAATGTTTAAGGATAGGTCCTTATATTTTATAATAGGGGAATGTAGTGACTTTAACTTTAATCGATTGTACGCTTTATTTTATTGTGTTTTCTATAAAAACTTGGATGTCATCCTGGAGTAGAATGCAATGATTTAAGAATTAATTCGAAACTATAGTGGGTTGAGATGTGTGGTTGGAAGACCACTGAGTCTTCTTGAGGATGAGATGTTTTATAGTGTGAAGTTTAAGACATATATTTAATGAAGTTTTAATTTGATCATAAATATTAATTTTATTTACTTTAGATGCTTGTGAAAATAAAAATGGTCATTGTACCTAAGTATATGATCTTATATATTATTTATGACCACTCTATTGGTTTCAGAATAATTGTTTTTACCCTAGGATAGGAGTGTAGTGTATTTATGATTGATTCAAATTTTGATGGAATATTTATGATTTAATTGATTAAATATTAATTTTTTCATGTCTGTTTGGATGGGGATATTTTTTAATAAAGCATCATGTTGACATTTTGACTCTATAGTTGATTCTATTGAGGGGGTTCTTATTAGGTGAGTTCTAAACCAGCTTCATATTCTTGGACTTAGGACTTTCATTTTAATTTAGAATTTAATTTGATTAATTAATTAAGTTATTTAATTAAAAAAACAAACCCCCATTTTTTCTTCAGACACATGGTAGGATATGGGAGAGTTCCTCCCTTGTGCATGATTGATAAACCAACATGGAAGGTAGAATGAAGTGATTATATGACTCATCCATGGTAGATATTGAGATATGATTATGGTGCAACCACCTTCTAATATGGATTGGGACATAAATCGTAACTTTTTTCATAATGAAGTAGGAATATTATTTAGTTTTAATCATATATTACCATATATTGTATGTATTGTATTAAAGGAAATTTATGAATTCTAAGGACCCATGGGTGTCAATATATTACGAATAAATTAAAAAGGCGTTTGGATAGGTCTACCTTTGTTTCCCATTCGGAAATCCCAATCACATGACATGTGGTTTTTAGAACGCAGTCCCTATGTTCTTCCCATTTTGAGAAGATGAAGTATCAAAAAGTGAACAATTTCTACATGGAGTAAATTATATTTAGTGGTACTTTTCCATGTTGATAAGTACATAGAAAACATTTTTTTGGAACTACACAATGTGTACTCAGAGTATACCCTATGTAGTCATACAAGATAATGTAGTCGAGTACATGGGAAGAAAACCAATGTAAGGTGGACATGACATTGTGGGAGTACACAGTCAGGCCCCATGTATTCCATGGCCATGTTGTAGTACATGTATGGACCCCATGTGTTTGAGATCATATATATGTAAATTTCTAGGCATGAGTGTTTGGAGTACACATCGTGTACTTAGCGTACATGCCATGTACTACCCATGTGCCACCCTTTAAGTGTTTTTGGGTGATTCTGTTCCCTATAGTCAGAACTGGGAATAAGAAGAGTCCATTTTGAAGATTGTTTCACATAAAAAGTGATGGTGGATCCCTTTGGGCGTTTTGAGGACTTCTAAGATATGGTTTACTGTGAGTAAGTTATGAAAGGGATATTTTCCCCAATAATTAATTTTATCTATCTCCTTAGAGTGAAAAATGGGATGATACCTGAGTTAATATCATAAAAATGATTGGAAGATGTAACATGGGTTCTTCAGAGTTCTTAATTATTGTTGGAATGGGACTGTACTGGGTTAGTGTAGCTAGGATGGGACTCATAATGATGGATAGGTTATGTGTTTGGTCCAACCTTTGGAGACTTGGATGGGGTATGGTCTCGAGGCCATCTCCCTCATGTGTTTCAATCATTTATTATCATCTGAGACTTTGAGATGTCTGATATGGTTTTTTTATATGTGTGGATATTAATAGATGGACCTCCATTTGATAAATGGATTGCACCAAGGACTGGTAGAGGGAATTATCTACATATGGTCATTCCTAGATGATTCAATGTGGGATTCCTCTACCTTTGTACCATATCTTAGTATCTAGGGATACATGAATCTATTTATGTTTTGAACTAGAGGTCCAAGTGGGTGCCTTATTGATAGACTGACCTTCGTTGGGTACATTTTTTTGGGTAATAATCATTGTAGGTGTCCCCTTGGGACCCGAACTAACTTATGAGTCGATGGGGATGATATTTTAATGGAGGGAATGGTTCTTCATTCATCCATTGACATGTTTCCTATTTTTTTAGTTTTATACTTGGTTTACACCAATAGAGATATTGATTTATGGTTGAGTGGTCATTAATGGATCTTGGTTTACAAATATGGGTGCCATCACTAAGAGAGTAATACATAATGATCCATGTGTATGATTTTAGATGCCTAACATGACACAACAAAACGATGATTAAGATGATAAGACATGAGGATCTAGTCCCATGGGTTAGTATGTTGGAAATTAATCTTTTAATAGGAACCAATAGTTTTATTCATGGTTTGGGAGGTGGAAAAGTTTCCCAAAACGTTTGACTTTTGATAGGGATACGATTGGTGGGCATGAAATTCCACAAAAATAGATGAAAATGGTGGACATGGGGCTCCATATATGTGGTGGGTATTCTAGATCAGGGCATCATTCATGAGAAGTGATGTAATACCATATTAAATAAGATGAATGAATGATGATCTTAATATTTGGGCTGGTGCCAGACTAGCACATTAGGAACCCCTAGTGTTGATGTATATTTAGAAATTGAATTGATGACCCGATCCCTTTTTTTATGTGACATCGGTTGTTTATTATATTGATGAAATGGGTAATTGGTTGTACTCTCACATGGTTTGGGTACCTGGTACTGATGTTTTGGGGCATAAATATGTATATTAAAAAATGTATATTTAAAGATATAGAAGGGTATGCCATGAATTTTAAACTCTAATAGAAATACTACCTTGGGTAAGGTCCCAGGGTCAAGAGGATTATTTAGGGATGCTAAAGAAGTGGAAACCAAAGGTTTCAAGGGATGTATGGTCATAAAGATGTTCTGAAAGACACTCTTGAGTTAGTGATTGCATATATGGTCAAGCGATATCAAAAACATATGGATTGATAGTGGTTTCTTAATTATTTACTTTTGTTGTATTTTCTATTGTCTAAGCATATAGAAATAACATTCACTTACGAAAACATATAATAGGTTCATCATTGGGGGTGGACTACTGATATTTATTTCTCTCACCATATTACATTCTCTTCAATTTTTGTGTATACCTTGTGTCTGCATTCAGTTTGACTGTGGGTTAAAGATGGATAGGGAGGAGGCACGATGTTACATGACAGAGTATATTTTCTCATTTTTACTGTGATGATTGGCATATTGAAGCTGGATGGGGTTTTAGATAATGGTTATGTGGCATGGCTTGGAGTTTGTAATAGATCTGAATGTATTTATTTTTAAATTTTTTTAATTTTTATATGTGATAATCCTAGTATGGGATGAATGTTTTATGTATGGAATGGTTTTTAAAGATTTTATAGTATTTATTATTAATAATACATGCATCTATTTTTTATTTTTTTATTCATTTTATGTACTCTTATTTCTTTGATTCTTGGTTATTATTTATGGTTATGAACTCAAACATGATGGTATATTCTCATCATAGTATCATCTTATCCCCCGACTACTAATTAGTAGTCTATGACCTACGATGAGGCACACCCGATGTCTTGTGGTGATCCATTATGACTATTAAATAAGGAGGGACCTAGGATTGGATGTTACAATGGTCATTTTGGTTTATTTAATATTTATATAAAGTTTTAGAACCTCTGAAGAAGTTTACAATTATATGGAATCTAATTAGGAGAAAAGGAATAAATAAATTTATGGTTATAGGATGTTGTATAGGTTTTGGTTTTGAAATAATGAAATTTTTTAAAATTTAGAAGCTAAAAGATACCATGTAGATGAACCATTTTATGGTTATGTTATCCATGTCATAGTTTAGAAACCATGTTGGTAAAAATTCCATCTATGTGATATTTTAGTGTTTTTCGGTTGATTATGTTTGTTTAAAAATATGGGTTAGAAGGTTAGTTATGGAGTTCCAAAGTGATGGTTCACTAGGTATGTTGATAATTTTCAATTAAATTGGTATGGATGCTCTGTTCGTGTTATAGAAAGGTGTACATATAAGGTAGATGCATTTGTCTATTCTTTCCATGTCTTTTTGTCTAAAATTTCAAGTACGAGAAGATTTTAATGAACTATAGAGTTACATAAATAACTACAAAAAATATAAAAAAGACATGTAATTCTTAGAAATTTGGATCTATGAAGGTTTGGATATTTGAAAAATAAGGTTTTGGGAATGAATGTTGATCCATGAAATAAATAGTGGCAAGCTACTGGATTATGAAAAATTCCATGAATGTAAAATTTCCCTGATGATCAAAAAAGAAGGTTAGTTTCATGGCTGCATAAAGATATTTTTTCAAAAAAAACTAGTGGGAAGATTGAATGTTTTATGAAAGGGAGGGAATTTTTATAAATAACAGGATGTCGCCCTCATTGATGATAAGCATTCCTTAACACATTTTGAAAGTCTCTAAATTTTTGAAAGTGTTTCATGATGGATTTTATTGTGCAAAGGTTTCACAAGAACATTAGTTTCTAAAATAAACATCCTTTGTCAATCTAACCAATTAAATTTCATTAATGTTTTGTGGTTTTCCAAATATATTGTATTTTATTGACTAACAATATTTCTCATTATATTAAAGACTTTTGAAAGATAAATTTTCTGTGAAGTATTAGAATGTTTTGTGAAAGTTGGTATGCAGTTTTGTTAAATTAAAACTTTTTTAATGATAATTATTTTTCTTAAATTATATGGTAAAGATATATTCATCATTGAGTGAAATTTGAGCTTCTTGTTGAACCGAATGTAGTGTAAAAAATATTGATTCAAGTGATCAGGAAAAGATTATTCTAAAAGAGTAGTGCATATACATCACTTTAGATAGTAGTGATCTTTCATATTGTGATTGGTAGTGAACTAAAAAGGATAGTGATCTCACTCAGAACATTGTAATGGAAATGAGATTTACTGGATTTGGTACATAAGAACATTTATTATGTATCCTCCTTGGATTTATCCTAGTGGTGGTGAACCAAGTAAAATTATTGTGTATTGTTATTTACTTTATTTATGCTAATAAATATTGTCTAATGATGAAATATGATCCAAATGGGTAGTATAATTAATCTTTCATACATTGATTCTGTAACATCCCAGGTAAATAAAAAATATTACTTTTTCATATTTATTAATCTTAGTGAATAAAATATTAATATTAATTTAAAGGGAACTCTATGCTCGATGGTGTACCCAATACGCAACAATGATTTTCTTTGAAATCTTACGTTGCACTCTAATAATAAAATAATATTATTTTAAATGGTAGTAAGCGCCTAGCCGTTGTTTTGGAGGGAATGAATAGAAATAACTAAAATATTATTATATATTTTTTTAAAATGTTTTCACATTTATCCAATAGAAGATAAAGTCTTAAAATAAGAAAATAATTCAATTTTAAGCATAAATACTCTCATATTCTATAAAAGGTTGATTTATCGACTTTCCATGGAGAACCCTCTTTAAAATAGTTTTGGTCACTCTTATACATTCTATTGGACCAAATAAAATTCTTCTTTATAATAGGGACATCAGAATTTTCTTTGTGTAAATTATTGTTATTTTTCCGATAAAGTTCATTTTTTAATGAATGGTGAAAATTTTGTATTTTAATTCAAAAAATATTTTTAATATAATTTATTTATATGATTAGATTATATTTTTAATTGGTTTTAATGTGAAATTATAATATATTTTTACCATTTAATCCAATGGTTGTCATTGGAATTAATTTCACTTTGAAATTAGACTTAAACAAGTGTCAATATTTTGATATATATTGTTTCACAAAAACATGCTATTTGTTTTAAAAACAGGAATTAATTATTAAATTAATTAATGAAAATTATATGTTTTTAATTTTTTAAAATAAACATCATTTTGAATTATGAATATCAAATATATCTTAGAGTGAATTTTTGGTATTTTTCTGAAAAACATCAATTTTTGATTAACAGTGAAACCACTAAGTGGTATTTAAAAAATGATTTTCATTTAAATTAAACATTACAACTTTTGTGAATTGAATTTCAGAAATCCAACATACATGGTTGTCATTACGATGTAAAATGTCATTCAATGGGATTAAAATAATTTTTTGGTGTATAGTAACTTTTAAGTTTTATTAATCGCGATTAGAGGTAATTAGTGAAATTTAAGGTAAAGATAATGTTATAACAATATGAAATTACCTTGACACATGTACTACCCCTATTGGATGAGTCATGGATGACCAAGAAAATACATGGGTCAACTTGGGGACCCCATGGAGCCACTTTTGTTGGAAAATGACATTAATAACTTTTTATTTAAAGTTAAAATAAAAATGTCACAAACATGTATTTTCTTACTAAAACAATTTTTACATGGGGTTATAGAAGTCATATTTTTTACTATAAATATTCATTAGAAATATAAAAATATTTCCTACCTCATGATATTTTTTTATAATTTTTAGACATTAAATAAATTGAGTTATTTATGACACCATGATGATGCAGTGATTACCTCATTTTTTTAACAATTTAAATAAAATGAAAAGATAAGGTAAAATATAAGCCCTAAACTTGTCAAAAAACTATTTGATGGGTGGAGTTTGAACCCTTATCACCTTATCCTCAAAATATATAATTTTGGGACCTTTTAAATCCGAAAATAATTTTATAATTAAGTAACTTTTCAAGTCTTTCCAAAAGTGCCCCTCCTCCCTCTTATAAAAGGCCCCCAACTCTACCCCTTACCCACACCTCTGAAGCCTTTATCTCAACACAAATCTGCTCATTTTATCTCTCCACATCTCTATACTCATCCTAGAAGACTTAATTTTGGAAGAAGTCTCTTCAAGAAACCATTTTGGTTCAAACCAAGAGAAGTTACCCGATTTAAAGATAATTTCTTTACTTCTGTTCTTTTGTTTTATTTTGCTTCTTCACCCCACTAAACTCTGTGTATTCCTTTATTTTGTAAAAATTCCAGTATATTAAATATAATAGGATGTTTTTATGAGTATTATTCAAGCTAAACTTACACACACCTTCGTCTAATGGTTAATGAACATATTGTTTCTATGGATGGCGAATTACTGCCTCACGAAATGATGATTGTTCAATCTTCTCATAACACGTTTCATGGTGGACATTATGATGTCAATGTATTTTATATATGATATATACGGTATTTATGTTTTCTATAAGATTCTGTATTTTATATTTAAAACATACCTTTATGCTTTGCATGTTGTGCAAATGCGATAATTTCATACGACGAAGTGTGGACTTCCGCCCCCTCAAGTGATGTGACTCGTTTAGGAAATACATGAAATGTATAAAGAATGAAATTAATCAACATATATTACCGATATAACATATTTATTATACTGGAATTATAATATTTATATCTCTCTTTTATTTTTAATTCCATTAATATGACAAAGAAATGAAAATAGCGTTCATGCGTACGTACGACCTACCGTCTCCATGAACGGTGCATTTCATTTATTTTTATTTACAAATGTTATGGAATAGTATAAAATGAATATGTACTAGATATATATGATATTTAAATCATTAATACTATTCTGGATATGATTTACTTATAACTACATGGAAAATCATTTTCAAACAAGTTCATTTTTGACTCATGTACCGAATATCGACAAAAACATCTGATATGAACTCACATTATTAACCAATTATTATAACATTATAATATGTGATATGAACTGAATAATAATCCTTATATGAGGTCCTTAAGAAATTATAAATTTACTGATGTTTATTATCCAGGAATATAAAGAAATTAACAAGACAAGTCAGACTTGAGGTAAGGGATCCTACCTCTCTCTTTCTCTTTAAGTACTCTCTTTTATGTCATTTATTTTAATATCATATTTCTTATGTTTTGGGATGTTCCTTTATATTAAAAATTATGTAATTTCTATGTTCATATTATGAGATACCCTATTTGAAATCGTTTTTGGATGTTTTAAGTGGCGTCGTTAGGCTGTCATGTTTTCGTAAGGGGTTTTTATCTAACTTTTTTTCCCGTGAGATTCGGGCTACATTTGCCACTATTTCCTTTTGTGTGGTGTATGTAATGCCCATGATTTCAATCTTTGAGTATTATAATTTAATTTATGTGTATTTACATCTTCATTGTATGACCCTTCTTTCATGGGGTGTACGTTTCGAATGTTACCCAAATCGGTAAGGGAACCTTTCACCCTACTCTTTTTAAAAGACATATTTTTGTTGGGTAATTTAATTTACATATTGTTTTGTTGGGATATTTTCCTCTATATCCTTATTGATATAAATTTTATGTCCAAGTGATGAGATAAAATTTTCTCTCTCATCATCTTATTTTATTAATTTTAAAGTGACGTCATTAGGCTATCAAATTCTTGCAAGGGAACTTCTTAACTCAATTTAAATCATTTGGGTTAAACTTTTACTCATTGAATATGTCATGCTATGAATATGTGTGAATTAATAAGATTGTTTTACACTTAATATCCACTTATATTGGGTTTATTTATATTTTTCATACGTAAATTACGAAATTGATTTATCCTTAATCTAAGGATACCGTCTTTGTATGGGACTTCATCTCAATCTCCTTTCATTGAAGTGTTTTTTGTTCTAATAAAAGACTTTGTTTTATATGCTGTATAAACCCCTTTGACTTCTACTTTTAATTAAAAGGAATATTTTATATATGAAGAATTTTACTGAATGACAAAAAGTATTTTTCTTTTTAACGTACATGGTGACAACGACCTTTCTGCCGTCGTGTGTATTATTTGGTCTTTGGCTTCCTCAACAAGCCATAATGTTTTTTAAAGTGAAATAAATAACATATACTCTTTTATGTATTTTGGTATTGAAAATGGTTTTTATAATGGATTTGTTATGTTAATATATTTAATTGATATATTGTGATCGAAATGTGGAAATTTTTTCATTCCATTATATTTATTTTATGTCTTAAGATTTTTTAATGGTACTTGGACATTTGACAGGTGGTTACGTGATAAACCATATGAAGGGTGGTGCCATGGATACCAGGATGGGTGGTTACATTATAACCTCCAATACATTGGGTATGGAAGTTGGCCATATGGCTATTCCATGTAGGGATCTGTGTGGAATTCAACCATATTGTTATTCCATTTAAGTATGTTAATGTCCCAAGTTACCTTTATATGTTATGTGTTCTTTATATTGGATTTATGGTAATATTTTAGTTATAAAAGGGTAAGTAATGATATTTTATTCATTGAATTGTATTTACTACTTCATAAAGGTGAAAAGTAATACTTTGATAAAGTATTCATGGTTTACTTATTGTTTTAAAAAACTAATAGTTTTCCTTAATTTCGTATCCCTTAATGAGATTTTTATGCTCACCCAAAGTTTTCATAATGTTTTCCACAGGACTTAAAGATGAATAGGGTCAAGGATGGGATCAAGTAAAGACATTCTATCTAAAACATGGAACTAGACATATTTCTTTTTAAGAGTTTCTATTTTATGGAAACTTAGTAGAAGTGTCTACTTTGTAATAGTTATGTCATAATTCTCCAAAACTCTAAACCTGAAAAGATCTTCTATGTGAATTATTCATTTAATTCATGATTATGTAATATGTTAAGGCCTTGGACTTATATTTGGTATCAAAGTTAGGTTTAGATAACTTTAGAGGTTAGAGTGTTGTTTAAGCATAAGTGACAAGTTGTGTATAACCACAATGGGTAGTATATTAGATGGAGTCTTTTTTTTGAAAGTTAGAATGAGTTTGAGATAACGTGGATAACTATATCTTAGTTTTTATCGTCCACATTATTATATGATGATTTCACTCATATGCTCACACTGACCTTTTTGGTTTTAGTAAATGGCTGGAACTAGCAGTCACCAAAGTAACAGTGGATGTGAAGGAAACTGTGACTGTTTTCTGAGCGAGAAACAGAATGAAATGGGAGCTGCAATGAGAGATCTTGTGTTTATCCTCAACCAACTATCTGGAGTCATGATTTACCACCTAAACCTTGGTGATTTTTATATGGCATAATATATGCGAGAAACAAATCCCTACAGAAGTTCAGGTAATAATCATAAAGGTGTGTGTGTTTAAAAACCTATGTTTCAAAGATATGGAAAGAAACACCAAGGAAAATGTTTCAAAGGGACAGAAAGATGTTATAGATGTGAAAATGAAGGTCATAAAGCAAGAACCTGCCATGGAAAAAGGAAGCATCATGTTTACTCCAGGAAAGGGAATGAAGTTCTTTCTGAGGGATCAATTGAATGTTTTAAATGTGGTGTACATGGTCATTATGAAAACACATGTCCTACAAAGAATTTTTAGGAATCAGATCACCAAGATCATATAAATATTCGTTTACCAATACCTAATGCCATTCCAATTGAGGACGAAGAATCTGATAATGACTGATCAAAGGTATGGATTATTTCCTAACATATGTTTTCCATTTTTGGAATCTTAGGATATGATTCATGATTTTGTTTATAGGAAAGAAGTATTTCAGAATAAGTTGGAAAGGAATGGTTAATGGATCATGAAGAATTTTGAATGAGTAAGAGGTCAACATAAAAAGGATTCAAGAGTTATGGTAAATTTTAGGATTGTGAAATTCTTACAAGTATTATGTCTTTTTTGATGATGGGGTTACATTAGGATACTTTTTGTAGTATGTGTAACCCTGATGTTTGATATGTGAAAATTTTATTCAAGGAATAGTTATCTATTCTATTGTGGACATAGTTATAAAGAACTATTTCGGTTTATATGATCCATAATTTTGATATAATTATGGGTTACTATATGTTATGATGGAAAATAAAAGGCATGAGATAAAATTGAGGTTAAATTATGTTATGGTTATTTTTCATGATTTTATCTCTTTCTGGGGAATTTTTTTAGAATTATATAGTTTTGGAAAAAGGAAAACACGCAGACCGTGTGAAAACCCATCGCGTCGGACAAAGTTGTGGGAATCGAACCCACAACCAAAGTGCGACTGGTATTTAATGGCTACCACTGGAATACGTGAAGTCCCTGGTTATTATGTCAAATCATTTTTAGTTATATAATTTTTTGAATCAAGAATAAGTTTATTTTTGGTTATATAGGAAAATATTGACCTATCATGGAGGATATATGATTATGTTAATTACTTTTCAATATGAGACTTCAATAGAAACTGATGTTATTTGGAGATAAATGTTTATTTACTGATGGAGAACATGAACTTTGTGAACAGTAAAGGTATTTTTGTCTTTAATGGAAAGAACTATCATATTTGGAATAATATAATGCTTCTATATCTTATGTTTATTAGTTATGATGTGCTTGAAGTTTTAACAGTTAGGTTTCCTCCATTTAATGATAGTGATCCACTTAAACATGTTAAAAAAAGTTTCTTGAGAATGATGGAAGGAGAAATAATACTATATTATAATCACTTTCAGGAAGATAATTTTGGAGTGTGAAAGGTGTTTCCACATCTGAAGGAATATGTGATAAATTTAAAAACATATACAAAGGAAATAAAAAGTGAAGAAGAAAATGTTACAAATATAAAGATTGTTGTATGATGATTTGAAGATGGGTGAGCGTGAATCTATTGTGGAATTATTTAACAAGGTGAATGAAATTTTGAGTACTATCGGATGTCTTGGTGAAATGTTGAAATAATCTAAATTTGTTAAAATTATCTTGAGAATCCTACCTGAAAAATTTCCTACAAAATTTTATTCCTTGAAAAATAGATATCCTGAATCATTATCTCTTCATGATTTACATATCACTCTTATCACTTATGAAATGAGAATAGGGAATGAAATGAAGAGAAAAATAAAGGCTGATCGAATTTTTTTTCATGGACATGAAGAATAAAAAGTCAATGAAGAGTGTTATTGAAGATGAAGTTGGTGATTCTGACTCTGAAAATGAGGTAGGTAAAAATATCAATGAAATCCTATTATTGTTTTCTAAAAATATGAAAATAGGGATAGGGAAATAAAAAGGGAAATTTCCCTTGAAATGTTTTGAATGTGGAGATATTTGTAACTTTGTAGATAATTTTCCTCAAAGAATGAAAGGTGAGGATAGTAACATTGAATAATGAAAGACAAGAAGATCGTGGAAGAAATGGGAGAGAAAGAAATAGAAAAGAAATTATTCAAATCAACATGTAGAAGATTATTGTCCAAAGATAAAGAAGAAGAAGAAGAAGAAGAGAGTGTTGCTGAATCTGAAAAACCCATTGAGTGTGGTAATGAAAATACATTCATTTAAATAGTGAATGATGAATAATTCCAAAGCATTAGTTCTGCAGAAGAATAAAATCAGCTTCAAATTCCTTAAAAAAGAAGAGGTGAATGAATGTCTAAAAATGATCAGAAGGACTAAAAATAAAAACACAAAGATGGAAGATGAATGCTCAAGAAACCAGGAATGTTTTTCTAGTGAGAAAGAAAATCTGGTTAAAGAGACTGATGATTTTAAAAAATCTCTTGAAGAAGAAAATATTCATAATGAGAATTTAGAGTTAAAGTTGAAGGTAAAATAAGAAGAGATGGAACTTTTCCAACAAAATCTCTCTGAAGCTGAAAAAGGTCTATGTTTCCAAAAATCTATTACTAAATTTGTAGTATGTTCTCTTTTTGAGAAACCTGAGATGGCTCAATAAAATATACCATAAAAGGGTGATAAGAATAATGGAATTGTTTTTTAAAATGAAAAATGTTGGGAATGTTATGTATGTGGACAAGACCAAAAAGATTTGGAATTTTTTGTAACATTATGAATATGGAAATGTTTCCAATATATATAGTTACGATAATTCAAAAAATAAAGGAAGGATCCTGATTGATAATATAATGTTTGGGGAATAGTAAAAGAAAGAGAAGAAGGTGGCTGAGAAACACATTCACAATTCTTATCAGTATGGAGGTTTCAGAGGAAAATACTTTATCTATGGGTATTAATGGTATTGTGGGGGATTCAGACACATAATAAGCATGTGTGGGATCAATAATAAATATTACTATTATATCATAGGTTATAAAAGGATGATATTAAGGGGGAGTCAATCTCCTCAACGAAGGAAAACTGATATGGTTTTCTTGATGAAATTTGAAAATAATGAAGTGAATATTAAAATAGGTTCCAAACCTTGGAAACTATTTTTGAAATATTTGAACAACTTTGACACCTTGAAAAATAATGTCTTGTTTGGTTAAAGGCTCTAAAAAAGATTCTTAATTCTCAAAAGTCGAAGTTGAATAATGAAAATAATAGATAAAAGGCACTTTTGCTGAAATTTCATTAAAATTCATTAAAGGAGAATGACTACGGATACTTGATAGTGGGTGTTCTTTTCACATAATAGGAGACATCATATTGTTTAAGGTTGTGAAAGATTTTAATGACAAAATAGTGACATTTGGAAATGATGAATCACTGAAAATAAAAGGTGTTGGGACAACCATCATTGGAAAAGAAAATATGAAATCTAAGAATTCATTGTATGTTGATGGGATGAAAAAAAATCTGGTAAGCATTTCACAGTTCTGTGGTGAGGGTGATAAAGTTATCTTCATGATATATGTATTTTTTGTAAAGAGTAAATGAGATTGGAATATTGTTATAGGAGGTCAACGTACAAAAGGAAATTTGTTCTAGGTTTGTGATTCACAAAACACTTGTTACATGAGTATGGTGGAAGATAATCAGTTATGGAATAAAAGTCTTGGACTTATGTGTTATAGAAACTTGAGAAAGTTATCTAAAATAGATATTGTTTGAGACAGTCCTGATTTTCCATGAATAAGAGATTGGTGTTGCACTACCTTCCTGAAATGAAATATTACAAATTTTATGCATAAGATGGTTGACATTGGTTCAAAATAACCACTGGAGCTGATCCATTCAGATATATGTGGGCCAATGATAAAACAATAAACACATGGAGATAAGTACTTAAATACTTTCATTGATGATTTTACACGCATTAGTTGTGTTATGTACATGAAACTCATATTAGATTGTTTTAAATTTTTTAAAAGTTTTAGAAGAAAATCTGAGAACGAATGAGAGTATTCTGAGAAGAATTTGAGAATAGATAATGGTGGTGAATACAGAAGTGGATAGTTTTAAAACTATATTTAAAAGTATGGAATTTAGCATGAGTATAGCCTTCTATACACTCCCCCAACAAAATGGGGTTTTTGAAATAAATAATAAATGCCTGGTGGAAATGGGAAGAACCATGTTACTTGAGAATGGCCTTTCTCATTACATTTGTTGGAAATCCATGAGTACTGCTGTTTATATTTAGAACTTTTGTTTCTATAGGCCTCAATTAGTTATAAATCCCTATGAAATGTTTTATGGAAAAAATCCAAGTTTGATGCACTTTAGAGTTTTTGGAAGTCCTTGTATTATAAAGAATAATGGTGGAAATAATGGCCAGTTTGAGCAGAAAGGTGAGGATGAAATATTTATGGGATATTATTCAGAAGGAAGTGGGTTAAGATGCTTCAAAAAATAAAAAAAAAATGTTGATTCAATTGATGTAAAAGTGATTGAAGTATCTGAGAAAGGGAAACATATTCAGGAAGACAAAGAAGTTGAAAAAGTTGAATAAGATAATTCTGATAAGGATACGAACAATTATAATCATAATAAAGGTGAAGAAAAAGACATAGCTATTTCCAGTGATAAGGAAGATAATCAAATATCTTATCTAAGGCTGGGGAAACATGTGGAACCAAAGAATATAATTGGTGATCAACATCAGAATGTTCAAACAAGAAGAACAACCAATTCCATTACACATACCTCTTTATATTCAAAACTGGAACCAAATGATGTGAAAGAATCTTTTGATAATCTGGAATGGATTCAAGCCATGAATTAATAATTGGATTAGATTGAAAAGAATAATACCGTGGAAATCATAACCATTCCTGAAAACAAAAACACCATTTTCACCAAATGGTGTTTTTGGAACATGCTAAAGGAGAAAGTTGAAGTTATGAGAAATAAAGAAATATTGGTTTGCAAAGGTTAGTCACATATTGAAGGTAATGATTTTGATGAATCCTTTTCTCCATTGGAAATAATATAAATAATCAGAATCATTCTTATTATTGTCACACAAAGAGGATACAAGATCATTCAAATGGATGTTAAATATGCATTACCAAATGGTGATCTGGAATAATTAGTTTATATTGAACATCCTTGTGGATTTGTTAGTGGAAAATATGAAGGTTATGTCTACAGATTGAAAAAGGAATTGTATGGCCTAAAACAAGCTCTGAGTTCATGGTATTATAAATTGGATACATGCTTAAGAAAAATAAAGTTTAACAAAGGAATAGTGGATATCAATCTTTACATAAGAGAAATTCAAGAGTATTCCCTCATTGTAATTGTTTATGTTGATGATATTATATTTACTTGGAATGATGAAGTAAGGTGTGAAAGATTTTCAAAACAAATGAAGAATGTATTAGAAATGTCCATGCTAGGAGAATTTAAAAACATTATTTAGTTAAAAATCTAACAAATGAAAGAATATACTTGTCTTTCCCAAGAAATGCATACAAAATAAATTCTCAAGAGGTTTCTCATGGAAAATTATAAGCTTGTTTCCACACCCATTTCAGTGGGAAAAAACTGAGTAAAGATGTAGAAGGAAAATAAGTTGATTAAAAAGAGTATCAGAAGCTGATTAGAAGTCTGTTGTATTTGACTGCCTCAAGACCCAACATTTTTATGTTGTTAACATATGTGCGATATTTCAGAGTTCTCTAATAGAATCACATATTATTTATAGAAAAAGAATTCTCAGATACATCAGAGGAACAACATAATTTGGAATTAGGTATTATAGCTCTGATAGAATTGATTTATTTTGGAATTATGATGCAGAATGTGAAGAAATGTTGATGATATAAAATCCACATGTAGTAGTGTATTCTTTTTGGGAAATAATTGTGTTAGTTGGCATTCAAATAAAAAAAATCAGTAACTCTTAGTAAGGCTGAAGCTAAGTATGTTGCTACTACTCAAGTTGGTACTCAACTTATGTGGATGAAAACACAAATGAAAGATTTACTTGAAGAAGTGAAGTAACCTTTTATCTAAGTTTGTGAAAATTAAAGTACAATCAATCTCACTAGGAATCGAGTGAAACATTCTAATTCAAAACATATCAATATCAAATATCTATTCATCAAATATCATGTGGAGAAGAATTAATTTAATCTAGAGTATGTTCTAACATCAGAACAAGTTCTTCAAATTGTCACAAAACCATTATCGAAGGAATCATTCTAAAAAATGAAGTTGAACATGGAGTTCCAACCTCTTTCTCTTCAATGTTGATATATGTGTATCTGTATCCTCTCCCATCTTACCTTTGTATTGTTTTGTCATGGGGGATAATTTTTTTGCTTCATAAATTTGTTTCAAAAAAGAAATTGTTAGGGGTAAGGTGTGAATTCAACATTGTTTAGTGTCTGAACTATTATAACTATTTGTTGGAGTGGTTGTAGGAAAATGAATTTATTTTTTTCTAGGAATAATGATAAAAATAAAGAGTTGTTCATGATCACTATTTTGGATAGCATGATTTTTCTATTAATGATCCTTGTTTCCTATAGTTAGTTAGCTCACATATGATTAGAATTATTGATATGTAATCCATTTATTGAGTTTACAAATTTTACTAATTTTTAAAACTCGGTTGACAAAAAAATCCCAAGGGGGAGATGATTGGGACCAAGTTGATGATCATGGTTCTGAAGGTTTCAAGAGTTGTTTTTTGTTTTCAAGGTATTTTTCGAATAAAGGAAGTCAGTTCATGATATTTTGAGGAAACAATTGTTATGGGTTTGTTTTGAAAATAATTATACCCATGTTAATTATGAAGATTCATTCCTGGTTTGTATTTCAGATAGATCATGAGTTTATGTGAGAACTTGGGATTTAATCGTGGTAGATGAAAGGAGGATTTAAAAAGTTTCTACCAATATAAAATATATTGTATTCAGATTATTTTTCCAAACAATCATAAAAGATCTGTATTTAGATTCTTTTTAAAAAAATTGAAAAAAATTGTATTTATATTTATCATATCTAGATGGAAGAGAGAAAGAAGTGGTAACAATTTTTTTTCCAAAAAATCAGAAAACAATCATATCCGAATTGTATCGATTATATTTCAAAACAATTGGATTATGGATGAAAGTAAAATAAGTTGTACCGATGAAGTTTGTGCTAATGGGAAATCATGGTGCTGATGAAAAGTGATGTGTTGATGAAAATAGTGATGTTTATGGGAAAGGTGATTTCGATGGAAAAGATGATGCCTAGGGAAAGTGGTTCTAATAGAAGTGGTTCTGATGGAAGAAGTGATGCAGATGTAAGAAAAGACATCAATTGTTTTTCAAAACCATAATATTCGGGTAGAATAAAATGAATGAGATGTTGTTGATTGAGAATTAATCATATCATATTGTTTTTCAGCATGTCTGGGAAAATCATCAATATCATACTATATTGTATCGTATCCTGCAATTGTTACTAGCTATTAGAACCAGAAATGATTGTATCTAGAACGACAGTATCTTGAATGATCTTATCTAAAATGATAGTAACCCGAAATGATAATATCTAGAATGATCGTATCCATCATGATCGTAGCTAGAATGATCATAACTAGAATGATCATAACTTGATTGATCATATCCAGGATGATCGTAACCAGAATGATCATTACTAGAATGATCATAACAAGATATGATCATCTTCGGGACAATATTATCCAGACAATTTGTTTTTAGAAAGTATCATTCATGGGTTGAGATGAAAAGAAAGAATAAAAATGAGTGAAATGTTATAACACTTTACAATTGATGTTAGATGATGATAAAGATAATCCTTATTGAATTCAAAGTCATGAAGGTAGTCAGGATTCAAGCACTGGTTTTTGAATGCGATGATTTGCTTTCTATAGAGGGTCAAGATAAATTAAATGAAATCGGAGATATATGAATGAATTATTAAGGTGGAGACTTTAATTTAAAATATTGCTTTTATCTCAAGTGAAGATTTTTATTTCTTCAAATACGTTCAATTGGTATGGTATCAAGCACTGTTTTGATGAAATAAGTATGAGGGAATCGGTTTCATACCCATGTATTCCTCATGAATTGTAATCGTATTGACATTTGAAATGGGAGTTTGTAAAAGAATATATGAAAATTGTAGAAGATTCTAGATGAATTGAGAAGCATTGAAGAAGTCATAATTTCTCTGATATTTATTGTGAAATTCACATTTGGGTGAATTTAAGTAAGTGGGAAAGTGTTTTTGGATTCCCTCCAAAACATGTTTTGGGTCCCCTATAAAATTCATGATGTACATTGTACTTGTGTGTCTAGAAGAGAGAGAATCATTGGCCTTCTAGAGTAAAGGAAAGTTTAATTCCGTTTTGATTGAAAAATGTCTTGGGTGGTACTAATTCACTCATATTATATTCAGTATAAAAATTTCATTCAGGAATTGAAGTGGTGCTGATTCAACTCAATTGTTTTCAATCTGAAAATTAGATTGGGAGATTTGTTTTGAAAGAATTGGATTTGGAGCTTGGTTTTGAAAAAATTAGGATGGGATCTGTGATTTGAATGAATCGGATTGACAACTCTTTTTTGAAATAATCAGACTTAGTGTTTCAAAACAAAACCAAGGTGGTTCTTACATTTATTTTTTGTAAGTAATTGTTGAATTGTATTACAATTGGAATACATTTGTTGAATTGAAAAGAAGCGCAGGTACATTAGTTGTTTCAAAACAATTTTATTACTCGATTATGCTAAGATGGTGCACATGCACTAGTGGTGTTGTTTCATAGTTCTACCTAAGTGTGAGGTCACTTTTCATTATAATCCAAGGCTTTTTTTATTAGTGGATTGTATAGTGTTGGATCATTTCCAAATCATACCATGGACGTATCTATTCTTATTAAATAGTGAACCTTGTAAATATTTTTGTTCCTATGGATGTGTGTTGAGTTTGTTTTAAGCAAGGAATTGAAATCTCTAATAGTAGGCTAAGGATGTTTCAATTGAAAATAAACATAAAAGAAAAATAGTATTACTGATTCACACCTCCCTCTGTCAGTGATAAATTACACCTACTAGGCACATTCAATTTATATTTCAGGTTTTTTGAGGAAGGATTCTCTAATTTAAAGTGAAATCGATAGAATAAAAAAGATAGGAATGATATTGATAATATGAAGGAGATAACAATTATTAAATACCCCCATTGAGGATCAAGATATGAATAAGAATGTAAAATAAAATTATGAAACCCTTGCAATGCTGATATATTAATTTTTTTAAGAATCAATGTAAGTGATTTCTAAAAAATTTCATTTTATTCTTTTATCTCATAATAGTTCACAATCATATAATAAGAGGGAGTTCCTTTGTTTTGGTAGTTCTCCAATTTTTAAACAATTTTAACACTCATAATGAACAGTTTTTATCACTGGTATGTCTAAACATCAGCATCATATACTCATTATACTATACCTTTTGGGGTGAACTAGTTAAACCATTTGGGTCCCACCTTTATTTTATATATTTGAATGGTATCTATGATTGAATTTTGATAAGTTTTGTTGGTATTTTCAACATGATAACAAGATCTGTTGGAAATAAAATAATATTTTAACACTATAATTCACCCCCATGGTTTATTAATCATATGGGAAACATACACTGAAATTTTTAATATAGTTAAATTTCCCAATTGCATGAACTTATGAAAATACATAAGTGTAACATAAATCATTGATCTTATTGACTTTTTCTATTATTTCCAAAATCCATATTTGATTAAAGTATGATTAATGGATTTTTAGGTAGTTCATAGAAGACTATTAAGTTCAATTATGGAATATTTCTAATGAATTATAGAAATTTGTGTAAGTTGGAAGAGTTATTAAGGAATAACTAAGTTTTTCTATCAAGTAGTGAGATATATTATGAAGTCTGAATGATTTTTCAGTGATATTAAACTATCATATTCACTTATTACCTTTTTAAATACAATAATAACCCTTAAAAATTGAAATAAATGTGGAGTAATGTAGTGTTACATAATTTGAGAAACATTAGAGAAATGGTGTTTTACAGTAGATATACTTTTCAAGTGATAGTAGAGATATGGAAGAATATTAAAATATTAATTGATATATTTTAGGGTTAAATTTATTTGGAAATATATCAAATATAAATCCAATGAAAAATGGGTATATCAAAAGGGAGTAAATTGGTTCATTAGATTATATGTTATATGTGGGTTTTATATCTCTAAATCCAAATTCTCATGGACATTAAACCATTCTATAAATACTATTCTTTACCATAGGTGGAGAAGATAAATACATGAATATAAGGGGTAATTTCTGGTACAACATTATGAAGATTTAAATGTGTTAAATCTTTGTGTTTAGTTTCAAATAGGGAGATATGTTAATAAATCTTCACACATAAAACAAACAAAGTGGATATAGATTCACACATGGAGTTGTAAATTCTTGGAGTTAAATCAGGTTTATTAATTAATGTTCATAACCAAATCCAAATGGAAATAATGTCATAACCATGTAATTTTAAATTGGATTTTTTTCTAACAAATATGGTTATTATCTCCTTGAAAATATTTATAGTATATGTAATTAATGTTTTTTATGTTGGAATTATATTTTCATTTGGGAAAATGGGAGATTTTTATTACCATGAGGTTATTTTCAAGAAAAATATATGAAGATCATATCAATCATTGTTATGATGGAATACCGTTGAATGAAATTATCCATAAAATAAGAAATAACATGCATGGATCACATATAGTAAATTAATAAGAGCATGAGAAATGGATGATCATTGAAATAAATGGTGTTAACATATAATTAGGGGTATAGTGGCACATGTAAAATCATACAAATCATGTATTATAGTTATCACAGTGACTATTCAGGATATAAAAAGGAAATGTATACATTTTGTAGCATAGAACGTTTAATGGATCAATTGAGAAGATAAATATATATTCAAAAATAAATATCTATAATCCAGATTAAATGGAAGGAAGAAATGGTTCATGATGTTTGAAGATAATCTTATTTTACTCGAGTTTGAATTTGAGTAGAAAATCAAATTTTTTCATTTGGGTGCTTCTGAGGGAAAATATTAATTTTCCCCAACTATATGATCTCAGATAATTTTTATGACCACTCTATTTGTCCCAAAATAGGGTGTTTACCCTACAATAGATGTTTAGTGCATATTTTAGGTGTTTGAATGTTGGTGGAATAATTAATATTTAATTAGTTAAATATTAAATTATATATGTAGGTTATGGTGAATATATAATTTGAATAAAGCATTAAATTGATATTTTGACTTCTTGGTTGAGTCCAAAATTTGAGTTTTTGGTTTTTTGTAGAACTTATTCACATTCCGGAACTTGGGACATACGTTTTAAGTTGTCATTTAATTTAGATAGTTAATTAATTAAATTTATTGAAATACCCCTCCCCCTCCCCCACTCCTATTTTTGATTCTATAACATGGAAGCAGGGGGGTTTCCTCCTATGAGCATGCTATTCATACCAATATAGAGGGATGAAGGAGGTGTCATGTGACTTCAACTATGGTAGCAATTTAAGCTAGATCGAGGTGGAACAACTTTCATCCATGGATTTGGACAAGAAGCTTTGGTTTTTTCACCATGAGGTAGGTCATTTTTTATTCTTAATACCTAGTCCCCAAATATGTTTATTTAGTTTTAAACCCCTTTTATGACTTTAATGGACTGGTTGGGTGATCTTTTCCTACTTAAGAAAAATGAGGGTTTTATTAGTTTTATATTGGTTTCCCATTCAAAAATCATGATCACACAGTATGTAGTTTTGAAAACACATACAATATTTTCTTCTTAGATAGGAAATATGATGTTTCATAGATTTCATTTCATTAACTTTGAGAAAACATTGTGTTGTGGTACATTCTTATGTAGATATGTACTAGGAAAGACAGAGTTTTTTTGGACTGCACGTCATGCACTTTGAGTACACATCGTATAGTCAAACATGGTGATGTGGTAAGTTACTTGGGAAAACAACCCATGTAAGGGGGACATTGTCATGTGAAATTACATGGACATACTCCATGTATGACCTAGTTTTGTATTAGTACATGGGTAGACCCCAGGTGTATTAGGCCATGTAGAAGTACATGGCCAAGAATGAGGTTTTGGAGTACACATCATCCTCTCAGGGTATACACCATGTAGTTCCCCTATGTTTCCATTTTGAGGGTTTGGGTGATTTTTTAACCCATGGACAATATTTCACATAAAAGTAGTCGATTTTAGGGGTTTTTGTGCATATTACAGGGTGGTGGAGCCCTTGAGGCACATTATGTTATCCAATAGATTGTTTGGGGTGAGTAAATTGTAACACAGATGTTTTCATACAATAATAGATTTCAATTTTATAGTAATAATGATTAATACTGTTAGAACTAGGTTTGGTTCATTATAATCATTAGTGAATGTGTCATGGTATCCTTGTATTCTTCTATTGATATCATAATATGATTTTTATGAGTTAATTAGTTAGAATGGGTTGTGAATCTAGGTGATATATAGGTTGGGTTTCCCAAACAACATAGGGATGCGTGGAAGAAGGTTGGGATTTAGGCCATCTCCATTATGATGTTTACACCTTTTTTCCATTGAGTCCATGATAGGTTAAATATAGGTTTATTTTATGTGTGACCACTGAGGGATGGGAATTTTTCCATGAGGTCAATTCTTACATTGGATTGGGAGAGGGAGGTATCTATTGATGTTCTAAGCCATAGGATCTAATGTGGGATACCATCACATTGGTGAGAGATATACTAATTCTAGGATGGATATCTTTGTTATTATTTTGACCTAAAGAACCAATTGCGTTCTATATTTATAAAATGGTTCTAAGAGTGTATGTTTGTTTGAGTAGTAAAGGTTGCAAGTGTACCCTTTGGACCAAACCAATGTATGAGACAATGGGGATAAGATCCTTGTGGTGGGAATGGAAATTATAGCCCTTGATATGTTTCTACTTGTTTGTTTATGTTGATCCATGGTTTAATCCCTACAAGTGTATTGATTAATGATTGAGTGGACACATTTTTGTTCTCGGTTCACATGTACAGCTTCCATTATTGTTAGAGTTGGACATGATGCTCCATACATATGTTTTCATAAGTCCAACATGATGCTCCACATACATGATTAAGATGTTCGGACAATAAAATCCAGACCCATAGGTTTCATTTTGTACATAATGCTCTTAATCAACACTGATTGTTTTTTTCATTTTTTGGGTGTTGGACCAAGATTCCGTACATGATTTATTTTTAATATGGATGAGATTACTAGACATGGAATTTTATAGATACAGTTGCAAATAGTGGACATTGTGATCCAAATATGTGGTTAAAAAACAAGGTCTAAGCTGTATGCATGAGAAGAAGTGGCATACTATATTAAATAGAATGTAGGATAAATTCTACTCATCTTTGGGATGGTTCTATTCTAATTCTCTTCACATCCTGGTGTTGATTTATATTTATATACTTCATTGATTCTCTTGGAAATTTTGTTTATCACTCATGAGACTAGCACACAAGGTATTGGTTCTACCATCTCATGGTATGAGTACCTAGGACTGATGAATTGAGGAAACAAGAAGAATATAACAAATGGAGTATTGAGGACATGTTTGGGGATGACTTGGATTAAGAACCCTGACAGTATGAATATTCCTGTGAAGGTCTCTATGGTCCATATGATTAGTTGGGGACGCCATGGATGTGGATCCCATAAATACATGGGATGAAAATTCATCGAGAACAGCTCAAGGAAACTCTAGCATTGGCCCAAGTGGGGATGGTCAATCAAATTCACTGATATAAGGATCGATGGTGGTTTTATGATTCTTTATTCTAATTATGCTTTAGCTAGGCTGAGCATATGGCATGAGCATGAAACTATAATAAAAAATCATAGGTTCACCACAGGGGGTTACCTATAATATTAATTTCTCACCCCTATATTTTCACCTTGTTGTGATTTCAGACCTTATGTATACTTTTAGGTTCACCATAGATGCATAATGGATAGGATTGATGCTTAGGGTTTCATCATTGATCATATTCTCTCATTTGGATTCTAATTATTAGTTCAGTGAAACTTTAAAGGGTTTTAGAAACTGGTTATATGGAATGGATCATATTTGTAAGTAGAGCCTAATGTAATAATTTTTTATATTATTTATTTTTTATATGTGATGGTCAGAGTGGGTGATTAGTGTTGTTAGTATGGCATAGTCGTTGGGCCTTTATAGTATTTAATCATGTTATGGTATGATTTTGTTTCGGATTATTCATTCATTATATATAATCTGATGTGTGTGATGCATAGTTATTTATTTTGGGTTGTGTACTATGATATGGGGGTATATACTCATCATAACATCTCCTTGGAACCTTGATAGTGGTTATTATCCTCTAGAATATGAGGTGGCATGGATGAGGTTTGTAGTGAACTAGCCTGGATATTATTCATGGAGAGAGTCAGGATGTGATGATACAATATCATATTAGAGGATTTTCATTCCATTAATTTTACTATTTGGGATTTAGTAGACTAAATTTTTTGAAATGTATAGGAGCCTATGATGGATATCAATTTGGTCTGTCGATAACACCTATTTTGGGGGGATGTCAATGTTACTAAATCTTCATATGTAAATTCATGATTGTTTATGTTATGGTAGTATATGATTTTCACTTTTAGTTATGAACATGTGTTTTTGATTTTATGGGTTTTTATGGACTTATATACTTTTTCCATTTAAAATAGGTCGATTATTTTACATTGACTCTTGGACTGTGGATGAAAGGGGCATCTCATGAATAAAGATAGGCATGTAAGATCTACATGTTATATGAATAATATTGTTCGATTTTACTTATGATAGAGACCCAACTATTTAAATTTTTAATAGATAATGAAACATTGTTTTCACATATAATTATTTGGTAGCATTATACTTAGTAGGGTAAACATTTATATAGATCACTTTCTAATGGTAGGTCATGTATATCTATTGTGAGATTCTTGATAGTGAGAACAAAGATAAGGTCCTCTTGTAGAAATGGTGTGGTAACCCTAGAGGGTTAGTTTAGAAAAGGTTTATAAATTATTGACCACTTATTGGTGGGTTTTCTTTGAATCTAGTGGAGTTTACTGGTCCTTTATGATGTGGTATGTTGTGCAGATTCATGGAGAGGACGGGTGCTTTGATGTGGGAAGTTGGTTTGGCCTATGTAATATTTATACATGGGACCTATTGAGTTTGTTTTTGACATAATAATATCATGTGATGTTGGTAGAAACCATGCTTAATTCCCCATTATAATTTTTATTCTTCTTGTTTTCTTACCCCTAGATGGTTGGAATTAATGATTAGTAGTGATAATTTGTCGATGGGGTTATGTGGGAGATCCTAGTGACCATATTCGTGTGAATATTATTTATTGAGTGTTGATAAAAGAATATTGAGGGTGACCCATTAGTGGGGTCAGCCATGTTTTTAGTTTTCCTTAAGGTAGATGAAAAGGTTTGTTATTCAAGGTTTAATATTGATGTTTAGTTGGTGCTCAAGGTTTGTGGTCTGGGATTGATGATTTTATTGGTCTATGAGAAACAACTAGGGTTTTTGGTTGTTAATACTTTATTCAATGGGTGGAATATTTGTGTGTCTAGCCTATGTAATGGTTAAACAATTAGGTTTTTCCTGGTGGTTATGCAGTATATCGGAGGAATGGTGGTACCCAAGTGTATATTGTAAAGGATTTTGAGTTGAGTTTTCATGGACCACAGCTTAATGGTATCAAAGAAGTTTTTTTTGTTTAGGTTATGGAAGAGTGTCTGATTATTTTATATTAATGATATGTTTTAGGTCTGAACTTGTTTTCATGATCAATGTCATTTGGTTTGTGGAAAATATGTTATGGAATCATAGACATGTTATTCTTGAATTGTGTAGGCATCCAAGAGTAGGTTGTGAACCGATGTGGGTGTCATGAGAGGTGTGTGGACACAGTGGCATAAGGATCCCATGATATAATCTTGTTGTTTTCGGACTAGACAGATTTGTGAGGGTATTCATTGACAACATATTAGTATACTCAAACATTAGAGACGTTCATGATCAATATATTGGCATCATGTTGATAACACTAAGAGGGAATCATTTATACAACATGTTATCTAAAAGTTACATATGGTTTGACGAAGGTTATTCTATGAGGTAACACTCATGGAGCGGTGTAACTGAATTTGTATGTTGTGAAGTTAAACATAGACCATATGTGTGTAAGTTCCTCATTATAGAGAAAATGTGGGTGAATGTTGTGGGTTCTCCTCTTAGAAGATAAGAATGGGTGATTGTTCACATTTCATTTTGTTACAATGGTGAGAGAAAGAAGACCATTTCATGTTTAGAGGTACGACAATGATTGTAGTAGGGGGTATGCAGTTAGTTTTTTGTTATGAGGTGAGAATGAGGATAAAATTGTAATGGGGAGTATCAAATTAGGAGTAGTGATGTGGCCATTGTGCAAGTTGGTTTGAGGATACAGTAGGAACCACATCGAGTTGGTCAGTGGACTACTAATAATGTGTTATGAGGGATGGATCTAACAGTGTGAGGAACTATAGATCCAAATTAAACACTATTGAGAAAGTTCTATGGTGAGAAGAACCATGATCCTAATGATGCATTTTGGATGACACTATGGAACTTTAGGATAGATGGTTATGGTTCGGCACAATCTTGTTAGTATTATGTAACCCAAGTACTTAGGAAAAAAATTTGATTTCATTTTTAAATTAAAGAGTTAAATCGATTATAAATTTACAATGAAATAAGTGATATTTATATAAATTAAAGAAATTTTACTGATGGAATAGTAACATCACCTTAGTAATAGTAATATAACCTTTATAATTAGTAATCATTTAAATATATAAGTTACCTTACCTAAAAAAGCATAAATAAAATTTTGGAATCTTATATGTGAAAATATGATGTATTTTTATCATGGAATAAGTTAACACGTATTTCTAAAATAATGACTTAATTGTTGGTATTTTTGTGAGACATAAATGTTTATTTATAATTTTACAATAAATTTAATGATTTAAAATAACATTTGTTTTCATAAAATAAATTCATAAAATAATATTTTGTAGTTTTTTGGTTATAATATAATTTTATGATACCTTGATAAAATTTTCAAGGTGTTAAAAAATTAGTTATATTTTTAAAATTATTATTTTTCAAATAAATTATGGTTTTAATTAAAAATTAAATTTATCATAATTATAATATTATTTTCAAAAAATGGATTTAATTTTAGAATTATAATCATCTAAAATTTTTAGGGTTACTTTTTGGGATTTTTCTGAAATGTGTGATTTTTTGTGAAATGTGAGATATGGTACATTACGGTATATATACCTTATAAGTTAAATACTCTATTCCTAACAACATGAATAATGTAAGCACCATATTCTAGAACATACATTCATTAAATTAATATATTTAGTGATAATTATCCAAATATTTATAATCTTTATCCAAAATAAGAAACTAATCAATAAAATAAAAAAACCCTCCCCTCATTCATTATAAATACCACCCCTATCACCCTCTTCTACTCATGCAGATCATACATTGAGAATTTTAAAAATTCTATTAAATACCATCCCCAATCCTCTTCTACATGACCAAGACATACTGGTATCACCATAATATTAAAACCAAGGGCCTGAAGGAATATCTCAAGGAGAGGAGATCAAGAGGTAAAAAACATCATTCATTTTATTATGTTCTCTTTTAAATTACTTTTCATTCCATGGAATCACTCCAACTCAACTTACCCAAGAAAAACTAAAAATACATTAACTTATATATACTATAAATTTATCTGTATTATGTAAAAATACATCGTCTTAGTTCTTATCCTCCCCCTTTTATTTTAAAATAAAAACATCGTCAGTGATGTGTCGATTTACCGACATCAGGGAAGATGTGTTTTTAATTTCCATTACTTCCTTAAATGTTGGACATAAAAGAATTTTAATTTTAGAATAAGATTGTAAATTTTATTATATAATTTATTATATGTTATCTAATTAATAGATAGACATAATATTGAATAATATAACAAAACTAGTTAGTGATTGTCAAAGAACTACTTAAATGGTCTAAATGAATATCATTTATGTTTTATCTAATAATTCATCATAATATATGAAAACAAAATTAATGATGGTATAATTTAATATTATTAAAAAAATTAATATCATTTCATTCCACTTTTAGAGTTTCTCCTCCATTCGACAATAAAATTAATTATGAACCGGCGTTGAAAACCATGTAAAGAATGCACCCAAAATAGTCGAAATAAGAAAATATTCTTAATAAATTGGTGGAATAATGTTATAAAATGGTCATATAGTGTGTTATAATAATAAATATTATGCTATAAATTATTAATAACACTCTTTTAACCTATATGTAGTAGGTTTATACACATTTTAAGTAAGATGAGCCCGAGGTAATGGAATTATTAACCCAATTTCAATTCATTAGGTCAACTTTTGACTTCATTGATTATGTGGTACTAAGAATTATTTGTGAAATTAATTATGATTAAATTATATTTTTCAATTTTTAATTACTTTGTATACACATATTCCATTCTTTTTATGAAATAACACTTCAATATATATATGATATTTCTATAGGACATTACTTTCAAAATCCTCTTTTAAAATTCTATTTTTCAAAATTAAAAAGCAATATTTTTATGAAATTATTAATTTTTTATGATAATCTTATGGTTATTGGGAATTGTGTATGATTAAAGGTAGGACCTATATCTCTATATAATTAATTGGGTATGTTTATATTTGATTTCAACCATATGGTTACTCCAAGTGTAACTATAATGGTTACATCGTAAGTTGGCACGAGGGATTCATTGTGAGGTAGTTGTGATGGTTACATTGTAAGTTAGCCATGAGTGTAACAAATCATATGGTAGATATGATGGTTACAATATATGTAATTAATTTCCCATGTTACCTTCATGTTATTATTTATGGTTTCTAGGATTTATGGAAATATCTTTTATTCACAAAGTATGTATATGATACTTTATGAAGGAGATGTATGTATTTGTAAAAATGATTTCATATATTAATAAGTATTCATGTACTAATACTTTTTATCCTTCTTTTTATATCTTCGACAATGTTATTTGTGCTCATCCCATGTTTTAAATTGTTATCTTCATGGTTTAAGGTTGTGTAAGATAAAATAAGAATCCAAACTAAATGTTGGGAAGATTATTCGTGAGAAGATTACATGTTTTTATTAAAAACATTTTTATTAAGGATGAAATTAATACTATTTTAGTAAAAAAAACACTTTTAATGATTTTGGGTTGATATTTATCTATGATTTACTAAATTTAAAATACTATATACTAAAAGGATCTTTGGGGATGCAAAGAGGCGTTTTCAAGATGAATTAACCAGATTATGTAAAGTTTAAGGTCAGGTCCTTATAGTTGGTATCAAAACATGGTTTAGATAAATTTGGGGTTAGCATAATGTTAATAGAATACCATAAATTATTCTTACCATATGATAATATTGAAATGATATAGAATTTTAAAATTACCATGTTGATTCGTCTATCATATTTCTATTCCAAATGGTTTTCTACAAAAGAAATAGGGAAGCTAGAGTTGGAAGAACTTGAGAGGCCGATATCTTTCTGAATCTACAACCCAAAATGGTTAGAACTGGAACTAAAAAATTTGTGAAAGTAATATATCAATTGATGTAGGGTATAAATGCTGGAGGAATCTATGAAATAGAGTAACTAGATCTACAAAAAATGTTTATGAATATAGTGGACCATTTTATGAGGCAACACCCTCCTTATTTCAGTGGATCCTCTAACCCAATTATCAATGAAGGTGGGATTAAAGCCCCTAAAAAGAAATTCAATGTTATGGGCTATCTAGATAATCAAAATTTCAGTATTTCCATTTATCGTTTTGAAGGTCATGCTAACCATTAGTGGAAAATGGTCAAAAATATAAAGGATAGTGAGATGATTGACTCCTTGGAATGTGATGGAATTAAAAATGATTCCTTGAAAAATATTTTACCAAGGTGGTTCAAATTATGTTACAAAATAATTTCATTTAATTGAATAAAATAAGAGTATTTATTGTTCGTTTATGAAGAAAATCCCACCCGATTTGCAAGGTACGCTCCAAATCTTATTCAGGATCTTGATAAAAAAATCAATAATTTTTACTCATGTTTAAATTCAAGATACAGAAGGGAATTGGCCTCCCTATAATTTAAAATTTAATAGAAAATCATCTGATGTACTGAGAGTGTAGGAATGGAACTTTCTTATGATCATGATCAATTTTACATTATGCAAAAGAAAATATGTATATGGAATTCAATGGGTAAAAATCATCCAAATAAATATGAAGGTATGAAATTATAGTTTCCATTTTTTTGGGAAGTGTAGTAAAAATAGCCTAGGGGAATGCCTTAACAAAACCGGGAAGTATTTTCAATGTGGTATGTTTAGATATATGGACTCATATTTCAATGAAGATTATATTAACATTAATTATGATAAGAAAAATCTAAATTGTTTCATATATGGTGAGAAGAGTCGTTATTCAAATACATAACCAATGAAAAAACCAGATGAAGTAAATTATTGATATTATAAGAAGAAAGCTGCAGTGATATCCTTTGGAACTGTGTCAGTAGATGTCAGGCCATCCAATAAAGTGATATCTGGTCATTTGTCTATTTACCCAAATTTTTCTAATTTCTTTTTGGATACGGGGTCTGCACATTCTTTTATTTCTGAGTAATTTTTTGTTAAATTGGATATTTCACCTCATGAAATGTGACTAGAACTTATGGTTAAACCATCAGGGACAAATATTACAACAAAAATGAACTATAATAATATTGATGTTGTTATATTTGGAAATGAAATACCTAAAAACCTTATCATTTTATACTTAGTAGAGTTTTTAGTAATTATGGGTTTGTATTGGCTTTCTATTTATCATACAAATATTGACTATAAGGATAAAGATGTTGTTTTTTAGAAATATTTTTAGTTTGTTAACAATAATGAACCAATACAATTGATAACATATCTGGAAGCTAATAAACTATTAAAAGGTTGAAATTAAAGATATATTTCTCATATTATTAAAAAAAGGGAACTGTTCATATTAGTGATGTTCCTGTGGTAATTGTATACTTTAATGTTTTTACTAAAGATTTTATTGACGTTATACCTCGTTGGGATGTTGAATTTACTATTGACTTGGTTCGTGATGTTAGGCCAATTTCAAAACCCTCTTATCAAATTTCTCAAGTGAGTCTCCTTTAATTGAAAAAGTAGTTGCAATATATTCATGATAAAGGCTTCATTCATCCTAGAACAACACCATGGGGTGCTCTTGTTTTATTTGTTAAAAATGAATATGGTACTATGAGTATTTACCTTGATTATATATCTTTGAGTGACATTATTATTAAGAATAATTATCCATTTCCTGATATTGATGACTTGTTTGATCAGCTCCAGGGAGATCAGTATTTTTCTAATATCAACATGTGATCTGGGTACCATCATCTGAAGGTGGAGGAAGATGACATCCAAAAAAATAACTTTTTTGCACCAGATATGTCAATTATGAGTTTTTCTTTATGCCCTTTGGTTTGAAAAAATTCCTCTATTTTATTCTTGGATTTTATGAATATAGCATTCCTTGAATATTTCAGTATGTTTTTTGTTGTTTTTATTGATGATATTTTGATATTTGAAAAAATTATTTGGATAATGAAAAAAAATTAAGGATTTCTTTGAAAGCACTAAAATAAAAGAAGTATTGGAAATATTAGCAATTATTGTTTTTTATTGAAACAAATTTATTTTCTTGCGGACATTTTAAATAATGATGGAATAATAGTTTAACCTTCCAAAAAATTGTTTTATGAATGACCATGAAAAAAAATGTTATAGAGAATCATAGTTTTCTTTGATCAGATGGTTATTAATGAGGGTTTGTTAAAAACATTGCATGGTAATATAGCCCTCTTACCATGTATACTAGAAAATGGGTAAATTTGTTTGGATAAAATATTGGGTTGTTTGTTTTGAGGAACTAAATAAGATATTGGTGAATGCTCTAGTTTTTCCGTACCTTCCAGAAATGATGAATTTGTCATATACAGTGATGCTTCTTTAAAGGGACATCATTGAGTTCTAATACAGAATGATCACATAATTTCTTATGCTTTAAGACAAATAAAACCTCATGAGTTAAATTATTTCACACATGATTTGGAATTATTATTTGTGGGTTTTTCTTTGAATATTTTGACGCATCATTTATATAGAGTCAAATGTGAAATAAATAATGACCCTAAACGTCTGAAGTATATATTCACTCATATGTAATTGAACATGAGGTGGAGAAGATGGATTAAATTGATAAAGGACTATGATTTCATAATAAATTATCATCTAAATAAAACAAATTGTTGGACTACTTGAGACAAAAACATCATGCTACATTAACCATGTTACATTTGGAATAAGACCCCTTGATTAATGATTAGAGAACTTTTGTCTTGGAAGTTTTTGGTTCATGAAATTACACTACTTGTTTTAGGATTTGTTGTATTCATATCTATTATACATAATTAATAAAGCATAGAAAAAAGAGCATGAGTTATAGTAAAGGGTATAATTGTTTAAAATGGTTAATTTTCTGGATTTAAATTCTGATAAAGACTGTGTTTTTAGATTTGGAATGATATTATGTGTGCCTTGTTTTTCCATGCTGATGAAATATTTATTTTGTGAATCTCACAGTTCTCCATTTTTAGTTCATCCTAGTTTTACTAAGATATATAGAGTCCTTTAGATGTATTATGGGTGGTATAGAATGAATAAATATATTGCATATTTTTACATAAAATGGCTTACATGTCAAAAGGTTAAAGAAAAGAGAAAACAACCAAATGGGATGCTTCATCCATTGCCCTTTCCAGTGATGAAAAGGGAAAATATATCTATATACTTTATGGTGGGACATCTAAAGGATCATTGAGGTAACAATGTGATTTGAGTTTTTATTGATCTGCTGACACAATATGCACATTTCCTTCCTATTCGAGACATTATTTTTGAAGATCATATCTCACAAATGTTCCTTAAATATATTGTTAGGTTAAGTGGAGTTTTTCTTTCCATTGTATCAAACCATGATCTGAGATTCACTTATAACTTTTGGAAAGGATATCAGATTTCATTATCCCTACAATTATATTTCAGCATAGCCTTTCATCCTCAATCTGATGGACAGACTAAGTGAATAATTTAGACACTGGAGGATATTATTTAAGCTTCTTCAATGGAATACCATTAAAGATGGGATTATCATATTTCTTTAGTTGTTTTTTCTTATAATAACAGTTTTCATTAGAATATACAGATAAAAACCTTAAAAAAATTATATCTAAATTGAAGTTGAACACCATCATTTTCAAATGATGTTGGGGAAAGGAAGCTGGTGGGACAAGAACTATTAGATAATGTTGTATAGAAAGTGAATATGATACATCAACACATAAGAACAGATTAGCACTAGTAGAAGATTTATATAGATAACATGAGGAAAGAATTTTCTTACGATGTAGGTGATGATGGTAGTATTTTCATGAACAACTATTCCATTAAATTCTTATTTTTCCTAATAATTATCCATAGTGGTACACCCTATGGTCATTCTCAAGTAGGTCTCTTACACTCACTGCTTTTCTACAATCAATATACTAAATAAAACTAATATAAAAATATAATTATCTAAATATTGAGGTTTAAAATGAATTAAAATAATTACATAAAATCAGAATGAGACAGTAAATCTAAATTAGTGGTTGTAAATAAAAACAAAACTAGATAGAAGAAAACCCCTAAAGAAGGTGGAGGTGGACACACATTGATCCTCAGAAAATCTCTTTATCCTTGTCAACAATTGATTTCCAATTGAATTACAAAATTAATACCTCAGGACCCCAAGTTATACATCTATATTGACTAGAAACCATATCTAGACCCCAATTATGGGTGTTTATCTACTTATAAAATTGGTTAGACTACTCAATGTCCTCTGAGAAACCAAGCTGAATTGACCTATTTGTGCTCAATGGGGAGACCTCACCTAAAGATGTTTAAATAAAAAGATTGTAATTTTACAATAATAATAAAATAAAAAATCTAGAAAGAAATATATGAAATTAAAACCAAGATATAATGAGACCTCTTTAATTCATGAAAACATGTTCTGGGATTATTCAAAAGAAAATATTTTATAATGAATAACAAAAACTGTAAATATATCCTTTATTGGATCTTTACTACCCACCACCACTTGGATTTATAGCCATACAAATATTGATCATCATAAATGTAAATACTCTTATCTATTAAAGATCCTCCACAATTGAATCCTCTATTCTTGTTTCCCTCGGAATGGATTGGAAGGGCGGCTGGTGGGTTAATTTATAGGCAAGCTCATAAACAGCCTTGCAGCGTCACATTTAATTTTCAACACATCACCATCATCACGAAGTGTAAGGGAATTTCATGTCATGTAGTCCCATAATAAATATTCATCAGGAATATTGGAGAAAGATTTTCTCAAAAAACGTCCAAATTAATTTCATGTCGTGTAATGTTGTTACAAATGTGTATTTGTGATTCACAACATGAAATGATGTCACAACCTATCATGTAGAGCTTCTTCCCCAAATTTTCTCTTGATTTTCTCCCCTTAAATAACTAAATCTACTTTTGGACTCTTCAATATAATTTTTTGTATTTGAATTATTTTTTAACCCTAATAATTTCAGTAACATTTTCCATCGTATGAGGAAGTTAAGGTCTATTTTCCTCAAAAATTTAATTCTAAATAAATGTTTAATAAATTTTCTCCCATATTTGAGAATCCAGTTCCTCCTTGAATGAAGGTAAATCTCCAATATATTTATTGGAATAATGAACCTATGGAATATATTTCCAATCATTTTGTAGTATCCATAATTGGATTTGTGGATCATGAGTTATACTCTAATGAAATATGTGGGGTCCACTATATCATCTAAAATATTTCTTCAACATTACTGATTTTATCAGGCTTTTAGATGGTCGAATTTCTTCCTAGTCCTGGACACAAATATTTATCCCATAAATCAAGGAAACATAAAAAAAGAATCATCCGATTTTGAAATGTGTAGTAAAATAAATGACCAAAATACAGATGTGATTAAATGCTATTAAAATTCCAAAATTAGGACATTTTTGTATTTAAGATCAAAACACATCAGAAATATAAAAACATGAAAATTTACCATCAAATAACACTATGGTGGGAATAATACCATTTAATTGCATAAGAAAATATATGAAAGTATTAGCTTCATCTATCCCCCATAATTAACCATTTCACTCTCTGGAAATTACCATATATTCAAATAAAAATTAATACAACAGTCAAAAATGGGAAAACATCAATGATCATTTCCAAAAAAATATATATTAGGTCGCATTTATGAAAATCAATTCACTCTAACTTCAATTCTTCAAATTTAAAATTTTTTCAACCTCAAAAATCCATCCATGGACCAATTACAACTTACCTCATATTGATTTTTATGTTACTCTTCACTCAATAGAAATTGAATCTAAAGATATGCACATACATGGAAATTTCTTATATCACCACAGGATTGTAACAATTATCATTTCTCCACAGCATGAAAGGTGGAAATACGTTCAATCATAAGTAATTTTTTCAATTGATTTCAATTTCATAGGGTTCGTGGGTAAATTTATTTATATAAATTTAATGGTATAATGAGAAGGGTGGACTCTTAAGTACAGTGCATTAATAATTCAAGTGAAAACACAAGAAATTCCTCACTCAAAACCCCTTAATAATGCGAAACACAACATCACCCCCTTTTTGTGACATAGGAAATGATCCAATCAATGATTACAAATAAATTCTTCATCCAAATTATCCATGTATTTTTTTTTAAATCCAAAAAGGCACATCTTTAATTAATTATTTATTTTGTATAAAGCTCCAGAAAGGCACACCTTTATTTTCCCTTCATCATTTTTTTTGAAATAGAACTAGATGAAACAAATAAAGAATAATAATTAAATGACCACTCAGCCCTAATTTTTTAATAATACTCAACCCGAAATTATTACACAATCCTCACACCTCCCATAATTGAAACACAGCCCTATGAATTCACAAAAAAGGCCCTTCCCCCAAACACAAAAATGAATTAAAAATGAAAAATACTGAATTTGTGTGTAGGTATGGAAAAATAGTCTTGTCATATGGCTTAAACCTATAAGTAAATTCATGAAATATAAGGTCTAATGAAGGATAGAAGAAAAGGTGGGTTGTAGGATAATATTTTGCTAGCCAATGTTGTTCCTAAATCATATTTAAAACATTCAATGAAATCCAAATCTTTGAAAGTGAAAAATCACAGATTCTAATTCTCACACAAAATCAAAGTATCTCTAAAAAAAGTACGGTTATTAGAAAGAATATTTAGAAGTGGTTTAGAATACCTCATTAAACCATACGAATATTTTCAGTCAGTGTTTCATGGGAATGGATTTCAAAAATCGGTGAAAATCATAAAAATTCTTGAAAATAAATTTTAAGTAAAATAATTTCACATCAACAATCATTTAAAATCCATTCATTCATAAGTCATTTAAATTTTCTCCAAATTAATTGAGTTGTGAAAATTAATAATAATATTTTTTAAATACTAGTCTTCTTAAAAATTAATTTAGAAAAATGGAAATCATATATAAAGACAACTAGCATGTTGATTCCCCTCCCCTACAATTTAAATTTACTACAATTCTTTTCACCTCAACAAAATATAAATAAAGGTAGAAAACTGACAAGAATGAACAATACAACCTCCCATTATTTTTTATTTGGTTGCCTCGAGTAAATCTCTTATATACTTCCAATAAACCTTGAAAGAATGAAATAAATACTTATATAAGGAAAATAAATAAAAATATATTGAAAGGTAAAAGAAATATGATAATGCTTGGTTTAACCCTCAAGATGGTGTTAGGTGTCTGCAGCCCCAAATTAGGTAGTTGTAGAGGGTTAACTCGAATCTAAAGGTTGATGAGGTTTCTTTCTTAAAGACCACCACAAAATATTTCTCCCAACATCAATCAGTATATTAGTGGAGTGAGAACCCCCAATGAAAGTAAAAATATCCCCAACCCCCAGATAAGATGATAGAATGAATTTGAGATCAAGAGGGGGAGGAATAGAATGTAGGAGTCCTCCATAATTTCTGCGTCTGGATGAGTGGAATCCACTAGTGGTAGAGATAGATGATTTTTATTTTACTTCTATTCTATATAAGGTTTGTCAAATGATTCTTCAGTTATTTATTCTTTGGTTCTATCATCCTCATTTTCACTGGTGAACAACTTGACCGACTTCTCCATCTTCTCCTCAATGTGATCATATTCTTCTTCTTATTCTTCTTCCAGAGAATACAATAGTGGTGATGGGTATATAAAGTCATAATTAGGGATATTATATTTAAATTCATAATAAATTAAATTTTAATGAAAACAATGCTCACAAATTAAATCTCCCTCACAAATTTCATCTTCAAACTCATTTTTCCAAAGTAACGAAGATGGGAACTCATTTGTTGGAGGTGGAATTGAATTTTAAAGTATTGATTCAACCTCACCAAGGAATTCTTAAAATTTGGGTTGAACAAAAATTTCATTCTCCATATCTTCTTTTTGTTGTAATTCCATCCATAATACTTTAGGTTCTTCATCTTAGGTGGCCAACAATGCAACCATCTTGTTTTTTTCAAGAATCAAGGAATTTTTTTCAATTTTCATCTTTAATGTATATTCTCTACTAGGATAACCATAAAATATTTCAATAGGAAAATTATAATATTAATTACCATAACATCCATATTGGATGAAAAAATCATATATATGGAATGAAGCCCTTTTATAGATTTTGAAATTTGTGAATTGTTATGGATTTTTTTGTTTTTGCAAAAAAATATCTACAAGCTCTTAGACTCCCAAAAAATGGCACCAATTTAATGAAATATATTTTTTCATGAATAGATATACAATTAAGTTCTTATTTTTTCCTAATAATTCACTATAGTGTAACACCCTAGGTTCGATCTCAAGGAGGCCGCTTACACTCACAACTTTTTTGTTATCACTATTATAAATATAACTCTTATAAAATAATAAATATTTAAATAGGGGGTATAAAATGAATTAAAATATTTACTTAAAATTAGAATGAAACAATAAATCTAACTTAGTGGTTGAAAATCAAAAGAATGTCGGGCTGAAGGAAACAACTAAAGAAGGTGGTGGTTGATAAATGTTGATCCTCGGACACTCCCTTTATCCTAGTAAAAATTTTATTTTCATTTTAATTACCCAATTAATACCTAAATAAGTCGAGTTATACACCTATATTGAAAAAAAACCATAACTAGACCTCAATTATGGGTGTTTATCTGCTTATGGATGTTGTTTGAATACCCAATGTCCTCAGAGAAACCTCGCCTAATTGTCCTTGTTGTGCTCTATGACGAGACCTCTCTCAATGAATTTTAAATAAAAAGACATTCATTTTAGAATAAAAATAGTATAAATTGAAACCAAGGGGAAATACACCACTTTTATTAAAGAAAACAACTTCTAGTATTATTTAAAAGAAAACATTTTATAATGAATAACACAAACTCAACTGGGATCCGCCTTTGGCTCTTCGCTGCCCGCCACTACATGGAGTTCAATACATCAATGTCTTGATAATTATAAAAAAAAATACTCTTCTCTAATATGGCTCCTCCAAAATGGAACCTTGTGGTGTAGGTTCCCCTAGAAAGGCTTGTAAGGGCATCTGATGGTATAATTTATAGGGAAACTCGTCGACACCCTTGCAGCGTCAAATTTAATTTTTTGTATGTGGTCGTCATCATGATGTGTAATGGAATTACACATAATTTAATCCATCAATCAATATTCCTCATGAATCTTAGTGAAATGTTCTTTGAAAACACATCCCAATAAATTTTAGTTCATTTAATGCTGTTATAGGACATGTATTTGTGTTTCACACCATGAAATGATGTCACTACTTATCCTACAGTACTACTTCTCAAAAACGTATTCAAGATTTCTCCCCTTGAATGGAATAATATTATTTTTTAAACATCTAGATATTTTTTTTAATTTAATTCATTATTTACCTTCAAAAATTTCAACAATATTTCTAATTTTACGATGGAGTTAAGGCTGATTTACTCCAAACATTTAATTCTGGAATAATGTTTCCTAATTTTTCTCCCATATTCAAGAATCCAATATCCACGTAAATGAAATAATATCCCCATGATATTTTTTGGAATAATTAAACCTTGAAATATATTTCAAATCATTTTGGAATAGTTTTAATTAGAGTTGTGGATCTTGAGTTATTCTCCAATGAATGAGGTGGGGTCCACCATATCATCTAAAATATTTCTCCCACATTATTGATTTTTTTCCCGTATATATGGTCACCTACATTCCTAGTATGGAACAAAAATATTTATCCAATAAATCCAGGAAATATACAAAAAAAATAATCATTTTATTTTGATATGTATAGTAAAACATATGACCAAAATACAGAAGTGATTAAATGATGTTAAAATTATAGAATCAGATTATATTTGAATTTAAGCTCAAAACACTTCAAAAACATAAAAATGGGAAAATTTCCCGTCAAATAACAATATTATGGGATTAAAATAATTAATTATATAATAAAATACATGAAAATATTAGCTTCATTAGTAGTTGATCATATTTTTCTTAGAATCTAACCATGGAAAAGGACTTTGCATTTTGATAAGAAAGGAAAGATAAGTACATGGTTCATTGAACCTTATCAAATCCTAGAAAAAGATGGAAGAATAACCTACCATGTAGCTTTACCTCTGAGTTTATATCAGGTATACAATGTTTTTATTGTTTTGATGTTGAGAAAGTATGTGCCAGATTCTTCTCATATTTTGAGCCCAAGAGTTGTTCAGTTGGAAAAGAACCTTTCTTAAGAAGAGAAACTTGTTCATATTCTTAATCATAGAGAGAATGTATTGCAAAATAATGTAATCCAAAAGGTTAAGTTTTTTTGATAAACCACATGGTTGAAAAATAAATATGGAAATATAAAAATTATATAAGGGAAAGGTACCCACATTAGTTTAATAAGAAAATAAAAATTACGAGGATTCAATTTACAGAAGGTGGGGAGAATGTAATAAACTATGTACTGGTATTTTTTCATTTTTAATTAAATATTTATATTCAATATACATTTATAATAAAATAATATATATTTATAGAAATTAAGGGCTTTTAAAAATTGAATATTAGCTTGACTGTAGGGAGAGTATCTTGACCATTAAGAATTGTAATCAACCCAGTATAATTTTATCCTCACCAAAATAATGTAAAAATAAATTTTAGGTATATTATAAGGAAAAATATTATATATTCATTTCATATAATAAGTTAATAAATATTTTCAAAATGATAAATTAATTGATGATATTTTTTTTGAATCAAAAACAATTATTTATAATTTTATAATTAATATAATGATTTAAAAGAATATTTATTTTCCTAAAATAAATTAATAAATTATTATTTCATTTTCATTTGGTTATAATATAATTTTATTGGACCTTTGTTAATTTTTCAACGTGTTATAAAATAATTTATATTTTTAAAAATTTTATTTTTTGAATAAATTATGGTTTTAATTAGAAATTAAATTTATCATATTTAGAAAAATAAATAAATAAATTGAGGTCATTTTATAATTATACAGCTTAATAAATGGTTAGGATGATTTTTTTGATTTTTTTTATATTCTTGGATTTTTAGTGAATAGTGAAATATGGTAATTTACGGTACATATATATTATAAGATAAATATACCATTCCTAACATCTTGAATGATCTAATAATCATAATCTATTAATTTAATTTATTATATTAATAAATTATGTGATAATTCTCAAACTATTCATAGTCTTTTCCCAAAAATAAAAAACTAATGAATAAAATAATAAAAAACCCCTCCAATTTTCAACTACAAATAGCACCCCTCATTGCCTATTCTCCTCAAAACTCTCAAGATTTTTTCATTGTAGAAATTATATCCAATCCTCTCCTAAAACCTATTCCCCACATCCATGACCTACTAGTCTCACTAGAATATCCAAACCAAGGGCCTTAAGGATGATCTCAATGAGAAGGGATCAAGAGATAAAAAACCTCTTTTAATTTCATTTATTTTATTTCAAATTACTTTTATTTTATTATAATCTACACTACTTATCTTATCCAAGAGGAATAAAAATAAAAGATCTTATATATACTGGAATTTTATCAGTTTTATGGAAAAATTAATCATCATACTTATTCTCCTCCTCCATTTATTTTAAAAATAAAAACATCGTCTACGATGTGTCGATTTACCGACGTTGTGGATGATGTGTTTTCAATTTTCATTACTTCCTTAAAATTAGTTCATAAAAACATTTTAATATTTGAAAAATATTTTAAATTTTATTATATATTCTCTTTATGTTCTGTAATTAACATTTGTACATAATATTAAAGTATATAACCAAACTAGTTCAGGATTATTGAAGAACTGCCAAAATGATCTAAACGAATACAATAAATATTTTATCTAATTATTAATAATAATATATGAAAAATATTATTTATAGTATAATTTAATATTATGGAATCATCTTAATATCTTTTCATTCCATTTTTAGATTTTCTTCTCCATTCGACATGAAAATACATTAAGAACTGACCGTGGAGCCCATGTAAAGATCGCACCTGAAAAAATGGAAATAACAAAATATTATCAAAAAATGATTGGAATGATGTCATAAAATGATCATATATGGTGTTATAAATAAATATTTCTTAAAAATATTAATAACACCTTTTTAACCATTAAACATTAGTTTTAAAAACATTTTAAGTAAAAAAACATGAGCTAAGGGAATTATTAACAAAATTTCCATTCTTTAGGTTAACCATTGACTTCATTGATTATGTAGTACTATGAATTATTTGAGAAATTAATTTTAATTATATTTTTTTATAAGTGTAATTATAGTGTATACACATATTCCATTCTTTTTATCAAATCACACTTTAAATATATGATATTTATAGCAGAACTTCCTTTAAAAATACTATATTAAACTTCTATTTTACAAAATTCAGAATCAATGTTTTTATGAAATTATTAATGATTAATTATTATGTTATGGTTCTTTGGAATTTTTTATGATGAATGGTGGGATATATATCTCCCTCCAATGAATTGGGTATGTTTATGTTGGAGGTTGACAGTATGGATTGTCCAAGTGTAACTATAATGGTTGCAGCATAAGGTAGTCATGAGGGTTACATTGTAAGGTAACCATGATAGTTACATTGTATGGTATCCATGAGGGTAACATATCATATAGTAGTTTTTATGGTTAAAATATAAGTATTTAATGCCCCAATTCACCTTTATGGTATTATTTATTTTTTCTAGGATTCATGGAAATATCTTTTTTTACAATGTATGTTAATGATAATTTTTGGTTGAGATGTATATATTTATGAAAATGGTTTCATATATTTATATATAATCATTTACTAAATATTTATCTCCTTATTTTTATACCCCTTATTGATCTTTTTGTGCTCATCCCAAGTTACAAAATTTATTTCATAGGGTTTAAGTATGCGTAAGAGAAAATAAGAATCCAAGATGAATGTTGTGAATATTATTCAGGAAAATATTACATGGTTTAATTAAAAACATTTGTATTATAGAAGAAATAGAGATTGTTTAAGTAGTACCCACTTTCTATTCTTGTTGGTTGATATATATGAACTGTGTCCTATATTTATAAAATACCAAACTGAAATTATATTTATAATGGTAAATTGTAATTTCTTGTTGAATTAACAAGATTATATAATGTTTAAGGCTAGGTCTATATATTTTATAATATGGTAATGTAGTGACATTACCTTTAATCGATTGTACGCTTTATTTTTTGTGTTAAGTGTAGAAACTTGGATGTCATCCTGGAGTAGAACTCAATGAGTTAAGAATGATTTGGAAACTATAGTTGGTCGAGATGTGTGGTTGGAAGACCACTGAGTCTTCTTGAGGATGTGATTTTTTATAGTGTGAAGGTTAAGACATATATTTAATGGAGTTTGAATTTGATCATAAATATTAATTTTATTTACTTTAAATTCTTGTGAAAATTAAAATGGTCATTATACCCTAGTATATGATCTTATATATTATTTTTGACCATTTTATTCGTTCCAGAATACTTTTTTTACCCTAGGATAGGAGTGTGGTGGATTTATGATTAATTTAAATTTTGGTAGAATATTTATGATTTAATTGAATAAATATTAAAATTTTCATGTCTATTTGGATAGGGATATTTTTGAATAAAGAATCATGTTGACATTTTGACTCTATGGTTGATTCTATAGAGGGGGTTCTTATTAGGTGAGTTGTAAACCACCTTCATGTTCCAGGACATTGGACGTGCATTTTAATTTAGAATTTAATTTGACTAATTAATTAAGTTATTTAATTAAAAAAACAACCCCCTATTTTTTCTTCACACACATGGTAGGATATGGGAGAGTTCCTCCCTTGTGCATGATTGATAAACCAAGAGGGAAGGTAGAATGAGGTTATTATATAACTCATCCATGGTAGATATTGAGATATGATTATGGTGCAACCACTTTCGAATATGGATTTGGACAAAAATCGTTAGTTTTTTCATAATGAAGTAGGACGGTTATTTAGTTTTAATCCCATATTACCATATATTGTATTTATTATATTAAAGGCCATTTATGACTTATAAGGACCCATGGGGGTCAATCTATTATGAATAAGTTAAAATGGGGTTTGGATAGGTCCACATTGGTTTCCCATTTAGAAATCCCGATCACATGACATGTGGTTTTTAGAACACATTCCCTATGTTCTTCCCATTTTGTGAAGATTAAGTATCAAAAGGTGAACAATTTCTACAAGGATTAAATTATATTTAGTGGTACTTTTCCATGTTGAAAATTACTTAGGAAACCATTTTTTGGGAGCTACACAATGTGTACTCAGAGTACACCCTATGTAGTCATACAAGATAATGTAGTCGAGTACATGGGAAGAAAACTAATATAAGGGGGGCATGACATTGTGGGAGTACACAGTCAGGCCCCATATATTCCATGGCCATGTTTTAGTACATGGATGGACCCCATGTGTTTTGAGATCATACAGAATTAAATTTCTATGCATGACTGTTTGGAGTACACATCGTGTTCTCAGGGAACATGCCCTGTACTACCCATGTGCCACCCTTTAAGGGTTTTTGGGTGATTCTATTCCCTATAGTCATAATTGGGATTAAGAGGAGTCCATTTTGAATATTGTTTCACATAAAAAGTGATGGTGGATCCCTTGGGGCGTATTGAGGAATTTTAAGAGATGGTTCACTGTGAGTAAGTTATGAAAGGGATATTTTCCCCAATAATTAATTTTATCTATCTCCTTAGATTGAAAAATCGGTTGATACCTGAGTTAATATCATAAAAATTATTGGAAGATGTAACATGGGTTCTTCAGAGTTATTAATTATTGTTGGAATGGGACTGTCCTTGGTTAGTGGAGCTAGGATGTGACTCATAATGATGGATAGGTTATGTGTTTTGTCCAACCTATGGAGACTTGGAAAGGGGATGGTCTTGAGGCCATCTACCTCATGTGGTTCAAACATTTATTATCATGTGAGACTTTGAGATGTCTGATATGGTTTTTTTATATGTTTGGATAGTTATATATAGACCTCCATCTGATAAATGGATTGTACCAAGGACTGGTAGAGGGAATTATCTACATATGTTCTTTCCTAGATGATTCAATGTGGGATTCCTCTACCTTTATACCATATCTGAGTATCTAGGGATACGTCAATCTATTTATGTTTTCATCTAGAGGGCCAAGAGGGTGATTTATTGACAGTCCGACCTTCATTGGGTACATTTCTTTTGGGTAATAATCATTTAAGGCATCCCCTTGGGACCCGAACTAACTTATTAGTTAATGGGGATGATATTTTAATGGTGGGAATGGTTCTTCATTCATCCCTTGACATTTTTACTATTTTTTTTAGTTTGATACTTGGTTTAAACCAATAGAGATATTGATTTATGGTTGAGTGGTCATTAATGGAGCTTGGATTACAAATATGGGTGCCATCACTGAGTGAGTTATACATGATGATCCATGTGTATGGTTACAGAAGCCTAACATGATACAACAAAACGATGATTAAGATTATTGGACATGAGGATCTTGTCCCATGGGTTAGTATTTTGGAAATTAATCTTTTAATAGGAACTGATAGTTTTATTCATGGTTTGGGAGGTGGAAAAGTTTCCTAAAACGTTTGATTTTTGATAGGGATAAGATTGGTGAACATGAAATTCCACAAAAATTGATGAAAATGGTGGACATGGGGCTCCATATATGTGGTGGGTATTCTAGATCAGGGTGTCAGTCTTGAGAAGTGATGTAATACCATATGAAATAGGATGCATGAATGATTCTCTTCATATTTGGGTCGGTGCTAGAATAGCACACTAGGAACCCCTAGTGTTGATGTATATTTAGAAATTGAATTGATGATCTAATCCCTTTTTTATGTGACATGGGTTCTTTATTATATTGATTCAATGGGTAATTGGTTGTACTCTCACATGGTTTTGGTACCTGGTACTGATGTTTTGAGGCACAAATAAGTTTATAACAAATGTGTATTTAAAGATATAGTAGGGTATGACATGAATTTTAAACTCTAATATAAATACTACCTTGGGTAAGGTCCCAGGGTCAAGAGGATTATTTGGGGATGCTAAGGAAGTGGAAACAAAAGGTTTCTTAGGATGTATGTTCACAAAGATGTTCTCAAATACACTCTTTAGTTAGTGATTGCAGGTATGGTCAAGCGATATCAAAAACTTAAGGATTGACAGTGGTTTCCTAATTATTTACATTAGTTGTATTTTGTCTTGTCTAAGAATATGGAAATAACATTCACTCCTGAAGACATATAATAGGTTCATCATTGGGGGTGGACTACTGATATTTATTTCTCAAACCATATTACATTCGCTTCAATTTTTGTGTATACCTTCTGTCTACATTCAGTTTGACTATGGGTTAAAGATGGATAGGGAGGAGGCACGAGGTTACATGAGAGAGTATATTTTCTCCTTTTTAGTGTGATGATTGGGCTATTGAAGCTGGATGGGGTTTTAGATAATGGTTATGTGGCATAGCTTGGAGTTTGTAATAGATCTGAATGTATTTATTTTTAAATTTTTCTATTTTTTATATGTGATCATCCTAGTATGGGATGAATGTTATATGTATGGAATGGTTTTTAAAGATTTTGCAGTATTTATTCTTATTAAACCATGAAACTATTTTTTATTTTTTATTCGTTTTATGTACTCTTATTTTTTTGATTCTTGGTTATTATTTATGGTTAGGAACTCAAACATGAGGGTATATTCTCATCACAGTATCATTTTATCCCCTGACTACTAATTAGTAGTCTATGACATACGAGGAGGCACACCTGATGTCTTGTGTTGATCCTTTCTGACTGTTAAATATGGAGGGACCTAGGATGGGATGTTACAATGGTCATTATGGATTATTTAATATTTATATAAATTTTTAGAACTTCTGAAGAAGTTTATAATTATATGGAATCTAATTAGGAGAAAAGGAATAAATAAATTTTTTGTTATAGGATGTTGTATAGGTTCTGGTTGTGAAATAATGAAATTTTTTAAAAATTAGAAGCTAAAAGATACCATGTAGAAAAACCATTTTATGGTTATATTATCCATGTAATAGTTTAGAAAACCATGTTGGTAAAAAATCCCTCTATGTGAGATTTTTATGTTTTTTGGTTGATTATGTTTGTTTAAAAATCTGGTTGAGAAGGTTAGTTCTGGAGTTCCAAAGTGATGGTTCACTAGGTATGTTGATAATTTTCCATGAAATTGGTATGGATGCTCTGGTAGTGTTATAGAAATGTGTGCATATAAGGTGGATGCATTTTTCTATGCTTTCCATGTTTTTGCGTCTAAAATTTCATGTATTGGGAGATTTTAATGAAATATAGTGTTACATAAATAACTCCAAAAAATATAGAAAATTCATGTAATTCTTGAGAATTTGGTTATATGAAGGTTTGGATATTTGAAAAATAAGGTTTTGGGATTAAATGTTGATCCATGAAAGAAATAGTGGCAATATACTTGATTATGAAAAATTCCATGAATGGAAAATTTCCCTGATGTTTAAAAAAGAAGGTTAGTTTCATGGCCACATAGAGAGATTTTTTAAAAAAACTAGTGGGATGATTGAATGTTTCATGAAGGGCAGGTAATTTCTATAAATAATTTGATTCCACCCTCATTGGAGGTAATAACTCCTTAACACATTTTGAAAGTTTCTGAATTTTTGAAAGTGTTTCATGATGGTTTTTCTTGTGCAAAGGTTTCATAAGAACATTAGTTTCTAAAATAAACAACCTTTGTCAATCTACCCAGTTAAATTTCATGAATTTTCTGAGGGTTTCAGGATATAGTATATTTTACTGATTGAAAATGTTTCTCATAATATTATAGACTTTTGAAAGATAAATTTTCTGCAAAGTATTAGAATATTTTGTGAAAGTTGTTATGCGGTTTTGTTAAATTAAAACTTATTTTAATGAGAAGTATTTTTTGTAAATTATATGGTAAAGATCTATTCATTATTGAGTGAAATTTGAGTTTCATGTTGAACCTAATGTAGTGTAAAAAATATTGATTCAAGTGATCTGGAAAAGATTCTTCTAAAAGAGCAGTGCATACACATCACTTTAGATAGTAGTGATCTTTTATATTGTGATTGGTAGTGAACTAAAAAGGATAGTGATCTCACTCAGAACTTTGTAATGGAAATGTGATTTAGTGGATTAGGTACATAGGAACATTTATTTTGTACACTCCTTGGATGTATCGAAGTGTTGGTGAACCATGCAAAATTATTGTGTATTATTATTTACTTCATTTATGATAATAAATATTGTCTAATGATGAAATATGATCCAAATGGGTAGTTTTATTAATCATTCATACATTTATTCTGTAACACCTCAAGTAAATAAAGAATATTACTTTTTCATATTTATTAACATTTGTGAATAAAATATTAATATTACTTTAAAGGGAACGCTATGCTCGATGGTGTACCCAATACGCAATAATGAGTTTCTTTGAAATCTTACATTGCACTCTAATAAAAAAATAATATTATTTTAAAGGGTAGTTAGTGCCTAGCCTTTTTTTGGTGGGAATGAATATAAATTACCAAAATATTATTATATATGTTTGTTAAATGTTTTTACATTTATCCAATAAAAGATAAAGTCTTAAAATAAAAAAAGAATTCAATTTTAAGCATAAATACTCTAATATTAACTAAAAGGTTGATTTATCACATTTTGATGGAGAACCATGTTTAAAATAGTTTTGGTCACTCTTATACATTATATTGGACCAAATAAAATTCTTCTTTTTAATTGGGACATCAAAATTTACTTTGTGTAAATTTTTGGTATTTTTTCGATAAAGTTCATATTTTAATGAATAGTGAAAATGTTATATTTTAATTCAAAAACTATTTTTAATATAATTTATTTATATGATTATATTATCTTTTGAATTGGTTTTAACGTTAAATTAGAATATATTTTTACCATTTAATCCAATGGTGGCCATTGAAATTAATTTCACTTTTAAATTAGACTTAAACAAGTGTCAATCTTTTGATATATATTGTTTCATAAAAACATGCTATTTGTTTTAACAACGGGAATTAGTTATTAAATAATTTAATGAGATTTATATCCCTTGAATTTTTTAAAATCCACATCATTTTGAATTTGGAATATCAAATATATCTTAGGGTGAATTTTTGGTATTTTCTGAAAAACTTCAATTTTAGATGAATAGTGAAAGCACTAAGTGGTAGTTAAAAACTGATTTTTCGTTTAAATTAAACATTACCACTTTTATGAAATGAATTTAAAAAATATGACATACATGGTTTTCATTAGGATTTAAATTTGGTTCAATGGGATTAAAATAATTTTTTGGTGAATAGTAACTTTTAAGTTTTATTAATCGCGATTAGAGGTAATTAGTGAAATTTAAGGTAAAGATAATGTTATAATAATATGAAATGACCTTGACACATGTTTTACACTTATTTTATGAGTCATTTCTGACCATTAAAATCCATGGGTCAACTTGGGGACCCCATGGAGCCACTTTGGTAGGAAAATGACATTAATAACTTTTTATTTAAAGTTAAAATAAAAATGTCACAAACATGTATTTTTTTACTAAAACAATTTTTACATGGGGTTATAAAAGTCATATTTTTTACTATAAATATTTATTATAAAGATAAAAATATTTCCTACATCATCATATTTTTATTATAATTTTTAGACATTAAATAAATTGAATTATTTATGTCACCATGATGATGCAGTGATTACCCCATTATTTAATGATTTAAATAAAATGAAAAGATAATGTAAAATATAAGACCTAAACTGGTAAAAAACTTATTGGATGTGTGTATTTCAAACCCCTATCACCTTATCCTTGAAATATATAATTTTGGGACCTTTTATATCCGAAAATAATTTTATAATAAAGTATCTTTTCAAGTCTTTCCAAGAGTGCCCCTCCTCCCTCTTATAAAAGGAACCCACCTCTACCCCCTTACCCACACCTCTCAAGCCTTTATCTTGACCAAAATATTCTCATTTTATCTCTCCACATCCCTCTACTCATCCTATAATCCTTCCCTTTTTCAGAAATATCTTCAAGAAACCCTTTTGGTTCAAACCAAGAGGAGTTACCCGATTTAAAGGTAATGTCTTCACTTGTGTTCTTTTGTTTTATTTTTCTTCTTCACACCCCTAAACTCTTTTTATTCATTTATATTGTAAAAACACCAGTATCTAAAATATACTTGGATGTTTTTATGATAATTATTTGATCGACACTTACACACACCTTCGTCTAATGGTTAAAGAACATACTGTTTCTGTAGATGGCGAATTACTGCCTCATGAAATGATAATTGTTCAATCTTCTCATAACACGTTTCATGGTGGTCATTATGATGTCACTTTATTTTATATATGATATATATGGTATTTATATATTCTATATGCTTCTTTATATTATATTTAAAACATACCTTTTATGCTTTTCATGTTATGCAAATGCGATAATTTCATACGAGGAAGTGTGGACTACCGCCCCCTCAAGTGATGTGACTCGTTCAAGAAATACATGAAATGTATAAATAATGAAATTAATAAACATTTATGACCTATATAACATATATATTATACTGTAATTATAATATATATATATATATATCTCCTTTATTTTTAATTCCATTAATAGGACAAAGAAATGAAAATAGCATTCATGTGTACGTACGGCCTGCCGTCTCCATGAACGATGCATTGCATTTATTTTTCTCTACAAATGTTATGGAATAGTATAAAATGAATATTTACTTGATATATATGATATTTAAATCATTAATACTATTCTGGATATAATTTACTTATAACTACATGGACAATCATTTTAAAAAAAGTTCATTTTTTACTCACGTACCGAACATCGACAAAAATGTCTGATATGAACTCACATTGTTAACCAATTATTATAACATTATAATATTTGATATTAACTGAATAATAATCCTAAAATGAGGTTCTTAAGCAATTATAAATTAACCAAAGTTTAATATTCAGGAATATAAAGAAACGAACAAGAGAAGTCGAACTTGAGGTAAGGGATCCTACCTCTCTCTTTCTTTTTAAGTACTCTCTTTTATGTCATTTCTTATAAGATCATCTTTAAAATATTTGGGTATGTTCCTTTATATTCCTCATTCTGTAAATTTTATGTTCATATTATGAGAGACACTATTTGATCTCATTTTTTTATGTTTTAAGTGGCGTCGTTAGGCTACCGAGTTTTCGTAAGGGGTTTTTATCTCAATTTTTGTTCCCGTGAGATTCATGCAACATTTGCCACTATTTCCTTTTGTGTGGTGTATTTAATACCCATGATTTTATTCTTTGAGTAATATAATTTATTTTATGGGTATTTAAATCTTTATTTTATGACCCTTCTTTCATGGGGTGTACGTTTCGAAAGTTACCCAAATCGGTAAGGGAACCTTTCACCCTCCTCTTTTTAAAAGACTTCTTTTTGTTGGGTATTTTAATTTAAATATTCTGATGTTGGGATATGTTATTCTATATCCTTAGTGATGTAAATTTTATGTCCATGTGATGAGTTGCCATTTTCTATCTCATCAAATCTTTTTATTAATTTTAAAGTGACGTTGTTAGGCTTTCGAAATCCTGCAAGGGAACTTCTTAACTAAATTTCAATCATTTATGTTAAACTTTTACTCCTTGAATATGTCATGCTATGAATATGTGTGAATGAATATGATTGTTTTACACTTAATATCCACCTATATTTGGTGTATTTATATTTTTCAGACATAAATTATGAAATTGATTTATCCTTAATCTAAGGATACTTTCTTTGTACGGGAATTCGTCTCAATCTCTTTCATTGAGGCATTTTTTGTTCTTATACAAGAATTTGTTTTATATTCTATATAAACCCCTTTGACATCTACTTTTATTCAAAAAGAATATTTTTTATATGAAGCATTTTACTAAATGACAAAAAGTATGTTTCTTTTTAACGTGCGTGGTGACAACAACCTTTCTATCACCGCGAGTATTATTTGGTCTTTGCCTTCCTCAACAAGCCATAATGTTTTTTAAAATGAAATAAATACCATATACACTTTTATGTATTTTGGTATTGAAAATTGTTTTTATAATGGATTTGTTATGTCAATATATTTAAGTGATATATTGTGATCGAAATGTGGAAATGTTTTCTTTCAATTATATTTGTTTTATGTCTTAGAATTTTATAATGGTACTTGGACATTTGATGGGTCGTTACGTGACAAACCATATGACAGGTGGTGTCGTGGATACTAGGATGGGTGGTTATGTTATAACCTCAAATGCATTGGGTATAAAAGTTGGCCGTATGGTTATTACATGTAGTGATATGCGTGGAAGTAGACCATATGGTTATTCCATTTAAGTATGTTTATGCCCCAGGTTACCTTTATATGTTATGTGATCTTTATATGGGTTTTATGGTAATATTTTTGTTACAAAAGGGTAAGTAATTATATTTTATTTAGTGAAGAGTATTTACTACTTCATAAAGGTAAAAAGTGTAACTTTGATAAAGTATTCGCGGTTTACTTATTGTTTTGAAAAACTAATAGTTTTACTTCTTTGTGTATCCCTTATTGAGATTTTTATGCTCCCCCCAAGTTTTTTAATGTTTTCCACAGGACTTAAAGATGAATACAGTCAAGGATGGGATCAAGTAAAGAAATTCTATCTAAAACATGGAACTAGACAAGTTTTTTTTTAAGAGTTTTTTATTTTTTGGAAACTTCGTAGAAGTGTCTACTTGGTAATCTTTTGAGATGTAATAGTTATGTCCTAATTCTCTAAAACTCTAAACCTAAAAAGATCATCTATGTGAATTATTCATTTAATTCTTGATTATGTAATGTGTAAAGTTGATGTCCTTATATTTGGTATTAAAGGTTGGTTTAGATAACTTTAGAGGTTAGAGTGTTGTTTAAGAATAAGTGACAAGTTGTGTATAACCACAATGGGTAGTATATTAGATGGAGTATTTTTATTGAATGTTAGAATGAGTTTGAGATAACTTTGATAACTATATCTTAGTTTTTATCATCCTCATTATTATATGATTATTTTATAGATATGCTCACAGAGACCTTTTTGGTGTTAGTAAATGGATGGAACTACCAGGCACTAAAGTAACAGTGGATGTTGAGGAAACTGTGACTGTTTTCTGAGCGAGAAACTGAATGATATGGGATCTGTAATGAGAACTCTTGTGTTTATCCTCAACCAACTATTTGGAGTCATGATTGACCACCAAAACCTTGGTGATTTTTATAAGGCATCATATATGCGAGAAACAATTCCCTACCAAAGTTCAGGTAATAATCATAAATGAAAGTGTGTTTAAAAACCTATGGGTCAAAAATGTGGAAAGAAACACCTAGGAAAATGTTTCAGAGGGACATAAAGATGTTATAGATGTTGAAATGAAGGTCATAAAGCAAGAAACTTCCATGGAAAAAGGGAGCATCATGTTGACTCGAGGAAAGCGAAAGAAGTTCTTTCTGAGGGATCAATTGAATGTTTTAAATGTGGTGTGCATGGTCATTATGAAAACACATGTACTATAAAGAAGTTTCGGTAATGGGATCACCATGATCATACAAATATTCATTTACCAATACCTAATTCTATTCCGATTGAGGATAAAGAAACTCACAATGACCAATCAAAGGTATGGATTATGTCTTAACATATGTTTTCCTATTTTGGAATCATAGGATATGATTCATGATTTTGTTTATAGGAAAGAAGTATTTCAGAATAAGTTGGAATGGAATGGTTAATGGATCATGAAGAATGTTGAATGAGTAATAGGTCAACATAAAAAGGATTCAAGAGTTATGGTATATTTTAGGATTGTGAAATTCTTAAAAGTATTATGTCTCTTTTGATGATGGGGTAACATTAGGAGACTTTTTATATTATGTGTAAACCTAATATTTGATATATGAAAATTTTATTCAAGGAATAGTTTTTTGTTCTTTTGTTGACATAGATATAAAGAACCATTTAGATTTATAGGATCCTTAATTTTGAGAAATTATGGGTTACTATATGATATGATGGAAAATGAAAGGCATGAGATAAAATTGAGGTTAAATTATGTTATGGTTATTTTTCATGATTTTATCCCTTTTTAGGGAATGTTTTGAGAATTATATAGTTTTGGAAAAAGTACAACACACAGACAGTGTGACAACCAGTCGCATCGGACAGATCTATGGGAATCGAACCCAAAACCAAAGTGCGACTGGTATTTAACGCCTACCATTGGACTATGTGAAGTCCCTGGTTAGTATGAAAAATCCTTTTTAGTTATATAATTTTATGAATCAAGAATAAGATTATTTTGGGTTATATAGTAAAATATTGACCTATCATGGAGGATATATGATTAGGTTAATTACTTTTCAATATGGGACTTTAAGAGCAACAGATGTTATTTAGAGATAAATGTTAATTTTTTTATACATTGGAAGACTATGTGATTTAATCCTTCAAAGAATTAGGTTTCAATATTAGTTTTTTTTACATTGAATAATTTTATGGACAATTTTTTATCAAATGGTCTTTGTAGAACTTTTGGTTTTGTTGGACAAATTTTGGAGATTAAGAATAGATTTCCTTTTATTAAAGGGTTATCCTTTTTGGGTATTATCTGATCTCGTACTAACAATTTTGGTTTTGGTTCTTGTATAAAGACATGGGAAATATATAGTTATCTTTTGTGGATTAGGTGATTCTCTAGATGTTGATTATAGTGCTCTTAATGCGAACAAGTCATCCTAAATACTATTCTTTCGGAGGAAAAAAGGAGTTTGTGTAAAAAATCTAGTAAGAGATGAAAGTCTAAATGAAAATAAAGTATGTTTCCTTATGATTTAGCTAAGCTCATAAATAAATTACTCAATTAAAAGTAACCTAAAACAAAAAAATTTTATGATAACATTTCCTACTGGGGAATCAGATACTGTTTAACCCATCACAAGTTTGAGATTTTCTGGTGGTTAACTTTCTCCTAATCATGTTTTATATCACTCTCCATCAGAACATGACACTTTTTTTCTCTTCCATGTCCAAGTTTTTCTACATGGAGTCCTATTATGGGTTAAATCATGTGACCTTTGTACTTACCTTTCTTTATTTTAAAGTGATATCTTAATTTACTCCTTTTCCAATGTGGGGCATTCAATGATGTTTCCAAGCCCAATTTTAAAATTGCGAGGACGCAATTCCCAAAAGGGGGGAAGGATGTAACATCCCGGGTAAATAGAGAATATAACTATTTCATATTTATTAATATTTGTGAATAAAATATTAATATTACTTTAAAGGTAATTCTATGCTCGATGACATACCCAATACGCAACAATGAGTTTCTTTGAAATCTTACATTGCACTCTAATAATAAAATAATATTATTTTAAATGGTAGTTAACACCTAGCTGTTGTATTTGAGGGAATGAATATAAATAACTAAAATATGATTATATATGTTTTTTATATGTTTTTACATTTATCCAATAAACTATAAAGGCTTAAAATAAGGAAAGAATTAAATTTTAAGCATAAATACTCTAATATTCCGTAAAAGGTCGATTTATCGCCTTTTGATGGTGAACCCTATTTAAAATAGTTTTGGTCACTCTTATACATTCTATCAGACCAAATAAAATTCTTCTTTAGAATTGGGACATCAAATTTTAATTTGTGTAAATTTTTTGAATTTTTCTGATAAAGTTCATTTTTTTAATGAATGGTGAAAATGTTGTATTTTAATTAAAACCCTCTTGTTAATGTAATCTATTTATATGATTATATTATATTTTGAATTGGTTTTAAATTAAAATTAGAATATATTTTTACCATTTAATCCAATGGTTGTCATTGGAATTAATTTCACTTTGAAATTAGACTTAAACAAGTGTCAATATTTTGTTATATATTATTTCATAAAAACATGCTATTTGTTTTAACAATGAGAATTAATTATTAAATTGATTAATGAAACTTATATTTTTTTAATTTTATAAAATATACATCATTCTTGAATTCATAATATCAAATATATCTTAGGGTGAATTTTTGGTATTTTTCTGAAAAACTTCATTTTTTGATGAATAGTGAAACCACTAAGTGGTAGTTAAAAACTGATTTTTAGTTTAAATTAAACTTTACCACTTTTGTGAATTGAATTTCAAAAATCATACAGGAATGGTTTCCATTAGGATTTAAAATATGGTTCAATGGGATTAAAATTATTTTTTGGTGAATAGTAACTTTTAAATTTTATTAATCACGATTAGTGGTAATTAGTGTCATTTAAGGTAAAGATAATGTTATAATAATAAGAAATGACCATGAAACATGTCCTAACCTTATTGGATGAGTCATTTCCAACTAATCTAATCAATGGGTCAACTTGGGGACCCCATGGAGCCACTTTGGTAGGAAAATGACATTAATAACTTCTTATTTAAAGTTAAAATAAAAATTAAAAACATGTATTGTTTTACTAAAACAATTTTTACATGGGGTTATACAAGTCATATTTTTTACTATAAATATTCATTAGAAAGATAAAAAGATTCCCTACATCATTATATATTTTTTATAATATTTATACATTAAATAAATTTAATTATTTATGACACCATGATGATGCATCGATTACCTCATTATTTAACAATTTAAATAAAATGAAAATATAATGTAAAATCTAAGAACTACAATTGTGAAAAACCTATTGGATGGATGGATTTCGAACCCTTATCACCTTATCCTCTAAATATATAATTTTGGGACCTTTGATATTCTAAAATCATTTTATAATAAAGTAACTTTTCAAGTCTTTCCAAGAGTGCCCCTCCTCCCTCTTATAAAAGCCCCCCACCTCTACCCCCTTAACCCCACCTCTCAAGCCATTGGCTTGACAAAACTCTGCACATTTTATCTATCCACAACCCTCTACTCATCCTAGAAGCCTTTCCATTAGAAGAAAGCTCTTCATGGAACCCTTTTGGCTCAAACCAAGAGGAGTTACCCGATTTAAAGGTAATGTCTTCACTTGTGTTCTTTTGTTTTATTTTGCTTCTCCAACCCACTAAACTCTTTTTATTCCTTTATTTTGTAAAAAACAGTATATTAAATATACTAGGATGTTTTTATGACAAATATTAAAGATAAACTTATACACACCTTCGTCTAATGGTAAAAGAAAATATTGTTTCTGTGGATGGTGAATTACTGCCTCACGAAACAATGAATGTTCAATCATCTCTTAACATCTTTCATGGTGGCCATTATGATGTAACTTTATTTTATATATGATATTTATGGTATTTAAGTTTTCTATATTCTTATTTATTTTATATTTAAAACATACCTTTATGCTTTCCATGTTCTGCAAATGCGATAATTTTATACAAGGAAGTGTGGACTACTGCCCCCTCAAGTGATGTGACTCATTCATTTAATACATGGAATGTATAAATAATGAAATTAATGAAAATATGTGACCTATATAACATATATATTCTACTGGAATTATAATATATATATATATATCTTTTATTTTTAATTGCATTAATATGACAAAGAAATAAAAGTAGCGTTCATGCGTACATACGGCCTACCGTCTCCATGAACGGATAATTTCATTTATTTTTATCTCCAAATGTTATAGAATATTATAAAATAGATATTTACTAGATATATATTATATTTAAATAATTAATACTATTTTGGAGATGATTTAATTATAACTACATGGATAATCATTTTCGAACAAGTTCATTTTTTACTAATGTTCTGAACATCGACAAAAACGACTGATATAAACTCACATTATTAACCAATTATTATAAAATTATAATATGTGATATGAACTGAATAATAATACTTAAAGGAGTTCCTTAAGAAATTATAAATTGACCAAACTTTATTATTCAAGAATATAAAGAAATGAACAAGACAAGTCAGACTTGAGGAAAGAGATCCTACCTCTCTCTTTTTTATTAAGTACTCTCTTTTATGTCATTTATTTTAAGATCATCTTTCTTATATTTGGGGATTTTCCTTTATATTCCACATTCTATAATTTTTATGTTCATATTATGAGAGACCCTATTTGATCTCGTTTTTGGAAGTTTTAAGTGGCGTTGTTAGGCTGCTGATTTTTCGTAAGGGGTTTTTATCTCACTTTTTGTTCCTGTGAGATTCATGCTACATTTTCCACTATTTCCTTTTGTGTGTTGTATGTACTGACCATGGTTGTATTATTTTTGTAATATAATTTAATTTATGGGTATTTAAATCTTCATTGTATGACCCTTCTTTCATAGGGAGTATGTTTCGAAAGTTACCCAAATCGGTAAGGGAACCTTTCACCCTCCTCTTTTTAGAAGACTTCTTTTTGTTGGGTATTTTAATTTACATATTGTTATGTTGGGATATATTCTTCTATATCTTTGTTGATATAAATTTGATGTCCAAGTGATGAGATACCATTTTCTCTCTCATCAACTCATTTTATTAATTTTATTGTGACGTCGTTAGGCTATCGAATTCTTGAAAGGGAACTTCTTAACTCAATTTCAATCATTTGGGTTGAACTTTTACTCCTTTAATATGTCATGATATGAATATGTGTGAATTACTCTGAGTGTTGTACACTTAATATCCACTTATATTGGGTGTATTTAAATTTGTCACACATAAATTAGGAAATTGATTTATCCTTAATCTAGGGATACCGTCTTTTTATGGGACTTCGTCTCAATATCCTTTCATTAAGGCATTTTTTGTTCTAAAAAATACTTTGTTTTATACACTGTATAAACCCCTTTGACTTCTACTTTTATTCAAAAGTAATCTTTTCTATACGAAGCATTTTACTGAATGACAAAAAGTATGTTTCTTTTTAACGTACGTGGTGACAATGACCTTTTCGCTGCCGCGAGTATTATTTGGTCTTTGGATTTCTCAAAAAGCCATAATGTTCTTTAAAATGAAATAAATAACATATACTCATTTATGTATTTTGGTATTGAAGAAGGTTTTTATAATGGATTTGTTATGTTAATATATTTGAGTGATATATTTTGATCAAAATGTCAAAATGTTTCCATTCCATTATATTTGTTTTATGTCTTAAGATTTTATAATGGTACTTGGACATTTGACGGGTGGTTATGTGATAAACCATATGACGGGTGGTGCCGTGAATACCAGGATGGGTGGTTACATTATAACCTCTAATTCATTGGGTATGGATGTCGGTCATATGGATATTCCATGTAGTGATATGTGTGAAATTCGACCATATGGTTATTCCATTTAAGTATGTTTATGTACAAAGTTACCTTTATATTATATGTGTTATTATTATGGGTTTTATGGTAATATTTTGGTTACAAAAGGGTATGTAATGATATTTTATTCAGTGAAGTGTATTTACTACTTCATAAAGTTGAAAAGTATTACTTTGATAAAGTATTAATGGTTTACTTGTTGTTTTAAAAAACTAACAGTTTTCCTTCTTTGTGTATCCCTTAATGATTTTTTTAGGCTCACCCCATGTTTTTTTAATGTTCTCCATAGGACTTAAAGATGAATAGGGTCAAGGATGGGATCCAGGAAAGACATGCTATCTAAAACATGGAACTAGACATGTTTCTTTTTAAGAGTTTTTATTTTATGGAAACTTAGTAGAAGTGTCTAATTTATAATCTTTTGAGATGTAATAGTTATATCATAATTCTATAAAACTATAAACCGGAAAAGATCCTCTATGTGAATTATTCATTTAATTCATGATTATGTAATGTGTTAAGGTTGGGTACTTATAGATTCACCCCCACCCAGCATAGGGTATTTAACCTTGTTTGGTCAACAAACAACAATTGTAGTGGTCACTATTTCTAGACAAGTTAGACTAATAAGATTATTAGTCACCATAAGATGCATAATTCATATTGTGGTTATCTTCTTTTTCTTCAATGATGATGATATTTTTCATTGTTTCAGGTGAAGTGATTATCATTTTATCAAGGGAATCTATTGGAAATCAAAAGATAAAATCACAATATAGACTTTTTCATTGTTTAGATAGATAATTGAAAAATGGATATTCAACGTGAAATAACATAAATGTGATTATATTTGTGAATATTTTAGTATTATGGTGATACTAATTGAAATATTTAGTTAATAAATTATGGATGTGGTTAAATGAATATTTCAAGAAGAACAAGATATTTTTTCATGGTACTAACCATAATTCATGTAATCTTAATAGAATTTCTATCTAAAGATAAATTTTTTAATAGGGAAAATAATGACATATTGATATAGAAACTACATCATAGTATGTAGTAGAATTTTTTTCAAAGTAATTAAATGAATATATTTTTATGAGAGTCACGATAGAGAGTTCATAATTTTTCGAGTAAGCCCATTTTCCAAAAAACCCTCAGTGGATTATTATACAACATAATAGTTTATAGGAAATTTATGTGTATTTATTATTTAATATATTCTAAAATATAAAAAAAATATCTGAGTAGTTTCAGTTTTAATCATATATATTATATGGATTTTACCAAAATTAAATGTGTGTGACACATGGAAACTATTTAAAGGATCATCACAGCTATTTGGATCTTAATTATCAATTAAATTTTTGATGATAGGGAAAATAGTATGTATTATACTATGAAATAATTTCAGAAGATGGTTAATAAAAATAAATAGTTATATATCCAATAAAAATTGAATACTTTAAAAATCTTATTAATTTGAGAGTTGGTAAATCATCTATAGGGATATATTCACATATTCAACTTATTGAAAGAGAATATGAATTATTGTATTAAATTAAATCCCATTAACAAAGAATTGATCTTATCTAGACCTATTTTGAAAAATTTGAGGGTTTTTTTGATCATTAGATGAAGAAATGTTCACTCTATTAATAAATATTTGAATACATTCTACCTAAAAGTAAGGAAGTTCTTGATGGACTACATCAATGTATCATTTCTTGTTTTTCCATTGAAATTGTATTATTTTAATTATACTAGTATAGAATAAACATGAATATATATAAATTGATCTAGTTTATCTATGAATCAATTAATAGAAAATAAGAATAGTAAGTGATCCTCAGAAGGTAGTACACCAACCCTAAACATCTTATAAAGGTAGTGACCCTTATTAAGGATTTTCATTTTTGAAAACCTTGTATCGGCCAAAATTTGGATTTATAATATTTTTTATACATCATTTCATCATTATGTGTATATCCATTGAATGTTTCTTATTGAAGCCAGCCTAATTAGAAATCTGTTTTAACATCCATTATTTACTTATTTTATCATATACACATTTTGTTTTGATGGTGGAAAAATAAACTAAATCCAAAAATAAATACGTTCTATTTTGGTTTCATTTTCATTAAAAATTTCTGTTTGTTTGTGTGTGTTTGTCAAAGTGTACAACATAAATGGAACCATGTTATATCATATATCATAGTAGGGGATATAGTTTAGTGTGATATTCAGAAACCAAACATTTTGTTAGTTATTCTGTAGTATATAATATATCGATATCGAAAGGTTATGAAGTATTTTGATCATATTTTATGATTAAAATGTGTAAAATAATATTACATGTAAATTATAAATCATTATCCATATAAATATATCATTGATCCTAATAATATCATATGTTTAATCATATGTAAAATCTATAATGAATTTATCTTTTAAATGAATTGTGGTGTAACATTAAAATAGTTTATGTAAATGGATGTTATTACTCATACATTTTTTAATACTTTATTAATTGTCATGAAGGCTTAGAGAGAATATTAGATTACTATATAAACTAGATGAATCCATTTCTGTGGTGTTTGATCATCAACTTGATTATCCCAATTCTCATTCCCCCATCCATCCTTTTTTATTCGAGGTACCATTGTATCATGATTGAATTAATGTCCTAATAAAATGTTTTTTTTCATGCAGGGTCATGTTTATATCATAGAAGATGGATCTCCTTTTATTATTCATAATGATATTTATCTATATCAATTTTAATGGTATAAGATTTATCCAACAATTGTTTTAGGTACACATATTTTCATCATTTTAAATCATTCATGATTTAGGTTTTATATTATGATGTTCTTGGGGTTTTTTTCTCAATGTCTTTCATTACTTGATTATGTGTAATTTAATCCTTATAAATCTATTAGTGGTATCAGAGCATTACCATGTTTGTTGATTCATGAAATCATGTTGAAAATAATGAAATAATTGATATCATATTACATATCAGTGACTATAAAATAAATTATCCATTAAAAAATGGATATCATATTCAATATTAAAAACATAACATATATTCGGAATTGTACTGTATTTTACAATATTTTATTCCATAATTAATGATAATATCACATAGTAAAATATTTGATATCATAGACAATGATATAATTTAAAACCTTTAGTTTTTTATATATCATTATGTATGATTTGTCTAGTCATGATATATGATAATGCTGAAATGTACCATTTATAGGTTGAAAACATAACGTTTCATCATCATTACAATATCGATGCATGTCGTAAAATATGAAATGGAACTGTGAAACATAATATCGCATCCTATAATTGATAATATATATCATAGTATAGTTGAAGAAACTTTTATTATCTATCATAAGCTAGAACATGCTAATTGTGAATAGTTATATTAGTTGTGAATCATGTCATGGATTATGATGGGAGGATATCATAAAATACGATATATAGAAAAATTATATTTTTATAATTATTTAATTATGAATTTAATTATATAATTTATGAAATGTATATAAATGATAGAAAAAAGTTATTTGGGTTATTTAATTTAAAAATTGTTTATTAATTAATTAATTTTAAAATGTTTGGAATTAATTATTAAATGTTTACAAAACTATTAAGAAAAAATTATAAATAATATAATTTTTCATATTAATTTTTTATATGTATTAGGTATAATGTTTTTATAATGTACTTATATATAAATTAAAAAGATAATTTTTTAAAAAATAAATGAATAAAGAAAAATATAATTGAGTTTATATTGAAACCTGAATTATTCATTATAATTAATTTGATCTGTTTAAACTAAAAGTCCTTATTTGTAGAAATTATTTAAACCATATCAATACGGGTTTTCAAAAATTGATATTTTCATGTTTTAAATAATTTATAATTTGTGATATTTTGATTATATAAAATGTTTACATAGTAGATTTGAAATATAAAGTATGTATATTTCATGTATCATGTATTTATTTATGTTCTATATAAACGATAATTTGATGTTCTCATATTTAAAATAAATAAAAATAATTTATATTTATTTAATGAACAATTTTCTAGAATGAATAGATAAATTATAAATTGTTTATAATTTCATGAATTATGAATTGTTCATAAATGAATATCTCATTTTGAAATTTATGAAAATCTCATCTATTTATTTTTATTCCCTATATTTAAAAAATATAAATTTAAAACTATGAAAGGTTGTATGATTTAGTTTAGAGGATTAAATTGAATCTATAACTTATCATACATGCATATAAAGAGTTACATGATTGGTATGATAGTTGATTTGAATTTATTCTACCTGAAAATGGATTGTAAAATTTAATGATCTTGGATTAAGATGTTAATTATATTTTATACATAATAATTGTTATAATTATGATGGAATTGAGAAATATCTTATATAAAGGTTACTTTCACATTATTTTTCACTCTCAAGTAGAATTATACTAGGCTTGGATACATGGAAGCATATAGTTGAAGCCTAATATAATTCTTCTATATACATGAGATTATGCTTTTAATCCATTCACACATAGGAACTCCATAGCTAAAATATGGGTCTGATTACATGGCCTTATATGGATCATTTGAAACCTAAAAATACTAAATGACCACACCTCTTGTATAAGAATCACTCTTCTTATAGATCAAAGAACTTTTAATGGTGATTTGGGTTTATATATAAATGTCATGGTTGAGGTAAATCTTGAATCCAAATTCCCTCATGTCATTTCATTCAATTCATAGTATTATAAGAATGAGTTCAAAATATAATATGAGCATAGACCACCATATTTTTATTACTAAAATATCAATGGGAACTCTAAAATGAATCGTGGAGTTGTTAAGAAAAAACATCAACCTCAAACTGATAAGTATTGGACTAAAGATAGAAAATCGGAAGGATAAAAAGCACTTCTTGGGGAAACCCAGACCACGCATGAAAAAACATGAGATATAAAAAAGAAATCTGGTGACCCATCTCACTAAAGGACCCTTATAGGAAATCTTGGGCTGACATGGTTGAAAAAGACGAGTTGGAAAATGGAGATCATTTCTTTGCTGATGAAATTGTTTCTATGGTTTTGAATATTATCCAACAGAATGAGTTGGAAGAGGATGATACTTCCCAACCTAATAAAGAGTCTATTTCAGAAAGAAATGTTCAATACCCAATCTTAGATCCTAGGAATGATGTCTCCATATAGGATAGTCATGAAACTAATTTATCAGGTAATTCCACTACCTCTCATTCTGCTCCTAACATTGTTGCAACAGAACTCACTTCTCCTAAGAAGGTTACTAAATATTTCCAGACACTGGACACTACCCTTGATGTCTAGGCCTCCCCTTATAGGCCTGAAGACACTTGAAACCAGTGAAAAAATTCCTTACCTCCACATAGTGAGATAAATTTGGAAGATAGACTCTTTGTAACAACTATATTAAAGAGACAAGCACTCCAACTCTGAAATTAAATTGTATCACTCAACATCTTAAAGATGGAAAAGTATATCACATGTATGATAGGGATATCCACCTATATAATTTGCACGTTAGTGTATATTTGAATGGAAATTTCCCTGGGAATGTTGGAATCACTAGGATGACAACTTATGAAAATCAAAAGAAGGATCGGGAAGAGGATGTTAACGCCAAACCTGGTACTTTCACTTCTTCCCATTCCTCTCTTAATGCTAATTCAATAGACAATCTTGATAAGAATCCACTATATGTCAATGATACAAGGGATCCATCACTGAAACCATGCAGCAGCACACAAATATTTTCTTAGAATAAGGCAGACCACATACAGGATTAGGGAAATCACTTAGATCTTCAGCAAGTCAGTGCAACTATGAATGTCATTGTCTAGTAACAGAACACTGACCAACTTCCTTATGACCCATCATCTAAAACTAAACACAAGTCTTGTAACTCATCTGCACATCGTGGCGATCAATTGGAAATTTCAAATTTCAATGAAAGTAATTCCATCATCCATGAAGATGAACGTTCAGGAAATTCTGACACTATTATGCCCACTTACCACTCTGTGACTTTTTAGGACAAGGGCTCACCCATGATCAAAGAAAAATCTCCCAAGTGCCTTCAAAAATCTACTTGGGGAAAATATATGGAGGTAAAAATGGGGATCAAAACCCCAATAGTAAGTATAATTGAATATCATCTATTGAAGCTGTTAGGGTATTGATAACCCGGACACCTTGATAACCTTAAAAATATCTATTTATACTCATAAACCTTTGATTTTTTCTATTTTCAATCCCAAAATCAATTATATTTATATCTTCAATGGTTTAGAAAAATGAGACTACAATTTTATTGGTAACTCTTCTAAAAATGGTTCTTTTCATTCTCCTAGGATCTTCGTGCATGTCTCCAAAAATAATATACAAATCTATAACATTGATAAACAAGATTTCACTTGTGGTTTAACTCTTCATAACTTTCAACTTTTATGTCCCTTTTTTATGCCAATAATCATTACTAGGATAGAGGATCCCTTTGTAATAACCATGTTTCTCTAAATAACATCATCCAAACCCCTTGTATCATCATCAGATATTTCAGTGATGTTCTTGGACCCAGTGAAAAAACGATCCCTTCACACTCGAACATCTCTTCTAGGGAATTTAAATGTTGTATAGAAGATAATAACCACTTTGAGGTTAATATATTTGGTTCCATATATACTTGGTATAGAAGCCATCAAAATAAAATCATTTCTAGTAAATTAGATATAAATTTTACTAACAACCATTCCCTTGAAATCTAGAATACCATCTCCAGTATTAATCTACCTCAACTAAATTCTAATCATCATCCCATTCTTATGAGCCTCGCCACTAGAGACTCCAAACCCATTCATCATTTTAGATTTAAAATTTCCTAGAGCTCAGTCCCTAAGTGTGAAAGCATTATTAGAGACACATGGAATTCGAATAATTTTTTCATTGCTGCTTTTTCCTATATTATGAAGCTAAAACTTCTTTAGAAAAAGTTAGAATCATTGTGTGATAACAAAATGAATCAAAATGATCATGAAATTTACTCCATTGAACATGCCATTAACTAAATTCAGGTGGAATCAACTAACTCTGACATTGAGATAGATTTGACTCAAGATCTTGATCTTAGAACTGAGCTTAACTCTCTCGTTAATTTAATGGGAAACCTTTGGAAACTAGCCTTCAAAATAAACTGGCTTACAACTGGTGATAGAAACTCCATTTTTTACAATTCTCTTTAAGGAACTATAAAAGCTAACAGACCTCTTATCTTTTTTTAAACATGGATACAACATTGTCAATAATGATGACGGTTTGATCAATCATGTAGTTGCTTATTTTAATAATATATTCAATGGTATTGATCTTAATAAAGACAAAAATAATGATATCTATCATATAATGGTTGTAGACAATGATAAAAAAATTCTAACGATTTTACATATAGATAATGAGATCAAAGATGTTGGATCAGCTTAAAACCTGATAGTGACCCTGGTCTTGATGGTTTCACTAATGCATTTATTATAACTATTGGGATATTGTTCAAAGTTATGTTTTTCAACTGGTCAGATACTTTTTCTCTAATGGTTACCTTCCCCATGGTATTAATGCCAAATTTCAATCTTTAATACCTAGAGTTGATAATGCCTCTGAAATTTACCTATTTAGGCTTATTGCATTTATTAACACGATATATAATATAATTTCTAAAATCCTTTCTATTATATTGTCCCCTATTTCATATAAATTCATTTCATGGAATCAATTTAGCATCTTAAAAGGCTGAAATATCAAGGATTTCATTTTCCATACTTCCGAAAGTATCAATATTCTAAAAAATACCAAAGAAGAGAAAGTGTTTCCATTAAACTTGAAATCAGAAAATCCATTGACACCATTGACTTTGGTTTCATCTTCAATGTTCTCAATAATTTTGTTTTCAATGATAGCTTTGTTACTAGAGTTAAAACACTATTTAGATTTTCTAACGTTTCTATTTTAATTAATGTTTTTCCAAGGGGATATTTCAACTACTCTAAAGTCATGATGTAGGGAAACCCCCTCTCTTCCATCCTTTTGGTTGTTTCTGAATACAATCATTGTAGAAATATTACTACTTTGGTTGAGCATGGAAGGAATAATTATATCATTGTCATATTACCCAAACTGTCCCCTCGTATCTCTTGTACGCAGATGATATTATTCATTTGGTTCAGGGGAAAAAAGAAACATAAAAAATATTAAGGTTCTCCTCTATCACTATGAAAATGTGTCTGGTCAATCTATTAACTAGAAGAAATATTCCATATTCTTTGTAAATCATTTATCTACTCTTAGGAAATCTAGTTTATTGAATGAACTTGTAATGAAAGAAGGATATATCCCCTACACTTACCTTGGAGTCCCTATTTTTTTGGATAAGCATAAAATTAGTCATTTTTTCAATATTATTGACCAGATTACTAACGAACTCTCCTCTTCGAAGGGAAAAAACATTATTCATGGCTGGATAGATATCCCCTGTCAAATACTCCATTGTTTCATAACTAGTTTACTTTATGATGGTGTATAAATGTCTTATGGGTTTGATAAAAAAATTAATATTAGAATTAAAAAATTTGATTAGTGTAGAAGAACCATTGAAAGAAAACATGTCATTGTCTTATGGTCTAAATTTTTCACTCCATTGGATAACTATGGTCTTATTATTAAAAACCTTAGTCTTTTTAATGAATCCCTCTAAGCTAAACTCACTAGGAAAATTTACATAGAAATTTCTCAGCCATTGTTTTCCTTAGAGGTAGATTTTATAATAACCTTATAAAATGAAATTTATTGCATATGATTAGTATAAATATAGGGTTTTATAAAATCATATTGACATAGAAAAAAGAAGTTCTATCCTCAACCAATATGATTATACCTTCGAAAGGTGATTTATTGTAGCCTTTAAGGGAGATAGAATCATTGGGATTTTCTCATGACTAATCCCATGTTGAGATCCAAAAACATAAGCATGATAGGAACCATTTATAGTATATGTTCAATCTCATCAAGATCAAAACCCAAACCATGTATTCCAGACTACTCCATGAATGTCTCACAGTCGCACAGCTTACCCTTAGAGAGTTTTCTAGTGTATTAAAGGGATATATATCAATATCCTAGATATATGACTATGTATATATTTTTTAGAATAATTAATATATCTTCTCCTATTAGAGTTAATTTATAAATGTTTTTATTATTTTGATACAATAAAACACAAATAATATTTCATAGTACTATACAAATTCAACTATGGAATTTATTTTAATGAATTAATAAATTTTTGAAATAAATTATATTTTAATAAAATATAATTATAAATAATGTTTATTAAATATAAATGATAAAATAATTTTTATGAAGTCAAATATAATTTTTATAAGGGTTTTAAAATAGTATTGTCAAAAAACCTAGACTTTATCAATAAATATAGGTTCATTTATTAAAAATAAAAATAAAAATATTATGAAATTTATTTATGAAAATTTAATATTATTTTTGGAATCATAACAATGAAACTATCTAGTAATTTTTTTTGTAATTCACTAAGATAATAGATTTTTCTGGTAAAAAAGATAAATACCATATAAATATACTTTTTATATTATAACATCAAAATGAAACATGATTTATTTAATATATACAACAAGGGTATCCTTGAAAAAATATTTTTTTCACTTTAGAATACTTTTAATTTATTTTTATTTGATTAATTTTATAAACCCTTTATGAATCCTTCAAAATCATTAGAGTATATTATGGATTTAAAACCCTTTTTTTAAGAGTGTGACTCACATCCACATAATTATGGGTATTATTTTGATAATTCATACCCTTGGAATTATGTTAAAAAAAATTATTATCATATTTCAAAATCTTCGGGAAAACCCTTGGGTTGGTTTGTGGTTTCTGTTATTTTATTATTAGAGTTCAAAACCTAATTTTGATAAATGATAATGAATTTCCAGATAGTTACATATATAAACAGACCAAATATCTCATTTATGTGCACTAAAAATACTTGGAGTGCATCATTTCTATTCCCTATCCTCTTTAGAGTCCTCTCAAGGTTCCCTCTAGCTCTCAAGAAGCTTATCCTAATCATTTGGAGTCACACACTCAAGTAAGGGATCCTCACCTTCTCTTATTTATTCAAGATTCTTTAATATCTTATGACTTATATATTCAATTCCTAATGTTGGTATATGTATTTATATGTTCCTGTTATTGTTTATTTGATTTCCAAAATATGGTATAATTATTCCTCTCTCATCATCCCATTTTATAAATTTTTATGTGATGTCGTTATGCTGTAAAAATTTCACCACAATTTTCCATGCCAAAACAATTGTGTAGTGAATACCTTACCCATTTACTATAAAGGGTGTTCACCTATATACACTAATAATTATTTTAATTTCAATTCAATATATTTATTCCATGTTTATTGATCATGGAATAATATAAGATGATGAATGAAACCATTTTGAATGATCTTTGTGGCACACTTAAGCATGAGAAAAAATGAAAGAGATGGGAGTGCTCAGAATTATATAATGCTCTAATGTATTGTGTAATGTTTAGTATCATGAGATGTCATTTTGGGTTAGGTAGTTAACTGTATTCCTTTATGAAACTTTGTACATAATGATTTCTTAATAGTTATCCTTGTTATATTTTTATAATACAGTTTCTAAAGTTGCTTCCACATTTTCAATGTTGCCTTTATGTTATCATTCTATATCATGTCTTTTTGTTTAAGTTTATGATTATCACCCATTTTAGGACCAATTTATATTCATATATTTCTAACACGTATTACCTTATTCCATGTTTATTCCCTTACTTGGCTTCATCGTTCAGCCTTTTCTTATGTATTTCCCAAGGTTATTGAGTGAAGTTTTAAAATCCATTGAATTCTAGAAGCATGTTAAAGATGTTTTAAACAATGTTATTATATCTTATGTTAAAGATGTTGTAATATGTACTTAATTATCAAATACACTAGGCTTATCGATCTTTTAGTTTTTATTTTTTGTACTTTTATTTAATAAATCATTAATTAATGTATTGTACAGATAAGGTTTTCCAAGTTTGTATCAAAGGAAAAGTTTAGTTTTTTGGGGATTAAAATTAGAAAACTATATAAAATGAATTAGGGATAAGGCTAAGTATAAAAAAAATATCCAAAAATTTGGTAAATATAGAGTATATGGTTTATCAATAAAATACATCACTATCTGGATACTATAAATAGATGTGGCTCTGGTACAGATGTACATAGGGGTAAAACCAAAAACACCACGTTGAGATAGACTCAGTCTAGAACTGGTGCACAACAATGGGCCTTACTGAATTCTTGGTTTAATAATATTAGGGGATATGATTTGGTATATTTATAATCTCATATAAACTAATATCATGTGAACAAAAAAATTCCCATAAGATTATTTGTTAGTAAATAGACCATGGATAATATATATGGAAGCCTATAAATTCATAAGTTAATGAAATACATATAATTTATAAGTTATCTATTTAATTTCATTAGATTAACTTTCATGTTTTTAATATTTTAAAAACAGTCATCTCCAATTTTCAATTTATTTAGGACAATGGCATGAAATATGAGGAATCAGGTAAATAATCAATGTGATTGGAAATGTGAGGACTTCCCAAAAAATATGTCCAACTAGATGGGAGTGGGAATCAAAAACATTGTGATGAGACTCTCTCAGCTTACTTTCTTTTTAAATAGAAACGTGAATCAGGAGGAGTTCCAAAATCCCCCAAAGAAATAACAAGCTATAATTGAATCCTTTATGGGACAAAGGCCTCACAATTTCAATGAATAATCTGATCCCTTAATCATGGAGACATGGATGAACTCCATTAAGAAGATATTCTAATTCCATAAATGTTCCAAACAAGATAAGGTTCTACTTGTTTTTAATAATATATAGAGAGAACATAATCAGTGGTGTACATTGATCCAGAATATGAAGCCTTGGGAGGAGATCAAGGTTATGGGATGGAGAAATTCCAAAAAATATTATTCGATAAATATTTTCCTCCCACTCTTCGACTAAAAAAGGAAAGGGAAATCATTTCCCTCCAGAAAAAATATAATGAATCTATTCGTTGGTATGAGGAAAACATTACATGGCTTTCTTGGTACTCTTATAGATTTTTCTGTACCCCCCAAATGAAGGGTAGACCCCTTATTTAGTGGATAAACCCTAGTCTATGAAAATCCTTGGTGATCTCAGACTTTGATAATTATGATAAAATTGTCTAATATGACCACATTGTTGAAATAGATAATGGAGAATCTTAATGGAATCACAAGGATCATAAGTAGAAAGTGGATTTTAATTCTAGAAATACAATGGAGAGATATAAATGTTCTAAGATATTTCTACATCTCACTTGTCCAAGGTGTGGAAATAAGCACCCTAGAAATTCTCTATGGGGGTGAGGAAATTTTTTAGGTGCAATAAGGAATGGAGCCTAGTTAATTATTTCCAAAAGAAAAAACTCAATAATGTAATGGAGGAATAAAATACTATAGTAAATGCTCAATTCATAGTTCATTGCATCAACTACAAGTAAACATGGGACTTTGAAAACCAATGCACTAAGATAGGGGTTTTCAAAGACATCCCACAACTTCTAAGGTGGCAAGGGTGAGATCCTTCCATCACTAACATTGAGGTGGATCCTAAAAAAATTGGTGATATGAATTAAATTTATACATTCAATAATAGAGAACATACATTGTGATTCTAGTAATACACATTCCATCATATCAGAAATTTTTTGTAGAACTATTCAATAACTGAAGAAAAGAATGGAAGTATAGCTCTCTATGAAAATTGAAAATGCGGATGTTATTTTATCCTATGTAAATAACTCCTCCCCTATCAGATTTTGTGGGCTTCAATTCCCAAATAACATTTTCATACTCCCTTCAGTATAATTTCATACCATTCTTGTCATGGCTTGGATTTCCCTATATAGATCCAACATAAATTTCCACAAGAAGTAAATCACTCTTCATATTGTGAATCGGCCATTGATTCTGTACAAGTACAAGGAAGAGGATGAATCTTTTTTAGCACCAAAATACCATGAACAGGTATTGTTGACCTATGAACTAGTATATCTAGATAAAATGATTTAGTATAAGGAATTAATTGTACTTCATGACATGCCCATAGTGAAGGAATACATTTATGTGTTTCTTAAGGAATTGTCTAGTCTTCCTCTTAGCCAAGATGTTGAATTTTTAATCGATCTTATACGTAGTCTAAAGCCATTTTCCAAGATTTTGTATAGAATATATGTCATAAATCTTTAGGATCTGAAGATAAAACTACATGATAATCTAGATAAAGGGTTCTTACACTGAATTTATTCAGCATGGGGTGCACTAGTCCACTTCTTCAAGAAGAAGGATGTTTCAATGTTCCTTTACATTGATAATCATGATCTCAACAAGATCATGATAAAGAGAAAGTACCATCTTTCACAGATTGATGAATTTTCCAATTAGCTATGTGGAGAACAATACATCTCCAAGATGGATCTGTTGTCAGGATATTATCAAGTAAGGTTGAAGAAGGTGGATATCTCAAAGACTACTTTTCGTACAAGGTATGGTCACTAGGAGTTCATAGTACATCCATTCAGACTCAATAATTCTATAGAAATATACCTGAAAATGATGAATAGAATATTTAAATATTACCTTGAATAATATTTGGTAGTATTTATATATGGTATTCTGATATTATACAAAACAAAGGAGGATCATGAGAAGCATCTGAGTATTGTTCTAAATACCTTATTAAAGGATAACATTCATACTAAGTCTAGAAAATGAAATTTCTAGTTTAATTAATTATTGTTCTTGGGGAATATCATCAAAAGTGATTTTATATATGAGAAACCATAAAATAAAAAAACAATTTAAGGATACCTAAGTCCAACATGATATATATCCATAGTTTCCATAGATTAGATGGGTATTACCGTCAATTTGTGAGAAATGTTTTGTAATTTTCAAACCCTCTAACCAAGAAAACTTATAAGGGATTCAATTTTTCATACAATGTTGAATGATAATAGAGATTGAAGGAGGTAAAAAGGAGGCTTATCACTACACCTATTCTCACACTACACACAAGTGGAGATATTTTCATGGTATTAAACAATGCTTCAAAGAAGGGATTAGGTTGTGTGTTACCACAGAATGAAAAATTCATTTCCAATTCTTTGAGGAAGATGAATTTTCATTAACAGAAAAACCCAACACAGGATATAGAGTTGGATGTAGGGACCGTCCCATTGAAAATATAGTGGAATTATCTCTTTGGGGAGAAGTGTTAAATATATATTGATAACAAAAGTCTCAAGTATATATTCATATATAAAGAGATGAATATGTGACAATGAATATGGTTAGAGATGATCAAGGAAAATGATTCCTCAATACACTACCATCCTGGTAAAGAGAATAAAGTGCCATACACTCTAAGTAGAAAGGAACTAGAAATTCTATCACTTATGAGAATTGATAGTTCTATTATCTTCTTAGTTTTAGAAAATATGGAAATGGGAATCATAAAGGAAGGCACATCTTCAATCATTTCATAAATGATTGCATAACATTAACTTCTAGAGAGGTTAACAGACTATTAAAGAGATGATGTGACAATTAAAATGAAATTGGAAGCTGTAAGAAAAGAAAAATCCCCATAGATCAATGTTAATGAATAAGGAGTTATTATATTTAGGTCAAGACTCTGTGTACCATCAAATACTGAGTTAAATAAACAGATGCTGGATAATGCACATAGCTCAACCTTCAACATCCACCAAAGAAGCACAAAGATGCATCATGATCTCCCAGAGCACTGTTGGTGGGATAATATGAAGAAGGATATCATGGAATACATATCAAGGTGCATTGTATTCTCACAAGTGAAACTAGAAAGGAAAAAAATACAAGGTGATGATAGAACCATTACCCATACCTACATGGAAATGGGAAAACATCGCCATGATGTAAGTGACCAAGGAGGATGATTGTATCACTAAGAGGGGGAGGGGTGAATTAGTGATACTCTTAATCTTTTATATTTTATTTCAATTGAAACAACCTTTGCCTCCTATTAAATATTTAATCCCCTAATTTAATAAATCAATAAAAAATATATAGGACCATAGGTATTTATGTTGTTCACTTTTTAATAAGAATTTGTATATCATTGGTATAATTTGGAAATGATCCAATACATTACAATCCACTAGAAAAAAATTATTGTATTATAATGAATAATATATGCCCTTACACTTGTGTAGCACTATGAAATAATACCACTAGTGCATATACCCCGTCTTAGAATAATAGGAAAATATAACCTCTAGGTGAAAACTCATTTTACCCAAACATAATTTAAATTAAAAATATGTATTCAATTGAAATATGATTCTTCAATTCGTTGCCCAGAAGAATGTTAAGAACCTCCTCTAGATTGTTGTAGAAAACTCAGTCCGATTTCTTTGGTTCTGATTCTCCCAGTCTGATTCCTCTATGTATGATTCTTTCAAAATAATTTTTCAAGTCTGATTTTATAATATAATATAATAGAAATGAATTGACTCCACTCCAATACCTATGTGTGATAAAACCTAGAAATATTATTCTTGATTTTTGAAATCTTCAATACAAAAATAACCATTATGAAAATTCACATTCTGATTAATTCAGCCTATTAACAGTATTAGAAGAATACAATTGACAAGATAAATTTGATGATTTACTATGTATAATAAATTCTGAGTATGATTATCAGCCGAATACAATTTTCAAAATCTTGTCTCTTCTCTTTCACTTCTCTATTAGAACAAATTCAATGCAAGATAATGCAAAGACTTTCTCTTCTCTCTAGAAACTCATGGCTTCTCTTCCTATTGTAGTGAACAATAAATCAGCTCCTGTCAAGTACATGGTACTTTATCACCTTTTATAGGTGATAGAAAATAGTTATGGTCAGGAATCCAAAAAACATTCCCCCTCACCTAAATTCACCGAAAATTTAATTTCCCCTAAAATCTGATAATTTATTTTGACTTTGTTAATGCTTCTCAATTCATCTCGAAACTACTAAAAACTTCACCTCTTCTTTTCTAGACTCCTATTTCAATTATGGAGAATGATTTCAATTGATGATACAGATTTTAATTTAATGCTGAGATCCCCCTTCATAGCCCATCTAGGAAACACCTTCAGCACCATTCTTTCCCCACTTCAAATACGAGGAATCTGCTTCTCTTCTTCTTTTGAACCAATTGAAACAAAAATTCAATGGATAGGAAAATTAAATCAAACCTTGACCCAAATGATGAGGAAATTTGAAAACAAATCATAGTTCTTATATCTCTTCCACCCAAGCTACGATTAGCCTGGATACGATCATTTTGATATTGATCATTCTGATGTTGATCATCCTAATATTGATCATTTTTTCCTAAGCCTGATATCGATCATTCTGATATTGATCATTATGATATTGATAATGTTGATATTGATCATTTTTATATTGATAATTATGAGATTGATCATTTTGATCTTAATCATTTTGGTATTGATCATTCTGATATTGATCATCTTAATATTGATCATTCTGATATTGATCATTTTAATATTGATCATTCTATTATTGATTAGTCTGATATTGGTCATTTTGATATTAATCATTTTGAGATTTATCATTCTAATATTGATCATTTCATTATAAGAAATGTTTATATATCATCCTAAGGAAAACCAAGATGCAACATTAAATCAGTTCCACCTTTTCTATCAATGCCTCGTTTTAAATCAATACAACATTTTCAATCAATATCACCTCTTCAATCAATCTGGGTATGATTATCCTGATTCCTACCTTTAAGTATATGGTTTATAGGAAAAAAAATACTGCAATAAATTGATACAAAATCTTTTTAATCCACCTAGAATCTGATCGTATTGAAAAAAAATCGATATCACTTCTTTCAATCAACCACCAGGATTCAATAAATCTGGATACAATCTTTTTTCAGATTGACAACATCGTCTTTCACTCCCACTTTCTTACATCAAGAATGAATCACAAGTTATCAATTCAACTAGTGATATATATGAAATATTATCCATTAAATCATCATCACAATTAAAAAATCATAGTCATTGTGATGCTGATTCTCCATTAAAACAACCACTTCATCCATACATTGTATTCATAGTGACTCGAATTCTCCATCAAAATAATAACTTATTTCATACCAGATCCAGAGTGAATATAATCAATTCCTTTTTATGATCTTTTTCAATACCAAACCCTCCTTATGATATTTTTCAATACCAAACCCTCATTACAATCATTTCCTATACCAGACCCTCATTACATTTTTTTCAATTATAGACTCTCATTATGATTTTTTTTCATACCAAACACAAACATCTTTTTCTCATTACAATGAAAAACGTGAGTCTAGTTCTTATCAATACCATGAGTTAAATTTTTATCAATACCCGACCCAAACATAATCATTCTCAATTTACTTTCTTTCTTTTAGGATACTGATTAATTGACAACAAATACAACCAAAAAATCTTGGGCCTGACAGTCTTCCCCTTTGTATTTATTGTCAATACCCACTTCAAACACTTCAATCTCAAGAAAAAAATAAGTGGTATTGTTTTCCTTCTTTATTCTCCTATTTATTTTGTCTCCCCCTTTCACTGATCTCTTCCCATTAATGGAAATCAAATTCAGAGGGGTCATCATGATAAGTTTCTCCTTTTTTGCAAATGATCTCCATTTCTAGAGGTTGGTTCATTCCTACAACATGGGTATCACATGATTTTCTTAAAAATAAACCTTTAACTAAAAAAATTCAAGTTTACATGGGCTAACCTGGTGTAGAAAAAAAGAGTGTACAGTCAAGGTGATCAATGTTTTCTGTAATACAAATTTCATGTAATACATTTTCCATCTTACTTTCAACATTCTTATGACTGTGGGAAAACCATGAAATATTTTTTAGGATAAAAGTAACTTGCACCCATCTCAATAAAAAAAATCATAATGTTCTTGTGTATAAAAACACAACTTTTCAATACCACTTATTCTTCATGAAATATTTAATTTATTTTCAAATAATAGTAAGATTCTTATCAATTCTAGATTCTTTAATTCCACTCCTTCAATTCCCTTCATGTTAGCACAAATATATAATGATTTTAGGGAATACGGAGGATCCTTTCTTATTTCTTATAAACAATAGTCGTAATGGGAGTCCACTTTCTTTCATTCCTTTTTTTCTTCTTCATGGATTTTGAATTGGATGTTCTTTCATCCTTCTATTAATATTTCACAGATTTTGTGAAAATTTATTTCTTATATTTAGAATCTTTTGATGAGTATGTAGGCTTTTTTTCAACTTTAGAATCATCTTTGTTCCCCATTAATGTATTTTGTTCTAGAAATATTATTGAATAATTTTAGATATCATGTTTCTCTTTCTCATATCTACAATATGTTGATACCTTTTTCTCAACATTTCTCATTTATTCATAAGTATGTTTCTTCCCCTCTTATTTCAATTTCCTTTTCGGTTCCTCTAATTTCATATCCAAGACAATGTTCTCTTACTAGATAACTAGGAAAAATTTCTTTTCAATATCAATAGATCACTTTTCCATATCCTCAAAAACATTCATCTTTTGAGAATTTTTTAGAGACTTATATTGTTCTAGAAACAAAACAAAACATCCTTTAGCAAGGTGTCTCGGTTGTTCACATCTTTCAAAAATAGTTTCTAGGGGATGGAACATATTTTCAATCATTATTTCATTCTTTCTATGCTTCTTCCTGAAGAAAAACTTCTTAGTATTATTTTTTGAGGACACTAACTCTACATCAAACTATCCCTTTCATAACCTATTAGATAATAGTAATGTTGTTTATTACACCCAAAAAAACTTTATATGTTTCTGAATCCACTATAATACCACCAATTTTCATATAATTGGTATTTTACTCTGAAACATCCTTACTGATTGGAATTGTGAATACTTTTCTCAAAAACCTTCTTATCTTTCTTTTCTGACCCATCAACCATTATTTTTTTCAATCAGATTCATATTCTTCTTTTAAACCTTATTATAATCAAAAGTATTATAACTTTTTGGAATATAAAGTAAACTTTTTCAAACTCTAGATGTTTTGAAACTTCTAAATTTTTCACTTTATACACATATATATCTTTCCCAAAAATTTTCTTTTCACCCTTTGAAGATAAATTTTGATGAACCATCTCATGTTTCTCATTACAAGAACATTCACCATCTTCAATAATAGAGTTTTGGAAACATTTTTTCTTCAACTCATTTTTATATAATTTTTTTGAAAATGTTCCAAATCTTCTTCTTTTTCCTTCATCTTCACTAACATATGCCTTTTGCAGTTGAAACTACTTTTACTCTAAAAAACAGACTTTTAGAATGTGATGGGAGTAAAGGATTCAAGGATCTTCCATCATTCTCAATATTTTCCCTATCATACATTTTGAGAGGAGAATTATCAATATGAGGAAAGAAACCATCTATAACTATTTTTGAAATTTCATACCCAAGAGACATAAGATATGGAAGTATTCTTCATTTCTAGATATAATAATTCCAATCTTTTAAGATCAGAATCCCTATCATGTTTAAACAAATCAAATTCCCTATAATAACTTCTTCTTCAAATACTTCATAAAAGAAAGAGAGATGTGAACCTCACTCTCATACCAATTGTCAGTACCAAGTGAGGACGATTGTATCACTAAGTGGGGGAGGTGGTGAATCAGGTAGACTCTTTTTTCTTTTATGTCTCTTTTCAATTAAAACAACCTTAACCCCCTATTACAGATTGAATCCCCTAATGAAGAAAAAATCAAACAAAAATCCATAAGAATACAGGTATTTACAAGGTTCGACATTCTATAAGAATAGTTATTTAATTATTATGGTTTGGAAATGATCCAATACTATACAATCCACTAAAAACTCATTGGATTACAACGATTAGGATATAACCATACAATCAAGTAGCACTATGAAACAATCCAACTAGTGTGTGTCCACCCTCTTAGAATATTTGGGAAATAAAACCTCTGTGTAACAACTCAAGTTACATATGCTTCTTTTAAATTCAAATATTATATTAAATTGAACTATAATTCTTCAATTCCATACCTAGAAGAAAAGTAAAAACTTCATAGAAATTGCTGCAACTCATTCCAATTTTTTTGGTTCGGATTCCCATAGTCAAATTACTCAGAGTATGATTTTTTCAAAACAATTATTCAAGTATGAATTTTTAATTTAATACAATAGAAATGAATCATAACCACTTCAATAACTCAGAAATATAAAACCCAATATGATTCATCCTTAGTCTAGAAATCTTCAATACAGAAATACCCAGTACATAAAATAATATTCCAATTAATTCAGCCTGATACGAACATCTGTCGAATACAATTGATAAGATGGATATGATAATCCATTGAGTATGACAAATTTTGAGTACGATGATCAGCCGAATACAATCATCACAATATTATCTCTTCTTTTTGACTTCTCTGTCATACCATCTTCAATATAATATCAATAATAAGACTTCCTATTCTCTCTAGAGAGACAGAAATTATCTCTCTACTATAGTGAATAGTATATTTCCATCAATCAAGTGCATAGTAATTTCTCTCATTTTATAGGTTACCCAAAATAGGTATGGGCATGAATCCCAAAAACATTCCTTCTTACCTAAATTCACCCCAAATTCAATTTCCCCTAAGATATCAGAATGCATTTTGACTTCTACAATGTTTCTTGGTTCTTCTTGAAACATATAAAAACTTCACCACCTTTTTCTCAAAACTCCCATTTCCGTTACTGATACTGATTTTAATTGTAGAGACCGATTTCAATTGAAAGCTGAGCACCCCCTTTATAGCACTTCTATCAAAATCCATTAGTACCTTTCTTAACCCACATCAAATATAAGGAATATTGTTCTCCTATTAAATTGACCCAATTGAAACACTACTTAAAAGGATAAAAAAGTAAATCCTCCATTGACCCAATTGATGATGATATTTGAAAAAATCAGAGTTCTTCTATCTCTTCAACCCATGCAACGATTATCCTGGATACAATCATTATGATATCGATCATTCTGATATCGATCATCCTGATATTGAACTTTTTCTTCCTAAGGCTGATAGAGATCATTCTGATATTGATCATTCTAAAATTGATCATTATCATAATGATTATTCTAATATCAATCATTTTGAGATTGATCATTATGATACTGATCATTCTGGTAATGTTCATTCTAATATAGATCATTTTGATGTCGATCATTCTGATATTCATCATTCTAAAATTGATCATTTTGGGATTGATCATTACGATATTGATCATATCTATGTATAAAATGTGTTTATATCATCTAATGAAAAACATGGATGTTATAATATATTTGTACCACCTTTTTAATCAATACCTCCTTTTAAATCAATAAGAACCTTTCAATTAATATCACCTCTTCAATCAATCTAGGTATGATTATCCCGATGCTGCTCATTTATTATTTGGTTTATGGAAAAAAATGACATAGTAAATCGATACCACATCTTCTTAATCCAGTTAGAGTCTGATCGTATTGAAAAACAATCAATATCACTTCTTTCTTTCTTCCACCCAGTTATGATAAATCTGGATACAATCCTTTTCTTACTGACAACATCTTCTTTCACTCCCCCTTACTTTCATCAAGCTTCCATGAGAAGTTATCAATTTAACTCATGAGCTATTTGAAATCTGAATTACAAAATCATCATCACATTTAAAACATTGTAGTCATAGTGACTCTGATTCTCGATCAAAACAAAAACTTCATTCATATAGAATCGTGATTGTGACTCTGATTCTCTATCAAAACAACCCCTTCTTTCATACCAGATATAGAGTGCATCTAATTAATTCCTCGTTGTGATATTTTCCAATACCAGACCTTCATTTTGATATTTTTCAATACCAGACCGTTATTATGATCTTTTTCAATATGAGACCCTCATTACGATATTTTTCATTTCCATCCCCTCATTACCATCTTCTTTTCTTAATACCAAAATCTCATTATGATCATTTTTAATTCCATACCCAAACAAATTATTATCATTATGATGGAAAATGTGAGTCTGATTCTTATAAATACCATGTGTTTGATTTTTATCAATACCAAACACATAAATCACCTTTCTCAACATACTTTATTTCAATAAGGATAGTGATCAATTGACAAAAAATATAACCAAAACACAACTTGGGCCTAAAAATATCCCCCCATTATATTTTTTGGCAATTCCCACTTCAAAAACTTCAATCTCATAAAAATAATGAGTGGTATTTTTTTCCTTTATTTATTCCCCTATTTCTTTTGTCTCTATCCATTTCTCTTATCTCTCCCCCTTATTGACAATCAAATTCAAAGAGGCTATCATGAAAAGTTTCTTCCTTATTGGAAAATGATCTCCATTTATAGAGGTTTTTAATTTTCTTAAACATGGGTGTCTCATGATTTTATTAACAAATAACCTTTAACAAAATAACTCTAAGTCTACATGGGCTAAAATGGTGTAGAAAACAAGAGTGTATAATCACGGTGATCAATGTTTTCCATAACACAGCATTCATTTAATACCTTTTCCATCTTTCTTCTAACATTCTATTGACTAATGAAAACATTAAAAGAATTTGTTTAGGATAAAAGTATCCTTCACCCATCTCAATAAACATATCAGAAAATTCATGTTTTTAAAAACATAACTTTTCAAAACCACATATTGTTCATGACCTCATCACATTATTTTGAAAAAACATTAAGATTCTTATCAATCCCAGATTCCTTATTTCCACTCCTTCAATTCCATACATGCTAGAAAGGTATAAAAATATTTTAGGTAATAAAGAGGAACCACTATTATTTCTTAGAAACAATAGTTGGACTAAGATTCATCTCTTAGTCTTTCCTTTTTATTCTTCTTGGATTTTTTATTGGACATATTTTTTCACTTCTTCACATCCTTCTCATATTTTGTGACATGTTGTTTCTTATCTGTAGAATCATCTATTGTATATGTCGAATTCCCTTTATATTTAGAACCATCTTTGTTTACCATGCCCATATTTTGTTTTGGAAATATAGTCGAACAATTTTTGATATCATGCTTCTCCTTCTCATATCCACAATCTATTGATACCTTTTTTCAACATTTCTCATTTCATCATAAGTATATTTTTTCGCTCCTTTTCACTATCTTTTGTGCTTCCTCTAATTTCCTAGACATGTTAATGTGTTTTAACAAGATAATTAATCACTCTTTATTTTCAATCTTAGAAGATCTATCTTTCTTTTCTTCCAAAAGATTCTGATTCTGAGAAGTTTTTAGAAACATTTGTAGTGATGGTAACAAAACATGTCATCCTTTTTCAAGGTTTCCATGTTTTTCACATTATTCAAAAATATTTTCAAAGGTATGATACATATTATTAATCATTACTCCATTCTTTTTAGACTTCTTCTTCATGCTAAACTTATCTGTATTATTTCAATGAGGATATTGACTCTGCCTCAAATTCTCCCTTTCATAACCTATGGTTTAATTGTAATATTTTTTATTAAACAAACAAATACTTGTTATGTGTCCAAATCCCCCAAAATACCATCAATATCCATAGAATGAGTATTTTCATATGAAACATCCATTCTAATCAGAATTGAGAATACATTTCTCTACAACTTTCTTCTCTTTATTTTAGGACCCATAAATAGTTTTGTTTTCAATCAGATTCATGTTTTTCTTTTCATCCTTAATATAACCAAATGTATTTGAAACATTTCCAGATCTAGATAAAAATTTTTAATGCTAAAGATGTTTTTTAACTTATGAAATCTTCACTTTGGACACATACATCACTTTCCCAACATTCTTATTTTCACCCTTTGAAGGTAACATTTGTCAAACCTTCTCATCTTTCTCATTATGAGAACATTCACCAACTTATATAATAGAGTTTTGGAAACATGTATTCTTAATTTCAGTATTAGATATATTTTTTAGACATGATCCAACTCTTTTTCTTTATTCCATCATGTTCGCTTCAAGATACCTTTGGTAGTGGAAACTCCTTTTACTCTTAGAAACTCTCTTTTAGAAAGTGATGAAAGTAAAGTATTTTTTTCTCTTTCATCATTCTCAAGATTTCCCTTATCATCCATTATTAGAGGAGCATTCTTAATATGAGGAGGGAAACTATATGTAACATCTATTGAAACATCATACCCTAGAGATATAAGATTTGGAAGAATTATTCCTTTCTAGATATGATAAATCATATCATTTAAGATCTGAATCCCTTTTATTTTCGCACAACTCAAATTATCCATAACAAATTATTCAAATAATTCAATAAAGAATGAGAGAAGGGAACCTCCTTGTGATACCAATTGTTTGTTCCCAGTGAGGAATATTGTATCACTGAGAGAGAGAGGGTAGAATTAGTGATAGTATTATTCTTTTAAGTTTATTTTCAATTGAAACAACATTTTCCTCTTATTTAAGATTCAATCCCCTACTAAAAAATCAATCAAAAATCCACAGAAATAGAGGTATTTACAAGGTTCACTATTCAATAAGTATAGTTATGTCTTTGGTATGTCTTGGAAATGATATAATACCATACAATCCACTATAAAACATTATTGGATTACAATGAGTAGGATATACCCTTACACTCATGTAGCACTATGAAACTATACCACTAGTGCGTGTGCACCCTCTTAGCACAATAAAGAAATTAGACCTTTGTGAACCACCATAGGTTACCTATGTTTATTTTCAATTCAAAAAATATATTTAGTTGAAATTCAATTCTTAAATTCCTTACCAAAAATAATGATAAGAACATCTTGGACTTTGTTACATAAAACATAGTCTGATTTTTTTGATATAATTCTCCTAGTCTGATTCCTCTTAGTATTACTCTTTCAAAAAAAAAATCAAGTCCTATTTTCTAATATAAGACAATATAAATGAAGCATCCCCACTTCAATACCTGAGTATGATAAAACCCAGTATGATTCATCCTCATTCCAAAAATATTCAATAAAAAAATACCCAATATCGAAAATCCTATTCTGATTAATTTGTCCTGATACCAAAATTAGTCTAATACTATTGGGAAGCTGAATATGATGATTCATCAAACATGATAAATTTGTAGTAAAATGATCAGTTGAATAAAACCATTATAATATTGTCTCTTCTCTTTCACTTATCCTTAAGAACATCTTCAATACAAGATCAATACGAGGACCTCCTCTTCTCTATAGAAACTCTGAGATTCTATATCTACTTTGGTGAAAAGTACATCATCATCCTTCAAGTACATAGTTTTTTCTCACCTTTTATTGGAGAACTAAAAAAGGTATGGGTGGGAATCCAAAAAATGATCCCACTCACCTAAATTCACCTAAAATGAAAATTCCAGTAAAATATAGAAAGGAATTTTGACTACATCAATGGTTATTGACTCTTCTCAAAACATCTACAGACTTCAAAGCTTCTTTTATATGCTCCCATTTATATTATTGAGACCAATTTCAATTGCTAAAACTGATTTCAGTTTTATTTCGAGCTCCTCTTTGATAGCACATCCAGCGAACTCTTTTAGCACCTTCCTCGACCCACTTCAAAAACAACACATCTTTTTATCCTCTTATCTTTACCCAATTGAAACACCACATCAAATGATAGAAAAATTAAATCAATACTTGAACAACATGATGAAGACATTAGAAAACAAATAAATTTTCATCAATCTCTTCCACCCTTGCTACAATTAGCCTAGATACGATCATTCTGGTATCAATTATTCTGATGTTAATCATCCTAATATCGATATTTTCCATTATTATCTTGATATAAATCATTCTGATAATGGTCATTCTGATATTTATAATTTTTATATTTATCATTCTTGAGATTGAACATTATGGTATTGATCATTCTAATATAGATCATTCTGAGATTGATCAATCTAATATTGATCATTATGATATTGATCATTCTGATATTGAACATTCTAATATTGGTTATTCAGATATTAATCATTCAGATATTTATCATTTAAAAATTGATCATTCTAGTAGTGATCATTTTTGGGTATGAAAATTTTGTATATAATTTGATGGAAAACCTTTATGAAATAGTAAATAATTACCAACTTTTCAATAAATACTTCCTTTTAAATCAATTCATCATTTTCAATCAATATAACCTCTTCAATAAATCTAATTACAATTATCTAGATGCTGATCTTTAAGTATGTGGCTGATGGAAAACAAAATGCTATAGTAAAACGATACAACTTATTTTTAATATGCCTAGAATACAATCACAATGAAAAACAATCTATATCACTTCTTTATCTCTACCACCCAGATACGATAAATATGGATAAAATATTTTCTAGATTGAAAACATATTCTTTCACTCTCCATTTATTCCATCAATCTTGCATCATAATTTATCAATTCAACTCATGATCTATATGAAATACGAATTATAAAAGCATCGTCACAATTAAAACATAATAGTCACAATGACTCTTATTCTCTATCAAAACAACCACTTCTTTCATACATTGTAGCCGTAGTGACTCTGATTCTCCATAAAAAACCACTTCTTTCTTACCAGATCCCTAGTGAATCCAATCAATACCTTATTATGATATTTTCCAATATCATACCCTCATTATTATCTTTTTTCAATACCATACCCTAATTATAATATTTTTCAATATCTTACCCTAATTATGATATTTTTCAATACCATACCCTCATTATAATTTTTTTGAATACCATATTCTCATTTTGAAGTTTTTCAATAGTATACCCAAACAACCTCTTCTCATTATGATTGACAAAGTGAGTTCGATTTTCTTCAATACCAAAGCCAAAAATCAAATTTCTCAACATAATTTATTTATTTATGGATGCTGATTTATTATCAATAAATACTACCATAATACAACATGATCCCAACAATCTTCCCCTTTGTATTTATTATCAACACCAACTTCAAAAACATCAATCTTATAAAAATAAGTAGCGGTATTTTTTTCATGCTTCCCCCATTTCTTTTGCCTTTACCCTTTTCTCATATCTCTCAACTTTTTTGAAAATAAAATTCAAAGGGGACATGATGATAAGTTTCTCCCTTATGAGAAAAGGATCTCCATTTCAATAGGTTGGTAATTTTCTTCAACATGGGTGTCAATTAATTTTCTTAATGGATAACTTTTAACTAAACAACTATAATTTGACATGGGCAAACCCAGTGTAGAAAAAAAGAGTGTATAATCAAGGTGATCAATGTTGTTCATAAAAAACATTCATGTAATACCATTTCCATCCTTCTTCTAACATTCTCATGACTGGGGGGAAACCATGAAATAATTTTTTTAGGATAAAGTTAAACTTCAACAGCCTCAAAAACATATCTGAATGCTCATGTGTATAAAAACACAACTTTTTAAAACCACATATTTTTCATGACCACATTACATTCCTTTGTAAGAATAGAAATAGTCTCACAATTATAGCTTCCTTATTCCACTCCTTTGATTCCCTACAAGTTAGTACAAGTATGAAAATATTTTATGGAATAATGAGGAACCTCTATTCTTGTCAGAATGTGATTACTCTCTCAATCATTCCTTTTTTAATCTTTTTATTACTGTATTTTTCATTGGACATGATTTCTTCCTTCTCTTTATCCATCTAAAATTTTGTGACAATTTTTTTATAATCTATAGAATCTTATGATGATGATGTTAACTTTTCTTCATCTTTAGAAACATATTTATTTCCCATGATCTTCATTTATTCTGAAAATATAGTTGAACAATTTTTGATATAATGATAATCTATCTAATATCCACAATATATTAATACCTTTTTTTCAACATTTCTTATTTATTTATAAGTCTATTTCTTCCTATATTATTTTATTTTCTTTTGTGCTTCCTCCAATTTCATAACCAATTTTATGTGTTCTAGCTAGATAACTAAGCACTCTTTCTTTTCAGTCATAGTATATCTATTTTACTAATCTTCCAAAATGTTTGGCTTTACAGAATTTTTTAGAATTTTTTTTGTGCAGGTAACAAAACAAGACGTCCTTTTTAAAATTTTCCTGGTAGTTCACATCATTGAAAAATAGTTTACAGATAATAAAACCAGTTTTCAATCATAATTTCATTATTTTCAAACTTCTTCTTCATTCCAACCTCCTCAATATTATTTCATTGAAGAGATTAAATCCCCATCAAACTATACCTTTAATAACCTATGTGATAGTAGTAAAGTTTTTGATTCGGTAATCAAATACTTGATAAGTGTACGAATCTTCTACAATATCAGCAATAGCCATAGAATGAGTGTTTTTGTCAGAAACTTATATACTTATTGGAATTGTGAATACTTTTCTCTGCAACCATCGTCTATTTATTTTCTAAACCATCAAAAAAAATTTCAATCAGATTTTTCTTATTCATTTTAGTATTAATATAATTAGAAGTATTTCAAACTTTTCTAGGACTAGATAAAACGTTTTCAAACTCAAGATGCTTTGTTACTTACAAATTATTCACTTTTTCCACCTAAAAAATAATCCCATAATTCATATTTTCACTCCTCGAAGGAAACGTTTATCAAATCTTCTCAGATTTCTCATTACAAGAACATTCACCAACTTCTATAATAGATTATTGTAAATTTGAATTCTTCAATTCAGCTTTCAATAGATTTTGTTGGATAAGTTATAACTCTTCTTTATTTTCATACATATTCACTTCTAGATGCCTTTGGAAGTGGAAACTACTTTTACTCTTAGAATCTCACTTTCATAGAGTGATAAGTAAAAAGTATTCTTGGCTCTTCCATAATTCTAATGATTTTCTATATCATCCTATATGAGAGGATCATTCTCAATATGAGGAAATAAACCATCTATAATAAGTCTTGAAATATCATACCCAAAATACATAATATAAAGAAGTATTCTTCCATTCCATATATGGTATTTTTTATAATTTAAAATCATAATACCTTTCAGGATCACACAACTCAAATTCTCTATAAGAACTTATTATTAAAATACTTTAGTAATGAATAAGAGAATGAAGCCTCACTCTGATAAAAATTGTACATGCCTAGTGAGGATGATTGTATTGTTGCGTGGGAAGGAGGTCAATCAGTGATACTATTTTTATTTTATGTTTCTTTTCTATTGAAACAACCTTTACCTCCTGTTAAAGATTCAATCCCCTACTGAAAAACTAATCAAACACTAATCCATAAGAACCTAGGTATTTACAAGGATTACTATTTAATAAGAATTGATATGTCCATGGTATGGTTTGGAAATGATCCAATACCATAAATTCTACTAGAAAAAACCCTTGGATTTAAATGAGTAGGATATATCCATACACTCATGTAGAAATAGGAAACAATTACACTAGTGTGTGTGCACCCTCTTAGAACAATTGGGAAATCCAACCTTTGTGTAACAACTCATGTTACCTATTCTTCTTTTCAATTCAAAAAAAGTATTCAATTTCAAAAAACATTCTTCACTTACATTCTTATAATAAAGTTAATAACCTCATGGATTTTTTTGCAGAAAAACCAGTCCAATTTTTTGGTCTGATTCTCCAATTACAATTCCTCTGAGTATGATTATTTCAAAATAATTCATCAAGTATAATTTTCTAATAGAATATAACTAAAATTAATCATAACCACGTCAATAACTGAGTGCAATAAAACACAGTAAAATTCTTCCCCAGTTCGAAAATCATCAATATGGAAATACCTAGTAGGGAAAATCCCATTCCAATTCATTCATCTTGATACCAACATCTATTGAATACAATTGACAAGATGAAAGTGATGATACTCTAAATATGATAAATTCTGATTATGATGATCATCCAAATACAATCATCACAATCATTATTATTCCCTTTAACTTATTCATCAGAACATCGTTAATACAAGATCTATATGAAGACTTCCTCTTCTCTCTAGAAACTATGAGCATCCCTCTCTACTATAGTGAACAACACATAGTCATCAGTCAAGTATAGAGTTCTTTCATGACTTTTATAGGAGAAATGAAATAGGTATGAGTGAGAATCCAAAAAAGTTTCTAGATCACCTAAATTATCCTAAAATGTAATTTCCCCTGAAATCTCAAAATGTATTTTTACTTTTTCAATTCTCCTCCATTCTTCTCGAAACAAATATAAAATTCACCTATTCTTTTCAAGAATCTCATTCCAATTGATGAGATTGATTTCAATTGCTGATACTGATTTCAATTGAATGGAGAGACCCCCCTTGATAGCACATCCAATAAACTCCATCATCACATTTCTTGACCCACTTCAAATACAAGGAATATTATTTTCCTCCTCTCTTGACCTAATTCAAACACCACATCAATGGATTGAAAAAGTAAATCAACACTTTACCCACATGATAAAGAAATTTTAAAACAAGACAGAGTATATCTATCTCTTCCACCCATACTATTATTATAATAGATATGATAATTCTAATATCGATCATTAGGAAGTCAATAATCCTTATATTGATCGTTTCCTTTCCGGGCCTCATATAAATCATTATGATATTGATCATTCTGATATTGATCATTCTAATATTGATCATTTTTATATTGATCATTCTGATATTGATCATTCTGATATTGATCATTCTAATGTTGATCATTATGATATTGATCCTTATGATATTTATCAAGCTAATATTGGTCATTTTTTACGTACGAATATTTTTTATATCATCTATTGGAAAGCATGGGTGAAATAGTAAATCAGTACCATCTTTTAAATCAATATCACATCTTCAATCAATTGGGGTACAATTATCCATATGCCGACCATTAAGTATATGGTTGATGAAAAAAATGCTACTTTAAATCAATACCACTTATTTTTAATCCACCTAGAGTCTGATTGTATTGAAAAACAATCGATATCACTTATTTATCTCTTCCACCCAGATAAGATAAATTATTAAAAAATAATTTTCATATTGGGAACATTTTCTGTCACTCCCCCTTTCTTCCAGCGAGCTTGCATCAAAAGTTCTCAATTCAACTCATGATATATATGAAATAAAAATGAACAATGAATTTTCACATTTAAAAAATTATATTCATAGTAACACCAATTCTCTATTAAAATGAAAACTTATTTCCTAGATCGTGGTCATAGTGACTCTAATTATCCATAAAAACAACAGCTTCTTTCATACCGGATATAGAGTGAATCTGATCAATTCTTCATTAAGATCTTTTCCAATACCAGATCCTCATTGTGATATTTTTCAGTACCAGACCCTCATAATGGTTTTTTTTCGATACCTGACACTCATTATGATATTTTTCAATACCAAACCCTCATTACTGTCATTTTTCGATACCAAACTCTCATTAAGATCTTTTTCAATAACAGAACCAAACCTATTCATCTCATTATGATAGACAATGTGAGTCTAATTATTATCAATACCATGAGTAATACTTTTATCAATACTAAGACCAAACATTATATTTCCCAACATACATTATTTCTTTTAGGATATTGATCAATTGAAAAAAATACAACCAAAACACAACTTGGGCCAAACACATGGGATTTTTCACTAGTCTTCCAAAAACATCAATGGGAAATAGTTATATTTTGGGTTATAGTGGATCATGTTACAAAGAATAAACACTTCATTGTAATTCAAGAGGACATCTCACTATATCAACTTGCACATATATATATCATAGAATTGTTAAGGCTACATGGAGTTCCACTATCAATTTTTTCTGATCAATATTCAAGATTCACCAAAAAGTTCCTTAAGAGTCTCTTACATGCTCTAAATATAATTTAGATATTGAAAATGATTTATCACCCTCAATGTGATGGCCAATCTAAGCTGTCTATCCAAGCACCTGAGTACATGTGGATAGCTTGCTCAATTGACTTCAAAAAAGGATGGGATCAATATATTCTTCTCACTGAGTTATCATACAGCAACACCTTCCACAATATAATCAAATTGGTTCCCAATGATGTATTTATAGGAAAAGGTGTGGAATACCAGCATGTTAGGATGTAGTGGGTGAACCCAAACATCAAAGTCCAAAAATGGTCAAGAAAATGGGGGAAACGTTAAGGCCATTTGGTATCACATCAAGGATTCTCAGAGTTGACATAAGATCTATATTGAAAATCATTTACGAGACATATATTTTGATATAGGATACATGGTATTCTTCTAGATATATCCATGGGATAATGTGATGATATTTCTGATGAAGGGAAATCTTAGTCCAAGATACATTGGTCCTTTTTAGATACTTCATCACATCAGATAAGTTCATATTGACTAGCACTCCCACCTAACCAATCTTAAGTACATGATGTGTTAAGTGTATCCCTATTTAGTACATACATACCAAACCCCTCACATATACTCAATCAAATTTTTTACTATAATAAAATGATATTTCCTCTAAGGATCATCCGGTGATGATCTTAGATCATAGAGATAAAGTTCTATGAATTAAGATAATGCACTTGGTCAAAGTGTTTTGGAGAAACCACAAGTTTGAAGAAGTGATTTGGAAACTATAGGAGGTGATGAAATAGAGTTAAACTTATCTTTTTTTGTGTGGGAAAAAAATTTAGGGTGAAATTTTTGAAGGGGTGATATTGTAATGACATGAACTTTTACAAAACATTACCCTTATGATTTAATTATATGTCTTATTCTGTAATATGGTTATAGAAAAAACTTTCAGTTATATGGTTCTTATATATGCAATCATATTTAAAATATCATTATGCATCATTACCATTGATAATATAGTCATTTAATATTGATCACATGATTAGTATAAATATATGGTTTTAACAAATCCAATTGACATAAAAAAAGGAAGTGATGGCCTCAACTAGTACGATCGTACCCTATGAAGCCCATTTATCCAAGCTTCTGAGTGATATATAATCACTGGCCTATTACCATGTCAAATCCAATGTTGATATCTAACAACTTAAGTAAGAGATAAATTGTTTTTGGGAGAATTTTAAGCTCCTCAATATCACAACCCAAAACATGTACACCGATCCACCCCATGAATGTCTCACCATTTTCACCATACTCTTAGGGAGTTTTGTAGTTTATTAAATGGATATGTATCAATACCCTAATGATATGTTTATGTATATTATTCTTTATATAATAATGAATTTATTTTCATTCTATGAGTGTTACTTTATAAATGAGTTTTCTATTTTGAGACTATAAAACAAAATTTGTATTTTTTGTAATATTCAAATTAAATTAAACAAATTATTTTGATTAATAAATGGACTTTTGAAATAAATAATATTTTAATAAAATATTATTATTAGATTAATTTTATTAAATAAAAATGATCATATAGTTTTTAAGATGTCAAATGTAATTTTTATAAGTTTTGGAGAACTGTATTGTCAAAAAAAACCCTACACATCTCAATAATTGTCGATTATTTTTTTCAATGTAAAAAAAAATCATAAAATTATTTAGATAAAATGAATTTTATTTTTGGAATCAAAGAATTTAAGTTATGCAATGTTGAATTATTCATAATTTCCTAAGGAATTCAAATTTTTAGTTAAAAACATTAAATACTGTATAAATATACTTTGGGAATTATGACATCATAATGACCCAAAAGTGATGTAATAAATACTATAAAGGGTATCCACAACCATATATATATTTTCTATTTAATATAATTTATTTTTTAGTTTATTTTATTAATTTTATAAATCCATTATGAGTCCTAAAATACTATTAATATATTTTATGGTATTAAAATCATTTCTTTATGAGTATGACCCACTTACACATAAGAAAGGGTATTATTTTTATTAATTTTGGCCCTCAAACTTATATAATAATTAAATACACTTACATTTTGAAATAACTATGTGAAAAACCATGTTATGGTTTGTGGTTTTGGATATTTTATTATAGAGTCCACACCCTATGTTTGAGAAATGATAAATAATTCCCCACTCATTTCCTATATAAATCCATCCATGATACCATTTATCTTCACTAAATATCCTTTGATCATGTGATTAATCTTTCTTACCCTCTATATATTTCTCCCAATGTTCCCCCAATCCCTCAAGAATATTCTTCGAAGAAGTTTTAGTCACACTCAAGTAAAGGATCATCACCTTATCTTATTTATTCATGTGTCATTATTTTCTTATGCCTTCTATTTCCTATTCCTAATATAGGTATATGTATTTTTGTATACCTATTACTGCCTATTTTATATCCAAATAATGAGGTACCCCTTTCTCGCTAAAAAACCAATTTTATGAATTTTTATGTGATGTCGTTTAGATGCCCTGATTTCACTAAAATTTTCCATGCAAAAACAATTATATACTAAAAATCATAGCCATTTATTATCAGGGGAATTCACCTAAATACACTTATAATTATTCCACATGGGACTTACATGTATGTATTCCAAACTTATTGATCATGTAATAAAATATTATGATGAATTAATCCATGTTGTATGATATATGTGGAACACATAAACATGATAATGAAATGAAAGTGACAGGTATCCCTAAGATTATATAGCACTCCAAGGCCTTGGGTATAATTTAGTCTCATGAGACATCATGTTGGGATAGTAAGTGAAACTTATTATTTAATGGGAACATTTTTTATCATGATTTATTTTAATTTATCCATCACATATGTTTATGATGTAGTGTTTTATGTTGTTTTCACATTTCTCATGTTTTCTTTATATTATCACTCCATATCATGCCTTATAGTTAATTTTTATGATTCTCACACATTTTATGCCCATTAATATTCCTATTTTCTAGAATGTATTACCTTATTCAATGTTAAATCCATTACTGGACTTTATATCTCACCCCTTTCTTATGTATGTCTCCAGGTTATCCCATGCAGTTTTGAAAGCCATGGAATTTTAGAGTCATGTTAAGAAAATTTTAAATAATTTTGTCATATCTCATGTTCAAGAAGTAATTATATGTACCTAATTCAAAAAAACCCTACACTTGTAGAGATTATGGGTTTTATTATTTTTAATTTTATGTAATAATCATGAATTAATGTGTAATAAAGAGAAGGAATGTCATAGAAAGACCCAATTAACAGTGTGGGTTAAGGGAGTAAACTTTTATTTAGTCACCCCCTAGATTCACACCCTCTTATCATGACATGGATTTCACTACATAACTGTGTGGTCCTAATAAATGTGATTTTTTTAATTATAATAGAAATATTTTTAATTATGTGAAATTTTTTGATATAATTTATTTTGATACTTTCAATCATTTAATAGAAAAATAATGTGTCCGTATGATATATGTGTTGATGATATTATTATGATACTAATTAAATTAATGTTTTTTTAATTGATTTTTTATATTAATGATACATTTTTGTTGGTACATTATTTATATTATAACTAATATTATTATTAAAATATTTATGAAATAAGAAATTTTTTTTTATTTTTCGGTTGATAATATAAGTTATTAATTAATAAAAAATATATTTGTATATTTATGTGAAGGATAAATATTAATGAAATTTATGAAATATTAAATAAAATGATCTATACTTGATAATTTTACAATGTTTTGAAAATTATATGGATATTTATTAGAAAATCTTATTAAATAAATTTAAAATAATTAGAATTTTATATATAGTTCTACAAATTTTATAATTTTTATTTATTAAATCTGAATTCATTAATTAGTTTGAATTTAGCTTTTAATATTTTTCTACAAATTATTGTTATTTAGTATTATTTTTATATTTTATGACCATTCATATATTATTAGATTATGAAAATGGTATCTATGATATAAATATTTTTGAATTTTTTTAATATTAATGTTTTCTAATATAAATGAATAAACATATATCGTATAAAAAAATATTCTTAATTATAAGTTAAAATAGATAATTTAGAATCTTGTTAAAATTATAATGATGATGTATTGATTATTAATATGGTACTATGAACTATAATTTTATTTAAAAAAATATATAAGATTAAGTATTATTTATTTTATAATATGAAATTTTATTATATCCACATGGTCTAATGAGTAATTATTATATTAATCTATATTATAAATTCATTAATAATTTTTTATATATTTTATAGTTTAGGAATTATCAAAAATACCTTTCAAAGTAATTTCATCTTATGAGTTGGGATATAGTTATCAGTTTGACTGATACAAATTTTGTGTGAAATATTTTTTTGATAATTTATTGATAAACGAAATATTTTAAATGAAGGAGTTTCCCTATAGTTATTATATTATGATTACATTACAATGTTCATAAGTAAATGTGGGAGGGTTAATCTCACATGTGGTATCTATGGTAAAATCTTTTTTTGAAAATAAAATTCCAGTGACTTTCCGAGGGGAATTTCTATAGGGGATATTTAAAACACCCAATTTTATATAAAATTGATTATTTAAATTACAAATAATCTATATTATAGATATGATGAAAATTATTATTCATTTATTTCTAAAATATTATTATGAGAAAATGATTACTTTAGATATGTGATTTAATAATAATAATAATAATAACATATTATTGTTATTATGTAGTTGTCTTATTGGTGAATGGAATTATAGAGAATATTATTCAATATTTGAATATGGAAAATAAATATGGAATTTAAATTAGAAGTTATTAAATTAATTAATATGATCCAACATGGATCGTTTATAGGAGAGAGATATAAATATAGAGTAATTTATTGGATAAATATAGAGGATAGAGATATGTAAATATTATTTTTATTTAGAATAACAATATTATCATAAGATGATTTTTTGGGTTATTTTCAATGAATATTTATTTTTTGACCAAAAATATGGGTTTTGTAAAGATATAATTTTGATGACTTATAATTTTTTAAGCATATTATATAAGTTCACAAAACCTTTTAGGTAATACAATATGTATTTATGGAATAAAATTATGAAATTTAATAAATTTCTTGATCTTATCCTATGTCCAATATTTTTAGAACTATAATAAAATGTTTCTTTTAAAAAATATATTTTGTATTTTCTCTGAATCAATTATTTTCATGGTGAGAATCAATTTTGGATTGTCATGAAACCATGATTAATTTTCTTTGTTTTATAATAAAAAAATTTATGATATGTTAATTAGTAATTTTAATAACTACCTTACATATAGATTCTATTATTAAATACACTTTTTACTAAATAAAAATGTATGCTTTATGTGCACTAATTTTAAAATTAAATATTCAAAAACATAAAATGGTATTTGTTAAAATTCCTTGAAATTTTCAAATTTTCAAGAATAAATTTTGGTAAAGGTATCATGATAATTTTATCATTAATATTAACTACTGAGGGTAAAAATAATTACCTAGGTAAATGTAAATTGGGTTAAAAGTTAAAAAAAGTTAAAAGAAAAAGATTTAAAATAATCAAGTTATATGCCAAATTAGTGGTTGATGTATTTTTTAACCAAAAATCACCTTTACCTACTATTAGTTCCATTTTATATCCATTAAACATGGAATAATAACATCTCATTATCAAAATATTTAAAATTACTTTTAAAAGTTCTCTTCTCATAACTTGTAAAAAGGCAACACAACTCCACTTTAAGACTTTCCTTCCCTTTGAATTTATCCTTGAAACCATATCAGTTTTATAATCATAGAATACTCTACCAATTTCAAAATAATTTTTCACTATTATTTATAATAATTATCTCACATCCAAGGAGATATACAAAGAAAATTTAGGTTCCAGAAATAATTATTATCATCTACAACTAGTGAATGATAAGGTTTTCCTGGTTGGGTTTTTAAGAATATAATAGTGATTACCTTGGAATTTTATTGAAAGTGACATTATAAATATGTTTTTCAAGTTGGTTACTATTAATGTAATGGAATTTTATTTTTAGGTTCATTATAAGTTAATTTCATCAATTGATCATATTTTTTATCTATGAATGGATTGGGATTAATTTAAGGGGTTTTTAGATATTTTATAATAGTTTTGAGGTCTTTTTAAAGGGTGCATCGTTTCAACACACTTTTCCAATTTATGATAGTTCTTCAAAAAACTATTTAACTAGAGCTAATAACTGAAGCGATAATGTAGGGTTAAGGAAAATGGTTTGAAAAATATTATGGATTCACTAAGAAAACTATGATTAAATCTTCACTATCTAACACCATGGTTTGAACACATTCTAACAAGCCATGTGACCAAATAGTTCAGCTTGTATGAAATCTAAGAAAGGGTGCACGATTCAAATAATGTTTTTAAAATAATATGGCTAAACCATTCACTCATTAATTTAATGATAAAAATTTAATACCCATTTATTGTCATTTTTACCCATTATTCTTTTTATATGAATATATTTTCATTTTTGAGACTCCTCCAGAAAATTGTAATGAATTACACTTTATAAATAAAGACGATAATAAATCCATGTTATTTAAAGATCTAGAATTGAGGTTTGTGACACAGAGACCTTTATTATTTATGTTTCCATCTTGATACACTACTTTTATGTTTAGATTATTCATATATTCAGTATAAAAATTTTGTATCTATGAATTCCAAATCAAAATGATGAAGTATTCTTGAATCTTACCAGGATAAGTTGAGGATTTGATATTTCGATAATATCACTATTTAGCAGAGACAAATTCCTCATGGATGATGTATGTTTCTAGGTATGTAATCATAGATTGATAATATTGAGACTCTAATTTTCATGAATCTCATATAGAATCATTATTCCACTAAACGATTGATGGTGGATTTATTTTTTTATGTAGACTCAATTTTTCATTTTAGAATTACTGAATAATTCACAATTTGTTCTTAGATAGATAATATATCCGGTGAATTAGTTACCTCCCCTTCTACATACCTTGTAATTGGTTTATTTATGGACACCTTAAGGCATGTGATTCTAGAACAACCCTTCAAGATGAAGAATATTATTATTTATCCTTTATAATCCTTTTTATTGATGAATACAAACTAAAAATAGACATCCTTGATGTCAGAGATTTTTCATCATGGGTGTGTGATGTGGTATGGGTGTTATTTCTTAACAGACATTGTATTTATTCATCATCTTTCTGGAGATAGGATGTTTCTTACCATTTTAGGCCCTTGTATACTCTTTTCTCCTTGATTATATATTATATTGGAATTTATTTTTTTCATGTTTGATTATATTGTCTTGTGGTTGTGTGTAGCCCATAATACCTAAATATGATACTTGACTCCATCAATATTTTTATTGAATAATGTTCCCATTCATGAATTTTATCACATGTTGATATATGTTTCCACTATATTCACATTATAGTGAACTATGCTTTATTATTATGTTCTTCCCTATTTTTTGTATTAACATTCCTTGGTGGTATTGTCTTGATACTCATTGAAGGTGAAATATTGTTTTATGATTACCCATTTGAGTGGAAAGTGTTCATGGAATGGTATGATGACTATGGTGGACCTTTACATGGGGCTGTATCTTGATAAGCTTATGACCCAACTAAAACATCATGCATTGCAGATACCATGAAATGTGCAAGAAACATGACCCTTTGATGGTGCCAATAATATTTTCACATGTTGTCTTTGTGCCTCCATCTAAGACTCAATGCCTTGAGGATACCATATAATGTTTCACGATACATATAGATATTTATTGATTATTTATGATATGTTGGATCATCCTTCCAGCTTGGAGCCGATGTAGGTACAATTAGGGCTTGTGGTGGCTTGGTTAGAAAACTATGCTTATCATATATTTTTTTTATAAATTCATATGGATTTAATATTCTCATGGAATACATATATTATAAAAGTGAACACATGTTAATGATGCATTTTTTGGGGTCCTACTAGTTTTATTACTCAGACCCTACATGAGCATCTGGATGCATGTGCATAATTAATGTATTGGGATCCAAGAGTGGGAAAGGGGCTTATGGCATGTAATTGATATGTGGAGAATAGAACTGGAATCATAACCAAGATGCATGGTTGAGGGTTTTCATAGTGTTTATTTTTTTACTTATACTATTCACTTTATAATCTAATTTGGATTGACACTTTGGGATCCTTTTTATTTATTTTTTTGACACGTGTTCCATCTGTTACTATATTTTATATATAGTCTTCTACTTGATATTCTGATTGACATATAGTTTTTTATATTAATATTATTTGTGCAAGGATATGTTACTTATTGTATAGTCTACCCACTAATGGTGTTCTAATCCTAACTTCTAGTTAGCAACCACATGTGCAAGGAGAGGCATGCATGTGTCCTTATAGATCTCCATCTCAAAACCATTGGTTTGGATTAGGGAATATCAAAATATTATCATATCATAGTTTTTTTATTTTCCTTTAACTAAATTGGGACTTAGTATAAAAGATATAGTCTATGTGGGACTTAGGTAGGGTAGTTTCCATGTGTTTTTCCACCTCATGCATAACAAACCTCTATGTTAACATGGGAGTGATGTTACAATTTTATGGTATTTTCAGTGTTCTCATGCATCATAATTAGAAACATATAATAATATTCCATATATATATACAACTATTTTTTAGTGAATACTAGTTCTTTAATTAAATTTCTATATTGTGATATCTACTTGGGATAACCCAATATTTTGTATTTAGTGATATATCTATTTTTTACACTATAGATTTATATACATTGGAATTAATTGATTGAACTTGATCATGCTATTACAGTATATATATATTATTATGACTAATATGCATGTACGAATTCCTTGGTCAACGCTATGAGGTATACACTCTAGGAAATGTCTAGACTCTTATGAGAACCTTGTGTGATCCCATGGAGTGATTACGATATGTCCTAATGATTTAGGTTTTTTTAATGTTTCCTTCTCATTTCAGAAGATAATTCCTTAAAGATGACTGATGGGACCACCAATTGATATGGGGTGGGATGATTTTACCAGGGATAATTCCCCTATTCCATCTCCTACTATAAATGTTGGTTCATTATTGAATTCTCTTGAACCTCTTTTAATAGGGTTAGTAGTGAACCCACCTCATCCATGAGTCATTCTTCTTATCATACCTATGGTGGAGGGGAACCAAGGTCCATGGCTGACTATAGTAGAGACTTCTAGATCCATCATCATCTATCTTTTAATGTCACTATAGGATTGTAGGATACATAGGAATGGATATACATCACAAAGGGTGTCTTTGAACTCATTAATACACATAAGGATAGGAATGTGAATCAAGAAGTTTTCATGATATATGGACCCACTAAGAGGTGGAGGGGAATGATGAGATGGGTTGGAAAACATGATGGAATCACCTAAAATTACTTCATGGACATTCTATTTTTGGAATTATTTCCCAATACAATAAATATAGACCATGTTTGGTAGTTCATGGTACTAAACTAGGGTTCTATGATGGTGTCTTAATACTCTGATCATTTCTCTAGGCTAATTCTATTTGATCTTTTCTTGGTTATAAATATGGCATAGAAGGCTGGTAATTTTGAGATTAGGCTTTTTCCTAACTTCATATGATAGGTAATTACCTTTTAGCTAGTGATATACCTTGAGCTAATATGAAAGGCCTAAATTATTGGGATTTTCCTATAGGATCTCGAGTAGTTGGTATTCATTCATCCTTCCGTGCTCAAGTGAATGGACCTCCTACTATTGTGAGGAGTTTCTCTTCTAATTGTTGGAAGGGGAAAACTAGGAATGTGAACTGGAGAAGTGTTATATAGGTGGAGAATATTATGGATTATTCATCCCTCTTGGGAGGAGTTCCACGATTCTTTAACAATGGGAGGGTAAAATATTATCACATAATCTGTACAACTCCTTAGAGAAAATACTGATAGTGAAGAAAGAAGGGGAATCTTATACAGTTCTTCATAGCATCCAGGATGAGGTCCCATGGGAATGTAAGAAAAATTAATTCCATGCACTAGTTATTCGTCTAGGTTTATCAACAATAGAATAATATAATCATGACATAAACAGTTCATGCATCACAAGTATAAGGTCATGAAGATATAGTGGGCTAGGTATATGTAGCGGATCAGAATCGAAAAGATAGTGGAGAGGGACTATCTAATTTTCAAGGCATGGTCTTGGTTTCTCCTTTTTTGTCAACTATTTTTTATCTTGGTGTTTTCAATTCATTTCTATCTACACGAGTTTTTATGGGACTTTACCTACTGGTCACGTTTTAATCAGTGTTTTTTTCCATTATACACCACCGGGCATACAAGTAGACCATCTTCAGTGATGGCCAAAATGTCTTATATTCATTTCAGATTATATAAATATGTGAGAAAGCATCATTATATATAAGGAAATCATCAATGTAATTCTTGTAATGGGATGGTTGCATTTTTTTGATCTCATGTTGATTTTTATTAGAGATGGGTATCTTTTACTTATTAAATTTAGAGAAGTTTAGGATGACCAACTAATGGGAATAGGTTGTAGGAAGAGTTGGTCCAAATATGATTAAACTGGGAATTATGGTGATGTAGATTTAAATCATGGATTATTCATCCTGATTAAGGAAACCCACCTTTAATTTCCATTTATTTGTGGATCTCTATCAGAATTTTTTCCTAGGTGACTTCCTTAGGATTCCCCCAGATAGAGTAGTTGAGTTTAGGAGAGAGAATATTCAAAGGGATCAACCAATTACAAAACACATTAATTATATGGTGTTGGTTGAGTTTAATGGGAATAATGTAAATATCAATGACTTGTAATAGTCTATCTTTATCCAGATGTGTATATCACTATGTGGTGGACTGGTTTTCTTCACCAAGAATGTGGATGGTATACTCCAACTCCATGTTGATTACCAAAATATGAATCAGGTAACAGTGAGGAATATGTATCCTTTTCCTAGGATAGATGATATATTTTATTTGTTCTTAAGTGATAGTTGGTTATCTAAAATCAATCAATACTCGGGCTATAAGAAGTTCTGGATTAGATATTAGGATATCCTAAAGATTGAATTACAGAGACTATTTGGGATATATGAGTACCTAGTGATTTTTTTATACTTACTAACAAATAGAGAGTTTTTATTAATATCATGAATAATATATTACACCCATATACAGACTCACTAATCATGGTGTTCATTGACACATCCTCATCTACACATCGACCCCAAAGCAACATACCAAAAATCGTGGGACAATTAGAAGTACATATAGATCACATCAGATGTATTCGATGCTATTAATTTGTAAATTTTGGATTTAGAATCTAAATTATTGGGTCATGTGTTGTCTGAGACTAGTATATATATGGACCTAGATAATGGTGATGTAGTGATTCCCTAAAAACATACCCATAATGAATTCTTGATTGGGATATTTCTGGGTTTGGTGGGATATTATTGTTGTTAAATATAGGATGTCTCCCATTTATCAGATCCCATGATCAAAATGGTGATAAAAAGGGTCAAGTTTCTATTGTCAGACTTGTGTGAAGAGTATTTTCATGAACTAAAGAGTATTTTGAATGAGGTTCCATTTTTGATTCATCCAAATAATTGTATTGGATATTTTGTTCTCTATAATACATCAGTCACTATTTTTGGTGTGGAACTAATGTAGAGGGAAAGGGTAGAAGGATTATAGTTTATGTCATATGTGGAAATTTTATTGGAACTATCTAACCCATGACATGGATATATCGAACCAAGAATTTTACAATTACTTTTTCATGATTTTCAATATAAATATCCAATTGATACAAACCAAGGATTGAAACACAAGGATTTTCTTGAAGACTAGAAACATAAAAAATAAATGTGAAACAAAAATAAAATTTATTTATTTTACATTCAATAATGATCTGATAAATCCATTAGATCTCCCAAAACAACATCTGATAAAAAAGTGAATTCATAGTCAAAGGGGAGAGATAAAAATCCAATTAAGAGAATAAATTGATAATTAATCCTTACATATAAGCTATAAGGCATAATAAGATATCATAAAAGGAAAATATCAGGAAAAATAATATGCAATCATAAAACAAATAACATGGAATCATAATATCATGAAAATATATGAAAGTGGAAACAACATATAACATTACATAATTATAAATCAAGAATAACTTCCAAGACAACATCACATGGTGGAAAAAGTCTCATCATGTATTAGGTTTACAACCTAACCCCATACATATCATCTTATGAGTCATAAAAATTACCTAATACATTGAATCTATATCTAGGTTCACCCATTTTAAAACTTATATGATTAAGAGTTTCACAAATGGAAATCAAACATTAGGTATGACCCAAATAATTTCCCATTTAATGGAATGGGTTGTATAATCTTATCTTATATCACAATCCAAAGATATTTCATAAAGATTCAACAGAGAAGAATAAATTAAAATTTTAGTATGTTCATATTTGAATTCATAAAAATAGGTCTCAAAATATAGTGTTCATTTGAAACAAAAGTATTTGTGATAAATTTTACATAATTGGGTACTAAAATGAACTTTTAAAATGGTAGTTTAAGGAATTAGTTACAGAATTTCAATGCAGTAAATATGGAATTTTCTTTAGAAACTAGATGTAATCTATAATGGTTATACCTATAATATTAAATTAATTATTGAATTAATGAATCATAATAAATATTTTAAAAGAGTGTTTCATAGAATTGTTAATGGGTAGAAAAGTTCCCCTAAATATAGTTTTATTTTAAAGAACACATTTGAAAAATTACCTTAAATAATCTATTAACCCATAATAAAAAAAGATAATAATATATGTATATAAGAAAGATACATATATAATTAATTTATTATCATTATATAACATCAAATATATATATAATATGATTTAGAGAGATAAAGGTCATAACTTAGAAGAAAAAAAGTGGTTTAGAGGGATGGCATACCTTAGGTTCCAAAATCATTATGTAATCGCACTTAACATACTGGATTGTCATATAAGATTCTTTAATTATTCATAAACGTTTCCATATATTTTTTATTTACTGTAATTTTATTGTGATCATTTATTATCATTTCAATGATATATAATGTTTTATTTATTTCTTTCGAGGGCCTTTGTTTCATGGTTTCAAGGTCATATGACTTGTGGATAATTATTGATGATTTTGTAAAATGGGAATAAAATAATATAATTTACATGTATTGTAATTAATGAACATCAATAAATGGAAATGGTCCCAAATATCATTTTTTTACATAGGTATGATTCATTTAGTAAAAACATTTACATCAAACATTTAGTTCATTTATGTAGTTCTATCAACTATCATAGACTAGTTTTGTTTTATTTATTATTCTGAATATATATTCATTAAATAAAATTAAATAAGTTATAATTTTCATGATATAATATTATTTAGTAATAATAAGGTTTTTATGACTGTCCTTAAATGTAGTGTAGTTAAAAATAGTGTGTTGTTCATGGAGGTGGTGAACCAACCATATTATAAAAAAACAATTTTATTTTAGAATATAAAGAATGGAAGATATAATATAGATACTCGAACATAACAATAACATATCAGTATATCTAGGATACTAATTTTATTATATATATGAAGATGGAAAACATAAGGATAGGTAGAAGAATAATAAAATTTAAATAGGTCAGTCGAGAATTTTACACCTTCCTTTGGTGGTCTCTTCTTAGGATACCTTATAAGGCTCCTTGAAATAGTCTTTGGTGAGACTAGAAGCACTCAAAAATGTGGGAGAGGATTGGGAAGATAAATGGGAATAAGTTTTGAAAGCACCAAGGCTTGGAATATTTAAGGAGAAGGGGTGGTATTTATAAGGTATGGTGAGGTTTTTGTGAATATTATAATCATTAGTTTTTTATTTTGGATCAAGACTATCGGTACTGGTGTATATTATGACCATATACATTAAATAGTGCATGGGAGTTCAAACTAATGGTTTCTCACATTATCCAAGAAATAATGACCTCCCGATTATGTAATGCTTCATTATTCCTACGTTCCATGTAAGGATTACCCTTAAACCCTTAAAATGGGAATTTTCACAAATGAATAAAAAGATAAGGCCTTCGGGACATTTAAATGTGTTGTATTTTACTATTCAGTAAAAAATCAACTATTTTAGATAAATAAAAAATTCACCCCACCATTTTTTTATTTTTAGATATGAAAGAAAATTAATTCATTTTATTAAAATATTTCTCAAAACCTGAGAAATTTAATTTTTTAATAAAACACTTATTTATTTGAAAAATAAAAAATTTATTATTATGATCAATTTTAGAACCCTTTGAAATAATATTTATAGTCTCAAAAAATTATATTATCATTATAATACAACTTAATATTAATTTATAAACCAATTTTATGATAATAAACTTTATTTTAAATCTTTAGATTTGTTATAAAAAGAAAAATAAAATATTTTTTTAATTACAATAATATAAACAATTATTTTGTCATTTAAGACATTTATTTACTTGTATCATCATATAAATAGGTCATTTTATCATTTTATAAGATATCAAAATATTATTTTATTTTTCCCATCGGTGGGGTTAATATTATAATTGTATGTTTTCCATTTATAACATTCATTTTACTTATCAAGAAACAACCTAGGGAAACCCTAAACTGGTAAACAGAGCTGGTCTGTGGCATGGTCTAAAGGGCGTTCCTGGTCCCCATGGGCTAGAAACTAGTTCTAGGAATCAACATATTACAATAATAAAATTATTTCATTTAATAAATAAATATGGAAACTAAACAGCCGCAAGTTGCACCAGGAGATCAATTTATAAATGAAATTGAACTGAACATCATTTATATAATAATATGAAAATACAATTGAACTACATAATACAACCAACCATACAAGGAAACTATATCATCTCTATGTGACCCCATGGGTTACTCTATAACACAATGACCACTCATCGCTTAAGGCAACTGAACTCATGTTAAAACCTTCACAAGGGATACAAACAAAAAAGAACTATATGTGTGAGTATAAAACTCATAAGGCTAGCACGATAATCAATTCCCAATGAATTTCCTTTAAAATGAAAGAATTTTTTATTTTCATAGTTGAACTATAATTTATAAAAGTATGATTTTCTATATGTTAACTCAAAAAGAAGTACAAATAATTTTCCTTAATCATTCCCAAAACCAAGTTCATTCTATTAGGGTGTCATTAACAATTTAAAAAAGGAAGTGATGATTTTCATTTTTGATTGAATGAAAGATTATAAAACACATTAAATTTAATAAAATGACAATCCTTTAAAAACCAAAACCTAACTTCCATGTAAACACAACACTATCGGGAACCATAATATTCACATAACTTGGGAAATTAAAATATACAAACAAGTATCGCATTCATCTTTTTAAGAAACTAAGAGAAAATAGACATCGGTGAACCTATGAGATCAAGTAAAATCCAGAATAGACTAATAAATGAGTCCACGTCACTAGTATCATTCCACACTTGATGAAATAAAAAAAACTCAATTGCTCAACCACCCTAACTAAGGACGGATCAAGGGAAAATCCCATAGCAAAAAACCCAAATATATCCATCTATTATGGGCCACTGGTCAGTACATGACCTACCAGTGCAACAATCATTCTCAAAAAAATCTCTCAATATTCTAGGTTCCCATGTCTCATGTATATAATTACGGTGATCCAAATGAATCCATCTGAGCATCCAATCTCAATATATATATAATAACAATTCACAACAAAGCTCACCCCAGGTCTCCTCAAGGACTATTGTCTTACCATAGAATAAATAGAACACATAGGGTTTCCACCAAGGAACCATGATAATGGATCATGAGGATTCCATCGTGAGGACATCCCATTAATTATCTATAAATAAGGAATGATAAACATCTAGTATTTTTTTCATAATAAATGTTTTTTATCAATTTCAGAATGTTTCTAAATGAGCCTTTGAGCATTTCACAAAACAAACTTATTTCAAACATGCAATTAATCCTTAAAAAGAGGTGTAAACACAACATTTACCATTTCAAATAATTTAAAAAAACACCATAAAGAATTTCTATTGCACCTTGAAAATAATCATTTCTTACAAATGCACCAAATGGTCCATTCATAGTCGACAGAAGCGAAAACACCTTAAAAGAAAATATTTATATCTTTAGAAAAATCAAAACCAAAATGGAAACCTATAAAAGGAAACCATAACACAATTTATCAACTTTCCAATACATATATAAATATAAACCATGCATATTACATCCTAAATTACCCACAAAATCCAATAGTACATTTAACCAAACACTTGGTGTGCACTATTTACCAAGAAAATTACAGTAATCACAAAACAAGTATTCAAACACCATTTTCACAATAAGAAATCTAATACAAGGAACATTTATTCATATTTATAAATCAAAGAGGGTGACAAAAGAAATAAACTAATGAATCTTAATATAAAAATTAAGGTTCATGGGAAAACCTTCCTCGGATCCATGGTGCAATGACAATGCACCAATGAAAATGTTTTATGAGGGTTCAAACCCCTAGTTATATCAAGATTATCCCTAAAAGAAAAAAACACCCAACAAAAACAAGGGGAAAACCAAACCATAGGTCAACATGACCATGGGGTAAAAATCAAGAGTAAAATAAGAGAATAAGGAAGATGGAGATGAGAAGAGAGGTTTACCTTGATTAATCTAGCCAAAACCTTGGAGAAAACCCATTAAGATCACCCTACAAGGAGGTGGGAGCCATGATGAAGGAGGGAAGTACAACTAGGGCTTATACAACCATATGGGAGATAAAGGGTGTGGTTTGGCTTAAAATACCAAAAGGGGTATAATAAGAAATACTAAAAATTATAATTCTAGGTAATACCCACTGTTAGGCCTTATAGTTTAACAAACCATGCTATATCCATTTCCTGAGGAAGGAATGACCACATGGTTACCTTGGAATCAACCACATAGTTTATAAAACCATACAATAGTTGTGTGATTGGTCATGTAACCTACCAAACGATTTCAAAGACTGGCCGCACGGTTGGAACTAACCATGCACCTGGGTTTTCCCAAGACAAACTTCTATGTTTTCTCTAAAAAATTCTAAATGAACCTAAGGTCAATAATGGGAAAAAAATTAGAAATGGAAAGACACTAAAACCCTACACCATTCATACCCAGAACTCCTGAAAAAGACCGGAATTCCCACTGAATTGGATCATAGGCTATAACAAGAAAAATCGGGTTTTATAATTCTTCACACCATTAATGATTTCCGACCCTGGAAATCCGCAACACATTACAACCAATTGATCAAAAACTAAGGATTCCATATCAACAAAATCCCACCTATTAATCCAAGAATATTTCACTTTCCAATATCATAACTTAAGCCTTTTGCATGAAATGAAACAACAACCCACAACCACTTCCTGAGAAAAATATGAAAGATCAAAACATCACATCCACAACCAATCCAGAACTAGAAAATTTGGCCTTCTCCCAAGAATCCCAATGGTCATTTTAACTAATGAGGAAATTGAGAAATCCAAAATAGAAAAGAAACAACTCAACCAAACTAACGTCGAGACCAAAGCAAAAATAGATCACCAATAGAGGGGAGGCCCGAATGGACTTTCCTCTATTAGAAATTAACTAGCACTAAATAAATATTAATAGAAATCTCAATCATACATACAGTGTGTCTACCCACCATTAAGAACCGACTAACAATGACAAAATGAGAAATCAACAAGAACCAAAACCGGGCCTTTCCCACATAGACAAACCAAACCCATTATACATTGGCATGTCAACCAAGGATAATAGGAATACAATTGGAATATTCGAACTACCCACTACTGAATGTAGGGTGAGATAACTAATCTAAAACTACCCACATGGACTCAAAAAAATTCCACTAAAAGAGGAGGGGAGTGATGGAACCCATTGATTAAAACATTGCAACCACAAACAACACTACCCATAACTCATCGCTCGAATGACTATAAACCAATCCACATCCAATTTACACAGGTGGATTAGGAATGGATACTGATTGGAAACATGCATTGACAAATCAACCATAATAGAAACATAGAAACTACCTCACTAAAATGATATAGGCACAAGATTAACCAAACCTCCCACACTCTTGGGACTCCTGACTATGCTCCAATGTCACTCTGAGACCTATGGCTGGAGCTCTGATGGTTCAATCCTCTCTTGAATCGTATTCAGGCTTTAATTACCACAAAAATAACAACGCATCACCTGTTTAGAAATTAGAGAAATTGAGATATATATAATGGGAACCACACTTTCCTTAAAATCACGAGTTCACAAAAAGACCCAAAGCATCCCATAAATTTTAGAAAACAAGACACCTCCTACACAACCACTAAAATGAAATAACCCATACACTAGAAGAACACTTTTAAAAAAGAAACTAGAAATGAGCCCCCAACAGTAAATCACTTCTGAGGATTTCCTCCATGATTATTTCTAGCGATGCCCTGAAAGAATCAATGCATGTTACCTAAGAATCCACAAGCATGGAATGGAATTGGAGAATTTTTACCTAAAGACTTCTTATGACCTATATTTATATACTAGTAGCATATACATACGTCATGCCTAGAAGGTGTTGATGAAAAATCCCAATGCCTTTTCATTCCATGACCCCCTCCATCAACATCCAACTACTTTATCATCTTCTTAAGAGAATATTCCACACTATTCGTAGGGATTGAAGGAGGGAGTACTACCTCGACCGCTCCCTCCATCACAGCTTCAACCTTAAAAACTTGCCTTACCATGTTGGAAAATGAAGTTATGTTGATCTCTGATATATTCAACTGTATGTTGGAACACCACCCAATCTCGAAACACTGATCCTTCATTTAATCATCCACAAAACACTCTAAAAGGTAGGAAACTAGGTCCATAATCTGATGGAAATAATCTGACATTAATCCATAACCATATTTAATGAATCCCATATCTATTCCCTTCTTCACCCTTTCTTTCTTAGAGAAATACTGATAAATGAACGAAGCCTTGGAGAATCCCCATGAAATATCTTTGAGAGGCTGTTTCTAAAATACAGACTTGCACTAATTCCACGGTGAACCTTCAGGCATGAAAGTTGAAAGCTTAACCTTCAACGACTTGAGAAACAAAATGAGTCTAAAGTTCATTTTTATCTTTCACATCCATTATTCTACACTGAGAGAATCTTCTTGACCATAAAAGACAGGTGAATCTAGTTTTTGGAACTCAAACAAAAACTCCTTAGGTTGGTCAATTTTATATTCTACTAATGGAGAATCACCCATACCCTCACTATAATCCCCCATTGAAGCTCCATGGGGATTACCACTGAACAATGGAAATCCAAGGGCCATATCATGTCCAAATAAGCAACACAATCCTCAAGAATGAATAGTGCATAAGAAACCAAATTTAAACATAAGAAAACAAGCCATTATTAACATAAAACATCTCCTCTTTGAAAACATTTTCATTTTCAAGAACAAACTTGGGGATTTTCATTGTCACCAATGGTTTCCATATATTATAACTCATGTGGACATGTTTGTGTTACCTTGGTAACCCATCCACAATGCCATGCTAATATCCATCCAAATTCTCATATATAAACATGGATGTCAGCACCAAATAAAATTCCAAAGGCTAAAACAAAACTACCTCATTTTTTAAAACAAACAATCAAACCCTTTTTCAAATAATGAACATTCCAATGTCTCACTAACCACCATGTAAAAATAATAATTTTCATAATTTCACACAACAAACCACCTTTACATGTTTAAAAATAAAACCCCTCATATATCCATCAAAAATATCTTTATTTTATTCAAAACATTTTCTAAAAATTCAATAAATCTCCCCTCATCAATAATAATTTGGTTAAAAGCCCATTCTATTTTAATTCAATGAAAATTTCACATCAAACATTACCCCCTCCATACAACGCTTTTCTAAAAACCCCATGATATGACTATAAAATTTCAACTCTTATATGTCATTTAAATTCGACCCCAAAGAGGTCATTTTATAAAAACTAATATTTTCCATTACCTTCTAGAAGATTAATTCTAAAAATAACATTTTTCCCACTTTACAATATCCAACCATTTCATTAAAATACTATCTTCAAAATTACAACTCAATGGTATTCAGACGAAATTATCATAATTCAATAAGATTTAATGATACCGACAAGAGGGATCCCATTTCAATGGGAGACATGACCATATGGTTGGTGGCTATATGCCAAACACACCACCAACATAGAGAGCCTTATAGAACCATTCCCCATTTCCATCTGGCTTTCAAATCCCTACGATATCAGAGAGACCGCTAACCCAACTCTTATTTTCGTATCCCAAACACAAAAAAAATCCCTAAAGAATAAAAAAACTAATAAACCCAAATTTCCCGTGGAAACATGAGGATTCAAATGAGTAAGAGTTTTTTATGCTCTTCCTTCACCTACCCCTCGAGTCCCAACCATCCTACACTATCTACCTTGACATCCCCAAATAATAAATGGACATCTGAAAAGAATGATCCTTTATGACAAGACCTACTATAATACCATTTTTTCACGAACCAACCCAGGTTAACCCAGAACCGGTAACCCGAAATGGTCTCTTTCCTGTCCTGATGGGCACTCTCATTCCCCACAGGTTGGAAACTTGTATCTGACATTAATAGATTACTAAAATGGAAATAAATTTCACAATAAATAAATAAAATGACTAAACCGAAGAAATTTTAACAATCATATCAATATATAAATAAAACTTAACTAACCATCTTTTATATAATTACATGACAATACAACTGAACTACACAATACAACCAACCAGACAAGGAAACTACATCATCTCCATGTGACCCCATGGGTCACTCTCCAACACAACAATCACTCATCAGCCAAGGTGATCAAACCCAAGATGAAACCTTTACAGGGGATAAAAATATAAAATAAGTATAATTTTGAGTGTTTAAACTAATTATTCTATCCTAATAATCTATTCCTAATTAACTTCATTTAAAATGAAGGAATCGTTGATTTTCATGTTTTAAATACAATATATAAAAATAAGCATTCCATTCATGTTTACTAAAAAACAAAGTACAACTCATTAACCTTCATAATTTTCAAATCCAAGCTCATTATATTAGTTTCTTGTTAACATTTTATAAAGGGAAGTGATGTTTTTCATTTTTCATGGCATGAAAGATTATAAAACACCATAAATTGAAAAAAAATTCCAAGCATATAGAAACCAAAAAATCACTTCTAAGTAAACAAAACATGATAAAGCATGATAATATTCACATAACATTGGAATTAAATATATACATACAAGTATCACATTCATCACTAAAAACAGGTAATATCTAATAGAAATAGGTTTTCTTAGGAGATCAAAAACAATCTAGAACATAACAATAAATAGGACCCCATCCTCAGTATCATTCCATAAATGATGAAATAAAAAAAGGTCAAACACCTAGCTGCCCTAACTTAGTATAGAATAAGAGAAAATCCCATAGTAATAAACCCAAAATATCCACCCACTATGGACCACTGGTCAACACATAACCTACCAGTGTGAAAATCATTATCATAAAATTCTCTCAATATTTTAGGCTCCCAAGTCTCATTTATATAATAGTGTATAGACAAATGATTCCATCTGAGTGTCCAATCACAACATATATATAATAATAATTCAGAATAGGTCTCACCTTGAGTCTCCCCAAAGACTAATCTTATGCCTTAGAATAAATAGAACACAAAGGGTTCCCACTGAGGAACCCTGATAATGGATCACTTGGATTCCAAGAAGAGTACATCCCATCCATTATAAATAGAAAAGTCATGAGAAATATCTAGATGAGGTTTTCATAATAAACATTTTTATAGATTTCATAATGTAGAAAAACAAGCATTTAATCATTTCACAAAACCAACTTTTTTCAAACATGTAATCCATCCTTAAAAAGTGGTGTAAACACACCAATTAAAATTTAAAAACATAACCAAAAACTCCTTAAATCATTTCAATTATACCTTGAAAACAAACTATTTCTTACAAAAGTGACAAACATTCCATTAATCAGCAACACATGCCAAAACAAATTAAAATCCAATATTCAACGCTTTATAACAACATAAACCACAAGTGAAACTGATAAAAAGAACTCCAAACACCATTTCTCATCTTTCTAATACATATAAAAATCCAAATCATTTATTTTATGTCCTAAATTATCCAAAAATCCAACTGGACATTTAACCAAACACATGGTGTGCACTATTTACCAAGAAAATTCTAGTTATCCCAAAACAATTCATAAAAACACCATTTTCATACTAACAAATATAATCCAATGATCATATATTAATATATATAAATCAAATAGGGTGATAAAAATAAGAAACTAATGAATCTTAAATTAAAAAGTCAAGTGCATGGGAAAACCTACCTCCGATCCATGGAGCACCAGCAACTCACCATCGAAAATTCTCCATGAGGGTTCCACAAAACAAGATTTACCAAGATGAATCCTAAAATATCAAAACCCCAAATATAAAAAATGTTAATACCGAACCCTAGGTCAATATGACCATGGAAGAAAAAGAAATCAAGAAAAAAATAAGAGGCTAAGGGAGAGGGAGATGATAAGGAGAGTTTTACCGTGATGAATCTTGCCAAAACCATCGAAAAAACCCATTGAGATCACCCTATGATGAGGTAGGAGGTGTGAGGAAGGATGGAGAGTAATGCTGGGGTAGATCGGACCAAATGGGAGAGAATTGGAGTGATTTGGCTTACAATCTCAAAAGGATATAAATATAAACCTAAAAAAATTAAAATATGGGCAAGACACATGGTTAGAGTGCACAGATTAATTAAATTTGTGGTAACCATATAGTATCCACTTCCTACATAAACAACAACTGCATGGTTACATAGGAATTGATTTCATAGTTTTTCAAACCATTTTATAATCATGTGGTAGGTTATATAACCTGTTGCATAGTTTTCTAGATTGGCCACATGGTTGGCCCTAACTGTGCAACAACCATGTGTCAGGGTCTACAAAGGCCAAAGATCCATGTTTTCCGCAAAAAATTACTAACTAACCAAGGACCAATCATGTGAAAAAAAATTTGTAAGGAGACACTCCAAAACTCAACACTCATCACACCCGAAGCCTGAGATAAAGACTAAAATTCACATCGAACCAGAGCATAATCCATAACAATAAAAATTGGGTGTGACATTACTATTCTAATGGACAGATTAATACTCCAAAATTTAGATTTGTAATGGACATTTGGGTTCCTTATTTTCTATAGATACCACATATTTCATTCATTCTACATTCACTATTATTTTCTCAGAATTATATATATATATTCATTTTTAAAATTAAATTTTTTTTAATAATATTATACTTCATCACTATAGTGTTATTCATGAGTATTATTATTATGGAGGATTGAGAAGATCTAAAATTTCATATTATTTTTTTTATTTCCTATTTGTTTTCTCATTGTAATATTTTCAATTATTATAGCCATATTTATTCTATAAATGTTATTTTAAAATTAATAAAATAAAATTTCGTTAGTTATATCATGTGTTGTGTGTGTGTGTGTATTTTATAAAATTATAGTAAAAAATATGATATAATTTTTTATTCAAAAGGGAAATTCCATTGATAAAATTTTGGGTCATTACATTATTCCCCTTAATAAATTTAAGAATAGAAATTTCAGTTCACATACTAAGGTGAAAATGGGTGAGGGTGCTTCTAATTAATGGCTTCCTCTAGTTAACATATCACCTCTTTGTACTTTTTTACCCGTAATACTTTTACATGGTGACTTTTCTTATAGCGTGTAACTTTTTCTCTATGTTCTAAGATCATAATTAACTTCTCCCAATAAGGGAGATCATTTTATAATTGCACAACCACTAAATTAAATATAAGTGATGATCTAGTATATACTTCTTTAAGAGAGATATGTTTAATCGGTCATATTCTTGAAAAATGGGCATGTTAGTGCTAGTAGATAGGCCACAATTCCAATGAAATTGGGAATATTAAAGGGGTCAATTTTCTTGGGACTAAGCATTCCCTTCTTTCTAAATCTCATGAATCTCTTCAATTTAGATATGTATAGAAACACATTATCTCCTACAACAAACATTTGGTCTTGTTGATTATTTTCAACATAGCTCTTCTGTAAACTTTATGAAACGCTGATGTGATAATGAATTGTCCTGACCTTTTCAACCATTTCCTAGACCATTCCAGGACCCAGCATCTTGCACTTACTAACTTCATCCTAGCATGAATTTGTGCATCATCTCTTCCCATAAATGTATTAATATGTATCCATTTATATTCTTTAGTGAGAGATATTATAATACAAGAACACAGCAAGAGGAATATGTTTATCTCATCCTTCTTTTAAGTCCATCAAGAATACTCTCAACATGTCTTTAATTTATTGGATGGTCAGCTCAAATTAGCCATTATTTTAGAGGTGATAAGTCATACTCAATTTCAATTCATTTTTTAGATATTGTTTAATACTTTTCCAAAACAAAAAATTAAATCTTGGATATCATTCAAATACAACCAATAGGCATGTTCCAAGTAGGATCACCATTTCTATGATGTATATCATTGCAAGTTGATCGAGTGATAATTCCTCTCAAACTAAAATTAAATGAGTAGTTAGTATAATATGATCCCACACAATCCATATATAATTATTTAATATTTATATCTTTATAAGACTATTGACACAGTCTATAGTGATGTTTTCCCAATTCAATTTAGGAATGGGTAATGATCGCATCATCCGCTTAGCCTTTTCTCATTCATCCAACACCCACTGACAAAAAAAATAAGTTTCATGTATATTTTGTAATCACTTTCATCATATCATCCCACGATTATTTCTCTCATATATCTTGATACATCTTCATACTGCATGAGTGGATAAATAAGAACAAGATATGTGAATCATTCTATACCTCCTTATTTACCATGGGATTTCATGGTATACATAATCATGGCCCCAAATCTTAGGAAGCATTATTTATTAATTCTACACTCCATGAATTTCCCATTTCTTATGACTTCTACAGTATTCTATATTTCATCATCATCTATCTGAGCATCATTTATATTATCTATAAGGGATGGTTGTGTAATTATTTATGAAATTAATGATAATGTTCCTTCTTTTATGATACCCTTTTCCATCAATTGAATGTCTAAGAATTTTGGATTCTTATCAATTATAATCTCTAATAAGGTTGTTAAATCTTTTCGATACAGAGCACTGACCATTTTATTTTATTTCTTATGATGTTAGTGGATTGAGTAGATATAGTGTTTGTTTAGTTCTAATCATCCTTAGTGTTAGGCATTAATATCCTTCTACATGAATATATACATGATGATCTTGTGATCCATATATATTTTAAACTTCCCCGTATAAATATAGTGATGAAAAACCATCATTATGGAGACCACTACAGCTGATTATATATCAAATGTTTGCTAAATTTTCTCATTAAATTTTATCTACCTGGAGGTGTAGGCTATAAACTTCTCCTTCTATATTATTATACCTCCCAATCCCTTCTTTGAATAATTATTTTATACCATTAAAATGTTCCCACATTAGTGAAATGTTATAATTGGTGAAATAATAAGCCTCTTTTTCAATTCCTAAAATCTCTCTTAGTATTCTTCAAACCATACAAATATTACTCCCTTCTGAGTCATCTTAGTTATTGGATTTTAAAATCATGATATGTTTCATATAAATTATCACTAATACCCATATAGTCCAAGGAAACTATGGATATCCATGATAGATTTTGTTTTTGGTCACTCCTCAATTTCCTTTTTCTTATAAGGTTCCATATATATCCATTTACAAGTGATAACATTCCCCAATAATGATACTTCCTCCATCAAGAACTCACATTTACTAAAATCCTATATATATTCTCATTTCGATCCTCATGCACATCATTAATTTTGGTTTATATTAAAATATCATTTATAAATACTACCTCATATTTTTTTATCTAATCAATAAATACACTATTTATTAAGCCTGTAAAGATTTTTGGAGCATTAGTGTGTCTAAATGGAATCATTATGAACTCATAATATATATACATTTTTCTGAAGGTACCCTTGGAAATATTTTCCTTCTTCACCTTTAATTAATGATATCCTAATAGAAGATCCATCGTAGAAACATATTAAATCCCATATAGTTGGTCAAAAAAGTCATATATCTATTGTATGGGATATTTGTTTTTATCATCAGTTTTTTCAGTTCACAAAAATAACATCATATGCACATCAACCAATCAATCTTCTTAACTAAGAGGGTTGTTGAACCCCATGGCGAAGCACTTGAGAATATAAAACTCTTGTCTGAATTCTCTTGTAATTACTTCATTATTTCATCCAATTCAACGATGTTAATTATTTAATGATTCTTGGATATGGGCGGATATCCAAGAATATGTTCTATTGAGAACTCAACATCTTGATCAAGAGGAAAACCAATAAGCTCTTTAGGGAATACATTAGTATAATCCCTCATAATGAGAATGTATTCATGAATGTTTCCCTCCCTAGGCTCTACAATTTTAGGTAGATATACTTGATCATAAGTAAATAATGTAAACACTTGAAAATAACATCCCAAAGAAGATTCATCCTTTTAAAAACACTTGTATATAATTGGGGGAGGACTAGGTGTGTGTTGATTTATCTTCCATTACCAATATTTAATGTTTTTATACATAAAAAAAAGATAATCCAGGCCTAGCATCAACTCAAATTCCACTAAAAGAAGTATGAAAACGTTTTGTGGGAAATTATGTTGACAACCATTGACTTGGGAGGAGTTATATACATAGGATGTAAAAATTTATCTATTTTTTGTTCTCATAAATAGTTCAACCCCCATGTTTTGTGGGGGTGGTTCAATAGATCTACTAAACTTGAAATGTATTAAATAGTGTGTACAAAAAACTAAAAAGTGAATTACCTATTCTTGAATGAATAACCAGTATACTTTTCACCATATAATTTTCCGGATCCACCTCATTAGTATTGATATAATACACCCTTACTTTCTATCTAGGATATGGAGGTTTTTTTCATTTATTTTCCATTAAAACCCCTGTATTATGACATTTTAATTCATAAAATCTATGTTTTTTATAGATTAAACATTATATTTTAGTCTGAGTGTTGATATGTACCTTATTTGCATTTATCACATTAGTATATTTCTTCATCTATCTTCAGAATTGATTAGCTCGATTCCCCTATTTTATAAATTTTAAACCTCTCCTGATTCCCTTGAAACTATTTTTGGGATGCTTTTTCCAACATTTTTGACATGTTGATAATTGGGTTTTTTTTCATACATGGGATTTATCTATTAACCCAACCAATTTAAACACTATTTTATTCTTTTTATCTCCATCCCCATGAGACCCCTAAAATACAATCATCTCTATATCAACCTTAAATAAATAACATATAATATGTTCATAATTTTTCAATGTCATGAATAATAAAATATTTTCATAAAATTATATTTAATCCACTAATGAACCGGACTACTTTACATTCGCTGTATATGGAAAAGTTGAATTCATATCGTACAAGCCTTGTGATTTTTTCCTCACAAACCCTAATAAACTTATATTCCATTTTTTTTATTTCGATAAAACTCTTCTATATTTAAATTTCAAGAGTTCTGGTAAAATATTTATTGAAGAATATTATCATTAACCCAACCCATTCAATGATGTCAATTTCTTATTTTGACTTTGTGTTCTTGATTTTTGTCCACCACTAACCAGTTTCCCCCTCTATATGATAAATAAACTGCAAATTTTTGTCTTAATTTGTGAAATTGTGGATAGATAATACTTTTAAATAATGTCAATCCATTAATATATTATGATATTAATATAATACCCACTAAAAGTAAGAGAATTTTTTCCCCTAAAGGACTCTAATACAACATTTTATTTCTCATGAGAAGGAGGGAATTCCATATTATTCATGTTATTATTCATAACATGAGTCATCTTAGCCAGTACATCCAAGATATTCAAATCCCTATCTCCCATAAGGTTAGGCATCACATTAGGGAAATCACTACATTTTCTATCACATTGTTCATTGGAAGGGTTCTTCATATTTCCTATAATTAAATAAAATAATGTAAATACAATAAGCATATGAGAATAATAAATATAAAATTTTGAATAAGGGAATATATAACTATATAAGGAAAAATATATACCTGAAAATTATATACTAACTTGTGAGTCTCTAGTATTAAATCTAGTCTATCAATGATAATTTCCTAATAACATTTCCTAAACTAACAATAATTTCATGTCCATCATAATAGTTAATAAAGAGTTTGTAATTTTTCCATAGTGTTGAACCAATTATGCAGTATGGGGTCTTTTCCATGAACCGAGTGACAATTAGTTTATAACATGATATGAACTTTTATGGATTATTACCCTTAGGTAAAATTATTTTAGAACCATATCAACTTGCAATATCTATAGAGGGATTTAATTTCTGGGAACCGCTCGCTCTATACTTCCCAAAAAAATTAGGATATTCTCCTATACAGAGACTTATCCTTATAGTTCTCACTAAATTATTCCATTCCCAGTACCAAAAAAATATAATATACCATTGATACAAAATATAGAAATCCAATACTTTTACTTATATTATTATATAGTTTTAAACATAAATACCCAATAAATGCAATACAATGATCAAAAGGCTTACTGTCTTTGGAATATTAGGCACATAAAACATAAAAATGTAACTAAAATAAAATATATATATTTTAATCTCTATATTTAAATCCTAAATACATTTTATCTCCTAAATTAAAATTGGATAGCTTGGGAAATATATAGACAAAAGGGGTGGGCTAAAAATAATAATAAGTGAATAAAAATGATAATGAAGTATTAAATATGAGTCAGAAGTTGTAATACGATATCCTAAAATAAAAGTCACACTAATAATCATATGAGATAATAACATAAAGAACATAGAATAATAATATCATGAAAATATAGTAAATCAATATAAACATATAACATGATGTAAGTATGATCCAATGTTAATAGCCCAGACAACATCACACGGTGGATAGAGTCCCATCATGGATTAGGTTTCCTCCCTATCCCCATATATATTATCTACTCATATAAAAAATTACCCAATTAATTGGAATAAAATCTAGTTACACCAATAATAGAATGTAAATTGTTATTTTTTATACTATTGGAAATCAAATATAACTCATAAACATAAAAAATTCTCATGGAAGGAAATGGGTTACAAAATCTTGTCTCATATTACAATCAAATGAGATTCAATAAAAAATACAAAGAAAAGAAAGAATTAAATATTATTTTAATTAATATCTGATTTCATAGTTATAGGTCGCAATATATAGTATTAATTTGGAAAAAATTCATGATAATGGGTTGAGAATTGGGTATAGAAGTGAACTTTTAAAACGATGGATTTAGAATCAGTTGAAGGTTTTGATGAAAGAATAAATACGAAATTTTATATAAAGACATGTGGTAAAACAAAATCATTGTCCCAAAAATATTCCTTTAATTATTTAAATCATGAATAGAAATAAATACTTTAAAATAGTGTTACCTAAAATGGTTAAGGTGTAGAATAGTTCCTCAAATCGGGATTGATTTTGAATAACACATTTGATAATTGAACATAAAGAAATTAATACCCTTTTTTCATATGGGAGAATAATCTATATATCTATATATATATATAATATAAATATTTAAATAATTTATAAGCATTAACTAACATAAAATAGAAATATAATGTCTTTTATATAGAGTAATGTCAAGATCAAAAGAAAACAAGGTTGTTTAGAGATATCCATTACATTGGGTTTAATAATCATTATGTAGTTTCACTTAATATCCTATATAATAAAATTATTTTCATTAATTACTTAAATAATAAAATTTCCCATATATATTTTATTTAGTATAATTTTATTGTGTTTATTTATAACTATTTCAGTAAGATATAATGTTTAATTTTGTTTTTTCTGAGGGTTTCCGTTTCATAGTTCCATGGTCGGATCACTTGTGAAAAATTATTGATGTTCTTTTAAAATATGAATAAAAAATTGAAGTGAAATGAAATGGTATTATTATACTTATATAAATTTAAATGCTACCATATATCCCTTTTTTCGATACAGGGACCACTCATTTAGTAAAAATGTTAATGTTGTAAGGTTAGTTCGTCTACTCAGATTAACTGACCTTCAACAACTAATTTCGTTTTATTTAATTTTATGTCTATATATTCATTATAAAACATGAAATCCGTTAGAATATACTTATTATCATCTTATTAAATAATAATTATTTTTTTATGACCATCCTTGAAAGACGTGGAGAAAAATGAGTTATGTTTGTTCGTGGAGGTATTGAACCAACCATATTGTAAACCATGTTTTCATTTTAGAGTCTAAATAAGGGATGGTAGAATATGGATATTCATAAAAAATAATAATAAATTATTATGTTTATGAAATTAATGTTAATATTTCTAGTTTTAATGAAAACAAAATCTTGTGTGTAAAAAAATAATAAAATTGAAAGAGGATAGTTTATTATTTTACCTCTAACTTTTGTTTTCTATTCATAGGATAAATACTAATGCTCCATAAAATTGTCTATAGTGAGACAAAAAACACTAAGATGTGGTGGAATTCACTGATAATATTATTGGGTATAAATATTATGATCAATAAGTCTTGGAATATTTGAGGATAAGGGGTATTGAGGGGTGATATTTATAAGGGGGAGAGGAGTGTTTTTAAATATTAAAATAATTAGTTTCTTATTTTGGCTCAATACTACAAATAGTGATGAATATTATGACCATATATAGAATATTATTTACTTAAATTCAAACTAAAATGGTCTTACATCATCCATGACTAAAATATTGATTTATTATCTTATAATTTAAAAAAATCATATTTTTTCATATTTCACCAATAAAAAAATAATATATTTTAGAAAAATACCAAAAAATCATCCATAACATTTATTTAGATGTATAATCCAAAAATAGAATATATTTTATTAAAATAAGTTTCTAAATATGACAAAAATAATTTTAAAATAAAATACCTATTTATTTAATGAATACATATTTTTATATTAGAATCAATTTTTTAACACTTTTAAATATTACTTATTGTATCAAAAAATGATATTATCATTATAAAATACCTTAATATTAATTTATAAACATATTTTATGAATATAAACATTCTTTTAAATCTTATTATTTTTTTTAAAATAAATTAAAATTAAATATTTATGTTGTATAATAAAAAAAATCGTATTTTATCATTTAAACCATTTATTTAATGTATAATTATATAAATATTCCATAAACCCATTTTTAAGATACTTAAATATTATTTTAAATTTATATAGGTGAGGTTACTATTCTAATATTCAGGTTACCATTCCAAATAGTCATATTACTATTCCAATAATCATATTTGTAATAATCATATGGGTTCCATACATTCTATAAATAACTCATATTTCATTCATGTTGTATTCACTTATAAATTTTAAAATATATATATATATATGATTTTAAAAATGAATATATAATTACTAATATTATAAATCATTTCAATATTTTAGTTTGTGAGTATGATTATTTTAGGAGACCAATAAGATCCACATTTTCTTATTGTTATTATCTAATTTCATATTTGTTCACGTCATAATATGTTAAATTTTTATTGCCATATTTAGTCTCTAAATTTAATGTTTAAATTAATATAATAAAATTCAATTTGTTTTATAATGTGGTTTTTTGCATTATATAATATTATATTAATAAATAGTACTCAATTATATATTTATAACATAAATTACATTGATAAAATTTGTGGTCTTTAAATTTAAGTTTGCATACATAGTCCATGTATTTAAGTGTTGTTGATACTATGTATTTAGTGAGAGATGTGTTGTCTTTATAGAGCACAAGATCCTTTGTTCTATCTTTACATGGTGGGAACTCAACATGAGGAAGAGGCACTGGGTGGAGTGCTGACATAAGTTAAACTTTGAGATTAACTTTTCAATAGGGAAAGGAAACAACATTGATGATTACCTCAACCATAAGAGGTGGGAATATGTTCTTGGTGAATATAATTTGTAGGAACAATAGTGCCTAATGATCTTGTTGGATGACTAGATGATAAGTGCTTCAGAGGACCATGGATTGAGGAAATGTTCCCCATTAGTGGTCAAATTTCCTTTAGTAGACTGGGTAACTATTGGATAAGATCTTGACCTAGAGTATGTTGTGTTGCGGGAATACCTAGAAGGATGAGAACAAATACCGAAGTGGTTATTATATGGAGATGATGTGATCCTTGTTAATTAGTGAGTTGTAGTCAATGATTTCATCCCGGAATTCTTACTGAGATACTTCCATGCCTCTAAATGGGATATTATTCCAAGTGTTACAAATATGTACCCTCACATTAGGGATAAATTTAGGTATTTAGTGAAGAAGAGGGACTTTACTATAATTTCTTATCTATTCATTACTTTATAAAGGATACTGAATTTAAACCAACATCTTATTGTTTTTCTAAGGACACTTCTTATGCCCATATGGTTGTTGGAGGACAACACTATGGACATTGTGAAGGGGTCACCTAAAACCCTGATGAGTCTTGGAACATTTTGTGTGATTTTTTAGTTGCTAAAGAATGTTTTTAATTTCTTATTGATATGTGTGACTAACTCAGTACAATAGGTGTTAAAGTTGTATGTGTATGAGATTGAGTACATAAATAGAGTTCCCTTGATCATAATATCTTACAGAGACACATGTTTTATGTCATTATTTTAGAAGGGCATACCTAATGCCTTTAGAACCAAGCAATATTTGAGTACAACATACCAACCCTAGAAATATGGAGAGTTGGAGTGGAAGAATCCAATATTGGAGGACATTCTTATTCCTTTATTTTAATACTTTTATGGATCATGGGGTGATAACCTATTAATTGTTGAGTTTTTATAAATAAATTACCATGTATTAATTCCAAAGTCAATATATGAGGCTCTTAATAGTAGGTCTATCATTCACCACATTGTTCTCAAGAGGAAAGTGAGAAAAAAAATGTAAGGACTAGTATGGTATATAGGGGCTTAAACATGGTTCCTTGATTGATAGGACGATGACCTAGAGATTTATGCATTATATGAGGAATTCTGGATTCATATTGTGTATGAGGGGCAGAAAATCATTAAAGGGAATGTGGTATAAATTTTATGGATTCAATGTAAGAATGGATAGATCTAGGAGCATACTTGGGATTAAGAATGACTTGTATGGGCATAGTGGCCTTATTTTTTCAAATAGGATTAATAAAGATTCTTTTTAAGGATGAAAATTATTTAAAGGGGGAATATAATTGCCTCGGATTTTTCAGATGAATTATGATTTAAAGTCACCATTTAATCACATGTTTTTTAAGATATAAATTATTTGGAATGTATTTTGGTGGATTTAGATGGTTTAAGCATTTTTTAAGTCCATTTTAAGGGTTCATGTTTTGAGAATGGATTTACCAAACATTTTATATTCTTCTAGAAAACATGTAACTAGAGTCATTATCTCAAGGGGTAGTTCATTGTTTGGTCACGTAGATTGAAAACCCATGTGGCCTCACCTTCAATACCATGTGGTAAGCTCTAGTGTCCAAGTGTATAGTTGTTGAATGGTTTAACAAGTAGTGTGGCCAAATTGTGCAACTTGTTGAAAATCTCAGAAATGGTGCACTTTTGGAACAATGTTTTCCAAAATGACTGAAAAAATTATACACACATGAAATTAATGATCCAAATTCCCCTTTAACACCCATTTATAGTATTTTTTCTCCATTATTGTTTTAAAAGGAAGATCTCAAAATTTTTGATACTTATCTAGCATTCCTTGATGAATTACACTACTATAAAAGTAGATTTCTAAAAATACAAGTGAGTTAAATATCTTGAATATAGTTGTGTGATAAAAAACCTAAATTATTTAGGTTTCATTCTTGATCCACATAATTTATCAAGATATGATATATAGATATAACTTTTTCATGCCCAATCCTGGAATTATAACGCCAACTAATAATAGATTCTTGAATCATTTCTAGATTGGTGGTGGTTTTGATGTGCCAATGACATCTCAATTGATGAGATTTAATTTCCTCATGGATGATGGATGTTTATAGGTATGTAATCATAGATCGATCATATTGAGACTCTAGTTTTAATGAATCTAATCCCAAATCTCTTTTCCATTGATGGATTGATGGTGGATCGATGTTTATTTTCAAGACTCAAGGATATTTTCTAGAATATGTAAATAATTCATGATATGTTCCTTGATAAACAAAGAATTCGGTGAATTAGAAACCTCTCCTTTAACATACCAAAAAATTAGTTTTGTTGGCTGAATCCTTGGAGTATGTGATTTATGAACCACCATTTTATATGTCAAACCATCATGAATATACATTATAATCCTATTTTTTGATGAAATGGGACCCAAAATTGGAATCCTTGACATATATGCTAGTTCTTTTTGGGTGTGGAATTTGGATTTGGAATTACTCCATTATGAACCTTACATTTATTCATCAACATCCTTGAGGTAGAATTTTCATTATAATTTGAGTCCCTTGTATACTCTTATAACCTTAATTATATATTGTGTTGTAATAGCATATTGTCTATATTTCATGGTTTTTATTTTGTGTGTGTGTGTATCCTATGATAACCATAGATGATCCTATATTGTATGAGCATTCTAAGTGTAGATTATTTCCATGATAGATGTTGATCACATGTTGTTATGTTTTTCTATTATATTCTCATAATGAAATGTTATGTGTTCTTATTAAGATCTTCCTTATTGAGTGTATTACCATAATTAGATGTAATATCATGATACTCCTAACAGGTGTACCAACATGGTAAGACTACCTAGTAGAGGGGGTAGTCCGAAATATATGATATGATGATGGTGGTAGACCTGTTCACAAGGTTGGAGTACATTTTCATTGTGGTCGGGATTAAAATTGATGCCTTAAAGATATCAAGAAATGTTCCTGAATCTCAATGCCTTGAGGATGATGAGTACATGTAAAATAGTTTTACTTTTGGCCCAACATGAGACTCAATGCCTTTAGAATATCGAATAACAAGTCACCATCCTTATGGATTGTTCTTGAAGACCTATGACATCTTTGATCCTCCTTTCATAATAGAGACAAAGTAGGTATGACAGAGGCACATGGTGGATTGGTTACTGCATGGTTCTTAATATATCATTTTTATGCATTCCTTTAAATTTAATGTTATTATTAAATAAACCTATTATACATGTTATCTATTAGTAAAGACACATTATTACTGTCTTACAGAGTTTTATTAATCACATCTGGTATGTCAATCACAATGTGCATATATAAATCAGATATATGTTATTGGAAAGGGAAAGGGCCCATGGTAGATGGTTGAGATGATGAGCATAGATCTGTTAGTGGAATTGATATTGAATAATACGTATTTTCTATAGTGTTTCTTAATTTATTTATTTACTACACTTTATACTCTGGTTTTTCTATCCACTTTGGGAGATCATTTATTTATTTGTATGAAATGTATTTTATCTATATTACCTTTGATATATATTATTACACTATATATTCTGATTGTAATATTTTTATTTATATTTATATTTTTTTATAACATGATACTGAGGGTGTAATCTCCCCACTGACAGTGTTCAAACCCTCACTGCTAATCAAAAACCTCTTGCTTACAGGGAAGTGCACATGAGGTCTTGTGGATCTTCGGCTCGGACTGGGAAGCTTGGGTCTGGGAATTATAGTTAACTTGTGAAAAAATATATTTAACATTGGTTTTCTAAATAATCATCAAATAAAGAAGATTAACACTACAAAATAAGAAGGGGTTTCACATCGGTTATTAAATATTTAACGTGCTAAATTTTTTCTCACATCGATTATTGTATAAATTTCATGAAAATACACTTTATTTAATTTTACCATTAGTTATATAATAGTTAATGTTAAAATGATTATATATAACTATTAATTTAAAATAAATGATCCCAATAGTAACAAATAAAAAAAATAAAAAATAGTATCAAAAAAACCCGAAAATAGTGTCATTCATTCAAATAATATAATAATTGCAGTTTGAAATAGTAACATTAAAATATATAACACAAATATATAAAACCCAATCAAATCTAAGAAATAATATAATCATTCTCTTTTTAAGTGATTTTTCACTTATTTATTATATGTGTGACTGTAATAAAAATGATATAAATTAAATATAAATCATTTAGTATGTATTATGAATATAAATATAAGAAAAATTAAGTGAAATTTTATAACATAATGTAAAATTATTAAATTTTGTAACTGTTCTAGTGGAAATTATTTTAAACATAACTCATAGAACATAATATAGATATTTCATTACTCTATTAGGATGAAAATTCTATTTCAATTTAATATTTCAATTTAAGATAACTTTTTATGAACTTCTAGCCAAAAATGTAATAATTTTAAATGAGAAGTCACCATTCCATGTAAATATTTGATCTTTGTGCTCCTATTTAAAATTATATCTCGAAATTAATCATATCTAATGTTTAAAAGTTATATATATGAAATAAAATAATATGTTTTCATAATACAAAATTAATCAAATAATCAAACTTATATGATCAATAAATTGCTAAAATCTTCTTATATGTCAACATGTATTGAGAATGACCAGTAAGTTGCATTCTCTTATAGACAAAAACACACAAAATAAAATGGGAAATAATATAAAAAAAATATAATGTTATTGTTTATTCATTTATGAGAAATATAACATTATGAAATATATATTTCATACTCTTCAAGAAAAGAAAACATCCAACACTGAATTTCATTATTTAGAAATATTTTAGTAATATATATTATTCATACTATATAATTCATTTTCATCAATACTGGTGAAATAAATTATCAATCCAAAAATAATAATACTGATGTTTTATCATACTAAATTCAATGAGAATAATGATACCCTATTCAAAACAAACATAAGAGTTTTTTTAATAAATTAAAAAAACTAAAAGAAATATGGTAAATAAGTAACATGGAGAAGTCTTGTATCTTATTTATGCATAAAAAATATATACTTAGAAGATCCATGATATATATCTTTAAAATAATCACATTTATTTAATGCAACAAAAATTAGCATCTATTAGGATGTCATAAAATCCCAAAAACAAAGATGACTGTGTTGATAATCAATCAAGTTGAGGAGAAGTAGAAATTGAAGTCAAAGAGGTGTATGCTTGTTTTGTTTCTATATAGTATATCTTTACCTTTAAATGAAATATATAAAAACAATGGATAAATATATAAATTTTAAAATTTTAAAGTAAATTTAACACCAATATCAAACAAAGGATATAAAATATACATTCCTTGATTTTAATATGTTGAACAATTCTTGATGGTTGAATTAAAAAAAAGGTTGATACTTTTTCCATATATAGTAACCCCATCTTTATGAAATTATATCATTAATGATCTATCTATAATATCTTCACATTCAATTTTTTATTTTCATCCCTTATTCTAGCTTATCTATTGGTTCTGGGTTTCACTTTAGAGTTCCGGGTGTTCTAGATTTAAATTTTGAGTTTTGGGCTCTTTTTTCTTATTGCACGGTTTAGGGGTAACTATGTGACCACTTGATGTTTAGTATCTTTTTAGTTTCTTTATTATTGAATGGTTTGAGTATCATGGATTCAGCATGGTTTGATCCAAACTATGAGGCTCTAAGGGGAAAATTGTTCAAGCCTTGGGATGTCTCTGATCAAGGGCTCGTGGCCCAAGCACAGTTAGGTAAACCATGTGGATGGCATGCACATGGTTCTGTCAATTTGGAGAGAACCATGTTTCATGGTTGGTGCATTGTTTCCCAAAACCTAAATCCAAACCATGAAGGTTACTGGTCCATATAGTAAGGGGAACACAGTTGGTGCACTATTTGGGAAACTGTACATCCAAACTGTGCACAGTGCCTAGGTCATCAAAAGTATGAATTTTCATTCCTACCCACTTCATATTTTTATGTGAAAATGAAACTTTCATACCTCTTCTGGGTCATAAAACCTAAATTTATCCCCTCCCTTATTCTTCAAGACCCTCCTACTATACCAAGGTGTAGATATAGTATTTTATTCATGTTTGGAGAGTGAATCTTTAAGTTCATCTCTTATTTTTTCCTTAATTTTCCTTCTCATTCCACTTTCTCTTGGGTTCATAATATTACTTGGTCTTTTGGATATATGGTTTATCTTTTTTTAGTTTCTAATTAGGGGTATTGTTTTTTTAAGGTTCCTCTTGGATATTCTTGCTTCTTGGAACCCTTTTAGAGTAGTTTTGAGTTGGCCTTATTGAAGCATCAGGAGTTTGAGGTATGTTTCCCTTTGGACATGTACTTTAAATTTAAAAAAATTCTATTTATTACTTTTGACACCTTAATTTTATATTAAATTGTGATGTTTATTTTTTATAATCAATTTTTGATTTGAAATGTTCTGTTTTCGGTATCGTTTTGATGTTTATTGTATTGTTTTGTTAATCTATGCACACTAAATGTTCGATAAATTTTCCAGTTGACATCTAGAAGTGGATTATGGTTTTTGAACCATGCTTTTTATTTTTAAATGTATTTTTCGAATTTAAAATGATGTTTTGGTTTTATTGAATAATTTTTCCAAGTGGTTTTGGATTTAAAAGATTTATGTGTTTGGCTGTTGAAAATGATTTAACTTGTGATGTAAATGTGTTGGTTACCATTTTGAAATGGGTGATTTCATGAAGGGTGTTTGGGGCCCTTTTGTCGCTTTTGTGAAATTAGTGTCCTTTAAAACACTCCTTGTATGGCTCCCTTGACTTGGTTATGTGTAATGTTATGGGAGGCCCGTGTTGAGAGGCTCCCTGGTGATTAAATGGTTGAAAGGAAATAGATTATTCCATGGGGTGACTTAGGGATGACATGTTGTGTTTATTGCTTGTGTTTGATATATGTGAATGTTATTGGATTATTTTTTTGAATTATTGTCTGACCCTCAGTCTATCCTTGATATGGGAACCTAGAAAAGCTAGAATATTTTTTGTGAATGATTTGTTTTGTAGCTTAGGACTTTCCTCTAGCTAGTGGTCGAAGTCTGTATATTTCTTCTCTTTGGGATAGCTCCCCTCAGTCAGACTAGGTAAACTGAGATCGAGCATGTGGTTGAGTTGATTTCATCAGGATAGGAATGATTTCAAGATGAGTAACATGTATGTAATATCTATATTTTTCCCCAAATTTTTAACACCCCATGATATCATAGTATGTTATCTCTTTAAAGTAATTCAATAGCTTGCACTACACGCAACACCGAGTTCGAGCGCACCATGACTTACCAAAATAGCCATTAAAAAAGAAGTTATGAATATTATTAACTACATTTTAAATTTTATATACTCCATATAATTTTATAATCCATATTATATGTTTATCATACATAATATAAGAACCAATTCATTTTTTCAAATAAAAGAAATATTTTTAAAAAAATGCAATTTTATCACTTTTTAATGGAGAACAATTTTTTAAATATAATATTTGATAGATTAATAAATTTAATTAAATTAAATTAAATTCAACTTTAGATGAGGGACATAATAATTTAGTTGTGATAAATTTTTGGTACTTTTCGGATAACTTTCATATTTAAATGAATAGTGAAATTATAAAATTTTAATTAAAAGAATTTTTTAATAGAAATAATTTATTATGTTAAACTGTCAATTTGGGTGGTTTTAAATAATAATTTGATTATATTTTTATCATTTTGTATAATTTGGGTCATTGAATGTAAATTCACATTTAAATTGTTCATAAACACATGTCAATCTATTGATAGTTTTTACTTCTTAAAAACTCACTTTCTAGTTTTGACCGAGGGAAATAATTTTAAATTAATTAATGAGACTCATATGTTTTTAATTTGGTAAAATATACATCATTTTTTGGATTCAAAATATAAAAATTATCTTATGGTGAATGTTTTGTATTTTTTTAAAAACATTCAATTTTTTATGAATAGTGAAAAACACTGCGTTATTGTTTAAAAGAAAATTTTATATAAATAATTTTTATTTCTATTTAACTTTATTGTAAAGTAAAAATATATAAATAATTACTACATTATTTAAATTTAATTCAATTTAGTGATTTTAAAATAATATTATATGTATATATTTTTATTGAATTTTTTTAACATCTTTTCCCCACCTTCAAGGCACATTTACAAATTTGCATAAAACATAATTTTACCACTTTTGGGAATTAAATTTTAAAACTCTGAGATAAATAATTGACAACAGTAATTAAAATGTGGTTTAATTGGATGAAAATATTTCTTGGTGAATCGTAACTTTTTTATTTTATTTACCGCAGTTAAAATAAAATACGGTAATTAAATGTAAACTTGATATTATAATTACCCTAAATCGTGTCCTAGTTCTATTGGATAAGTGTATTTCAAACAAAATAAACTATAGGAATAAAATATGATCCTTTTGGTCAACTTGGATTAGATTATGACATTTATTATTATTTTATTTATAGAAGAGTTAAAAGGGTTAAATTCAATGTTTAATAACTAAACCATTTTTAATATAGGGATATAAAAAAGATAAATTCAACTATAAATATTAATTAGAAATATAAAAAGACTTCATATATCATGATATTTTATTTATAATTTTTAAAAATTGAATAATTAAATTTATTTATGAAAAAATAATGATGCAGTAATTACCTTATTATTGAAGGATTAAAATAATTGATATAATAAATATACAAATAAATGTAAATTGAGACTTTTGATGCACTCTAAGAATTTTTTATGTTAATATGACAAGTTAGGATTTATTTAATGTATTTTTTAAAATTATTCATGTTTTTTTTGACTTCCACATATACCCTTTACTATATAGTGTCAAAATTGACATATATGAGTTTTTAAAATAAATACTATATTATTAAATGATATAATGTTACTAAGAATCTAAGGTTCATCCAAAATACTTATATAATTATATATATGTATTTAACGAACCACTTTAGGTTATCATGGAATTTTATAGTATGTTTATTAATAATGTAATATAAAAAATCAAGTAGAAAATGTAAAATTTTAACTATTTAACTAAGAGTTCAATCTAAATGATAAGTTTAATATGGTGACCAAAACATGTCTAAAACCTATTGGTTTATATTATTTATACCTATACCAACCTTAGACTCTAAATAAATCCCTTTGGATCTATTATAAACCTAAAATTATTTTGTAACAAAATAATATTTCATTCATTTCCTAATGTGACCCTCAACTCTCTTATAATAGGGTATTTCCCCTTCTCTCAAAATAACACCTCCAAATCCATTTGTCTCAGACAATCACAGATACAATATCCTCCCAACTACCCTCAATTAAAACTAGAGGATTTAATTTGATCATAGGACTACCAAAGGAGCCCTATTGATCAAATCAAAAGGAAGAACCTGATGAAGAGGTAATTACTTAATCACCTCTTTCAATGTTCTTTTCTTCTTACATTTCCTATTTCTAGGATTTTTTTCATAATAAAATAATTACTCCAGTACATTATAAATTCTGAGACATTATTATAAATATTTTACAATCATATTCATTATTCTATACATCTTATGAATGACAAAGTCACCATACATGTGTACATATGGATCACCGTCTCCACATCATGGTATAGTTTGTTATTCAACACTTCGTTATTTGGATGGGTATAATAATGGGTATAATTGATGTAACTAGTAAATATAACATGTTAATTATTTTTGGATGAACCAGAGGAGGTGGAGAAGTGGACCTATAGGTGGAGATAAAGGATTGGGATCTACATCATGAAACTATAATTTAATGCTTAAAAACATAAATTATACCAAAGTACTGATCTTTTCCTCTCTCTTTCAATACATATCTTGAAATTTAACATCTAAAAAATCTTTTTTCCTTTATATACATCCTCGTCTAAAAAAATCTAGAATGAACAAAAAAATTACCAATATACCTTCTATATATCCTTTTACATGACCTAGGTGTCTGATAATTCCCAATACAATAGGTTAAATTTCCTTCACAAACCTTAGGTGTAAAGGTCCCATGGTTTCCCCACTCTTTAATGGATTTTTGCATCGAATGTTTGATAAATTCAATAGAAAATCACAATATACTAAAAAGAAGAATTAACTTTAATAACATAAATAAATAAAATAACTTTTTATAGTCCTCTCAACTATAACCCTTGACTCTTCCATGATATATTGTCCATTTTTTCAAATTTAGACCATATTCTATAGTTATAACTAAATATGGGGGAATGAGAACCAACCTATGCAAAACCTAACAACTCAGATCTATTTTTTTGAAAATTTTCATCAATCATTTTTTCTCCCGATAATTTATACCCTCAGTGTGATAAAGTATGAGGTTAATAATTTTTTTGTTGGATCATTTGATGAGATGTCATAGGTTTATATATATTTAAAAACATTAATATATTAATTATGAATGTTTCCCCATTCTCCTGGTGGTGTGTCTCACTATCCTAGGGTTCTCGGATCTCATATGCAGTGTTTTTGTCTCCATGGAGTGTCTCATTATTATCTTCACCTCTCCATATTTCCATTGATGAATCTGGTGGAACTTTTGGTCTTTCGAATTATTGGAAGGTTTTGTTTGTTCCCTCCTATTTTCATCATCTTCTGCATCCTCATCGGCTTCAAGATTTTCTGTGAGTCTTTTTTATCTTTCCCCATCCTAAGATAATATTAGGATATGGGATCCCTCTATTCATTAGGTGTTAAGCTGTTAGTCCTCAGAACTTTATAGTGGTGGTGGAATGGGTTTATGGTTGTGGCCTTTTTTTTATTCTAGCATCTTCGTGCTTCTATTCTTGTTGCCTATGAGGTGTCTTGGCCTCCTTAAAAATAAATTTGTAGTGTCTCAGTATTTATTTGTTGAAACATTTTCTATTGTATTTTAGTAGGTTTTAGAGTTATCTATATCACTAATGGGAGACATGGGTAGTTTGATGATAGGTCCAATCTTGTTTCTTGTTCTCTTTTAGGAACTGGTGGTGATGGCAGCGACCTCCGTGGAGTAATTAGTGCTGATTTGATGTTGATCGTATGGTTGTTCTTTAGAGGTATTTGGAAGTTTTGAACTAGATGTTTGATGAGGTATGGGTGTGCTAACACCCATAAGCATCCATATATTCTCTTTGATTATGGATGTGTACTATGACCTGATTTTTCATAGTTCTTTTGGTATTTATTTTCATTTCATCAGGCTGACTTGTAGTGATTCTCTCACAAGCTTCATTGGGTGGATGGATTTAAAGAGATATGGGTGTACTAGAACCTGTCATCTGGTCCTTTCTCCACTTTTCAATGTTTTAGGGGTTCTCTATCTCAATGTGCTGAAATAACGGTACAACTTATTGGCAGGGTGGGAAACAATTTTTCTTTGAGTGATTCCAGTATTTATATATCTGTTAGGGGGATGATGAAAATTTACCTTTCACTTATCTTGATTTTTTTCTCTCATTGGACACTTAGAACCATTTTTTCCATCAGTTTTGGTTTCATTAGCATTTTTCATGGTGATTGTAATGGGTTCCCAATTAACTCATTTTTCAAAATTGGATCTCTTGTTTTTCCTTTCAATAAAATGGGCTTGACCAAAAAAATGTTAGAAAATATATATTCATTAATATTAAAAAATTCTAAATGCAAAAATTCACATAATTTCTTTCTTATCATCAACTTTCAAAAAACCACTTCCATGTGTCTTTATCTAAGAGAATATATATATCACAAGTTTTTTTATCTATTCATTCCCCAAAAATGAAATTTGATGTGAGGGTTGATTTAAAATCTCTCCAACTCATAGCATCCAAAGGTAAACATTTCATACAAACTTATCTACTAATAGTTGTATCATATTTAACATAATAAAATGGTAAAAAATATATTAATTAATAAATATCATGATAAGTAAAATAATAACAAATGATATTTCTAATATTTTCCTCAATAATGGATATATTTTCTCTTTTTCCACACTTTTCTAATCACAAATCTAAATAATAACTTTGGCCTAAGCTTCCATTGCAACAAAAGTCATAATTTATTTTAAATTCAGACCCTCGTGAATATAATTATTATAAAAATCAATATATATATTTGGGTCAGGAATATAAGAAACTAATAATTTTTGTGAAAGTGTGTTTTCACATTTACCAACCCTAGAATCCTTTTCTAACCCTGTGGAAGTAGATTTCTCATGTGTAGAAGGATTAGGGGGCTCCTTAATAGAGGTATGTGTATATTCCTCCCCAAAATTTTGAGGTGACTCAGATGTTTAAATTTAAGTTATACTTAAAAATAAAATTAACAAAAAATTACTTGACAAATACAATAATCCGACTATTATATGTAGAATTAGACAAAAAATTAAAAAATATGTAATGAAAATTAAACAATACTAAGCACATTATTATATATATATATATATTTTAAAATAGTTAACTAAAGTGATAACTACATTAACGAGAGGTGAAATGACCTAAGAAAGGAAAACAATTAAGTAAAATATTATATAAATCCAACTTCCACATATAAATGTGAATAAAAATTATAAAAGGATACAATAACAACAATACAATACAATACAAACCACTCATTAACATATTTTTATGATTAGATACAAAAAATTTTAAAAATAATGTTAATAATATTCTTTATATTATTCATTGTTCGTAAACAATGATAAAATAATACTGCCAATATTTATGTAACCTAAAAATATATATGAAAAAACTCAATTCTTGAGTAAAAATTAAAAAAAATAATACAATTTAATATAAATTTGAATAAATGAAAAATAATACAAACATATATAAACTAATAAAAATAAAAAAAAATTATCAAAAATTTTAAAATATGTTTTTTAAGTAAAAATAATTTAAATTATTATATCTAACATTTTTTAAAATTTTTAAAGGTAAAAAATAAATAAATATATGTTACGTATAATATTAAGATATTACTAAATGACTATATTTCCATTATAATCACCCAAACTCTTATAAATAAAATTTCCTCTTATTTTTTAATTAAATGTCATATTATGTAATATGGTTGCAAAAAACACATGCACTCTATTGGTTTTATTGTATCCTATAGATTTAAATGATTGTTAAGAATCATTATCTTTGATGATATATTCATTTAATAGTGATCACATGATTATAGTTTAAATATACGATTTTAACCCAACTAATTGAGACAAATATAGGATATGATGGCCTAAACAAACTGGATCGTACCCTGTCAAGACCATTAATCAGATCTTATAAAGGAGATATCTTCTCATGGATTTTCCCTTGACCAATCCCAAGCTGATATCTAGGAACTTAAGAGTGATAAAAACCATTTATGGGAGAAGCTCAAGCTCATTGAGATCACGACCCAAACCATGTATGTCGAACTACCCCATGAATTTTTCACTATCGTGCACATTACTCTTATGGTGTTTTATGGTGTATTTAAGGGATATTTATTGAGAACCTAACAAAATTGTTATGTAAATTATTTTTTTATAGATTAATTAATATATTTTTATCCTATTATTATTACATTATAAATTATTTTTATTTTGATACTATAAAACGTGAATAATATTATTGTATAATATTCAAATTCAATTACAAAATTTAATTTTATGAATAAATGGATTTTTCAAATACATATTATTTTAATAAAAAAAATTATTAAATATTTTTTATTAAATATAAATGATCATAAAATGTTTATGAAGTCAAATGTAATTTTTATAAGGGTTCTAAAACTGTTACAGTAAAAAAACCCAGTATTTCTTAATAACTTTTGATTATATTTTAAAAGATAAAATTCAAAAAATTATAAAATTATTTAGATAAAATGAATATTTTTATGGGAATCAGAATATCAAAATTATCCAATGGTAAATTTTTCATAATTTTCCAGGATAGTAAAATTTTCTGGTAAAAATTAAATTCTGTATAAATATACATTATGTATTATGACATCATAATGAGATAAAAGTGATGTAATTAATACTATAAAATGTTTTTATGACAAATATATGTTTTCCCTTTGAAATAATTGGTTTTATGTTTGTTCTATTTACTTTATAAGTCAATTTTGAATCCCCCCATACTTATAATATATTTTACGGATTTTAGAACATTTACTTAAGAGTATGACTCACTTTCACATAAAAAATGGCATTATTTAACTATTTTTTACCCTTAGAATTAGTAAATAATTGAAACGACCCCCATTTTGGAGAAACCATGGTCAAAAATCTTGGTATGGTTTGTGGTTTTTGTGATTTTATTATATATAATAAAAAACCTACATTTGAGAAATGATAATGAATTCCCCACTCTTTTCCTATATAAACCCACAAAATGTCTCATTTCTCTTCACATGAAATACCTTAACCATGTACTTTATCTTCCCTCCCCTATGTGTACTTCTTCCAAGGTTCCCAATATATCTTAATAAGATTATCCCAAGCATTTGGAGTCACACGCTATAGTAAGGGGTAATTTCTTTCTCTTCATTATTAAAGTTTATTTTTTATGTTATTATTTATATTTCTAATTAATAATGTTTTGATATGTCTTTACATGTCCCTAATACTTCACATTTTATTTAAAAATGATTATAGATACCTTTACCTCTTATAAAACCATTTTTTGAATTTTTATTTGACGTTGTTACATTGTTGAACTTTCACCATGTTTTTTCCATGTCAAAAATTCTTTTTACTGAATACCATACCCATTTCATATCAAGGTTAGTCACCTCTAAAAAATTATATTTCATTGAATTGGTACAAACATTCATTTTTTCTACACTTCTAGATCTTGTAATAAAATATTATGATGAATGAATCCAAGGTTTATGATATATGTGGCACATATAAGAATGATAATGAAATTAAAGTGACAGGTGCACCATGAATTATATTGTGGTCCAATGCATTTTGTAATATTTAGTATCATGAGATATCATTTATTAAATGGTAGTGAACCTAATTCCTTTATGGGACTTTTTACATCATTTTTTTAGTATTTATCCTTAACCTATGTTTATGATTCAATGTTTTATGATGTTCCCACATTTCCCATCTTATGATTATCATGCTATATAATGCATTATTTTATATACTTATGATTCTCAAAAAAAAATTCCCCATTAATACGAAAATTATATAAAATGTATCACATTATTCCATGTTTATTACCTTAGTTGTATTTATATCTCACCCCTTTCTTATGTATGTCCTCAGGTTATCCCATGCAGTTTCAAAAGCCATGGAATTTCATAAGCATGTTAAGGAAGTTTTCAATAATATTGTCGTATCTCATGTTCAAGATGATATGATATGTACCTAATTACCAATGAAACTAGACTTAGAGATCATCTTGTTTGTATTACATTTACTTTTATGTAAATAATCAATTATTAATCTGTAATAAACAGCAAGGTCATTATACCCATATTCTTTCCCCATAATTTATCTTGTATGGAAAAATCATGTTTACAACATGGTCATCAACATTATCTAAATATATTTCCTTGGAATTAAAGATATCACATAAATTATTAGAATCATTAATATTATCATCACCAAAATAATATATTTTCCACAAAAAATGATATACCATCGCACACTTTATGGGTCAAAAATATAGAAATTTTTTCATGTGTTTCCATGATAAAAGGTTCAAATATGTATTCCAATGAATTCAGATTAACAACTGTGAAAAAAAATTCATTATTTCTAACTCTATTGTTACTGATAACCCATTTACATTTAAAAATGAAAATAAAATATTAATATAATTAATCATTCATATGTATTCAAAAACTCTAAAATATACACTTTACAGAGAGATTAGTTTTTTTGTCTTTAAATATAAAAAAATGACTTTCTTTTGTGAACACCAATACACATATATTATATAGTATAATGTCGTTTTTCCATATCATTGGTATAAAATGTGTAACTAATTATATAATTACCAAACCGTGATATGAAATTTAAATATACTTCACCATATTACTATCCTAGTGTTTCTAATGTATCACATATAATGTGCATGATTGTTTTAACTAGGGTAATTGTTTTCATTATGATCTTTCAAAATATAAATATTATTCTTCTATGGATAAAATTATTTTATAAAATTAATATGAAATGTTATATATGGTTGAGAATCATCTATATTATTCAAGATGTATAAATTTACCAAACTTTTTTTTTTACCAATCAATGATTTTACTTTCAATCAATGAATCTTTTTTTTATAACTGCCTCATTCATGGAAATATCTAGGTAAAACAATATTCTCCACTATATACTTAAAATTTGTAAAAATCTCTATAACCTATTCATAAATATGGTTCCTGACAATGGATTCTTCAGGTCGATATAGATTATTAACATAACCCTACAATATCTATATATATCAATCAAAAGTAATTATCTAATGTAGTTATAATGTTTCATAGTTATTTTTATCTTACAATAAATTAACCATTAAATTCCCCATGATATCAAATAGAATATGGTGGAATATACATTTATATTAGAATAACATATATAAAATGCATCATTCTCTAAATTATTCTGAAAATTCATATAAAAAATTTTATTAAAAATTGAATTGAAAAAATAACACACCTTTAGGATAATTATTCTAACATGTGTAGAAAATATTCCATGTAATGTAATTGGTAGGATCTATTGCATCTTGAAGTGAAAATCATGACATTCCATGTCTGTTAACTTAAAATCATTTAGTGACACAAAATTTTTTACACTTAAATAATAGCCATGTAGAACTTTGATAATATTCTGACATTAACAAAAACTAAATTCTCTCCCTCTTAGATAATTTATGAAAATACAAAGGTAGGTCTTTCCATATTTATTTAGGAGTGGGAGCTCACAGTAAATGTATTCCCATTGAGATTAATTCTAAAATTTCATTCAACCCATCATCAATCATTCCTTTAATATATAACAATGACCTAATAAAACTATCATGGATATTCATCTAAAAATTCATGAAATCAATTTTATAGCTGACCTCATGATACATTCAATATGTAATATCAAAAAAATTGATCATTTATTCAAAATATATATATCCTTACCATATATTTATATATTTATGAATGTGACAAGAATGTTTGTCACCCTCTTAAACTACTGATTAGTGGACAAATGGTGTTGATAAATATAAAATTATTTTGAGGTATTGAATTCAATTTTTAGTCTTTCATAAGTGTGGTCCATAAAAAATATTCTAATGAACCATGTATACTATTTTTCTCCCATATTTTAGTTTATAATATGAATTTCATTCATCATAAATTGGACAAAACTTATTTTTCTTAAGACTATATCCAGAAAATTTTCTATATGCTGTTAAGAAATTAATATTGAAAAATAATCCTTGAATGAAGATGAAAATATTCTATTTAATAGTAAGAATAAACTCTAATAACATCCACTGATGAAAGTTTCAAATCGTCAAGTAATGGTGAAAATAAAACATCAATATCATTTAGAAGAAGTTTTGGTCTAGAACAAATTAAATTCAAAATCATATATTTCTACTACATAAAAAAATATGAGATAATTTTTAAATTACAAATAAAACTAACCATGAAATATGTTTTCTATTAAGGCCTTAATATGGATTCATTACATTTTTTCATAGTCAAAGTCTTATATTTGTATCATTATTTATAGAAATATGAAACTATTGGTCAATTTCATTGTACTATAGATAATCAATTGGATGAAAAAAAATTCCATAATACATCCACTCATCTATATTCCATAGTAATCATTTTTTATTATTTTAATTTTTAAATAAAGTTTTAAAATTATTAATTATAGGAAGATACCAATTTCATTAAGAAAATTTTATTTCAAAAGCTAATTTAGTATGTGATTTCCCTTTCAACTTATACTATGATTTCTGATATTTATAACACTATGAGATTACTTAATATTCTATTATATATAGTAATTTTCATTTGGGAAGGGATTTTTATTCTTTTACGCCAAAATCATGATGCATAATTTTTTTGCATTAATTATGAATCTATAATATTATTTTCTTTAAATGGTATGTTTTTAAATATCTATATGAACTCTGTAAAACTCTTTCAACTCCATCCATTTTTTACCTTCACATTAATCAATCTTAACACCATTGATAAAATCATAAATTTTCTTACATCATTGATACAACGGATTTTCATCATCACCATATAGACAATTAATTATTGGTATTTTATCAATTAAAACTACTTCAATATTAAGAATCATTTCATCAATTTGATGAAATCCATCAGCTAGAAAATAATGTATATAATAATAGATCATTACTTGAAAATTTTTATTTAGAAAATTCCTAATAATCATCAACACCTTCTTTATATTCATAACTTGTTCATAGTGTAGTAATATAAATTTAATACATTATTATCAATAATGATTATCAAGAATTGAAAATAATTTATTATATTTTTAAATATAATTTCATTTTAATTTCATAAATAATAATAAATAATAACATAAAATATTTCCAAAATAAAATAGAGACAACATATTTGATAAATATATGTATTTCTTTGAAAAATAATAATTAGAAACCTTTTTGAAAAAGTAAAAATAATTGTATATTAACATTAACATTGATTTTAAAAGGCCACACACAAATAAACAACCATTATTCCTTATTTATATTATATAATTTCATAATTATATATTTATATTTTCTTTAATGAATAGTCAAATATCAAAATATAAATGTTCAAATATTAGTAAGTGTTAAAAATTATATTACAAAACATGATAAATAATATAAATACTAACCCACATTATACCAAAATTGACATGAAAGGGTGACTACAAATTAATACACATTAATCTGGAAAAAAATATATTTCAAAAAAATAAAATTTAAATAACTATAGAATCAGAATATAAATGTGAAACAAAAATGATTATCAAAATATATATTATCAATAATTTAAAACATCTATTCACAATACAGACAAAAAAATACCTTAAACACCCAGTAATTAGTAAATTAACATTATTTTATAAACCAACTCATCAAATAATATTTTAATAAAACCTTAATCTCAAAAAACATATACATTAATTAAAATTTATTTTAGATTCATAAATAATTAAAAATAAAAATAAAAATTACATAGTGGTGTCAAATAGAATCAGTGGAAGTGATCATTCCAGAAATCAATCCCAAGACAACATTCCTCAAATTAAACATAAATTGGATTCAGGGAAAATTAGTAAAATAAATATATACCCTAAATAAATATCATAGATAAGATACATTACCTAAGGGAGATGAAGGACAAGGTGATGATGATATCTGTATTTTTTGAATATGTCAACATAAAGAATATAATGATTAACCAAAAAAATTGTATCCATAAACCATCAAATAAAGATATAAAAACTAAAATAATAATTAATATAAAACCATAACCCATATAAAAATAATACATTTGAGTGTGACAAATTATGAAAATGAGCAATGAAATGTGTCATATGGAGATTCAAATTAGTGACCGACCATGAGTGAGCATGGAAGATGGTGGTTAAAACTGACAGGAAGATATTTTTGTCCACTAGATCGAAGCATAAAGGGTTAAGGTTCACCAAATGATTGAAATCCCATTATTTTTATGATATAAATAAACCAAAAATGATTTTTCCTGAAATTTTATTAAAAAATTAAATTTTTTTTATGTAGGTTATTTAATAATTGATGTGAAAAACTGGTTTTCAGCATAAATTGTTTAAGAAATAATTTTTATTAAATAGTTTTCATGATAATTTATTAAATAAATAATATAATAAATATATATCTCAATTTTTTTAAATCTGTTACTTTATAAAAGATTTGAAAATTTATTGATAATGTCTATTTCAAATAACAGACGTTAAAAATATTTCATTTTAAATGTATTTTCTAAGAGTGTAATTGGATTTTCTCATGGGTTACAATCTTTCAATTTTTTCTAACAACAATAATATAATTAAATTTTTCTCATTTATATACTATAATGGATTTATATTGAGCATAAAATCGTATTCTGTTAACCTTTCTCATCCAATGATAAAAATAAAAGCATCATTTATGTGTATGTCTAGACTACCACCTCCGCAAAATGATGTTTTTCATTTATCATCATTTCCAATCATGGATGTTAAAAAGGATGATATTTATGAGTAAATATGTCATATATTATATAATTATTATTCCAAAATATCAAATTATCCTATACCATCATTTCTTCCATTTTGGGAGAAATGGGATCATTAATTGTGCATATGTGCGGACTACAACCTTCACTAGTAATGAATTTAATTTTCTATAAGCAACAAAAAGGTATGGTTATAAGAATTATTTTAATGGAGATATATGATATGTATTAATTTTTTTATTTAAAAGATGCATTAAATTTATATAAGAACATATTTTTATTCATTCAAATGTCATAGTAGTCGGTTTTCCACCTTCTTAAATGATTTAATAATGATTATATAATGAATTCTTAAGGAATGTGATATACTAGTTAGGAAATATAATAATAATTTATTCTATATTTTTTATTTATTATAGAGTTGTAATATTAATATCTAATCATGTTATTAATAAATCAACATTGTTCTTTAAAAACTAAAGAAATAATCTTGTCACTAATTTCATATTCACGAGTCCTAATTAAAACTCTAATGGAATGAAAGTGGAACAATATTAAAATAAATTTAATATATATTTAGTTATATTAAAAAATATAGAAATTATGATCGTGAACCAAAATTTTGAAAATCAATATCATCTTTAAAATTATTTTATGAAATAAATAACCTAATGTTATTACACCCAATAATGAAAATAAATAATAATAGGTTAATATATTAATAATATATGGTTATAAAATAATATTAAAATGGGTAGTATGTTTATATTATGGTTATGAGATAAGGGATTTGGATATTTTTTCAAATATACAGGATGTTAGATCACAATAAATTACTCTAGAATACAAGGCAAAGGGTTTCATTACAAATCGTTCTCTTTGAGCCACATTTTGTATTCTGCACCTTATTTCAGTTATGTGGTATTTATACTACCTTTTTTAGATATCATATCATGAATTTTAATTTTATCATGGATATTTATGTAAAATTACAAGACCTCTGTTTGAAAGGGTATAGAGTAAAATTTTAATCAAGACACAAAGATTTATTTTTCTCAATTATGATTCTTTGTGACATGAAATGTAACACCCCAATATTTTATGCATTTTATTTTTTTCAAAAAAATAAATTTAACTACTTTGGTGGCTTACTTTTTCACAAAACATGGATCTTTAATGAAAACCAAGATATTATTACTTAATTTTGATAGTTAGAACCTAGTCATTGAAAAAACACGAATGAATTTGGTTAACTAGATTATAAAATTATATCTTACACATGTTTATAAAACAAATCCATTGGTTAATAATCAATTTTAAATGAAAATATAATCTAATTGAACATAATGGAATTTTTTATTATTGAAAACTATTTGTATGCCCGCTATAGAATTTTAAATTAATAAATTAAATTAATGGCTATTAATAAAAGATCTTAAAAAAATATGTGATATATATTCAATATTTTTTAATTCATGCAATATATTTTATAGTATTAATATATGAATAAATCCAATTTCAAGCGTAAAAAGATAAATTTTTCTAAAAGGAAGTTTTGTTGCCTTTTGATAGAAAACCTATTAGAGACTAAATTTTGAAACAATTATAATATTAATTTTAAAAAATAAACTTTATTTTTCAAAGTGGGATATAAAATATATCTTAGGGTGAATTTTTGGTATTTAACTAAGATGTTTCATTTTTTGATGAATAGTAAAAAATACAGCATTTTAATTGAAAATAGGTTTTTATTCTAATTTATTTATATATTTAAATTATATTTTAATTTTTTATGTATAATTACATAAATTATACTTCGATAAAACCAATTTAATTCATTTTAATCAATTTCACATAGAAATTGGATATAAAAACATTTCAAACTTTTAAACTTTTCACTTTAAAATTAATTGCTTTTTCATTTTATCTATGGGATTGATTTCAAATATAATTTTTCCAATTTTATGAGTTTAATTAAGTGAAATTTATTCCATATATATTATCCAAATGTCCAAATTATGTTTTTATGCCTATTCAATTTTTTATAACAAAGTTACCATAGTAAAAATTTAATTAATGTAGTATACATAAAATGTTGACATAGGTAATAGTTATGAGGACAATAAAGGAACCCGAAACACCCTGAGAGGGGGGGGGGAATCAGGGTGTCATATTTTTCTTCCCAAATTATTGATATTGGTCCCATATTGGTAGGAACCTGTTAAACCTGTCTGATGGAAATGTGTAGTAATAAAAACATTTAAAAACAGCAATACAACATAATAGTTTCACTTATTTCTCTACTAAGGGCTAGTATAAGGAGCATACACCCATTGTGTGTCATTAGTACCTCAATACACTAATATTCACTTGATGTGGAATACATATGTTTTTACAAAATTACTCTATTCCAGTAACACTACCTTTATAATTTGTTATGTATAGCACACTACATCCCTCGGAACACATTCTTTGAATCCATCTTTCTCACTACTTTGAGAGAAGTATAACTCAGTTTATCAACATGAAGGTAGATTCAATGGTTTTCCATTAAAGGCATTGTCTCTATCTAGCAAGAGACTCTTCTTTCACTATACACCTATGTTGATGCACACTGAAACCCCTATTTACTAAAAATTTGATATTCAAAACTGCCTTTTGTGAAGCTCTTTCGCGATACTCACTCCTTCGCGAAGCACCCCAACCATCATGGAAAAAAATATCCTCGGGAACCTCATTGAGTAAATGTAGTGTACCCAATCATCATGAATATCACATTAATAAAAATAATTTTCATTTTTTAGACAAATCAAGACTTTTTTCAATGCTCAAGCTCGCTTAGAAACCCAATTTTGAGGAGATCCCCTAGTTTCATGAAATCAATGAGATTCTAAATTTTGCCTGAAAATTTGTTGTCCAATGAAAATAGGGGTAGCCTTATATTTATATGCTCATTGTTCACGATTCTCCTCCAACTGAAGCATGGTTTATAGATCTACCGAACAATATTCATGGTGTTCGTCCCTTCATGATTATCCACTAAAATTTGACAAAGTCACAGAGCTCACCGTCAACACATTGCACAGTCGCAATGCTTCTATTCTCATATTCATAAAGATCACCATCAAAATTTTCAATGATCCAACTCTTCACTATTCTTAAGGTATTCTTCACGAAACTCATTCCATTACCATTTTCATGAATTTTTTATGTCAGAAAATGCCTCTTCACAATTATATCCTCTTCCACAAGATTTTTAACCCCCAAAATTTGGTGAACACTACAAAACGACATCATCTTCAGTACTACATAATACATGAAATATAAGATCCATTTTATTTTAGAATTTCTGATCATCCTTGTATTGGATTGAAAAAAAACACAAACCATTCTCTAATTCTAGAAATAAACAGTCTTTGTTCTACTAATATCTCCCTTTGGGTTTGTTGGCAATCTACAGATAAATTTAATGAAGCACCAACCACAATCAAAATCTGATACTCAAGAACAACTCATCTAAAACTCTATGTCCACCTGAGAAAAGTTCAGTTTAGACAATAATTGGGGAGTCTTTAATTGGGTTCTCATGTTTTGTAATGCTTATATATGTCCAATATATGCTTTGATTAAATCATCATAACACCAAATTGTATTCTCCATTATCATTCTATGACTTTTAAACTCATTCTCTAACTGTGTAATTCATCATTATACCCCTTTTTAACTCATTTAATTTTTCCATTATCCTTTGTAACAGTGAACCATTTAATTTATCCACTCTCCCCCATTGGTAATAAACCCAAAGAGCCTGATTTTGACTTGTGCAGCGGAAAACATACACCCTAGAATGTATCACACCAATAAACCTACATCACATTAACAGAGAGATTAAAATAGTTAATTTAGATCAGGAGAGGGGATGTTCATATATTCATCATGCATTGGGATGTGTCTGAACACCATGGTTTAACTTATGCTTCTCGAACACATGTTTTGACAATGACTTGGTCAGTATGTTAGCCACTTGATCATGAGTTCCAAAATAATCCATTTAAATAATTCCTTGTTTAAATTTCTCTTTGATAAAGTGTTATCTGATTTCAATGTGTTTCATACAAGAATGGTAGATAGGATTCTTTGTAATATTAGTGGTTCACTTTTTATCATATCGAATCACCATTGGATATTTCACTTCATCACCAATATCTGTCAGTTGTAGTTTCATTAACAATAGTTGAGTGTTTGATTTCATTGTGGAGATATACTCAGCTTCAGCAGTACTAAGATAAGTTCTTTTATATTTCTTAATAAACCATACCACAAATTTATTTCCAACAAATAATGATCCACCACTTATGGACTTTCTATCAATAACATCTCTATCCCAATAAGCATCAAAATATGTTTATAGTTCACTTTCTCTTCCTACAGTATGGTATAATCCATAATTGTGAGTACATTGAATGTACATCAGGATTCTTTTCAAAGATAATATATCTTATTCCTTCGGATTACATTGAAAGTGGGCCTCTAAGAATATTAAAAAGACAATATATGGTTGTTTCACTATCAAGTACAATAATCTTCCATTGATTGTCCTATACTTTGTGGGATCTACATAAGACACATCCTCATGCTATCCCTATTTTTCTCAAACCATAATCAGAGTTGAAATTATTTTAGATTCATTCATATTGAATTTATTTAGGAACTCTCTGGCATACTTTTCCTGTTAAATAAAAGTGTATTATTTCCTCTAAATCACTTGAATCCTTAAGAATTAGGTGAGTCAACCAATCAAGGGTATCTCTAATTCAGATTTCATGTGAATAGAAAAGTCTTCAAATAATTTTTTTCTTTTTCTACCAAATATAATATCATCCACATATACCAACACCATAAATTTATCTTTTTTTAGATCTTCACATATAGGTTGTGATACACTACTCCTCTTTTAAATTCAAGATTCTTTAGATAAGAATCCAGTCGAGGGTACCATACCCATAATGCATATTTCTGTCCATATAGTGTCTTCTTCAATCTGAACACCTTCATTTCTGCTTTACCAAGTAGTAAACTGACTATTTTTTCAATGTAGTATTATTCTTAAATAAAACCATTCATGAATATTGTTTTGACATCGATTTGATACACTTTAAATCCTGTTTGAATTTTTATGGAATAAATCCCGATCGAATCTAGTCTCTCCACTAGAAAAAATTATTTTTCAATATCAACACCTTCAATATGTGAATATCCATTACACCCCAATCATGCCTTATTTCTTATTACATTACCTTTCTCATCAAATTTTTTCTTAAAGATCCACTTTGTACCAATTGTGTTATGACTTTCATGTTTCATAACAAGATCCCATGTCAAGTTCTTTTCAATCAAATCTAAATATTCATTCATAGATTTAACCAATGATTCATCCTTTCCATATTCATCAAATGAGGATCATTCCACAAATGATATGGATACATATTGTGCAGTAATCCTCATTATCATTGACTATGTGGGTGTTGTAAAATCTCCAATGATGTTAAATTGATTAATATATGCTCTTTGATTTCTCCTGTCATGATCAAAAGAATTTTATTCAACCATGGATTCCTCTTATAATTATTCTTCTGAATCAACATCATTTTGTTTCCCTTGTATATTTTGAAAACCTTCCTCTAATTATATGATTTTATTTTTTCCATTTTCGCTTTCTTTTTCATATTATATCACATCAGCATAATAAATCTTTAACACATTTGTGTTATTATCTTTAATTATCTACACATCACTGAGTTATAAAAATTTTCAAAGATTATTATTGAAACATTTTTAAGATTTTCTCTTCATTTAGTATCTGAGGAATATTCCTTCATCTGTAGTATCACCATACATCTCTTGATTTCTTTCTTTGTTACGGATGACACTTTTACATCTGAAAACATGAAAATTCTTGAAACAGATATTTCTTACATGTCATATCTCATATATTGTGTTTTTTTATCCCATATAAATCCATCTTCGATTTTGAGTATAAACTACATCTTGAACATCCTCTTTCTAGTAATGAAGAGGGATACAACTATTAATTAGAATAGTTCTGGCCATATTGTTCACCTATTGATTATTGCACTCAACAACTCAATTTTCTTATGGATTTCTCATAGAATCCACCTCATATTGAATTTTGTTTCTGTCCAGGTAATTTTAAAATTCAATTTTTTTATATTCCCCTCTATTTTGAAATCGTAGAACCTTGATAGTGTGACTAGTATTATTATCTATTATTCGATGATAAGTATTCATGAAATCAAGAACGTGTTGTTTCCTATGTATAACCATCACAAAAGACATTATACTATAATAAATAATTAAAAGTAAGAAGAAAAATTCTCCATATGTTCTCGTAACATTAATCGGACTACACACGTTTTTATGGATGAGAAAAGAAGATTTGATTCCCTTTCATTATTTAAAAAATATGAATTGCATACTAACATTCCTCAAATACAAGCATCGAAAGTCTTCTCCCGTTTAAACATTATATTGGGGATATCCATGAAAATATTAAATTTAGATATCTTTTCCATGTCTTGTTGATTGAGGTGACCCAACCTCCAGTGCCACAAGTTTTTCTCTACTTCAATTTTCATGTAACAAATGTTCTCTTTAATAGCAACCTGAAATAAGTTCCCATCTATTATGAAACCTTTCATGACATAATTCCACATATTTTATTTTAATTTGAATCCTTTTTGATTTAATGTAACAATAATTCAGGAGGCACAAATTTGACTCACACTTCGTATATCATGATGTAATCCACCCACATAGAGAAATTTTGTTTTTTTTAGATTTCCATTATCGACTTTAGTATCTCCACTACCTTTGATCTTCAAAGAACCATCATTTTTAACTTGAATATTTCATCCAACCTTTTATTTACATACTCTATTAAATCTCTATTTCCCATCATAATTCCTAAGAATCCACTATTAAGAATTCAAGTGCTACTATTCATTACTGCTTTGAGAGGGACTTCAACAAGATTAGATTTCTCGAACTTATTCATTCTGTTCCATGAAATATTAGATTGAGTGAAGGATGAAGATGATATTTAAAATATTTTTTCCATGTGTAAAGGTTCTTCATACTCATTCTCTTCTTCCAAAGGATAAAAAATATTTTCAAGGGAAATATTGTTTATTTGATTATTATTGGCTTGTCTCTGAGTACTGTATAAATTATTCATACCTTTCTTATGACTACAATAAATAAATTTATGTCCAAATATGGAACACTAAAAACAATATACAGAGAAATTATTTCTTCTATAATAAGTTTGATAATAAATATTTATCCTTTGTTGACATCCTATCTCTTTTATATTCAAAGATCTTCTTTCCTCTTCACAGTATGACATTTTATGACCTAGATAGACACCAAATTGACATTTCATAAGTGTAGATGTATTCTCACATCCCTTTATCCCCATATCTCCTTAGGAAAATATATTGAATGATGGTCATTTCTGGAAACATGTGGATAGCGTTCAGTTCACCTTTTAGTCTGATTTGGGGATTTTATTATTAATACTTCATAAGGCTTTGCAATATGATTAAATTTCATCATCCCTTTATTTTGGATTATATTTTTTCTATTTTTCAATGTTTCAACATCACAACTAATTCCACATTTTCCCATGCATGTGGATATTTGATCATACAAAGCCTTATCTACTCCTTTATAACCACGCTTAGCTCTCTCTATCAACTCAGCATCAAATAATCTTTCAAACTATATTTTCTTATTTGTTTCAGATGAATTTGATTCACTTTAAACATTACACCAAAGAGTAATAGTTTCTTCTTCAAGATCCTCAATATTTTTTGACATTTCTCTAGTTTATATGTAAGGTCATTGATGACCTTTTCCTATTCTACAATTATGAGCTTCATTTCCATTACACATTATTTACTTTCAAAAGTTGTTCAATATTCATTCACTACTTCTTCCTGCTGATTAATATCAATATCAAGATAATCAACATATTCTGATGATTCTTCCACAGCTACTTTCCACTTTTTCCATATGTTACTTTGATTCTCATGTTTTACAAGGGAATCCTTAAGTTGTAACTTTAGATCACTATCATCAATCAATTTCTTTTCTATGGATTTATCTTTTTATGATTCTTAATTTTCCACTATAGCCATCATAGATGTGTGGGTTCCATATTTAAACTCTGATATTGTTTCTTAAAGAATTCATTTTCATCATCTTCTTTTTTGATGGAAAAAATCTTCTTATGTACATTATTTCTATATTTGAAGTCTCCCTTTTTATAAAACGTTTTTTGAGACTTCTGTAATTTTCTTCTTCACTTTGTTCACCATTTATCTTCCTTGAGCATCGAGAGGCGATGTTCCCAACTCCACCACAATGAAAATAATCCAACAGAATCTTTCCTTCTAATATCCCAATTCCTCTCTTGAATTTGTTTGAAACAAGATAGATAATATCATATTACTCATTATCTTTATCAACTTTATATCATGAAAACTCATGTTTTTTCATGGATTTAAAATCCATTTCCTTTATTACTCAGGTCTTTTTATCTTCTAGATTGAATCACGTTTCATATGCCAAAAAACTGCTCAATAGCTCATCTATAGAAAGTTAGATAGATCCTTTTACTCAAGGGCTAGCACCTTTTAATTATAGAGAGGTGGAAGCCTTTTCATGATTTTCTTCACTATATCAATGCCTTTGATTTCTTTACCAATTCGAATTATAGCTCCAAAAAATTCAATAATTCGATTAATAAATGATTCAAAATTTTCATCAGGATACATTTTTAAGTCATCAAACATATTTTGTAGGACTAAATGTATTTACTACTTAACTTTGTTTTCTCCTTCATAAATATTCTCCAATTTACTCCACATAGATTTTACTGAAGTAAAACTCATCACGTTTAGATAGATTTCATCAAAAAGAGTTGTGGTCATATCATTTTGTACTTTAGTATTAGTATCAAGCATTTTACTATCTATGTTATTCATAGATAGCCATGTTTGATTAGTGACATATATTCCTTATATAGTGTCAAAGTTTACTCTCATTCCAAGGGATCATAGATGAGATATCATCATTTTAATCTATATCTGAATGTTACATCTATCATAGAGGGGGAATCCCCTAACATCAATTTAATTCTCCATGATAGAAAATAAAGAAAGATTTAACATGAGAAATCTTTTCCCACTGATGCCACTTGAAGGACCCTTGAACACCCTGAGAGATGAGGGGTGATTCAAGGTGTCAAATTTTTCTTCCAAAGTTATGGATATTGTTCCTACATTGGTAGGAACCTATTAAGAATATCTAAGGGTAATGTGTAGAAATAAAAACATTAACAAGCAGCAAGGAAACACTAAAATTTTACATGGTTCACCACTAAGGTCTATCCCATGGAGCATACGCCGATATTGTTTTGTTCATACCTCAATCCACTAATCTTCACCATATGTGTAATATAGTAGTCTTGACATAGTCACTCTATGCCATAAGCACTACCTTTAAATGGTTTTAGGGATATCACATTGCATCCCTTAGAACATTTTGTTTGACTCACCCTATCTCACTAATTTGAGAGAATTATAACTTAGTTTATCGACATGAAAGTCACTTCAGTGGTTTCACATTAAATTCATTGTCCCTTTCTAGTAGGATACCCTACATGCATCGTACACCATAATTTATAAACACTAAACTCTTTGTTCACTAAAAAACAAATATTCAAAACTTCCTTATTATAAGCTCATTATTGAAGCTCACTCCTTTGTGAATCACCCTTAACTTCATGGAATAAACTGTCTACATGAAGATCACTGAGTCAACATGGTATACCTTATCATTACAAAGCTAAAATTACTCTAAAGCATTGTCATAATTAGATACTAGAAAATTCTTCTCGTGACGCTTAATCTCTCTTAGAATCCTAGTTTCATAGAGCTACCCTAACTTCATGAAGTCAATGATATTCCATATTTTACTTAAGAAAAATTCATATGATGTAAAGATGGGTAGCCTTATATTTATATGCTCAGTGTTTGTGTTGTTCCACCATATCCAATGAAATTTCAGGATCTACAAAAAAAGTATTCATGGCGCTCCTCCCGTCACGATACTCCACTTAAATTTGACATAGTCATGGTTCCCATCATTAACACATCGCAAAGTCATGATGATCCCATTCTCATATTTATGAAGATCACCATTTACATTCTTGATGCCCATATCTTCTTTATCCTCAATCCATTTTTCTTAAAACTCACTACTTTACCATTTTAATGATGTCTTTATTCCAGAAAATACCCCTTCATGATGTTATCCTCTTCCCCTAAATTTTTTACCCTAAGAATCTGGAAACCACTAGGAAACAACGGCATCTTCAATACCATTGTCTTCTTAAACTGTAAGATCCATTTTCATTCGGAATCCTAGATCTTCTATGTATATGATTGAAAAAAACAAAAACCATGCTCTAATTCCAGTAATGAACATCCTTGGTTCTCATAATAAAATCTTAACATACCTAAAAAATACAACATTTAATGGGTGTTTGAGGTTTTTCTCAAACCTAAAAGTCCTCCACAACATTAACTAAAAATATAATTCTATGAATTTAATGCCACCTCAATGTGGTTGGATTTAATTATAAAATATTAATTATCTAATCACTTAAACACCCTATCCTAAAGTATAAATACCACCTTATTTTAACCCAAAAGACTTAAAACTCCTTAGATCTCTAACTTAACCTCTCCTCTTAACTCTCACCACATACATATTCTTCCAGTCTAACTAAAATACAAAATATATGGTTCTAAAGTTTCTCCAAAGGACTTTATATTCAAGAGATAATTTTCTCATTATACCTTTCTTAATTTATATTCTTCTACTACTTCCCCCTCATATCCTTCATCTTTAACACCCTGACCCCCGAAGCATGTATCTGGTGTATTATTTTATTACATTGGAAAGATTATAAGGAATGAAATCCTGAAGGACCATTCAGTTTAGTAGTCTTAGAAAGCCATATTATGCACATTTTACCCATAATATATTGTGAAATAGGAAATAAAAACCTGATATATAAAACTAAATTAAACTGTATACTTGAAAATATATTCAAATATTTACTCTTCCTAACCTAGGGAAGAGAAACATAATAACAGTGAGATCAAATTCATACTAATGGTATGTAAAGAGGGGGAAATAATGAATAAATATGAACAATTTAACATGGAAAGGTAAATAATTGACAACACATGCCATTCAAATAACTAGATAAGGAAATATCAACATGAACAGGTATGAATCTTAAAACAAATTCTATTTAATCAATGAACTGAAAATGAAATTCATCCATAGATGTGTTAATGCAAAATATCATGGAGAAATAATATTAATAAAATTAAAAATAGAGGAAATGATTAATTATTGAAATTATTGTTTCCTATGAAAATGATACCTTTAATATCGAGATACAGTTTAAATTTTTCTATTTTTCCAACTAATTCATCCCATGAGACTACAGATGCATCGATGGGCTCTCGTTAACCGATCCCCAACCCATACGGCTTTCTTTAAATGGTCCCCAGCCCTTGTATTTCATGTCCAAAGCATTACTAATATATTGAATAAAAAATATTACTTGTAAAATATCCATACAGAATAAAGAATATGGATTCATCAATAATACCTCAAATGAGGATATGTAACAATAATGGTTTTTTCCATTAAAAAATTCCGGATAAAAAATAATCATTAATCATTACAAAGTGTCCCATAGCATTTCGATAATTTTAAATAATAATTACTTTAGAATTAAATGAATCTTATAATATTATTAAAATGAAAATATTCATGGTATAGCATGTTAAGGTAATTATATAAATCATATCTGAGTGAGTTGTTGCATAAAAAAAACAAGTCTCAATGGAATGTAAATTGAGACAAAATCTCTTACCTAAACCTTTATTTTGTGTGTGGAATTTATCCTCCTATATTATGGTTTAAATATTTTATGAATTTATACAAGAACCATAAACATGTTTATAACATCATTTATTAATTCCTTATAATATTTTATTAACTTTTTGTTAACACTCTTTTATTATTTTAACTATTTCTGGTGTTAATTGCCTCGTTTTCTCAAGTATGTTTTGACATTTCATTTGATTTCACTATTATAAATATCATGATTTAATCAAAAAAAAATCATATTTTAATTATCATTTTTATTTGGTACTTATTCATTTAGGATAATCTAAAATGTTTGGAGATAAGAAATGAAATGCATCATTCATGAAGAAGGTAGGTCGTACACATGCATAAACACTAATTTAATTTCATTATTGTATTAAAATAATTAAAATTGAATTATATAGGTATATTATAATTAATGTATCATATTTATTGTATATATGTTATTTTTTTTAATACCATCCTTTATAAAATCAATGTGTGGAATGAACAAGTCACACCACCTTGAGGGGGAGACAATCCACACTTCTTCAAACAAAATTATCATATTTACACATAATGGAAAGCATAATGATGTGTTATAAATAAAATTTGTAGAAGTATAAATGAATTAAAAATATAATATATATCATATATAAACATATATTCTATCATAATGGTCACCAAGAGAGGTGATAATGGAAAAAATTAACAATCATCCTCTTGTGAGTTAGTAGTTTTCCATACAAAGAAACAGTATGTTTGTATCCCATTAGATGGAGGTGTGTGTATGTATAGGTATAAATATTTACATAAAATGATCATAATATATTTATTATAATGGTTATGTTATTTAATCATAAAATAATAAGAGTTAATGGAGTGTTTAATGTAATTAAAACTAAAAAACTTGAGGAAGTTTGTTACCTCTTAATCGGGTAACTCCTTTTAGTTTGAACCAAAATATTACTTGGATTTCCTTACTCCCAAAGGAAATATTATATGATTATGGTAGAGAATTTTATTAGATATTTTGGAATATATTGGTTGATCCAAAGTGGTGTGATAGGTGTGAGGAAGTGGGAGGAGAGGAGGCCTATTATAGTGGAGGAGGAGTGGCACTCTTGTAATATTTTCATAAAGTGATTCCATACACGTTTTTCATATTTAAAGTCACTCAAATAATGGACCCAATTAGATAAAATAGATTATAAGGTATAAATATGGCCATAAAATGTATTTTTCCTAAGTTTAAAAGTCATTTGGATCCTTAATAATTAGGTTTAGTCCCTTATTAAGCTTTATTTTACCATAACAATTGTAATTAATTTCAATTAATTTCACTAATATTTTTGGTAAAAAACTAATTTTACATTATTAGTTATTATAACTTATTTATATTTCAAATATGTAATCGATTTTTTAAAATCTCAATCCCATAAGTGGAATAAATTAATGTAAATTTAATATCGTAATGGGGACGACAATGTGGGGTTTTAGGGTTAAAACGTCCAAAATTTTGTTATGTTTTTATATTGGATTTCAATGAGAAATTTATCCAAATGAACTAAATTGGATTAATTGATAAAAATTTTATGTAATTAAACATTAAAAAAATATGAACCCTAATTTATCCTAATAAATAAATTATATGAAACAAAAAATTTGAACTAAAATTCAATATTTTTGACTATTAATTAAAACATGTATCTTCACAAAAAAATACAAAATATTCCCCCTAAGATAATTTTTATGTTTATCATCCAAATACGAAGTTTATTTTTACTTTTTAAATTTATAAATGTTTAAAAAGTTAGATTTAAAATGGGTTCTCTATCAAAATGTGACAAAACTACTTTTAATAGGAATATATTATTTTATGTGTAATATTGGGTTTGTTATTAACTTATGAACATCTAAAAGATATAAGATGAGATTAAAAAATTGGTTTTATATAAAATATATATTTCTACTTTATAAACTCTCTAAAAGTGTTAAAATGTAATTGACTATGAAAAAATTGACTACGTATTTTCTTTTTTAAATTGGGTGTTATGTGTATTGAAGATTTATCAACAAAATCTAATGGAAAATATAGTAAAGTATTGGGGTTCTAAATTCTTCAATCCTATAAAAATTCATTCATATTTACTTCAAAAATATTTGTGAAATTATCCTTCACAAAATCCTCTAGTTACCAATTACTTCTTCCATTTTATGATTTCTCCAAAGTGCCTTTACTAGAAGAGTTTTATGATTTCTATATACTTTATCTCTATTGTCAAGAATATGGATGGGATATTTTCAATATTAAAGGTTAGTTTCCAAATCAATCCCATTAGAGGTGATATCATGTGTTGGGTCATTGATGTATTTCATCAGAAGAGATATATAGAAAACCTCATGTTCCATTAAGATATTTGGAGGCATTGCCAAATGATAAGTTAATATTATATCTCTTTAAATAATTTTGAAGTTGTTGATGTACCTAGGAATAATTTTCCATATTTTTACCTAACCTTATAACACCATTCAATGTATATAACTTCAAGAAAACATGATCTCCCACTTGGAACTCTAAATATTTCCCCTGATTATTAGCATATTCTTCTTCCTACTTTGATCCTCTTTAAAATGTGGTTGAATAGCCTTTACCATTATTGTTGTATCTCTAAAAATTTCTCAGCCTATGAATTTCCTTTCACCAAATTTATCCCAATATGTTTGAGTAAAAAATATCTTACCATATAATGCTTCATACAGATCCATTTGAATACTTGAATGGAAACTATTATTATAGGAAGACTCTACCAAGGGTAATACTAATCCCAAATACCATGAAAGTTTAGTGATCAAGATCTAAACATGTATTCCATTGTTTCAATTATTCTTTTTATTATGTCCATAAGTTTAAGGATGGTAGATAGTTCTCAAATGAAGCTCTATGTTGAGATCCTTCAGAATAATTTACTATAATTTCGATATAAAGCAGGGATATTGATTAGAAACAATTGATAATGGTTCACCATAATGTCTTAAAACTTCGCTAATGTAGAGACCTGTAAGGCACTCTAGTGGATGTTCTTCTCTTATGTAAAGTAAATGAGTATATTTGGTTAGGAATTGAACAATGACCCAAATTGTGTCTTTCCTTCTAGGATTCTTTTGTAGTCCCATGAAAAAAATATATTAATTTCATCCCATTTCCACATAGGAATAGTTAGAGGTTATAGGACTCCTTTAGGATTCTTCCTCATATCTCTCACTTTTTGAAAAACCAAACATCTTGAAACATAATTATTAATTTTCCACTTTATATTGTCCCACAAAAAAGTTTCTTTCATGTATCTATAGATATTTGTGCTACCAAGGTTTAAATAGAAATTCAATCTATGGAAATCATCCAAAAATTCTGTTTTTAGCTCAGGTATTGATAAAACACATAACCCCATTCTGAATTTTATAACACCATCATTATAAGAAATGTTTTCTAATTTTACAACATTCAAAAAATTAATTTTCATCTAAAATTCCTCATAATCAGATTGAAAATTATTTATCCTCTCTAAAAAAGTGGGTTTTAAAATAATTTGAAAAGATATTGATGTATCCCCTCCTTTATAAATTCCAATATCCAGATTTACTATTTCTATGAACACAATATCCACTTCAATCCTTAATTGGGTTTGAACTCCATGATCCTTGTTACTCAAAGCATCTTCTATCATATTCAATTTTACTAGATGGTAGTGTATTGATAAATCGTAATCTTTGAGTAGATCGATCCATATCCTTTGTCTCATATTGATCTCTTTATAAGAAAAAAATTATTCTTTTCTCTTATGATGTGTGTATATATCACATTTTTCACCACATAGATAATGTATCCAAATTTTCAAAGCAAAGAGTACAACCTCTAACTCCAGGACATGGTTCAGATATTTTTATTCGTGAATATTCAATTTCCTTGATTCATATGAAATAACTTTAACATTTTTTATTAATGAAGAAACAATTACCTTATTTGATGCATCACTTTATATGATAAACCCAACAATACCATATGGTTGTGTCAAAATTGGATAATTGACTAATCTTCTCTTTATATCTTCAAATACTTTTTCAAAATCCATTTTCTTGAAAAAAATAACCCCTTTATGTGTAAGAATGGTTAATGGGTTAGATAATTAGGAAACTTTTTAAATGAATCAATAATAGTAAACTACCAAACATATGAAAAAATTTACCTTGTTAATGTTTGTTGGTATATTCAATTCTCTGAATGCCTTTTTTTGTAGGATTAACTAATATCCCATCCTTAGATACAATACAGCTAAGAAAAATAATATCTTGAAAATTGAAATTGCACTTACTAAATTCCCCATCTATATCTTCCCTTATAACTGTCTTAAGAATGATCCTCAAATTCCTATCATGCTTTTCATAGATTTTATAATACAACATAAGATCTTTAATGAATACCAAAAAATAATCAAGATATTATTTGAATACTCTATTAATTATGTCCATAAAAATAGAGGGTTCATTAGTCAATCCAAATGGTATTATTGTAAACTTGTATTGTCCATACCTCATCCGAAAAGTTGTCATCAAAATTTCTTCCTTATTCATATAAAATTGGTGATACCCAAAATTAAGATCAACCATTAAAAATATTAGGCTCTGTGAAGTTAATCAAACAAGTTATCAATGTGGGATAGATGACACTTTTATTTATTTTAATGAAATTTATTTCCCTATAATCAATGCATAACCTCATGGATCCATCCTTCTTTTTAATAAAGAGAACATGATCTCCCTATGGTGAAACACTTGGGAATATAAATCCCCTATTAAATAAATTATCTAGTTTTTTCTTCAATTCCCCTAATTGCAAAGTGTCTATTCTATATGGAGTATTTGATATTGGTCTTGATGTAGGGATTAAATCAATTGAAAATTCAACTCCTTAATATAGGGGATGTCTAGGTAAATCTATATGGAATATATGAATTTATTCTAGCACAATAGGTTCATCTTCTATTTTAATATTAAATTTTTCTTCCCTAGGTTTAGTTTGGTATTATTCTTTAATAATTTAATTTAGTAAAGATACTGTGGGTGGATCTAGATAAGAATCAAATGAAGAATATTCTACCCTAAGGATGAGGGATTCAAAATTTTCCTCATAAATTTTAATTTCCTTCCAATTACAATAAATTTTTTGCATCATATTTATAGATCTTGTCAATATCAAGGATTATATCAAATTGAACCATTGGAATGATAACAAGTTCATCAAGAAAATCATTTTTATTTTTCATGATGGGGACTTCATAAAACATCTTTATTATAAAAATACATCCATTGAAATTTCTAACCGTCAACACTCTTATTATATTAAAATAGAAATATATAATCTTCTTCTCAAACTAGGTAGATATAAAGGAGTCCGAAGAGCTAGAATCAAATAAGGCATTGAAAAAAATTAAAGATAGAATTAATGTATCGACCACCACATCATTTTGCACTTCAACCTCTTCTAAAGTGATAGTATATGCTTTTCCATCTCCTAATAGACTCTTTTTTAGTAAATTCATTTGATTATTAGGGAATTCATTTGAGTAGTACCCCATCTCCCTATTATTGAAATATTTAATAGTAGCATTTTCCTTCTTCCTTTTTCATTTTTTTAATATGATGACACTTTTCACCAAACATAAAATAAACTCTTGGTACCTTCAATCATTTCCATATGTGATTTTTCCCACAGTTCTCACAAGGGGGAAAAGGATGATATTTCATATTCTTCTTGTATGAATTTTCTTTTTTATGATGCATAGATAACCTCTCATTCCTTTGGATGCCAATTAATAAATAGAATCATAATAATTTCTTATCTTCCTTGATGGAACATAGAACTATTTCATAGTATGATGAAAAATTCTGAGAAACCCATGACCTTCGAAGGTTTGGCTTCGTACCTTCAAAAAAGTGGTTGATCCTACACTCTGTGATGTGTATATAATCCATATAATTCTGGAAAAACCATGTTAATATAGATTCATAATCTGTAACATCATCTTCTTCCTTCTACTTTAAGGTAAGGAACTATATCATAATATAAATTTTTTTATCATGAGGGAATATTTATCTAATAAAATCTCTATAAAAGTTCTCCATTATATGAGTTTAATTTCTTATTCCTCCCTTATATTCTGGATTAGATACCACCACTAATCATCATCACCTTGGATATAGTAGACCACAAGTGTTACAATTTCTATTTTTCAAAATTGCACGACCATAAATATCATCTCCAGAGACTTAATCCATTGTTCATATAAAATGTTATTAGTATCCCCAATAAATGAGGGGGGCTTCTATCATATAAAGTGATAAAACATAGAATATTCTCTCCTTGGAATAGGTTTCTCTATTTAGTCAAGCTTATTTGTCACAACTAGATTATGTTTTCCTAATATTTCCATGTTTTACTCCATTTAAATACCATATGTATTGGTTTCCTAAATAGGTAAATCTATACATTTTCAATTAGTATTAACACCAATAATCCTTATATGTTCCATTTATAAACAATGAAATATACTAAATTATCTCATAAAATCATAATGTATAATTCCAAATATTTCATAAAACATAACATAATTTTATGCATTGAGAATCCAAGAATCATGAACTTTGGTTTCATTGGGGAAATATTTAGTTTCAAAACCATCATAATTGTAGATAATGAAATTGGGAACTATCCTAAGCGTATCCCCTTAGAGTGTCAAACTAGGTGCGTAGTATGCCTTATTGTCATGTACTAGGTTACCCCAAGTCAAGATTATGACACCTTGTAAGATTTGTTACCACTAGGTACATTTTTTCTAGAACCATCTCCCCTTGTAGTATCAAAATCGAGTTGAATTTCTAGGAATACCAACATAATCACTTCCTTACAAAAATTATAGGATGTTATTACATACTTATCCTTAATTTATATCATAGGGTTATGGTACCTAATTGATGTTTTCTAAATCTTGTTTCCGGGTTTTCTTCTAAAATTCCTTTCATACCAACTGTAACACCCTAACAGAAGAATCCCAAATATGGTGCAATATTTTTTTACATTGGCATGATTACAAGGATCCAAATCATGAAGTACTCTTAAGTTTAGGATTCTTAGAAATCAAGATTACATACATGATACTCGTAATAAATTGGGAAATAGTAAATAAAAACATTATTTATATAAATACAAACATTATTTATATAAATAAAATAAACTAAATCATTGAAAAAATATTTAATTATTTCTTCTTCATTTCCTAGGGAATGGAAACATAATAAGTGTGAGCTCAAATGCACAGTGAGGGTAATTACAGTAGAAGAAATAATGAATCAATAGTTATAAATTAACATGGAAAGGTAAATAATTGATAAAAAATTCCATAAAAATAACTATATAAGGAAATATCAACATGGAAATGTAAGAAACTAAAAACACTTTCCAGTTAATCAATGAACATAAAATAAAATGCATCCATAGATATGTTGACCCAAAATCTCAAGAATAAAAAAAATAAAACTCCCAATAAACGAAATTCTTAATTATCATAGATTATTTTTCCAAAGAATATGATACTTTTTCCATCAGTAGATAGTTTAAAATTTTCAATTTTGTCTAACTAATTCTTCTCATGCGACTACTGATGCATTGAGGGGCCTTTATTAACTGGACGCCAACCCCTAGGGATTTCCTTAAACAGTCCCAAACTCGTGTATTGCATGTAAAAATAATTCATCATATATTGAATAAAAAATGATTTTTTATAAAATATCTATATTTAATAAAAAATATGTGTTCATATATAATACCTCAAATGAGTATAAGTAACAATAAAGGTTGTTTACATTTAAACATTTTTTAGGACAAGTAATCTATAAACATTCCAAAGTGTGTCATTACACATTGAAACATTTAAATCATAATTCTAAATGAATTAGTTGAATCTTATAATATTATGGGAATAATAGTATTCATGGTATAACATGTCAGGGTAATTACATATATAAAAGTGAGTTGGTGCATAATAAAAAACAAGTCTCAATAGAATGTAAATTGAGACAAAATCCCTTACCTTAACCTTCTTTTGTTGTGTGGAATTTATACTTGTGTATATAGGTTAAAAATATGTTAATAACCTATAAAAGAAAAATAATATTGTTTATAATACCATATATTAATTAATTATAGTATTTTATTACTGGTTTGTTAACACTCTTTCATTTCTTAACTATTTTGGGTGTTATTTTCCATGTTTTCTCATGTATGTTTTGACTTTTCATTTTTTTCCTCTATTAAATATATAATTTATTTCATAATATCCAGAATGTAAATAATATTTTAATTATCATATATATTAATTAAAAATTCATTTAATATCAACTATAAATTTTGATGATAATAAATGAAATGCACTGTTCATGGAGACGGTAGGACGTACGTACACATGGATGCTACATTCATTTCTTTGTTGTATTAAAAGAATTCAGAGTAAATTATGTATGTATATTATAATTCTAGATTCATATTTATATTATATATGTTACATAGTTTTATTAATACCTTCCTTTATACATTCCATGTATGGTCTGAATGAGTCACATCGCTTTGAGTGGGAGATAGTCCATACTTCCTCAAACAAAATTATCATATTTACACAAGATGGAAAGCATAAAGGTATGTTATAAATAATAAATAAAGAAGTATAAAAACATTAAAAATATATTATATATTATATATAAATATATTTTCTATCATAACCACCACCGTGAGAGTTGTAATGAAAAAATGAACAATCAATATTCCGTGAGGTAGTAGTTCACCGTAAACGTAAACGGTATGTTTGTTACCCATTAGATAGATGTGTATGTAAGTTTAGGTAAAAATAATAAAATAAAAACATCCAAGTATATTAATGATATAGTTTTTGTTAGTTAATCATAGAATAATAAGAGTTTTTTGAGTGGATAATGAAATAAAACTAGAAAGCTTGAGGGTGTTTGTTACCTCTTAATCAAGTAACTATTTTTTGTTTGAAAGAAAAACTTCATTGGATTGAATTATTCCTAATAGGAGGATTATAGGATTAGGGGAGGGATCTTAAAGAGATATTTTAGAAGAGATTTATTCATCCAAATTGGGTATAGTGGTGGAAGAAATGTGAGAAGAGGAGGCCTTTTTATAGTGGAGGAGGAGTGACACTTTTGTAATATTTTCACAAAGAGATTCCATACACATTTTTTACATTGAAATTGGTTCCAATAATGGAAAAATATTATATAAAATGGATTATAGTGGAGAAATATGTCCATAAAATTGATTTTTTACAACTGTATAAGTCATTTGGGCTCTTAAGAATGAGGTTTAGTCCCTTATTATGTTTCATTTTACCTTAATAATTGTAATTAATTTTAATTAATTTCACTAATTTTTTTGCCCAAAAATAATTTGAAATTATAATATATTATAAATTCGTATTAATAAAAATATTAAACCAGTTTATTAAAATAACCATCACATAAGTGGCAGAAATTAATTTAAGTTTAATCTCGTAGTCAGGACAACAATGCTGGTTTTTAAGGAAAAAACAACCAAAAGTTTTCTATGTTTTTGTAGTTATTTTAAAATTTAAATTGATTCCAATGACCAAAATTATATTAATTTTTTATTATATGTAGTAATTGAACCACAAAACCAATCTAAAACATAATTTATCCTTATAATTAAATTACATGAAAAATGGTTTTGAAAACAAATTCAACATTTTCACTATTGATTAAAAATAAATATTTAAAGAAAAAAACCAATGATTTTCTATAAATTAATTTTTATGTTTCTATTAAAAATATGAAGTAAATTATTACATATTATATTTGTAAAAGGTTTAAAAATATATTTTAAATTGGTTCTCCATCAAAAGGTGACAAAACTACATTTAATAAAAATATAGTATTTTATTTGTAATATAAGGTCTTTTATTATATTATGCCATTCTAAAATATATTATATGAGTGTAAAAATAGGTGTTTGGATATATTATATAATAATTTACAATATAAACTCTCTAAAAGTGTTATAATTTAATTTAATGTGAAAAATTTGACTACTTATTGTCTTGTTTAAATCTGGTGTTATGTGTATTGAAAAACTATCAATAAAATCTAAAGGAAAATATAGTAAAGTCTCAGGGTGATACATCATCCATAAAGGAATATTACAATAATAATTTAAATAATTTAATTTTATTTCACTAATGTAATATCTTATATCAATCCCTTTTATTTACTCCTCTTATTTAGTTAAATTAAACTATTTTCCATGTAATGCATGTTAATCGCCTATATGAGTAATGTTTTTGTTAATTTCCCATTACCAAATTAATAAATGGTCATAAAACTATTATTATTGTTAAATAATATGTTAATATGTATATTATATCCTATTTATTTCTCTATAAATAAAATTTCTACATAGTAGTAAATAAAATGAAACTTGTTTATGATGTTCGGAAAAACCAGCAATATAAAATAATCTTTAATCATTAATATTTTATCTAAGGAATTATATTAATGTAAGAAATAAAAATTATATAACAGAAAATTTAAACAACTTTAATTTCATTAATTCCATTTTATTACATTTATGTAGTTTTATATCCATTCATCTTTAAAATCCATAATTATACATAAATAAACTGATCATGAAAACCGTGAAACGAAATAAACTAAAATAGTGAAAATAATGAAATATTATTAATGAATGGATGGTAATATGTTATAAAAATATCATATAAGTATTATAAATATTAATATGGTTCTATAATTAATTAATAACATTATTTAACCCTTTTTACATGAGGTTAAATTAAGTAAAACTAAAGGGAAGTGTGAGGTAAGTGTTTTTCGTCTCACTATTTCTTTTGTGAGATATATTTCTTATTCACCGTGTATTTATTGTGCGTGGTGTATATATTTCACTTTAATTTAATCTATTATCTTTATAATTTAATTTATTATTATTCATATTTCCATTTAATCATGTCCCTTTTATAGGTTTTATGTCTTTAATGCTACTAAATCAACAAGGTAATTTTGTCTCAATTTTCCATATTTAAGACACTTGTTGTGTTATGAAACTATATTATTTTATATGGAATATATACTTACCATTAACATGTTGTATCATTAATATAATTATTTTCATTATATTATATGTTTCATGTAATGTTATTATCTGTTTTATTTGAAATGTTTTTATTCAAATGTCATGTTTTTAAAAAAAATCAATCTATGAAAAGATATTTTAAAAATATTTAAGGAAAATGATTTCAAATATGATTAAAATTTGTTTTTAATATATTATTTTAAATTTATAAGGGTTATTTTCAATGAATTTTTTTCATAAGTTTTATAATTTAAAAAAAATCATTATAGAGTGTATATTTTCCTCAAGAATTATTTCAAGTGATCTATCAGAATTATAATCTATCTATGAAAACATTATTTAATATTACTTCAGATTTATAGGGGATATTATTAATGTAAATTATCCATATTATTTGTATTAATTTTTTAAATTTATGTTGGATTGATATCTATGAAACACATTTCTTTTCCTTAGTTTATGATATGATGAAATGTTAATAAAATGTATTTATTTTCATGGGTTCTAATTTGATAAATGATTTATATTCTTATGGAACACATAAGTATGGTTTTCATAATGAGATAGGTGGGACCTATATCTACCTATAATTCATTAGATAATGGTATTATATCTCATGATCTACACACAACTGTAATAAAGATTGAACAGTATTCACACATGACTGGAACGAGAAGTGAAACTGGTTCAGTGAGGGACTTTTTCTACCATCATAGTATTAGGTGTGAACCTTAACTAATATGACGGTTATGGGAGTGAAACCATTCCACTATGATAGTCTTCGAAAATATCATTGACTGCTAATGAAATTAATTTTTATTCTTATGTGTTTTTCCACAATTCTATGTTTCATGCCATGTTATTATTTTACAATACATATATTATGAATTTTTATAATTTATTCAATGATTCAAGATTATGATTTTTTTTATGAAGGGTATGATTCTAAAAAGTTTTCTTCATATTATCATTACCATACTTTTATATCTTATTTTCTCCCTTTACTGAGAATCTGAGCTCACCTGTTTCTAATGTTTCTTTTTCCCAATATATGAAGAAAAATATTAGGTTAGATATCTCAAAAATGGTGATAATTATGAAGGAATAAGTGGGAGACATTGTAGATTTTTATTGAACTAGTTTTTATCTTGTTTCCAATGAAACTGAACCCATATGTTAATAGCATGGTTTTGTTGAAATATCGATGTATCAGAAGATAGAGTCATTATTGTGGGTATCAAAGCAATGATTTAGTTAACCATTGGAAAATAGGATGAGAAAACTGTAGTAAGAACCCTAAGAGTGAGTCTAGGTTATAATCCTATAGTATTGGTAATGATTTGGAATAACCAAGGAATAAATATAAGGTATCATAGACTGAAATTTATAAGAAATTTCCCTCAACTATGTGGTTTTATGACTGTGATTAGTGTTTCTAATGCTATTATTTAGAGTATTAGTAAATGTAAGGAACAAAAAGGAACCATGTTAATGGGTAATTAAATAAAAAATGGAATGATGGCTCTCATGACTAACCAAATGTTACATAATATAGAATAAACTTTTTTGATACTATGTCCCCACAACCTTATCAATCCATGAATCATGATGAGATTCAAAATGACCAAAGAAGGGAACAATATTTTCTTGAAACTTTCTTAAAGAAACGTCCACCTTCTTTTAGTGGAGTGACTGATCCACTAGTTACTGCAAAATGGATATGTACCACTGAAATGATATTTTTCATTACCTGTTGTTCAGAATATAAAAAAGATAAGTTGGGAACTTGTCACTTATAAGGAGAATCGAATAATTGGTGAAACATTATCAACAATATGTAGCAACATGATAAAATTGACTCTTTTTATTGGCTTCAGTTCATGTACTTATTTTTCAGTAAGTAAATTCCGTGTATTGTAATTATAAGATAGAGATTGAAATTTCCAATAAATCTCATGGTTTTGATAAAAAAAAATGGATATAATTAAATGGAAACTCTCAAAACAATATAGATAATAATATTAGATTTAATTTTCTCTCAAATTATGGAAGGGAACATGGAGTAAATTTTCTTAAGGGGACAGTTAAATTTTTTATGTGTAGGAAATAATGGCAACGTTCATTTGACTACTAATGTAATTTCAATAAAGAGAAAGTTTCATGGAATAAACCCCCCACACTTCAGTGCTTCATGTGTAATGAAAATGGGAATTATGCTAATCAATGCCTAAATCCATGGGTTAATAATGAAGATCAACCTCAGCAAACTCTTAAGGAAAAATAAAAAGTTAAATCACATGTGATATCTATTAGCAATGTGGAGTATGAAAATTCCGGTTTCACCTTCGTTGAGCTTCTAGTGTCTTGAAGACAGATCTGGAATGACTCTATGGGGGAGGTTCCTGATTCGGTATCTCTATGTGGTTTTTACAGGTTTTTATGGTTTGGTAATGTTTGTTTTAAGCAAGTTATGGTGTGAGTTTGGTGATCTGTGGGTTTCTATGGTAATCAATCAGAGTTGTATGTGTTGATTTGGTGGAATGGTCCCTTGCGGTCGGTTCAGTGTCGTAGCATGGTGGTTTCCTCTACTGGAATGGTTTGTTGTTTGAAGGAGGGAAGTTTGTGATCCAGATAAATTCATGAACAGATTTTAGAGGTGGTTTTTGAGCCGGTGCTTCATCTTTGCAGAGATTTTTCGGATTTGGTTGTTTGAGAGGGTATGGAATCAGCCATCGGATCAGGCATGTTCTAGTAACATGACACTTGCTTTCCAGTTATCCTTGCAATGGTGTAGAGCTTCTTCATGTTCAAATGCTGGGGAGGATCAGTTCAATGATGTATTTCTGGTTTTTATTCTTTTTTCATTCGATTGGTTTTTCCTATGTCCATGATTTCTTTAGGTCTAAAAGGGAGTTTTATCATATAATAATAAAAATTGAAGGCCATTGGGTCGTTGGATGGATCTAAGGATTTTAATGGATATGATGAATATTGCCGATGGAATTGAAACGTGATTTATTGGTAAAGTAATGTTTTTAGAGAACACGTATTTAAGGGAAACATGAATCATAATATATGCATGATTAGGGGATAATAATGATATAAATAGATATTTTTTATGATAAAATAAATGGGATATTATTAATGACTATGGAGTTGATCAGTAATTTGATGAAAATGTGGATTATGGATTGGGTTTGTTGATGTTATGGATTTATGGTATGAGGAAAGAGTTTATTTTTAAAATCATGTATTTTTTCACAAAGGTTTTATGGTAATTTAGATTATTAAAATGTTTTAAAACAATACATTATAATAATCTAGACATGTCTTGTGTGTGAAAATTAAGAGCTACATAATGTTGTTTGGGGTATTAATGTTATTTTTATTTTGAGAATTTATATTCCATTATTCCAAATTAGTGGATTTTAATATTTTGGATGTTTTATAAGTGTAACCATTTATTATTTTTCTACATTTAACATTGAATATGTTTTTAAAGATTAATAAGTTACTTAACCATATAAATATTTGTTCATATTAAATAATCTAGGCTAACCTTTTTTGTAATGATGATAACTAGAGATAGAAAAATGACTTGTTGTCCCATTATGGATCTTATGATCCACTAGTTCAGTAAGTGAAAAAAAATAAACTTTATTATTTAGAGTACTAAATGAAGTATAAATTGATCAAGGTTCATACAAATAGTATAATTGTACCTATGAGATGAAATCAAGTAGGTATATATACTCAAATTATTTTGAAGTAAAATGTTATCTTATAATCATCATTTTTTACGATATCAATGATCTCTTTCAAGGCTATTTGGGATATGGATTTGTGATTATTAACTTTTTCATAACAATGTTTTCTATTACTCTCAATCATAATGTGATAGTTATAATTATATTCCAATTCCGTTTTTTCACTTCTTCACTAATGTTCTCCGAATTGTAAACCTAGTTATGTGGTGATCTTATCCTATTACTTTACCTATTTTTAGGAGGATGTTTTATTGAAACATTTTTCAATGGGGGTTTCCCATAAAGTAAATTTTCAAACATACAACTTTGAAGTGGAATTTAAAATTTAGAGGATGAAATTTATTTATATTCTTGATCGCAATGGGATTATAACTAATCAATTGATAGTTCCACTGAATCTATCTCAAGTTCATTATGTGTTCCACACTTCTCACCTGTGTTAGTAAATACCTGGTCCTTCACATGAACTAAACATAATGGTCGTACCATTAGGGAATAATATTTCTTATTAAGAACAACCAATATAGATTCTGGATAATAGAGATAATGTTCCATGAAACAAGAACACTTGTCTTGTCAATGTTTTATAGAAGAACCACCAATATGAGGAAGCTACGTATGAACCTATGGTTTTGATGAGGAATAGGTATAATCATATGTTTATAACTGAGAAACGAATTTCAATGGAGATTTTTTTAAGAAAAAGGCAATAATGTATCACCCTATGTTTTTTCACTATGAGTTTAAAAAATTTAAACACTTTTATTGCTTACTTTTCTAAAAACACAAAACAGAAATGAATTCCAAAATAATATAATTTAATTATGATTGTTATTACCTAGACATTGGAATTCTTGGAATTAATTAGTTTAACTAAATTATGAAAATATAGTTGAAATATGTTTATAAAATTAATTTATTTTTTTCTAATCAATTCAAAATTAAAATAAAAACCAATTTAAGAGATAGGAAGTGTTCTAATAAAAAACTATTTTTATGCCCATAATGAAATTATACATTAATAAATTAAATTAATAAATGTTATTATAATATATTAATAAAATATATATGTTATATATTCAATCAAAATTTTTGAATTAATCTAATATATTTTATAGGGTTAAGATAATAATAAATCCAATTTGAAGTGTAAAAAGCTATATTTTTCTAAAAGGAAATTTTTCTGCCTTTTGATGGCACACATATTTTAAGAAAAAACATTAGACATTTATATTTTTTATTTGAAAAAATAAAATTCAATTTTTAAATAGGGATATTAAATATACCTTTGGGTTAATTTTTGATATTTTTTGATAAGATTCATTTTTTGTTGAATAGTAAAAAATACTGAATTATAATTGAAAACTGTTTTTCATTTAATTTATTTATATAGTTAAATTATATTATAAATTTTTTATGAAGGATAATTAGTAATATTATACATCAATAAAACCAATTTTTATCATTTTATTCAATTTCACATTAAAATTTTATATAAAACATTTCAAACTTTTGAACTTTTTAGTTTAAAAAGCCAATCTTTTATTTTATTTGTAGGATTATTTTTAAATCTACATTTTGGAGTTTTTTTAATTTAATTATATAAAATGGATTCCATATTTGGAATAAGAATGTCCAAATTAGGTTTTAAAGATTACTTTATATTTTTTATATAAAATACATTGTAGTAAAAAATTATTTACCATAGTATAGGTAAAATGGTGATAAGGGATAAAGTTAGAAGGTAAAAGCATAATATACATAATAAAATAAAACATTTAATGGGTGGTTGAGGTATTTATAGACTCTATAAATCCTTTAAAACATTAATTAAAAATATAATTTATTGAAATTAATTCCACCTCAATGTGGCTGGATGTGATTGTTAAATAATCATTATTTAATCACTTAAACCCCCCTCTCCTAATGTATAAATACCACAACTAACCACCTCATATCAAAAAAATCCTTTAATATCCTAAAATATCTTCAAAACACACTTATAATCACTATAAACACGTCCATGGGATTCTTCTATCACAAAAATACCAAATCCAATGCCCTCAAGTGTCTCTCAAGGAATTGATATTCAAGAGGCAACTTTCTTAAAGTGACACTCTTAAATTATTTTCATCTTATACTTCTTCCTCATATCATTTATCCATAAATTAATAATTAAAAAATAATATATCTAATTTAATTTTATGTTTCTAATGTAATATATTATATAAATCCATTTTATTACCTCCACTTGTTCAAAGAAATGAAACTATTGTCAATGTAATGTTGGTTAATCACCACTATAAGTAATGTTTTTTGTTCATTTTCCATTACCTCCTTCATAGATAGTAATAAAACTATTATAATTTTATATAATATTTTAATATTTATATAATTTCATATTTTCTTAACTAATATATACTCATAATATTAAATAAAATGAAAATAGTTCGTGATGTTTAGAAAAAATAACAATATAATCTAATCATTTATCTTTAAAAATTTGTGTAATGAATTGTACTAATGTAAGAAATAAAAATTATATATGGTAATATTTAAATAATTTATTTTCATTAATGTCATTTCATTACACTTATAGTGTTTTATTTCCATTTGAAATCGAAATCCAGAATTATACACAAATAAACCGATCATGAAAATCGTAAAATAAAATCACTTGAAACAATAAAAATAATGAAATATTATTATTTAATGGGTGGTAATATGTTATAGAAATATCATATAATGTGTTATAAACATTAATATTTTAATTTATTTAATTAATAAAATCCTTTAATCCTTTATACAGGAGTTAAATTATGCAAAACTAAAGGGAAGTGTGAGGTAAGGGTTTCTCGACCCAATATTTCTTTCGTGAGATATATGCCTTATTCACCAATTATTTCTTATGTGTGATATATATACTTATAATAAATTTAATATATTATCATTATTATATAATTTATTGTTATTTACATATCCATTTTATGATCTCTATTTCAGGGGGTTTCTGTTTCAAAAGTTACCAAATCATTAAGGTAATTTTGTCTAAATTTTCTATATTTGAGACACTTATTGTGTTATAGACCTATATTCTTTTATGGGGTGTATATATTACCGATTTATATTTTTTATCATCAATGTAATTATTTTCAAAATATTATATGTTTCATTTAATATTATTGTTTGAACTAAGGTTGTTCATTGACAATATTAGAGTTTGCCTCGTGTTTGTTGTCAATCAGCACATGGATGACAAGGGAGTTTACAAAGAATGGAGTCATAAATTTAGGGTATAAATAATTATTTATGGTGGCACACCTTCCAATTATTTTCTAATTTTATAGGCCTCAAAACTGGGAGTTTGGTGATGGTTCACTGCAGCATATATAATGGTATGTGGAGCGGTGCATAGAACCAAAAATGATTTGCAACTGCCGTAAGCAAGATGCAGAAGGTTCATGGGATTGTTTTGGTTTGTAAAACAGCAGTGGTACACAATGGAGTATAATAGTATGATTAAGTAATTCAGTTTATAGTAAAGAATGTCCTACACTGAAAATTTGGTTAAATCATATTAGTGAAATTTAAAGAGATATGTGCCTTTTTAAGGAGTATTAATACACTTTGTTAAGGGAAGAGGTTGGAGATTAAAATTTTGATATGAAATCTATTTAATTCTCAAGTGGTTCATGGAGGATAAGATGATAATCAGAGAGGATCATCTTTATAAGGAAGACACTCCATGGAAGAGATTATGGTTCATGTAGGAAGCTCTCACAGTATGCGGCGGAGCAAGGTATTATGAAGAGCAGGACGATACTTGGAGGAGTGTATAAGTATGTGGAGTAGGAAAGTATGTGGAGCAGGGTAGTTTATAGAGGAGCTACATGGTATACGGAAGTAGCAGCAGTACGCAGAAACATCAGTAGTACACGAAACACCCATGGGAGCCTAAAAATTGACCAAATTAGTTTCTGAAATTAATTTCCATAACATATCAATGTACGAGAAAATAAAATACATTTTTCAGTGATTAAGAGACTTCAACAAAGCATCCATTTATAGTTAAGGATACCTGATCTAATTTTAAACCATTGATGTTACCTTCACGTCAATAAACTGAGAAAGACCTCTCCCAAGGTACTGAGCTCAGGGGAGTCAATGAAAGTTATCTATGGGAAGAAATAAGATATCCATGAACCTTTATAAAGGAAGTCTTATTGAGAAATAGTGAGTGTTCCTGACCAATTTAAATCCACAACTTGTGATGATTAGTGGATTTTGGTTCAACCAACACACTTTCATCATATGATTCATGGATGTATCCCTTAGTGCTGAACCCAATAAAATTTTGGAGTCATTACATTACATGTGATTGTTTATTTTCTGAAATTTCTCTTCAGATAGGTTTAACAGGTTCCTACCAATGTGGTAACATGATCCATAAATTTAAAATATAAATTTGTCACCCCAATTCACCCCTACCCTCTGAGGGTTTTCCGGGGTCCTTTAGTTATAATCTTTTTGATCCAAATTTTTTTAATTCAAAAGTCATGTTTTCTAAAACAGTTTTCAAAAATATTTTTAAATTATCTTTTATGAATATTCACGAAAAATGATTTCAAATAAGTTTAATTTTTTTAAATATGAATTTATAAGTTTCAAGGTTATTTTCAATTAAATGGTTTTTTAAAAATTTTCATGATTTAAAAGTATTTTTTTCAAAATAAAAAGTATATTTCCCTCATGAATTATTACAAGTGTTCTGTCAAAATTTTATTCCATTTATGAAAAAATTATTTTATTTTACTTATTAATTATTTGGTATATTATTCAATTATATTATAATTATTCATCTTATGGTTGTTTTATTTTATTGATGGTTTTTTATTTATGAAACACATTTCTCCTCCATTGTTTATGTTATGCTGAATTGTTTATGAAATGACTCTTATTCATGGGTTCTAATATGATGAATTATTTATACTATTTTGAAACAAATATGTATGGTTTCCATTATGTGATGGGTTTACCTATATCTCTCTCAAATTCATTATGTAATGATATTATATATCCTAATATAGACATTTATAGAACAAGGATTGAACTTGGTTCTAACACGATTAGAACGAGAATTAAAACTAATTAATTAAAGGACATTATCTTCCATGATAGTCTTGGGAGTTAAACTTAACTACTAATATAGTTTTAGGATATAACCCATTCCACTAGTCTAGTATTTTAAAATATCCTTGAATACTAAGGGAATTATTTTCTATGATTATTTGTTTTCCACAATTCAGTCTTCTATGCCATGTTATTGTTTTGTGATTCATGTCTTATGAATTTTTAGGATTTATACTATGACTTGAGATTATGATATTTGACATGAAGTGCATTATTTTATAAGGTTTTGTTCATATTATTATTCCCTTGTGTTTATATCTCCCTTTATTGTTCTTACTAAGAATCTATTCTCACCCTTTTCTAATGTTTCTTTTTCCCAGGGTATGAAGAAACGTATTAGGTTCAATATGTAAAAAAGGGTTCTACTTATGAAAGAATAATTAGGAGAAAATTTATATGTTTTATGAACTAGTTTTTTTTCATGAATCCAAATACACTAAACTCAGACAATTATATCATGGTTTTGTTATAATATATATGTATGGAAAGAGTTGTTCATTATTTTAAACATGTTGTACAACTTGTTTTCTTTGAATAGTTCTCTATTAATTTAGTATCCTAGGAATTTTATATATAGTATTTCCTTGTAATAAATGAGGTAAAATAATCCAAATAAATTTCTTTTCTTCAAAAATATTTTTATTCCAGTGTTACCTCTTTTATATGATTATTTTGAAACTCAATTTTCATTCATTGCATTATAATTGATCACTTGAAATTATTTTATATAAGTTTGGATCATTTTTTCCTTTGGTTTTGTAAAGAATTATTCTCTAATTTTATAAATTTTTTCCATATAAACACATTTTCAAATGTTTAAGGATTCATAGAGTATGTTTCCCATAAGTGATATTGATAATTCAAATATCCTTTATTAGAGTTATAATTTTTCTTCTTGAACATTTATTTTCTATTCATGGGATATCCCAAAAAATTATTTTATTATATTGTATTTTATAATTCTTTTTTGGAAAATTATTTTTTAATAAAAATTAATATTTTTTACACTTCTTATAATGTGATTTAAAAAAGGCATTTTGAAAATAATGAAAAGGAATTTTTCCTTCCACTATGACTTTTTTTGTCTTCCACTATTAATTTCTCCACGATAAACTTCATATCCTTTAAAGGTTCTATTATTAAATATTATTTTTGAATTTAAAGGTGTTCAAACCATTTCAAATTTTCTTTTAAAAAGTTACATTTGAAATGAATGTGTAAATTTTTATTTTAAATCAATATAAAAATTGTTTTCAAAAAGATATTTTAATATTTCACTTACATTTCCCTTACCATTTTCAAAAGGGTTTTACCGAAAGGGGATTACATTTCTGAATTTTTCCTCTAATATATATAAGTCATCATTTATGGTATTTAACTCATGGTATAAAATTATTTAGTTCATAATACCTTATATTTTTACATCATTTAAAGCATTATTTTTATGAGGGTTCTTTTTACTTATGTGAACACCCTTCTCAGTTTCCTTTGTTACACTAGAGATAATTTATTTTTAAAACGTCTATATTATTTGTCTTTATGGATTATGATCATTTTTTCAGAATTTAAATATATTTATACTCATTTCTCTATACAATTTGAACATCACATTTTAAATAATTCATATTAGATGATGTTCACATTGAAAAAATGATATTTTGTTGACATGGGGAGAAGTATTGGCTTTGCGTATATTTTTATTACAATATGGATGATTATTGGAAATTTGACTATTTATTTTTTGATTATCCACCTTCTTTATCTTGATAGTTTATGATCATGTTTTCCTTTTTATTTACATTGGGTTTTGTGTTAACATTCACGTTGATTATTGAATTTTAACATAGGTTGATCATGTTTTGATATTTATATTATTCATTATATGGATAACCAAGTTTTTATTTATAAAAATGTAACTTATGGAATAGTATGAAATTTTTTTACACATTTATATGTAATCCATTAAACTAAATCATGTGGTGTTGGGCCTGAAATTATAGATACCCTTGATGTATTGTTAGGACTTATGAGACAAAATAGGTTGTCTCTTGGTTTATAGCTCTTACCATAACATGAAGTGTCTTGGAATAAGGCATTGATTGCATGTTTTTTTGTCTCTCATTATGAATTCCTTAATTATTGGGTTAGTATTATTGATATTTATGTTTCCAATTATTTTCATGGATATAGAATGCTCTTAGTTTAAATTTTATTATGAATTCAAGTGGTTTACTTATTCCTGCAAAAACATTTATTCTATTTTTGTACATGATTTCCCCTATTGTATATTTTCCCTTACTAATCATTTAATCTTACCCCTTTTTATGATTCAATTTCCCAAGGTTATCATTAAAATTAGTAAATAATACTTTTTTAAAAGTATAGAACGTGTAAAAGAATTTATGGAGAGTTTTAAGACTCATTATGGATTAATTGGTTTCGTATATAATAAAAAAATTCTTTCTTGATACTAATAACATGGTTCTTATTATTATTTTCTTTTTTCATAATTTTATGAATCTATAATCCTAAAAATATTCGTTGGGAGTAAGATATGAAATAATAATTTTTGATTTTGTTATTAAGTATGGTTATATACTGTATTTTATAGGATGTATCAATGTGAGTATGTAAAGTATGTGTTTATATCACCAAATCCAATAGTATGGATCTAGTGTATCTCAATTAGAAATTAAGGAATGTTTTTGATTACTTTTGAGACTAGGATTTTTGATAAGGAAACTTTAATGGTTGATAATTTGGGTTTGATCATAATTTAAATTGTATAAATAACCCTTTAATATAGTATATGATTTAATGTTATGGTAATATTGAACCTTTTATTTAGGGATTATGATATGATTACTTCACTAATAACACTAGGAATAAGTCTAAATATTGTATGACAACATGATGTTTTCAGTACAATAGATATTATTAGTTTTTTCTTAGAAATACATCTATATTTTTATATTAGAAAGTGGTTGTGACGTGGAAGAGATGGGCCTAGGGGTAATCACACCAAGAAAGGATGGTAAACCAATGATTCATTCATAATTATGATGCATGGTGAATGTTCCTAAGACTAAACACCAAGATATAATCTTATGGGGGATATTATTTGGGTAATAACATTCTATTTAAGAACCATTAGGAATGAATTTATCATTATATTAACTAATTATATTAGATAATATAATATAAGAATGACCATTTATTACCAAGGATTGAACTAAAATAGCCATAGGTTGATCAAAAAGTATCATATGTTAAAAAACGATGGTTAATATGGGTATATGGTTTTAGATTAATGTTTTCATATTCACATTATGGATATTATCATTGATATTTTGGTTTTAGTATTTGATTGAAACAAAATCATTAAAAAGAAGTTGGGAAAGGTACATATCTAGAAACCACTATGTCTTATAATCGAATAAGGGAGAATTATTTAATGTTTTAGAATATTATTGGTTTCCTATTATAATGCAAATGGTGAGTTTACTAGTCTAGCCTAAGGTAGGGAGATTGAATTTTTTAGTGATATTTAACAAATACATTCACATAATTTCTAAAACTTTTGAGAATTATGTGAAGCATATAAGGACTGTTATTTATTATTTTTCCTTTAAATTCGTAGAAATGTATATTAAATAGTATTAATAACCTTGAAAGGTGATTTCATGATAAGGATATATTTTTTGGGGTAACTATTAGGGGCCATGTGATTTATGTATATATAACACTTAGATTTAATATATTCCTGATGTTAAAATAATAAATAGTGGTCTTATTTTTGATAAATTAAGTTAGTTAGTATTGGTAATCATTGAATTGATAATTCATTCAGGATATTATTGGTGAAGTTCATTAAATTTTTGGGATTATGGCATAAATTATCATGTTTGGGACTTATGAACTAGTTGTTAATAAATTTTAGGGACTAAGATAGAGTTAATTCATATGAGTAATATATAAGTTCGTTATGGTTTTTTTATTTAGAGATTAAAATGGTTTTAGAAAAGCTATTTTATAGAGAATATATTATTATGTTGTATACAAACATGGGTATATGATTTTATGAATGAATAAATTTTATGATGAACAATAAGTAACTTGATATATCATATGTGAGTAATGTTGATTTTATAATGTAGGTTATACCAAAAATGATGAATATGTTAAGAAAACCCTCACATACATTATTCAATGAGAAGTAATTAAAATTGTGTGGTGGAAATTTATTCCAAGTGGAGTGGAATATAACACCATAAGATCATAATATCTTATTATATTTAAAAGATCAATGTGTTTGAAAGCTTTCACCGCATATAACAACTAACGTAGACAAAACTTCAATATATTTTGATAAAATATAATTATTTAAGAATTACTAATAAAACATAGCAATTTAATTATAAGGAATGAATAGGTGTAAACAATTTATGAAAAATATTTATAAATACAATAAAGTCTGCATTTAATATGACATAAATTCAATTATTTTAATTAATATGACTAATAAGATCAATTTTTATTTATAAAATAATTTCTCTAAATAATTACTTATTATACATTAAGAATTTTAATCTCAATGATAAATGATAAATGACTATAAATTATGTTTGATATTAATTATCTTTCAACACAAATTTAGTTAGTAAATGATATTAAATAAGAATAACAACAATTAGTTTTTGAAAATGTCATTTTCCAATAAAAAAATTTCATTATATTTTATGATTTTATTCCAAAATTGAATTTTTAAATTTTATATCTTGAAAATAAAAATATGGAAATAATTTTTGGATTTATAATTTATATATTAACATAATATTAAATTATCATGTTTTTATAAAAAGAGTTATTTTTAGTCGAAAAATATATCTTTTTCGATAATTATAAATTTTTTGATTTATAATTAAGAGTATAGTAGAAATTTAAAAGAATTTTAAGTAAAAAAAATTTATTTATGGAATAAAATTATACTTTTTAATATATTATTTTATCTTATCTTATATTTAAAATTATTATAACTGTTTTAGAATGTTATTTTAAAAAAAATCATTCTTTTAATTAAATCATGTATTTTCATGGTGAGATTAAGTTTTTTCATATCACGAAATCTACATACCATTAATTTTTTTATAATAAACCAATCAATGTCTTGGGAATTTATAATTTTAATAACTAAGGAATACATATAAATTTTATTCTTAAAAAGCCACTTTTTTCTTAAAACTGTTTTTACGTATTATGTCCACTAATCTTAATATTAATTTTTTGAAGACATAGAAATTTTATTTTTTAAAACGATTTAAAGAAACATTATATTATAATTTTAATATTAGTTAAATTTATTATTATAAATTTATTAATTTATATTAATTTCTATGGTTAAAAGTTAATTACCATGGTAAAAATTAATTGGTGAAAAGGTTAAAAATGTTAAAATAAAAAGTCTTAAAATATTAAATGTATATCTTAAATGGGAGGACAAAGTTATTTTTTAGGATAAATAACTTCCCCCTCATATTTATTCAATTTTGGATCCATTGACCATGTAATAGTAACGTCACATTATAGAAAATCATAAGGCTGGTTTAAAATTTTCACTTCTCTTCACATATAAAAATGTAACCATGCCTCCACTTGAAGATGCACACTACCTTGAATTTTTTATATAAAAAACAAAAAAAATCTTAATAAATCCCTCTCCCATTTTATAATCCATCTGTTCACCATTAGATATCATAACACTTCCATTTTTAATGATACTTCCATTGAATATTTAAGCCCCTAATGTGAGTATTATCCACTACTTAACTATTTTCCTTTTTGGTCTTCATTAAAAAAATTTCTAAATAAATTAATATAATTACATTAGTATAATTTATATAATTTAATTTTTTTATGTATAGTACAAAATCATAATATAAAAACCTTTATCATCTATTAAGAAAAACAAATTCATCGTCTGGGTGTATATGTGGACTACCGCCTCCACGAAATGATTCTTTGTTTATCATCATCATCTCTCATGACTGGTAATTAGGATGTTAATGGTTAATAAATATGATCTATGTAATATAAAAATTATTTTTATTTAAAAATTTATCATGTACCATTATTTAATCTATCCGTGGAGAAATGTGATCATTAATTGTGCGTACGTGCGGACCACCACCTCCACGAGGGATGAATTTCATCTATCTTCACCACCCTACATGTATGGATCTAAGAATGATTTAAATATATATAAAAGATATATATTGATTTTTTAATCTATAAAATTAATATTATAATTATATAATAACATATTCTTATTCATTCACTCTTTATAATATGCTCTGGTTTTGGCCGGTTTTACCACATGCATGAAAGATGTATTAATGTATATTTAATAAATAATTAAATAATGTAATATAATTTTAAGATAATATAATAATAATTTATTAAAAAAATTCAATGATTCCACGGAGTTAATATTAAAATCTAAACATATTACTAATACATTAAATCTATTCATTAAAAAATATTGACTAAATATTGTAACTGATATCATCTTCATGATCCATCATTAGAAATCTCATAGAATTATTTTTAACATTATAAAAAATATTTTAATATATATAATAGTTTTTAAAATAGTCTATAAATTATAAAAATTAAACTACTTAGTGATAATTGATCATATATTTGAGAATTTTGTACGAAACAAAGAAACTGAAGGTTCTAACACGTGATAATGAAAATAAACTATAATTGTTCATATATTTGTAATATATGTTTGTAAAATAATTATAAAAATGTTATAATTTTTATATTATGGTACTAAGATAAGTTATTAAGATAGTATTATTCGTTATATATGAGTTTAGAGTATGATCATGTAAGCATGAATACGAGGTAGAAGTTTTCGTCTCAAATTCCTCTCTCTGAGATGTATTTTGTATTATTCACCAAATTTAATTTTATGTGTTGAATATATTTCTTATTTGAGATATCATATATTGAATTACCTGTTAATCATGTTATTTGAATTTAATGTATAAGAACTCTCTTTCTAGTGGTTTCAATTAAAACATTACTTAGGACATAATGATTTTCTTAGTCTTAATTCGAATTAATTGAGACATGATAAATATTATGAATAATGTTTTAATTATAAAATTTTATATTTATTTACCATACCATGACTATTGTATATATTTTTTATTTATCATTAATGGAATAAACTAATCCAAATCATGTTCTTTTGGTCAAATTTTTATGACTCAAGAATCACCCCAGTTATAAGAGTTTTGGGTAACTCAATTTTTATTTATTGAGTTAGGATGACTCACTTGATCTTATTTTATATTAGTTTTTTACATTCATCCCATTGATTTCATTATGTGGAGTTATATCATTTTATAAATTTTTAACAAATAAACACCTTTTCAAAAGTTTCATTCTTCATGGAGTATGTTTCTTATAAGTGATATTGATTACTAAAATCCTCTTTCAATTATTGAACTATGTTTTTCAATTCTTTGGTTCTCCCACAAAGATATTAATTATTTAATATTTTATAATCATATTTGGGAAAAAAATTAATAAAAATGAATGCTTTTTCTCTTCTCACAATGTCAGTATTAAATAAAGGTATTTTTAAAATAATAAAGATGATTTTTTTCATTCCCATTCACTTGTTTTGTCTTCCGATCCTAATTTATGCAAGATAAACTCTATTCCTCCTTAAGTATATATTATTGGATATTATTTTTAAATTTAATAGTTTTAAATGTCTTTCCAATCACCTATTCAAAATTTACCATTGAATATGACATGTAAATTTTTATTTTATGCCAATGTTAAAAGTGTTTTCTAAAAGATCTTTTATGTTTTCAAATCAATTTCCATTATCATTTTCAAAAGGATCTAACATGAATGAGTTTGGGTTTCATAATTTTGACTATTATATATATATATATATCATTTAACGGATTTAACTCGTGAAAAAAATAATATACATCTTTATCCCTAAATTTGTGATACCTTTGAAGCATTATTTTTCAGAGAGTTTTTTTCATTTACGTCAACACCCTTATAGGTTATCATTTATTACATTAGGGTTATGTTATTTTAAACCCATCTTTATTATTTATATGAATATTTTATTAGCATGTTTTTTCGGTATTTACTTAGTCATATACTAATTGATCTATATGGAATGAACATCAATTTTTTCAAAATTCAGATTGAATGATGTTCACCTAGAAAGAATGTTTTTCTGTTAACGTGGGGAATATTAATGGTGTTATATATGTTTTTATACCAACATGGATGATTATTAGAAATTTGACTATGTATTATTTTACAATCTACCTTTTTTATCATGATTATTTATGATCATGTTATCCCTTTTGTTGATAATGTGAAAATAATTAACATTAATAATTATTATTAACTTTTAACACATTTTGATCATCCATGGATATTATTAAAAATTCATTAAATAGATATTCATGTTTTATTCATCCAAAGGTTCCTTAGATAATAGATTGAAATGTATTGTTGACTATTATGGTGAATTCATTTGACTTAATCAGGTGATGGGTGGGGTCAAGAATTATATATCCCATTGATTATGATTTGGGATTTTGTTTATACATCTTCCCATAACTAGATAGAGTCTATCTATAAGGACCTAATAGTAGTTATTTTATGTCTCATAATATGTATTTCATTAGTATGAGATCATTTTTTTTTTGATATCTATGTTTTTATTTATTTTCATCAATATTGACTTCTCTAGGTTTAAATTTTATTATCAATTCAGGTTGGTTACATACTCCTTACATAATATTTATTCGATGTTTATACCATGATTTCCATTGTAATATGTTTTCCCTTAATGTGAATTTTTCCTCATACCTTCTTATTTTTCCATTTCCCTAGGTTATGAATAAATTTAGTACATGAGATACGTTTAGAATAAAAACACATGTGAATAAATTTATAGGACATGTTAAAAAATAATTATGGATTAAGTGTTTTCATATATACTGAAAAACAATTATGCTTGATAAAAATAACTTAGGATCTGTTAGTTATTATTTCTTCCTAATTCTATAAAGTGTTAAACCAGAAAATAAAATTGGTATGTAAAATATGAAATAATAATTATTTATTATTTAATTAATAATGGTCATATAAATTATTATATAGTTGGTATCAAAGTGATTATGTAAAGTATGCGTTTCTGGTGTCGGATCCAGAATCATTGGTCTAAGGTGTCTCACTCTACCTTCCAAGAGTAGCATGGGTGCCACACCAAAAATCCATAGTGACATGATAAAATTAAAAAACATGGACATTTTTGTTATATAAATTTTATTTAAGAATTGTGATATTTTGGTTTCATGTACTATCTGGATTGCTAGGAAATTCAGTCTTTTGAACAATTGATTTGTTTGAACTAATATAAGAGCAATGAATTATATATTTCCTATAATGGTCGACTTTATATCAATTTTTGGTTGATGTGGACTTATATAAATTTTTATTTAAAACTAAATTGATTTATAAAATTCTAGTTTTTTCCCAAAGCATTAATTTATTGAAAATTTATTTCTATTAGTGAAAAATAATTTAGATTTTATGAGGTGGATTTTTTAAAAATTATTTAACTAGTAAATTTTTCTTTTCATGATTAATATTTTGATAAATCAATGATGATAATGTGTTCTAAAATATATAATGGAGTTTTATTAAAATGATTTGAAAGTTGGGAGGCTCCAATAATTTCCTACAATGTTAGTAAATTTGATTATGTTTAGTTAAATTGAAGTTAAATAAGTTATTATTTGACCATTATTTTTTTCAATGGATCATTTTTGGGTTATGTCAAATTCATTGATTTATTGAAATTCATAGTTTTAATTTAAAAGTGTTAGGTTTGGATGAAATATCATTTTTTTTATTCAAAACAATTACATGGGGTCAGTGGTTTAAATAGTTTTTTTAAAAAATATTCATGAGAAGGGTTTTTGAGATATTATCCAAGAAACACATACCAAGTAGGTTTTATTTATATTAAATGTGAAAAAAATGGTTTTAGTATGCCTTTTTAATGATTTTATGATATTTTAAAAAAATTGTTTTAAATACATTATGAGTAATGTAATTAAGGATTGACCAGTGATGTATCATATGCGGTATAGTATAAATATTTGAACCATTTTAGATATGGGTTACAATTACTAATAAAGGGATAGGATATAGTTGTAAGAAAAAATGGCGACCTTTGACATAAAGTTGATTGATCGGGTGATCTTCCATTTCATATGGGATGATGATAATCCCTGGTTTTTTCTAATGTAGGTTTGGTGACCTAATTCATATATGTCTGTGTGTGTGTTTTCATGAATATTAAATATAATTTTGGTATTTATATTAAATGATTAATATTATTTTAAATATTAATATTGATGGAAAAATACTATGAAGTTTATAATGACCCATGTCGTTATGGGTTAGTGAAATTCTAGATAAATTTGAATTTTCGAACTAAGGTAGAGGATATGTGTCACAACATGACCCACTAGTCCTCATCTGGTCAGCAGTAAGCTAAGTGTGACTCCCCAATCCCACCTCTAATATTTTTGGGGCTAGTTACAAGAACCTAGTAAGAATAATAATGAAATGGGAGGCCTTAACCTAAGTACTTGTATGCACACGCATAACCATAACCATGAAATAGTTCAGTGATATGATGAAATATTGAAACTTATATAGTATAAACCATGCATCAAAAAACCACTAAGAAAGCATCAATGGACATGACAATAATATAAAATATATAATGATAAAAATATATTCCCAACCAAAAAATAATGTCCCAACCATAATAATAATATAGAAAAAAGGGAATAAACTGAAGAGATACCAGCTCGCAAAATCCAAGGATGACTAGGGAAAACAGATTTCTCCAAGAATCGCTAGGCTCCTCAAAAACTAATCCCACAAAGACCATATCTAATCTTTATATCATCTTCATAATAAACAACATGAGTGGGTAAATCCCATGAAGGGGTGATTATATAAAAACCCAATAGGAATCTTCAAAAACCAATAAGGGATAAGTAGATATATAAATAGTTAACTCAACTTGTAAATCAAGAGGTTAAAAACCCCAAAATCAGATATAATCAAAAGAAAATCATGATAAGAAATAAAGGTGATCACAAACTCCACATCAAATTAAAAATAAAGAGTCTCTATACAGATCAAAATGGATCATCTTATATTCATGTATAATGAGTCAGATATCAAGAATATAGAGGACCCACACCTCATCACCATGTAGAACAGTCATGGAGCACCACTCTAATGGGGGACCTGCTCATCACCTAAGATCAATATGGGTAGTCTACTTTGAAGATAGAGAACTCATACCTCAGAAATGTTGGGTATAGTCATCTCTACCTATATGAACAATATGGGGGACTCTCCATCTATAAGGAAATAACTGAGTAATGACACTAGTAACAGTAATGATTAGATCTGATCACTACCACCGGCTAATAATCTCTAAAATAATGGCCCTTATAACATCACCCCATGTCATATCTCAACTACCTAAATGAATTCCAAAATTGAGTTTTACATATAAAAATTCATAGTATAGGATACATTTGGGCCCAAATATTAGTCCTGAAGATGAATATGTGCAAGGAAGAAGTTTATAAGGGAAGTACACAGTGTGAATAGGGTATAAATGACATGCCTTGGAAACCCAAATTATGTCTATCTACCCTGTCTTTTCTGATGTACATGGTCATTTCTATGGTCATATAACTCTAGGGTGCACTCTTATCTTCCATCAACGAATTAAACAATATATGGTATGGCCACATGGTGCGTGATATTTTATTTTCCATGATAACCAATCCACTACACAAACATTTCACATTGTATATATTTATAAAAACTACATGTCGTGTAGTTATAAAATTTCTAGAAACCTATGTTATTTACATGGGAGATCAAATCCTCTTTATTCATTACTTAAACCACTATTAGACTTTTTGAAATACATAAAATTTTACTAGGGTCCTCCAATTGATGATTCCCAATATTTATTTTCTATAAATAATAATTTTATTCACTTATAGGGTAGTTGTTATGCCTCTCTTCACCTCATAGGGGTCTAATCCTTGATTCCATCACTCACATCCAACAAAATTACATGATATATTTTAAAAACATTGATTCGAAATCACTCACATATCCACCACTAATATGTGGTTATGATCATGCTAAAATTCATCCTATAAATGTCAAATCATAGCCATGTGGGACAATAATGAAGAACATAATGAATGGTGGAGAAAATTCACAAGAAAAAAGTAATTTCATCATTTCCTGATGCAATCCTAGCAAACAACAATAAATTTGGGGATTCAAATTTTGTGAAAATAATTGTTCATTAAGGTTAAATAGTTTGTTTAAGGGGAAAAAAATAAAATAGATATTCTAAAAAAAATTGCAGAAAATTAATATATCTATAATATATTATCATTAATTGAAACAAATATGTTTTAATACATGAAATTACATGATCTACATTAAGAACAGATCAATATCTAGTGATTAACATATCCCCTATAGAATAATAAGATTATCCTACTGTGTTCATCACCCATTTGATGATTCTCTTTGATTGTTTATCATCGATCCTCGTTCTTGGTCTTCTAATGGCAATGATGTTTTCCTCATCCTCTCTAATCTCCTAAGTTTTTATGAATGAACCTATATATTTTTCATAAAAATGTACTTATAGAGGAGGGATGGGGTATAGAGAAATTAAATTAGTTAGTCAATTCACTTAACACACTAGCCAATGGTCACCCTTAACCAAAGGACCAACACCATCATACTTAATTATACTCCTAAGGCAAACCCCATGTTTCAAAAACCGCAATCATATTAAATTTCCCATCCAAGGTTTTGATTAATGAGAAAACCATTTATTCCTAACAGATGCATGCATGTGTGTTAATACATATTAATATTTTAAATATATTAATTTTTAGGTCTTATGACACCAAAAATATAGCATCAACTCAAAGGAAAATCAAGATATATATATATAATTTCAAGGGATACAACTTTGAAATCTAGAGTCATTTAATCCCTCCCAATTTCAATTATCTTTTTCCAAAAAAATGAATATATTATCCCAAAAGGTGGTCATACTGATCATTCATTTGGATCTTACACTCCCAAGATCTTTTGTGCATGCTTCCATGATGATAAATCACTCAACCAAAGGGATGGTCCATCCATGCAGAATATTATCCTACCAATATTTTATCTCCAACTTTTACAAAGAGGTGGCATTATCCTTGAGGTCCATATATACCTAATAAATAACATGCATCAATTCATGCATGTATCTCCTCACCTAAAGCACGTGGAAATGTTAATTCGGTCGGTCCAATTGAGTGGGTGCGTCTAAGTGGAATGTAACCTATCCAACCCTTTAATAAACCTAGAATGGTCTGATGAATTTTTTTGATATCTTACTTCCCCTACCAAATCTTTTCAAACCTAATCATTGGGATTCTCTTAGAAAAACAAGGTATCCCTACTCGAAATCTTGATGCCTGCAACATTGATCTATGTGATATTTTTATCAACTCTGGGATGTCCTCATATTCTCAAAGTTCACCTAATCTTTCTCTATCATTTCTTGTAACATCTATGGCGTAATAGGAGACATATCTCCAATCTCAGTATAGAACAAGAGTTAAATTTAGGGTATCCCATATAGGGCATCAAAAATCTATATTCCAATAGTAGATTTATAGTTTTAATTGTAAGAAAAAACTACTAATGGAAATTAATCCTCCCAACTCGGACTGAATTCTGATAGTAGGTTCTCAATATATCCTCCAACACCTAGATAATTCACTTTGTATGCCCATTCATCTAGGGGAAATACTATTCTCATATTTAATTGGGTCCTAAAATATTCATTTATACCCATACATAACAATGATGTGAATTTAAAATCATGGTCATAGATGGACTTTATTGGTCCCCTGTGAAATAAAATGATCTCCTACAAATTGAACTTTCCCAATTTGTCTTCCAAACTCTACTTCCTGATGGAAAAATGTGTTATGACTTATTGAGTTGGTTAAAAATCACCTAGATAGAATCATATACTCTCAATATAAATATAATCCCCAATAAAAATACATTGATATTCCATTACACTTCCATTAAAATATATCATGAGGTTGATTCAAACCCACTACAATTGGATGTTCCTCTATTATCGGCTGACATGTAAGACACTTAGAGATTAACTCAGTAATAATTTGACTCATTCCAGCCCATAAAATATCCTCTGAAGGTCCTTGTACATGTTTACCACATCCATATTTATAATCATTGTATAGATATGAAACTTCCTCTACACCTCCTCACACAATATGACTAGAACAATATATTTCCCAAAAAAAATATGTGTTCCCCTACTTAAAAAATTTCATCTTTTTCATCTCTTTAGGATAAATGTTCACACAAAACCTCATATTTGACATATCAAAACTAAAAAATATCTCACATACTGAAGAATCAAGGCATTCAATATCATATACTATAGATAATATACACCCCTATCCTTTACTAGGTTCTGTTTAAATGAAGAAAACTACTCAGAAACCTCCTCCACCAAATGAGAATGGGATTTTATACTAAGTAAATCCTCCATAGTGTTTCCATTCTAGGGAGTATAGAATATATCAAAGTCATAGTGCTAAAAGAACTCAAATGAATTCCTCAATCATAGGTTGATATATCTCTCTATGAATATGCACTATAGACTGTGGTGGTCTAAGTTAACTACAAAACTCTAACCCATAAGATAATGTCTTGAAATCTTTAGGGTGAAGACTTCCACTACCTACTCAATGTAATGGGACACCTAATTCAAATAATGAGGTCTCAATTTCCATAACCCATAAGTGATCACTTCTTGTCTATGCATCAACAAAAAACTAAACCTATATCAAGATGAATAAAAAACACCACATACACAATTCCCTCCTATTGTGACCTCAAAATTATAGAACTCTTAAATCACTTCCATAACTACTCAATGGATCCCTAACACTACTCATTCTAGGTAAATAGGTACCCTTTTGTGTTAAGATTTTTAAAAAGGATATTATAAGGAAATTTCTACCACGGACCTATGGTAGTACCCTACTAAATTGATAAAACTCTACTCCTCTAACATGATATTGGGTTCTTCCCAATCATGCATTGTGTCAATATTTATAGTATGTATATCTAATACATTCACAAAAATTACATGCCCCAAAAACTGAATCCTCACAACCAAAAATTACACTTTGAGAGCTTACTATATAGTTGGTTCCCCTATGTATGTCTAGGATCAACCTAAAATTTCCTCCGTGCTCTTCCTATGATGTATAGTAAATCTGAATTTCATCAATAAAGATAACTATGAATCAATACATGTGTAGGTCTAATATCTGGTTTATAAGATCCATGAACATAATTGGAAAATTACTTATAACAAAAGGCCTTATTAGGAATTTGTGGTGTCGGTAGCGACATTAGAATTCCATTTTGGAATATCATCCTCAAAAACACTCAACTAATGGTGGCTAGATTGAAGATCAGTAATTGAAAACTAAATCATGCCATTCAACTAGTCAAAAATGTAATAAATCATTAGGAAGGGGTAATTTTTCTTAATATTTACCATATTCAGGTGATGATAGTCAATAGAAAGCTACAAGCTCCCATATTCCTTTTTGATGAATTGAGCTAGGTCCTCTTAGGGGGACATACTGGGTTTCATAAAACCTTTTTTCTCAAATTTCTTATAATAACACCCTCAACTCCTATTGCTTAGCAGCGTCTGTATAATATTTTATAGAAAATATCAGTGTTGTACTAAGGTGAAAGTCGATGATAAATTAAATAGCCCTCTATGGAAGTTGTCCTAGAACTTATTCAGGAAAAAATTCCATATAATTATACACTACCACCAAAATCTATATTATTGAATAGCCCACTACACCAACTTCAAAACTCACTAATTGATGAGTGATATGTTACAACTTCCTACTCATGAGGCCCACTCACTTTACCATACGATCCAAATCTCTGAAGAAAGAGAATTTTATTTTATCCACATGAAAGCATCTAACTCTCATGTAATGAAAACATATCTTGGAATAAACTATAGAAAATAAATCCATACCAAATATGATATAATAAGTGTTCATCGTGACAACTAATAGGTCACATGAGAAACTCTCTCCACTAAGGGTCAACTCGTAGTACTAATTGATGTTTTCTAAAGAAAAATCACTCTATTTAAGAACCTATAGAATTAATTGATGGGATAAGGACTTAACTAGAAGATATAGATCTCACATAAGGTATATAGATATAATGGAATGACTCACACATGTGTCTACATATACTTTTTCTACAGTAGAAAATACACAGATCTTACCTCAAATCATCTCATGAGAATCTTGATCATATCCCTCCATGTTACGACCCAATGTTTTATCAATAGAAATTCCCTCTGTATAATTCTTTATTATATTATAATAACATAATATTACTTGTAGAAAACAATAAAACCATAAAAATTAATAATTAGTGAAATAAAACGAATGTCTACAAGTGAATGAACATTTACAGATGAAATAGTAACTTGACTTTTGGAAGAGTAATGTGGCCATTATGAATAGTTTACCAGTAAATGCAGTAGTTACCTCACCAGTGAAATTATGAACAAATTTTATCTATATTATAAGTGTCAATATGATATAATTATATCAAAGTATAAGTAAATAAATATTTAGAAATTATTAATTATGCGTTGGTATTTTTGTAAGTCTTCTATATTTAATTATAATTTTAAGATTAATTAAAAAAAGTATACGAATATTTATTTTCATTAAATGTATTCATAAAATAAAATATTTATGTCTTATTATTATATGATAATTTTATTAGACCTTAACTAATTTTTCAATGTATTATAAAATCAGTTTTCATTTTAAAATTTGCATTTTTCAAATAAATTATGGTTTTAATTAAAATTAAATTTATCATTTTCAAAACTATTAATTTCATAAAATTGAGTTCATTTTTTTATTCTAATAATTGAAAAATATTTATGTTTAATTTTGGGTATTTTTCTAAAAAACATGAATTTTTGTTGAATAGTGAAATACAATAATTTGGAGTATATATACATTATATGTTAAATACTCTATTTATTGGGTCGTTTATGATATAAGCACCATTGGTTTGAACTCAAAAGATCTAATTAAAATAATTATTCTAAAAAATCAGCACTCCTTATTGTCTTGAGAAAAATAATAAAAAAATGAATTAAATATTGGGAAACATCCACTCTCCTCCACTATAAAAACCAACCCTCACCGCCTCTTCTCCACACACCTCTCAATCCTTGTTCCTTTTAAATGTTATGATAAAATTTGTTTATAAGCCCCTATCCCATGTCCATGATCTCTGGGTCTCATCAAAATACCAAAACCTCTCCCATGAGGAGGTTCTCAAGAGGAAGGAATCAAGAGGTAAAACCCTATTCCATTTTCATTCAATTTCTTTTCAAGTTCCTTTGTAATCTTTTCAATCCTCACCTATCCTCACCAATCCTCATACAAATGATGTTATAACTCTATTAACATACATGGACTAGAACTTTGTTATTCAAATAGAAGAATTCATTATAGTAATGATCCAAAGCTTAATCAATGGAAATTCTCTTCATATAATTTTTTATATAATATAATCACATAAAATCACATTAGGAAACTCAATGACATCAAGATTAAATGAACTAATAAATAATATGTGAACTTTAAACATAATTTTTTCAGTTCATTGTTTTAAATTTTTATGATCTTACAAACACGGTTGTGATCAGTGAGATGTTTGGAGACCGGTAAGATAAATGTAATATTTGGTGAATAGTAACTTTCCCTTATTAATAGTTATGTTACCCTGATTAATAATTATATGACCCTTATGAATATTAAATCATCCAAGTAAATATTAACCTTTCCAACGAAAGAATAAATAAAATTTACCCATCTCATAAGTGACAATTTGATTGTGTCGGTATATATGGTAAGTCATAAATATCTAATCTAAATTTTATGATTTATTTAATAATTTAAATGAAATTAAATTTTCATAAAATTTATTCATAATATAATTTTTTAATATTTTATTATTATAATAAAATATTTTTAAGCCTTAGTTAATTTTTAATGTGTTATAAAATCAGTTATAATATTAAAAAATTTATTTTTCAAGTAAATTGTGATTTTAATTAAAAATTAAATTTATCATATTTTGAAATTTATTTTCGAAAAGTGGAATTTATTTTCAAATTATAGGCATCAAAAAATGTTTAGGAGGTGTTTTTTTTATTTTTCAAAAATACTTGAATTTTGGGTGAATGGTGAAATTTGATAATTTACAAAATTGCTAATTAAATCAATTTTGCATCATGCTTGATTCATGGATGATGTAAGTGAACATTTTTTCCAATTCACATGAACAAATTACTATTTTTAGTCTCAATAATAATAATTATTTCTTGTCTTGATAAAAATAATAAACTAATGAATTAAATATGGAGAAAACTCCCCTCTCCTCCACTATAAGAACCACCTCTCACCACCTCTTCTCCTCACACCTCTCAATCCTTGTTCCTTATTCAAATTCTACTCAAATATTTCTTTAAGCTTCTATATCACGCCCAAAATCTCTTGTCATCATCAAAATACCATAACCTCTTCCCTAAGAAGGTTCTCAAGAAGATGGAATCAAGAGGTAAAACCCTCTTCCGTTTTCATTCAATTTCTTTTTAGGTTTATTTGTATTCTTGTTTATCCTAGCCTATCCTCATCCAAAGGGTGTGGTACCTCTAGTACCATAAATTTAACAAACTTCTCTTATTATAATGGAATAATTAATCTACATCTCTCATTTCCCTTCCATTTATACTATAAATGGAAGCACCATACGAGATGTGTGAATTTATCACATTCAAGGATGATACGTTTCAATTTTTATTATTGTCTTAAATAGATGTCATTAAAACCATTTTTATGGCTGAACTGTATTATTATGTATGTGAAATATCCTATGTACTTCTTTTAATCATTTTGTACAAATCGTATTAATTTATAAAACAAAATGAGTTTATTCTGATAAAAACCCCGCCAATTAAACTAAACGGTTATCATTAATGTTTTATATAATGATTCATTCTCACTCCAAATAACCAAATAAATTTTATAAACATTAACTGTTTTATATGTTCTATAATAAAATATAACTTCTTTTATGGAAAATCAACCTCATCATACATAATCAACTGTACTATTATATAAGTAAACCAATCTTGCAACCCAAAGAAACAACCGCCCCCAAACAATAAAATGGAACCTCTTAATCGATAAAAAAGAACATGAAATAACATAATAAGTTTATAATAAAGAAAAGAAATTTATATATGGTTCTATAATTATTAATTAATGAATCTAATTTGATTATATAATAAATTAAAATGAAGTTAAAAACACATTCTGACTTAAGGTAATGGATTCTACCTGATCCTTCATTATTCCTTCGGGTAGCTCTATCATTATCTTTACCCAAATAAAGTAATCCTTTAATTTTATTTAAAACATGAAAATACTTTTTATATGTTCCAAAATCATTTATCAAGATCCATTCATCATTCTATTTTTGGGATATACATATTTTTAAGTGGTTCCCTTCTCAATTATTCCTAATAAGCAGGCCCGTTTTAAAGGATCTTTTTGAATTCATAGCCAATTTCAAGTGCACTCTATCATCTATTTTAATCCACCATTGTTTTTATAAAATAAATGTTTTTATAATGAAAACCTTCTTGGTTCACTTATTTTTTATATAAAATATTATTCCATTTTCTATTTTAAATTATTTTTATTACGTTCCTTAAAGCCGTACTAAAATGTTTTAATGCTAAAATTCCATAAATAATATTCTTACATGTTATCACTTCTGTTTCACGTCACTTTCCACAATATATTACAATTTTACCTTAGGAATTTCCATGTATATTTTAATTCCTTTATTTCATGGACACTTCTATGATATTACCATTTATTATACTTAATTACATGATTATGATACCCATTTATTTCCATTGGTACCCTTATTTTTATGTATGATTTATGATCTATTATTATTTATATGAAAACAAATTCATGAACATGTTAATATGGGAGTAATCAGAGAACACTCAAATCCATTGGGTATTGTTTAGTCTCATGAGAAGTTATGTGAAATGGTCTTGGAATTTAGCTTTGAATCGTGTTTCATGTGCAATGGTCGTGGTGGTTAGCCTTAGAAAATACTCCAATATATGCAATGAGCCTTGACTTATGAAAAATTCATGTTTTACATTTCTGCTAAAATACCATGATTCAATGTTTATATGATCCCATGTTTTATATGTAATTATTCCATATGATCAATCTTTTCCCATGAATTTTTATATCATTATGTCATGCCTTCTAACCCCTGTGCTAGCACTTTATTATTATGTTTATTCCCTTACTGGGATTTTTAGCTCATCTATTTGTTCATGTTATCCCTAGTTTATCCTATGCATATATATGATCATAAGTGAAGTTATAATATCAATATAGAGATTTAATAATAGTTTCTTTTATGATTTTTAATCATATACCTATTCTTCGAAGACAAGGGTTGTGAGAGGCAATAAACAACAACCTCTAAGGAAACAAGGATGGGATTATGCTATCAATACTGATGAGGTGGAACCGAACAATGATGTGGTGACAGGTACACTAGTTATTCATTCATGAATAGCATACACACTATTTGATTTTCGTTCTATACATTATTTCAAATATTTAAATTTTAATAGGACTATTCAAACACCAACTCAAAATTTGGAGGATGAGTTATCATTGAGAATATTGAATAGGGAAATTATTGAATCTGGGATCTATAACTCCTCTCAGGTAAAAGTTTGTGGATTGAACATCCATGAAAAGAGATATCACTCTTCACATCCCAGAGTATCCTCCAATCCTTTACAAGTGTATGGAGGAAGATAAATCTCTTTTATAGTCATCTTGTCAATTTTGTATATTGATTCCTTTTGAGAAATCATATCTTTGCTTAAATAATTGAGAAAAAGTATTTGATACTTCTTGAAGACATGACCATTGTGATTTATTACACTATTATATTCCTTAAATATTTGTTTTCTCTTCCTCTTAATCGAGAGGATGATTTATCAATTGATCTTATTTAGAGAAGGTGCATTTACTAGAGCAGAGCCAACCAGGTTTGGAAGAATGAGTGGGTATGGATTTTCCATCAGTACCAGTCTTATGCTGCTTTTCATAGGGCTATTAGTCGACCAGTCCTGTGATGTTGGAGTGCTAATATCATGAAATATGCTGGGGAGGATCAGTTCCAAGTTTTCTTGTCTTGGTGCTTCCCTCTATGACATATGGGTCATGTAACTGTCTCTATGACTTTAGGCCTTGTAAGGTTTCCACATCACCCCTTTATAGGTGAATTGTCAAAAATAATAAAAAATAAAGGACTCCGGGCCATTCTGACCCTTCCAATATCAATGTCACCTTATAGAATTTCCACTATAGAGCTGGAAAAGCTAAATGAGAAATTACAAGAGAATATTGAGAAGGGTTCTATATTCCCGAGTGCTTCACCATGGGGTTCACCAATACTCTTTTCTAGGAAGAAGGATAGATCAGTTCACCTCTTCATTTATTATTGTGAGATCAAAAAAATTGGGATAAGGAACAAGTATACCCACCCTCAGATATATGACTTGTATGATCAGCTATGTGGGGCCAATTATTTCTCTAAGGTAGATCATTGGTTGGGATACCACAAACTAAAGGTGAAGGGGGAAGATATTCCCATGATTTCATTTTCACAAGGTATAGAAACTATGAGTTCATGGTTATTCCCTTTGGACTATCTAATGCTTTAGTAATTTCTATGGATTTAATGAATAGAGACATTAGATATTACCTTGAAAAATTTATGGTATTATTTATCGATGATATTCTGATATAATCCAAGAGTAAGAAATAATATGAGGAGCATTGGAATACTATGCTGATGACTTTTCAAAGGGGGAGAGTTTATGTTAATTATAGTAAATATGAGTTCTCGATGGATGAATAATAATTATTTGGGCATGTTATCACAATAAAAGGAATATCTATGGACCCTTCCAAGACAAAAGCAATTGAAGAGTGGGCCATTCCCAATTTGTAATAGAGATCCACCCTTTTCTCATTCTATCTGGGTATTATTGATTATTTTTGAAGAACAAATCATGATTTGCAAACCCAATGACCAAGATGACATGGAAGGTAGTGATGTTCATCTAGAATCATGAGTTTGAGGAAAGTGTTATGGAGATAAGAAATAGGCTCATCACTGTGCTAGTACTCATACTCCCAAAAAGTGGGGAATTATATGTTGTGTATAGTGATACTTCAAAGAAGTAATTAGGCTTTGAGATGATGAAAAATGATAAAGTGATAGCCTATGCCTCAAGGAAGATAAAAATACATGAGAAATATATCCCACTCATGATATTATTTGGAGGGTGTGACCTTTGTGATGAAAATATAGAAGCATTATCTCTATGGGGAGAAGTGAGAGATATATACTGATCAAAATTGTCTCAATTATATATTCACACCTAATGAGATTTTTATGCACCATTGAAGATGGTTAGATATCATCAAGGATTATGACTTCTCAAACAACTACCATTGCACATGAGCCTTAGCCCTATTGGTGAGGAATTTTGAAGTGCATATGGTTGACCCAGGATCAATTCCAGGCGGAGGAATATTTCCAGGTATTGTAGTGCTACTATAGAAGGTATTAAAGCCATCACTATATCAGGTATTGTTTGGCACTTTGGAAGTTGGGAATATTACCAGTTTGAGCCTTTGGGCCTCCGATTTAGTACCCGAGTCATTTAAGGCCTTTGGGCCACCCAGGCCTTCAGATTAGTAAGTCCTTCAAGCCTCCTCAAGGCCTTCGAGATACCTTAAGTGCAGATGAAAACCTAAAAACCTACAAGGAAAAATCTCTAGAAGAAGAATGAGCAAGGAGCTTTCACCATAGTAGAAGCTAAATGGATTGCAAGAATGAGAGGGTATGGCACCTGCCATTGGTACAAGCCTGTGAATGCATGGGAAATCCTAGTCAAACAGTCATGCGAATGTGGAGAGCTGATTTCACAATGAAGATGCTAGGGAGGATCAGTTCATGTAGTTAGTCTAGGTTGTATGTAATGTTTGAAGCCTATGGGAAATGAATTCATCTAAGTCATATGGGCTATGTAATACTTATGCATATGGGCCCTGTAATGGTTACACCTCACCCTTTGAAAGGTGGGTTATCAAAATCAATAAAAAAATGAAGGCCTTCAGCCCTTTGGAGGAATCCACTACCGTTATGGTAAGGAAAATAAGGTGAAAGAATCTCTAAGTAAAAAAGGATCCTTCAAATTTATCATTGATGAGAAATGAAAATGATCTAATAATCTTAGATTTGTAGAAGATGGACATGGGAATAATTAAGTTAGGAATATAATCATTCTTTTATCAAATGCTTTCTCAACCATCCCTCATGGAGAAAATAAAGGATGATCAATGAAATGATGTTCAAATTCATAATAGTGTGGAAGCTATCAGAAATAGTAAATTCTATTAGTTCACGATTAACATGGATGGAGTCGTGTGGTTTGGGTCATGATTATGTGTACCATATGATCCATAGATAAATAAAAATATTTTTAATGACCCACATATCTCAAACTTATGCATTCACCTAGGGATAACAAAGGCATATTGAGATCTCTATAATAATTTTTGGTGGTACAATATGAATAAGGAGATTACTAAGTTTACATCAAAGTGCTTGGTATGTCAGCAAGTGAAGGATGAATAGAAAAAGTATAAGGGGATGATGCACCCACTACTCATACCAACATTGATGTGAGATAACATCAACATGGACTTTGTCACTCTATGTACAAGGATATCTAAAGGAAACAATGCTATATGGGTCATTGTGGTTCATCTTACAAAGACAGCTCACTTTATCAAAATTCGATCGGACTTCTCATTATATAAAATCACATGGATATATATAAAAGAGGTAGTAAGGCTAGATGGATTACCACTATCTATTGTATTTGGTAGAGATTAGAGATTCGCCTTGATGTTATTGAAAAGCCTCCAACATGCTCTAAGAAATGAAATAAACATCAGTATGACCTATCATCCTCAAACCAATGGCCAATCTAAGAAGACTATTCAAAAATTGGAAGATATATTGAGAGTGTATTCTATGGACTTAAAAGGAGGATGGTACCAACTTCTTATACTGGTCAAATACTCCTATAAGAATAGTTTCTACTCAATAATCAAAATGGCTCCGTATGAATCCCTTTATTGGAAAATGTGTAAAAAACTGATATGTTGGGTTGGGGTCGATGATCATAAGCTATTATGACTTAAAATGGTTAAATAAATGGTGGAGAAGGTGAAAACATTCATCATCACATCAAGGTAGCCCAAATATGACAAAAGAGTTATGCAGACAATCGTCGAAGAGACCATGAGTTTAAATTTGGAGATATGGAATTACCCCATATATCTCCATGGAGTAAGTTCATGTGATTTGGAAGGAAAGGAATTCTAAGTCCGAGTTACATCACCCCCTTTTAGATTCTTGATCTTGTCAAAGTTATGTCCTGTCGACTTGAACTTTAACCCACCATGTCTAAATTACCTGATGTCTTCCATGTATCCCTCTTAAGGAAGTACATATCAGACCCATCACATGTACTGTCATCATATGTGGTACACTTGGAGAATGATATTTCTTATGAGGAGTGTCCAGTTAAGATCTTAGATCATAAGGATAATGTTCTACACAATAGGACTACTCACCTGGTAAAATTACTATGTTATCGCTATAAATATAAAGAGGCAATGTGGGAATAAATGTAAGAAATGAAGGAGAAGTTCCCAAAACTTTTTCATTATAGAATGTAAAATGAAATATTAATGGTGATATTTCATAAGGGGGGAGAATGTAATGACCCAAAGATTAATCAATGTAAATTCCATTGTTAAAATTTTTCCATATAATAAAATCACATAAAATTAAATTAGGAAACACATTGAAAATTAATTCTTAAATGAATAACTAAACACTATGTGACCTTTAAACATAATTTTTCCACTTTTTTTATTTGAATTCCAAAAATATGTCATACACGATTGTCATTAGTAGGATATCTAGAGTCTGGTAGGTAAAACATAATTTTTGGGGAATAGTAACATAACCATACGATTGGTAATGTTTTCCTAATGAATAGAAATATAACCATTATGAATAGTAAATTAGCTAAGTAAATAATAGCCTTACCAATGATAGTGTAAATAAAATGTATCCATCTTATAAGTGACAATATGATAGTGTTGGTATTTTTGGTAATTCGTAAATATTTAACTACAATTTTTTGATTAATTTATTAATTTAAATGATATTTTATTTTCATAAAATATATTAATAAGATAATATTTTGATTCCTTATCATTATAAGATAATTTTATGACACATTAGCTTATTTTTTAAAGTGATATAAAATCAGTTACAGTTTTAAAATATGTATTTTTCATGTAAATTATGATATTGATTAAAAATTAAATTTATCATATTTTGAAACTTATTCTCATTCAATGGAGTTATTTTTTGATTCTACACATTGAAAATTGGTTGTGGTAAATTTTTTGTATTTTTTAAAATACATGAATTATTTTTTAATATTGAAATTTGATAATTTACCAAATATGCTAAATAAATGAATTTTTGCATCATGCTTGAGTCATGGATGAAATAAGTGGCAATTTATTTGAATTAATATGCAAAAAATACTTTTTAATTTATAAGAATCAGAATTAAAAAATTTATTGAGAATAATAATAAACTAATGAATTAAATATTGAGAAAACTCTCCTCTCTTCCACTATAAAAATCACCCCTCCCCACCTCTTCTCCTCAAACCTCTCAAGCCTTGTGCCTTGTCCAAATTATACTAAAATTTATCCATAATCCTATATCCAACATCCAATAGCTCTTGGTATCATGAAAATACTGAAACCTCCTCTCTAAGGAGGTTTTCAAGAGGAATGAATCAAGATGTAAAACCATCTTCTATTTTCTTTCAATTTATATTGAAGTTCTTTTATATTCTTTTGTATCTTCACATCTCCTTATCCAAAAGGTGTGATAACTCCAGTACCTAACATGTACTAAATTTTTTTATAATGTAATAATTTATTATCATATATCCTTTCCCCACATTTTGTACTAGAAATGGAAAAACCATCAGAGATGTCTTAATTTTTCATATTTAAGGACGACAGGTTTTCAATTTCTATTACTGGTGACAATTCCGATCATGAAACCATTTTTATGGTAGAACCAGATTATTATGTTTTTAATATATCCTATATAATGTTCTGGAATCATTTTTTACATGTTTTATTAATTAATAAAATAATATGAGTTTGTTGTAATAAAAAACCCACCAATTAACCCAAAAAGTAATCAATAAATTTTTATATAACGATTTATCATCACTCGAAATAACTAAATGAATTTTATTACCATTTAATCTTATTAATTTTCTATAATAATATATAACTTTAATTATAGACAATTATTCTCATCTTATAAGATTAATCATAAATGAATATAAGTAAACCGATCATGAAAACCAAGGAAACCAATGCTCCCAAACAAGGAAATATAACCTCATTACCCATCAAAAAGCCTATGAATGAACATAATAATGTTTTAATAAATCAATTACATGTATAATAGGTTCTAGAATTATTAGTTAATGAACCTAATCTTATTATCCATGACATTAATATCATTTCAAGAACACCGTAGAACTTAAGGTAAGGGATTCTACCTGAACCTCCATTATTCCCTCGGGTTGCTCTATCTTTATTTTTACCCAAATGAAGTTATCTATTATTTTTATGTAAATATTAAAAATTATGCTTATATGTTCCAAAATCATGTATCAAGATCCATTAATCATTTTCTTTTAGGGATATACATATTTTTATGTGGTTCCCTTATCAATTATTCCCGATAAGTAAGCATGTTTTAAGGGAACTTCCCTAATTATTACCCTATTTTAAGTTCACTCTATAATATCTGTTATGAAACATTTTCTAATAAAATAATAATTTTTATTATTAAAAACTTCTTGGTTCACTTATAGTTTTATAAAAAAATTATTCCCTTTTCTATTTTATATTCTCCTAAGTATTTTTCTTAAAACTGCACTGAAATGTATTAATAATAAAATTTCTTAAATATGATTCTAAAAAGTTATCACATATATTTTATGTCACATACCATTATATATTCCTATTTTACCTTATGAATGTCCATGTATGTTTTAATTCCTTTCCTTCATGGACACTTGTATGATACGCCCATTTATTATGCTTTATGACATGATTATGATAACCATTTATTTCCATGGGTACCCTTATGTTTATGTATGATTGATTATGTATGATTATTTATGTGGAAAAATAATTCTTGAACATGTTAATATGGGTGCACCCATATTGATATCCAATTCATTTGGTAAAGTTTTGTCTCGTTAGATGTAATGTGCAACAGTCTTAGAGGTTAGCCTGGACTCGGGCATCATGTGAAACAGTCTTGGTAGTTAGCCTTGATTCATGCTCCTCTATGTGAAACGGTACTTAACTCATGATGAAGTCATGTTTTATGTTTCTATCACATTAGTATGATTCCATTTTAATATGATCCCGTGTTTTATATTTTATGATTCCATATGATCAATCAAGTTCCTTGCCTTTTTATACCATTTTGTCGTGTTTTTTGTCCCATATGCTAAAGATTTATTCTTATGTTTATTACCTTACTGAGATTATTAGCTCATATTTTTTTTCATTTTAACCCATGTTTATCCTATGTACATGTATTATAAAAATTGATGTTAGGAGGTCAATATAGAGATTTAATAAAAGTTGATTTTATGATGTTTTATTTTGTACCTAGTCTTCTAAAACACTAAACATTATGATCCTTGTCTTGTAATTTGATGTTTGATTATGATTAAAATCATTAATGATATGTTTAAATGGATGTGGTAGCTATAATAATTATATATCATTTCCCCTCCTTTTATACTATAAATGGAAACAATGTTTGATGTGTGTTAATTTATCACATTCAAGGACTAGAGGTTTTCAATTTCTATTACCATATTCAATTATGGTTATGAAACAATTTTTATGGTTGAACTAGATTATTATGTATGTAATATATCCTATTTAATGTTCTAGAATCATTCTGTAAAAATTTTATTAATTTATAAAATAAAATGAGTTCATTGTGATAAAAAAACCGACAATTAACCCAAATAGTTACCATTAATGTTTTATATAATGATTATTCATAATTCAAAATAACCAAATGAATTTTATAAAAATTTAATATTACAGGTGTTCTCTAATAAAAAATAAATTCAATTCTGGAAAACCATCCTCATCTTACATGATTTTCTGTATATGTATATAAGTAAACCGATCATGAAATCCAAGGAAACTAGCACTCCGAAACTATAAAATTAAACCTATTAACCCATCAAAAAGGGCATAAATGAACTTAATAATGTTATTATAAATAAATTATAGGTAAAAAATTTTATATAATTATTAATTAATTTATTTAATTTTATTATCTGGGATATTAAGTTCAATTGAAGACCACTATTGGACTTAAGGTACAGGATTCTACCCGAACCTCGATTAGGGTTGATCTAATCTATTTTTCACCCAAATGAAGTTATATTTTCATTTTATTTAAATATTTTAAATGTTATGTATATGTTTTAAAATCATGTATCGATATCTAATCATAATTCTATTTTTGGGATATACATATTTTTAAGTGGTTCTCTTTTCATTTCTTCCCGATAAGGAAACCCATTTTATGGAAACTTTTTGAATTATTACCTAATTTCAAATTCCTTATATAATCTATTTTAACCCTCCATTATCCTTCTAAAATAATTCATTTTATTGTAAAACCCTTATTGTTAACATCTGGTTTTATATAAAATATTATTCCCTTTCTTTAAATGATCTTGGATAGTTTCTTTATACCGCACTAAATTTTTTTAAATCTAATGTTTCCTAAAAAATTATTTTACAAGATATAACTTAAATTTGACATCACTTATCATGATATATTCCAATTATTCTTTATTATATTCCATGAATGATCTAATTCCTTTCCTTCATGGACACTTTTATGATACACCAATTGGTTATGCTTTGTGATAAGATTATGTTACCCATTTCATTCCATTGGTACCATTAGGTTTATGTTTGATTGAGTATATATGATTATTTATGTGGAAAACATATTGATGAATATGTTATGATAGGTTAACCCAGATATCACTCCAATTCATGGGGTAATGTTTTTTCTCATTGGACGTTATGTGCAACGGTCTTGGTGGTTTTCCTTGACTCGTGCTCCATCTGCAATGGTTTTGGTGGTTAGACTTGACTTGTGCTAATCTATGTGCAACAAGCCTTGACACATGCTAAAGTCATGTTTTTGGTTTCTACCACAATACTATGATTCCATGTTTATAAGATACCATTTTTTATATGCTATGATAACATATGTTCAATCATGTTACATGCCTTTTTATATCATTATATTATGCCTTCTAAGCCATGTGCTAAAGCATTATTCATATGTTTATTCGCATATTGGGATTTTTAGCTCAATGGTTTTTTCATGTTATCCCTAGGTTATCCTATATAGATATAAGAGCTCAAAGAAATTTAGGAGCTCTTTTTGAAGATTAAATAAATTAATTTCTCATTTAGTCCCATGTTTTCAGTTTTATGTACCTAGTCTTCCAAGACACTAGAATTTATGATCCTTGGATTTTATTTTAAAGATTAATTATGCTTAAAATATTGAAATGATTTGTGTAAATGTATAGGGTCACTATAGTTCCTATCATAGGATGGTCTATTAATTTTTGGAGACTAGGCATGGATCACTTTATTAATAACCATAGGGATAAGGCTAAGTATGATAAAACATCCCTAATTTTTTGTTATTATATAGTAAGTGGTTTATCATGAAAATACATCCATGTCTAGATACTACGTGTGGATGTGGTTTTGGGATAGATGTACCTAGGAGTAACAACACCAACAATGTGTTATGGTCCTGACTCAGGGTATCCTAGTACATTAAAATGGTCCTTACAACACACCAGATTTGATACTCCCTGTGGATATGCTTTGATAAATTCGTAATCTCATTATTAAACATTATTAAAAGAACAAATAAAATTCCCATAAGAATATATGTTAAGAAACAATCATGGATAACCTTGATTTAAACCTAGGGTTCAAAAGGTAGGATATACTTTTCCATTACAAGTTCATCCCATTACGTTCAATGTTTAATTTTATTATAATTATTAGATATGTATTCAAGCCCCAAAATTTCACTTTTTTTTCTTAGATAATGGCTGGAAATATAAGAATTCATTCCAACAATCAATGTGATAGGGAATGTGATGATTCCCCTTATGAAATGCCAAATATAATGGGAACGGGTGCTCAAAGCATTATTATAGTACTTTATTAGTTGGATCAAGTTATGAATAATAATTTGAAACATTTGGAACACCCTTCTCCTCAATGAAAAGATAATTATGTCATCAAATACTTCATGTGGAAAATGCCTCCCATGTTTAGTGGATCTTGTGATCCCCTCCTTATGGAACAATGGATTAATTACAATAAAAAGATATTCTATGGTCCTATAGTGGTTAGAAGGAGATAAAGTTGTGTTGGACATCTATCAGTTTGATAGGGGAGTTTATCGGTGGTGGAAATTGATCATGAATAAGAAATCCAAGAAGGAAATTTATTCCATGGTTTGGGAGGAATTCTGGAAAATGTTTTTTAATAAATATTTTCCTCAAACCCACTATCTGAAGATGGAATGAGAGTTCCTTGGAATTATGTGTAAAGAAGGTGAGTCTATCAGTTTGTATTAATAAAACATTAAAAGCCATAAATCATACACCACCAGATTATTCATGAACACCAAAAGCAAGGTGGATCTCTTATTTAGTGGACTAAATACGAGTCTATAAAAATCATTGGTGATTTGTGACTTAAAAAATTATGAGAATATTTTCTATTATGACCTCAATGGTGAAATGGAGATCAAAGACTCTCAATGGTCTCATGTGCCCAATGAAAAAAAATTAGAAAATGGAGTTAACATGGGGGATCAATAAAAAAATCTCATTATAGAAAGAAGACTAAACATTCTATGTGTCAAAATTTTCTAAAGAAGTATCCTAGGGACTGTCAAATGTTAACTAATAAATTCTTCAAATTTTTAAGAATGAGACATCTAGCTAAGAACATCGAAAGGGATATAAAGAACCACACTAATGTAGAATAAGAGTGGAAGGTTCAGATCAATTCTCAACATGTTGTGTAGTTTTACAACTTCAAGGAACATAGGAATTATTTGAACAATTTTTTCTATGCTAGGGTTGTTGGAGGAAATCAATAACAACCTACAAGGAAACAATGAAGTGCTTATGCTATCACAACTACTAAGGTGGCGCTGGGAAATGATATGGTGACAGGTACACTAGTTATTCATTCTAGAATAGAGAATGTACTATTTGATTCTACTTCTACACACTCTTTAGTATCTTCCATGTTTAGTAGAACTATTCGAACACAACCTCAATATTTAAGGGATGAGTTATCTTTGAGAATAGAAAATGAGACAATTATTGAATCATAAGTATATAACTCCTCCCTAGTTAATTTTTGTGGTCAGAACCTCCATGAAAATCTCTTCACACTCCCTTTGGTAGGGTTTGAGGATATTTTGTGCATGGATTTCTATTTTAAAATATGCCCAACGTCAATTGTTGGGAAAGTGAGATCACTGTTCACAGCCTAGAGAATCCTCCAATTCTGTACAAGTGTAAGTATGATGTTGAATCTTTTTTAGAATCATTATCTCATGTTTCTATGTTGTTTCCTTATGAGAAATCATATCTAACCCAAATTATTGAGACAAATGAGAGAATCATGCTCAAAGACATGACTATCATGAGGGATTACACTGATGTATTCCCTAATGAGTTTCTTGGACTTCCACTAGACTGATTGATTGACTTCTCAATTGAACTTATTCATTGATATCTACCTATATAAAAGACAGCTTATCGAATGGCCACTGTTGAGCTGGAAAAGTTGAAGAAGCAGTTGTAGGACAATCTGGAGAGGGTTTTTAAATGCCAGAGTGCTTCACCATGGGGTGCACTAGTCTTATTTATTAAGAATAATTATAGATCAATGCGCCTCTAAATTGATTAGAGTGAGCTCAATATAATCATGATAAAGAGAAAGAATCCCATGCCTCAGATAGATGAATTTTTTAATTAGTTACAACAGGCAATTATTTCACTAAGGTAGATCTTCAGTCGGGATATCACAAATTAAAGGTGAAGAAGGAATATATTCTTAAGAATTTATTTTGAACAAGGTATGGATACTATGATTTCATAGTTATGACCTTTAGACTCACTAATTCTCCATAAATTTTTCTGGATTGAATAGTCTTTAGAGATTATCTCGATTATTTGTGGTAGTCTTTATCGATGATATTCTGATATACTCCAAGAGCAAGGAGGAACATGGGGAGAATTTGAATACTATTCTAATGAAATTGCATAGGGATAAGTTATTTTTAAAGAAAAATAAATGTGATTTTTGGATGGAGGATGTATCATTCTTGGGTAATGTAATTACAAACAAAGGGATATCTATAGACCATTCCAAGATAAAGGCAATTGAAGAGTGGACTAAGCCAACATATGTAATATAGATCTGTAGTTTCCTTTTCTTAGATGGGTATTACTAACAATTTTGAATAACATGTCATTATTTCCAAACCCAATAACCATGTAAACATGGAACATAGTGATGTTTTTATAGACTCGAGAATGCGAGGAAAACATTAAGGTGCTCAAAAAGAGTCCTATCACTGCACCAGTACTCACACTCCTGAAAAGTGGAGAAATATTTGTGCTATACAATGATGATTGAAATAAAATATTATGATATTTTCTGATGGAAAATGATAAAGTGACAACCTACTCTTAAAGGAATTTGAAAATTTATGATCCAAACTATCATACGCATGTTCTGGATTTGGAAACTGTGATCTTTCTGTTAAAACTATGTCAGAATTATCTCTCTGGGGAGAAGGGGAAGATATATACTGATCAGAAATGTCTCAAATATATATTATCATAGAAGTAGCATAACATGTTCCAGAGAATATAGTCAGATCTCATCACAGATTTTGACTGCTCAATCCACTACTATCCTAGTAAGGAAAATAAGTTTGTTGGTGCTCTAAGTAGAAAGGATCCCACATCTTTATCAATGATGTGAATTTAGAAGGATCCAATCATCGTGGAATTGAAATTTTGGCACATGGGAATCATTAAGGGATGAAAATAATCAATACTTTCTCAAATTATTTCTTAATAGTCCCTTATGGAGAAAATAAAGGATTCTCAAATAAATGATGTTGAAATTCAAAAAAAGGTGGATGGTGTCTAAAATGGGAAATCCCTTGTTCAAGATTGGTGAGGATGGAGTTATAATATTTGGTTCACGACTATGTGTACCATCCAATATTGATATAAATAATAATCTTATGAATGAAACACATAACTCAACCTTCTCTATTCACCCTGGGAGTAAGAAGATGTATCAATATCTCTAAGAGAACTACTGGTGGGATAATATGAATAAGGAGATCACAGAGTATACATAAAAGTAGCTGGTGTGTCAGAAACTGAAGGCTGAAAGGAAAAATTTCTAAGGGGATGATTCAAACACTACCCATACCAACATGGAAGTGGGATAACATTACCATGGAAATTGTCATTGGACATCCAAGGACATCCTGATGAAACAATTATATACAGTTTATTGTGGATCAATTTTACAAAGATATATCACTTTATTGAAATTTGAGAGGACTTCTCACTAGATCAACTTACACAAATATACATCAATGAAGTGGAAAGGATGTATAGATTACCACTATATATTGTATCTGATTGACAACCAAGATTCACCTCAAGTTTCTAGAAAAGTCTCCAACATTATCTAAAAACTAATCTAAACATTAGTATGGATTATAATCTTCAAACTGATGGACAATCAGATTGAATGATTCAGACACTAGATTATATATTGAGAGCATGTTCTATGGCCTTCTCTGGAGGATGGGACCAACACCTACCTCTAGTTGAGTTGTCTTACTATAATAGTTTCCACTCGACCATATGAATGGAACCATATGAAGCCCTTTATAGGAAAATATGTAGAAAACCTACATGGTGGGATGAAGTTGGTGATCTTAAGCTATTAGGAATTTAAATGGTCTAAGAAACGGTGGATAAGGTGAAAACCATTCAGTAGCACATCAAGGCATCCCAAATTTGAAAAAATTGATATACAGAAAATCATCAACGAGACCTTGAGTTTAAATTTGGAGACATGATATTCCTATAAATATCTCCATGTAATAAGTTCATGAGATTTTGGAAGAAATGAATGATAATTCTTAGGTACATTGGTCCCTTCGAGATCCTTGATCATGTTGGATCAAATTTCTTATCAACAAACACTTCCACCTACCATGTATAATGTAAACGATGTATTACACGTATCCCTCTTAATAAATTACATACCAGATCCATCACATGTACTATCTTTTCAGGTGGTATTGATGGAGAAAGATCTTTCTCATAAGGAGCATCCATTAAAGATCTTGGATTATAGACATAATTTTCTAGGAAACAATACTACTCTTCTAGTTAGGGTACTATGGAGAAACTATGAAAATGAAGAGGCAACATGGGAACTATAGGATGTGATGAAGGAGAAGTACCCACACATGTTTTCAACCTAGTATGTAAATTGAAATTTCGAGGGGGAAATTTCATAAGGGGGGAGAATGTAACGAACCAATGTTTTATCATTGTAAATTCCTTTATTATATTTAGGTTTTATAGTATAATAACATAATATAGCATATATAACACAATAAAAACCATATAAATGAATAATGATTGAAATAAAAGGTATATATAGAAGTTAAGAATCATTTACCGATGAAATAGTAACTTGATATTTGGAATAGTAATGTAACCCTTACAAATAATAATCTAGAAAATGAAATTTTAACCTCAGCAGTGAAATCATAAATTATCTTTTTTCATCTTACAAGTTTCAATATTATACAATTATATCATAGTATAAGTATATAAAATTTTTAAAAAATATTAATTAAGTGTTAGTATTTTTGTATGTAATGTATATTTAATTACTATTTTATGATTACTATAATTAATTAAAAGAAAATTTCTTTTCATAAAATGTATTAAAAAAATAATATTTTTATATCTTATGATTATAAGACAATTTTATGAGACCTTAATTAATTTTTCAAAGAGATAGAAAAGTAGTTTTACTTTTAAAATTTGTATTTTCCAAGTAAATTAAGTTTCTAATTAAAATTTAAATTTCTCATATTTAGAAAAAAATTCATAAAAAGGAGTTAATTTTTGGATTATACCCATCAAAAAATGTGTTTGGTGAATTATTGGGATATTTCTAAAGTACTTTACTTTTTAGTGAATAGCGAAATACTGTAATTTACGGTATATATACATTATAATCTAAATACACTATTTATTGAGTCATGGATAATGTATGTGCCATTGTTTAAAACTCACATGATCTAATTACTTTATTTATTCTCATTAATTATTACTATTTCTTTTCTTGAGAAAAATAATAATCTAATAAGTTAAATATTGAGAAAACTCTCCTCTCCTCGACTATAAAAACCACCCCTCACTACCTCTTCTCCACACACATCTAATGCCTTGTGACTTATCCAAATTATTCTCAAATACCTCTCTGAGGACCTATCTCATGTTCAGTAGCTAATGGTCTCATCAAAAGACCAAAACCTCTCCCCATAAGTTGGTTCTCAAAAGGAAAGAATCAAGTGGTAAAACTCTCTTCTGTATTCATTCAATTTTTTTTCAAGTTCCTTTGTATTCCTTTATATCCTCGCCTATCTCCATTAAAATGGTGTGATAACTCCAGTACCTTAAATATAATAGTATTTTTTTTATGTTAATTTAATATTTCATTATCATATCTTCTTTACCCACCATTTATACTAGAAATGGAAACTACCTCCGAGATGTGTAAATTTATCACATTCAAGGATGACAAGTTTTCAATTTCTGGTACCGTCTTCAAATTGGGTCATGAAAACATTTCTACAGTTCAACCATATTATTTATGTAATATATCCTATGTAATTTTATGGAATCATTCTTTACAAATAGTATTAATTTATAAATCAAAATGAGTTAGTTGTGATAAAAAAACTGCCAATTATCTGAAATGGTTATAATCAATGTTTTATATAATGATTCATCATCACTCCAAGTAACCAAATAATTTTTATAACCATTTAATCTTCTGTATTTATATAATAAATTTTATCTTCCATTATGCACAAACATTATCATCGTACATGATTATTCGTACAAGTGTAAATTGATCATGAAAACCAAGGAAACAAGTGCTCCCAAAAATGAAATTGAACCTCTTAACCCATGAAAAATGCCATAAATGATCTAAATAAGGTTAAAATAAATCAAATAAATAAATAATAGGTTCTTTAATTATTAATTCATGAATATAATTTTATTATCAAGGACATTAAAATCAAGTGGATAACACCTTCCGACGTATGTTAAGGAATTTTACCCAAACCTCCATTATTTTGTCGGGTTTCTCTATCTTTCTTTTTACCCAAATGAAGTTATCTTTTTTTATGTACATATTATAAATTATATTTATATGTTCTAAAATCATGTATCAAGATCCATTAATTATTCTATTTCAGGGATATACATAGTTTTAAGTGGTTCCCTTCTCAATTATTCCCGATAAGCAAGCCTGTTTTAAGGGTACTTCCCAAATTATTACCCAATTTCAAGTGCACTATATAATATTTTTTAAGCCATATTTATCCTTAAAAATTAATAATTTAATTATGAAAACCTTATTTTTTCACTTCTAGTTTTATATTAATGATTATTCCATTTTCTATTTTAAATGATCTTTGATATTTTATTTAAACCGCACTATAATGTTTTAAATATATAGTTTCTTAAAGTCTCTTTTTACATGATATATCCTTAATTTGACTTCACATATGATGATATATTCCTATAATACCTTATTATCTTCCATTCATGATCTAATTCCCAACCTTCACGGTCACTGTTATGATACTTCCATTGGTTATGCTTTATGACATGATTAGGATTCCTATTTCATTCCAAGAGTATCTTTATGTTAATTTATGATTGAATATGTATTATTATTTATGTGGAAAACATATTCCTGAACTTTTTATGATGGGGGAACCTATAAATCTCTACAATAAATTGGGTATAGTTTGGTATCATGAGATATTATGTGCAACAGTCTTATCGGTTAGCCTTGACTCATGTTATATGTGCAACGGTCCTGGTGGTTAGCCTTGACTTGTTCTAATATATGTGCAGTGATCCTTGAATCAGATAAAATCATGTTTTATGTTGTTTAAAAATTATTATGATACCATATATATATAATCTCATGTTTTATATGTTATGATTCCATATGTTCAATCATTTTACATGCCTTTTTATATCATTATGTTATTCCTTCTAACCCATGTGCTAAAGCTTTATTCTTATGTTTATTCCCTTACCAGGATTTTTAGCTTATCACTTTGTTCATGTTATCCCTAGGTTATAATTTTTAGATTTAAGTGCTCAAAATAAGTTAGGAGATCTTTATTAAAATTAAATAAAGAGATATTTTGTTTAGTCCCTTGTTTTCATTCTTATGTACCTAGTATTTCAAGGAATTAAATTTTAAAATCCTTTGGATTGTATTTTAAAGTTTAATTATACTTAAAATCATGTAATGATTTGTGTAAAAGGATAAGGTTTATATTCTCCATTTCCTTCAACTACTTGTGCCCTCAACCATCAGCCCACTATGCCTGGCATGGTCCACCTTTTGGTGGTTGTTGGAGTAGATCGTAGTGTCATAATCCACCATCATCTCCTTAATCTATACGTCCATACACTACTCTATCCACACCACATCCTTGGGGGACTCCCTAAAAATTCTTAATATATTCTTGATCATGTTTATCGTTTTATCATATAGGTTTATTCACAGATTGTACAATATTTTTAGCATGTCAAGATAGATAATCATGATCCACGTGAACTCATCTTTCACAAGAATATAATCATCCAAAATTAGGCTAATAAGATCCTATATTTGAACCCAATTTTAGAGAACTATTTTTCTGGGTTTTGGAATGATATTTTCTCTAGAACTAAGACCATAATGATGGAAGCTTTCTCGCTTCTACAGACAACTCAGCCACATGATGACCACTTTTATCTCCTAATACTTAATTTCCCTCTGCTAGGAAGTTTTATGCAACCAAATCCCACTCCATCACTCTATCAGAATATTGAACTCATACGGATTTAATGAATTCATTAATTTCTTTAATATTTACCATATAAAAATTGCATGCCTCTATGTAACCATTTCATACCATATCGAGAGTAATGCATGGGGACAGTAAACCTTGAGGCATACTTAGATACTAATATATCATAATGTTTCAGTTTGATAAGTTCCTAAATTGATAAATAGATTAAAATATCTAATGGTAATAGTAATAACATAATAGATGTTTCAATTCTAACCATAATAGAATATTCTCATCATGGGTCTGAGTGATCAGACACCACCAGCGTCCTACTTCTCTATAAAGAATATTGGTCCCAAGATCCATCATCTAATCATATAGAGTCTGCAAAATCTTGAAAACTCAAGATGCCTCCTCAAGACAATAATCCAATGTGTGATGTTTTGAATTACAATGAAACCTAATATTTATCTATTATTGGATGTTTCATAACATTCTAAACCTACATATATCATTATCCTAACTTGTTGGTGCTATCAGCTACCTAACATGTCATCAATCATCTATCTCATCCACATAAGGTGGATCTATGTGCTTCTTAATAGGTTGTAGCACTGTTCTATACCTTATAAGAAACTCCTCATAAAATGGGTCCATGAAATAAGCCTTTACTACTCAACTGATCGCATTCATGATTTAATATATGAATCCTGTATGGTTCTCATCATGGGGGTATCCTGAAATTTAACAAGATGTACCATAGTTATATGATAATATGTAGGGAATTACTCATTAGGAGAATAAATTCAAATGACCAAATCCTACAAGATTTGTGTACCATTTGTTTCTTGCAACGGATTCCCAGGTATGGTGATTCGACAAATAGGTAGTCTAATTCCTAGTGTATGGGTACATCCGTCCCTATACCAACATTGGGTTCCCTATCCAGATATCTGAACTTGAGACACTCTGACATTGTTTCCCTATGTTCCCAACCCAAACGTTACAAAAATTCCAAATCCACACACCAACCCAGGGAAAAAAACCTCTACTACAACTCTATCATGACCCATCCCATCGGGGACCACCTAACTAGTTATAAGCCCAGTGTGACAACCCAAGTCCACCTATAATAGATCTGGTCATAGAGATAAGGACTGATTAAGAATAATATTTAAATGGGGGGATTTATTCTATGTAATTGTATACATAGACACAATGATCTATGTTCAATACTATAGAAATACCATAAAAGACAGAAACATCTAGATTGTAAATCTTGAATACAACAACCTCTAGGAAAGCATTAAGGTATAGTAGAATAGTGTAAGTGATATTAGGGAAAAAAAATACATTCCAATCTATAAATGGGGCCTCAACCTAATAGTAAATAGGAAAAAAAAGATAATATAATAAATAGATTTTGACTTGCAATCTCCGAGGCTAACCACCGAACATGGCTAGCACCAAGAACCACTATGCTTGTCCAAAAATATGTCTACAAAAGTCATTTTTGATCTTCCTACCATCTGAATAAGATACAACATGTTCAGAAAGATATCATTTGGGTATGAGTATATATAGACCTAGTAGTACACCTTTAAAACCAAAAAAAAGAAGAAATAAGAAAATAAATAACCAGATCAACCCATAAAGTAAGAGGGTAAACTAAAAACAACATAAAACATGGTTATAAGAAACCTAACAATAATGAGTAAGGTAATCAATATCATCTCGACTAGATTAGAATGAATAGTCTATTTGTAGCTCCAATTTTCATTTCTCATAACCAAGAATCACATGTCAAATCTCAATAATATAGATCCCATACACCTCGCCACTATATATCATAGACAAGAGTGAACAACTACAAAGGAGGACCCTCTCACCACATAAACTCATGATGGGGAGTCCCCCTCCTTAAATAGAGGTCCCAAACCCTTTGTAATGTTGGGTAGTTCTATATATACCTATATGAATGATATATGGGACCTACCACTTGGAGAGATAGAGGGGATTACCAACCCCGATAATACTTTAATGATCACACCTGATCATTGCCACCAGCTAAACATTTCCAAGAGAAGCATCCAACTAGAATCACCTCTCATTATATATATGAAACCAAAAAAAATTACACCCTCTAGTTCTATATAAAAACTAATCAGGATATTCTACTCACAGGATTAAATATGAGTATCGAAGAAAGAAGTTCATAAGGTATACATTTTTTAGGGATGTAAATGGCATGAATAGGGTATACACAATGTGTCATGCATACCCCATTTATGAACATGTAACCTGGTCATACCTATATATTAGGTCATGTCTATTCCCATAAACCCTTGGGGCATAAACTAAGCCTCTAACATCAAATCACATGGTGTGTGCTATGGCCACCTGATATGTGGTATTTTATTTTCCTTCAAACCATAACTGCTACAACAAGGGTTCACATGGCTTTTACTCATTCGAACCACTAGTAGTGTACATGGAGAATATTCAAAATTGTCAGTATTCATGTGGGGGCTTGTATACACCTTAACCAAATCTTAAATAGTTTTTTGACCTCCTGAAATCATTCAAAATAGAAGGATAATCCTCTGATCAATGATTCCAAAACTCTAATGAATAGAAATCATAATTCCATTAACCCGTTGGGTTTCTACCACTCATCTCATTGCTATGTGGCAGTTTGATCAATGGTTCCATCACCTTCATCCCGCAGCATGCCTCAATCCATATATAAAACACTGATCTCATGCTATTCACATATCCTCCTTGTATCTGGGGGTTTTATCACACTAAAATTCATCCCAATAATTACAAATTTCCAACCTCATGGGCCAATGATGATGAACATGAAGAATGGTGGTGGGAATCATAAGAATGATTTAAGATCATCATTATCTATTGATATTCTTGCCAATTACTAGACATTTGAGGAATCGAAGGGTGTGAAAATATGGGTACAGTATGGATTATAACATTTGTTCGAGAACACAAAATAAAATAGGACTCATTCAAATAACATAAATCATAGAAAATAAGCTAATATTTAATCCAAGATCATATATTGAATCTAATAGGGATAAATTCATGGATATATCATACCTATCCCCAAGAAAAAAAATAATTTTTGGTGATGAATGTGTCCAATGGAGAAGAATATGGTGATCCTACAATATTTTTTGACTGTCTTACGATTCTCCTCAATCATTCTTCATTGATTCACATTCTTGATCCACCAACACCAAAACACTATCCTTATACTTTATAATATCTTGGGGTTATGTGGATACCCATAGGGATTCATAATAATGATGGGTTTATAAAATAGTTTTAGAGTTTGATCTAATTAATTATATAAATTTATTTATTTTATCACACCTTCCAATGGTTTCCCAAAGTTGAATGTCTGATGTAGGTAAACCCTGCATTCAGAAAACAACCAAGGTCATAGATTTCTCATCTAAGGTATCGATTAATGTGGAAACCATATATTTTAAAATATTTTTTCATGTTCATTAATATATATTATTATTTTTAATATATTGATTTTAGAGTTCTTTGATACCCAAAAAATTGTTCCAACTCCCTGAAAATACACAAAGATATATATATATATATATATATATATATATATTCAAAAGACCAAACTTCAAAAATAATATTCATTACAATAAGAATTTTGATCAGGTTTTTAATAATTTATAGGATGTTTATAGAGTTGTAGTTTGGTGGAATATCACCGTGACTGAATTCTAAATTGTTGGTGTACGAGATTCTATAATAGGAAAGCCACCACATCGTGATACATGAGTCATGATGTGATGAGTGGTGTGATCCAAGATCACACCATGACCAAGGGGTGCCATGATGTGACACCTAGAATTGTCAAAAATCGATAAGTCACAATATGTAAGGGTCTCCATGGAAGAGATATATACATGTTCATGGAATGGAGAAGTATGTTATGGTGTAATTTCTTTAAGTTATTGAGGCCCACAATGTTGAATAAAATAATTTATTTTAAGAGGCCTCTATAAGGTAGGCCAAAACTATGTAACCATAATGTTCATGTCATGATGATGACCTACCAAGTGTTTGAACCTCTTCTAATTATATTTTTGTTTTATTATGGCCAATAGGGAAGTTGTAGTGCTTCCATGAGAGTGAGTGGTTGTGTCATGGCTTAGAGTTCTATGCAACAACATTAACCTAGAAAGTATACTTCATTTCATGGTCATCATGGTCTTATCATGTCCAATATATAGAGTATTTTTTTAGGGGTTTCATTTGGTAATTTTTATATTTTTTATATCGTAAGAATAGGATATGATTCTTTGTCTCTCCTTTTATTTATCCTTTATCTCCCTTTAATCTGAGTTGTTCAGGATGGTTTTTTGACATGGATTCAAGGTACGATCTTTGTAATTATCCTCGTTATTTTTCCTCATTCCTTCACTATGATTTTGGTTCACTGGAAAAGGGTTTTTAGGAAACAATTCCACTAAATCATGGTGGAATTAGTCAGCATCAAGGAGTTTTGTGGGATATTTGTAGAGGAGATTCTAGGAGGGGATATTCATGATTTCATTTTTTATTTACTTTCCGAATGAAACTATTTATAGTATTTATATAAATTTGTATTCATTGACCATATAAATGAGTAAATGTATTAGCTATTTTGTGTGTCTTCTGTTTGGGTGCATCTTAAGAGTGGATTGTGCCCTCTGGCTCATAGTTTTGGTGTTGTTATCCCATCCATTGAGTTTTGTGTCAATAATTCTGTGTTAGTATTTTTATATTTAAATGGGTTAGTGATGAATCTATAAGTGTTTATTTTTTATAAAGGTTCTTTTGGAATATAAATAGGATTTTATATTCTTGGGATCTTTTTATAGAGCTTTGGTGGATGTTGGTATCCTTTACATTACTGAATCTCTTTCCAATTTGGTGATTTTAAATTCTTTTTCAATCACTATAATTATTTCTCACATATCTTCATGATTTATGACATCTCACCACATGAATTGTAAAGGGATTGAGTTTTAATAATAGTAACTATGTGTCAAATAATATTATAAATAGTTTAATAGAGGTAACTTGGTTAAACAAGTATCGTTATCCCACTTCATGGATTTTTTTGTGGCATAAATCAGATTGTTAATAAAAGTGGAACTTAATTTATATACATTTTTTTACAAATGGTTTTTTATGTAAAATGGATTCCTAAGTGAAATTATTTATGATGTGATTTCCTTTTTAAATTTTTATTTTAAAAGTGGGTTTTGATGAATAAGGGATTTCTAATGAAATGGTTTAAAATGAAATATCATTGTAAATGGGTTGATTTTCATAGATGGTTTTAAAATTGTATTTCAAAAATATTGTATGTTTTTTTATAAAAAAATCACTGTAATTTTTCCAAGAGCCTAGTTTGATTAAAGGCATCGTATGATTGATTTTCAAAATAGTTTAAAAAGAGTATTTTTTCATAGTTTTTTATATAATTTCAGAAGGGTTTGGGTTGACAATTATTTTGGTTTGTTTGAATTTTTATAGGTAATCCCCTATTTTCTATATATTAAGTTTTTAGTTTTATTAGAAATAATTGTTTCCTTATGTGTTGTTCTATAACATATTGATTCATGATTTTATATAAATTCCCAGAAATGGTATTGATTTTTGATGTGGTTGTGTGGATTATTGTGTGTTTATGTGCTTCAGTTGTCTCAGTAAAGTTTTGTTTGGGTATCATGTTACTGGGTGGGTACATAATGATTTCATTACCCTATTTTGGGTGGATTTGAGTAAATAAATTGGGTTTGGAAGAACTATTCATAGTTCCGTAAAGAGGGATTGGGTTTTCATTTTAGCTAAAATAACCCAATAGTGGGTTTTTTATGTTCTAGTAAGTCTTAGGTGACCTATTGGTTTGGAATATGGGTTTCAGTGTTGAGTCATTCATTTAGGAATGTTTCAGGTGAATGATCATGTTTGTTTTGTATAACCATGAGATTTTGGTGTTGAATAAGTCTTAGGTATATTCCTTTAGTTCTTTTTTTTTGAAATGTGTTGTTGAGAATGTGTTTGTAATTAATTTATGCTATTATTGTTCCATTGGTGTATAATGTAACTTTTTAAGAATAAATGGTGTGACCTCATACTGGGTGAGAATAAAGTGGATTATAATTTGATGTAATTGATACCATGACTAGATTTATGGCCTCACCCTGGGTGAGTTGGTATCAATAAGGAATATAAGTGAGAGTATATTGGTCAAGTTTGTGCTTGTAAGACCTACCATAAGTATGAGGATTGATCAATGAGACATTGTAAATGATTGTATTGGATGTGTGGCCTCACCCTGAGTGATAGGTTATTAGTCTAGTTTGTTCCCTAAGTGATAGGTTATTACTATAGGTTGTTCTTGTGAGGCCCAACCTAAGAGTGGTGAGTGGTATATGAGATAAAATATATTATGGAACCATATGTATGGAATCACCCAGAGTGGTGAGGTGTTGGAAAAGATGACCCTGAATTCAAAGGTAATTCTCCAAGATGTGTTTTTCTTGGAAGCATGGTGTGTGAAAAATATATAGTGAGAGGATGTAGTCATTGATTGATGTGGAATATGAAGTGTGACCAAATTTGTGTCAAATGGTGTGGTTGGGGACTTGGTATGATTTTACAAGGGGCCACCTTGAGTGAGAGAGAATTGATCTATAATTTCTTATGATATTTGTTCTGGTGATTAATATGGGATATGTATTGGTGCTTGTATGGTTCTAGGTTTCATTAATGACTGTGACAATGATATTACCAACATGGGCTTGAGTATGTGGGTTAGGTGTCATGGTGGTATGATAAGGACATGATGTCCTAATATGTATGATTGTATTTGAGCTTTTTGTTATATTTTCAAGTGGGTGTGTCCCACAAGTATTCTTATGAACCATAAATGTATTTCAAGAACATCCACTCTATCATATTAGTATTCATTATGTTGATGTAATGAGAATTATTACTTGGTCATTAGACTCACCCCCTACCATTTTGCACAACATGGTTTTGGATTTATGTGGGTAAGACTTTATTTTTTCCTTTAGAAATAGGTATTTATTAATGATAAACATATAGTTTGAGTGTATCGGGTTATGGAGGATGAGGTTTTTATTGGGTGATTATGTGAATTGGATTGTAGTTTAGTGTAGTTTTATTTTAGATATTGTTCTAAATATATACTGTCTAGTGTGTCATTATTGTATTCATATGATAATGGTTTTCATATATATTTATATTAAACTATTCCTCTATTATGTTTTCATGAAGCATATGTACTATTTTACTACATTAAAATTTGGACTATGGGGGGCCTCTTTCCTCTTTATTTCTTGTCCATTGGGTTTTGGTTTGTCTGTTATACATATGGGTCCTACTAAATTTTTATTATAATTAAATGCAGCTGTAACAATTGTATAGAGTACATAGTCTATCCACAACTGTTTTAGACTCACACATCTAGTCAAAAGCCTCTAATATATAGGGATGCATGAATGAGTTCCTACAATTACCCCACTTGGGAATATTTTCTATGAACTAGATTGTGATGTTAAAAATGGCATTGGATCTTATTTTGGGATAAGATTTTTTTGGTAATATGGGTGTTAGGTTTTTGGGACAAAGAAGGTAGACTAGTAGTATGCATGGATAGCATAGCGTCAGCTGAAACCTATTCTTCAAGGGGATTTCTAGTTATGAGACTAGTCACTCTAGGATGAGTGAGATTTGGGACTAGAAAACCTAGTGTGGTATAGAAGAGACTTGAGATGAGTCATAGGGATCTACCGGGAGTCATTGACCTTTTTCATGCATCATGGTAGTGGCATGCTTAAAGAATAATACATTTTTCTATAGCCAGGGTTTTTTTACATGTTGAATCATCTAGATCCACTATTAATTTAATAAGTTTATAATATAGTCATTTATTTATCAAATATATTATAAGTGGTTATAATTTTATTATTTATTTAAGGGATTATTTCATTGATTATGGATTTTGATTTTTAGCCTCTATAGGGATATGATTTTCATGATGTTTAGTTTTTGATAAAATTCATATTTCTGAAAAAACTTTTGTCATGGAATGAGACATGCTTGATCTAGTTTTTTATGTTTATCTTATAGAATATTGTTTATGGGTTCATTGATTTGGAAATTTTTTCAAATTTTCTAGTTTTGTGAAATTATGAGGAAAATGGTTTGTGCAAAATTATTTCATAGTGGAGTTCGAAAATGGGGTCATTTTTTTAAAAAAAATGACAATCATGGTAATGAATTTTAGGTTTCGGATTTGATTAAAATACCCTTTTATTCTATAAGTGTTCTGAAAATATAGGTGATTTTGGTGTTCGGAAACATATTTTAAAGAAAATTTGAATAAGAAACAAGGGAAACTGTAATATATATTTTTTTATTGAATTTTTTTAGCCAGAAGTGATCTGGAAGTTTGAATTTTGTGTTTGGATATTGTGACATTATTTTTTGGAATGCTCCAAGTGAGGATGGTGGGTAATGATTTCTTATGTTATATGCTGGGAAAAATAAATTTATGCGTGTGTATAATGGGTTTTATTAGTTGTCAGTAGTTTCCTAGGAGAGACTTGGGTGGTTGAATTCTATGTGTAGTGGATATTTAATCGTTTTCTTGAGATATTAAAATGGTTTAGGCTCATTGAATGGATTTTTTATGTGGTTATAAAATATCTTGAGGTTTTTTAATGTTTTTTCAATTGGAGAGGTTGATTTGTGTTTCAATAGGTGATCTCTATTATGGGAAAACCATTACATGGAATCGGGACATATGAGTAAAGTATTATGATTTAGAGCACTATAATCCTAAAGAAAAATTGTTTCATCACACTTCACTGTCTTGGATTCTGAAAAATGTAGCTAAAAATTTGCATAGATTTTAGTGATGGTCATGAGAAACGCACTATAGGGATTGGTTTTGGGAATCTTGGATCAGTTATTGTTAACGTGAAAATAAATTGTTTAATTGAGATGATAAAGATAAATTTTTTATTGGTGAAATTATTTTTTTTATTTTATAATGGGGTCTATAGGAAAAAATAGGAATTATTGGTTGGAGTTTCTCATAATAAAATTTTTTGGAGTTTGTATATATAATAAATTGAGTAGAAATGAATTAATGAAAAATGTGAGTCATGATTCATGTTACACTACATGAAAAACATGTATTAGAAACTATTTCTTTACATATTTTATGGTTTTAATAACATCCCATTAATCCATATTGGTTTTATAAACTATATCATTTTTATGATTCACCTAATAATTAGCATTGGTTTCTTTATTTGAAATGGTCTGTTAAAACCATAGTTGATCTATGATTGAATGTGCTTCTGAAACCACTACTAAAAAGAGTGTGGTAGTTCTTTTCAACTACTTTTTTACAATATATAATAATTCAAAAAAATTAATTCATTTTTTTCTATTTTACACAATCTAGTGGCTATTTAATAGCATATAGTAGTTGTTTTTTACTGAGTATAAATAGTTAAATCCAATATAATTATTGCATATTAGTTTAATTAATTATTTGTAGTTTAAATCACTACTAATTAACAAAAAAACAGCATCTTAAAATATCCTTTGTAATACCCTACCACCTAAAATATAAAATAAAAATATATTTACATGGTATATAATTCAATAGATTTAATACTCAAATACACAACATATAGAAAATATAACATTTAAATAAATTATTTCATAATATTTTGTACACATACAAAATATTTTTAATGTCATATATAGTAAAATAAGTATATATAATTTCTCATTAAAAAATGTGAAACGAAGAATTAAACATCAATTATACTACCATAAGTCGACTTGGACACCCTATATGATCCATGTTATCGATTTTTCCATCAGTTAACAACCTCTAGTGCATCTCTCATCCTTATTAAATAGAATATAGAATAAAAATTAGTTTTAATTAGATAGTGAATATAAAATATAATTATAATAATTATAATAATATAATAAAAACATTAAACTAAATGTAACATATTTAGTACTTTTGTAGTTTATTGTATCAATGATTAAAATTCTATAGTAATGGTCATATCAATACCTTGAAAAAAAAGGTACCTAGTTTACTCCTTATCGATGATAAATGATTATCCCAATTTATATATCATGTCTCAGGTTCCAATATTCTATTATTAAGGATCGCTATTCTATTTTTTTATTTTAAATGACAAATAAAAATAAAATTACTCAAACCTATAGTAGGATTCATCAAAATGAATGTGGATAAACTCCTCCAAATGTCTCATAAAGGGGATGAAACAAAACACAACCCTTAAACAAGATCTTCATAATCCTTTCCCATAAACTGGGAAATAGTATCCTTATAGAAGACTGATAATGATTATAAGTGATTTCCAACACATGACTTTTTAATTTAATACTATAAATAGAAGAAAAAAAATAAATGTATTTAAAAAATTGAATTATAATTTGTTTTTTACTCCAATGATTACAACCGGTTAAATTATGTAATTATCATTAACTCTCTATCAAACTCGAACCATAATTCATTTCAACTAACCTCATGAAGAATTTATTTCACCTATATCATCAAATAAAAATAATTATTATTGAAATTTATGTACTTGGTATTAAAAAACTTGTATTTAATAAATATCTAGAAAATTTCCTTGTTCGATCTTCACTTTGAAAGAATTTTAGATCCTTTTCTGTGTGGGATGACTTTTTTCTCTCTATTTGATGATTTTTTAGAAGACTACTAGAAAAAAATGTTAATGTCAATAAAAATTGGAAATATTTTAAATAAAATAATACTAATTTTGTAAGAATGTATAAAATACTAATTTTGTAAGAATGTATAAAATACCTTTTGTAAGTATCTTTTCATACATTTGACTGAAAATCAATGAGGTTTCATTGAACTCTCTCAATTTTTTGTACGTATAGTCCTTAAACATTTTTCCCAAACATTAAAAATTATATTGATTCATAATCACATCATGCACATATATATGTAAAAGCATATATATATTTGATATTCAAAAATAATTATAAAACATTTGATTAGAATATCATATAGAAAACTATACAAATTATTTTTAACTTACATTTGTGTATAAAATATATAATTCTTATATTTGATTTGAGTATGCTTCCATTCATGATACATGATGGAATGGGGCATCTTCTCACATGCTAATTGGACAAATTTCTGCCTATATAAGCCTCTTGTTGTATCTGAAGGCACCCTTATCAAGTTAAATGGAGTGACAACTTTAACATTATTCATCCTCCAAACACCAAATGTATTCATGTTTATTTATATAAGGTTATTATATAAATATATTCAAAAAAATATTAAAAAATAGAAATAAAGGTTTAATAAATTGTTTTTCACATTAAAAATTATATAGTAACAATTTTCACCATCTCATACCCTCATGATTGTAACTATAACACTATATACGTAGTATATGACTGCTCGTCAGCTTATCCATCTAATCCCTTGGAAATATCTAGAGTATAAACTGATGCATTGGAATTATATATTATACCAAATGAATATGGGAGCCTATTGAATAAAATAAAATGATAGAATGGGGAGCATAAAAATTAGATAGTATACTTGATGTAGGTGGGAGGATATCATATGGGTCGTATGGAATCAAAGGAGTTATGTAATATTATCTTGTATGTTTAAATAAATTTTCCTTGTAACTCTTACATCCAACAAGAATATAATACAAGTTAAAATATGATATAAATTATAAAATAAGAAAATAAATTGAACATTTTATACATAAATTAATTGAAATGATATATTATCAAGAAAATAACATTTTATTATTCAATATGTGGATTTATTTGAAATTAAAATATCTCCAAAATCATCCAACCCCTTAACATGTTGATGTGTATTTTAGGTTAAATTAATCCAAATATTTTTTTATACTTATAATATTTATCAAATTTCAAATAAAAAATAATTCTCAACATTTGAATAAAATCATATTAAAAATAAATACTAAACTATATTGATAAATAAAATTTTACCATTTATAAAATTTTACTTATAAAAAAACAAATACCGTATAGTTATAACTAATTAATATTAGGATTTCATATTTTACACTCTTTTAAATTATCATTAGAACACTTTGCATGATATAAAAATTGTTTTATATAATCTCTATCTCATCAATACATATAAAAGAACCAACAATAGAAAGATAATTTTAATAAATTATGGCCATCTCCCTTGCTGGGGTAATCGTGATATTGTGGAATTTGATTCAGGTAGTTCCTATATCATAGTATTGATTTCACATGGGGTGATTTATTTTTGGTCATGTATGTTATAAATTTCTTAATAGGTATCTCTTGATCTATAGGTTATAATTTAATTTTTTTCATTGTATTTATCCTTGTTCTGGGGAAATATATTATGTTCTTTCACCTATTACCTATAATAAAAAATAAAAAATATCATGTGAATCAAAGAATAAATAGAAAAATAGAAAAATACAAGTATATACTTTATTCAATTAACTAATATAATTTAATATTTTATTTTATCTTATGTTCCCCAAAAATTATTCTAAAAACATTCCTTGTATGTTGGTGTCATTAGATCCAATAGATATAGTCCAATTTAAGAAGTTTAAAATTAACTCTTATAACACATAATCTATTGAAACATAATAAAGAGATTATTTTGAAGTTAAAATGATTAGAATATAATGAAATCCAAAAATATGTAATTCACTAATTGTTAAATCAATTTCAAACATAAAAAAGGTAATATTAATTTTCAAATTGAATCTTGATAAATTTAATAAAACTATTATTTATGAAAATAAGTTTAAACCCAATTTTCAAAGGTCATTTTTCCTAAATATGTAAACACGGTTAAATTTTTAATTAAAATAATTTAATTATTTTCAATATTATAATTATAACTAGAAAAAATTCATCTCATATTACTTTAATCAATTTAGATATATTTACTCTTATCAAAAATTAATGTATAATTTATTGAATACCATTCCTTTTAGAGAATAAATTTTCCAAAATACTTATCACAAATTAATTTTCTTTATTATCTTTTTTTTATTCCCTTAGTAATTACCATTTAAAAAGGACTAATAATGAATATTATATATTATAATTTCAAAATATAATACTAACTAAAATAATAATTCATAATAATATTTTGATTAAAAAGATATAAACTCATCCTTATACTCTTTATATATTACAACTTAAATGGTTTTTCATTTTATAAAAAAAATCAGCCAAAAGTAATTAAAAAATATTATGATTTGAAATTTAAAATATATATATATATGAAACTCACTTTAATTTGACTAAGAAATAGTTTAGATCATTCCAAAATAATGGAAAATATGTGTAGAAAAATTAAAAATGGAAAAAATAATCTGAAAGTTTGATAAAATAAATATATTTATGGAACATAGAAACTTTGAGATAGAGATGAGATCAAGTTAATGGGAGTGTGTAGTGATGAGATGGAGTTAGTATCGATTCTGTCGGAGGGTTTCATTGAGGGGGTGGGAGGAGGAATTGTTGATGGGAGTGGTTAGAGGGTGTCAGGCTAGGGAATTGAGGGGAGGTGTGTGCGGTGATGCTGCAAAAAAGGGGGGAGGAGGAAGGCACTATAGTGGGTGAAATTCTAGATTTATTAGTGATTATTTTCCATAAATATTGATAACTAATGGTATAGTAGTTGTTTATTAATAATATACTGCTAATAATTAATAATTGGTAGTGTTATATAAATCGTAACAAATAAGTCAATGAATATTTGATTTTCAGTGATTTATGGTGGTTATATAAAACCATCATGAATAAATTGACACAAAACTATATTTTTCTTATAGTGGTTGAGGGACCTCCATGGATTCATTGTAAATACCCTTGCCCCAGTCGCCTGGAGTTGATGACATACTTCATTACATTGGTACTATGAATAAGAAATTTCATCCCAAAGGACCGAATAGTTTAATAGCTTTAGAAAACTATATAAAAATATAATTATTATATTAAAATTAAAATTAAATAAAAAATACTAACTCTATTGAAAAAAATACTCATATTCTCTTATCTTACCCTTGAATTTCAAAGATAACATACATCTTATCATCCTAGGAAAAAAATAAAACATACGAAAGGGGAATTCTCATATGCTCAATTAGGGTACGAATACAATAGAAGCTATCATAAATAAACATAAATAATAATTCATTTTGAATGACTAAAAATCATTCCATTAAAACATAAACTTGATCATAATATGGAAAGAATAAAATGTGATCAAATAAATATATATAAATAATTACATAAGATTCAAACATAACCATGGTTATTCTACTAGTTGAATAATCACATGGAATATCAATAACTATTCTCATAATGTGGGACATCATAAACATACCTTCATGGATTCCTTCCTAGAATATACCTAAACGGGTAAGGCCTCAGCCAAAACCTAATCTAGTTTGTCTCACGAGACATACCAATGCAATGAGGGCCTATAGTGGGCCCCTCCAGACTCTTACTAAATCCAATGCATTCCTCATATAAAAGGGGGGAAAAATAATCAAAATACACATTCATTTTTAAACAAGAAAATCAAATATAAATAATTTCCCCAATCAATAAACGTAATCATAAACTGTTTAGAGTTATATGGAGAATCATATTAAAATAGTACATCCATAGTCAAAATGATCATAACCCATTCAATAAAATATGGTAGATGGTATCATAAGAGATAAACCTAAAATAATAATAAGATTAAATATACTTTATTGAAAAATATAAAAATATTATAACAAAATAATTGAAAATTTCTTGATATATATATGTCTTTTTGTTTGGAAAGAAGAGTTATTTTGGAAAATCATTTGTTTTTGTCATAAATTATGATTGTGAACATCTATATCCTAGGAAAGAAAAGGTAAATCAACTGAAGTTATATTTTGGTAATATTAAAATGATATTCATCCTGAAATTTTCAATATAACATGATAAATGGTGTCCAATAGAAGTTAAAACAAGTAAAAAGATTGTTTAAGAAACTTTAAAATGGAGCAACTTTTGTGCAGTTTAAGAGAAAATATAAAAGAATATTTAAAGAGTAAAAGTCATTATTATTTAAATAAATCTAGATAATAACTAAGATATTATTTTATTATTAATTGATTTATATCATGAAAATAATGGTTTCTTAAAACTGATTATATGCTTTTCTTGAAAATGGGTATGAAATGGGAAAGTTCCCTTTAATCGGGCTTACTTATCAGAAAGAATTGAAAAGGGAACCTTATAAAAAATATTTCACCATAAAAGAAAGAATAATTGAGATATTTATATACATTTGGATCATAAAAAGAAAATTTAAGAGGATTAAATAATAATAATTAACAACTACATTAGGGTAAATAGAGTGAAAGCCTAATCTAAAGGGAAACAATTGGGGTTTAGATATAATCCCTTTCCACTTTTCAATGATTAAAATCATATGCCCCATAAAATTAATGTTCATAAAATGAAAAATTTAATAACATGAATATAAATAGATTCATGATATGATATTTTGAATTTATGTATACATTCCCAACACAAACACAAAAGTGTTGAATAAGATATATCTCAAAGAAATAAGAGTTAGATGAGAAAACCCTTACCTTATGTCTGAAAGCGTTATTCATTTATAATTAATTACTTGTATAAAGAAAATAAATTCATTAATAATTTAATTCATAAACTCTTAAAAACGTATTTTATTTATTATAATTTTATTAAATTAATTTATAACCTTTTGATAAGTTATAAAATTCATTTTTTTTGTTCGTAAGTTTTCGGTTCCTTGGTTTTCATGATTGGTTCACTTGTATGCATGTATAAAAGATCATGTTGAATGGGAATAGTTATCAAAAATTAAAATTATATGTTATTAAATAAACCTTCGATAATTAAATTTTATTATATATCATTTTTTTGATATAAGGATTCTTCATTAGAGAAAACTGTAATGATAACCGTTCAGATTATTCTATCATTTTTTCAATCATCGGGCACTAGTACTATTTTATTAATTGATATTATGTATATAAACTAGTTCTAGAACAAAAAATAAGTTGTAATATAAATTTTCAAATCTTTTTTAAGCATTATTTTGGTTTTATGAACATAATTTAAAGAGGTATTAGAAAAAAACATCGTCCATGCATGTGGTAAATTGACACCCACGGATGATATTTTCATTTTTAGAAGAAACGGGGTATGAGAAGAAAGTTAATGGTGAATTTACCATTAAAATAATAAAATTACATTATATATATTGTACTATAGATATAATGATACTTTGGATATGGTATTTGAGGGAAAGATAAGAAAATAAAAGAAATTGAAAGAGAGGGAGAGGGAAGGTTTTACCTTTTGAGTGTCGCCTCCTTGTGAACCTCCTTAAGAGACTTGGAAATCGCCTTTTGGTGATACTATAAACACCATAACATGAGAAAGTGTTTTGGGAGGGAAAATTGGTAAAATATTAGAAAGATTCACGTTTTAAAATGTGGGAGGAGAAAAGGTGGTGATTGGTGGTGTTTATAGTGGTGGAATGGTGTGTTTTTTGTTTATTTTATTCGTTAGTTTATTATTTTGGATCAAGACAATCAATAGTATTAATTATTGTGACTAAATATAGTAACTAGAGAATTTGAGTTTCAGATAATATCCACTTACATCATATATGACTCAATAATGACTCAATAATTCATTTATTTACTTATAATGTTAAATACATTAAATTACTATATTTTACAATTCATCAAAAATTAATATATTTTATAAAAATCCAAAAAAATCTACCCTTCCAATTTTATGATGTCAATATTTCAAAAATAGACTCAATTTTATTAAAATAATTTTCTAAACATGATAAATTTATTTTCCAAGGGTCCTATTATGGAACCCATTATTTTCTTTAAAATTTAGTCATTTTAAATACAAGGATGATCCATCTATCTATCTCTATTTATTCCCTCTACCTCCATTCAAACTAGGTTATTCAGGGGGGTTTCACACATATTTGTGGTAAAATATCTATTATTATTCTTTTTTATTACTATTTTCTATGGTCTAATTTTAATTCAATCAAATATGGTTTTGACGTGCCAATTACAATAGATAATGGTTGAATAAATCAACTTCATAGGGTTTTTGTTGGCTATTTGTTGAGGAGGAACTGAGAAACTATTTACATGTCATCATTTTTCATTTATGTAGGTATTTTTACCTTTAACTTTATTTAGGATTTTGGGAAAAATTATTTTAAATTGAAAATTGATTTAGGTAAATAAATTGTGTCTTTTTTGTGTCTTAGGAATAGGTTTGTATCAAGAGTGGACCATAGCCCTTGCCTCCTAGTTTTGGCACCGCTATGTTATATATTGTTTTTAGTGTTCATTATTCCATGTTGGGTTGTTCATAATAAATAGGTTATATATTAATCTGATGGTGTTTTTTAATGAGCTAGGTTCTTGTTGACTCGTAGAAAGTCATTATGGTCATGGGATCTATTTATGTTCCATTGGTTGAGGTAGGTGCCCTTTACATTATTAAGTCTCTTGTTGAATTAGTGATTTTACATTCATCAATTATCACTATAATTTCCAAACACATGTTTTGATAATTTTTTTTAATATCTTCCCATGAATTAGGATGGGATCACATAGAATTAATAGTCATCATATACTTCATAGAATTTTAACTTTTTTTGTTTCCTCGATTGAATGAGTATTGTTGACCCTCTTCATGTATTGTTTGGTAGTTTGACTTGGATTTTCAATGAAAATGGATCTTTTATTTTAAAAAGGAATTTAAAAGGAAATTTTAATAAAAAATTAATTATAAGGTAAATGATTTAATATAGTAATTCTATATTAAATGCATATTTAAAATAGGGAATTATGTAGAAGAATTAATTTTTAATGATATGGTTTAAAATGAGACTTCAAGGTAAATTGGATGATTTATAGTGATGGTACTGAAATTTTATTTCAAAAAAAATTATGGGGTTTTCAAATAATTTAATCATTGGTATTTTTATAATATCCTGATGTGAATAAATACTATGTATAATTTCATACCTAAATTTTTTATAAAATGGATTATGACTTGGTTTTATAACAGAAGACTGGAAGGGATTAGGTTGACAATTATATTTGTATGATGGGCCTCATGTGGGAAGTGCACCAATTTCTAAATATTATATTCCTATTTTAATTTATAGTTATTATTTCCTAGTGAATTTTTTTGTTAGATGATGATTCATAATTACTTAATAATATTATGCCATTTTATAGTTTTTAGATGAGGTTGTGTGGACTATTTTGTATGTAGGTATGTGAGTTGTCTCGATAATGTTCTATTTTTGTGTCACGTGGCTGGGTTTCTATATATTCATTTTTTGACTCCTTAAATGGTAGATATTGGTAAATATATTAGTATTGATATAAAAATTCTTAGTTAAAAGAATATAGTTGGGTTTTCCTTTTGGTAAAATGGGATTAGAATGGGATTTTTATGTTTGGATAGGATTTCGGTGACCAAGTGGTTTGGCATATGGGTTTGGGTGGTGAATCCTTTAATTCTAACATGTATAGTTTAGTGAGGTACATGTTCTAAGCCTATGACTTTAGTGATTTTGTTTTAAATGTGTTTTTGGGATACTATTGATTATTATACAGCAAAATTATAGTCTATACTACTTGTTATGTGAGTTTTTGAGACTCATGGTTGTGACCACATCATACATGAGAGGATGATGGGTTATTATATCATGTGATTAATGTCATGTATAGATGTTTTTCCATGTATAAAGTGTGAAGGTATTAGTGTAGACCTCCCTAAGTGATCGGGTATTGATTTAGGTGGTTCTTGTGAGACCCACCCTTAAAGAGAGGAGAGGTTAGTAAGATGTATTAGATTTCATTATTGGATGTGTAGTTTCACATTGAGTGGAAGGTACTAGAAGGTACCACTTTAAGGGAGATGGTATCGGGCCAAGTTGTTCTGCTGAGACCCACCCTAAGATATGCTATTGTTCCGTGAGATATAATAGATGATGGGACTAGATGTAAGGCCTCCCCCTTAGAAGAAGGTGTTAATAGGGACCACCCTCAATGAGAGGGAACTAGTCTAGGATGTGTTGTGGTCTGTGGAATGGTATGTGACCGATCCTTATTGAGAGGATGTAGTCATATATTATTGTGTAATATGATTTGTGACAAAACTATTTAAGTAGGTGTTGTTAGGGACTTGGTATGTGTTTGGTAAGGGCTACATAGAGTGAGAGGGTAGTGGTATGGAATGTGTTATGGTATGAATTATGATGATTTTTTGGGATATGGTTCAGTATTGTTCATAGTTTGGGTCCATTTATGATTACAATACACATATTATCATTATTATCTAGAGAATGTGGGTGTGGGATTCATAGTGACCAGGTTAGGACAGGATGACCACAAATGTATACTTGTATGTGTATTTTGTGTTATGTTTCAAAGTGTGTGTTTCAATAGAGCACTTTTTGTATACATTATAAGTATTTCATGCACATATATTTGACCAAAGAAGTATAAATTGTGTTGAGATGATATGGATTAATGTTGGGTTTTTGGACTCACCCCTACCCATATACACAACATGGGTTTTTATGTATGTCGTTATAAATTCTTTTTTTTATCAGTCATATGTATTACTTAGTGTGGCACACATGGTTTGTGTTTAGAAGGTTGTAGAGGATGAGGCTTCTTTAAGGTAATTTTTTATGTTGGGTCAAAGTCCATTATAGTTTTATTTCAGTTATTGTTCTGTATAAGTACCGGAAAGGGTGTTTTTGTTTTGTTCATATGATAATGCATATTCTATATGTTTGTCTAATGAAGACATTATGTTTTGTTTTGATGCATAATATGGAATATTTTTTTTCTTGGTTATAGGGGCCCTCTTATATTATCCTTTCTTATGAATAATTTTTGGGTTATTCTATTATATAAACGAGTCATGTGGGGTTTTTTCTAGAATTGATCATTACCCAAACACTTTTTTATACGTAATAGTATCTCCATGAATTTTCTAGGTTCTCTCCACAAGTCTAAAGAATTTGGTGTGTCAAACGTCATGTATGAGGTCTTCAAACATTCCCATTCATGTGTTATTTAAGTAACCCATGATTTGGAATTATAATGGAAAATAATTATTTTGTAATTTGGTTAACTAGGTTGGGTTAGATTATAAATAATAACAATTTCATGGGTTGGTTTTATGATAAAATATTAAAAACACTCAAATAGTTATCAATATATTTTTACACTGAAATAATTACTTATATTTAATATTATTGAAATGATGTTTTTATAAAGTTTTCTTATTTAATTAAATATATCATTTCCCTAAACATTTTTTGATATCACATACATGGAGAACTATGGGATTCATTTAAGGAAATTTTACTAGTTAATATTTTACTCTCCTCTAAATGTATAACTTGCCCCACATATATATGTTTTTTTCATGTTATTGATAAATGGAAATATTCATTGATTATTAGTGATAGACCGCAAGAGTTGAGGAGGAGGAGTGTTATGATAGTGTTCAACCACATATAATATACCAGAGTTAGAATATCCATGGAAGATAAGTGTTAAATTTGTTTCAATTTATTATTATTATTATTTATTAGATTAATCTTATAGTTGGAAATTATGTTAGTTTCAAACTGGTTTTATAAAAGTTTTTAACATTTTTATTTGATTTTAATTTAATTTTTTCATTCATATATAGGGTTTATTTAGTGGAAAATCATTTTATAATGTGTTTTACTTTATCCCTAGATATTATTATAAAACTATTTCAAATTGAAGATAGTGATTAAATTGTTATAGAACCATGACTTTGGTTTCATGGTTATTATGTGTTCAGTGTATTATAGGTTAAAAGTGTCATATTAAACTGTTGAGATATTATAGTTAGAAGAGATGAAGATGTTAGGTAAGAATAATGGAAAGATATATATGATGGGTGAATTGTTTCTTCTTGATAATCTTTCTAGATTTTGACTTTTATCCTTTTGTTTTGTTTATTCAGATATGCAGTATTCTCTTATATAAGTAATTTGAGTTGTGGATAAATAGTAAATAAGAACACATTAATTTTTATAGTTTTTTCAAAGAAAAAACGTTACCTAGACCACTCCAGCAATGATCTATCTATGATCATGCTGATTTTCACTAGAAAGGTTCTCCTATAAAATTTCCTTAACAACTAAGTGATGTTATTTGACATGTAACACCTAGAGTTTTTATAGACCTTTTTTCACAAATAAATTAAATTTGCATTTATGTATTGTAATGAACTAAGACAAAAATTCATTTCAAATTGTACTAAATCAGCATATGACTTGGTGTACATTACATGAAATATAGACTTTACATTTCTTACATGACACACTGACCTGTCTTACGTTACACGCAACACCGATGTTTCTACGAAACATCATTTTTATTATTATAATTATTTAAATGATATAATTATAACCTAGTCATTAACCTTAGTAATATGAATAGTAATAAAAACTTTTAAAATATTTTTATAATGGTTTTATATAAATAAAACATATTTATAATGAAATATATAATTTCTTGTAATGTCCTTATATGTTTAAAAATGTTATTTTCTAAAACAACCTACTTTTCATATCCTTCTATGAAACATTATACAATTAATTTTAAATATATTTAAAAATTTAATTTGTTAAAAAACATTATTTTTGAATTTATAATAATGAAATTATCTTAGGGTGATGGTTTGATATTTTTTTTGAGAAACTTAATTTTTGGATGAATAGTGAAAAGTACTGGATTTTAATTCAAAACTGCTTTTTCATCTAATTTAATTATAAAGTTAGATTATATTTTAATTTGGTTTTAGAGTTTTATTAGACACCATTTTTATTAATAAAACCAATCATATAAATTATAACCAATTTTACTCTGAAATTAGATATAAAAACTTAGCAAGATTTGGAATGCTTGCACATTAAAAACTCGCATTGTCGACCCGACTGCATGACTAATTTTAATTTAACTTCTGCCACTTCTGTGATTGGATTTTGGAAAAATGGATTCCATATTTCGAATAAAATTAATTTATAATTTATAATAAGGTAAACTTATTTTTTATCTAAAATATTAGTGAAAGTAATTAAAATTAATTACATCGATTAAGTTAAAATTAATCTTAACTACGGAATAAACCTTAAATTTAAGACCCAAAATGACTTCTATACTTATCCAACACCCATTTTATGGCCTTTATTAAACCATGTTCTGTCCATTATTGAGTTTTGTTGATTTGGTATTACTTCTTTTCAGAAAAAATGTGGGTACACCTAACTTATTTTAAACAAAGTCATATGTTTCATTTCCCTTCCATAAAAAGGCCACCACCTATTACTATTCATTACACCTCTAAAACCTCTTAGGCTCATCCAATATCTACCCAATATAGTTCCCTAAATCCCTCATTTCATCATATAATACATCCCTTTTATATAAGTTAATCTAAGGATGCCTTTTGGCACAAACCAAAAGGAGTATCCCGATTTAGAGGAAGCTTGTATGAGTACGAAGAGAGTCAGGACACAAGGTATGGAAAATTAATTCATACTTTTATTCCTATGAGATACATGCCTTATTCACCACTAACTTATTTTTTTGGTGTATTTATTTCCCATGGATTTATTATATGTCTCTTATACATAAACTTATGGGTATTTACATATCCATTTTCTGAACATTCTTTCATGTGGTTTATGTTTCAAATGGTACCAAATCTGTTAGATATTTTTGTCTCAATTTTCCTTCTTTTATACCCATGTTAAATTATGAACCTACATTATCTACTAATTTGTATTGGAAATTTTATATCATGAATCTTGGTATTTTCATGATACACTAGGATTCATGTAATTCCATTTTCTTACATGAGGATTATGATCTTATGTTACCATATGGTAAGATCCAATTGAAAAAATCTCATCATTTATCAGGATTGTTTATGATTATGTTTCCATTAAAGAAATATTATGATCCATATATCAAGAACACTCATGAGTTTCCTTTACCTAGGCTTATTCATTATATATCCATGTATTATTACCATTTTTTCCACTCATTTATACTTAATATAAAAAATAAAAAACTTTTTAATAAAATTTTGATGTAATTATATCATCGGTCAGTAATAGGTTTTATTTCAAAAGCAATGTTTTCAAAAATGTTTTCAATTTTTTTCCAATGATCCTTGAATACCATTTTCATAGAAAAATTATTTTAAATATATTTTCTTATTTTCTACGCGAACATTATATGTTTTCAACCAAATTTTTTAAGAAAAAGGTTTTATGTCTTAAAAATCATTTTTCAAAGAAGAAAAGAATATTCATCAATAATTTTTTGTAAAATATCTTTAAAAATTATTTCCCATACAATATAATATCTATTGGTATTGCTCGTGCCTTTATGAGGAAATTATATAATGTTTCCATTCATATTTTTTCTGTAAATGGATTTTATTTTAATAGAATGATGCTTATGAAATCCGTTTCCCTTACATGGGTTATATGTTTTTGAAACTTTCTTCTTTTCACATGTAATTATTATGGTAAAATGATTATTAAACCTATCTTTTTCTATAGGTTAAGATATTATTTCATTTTTATGACACCCATTTCATTTATGGAATTGTGATATTATTGTTTATGATTTTGTGTCACATGTATGTATGATTTCATTGTGAGATGGGTGGGACCAATATCTCCCACCAGTTAATTGGGTAAATATTTATATCTCATGAGATAGACAAGGAAGGAACAAAAAATAAACTTTTTCAGTATTATAGGGCTGTAACGAGAAATGAAATTGATTTAGTGTTACAAGGCTAGAATGGGGAATGAACTCAATTCAGTAATACATGGTTGGAACAGGGTGTGAACCCAATTTATTAAAATAATTTTCCCACTAATATGGTCTCGGCATCAATGCCTTGCCTATTATGGAAATCATTATATGTGCTTATGTGTCTACCCGAGTTCCATATTTTATTCCTATGTTATGAATTCATGGATTATGTTCCTTATTTCCCTATGATTCATGTCACATGAACTTCCTAGATTTATGTCGTGATTCATGTTTATGATATTTGATATATTGGGTATGATATTCTATTTTCATGATCATGTTGTCAAACTCTTAAGCTTATGATTATGATTATATATCTCCCTTGTTTATCATTACTATGCATCGTACCACACACCTTTTATGATTCCTTCTCCTAGGTTATGTATATATATATTAGGTTTGATGTGTCTAGGAATGGTGTTAGTCAATAATAACCTAGTAGGAGATGATTCAACTCATTTATGTACCAGTTTTTTTATTTCCTTGTTTTCAAAGGCACTAGACTAGTACAGTCTTTGGGAATCAATTTGTGTAATGTTTTATGTATTCTGAAAATGATATGTAATGTTAATTTATAAAAAATGAGGGTTGCTATATTTATTATCAGAGAAAAGGTTTAGTTAATCTTTGGAATCTAGGATGATAAAACCTTAGTGAGAACCCTAATTACATATCAAAGGATAAGTATAAGAATGAGGTAATGTATAGAAATATGTCCTAGAATTTTATTAAAGGATAGAGTGAGTGGTTTTCTAAAAATAAAACCTTATCTATATATTACTTGTAGAAGTGAATTTGAAATAGATATACCTAGGTGTAACAACTCCAACAAGATATTTTAGCCCCTACTTGGGGTAATCTAGTACACAACAACAGGCCTTGCTTCACATCTGTTTTGAAACTCATGGGGGATATTCTTTATAGATTAGCAAACTCCTTATGAATCATTATTAATGATTTAAATGTAAGTTAGTTATTAATAACATAGTATAAACCTATGGTTTCATATATTAAGAAAGATATCTTAATTTAGACATCCTATAAGTGAATTTTCATGATTATTTAGTTTCTTTCTATGATAATTATTTCTTACTCTATGCTTTTTTTTGGATTTAGTCAATGGATGGAACCTGAAGATCATGAGTTAATGGTGATTGAGATGGAAAATTCAATGAATGTTCTCTTGAGGGTCTTAATTCTTTGTGAGATGGAATGAAAAATATAATTTTTATACTCACATTTCTTTCTCAAGATATGAATCATTATGAACTTCCGAATGAGTAGTAGAGGGAACAATATTCTGTTGATTCCTTCATGAGGCAACATCAAAATTCTTTCAGAAAGTCTTATGATCCAATTTTTCTAAATTGTGGATCAATACCATAGAAAAGAAACTCTCTATTATCCAATGTTCAAGTCATGATAAATTCATTCTGGCTATTTATCAGTTAGAAAGTGAAGCAGACCAATAGTGGACTCTAATCAAGAATACAAGGAATTAATATAAAATTGAATCCATGGATTGGGATGAGTTCAAGAAAAAAAATTTCAATAAGTACTTTCATAAAATTTTTCATACAAAGATGGATAAAGAGTTCCATGATTTGAAGCAAAGTGATGATGAATTTGTTGGTACATACAAGGGTAATTTCATGAGACTTGAGTGGTGCTCATCCGGAATTATCATCTAAACCAAAAGTAAATTTGATAGGTTCTTTAGAGGAATAAATCCAAGTCTCTAATGGTAGTTGTCCATAAGATACTTTAGTAGCTACTAAAATATTTTTATTTGATCAATCATGGTTGAAATGGAGATTGCAGTCACATATCAACCATGTGGTTTTGAAAATAAAAGGAAGATGGAGTTTAAAGGAAAATATAAAAATTAAAGAGAAAAGAAGAGGATTTCTCTTTTATGATCTAAATGTGGGAATAAGAATAGAGGAATCTGTATTAAATGGTCTATTAAATGGTTTAAGTGTGGAATTTATGGTCACCAGATAATTGATTGCTGAAATAATGGAAAGAAGTTAGTTCAAAATGCTATTGGAGAAAAAGATGAATGGAGTGAACATCCCATGATTATATGCTACTAGTGTAAGGATAATGGTAATTATGCTAACTACTTCCCAAAACTAAGGGTTGGTGATGATGATCGACATCAACTACCTCTTAAGACAAGGGACAAGGGAAAATCACATGAAATTGTTATTTCTCAGGAGTGTTACAATAATGACATGATTAAAGGTACACATACCAACCACTCTATAACTATTAATGTCATATTTGATTCTGTATATACCCACACTTTCATATATAAATAGTTTTCTAAGGGGGTTAAGATTCCACCAAAACAATTAGATGTGGAATTAGTAGTGAAACCCCCTAATATTATGATGATTTCATCCCAAGTCTATGATTTATCTCTGGTTAAATTTTTCGGGAATGTGTGTAATGGCCCAGACCTCTCTATTCCATTCCTTTTTGAGAATTTGGTGTTTAAGATGTTATAGGTAATCAAGGTGACTCATTTAATCACTTTGGAAAATTTCATAGTTTTCCATGATTTCTAATAGTGCATCACCAATGGTGTCTTGATCTAGTGATGCCTCATGCCAAGGGTCTCACCCTGGAAGTGTCTCACCAAGGTGGTGTATCATGATGGTGGTCTCTTACTAGTTGTCAATCACACAATAGTGCCTCGTGCCTGGTGGTAGGTAGGCTGGAAGTGTCTCGCTCGATGGTGTATCACTGACTATGGGAGTAATTCTATATGAAAATGCCTCCTCTAGTGGTGCTTCTTCCAATAATGTCTCACGAGTGGTGCCTCCTCGAATGGTGCCTCAAATGGTGCCTCATCGAATGGTGCCTCATCCGATGGTGTCATGTGAATAGTGTTTCCAACTACTTCTAGTTTTCCCCTTCATCCATCCCACATTATTTCATCTTGATATAGGTCTTCCAAAGTTATTCTTCTTGTAGGTTTTGAGTAAATTGATTCATTAGTTGGTTCGAGCTTTCCTAGAGGTTTTCTTTCTGCATGTGTGCCCCTATATTAGTGTAATTAGGAAGTTTCGATCGCCTTTTCTTCCAAGTGGGTTTTCCTTCTTCCCTACTATGTGTGTATCGTGCTAAGGGTGTATAGATGTTTCATTTGTGGTGATAGTTGAATTCATATTAATAAATACAATTGAATCGGTTTAAGATAAATATGTCAGGCTGGGAAGAGTGGTGATTGTTCTTATTGTTTTTATCTATGATGATATTGTTATTTGTATGGGCTAGCAGGCCAATGAAAATTATAGCTGTTGGGGGTCCTTCTTTGTGAATTGAATGCTTTTTTAGAATTCTTGTTGTTAGTTTTCCATTTATTGATTTATAAATGAAAATTATTACCCATGTATATTTGGATAATAAATGGATGCTCAGGGATTCTACTATTTATGTGATGACCCCAGAATTAACAAGCGTAATTAAAGGTGGTATGCTTTGTTAAATATTAAATATTATTTTACTTGGTTTTTGTGGTGATGTGGTTGTGGGAATATTTGTGAATAGGGGCTGTTTTTGTTGATATGGTAGTCTCAACATGGTATTCTTGTGTACCGAGGATGTAGAATCAGTTATCATTTAATGTGTTGTTGGATGTGGCTGTGAGTTGGGGTTTTTTTGGTTCAGATGATGGATTAGGAGGGATGAAATTGAAGAAGTAAGTTAGTTGTAAGTATGGGTTCTTTTCCATTAATAACATGTACAAAGATTCACCATCTTTGTAGGGATTAATATATGATATATCTTGAATGGGTAATTCACCCAGAGTTTCTCCATGGGTAACATGCAGAAAGATTCACCCCATTATTGGAGGTCATGGTATGACCTATATTTAATATGAAGTGCATTAATTTACAATGATTGTGACTGTGTTTCTTGTGGAGTTTTGTGCTTAGTGGTTTCCCATGTAGTAGTGTAATGAATATATATAATTTATTATTAAATTATAGAATTACTTGGGTTGTATTGGATAACATAATATAAATGGTTAATGGATGAATAAATGATGGGTGGTGTGGTTAAATTTGGTTGATTCAAAATAATTAAATGAATGTGGTGGTTAAATGAAATTTATTGGAAATTTAAAAGAGGTTGTGGATCATTGTTTGGTATTATGCATTTAGATGTAGTAGCAAAGTTATAGTATTGTGAGTTTATTTTCTATTTGGGAACCCATAGGTTGGGATTGAATGTTTGGTATTGTATATATATATATATATATATATTTGTATTTTCCTGGTGTTTCTATATACACCACACATGAGTTGAGAAATATGTGATGAAAACTACCATCGTCATGGGGTGGGTGTCTTTCCTAAACATCCTGGTGGGAGGGTGGATGGCTGACCACCCACTCATCCCTTTTCCCTCTTTTGAGCATTGATAGCCCAAGATTCTTCAGGCAGGTAGTGGTTTGTGTGGCCCAGGTGTGTGTGGGTTAATTTTTCTTTCCCATGTGTCTTTGAGGTGAGGTTTTTTATGCTTTCCTAAGGGTCTTTGGGATGTGATGTGGTTTGTTTCTAAGGTGTATATGGGAGGGATGTTATCTAGTTTGTGGACCATGTGTCTGAAGATGGGATGTGATGTGGTTTGTGGCCTAGGTCTGTGAGGGAAGGATGTGTTGTCGTACATTCAAAAGTGATATGAGTATAAGGATGTTTTTCATTAGATAATAGAGGATAATTAGTGGGAAAGTCTTATTAGTTACCCTATCACTGATGTGTATTATATTACTTTACATGAATTGTGTTATTTCGTGAGTATTCCTTGGTGAGGTTGGTATTTTTATTATACCTGTTATGTGTTTTTTGGTATTGCTATTTTCTCATGAGATCATTATTATATATCCCCCATGTGTACACAAGAGAGTTTGGTTTTCCTACTAAGTATACTTGTATTCTCACCCTATGTATATAAAAAAAATTCATGTTTCTGGGAGTATTTTTTGGATCGTTTCGGACTCTACTAGCTTGGATCTGGACAATTTTTTTTCACTGCTTAGATTTACTTTTGGTATTTAATTTGGGAACCTTTGCAATTATAACAATTCTATTTTATAAATGAATATAGGATGTTTTTTGGCATTATTTTATATATGTCTAAGAGTTTTTTTATGATCCTTCATACCTCTCAATCTTGTTTCACTAAAAGGGTAATGTCTTTTATATTTTGTGATACCTATACCCTTGGTTCTAGTCACTAACCCGGGGCCTACTCGAGGCGGCACTCATGGTTCATTATCTCCCTTTCTCCATTTCTAGGTCAAGAGGGGTATCATTAGAGGGATGGGGTCATGACAATGTGCTTCTTGAAAATATTTTAATTCTTCCTTTGGTTGAATTTGATTTCATATTAGTTATGTATTAGATTTCTTTTCATAAATCCCACATCCATTATCAAGTAAGGGAAGTTACAATTGATATTTCAAATTATCCTATGATCATCCATCAATGTGACGATAAGTATGAACTTACATTGCAGATTATTTACAGTGTATGGGTCATAATTCCCATTCAAAAGGATTGTTTATCTCAAATGGTTGGGGAGAAAATTGACATCGAATAAATTCTATTTGTTCTAAAATTTTTGGTTGTCTTTCCAAAATATTTTACTGCTTATTTCATAAAAATGTGAAGTTGAGTTTTCAATAGAAAAAATTTCTAGTTCAAATATAATATCAGAGACTCCTTATAGAATGGCTTGAACAGATTTGTTAGAATTTAAGAGAAAACTCCAAGAAAACCTTGATGAGGGATTCGTTCATCAACGTGTGAATCCTAGGGGTGAAACCATTCTTTTTGGGAAAAATAAAGCTTTATAAATGTGACTATCCATTGATTATTAGGAGTTGAACAAGATAAAAATCTAGAACAAGTATCGTCTTCCCTGTATTGATGAATTTTTTGATCAACTGCATGAAGCCCAATTATTTTCCAAGATTGACCTTTGTTCTGGATATCATCAATTGATAATCAAGAAATGTAATATACCCAATATGGAATTCTATAAAAGTTATGGACACTATAAATATATAGTGATTCATTCTATTCTTACTAATTCGCCAGTTATCTAAATGGATTTTGTGGATAGAGACTTTAGATATTACCTCCATATGTTTGTGGTAGTATTTTTAGATGATATTCTTATCTATTAAAACATAAAGGAAGAGCATTAAGATCACTTGAGAATTGTACTAACGACCCTAAAGAAGGATAAAATATATGAAAATTTTACAAAGTGTGAATTTTGGCTGAAAATGGTATCATTTTTGTGTTGCATAATCTCAATAGATGGTATAGTAGTAGATCCATCAAAGAGAGAGGTAATTAAATGTTGGCCTATACCTACCACTGTGACTGAGATCTGTAACATTCTTGGTTTATCTGGATATTAAAAAAGGATTGTGGATAATTTCACATGAATATCTAATCCTCTGACCTTGTTAACTTGGAAGGGTTTCAAGTTCCTCTAGGAAGATGAATGTGAGGAAAATTTAAAGGAACTGAATAGAATATTAGTTAGTGAACCTATGCTTACATTACCATATAGTGGTGAAGGGTTTTTAATCTACAGTGATTCATCCAATAAGGGGTTGGTATGTGTTGTTATGTATAATAACATGTTTATATCATATGCCTCGCAATAGATTAAGATTTTTTATATAAATTACTTAACTCGTGATTTGGATTTATCAGCGATAATTTTTCCATTAAATATATGGATGCATTATCTTTATGGATAAATGGCTTATATATATACTAATCATAAATTTTGATATATATATTCACACATAAGGAGTTGAACATGTGCTAGATAATATGGTTATTCTTAATAAAGGAGTATTATTGCTTAATACAATACAAACCTGGGAAAGCCAACAACATAGCCAATGCTTTGAGTCAGAAGGATCATCCTAGATTATCCATGATATGGATCACAAAAGATCCAATATTTATATATTTTCAAAGTATGGATCTATAAATACTGAATGAATGGGAAAATATTATCTTTCTCAAATGAATGTTCAACCCTCTATCCAAGTGAAGATTAAAGAGGTGCAGAAGGAAGATGAAGAGCTGAAAAATAAAATCCAAAATTTTCCTAAGTTTAACCTTGATCTTGATTAAATGGTAAGGTTTGGGAATTTTTTATGTATTCCTTCCATACCATATTTGAAGAAGGACTTGTTAGAGGAATCTCATAGTTCTTCATTCTCTATTCATCCTAGAAGTATGAATATGTATACTGACTTGAAATAATACTTATATTGGTATGGATTGAAGAATGATATCATGATGTTTTACCTCATTTATTGGTATTCCAACAAGTTAAGGCTAAAAGAAAAATTGGATGGGGATGTGTATCCATTACACATACTAGAATAGAAATGGGAAAACATCACTATGGATTTTTTTTGTGGGAATACCCAAAACCTATAAAGGGTTTAAGGATATATGAGTGGTAGTTGATTGCATTACTAATTCAGCACACTTCATCGCTACCAGAGAATACTACCCTCTGGATCAACTTTCTAAGATATACATTAAATAAGTGGTAAGGTTTCATGAAGTACCACATTATATTGTATGAGATCATGATCTGAGTTTTATATCAAGCTTTGGGAGAATTCTTCAGATAAAATATGACATAGAATTGATTTTTAGTACTACATATCATCCTCATATAGATGGTCAGTCTGAAATATCAATTCAAACCCTAGAGGATATGTTGATATCTTGTTCTCTAATTTCCAAGGTGGTTGGGATCAAAACCATCCACAAGTTGAGTTTTCTTATAACAATAGATTTCACCCAAGCATTCAGATAGCCCATTATGAAGTCCTCTATGGGAATAAGTGTATATCTCAAATTTTCTAGGATAATTTTAGAGAAATAATGCAATTGGGGCCTGAGATCATTGAAAAAATGTTCAAGAAGGTTTGAACCATTCAGAAGCATATCAATGTAGCTCAAATTTGGTAGGAAAGTTAAGTTGATAACCATTGGAAAAATTTATTATTTGAATTTGGGGAAAAGGTGTTTCTAAAAATCTCACCCTGGTAGAAGTTTATGAGATTTGGGAAGAAAGGGAAACTAATCCCTAGGAATATCAGTCCCTTTGAGAATCTTGATCGTATCTGGACAGTTTCCTATCACTTGTCACATCCTCCAAATATCTTTCAAGTCCATGATGTGTTCCATGTATATCTCCTGAGTAATTACATACCTGACCCTTCCCATGTACTAAACTCAGATGTCAAACCATTGGATAAGAACTTTATTGTGGGGAAAACCCATTTGAAATTCTTGATCGTACAGAGAATAAGAAATAAGACCACTCACCTGACCAAATTTTTATGGAGAAATATCCATTTAGAGTAATCTATTTAGGAATATAAGGACATGATGAAGTATAATTATCCTCATTTTTTTAATTGAGTGATGAATTTGGAGGTAAAAATTTCATTTTAACAGGGTAGAATGTAACACCCCAACTTTTTAAGGACCTTTTTTTCTCAAATAAATTAAAATTTAATTTATGACTTGCAATTCCCTAATTAAAACATTACATTCACATAACACTGACTCATTGTATGAATTTTCATACATTGCATGGAACAACAACTTGTAATATGTTAAATTTAACACAGACTTAATGTACATTACACGCAACGTTGATGTTTCTAAGAAACATCATTCTTATTTTTATAATTATTTAGATGAGATAATTATAACCCACCCATTAAATTTTGTAATATGAAAAGTAATAAATACTTTTAAAATATTTTTTATAACGTTTTTTTATAAATATAACATATTGATAATGAAAGATATAATTTTTTGTAAAGTCCTTATATGTTCACAAATATTATCTTCTAAAAAACTATTTTTCATGATCTTTTGTGAAAACCAATAAAAGTAATTTTGAAACATTTTGAAATTTAATTTTTTGCAATAAACATCAAATTTTGAGTTTTTAGTTTCCAAATTATGTTATGGTGAAATTTTGAGATTTTCTGAGAAAAATCATTTTTGGATTAATAGTGAAAAATAAATGATTTTAATTCAAAATTTCTTTTTCACTTAACTTATTTATAAAGAAAAATTTATTTTAATTTGGTTCCAAAGTTTTATTAGATCATATTTTTATCAATAAACCCAATTTGGGTAAATTTATCCAATTTCCCATTGAAATTTGATATAAAAACATAGCAAACATGTGAATTTTTATACATTAAAAACATGCATTGTCGACCCGACTACAGGATAAATTTTAAATTAAATTCTACTACTTCTGTGATTTAAATTTGAAAAAAATGGAATCCATATTTGGAATTCGCATAAATTTATAACATCTAATAATGTCAAATTATTTTTTGACCAAATAGTTTAGTGAAAATAATTAAAATTAATTACATCGATTATGGTAAAATTAATATTAAATAAGGACTAAACCTTAAATTTAAGACCCAAAACGACTTAAAAACATGTTCAAACCCCAATGGTTAGCCATTATTAGGCCATGAACCTTCCATTATTGAGTTTTTTTGTGACTTTTTTTAGGTAAAAAGATGGGTACACCTAAATTATAGTAAAAAATGCCAAGTGTGTCACTTCCCTTCCCTATAAAAGGCCACCACATCTCCCTCTTTTAACACAAATCAAACCTCTTAGGTTCTACCAAATTCTTCACAATATACTTCTCAAAATCTATACCTATAACCAAGAAGCCTTATCTTGGGAAAAATAAATCCAAGGAAACATTTTGGAACTTACCAAAATGAGTTACCCGATTAAGAGGAAGATTGTACGAGTACGAAGAGTGTAAGGACACAACGGAAGAAAAATTCCATCTCACATTTATTTTTGTGAGATGCATGTATTATTAACCACTAAATTATTTTTTGTGGTGTATTTAATTACCATGAATTTATTATATTTCTATTATACTTAAAATTATGGGTTTTTACAGATCTATTTTATGAACATTATTTCATGGTTTTTATGTTTCAAAAGTTACCAAATCAGTAAGATAGTTTTATCTCAACTTTCCTTATTTGAGACTCATGTTTTAGTATGAACATAAATTATTTAATGAGATGTATATTACATTATATATCATTATTCTTCATCTATTCATGATATTCTAAGATTTATGTGATTCATTTTTCATACATGAAGATTATGATCTCGACTTACCATGTGGTAAGTGTTGATTGAAATAAACTCATTGTTTTTTAGAATTGTTTATGATTATGTTAAAATTGATGAAATATTTTGATATATCTCTCAATAACACAATTTCTCTTCCTTATACTATTTTTATTCATGATATATCCATGTATTAGAACCATTTTTCCACTCTTTGGCATTGAAGATAGTTAAGAAAATGTTTTTAACAAAAATCAGACTGTAATTATCTCTTCGGTCAGAAATATATTTTATTTTAAAACCATTTTTTCAAAAATGTTTTCAAATGATACATGAAGACCATTTTCAATGAAAAATTATTTTAAAATGTTTTTCTTGTTTTCAAAGCATCCTTCATAGGTTTTAAAATAAAATTTCAAAGAAATTATTTTTAAAAGTTTTTATGTTTTAAAAAGAATTTTTCAAATAAGAATAGATGTTTTCCTCAAGAATTTTTTTAATAGATATTTAAAAATTATTTACCATATAAGATAACATTCATTTGTGTTAATAAAACCTTTCTTGGAAAATTATTCAATATTTCCATTCATATTCATTCTCTAAATAGATTATGTTTTAAGGGCATGATGGTTATGAAAATTTTTTATCTACTATGAGATATATGATTTTGAAACCTGCTTCTTTTCATAGGTTATGTTTGTGATGAAAGGATTATGAAATGTGTCTTTTTATATAGGTTAGTGTATGATTACATGTTTATGACACCCATTTCATTTCATGGGTTATGATATGATTGTTTATGATTTTGTGTCACATGTATGTATGATTTCATTATGATATGGGTGGGACCTATATCTACCTCTAATTAATTGGGTAAATAATTATATCTCATGAGATAGAAATGGATAAAATTATAGATGAAATTAGTTCAGTATTACTGGGATGGAATGAGAAATAAAATGTGTTCCGTATTATAGGGCTGGAAACAAGAGTAAACTCAGTTCAGTAATACCGGGCTGGAACGAGGTGCGAACCTAGTTCAGTAAAAAACTATTTCCACTAAGATGGTTTTGATAGTAATGCATTTATTACTTTATAAATCATTATATATGCATATTTTTCTTCCACAATTCCGTGTTTTATTCCTTAGTTATGCTTTCATGGATTATTTTCTCTATTTCTTTATGATTCATGTATTATGAACTACAATGATTTATGCGATGATTCATGTTTAAGATATTTGATATGTAGGATATGATCTTTAATTTTCATGATCATTTTATCATAACTTTATGTTCATGATTATTCTTATGTATCACCCTTGTTTACCAAAACTGAGCACTTGATCTCACCCATTTTTATGTTTCCTTACCCCTAGTTATGAAAGAATCTATTCTGTTTGTTGTGTCTAAGAAAGGTTCTAGTCAAGAAAAATGTAATAGGTGAAGGTATATATCATTTATGTACCAGTGTTTATATTTCAATGTTCGCAAAGGCACTATCCTATTACAGCCTTTGGGAATATTTTTTTATAATTTTATATGTATTATGCATAATATATTTAATGTCCATGTATGAAAAGAGAGGTTTGTTGTATGAATCCTTTAAGATAAGTCTTTATAGAGCCTTTTGGATCTTTTGTAGGGAACTAGATTCTCCACATCTTATTCAGTGAACCAGATGCTCTACCATGACTATGTATGAGTAGCTGAAACTCTAATAAATCAAATGGGTATGATTTGATTACTAAACAGTTTCTTTATCATACTTACATAATCAACTAATAGAATATAGATCTTAATCTTCAGAGGTAAATGTCTAAAATAATGAATAGTTTTGAAGATATCCTAATTGTGAATGAAATATAATAAGAAGAGAAACAAATAAACAGCAGTATTTTTATAACCTGAGGTTGAAACATGTATGTCTCCAAAGAATAGCTTCTTCAGAATAATATATTCATTCAATATTTTATTTTTCTTCATCACTTCGATATTCAAAAAGATATTTCATATAAAATATTACATGGTCCCTATAAAAAAAATTTCCATATATATTCAATACATGGCTATATTTATGATCAGTAGATCCAAAAATGGAACTTTAAAAATCTCAATCAATCAAATTTAAATTATTTAAGAGAGTCATAACTTCCCTTAGAAATAGGAAAAAATTTATCCATTGAATAAAAGCCTTTGAATAGGTCTTAAAACATCTTTAAAATGATATTTACTTTCATCAAGACCATTTTATTAATCATATAAAATATCTTTAATTTTAAACTTCATCATTGAATAGTCAAACGTAGGGTTGCTTTATGTAATGACAAAATCCAAACATAGGGTTGACAACATAAGGTTATTCGAAAAAAATGGGTTAATAAGATATGGTTTTTTATAAATTAAGGGTTGATAAACAATACTTTTCTTTTTTAAAATCTAGGGTTCCATCAAATCAAATTTTTGATGATTAATACTCTTCCAACATCATAGGGTACATGATCCATAGTTGTTATTTAAAATATAGGGTTTCATAACTATACATTATAATTACAATTGAAAAATATGAACAATTTTTTAAAAAAACATTCAAAAACATATAAAATACTTTATCAAATATTTAATATCATAAATAAGATAAACTTCTTGAGAAATATATTCTTAAAAAATACATAAAGTAATTTCATTAGTAAAACAAACAAGGGTATTTGTGAGCGTCAAAATCAATAATATTTATAGTGTCTTGTTGAGACAATAAATTCTCAACAATATCCCCCTTTATGATGATAACAAAACCCATAACATAACTTACCTAAAATATTGGATTTTTAAACACAAATGAAATAATATCATTAATAAGATACAAAAATTATAGTTATTAGAAATTAATTTCTATTGAAAATCCATTCCTTTTGATAAAAATAGATTCTAGTAATAGAATCAATAATGTTTTGTTTACCCAAAATTCTCCCCCTTTTCTAATATCAAAAATAAATTAGATTAAAATTTATTGAAACAAATTCAATGTAGCACATAACTGTAAATGAATGTTATATTCTTCTTAAGAGTAAATTGACATGAATTAGAAATAATTGTAAACAGAAACCTAATAAAAAAATATTTTTATAAAAATATTTTTATTATTAAAAGAATCATTTTGGCTGATAAATGATTAAAAATGTAACACCCCATGCTTATTCACTATGTTTCCCTTTGAATAATGCAAATCTTAAGTTGTACACAACTTCGAGATTCTAACACATCGCGACCAATCAAACTAGCCATTATGAATAGTAATACCCATTTTTTGAAATTTTGTCAATTTTATCTTTGAAAATGGAATTCATTTTTGGGTTAGTAATATCGAAATTATCTTATGGTGAATTTTTGATATTTTTCTGAAAACATTCAGTTTTTGATGAATATTGAAAAATACTAAATTTTAATTAAAAACAAATTTTTTAATCAAAATAATTTATAGTGCTAAATTATACTATTGAGTGGTTTTTAGGTATAATTAGATTATATTTTTACCATTTAATCCAATGTTGGTCATTGGACGTAATTTCACATTTAAACTTGACATAAGCAAGTGTCCATCTTTTGATAGTTATTATTTCTTAAAAACACGCTTTTTCTTTTGACAACGGGAATTAGTTTTAAATTAATTTCCACCACTTTTGTATTTTGAATTTATAATAAGTGATTTCATATTTGGAATCATGAGTTCCAAATTGTGTAAATAGGTAACTTTTATTTTTATACATTAGGAATATTAACATCAGTAAATATTTTATTTACTGTGGTTAAAGGGGTAAATCCAATAAATAAGGTTAAAAAATAATATAATAATAATATTAAATTATCCTAAAACGTGTCCTAACCCTATTGTATGCTAAATTTCAAACCATGTGAATCTTTGGGTTGATTTTGGGACCCCATGGAGCCACTTTTATGTGATAATGACACTCTATATTAATTAAGTTAAAGTAAATACAAAAATGACACAAGCATATATCTTATAGTAAAATAATTTTTATATAAGTTTATACATGTTATATCTTAAACTATAAATATTCATTAGAAATATAAAACTATTTCCCATATAATTTTATTTTATTTATAATTTTTAGACATTGAATAATTATATTTATTTATGACACAATGATGATGCAATATTTTCCTTATTAATGAAAGAATCAAATAAATAGTATTATAAATGTTAAAATACATATAATTTGAATGTTTTGAAGACATAAAAGAATTTTATTGGTTAATTTGACATGTTAGGATTGATTAAATGAGTTTATTTTGAATTAATAATGTTTTTAGGACATTAACAAGAAATTAATTATTAAATAGTGTCAAAATTGACATAAGGGAGTTTTTAAAAAAAATATTATATTATTAATTGATATAATATTTCTAAAAATCTAAGATTCGGAAAAATGAATTATATAATGATATTTTTATCATTAATGAACCACTTGGGGTTATATTGGAAGTTTATAGTAAGTTTATTAACCATATAATATAAAAATACCAAGAGACATGGTAAATGTCAAACTATTTAACTAAGAGTTAAATCTAAAAGATAAAGTTAATATAGTGACCCAAACCTGTCTAAAACCTATTGTTTATGTGTTTTTTGACCCATACCCACTATATCCATTAAATAATTCATTTTTGATCCATTATAAAACGAAATTTATTTTATTATAAAATAATATTTCTAGCTTTTCCTAAGGTGCCCCTCACCCCTCTTATAAAAGGGAAGTCCCCCGTCTCTCTAATTCACACCATAAAAACAATTTAGATCTACCATTACCTAACCAAATACCCTCTCAACTTTACTCCATTAATCCTAGAGTCATTCCATTAGCCATAAATTTAATCTACGGAGCCCTTTTGATCAAATCAAAAGGAAGAACCCGAAGAAGAGATAATATTTCATCACCTCATTCAAGTTCCATTCTTCTTCCACTTCCTTTTTATTTGTTGTTTACATTATAAAATAATAAATCCAGTATCTTATATAAACTGTGATGTTATTATAAATATGGTATAATCATATTCATTATTCTATCCTTCATTTGAATGAAATGTCACCATACGTGAGTATGTACGGCTTACCATCTCCACGTCGTGGTGTAATTGTTATTCAATTCATTATTATTTGGAAGGGTATAATAATGATGTTTATTTGATGTAAATAATAAATATAACATGATATTTATTATTTATATATGATATACCATCCTCTTATATATTATTTTAACATCAAAATAATGAAATTCACGCTCGTCCGTACGTACGGATTGTCGCCTCAACGAACACAATGAGATTCATTCCCCATCGTATACATTCAAGAATTATTTTCATTAGATGATTAAAAATTATGTTTAAATATTTAATATAATACTAGATATGAATAATATACATCCCATCCATAACAAATATGGCCCACATAACAAATAATATAAAGGAGAATGAATCCATTAACACCCGAAAAGGCGATAATACTAAGATATTATAAATGAAGCAATGTTAAAAGATCATATATGATATCATATTAATGTATATGATTCTTGTATAATTTAATAACAATTATTTAACAATTATACAAGAGTTTAACCTACCCTCTACCAAGGAAAAGTACAAGGTAAGGGTTAATTTCACAATCTCTTCATTATCCGAGGTTGTTTTTATGTAAGTATCTATTGGGACCTCTTTATCATCCACATCCATGTTTCTTAAAAACGTATTTCAAAACATTTTTACTATTTAAATGACAATGGGTTATAGTCATTTATACCCATATTTGAACTTATATGTTTTGAAAAGATTATTTCAGTCATTTTCCAAACAAGGTACTTTACGACCTTTTTGACAATATTAAGGTAAGAATGTTTTTTTTTAACTTATACAGCGGGTGCAGTTATTCTCCGACGTTATAACATCGTCAAAGCTTCCCTTACAAGATTATAATAATATTTTCAAAATAAATGTTTTCTTTATAATTATGTGACTCTTAAATTATTTCAGAATAGAAAGAGATATTTCTTTAAAAAAGGTTTTGATTTCATCTATGTCAACATCCTTTGATGGATTTAAAGTTTATTTGAAGTTCATTTATTATGATACAAAACTTACATATTGTATTGAAGGTTTTTAGATATGTTTGACTATGGATGTTCTATTTTTATACCATTCATGGTTTATGGTTAAAGTATTGACATTTCATATGATAGTTTTAATAAGAATGTTTTTGTTATATTTCAACCTTTTCATATGAGGAATATATTGGACTTAGTAAGTGACAGGTGGAGCCCGCTATAGCTCCTCGATGTATTGGTAGGTCTAATGAGACAACTAGATGTGGAATTGGATGAGGCCTTTCCCAATTTAATATACGGTTCTGGTCGAGGCCTTAATCATTTTTAGACGTCTTGGCCGAGGCTTCACTACTACAAATTGGCCTTTTATCAGTGCTAAAAACCGACATAAATAGCGCTAGAAAAGCGTATTAAATTCCATAGAGAATAAAGGGGGGGTCCCCTTTATCAGCACTTTTCAGAGTGATGATAAAGGGGACCCCCCCCCCCCCCTTTATCTATGCCGACATTAACAGCGCTTATTTAGCGCTGATAAAGGGTTTCCTTTACCAGCACTATCTTGAGCGCTGATAAAGGGCTCTATTATCAGCACTCAAGATAGCACTCATAAAGGGTCATATTATTTTCACTCAATATAATGCTGATAAAGTCATCTTCCCCAGCACCTACAGAACCAGCACCTGCACAAACAAGCACCTACACACCTGTACAAAACAGCACCTGAACACTTGTACAAAACAGCACCCGCAAACAATATTTTGACAAACAATGCTATATACATTTACATAACATCATGAATAAAATAAAACACACTGATATATACGGGGGATTGTGCCTTGTCTTTTGTATATCTCCATGGAGTACCTAAAACCTATACATGGAGGACTCCTCACTGAAACATGGGGGAGTACCATACTTCATATTTTCTCCAAACATCTCACTTGTCACTTGTCAACTCTCAAGTAGAGTGAAGATAATTAAAATATCCAAACCACATCGTGTGCAATTTTCAATGAATGAGGGAATCGTAATATTGTGATCTACATGAGAAGATATTTATAATGGGCTACTCATACATGAAATATTATCATCTAAGTGAAAAATAAATAATAATAATGAAATTAACATAGCACAAAAAATTTTCAATGGATACACAATGTGTAGGGTTCTAAGTAAAGTTTGGATGTATATTACCATTTCTAAACTCATGTGAAATACATATACATGGTGTGTCCAGTCGGGTGAACATCGTCTATGGATAAGATACCTGATTTAATATGATATATATCAAATTAATTCCATGTTAGTCTTATAAAGACTACATGATGCCTTTGAAAATACCCGACATATAGAACAACTTGAGCTAAAGGAGTGTACTTTAGATACAAAATGTGTCACTTCACCAACTATACATTACATTTTTGTAAAATAAATAGTGTGTAGTCCTTACATGACCACTAGGGGTGTATAGTCTATACACATAAAGTTTTTATGGTATTTATACATGGTGTGAGTGAATTAAAACACATATCATATGGTTCTACCATTATCTCATGGAATGTACATTGTTTCATGCGGAATTATATGTCTTGTAGATGTGTGTGACCTACGTTCACATGACATGTAACATTTAAAATAAAACATATTCCAAGTTTGAGTCAGAACTTAAGTCATGTTGTGTAAATTTTAGAGATAACTATTGTCTGGCATTAAAATCTATATGAAATCCATGTATGGTAAATCATGTTCCATTTAACAAGACTACATACCATGTATTTTTAAAATATATAGAATTTGGAAAATATCATATTCACACCATAAAGTGTCTCATAGGGTCCTCTAAAATTGGTTTTTTAGGATTTAGTGGAATTACACTAGTAACAAAGTGTTGGTGCCATTGAAATGGGTAAAGTTTGGATTGATATTCACTAGTGGAAGAACTACAACATGGAAAACAATGGCATATCAATCATGCCAACAATCAAAACACCATACAAAAACACAATAGTGCTCATAATCGCACCACCATAAAAACCAAACAATCACAATTTTAGATGTTAAAAAGCATCCCTTATTCAATTTTGTTTGTTAATTTAGGGGTTATCACAGAAATTGTATCTTCCAGGGGAGTTCATTCATAACTCAAGTATACGTAAATTACCAATTTTTATATTCAAATTTTCAACAAGAACCAACCAACATGAATTTCATTTAGTGCGCAAACAACGACCACCAACGACCACGATTTTCAGTGGGGAATTAAGCCCATACATTTCACATTAAAACCGTCAATATCAAACAGTAATAACATGCGAAAAAGAGGAAACCAATGAGTAACAGGAGAAAACTCACCACGAAGGTGTTGTTAAGCACATGACATATGTGCGTTTGTGGCAGAGGAGAGGCACACAATAGAGGAGATTTCCAACTAAAAAGAAAATATAAAATAGGGGAAACTCATGAGAATAAAATAATATAAAACCGAGTACACCATTCACCACATCCCACAAACCCCAAGAACGCACTAAAACCAAAATCAACCCCCACCATGGTTAATCACACCTTAAGATAATAAGAAATAATAGAACCCACCTTTTATAGTAAGAGTTCAACAGACTTTTGAAAATATAAAGGATGAACACACAATGGGTAAGCCCTGACCAATAGGTCCTCCTTACTAGGTATAATCTCCAAGTTTATTCTAGATAGAATATCCCAAATGATTTAGCCCTGATCAATCCTCTATTATCACACATTTCACGACACATACATCCTAATCGAATGACTTTAAACTTTATGGTACAATCATTTCAACACCACACATGGAATCTAGTGAGTAAGATCTTATCCCTATTCAAACTCAATGAGCCTACCCATACATCGTGACAAAAATTATGGGGAATGCACATATTTCCAATGGGACACCCCTGGTACTATTTTCCAATTTTAACATCACACCATGCCAAAACTTACCACACAATCACAAGTTACCCAACATTATTCAAAAACCAAAGGAATATACCCATGATTCATTACCCTAAACACATTCATCTAGGTTCAATAGTGATGGTCACATTAAAATCATGATATAAATCAATAAGGTTAGGAATCCAAATGATCATGTCCCTCAACCCATTCATAACACCAAAACTCAAGAATAGAGAGTGTTCTCTTATACAAATCCAAGACATGACTATTCCTTCTCTATCAAATTGATAACAACTAATATGCATCAATCCCTCATGTCAAAGAATATACCCTAGATTTATGTATCTAAGTTATTCATTACACCAAGACAACCCCACTCATTAGTCTCCCCCAACAACAAAAATTAACTAACTCGCTACCATCCGGAGTCACATATTAAAGACCACTGGGATCTCACACAAACCCCTTACAAAAATTCTTACACAATCCTTAGCGCATGTGTGCCACTCTTATCCCCACCTCAAAACACACATCACCTAGTGAACCAAACCAACCACATATTATAGGTTCTCACACACCCACTATCTAAAACAACCTACAATAGAAGGGTCTCACCACCTGGGCTTCCACTCTTGCCCCAACTACCCATACATAGGTTCAACTCACTTATTAAAAAACTATAAGTCATCATAATCATTAAGGGATAATAATTTCTCAATTATATTAATCCAAGAGAAGGAAAAACACTCCTACACTGACCAGTGGCGGTGGAGGATGCAGCGGAGAAGGCAGTAGCAACGGAGGTAGCGGCAGTCATGGCGGCGGAGGCAGTGGTGGTCACGGCGGAGGAGCAAAACCCAATGGCCCGAAGGCAGCGGCGGAGGAGAAAAATCCAACGATGGTGGAGGAGGAGGAGGAAGAAGAGGAGGATGAGGACGAGGAGGAGAGGGAAGATGAGGATGTAGAAGAGGAGGATAATGATGAGGAGAAGTCGCGGAGAAAGGGGGTCATGGTTCATCTTTTGCGAAAGCTTTAATGAGTGCGAGAGACGTGGGAATGTTAGGGTAATTTAATAGAAATAGCTCGAACCTTTATCAGTGCTCGTTGAAAGCACTGATAAAGGTATTTTTTATCAGCGCTTTTATTTTAGAACTGATAGATATTATAATTTTATATAAATTAAGAATAAAAACTTTTATCATCGCTAAAATAAGAACTGATAATTGTACCCTTTTATCAACGCTAAAAAAGGAACTGTTTAAGGGTATACCTTTATCAGCACTTATTTTAGCACTGATAAGGGTTATATTTATCAGTGCTTTTAGCTATAACTGATAATGGAATACCCCTTTATCAGCACGTTCTGTTTAGTGCTGATAAAGGGAAGTGCTTCCATTGCCCTGTTTTGTGGTAGTGCGTTGAAAAAATGTTTCAGAATGTTTGGCATTATACATTCCCTCATTATGAAAATAATATTGATGGTTCAGGTGGTCATTCTTCTAGTAGAATACCCATGGTTATGTTTTATTATGACATTATTTACTCAGATCATATTCCTTCCATAAAATTATTCATGTTTATTATCGGAAACGTCATGTGGTTTCAATTATTCACCATTCTTAATATTTATGTTATCTTCTGCCGTATTGCTTACCCTTACTGATCATTTGATCTCACCCCTTTAGTATGTTTCATTTTCCTAGGATATGAAGAAGTTAGTTATGAGTGACTTGTAGGAATAATCTAGGAGGCTTGTATGTTTCTAATGGAATAAATTCGTGTTGTATTTCTTTTCAAGTTATAAAGTTGAACTTATGTATGGATCTTAATTCCAATAATAGTAAACTAGTCGGTCTTTCGAGACATGATTTCCTTGTGATCATACCAATTTTATGTAATAATGTACTGACACTAGGTAGGTAGGGTCGGGGCATTACAGTTGGTATCATAGGAAGTTTAGTACAACCCTTGGAAACTAGATTTAGATAAACTCTGATTAGAGCACATATCCCTATGATAGACTTCGAGGATTGGTATAGAAGAACTTCCAAAAATTTTGGAACTGTAGATATTTTGTGAGTTTTTCAAGTTGTACATCCCTATCTAGATATGAGCAGTTAGAGGCAGATCTGGAACAATGTACCAATGGGAAAACCCCAAAAACAGCACTTTAAGCTAGAATCAAACAGGAACCGGTGCACGACAACGTGCCTTGATACACTCTTGGTTACAAAACCCCTGGGGATATGATTATGATAACTATCATTTTCTTTACAAACCATTATGAAGGGTTTATAAGTATATACTTCCTCAAAGAAATTTTTTTTATGATTATGGATTATATCCATAAACTGTTCAATTTACGTTTCTTATTTTACAAGTTTGGAATTATTCATTGCAATTCATAAACTCACTTAGTGTATTCCATTATATAGAAATGGCACCCAGTAGAAGGAATGTGTACTTCAGCAATACGTATGATCCAAAGTGTAAGAAGGATCATATCTTTAACGGTATTAAGCCATCATTTAGAAGGGAAATAGTCTCCCATGTATTCTCAACATATGAAGAAATAGTATCATGTGTTAATAAGAAGAGTAAATAATTCTCAAAGTCCTATGGATTTTAATGGAAGAAAGAGAAGAAAAGGATGTAAGAGATAAAGATGGATAAAGGGAAGAGGGAAAAGAATGATTTTTCCATATGTGATAACTATGGAAAGAATCACCTTGGTAAATGATTGAAGGGAATGGAATTTTGTTATCAGTGTGGAGAAAAAGGACACCAAGTACGTGATTTCAAGGGTAAGAAAAAAGTTTCAAATGTACAACGATTCATTTGCAAGGAGTTGGGACACTACGCAAATCAATGTCCCAGTCATTAGAGTATACCTTAAATGATGCTATTAGATAATAATCAAGGTATGATACTACCTCATATGAAGAGGAATGACTAGTGTTCTTATGTTGTTATTATAGAATTATTTCATTTGTGTGTTGTATCAACAATATACTGGTTATATGAATTGTGGATATAAATAAGGATTGTACTGTAGTACTATTTTATTGAGGATTTTAGATTATATAGTTCTAAGAAAATTAACTTAATAGTAAGCTACACTTTTTGGAAAAATACATGGTTGAAGGAAATGTAATCCTTAATATGGTCCTGATAATGAGGTAGTGATTTTGGAATAAGAGATGGTTGATTTGGATAAATTATATTTGATATTCTTGACTTCCTTGGAACTAATTAATCGTTTGTTTATTTCAACGTCATTGGAATATTCAACATTTTTTATATAAGGAATATATCTAGTATTATATAAATGATAAGAGAGAATGAATGTAATAAATAAGGTTTTATGGTAATTCAGGGTGTTACCGTGTTTTAAAATAATACATGATAAAGGTGTTCATAGGTTATTACGTGGAAAAAAGGATCTTCATTGTGTTTAAATTCCATATAAATTTTGGACTGTGAGTTTGGATAGAATTATTTTGGATAATTATAATTTTTGGAATGAATTAAGTTTGAAATTTGATACTATAGTTAAGGTTATTTTTGAATTTTTATAAAAAGGACAACACGCAGACCTCGTGACAACTCGTCGCATCGTACAATGTTGTGGGAATCGAACCCACAACCAAAGTGAGATTGGGATTTATCACCTACAAATGGACTATGTGAAGTCCCTAGATTGTATAATGTAGTTTCGTTTTTTAAAGGGTATGATAGGTGAATTATAAATTCATTTTTTTGTAACCCTATTATAATAGGATAAATAGAATATTTTTTAAAGTTCTATTATCATTTAAAGTGAAAGATGAGTTTGTGGTAGAAATTAGATAAATATGGAATCTCTTTTGATCCTTCTAAGGCAAAATCAATCCAAGAATGGCTATCACTGATTATTATAACTAAGGTATGCAATTTTATTGGTTTAGCATGTTATTATCAGCGTTTCGTCCAGAATATTTCCCAATTGGCTAACCCATTGACCAAGATCGCATGTAAAGGAGTAAAATTTGTTTTGAAAAAAGAGTGTGAATAATGTTTTGAAGACCTGAAGAGAAGATTAGTCAATGATCCTATATTGAATCTACCATTGGGGAATGATGGGTTAGTTATTTATAGTGGTGCATCAAAGAAAGGAATTGGTTGTGTCCTTATACATAATGATAGGGTTATTGCCTATGCATCACGATAGCTAAAATTCCTGAGAAAAACTATTCTACTCATGATCTTGAGTTATCAGCTATAATCATTGCATTGAACATATGGAGACATTATCTCTACAGTGAAAAATGTGTGATTTATACTGATCACAAGAGTTTGAAGTATATTTTCACTCAGAAGGAACTCAACATGAGGCAAATTAGATGGGTTGAACTACCCTAGTATTATGATTACACGATACACTACCACCTAGGGAAGGAAAATAAGGTGGCAGATGCTTTGAGCAGAAACTATCATGGGGTTTTCAACAAGATGAGAGTTTAAAGGGATCCTATTTTCATGGATCTAGTAAAGATGGATATGGGAATAACCATGGAAGGTGGATCATCAATACTTTTTCAAATGGTTTCCAAACCATATTTATTAGAAAGGATAAAAATTTATCAATCTCATGATGAGGAGTTTCAAAATAAGATTAAAGTTGTGAATCCTGGGAGATTAAGTGACATTGTGTATGAAGATGGAATTTTGAAATTTGGTAAGAGACTTTGTGTAACTGATATACCTGATCTAAAAAGGGAATTTTTCAATGATGATCATAGTTCTAATTTCTCTATACACCCTGGTTGCACTAAGATGTATAGAGATTTGAAGGAGCGTTTTTTTGTGGGACAACCTGAAGAGGGAGATTGATGATTTTGTGTCAAGATGTTTGGTTTGTCAACAAGTGAAATCTGGAAGGAAATATCCTAGAGGATTCTTGCAACATATTCCCATACCTAAGAGTAAATGGGATAATAATACGATGGGCTTTGTCATGGGACTACCAAAGACTCCTAGAAAGAACGATGCAATATGGGTCATTATTGATCTTCTTACCAAGTCAACACATTATCTTGCTATAAGAGAAGATTTACCACTTGAAAGCCCATAAATAATATATATTAATGAAGTTTTGAGACTTCATGGAGTACCCCTATCAATTATTTCTGATCGTGATTCCCATTTTACATCATGATTTTGAAAAAATATTCAGAAAGCCCTGGATACTGAACTTCGTTTGACCACTACCTACCACCCCCAAACTAATGGGAAATCATAAATGACTATTAAAATGTTATAATTCATGTTGGGATCATGATCACTTGACTTTCAAATTATGTGGGATCAATATTTACCTCTGGTAGAATTTTCATAAAACAAATTCTTCCATTCAAGTATACAGATGACACGATATGAAGCACAATACGGAAAGAGATTTCCCAAACCAACATGTTGGGATGATGTTGGTGAAAGAAAACTCATAGGCCCAGAATGTGTAGAGGAAATGATGGGAAAGGTGAAGGTAATCCAAACCCACATCAAAGCAGCTCAAAGTGGGAAGAAGAGCTAATGTGATAACAGAAGGAATGATTTGGAATTTCAGGTAGGGGACCAAGTTTTCATGAAGGTATCACCATAGAAGGGTGTTATACGTTTTGGTAAGAAGGTAAAATTAAGTCCCAGGTACATTGGACCTTTTAAAATTCTAGAACGAATTGGGTTTGTAGATTACCGGTTGGTAATGCCACCAAGTCTCACCAAAGTTCACGATGAGTTCCACATATCACAATTGTGAAAATACATGTCTGACCCAACGCATGTACACACCTATGAATAATTAGAGATGGAACTTGATCTGTATTATTATGAAGATCCCATCAAGGTTCTCGATACAAGATAAAAAGTGTTGTGAAATCAGACAACTCTTCTAGTAAAAGTTCTATAGAGAAATCATAAATGGAAGAGGAAATGTGGGAACCCGAGGAACATATGATGAAGAACCACCTGAGTCTTTTTATGAAGTAATATTCTAGAAATTTCAAGGATGAAATTATTTGAAGGGGTAGAATGTAACACCCCAAGCATCTGCAGTACGTTTCCCATTGAATAATTCAATAGCTTTCATTGTACGCAACTTCGAGATTCTAACACATCGCGACCAATCAAACTAGCTGTTTTGAATAGTAATACCCACTTTTTGAAATTTTATCAATTTTACCTTTCAAATTGGACTTCACTTTTGGATTGGGAATATCGAAATTATATTAGGGTAAATTTTTGGTATTTTTCTGAAGACATTCAGTTTTTTGATGAATAGTAAAAAAATACTAAATTTTAATTAAAAACAACTTTTTTAATAAAAATAAATTATAGTGATAATTTATTCTATTGAGTGGTTTTTAAGTATAATTAGATTATATTTTTTCTATTTAATCCAATGCTGTTCATTGGACTTAATTCCACATTTAAACTGGACATAAGCAAGTGTCAATCTTTGGATAATTATTATTTCTTAAAAACACGCTTTTTGTTTTGACAATGAGAATTAATTTTTAATTAATTTCTGCCACTTATGTGTTTTGAATTTAGATAAATTGATTCCATATTTTTAATCAGGAGGTCTAAATTGTGTAAATAGGTATGTTTTATTTTTATACATTAGGAATATTTACTTTAGTAAATATTTTATTTATTGAGGTTAAAGGGGTAAATCCAACAAATAAGGTTAAAAAAATAATATTATAATAATATTAAATTACCCTAAAACATATCCTAACCCTATTGGATGATATATTTATGACCATGGGCATCTTTGTGTCGATTTTGAGACCCCATAGAGCCACTTGTAAGTGATAATGACACTTTATATTAATTAAGTTAAAGTAAATACAAAAATGACATAAGCATATATCTTTTAGTAAAACAATTTTTACATAGGGTTATACATATTATATATCTGACTATAAATATTTATTAGAATGATAAGAAGATTTATTACATAATTTTATTTTATTTATAATTTTTATACATTGAATAATTAAACTTATTTGTGACACAATCATGATCAAGTATTTTCCTTATTAATGAAAGAATCAAATAAATGGTATTATAAATATTAAAATAAATATAATTTGAAATTTTTGATGTCATACACGAATTTTATAGGTTAATATGACATGTTAGAATTAATTAAATTAATTTATTTCGAATTAATAATGTATTTAGGACTTTAACAAAAAATTCAATCATTAAATAGTGTCAAAATTGACATAAAGGAGTTTTTAAAACAAATATTATATTATTAATTGATATAATATTTCTAAAAATCTAAAGTTTGGAAAAATGATTTATATAATGATATTTTTATTATTAATGAACTTCTTTTAGTTCTCTTGGAAGTTTATAGTAATTTTATTAACCATATAATATAAAAATACAAAGAGACATGGTAAATATGAAATTATTTAACTAGGTGTTAAATCTAAAAGATAAAGTTAATATAGTGACTCAAATCTGTCTAAAACCAATTTTTTGAGTGGTTTTTAACCTATCCCCACCGTATATTTTAAATAATATATTTTGGAGCCATTATAAACTTAAAATTGTATTATTATAAAATAATATTTCTAGCTTTTCCTAAGGTTTCCATCACCACTCTTATAAAAGGGAACTCCCCCTTCTCTCAAATTCACATCGTCAAAGCCATTTGTCTCAGCCAACCCCTACCAAAATACCCTCTCAACTATCCTAACTTCTTCCTAGAGGTATTTTGTAGTCATAAATCCAATATAAGGATCCCTTTTGATCAAATCAAAAGGAAGAACCTAAAGAAGAGGTTAATATTTCATCACCTCTTTCAAGTTCCCTTCTTCTTCCACTTCCTCTTTCATTGTTGTTTAAATTATAAAATAATAACTCCAGTACCTTATATATAATGAACTTTTATTATAAATATTGTATAATCATATTCATTATTCAATCCATCCTTTGAATGACATGTCACCATACGTGCGTACGTACGACTTACCGTCTCCACATCATGGTGTAATTGTCATTCAATACATTATTATTTGGATGGGTATAATAATGATGTGTAATTGATGTAAATAATAAATATAACATGATAATGATTCTATATATATTATATACCATCCAATTATATATTATTTTTACATCAAAAGAATGAAATTGTCACTGGTGCGTACGTACGGATTATTGTCTCCATGAACATGATGAGATTCATTCCCCATCGTATCGATTCAAGACTAATTTTCATTTGATGATAAAAAATAATTTCTGAAGGCTAAATATAATTCTGGAAATGAATAAGATACATCCCATCCATAACAAAATCATTCACATAACAGGGAATATAAAGGAAAATGAATCCTCCAACACCCAAATGATGATAATACTAAGATGTTATTAACAAAGCAATGTTAAAAGATCATATATGATATCATATTAATGTATATGATTCTTGTATAATTTAATAACAATTATTTCACCATTATACAGGAGGTTAACCTAACCTATACCAATGAAAAGTACAAGGTAAGGGTTAATTTCACAATCTCTTTATTATCTGAGGTTGTTTCTACGTAAGTATCTACTCAGACCTCTTTATCATCCACATCCATGTTTCTTAAAAAAATATTTCAAAACAGTTTTAGTATTTACATGAAAATGGGATAAATTAATTTACACCCTTATTTTAAATTATATGTTTTTAAAGGAATCTTTTAGTCATTTTCCAAACAAGGTACTTTATGACCATTTCGACAAAATTAAGGTAAGAATGTTTTTTTAACTTATATGGTGGGTGAGATTATTCTCCGATTTTATAACGTCATTGAATATTCCCTTACAAGCTTATAAGAATATTTTCAAAATAAATTTTTTCTTTATAATTAAGTGAATCTTAAATGATTTCAAAATAGAAAGAGATATTTCTTTAAAAAAGGCTTTGATTTTATCTATGTCAACATCCATTGATGTATTTTAAGTTTATTTGATGTTGATTTGTTATGACACAAAACTTCCATATTATAATAAATTTTTTATGATAAGTTTGAATGTGGATGTTATATTTTAATACCATTCATGGTTTATTGTTAAAGTATTGATATTTCATATGCTAGTTTTAATATGAATGTTTATGTTATATTTCAACCTTTTCATACAAGGAATATATTATACTTAGTAAGTGACGGGTGGAGCCCCCTTTATCTCCTTTATGCATCTATGGGTATCATGAGAAAACTAGATGTGGAATTGGTCGAGGCCTTTCCCAATTTGATATATGGTTTTGGCTGAGGTCTTCATCTTCTTTAGACGTCTTAGTCCAGGACTTGACAAAATGTTTCAAAATATCTGGCATTATACATTCACTCATTATGAAAATAATATTGATGGTTCATGTGGTCATTCGACTAGTAGAATACCCATGATTATGTTTTATTATGGAGTTATTTACTCAGCTCATATTCCTGCAATAAAAGTATTCATGTTTATTATTGGTAAAGGTAAAAGGTTTCAATTATTCACCATGCTTAATATTTATGTTATCTTCGACTATATTTATTACCCTTACTAAGCATTTGAGCTCACCCCTTTCTTATGTATCATTTTCCCTGGGTATAATTAAGTTAGTTATGAGTGACTTGCAGGCATAATCTAGGAGGCTTGTATGTTTCTAATGGAATAAATTAGTGTTGTATTTATTTTCAAGTTGTAAAGTTGAACTTATGTATGAATCTTGTTTCCAATAATACTAAACAAATTGGTCTTTCGAGACATGATTATGTTGTGATCATGCCAATGTTATGTAATAAAGCACCGACTCTAGGTAACGAGGGTTGGGGCATTACAAAAAATTTAGACAAGATGAGGGTGATAGGTAAGGTTCAGAAGATGTTTTAAAAGTTGGTCGTGCTTGATCTTCCTAAAGATCATCCTTCAACTCTTGCATTTTCCTCTTAATTATCAATTATTATATTCATCCAACTATCATATCAAAACCATGGAATAATGAAAAAATTTTAAACATTCAAATAAATTCACTTTAAGAAACTATTGAACAATTTATTCTAAGAGAAAATTTGTGAGAGAATGCCCCGAAAACTGATTAAGAATAATTTTTATGTTAGGTTCTCCTAAAGTAAGATTCTTAATGAGTTATCTTTGGTTTTCCAACAAAACATTTAGGGTTTCACTATAACATTTAAGTGTATGAAGCTGATCATAAAACATAGAAAAGATGGAATTAATATCTCCAAACCCTATAACTAAATATATAGAATTTTGAGGTGTAGATGTAAATGCTCTAGACTGATTAGCACTACTTCTAACATATTCAAAATGACTACCTAAATACCATTTCAAATCCCTAAAATATTTTTTTGAAACTGACTCTTTTAAGATATTTCCAAACTAATATGTCTTTTCTCTACAAAAGGTATAAAAATATCAACATGAAATGTAACTTTCTCTAATTTTTTTAATTTAGGATTTAACATATTCAAATTCCATTCTCAGAAGAGTTCTATATCTTAAATATTCTAAATATTTCCGGGTAGAATCTGGTTCAATTTACAGAAAAGGATTTTCTTCTCATAGCTTGTTAAAATTAACAACTTATTATTCTATTTATTTATTCAAAAAATCAAAATATTATTATTATTGATATTTATATGGTTGTTCTATGTCTACCAAGGTTAATGATTTTTTTTCTTTCTCACTTTAGGAAGAAAAATCAATTTAAAGAACCTATGTATTCTCATCATGCTCAAAAATTTATTTATCCAAAGAATCAACAATAATAGAAATTGATTGATTTCCACCTAAACATATAGTGTCATCTATATCAGGAGCCTATTACTCTTGATTTTCAACATTATTTTTAGAAAGAGACACTTTTCCTTATCAGATTTCTGGATGATTTTTAGGTTTGTGTTCATCATGTGTAATGAAAACTTATAAAAACATTCATTGAGAAACATCACCAGTTTCATGTTTTGGATCAGAGACATCATATTTGATTCCCTATCTCTTTATTTCAAACTCTATCACTTATTCTAGATTCTATAAATTCTTCTTCCCTAATTTGGACTACACCATTAGATCTCAAATTTCATTCCCCCATCCCCGAGTAATAGGATAAGATTCTTACTAGTCTTATGTTACATGAGGTAACAACATTACTCTAACTATAATCCATATTAAACCAATATTTTTGAATGGTACATCATTGAAAATGTTATTGTGATGACACTTGGGGTGAATCTGTACATTACGAATCATGCCACTTTTAGACATAAACATTGAAATTATCATTCCATTATAATGAAAATGAATTCTTTCCTCTTCCTGACATCAGTGATGAAAGTAACTTAACATGTATCTTGTGATATTAAACATAATATCACTCATCACCAAAAACATCATATACATGCCGGAATAAAGAATCTTTTCTAGATCATCAATTAATGGAGTTATTTCTGACTCAATAAACTTGACCAGCACCTTATGGTAATCCTTAAGATCTTTTACAATCATTTTTTTTGTTAGGGTAGAGATGAAGATAAATGAAATAATATCATCTGATTAATTTTCTTTATTTTCAATCAACTTAATATGAAAATGAAAAAACCCCTAAGGTGGACACTGAAAACAGTAGCTGTTTTGACTGAGGAGATAGAATAATCCCTCTCATTTTTCTAAGATATGATGAAATCCTCTGTGTCACTGAGACTAAAATAATAATTTCTATAAAATTATTAAACTTCTATATTGAAAATAAAATCAGTTTTTATTTTGGTAAAAAAAATAGTCTTTAAAATCAAAGATATTTCGTCAGAAGATAATTTTTTAGATATATCCATTCGAAATCTAAAACCTTTCCTTAAAAAGTTTTTTTATAGGTTAAGCATTTTCACTTTTTCCCTCTTTGTTCACTTTCATTTCTTATCTTAATCATAAATATTTCTATGAATTTTATGTTTGAAGGTTTGGATTCTATGATTTTTAATGAAAAAAGTGCGTTTTGGAAGTTGAAATGGATTGAATTTTGATGATAAGAGTGAGAGAGAGTGTGTGTGGGTTTTCTAATGGTTTTGGTGATACCAGTTCTAGTTTCTCGATCAATTTACTCAGTGTAATCAGTATTTAAATTTTTTTATTTAAATAACTAATAAATAAATATTAACCCAATAAAAATAGTAAAACATTCAATAAATAAATTAATAAAACAAATTTATAATAGTTTATTTAAAATTAAATATTCATAAATCCACCTTAATAAAATCAAAACTATCAGTGAGAAGTGGTTTAGTAAAAATACTAGAAATTTGATATTCAGTATTTAAAAATTATAAAGATATATTCTTTTTAAGTACATGTAATCTTAAAAACCATGTCTTATATTATTATAATTGGTTCTTGAGTGAATTTCAGGATTTTTTGAATTATTAATTACACTTGTATTAAAACATAAAATATAAATATTATTAAAATTAAGTCCACCATTCTGTAAGATTTTTTTCATCCACAACACTTCTACATAGAGACTACAAGAAGATATATATTTTTCCTCAGCTATTGACAGCGTAACTAAATGTAGTTTCTCACTTGACTATCAAACTAAATATTTTCCTAAAATGTTCTAGGTTCCTGAGGTTCTTTTTTTATCTAATATATATCATCCAGAATCATCATCTAAATATGAAATCAAATTTAAATCAAAAAAATTCGGGTAAATTAGATATTGAAAAATATTTTATTTTAAATATCTAAAAAATTTTTTAATAATAGTTATATGAGATTATTTTGTGTTTTTCTGAAATCTAGCACATAAACATAGAGAAAAAATTATTTCTGGTCTATTAGAAGTATGATATAATATACTTCCTGTAATACCATAGTATAACTTGTTGTGAACAGGTTTTACAGCTTCATACAAATCAAGCTTTACATTAGTACACATGACAGTTGTACCACCCCAACATTGAAGATATTACCTATTTATTTATGAATTTTAAGGGTTTCAGTGAAGTTTGGGAGGGTTTTGAAGACTTTTGGAATGTTTTAAGATATTTTATATAGATTCATGGTTTGATAATGGTTACTATAAATTGTACAATGCCTCCAAGAAACTGTGAATAGTGAAACATAGCCTACAGGGTAGGCACACAGTTTGGCCAAAAAATGCAGCCTCCTAGGAGTAACCATGTGAAGTGGGATAGATAGATTCTATATGGTTATAGCATAGTTTTTTCTAATTTTGTGGTCCATCCATGTGAGGTTCTTCTTTATTAAAAGGCACGTGTATGGTTTGGACAATGTTTTCCTAGTCGTGCATGGAAAAAAGTGAGATCTGAAAGTTGTGTATCTCATACAGTTTAGCCCCTTAACCCCTCTTTTTTCCTCTATTATGACCATAACTTCATTTAATCTCCACCCAAAGGTTGTGGATACTGTTCTCTTTGATCTATGAGATATATTTCAGAAATTCATGGTGTGTTATAGCCCGAATTCCATGGTAAATCTTTGTTCTTAGTAATATTCCTTAGATATATTATTATTCAATCTCTTGAATTAATATATATAGCCTGTTGGGGATATATCTATGATAATTTATGCCAATAATGATGAAATTTTTCTATTTTTATGCTAGGTAATGATATCTAATGTGGTTTTCTGGATTTTCATTGCGGTTTTGTTGAATAATTTGTTTCATTCTTCGTTTCCACCATAGTTTTTAAGGTAGGTGGCTTCACTATTGACTCAACTTATTTGAAAATGAGGAAAGATTTAAAATTTTATCTATTTATTGAAATTTATTGTGAAATTGTTGTGAAAATCTTGGTATAAAATTTATTTAGTGATGTTTTTTGGAATTTTGAAATTGTTGGGAAAATTTTATTGTTCAATGTTTTTAAACAAATGATTTTAAACTAGTTTCTTGGTTTGATTCATAAAAAAGGTTTTGTGGAAATTTATTCACTAAAAAATTGTTTTATTGAAATTATTTTGAATAATTGGTTTGGATTGATTTTTAGAATAATGTTTAGTGTGTGTTTATATGAATTCAGGGTGGATTGGGGTATAAAGATTCCCCCATAAAAAACAAGATGGATAGTGGTATGAAATTTACCCTACCAAAATGGTTCACCATGTGGAATCTTGGTGAAAGGATTACTCTACACATGAAAATATAGAGAGGTATAAGGTTTCATTCATGGTTGTATGTGTGGATATATGGAATGTAATGGGTTATGCCAAAATGGATGTTTTGAAACACTATTAATGTACTGTTAGGTTTCTTTCCTTTAATATATATTTTGTTTGGGAAAACAATTTTGGTATGGAAATTTTTTTATATTCTCGTATGAAAAATTTTAAATTGTTTTATATAAATTTTATTATATATATGTTCTAACATGTTCAATCCTAGTGGTGTGAGTAGAGAAATTATTTGGGGAAAACCTACTGAGTTTCATTACTCACCCATTTCTTTGTGACTTTGGTGGTTTTGCATATATTTTTTATCAAGACATAGGTGAAAGAAAATTATATCATTTATTTATTGATGTATTGTGATATTTTGAGAATGGATTGGGGGTTGGAGCTTGAAGTATGTTGGGAGCAGTGGATTTAGTTTCTATGGTGTATTTGGGTTTTTTAGATTTATCTTCATTTTTATACTCTAATATTGGGTTTTTGTTTCTGCATTTTACCCTCATATGGGTTATGGTATAGTTTGGTATTGTTTTATTTTTTCATTACATTGTTATCAATCATAATATTGTTGTTGTTGGTTATGTTTATCTTGGTTGTTTTGTTTTAAAGGGAAAATTGTCCACAAATTGTATTAAATCCATTGAAATTTATTCCCATACTTTGGTGTCTTTAGGATTCCACCTCTTGCCAAGAAATATCCTACCTCATCCATAAGAAAATAAGGAGGGGATGGATTTTGAAAGTGGTATCAGTCTTGGATGCTCTATCATTAATTTTGGGACAAACAACATAGATTTTTCAGTCTTGGTGTTGGAAAATCATTCTTGATTATTCCTTGAGTTGGGATGGTATAAAAGAGTAAGATCATTAGGACATGAAATGTAGGGAATAAAAATTGAATACCTTACCTATTAATACTAATCTATAAATTACCTCATAATTAGGTACATGATTGTTTTGAGACACTTATAGGAGTTGGAATCTCATTTTCATGGGTTTAGTAAATGAGAATAGTTGGACATGCATTGTGAAATTTGACTTCCCATTAGAAGTTCATTTTCGTTATTTTGAGTAACGATTTATGATTTTTGTGAAAAGGAGATTATTTTTGAAAAATGTTGAATTTTTTTTCAAATGTGATATTTCTAAAAATACATGGTTGTGGTACTTTAAAAATGGTTTGATTTTCAAAACATGGTGGAATTTTTAAAAATGAGTTGAGAATGAAAAGTGTGGAATTCTCGGAAAGCATTGTTGGGATAGTTTTAATGTGGTAAATTTGAAATTGTTATGAAAATAGTTTTTAGAGAGTTAAACTTATGGTATTTTTTATGTTGATAGAAAATGTAATTTTTTATGAGTAGAAGAAACCAACTGGAATAAGAAGCTTGGAATGTGGTTACACCTAAAACATTGGTGAACCAACTGCTAGTTCAAAGTATTTTTCAATCCTTTCAGGATGTGGATATAGGGAACATAATTTATGAAAAAAAACAAGTGTATCATCAGATTAATTTCTAGAAGAATAATCCACCCATATTTTAGGGTGATTCAAAACCCAAGATAGAAGAGGTTTGGATAAACAGGATGAATCGAATCATTGATTTTCTTGGCACACCAGCAGATCTAAATTCAGGTTCGCAATGTATATGTTAGAGGATCGTGCACTCCAGTTATGGGATTTAGCATTTTTGGATATATTAGACCAAAGAATTTCATTGGTTGATTTTGAAGAATAATTAAACAAAAAATTATATCCTCCCACATTTAGGATTTCAAGAACAATGAAAATTTTTAGTATGAATTAGGTGAATCTCTCGGTGAAAGAGTTTATGGATAAATTTATGAATTTAGTCTCTTTTTCACCCAAAGTTTCTTATTGTGCATCCTTGAAGGCATGAATTTTTAATCAAGGGTTAGGTAATAAACACGCTTGAATATAGTTATGCTCTATATAAAGGATTATAAAGAGATGTTAAATAGAGTGATGGTGGTAGAAAAGGACATATCAGGGGCTATGGGTGAAGGGAGTGTGCTGATACCTATGGGAAATAGTGGGAACTCTAATTATAGAAATATGCAGAAGAGGTAAGCCTATTTCCAAGGTGGGAGTATGACTCAGAATCAGATGACTATATTGGTGAATCTTCCTCCAAAACCAATGAGAAATCATGGATGTTTTCAATGTGGTTCATTCGATCACATTAAGGGAGATTGTACAGCACCACCTAGATCATTTTACAATTGTAACTAGATAGGACATCCTCAGAACTATTGTCATAATGCACCAAGGTTGGGTTCTAGGGAAACATCTCTTATTTTAGAGACATCATATGCTATTATGGGACAAGAGTAGTAGGATACCTCTCATTAGAATAACTAATCAAGCCATGGTGATTCTATGAATACTATGACTCCTTAGGAAGTGTAATCTCAATAGGGTAATAAAAAACAAAGTGCAGTGAGTAATCAATTATATGGAGGTGAGAAAGTGATTTTGGATGATCAGACAAGATCATATATGGATAGAGGTATGATTCTATTAAATTATACCATTATAAAATATTTTTTTGATATGTTTGCATCACATTAATTTATTTCTTATCATGCTTTTGATCTTCTAGGTTTAAATGTTGCGATAATTCCTTCTGTTTTGAAACTTTAAAGTTATCTTTCTCAAAAATAATGTCAAGACTTTATGGGTATAATATGTACTATAACTATTGATGGAGATAAGTAGATATGGTATTTATTTTGGCTGGATATGGATTTCTATGATACAATCACGGGGTTGGATTGGTTAGCAAGGTTCAAGGATCACATAGACTATTATACTTGAAGGGTTAGTTTTACAACTGATGATGGAACCAAGAATATAATTATAAGATATCAGAATGTAAAGGATGGAGAAATAATCTTGTTGAAACCAATAGATGGAAATATAATTTACTAGTTAGTGGATTTGACTTTGTAATCAGTGGATGAGATCTAGGAAAACGATTTTGAAGCACATGTTGATCAGCTTCAGGATGTTTTTCCTGAAACTTTATCAAGGTTTCCACTAATAAGAGAAATAGAGTTTATGATTGATCTCCTCCTGGGGACCAATCCTATTTCCATTATTTATTATGAAATAACACCAATAAAATTAAGGGAATTTAAAGTATAGTTGGAATACATGGAATGAAAAGGGTTCATTAGGCCTAGAATTTCACCATGGGCAGTACCAGTCTTGTTTTTGAAAAAGGTGGATGAAACTCTTGGGCTATATATGGATTATCAAAAGCTTAACCAAGTTACAATAAAGATTCTATATCCACTCCCATGCATTGATGATATGTTTGATCAATTTCAAGGATCTTGGGGGTTCTCTAAAATTCAATTCTGATCAGGATATCACCAATTACGTGTTTGGAAGGGGGATATTCCAAATACATCATTCAAAAGTAGATATGTACATTATGAATATGTGGTTATGCCTTTCTATATTACGAATTCACCATAAGTATTTATAGTATTGATTAATTGGATAATTTAAAGGTATCTGTATTACTTTTTGGTGATATTTTTTTATACAATATTCGTGTATTCAAGGACAAGGGTGGAGCATGAGCAACACTTTGATAAAATAGTAGGAATATGGATGGATCATCATTTGTATTCCAAATTATCAAAGTGTGGTTTTTGGATATAGAAGGTACGTTTACTTGGATATGTGATCTCTAAAATATTTTTTTTATATGGATCTATAAAAGATAGTTGTTGTTTTCTCTAGGAATCCACCAAAGAATGACTTTGAGATATGCACTTTCCTTGGTCTAGATGGTCATTATCGACTCTTTTTTCATGAATTTTAACGACTGCATTCACCTATGAAATTTTTGGAATGAAAAAAATGTGACATTATAATGTGATGAGGAATTTCAAAAATCTTTTATGGTGCTTGAATTTCTCCTTACATCAACACTGATCTTGATTTTTATATAATCAGGATAATGGTAGGTGGTGTATTGTGATGCTCTCAAATCTGGGTTGGGATGTGTTCTCATGCAGGGATATCATGTTTTTGCTTACAGATCATGGTAGTTATGGTTTCATGATAAGAACAACCCAATGTATTATTTTGAGTTAGTTATTTTAGTCAATGCTTTGAATACTTTGCATCATTACCTCTTTGGTGAGAAATTTACAGTGTTTACAGATCATAAGATCTTGAAAATCATTATCTCGCTAAGGGATTTGAATCAGAGACAAAGATTATTGATGAATTATCTAAAAATGTATGACTTTGAATTGATTTATAAACTAGTTTAAAGAAATATAGTTTAATATGAACTAATAAGGTTCACATCAGTGGTAGTTGATGTTGTTTATAGCTGATATGCACATGGATTGTGAAGACTGACATAGTATAGAGGTTTTCTTCTCAGTTTCTTTGGTTCCTAATTTTGTGGAGATGGTTAAATATGCATATAATTATAATTAATAATGTGTTTTAATGAGGTATAAACTCAATAGTTGGGAGACCATTTAAGGATGGAAGCTAGACAAGAGTTTAGTGTTTTGGTTCAAAGAACGGATGGTCATACCTCTGGCTTATTGGGAACAAATTCTCCATTCATACAACCATTTGAGTTGGATATTCATCCTGGATTACAAAATATGTATAAGTAATTGAAAGAATAGTTTTTTAGGTTAAAAATGAAAAGGAAGGTTGTTGGGTTTGTTTTAATATGCCTCACTTGTCAGCAGGTTATGACAAAGCACTAGTGGTCAGTCGGTATGTTACGGTCTTTACCTATTCCTGTTAGGAAATGGGAGAAGATAGCCAAGAATTTTGTGACAGGCTTTCCAAGGATGGTTCAGAAACATGATTCCATATTTTTGATAGTGGATCAACACACAAATTATGTTCATTTTATCCTAATTTTTGAATCCCATACCATGGATGACCTGTCTAAAATCTATATCCAAGAAGTGGGAATGGGTCATGGTGTGCGAGTTTCAATAGTATCATACTAAGATCCAAGGTTTACGTCTTGTTTCTATAAATCCTTAGATAAATCCCATAGGAATCAGTTGACCATGATTACAACGTCTCATCCTCAGGTTGATAGAAAATCCAAACATATGATAGAAACATTGGAAAACATTCTTTGGGCTTATGTAAGGGATTTTGGTGGATCATAAGAGGATCATGTACCGTTAGTGGAGTTAGCGTATAAAAATATTTATCAGGCCTTGATACATATTTGTCCTTTCAAAGAATTGCATGGGAATCCTTTTCATTATCTTATTTGTTGGGTGGAAACATGTGAGACATCAGTTGTTGGTCCAAAGCTTGCCCAAGATACAACATACAATATTCAGCTGATCAGGAAATCGATGAAGACAGAAAAGAGTCATAAATAACCATACATGGATCATCATTGATGACCGTTGTCATTCAATGTGTGTGATCATGTGTTTTTTAGAATCTCTCCAAGGAATTGGCATAATATTTTAGAGAATTTGGTAAGGTTACCTCCTCGAAACATAAACCTTCTTGAGATACAAGAACGGGTTAGTGAGGTGGAATATGTATTGCCAATGCGACCAAGGTTTAGTTTGGTGCATAATGTGTTTCATGTATCTCAGTTGAAAAGGTATCATCCTGATCTTGACCATTTGATTCGATGGGATCACATTGACCTAGATCTGAATTCCCCATTAGTTCATGTGACAGTGAAGATTGTGGATAGGCAAGAGATAGTATTGCGTGGAAAAATAATTGGTCTAGTGCAGATTTTTTTGGTCAAATAGTCAGATTTAGGAAGAAACTTGGGAATGGTAAAAGGAAACTATCATGCAATGGCCCAAAATATTTTGGCACAGTGATGGTTGTATACTTTACAAGGATGGAAAGGACAATGGTTGGGATAATGAATCACCCCCCCCCCCCTTCGGTTTCAAGTAAGTACCCCTTTATTTATGTATTTTATCTAAGTAAAGTGTTTAGGTGAAGTTTGGGAGGGTTTGAAGGACTTTTGGAATGTTTTTGGGTCTTCTCCAGACATGTACAGTTTGAGAATGGTTAGTAGAAACTATAAAACACCTTCAATAAACTGTTCCAAGTGAAATAATGGCTACTAGGTAGTCACAAAATTAGGTACACGGTTTGAACAAACCGTGCGGCCAACTAGGATTACCTGTGTGAAGTAGGACGAAGGGATTCTACATAGTTAGTGGACAGTTTTTCTAACCCTTTGGGCCAACCATGTGAGGTGTTTCTTCTGGTAGACGCATGTGCATGGTTGGCGAACGATTACCTAACCGTGTAATCTAACCACGCACAATAAAAAGTGAGATCTGAAAATTCTGGATCTCACTTGGTTTAGCCCCTTAACCCAACATTTTTCATCTATTATGACCCTAACTCAATTTTCTCTCCTCCCAAAGTCTGTGGAGACTCTTCCAGTCAATCTGAGAGTGATTTTTTGGCGATTATTCATCTGTTGAAGCCCAGATTCCTTATTAAATCTTTATTCTTACACTACAAAAAATGACTTATTGTGACGGGTCAATTGTGATAGGCCTAGTGCCCGTCACAAATATTATGTCTTAAGAAACTATTTATGATAGAATGTCGCAAATACCTTTGGTGTGTCGTGTGCGCATTAGTGCGGGAAGAGTATTTGCGATGGAGACTAAACCTTTATCACAAATACTCTTCTCGGGTAAATTATTTGTGGCAGACTGTCGCATATAATTTGTCACAATGGTAGTATTTGCGATAAGTCTCACTGCAAATATTATATTTTACCACCACCTTAATTAATAAGCAGTGAACAATTTACATTGGGTCCCATTGAAAAAAATAATATTTGTGAGGGCTCGTCACAAATAATGTTTCGGCGAGATAGCATTTATGATGGGCCTCATTGTAAATACAATTTTTTATATCCTCCTCAATTAGTAAATGCCTATCTATTTTCTATGGGAATCTCATCGCAAATAACACCATCACAAATGAACTAACCTATATATACCCTCATCTGATTTTTTCCCATTTCACAATTCTCACAAGTCCTCTCTCCCTCTCTATTCTCATATTTCTCTCTTCAGTTTTTTCAAAATTTTAAATTTTACAGCGGACCAATTTTCAGGACTTTCATCCAATGAAAGATTTAGGTTTAAGGTATTTATTTTTTCTTATATTTTTTAGTTAATACATTTTAATTTATATTAGTAATTATTATTATTATTTATCAATAATTAAACTAAATTAGAATGAGATACTATTATTTTTCATTATTTATTTAAAAGTAATTTGATTTAATTTGTAATACTTTAGTTCAATTATCATTAATTACAAATAATTGTTTGGAATTAGAATTAATTAGTTTAAATTAGTATAAATTAGTATAAATTAGTATTATTTAAAATTAATTAGTAATAATTAGTAAAAAATTGTAATAATTAGTAATAAATTATAGTAATTAGTAATAAATTGTAATAATTAGCGGTAATTAGTTGTAATTGCTACTAATTAATAATAATTAGTAATAAATAGTTTATATAGTAATAATTAGGAATTAATAGCGGTAATTAGTACTAATTAGAAATAATTAGTAATAATTTGGAATAATTTGTAATAATTGGTTATAAATACTAATAAATATAAATAATTAGTAATAATTAGTAATAATTACTAATAAATAGTAATAACTAGTAATAATTAGTAATAATTTGTAATAATTATTAACAATTATTAATAAATAGAGGTAATTTGAAATAAATAGCGGTAATTAAAATAATTATTAATAATTAGTAATAAATAGTGGTAATTATTAATAGTTGGTAATAATTAGTAATAATTTGTAATAATTAGTAATAATTAGTAATAAATAGTAATAAATAGTTGTAATTAGTAATTACTAGTGGTAATTAGTAATAATTAGTAGTAATTAGAAATAACTAGTAACAATTAGTAATAATTCATAATAATTAGTAATAAATAGTAATAATTAAGAATGATTAATAATAATTAGTAATAATTAGTAATAAATACGTATAAATAGAGGGAATTAGTAATAAATAGCGGTAATTAATAACAAATAGGAAATATATTGGTAATTAGTAATAAATATTAATAAGTAGTAATAAATAAATGTAATTAGAAGTAAATAGTAATAAATTTCAGTAATTAGTGATAATTCGTTATTAATACTAATAATTTGTAATAAATATTAATAAATAGTTATAATTAAAAATAATTAGTAACAATTAGTAATATTTAGTAATATTTAGTAATTATTAGTAATAAATAGCGATAATAAGTAAAAATTAGTACAAAATATAAATATATAGTGGTAATTAGTAAAAATAGTGGTTACCAGTAATAAATATCAGTAATTATTAATAATTAGTAATAAATAGAAATAAATAGTGGGAATTATTAATAAATTGGAATAAATAGCGGTAATCAGTAATAAATAGGAATAAATAGTACTAATTAGTAGTAAGTAGTAATCTATAGGATTAATTAGTTGTAAGTAGTAATACATAGCGGTAATTAGTAGTAATTATTAATAATTAGAAATAATTAGTAATAATTAGTAATAATTAATGTTGATTAGATATAATTAGTAATAATTTGTAATTATTAGTAATAAATAGTAACAAATTGTAATAAATTGAAATAATTATGAATTATTAGTACTAAATAGTAAGAAATAGTAATAATTAGTAATATATAGTAATAATTAGTAATATTTATTAATAAATGGTAATAATTGGTAATAAATAGTAATAATCCGTAATAATTACATATAATTAGTAATAATTTTTTATAAATATCAGTAATTATTAATAAGTGGTAATAAATGGTGGTAATTAGTAATAAATATTATTAATTTGTAATAATTTGTAATAAATAGTAAAAACTTGTAATAAATAGTAATAATTATTAAAAAATAGTAATAATTATTAATAAATAGTAATTAATAGTAATAAATAATAAAAATAGTAATAATTAGTAATAATTAGTAATAATTAGAAGTAATTAGAGGTTATTACCGCTAATTAATAATAATTAGTTATAAAAAACGATAATCAGTAAGAAATAGTAATAATTAGTAGTAAATTGTAATAAATAGTAGTAAATAGTTATAAATAGTAATAAATAGTAATAATTATTAAAAAATAGTAATTAATGGAAATAATTAGAAATAATTAGTAATAAATAGTAATAATTATTAATAATTATTAATAAATTGTAATAAATACTAGCAATTAAGAATAAGTAATGGTATATATGAATAATTAGCGATAACTACTAATAATTAGCAATAACTATTAATAATTAGAAATAAGTACTAATAAATTGGAATAATTATGTAAAATTAAAAGAAATATTTTTTTTGGATCATATTTTTCTTATATCAAAGTAATCATAAAAAATTAATTATTTTATATTTTTACAGAAATATGGAATAAGGAAGTTGACAATAGTCATTATTAGAATACCTCACTTGGATAAATCATCACAGGAATCCAAATGGTTTTGGTATAAATCATGTATATATTGAGGGTATAGAAAATTTCATATCATTTGCATCATCAAACCCAAAATTTGTTTCAGAAGGGACAATTGTGTTTCCTATTCAAGAAATGTGATCTGGGGATGTTTGGAACATTTGACAATGTTTCGAGTCATATATTGAATTTTAGTTTGTGAACAGATTATGTTTCTCAGTAAAAATATTTTCCATGAGATTTCTGATAAGATACTAATAATTTGGTTCCAGATCCATCACACATTCAAATTTTAGTACAAGATGTGGTGGGCCTGTCTTTTCAACAAACTAAAACTGAGGATGATATTGATTTAACTCCTATGTTAGAACCATATAAATTTTATGATTTGTTGAGGTCCGTTGAGGATGAATTGTTTTCTAGTTGCAAGATAAGAAAATTTGAAGTTATTGTAAAATTTTGGTGATTTAATCACATAATGGAATTTCCAATAGTTACTTTGATCAAATATTCCCTTTGGCTAAATGTAATGACCCAGAGTTTTATCTATATAAATTTCCTTCTTATAATTATTTCATATGGTATAAACACATAAGAGAAAGCAATAAAAGCTTTGTAAATGATTAATAAATGAAATAAGAAGTGTTTCAAGAAGTTAAATAACTTATATCGATGAAATGGTGACATGACCTTTGGAATAGTAATGTGACCCTTATGTATAATAAACCTCCCAATTGAATGGTATTCTCACTAATGAAAGTACATATAATATTTATCCATATTATAAGTGAAAATTTGATATAATTATATCATATTATAAGTAAATGAATATTTAAAAAATTATTAATTAAGTGTTTGTATTTTTGTAAGTTATAATTATTTATTTATAATTTTATAACTAATTTAATAATTTAAATGATATTATTTCACAAAAAAATCATAAATTAATATTTTTATTTCTTATAATTATATGATAATTTTATGAAACCTTAGTTAATTTTTCAAAGTAATATAAAATTAGTTATTGTTTTAAAATCTGTATTTTTGAGTAAATTATGATTTTAATTAAAACTAATATTTCTTATATTTAGAAAAATATTTTCATTAAATTTAATTAATTTTTAAATTTTACACATTGACACATGGTTTGGGTGATTTTTTGGGATTTTTCTGAAATACTTTATTTTTTTGGTGAATAGTAAAATACGATAATTTATGGCACATATACATTATAAGTAAAATACACTATTCATTGAGTCATAGAGGATGTAAACACAATTGGTTAAAACTCACATAATCTAATTACTATATTTATTATCATTAATCAACATTATTTCTTATGCTGAGAAAAATAATAAACTCTTGAATTAAATAATGAGAAAACACCCCCTCGTCCACTATAAATACCACCACTCACCACCTCTTCTACTCACCCCTATAAAGCTTTTAGACTTCTCTATATTCTGAAAAATACACTTCCAAACCTATCCATCTTGTCTATGAGCTTTTGTTCTTAAAAAATGACCAAAACCAATCCCCTAAGGAGGTTCTTATGAAGAAGGAATTAAGATGTAAAGCCTTCTTTCATTTTCTTTCAATTTATTTTCAAGTTCATTTCTTTTCTTTTTCTATCCTCACATCCCCTAATCCTAATTGAATTAAAACTCAAGTATCATACATATACTATAATTTTATCTTATTGATGGAATTATTATTCATCAAATATCTTCTCCTCTCTCTTTTACTATAATAATGAAAACATCATTCCTGAGGTGTCGATTTATCACATTCATGGACGATGTGCTTTCATATTTCAATTACATCTTCAATAATGTTAATGAACCCATTTTTTGTTTGAAATAGATTATAATATATTTATAATATCTCATTTAATTTTCTATAATAATTTTTATATAATGATATTAATTTTTTATAGAAAATGAGTTTGTTATGATCAAAATATGCTAAAATAATCTCAACTATCATCATTAATGATTTTTATAATGAATCATCCTCACTTATATAGAAATTTATATTTTAATATTCTATAATTTCATTAATAAAATATATGTTAATTTCTGGACAAATATCCTCTTTATACATGCTTTTCCATACATATATACAATTAAACTGATCATCCAAACCAATGAAACTCATGCTTCTAGGTGATGAGATTGAATTTCATTTCATGCCAAAAGGAAAATAAGTAAAATTAATAAAATTATAACAAATAAAATTAATGTATAAATAGTTCTCTAATTATTAATTAATAAATCTCATTTTATTATTTAGGACATTAATATCAAGTGCAGAATCGTTTCAGACATAAGGTAAGGGATTTTACCCAAACCTCCATTATTGTTTCGGGTTACTATTACTCTTTTTTACCCAAATGAAGATATGTTTTCTTTTTATTTACATATTATAAATTCTGTTTATATGTTTTAAACTCATGTATCAAGATCCATTCATCCTTTTTCTCAGGGATATACATGTTTATAAAAGGTTCCCTACTAAATTCTTCCCGATAAGAAAGCCCAATTTAAGGGAACTTCCCAAATTTTTACCCATATTCAACAATGATCCATAATATCTTTTAAACTACCATTTTTTTATATCATTCATTTTATCATGAACTTGGTTCAATTATGTTTTTATACAAACAATTATGGCTTTTTCATTTTAAATATTCTTGAAGGTTTTCCCTTAAACCATAATAAATTGTTTTATTTCTAAAGTTTCTTAAACACTCTTTTCACTTCAGTTTTACATAAATTATCATGATATTTGCAAATATTCATTTATGATAGTCCATGAATGATTTAAATACTTTATTTTAGGGCCACATTTATTATAATACCATTTATTTTATTTTGACATGGTTATGATACCCAATTATTTCCATGGGTAACCATTATATTTATTTTTACTTACTTATGTATGATTCAATATGTGGAAAGAATATTCATGAACATGTTATTATGGGTGAACATAAATAGAACTCTAATTCATTGGGTAAGGTTTAATCTCATGAGATGTTATGTGAAATGGTCTTGGTAGTTGCCTTGACTCGTGCTCATCTATGTGCAATGAGCTTTGACTCATGCTCATCTATGTGAAATGAGACTCGATTCATGATAAAGTCATGTTTTATATTACTACCACTTTACTATGATTCCATGATTAAATGCTACCATGTTTTTTATTTTATTGTTCCATATGTTGAATCATGTTCCATTCCTTTTTATACCAATATGTTATTCCTTATAACCCATGTACTAAGCTTTATTCTTATGTTTATTACCTTACAAGGCATTTTATCTCATCCCATTATTCATGTTATCCCCAAGTTATCCTTTGACGATGTAAGGGATAAAAGTAATTTAGGATCTCATAATGGATGATAAATAATGAAATTTTTTATTTAGTCTCATGTTTTAGTTTTATGTACCTAGTCTTCTAAGACACTATACACTAACAAGGTGTTCTGGGCCTCACTCGGGGGAACCCAGTATGTGAAAATTTTCCTTATTGCGTGCCTGGTTTGACACTCTTGAAGGATATGCTTTGGTAAATTCATAATATCATTACAAATAATTATTGTGGTAAAAAATACATAAAGAATATATGTTAGGAAATAGATCATAGATAAACTATATTTAATCCTAGTAAATCACATGTTAGGATATACTTTTCCTTTAAGAGTTTATCCTTGTATGTTTAAAGTTTACTTTTTATGATTATTATCTAAGTATTCAATCCCCCCTAATTTTACTTTATTTTCCTTATTTAATGATGTGAAATAGAAGAACACATGCCAAAAAACAATGTGATATGGAATGTCATGATTTACCTAATGAAATTACAAATATTGTGGGAATGGGTAATAAAAAAATTATGACGGTACTTTTGCAGCTGGCTTAAGTTATGAATAATTACTTGAATCGTGTGGAATTCCCTCCTTCTCCAATGAAATAGAATGTTTCATTAAATCCTTTAGGTATAAATGTCCCCCCTTGTTTAGTGTATCTTCTAATACACTACTCATGGAATAGTGGATTAACTCCATTGAAAAGATATTATTTGTCCTCCAGTTCTCAGAAGAATAGAAATTTATGCAGTTAGTCTATCATTTGGATAGGGAAGCTGATTAGTGGTGGAAACTGATCAGAAATTTGAATTCCAATGAGGAAATATAATATTTGTCTTGAGAGGAATTAAAGAAAAAAATTTCAATAAATATTTTTGATAAACCCTATATCTTAATATGGAAAGATAGTTCCTCATCCTTAAGCAGAATGAAGATGAGTCTATTAGGTTGTTTGAAGAATGCTTTTCCATGCTTGAAATATACACCTCTATATTTTTTATGAACACTAAAATTAAGGTGGATCACTTCTTTAATGGATAAAAGATGAGTCTAAATAAAGCATTAGTGATTCAATACCTCAACAGTAATGAGGTTATTGTTCATTGTACCCTCAAGGTTAAAATGGATATTGGAGACTCATAATGGTCACATGGGCCCAAATACAGGAAGTTGAAAATATTGTTTAATATGTGTGTATAGGAAAATAAATCCCATGACAGAAAAAAAAATATCCCATGTGTCAAAATTTTAGGAAGAAGCATCCTAAGAACTGTCAAAAGGGAACTAGGAAATGCTTCAAATGTAGAATAATGGGGCATCTAGATAAGAAATTTTGAAGAGATATAAAGAATATCACTAATGTAGAAGAAGAAAGAAAGGGTCATATCAATGATCAACTAGTAGTGTAGTGTTTCAACTATAGGAAACATGGTCATTTTTCAAACCAATTCCCAAAGTTGAGGGTTATCAGAGGCTATCAACAGTAACCTCAAATGAAACAAGTAAGGTCTTATGTTATCACTACTGGTTACGTGGATCTGTACAATGATGTGGTGACTGGTACACTAGTTATTCATTCGATAATATAGAATTTATTATTTGATTCATGTTCTACAAATTCTTTTATATATTTTATGTTTAATATAACTATTCAAACACCACCACTAAATTTGGATGTTGGGTTATCTATGAGAATAGCTAATGGAAAAAATATTTTTCCCAAAGTACATAAATCCTCCATGTTTAATGTTTATGAACTGAACCTCCTAGAAAATCTTATCATGATCGCTTTGGTTAAGTTTGATGCTATTTGGGGAATGGATGGTCTATCTTTACACAATGAAAACATAAAATTAATGGAAATGGAGGTAAATCTTCACATCCTGATGCATCCTACAATTCTTTTCAAGTATAATGATGAAGATGAATCACCTTCAGAATAATCATCTCAAGTGTGGATATTACAACCTTATGAGAAAGAATATATCACTCAAATGATTAAGATAAAGTATATGATCATGCTTGGAGATATGCCCATCGTGAGGGATTGCATAGATATATTCTCGACGAGTTTTATGGTCTTCCTCCTGACTAAGAATTTGAGTTCTCAATTGAACTTATTCTTGGATATCTACCTATAATAAAGAAAACTTATATAATGACCACTGTATATTTAGAAGAACTGAAGAAGTAGTTACAGGATAATTTGGACAATGGTTTTATATGCCCAAGTTATTCACCATGGGGTTAGCAAGTTATCTTTATCAAGAAGAAGGATATATCAATGCGCCTCTACATCATTTATCGTGAGCCCAATAAAATCATGGTAAGGAATAACTATCCCCTATAATGGATGTATGATTTGTTCGATCAGCTATATGGGGGTAGTTATTTCTCTAAGGTAGACCTTCGATCAGGATATCATTAATTAAAGGTGAGGAAGGAAGATATTCCCATGACTATCTTTCAAATGAGGTACCAACACTATGAATTTATAGTGATTCCCTTTAAACTCACTAATTCTCTATAAATTTCCATGGATTTAATTAACAATGTCTTTAGAGATTACCTTAAAAATTTTGATAGACTTTATTGATGATATTTTAATATACTCCATGACTTAAGAGGACCACATAAAGCATTTGAATACTGTGTTGAAGACTTTTCAACAGGAGATACTATATGAAAGATATAAAAAATTTGAGTTATGGATGGAGAAATTATCATTCTTGAGGAATGTTATCACCAATAAAGAGATATATGTGGACCCGTCAAGAAAAAGGCAATCGAAGTGTAGTTGAGGTCAACATTTGTAATGAAGATACATAGTTTTATTGGTCTTGATGGGTATTATCAACAATTTTTTAATATATTTTCATTATTTTTAATACCAATAATAAATATTACACGAATGGGATTGTATTTTTTCTAGACTCATGAATGTGAGGAATGATTTAAGGAGCTCAAAAGGAGGCTTATCACTAAACCAGTAAACACACTCCCGATAGGTGAAGAACTCTTTGTGGTATATAGTTTTGATTAAAAGAAATTATTAGGTTGTGTACTAATTAATAATTATAAAATGATAGCATACACCTCATTGTATTTGAAAATTCGTGAAAAAAAATATCCTACACATGATCTGGAGTGGGCAGTTGTGATCTTTGCAATGAAAAACTAGCGACATTATCTGTATCAGGAGAAGTGGAAGATATATAATGTTGAATAGAGTCTCAAATATATATTCACATGGAAGGATCTTAATATGAACCAAATAATATTCTTAAATCTGACCAAGGATTATGGCTTCTCAATCCACAACCATCATGGTAAGGAAAATAAGGTGGCAAATGCTATAAGTAGAAAAGATCCTACATATTTATCAATGATGAAAATTGTGAAGGATCCAGTATTATTAGACATAAAAATGATTAAAATGGGAATCATTAAGGGAGGAACATCATTAATCCTTTTAAAAATGATTTATCAAACCTCCCTTGTGGAGAAAATAAAGGATGCTCAAAAAAATGATGTGGAAAATGAGAGAAGGGTGGAAGCTATCCAAAATGGGAAATCCTCCAAGTTCATGATTTGTGAGGATGAAGTCATATTATTTGGCTCACAACTATGTGTACCATCTATTCCATAGATAAATAAAGAGCTTCCGGATGATGCATATAGTTCAGACTTCCCTATTCACCCGGGGTTAACAAAGATGTACTGATATCTCTAAGAGAACTTTTGGTCAGAAAATATGAAAAAGGAGATCTTTGAATGTACATCAAGGTGTCTGGTATGTTAGAAAGTTAATTCTAATAGGAAAAAATTATAAAGGGATGATTAAAACATTACCCATACCAAAATGGAAATCGGAAAACATCACCATAGAATTTGTTATTGGACTTCCAAAGATATACAATTGATACAGGGCTATATAGGTTATTCTGGATCATATTACAAAGACAGCTTACTTTATCTCAATTAGATAGGACTCATCATTGGATAAAATTAAAACGATATAAATCAAATTAGTTTTAAGGATAAATGGTGTACCACTATATATTGTATCCATCCTAGATATGAGATTCACCTTAATGTTCTGGAAAAGTCTCCAACATGCTCTAAGAATTGAGAAGAACTTCAGTATGGTCTATCATCCTAAAACTGATGACCAATCTAAGTAGAATTTTCAGAAAATAGATGATATATTGAGATCAGGTTCCATGGACATCAAAAGTGGATGGGTCCAACATCTTCCACTGGTCAAATTCTCCTACAACAATAGTTTCCACTCGAGCATCTTAATAGCCACATATGAATCCCTTTTTGGGAAAAGATGTATAACACTAGAATGTTGGGATAAATTAATTTAACATAAAATTATAGGACCTTAAATGGTTGAATAAATTCTGGATAAGTTGATAACCATTAAACATCACATTAAGGAAGCCCAAATATGACAAAAGAGTTATGAATACAATCGTCTATGAAATGTATAGTTTAATGTTGGAGACATGGTATTCCCCTACATATATCCATTGATGATAATCATTAATCTCAAGAAGAAAGGGAAGCTATGTCCCAGGTACATTTGCCCATTTGAGATCATTCATCATGTTGGAGATGTGGCATATAGACTAGCACTTCCACCAAACATGTTTCAATTACATGATGTATTCCACATATCCCTCCTAATAAAGTAAATACCAGATCCTTCACATGTACTAACTTTAGAGTTGGTACAATTAGAGAATGATCTTTCTTACAATGTACAACTAGTGAAGATCATGAATCATAGAGATAAATTTATACGCAATAAGATCAATCAAATTGTGAAATTACATTGGTGGAACCATAAGTGCGAAGAGGTGGAATGGGAAACAGATAATGCAATGAAAGAGAAGTACCCACACCATTTTTCTACAAAGAATGTAAAATAAAATTTTGAGGGAAAAATTTCATAAGGGGAAAGAATGTAATGACCCGAAGTTTTATGTATATAAAGTCCCTTATTATAATTATGTAAAATGGTATAAACACATAAGAGAACACAATACAATATTTACAAATGATGAATGAATGAAATAATAAGTGTTTCTAGAAGTTAAAGAACTTATACTGATGAAATAGTTACTTGACATTTAGAATATTAATGTGACCCCTATGAATAGTAAACCAACCAATTGAATAGTAAACCCACCAATGAAAGTATAAATAAAATTGATCCATATTATACGTGACAATATGATAAAATTATATCACAGTATAAGTAAATAAATATTTTAAAAATTATTAATTTAGTGCTGGTATTTTTATAAGTCACAAATATTTAATTACAATTTTATGACTAATTTAACCCTTTAAAAGAATTTTTTTTCATAAAATGTATTCATAAATTAATATATTGATTTCTTATGTTTATAAGATAATTTTAGGAGACCTTAGTTAATTTTTCAAAGTGATATAAAATCAGTTATAGTTTTAAAATTTGTACATTTTAAGTAAATTATAATTTTAATTAAAAATTATATTTATTATATTTATGAAATTATTTTCACAAAATGGAGTTAATTTTTTAATTTGACAAGTCAAAAAATGGTTAGGGTTAATTTTGGGAATTTTTCTGAAATACATGATTTTTTGGTAAAAAATAAAATATAGTAATTTACGATTTATATAAATTATAAGTAAAATAAACCATTCATTGAATCATGGATGATGTAAGAATAGATATTTTGAACTCACATTAAATAATTTATTTATTTAGTCTCAATAATCAACACTATTAATTTTCTTGAGAAAAATAATATACTAATAAATAAAATAAAGAGAAAACACCCCCTCCTCCACTATAAATACCACCCTCACCACTTGTTCTTTTCACACCTCTCAAGCCCTGATCCTTGTATATGTTATACCCAATACTCTACCAAAACCTATCCCCCACTTCCATGATATTTTTGTCTTAACTGAAAACTAAAACCAATCCCCTATGGTGGTTCTAAAGAAGAATGAATCTAGATTCCTGAATGACCTGAAGGCCTTAATTTTTATTGATTTTTGATAACCCCCATTTAAAGAGATGAGGGGGAACCCTTACAAGGCCCATAGGCTCAGATATTACATGGCCCGTAGGCTTTAGGAGATTACATGACCTGAAGGTCTATAGGGAATGCAACCAGACTATCTACAAGGAACTGCCTCTCCTCAGTATCTGCATCCTGATAGTAGATGTCCACCTTTGCATGACTGTCTGGCTAGGCTTCCCATGCAAGAATAGACTGGTACCAATGGAATAGACATACCCTCTCATTTTGACAATCCATTTGGCTCTACTCTGGTGAGTGCACCTGCTCTGAATCCTCTTCTGGGGATGCTCCTTTTTTGTAGTGTGCCTGGGGCTGGCATTCTTATGGTCTGAAGGGCTTGGGGTGGACCTAAAGCCTTAAGGTAGCCTGAAGGCCTTGAGAATCAACTGGCCTGAAGGCCTTGGGGGCCCAAAAGGCTTGGAAGACCTGAGGACCAAACCGGTGGCCTGAATGCCTAAATGGGTGAATATTTACAGCTGATACAATATCGAACAGTTCCTACTACAGTACTGCTACAGTACCCTGGAAATATGCCTCCACCCAGATTTGATCTCAGGTCTCTTGGATTCACCTAGAGAGTCTTCACCAACTGGGATGAGGGTCATGTGCATGAAGGAATCTAGATGTAAAGCCCACTTCCATTTTCATTCAATTTATTTCCAAGTCCCCTTATTTTATTTCTCTCTCCTCACCTCCCCTAATAAAAATGGAATGAAAAATCTATTATCTTATATATACTAGAATTTTATCATTTTTATGTGATAATTATTCATCAAATCTATTCTTCTCTCTATTTTTCATTAGGAATGAAACCATCGTTTGTGAGGTGCTGATTTACCACATTCGTGAACAAAGTGCTTTAATATTTCAATTCCATATTCAAGGCTAGTCATGAAACCATTTAATGGTTGAACTGGATTACGATATATGTATTATATCTTATTTAAGGTTCTTGAATCATTTTTTACACATGATATTATTTTATAAAACAAAATGAGATTGTTGTGATAAAAAACCCAAAATTAATATAAATTATTATCATTAATTATTTATCTAATCAATCATCATCAATTATGGAACTAAAACGGTATTTTAATATTCTATAATTTCATTAATAACATATATGTTCAATTTTGGGCAACTATCCTCATTCTACATGTTTTTCCATACATATATACAAGTAAAAGGATCATGAAAACAAAGAAAACTTACCCTTCTAAGTGATGAAGATGAATGTTATAACCCACAAAAAGGGACATAATAGAACATAATTAAATTATAAAAATTAAAATACATGTATAAATGGTTCAGGAATTATTAATTAATGAACTTAATTTTATTATTTGGTACATTAAGATAAGGTACAGAATCGTTTTAGACATAAGTTAAGGGATTCTACCAAAATCTCCATTATTCTTTTGGGTTACTCTTCGTCTCTTTTAACCCAAATGCAATTATTTCTTATTTTTTATTTTCACCTTAAAATTATGTTTTTATGTTAAAATCCCATGTATCAAGATACATTCATCCTTATTTTTTGGGATATATATGTTTTTAAAAGGTTCCCAACTCAATTCTTCCCGATCAGCAAGCCTGATTTAAGGGTACTTCTTGAATTATTACCCATATTCATGTGTTCTACATAATATGTTTTAAGCCAAAATTATTTTTCTAATATCACTCATTTTATCATTAAAAACTACCTTGGTTCAATTATTATTTTATAAAAACAATTATGCATTTTCTATTTAAAAGAATCTTGAATGTTTTCCCTAAAACCATACAAATTTTTTTTATTTTTAATGTTTCTTAAAAACTCTGTTCACTTAAGTTTGAAATCACTTATCATGATATATGCCTATATTAATTTATAAATGTCCATGTATGATTTAACTCCTTTATTTCATGGACACATTTTTGATACACCAATATATTATGATTTTTAAATGATTTTGATCCCCAATTTTTTCCATGGGTAACCCTAATATTTATGGTTGATTACTTGTGTGTGATTATTTATGTGGAAATAATATTCCTGAACATATTATGATGGGTGTTTTCAAATAGCACTCTAATTCATGGGGTAAATTTTACACTCAAGAGACGTTAAGTGCAACAATCTTGGTGGTAGCTGTCACGACCCCCTCCCACAAAAGATGCCCCTCCTGAGCTGGAAATGGTGAATGAGAGATAATGACCCATGAGTCCCCCCTCTAGTAAGCCCCGGGGTGGAGACTAGAACTAAGGGTATGAGTTTTCACAAATATGGGAGGCATTACCCTTTTTATTATTTAAGATCGGGAAATAGGGCAAGTCAACAACCAAAAAGGAAAAGAAAAAGTGTATAAAAATAAACCCAAACTAATCCCACATGCATTTTTAAATAGTTCTAAAACATGGTACAAGTACAAGAAAGCTCAAAAAGTACAATACCAAAAGAAAAAAGAGTACATCAAATTTCAACAACTCCAACTGTCCCAACTAGTTGGGTCCTGCACGGTCCTGGTAGTCCTCCTGGAAACCTGAAATTAAACGTAGGGTGAGCATATATGTATACTCAATTGGGAAACCTAAAGCTCTCATGCACAAGTGGGGAGACATCCTAACTCCCCGTGAGAAAACAAAAGAACCAAAACCTAGAAAGGAATCTATCCACCCAGCCTCACCAGTCACACTCACCAAGTAACACAAGTCAATAGATTATATTAGTAATGTTATCAAAGTATGGGTACCCCACACCACATTCCCACTAGATATTTCTCAATCCCTCACGCTTAATGCTCTAATACTTCCCCCACTTCCTAAGCTAGTGCTGCAACTTCGCCATACGAAGCTCATAGTAACCCGCTGGCACACAATCCTCGGCCATCACCACATCTCATCCTGAAAACACCTAGAAACCGCATCACATCTCATCCCGAAGATTCTTGGGAAACATCTGTCGTAACCTGCTCGAAGGATCTTGGGCTATAGAACCTGGAAGAGGGAGCATAGGGAAGAATAGTAACCAGCCATCTGCAATGTCCTTTGGATGTTGGGAATAACACCCCTCATCCTACGGGTGTTCGGCACGTAGTGCTCAACGCGGGTGAGGTGCGTAAAGAAACATAGAAAGATACAGATTTATATAATTTTATAAACCACTCAGCCCATCCTAATGCTTCTACACAAAATTTCTGATCACATGATTTAGCACTGCTACATCAAGAGTATGCACACAATAGGAAATCCCAAAACCCCATTTATGTTTTCATGTTCAACAGCTTTAGTTTTCAATTCTTTTAACTATTGGGCAACTATCAACAACCAAACCAAAACGATTGTTCATAAAACATATCCCTGCCAACCACAACAAATGTTAGGGAAACACAATCAATCACATACCAACTCCTTAACAATTTGATTATCATATCCATCTTTAATTCACTTCCATCACAAAACCCCATCGTTCATTTATTCCCAAGTTCCACATATAAATTCATTATCCACATTCCACATTTCCATTACTTTTCCACCGTATATAGTCCACTACTAACCACTTTAATAATATTCACCACCCATCATTGCAGCCCCGCTACCAAACATCATATCACATAACAACCAAGAAATTACCACTTCACACATCCCATAAAAAAAACCAACCCAACAACAACATGTTCATTATTCCGTTTTATTGAACCGGGGTGATCACACAAGGGTGATGAGTTTTCATTTAATCAACCAGCTTTACGTGGCTAACCAATTCCATATTATGGAGAAAATTCCACCCACAATAAAATCCAGAAGGAGAGGGAAACATTTAATTGCGCAAGCAAAGGCCCCCAACGACCCTGATTTTCAGTAGATAGAAGCCTATTCAATTTACAACATAATCACATAAAAAAGATAGAATAATAACACACACAAATTTCCCATCCCTGTTCTTTAACCAGTTATTATCTTTATTTACTGGTTCAACTGTATCCCTCGAAAACAAGAGGACACCAACCCCGCATGATGCACAATTTAGAGAGATGAAGGAGAGATCCCAACCTCAATAGGTTCTGATGTCCTTCTACGAACACGACCACCACGATCACAAGGCTTATCCAAGAACGACTTCACCCACCAAGGACGTCGCAACACCACTGATTATTCAATACAAGAAACTCCCTCAACACAGAGATCACACGCCGTAGCATGGAAAGAAAATGGGAGAAGTAGGATCGGAAAGAGAATACAAGAACAGAGGTTTAACATACCTTTTTAGAGTCTTTCGTCAAAGACCGTAATTCCCGTCAATTATCAGTACTCTCCTTAGTTGAAAATTGTAAAGGGGAAGTTGAAGAAGAGGGAACGGAACAGGGTGTATGGTGTTCTCCTCGCTAACATGATCCTGCAGCCATTGACGGATCGACGATCGGAGTCCGGATGAAGAAATTAGAGGAGGAAAACTTCTCAATCATCCAAGAGTGTCATCGTGCGAAGAAGAAGCGATCGGTCTAGAAATAATCCATGACCCTTTCATATATAGGAAAAAATAGGTAAAACGGTATGCAGCGTGTATTAATGAATACACAGTGTAACCGTACACCCGTTACGCATTTTGACTGGTTAACACACGACACGTCATGTAGTTTCCACGCGTTTTAATATTAATGATAATTCTATTAATATTTGGTGTTTCGTTGACCCGAGTCATGAGTCATGAAAAGGTATTCATCATTGGTCTTAAAATGACAATCTTAATTTCAGAATTACACTACCGCTGATGGTTTTTCATTCCGACACCATATGAAGAAGTTAAGGTCAAATTAAGATTATATAACCCAAAATAATAATAGCATTTTATATTATTATTATTTATTTGTTTTCCTTGAAGCTTTATACACTCAAAAGTTTCCACCCTCTTGCTTTCACGCCCAAATCTCACCACCACCCATTAATCACCCTTATTTTCATTCTATTATGATAATATTATTATTATATGAATATTATTCATTAAAGGGAAGAAAATAACCCCTTATGCCTATTTTATACACACATAACGCCCCACCCCCCCCCCCCTTATTTTTTCCATTTATTTATTTTCATTTATTATCTCATTTAATCTTATTTATCTTTTTTTTTTCTCCAATCTCCTTTCTTATCCAAATTTCATCATGCACCAAACAAAGGTTATGCCTCATTATTTTTCATTTATTAATATTTATTAAACTATTAAATGAATAATATATAAAATGAATAATTATAAAAGGGGAAAGGGTAATTAACGCCCCCCCTCCCCATGCATTTCATTAGCATTCATTTTAATTCTTTTAATTTATCATTATTATAATATATTAATTATTATATAAATTATGTAAAGATACATGGGGCCATGGGCCTCATCCTTATGCCCATAACATATCATTTATTATAGAAATTTTATTAAACAATATATAAAACATATAATTAATATCACCACAATATATGGGTGGAAAGAGATTTTTACGGTAACGCAATCACGCTACAAGATTTGTGTGCCCCCATTTGATTCCAATTAATTTAAAAACGTTTTCCTTTATTAAATTAAAACCATTTAATTTAATTACCCCGATATATATACATATATATATATATACATCATCGTTATTATTATTATATTACATAATAATAACTCACATTTAATATTATTAATGCACCACCTCGCTTCCCCTGCGCTTCTTCATTTATTTGTTTGCAATAAATGCCATGACTCATTTCCTTAATTTCTCATTATTATTAATATTATTAATAATATTAATAACACAACACCCATTTTTATTATTCAAATTTAATTTCAACAATTACTCAATTAATAATAAACTGCATGTTTCAGTTATCAATGTCTAATGGGTCACACACCTTCCCATTTCACATCATTAATAATAATAACATCCATTAAATCATTTTATCATGATTATTCTCTTTTTAGTTTAATTAATCACACAATTTACGTCATCATCATTATTATTTAACATATTTTGACATTATCACCACTATTAGAAATTATCATTATAACGCGCATCGTGTTGACCACATCAATTTCGACAAAGGAATGGACCGGAGGGGTCCGGGCCATTACATTAGATACCTCTCAAAACATTCTCGTCCTCGAAAATTAAAAAAACCAACCCAGAAGAATGAATGGATCCGAACAACCACCCTGCAAGATACCTCTTAGGGCTCTCGTCATAACAGGTAACCAACCAATAACCCTAATCATATGAGTTAGGAATTCCTTCTCCAATGTCAAGATATTATCCTCTTTAGGCACCACTAACTTGCCTGCACGGGTTTAATCACATCCACATTAATGTGTCCCGATTATGAATTAGGTCTTCCCACTTCTATATAGTAGGATTTTTCAAACTTACGTTTCCCCCAACACCATATAAATGAAAAAAACACATCGCCTGAACACATGGCTTGGGGAATTCTTCCTCCCATGTCGAGATATTATCTGCTTTAGGCAGCACTGACTCACCTGCACGGGGTTAATCGCATCCACATTAATGCATCTTGATTAGGGATTAGGTCTTCCCCTCCTCACATGATAGGTCTCTTCACATACATTTAAAGAAAAGAGGGAAACATAATAGCATTAAAAACTCACAAAAACAAGGTCCAGGCCCAAATAATTATCAAAAAAAAGAGTTCCAATAATGGAGTGTAATGCTCCCAAGCAAAACATAAATGAGAGCATTCAAGAAAACCCAAACACGTCTCTATCTATCCCTGGTCCTTCTAGAGATGATGCCTTTGCTGCATGAAAATATCCATGCCAAGATCCTCTACCCCTCTGTTGACGTCTTCTTCCTCGACCACATCCCGATTGGGATCCTTGAGGAACTCTTTGTGGCTGGCCACCACCTGCTCCATCTCCCCTCAGAGGGACTGGAGCCTCTTGCTATTGGAAGGGTCAGGTTGAGAACTATTCCAGGGGCTGGGGCTGAACCTGGTCAGTCCCACCATACTGAGTATGTAAAGGGAAATGTCTTCTAAGATGCCCACGATCCCCACATGAAAAGCACCTTGGTCCCTGGCCCATGGAAAGCTGGCAGAAATTGTGAGATTGTTATGGGACCTGCAAAAGTCTGCTCCCTTCCGGTCGAAACTTGGAAGTCTTATTGCTGGGGATTTACTGATGACCACCTCTTTCTTGGAAGAACTTGGGTGAATCATATCTCGCAGTGGACCTACTTGCGAGTGCATCCTCTCGATTATCTCTACCTTCTTCTCTACTTCCATGTACATTGGTAAGGTGAACAGGGTCACCGCGCGCCGAATATAGGGGTGAAGTGCCTACATAAAATGTCTGGCTCGGGAATCCTCATCCATAATGAGATTCGGGGAAAATGGAGGAGATCTTTAAACTTGACCCCTAGCTCTCACAATATCATGCTTCCTTGTTCGAGGGTCAGAAACTCCTGCCTCTTCTCGACCTTCCTCATTGAGGAAAGAAATTCCTCTCGGAATTCCTTCTCAAAGTTGGCCCATAGAACTTTTGTCTCCTTCCCTTCCCCAGGGTAAAGCAACCACAACTGACGCGCTGCTCCCTACAGCTGGCTTACTGCCAGAGGAACCCAGTACTCTGGTGGAGCCCTGATTAGCCCAAAGGTGTTCTCAAGTTCCTCGAACCAACTCTCTGATTCTATATCCAAAGTTCTACCTACATACTTCTTCATGCTCTATTGCTGGAAAGAATGAAATGTGCGTTGCCACAAGTCATCTTCCTCCTCTCGGTCAATCCTTTGCAGATCGACCTCCTGAATCTGCTAGGCCTCGACTGCCCGAGTCACCCAGGGATGATGTCTAGGTTCCTTAACTATACGTAGAACAAGGAACTCCTAAGCTCGAGTAGTAAGGAAATTATTTTTAAGGTACATTTTATCATTTTTAATTTCTTTCCAAGAACACCCAAATCAAGTGAAAACACAAGTCATGATGATGCATGTACATTTCCTAGGGTCTATGCCCTTCAATCAATGTAGTCTTACTTGGTCATTCGGTAAGCTCAGAGTCCTTGCATTGAATCAAGGGGGCCTTAAAATCTCATGTCCTAGATGGTCTTCCCTGGACTATGTCACACACCAATATCAGCCAACACGGTTGCCCTACCATACCATGCAATCCTCGCTGTTCCAAACTCCAAAATTCATCCTATCTCTCAACCATCACCTCTGATACCATTCTGTCATGACCTCCTCCCACCAAAGATGACCCTCCTGAGCTGGCAATGGTGAAAGAGAGATAATGACCCCCAATTCCCGCCTCTAGTAGGCCCCGGGGTGGCGACTAGAACTAAGGGTATGAGTTTTCACAAATATATGATGCATTACCCTTTTTATTATTTAAGATCAGGAAATATGACAAGTCAACCACCAAAAAGTAAAAGAACAAGTGAATAGAAATAAACCCAAACCAATCCCACATGCATGTTTAAATAGTTTTGAAACAAGGTACAAGTACAAGAAATATCAAAAAGTACAATACCAAAATAAACAAGAGTACAGCAAACTGCAACAACTCCAACTGTCCCAAAAAGTAGGGTCTCGCATGGCCCTGTTAGTCCTCTTGGAAACCTGAAAGTTGACGTAGGGTGAGAATACATGTATACTCAGTAGGGAAACCTAAAGCTCCCGTGCACAAGTGGGGAGACATCCTAACGCCCCGTGAGAAAACTGAAGAACCAAAACCTAGAAGGAATCTATCCACCCAGCCTCACCAGTCACACTCACCAAGTAACACAAGTCAATAGAGTATAGTAGTAATGTTATCAATGTATGGGTACCCAGCACCAACTTCCCACTGGATACTTCTCAATCCCTTACACCTAATTCTCTAATGCTTCCCCCTCTTCCTAAGCTAGTGCTGAAACATGGCCATACGAAGCTCATAGTAACCTACCGGCACACAATCCTCGGCCATCACCACATCTCATCTCGAAAACACCTGGGAACCACATCACATCTCATCCTGAAGATTCTTGGGAAACATCTGTCATAACCTGCCCAGATGGTCTTGGGATATAGAACCTGAAAGAGGGAGCATAGTGAAGAATAGTAACAAGGCATCCACAATGTCCTTTGGATGTTGGGAAATACACCCCACATCCCACGGGTGTTCTGAACGTAGTGCTCAATGCGGGTGGGGTGCGTAAAGAAACATAGAAATATATAGATTTATATAATTATATCAACCACTCATCCCATCCTAAGGCTTCTACACAAAAGATCTGAGCACATTCCTTATCACTACTACCTCGAGAGTATGCACACAACAAGAAATCCCCAAACCCCATTTATGTTTTCATGTTCAATAGCTTTAGTTGTCAATTATTTTAACTATTGGGCTAATATCAACAATAAAACCAAATCAAGTGTTCATAAAACATATCCCTTCCAACCACAAAAAAAAATTAGGGAAAACACAAGCAATCACATACCAACTCCTTAAAAATTTGATTATCATATCCATCTTTAATTCACTTCCATCACAAAACCCCACCGTTCATTTATTCCCAAGTTCCACATATAAATTCTTTTTCCACATTCCACATTTCCATTACTTTTCCCCCGTATATAGTACACTACTAACCACTTTAATAATATTAACCACCCATCATTACAGCCCCGCTGCCAAACATCATATCACACAACAACCTAGAAATCACCACTTCACACATCCCATAACAAAACCAACCCAACACCAACATTTTCATTATTCCATTTTGTTGAACCAGGGTGATCACACAAGGTTCCGAGTTTTCATTTAATCAACCAGCTTTACATGGCTATCCAATTCCATATTATGGAGAAAATTCCACACATAATAAAATCTAGAAGGAGAGGGAAACATTTAATTGTGCACGTAAAGGCCCCCAATGACCGTGATTTCAGTAGATAGAAGCCTATTAAATTTCCAACATAATCACGTAAAAAAAAGATAGAATAACAACACACACAAACATCCCCATCCCCATTATTTAACTAGTTATTATCTTTATTTACTAGTTCAACTATATCCATCTAAAACAAGAGGACACCCACCCCGCATGATGCACAATTTAGAGAGACTAAGGTGAGAGACCTACCTCGATAGGTTCTGATGTCCTTCTATGAACACGACCACCATGATCACAAGGCTTCTCCCAGAATGACTGCACCCACCAAGGACATCGCAGCACCACCGAATAAACAACACAAGAAACTCCCTCAATACGGAGATCGCAAGCCGTAGCATGGAAAGAAAACGGGAGAAGTAGGATAATAAAGAGAATACAAGAACAGAGGTTTAACATACCTTTTAGAGTCGTTTGTCAAAGACCGTCGTTCCCGTCAATTATCAGCAGTCTCCTCAGTTGGAAACTACAGAGGGGAAGTCGAAGAAGAGGGAACGGAATAGGGTGTATGGTGTTCTCCTCGCTGATACGATCCTGCAGCCACTGACAGATCGACGATCAGAGTCTGGATGAAGAAGTTAAAGGAGGAACACATCTCGATCATCCAAGAGAATTGTCGTGCAAATAAGAAGAGATCACTCTGTAAATAATCCAAGACCCTTTCATATATAGGCAACAAATAGGTAAAATGGTATGCATCATGTATAAATTAATACACGGTGTGACTGTACACCCGTTACGCATTTTGACTGGTCAACACAAGACACGTCACATGGTTTCCACGCGTTTTAATAATAATGATAATTATATTAATATTTGGTGTTTCATTGACCCTAGTCATGAGTCATGAAAAGGTATTCTTCATTGGTCTTAAAATAACCGTATTAATTTTAGGATTACACTGTCGTTGACGGTTCATCATTATGACACCATATAAAGAAGTTACGGTCAAATAAAGACTATATTACCCAAAATAATAATAACATTTTATATTATTATTATTTATTTGTTTTCCTTGAATCTTTATATGCTCAAAAGTTGCCTCCCTCTTGCTTTCACGCCCAAATCCCACCACCACCCATCAATCACCCTTATTTTCATTCTATTGTGATAATATTATAATTATATGAATATTATTCATTAAAGTGAAGAAAAGAACCCCTTATGCCTCCATTACACACACATCACGCCCCCCCCCCTTATTTTTTCCATTTATTTATTTTCATTTATTATCTCTTTTAATCTTATTTATCTTATTCTTTTTTTTCTTTCTCTCTCCATTCTCCTCCAAATTTCAACACACACCAGAAAAAAGTGGCACCTCATTATTTTTCATTTATTATTATTTCATAAACTTTTAAAATAATAATATATAAAATGTATAATTATAAAAGGGTAAAGGTGAATTAACACCTCCCCTCCCCATGCATTTCATTAGCATTCATTTTATTTATTTTCATTTATCATTATTATAATATATTAATTATTATATAAATTATGTAAAGATACATGGGGCCATGCGCCTCATCCTTATGCCCATAAAATATCATTTATTATAGAAATTTTATTAAACATTATATAAAAAATATAATTAATATCACTACAATATAGGGGTGGAAAGATATTTTTACGGTAACTCAATCACGCTGTAAGATTTGTGTGCCCCCATTTAATTCCAATTACTTTAAAAATAGTTTCCTTTATTAAATTTAAACCATTTAATTCAATTATCCCAATATATATATATATATACATATATATATATATATATATACGTCATCATTATTATTATTATCTTACATAATAATAACTCACATTTAATATTATTAATGCACCACCTCGTTTCCTCTACGCATCTTCATTTATTTGTTTGCAATAAATACCATGACTCATTTCCTTAATTTCTCATTATTACTAATATTATGAATAATATTAATTACACAACACCCATTTTTATTATTCTAATTTAATTTCAACAATTACTCAATTAATAATAAACTGTATGTTTCATTTATCAACGTCTAATGGGTCACACACCTTCCCACTTCACATCATTAATAATAATAACATCCATTAAATCATTTTATCATGATTATTATCTTTTTAGTTTAATTAATCACACAATTTATGTCATCATCATTACTATTTGACATATTTTATATGATATCACCAGTATTAAAAATTATTGTTATAACGCGCGTCGTGTTGACCACATCGATTTCGACAAAGGAATGGACCGGAGGGGTCCGGGCCATTACAGTAGCCCTGAATCATGCTCCACTTTGTGCAATAAGCTTTGACTCCTACTCCTTTATGTAAATTGAGCCTCAACTCATGATCAAGTCATGTTTTATGTTTCCTCCACATTACTATGATTCCATGATTATATGATCACATGTTCCATATGTAACAACCTAGGTATTTATAGAATAATAACTTTTCATTTATATTAATATTTATGAATAAGATATAATTTTAAAGGGGATGTTTTGTCTAATATCTTACTTAACATCCAACAAATTGTTTGTTTTAAATCTTACATTGCACACATCTTTGAGTTATAACGAAAAATAATATTGTAATATTATTATTTTAAATTGTATTTAATGCCTAGTCATTGTATCAGTGGGAATTAAATGAACTAACTACAATATTATTTTGCATGATCTTTTAATTGTCTTTACATTTATCTAATAAATGTTAGATGCTTAATATAATTATTAATCTAATTTTAAGCACGAAATACTCTAATATTTTGAAAAGATTGTTTTACCGTCATTTGATGGTGAACCCTTTTTCAATATTTTTTTTGTGAATTTTATATGTTATATTTGATAAAATAAACTTCTTCTATAGTTTTGGGACATCAAAATTTACATTGGAATGATATTTGGTAATTTTATGATAAAGTTCAATTTTTAATGAATAGTGCAAAATACCACATTTTAAGTCAAAACTACCTTTTAATCTAATTTATATATATATTTATATTGGAATTTTAAGTGATTTTAAATTGTAATTGGATTATATTTTTTTCATTAAAACCAATTTTTTCATTAGAAGTAATTTCACTTTGAAATTGTATATAAACACATGTCAATCTTTTGATAGCTATTACTTCTTAAAAACCTTCTTTTTGGTTTTGACAATGAGAATTAATTTTAAATTAATTACTAAAAATTCTATGTTTAGAATTTGGAAAAATGGATTCTGTATTTCGAATTAGGATGTCCATATTGTGTAAATATGTACCTTTTTTTAGACATTATGAATAGTAACTTCAGTAATTATTTTATTTACTGTGGTTAAAGAGAAAATATAGTAAATAAGGGTAAAAATAATATTATAATGACCATGAACATCCCTAAAACGTGTCCTACTCATATTGTTTGAGATATGTCCGACCATGGGAATCCTTGGATAGATTTTGGGAACCCATGGAGCCACTTTGATGTGAACATGACATTTTATATGAATTAGTTTAAAGTAATGAAAAATACAACATAAACATGTATTTTTTATTAAAAAATTATTATATGTAGTTATATAAGTGATATATTCGACTATAAATAGTCATTATAAAGCTAAAAGTATTTCCTATATCATGGAATTTTATTTATAATATTTATACATCAAATAAAAATAATATATTTATGACACAATGACGGTGCAATGATTACCTTATTAATGAATGATTTAGATAAATGAGATTATAAATATTAAAATAAATTTATATCCCAAACATTAATGATATACACAAATTTTATGGATTATTATGACTTGTTATCTTTGAATTAATGTAGATTTTTCGAAATAATCATGTTTTCATGGATTTTTCAAATTTGATGATATGAATAGTATGAAAATTTACATAAAAGAGTTTTTAAAACAAATACTATTTTATTAAATGATATAATAGTCCTAAAAATATAAGATTCATCCAATTTACATAGATAAGGTTTAACATGTAATTAATGGACCACTTTAGGTTATAGTTTCATTTTATTGTAACTATATTAACCATATAGTATGAATATTCAAGAATACATGGTAAGAGTTAAATTAGTTAACTAAGGGTTAAAACTAAAAGATAAGGTTACATTTGTGACTTATAATTGACTAAAACCTATTGGTTAATAATTTTTTGACCCAAAATAATACTATATTTGACTAAATGACTTTGGAACCATTTTAAATCGAAAATCATTTTATAATAAAATAATACTTCAAAACATTCTTAATGTTCCCCTCCTCCCTCTTATAAAAGGGCTTCACCCCTACCCATTTCACCAAGCCTCTCATGCCCCTTGTATCATCCAAACACTACACAAATAAGCTCCCAAAATATTTCTATTCATCCTAGAAGCCTTACCTTGGGTATAAGGCCATTAAAGAAATCATTTTGGCTCAAATCAAAGGGAGTAACACATTTTAAGAGGCAGCGTCTTCTCTAAAGTTCCTTTCCATTATTTTAATTCTTCACTCTCTATTCTAGTATTATTATTTTATTACATAACATAACCAGTATAATAAATATACTAGGATGTTGTTATGATAAGTATTCTAACCACACTTATAGACACCTTAATCTAATGGATATGAACATTCTGTTTCTGTGGATGGCAAACTACTACCTCACAAAATGATGATTGTTCAATTTTCCCCTTCCACCTCTGATAGTGGAAATTATTATGAAACCATATTTATATATGAAATATGATATATATTATATTTATATTTTCTCTATGCTTCTATTTTTTTATTTAAATCATACCTTTATGATTTCCATAATGTGTAAATATGATCATTTCATTTGAGGAAGCGCGGACTACCGTCACCTCAATATGACATGACTTGTTCAGGCCCCTTCAAGATCCTTGATCGTTTCGGAGATGTTGAAAATAAACTATCACTTCCACAAACCATGTCTCAAATACATGATGTATTCTACATATCCTTATTTAGAATGTATATACCAGATCCTTCACATGTACTGACTTAAAAGGTGTTACCATTGGAGAATGATCCTTCCTACGATGAACAACCAGTAAAGATCTTGGATCATAGAGATAAATTTCTATGCAATAATACCACTCAACTGGTCAAATCAATTTGGTGTAACCATAAGTACAATGTGGTTACATGGTAACCAGAGCAAGCGATGAAAGAAAATCACCCACACTTGTTTTCTACATGGAATGTAAAACAAAATTTTGAGGGAGAAATTTCATTCAGGGGGAAGAATGTAATAACCCCAAGTTTTATGTATATAAATTCCCTTATTATAATAATTTAAAATGGTATAAACACATAATAGAACATAATAAAATCTTTATAAATGATGAATGGAGAAATAATAAGTGTTTCTAGAAGTTAAAGAACATATACTAATGAAATAATAACTTGATATTAGGAATAATAATGTGACCCCTATGAATTCTAAACCAACCAATTAAATAGTAAACTCACCAATGAAAGAATAAATGAAATTTTTCCATCATATACATGAAAATATGATAAAATTATATCATAGTATAAGTAAATAAATATTTTAAAAAATATTAATAAAGGGTTGGTATTTTTGTAAGTTATAAATATTTAATTACATTTTTTTAAATAATTTTCATAAAATGTTTTAATAAATTGATATATTGCTTATTACGATTATAAGATAATTTTCTGAGACCTTAGTTAATTTTTCAAAGTGATATAAAATCAGTTATAGTTTTAAAATCTGTATTTTTTGAGTGTATTAAGATTTTAATTAAAAATTAGATTTATTATATTTAGAAAATTATATTGATAAAATGGAGTTAATTTTTTAATTCTAAAAGTATAAAAACAGTTAGGGTTAATTTTTGGGATTTTTCTAAAATACTTGATTTTTTGGTGAATAGTAAAATACGGTAATTTACGATATGTATACATTATAAGAAAAATAAACTATTCATTGAGTCATGGATGATGTAAGAATAGCTATTTTGAAATAACATGACATAATTAATGTATTTAGTTTCAATTATCAACATTATTTCTTTTCTGGAGAAAAATAATAAACTAATGAATTAAATAATGAGAAAACACCCCTCATCCACTATAAATACCATGCCTCACCACTTGTTCTCTTTACACCTCTTTAGCCTTGATCCTTGTCTATATTATACTCAATACTATTCCCAAACCTATCCCCCACTTCCATGATATTTTGGTCTTAGTAGAAGATGAAAACCAATCCCCTATGGAGGTTGTCAAGAAGAAGGAATCAAGAGGTAAATCCCTCTTCTGTTTTCTATTAATTTATTTCCATGTTCCTTTCATTTATTTTTCTCCCCTCACCTACTATAACAAAAATGAAATGAAAACTATATTATATTACATATACTAGAATTTTATCATGTTCATGTGATAATTTTTCATCAAATATCTTCTCTTCTCTCTTTTACATTTAGAATGAAAACATCGTTTGTGAGGTGTTGACTTACCACATTTGCGGATGACGTGCTTTCATATTTCAATTCAATATTCAAGGCTGGAATGAAACCATTTTTATGGTTGAACCAGATTATAATATATGTATTATATCTTATTTAATGCTCTGGAATCATTTTTAACACATGATATTATTTTCTAAAACAAAATGAGTTCGTTGGGATAAAAAAACTAAATTAGTCTAAATGATTATCATTAATTATTTATCTAATTGATAATTATCAATTATTGAAATAAAATTTTATTTTAATTTTATATAATATCATTAATAACATATAACTTCATTCCTGGACAACTATCCTCATTCTTCATGTTTTTTCATACACATATACAAGTAGAAGTATTATAAAAACCAAGAAGTCTCACTCTTTCGAGTGATGAAATTGAATTTCCTAACCCACAAAAAGGGACATAAATGAACATAATAAAATTATAAAAAATCAAATAAATGTATATATGGTTCAAGAATTATTTATTAATGAATCTAATTTTATTATTCATGACATTAATATCAGGTACAGAATCGTTTCGGACATAAGGTAAGGGATTCTACGCAAACCTCCATTATTCGTTCAGGTTACTCTTACTCTCATTTAACCAAAATTAAATTTTCTTTTCATTTTATGTACATATTCTAAATTCTGTTTATATATTACAAAATCATGTATAATGATCCATTCATCCATATTTTTGGGGATATACATGTTTTTAAAAGGTTCCCTACTCAATTATTCCTGATAAGCTATCCTGATTTAAGGGTACTTCTCGAATTTTTACCCATCTTCAAGTGTGATGAATAATATGTTTTAAGACACCATTATTTTTCTAAAATCACTAATTTTATAATTAAAAACTAACTTGGTTCAATTATGGTTTTATACAAACAATTATTCCTTTTCCATTTTAAATAATCTTGAATGTTTTCCATTATATTGTACTAAATTGTTTTATTTCTAAAGTTTCTTTAACACTCTTTTCATTTTAGTTTGAAATCACTTGTCCAAATAAATTCTTATATTAATTTATAAATTTACATGTATGATTTAACTCATTTCTTTCATTGACACATTTACAATACACACATTTATTATGATTTTTACAAGATTGTGATACCCAATTCTTTCCATGGGTAACCCTTATATTTATGTTTAATTACTTATGTATGATTATTTATGTGGAAATAATATTCATGAACATGTTATGTTGGGTGTTACCAAATAGCACTCTAATGCATAGGGTAAGTTAAACTCTCATGAGACTTTATGTGCAATGATCTTGGTGGTATCCTTGACTCATGATCCTCTATGTGAAATGAGCGTTGACTCATTATCCTCTCTGTACAATGAGCCTTGACTCGTGATCAAGTCATTTTTATGTTTCCTTCACATTACTGTGATTCCATGATTAGATGATCCTAGGATATTTTTATAACAACCCTGGTATTTATAGAATAATTCCTTTTCATTTTTATTAATATTTATAAATAAGATATTATTTTAAATGTGATTCTTTGTCTGATATCATAATCAACATGAAACAATTGGTTTCTTTGAAATCTTACATTGCACACAACTTTGATTTATACCGCAATATAATATAATAATATTATTATTTTAAATGGTAGTTAGCACATAGTCATTGTAATGATCGAAATGAACTGAACTAACTACAATATTATTATACATATTTGTTAAATGTATTTACAGTTATCCTATAAATTTTAGTGTCTTAAAATTATAATTAATCTGATTTTAAGCATTAAATTCTCTAATATTTTTAAAAGATCGGTTTATCATCTTTTAATGAATAACCCTTTTTAAATATATTTTTTGTGACTTTTACATGTTTTATTTAATACATTAAACATCTTCTATATAATTGTGATATCAAAATTTACTCTTGATACATTTTTGGTAATTTTCTGATAAAGTTCATTTTTTAATGAATAGTGAAAAATAACACATTTAAAGTCAAAAATGCATTTTGATATAATTTATTTATATAGTTATATTGGACTTTTAATTTATTTTAATGTTTAATTAGATTATCATTTTTTCATTTAATCCAATTTTGTTCATTATAAGTTAGTTCACATTGAAATTGGGCATAAACATATGTCAATAGTTTGATAGTTATTATTTCTTAAAAACCCGCCTTTTGGTTTTGACAACTGGAATTAATTTTAAATTAATTACTAAAACTTCTATGTTTAGAATTTTGAAAAATGGATTCTATTTTTGGAATTAGTAGTTCCAAATTGTTTAAATATGTACCTTTTATTTCTAGACATTATGAATAGTAACTTCAGTAATTATTTTATTTACCATTTTTAAATGATAAATCTAGTAAATAAGGTTAAAAATAATATTATAATAATATTAAACATCTTTAAAACTTGCCTTAATCCTATTGGATGATATATTTCCAACCATGGGAATCCTTGGGTATATTTGTGGAACCCATAGAGCCACTTTGATGTGAAAATAAAATTTTATAAGAATTAATTTAAAGTAAAGAAAAGTATAACATAAACAAGTAATTTTTATTAAAAAAATATATGTACTTATATAAGTGATATATTCAACTATAAATAGTAATAAGAAAGATAAAATAATTTCCTACATCATGGTAGTTTATTTATAATTTATATACATCAAATAAATAAATATATTCATGACACGATGATGATTTAGTGATTACCTTATTAATGAATGATTTAGATAAATGAGATTAAAGCTATTAAAATAATTCTTTTTAAAAACTTATTATTCCATAAAAGAATTTTATAGATGAATATGATTAGTTATATTTTATTTAATGAAGTTTTTTTAAAATAATCAAGTTTTTGTGGATTTTTAAAAATTCATGATATGAATAGTATGAAAATTGACATAAATGAGTTTTTAAAATGAATACTATTTTATTAAATGATATAATAGTTAAAAAAATATAAGATTCTACCAAATGACATATATAAGGTTTAAAGTAAAATTAATGACCCACTTAAGGTTCTATTTTCATTTTATAGTAACTATATTAATCATATAGTGTGAATATTCAAAAAGACATGGTAAGAGATAAATTAGTTAAATAAGGGTTAAAACTAAATGATAAGGTAATATTTGTGAATTATACTTGTCTAAAACCTATTGGTTGAGAATATTTCAACCCAAAATCATATTATCTTTAAATAAATTACTTTGGGACCATTTTAAATCTAAAATCATTTTATAATAAAATAATACTTCGAAACTTTCCTAAAGTTCCCCTCCTCCCTCTTATAAAAGGGCACCACCACTACCCATTTAATCATGCCACTAAAGCCCCTTGGATCATCTAACCTCTACCCAAATAATCTCCCAACATCCCTCTATTCCTCTCTTAATCCTTTCCTTTTGAATAAGGAAATTCAATAAAGCCTTTTGTCTCAAATCAAATGGACTTACAGGTTTTAAGATGTAGCGTCTTCTCTAAAGTTCCATTCTATTATTTTACTTCTTCACTCTCTATTATATTCTTATTATTTGATTATATAACAATACTAGTATAATAAATATACTAGGATTTTTTTAGGAGAATTATTCAAACTATACTTACACTCACCTCCATCTAATTTCTAGAAACATAATGTTTCTGTGGACAGAGAACTCTTTCCTAATGAAATGGTGATGGTTCAATTTTCCCCTACAACCTCTAATGGTGGCCATTATGATGGAACTGTATTTATATATGATATATGATATATATTATATTTATATTTTCTCTATTTTTTTGTTTTTTTATTTAAATCATACCTTTATGCTTTCCATAATGTGTAAATATGATAATTTCATTTGAGGAAGTGCGGACTACCGCCGCCTCAAAGTGATATGACTTGTTCATTCCATACATGTAATGTATAAAGGATGAAATTAATGAACTTATGTAACATTTATAAAATATTATATTATACTATAAGTATAATATATTTATGTATCATTTAGTTTTCATTCCTTTATTTATGAAAAAGAAATGAAAGTAGTGTTCATGTGTACGTACGACTTACCATCTCCATAAACGGTGCATTTCATTTTTTATCTCCAAATGTTATGTACTATTATAAATAGAAATACATACTAGATTTTTATGACATTAAAATTTTTAATATCATTCTGGATATAATGGACTTTTGATGACAAGAACAATTGGTAATTATAACAAGTTCATTTTTGACTCAAGTACCAAATATCGACAAAATGACTCATATTAACTTCAATAATTATGTAATGTTTATAACATGGTAATAAGTGATATAAAAGGAATAATAAACTTTATAAAGGTTATGAAGAAAGTATAAATTAACTTAAGTTTATTATTCAGGAAGAACAAGTAACATATGTGACGATTCAGACTCAATGTAAGGGGCATCGTCTCAATCTCCTTCTATTGAGGAATATTTTGATTTATAAAAGACTTTATTTTATATTATTTATAAACCCCTTTTACATTTAGTTTCATTAAAAGGTAATCTTTTTTCTTTGAATCATTATTCTGAATGACAAAAAGAATGTTTCTTTTTAATGTACATGTTGACAATGACCTTTCCATTACTGCAAGCATTATTTGATATATGGCTTCCTTAAAAAGTTATAATGTTTTTAAAAAATAAAATAAATACCAAATACCCCTTTTTATCTATTTTGGTATCGAAAATGGATTGGATAAATTCTTGATTATGTTTATATCTTGAAATTTTATATTCTGATTGGAATGTAGAAACATTATCTTTCCTTTATGATTTTTTCATGTGTTATGATTATGTTATAGTTCTCGGGAATTATTTATGTATATGGGTGGTTATATGATAAAATAAGGGTGGGTGAACACAAGATATCTCTTCAATGCTTTGGGTAATGGGAAAGAGGTAAACATTACTGTTTCTCCTAAGATATTTATGGAATATACCATGATGGGTTTTCTAAACGTAACTCCATGTGTAGATGTGAAAGATACAATTTAAGTATGTTATAGATTCCACAAGTGACCATTATGATTTATGATTTCTATAGGATATTCATAAATCTTATGATTTCATGAGGTATGTTAAAGAGCCTATGTTTTCTGAGTGAAAAGTTTGATTTCATTGATTTTCACATATTTATGGACTAATGTTTTCTTTCATTATTTTATAACCCTCAATATGATTTTTTTTCTCATCCCATGTTTTTGAAATGTTTTTCACAATGTATAAGGAAGGGTAAGAGAAAGGAATAATTCAAGAAGATTTATATCAAGAAAATAATTCTTGTTTTATTTAATGAGTTTTATCATTTTGAAACATTGTATATAGAATAAGTGTATACTTTATAATATTTTAGATGTATTGTAATAGTTATGGACTAATTCTCTACAACTCTAAACCTAAAAAAGATCCTCAACATTGAATTATTGAATTAAATCAAGATTATGTAATGTTTAAGGTTGGGGCCTTATAGTTGGTATCAGAGGTTGGTTTAAAAAAAATTGGAGTTAAGATATTGTTAAATTAATTAATTTATGGTAAGATTTAAATAATATAATATTTTATGTTTATGATGTTTCTTTACCTATGATATTTCTTTTTCAAGAATGGTTTTCTACAGAGGAAACATGGTAGCTATGATGGGGTGACATTAAGAGAAAAGCAACCCTCGAAATCAGAAACCTGAGATGGTAAAAATATGACCTGAATAGTTTGTTGCAGTGATGGAATAGTTGACTTAGGGTATAAATGGTGGTGGTATCCATGCACAAGATTAGCCATATCAACCATAGAGGAACATGTCAGTATTGGAGCATTTCATGAGGCCACATCCCATATCATTCAGAGGACCATTTAACCCTGTTCTAGCTTAAGGGTGGATTAAATAACTAGAAAATATTTTCATTGTCATGGGTTGTTCATAACATAAAGTGGTTAATCTTGCTATTTACTATTTTGAAGGTGAAGCCAGTCAATAGTGGTCCATGTCCAAAAATATCAGGTATGGTGAGGATATTTATGCTCTTGATTGAGATGAGTTTAAAGGTATTATTCTTAAGAAATATTTACCTAAGGCGGTTCGACGTAGGATCGAAAAAAAATTCCTGGAAATAAATCAGGAGGATGACTCGTGGAAAATTTTGAAAAAAATTCACTCAACTGGAAAGGCGTGCTCCAAATTTCATATGGAATTATGATACTAAAATCAATCATTTTGACACAGGATTAAAGCCAAAGTATCAAAGGTATTTAGCTTCTTGTGAGTTAAAAAGTTATCAAAAACTTGTTCGATGTGCAGAGAAGGTAAAAATGGAGTTTTATGATGATCGTGTGTTCTTTGATGAACAACAGAATAAGAGGTCAAGGTGGTAGATGAAAGGGAATAAATCTTCAAAAAATTATGATGGTAAGAAACTTAAGTTTACAGTTTTTGAAAATTTTGGTAAAAATAACACTGGGGAATGCGTTTTGAATTCGGGTATGTGCTACCAATATAATAAAATAGGACACAAGGCTCATAATTGCACAAAAAATATCAGGGTAATTGTAATAAAAAATTATATTTATAATCAGTAAAATGTTTTAAGTGAAATGAAATGGGTCATTATGCAAATGATGTCCAGCGAAGAACTCAAATGAAGGAAAGAAGCTAGAATACAAGTAGGAAGGCGTGGTGAAATCCTCTGCCACTGCTTCATCATATTTTGGGCCATCAAATGAAGTAGTTCCAGGTACACTTTTTGTTTATTCAGATTATGCCAATGTGTTGTTTGATTCCGGGTCTACATAGTCATTAATTTATGAGAAGTTTTCATGTAAATTGGGAATTCCATCTCATGATATGAAACCTGGACTTGTGGTAAAAACTCCTGGAGGAAATGTTGAGAAAAAAAAAAGAAATTATAAGAACCTTCCTATCCTTGTGTGTAGAACTAATCTACCTAAAAACCTTATTGTTTTTCCTCTAGTAGAGTTTTATGTTATTTTATTATGGATTAGATTCCCACTTATCATGCTAAGACTGACTACAAAGAAAAATATGTTTCTTTTGAAAAAGAATTTCATTTTTTTAACAAGAATGAACCCTTACTTTTGATAACATATTTGGAAGCTGAGAAACTAGTAAAATGTGGAAATGAATGGTACCTTGTGCATATTTTTGAAAACAAAGAAACTATTCAGATTAATGATATACCAGTGGTCAATGATTATTTGGTGTTTTTTCTGATGAGTTTCCTGGTATAATACATATATTGGGATGTTGAATTTATAGTTGACTTAGTTCTTAATGATAATACAATTTCAAAACACCCTTATCTAATAGCTCTAATTTAACTTTTAGAGGTAAAGAAGAAATTCCAGGAGTTCATAGATAAAGGTTTTATTTGACCAAGAAAATCACCATGGGTTGATCTTATATATTTTGTTAAAAAGAATGATTATTTAATGAGACTTTTCATTGATTATAAAGACTCAAATAATATCACTATTAAGAACAAGAATCATTTGCCTCATATCGATGATTTGTTTGATCATCTCCAGGGAGCTCAGTATTTTTTGAAGATTGACTTGAAGTCAGGGTACCATTAAATGAAATTAATGGAAGTAGACATTTTTAAGACTGTGTTTCATACTAGGTATAGACATTATGAATTTGTAGTTATTTCTTTTGGGTTAGGCAATGCAGCTGTTGTATTCATGGATCTTATAAATATAATTTTCTGTGAGTTCTTCGATAAATTTGTTGTTGTGTTTATTGATGATATTTGAGTATATTCTAAAATTAAATAGGAGCTTGAAAGACATTTAAGGATTGTCTTGAAAACCATAAAAGAAAATAAACTGTATGGTAAATTCAAAAAGTGTGAGTTTTGTTTGTAAAAAATTTCATTCCTTGGTCACATTGTTTCTAAATATGGAATAACTATTGATATTTCTAAAAAAGTTGTTAAATAATGGCCAATACCCACAAATATAACAGAGTTTTGTAGTTGTCTTGGATTAGCAGGTTATTACCATAGGATTGTTGAAAATTTTGCATGGTTACCTATACCACAGACTATGTTCACTCAAAAAGGTATTAGGTTCATCTAGACAAAAGAATGTGATAAATGATTTTAGGAATTGAAAAGAAGATTGGTGAATGATCTAGTTTTGTAACTGCCTTCCAGAAATGCTGAATTTTTTATCTATAGTGATGCTTTATTGAAAGGACTTGGTTGTGTACTTATGCAGAATGATTAGGTAATTGATTATGCTTCACGTTAGTTGAAACCTCATGATTTAAATTACATTACACATTATTTGGAATTAGCTACTATTTTTTTAATTAAACAATTGGAGGCATAATTTGTATGGCGTAAAGTGTGAAATATATACAGATCACAAACTTTTGAAATACATATTCACTCAAAAATATTTAAAATTGATACAGAAGATATGTATATAATTAATCAATGATTAGGATTATACAATTCATTACCATACAAGAAATCCAAATAAAGTGGATGACACTTTAAGTTGAAAGTGTAATGGTACATTAACCATGATATGTTTGGAATGAGATATTTTGTTTCTCGATTTGATTAATTTTGGATTTGAAGTTAATAGTGTAGGGAATTATTTTATTTTGTTTTAGGTGGAAGTGAAATCATCTCTATCGAATAGAATTAAGTAAGCACATAAGGAAGATAGTTAGTTGTAGAAAAATATAGAATTGGTTCATAAGGGTAAGTTACCTAAATTTAACATTGGTAAATATTATGTTTTTCGGTTTGGAAGGAGGTTATGTGTGCCTTCTGATTCACAGTTGAAGAAAGAGTTGTTATGTGAAGCCCATAGTTCTCCATTTTCGGTACATCCTAATAGTACTAAAATTTACAAAGTTCTTCAGGAGTATTACTGGTGGGATGGAATGAAAAGAGATATTGTTGACTTTACTATGAAGTGATTAATTTCTCAATAGGTTAAAGTAGAATGATAGTTACTGAAAGGGGTGATTTATCCTTTTCCAATTCTAGAGTGGAAATGAGAAATTGTGTCCAAGGATTTCGTAGTGGGATTGAAAAAGACTTCTTGAGGTAATAAGGAAATTTGGGGTATTGTTAATCGATTTACTAAATCAACTCATTTTCTTCCTATTTGAGATCCTATGTCTCTAGATCAACTTTATCGATTGTATATTAATGTGATAGTAAAGTTACATTGAGTTCCCCTCCCTATTCTATCTGATCTTGATCCCAAGTTCACTTCTAACTTTTGGAAGGGCCTTCAGAAATCATTTGTTAATAAATTAAATTTCAGTAAAACTTTTCATATGAAATTAGATGGGCAGTCATAACAAATAATCCAAAGCATGGGAGATACGCTATGTTCTTGTTCAATGGATTACCATGGAATTTTGGACCAACATCTTTCGTTGGTTGAGTTTTTTTATAATAACGGTTTTCATTCTAGTATACATATAGTAGTATTTGAAGCATTAAATGGAAAGCGATGTCGAACTCCAGCTATTTGGTAAGAAGTAGGTGAAAGGAAGTTGGTGGGAATATAATTGTTATAAGAGATGGTAGAAAAAGTTCAGTTGATTTAGAAGCACATGAGAACATATCAAAGAAGGAAGAAAAGTTACGAGGATAACCAGAGGAAAGATCCTTATTTTGAGATAGGTGATCATGTCTTTCTCAAAATTTCTCTAAGGAAAAGTGTGAAGAATTTTGGTAAGAAGGTAAAGTTGAGTCTGGGTTTCATTGGACCCCATGAAATCTTAGAAAAGTAGGATCTGTTGCCTATAGAAGGTATTTACCTCTATGTTTTTCCCAAATACACAATTTTTTTCATGTTTCAATGTAGAGAAAGTATATTCCAGATCCATATCATGTTTAGAGTCCAGAGGTAGTTCACTTGGAAGAAAATAATTCTTATGAGGAACATCCTGTCCAGATTCATGACCAAATAGAGAATGTGTTGTGGAATAAATTAACTCATCAGGAAAAGTTTTTGTGGAAAACCCATATAGTTTAAGAGGTAACATGGGAATCTAAAGTTTCTATGAGGGATAAATTCCCCCACTTATTTGATATGTGAATGGAATTGTGATGACTCAATTCTCAAAAGGGGAGAGGATGTAACAACCTAGTAATTCATATAATAATACATTTTCATTCCTATTAATATGTATGAATAAGATATTATTTTAAAGGGGATTAATTTCTTGATAATGTACTCAACATGCAATAACTAGTTTCTTTCAAATCTTACAATACACACAACATTGAGTTATATCAAAAAATAATATAATAATATTATTATTTTAAATGGTAGTTAAATCCTAGTTGTTGTACTGGTGGGAATGAATAGAACAAACTAAAATATGATTATACATTTTTTTAAAATGTCTTTATATTTATCCAATAAATTTTAGAGGCTTAAAATAAGAATTAATCTGATTTTAAGTAAGAAATACTCTAATATTTTTAAAAGATCATTTTACAACCTTTTGGTGGTGAACCCTTTTTAAACATATTTTTTTCACTTTTATTTATTATATTTGATAAAATAAACTTCTTCTGTAGAATCAGAACATGAAAATTTACTTTGGATATATTTTTGGTATTTTCGGAAAAAGTTCATTTTTTAATGAATAGTGAAAATACCACATTTTAAGTCAAACTTTCATTTTCATCTAATTTATTTATAAAGTAATATTATACTTTTAATTTTTTTAAAGATTAATTTAATTATATATTTATAATTTAATCCAATTTTTGTCATTGGAAGTAAATTCACGTTCAAATTGGGCATAAACACTTGTCTATCTTTTGGTAGTTATTACTTCTCAAAAACCCTCTTTTTAGGTATTGACAACGGTGATTAATTTTAAATTAATTAATTAAACTTTTGTTTTTTTAATTTAAAAAAATGGATTCCATATTTGGAATCATTATTTCCAAATGTTTTAAATAGCTACCTTTTATTTTTAGACATTATGAATAGTTACTTCAGTAGTTATTTTTTTCTGTGGTTAAAGGGTAAATTTGGTAAATTAGGGTAAAAAATAATAATATAATATTATTAAACAACCATAACACATGTCATAATCCTATTGAATGAGATACTCCCAACAATGGGAATCCTTGGGTCGATTTTGGGACCCCATTGAGCCACTTTGATGTGAAAATGACATTTTATCCGAATTAATTTAAAGTTGAGAAAAATATAACACAAACATGTCTTTTTTATTAAAAAAATTGTATGGGGTTATATAAGTTACCTCTTTGACTATAAATAATCATTATAAAGATAAAAATATTTCCAAAATCAGGGTATTTTATTTATGATTTTAAGACATTAAATAAATAAATATATTTATGACATAATGATGATTTAGTGATTACCTTATTAATGAATGATTTATATAAATGAGATTATAAATATTAAAATAATTTTATTTTAAAAACTTTTATGCACTATAATATTTTTTTGGAAGATTATGGCTTGTTATATTTGAATTAACCAATTGTTTTTGAAATAATAAAGTTTTTATGGATTTTTAAAAAGTCCTGATATGACTAGTATGGAAATTGACCTAAATGAGTTTTTAAAACAAATATTATTTTATTAAATGATATAATAGTCCTAAAAATATAATATTCACCCAAATAACTTATCTAATGTTGAAAATATCATTATTGAACCACTTTAGGTTCTATGGGAATTTTATGGTAACTATATTAACCATATATTATGAATATACAAGAAGACATGGTAAGAGTTAAAATAGTTAACTAAGGTTTAAACATATAAGATAATGTTAAATTTGTGACATATACTTGTTTAAAACATATTTGTTGAGAGGTTTTAGACCCAAAAAATCATATATTTAAACTAAATGACATTAGGACCATTTGAAATAGAAAATCATTTTATAATAAAATCATACTTCAAAACATTCCTAAAGTGCCCCTCCTCCCTCTTATAAAGGGAATCACCCCTACCCATTTAATCACACCACTCAAGCCTCTTGTCTCATTCAAAATCTTCACAAATAAGATCCCAAAAACCCTATATTCTTTATAAAGGCCTTAACTTAGGCATAAGAAAAATAAATAAAGCCTTTTAGCTCAAATCAAAGGGAGTTAAACATTTAATGAGGTAGGGTCTTCTCTAAAGTTCCTTTCCATTATTTTACTTCTTCACTATCTATTATATTCTTATTATTTATTTAAATAAATAAAATTATACTCAATATACTATGATTCTATTATGAGAAGGATTCTAACTACACTTACACACACCTCCATCTACTGGATATGAACATACTGTTTCTGTGGATGGTGAACTATTGCCTCACGAAATGATGATTGTTCAATTTTACCCTACATCATATCATGGTTGCCATTAGGATGGAACTATATTTAATTAAATTAGTAATATTGTCTCTATGCTTCATTTTTTTAAGCATACATTTATGCTTTCCATAATGTGGAAATACGATAATTTCATTTGAGGAAGCGCAGACTACCGCCCCCACAAAGTGATATGACTCATTCATGCCATTCATGACATGTATAAAAGATGGAGTTAATGAACATATATAACATATATAATATATAATATTATAATATAATTATAATATACCTATTTATCATTTACTTTTCATTACTTTAAATATAAAAAAATGAAAGTAGTGTTCAAGCATACGTACGGCTTACTGTCTCCATGAACGCTGCATTTCATTTATTATCTCCAAATGTTATGTAATATTATAAAAATATATATAAAATAGATATTTATGATATTCAAATCATTAATATAATTTTTTATATAATGGAATTTTGACCACATGGACAATTTGTAATTATGACAAGTTCATTTTTGACTCAAGTACCAAATATCGACAAAACGACTGATATTAAATAAATTATAATCCAATGTTTATAATGTGTAATAAGTGTTATAAATGGAATAATAAAATTTAAAAATTTTATGAAGTATGTATAAATTAACTTATGTTTATTATTCAGGAAGAAAAAAGAACATACATGACGATTTAGACTCAAAATAATGGACTTCGTCTCAATATCCTTTCATAGAGACATATTTTAATTTATACATGAATTTATTTTATACAATGTATAAACCACTTTGAAATTAAATTTAATTAAAATGTAATTTTTTTGAATAATTTTACTAAAAAAAATAATGTTTCTTTTTAATGTACGCGACGATAACGACCGTTCCGTCTTTAAGAGCATTATTTGATATCTGGCTTCCTTGACAAGCTGTAACATTTCTATAAAATAAAATAAATACCAAATACCCTTTTCATGTATTTTGGTATTGAAAATGTTTTTGAGAAATTATTTATTATGTTAATATATTTAAATTTTATATTGTGATTGGAATGTGGAAATTTTGTCTTTCTTTTATGCTTGTTTTATGCATTATGATTATGTTATGGTTCCTGGGCATTATTTACGTATATGGGTGGTTTTGTGATCATCTCAGGGTGGGTGAGCCCGATATAGCTCTCCAATGCATTGGGTAACATGACATAGTTAAACATTAATGTTTCTCCTAATATATTTAGGGAATATATCATGATGGGTATTCAAAACGTAACTCCCTATGTAGCTGTGAAAGCTACAAAGTAAATATGTTATAGATGCCACAAGTTTCCATTATGATTAATGATTTCTATGTGTTATTCGTAAATATTGTGATTTTATGAGGTATGTTAAAGATATTATGTTTTTTAAGTGAAAAGAAAGATTTCATTTATTTTCATGTATTGATGGACTAATGTTTTATTTCATTATTTTAAAACCCTTACTAAGAATTTTATGCTCGTCTCAAGTTTTTGAAATATTTTTCACATGGTATCAAAAAGGGAAAGAGAAATAAATAATTCAAGAAAAATTATATCAATAAAATAATTCTTATTTTATTTAATGAGTCTTATTGTTGTGAAAAAATTGGTTAGAGTATAAGTGTCTACTTTTTAAAATTTGATATGTAATGTAATAGTTATAGCCTAATTATCTAAAACTATAAACCTAAAAAGATCCTCAATGTATAATTCTTGAATTAACTCTTGATTATGTAATTTTTATGGTTGTCGCCTTATACAATATGTTATTATTCCATATGTTTAATCATGTTCTATAACTTTTTATATCATTATATTATGCCTTCTAACCAATGTGCTAAGCTTTATTATTATGTTTTTTCACTTACTAGGCCTTTTAGATCATCCATTTGTTCATGTTTTCCCTAGGCTATCTTATTAAAATGTACGTTCTTAAAGGAATTTAGGATCTCATAATATATTATAAATAAATAATTTTTTTAATTAGTCTGATCTTTCATTTTTATGTACCTAGTCTTCTAAAAACTTGAATTTACAATCCTTGCCTTGTAAATTGAAGTTTAATTATGTCTAAAATCATGTAATGATATGTTTAAAAGGCTAGGGTTTATATATTAAAACTCTATTTCCTGAAGAAAATGTGTTTCCTATAATTTTCTATGAGATCATGAGGCTAGTTCTTAATCTGGTTCTTGGTTATCTTAAGATTCACGCATGTTCAAATGATTACATCATATATTATGGTGAAAATGAGTTGTTGTATAGTTGTTGTACATGTAGAAAATTGAGGTATAAAGGGGTTCAACTAGGGAATTCTATATTTATTCATGTAAAATAGTTGTGGTATTTCCTTCTTATACCCATATTTTAGTGTTTATTTATGTCTCAGAACATAGTTTGATTGATGTCATGGCATAAAACCAATATTTCAACCTGTAAAATCATAAATCATCACTATAATGTTGATTCCTAGAATCATTTTGATGATGTATACCCTTATTTTGGTTTAGAATCTTGAAACATATGATTAAGTGTTTCTATTGACGGTTTTTTTCCATTTTTATCTTACAATAGTTAATATTCTTGTTGGCCTCTCTTTATAACTCTGCACAATTTACCTCCTTGTATATTGATGAAGGAGCCATATATAGTTTTGACATAATTAATCAAACAACATCCAAAAAAGAATATTAATGTTTATTTGAAGCCATTTATTGATGAGTTAAATTTATTGGGTGTAATAGTGTCATTACACATGATGTCACTACGAAATCAAGTTTCCTACTGAACGCTACATTGATGTGGAAAATTAGAGACTTCCCATAATATGGAATGTTATCTGGATGAATTACCCATGGTACAAAATCATGTTCATGTTTTATGAGATAAAACTAATAATTTATGATCTTCAATGGAAGAAGACCTTGTTTTCTTATTTTCATCATATATTCCTTACAAAAAATCATCCTTTTCGAAGGAACAAATATCATTTTAGAAAATGAATAATTGAAAGAGATAGAACTCCAAAAAGGATCTCAGTAAAAATGTTAAAATAATTTGACATTTCATTACGTCCAATTATATTTAGACCAACTATAAACCAATAGAAAATTAATAACTTTAGGAAAGAACATAATTGGCTAAAACAAAGCATTTTTGGGATCTTTCATATTAGTTTAATTTGTTATTTTGAAACATGTTGGATGTTATTCATATTGATAAAATAGTTTTGATATTATATTTTATACAGTTTCGGATACACTAGGTAAGACTAAAGATAATGTAAAGGCACATTTAGATCATTCCCAAATTTACTAGCGACCAGAACATGAACTGTTTGAAAATATCAAATCATAAAAGTTAATGAAGAAAAAAGAAGATTATATAATTTCTAAAGAAAATATATTATTATTTTTTCAGTGGATTGAAGATTTTAGATATCCAGACGGTTATGTTTCCAATTTGGCCAGATGTGTCATAAATAGTTATATTTCTGAATTAAACACTCATGGTTGTCATTTTATAATGGATATACTTATACCAATTGTATTGGATGTATTATTGAATTCTATGATTTTTTATGCTCTAACAGACATATCATATTTTTTGGGACATTTGTGTAGCAAAAATAGACTGAGATACACTAAATATACTGTAAGAATATTTTGTTTAAATTTTATGTAAACTAGAAAAAATATTCCCACCAACTGTATTTGACTCAATGGAAGATTTTATATTATATTTTCTACATGAAGCAAAATGTGGAGGTCTAGTAATTTTTTAATGGATGTACCCATTTGAGAGAAGCATGCATAAATTGAAGAAATTTTTGTGTAACATAACAATGGTTGGAGAATTCATTTTTGAAGCTAATTTAAAGGAAGTGTTTTCGGCTCTCATTATTTTCAATATGAATATCTTCAAAACTTAACTACATGTGATGTAATGAGGAAAATGTTGATGATGAAATAAAAATTCAATTATTAGTTTTTAATCAGCAAGAACTTGGATTTGGTGTAGTTCATTAATGATCGCTTTCAGATTATTAACATCACATAGACCATACATATATTCTGATCAACTCTGAATAAATGACACCATTTGTACTATAAGTTCTTCTATCACTTATTCTATAATATATCTTACAGTAAACTAATATTATTTTATTTGTAGATTATATGATAATCATATCAAGAAAAAACTTCTACAAATTATTGGAGTTTCTCTCAAAGAACTTCGAAAAAATATTTTTCCTACTAGTTTAAAAAACTAGTAATATAAATTATTTATGTTTTAATATATAAAATCAATTTATTACATGTTTTAAAAAAATTTAATTATCTCAACATGCTCATAAAATTAATAATCAGTTGTGTTTATTGAGTAACCCACCATCCAAAATTTTTAAGTCTTATAATTCATATGTGGTGAATAGTTTTTGATTTTATACATGTAAAAATGAGAAATAAAAAAACAATGAATAGTGGTGTTTTCTTGAGAGGATATCATTATAGAGAAATTGATGTAAAATTTTAAAGCGTGAAGTAAGAAATAATTGAACTGTGTTATCTAGTATATAATTTCATAATGATATTTAAATGTTATTGGTTGGATACTAGTAGAGGAATTCATGTTCATATGATCTATAGAACCATTGAAATTAAATATAAAATTCTTCTTATAGTAAATTAACCATTTTTATTTTCTCATTAGGCACATCAAATTTATTATGAAATTTACTATGTTACATCAAGATAATTAAGTGATTGGAAGTGAAAAATAAAAATGAAATCTTAGAATAATTAGTTTATTCAACGTGAATGTGGTTCTACAGAAATGAATGGAATTGAAATTTTTCAATAGACTACCCCAAATCCATCTTTTCCAAAAAGAGACATGAATATTGATGATTAAAACCCCTAGTTAAGGGTCGATGGTGATGATGATGTTATTGATGTAAAAAATGAATTTGATATGACGAGAGATTATGAAACTGAAACTCCTATGAAAATTGATGATACTAAGGAGGAATATGAAGATATTGATTTCTTCATATATGAATATGAGGATGGAGATGATGAATGACATGGTTAAATTCTAGTTATAATCATATAATATATATATATAATAGTTGTTATCAACTATTTTCTAACTTAAATCATTGAATATTTAATAACTATAGTAATTTTGTGTTTCAGATGGACTTAGATCTATTTTGTGAGATGGAGGGGGTAGATCTTCCTTGTGATGAGCATGATATTAGATAATCTGACTCTCAAACTGCTAGAAGTTTAGAGATGACTTGGACGGGTCATGGTCTTACGAGATTGATGATTTATGACCCTATCTCAGAGTGGCGTCCACATCTTGTCTTTGATCAACGCATGCATAGGTATGTTTACTTGTGTATTTTAGTTAGTTTTCATTAATTATCATTAATTTATTTATGTACTATTTTTTTATTATTTTTTCACATTTTTCATAGCTTTTCTCAAATAGTTCCTTGATAACAGAGTTCTATATTGAGGAATTATTTTTTTGGAGCATGGATTACATGGGATCAGATTCTCATTGATGTTTAGCTCTGTATGTTCGGTCATTGGTTGGCATTTAATTAATTAATATTTATTTTGAAATTTCTTTAATTAATAAACTGATATTATTAATTATATGTAGGGTTTATGGTATCTTATTGATGATAGAATGCATGATGCTATCTGGGAGGCATAGGAGGGTTGTATGTGTGAGATTTGATGTCAGGTTTTGCATGATTTGAGGAGGAAAAAAATGAGGAATGTGCGAGTCATAGAGTTTGATCAATATTTTTTTACCCACCAACCTGATTATTTTCATCTCAATTTTTAGATGAATTATGTTCACACTGGATGGAGGGTCGTTTTGAGAGGAGAAAATCAGTAGGTCAACAGAATCGGGGGAGACATGAGGTGACACATCAAGTTAGTAATTGTACATTTAGTATACATAGGGAAGATATAGTAATTATATTTTTAAAATAAGTAATAAAACATTAAATCTAAACTATTTATTTTATATTCATATATGCAGTCGAACAACCTAATATTAAGGATTTGAATTTTTATAGGAGGATGTATAGTGATCTTGTCATGGGGGAGATTAGAGATGATCGCTAGTGTCATATTGTGGTCAATATATTATATTTTTGATTATTAAAATTAACTAAAAATAATATTTTAATTGTAAACTACTATTGAAGGAGTGATATGAGGCTACGATATTCATACAATGATTGAGATTCAGGTCAAGACTGAGGATCAGACCATTTCAACAAGATTTGATGAGGCAGTGTGGATGCAGATGACCTAATATGCCTTCAAGAATCAGGTTGTTGGTATTGACTCTTGATTGACGCATGGGAGTTATTTGTTGAGTCAATAAGGTTTTCCTTATGACTTTTCCATTACTTCTTGTTTTGAAAATCACAAACACCTTATGTTAAGGAAAGTTTCTTTTATATGAAAAATCACTTTTATAAGGAAAATCGCTTTTATAAGGAAAATCGTTTTCTCAAGAAAAATTGCTTTCATAAGAAAAATACTTTCTTAAGAAATTGCTTTTATAAGCAAAATAGCTTTTATAAGAAAAGTTGTCCTTATCTTATTTTCATCCATATTTTTATTAAGTATGAGATTCGGATTCATTTCTATTTTCTTGGAATCGTTGAAACTTTGATATAAAGCAATCTGTTTTAGGATTCGGATTCTGGATAAGAACTATAAAGAAGTTTCATTCCGAATTCCGGATATGAACTCTGACTAAGTTCTATTCCAGATTTAGGATACGAATTCTGAAGAAGAATTCTCATTACGAATTCTAATGAAGAAATCTCATTCCGAATTCCCATTACGAATTCCAATGAAGAAATCTCATTACGAATTTTTTTGACGAATTCTCATTACGATTTCTGATGATGAATTCCTATTTCGAATTCTCATTCCTAATTCACTTATTAAACAGAATTTGAGTATCTTTGTTTAACACTCTCTGAATTAATTTAGACTCCGAAAAATATCTTCGTTAGACTCTGAACTTTTATATTTCTTACACTTCTAAAATTTGTCTACTCTTATTATTTTCATTACATTCCGAACCTTTACTCCGAAGCGTTCATTCCGAACCTTTGAGTCAGAATTAAAACGATGTCGTACATTCTGTTACACTTGTTTTGTTATAAAACGATGTCGTCTGTTTTGTTATAAACTAACCGTTTCCTAAGTGACATGTGTACAGGTCCCTCCGATCTTTATGGAAAATATTACTGTTTGAGAAGGAGCCGACCTTACCTATAAATAAGAGCTCATTTGATAGAGCTCGTAGCTGAAAAAAGTACTGAAAGGATGACTAATTTGCTTGAAGTGATTTCTAGAGAGAGAGACTCTTATTAACTCTCAAAGATTTGTGCGACTCCGAATGTTGGTGATTACATTCGAGGGCTTCTGGGGATAGGAAGACAGAGGTGCCGACTACCTTAAAGTTCGAGGGCTTCCTTGCTGAGGAAGACAGAGGTTCCCAACTACCTTGAAGTTGAGGGCTTGCGGGGATAGCAAGACAGAGACTCCGATCATCATATCGAGGGCTTACCCTGGTGTGGGTAAGACAGACTTGCTTTAAAGTATAAATCAAGGGACCTTTATCCAAGGTTGTTGGATACCCTTCTCTTTGGGTTAAAAGACTTATATATTGTTACTTGTAGTTTTACTACTTGTTTATATTCCGCAACATTTTTTAATATAAGGAAAGTATAACTTTCTTATACTTCCTTACTTGTACTCTGTTTCATTTAGATTCTATACGCTTTAAGGTAGAATATCATATTGTAATCTTTTTTTAAGTGTCAACTTCTGGAACCATATTTCTGGAACCTACGTTTGGAATCTCTTTCCAAGTTTTCTTTTGTAATTAGAGGTGTTGTGAATCTACTAAGTTTAACTTTTTTAAACTTATCCCTTTCCTTTGCTTAAGGAAAACATAGTTATTCTTAACTAACATTAAAGGTTCCAAAGGAATTTTTAAAGTATACAATTAACCCCCCCCCCCCCCCCCTCTTGTATATTGAGCATCTACATCACTATTCTGATCCTACAATTGGTATCAGAGGTTGGAAACCTCTTACTCTATACCAATCTTACATTTGGTATCAGAGCAGGTCTCTGAAATACTTATACTCCTGAATAAGTTTTTCTTGCTCACTTTCTCATTCCTAACTTTACCATTTTGTTTCCCATTTTGAACTTTGTGATTACGAATATTTGTTACTAACAAGTTTGTGTGCAAAGTTATTTTAAGTATGGCAGGAGTCAATGTTGGATCAATTGATAATCTGAATCCTTCAAGACCACTAATCTTTGATGGTAATGACTATTAATACTGGAGAGATCGTATAAAGACTTTTGTTATCAATACTGGAGTAGACAACTTTGTTATGCTTACTGGTGATTATAAAATTCCTGACAAGGAAGTCAGATCTTTTACTAATCAAGAAAAGCAATAATATCAACTCAACTATAAGGTACGCAATACTTTACTTTGTTCAATGACTAGAAATATATATAGACAAATTTCTTCTTGTGAAGCAGCAAATTGTATATGGAAGAAGTTAGAGGTTACACACTTTGGAACTTCTAAGGTGATTGAAACTAGAAGAGCTATGCTTAGATCTGAATATCATGGCTTCATTTTTCCTTATGGAGAACCTATCTGTAAAGTTCAACAAAGATTTATGACTATTGTCAACAGTCTACAATCTATGGGAGAGAAAGTTGTAGATGATGAAGCTCTTGTGGATAAAATAATTGATATTATTCCCAATGAGTGGGAATCCAAGAGAACAGCTATAGATGAGAACGGGAAGGTCACTCAAATTACTCTTGATGAATTATTTGGAACTCTTCTACAACATGAAACTAGAATGAAGAGAGATGCAGACAACATCAAGAAGAAGAATGGAAATGGTACTGTTGCTTTTACTACAACTTCAAATCAGATGAAAGCTAAGACTCCTAAAAGAGTAACCAGATCCAAGTCTAAGAAAGTTATTTTCCAATCTGAATCAAGTGAGAGTGAAGTTTCAGAAAATGAATTAGCAAATCTTGCTCGAAGGATGAACAAGATAGCCGGCCAGAGAAATTTTCAATCTAAGTATAAGAAAAAGGAAAGGAAAGATAAGAAAGATGGAGAAGTTACTTGTTATGAATGTAAAAGAGCTGTACATATTAGACCAGATTGCCCTATGCTCAAAAAGAAAGAAAGGAAGGAAATACATTCAGACAGGAATAGAAAGAAGTATTATAAAGCTGAAGCTAAGAAAGTTCTGAAAGCTAATGACACCTGGAGTGCTAGTGGTGGTGACTCTTCAGATGAATCTTCTGATTATGAATCTTCTGGATAGAAGATTCTTGGTCTTATAGCCAGATTACCTATTGATAATCATTTTATTATGGATAAGGTACGAAATGCTGAATCTTTGACCAATGTTTCTTTAAATTCTAATGATAGTAAGTATTATAACTCTTCTGATGAAGAATCATCTTCTGATGAAGAATCATCTTCTAATGAAGAATGATCTTCTGATGAAGAAAATACTTTACCCACTTATGAAGAAGTCTCTAGGTTTGCTGAACTTCTTGAGATTGAGAATTCCAAACTCAATAAGAAACTCGATAAAGAAAACTCTAGGAATTATCTTCTTACAAAAGAGATATCAGATCTTTCTAAAGATCTTGATAAGAAAAATGATGATTTTGAAAATAATTCAAAAAATCTTGAGGAAGTAAGTTCTGAGAAGAACAAAATTTTTAAAGAATTAGAAAAAGTAATTTATAAGAAAAATGTTTTTGATCCAAACTCTAGTTCTAAAACTAATGATTTTGAGGATAAAAACTTGGTTGTAAAACTCAAGTCTGAAATTTTTTCCTTAAAGAAGTTTTTATCAAACTTTACCCATGGTAAAGAAAATTTTGATAAGATGTATTCCCAAATACGACCTTTAAGAAATAAATCCCGATTTGGTTATAACCATGCAAAACCAATTTTTAGTAACAATTATTTTGTTCCTCAAAGTGCCCCATTTTGTACCAAGTGTCAATGTGGTTGTCACTGGGAAGAGAATTGTTCCTTAAACAAAATCCAATCTCTAGGATTTCACAAAGCTTACTTTTCTAAGAAGATGTGGTTTCTTAAAATTTTATTGTCTGGAAATCTCGGATCCAAACAAGTTTGGATTCCGAAAATCTAATTTTCTTATTAATTTCAAGAAAACAAAGAGTGTACCAGCAACAATACATGGTACATGGATAGTGGATGTTCCTGACACATGACTGGTAGCAAAAGTTTTTTTGAAAAGATTATCAAAAAGAAAGAAGGAAAGGTAACATTCGGAGACAATGCTAAGGGAGAGATTGTTGGTATTGGTAATATTGTTTTTCTTGGTAAAACCTTGATTTCAAATGTTATTTTTGTTAAGGGTCTTAAGCACAACCTCATTAGCATAAGTCAGTTATGTGATGAAGGTTACCTTGTGAATTTTAGGAATGATAAGTGTTTAGTTCACAATTCCAAGGAAGAATTTATTCTCTCAGCCAATAGGCATGAGAATGTCTACACTTTGAACCTAGAAGACCTCAGGAGTCAAGATTTACCTTGCTTAAGTGCAATGGAAGATCATTCCTGGTTATGGAATAGAAGATTAGGATACTGTAATATTAGAACCCTATGTAAACTCTCTAAGAAGAAACTAGTTAAGGATCTACCGGAGCATAGATTTGATTCTTCTAAAGTTTGTGATCCTTGTCAATATGGCAAGCAACATTTTGTAGCACTCTCTACTGCTGAAGCTGAATATGTAACAGCTGGAAGTTGTTGTGCACAAGTGTTGTGGATGCAACACACACTCACAGACTATGGCTTGAGTTTTACTAAAACTTAAATTTTGTGTGATAACACAAGTGCCATTTCCCTCAGTAAGAACCCTGCACATCACTCCCGTGCAAAACACATAGATATTATACATCACTTTCTTAGAGATCACACACTTAAAGGAGATATTATTTTTCAGTTTATTGGAACGCAAGAACAACTTGATGATATTTTCACAAAATCTTTGCCTTCTGATAGATTTGAATATATTAAACAAAAGTTAGGAATGATAACCATAAGGTAATATTTCTTAATTAACTTTCTGTTGAAAAAATCTCATTACAGTAATAAACTACTTTTCATAGGGGGGGTACATTTGATTGTTTGTTTAACAAAATTTTTCAAAAATTTGTTTTCAAACTTTTCGGAATGAAGATTTCCAGAATGGAGATTTCCGGAACTACAATTTTTTCTTAAAATAGACATATTCGTACAGAATACTTCTGGAATGGAAGTGTTCGTATTGAAAATTTCCAGAATGGAAAATTTCGTACTAGAATTTTTCATAACAGAATTTTCATACTAAATTCTTCGTAATGTGTTTTTCATACTAAATTCTTGGTAATGTGTTTTCCGTACTAAATTCTTCGTAATGAGTTTTTTCGTACTAAGTTTATTTTCCATAGTAAAATTTTTGCGAAATCTGTCTTCTCATAATAAATTTTTTCTTCTAGTCTTTGTTATATTACCCATTACGAATAATCCTCCTAATCCAATCCGAAAGGTATGATTACTTTACTCAAGTTTTCGTAGTCATATTTTGCTTGCTGGCATTTTCTTGTATTATGTTTTCGGATTTTAGTTTTCTTAAATCCTTGTTTAAATAAAAACCTCAAAAAGATCGGATGCAAGTTTTCAACCGTCAGATCTGATCTCACCTTTTCACAACTATTAGATCAACCGTGGTAGTTGAACCGTCATTTCGTTGCCTATATAAAGGGGACCCAAATACTCGTCCCACATCGATTTCAAGCTCTCGCGTCCCGAAGCTCTGCCCCTCTATTTTAAGGCCGTTCTGAACTACAGTTGTCTCCGTTCCGAACATCTCAGAGGATTACCGATCCGAATGTCTGCGGAGTTAGCGTCTCAAGAAATGTCATCCACCAAGCCTATTTCACAATGGCTAGTTTACAGAGAAAGGTTAGTCCATCCGGATTTCTTCAACAACTATGATTCTCTTATTTCAAAGAACATTAAGTTGAATGGCTGGGAAGATGTTGATGTATCCAAACTGGGGACTCAAGACGATGTTTTTACAGAGTTACTTGTTGAGTTCTATGAAACAGTTTCCTTCTTCCAGGATGATAGTAAGGAGAAGTTTTCTTTTAAGTCTTATGGCAAGACCTACAAACTTTCTTATACCAAGGCAGCAAGCTTGGTAGGGTTGTCCTATGAAGGAGAAGCCGAATTTATTTCTCATGTTTTTCTGGACTCTAAGGGTAGCTTCAATAATGAAAAAGCCTTAGAAACTCTCGGACTGGCTGATGACAAGGCTCCGAAGATTGCAAGTCTATCCACAAATTTTCAGATTCTAGAGTTGTGGGTGCAAGGGCTTATCATACCAAGGAATGGTGATAAAGACAGCTTGAAGAAGAGTGAGATCTATATCTTATATTTTCTAATAAATCTAAGGAAGTTTAACTTCATGAGGCACATTCTTATAACCATTGAGAATCTTAAGAAGGGAAATCTCCGAGCTCAGATCGTAATGTACCCACCAGTATTATCAAAGTTGATAGTCCGGTGCCTTGAATCATTCAAGGAAGCTTTCAGATATAAGACAAGTGTTTGTAAAATTTTTTTGGTTAGTGATGACACCCTTAAGAGGATGGATGTGGATTTCAACAAGGAGATTGGTGAGTTCGTTGATTTTCCTAATCAAGAAGAAACGGTTCTGAAGGCTGCTGAACCGGAATCATCCAAACCAGTAAAGAAAAGAAAGTTGAAGGAAGTTACAGCTGAAGTAGAAGATCCTAAGTCTAAGGAAGTTCAAACCGCACCTCCCAAACCAAAGAAGAATAAGGCCTATCCTGATGAGGTTGTTGCGAAGTAGAGAGAAGATAAAGAGAAAAGGAAAGAAGGGGATCCGCAGTTTGGATTGGATCCTGCGGAAGTTAAGGCCCTGAAGGAGAAAACTGCTGATGAGCTTCAAAAACAAGTAAAGGAAAAGAAGCTTAAGAAGAAGGTGTCAGAAGCCGAGGCAGTTCAAGATTTGTTGAAATTTAATGAAATAGTATCCATAAGCATTCCAGTTCCAAGATCTTTCTCCTTGGAATCTCTACCTGAGACTCCAGGAAGAAACCTTGATTTTCCGGAAGAGACTACAGCTGAGCATGTTGAGCAAATCGAGCAGATTCAGCAAGTGGGTGAGGAAGAAGAAGTTGCTGAAGTAAGTGGTGAAACGGAAGATCTTTTGAAGCAATTGGATGATTATAAAGGATCACCTTCGGAACATCTATCACTCCAAACTTCAGAGGCTGAATCATCTAAGTTAGTAACTCCATGGAAGGATAAGAATGAGTAAGATGTTGTTCAAAAAGTTGTTGATGAGGTTGTTCAAGTGTCTACTGGCGAGCAGAAAACTCCTGATCAAGAATCAATTCCGAAAAAATACAAGGGAAAGCAACTCCTTGTTGAAACTCCGAAATCAGTGGCTAGCAAGAAAAGGGAATTTGGTGATTCAACTAAAAGGAAGTTGGATCTTATTGAGGAAGAAAACTCTCCAAGCAAGATTTCAGATTCAGAGTCATCCTTGTTGGGGCATGACTTTGTTGTTCAGTCCTTAAAGAAGTTGGTGGGAACCATTCCGACCTTCTCTAGTATTGGCTCAAGATGCCAGATGCTCCAACATGCTCTAAATCAGAAAACTGACTCCGTATCTATTGTTATGGACAAGTGCGTTGAGATTTAGGCTCAGTTAAAAATGTTTTTTGTTGGTTACGAAGATCATAGAAGATCTTGCAAGAGGATGACAAACTGGTTGAAGAAGACCGTGGAAGAGATGAGGTTGTTCGATGAGTTTCAATACAATGTTAAAGATGCTTTTGAAACCGAGGACAAGAAGATAAATGAGTTAACTACATCCTTTGAAGAGAAGTTGATAGAAGAAAAGAACTTCTGGATTCAAGAAGTGAGAGATCTGAATGGGAAGCTGAATTCCGTTTCTCAAAACTGGAAGTTTGAAAGGGATCATCGGATTGATTTTGAAGAAAGGATGAAGGCTCAGGAAGAAAAGATCAAAGCTCAGGAAGAAAAGCTGAAAGCCCAGGAAGAAAAAATTGAAGCTCAATCCGCAAGAATAGTTGTCTTAGAGAAGCAAGCTGAAGAAGATCATAAAGACCTGAAGAAGATCAAGACTCTTCTAAAGGGGCTCATGACGAAGGAAAAAGATCCGAAATAACCAAATCTGATCTTTTTGTTGTATTCTTTTTTTCGCTGAGATTTCAAATTTAATGAAAGTCATGCTTGTCGTTTCTATTTTTGTCATTGCTATTTTTTCAGGTACTTTGTTATTTTTTTTCCATTCCCTCCAATTCTTTTTGAAAATCACAAAGGGGGAGAAGGAAAAGATCCTTAAGAAAAAGAAGAACTCTAATAAGAGTTTATCAAAGGGGGAGAAGAAAAAGATCCTTAAGAAAAAGAAAAACTCTAATAAGAGTTTGTTTAAGGGGGAGCTTTTTCATTAAAGAAGACCTTCTTATATATCACTACGGAAATCTGAATACGATCCTTAGAGTTTCGAAGCCTAAGGGGGGGTTAGTCGTATTCATTAATATTCTTAAAGTAGAGGGAGATAAGCCTTAATGTTTTTCATTCTTCTTAGAATTTCTTTTTCATAAGAATGTTTGTGCTTTCCAAAAAGGGGGAGATTGTTGAGTCAATAAGGTTTTCCTTATGACTTTTCCATTCCTTCTTGTTTTGAAAATCACAAAAACCTTATCTTAAGGAAAGTTTCTTTTATAAGAAAAATCTCTTTTATAAGGAAAATCGCTTTTATAAGGAAAATCGTTTTCTTAAGGAAAATTGCTTTCATAAGAAAAATACTTTCTTAAGAAATTGCTTTTATAAGAAAAATAGCTTTTATAAGAAAAATTATCCTTATCTTATTTTCATCCATATTTTTATTAAGTGTGAGATTCGGATTCATTTCTATTTTCTCGGAATCATTGAAACTTTGATATAAAGCATTCTGTTTTAGGATTCGGATTCTGGATAAGAACTATAAGGAAGTTTCATTCCGAATTCCGGATATGAACTCTGACTAAGTTCTATTCCAGATTCAGGATACGAATTCTGAAGAATAATTCTCATTACGAATTCTAATGAAGAAATCTCATTCCGAATTCCCATTATGAATTCCAATGAAGAAATATCATTACGAATTCTGTTGACGAATTCTCATTACTATTTCTGATGACGAATTCCTATTCCGAATTCTCATTCTGAATTCACCTATTAAACAGAATTTGAGTATCTTTGTTTTATACTCTCTGACTTAATTCAGACTCCGAAAAATATCTTTGTCAGACTCCGAACTTTTATATTGCTTACACTTATAAAATTTTTCTACTCTTATTATTTTCATTACACTCCGAACCTTTACTCTGAATCGTTCATTCCAAACCTTTGAGTCAGAATTAAAACGATGTCGTACATTCTGTTACACTTGTTTTGTTATAAAACGATGTCGTCTATTTTGTTATAAACTAACCGTTGTCTAAGTGACATGTGTACAGGTCCCTCCGATCTTTAAGGAAAATATGACCGTTGGAGAAGGAGCAGACCTTACCTATAAATAGGAGCTCATTTGAAAGAGCTCGTAGCTGAAAAAAGTACTAAAAGGCTGACTAATTTGCTTAAAGTGATATCTAGAGAGAGAGACTCTTATTAACTCTCAAAGCTTCATGCGACTCCGAATGTTGGTGATTACATTTGAGGGCTTCCGGTGATAGGAAGACAGAGGTGCCAACTACCTTAAAGTTCGAGGGATTCCTTGCTGAGGAAGACAGAGGTTGCCAACAACCTTGAAGTTGAGGGCTTGTGGGGATAACAAGACAGAGACTCCGATCTTCGTATCGAGGGCTTACTCTGGTGTGGGTAAGATATACTTACTTGAAAGTATAAATCAAGGTACCTTTATCCAAGGTTGTTGGATACCCTTCTCTTTGGGTTAAAAGACTTATATCTTGTTACTTGTAGTTTTACTACTTGTTTATATTCCGCTGCATTTTGTAATATAAGGAAAGTATAACTTTCTTATACTTCCTTACTTGTACTCTGTTTCATTTAGATTCTATACGCTTTAACGTATAATCTCATATTGTAATCTTTTGTTAAGTGTCAACTTCTGGAACCATATTTCCGGAACCTATGTTCGGAATCTCTTTCCAAGTTTGCTTTTGGAATTAGAGGTGTTGTGAATCTACTATGTTTAACTTTGTTAAAATTAGCCCTTTCCTTTGCTTAAGGAAAACATAGTTATTCTTGACTAACTTTAAAGGTTCCAAAGGAATTTTTAAAGTATACAATTCACCCCCCCTCTTGTATATTGAGCATCTACATCACTATTTCGATCCTACAATTGGTATCAGAGGTTGGAAACCTCTTACTCTATACCAATATTATATTATTATGGTACTATTGTGATAATTTCATGTAGCTTTAGAGGATCTCATGTAGAGTCATCGTCGTTTTTTGAATAGTATCAGGAGCAGTTGTGAGCTCAGGGTGAGCTTAGATAGAGTATGGGTAGCGAGTAGGAAGAGCTTCATTGACTGCAGCAACAGCAGCAGGAATATTTGTGTCAATGCCAGCAGTAGCAGCACAAGCAGGCGATGGAGTACATGTGATGTCTGACTCGTGGTTCAGGGATGAAATTCCCTCATCCAACTCCTCTAGCTCCTCCAAATGACCCTCCTGCTCAGTGACTTATTTACTTTTTTATGATAAACATATTAATGTAAAACTTTTTTCTAATATTTTTTTTATTCCATGTATTTATATTTCTATACAGTAGTTTTTTATATTGTTTCGGAAATTGTGTTTTTTATTTTTTATTGTTTTTATTATAATATTATTTATTTATTATTTTTATTATTATATTATATTATTTATTATTTTTATTATTTTTATTTATTGTTTTTTTATTATATTATATTATTTATTATTTAATTATTATTTTTGAATTTTATATTTTTATGAATATTGTGTTTTCTAAAATTTTATTATTTTAATTATATTTTTAGTAATTTTATTTGTTATTATTGTTATTTTACTATTATTATTGTTATTTTATTATTATTATTTGAAATATTATTTTTATTATTATTTTTTATTTTATTATTACATGTATTCCTAAATATTTTATTTTATTTTATTATTATTATTTGATTATTATTTTACTAAATTTTATTAATATTAATTATTATTGTTATTTTATTTTTTAGTTTTCTACGACAATCCCATTGCAAATATTTATTTGCGAGCAGCCGGTCATAAAAAGTTATTTGCGGTGGGCCCATCATGATAGGTGTTTTTAAAAAACCAGGATAAACTATTTACAAGAGGATAGATTCTCATCACAAAAAAACTATATTTGTGATTCTATTTTCAGTGAAGGGATAATGGAGATGGGGCCCCATCACATATGACCTTTTGCGATGGGTTCCCATCCCAATTACCCCATCGCAAATGGTTCAATTTCCAGTTGTGAAAGAATAATTCAACCATGATTTGCACAAGAATTTCACAATCAATTTCATGAAATGCACACAATATGAAATATAGCCTTCAAGTTTTAATAAGAGGAGTCGAGAGTGAATCCACCTACCTCGTAAACTATGGAGGAAATGAATAACGACATAAATTCTTCAACAAAACTAGATTGAAACTCCAAAAGAATCACCTTAGATATCATTCCCTATCATCAACAAGACCAAATCTCAACATGATTGGCATTAACTATCATAGATAAACCCCCAACTCACTAGATCTATGAATCCAAGAGAGGGAAGAAGAATATATCTATGGAAAACTACCATCACAAATGGAAATCGAACCATTTTTGATTGGATAAGTCTAATAAAAACCCATCACAAAATTTCATCTGTGATGTGGTCCCGTCGCAATTTCCCAATCGCTAAAAATGATGTCACAAATACAGTTTTTGGTGATGGTCTTTCGCAAATAGTTGATCCAGGTTTTTAAAATCCCCTTTCATGATGGGTTCATCATAAAAAAAATTTGCAATGAGCTACTCGTAAATATCTCTTTTCAACTCGAGTATCGCAAAAAAATAAAAAAATAAAAATATTAATATTAGTTTTTTTAATAAAATTCAACAAAAATTAAAATAATAATAAATAATAAAATAAAAAATATAAAAAATAATATATGTAATAATAATAATAAAAAAATAAATAATATATATATATATATAAATGTGGAATAATAATATAAATAAAATAATGATGATAATAATAATTATAAAATAACAAAAATTAGTAAAATTAGTAAAAATATAATTAAAGGAATAAAATTATTTAAAAAACATTATTCACAAAAATATAAAATAACAATAATAATAAAATAATAAATAATATAATATAATATAATAATAATATATTATAATATTAAAAATAATAAATAATATAATATAATACTAAAAATAAAAAAATAATAAAAAACAAAATATTCACAATAATATAAAAACGCACTATATAGAAATATAAATATATGAAATAATAAAAAATTTCCAAAAAAAATTACATTCAAATGCTTATCATAAAAAAGTAAATAAGTTACTTAGGGGGCATCATTTGGAGGAGCTGAAGGTGATGAAGGAGGGAACTCTATACCTAAATCATGAGTCAGAACTCGCATCTACTCTATTGTATGTTCGTGATACTACTACATCCATCGAAACATCTCTTCATGATGTTAATGCTATCGAGGGAGCTCTTGCTGCTCCCTATGCATATGCTCTATAAGATCACCCTAAGCTCTCTGCTACTCTTATAACTATGTAGAAAATTATTATGACTCTCCACGAGCTTCACTCGAGTTTTATGATAATATTGTAGCAGTACCATAATAACTCCCAAACATAAATTGAGATTTGATACCAATAACATGGATTTTCTCGAAGTCATACTGGGTCACCTGCATCCATTTTGCCTCATCAAATCTTACTGCACTAGTTTGATCCTCGGTCTTGGTCTGACTCGTAGTCTATGTATGAGACAACACGGCCTCCTATGAATCCAATTGTAATTTAAAATTAAAATAGTTAAAACATTTCTTGGAGTTACTTTTGAAACTCAAAAAGAAATTAAACTGAAAAAAAAAATTGATATTGAAAATCACCTCTAATCTCTCTAGTGACAAGATTGTTGTACATCCTCATATAAACATCTAACTCCATAATATCGGACTTTTCCAATACCTATATGAATATAAAATAAATAGTTTACATTTAAAGTTAAGTAAATTGTTTAAAAAAGGTACTTACTATATGTTCCATATGCGTTCTGAATGTATGACTACCATCTTAATGTGTTATCTCCTATCTCCCCCGGTTCTGTTGACCTATGGATAATATCCTCTAAAAAATACCACCCATATAGTGTGAAAATAATCCATACCAAACCTAAGATGAAATGTAATCAGGTCGGTGGGTGCAGCAAGATTGATCAAACTATGTGACTCCCAATTTCCTCACTATTTCCTCCTCAAATTATGAAAATCCTAATGGAGACACTCACACATACAACCCTCCCATGCCTCTCAGATAGCGTCACACATGCAATCATCGATGATATACCATAAAACCCAAAAATAGTTAATAATAACATGTTATTAATTAAATACATTTCAAAATAAATATTATTTATTTATGTACCAGTCAATGATCAAATGTGTTGTGCCGAACATTAATGGGAATCTTATCCCATGTAACCCATGCTTCGGAAAAATAATTCTGCAATATAGCACTCCCCTTTCGAATAGATATATGAAAAAAGATATGAAAAAGAGAAAAAAATAAGAAATCAATTTCTATAATTATAAATTAATTGTAATTAATGATAACTAGCTAAAATACAAAAGTTAATATACCTCTATATGAGTGTATGAAACCCAAGATGTGAACGTCACTTGAGGATAGGTTTAAGAATCATCAATCTCGTAAGACCATGACCCCTCTATTTTTTCACTGAACTCCCAACAGTCTGAGGGTCATATGATCAAACTTCATGCCCATCACTAGGTAGATCAACCCCCTCCAACTCAAGAAATAGATGTGAGTCCATCTAAAATATGAAAAGATTATTGTTATCAAATAGTTAATTTTTTTGTTAGAAAATAATTGAAAATAACTATTTTATATAGATATATATTATATATAATTATAACCAACATTTTCTATGTCTATCTTCATCTCCATCCTCATATTCATATATGACAGTGTCAATATAATAAAATTCATCCTCAGTGTAATCAATTTTGATAGGAATTTTAGTTTCATCATCTCTTATTATTTTAATTTCATTTGAAACATCAATAACATCATCATTACCATTAGTTATTAACTAAAAGGTTTCAGCATTGATATTCATGTCTCTTCATGGAAAATAAGTATTTGTATTAGTCTGTTGAAAATTTTCAATTCATTTCACTTTAATAGAACCACATTCAGTTTGACTAAACTGGTTTTCCTAAGATTTCATTTTTATTATGCTCCACCAATCACATAACACTCTTAAAGTTGCACAATTATTTTCATAATAAATTTTATGTGCTTGATGAGCCAATAAATATGGCTTATTTACTGCAAGATGTCTTTTTTTAATATTATTAATTCCATGGATCAGAAGAATATTCTACCCTCTCTCAGTATCCAACCATAGACATTTAAACACTATTAGGTAATTCTGTCCAAGATAGAATTGTCATAACCCCCTCCTTACAATGTGTACCCCTCCTGGTCTAGAAATGTGATAAGAGAGATAAAGACCCTTGAGTCCCTCCTCTAGTAGGCCTTGAGTTGGAGACTATCACTGAGGGTATGGAAAACACACAGATAGGAGGCATTACCCTCTAAGAGAAAACATGTGGAAGAGAGAGATAATACAAACACCAACCAACTTCTACTCAGACTACAATATAAATGAAATCCCAAGTATACATATTTATTGTCATAAAAAACTACAATAACTGAAAGGGGAAACTGTAAATACAAAAATAAAGTAAAACAATAGTGACCATAAAGTCTAAACAGCTCCTGCAAAACCACAAGCTAGTAGTAACCAGCCTAATCACTAACCATCTTCAACTGACTTGAAAATTATTTTATATATACATAGGGTGAGTATAATATTATACTCAGTAGGATCCTCCCTGTTGCCTCTTGTTCAGAAGTAAAGAAACCATGCTAAAGCGCCATGAACAATAGGTGAAACTAACTCATCACCTAAATAGTTATACTCTGTTTCTGGCCTCACCATGGATTCTCTCACCAAGTATCACATACAAGATTATATAATATAATAAATAATATCAAGGGTACCCTACTACCACCTCTACACAAGTTTTTCTCTTTACCCTAATGTCACACACCCTAAGAATCTCTCTCCAAAAAGGATTTTCAACAGACACCTGGGTGAAGAACCACAACATGCACCTCCTGTAACTCGCCACCACAACAACTCAACCAAAAGTAGGAAGGTAGTTTTAGAAATCCACCATAGCTCACATATCATGTATCATACATCAGGTATTATAACTCAATCCATAATATCCCATTCACCAAGTAAGGATCTTTAATCCATCATAGCCTATACACGTTACACCTATAGTAGTCTATAGGAAACTATATCCAGAATATATGTGTGTGAAATAATAACAAGATATTACAGACCTCTACACACATATATTGTAAAAACTAACTATCATACATAACAACGCAAGTAAATACCAATAGAAGAAAGTGGGGCCAAAGGGGGTAGTCATCCATTCATCCTCCCACTGAGATGTTGGGGAAAACACCCCTAGCACTCAGAATCCCTAGGGTGTCAGTTTCCCTAATAGATAGAGTGGATTACTGTATAGAAACAAAAAATGTAAAAACTATAATATAGCTCACAACCACACTATGGGAATAACCTAGTCTTAGACTCAACTGCAGCTAACGTATCTCGGACTCCTAGCTTCATTGTTAAGACTATATATCTTATAAGCACACAACCATTTTAAAGAGCTATAATAAGTAACTTTATCCATTTTTATCAGTTTCACATTGTGTAAATTAATTAATTAACCATTAATTAACCATTACCAAATTCCACATTCCATCACATTAGTATTTCAACAAAGATACATACCCTCCAGGAATAACCAAATTAATTCCATGGATTCTTAGAATCAAAACCTCATCATTTCATCCCAACAAACTCCAACCTCGTGGGTAAAAAATTATTCATTCATTTTTTAACAACATTTCCAATTATCATATTTCCATATTTACAAGTATTATAGAAAAACATCTAATTCTACCTAACACAATGGGCTGAACACGGTGAGTAGGTGAACTACCATCGAGTCTTTTCCACCTTTAATAGGAACAGAGTCCCATCAATCATCGAGAATCAAAACCCAAAAAGCATGTGGCACACCACAAGTGTCTTCTCCTATTTTAGAAGTTTGGTAATAAATACCATCTTACTCAATCATTGGGTAAAGTAAAGCTGATAAACAAAAAAAAATTCAACCATCAACCACTTTCATCTCAACAAGTAATCCCATCATCAACCCATTCCATCATCTATGGTGTCCTCCCTGACACCCATATGCATAAATTGATGTATCTCGCTACTCTATGTGTCAAATACTAACAAAAAACACGTCCTTTCTACCACACATACCAAAAAAACCCTCCAGGATCAGCCATCACAGGCTCACATCACATTCGGGGCTCCCTACCTCCACAACCACAACTTCCATATACAGAGAACGTCATAAGAATCATGAAAAAACATAACAACGGGCTCTCAACCCTAAAATAAGGCATCCATCCTTCACACATATTATCCTCTCACGTATCCAAATAACAAGACCCTCGGCCTTTTCAAGCCAATGGGAAACTCGAGCCTGATAAATTCGTTATCTTTATCACACAACCAATTCTTATTCCATACTGAATTAACTGATTCATTATTCACAGGTTCCAAATATGAGAAACTTATATTAGATATAACAACCTATCACCAAATTAATTTAATATTTAATTTAACATACCTTTAATAAAATTTTCAACAAGCATCAACATTATTTAGGTTCATTAACTAACTCTTTTAATCATGCATACTTCTTCAATTTTATTAACATCAATTCATAATAACAACCAGATTATTAAACATGCCTTTTTAACCAATTATCCAATTAATTATCAATTAATTTTGGCTTTATGTTATTTACTAATTTATATCAATAATTACATGCTAAAAAATGAAATAATGGATATCACGCTATCTAGAAAATCAATAGGCAATCCACTATCATGATACATAAACAACATCACTACGTGATTGATATCAACTCATTATTCCAGTTCATATATTTAATTAGTTCAATTTCATTGTGATCTAACGGGATAAATCAAGATAACTCTAAAACTTAACATAAATAAATATAAAGTAATTGAATTCCCTACCTCAAAAAGTAATTGAGGTTCTTCACATAAGAATAGATCAATGAAACATATCATAATAACCTCTCCCACAACAACTGCATCCACTAGAGGATGTCACGACACAACTACACCAACCAAAAACCAAGAAAACTCCATCAGAAATATGGAGATCATGCGCCGTAACATGGAAAAGAGAAATGGGAGGAATCAGATCGAAGAAAACACAATAATAGAGGTAGATCATGCCTTTTGTTGAAGAATAATCTCTACGGATCAATGGATGGATCTAGGGACTGTTCCTTAGTTAATGAATCCCACAAACATTGATGAGGGAGATTCTGGGTCGCTTGGGGTCAAGGGAGAGCCACTGCAGCCATAGTTTTGAAAAAAACTGTGTGGTTGGAAAACACTTAAAACATATTGCATTGGGGCATTTCATGATGTGTAATCCCCTTTCACGTCATTTAGGGTATCAAGGTCGAGTTTCACTAAAAAAAGTGCAACATCAAGGATTTATTTTATTTTTTAAACCCCAAAACATTTGACACCATGAATCTCTCTTTGATGCCATGAAACAACCAATAAAATAGGATATCACATCATGTAATATAGTTACACTATGTGAAATCCTCCCCTTACCAACTTCTACTTAATAGAACTTCTCTAATCTTCTTTTTAGACACATCCGAGCACTTCGATCATCGAAAACATGTAAAGGGTTGATCCACAAAAATCTAGACCCTTACATCAGATATATCTTAAAACATTCTCATCATCAATAATCCAAAACCAACCCAAAGAGGAAACAAAAAGGGGCATCCAAATAGCCACCCTTTGATATACTTCTCAAGAATCTCACCACCATAGGATCTCAGCCTCTTCACTAAAAGAACAAGCTCAAAACCTGGAAACAACCACAACCAGTCCCTAAAAACTCTCCCAGGGAAGATAACTCACAAAGAGAGTAATCCACAACAGGCAAAAATAGAAATACATCTCATAAATAGAAATTATCTACAACCACCAAACGAACAACATTATTAGATAAGAGATAAACATAAAATAGCCATGGGTACTAAGAACGTATCTAAAACTCATGTTTCTAAGTACTATTATCCATACCATCATGATACAAAAAGACCAAAACCAGTGGGATTGTACGCCTATTAAAAACCTTTTCCTAGATGTCCTAGATCTCTAGAGGCCACTCCTCAAAGGTTTCATTTTCATCAACATTGATCTCACCCCAATCAATGGTGTGATAGTTGTCATGAAGATAATTACAGAGCTACACCACATGAAAAACATCATGTATCATGCTTATCTATGGGGGAAACACTCTCTAGTACTCCATGGATCCAACATGAGCCAACACCTTGAAAGGCCCAACAAACATGGGATAAAAATTACTCCCATTACCAATCCTTTACTTCCCACAATAGGGAGTCACCATCAGAAACACGTGATCACCTTCATCAAACTCAAAGGTCTCCTCCTAAGATTTTCATTGGACTTCTGATAATCTTATGCTACCTTCATCTTCTCATGAATCACATGAACCATCTCTATCGTATTTTTTACCAATTCCAGCCCAAGAATTGCTAACTCTCTGGCCCCAATCCATCACAATAGATAATGTAAAGGTTATACATAAAATTTTTCAAATGGTTCCATACTGATGGTGGAGTGAAACTATTGTTGTAAGCCAAATCTACCAAGGGTAAGTACCTCATCAACAAACATCCAAAATCCAGGATATAAGACAGAACAATGTATTTAAGAGTCTGGATGGTTCACTCTATCTGAGCATCCATTTTTTGATGAAAATAAATAATAGGGCATAACTGAGAATGAAAATCATGTTGAAGACCTCTCCACACACTAGAGGTAAAATGAGGATCTCGATCATAAATTATCATCCTCAAGATTTCATGGAGTCTCAACACCTCCTATAGATATTTTGTAAACAAAACCTCTACTGATCTCAAATCCTTTATTGCTATAAAGTGGGATGATTTTTTCAAATGATCCACTACCACCCATATAGCATCATATCCTCCCAGAGTTTGAGGAAAATGGTAACAAAGTACATCAATATTTCCTACCACTTTCTTTGAGGAACATCTAACAGCTACAGAAAACCACCAAGAACACGACGCTTAACCTTCACCTTGTAGTAGACCAAACATCGAGATAAAAACTCTGTAACAGCATGATTCATCTGAGGCCACCAAAACTGACCTATCAAATCTTTGTGCATCCTTGTCATGCCATGATGAAAAGCTAAGGATGATCTATGGAACTCTATGAGAAGCATCTCAAGAACCAACAAAGGAATAAAAAGCCTTACCTAAAACAACATTCGGTGTTGTTCATCCTTAAAACAACGATCAGGGGTTCACTACAAACAACTTAGTCCCTCCATACCTCCACCTCAAGATCCCCCATCTTGGACTCTTCCACATGTTGTACCAAGGATGATTGTACCATCATCTGAAAAAGACAACCTCTACCACCAACTTCTCCCATGTCTAGATGTAATTCTTAGTGTTCTTCCATCATCATCCAAGAATCACCAGATTCATGAAATTCATAACTATAAGACTTTCTTCTCAACACATCAGACACAATATTTCCCTTTCTATTTGTATATGAAATATGAAATCCATAATCCTATAATAACTTTATCCACCAACGTTGCTGCAAGTTCATGTCTTAATGAGAGAAAATATACCTCAGGCTCTTATGATTGGTGAATACCATGATACTCTTTCCAATGAGGTAATGTCTCCACAAATTCATAGAAAACACCATTACCACCATCTTGAGATTGTGGGTGGCATGGTTACGCTCGTGGTGGTGCAACTGATAAGACCCATAAGAAACAACTGATATCTACTGAATTAGAACATAGCCTAACCCCAGATGTGAAGCATAATAGAAAACCTCAAACATAACTCTTTATACTGATAGATAATGAAAAATAGAACCAACCAACTTTCCCTTCATACACTCAAAAGCTTCCTGACACTGACCAGTCCGCATGAATGCCTGATCCTTTCTGGTCAACATTGTCAAAGGAGACGTAACTGAAGATAAATCAGTTATGAACCTCTAATAATATCCTTTAATATTTAGGAATCTTCATACTCAATCCATTGTCTTAGTGGATTCCCAAGACACCACTACTTATATCTTTGAAGGATCCACAACTACTCCCTATATGGATACAACATTCACCAAGAAATAGGCTTCTGAGCCCAAATTAAAACTTCAAAATCATTCCAAATAGTTATTGTTGACGAAGAGCTCCCAAAATAGCACACATATTCTCTACATTCTCCTCCTCATAAATAGAGTAAAAATGGATTTTATCGATGAAAAACACCATAAAATTATCTAGGATCTCACAAAACAAATCATTCATCAATCCCATGAACACAACTAGGACATTTGTCACACCAAACAGCATCACAACAAACTCGTAATGACCATGACGACAATGGAAGTAGAATTCAGGATATCTGTATACTTCACCTACATCTGATGATATCCTGACTACAAATTGATCTTTGAGAACCAACATTCACCCTTCAGTTGATTGAATAAATCATCAATTTGTGGAAATGGATAATGGTTCTTCATTGTCACTTGGTTGATGCAATGATAATCAACACACAACCGCAAACTATCATCAGACTTCTTCATGAAAAAAATAGGTCCACCCCATAGCGAGATGCTTGGTCAAAATAAATTGCATCATAATAAACCATCAATCTATATACATAGATCTTGAAACTCAAAATGTGTCATCCTATATAGAGATATTAGGATAGGATAAACACTTTGATGTATCTTGATCCCAAACTCAATCTCCCATAAAGGATAAAATGTTACTACCTCTTCTAGAAAGGAATCTGGGTATTCTTTTATGACCCTAGGAAACACCAACTAATAAACCTCTGTCAAACTCAACATAAACTAAGCCATCATGGATGGTAAGAACGAAACATGCCTCTGACCCATTCGAGGGTCTCACTCACCAACAAATGCTACTGGATCTCCATCCACATCAAAGATCACAACCTTCATCCTAAAGAAATCCAAAATATCTTGTATCTAATACAACCAATATATACTAAGGATGACATCATATGATGGTATTTGTAAAAATAGAAAATTTACCCAAGATCAGTGTTCCCCCAGCAAATGCTCATAGTCTCTACATACTTCAAACAAGTCAGGTCGACATCTAATCAGCGTAGTCGACACCAAGGGCACAGGAAGCCCCTCTACCAAAATTCCTAATACATGGGAATGTCTAGGTGATATGAAGTAGTGTGTCACCCCAAAATCAAACAAGGTATGAACCCAAGTATAAAATAAGAAATGGGTGCCTCGAACGATATCTAGCTCGCATGGCACCGGAAACACTAACATAAAAAGATGACCAAAATCTACTATATGGCCTCCCTAAACCAGATAGTGACCACCACTATAGTCGCGCCCTACTCTTTGAGGATTGGGAGCATACCAGGGATGTCCTATACCTACCTCATCTTCTATTTTCTGATCATAAACAGGTGAAACCTACTACTGCTGCCTCATAGACAACTGCCACAATAGAGGACCCTAGAGTGGAACACATGGTACTCATTGACTGATCAGAATGGTCGGGCACTCTCGCTGCAAATGACCTCATACTCCATAATAAAAAAAGATTATGATCCCTTGGAATAGCTTTGAGAGCTGTTGTCGAGGGATAAACGAGATATAGAGGGACGAGACCTACCCTTAAATGATTGAAAAAATTTATCTCCTGAAAATCGAGAACACTGGACCACAGCTCTTCTTTATAGGGAATCCTGATGACTCCCCTCTCAGGAAGATCTGTTTCTTGCTAGCTTCCTATTTATGACTTCTTCCCTCACTAGCACCTCATGATATGTAGTCATTATAAACCGGGTGACCTGGCACTAGATCTCTGGATGCTTAGCATCCTCGAAATTTCTCTCCCTAGCCTCATCATGTAGAACAGCTCCGAAGAATATCACATATGGTTCTTAAAAATATTCCAAAAATCTCATACACTGGAGCTCCCTTTCTGAAGGGTGAGAATATTCTAGTGACTATCCACATTTTCATTCGAAGAAAGAAACTTGACTCTAAACTACTCTCATAACTTATCCCATGAGACTGACGACTCTTTGTAATCCTTAAGGAATAAGAACCACCATTCCCTCGCTTCCCCATGTAGAATCATCACAACCAATGATAACCAATGCTTCTTCCAAGAAAAAATCGAACAAAAGGATATCTCAAAGTGTTCAAATTATTATTATATGAATGCATCTGAAATAGATCCCTCATACATATATAAACTCTGGCACTGAAACAATTGGAGTGCCTTCCTCTAAGCATCTTTTTCATCAACCTCTACTCTACAATGATCTTTTGGAGCAACCTGCAAGACATCTTCTACATAAACATAATGAGGATGCTGACTTTGAGTCATACTTGAAAAATAAAAGATAGTTAGAGATCCTAGAAATGGAATATGGAATACTTTAATATTAATTAATTATTTAAATTTATTAATTTTAGGTTAACCTATCCCAAGATCTACCCATTAAAACATAGGTGTAAAGAAGAATGATTCATGATCCTTTTCTTGGTCTCTACACTATAAAAAGAAGAACCTCATTTAGTTTCCACTATAACTGAAAGTTCCATGAATTGGATCATAGGGGGCCCAAAATACTTATGTCTCATCTAGTTTCCAATGTTTACAGTTCTTTATAAACTTGACTAAAAATGTTTTCCTACCAACCCATAAAACCTCACATGTGCCAAAAAACAAACTTCATTATAGACCTCAAATAGACCACTAATACCGCTCCATCATGACCCCCCACCCACAAAGTGTACCCCTATTGGGTTACAAATGTCATAAGAGAGATAATGACCCCTGAGTCCCACCTCTAGTCGGCCCTAGGATGGAGACTAGCACCAAGGGTATAGAAAACACCCAGATGTGAGGCATTACCCTCTAAGAGAAACCATGTGGAAGAGAGAGATAATATAAACAACAACCAACCCCTACTCAGACTAGAATATAAATAAAATTCCAAGTACACATATGTAATTTCACAAAAAACAACTATAACTGAAAGGGAAAACTGTATGTAACAAAAGAAAGTAAAATGATAGAAACCATGAAGCCCGAACAACTCCTATAAAACCCTAAGCTAGTAGTAACTAGGATAATCTCCAACCTACTCAAACTGACCTGGAAAATAGTGTATATATAGGTAGGGTGAGTATAATAGTATACTCAGTCGGATCCTCTTGAGATCCTCTCATGAAAAATTAAATAAATCATGCTAAATCACATTGAACAACATGTAAAACTAACTCATCACCTAAACATGTATACTATGTTCCCAGGCTCACCATGGATATTGTCACCAAGTATTGTATAAAAGTGTATATAATATAATAATGAATATCAAGGGTAACCTTTTACCACTTCCCCACTGGTTTTCCTCTTTTCCAAAACTTTGCACATTCTAAGCATCTCTCTCCAAAAAGGCTTTACCACATACACCTGGGCGAATCACCACAACATGCACCTCATGTAATTTACCACCACAACCTCAACTCCCAAAAGTAACTAGGTAGTTTTCAAGAGCCACCATAGCTTTCATAGCCTATGTCATACATCAGGTATTATACCTCAATCCATTACAACCCACACACCATGTAAGGATCCTCATGTCATTACCACCTATACACATTACACCTGTGTTAGTACATATGAAACTATACCCAGAATATATGTGTGTGAAATAACCACAAGACATTAGAGCCCTCTGCACACATATATAGGGAGAACTAACCACTGATAATTCCAGAAGAAGAAACTCTGAAGAGAATAGAGTGGAGCCAAAGGGGGTAGTCATCCCTCCATCCTCCCCCCGAGATGTTGGGGAAAACACCACCCCCTCCCAGGGTTCAGAATCCCTAGGGTGTTAGTTTTCATAACTGACAGAGTGGAGTAGAATATAGAAACAAAAAAGTAAATAAATATAATATAGCTCATCACCACACTATGGGCATAACCTAATCTTAGACTCAACCGCTGCTAAAGTCTCTCAAACTCCCAGTTGTCATTGCTAAGACTAGATATCCTATAAGCACACAACCATTTAAAGAGCTACATTATCTTACTTTATCCCTTTTAATCAGTTTAAATATACAATAATTAATTCATTAACTATTGATTAACCATTAGAAAATTCCACATTCCATTAAATTAGTATTTCATCAAATATCCATACCTTACAAGCATAACCAAATCGAGTGCATGGTTTCTCAGGATCACAACCTCATCATGGCATCCCCTCTTGCTCCAACCTCATGGGTAAAAAATTATTCATTCATTTATTAATTACATTACCAATTTAAATATTTATAGGTATTCTAGAAAACATTCTAAGCTAAAAAATGCAGGGGGATCAACATAGTGAGTAGGTGAACTACCCAATGATTCTTTTCCACCTATAGTAGGAGCATAGACTCATCCATCCTCGGGATGTTAAACACAAAAATCACATGTCATACCCCACACATATTCAACTCTTTTGGAAGTATGGTAACCATGACCATTTTCAACAACTAGTTAGAAAAGTAAAGAAGATAAAAAACAAGATATTCAACCATCATCCACATTCATCTCAATGGGTAAGCCCAGCTTCAACCCATTCCATCTTCTCTGGTGTCGTCCCTGACACCCATGTACATAAATTGCTGCATCTTGCCACTCTAGTTGTCAATTGTTGCCACAATAACCAAGTCTACCTACCCCATATACCAAAAAATTCATCCAACCTCATCTATCCTAGGCTCACATCACATCCAGGCCTCCATATCCCCAAAACCACAAGTATCATATCTAGAGAATGTCACAAGAAGAAGGAAAAAACATAGAAATGGTCTCTGGGACCTAAAAAGGACTCCATCTTTCACACACAACAAGATCCCATGGCTTTAAATCATAATTCACTCAGCCTTTCAAGAAAGTAGGAAAATAAGTCCCGATAAAGGCATTATATTTATCAAAAAAATAGTTCTTATAACATATTGAATTAAAATACTCATTAATAATAGGTTCCAACTACAGGAATCCCAAACAAACTATCACAAACTATCACCAAATTAACTTGAAAATTAATTTAACATGACTTTAATAATTTTATCAACTAGTATCAACATGCTTCAGGTTCATTAACCAACTGACTTAATCATGCACACTACATCAATTTTATTAAAATCAAATTATAACAATAAAAAGATTATAGAAAATGCCCCTTTATCAGTTATCCAATTAATTATAAATTAATTCTAGATTTCCGTTCTTTGTCAATTTTGATCAAGAATGACATACGAAAAAAATCATGCATATATATCACAATACCTAGAAAATCATGATGTAAACCATTATCACATTAAAAAAAACATCTCAACGTGATTGATTCCAAATATTTAATTTAGTGCATATATTTTACTAGGAAAATTTCATTGCGATCAAATATGCTAAATAATTCTAACTCTAAAATTTTTGGTAAATAAATAGATAATCAATGAATCCTCTCCCTCAAAAGGTTTTTGACGTTCTTCACATGATAATGGATCAAAGAAATATATCAAAATCGCCTCCTCAGTAATAAATGCAACCACCTAAGGATGTTTTCGCATAACCGCCCCAACCAATAGCCAACAAAACTCTATTAAAAACATGAAGATCACACACCATCACATGGAAAAGAGAAACGAGAGGGAAAAGGTTGAAGGATCTTCAAGAACATAGGTAGATCATACCTTTTACTGAATAAGTATCACTACATATCAAATTAGGGAGCTAAGGGTCATTAATTGACTAAGGAATCCCCAAAATGTTGAATATTAGGTCATTAGGTCACTTAGGGTCAAGGGTGATATGTTTTAGTCATAGGTTTTTAAAAAAATCTAAAAATAGGAAAACACTTAAAACATACAGCATCGGGGAATTCCATGATGTATAATCCACCTTTCACATCATGTAATTCTATAAGGTCTTGTTCCTCCAAAAAACACGTCTCCATAACACTTTATTTTATTTTTCAAACCCCGAAACATTTCGCGCTATTAAAGAACCTATGAAACAGGATATCATGGAGTGTAATATAGTTACATGATGTGTAATCCCCCCTTCCTAACTTCTACTTAACCAAACATATCCAAACATTTTCCGAGCCACCTATGAGCACTTCTATCTTCCAAATCATTGATAGGGTTGATCCACATGGATCTGGGACCTTACAAAAAAAGTTCAATTATTTTTCCCGTATTCCATAAAAGTCAACTTAAATTTCTATATAATGGTATCCGTTTAAGAAAACACCACTATTCATTGTTTTTTTATTCCTCGTATGCATGTGTATGAAATCAAAAACCATTCACCACTTATACATTATAATATTTTACCATTTTGGTTGGTGAGTTACTAGATACAAACAATGAATTATAAATTTTATCAGCATGTTGAGATACCAAAAACATTGTAAAAAAATTATCAATATAAAAATTAATTATTTATTTTATATGTTAAACTTTAATTTTTTTTATTAACAATTTTTTAAACCAGTAGGAAAAATTATTTTGTCAGCGTTCTTCAAGAGAATCTGCTGTAATTTGTGGAAGTTGTTTCTCAATATGATTATCATATAATCTAAAAATAAAATAATATTAATTTATTATAACAATGATTATAGAATAAGTGACTGGAGCACTCATAGTAAAAATGGTGTGATTTATTCGTAGTTGAGAATAACATATGTATGACCTCTATGATGTTCATCATCTAAAAGTCATCATTTGAGAAATCTACCAAATACACGTTCAAGCTGATTAAAAACTGATAACTAATTTTTCATTTCAACATCAAAATTTACCTCATTATGTCCCATGCAATTATGTTTTAAGGGATATTCATATTGAAAATAATGAGATTATAAAAAAAATTCTCCTAAAAATAAGATTATGCATTTGATCCTTCAAATGATTCTTTTTTACAAACTTTTTTCATCAATTTTTGTATGCATCTATTGAATGTGTACATACATCATAACTGTATCAGACCCCCACAATTTTCTTCATACAGAAAATATAATATCAAAGGTTACATTGAGTTAAAGAAAGATGGTGGGAATATTTTTTCCAGTTTATGTAAAATTAAAACAAAATATTCTTGTAGACTACTTAGTGAATCATAGTCTATTGTCAGCGCAAAAATGTCTTGGAAAAAATATGATATTTCTGTTATCACATCTAATAAATTTGTATTCAAAAAACCTATTAATCCAATTGGTAGAATTATTTCTATTATAACATGACAACCATGACTTTTTAATGTGGTAATATGACTTTTTATGACTCATCTGGAAAAATTGGAAAGATAGCCATTTGGAATTATAAAATATAAAATCCACTAACCAAATAATAATCGACTTTCATTGGAAATTTTATAATATGATTTGGTTTCATTAAATTTTGTGATATGATATTTTGAAATAGTTCATGTTTCGGTCACCTAAAAATTTAGGAATAATCTAATCATACCTTTACATTATCTTTGGTCTTACCTGGTGTGTCAAAAAATATTTAAAATATATTATCAAAATAGTTCTTCTCAATATTATTGACATCCCACATGTGATGAACCACGAAATCAGACCAATATGGAAGATTAAAAAAATTATTTGTTTTACCAAATTATGTTCTTTCCCAAAGGCATCAATTTTCAGCTAGTTTATAGTTGGTACAAAAGTAATGGGAGGTAATGAAGAGAAATTTTTTTAAAATGCAAACCTGAAATCATTTTTGGAGGTCCATATCTTTCAATTTTTCTTTTTAGGAGATGATATTTTTTTCTAAAAAAAGGATGATCGGTTGGAAAAATCTACGATGATAGTTGAAAAAACAAGGTTTTATCAAATTAACAATAATAAATGTTTTTCTTGCCTCTCATATAGTATAGAAATGATTTTGGACCATCTGTACTCTAACCAGATAACATTTCATAAGTTTTAAAGTCTCTAATTATCCACATCTATGGAAATTTCAGTAGAAAATTTTGTTTCGCATCAACATCATATGTACTAACACCATTTCTCCATAATAAAATTAAATCTTCAATTAAAGGATTCAAATAAACATAAATATTATTTTTTGGATTTACTAGAATTAATATGGTCAAAAATATATATGGATCATTCATCAAAATCCAATGAGGTAAATTATACAATGTTATAAAGACATACCAATAAGAACATTGACTACTATAAGAACTAAATGGATAGAACCCATTATTAGAAAGACTCAATCACACGTTTCAGGATTCTGAAAGAAAATATAGATGTAATTAGACAAACTGTTTCCATTAATCACTATTAGAGGGATGATTTAGGCTTTTACTAGTTGAAATAGTAGTTTTGTGTCCCGACATCAATGATGTTGGGTTCTGAGACATAAATTAATGCTGAAGTCAGGGTGTAAGTGGGAAATACATTAACTGTTTTATAGGAATCAATCCATAATTCTCTATGATAGACTCTTTATACCTCAATTTTCCACATGTAGGAAAACTATCCAATGACTCATTTTCTCCAAAATATAATATGCAATCATTTGAACAAGCATGAATATTCTAATAACCAATTCCTCGATTAATAACTAGACTCTTGCTCTCATGGAATGTTATAGGAAACACATTTCCTTCAGGTAAATGTTTTTTAACCAAAGAGAATATCTGGTTCAAATAGATATTTTACATTCCATTATCTGATTTAATAGCCCTAAATTTTCAAACCACTTCAAAATTTCTTATCATGCAATCATGATATAAGGCTTCCTCAGTAGTCCTCACCAACTCATAAAATTTAGACATTTCCAACTCAGGAGTAAAATCAATATCATCCTAAGTTTCAGTTTGTTGAAAAGATAAACCTTCAACATCATGTATTAAATTTTGAAACCATGATGGATCTGGAACCAAATTATTAGTATCTTCTCCAGAACTGTGTTCACCATATTGATACCAAAAAATATAATCTATTCAAAAACCAAAATTCAATAGATGACCACCAACTTTGTCAAATGTGTCAAGTATCCTATGATCACATTTTTACAAGGACACTTAATTTTCTCTTTTGAAACAAATTTAGGTTTTGATAGAGAAAATGATTAGAAAGTTTCACCACCCCCAATATATAAAATATTTATACCAGAACTGTTTGGATTCCTGTGATGATTTATCCAAACATGGTCATTTAATAATGACTATTGTAAAATTATTGGTTCCATATTTCTCTAAAAATATAAAATAATTAATTTTTTATGATTGACATGATTTAAGAAAAACCATATCCAAAAAGAAGAATTTTTTTGTTAATTTTTCTATGTATTCTAAATTATTAGTACTTATTGCTAATTATTAGTAGTTACTGCTAATTATTTCTAATTACCGATAATTATTCTTAATTACCACAATTTATTACTATTTTTTACAAATTATTATTAATTATTACTAATTATTAAAAATTATTACTAATTAACAGTAATTATATGTAATTATTACAAATTATTAGTAATTATTACTATTTATTACTATTTATTAATAATTATTACTAATTATTACTAATTATTGGTATTTATTACTATTTATTACTATTTATTACTATTTGTTACTAATTATTTCTATTTGCTAAAAATTAACAATAATTATTACTAATTATCACTAATTTTGACTAAGTATTACTAATTAATACTAATTATTACTATTTATTACAATTAATTACTATTTATTAATATTTATTACCGTTTATTACTGTTTATAAAAAATTATTACTAATTAATACAATTTATTACATATTATTACAATTTATTACTAATTATTACAATTTATTACAATTCAATACTAATTATTATTAATTAGTGATAATAACTGCTCTTTAATGCTAATTATTACAACTTATTATTATTTATTACTATTTATTACTATTTATTACTATTTATTACTAATTATTACTATTTTTTAAAAATTATTATTATTTATTACTATTTATTACTATTTATAACTATTTATAACTAATTATTACTAATTATTACAGTTTATTACAATTTATTACAATTTATTACTAATTACTACTATTTACTAATACTTATTACTAATTACCACTATTTATTACTAATTATTACTTATTACCGCTCATTATTACTAATTATTACTAATCATTACTATTTATTACAAATTATTATTATTTATGACTATGTATTACTAATTATTACTAATTATTACTACTGATTACTATTTATTATAATTTATTACCATTTATTACCATTTATTACTATTTATTGCTATTTATTACAAATTATTACAAATTACTCCTACTTATTACTACTTTCTTCTAATTACAGCTATTTATTACTGCCTATTACTAATTATCATTATTTATTACTACTTACGACTAGTTACCGCTATTTATTCTTATTTGTTACTAATTACCACTATTTATTCCTATATATTACTAATTACTATTATTTATTCCTAATTATTCCTAATTATTATTAATTAACACCATTTATTACTAATTATAGCTATTTATTAATAATTGTCTCTCTTTATTACTGATTATTACTAACTAATACCAATTACTTCTATTTATTACAAATTATTTCTAATTATTACTAATTATTTCTATTTATTACTATTTATTACTAGTTATTACTAATTATTACTAGTTATTAATTTTTATTGTTACTTATTGCTATTTAGAACTATTTATTACATTTTATTACTATTTGTCACTATTTGTTCCTATTTATTACAATTTATTGCTACTTATTACTAATTATTACTAATTACCGCTATTTATTACTACTTAATACTAATTACTGCTATTTATTACTACTTATTACTATTCATTACTTATCAATGATATTTATTCCTATTTAGTACTAATTATTAGTAATTATAACTAATTATAACAAATTATTACTAATTATTCCAAATTACTTCAATTTATTAATATTTATTAATATTTATTATTTATCATTACTAATTATTACTAATTATTACTAATTACCACTATTTTTTACTAATTAATGGTATTGATTACTAATTACTGCTATTTATTACTAATTATTAGTAACTATTAGTGATTATTAGTAATTATTATTAATTACTGTTAATTATTGCTAATTCTTACTATTTATTACTAATTATTTCTAATTACCGCGATTTATTACTAATTATCGCTATTTACTTCTAATTATTACTAATTATTACTAATTACTACCAATTCATACTAATTATTACTAACTATTACGATTTATGACAAATTATTAGTAATTATAAATAGTTGTTACTATTTATTACTAATTATTACATATTACTACTAATTACTGCTATTTATTCCTAATTATTACTATATAAACTATTTATTACTACCTATTAATGTTTATAACTAATAAATATTAATTAGTGGTAATTACCACCAATTACCACTGATTATTACAATTCATTACACTTTATTAAAATTTATTACTAATTATTACTAATTAATTAAAAATAATACTAATTTTTACTAATTTATACTAATTAATATTATTTAATACTAATTAAATGTAATCGTTTTTAATTAATGATAATTGAACAAAATTATTAAAAATTAATACTATTTACTTTCAAATAAAAATATCAAATTTTAATAAAACAACGTATTTGTACAAATAAACAATGAAAAATAAAAATATCCAATTCTAATTGAAATTAATTACCACTAATTAATAATAATTATTACTAATATAGATTAAAATTAGATAACTATGAAATAAAAGAAACAGATAGAAACCATAAAACTGAATCTTTCGTTGGATGGATGTCCTGAAAATTGGACCACTGTAAAATTTAAAAGTTTGAAAAAACTGAAGAGAGAAATATAAGAGCAGAGAAGAAGAGAGGACTTGTGAGAATTGTGAAATGGGAAAAATCAGATGGGGGTATATATATGTTAAATCATTTACAATGGGGTTATTTGTGATGGAATTCCCGTTGCAAATAGTTGGGATTTTATTAATTGAGGTGACCATAAAAAATAGTATGTGCGATGGGACTCATCGCAAATACTATCTTGTCGACACATTATTTGCGATGGGCTGTAGCAAATATAATTTTTTTTACGGGACCCGTGACAAATATTTCACCGGTTATTAATTGAGCTGGCGGTAAAAGATATTATTTGTGCCGGTACCCGTCACAAATACCATCATGACGAAAAATTATTTGTGATGGTTCGTCGCAAATAATATACTCGTATTTCTGATGGGGGTTTAGTCCCCGTCGCAAATACTCTTCCTGTGCTAACGCGTGCACGATGCACAAAAGGTATTTGCGACATACTGTCGTAAATACCTCTTTTCTATTAACTATTTTGTGACGAGTCAAAATATCATCGCAAATAGTCTCTTGCGACGAACTATTTGCGAAGGGCCCTAGGCCCGTCGCAATTCACCCCTCGCAATAAGTGATTTTTTCTGTAGTGTTTAGTGATGGTTTTTTAAAATTGTGGAATTGTTGGGCAAAGTACGTTGTTGAATGATTTTAAAATGATGATTTTAAAATAGTTTCTTGGTTTGATTCATGGAAAAAAATTTTGTGGGATGGTTTTCAATAAAAATATTTTTTTTATTAAAACAATTTGGAACAATAGTTTTGGATTGTTTTTTTGGCATAATGGTTAGTGTGTGTTCATGTGCATTTGGGATAGATAATGGAATGATGTTTCCCCTATCAAAAGTTGGATGGATAGTAGTATAAACTTCCCCCCATCAAAATTGATCACCATGTGATGTCTTGGTGAAAGGATGACTAACTACTCGTGAGTGTAGAGGGGTTCATGGTCACATGCATGGTTGGATGTGCAGATATGTAGAATGGAATGGGTTATGCCAAAATGGGTGTTTTGAAATTGTTCTAAAGTATTGATTGGTTTCATTCCATGAAAAAGGATTTGGTTTGTGAAGAATGTTTAGGTATTGAAATTTTCTTGTATTTTGATATAATATGTTTTAAATTGTTTTATATGAATTGTTTTATATAAATTTTCAAACATGTTCTATACTGGTGGCATGAGTAGGGAAGTTGTTTGGGGAAAACCTACTGAGTTTCATTACTCAACCCCTACATTGGCACTTCGGTGCTTTTGAATATATTTTTTTTAGGAAAAGGTAAACACAAAGTATCTCATTTATTTAGTGATGCATCATGATAGATTGATCATGGCTTGGGGAGTTGGAGCTTTGATCAAATTGGGAGTTGCAGAGTTAGTGCCTTTGGAGTATTTGATTTTTGTAGGTTTTGTTGTATGCTTTATACTCTAATATTGGTTTTTGGTTTCGGCATTGTACTCTGATATGGGTTATGGTATTGTTTGGTATTTTTGTCTTTTATCATTACATTATTATCATCCATCATATAGTGGTTGTTGGTTATGAATATCTTGGTTGTTTTATTTAAAAGGGAAAATTATCTGCCAATTTTATTGAATTCCTTGGCATTTATTTCTAGACATTGGTGTCTTGGGGATGCCACCTAAGTCCAAGTAACATCCTACCTCCTTCCCAAGACATTGCTGAGGGGTGAGATGTTATAGGATTTGTATAAGTCTTATTGTTTTCTAGTACGATCTTTTTCCATAGAACAATAATGTATTTTGTTTTATTTGAAACATTTACATAATATTTTTGATAGATTTGAAATCTCATAATGAAATTTAATTCTCCCATTATACACATTTAAAATTCTTTTTTCATAATGTTGGAAAAATCTTTACAAATATTTTTATTTCTAAAACCGAAAATAGAATCATCTATATAAATTAGTACTAATAATATATTATAAAAATTGTTTTCAAATATTAGGATCTTATAACCCTATAGAAAATCTATTTTCCAACAAAAATTTTCTTAATCTTTGACACCAAGATCTAGTTTCTTGTTTAAGTTCATAAAGTGCTTTAGTAAGTTTAAAATTGAATTTGGTATCTGAGGGTTTTCAAAACCTGGTGGTTGTTTAATATAAACTTCCACCATTAAATATCTATTTTAAAAAATCTTATTTTACATCCATTTGATTAAATTAAAATTTCATATGAGTCGCATAAGCTATACGAATTGTAATAGCTTCTAATTTAGCAATATGTGAAAAGGATTCATTATATTCTATCTCATCTTCATGGTTATATCCTTTTTCTAATAATCTATCTTTATTTCTAGTAATTATCCTTTTTCATCTTGTTTATTTATGAAAACCCTTTTGGTTTCTATTACTAGATAATTGTTTTGTCTTTCAACTAATTCCCAAACATTATTTCTGTTGAGTTGATTAATTTCTTCTTGAATATCCATTAACCAATATTCATCATTTAAAGTTTCTTATATACTCTTAATTTATATTTGTAACAATAAGTCAAAGAATTTATCTAAGTTTCCTAAATTTCTTATAGTTCTTACTCTTGAATCTATATTTCATATAACAATTTCTAAAGGATGATCATTTAAGGTTCAATATTGTACAGGTAAGACTCATCCAAGTTTCTCTACTTCATGTTCTTCTTGACTGGACTGAATTTTATTTATTTTATTTTCAAAATCAGTATTATGTGATTCAAGAATCATGTGGTCTAAAGAGTCAACAATTTCATCTGTTTTATCTTTCATTTTATCAAAAGGATCACTTCCATCAAAATTATCATGAAGTGATTCTTCAACACTCTTTGACTTTTTATTATACACTCTATAGGGTTTAGTAGTAGCATAATATACTAGAAATATTCCTTCCTCAGCCTTTGGGTAGAATTTACCAATTTTTTCCTTAGTATTCAAGATATACACCTTGTTTCCAAATATTTTAAATTACCTCAATTTAGGTTTTCTATTATTCCAAATTTTATGGGGTGTCTTTTTAATAATAGGTCTTATTAAAATGCAATTCATGATATAGTAAGTTATGTTTATAGCTTCTGCCCAAAAATAGGTAGGAAGACTATATTCATTTCACATAGACCATTCCATCTCTTGAATAGTTCTATATATTCTTTCAATAATTCAATTTCATTGATGTGTTCTTGTTGCAGATACGCTGTGTTTAATGCCTATATTTTAGAAAGAAGAATTAAATTCTTGATTCTCATATTCTCCACCATGATCACTTCTTAGTTAAAATAATTAAAAATATTTTCTATTTTGAACAATTTTATAAAGGATTTCAAAAATAGTGAACATTCTGCTTTTTTTTGTTTTAGAAAATAAACCCATGTAAATTTTGAAAAATCATCCACTAATACATAAACATATAGCTTCTCATCCAAACATTTTACCCTTGATGGTCCGAACATATCCATGTGGATAAGTTTTAATACTTTACATGTAGTTTCCTTTTTAATAGATTTGAAATATGGTTTGTGTTTTTTATAATTTTACATACATCAAAGAATATATCATTATCAAATTTAAGACTATGTATATTAGAAACTAAGTGTCTCTTTGAAAATTTATATAATTAAATACATTACAGTGTCTACGTATTCTATGTCCGATCTAATATTCATTTTTCATATCAGTTAAACAATTAACTTTTTACTTACATAGGGAATCAAGATCCAAGTTATAAATATTTTCAGTTCTATGTTATCTAAATTTAAGCAATTTATCTTTGAAAAATGAGCAGGAATTTGATAGAAAAATCAATATAAAAACCATAATCACTTAGCTGAGAAGTACTTATTAGGTTTTCATTTATCCCTTGAAAATATATCACATTGTTTATTGAAAATTTATTTGGATATCTAACTAATCTAAATCCAACTATTTTCCATTTAGTATTTTCTCCAATGGTGACTAGTCCTCCATCCATTTTTTACAGCATATGAAAATATGAAGAGTCTCCAGTAATGTGTCTTGATCATCCATAGCCCATATAACATGAAACATTTTTTCCAGGTGACATTTTTTCTACAAAATTAAATAAACAAGAGTTTTTTTTGGTACCCATATTTTATTGGGTCCAACTGTGTTTGCCCGAAAAGATCTAGGAATCGATATTTTTGTTATCTTACCAAAATTTACATTGCTTGATTCAAACATATTTTTGGAAATAAATGTTTTTTTAATTCGACTTATCCAAGTATTTCTTAAAAAAGTTGTTATAATAATATCCTTTAATTCCACAGTAGAAAAGAGGTAGTATTTTTATAATTTAGAACAAAATAATTCATATATAAAAGTGATTTTTCTCCCTTTTTCATATTACATATTGTTCTTTTTTAATAAAGGGGTTTCAAGAATCTCATTTAGATATTATTATCCTTTTTTAAATATTATAGAATCACTTTTTAATGATTTTAATTCATCTTGTAATTCTTTTATTTTATTTTCATGAACAATATATTTTGATGTTGATTTATTAAAATTTTCTTCTAATTCCTGATGTTGATTTAGAATTTCACATTTTATACATAAAAAAACATGTTGAATATTCTTTAGATACTTATGAATTTTTACAATAGATTTTTATTTTTAATAAATAATTGAGAAATAAGTAGTTAATTTTCTATTTGAGAAGCAATTGATATCAAAAGTAAAAGAATAATATAATTGTACCTCATATTCTTCCTTATTCATAAATCACAGGTTTTCTTCCATATTTTTTGTTCTTTTTCTAAGTTTTATTTGGAAGAGATATTGGAGTCCTCAAACACACTCCAATTATCCTTCATAACTATCTTCCCTTCTTTCTCATAGTCAACTTTATTATAATTTTATTTTCTATATTTCTTATTTATTATTATAATTGTGGTAAATTTGTTCTAATATGACCCATCTATTTTCATTGATAATGACTTAATTATTTTAATTCTTTTTAATCTTTATTGAAGGATTTTTTAAATCATTTATTTTTCCTATAAAATTGGCTAAATTTTTTAGATAAATGAGTATGTTCTATTTCAGAATCTAAGAAATATAAATCCTTTGAGATTTTTAAATCTTCTTTTAATTTTTATTCTAACTTCTGAGATGTGACTTTAAGGGGATTATTTTCCCTTTTACTCTCTCATAATCTTGAACTTCGGCATGAATCCCTTCTTTATACGTCATTATGGTCACAATCAACTATTTTATTGTAAAATCATTGACTGGTGATGATTTTCATATATAAATAGATATTCCATTCCATTTTGGGGGCATTATTATATGTTCTTAAACTCTTGATCTTATTGTTTAATTTTGGTCCCTATGGAAACAAAATCATTGACTATTTCTGTCAATCATCCATTTCTTTGGGTTATTCTTTCCCCATTATAAATTATCAAACATCCATTTTACAAAAGGGTACCTCAATTTTCTTTCATTGTTTGTTCCTTTACATGTAAGAGAAATAACCTTCAACATTTCATATCTAGTAGGACATTGATATAATTGATTTAATTCTTATAGAAAAAAATCCAAAAATAATAGTATTCATTTCTTTTGAATTAATGTCACACTAAACTTCTTTAGAAGAATCCCATGTTTCTAGGCTTTCAAGGATTTCATACAGAGTGATAATATTCATATATACTTTGAGTCCAAGACTTTATAGATAGATTATCATACAAGATTTCCAACATCCATAGTGATCACTATTGAAATATGGAGCACGTATTGTTTACATACCTTCTCTAGGATCATCCATTGACATATGTTTACATATAGACCTTATAATTTTGAGCTTGTTAGACCTTATCCATTTTATTCAAAAAACACACTTTTGAAACCCATTATTAGGTTTGAATAATGAAAAGATACAACATAGGGGGTGAATTGTGTCATTTCGATAATCTTGATAGGCTTCGAATTTAATCCATATTTAGTTTATTAAGATATGTAGTATTCTATTTTGAATGTAGTCTGAGCAGTTAATAAATAGTAAAGAAGAATACAAAAAATTTTATAGTGGTTTTGGGTAAAAATATCTCCTAGTACAATCCACCAATGTTGTCTATATGAGATTAGATATTTTTACTTGAAAGTTCCTCTTATCACCAGACATTAAAAAATTAGTGTGGGAGGTTTACAACTTTACAATGAATATTTAAAGATACTTATAGTTCTTTTATAGGGAATTGGATTCTCCATAGCTTAGCCCGAGAAGCTGATACTCTACCACGATTGAGTCTGAGCAACCAAAACTCTAATAAATCAAAAGTGTTTGATTTGATTGTTTAAATAAGTTCTTGATCATAGTTGCAACAACAACTGACATAACACATATCTTATTATTCAAAGATAAAAATATTCAAGAAATAATATCTTCAAATAAATCTTTGTTGTGAATTATCTTCAATAAAAACTTAAAAATAAACAAACAATAATAGTCGCACAACATGAGGTTGAAATATGTATGTATACAAAGTGTAGATTCTTTAGAATAACATATTCCTTCAATATTTGTTTTCTCCACAGTACTTTAGTATTAAAAAATAAATTTCACATACAATATGATATAATCCCCATAAAAAATAAAAATACTCTTTCCATATATATAGAAAACATAGATTTCATTCAGTTCAGTAGATCTAGGAATGTTTCTTGAAAATATCGATCATTTGAAGTTAAATCCTTCATGATAGTCATAAATTCTATAAGAAATAAGAACAATTTAATCCATTGACTACACACCATTGAATAAATCATAAAATAGATTTAAAATGGCATCTACATCAATCAATACCATTGTAATGTTCATGGAAAATGTCTTTAGTATTAAGTTATGTTGTTTAATAATCAAACATAAGGTTTCTTTATGTAATGAAAAAATTGAAATGTACGGTTCTTCAAAATGTAGTTTTGATAATGCATGGTTGTTTAAAACTATAGGGTTGATAAACAATACTGTTCCTTTCTCAAATTTAGGGTTCCATACAAACTCAGGCTTCATGATTTATACTTTTCCAACAGTGTAGGGTACATAATCCATACATGTTATTTCAAATGTAGGGTTTCTGAACCATATGTTATGATTACTAATTTTGGGTATGAATAGTATTTCCACAAAAACATTCCAACACATCCAAAATAATTTAAAAAATATATAAACATGAAAATAAGATAAACCTATCAAGAAAAATATTTTTGAAAAAAACCTAAAGTAATTTCATTAGTAAAACAAACAAAGATATTTGTGAGCATCAAAATCAATAATATTTATAGATTATTGTTGAGACAATACATTCCCAACTAAAGAAAATAAGGATTTATCTTCCACTAACTAATCAATTATAAATATTTATATATATATTTACTGGATACATTCTTATAAAGGTGGATAAATTTTATTCTATAGTGTATTTTATCTTGTTTGATATAAAAGTGTAAAACCCTAGTTATTCTTTGAAGACCCTTGACAAACAATGTTAGAGATCTATTTTATGTTCATAATTGGGGGGGTTAATTTGAAGTTGGTGTACAACATGTGAAGTACAATATCCTTTTAAAAAATGAATGATAATTATGTTAAAGAATAGTATTTTAGAGTTTAGAAAATAAATGGTTTTGAGAAGTTGTTATTATAAAAGAGTTAAATGAATTCGAATCCAAGAAAACTAAAGAATAATGATACATGATAAAGAGATATAAAAAATAGACAAGTTATTAAGAGGGAAGAGTCAAATAATGGTCTTCTTGTTTTTTTAGTTTGAGATTTGAATTCTGATTCCATGGACCTTTCTAAATTATGTTTAATTAACTCAATGGATTTGTAGAAATTAATACTATAAAAGTTATTGAAATTTATTTCCATGAAATAAAGGATTAATATTTTTACATATGAGTATAATCTAATATTATTAAATGATATTCATTTGTAAATTTATTTACAATATTTTGTTACTTAGTTAAATAATTTTATTATTTTTCTTAGAAATATTTGTTGAGAGTAAATTAACATGTGTTTAGAAATAAAAAATTAATCACCCTTGTTTTGAAACCTTTTATTTTGATATTTTATGGGAATGGTACTTTTATATGGTTGAACTTATCATTTATTTATTATTTTATGATGTTGAACGATTTTATAGGGACAAAAAATAAGAGGAAGGATAAAAATATATAATAAAGAGGATTTTTATTTTAATAACCTAACCAAAAGAACCCATAATTTTTAACCATACCACCACTGAACTTAACATGTTCCCCAATCACTAGAGTTTAAAGACATGTTTTGAGGATAAAAATCATTTTCCTCTCATCCTATCCATGATCATGACTGAATGAACTTGAAAATAAAAACTTAAAACGGAATCCATGAAAAAACTTTATACTCCATGAAATAATAAAACCTCTATAGAAATTATAATCCATCCTCATAGCCTTATGAATAACTTTTAAGATAAATAAAATCTATCAATATATTAATGGAAACTAAATTTTGAATGGAAAGAGGGTGAGTATGAGTAACCCAATAAGCTTTTCCTCAAGTGACATATTCTTCTATGAGTGGGTGTGATATAGTGTATAAATATAAGTGTTTATGGAATAAAATAAAATTTCTCAATCCAATTTTCATTTATAGAGACATTAATCACTATCATTCAACAAATCAAAAAAATATAACTAATATACCAGAAGGAAGAGGAAAAATTATAAAGTTAAATGAAACATAATCCAACATACACCATCAAGTGAATAAAAAAAACCTCATCCATTTTTAATATAAAACCAAATATAGATTATCACACACTATTATGATTGAAAATCCAACTATTCCCATATATCATACATGATACACTTTATTTTCCCACATCATTCCCCTTGGAAACAAAATAAATTATTTGTTTCATGCCCTAAAAAATAAATATATAACCTTGACCTCGATTGATATAATACAATTATTAATAGATAACACTTACTTCTGGTAGTAAAGTACAATCATAAATAAATAAACATACCATCTTATTTTAATGTACCAAAATAAATTAATTCAAAGAATCTGACTAAAATCAAACAATTTATAAATTTATTTGACCTCTCATACTTTTTTATCATATGTGTACATCATTAATAGAATTAAAAATAGCTTCATGGTAATTCAAGAGTTTAACATTAATTCTGAAATATTGATTATTTTAACAGAAATAAAGGAACTATGAATTATTTATAAATTTTATAAGAGTTTAAAATTAATTAATCACCTATGAGTTTTGGAAAATTTTATGATTATAGGATCCTAAATAAATTATTGAAAAACTCTTCTAAAATTATATTTTTCCTATATTTCCACTGTTCTTGATACGATCAAAAAACTCTATAAGAATTAAAGATATGTTCATTCTTATTCACCATTTATATTGGATATTCTATTAGGTATTAAGATAAATATGATCCAAATAGATTTGATATGTGACTCTAGTAGTTCATGTATCACCTATGGAAGAAAAAACTCATTGGTTTGTTCTTAGTCGAGTTTATCAATCATAGGTAAAAATAAGAAAAAAATGTTCCACATATAAAACTTAAGTGTTTATAGTTTATGTTTCCTCATATGTTATTATAATTTAATATCTTAATAAATTTTTTTATTGGGTTTTGAAATTTATTAAATATATTAATGGTATACTATATACCTATGAAACTAATTAATTATATTAATGAAGGTTTCAATAAAGAATATATACGATAATGATATCAAAAAAATATTCCAAGAAGTAGTTTTTAAAGAACCACAGCATGGTATATTTAAAATATCACAGTTTATAATGAATCATATAATAATATAACATCAATATGGGAAATAAATCTTGAAACTTTTTCAATAAAATAGATAATCATAAATCCATTTTTCTTATATTGTGGTTTCTCTAGAATTTTCATGCTTAATAATCTTTATTTACATAAATATCAATATTTTTATAATCATGGGATACACTAATTTATTATAAAATAAAATAATTTGGTCATGATGATGTAAAAAGGCATGTTTTTAATATAGAAATTCATTATCATATCATTAAAACCCATGTTGTGGTTTATTTTAAAATGCTCTTGAAAAAAAAATCCCTAAAAATATTCACCAGCATTATCCCAAAGGCCTAATGAAGATTATGTGTGACTTTATAATATTAAATAAAAATTTTATATGATCATATATTTGTGTAAATAGATGTTAATTATGAAATATTCATAATAATAATATTAAATTTATTAAGTATTCATTGACATGTTTCTTTTTATTAATTTTCATAATATAAAAAGTTTTTATATATAGATATTTTTATATTTAATTTAATTATTTTAAATTACTTCAATAAATTTCTATACAATGCATTTAATGAGTTTAATTCAAGGTATAAAATGTCATTCAGTTTAGTTAAACCCTGATCAATTATTTATTTATTATATTTACAAAGTAAAAGTATTCTTATATAGTTGAAATTAAAATTATGATGAAACATTAGCTAACTCATGAGTATTGATATATCAATAATAAAGAATTAATATAGAATTCACACTATCCCAAGGGATTATGATCTATCTTTATAATTATGGTTTTGTTAATTTTATAATAATATATTCTTTTGTGTGAGATTTAAGTTTATTATGATTCTAAGTCATTTAATGATATCGGTATAATGAAATATACATATATGGTTGATATGGATATATTTTATAAATTATAATTATATTTTTATTGTGGATAAGTGATATAAATCAGTTTTTGTATAACAATTATAAATTAACATTATTTAATAATTTTAATTTTTTTGAGAATTATGATATGCATAAAATAAAACATTAAAAACATTCATACATATAAGAATTACTGAAAGACAATATTTATGATAATAATATAGAAAATAGCAAGATATTTTAAAAATTAATTAAAATAATGAATTGTATATTCCTTCTAAAGTAATCATTCATTAAGTCCTCAATCATCTACACGAATAGGTCAGTCTAAATTTAGGTACCATTTTTTGTCTTGTGTAAGTAATTTATATTATAGGTGACCCTAATAGTTATGAACCTTTCTATGATTCTAAGATGTGAGTTATACTCATTTGGAAACACTATTGTTTGTATTTCCATAGTAATAAAGTTTGGATGCTGCATATGATGAATTAAGATCATTTTTATCTTTATATTTGATATAATTAACATCATTGTCTACTAAAATGGTTAAAATTTGAGTCAATAGCCAAAGTTAAATAAAAATATATTAAAATATAGTTTAATACAATAGATAGATATGCTAGATGGGGTCATCATTTTAGAAGGGGTATATTCAAAAAATAATAATCATTGAATACTAATTTAAAACATCATACTCCCCTAAAAAATATTATTCTATTATATATTATAATGAAGTTATGAATAAAATCTATCATGAGTTTTAAATATCTTATTGGTTAGATTTACAAACTTATTGATTTTTATTATAAAATGAGAATTCATCATTTATAAGTGTTCATTTTCAAGGAATTATAAATAAAAGATAATTGGATAAGGGAGAAGTAGATCTATGTGTTTCCTATAGAGAAAGAGTTTTTTTTCATTGGATATAGGATTATATTATCTAATATATATCCAAATTATTAGTTATGGAATGATAAATTTTACTATGTTCTGACCTTAAATATAAATTTAATTAATAAGTCTTATTTTTATAAAAAGGACCTTCAATCATGTTTAAGAAAAAAAAGTATTTTTTTTATACATGAAAAAATAAATATTTTGGTACATAGAATATGGTCAATTGTTTTTACATGTTTTGCATCGATATTTTACACTATAACATTAAAAATAATTACGTCAATTTTAATGATTCAGACATAACTTATAATTGAAATTTTATCCTTGCTCATATAAATGATAAATGTGTCTAAATAATCTATAATGAAATTTTTTTTAAATCATATGATTATGAATCATTTAATTAATAAACTATTTATTTATTATAAAAAATGAATAATTATTCTTTTGGGGGAAATTTTTAAGAGATAATGAACTACTATACCAAATATATGATAATATTTTATATTCAATGACTTAACAAGATAACAGTGCTATAAGTAGTGTTTAACTTTTAAAAATGAATTCAGTTTTAATGGTTATTTATTTCATATCATGAACCAACTCATGCCACCCCTAAATTGGGTACCCAATCTGTCTCATGATAAGGACCAAAGGGCGTTCCTTATCCCCATGGGCTGGAAAAAAGAACCTTAGCATCGACAATAATGATTTAAAATTATTATTCCCAATAATAAGAATAATTAGGCAGAATAAGGCAATAATAAAAGGGAAATAAACCATGAATTCCAATACAATGAATAAAAAAACATGATAAAAGGTCAATTATTACAATGTTGAGGTTCGAAATAACTTATAATATTGGAAAATAAATATAACAAGACCACCAGAATTATGTATCCATGTATAGTTAAGAATAATTTACTTTCAACCACCCCAAAACCTAAACTAAGGGATAAAATAATATCAACTACATCTGAGAAGATGACTAACCTATAATATATATGAATGAAATAAAAGGATCAGTAGGTTACCACCCATTTACTGAATCTATAACACTTTAAAAGTAAATCTATAACATGTACATTTTAAAATATAAGTAAAAATATATTTACACATTTTTATCATTTAAAACAAGTATCGAATAGTTATCCATTTAAATAAACTCACTTCACAAAACCAAGTTTTCTTTCAAAATAAAACCATAGTTTATTTCCTTTAACAAAATCATTCATAAATTTTAATTAAAATAGTTTTATGATAGGATATTAAAGAGATTGAAATATTATTTCCCAAATGACTAGATATATACATATATAAGAAAAATATAATTTCATCATGGAACCCTATGTGCTCAAGGGGAACAATATAAAATAGAGTTAACATAGTCGTAAATTTAGTTAATCATATGCACAAATAAACTACTACACACCAATTAACCTTACTGAACACCTGATTTTAGCCTTCATATCCTAACCAAGGGTAATAATCTATAGGTTGACCTAATTCCTATATATGGATACTATCCATATCATAATGATAAAGTACTGTGCATTTATACCTATAATTACCACCTAAGAAACCAACTATTACCATTAATTATAAAAGAAGGTTAAAATTTCAAAGTAATAATAATATCATATTATCATATCAGAAAACAAATGTTTAACTCACCTTTAACTCTGACGAACTACATATAAATTTCACCTTTATCCATGCATAAAAAAATAAATTCAACTTCTCTTAATAAGGATACTTATTAAATGTATTCAAACATCCATAATTTACATCACATGTAAATGGGAAAAAACTATGGGTTCTAATTTATAAATAAACCATTACAATTTACAACTGGGTTGTGGAATATTTTTTTAAGGTAAAAAGAAGTGAATATCACTTTAAAAAACCAAATTCATAATTCAATATTTTATTATTTCAATATAATACAATATTTCAAATCATTTCATAAAAAAGGTCCAAACACACTCGAGCATTAGAAAATAACACTTTCCACCATTTTAGATGTCATTAACGTATGTAATTTAAAGATGAAATTATAAAAGAGACAACCTTGAATATCAATTTCCAAAATATGGATTAAACCTCTAAATTATATTTAAATGTAAATTAATATGAAAAAATATTATTTTATGAAAACTCAAGATATGGATAATCCTTGGATATATCTAAGAAAATACAATTATAAACATTAAAAGACATTTCAAACTCATCATGAAAGAAAACTCAATCATGTATTTAAATTTAAATAGGGATTCCTGGGATACTTACCTCAAATATCCTTGCTTCCAACAACTATATAGGCAAACCACCATGACACCATCCTAGTAGCCTTATGAAACTACAAGGGATCTAAGTGAACCTTAACCCATCTAAAACCCTAATTAAGAAAATCCCCAAATCCAAAATACATCCCTAGTTGTTTTTTAGGGTTATAGAGGAATGAATCACAAATGAAAAACACTCAGATATCTTTCTAGGAAGATTTATCCTTAGGAAATGAAGATACTTGAAGTATCTTCCATGAAGTAGAATAGAAACCATATATGTGTTTCTATGAATCATAGGCATCGAATGAGAGCAATAATGTCCCCAAAAGGGTTGAACTAGAGCTAGGTAATAGTGGTAAAAAAACGCAATTAAAATTTGGATAACTGTATTGATGATGTGTGTCACTATTCATGAATTAAATAGTCTATTCTCCCCAAAAATCATTATTTAAAACCCCCTTTCATAGCATGTAAGTATTCTTACCAGATTCGAGAAGACATTTAGATGGGACTGATAAGAGTCACATAAAATTGGTATATGGTGTGAAAACATCTCCCTAATATAAACTATTGTAGTCCTCAGTTCCTATAATTTTAACCTCTTTCAGGCCCTCCAAAACTATAGGAAATTGAATATAAAGGAGGTTCTATAGTGAAAACCCAAAAATAAACAAATAAAAATATAATGAAAGTATAGGATATGACAATTCTCCCCACCATATCACTTTGGATAACCATAATGTCCTAAGGTCAAATGTTATTCATGAGGAAAAAGAAACTCATAGATCAAGAGGATATGAAAACAAAACCAAACTTATGAACCCAAGAATGAAACCAAATTCCAAGAAACTTCAAATATTAAACTCTTAAATATTTAAAGTGAAATATATTTTATACTAATATAATAAAAAACCAATACAATAAAGATAGAAACTTCATATAAATAATAGGAAAAAAAGTATTAATCAATGTAACTATGTATAAAGAAAAAAACACTACAAATAGTGGAAAAAAACAAAGAATTGGTTCAGGAAATAAAATCATATATGTATTACAAAATAAGAAGGAATGTTCAAGGTAAAAAAACAATGATTCAGTTAATTGTCCACTAATACATACTTACTGATCCTCAATAAAGAGAGTAAGACAACTCTATGACATAAAATAATTTCTAATGGAGAACTCCCCATAAAATTTAAATTCCAATAAAACCCCAGTACTTCACAAAGCACAAGCCTTAATCAAATAACTGATAAATGGAAAAAACTCAATAAAGATGGAAGGATCTCCAAATAAGTTTCACTAACTGATTATCCTTCATATCGAGGTGACAGTTCCTTAAAATATTCATTAGAACACAACCCTTGACAATCCAAAGAATCCTCAAAACCCACACTGGATCAAGAGACCCAAAAATATTACCACCTAAATAAAATAAATGAAAATAAATCATGCAATATGTAAATGAATAATAATTTTAAATTACTAAATAGAATCATGTGTAAAAAGGAACTATACAATCTAGCCTTAGTTCATGTAAGGTTAACCTGGTACCATGCTTCTGAAACACCATCTCCCAGTGAATTAAAAATGACATCATAGAATAACTAACACTAACTCCTGGTTTTCCCAACACTTACCCAATAATTCCTATACATAACCACTCAAAATAAATGGCCCAACACAAGTCCCACATCACACTAATCAAAGAGAATCATAATCATACATAGATGTAAAATAATTCATAAATAAACCAATATATTAAAGATAATAATCAAGAGATCAAACAAGAGAACAAAAAAACTAGATGCACCATAAATGTTTAAATATCTTAAGGAATATATCCCCTTTCCTAAATCGATTCATGTAACCCCACATATCTAGAATCTTCAAACTCATCTTAAAAAATCTAGAATCTCAAAACATGATAAATATATAATGAGGATCTATATAAACCTGATTCTTAAATAACCAATATAGAATCCATCAATGGTACTATAGATTCAATAATTTTATCACTAAAACACTAAAATCATCCAAAACACAACCTTTTAAAACACAAGGCCAACAAGAGGAAATAGATTTCATATAAAAAAATCAAATGTTATTAACATAATTATTAGATTGAATGGGTATAATTAGATGATATTTATAATGGATATATTTAAATTATTCTTTTTTGTGATAAACCCCTCTCTAGAAGATTTACAGATGACCTAAATTATCATAAGAACAAGAGGTTTTTTGAGCTATTTGAAAAGATGTATTATTATATCATGCCTTTCTACACTAATAGCTAACCCAGTGTTTTATCCTAAAGGAAGCTACTAAAAAATATTTTATTTTCATACCAAAAAATTCAAGGTATGACTGGAATGAATCTTTATTCTCTTTTTGTACCATCCTCCACCATGTCAAGGAATATGAGAAACCTCCAACACCTCTGGTGCTCTAGGAAATACAACTTCATTTTTTATTTCTTGTTTTATTACCACTCTATATAGGTTAAGATCAAAGGAAAATAAAACCAGTGACAATGTAATACCCCAAGCTTCCATGGTACATTTCTCTTTGAATAATACAGTAGTGTGCGTTGTATGCAACTTCGAGTTCTAACAAACATCACAACCAATCAAACTAGCCGTTATGAATAGTAATACCCACTTTCTGAAATTTTATACATCTTTTCTCTCAAAATGGACTTCATTTTTGGATTCAGGATATCGAATTTATCCAAGGGTGAAATTTTGGTGCTTTTCATATAACTTTTATATGTTGATGAATAGTGAAAATTACTAAATTTTAATTAAAAACAACTTTTTTTTAATCAAAATAATTAATAGTAATAAATTATGAATTTGAGTAGTTTTAAAGTATATTTAGAATATATTTTTACCATTTAATACAATGTTGGTCATTGGACATAATTTCACAATTAAACAGGACATATACAAGTGTCAATCTTTTGATATTTATTATATCTTAAAAACACGCTTTTTGTTTTGACAGCGATAATTAATTTTAAATTAATTTCTTCCACTTTTGTGTTTTGAATTTGGAAAAATGGATTCCATATTTGGAATTAGGATTTCCAAATTGTGTAAATAGGTAACTTCTACTTTTAGACATTTTGTATAATTACTTCAGAAAATATTTTATTTACCATGGTTAAAGGGTTAATCAGGTAAATAAGGGTTAAAATTTTTTATTATAATAATAATAAATTACCCTAAAACATTTCCTAAACTTATTGGTGGATACATGTCTGACCATGGGTATCTTTGGTTCGATTTTTGGGACCCCATTGAGTCACTTGTAGGTGATAGGGACACTTTATTTTAATTAAGATAACGTAAATACAAAAATGACATATGCTTATATCTTTTAGTAAAACAATTTTTACATAGGGTTATATAAGTTATATTTTAGATTATAAATATTAATTATAAATATAAAAATATTTCCTATATAATGATATTTTATTTATAATTTTTAGATATTGATTAAGTAAAAATATATATGAAACAATAATGATGCAGTATTTTCCTTATTAATGAAAGAATCAAATAATTGGTATTATAAATGTTAAAATAAATATAATTTGAAATTTTCGATGACATACACAAATTTTATTAGTTAATATTACATGCTAGGATTTCTTAAATTAATTTTTTTCGAATTAATAAATTTGTTAAGACTTTAACAAAAATCAATTATTGAGTAGTGTTAAAATTGACATAAATGAGATTTTAAAACAAATATTATATTATTAATTTATATTCTATTCATAAAAATCTAAGTTTTAGAAAAAGGACTTATATCATTGTTGTTTTATCATTAATGGACCACTTTGGGGTCTCTTGGATGTATATAGTATGTTTATTAACTATATATTATAAAAATACAATGTGACGTGGTAAGTGTTAAAATAATTAACCAAGAGTTAAAACTAAAAGATAAGGTTAATATAATGACTCAAACCTATATAAAATCTATTGGTTGAAATTATTTATACCCATAACCACCTTATACTTTTAATAATCAACTTTGGAGTCATTATAAACCAAATATGAATTTATTATAAATTAATATTTTATGTTTTTTCATAAAGAGCCCCTCCTCCCCCTTATAAAAGGACCCAACTTATAACCAATTATTCACACCTTCAAAGACTTTTTGTTCACCCAAACCCTGACAAAATACTATCTCAACTTCCATCACTTTAGCAAAGAGGCCTTATTTTGATCAGAAATCCAACCTAAGGAGCCCTTTTGATCAAATCAAAAGGAAGAACCCAAAGAAGAGGTAATGTTTTCACCACCCTCTTTCAAGTTCCTTTAATTTTCAACTTCTTCTTTCATTGTTATTTCTATTCTAAAATAATAACTCCAATATCTCCTATATACTGTGATGTTATTATAAATATTTTACAACCATATTCAGTATTATATCCATCCTTTGAATAACATGTCACCATGCGTGCGTACGTACAGCTTACCGTCTCCACGTCGTGGTGTAATTGTTATTCAATACATTATTATTAGGATGGGTATAATAATGATGAGTATTTGATGTAAATAATAATTATAACATTATAAGGATTATGTATATATGATATACCATTCAATTATATATTATTTTAATATCAAAAGAATGATATTTTTGCTCGTGCGTACGTACGGATTACCATCTCCACGACGCGATGAGATTCATTTCCGTGTTCACCATTCATCGAAGATTATAAAAATATATATTACTAATAAGTATGTAATATATGAAATAATAATGATACTGGAGATATATAAATTTTTATATATAATTATTTATGTACTTGCATATATCTTATTCACTTACTTCCGTTTAATACTTTATGAAAACAGAAACAACATTTATGCGTACGTACGGACTACCGTCTCCATAAATGGTGTTTTCCATTTCATATATATGTCTATTATACATATTTATATTCTAAATATATATGATATATTTATCATGTTTTATATTCTAAAAGTATTTAAATCATGATCTAAGTGACACAACCAAGAGTAACAATTTAAAACACGGACGATAAAGAAAGTTATTATTACCCGAAATGTTAATTTAACATGGAAATTATTATTAAATGGGTAATATAAATTCATAAATGAATCATGTATTACATCATAAATATTAATATGGTTCTGTTATAATTTAATAACATACTACGGTCTTCGTACAGGAGGTTAAACATACCCTCGACTAAAGGAATGTGCAAGGTAAGGGGTTTTCATCTCACTCCTTATTCCCGTGAGATTCATGACATATTTCCACTATTACCTTTTATGTGGTTTATTTACTTCCTATAATTGTATTATTTGTGTAATAAACTTTAATTTATGTGTATTTAAATATTCATTGTATGATACTACTTTCATGGGTTGTATGTTTCGTAAGTTACCAAATTGGTAAGGGTTAATTTCACAATCTCTTTATTATCCAAGGTTGTTTTTACGTAAATATCTACTGGGACATATTTATTATCCATGTCCATGTTTTATGAAAGAGTTTTCAATGGAATTATTTTTAGTGAATTTTTACTAAAACATCATTTCAAATGTTTTAAATATTTATTCTTCTAAATCTTTCTCTTTAATTTCCATGTATTCAAAATGGTTTTTAAGGATTTATTTATTTAGACATGAATGTTTTTAAAATATTAATTCCTTTCAAAAGTTTCAGAGTGGTATGGGACACTTTGATTCAAAAATGTTTTTAATGAATTTCTTTCTAAATTGTGTTAATTTTAAATGCTTTCATGAAAAAGGTGTATTTCTTTCAAAGAGTTTTACAAATCATTTTCATCCACGTCAAGATCACTTAATAGATTTTAAAATTGTTTTGAAGTTGATTTATCATGATACAAATCTTCCGTATTGTGTTGAAGGTTTTGTGATATGTTTGACTGTGGATGTGTCATTCTTATACCATTCATGGTTTATGGGTAAAGTATTGACATTTCTTAGGCTATTTTTAATACAAATGTTTATGTTGTATTTCATCATCTTCTTAAGATGAATGTGTTGGACTAGTATGTTCCGGGTTGGGGTCCAGTTACAGCAGACCCTCCGAGTTGGTGTTCAGTTATTAGAGGCACTCCGGGTTGGTGTCCGGTTATTATAGGCACTTCAGGTTGGTGTTCGGTTATTAGAGGCACTCCAGCTTGGTGTCCGGTTATTAGAGGCACTCCGGGTTGGGTTTTGGTTACAGTTAGCCCCTAGGTCTTAGCACGAGGCCTTGACAAAGAAATTAAAGTGCAACTTTATGCATTTCATCATTTTGAAAGTGGTTAGTGATATTTCATGTGATTATTTTACTAGTAGAATATCCATGTGAATAAGTAAATTTCATCATTTCATTTTATTTTTTCCATATTATTCTGAATTTCAAGTTTAAAAGACTTTTGTTTTAATTATACATTGCCTTAAATGTTTATGCTTATTCATGTAATTTTATGATGTATTCACTACCCTTACTGAGTGTTTGAGATCACCCCTTTCTATGTTTTATTTTTATCGGGATTCTAAGAAGTGTATTTTGATTGATATGCAGGGTTAATCCAATGGAATAATGGCATTCATAATGATTATTTATTTTGTTTTGTATGTATTTAAGTGCAATGTAATATTCATATATGTAATCTATTTTCCAAGACTGCTAAACTGATCATTCCTTCAGGACTTCATTCCTTGTAATCATTCCAATGTTATGTAATAATGCACCGACTCTGGGTAACTGGGTCGGGGCATTACAGTTGGTATCAAAGGATTCTTAGCAATAACCTTGGAAACTAGATTTAGATAAACTTTGATTAGAGCACATAACCCTACAATAAACTTTGACTATTAGTATAGAAGAACATCCTAGAATTTTGGTATTGTAGAGATTTTGTGAGTTTTCTGAGAAATACATCTCTGCCTGGATACGAGTAGGTAGAGGTGGCTATGGAACAGATGTATGTAGGGGTATAACTAGAAAACACTGCTTTGAGGTAGACTTGAATGGGAACTGAGGCATGACAATGGGCCTTGTTATACTCTTGGTTACGACACTACCGGGGGACATTCTTAGTATAATTTCATTTTCATTACAAACCATTATGAAGTGCTCATGAATATATAATTACTCAAAGAAAACATTTTTATGATTATGGATTATATCCATAAACTATTCAATTTGTGTTAGGTATTTTACAAAATTGGAATTATTCATTGCAGTTCATAAACTGACCTAGTTTATGCTATTGTATATAAATGGCACCCAGTAGAAGGAATGTAAACTCCATTAATATGTATGATACAAAGAAGGATTATATATTTCATGGTCCTAAGCCATAATTTAGAAGAGAAATAGTCTCCCACATATTACCATCATATAACGAAATAGTATCATGTGTTGATAAGATAAGTAAATAATTCTTGAAGTCCAATGGCTTTAAAGGGAATCCAAAGAAGAAAAGGATGGTAGAGAGAAAGACAGATAAAGAAAGAAGGTAAAGAAGGGTTTTCCCATATGTGATAACTGTGGAAAGAATCACCGTGGAAAATTCTTGAAGGGAATGGAAGTATGTTATAAGTGTGGAGAAAAAGGACACCAAGTAAGTGACTACAAGTGTAAGAAAAAGGTTTCAAATGTACAATGCTTCATCTGCAGGGAGTTTGGACACTACGCGAACCAATGTCCCAGTCATCAGACTATGCTAAAAATGATGCTATTGCATAGAAATCAAGTTATGATACGACCACATATGTAGAGGAATGATTAGTGTTCTTATGTTGTTATTTTAGAATTATTTCATTTCAGTGTTGTATCAATGATGTTCTAGAAATAAATAAGGATTATACTGTAGTACTATTTCACTGATGATTTGAGATTTTATGGTACTAAAAAAAGTGACTCTACAGTGACTTAAATTGTTTGGAAATTACATGGTTGAAGGAATGATAAACCTTAATATGGTCCTAATATTGAGGTAGTGATTTTGGAATAACAGATGGTTGATTTTGGTAATTCAGGATGTTGCAGTGTTGTAAAAGAATATATGAGGAAGGCGTTCACATGTTATTACCTGGAAAAAATAATCCTCATTAAGTTTAACTTCCTTGTCAATTTTGGACTGTGAGTTTGGATAGTATTATTTTGGATAAGTCTAAAGGATTGAATGTATTAAGTTTGAAAGGTTATTTTTGGATTTTTATAAAAGGACAACACGTAGACCGTGTGACAACCTGTCGCGTCGAACAAAGCTGCGGGAATTGAACCCACAACCATAGTGTGATTAGGATTTATCATCTACCACTGGACTACGTGATGTCCCTAGATTGTATAATGTAGTTTATTTTTTTTAAATGGTCTAATATGTGAATTATAAAATCATTATATTTGGAACCCTATACGATTAGGATAAATAGAGTATTTTGAGTTGTATTATGTTTTGGAGTGAAAGATGAGTTTGTGGTTGAAATTTAGTAATGGATAAAAATCTAATTATAAATTAAGTATATCTCCTTATGATTTTATCCAATATCATAAATAAATTCCTCAACATTAAGAAAAGTAACTAAGAACAAAAACATTGTCCTAGATAGTACCTTAGATCATCACAAATTTATGGCTTTGTGATTTTTGGCCTTTTCATATCCATGTCCTCTACCACTCTCCATTAGATATTGATGGTTAGATTTCTCTTTAATATCCATGTTTTCCTACATGGAACTATAGCGTGTGTTATTTTAAGTAACCTTCATACTTACCACTCTTTATTTTAAATAGAGGCCTCATTAATCCATTTTTCGATGTGGGATTTCAAATAAGATATTTTGAAATGTCAACCCCGAGTTTCCAATACCGAGCATAAATTGTGAGGAAAAAATTTAATTAAGGAGGGTAGAATGTAACACCCCAAGCTTCTATGGTATGTTTCTCTTTGAATAATACAGTAGCGTGCGTTGTACGCAACTTCGAGTACTAACACACACCACAACCAATCAAACTAGCCGTTATGAATAGTAATACCCACTTTTTGAAATTTTATACATCTTATCTCTCAAAATTGACTTCATTTTTTGATTTTGAATATTGAATTTATCCTAGGATGAAATTTTGGTACTTTTTGGATAACTTTTATATTTTGATAAATAGTGAAAATTTCTAAATTTTAATTAAAAACAACTTTTTTTAATCAAAATAATTAATAGTGATAAATTATGAATTTGAGTGGTTTTAAAGTAAATTTAGAATATATTTTTACCATTTAATACAATTTTTTTCATTGGACATAATTTCACAATTAAACCAGACATATACAAGTGTCAATCTTTCGATAGTTATTATATCTTAAAAACACGCTTTTTGTTTTGACAGCAGGAATTAATTTTAAATTAATTTCTGCCACTTCTGTGTTTTGAATTTTGAAAAATGGATTCAATATTTAGAATCAGGATTTCCAAATTGTGTAAATAGGTAACTTTTATTTTTAGACATTTTGAATAATTACTTCGGTAAATATTTTATTTACCATGGTTAAAGGGTTAATCCGGTAAATAAGGGTTAAAAAATTATATTATAATAATACTAAATTACCCTAAAATGTGTCCTAACCTTATTGGTGGATACATGTCCGACCATGGGCATCATTGGGTCGATTTTTGGGACCCCATGGAGCCACTTGTAGGTGATAGGGACCCTTTATTTTAATTAAGATAAAGTAAATATGAAAATGACATAATCTTATATCTTTTAGAAAAACAATTTTTACATAGGGTTATATATGTTATATTTTAGATTATAAATATTAATTAGAAAGATAAAAATATTTCTTACGTAATTATATTTTATTAATAATTTTTAGACATTGAAAATGTAAAAATATATACGACACAATAATGATGCAGTATTTTCCTTATTAATGAAAGAATCAAATAATTGGTATTATAAATGTTAAAATAAAAATAATTTGAAAGTTTTGATGACATACATGAATTTTATTAGTTAATATGACTTGTTAGTATTTCTTAAATAAATTTATTTCGAATTAATAAAGTTTTTAAGACTTTAACAAAAATCAATTATTGAGTAGTGTTAAAATTGACATAAATGAGTTTTTAAAACAAATATTATATTATTAATTTATATTCTATACCTAAAAATATTAGGTTCAGCCAAAGGAATTATATCATTATTTTTTTTATCATTAATGGACCACTTTGGGGTCGCTTGGATGTATATATTATGTTAATTAAATATATATTATAAAAAAACAAAGTGACATGGTAAATGTTAAACTAATTAACCAAGAGTTAAAACTGAAAGATAAGGTTAATATAATGACTCAAACCTGTATAAAATCTATTGGTTGAAATTATTTAGACCCATAACCACCTTATACTTTGAATAATCAACTTTGGATCCATTATAAACCGAATATGAATTTATTATAAATTAATAATTTATGTTTTTTTCTGAAGAGCCCCTCCTCCCCTTCTTAAAGGACCCAACTTCTAACCAATTCTTCACACCTTCAAAGCCTTTTGGTTCGGACAAACGCTACCAAAATACTCTCTCAACTTCCCTCAATTCAACATAGAGACCTTATTTTGATCATAAATCCATCCTAAGGATCCATTTTGGTCAAATCAATAGGAAGAACCCGAAGAAGAGGTAATGTTTTCACCACCCTCTTTCAAGTTCCTTTCTTTTTCAACTTCTTCTTTCATTGTTATTTATATTCTAAAATAATAACTCCAGTACCTCCTATATACTATGATGTTATTATAAATATGTTACAACCATATTCAGTATTCTATTCATCCTTTCAATGACATGTCACCATACGTGCGTACGTACAGCTTACCGTCTCCACGTCCTGATGTAATTGTTATTCAGTACATTATTATTTGGATGGGTATAATAATGATGTGTATTTGATATAAATAATAAATATAACATTATAAGGATTCTTTATATATGATATACCAACCAATTATAGATTACTTTAATATCAAAATAATGATATTTTCGCTCGTGCGTACGTACGGATTACTGTCTCCATGACGCGATGAGATTCATTTCCAAGTTCACCATTCATCGACGATTATTAAAATATATATTACTAATAAGAATGTAATATATGAAATAATAATGCTACTAGAGATATATATATTTATATATATAAGTATTTATGTACTTACATATATCTTATTCACTTACTTCCGTTCAATACATTATGAAAACGGAAACATCGTTTATGCGTATGTATGGACTACCGTCTCCATAAATGGTGTTTCCATTTCATATATATGTCTATTATACATATTTATATTATAAATATATATGATATATTTATCATGTATTATATTTTGGAATTATTTAAATCATTATCTATGTGATACAACCAAGAGTAACAAGTTAAAACTCGTACGATAAAGAAAGCGATTATTACCCAAAATGTTAATTTAACATGGAAATTTTTATTAAATGGGTAATATAAAGTCATAAATGAATCATGTATTATATCATAAATATTAATATGGTTCTGGTATAATTTAATAACATTCTATGATCTTCATATAGGAGGTTAAACGTACCCTCGACTAAAGGAAAGTGCAGGGTAAGGGGTTTTCATCTCACTCCTTATTCCCGTGAGATTCATACCTTATTGCCATTATTACCTTTTGTGTGGTGTGTTTACTGCCTATAATTGTATTATTTGTGTAATAAACTTCAATTTATGTGTAATTAAATATTCATTGTATGATACCTCTTTCATGGGTTGTATGTTTCGTAAGTTACCAAATTGGTAAGGGTTAATTTCACAATCTCTTTATTATCTGAGGTTTTTTTACATATATATCTAATGGTACATACTTATTATCCATGTCCATGTTTTATGAAAGAGTTTTCAAATTAATTATTTTTAGGGAATTTTTACTAAAACATCACTTCAAATGTTTTAAATATTTATTCTTCTGAATCTTTCTCTTTTATGTCTATGTATTCAAAATGGTTTTAAGGATTTATTTATATAGACATTAATTTTTTTAAAATGATAATTAATTTCAAAAGATTCAAAGTGGTATGGGAAACTTTGATTCAAAAATGTTTTTAATGACTTCTTTTCTAAATTGTGTGACTTTTAAATGTTTCCATAAAAAAGGTGCATTTCTCTCAAAGAGTTTTACAAATCATTTTCATCCATGTCAAGATCCCTTAATAGATTTTAAACTTGTTTTGAAGTTGATTTATCATGATACAAATCTTCCATACTGTGTTGAAGGTTTTGTGATATGTTTGACTATGGATGTGTCATTCTTATACCATTCATGGTTTATGGGTAAAGTATTGACATTTCGTATGCTATTTTTAATACGAATTTTTATGTTATATTTCATCCTCTTCTTAAGATGAATGTGTTGGACTAGTATGTTCAGGGTTGCGGTCCGGTTACAACAGACCCTCCGGGTTGGTTTCCGGTTATTAGAGGCACTCCGGGTTGGTGTCTGGTTATTAGAGGCACTCCCCGTTGGTGTCTAGTTATTAGAGGCACTCTGGGTTGGTGTCTGGTTATTAGAGGCACTCCGGGTTGGGTTCCGATTACAGTTAGCCCCTATGTCTTAGCATGAGGCCTTGACAAAGAAATTAAAGTGCAGCATTATGTATTCCATCATTATTAAAGTGGTTAGTGATATTGCACGTGATTATTCGACTAGTAGAATATCCATGTGAATAAGTAAATTGCATCATTTCATTTTATTTTTTCCATATTATTCTGAAGTTCATGTTTAAAATGATTTTGTTTTAGTTATACATTGCCTTAAATGTTTATGCTTATTTTTGAAAGTTTACACTGTATTTCTTACCATTACTGAGCGTTTGAGCTCACCCCTTTATATGTTTTATTTTTCCCAGGATTCGAAGAAGTGTATTGTGATTGATATACAGGGTTAAGCCAAGGGAATAATAGCGTTCATAAAGATTATTTATGTTGTTTTGTATGTCTTAAAGTGCAATGTAACATTCATGTATGTAATCTATTTCCCAAGACTGCTAAACTGATTGGTCCTTTAAGACTTCATTCCTTGTAATCATGCCAATGTTATGTAATAATGCACCGACTCTGGGTAACTGGGGTCAGGGCGTTACAGACAAGTCTAGTTGAGAACCTTTCCTAAAACACCAATTCATTAAGGAATCAAAAAAACCTAGAAAACTAATGTAGGGTAACATATCAATAAAATGAAGTACGTACTCTAAAACCATTTTATATCCTTGATGTATTTCATAAAATGCCAAATCCTTTGTTACCTTCACAAAATTATGCATGAATTTTTGAATAAATAATGTTTAAAACATTCCCAAGAATAGTCCTTTTAAATATTGATGAGAATAATAAACATAAAACACCTAAAACCAAGTCATTATATCCTAAAGGACATAAACATAACCTTAAGTGATTTTTGAATATCATGTTGGATGAAAATATCCTCAACCCTTAGTAGCCATTCCATTTCTTCTTGAGAATGAACTTTCCCAAATAAATAATGAGGATTAATATTTTGAAACTCTAAAAAAATATCCATGTTGTGGAAAGAGTGGAAGAGAGCCATTATCTAAGACTAGAGGATATTAAAAAACCATCACAATAATATATCAATCAACCAATGAGTAAATTAATTCTAAATTGGTATGTACTCTAAAATATGAAATAAAAACACCATAAAAAAAGACTCCAAAATTTTATAAATTCATTAAAATAATAATAATATAAATCATTATTACATTGAATAAGAAAATGAAATTCATATCCTTGACCCAAGAGGGTTTTATAAAAACTATTTTAAAAAAGAGTATTCGTCAATTAGATCAATGTTTTTTCCCAAACGATTTTGAAAACCCCAATTCAATAATGAGGAAATTTCATTCTTTATGAAACATTTTAAATACATTTATAGATTTTGGTATAACACAATTAACATTAAAACATTTAAAAATCATCTTTTTTAAAGGTAAAGTAAACTTAAACCCTTTAAAATATTATAGTTGAAATTTTCTTAAAATCCTTTAAAACCATGAAAATAATTAAAACTACCCCTTATTCTCTAGGTTTTAGAAAATTTTGATAATACCAATCATCATTTAAAATATAAATTATTTTTTAAACATTACCCAAAATAACTATCATTTCTTGTACAAAACATTTCAGATGTATTTTAAAAACTGAATATCATTTTGAAAGTAATCACAATTGTTTTCCATAAAAATGCAGATTCATAAATAATTATCAAATTTTCAACTTGAAAATTATATTTCAAAAAAATAAATCTCAATGGATACCATGATTCATCAATAATTAATTATAAATAAAATTTTAATATCTTTAAATCTATAAAAAAAATAAAAATTCAATGTTAACAAAAACTCACAAAAAGATAAGGATTAATCACAAGTTCTATCCAACCATATGTTAACTATACAAACTCCAATGAGAGTAACTTATATCACATGATATAGAAACAGTTTTTCAAACCCTATATAGGTACCTAATTTCTCATAGTTCCTACTTATTTCCATGACATCTCATAAATCGCCCAAAATTGAAGTCACAAATTCAAAAAGTAACCAATAATTATGCTCGATCATGAGGAAGACTCATCACATACAATCCTGTAATCTTAGGACTTGTCACAAAAGATAGTGATCAAGAACCTACTGATGATTTACCTCCTAAGTTCCAAAAAACCAAACTCATATCTACTAAATTTTCTTGAATAATAATACATAGCTACTTCTATAGTAATTTTTCAAAAAATAACATATTTTACCCCTGAATTAGGTAATTGATTCATCCCAATATAAGGCACAAAGGGCATTCCCAATACCCATGGGATGAAGAAAACCACCAATTCATCAAAAATAATGATTTGGGATCAATTTCACCCAAAAATAAGAATAAGTAAGCATCATAAGGAAACTAATAAAAGAAAAAATAAACTAGTAAATCCATTATAATAAATTAATGAAAATGATATAATATCTTGTGATGCAAAGATAATGGTTGGTACAACTAAAATCAAGGAAAAATAAATACATGAAGACCTCCAGAATCATGTCCCTCTATGTAAGTGAGGAAACTCTACATGATCCTCCAGAAAACATGAACCAAGAGATCCATGAACATCCACTATATATGACTATCATTCTAACCTATAAAATATAGTCATGAGATTAAAACCATATTAGAAATGCTAATTTAATTTATAAAACATGAAATTTAAATTTATAACTTGGAAGTTTGAAAATAAAACTATAAAATTAGTTTCCATATTTTATTATTTAAAAAAAACAAATAATTTCCCTTTAAAAATACCCCACTTTATAAAAGTGATTTTTATTTCTAAGTGATAGAAAATTTTAATATATTTTAACAAAATAATTATTAAATTATAGTTAAAACATTCTTAAGGAAAATCTTGAAAGATATGAAAATACCATTTAAAAAATTGCTATATACATCCATACTTTAAGAAAATATAACATCATTATAAAATATTAGGTTCTCAAGTGGAACAATATAGAACAAAGATAACATGGCCATCAATGAAGTAAATATTGTGCACCAAAAAACAACTACACACTAATTGAACAACCTGATCATTTAGTCTTACCCTTCCTCTCATAACCAAGGAGAAAAATCCCATAGGTTATCCTAAGTCCCACCTAGGTCCACTTTCTATATCATAATTTAAAATAATTGCTCATGTGAACCTAGAATTACCACCTAGACAATCAACTTTTCTTATAAAATATAAAATCATTTGATCATTTTAAAGTAATAATCAAACCAAATAAACATATCAGAAAAAAATATTTAACTCACCTTCACCTTTGAACACCCACATAGGAACATCCCTTTTATCCAATAACAATAAATCAACTCAACTTCCATCTATATGAATACTAATTACAATAATTCAAACATCCATAATTTTTATCACATATAAAGATGAAAGACATATGAGTTTTTCATTTCCAAATAAACCATTATAAAATCCAACTAGGACTTGGAATCATTCTTAAGGAAAAAAGAAATAAAAATCCTTTTAAAAACAAAACATTCAATTCAAAATTTTATTATTTCAATTAAATACAATATTTCAAATCATTTCTTGAAAGGGCCCAAATACACATGATATTTAGAAAAAAACTATTTTCCAAAAATTTGTAAATAAACATCCAATGAAATTTAAATTTGAAACTATCAAAGAGCCAACCAGACATTTATTTTTCCCAAATAAGGCTCAAAATTTTATAATAAATTTAAATATCTATTCATATTAAAACCACCACATCCATTTGTTTAAATCTGAAGTAATTAAAAATCCATTGATATATAATCAAAAATAAGAGTTTTAATATAGAAAATACATTTAAAACTCTTCAAAAAAGAAAAATAAAACATATATTAAATTTTAATGAGTGATGCATGGGACACCTACCTCAAATCTTATTTCTTTTAATGACCACATGGGTAATCCTCCAAAACACAACCCATGCAGCCTTATGAAACAAACGGGGATCAAAGTGCAACCTTACACATCTAAAACTACAATTAAGAAAAACACTAGATTTGATATTCATCCATCCTGTATTTCTAGGTTTATGAAGGATAAAAGAAAAAAGGAAACAAAATAGAAGATCTTACCAAGAATAACCAACCTTGAGACTTGAAGTGACTCAAAGGATCTATCATAGAGGGGAAGATAATCCAAATAGATTTTTTTGGGAGTAGTAGGAATTTAAAGAGAGAGTGAAGGATGCCCAAAAGTTTTAAACTTGTGATACAGTAAAGTTGTAAATATACCCTATTAAAACATGGTAACTTCATTAATGTAATAAATCACTATTCATGGCATGAATGGTATATGATCGCAAAAAAATCACATTGTGAAACCCCCTTTCATAATATGGAAGGATTATAACTAGAAATAAAAATACCCTAAGATATAATTGCGGAGAGTCACATAAAACTATTCCAGGTTGTGAATATATCTTTTACAGTGTAAACTTCAACTATCTATAATTTATAGCACTACTGCCTCTCTCATGTCCTCCAAAACTCCTAGAAGTTGAATAGTAAGGACGGTTCATGGTCAAAACACATAAATAAAAAATAAAAATATAATATATGGTTATGATGTGATATTTCATATGCCAAAAAAAATTTAAAATGTTTGAAATATTATAGGATTTCAAAAATAAAGAATGAAACATGGTTGGTAAGAGTAATAAAATACATTAATTATATTTATGTGTGGAATATTTATACCAATAGTTCATAGATGATCTATGAAATATTTTAATTGATTCATAAAAAACTCTTCTGGGTAATCCATAATGTAATTATATTTCTATAAGGAAAAATGAAACCATGTTAAACATAGTTTTATTGATGATGCGTTATCCAAAACATCATATTTTATTTTTGGAGTTATACTCCAGAAATTATTGTTTTCCAATTAATTTTTATCCATTTTAGTAATTTTAATAGATACCATATAATATATAAACTAAGAAATATATTAAATTCTCATTTAATAATGCTTATAGTAGTAAATTATATGTGAATTTAATTACATTAGATAAGTTTGGAATGAAATATAATAAATATACATTTTTTGATTATCCCACTAAAATTAAGGGATGTTATTTCTATTTTCCTACTATACATAACTTTTTTATTGCTCGTATTGGTGTATTTAATAAGAATAAATTTAATTGTTATAGAATACATGAGTAATTTGAAGTTCATGACCAACAAACAAGTATAACTATTGGGATGGAAAGTGTGTCAATTTTATAAGTGGATGATAAAATCAAACAAACTCAAGTGGAACAAGAAACTCAAAGGTCATGTAGGATTCATGAAGATCCACGAATATTTAATTTTATTATGAAAAATGATTTTGTAATAATGTTCCTATAGTTTAAACCTATTACCTACCAATACTCCATTGATTTTTTTGATAACGAGAAATGGTTTTATTACATTAAATATGAGATGTGATCCATGAACATGAACCATGTTTTAAACTTGGTGGATCTATATAAAAGCATGAAGATCATTTGATTTTAGCGGTAATTCTAATGAAAAACTAAAATAGATGGTAGAGTATTTAAATATAGTGCTTGATTTGTGGTGAGATGAAATGGAATGAACTTTTTGTGCCTCTCTCTCCCTCATGTTTTTGTAGGATCACAAACACTTTATTATGTATATAATGTATTAAATTTAGTTTTTTAATTTTTACTTCAATTTTACTTAATTTATTGTCATTATTTGACTAAATTATGATTTTTAACTCAATTAAAATGTGAAATTATGATATTGTTGCAGGATTGTACATATTTTCCTTTATGATTCAATACCTTGGAATAAATTTTGAATATACTTATAAGGAATAAAAGGAGGATCATATTGAAGGTATAGATGTGAAGGCTATATCGACCAGTTGATTCCATATGGGAAGAACCCCTAGTATACAGAGGAACCACTGATGGAGTCCCACCAGATTTCTAATGGTGAAGATAGTAGAAGGAAGAATAAATCCATCATCTACGTGATGGAGGTGAACTAGCTATTCGGTTGGTGATTTCCAATAGTAGTGACCTCTAGGTAGTCCACTAGCTACCTAGTTACGTCTATTGGGTATCTGGTGGCATCAAGACAGAAGCTCCGAGAATGAATTTATTATGGTAAAAAATATCATAATTATTGTCTTATTCAACTTCAATTCCCCTAGAAATTTACAATAGATTCAATCATATCTTGGAGATTATAAAATAAGGTCACTTTAATATTTAAAAGATACACCAGTTACCAACATCACCCTCCAATTGAATCAATACTAAATTACAATAATTCTTAAAATCCTCTCAAAGTGAAATTTATAATTTCTCAAACCCTAAAAGGATCTCACTCTTTATCTTAATATTTCATCTCAGATTGTATGCATCCTTTTTTGATATTAGGGAGTATTTTGAAATGGATTTTAACCATATAAATCTTCTTCAAGTAATCACCTTCTCTAATGGGTTCTCACTAACACCAAAGAAAAGAAATGGTTTCCTAGGATACTAGTGATGTGATTGAGTGTTATCACAAATCATAATATTGATGGATAGGGTTCCTTATCACATCCCTGATTTTGGGATTAATAACATAGGACTCTCAACTCAAGGGGAAGAGATGTAGGGGATCACACTGATCTATTGTTGAACTCCTTATCTAATTTTGTTTTATCTCTTATTTATTTTATGCATTAAATCATTCATCCTTGATTCTCATAATTTCATAAAACTTATTTGATCATTTTTAGTTATAATTATAAAATTAGTTAACTTTGATATTAAACTTTATAACACGTATCAAATTTAATATTTATCACTCAGTCGATTACATCACTAGAACTTCTTTATCAATATAATATTTTCTAAAATTTTAATTTACCGTTTCCATAGTATAAAATTTTTAAATAGAAAATCACTAACCCCCCCCCCCACCTCTTACCGTTCTACTCTGACTAAAAATTGGTATTAAAGGTTTTTCTTTACTTGTTCAAAATTTGTATTCTAAATTTTTTTATTTAAAATAAAAAAAAATTCCAAGTATGATGTTTTTATAATGGAATCTAATTATTATTTCCATGCCCTTGTTCTTGATGGACTGTATTATTCCTATTAGAAAACTTGTGTGTCAAATTTTCTTATAAACATTAGTTACCCAATCTAGAAAATGGTTATTCATGAATATATTTCAACTAAATAATCTGAAGGTAAGTCCACTTCGGATGATATTAAAAACATTGAGATTAATGGTGAAGATATGAAAGAATTACATTGTGGCCTTGAACTAAATGAAGTTAATCATTTTTATACATGTAAAAACAACTTATGAAATTTATAAATTTCCTGAAGTCACACACTAAGTCTAGAATAATTTTAAAGACACTAGATTATATATGTTGATGTAAGAGTTTAAAATATTTTATATGTATCACAAATAATCTATCACTACAATTTTTATAGGGTTTACTGACATTTTAAATGGTCAAAATTTTCTTGGTGATGATTTATATATAAAATCCTCAATGAAAAAGATAATACGGGTCATACCAAACAATTAGGAACCCAAATATACTACCTTATAATAATCTAAGGATGTGAAGAAAATATCGGTCGAAGAACCTATCAGATCCCTAATGACATTTGAAAGAACTATGAAGCCACATGCTAATAATTATGCTAATGAAGAAAAAGATATTAAGAAAATAATCAACTTCAAAGCCAACAATGATGATTAATACAAATGTGAGCTTGATGATTTTACTCAACATTACAAGAACATGGATATTTTCATAAATAATAATAATTTTTTCAACTTATCTAAGAAGGTAAATAAAAAAGTGGAACTAGGAGTGGTGTACTATGAATGTAATAAAAAATGTCACATTAATCTAGAATGATTCATCTACAAAAAGAAGATTAATGAAAATAAACAAGGAAATAAGGATTTCAATGTTAAATCATGGAGGGAATGTGATAACCCTATGGACCCAACATCCTTAACCACTTAAAGTGACCCACGTCCTAAGGGCCTTATGGAATATATTAGTGAAGTCATTAAGGTTAATACCACTCTTCTTATTTATTTTTATTATTATCATTATTATATGAATTCTTACCATTTTCTTCTTCTTCTTTCTCTTAAAGTCACCAAAATTTTAAATACCTAAAATGTTCTCATGACCAACTCAAAAATTGATTTCATCAACTTGATTATTTCTATAAAGAACTTTTTAAAAAATTAAAGTAATCACTTAATGAAAAAAACATCTTCCAACTGAAAAGGGTCAAACCCTCAAGGAAAAAATAATTATTATCTATAAAAGTTAAAGATCGACTAGATGTCAACAAAATAAAATATACCATTAAAGGACTTAAAAGTTATCTTTTCAAATTCAATCATAGAGAAAATAATCTAAATTATATTTTGGGATCTCAAATACCTAGAAAATAACATATTGGTTTTGGATTCTAGAATCATGCAAGCACCTTGAATAATCCATCAAAAACCCACTTTTATTAAAGGTTTCTTACAAGATACATTTTTCAATTATTATAAAATAATTGGTCACTTAAATCATTAATCTTATTGTATGAATGGACGATATGGGAGACCAAAATAAATTTATCTTTCATTCAATGTTTTCAAAATAAAACAACATGATAAACAAATATAAATTCCTAAATCATTACTCACTTATATCAGTAGACATAATTTCGTTTGGGTATGAATACCTTGAGTTGTTTGATATTTTAGGAAAAGCACGGTTCAATTAAAACCTAGGAATCATTATATTTCCTAGATATTGGTTAATCAATATACATGTGTGGTTACATCTTTACATTCAATCAAATTGATAACGTAGAAGGAGGTCATGATACATTTTGTGATAACTATAACGGTAAGATAGTTTGTGACGGTACCATCAATTTTTCTAAATCAACTATTATAAAATATGTGTCATTTTTCAAAGGCTTGAAAAATGATTTTCTATAAATTAGTCAATTTTTTGAAAGTGGTATTAAAATTTCTTGTGAAAAATATTTTTTAAAAGCTTTTAATTCCATAGGAAATCTTTTATTTAATTCTTCTCTTTTTAGAATGTTTATACAATCAATTTAAAATATCTCACTGGCCAAAATGTCAAATTATTTAGGGCAGAAGAACTATACCAAAATTGGAATTTAGAATTGGTTTTTTAGATATTGTTTAAACCACTACTAAATCATTCAATGATGGTTTTGGAAAAACGTTTCTAAATCGTGTGTCGACATTCATTTAGAGACGATTTTTCAAAACCGTCATAGAATGATTTAGAGACAAGTTATTTAAAATTAGGGGAATAATGTAGTGGTAGTTTAAACCGGTGCTAAATAATTTCACAATGGTTTTCTTTTTTTTTCTTCAAATTTTGCAATTAATTTTTGTTATTATTTTATTATTTATTTATAGATTTATTTTTTGTTTTTTTATTTAATATAATTATTATTTTATTATTACTATTATTAATATTCTTATTATTATTATATCAATTTTATTATTTTATTATTAATCTATGATTTTATTATTTTTATTTTTATTTATTATTTTTTTATTTATTTTTTAATTATTATTTTATTACTATTTTATCATAATTTTATTATTATTATTTAATAATTATTATTTTATTTTTATTTTTTATTATTTTTTTATTATTATTTTTTTTGCTTTTTTAATTTTACTTTTTAATTTATTTTTATTATTATTTATTATTAAAATTTATTATTTATTGTTATTATTTAGAATTTATTATTTATTATTATTATTAATATATTATTATTTTTATTATTTATTACAATTATTATTTATTATTCTCTAAATTATTTTTTTTATTATTTTATAATTTTTCTTAATTTCTGAATTCTCATAATTAATTAGTTTTTAATTTATTTTTTTATTACTTTGCACATGAACATGCATATTCCATATATAGAAATTTTGTATTGTGTGAGATTTGACTCCCTTACCTCTTGCTTATCCTCCAAAGACTATACCACTCCAGTAGGTTGTTCAGGTGGTTAATAAAAAAAATTTAATATACTTATATATATATATATTGATTGAAAAAAAACTAATACATAAAAAATATATTCAAAACAAATAATTAATGATTTAAAATGAATAATTATTAATTATCAATTAACAATTTAAAAATTAAAATTAATAATTAATAAGTAATTATTAATATTTAATAACTACTAATTACTAATTAATAAATAATATATAAATGAATAATATATATATATATATATATAATATGATAATAAGTTGTAAATATTAAATATTAAATAATATGTATTAAATAATAAATAATAAATAATAAATAATAAATAATAAAAAATGAATAATAAACAATAAAAAATGAAAAATAAATCTACTATATATACTAAAAAATGTTTTATTTCCTTCCACATGTCACCAGCTTATAGATTCAACCTACGTGCCCTTGTCATCATGATTCCTGACTCATTCCCTTACTCGATTCCTATCGTTTCCTATCTTCACCAAATCCACCTACTCCACCTCTCCTACCTTGGTCTTCGTCTCCTCCACCACCTCTTCCTCGGTCTCCACCTCCTCCACTACCTACTCCTTATTCTCCACCTCTGACTACACCTCCATCTCTACCACATCTAAACCATTTTCATCCAAACCATCTCCTCCAAATCTACCTCATTCAAACCCTTATCCTCCCCACAAAACACTTCCAGATATACGTTAAATGAATCTTGAAATATCACCCCCCTTAATAATTCTCAATCTCATTTATCACTTCCACAAAAACCTATAGTTTCTTGACCCTAAAATCATTATATTTGATATACTTCCCATATAAAAGTTCAGGATCCTTACCATACGTGACCTAGAAAGTTGTTTCCTTCAAATACCCTCTCAATCTTCATAGGGAAGTGTCTATTGAATATATTCTTGAAAGAATCATCGAAAAAATGTTGTAATTTCAAGAAACTGTTAGAATATTGAGGGATTTCGAATGTATTATAGATAAATATTTTTGATACAAGTTGGAAGTACTTCTCGAACACATCCTACAAACATGTTTCATTAAAAAACTCCATCTATCATGGAAAGACATAATATATCAATGCAGTTATCTAATGAATCTTTGAAGAACCACTGGATGTCCAATACATCATCAGAAGACTACTAGATTTCCAAGGAAACATTGAAATATATTTTTAAAAACCTATGACATACATATTATTTTTCGTCGAAATATCATTACTCAATTCATATACTGGTATTTTTTCTTTGATATCTCTTTTTTCAATCTGTCATTTTATTATATTTTTACATACCATTCATTGTGATATAAAATATTTTTCTTTTCCAAATCCATATTTTATGATGACCAAGTATATGTTCTCTATTTTTATGACACAAACAACCTTAACTTTGTTATATAGTTAATTAAACTGCTAAATTCTTCTCTCAATTGAATCATTTTACAATTAATAGAATAAATTGAAATACATGTACTCTTCATTTTAATTATCCTATTGTAGAAACCAAATCTCAATTATCCTATTACAGCTAGCAACTATTTTGGAAAAAATCAGTTCTATCTCTCATTACATAACCGGTGCCAATTTATCTTAATTATATATGTTTCTATTTGAAGTTAGTTTTCAATGTATATACTATATATTATATTTTTCTTTTTTTAATTATTTTCTATATAGGGGTTCTTCAACTACTTACTCATATTTGTTCCTTGTATGTATTTCTTTTTTGTATATGCATTTCTTAGTTATTTAATTTTACTTTCCTTTTATGTATCATTTCTTTCGCTTCATTTCACTATTTATCAAAGATGTTCTATATTATCATTCATATCATTATTCTTTTCCAAATAAATATATTTATTTTTTTATCTAAATTTGTAATTTTATTTCCATATATTCTATTTCAATTTTGTTCTATACTTCATTGCATAATAATTTTTATTGTGACTACAATTGACTTTGTTCTTTCATAAATCATAACTGGAGGGATTGTCCCTTTTCAAATTCTAGGGATTCTAGAAAAATCTATGCTGGGACATTCAAAAAGTTTCATTTTATATTTTTACATTTTATCTATATATTGGCAATTTGTTTTTCATAGTACAATTTCTTTTATGAATTTTTTCACTATGCATCCTCTACATTTCCATTTTAGCTATTTTTATATGAAAATAACTTGGTTTTTGAGATTTATTACCATACTAGTCTCTCTAACAGTATAGAGTGGATGATTTTAGACTATTACTATGTACGAACAATTTAATATCAATCTCTATACATATTTCTAAATTTAAAAGTTGTTTTATTTTATATTAAATTAAAATAATGTTTTTTGGGTATTTTATCTGATCTGTGATATTCCTTTTTTTATATAACATACAACAATCAATGTGTACCTACATCAAAGAGACTCGTGGTCTTCACATAAATGGTCAATATTAACAAAAAGAACAATTTCTTTTATATTTTTCATTACATATCTACTATCTTGATGTTCGATTCTCTTCAATGTTTAAATGTAATTGTTATTTAATATTAATCACACATTAATGCTTAATTATTGTTCCAAATTAGTTATTCAACCGATAAATCTCTCAATATTAGTTCCCTTTATTATTGATTTATTGCATAGTGAGATTTATATTCATACTTTTGAAATTATTCTATTAACCATACACATTTGATATGCACCAAAATATTTTTTATTCAATATTTTATTGACTTATATTATTTAGTGTTTTGTAAACTATTAAGGACACACCATTTCAAAGATGGAAAAAATTATTTCCAATAAAAAAAGTGTCATGCAAGGAAACTAGGCATCAAATTATTATAATCATGAAAAATAAATTAAAAATTGTCATATGTTTGGCCTTACATCCTTTCTCTTTGTACTACCTCACTTCTCCATGTCAGTTCCCCAACCTCACCCCATAGATCATTTTATCGGTTATCCTTGGTGATCAGATCACTCATCTAACAATATTTATAGAAAAGATTATATTAAACAAAATAGGTATCAATGCAATCAAATTTTTCTTCAAATTTTCCCTCCTTAGAATATATTGATTCATTTTTCTTTATTTTTTTCAATATTACTTTAATTATTTTTTTACTCTATTATTATAGAGTCGATGAACAAGAAAAAATATGTTTAAAATAGATAAGTTTTATTTCATTATTGTTTTCCTCTTTAATATTTAAAAATAGTAATTTCTATTAATTTTAAATTCCATTTGTTATTTATATTTTTTTCTATTTATATTTTTGTCTATCTAATGGTGTTATGCATATATTTAATTTTATTAGAACAAATGCACATGTGTTCTTGTGGTTGTGGGAAAACATTTTGAAAAGGAATTTGTTATTAAATATGGTATTAAATTAAAAAATGAAGTAGTTGTATAGTTGGAATAATATGTTGGTACATGATCTATTATTGTTTTATGGTTATAGTTTTTTAGTAATGTAAATTTAGAATAACTTGCACTAAAATGTGAATAAGAGAGAATCCAGTCTGAGTACCTTATACAATATTTATCAAGTTCAAGTTAAAAATCCATAATATATTCTATATAGATTCTCCTCCCTAGACACACATCACATTCATATAATTCTTCCAGTGATGTGTCATCTCCTCTACAACTGTCCATTTTCTTCTTTATCTTATATTTTCATTTCTTTCATTCCTACCCTCCCTGCATTGAGCATCATATCCCACACCAATACCTATCATGATATATTAATCTTTTTTATCTACTTCCGCACAATTCATTTGGATATTCACCAACATTAATGACCCTACATATTTTACTACCATTGTAGATTCTTCTTCTCAAAGCCACATCAAAATCTATCTTCCTATTGATGATGAAGTAGATCGTTGACTAAATTTTACGTGGAAAAGAAGAACCATAGGGTAATACTGAATCACATCTATCCCCTTCCTTGAAGCATATTCATGTCCTTATATTGGACCTAAGTTATCCCTTCACACATCTGAACCCGATTTTAAATGTATGAAGTCAACTGATATCTCTTTGTTCGATTATAATTAATTTAATTTTCTATTTTTTTATGTGTTTTATCTTGAACCAATTTCTATTTAAACATATTACACCTCCAAAAAAATACCTAACAAATGTTCACAATGCTACTCTACATTTTACTACCAATTTTGATTCTCCCTATAATCTCTTTCAAACTAACAATATTTAGTTTTTATAGGAGATTTAAAATGGTGTGACTTCAAAGTACAATATTGAGACAACTAACTTGGGAAAAAAATCTTCATTTTCCAGAATACTTGATAGTATATATCCCTTAACTCTAAACTCAAATAGTATATTTGCAACCCACTACTGTGAGGAATTTCATTTTTACAGATATTCTTCCTGTATTCTCCTTTCATTGACTTTATTATTTCTATAGATATGAAATTACAATTTATATTCTAGATTAGAATTCTAATTAAATGGAAAATTTTATTTCAATTTACATTAATGTTTTATTACATTATAATCTACTAAAATTGTGATTCCATTTTCATTTAAAATAATACTTCGACAAAAATATTATTTTCTTGTGTTCTTTATAGATGAAGTTAGAGTGTTTTGATTATAGTTTTTGGTGTTTTTTTAATCTACAATTATCTTTCAGGACATATTGTGTTATTTTTTATTATAATGTTCATATTTTATTTCATTAGTGACCTTCACTTGAATGTGATTAAAGTTATAAAAATATATAACACCCATTTTGAGTGATATTTTACATTTTAAAATAACCCTTTATATTTTTAATTTTAATATTGAATTGAGATTTATATAGAATTAACTACCCATCTCTTCTACTTGCATTTCCTGACTACATTTTTAACCTTAGTTGGTGAATGTTTTCTCTGCAATTGATGAATGTCCAGTTTATCTAATGGTGTAACATCTTCCAACATTATTAACATTTCAAATCCTCAAATTAAAAAACTATTATGACTTTCATTATATAACTAGCACAATAAAATTGAAATTTTATTACTCTTTTAATTTAATATTAAAATGATAAAAAGAATAAAAATATAATTATTGATATATCTATTTCACTAGTTTTAGTTGAATATAACAATAAACAATGTTTATGTAACCATACCTTATTAAAATTCATCCTTCGAGCCATTCAGTTAGTCATTTTATGTAACCTTACCCTATAAAATCATGTTAACCTTGACCTATGAAATCAGAATCAAATCTTTTGTATACTAATATCCCTCTAATACACCATCACTTTATATTTACAAACCAACACAGAGTTAATCATTTTTTTTTTATTTCTAAATTTTTATTAGATTATTTATATTTCATTCTAAAGTCTCCGATTGTATTCAAGAATAATTTTTTTTAGGACATTAAGATTTTTTCTAAATCATAACATTGGATATCTAGTTTTTTATGGAAATCATCAATTATAGGTCAATTTCAAATTGATTTTTTTGCATTGATTTTTAGTATATAATCCTAAATAAATTAAAAGAAAACATATCACAATGGATTAGCTTGGTAAAAATGTCTAATGAGTAAGAAATCAATTTTTTTGTTTATTCTAATGGTGCACAGGTTAAAACTTAGGTCCATTTTAATTCAAGGGTTCTATATTTTTTGGCTTGATATCTTCCTTTTATGGCTTCACCTTCAGTCCATTTTAATTAATGGGTTTAACATTTTATAGATTCACCTTGATTTTTGTGCAACACATACATTTAATTTCATTAAACAATATCTGAATTAATATACTCATAATGACAATGTTATCTGTGAAAACACTTATAGCTTCACTTGGTTATTGGTGATGATATTAAAATGTGGTGTATGATGGTTTTTTTCTGCATAATTTTATTCATAATAGTGAAAATATATAAATTTGTATATACATTTATCATTTAAAGACAATAGGAATGAGTGTAGCTTCTGTTTATTCAATGCATTATCGATCCTTCCCTTCCAGGAGATATTAGTTATCAATCTGTCATCCAACTGCAGGAGTTACCCATCATGGCTCCAAATTCAACCTTTCATCTGTTTTTATACTATTTTTTCCTCAAATTTAAACTCACAACACATAATACATTTCAATTTTTTATGGTTTCATTTTTGTTATGGATTTTATTTTTATCAAGTGAAATATGCTATAGAATTATGAAAATGATTTGTAGATATGAGTTAAGAATTATATAATTTAGTTTACTTATAATTAAAACTGATCGCCTTTTAAATTATTAATATTGTATGAATAGGTTCTTTGTGTGATTCAACTACATATGTTCAAGCTGGAAACAAACTCAGGTGATAATTACATATGTTCTATGCGTTTAAATTACATATTTTATGTATCTATTTCAATTTAAAATGTTTCAATTACAAATTATCTATTTCTATTTCAATTACATTTGTTTTGTGTGTGATTCAATTATATGTGTTCAAACAAGTAATGTTTTCAGGTGACAGCTAAAAATAGGCCTCGTAAATATTAATTACAAATTTGAAATTGTATATTACATGATTCTTCATTACCATAAATAATTTTCATTGCTTTCATGATGGTTTATAGGTAATAACTATACCATTACAACACAAACAATGAAAAAAAAAGTATTTCTATAATATCTAGAAAACTGACAACATTTGGTTTTTTGAAGAGATTAGAAATGGTGCAACTTCAAAGTAAAATATCGAGACAAATTACTTGGATAAAACATTTTCCTTGGTTTGAATACTTGACGGTGCATACCCCTTTAATCTACACTATAATATTATTTTTATATTATGCATTAATTCTATAAAATATTTCAATTAAAGTATGTATAATGCTTAAGTGTGTGCATGTACACTTGTATGAATATTTATACATATGCATCTATATAGTTACATGACTACATTTCACGTAATAAATCTGCATTTATATAGTTAGGTGTATAGTTACATGAACACAATTCCGCTATTGCGACTACACCTCCATTCATTTTTTATAGTATGTATTTACACTTATCATGATAGAATGAGAGACTTATCTATAGTTTTTCTCTAAGGAGTCTTCAATATTAATTACTTTATGCATAAGGAATAAATTCAAGGAATTATAGTATACATTATGAATGTGTTTAACTTTTCTTTAATAAATTTTAAACTATGACCCTAATTTATTTATGTACTAGAATAGACTATTTGGTTATCTTCTCAAAAAATTTAATTGAGATATTATATGAGTTAGAATTTTAATTTTCATCATTATTATTCTATTTAGATTTAATTAAATTCTATTTTTTTATTTCTCAAATTTCAGAAGACCATTATGAAATCTATGTTCCACTGATTATAATAGCTTCATTTTCTAAAATCCATCGAAGTCATTATATTCTTATGGTGCTAATGATTTCAAATTCAAGATATCCATTATAATTAATGGATTTCATAGAATTTTTAGTGATTATCATGAAAAAAATGTTTTCCATCGAATTTTTAATCGATGATTTCTATGATTTAATTGATTCACAAGAATCTCATTCTATTAGTTTTTCATGGAAAAAATTTGTTGAGATCTAAATTCTCAATAACATTAAAATATGAACTATATTGTTCTTGTCCAATGTTTTACTTGAAAATAAAAAATATATTGGTGTGCTGATAAATTTATGCAGACTATTCCTCCAATAATATTCACCAATGATTTTAGGTTAGCCACTATAAATTTTTCTTACATTATCATCCTTCTAGAAATATTTTATTACTCAATCATCGATTACCATAGTAATTTACTTTATCTCAATTACCTATTACTCTTAGTTAAATCATTTTATATGGGTTATGTTAGAAATATTTCTATTTGGAAATTGTTTAAGATATCTATATTATAGTACAAAATATTGAAATTATAAACTTTTTGAAATTGAGACATTAGACAACATTGAAATGAATGGATAGAAATAATTTTTTAATTTTCATCTGAATAGGTTTACAGAAAAGGGAGGCATACTAGAATTGTTGTGTGACGATGATTAACACATGAAAAAAGGCCGTCAGGTGAAAAATAAGTCCCAGAATCGATGGGGAAGTGGTGTCAAACATATGGTGTCTTGACCTAAAGGCGGTAAGGATTATGAGAAATCATAAAAACGACCACTTGAGGTGTGGATGTAGAACTCGAGCATGGATGGTAGAGTGATGTGAAACAAAAATGGAACAAATAGTTAAGGCGATGGTTCAAATTATAGACAGTTGAAGGTTCTGGATCTAGAGTTGCAGAATACAAGGGGTGTGACCACTGAAACACGCCATGTATGTCTTTGTGGAACCGAGGTTTCCATGGATTACAAATATCACACATTGTGTAGACTTTTTAGTCATTTCATGTATCACTTCCTTTTAGTGGTAAGGTTTTATGTATGGATATAACATAGGGTGTGATTGTAGGTCACACACCATGTTCTTTAGAACCACACAACCCATGGAGTAGAAGAGTACAGGCCCAACCACCCTATTCAACATTAGTTGGGGGTACACATCATATTACATGGGTAGAAGCACATGCCCATTACATTCTATTTCTGGTATAGAACATCTTATGTACTGCGTTTTCTTCTGTGGTTTTAGTATCTTATTTCTTGGGTGTCAGAATCAAACAAGTAAATATTCAATTCTAATTGAATTTTTATATATAGCATGATTGAATGATTCTCACAGTCATTGGTGGCAATTTACAAGGCATATTTTAATGTTCTATGATCTTAGCTTCGCAAAGCAGATGATTGAGTTTGGTTGAGACATTCGATGAAAACAATGGGTTCAGGTACTACCCTGGTGAAATTCTAATGTAAGGGTAAACATTAATCATAGAGTTAGTATTCCACTATTTTGGGCCATGAGTCCTCTGTATCGAGCAATTCAGTTATGGGATCAACACTCCCTTGATCTCGATAAGGCACGAGTCCCCATACTACAGTTGGAGTTGGTACTCCCCCATATCATATGGTGCAGGACCGTAACCTATAGAAGTTTATAATCCTCCATGAGATCGGGCATTAGTCATACATACTTTATGCAAACATTAATTTAATTTATATACACTTGTACACATAAATTCACATTTATAGTTTTATAGAATGATTCCAACTACACATGTCACTACTAACCTTCAGTCCATTTCCATGTGTCATGAGCATCCTACTCATTCTATTTCATCTTTCAATTTCCTCCCACTCTCCCAGTGAGTGATACATGTTCCGTAGATCATCCCTGCAATTTTTTGAGTGCGTGACTGGTTTTTTTAATTTAATGATCATGTTGTGAAAATACACAGGTTGGGTAGTAATTAATAATTAATTTATATATAATAAAAAATAATAAACAAATAAATAAACCAATAAATAAATAATAATAAAATAAATAAGAAATTAATAATAAAATAAAAATGAAAAATAATAAATAATAAATATATTATAAATTAATAATAAATAATAAATAATTAAGATGTTAACAAAAAAATTATAATAAAATAATAGTAAATAAATAAAAATTATTAATAAATTATTAATAAATTTATTAATAAATTAATAATAAATTAATAATAAATAATAAAGAATAAAATAATAATAATAATAATAATAAATAAGAGATAAATCATAAATAATAAATAATAAATAAATAATAAATTAACAAATAAAAAAATAAATAATTACTAATAAGAAATAAATAAATAAATAATTAATAATAAATAATTAATAATTAATATATTATTAAGAGATAATTAAAAAATAAATAATAAATAATAAAGAAATAAATAATGAATAAATAAATAATGAAAGAATAAATAATAAATAATAAATTAACAATAAATAAATAATAAATAATAAATGAATAATAATTAATAATTAATTGGTAGATGTTAAATAGTTATTTAATAATATTTTAATAATAAAAATAAATCATTAAAAATAAATCATTTATAAATATATATTAAAATGATAAATACTAGATAAATAAATAAATAATAATAATAATTAATCAATTAATTAATAATTAATAATTAATAATTAATTAAAAAATAAATATTAAATAAACAATGAATAATGAATAAATAAATAATGAAAAAATCAACAAATAAATAAAAAATATATAATATATATTTAACAATAATTTAATAATTAAAATAAATCAATAAAAAATAAATCAATAATACATAAATATTAAAATAATAAATAATAAAGAATAAAGAATACAATAACACAATAATAAAATAATAAAAGGATAAAAGGATATATATATATATATATATAACCAAATTAACATAATTATATATAAACACATATTTATGTTACATAAATATATATATCAACACAAAGATATCTAATTGTACAAGAATATATCAAAAGGCTTCAGGAGGTAGGAGAACCCGCTCCAACCAAAATTTATTTAACAATAAATGATAATATATAAAGGGGAGGCAGGATATGAACAAAAAAGAAAAAAACCTTAACCAAAAAAATACTACAAAAAGGTAGAACCAAGATCATCCCTATACTCCTAATATGTAGTGTCATCAGCAAACTCCCATTCAGACTGTGAACTTTTTTGATTGAAAATCATAGGGTGCTTTTCCATGAGTTTCACCTACTTCTGAGTAATACCCTTGGAAGAAGACCTAGAAGACTTACTATACCCCCATTCTACCCAATCACCACATCTGCGTCCATGAATTTTCAGATGCCAACCACATTTCTAAGGCTTAGTTTCCTATGAATCCCTTTACAGTTCAAAAAGGTTAAAAGGCTGCTCCATAGAGTCATTAATGAATTTTGAGGCATTATTCACTACACCTTACACCGTAATATCACATTAAACCTGCTCTATTATGTCCATGATAGGTGATGAATGCTTATCAGTCACTAGTCGAGTACCAATCTCATTTGATGTGTGAGCATCTTGATTAACCACACTGCCTTTCCCTAAAATCTACTCAAACCCTACAACAATTTCTGACCACAATTTCATTTTACCCGAACATTGTAAAATGTCATCAGAAATCCCTATCTCTGCCCGACTCATAGGGTTAGGGTGATCAGATTGCACACCCTCAACAATAGTATTTTGATCTATAAGATCTCATTCTTCATGAACCTTATCAATCTGGTCTTTTTTTAAGATATAAGCAGGGACCTTCTCAGCATCCACTAAATATGCATCTTGATCCTGAATAGAAGGATCCAGATTACCCACATCATGGGGATCCATAGAGGGTCCCTTGACCGGAGGACGCCTCCAAGTAATTGTACAAGGATATACATATATATATATAAACACAACTAAATATAATTATCTATATATATATATGCATATATGATAAAAAATTATATAAATATAAATATGTATAAATATTTAAAAATGTATATAAATTTACAAAAGAATTCATAAAGTCATATAAATAAATATATACAATTGTTACTAAATTTCCAAACTATGGGAAAGCATAATAATTACAACACCATCAAATCAATTGGAATGTAAATCAGTTGAATAAAATCATTAACAACAAATAAATTATATGAAGACACTCTTAAATGAAGATGAAATTTCATCGAATGTTTATGATATATCTATACCTAAATTTATTTATATATATTATGTAATAATATTTATTTACATATATTATAATATATATATATATCAATACACATGTATATGTATATATTAACATTACTTATATATATGTATATAAAAGTTCATTTAGTTTTACTACAAATTCATTAATATTCTATATTTAATGATAATGATATATTTATATTAAAATACATTTATATATGATGTATACACACAATATTATTTCCACACAAGTACATATTTACATTTATTAAATACACACAAATATTTTCATATAAATTTATTTATTTACATATATTAGAATATTCGCAAAAATATATATTTTTTAAACTCACAAATTTTTATATTTAAAAATTACTTGTATAGGTATATATTTACAAATTGATACATTTTTATAAGGTAAATAAAATAGATAATTATTTAATTAAAATGAAATGAATAAAAAATATTTATTTCCATATGGTTTATATGTTTAAAAAAGCATTTTTATATAAATATGTATTTATAAAAGTGATTTATTATAGGTAAATATAATAAAATATGCATATATTTAATTATAAATATAACTACCATATAAAAAATGATAAAACTTCAAAACCACAATATTAATATGATTATAATTCCATGGAATAAATTAAATCCCCACTAAAAAAAGAAAATAATACCCCCTAAAAAAGGATGATATTCCATTGGATGTGAAAAAATTGGGATACCTTGAATAAGAACATAGTTTTGGATGCCTTCTGGGCCTTTTTTCCTCAAAAAAATTGATCGAGGACCCCTCGGGTCACATTGAATCATTTTATAGTTTTATTTTATATGTGATAGAGCCCAAAAGGACACTTGGGTCAATTTTTATGGGCATATTATAACTTCTTGACCTGATTGAATACTAAACCAATATCCAGAAGGGTCACTACATGGCCTCAAGCATACCTCCATGTATGCTAGAGGCTACTGACTAGTAGTGAGGATCTACTGATGGTACACTGTGGAAACTATACCCTCTTATTCAAAGTAGAATACAGTACATCAAAAAGTAAATAACAGAAATTGGTGGAAGCAGTAATAAAAGAAAAACATAACAGTGAAAGAATAATAAAATGATTGAATAGTAATAAATAACCATTGCTAATACATATGATGATGTATGCATGTCCAAATGATGTGATAGGATATGAGTTATAGGTACAATATAAATAAAAATAAAAGATCCAAATGGTCAACTCCACGAGCCAGAGAATCAGCTTATTATTTTGTTCCCTAGCTCCAAAGTACTTAAAACAGAATAAGCAATTAATCTATAGGCCTTCAAACCAGAAGATAAAGTTGGTTACCCTAGTGCAATGGTGGCCCGAGTAGGGTGTGAGATATAATCCATGTAGGCCACCACCAATGTTGTCTAGATCAATCCAATTAATGTACTATAAGATCACCAATGTGAAAAAATTGAAGAATACCAGGAAATAATTAAATAAATGAATAGAACTTCAGTCTGGGTACCTAAACGGGTACCCGATCGATTCTACCTTCTTTGACCTAAGCCGAATGTCTGTACCGAGAAAACCTTTAGAAAGAAATATGGTGATATACAAGGCATCCTGTAATGAGAAACTGAAGAGGGTCAAACCCAAGCTTGTTCTTATTTTGGCTATCACACCCCTAAGACATCATTCAAACATTTTGATACCACTTTTAGATAATAAAATTGATAATAATAGTAATAATAATAATGATGCACCCCAAATAATCCATACAAGGCATCTGTAAAATCAAGTAATGGAATCCTGATTTCATACAAGGCAATCGGTAATAGAATCCTAAGGGTTGCTACATGATCCCTCAATATAACCAATACCACTGAGTATGTCTAAGGTGACCCATAACGGCGTCCCTCGTATCACTCACGGTATGGTGAACTATGATTTCATACCAAGTATCTCTTCTAGGGGACTCGTTATCAACCAAGGCATGGTGTATCCATTTTTTCAATGAGTCTATCCATGGTTGATACCCTAGGGAACCCATGTTACTCTTGATTACCAATAAACCGCACAGAGAGCCTATCAAAAGCATGCCAAAGTATCACTCCTGGTGTATCAAGTAGATCAAATATGAGAACAACGTGTCCATCCATGGTGTCCTTAAGTCAAGAACTGTGTTCTATATCGACTCAAAATAGTTGAGGCATATAAACCGAAATCACATATCATTACCAAGTCATATCATGTACATCAAGATAAATAGGTTATCAAAGCATTTAAAACAAATCCAATTAATTATGGATTAAGGGAAAAGGAACAAGGAACTAAGCATAAGCACTAGGCTATAAGGCATGAACACATAGAAATAAGCATAACCACAAGGCAGTGAACAGGAAGACTTTTGTATAGAGTACAGTGTATAACATAATCATAAAGTATAAGGTGGAAATCACAATCATAAGTATTTAACAGCTTGCACAATATATATAGAATAAAATATAGTGAATAAGCATAAAACATAAGGTATTGAATTAACATCATCCAACCAATTTAATAAAATTCACTTCATTCAAAATGTTTAATAAATTTAATCAAATTCACTTCATTCAAAGAGATCAATCATCGAATGAAGCATATTCATTAGGCTTAAGGGCCCAAATTATGGAAAAAAATTCATATTAATACAATTTATTAATGTATTAATTTTATTAAAGGTGAAACACACCCTAAAGGGTGTTAAAATGGATCATAGATTAAAGACATTAGGTTTTAAAAGAGGATGAACACCTATCAATGTGAATAAAGTCAAGTAGAACACCCAAAGTGGTGATTCACCACTTACTATTGTCGTTCCAGACATGGAAATACATTCAAATTAGTTTATTTGAAAAAATAGAGACATCGCCAGAAGGGTCTGATGCATTGAATAATGGGGAACCACATGCAAAACAGTTAAACTTTGGGAAAGAAGATATACCCCCTACCTTATACCAAGGATGACTGACATGTCTAATATCCTGATTTTATTTGATCTAGGTTGTGATTAATTGAAGAGATCACCCAATTCCCAGAAAATAGGATGAATAAGGGTGCACCAAAACTTCATAATGGATGAGAGAAGAAGGGATAAATATAATCAAGAAAAGTGTAGAACTTACCTCAAGATTTTAAATGATTCCGATGATGAAATATTTGGACAAAAGATGAGGGAGATAACTCAATCCCAATCATAGAGGAAGGGAGGGATACATATATGAGGGAGGAGTTAAATGCCACTGGAATAGAGTAAAATAGAAGATAGGTTTATGTAAAACACTCATTATGGTAAATTTGGACATTTCACCCTAAAAATTGTGTCACACGGTTTGTATGAACGGTTGTAAAAATGGTACACCAATTGTACAACTCCTACTACTTAGGAAGTCAAACACGCACAATTTTCCCACATGGTTTCCTCAACCGTATGCCAACAGTGTGATGAAACATTCACACAAACTTCCCAAATTGAACTAAAAATGTGGTATAGGTGCATGGTTTTGGAAAACCATGCACATCCCATGTGCACCACATCTTCTCACCTATACAAGTTGCACAGTTACTACTGGAGGGTCACACGGTTTTAGACAAACCATTCACCCCTGTCTGTCTTCCCCAGTTTTCTGTTTCCTAGTTCCAACACCCCGGAAACTCATTAGGTCACCTGAGTTACCCCTTGATCTTTTAACTAAGTCTAATAATAGCACATTTAAGTGTTAAACATCTTGTAATTTCATTTCAATTCTCGGATTAAAAAATTGGACATCCATCAAACAATAAAATTCAAATTCCCCAAGAATTTCGATCGGTCCAAACAAATAGGATGCTATAGTCTCCCTACATTAAAAAATTCAATCCATGAGAATCCTCGAGGAATTGAATAGAACATTACTCGACCTAATTAGGTCAAGAATTCTTGCCCAAATAGAAGCATTTTGATGCCAAATACCCAATACACCATAGAGCTTCACCTTAATGCATGACACGTAATATTTGGAAACACAAGACAACACTTGTTTTTATGAACATAAAAACTGATACAACTACTACAAGAACATGTCTAACCCATGACATGATCAAATTGAATCTATTTTACAATCACTCTATAGAATTTTTAAATATCTAACTGATTCACGATGAAACCATCACTGAAATTCCAATTTATGAATTCCCTTTGCATCCTAACGATACTCTTGGTGTTATTCGTAAATTTAATGAAAAATCTACTATAAATTGGCTACAAATCCCATTAGAGATGAATTTTATGAAAAACTCAGCCAATATCCATTGCACCTTCCACCATTTGATGATGGGACCTTGAGAAGTTCCTCACTGACTCTATATGAAAAGAGAGAGGGATATCAAGCCTAGTCCCTCTAGTCAATTACCCTAAAAAACTCATCTTAGAGGGCCGATACAATTAAAAATATAAATCTAATTCATTTAGATGGGGGAAAATCATGAGTCACTAATCATGTTCACTAAATCTAGCATCTAGCCTCTGGTGATGTCTCAATCCAAAACATATTTTTAAACCGTTGTTCCCAGCATGAATATCAAAAATTTCTTAATCTGACGCATTTAGATCATCACTGTTAAAACACCCCTTTTATGAGCCCTCCTAAAGTCTAGGTTACCTTTGGATCAACAACCGGAGTCCAAAAAGTTCATCCAAGTAAAACATAAAAATATTTTTATAAGAGAGATTTCAGTGTTAATCTGAACATCTACATACCAAGAACACTGACTAATCTCAATGTTTCATCCATATGGAGATCGGGATAAAGGGAACAACTGGTGTCCATGAGTCCAGCCATGGAGTTTCTACTTTATAAAACCATGTATCACCCAGGACCAACTAGACCTCTAAAGAACCATGCTTCTAAAGTGAACTCTGATTGAGTTCACTCACCAAGACCAAAAAAAATTAAAACTTAGTACGGTGTATGACCAATACTCTCATAGTATACTTGGATGATGTTTAGATAGGATATATGATCATCATCAAGACAAGGTATACTGAGAGGAAAATGAGATTTAACTAATGGGAAAGAGACACTTGCATCATAATCAAGATGAATCACCCAATATAGTTTCAATATAACCATATAAAACCATACATAAAAAGGTAATAATAGACAACCCACTATATGTAAACTTCCATAGAAGATATCAGCCACTACCATAAATGCACCACCACTACAGGACATGATTCCATTTCCACATGAGGCATCTCATCTAGGATTAAGCATAACCACTAAATTCCAAACCTGAATAAGAGTTTTTTCAAAGGTTTTCTACACACCTAACCCTTCCATCATTATGATTCCTTGTAACAACTAACTTAAAAAATAGAGATTACCCACCATATGGGAATTTTAAGTAAGAACAACCCCTTAAAAAGGGTCTTTCTAGGTTGTGCTCCTTATACTTGGAGGCCATTCTACAAAACTTCTGACGTGATGCTCCCACACCATAGGAGTTTCCTAGTCATAAGATCTGCTGAAGAAGGGATATTGTGAACATTCCATGCTCCATCGACCACTAAATATAGGTCCTATAAGTGATCATAAAACTTTATCAAGTGTTTGACTGAATATATAGAAAACTAGCCACTTAATAGTACTATATTATATTCACATTTAGACATACGCATGACTCTCCTCTTGAGTTACATCCATGTGAATCATATCATTAGTCGTAATAAGAAAAAACAACTGATCAGTTAGTACAACACTAGATCCATCTAGGAAGATCATCTCAAACATTTGGATGAGTCTGTATCTTTTCTAATTCCCAGGTCACCCAATTTTTGAGCTATCAAGCATTTCAACATAACATCTCAACATAACTGATTACCACTATTCCCAATTGGTTTGATGCATGATGAAATGAACTGATGGGTACTGTGTGTATCAACGCATACTATCCCAAGATTTCAAAAACATAATGGATCATTTTTTAAACCAACCAAAGGTGTAAATGTCCAAATTAATTAGAGTATTTTATTCCTTATGTAAAAGAGATAAATGTATCATGCTTTAAGAGTGGGCCTCTAAGAGGTGGATCTCTTATTTATTGCTGGACTAATACTTCCCTTTAGAGACGGAACAGAGGGGAGAGGATTAATCATTTATTCTCTAGTGTCATCTCCCACTCTCCTCCCTTTTCTTTTTGATTCTTCCCTCTGATGGACTCCTCAATATCTTTCACTTTAGGGTGATACCTTAATTCAACATTCCCTTCAGTGCTTCCCCCTTCCACACGGTGGTCTGTGGGTTCCTTCCAACTAGCCATTATACTCGACTTGTTTATTCTCTCATTTGGTGTGGATTTTCTCCCCCAATATTCCCATTTCTTTGTCCCTTTTAATTCCTTTTCTTGTTATTTTTCTCTTCATTTCTATTTCATGAGTTCCTTTATGATTTAGGACCCCCCCCCCCAATGTTTTTTCTTCCTTGTCTTCGGTCAGTTCAGAGTCCATCCTAGAGTAGCGCTTCCAGCTCCAACCAACTTAGGACCCCTCCCTAGTGGAATCTCTCATTTATCTAATTGATTATTCCATCACTAAGTGGGGCTGACTTGATCCGGTTACTAGAGATGTTTGGATCATCAGTTTAACTCTTAAAAAAGGCTTGGGTGAAATTTTGGTTTCAGGTGTGTTGATGTCATAGATCTAGTTTTCCCTTTAGATGTTGCTTTATTGATGTTGTGGATGGTAGATCTGGGTTGTTCTACTTCAGATGGTGGTAGGTCTCTAGTGTGAATTCTGGTTTTTTGCGGTGCTACAACAATAATGATTTTTGTTTTGTATCTTCTTCATGACGACACTTTGTTGGAGTGGTATTTTGGTCTGCGGTGGTGGCTTTAGTGTCCTATTTTAGTGGATTCTTTTTTAGTATCTTTTTATTATTTTTCTTATGTCTTGGTTGATGATGTTTAATACAAAAATGCTATGGTGGTGATAATATGGTGATGGTGATGATAGTTGTGACTCTTGATAATGGTAGGTGAGGAGACTTCGGATAATATTGGATTGAGATCTTCTCAGGTTATGTGCTCCAATGAGTTTTTTGAATTTTTAATTTCTATTTTGGAATCATTTTATCTTTTATTCTATCTGGTGTGTTCACTACCACTCAAATATTTTTTGAAAACAAAATAAAAATTTATTTTTCAATCCTGTGCAAAAGAACAAACCTTGAGTCACATTTCCCAGTACAATTCTAAAACAAGATGATGACATCCTGAGTCATTCAACACTAAAAAAGAAGTAAAAACGTATCACACATCCTACTAAGTGGTCGTATATTCCCTTGGCATGTATATCCTATTAGAAATGTGCATTTTTTTAATTCTCGCACTCATAGAAAAGGTTAAAAAACGCATGATCACCATTCAAAATAAGGGTGTCATTTTAGAAACTAAGAGTTCTACATGAGACTATGGCACCCAAATAGTACCACATAATATAAATTTATTTAAATCTACCACAAGGGATTCAATGGTCTAGGGAAGATACCTATGTTGGGGTATCCCCTTACCGAAGATAAAAACATTATCCCAAAATGAGATCATAGTTACGAAAGGTAACTCAGCTTAAGGGCCTATCATTTAGATTCATACTTAAGAAGGAATATGACTATGAAAAACTCTCACATTCCATTTCAAGTAAGATACTCAATGAGAAACATAGAAAGGATTAAACTACCATTAAATGAGGTTTTAAGATGAAAGAACACCTTAATGTTATAGTTTAAGTCGTTACCTTAATTCAAATTTAAATCATTAATCATTTTACAATCCAAAATTAATTAAAATACCAATCAGAAAAATACTTTTACAAGGTACTTTATTTGGAAAATAGAAAAGGTAAAATGGTTGAGCTATATAAAACTTCCTTTCTAAACATTAATTACTTATTAACATCCCGTTATATTGTTTACATTTTACCTCATAAGACCATTTAAAACCACATTCATTTATTTATAAGGCCTCACCGAATTACATATTAAAGTATATTTAAAGGTATTATATTAATTAAAGGGTTACTTTGAAGAAATTAAATTCACATTATTTTTAGATGAAAAACCATATAGGAAGATACATGCACTTTAAAAGTGCCTCAATACATAGCGTACGGACACCCCCACAGGGTTAATCACTAAGGCATGTGAAATGAATGGCAACCTATGAGGGGCCCATTAGGAAATTCTAGGTTCAAATAAAACACCCTAAGAATTTTATGAATTTTTATTTTAAAAACACCCTTAGAGGGTTCATTGCATAAACAACATGAACCAAATGACCTACTTGGGTCCAATTGTGCATTGATTGTTTTTCCAAGAAGGTCATTAAGCCCTTGAAAAAGATGTACTATCACTCAATAAGGAAACCAAAACATTTTTTGTCAAAACTTAAATATATTTATATTAACAATAGTTTCTATATAGAAAGATCATAACATATGTTTCAGTTTTATGGGTTACCACCCCTCAAATATTATAGTGTCCATACACTTTACATCTTATAGGTTTCTCATATCTAACCAAATATTTTTATCTAGGATAAAAATAAAAATAAATAAACTTAACATTTAAGTAAAATAATTTATATATATAAGGTGTGACAAATATGGTTTGATTATATGGGCTACTCTATTCCAATTCATAAAGCACCGATACACTTTAGAAATTGGAAATTGGATCACATTTAACTGTAACCATAAAGTGTCTTTCCATTGAACCAATGGTTCATGGCCTCAAACATGTTATAATTGATTATTGAGGTGTCACCATTAATTACCAATTTCAAATTTTAAAATGTATAACTAATAATTATAAACATGGATGTTTCATATGGTTTAACAGGGTAAGGAAATATGAAATAATGACAGTTAAACATGGAAGGCTTCTACGTAATGAGAGAAATACAAACAACTTGCTAATCAAAATAATAATATCATGGAATCCTGGAATAACACTCAAGGAAATAATATTAATTTAACACTTCAACAAGGCATAAAAAATCATGTAATGGAATACCTAAGTAGGTAAAAGATTAACATGATACCAAAATCACCTAGAATGGGTTATTATAGGTAGGAAATTAACACACAAGGCACATCAACAATTTCAAATATCCTAAAAATGCAATCTACATGGTGTGGAATATTCATGAATTGTGAATTTATAAGTACCTATCATGATGTATGTGATACTAATTCCTTGTCCTACCAAGACAAGGGAGAATTACAAGATCTTATAAATTAGTAAATATTGAAATTACACCAATCACTCAAGGTGAAATCATAATCAACTATAACAACAAACAACATGAAAAATAATACCATCCCTAGTCACTTGGACTTTTCCCCATACATGGGTTGATCACTCTCATACATGACTATTTAATATGTGTGGACACATTCCAAGTCTCATATATACCAACCCAAAATTGTAAGAAAAAGGAAAAGGAGGTTTTAATACCACTTTGTATCGTCCCTACATGACTGTCCACTAAACCGGTAGTTGAACAAATCACCACATGGCCTCAAGCATGCCTCCACATATGCTAGAGGTTTCCGACTAGTGGTGAGGTTCTACTAATGCTCCCTAGATCCCAAGTGTACAACACAACACAAGAAATTAATCCATGAACCTACAAATAATAAGAAATTCTTAGTTACCCTAGTTTAGTGGAAAACTGAATAAGGTGTGAGATATAATCAAAGTAGATCACCAAAAATGGTGTATAGATTAATCTAGTTTGTGTACTTTAATATAACCAGTGTGAAAACATAAAATAATACCATGAAATATTTAAATAAAGGTATAACACTTCGGTATGGGTACCTAAACAGTCATTCAATTGAATCTACCTACTTTAGCCTAAGTTGGATTTCTATACTAAGAGAACATGTAGAATGTAATATAGAAATATACCAGGCATCCTATAAAAAGAAATTGAAGAGGATCAACCCAAAGATTGTTCTTAGCTTGTCTGTCACACCCCTAAGACGTCATTCAACCATTTTGATACCACTTTGAAATCATAACAATGATAATATTAATAATTCGCCATAAATAATCTATATAAGGTATTCATAAAATCTAGTAATGTAATCCTGATCTCATCCAAGAAGCTCTATAATTGAATCCCAAGGGTCGCTAAAGGATCCCTCAATATAACCAATACCACTGAGTCTATACAAGGTAACCCATAATTGTTTCCCTCATATCACTCATGTTATGGCGAACTCTGAGTATGTACCAAGTACCTCACATAGTGGACCAGGTATCACCCGAGGCATGGAATAACCATCATGTCAACAATTCCATACACAGTTTCTCCACTAGGGACCCAATGTCACTCATGAGTATAAATAAACACCTTAGAGATCCCATCCATGGTAATCCAAAGGAACACTCATGGTATGTCATGTAGATCCAATGCATGTACAGTGATTCCATCCATAATATCATTAAGTGGAGAATTATTTTCTCCTCCAACCCGCAACATGCGAGGCATATCAACAAAAATCACATATCACTAACAAGTCATAGCATGTACATCAAGATAATCAGGATTGACAAGAATATAAATCCAATCTAATTAACTAAAGAATGAGGGAAAAGGCACAAGGCACTAAGAATATGCATAAGCACTAGCCTACAAGGCATGCACACATGGAAATAAGAATAAGTACATGAAAATGAAAAACAAGCCTTAAGTATAGAGTACATAGTATGGAATAATAAAAGTATAATCAATAAATAACAAGTATAATTATTTAACAAATTTCATAAGATATATATCAAAAGGTATTGGTCATAAGCATAAAACATAAGGAATTATATTAGTGTCGTTTAACCAATTTAATAAAATTCACTTCATTAAAAAAGTTCAATATATTTAATAAAATTAAATTCATTCAAATATTTAAATAATGGAATGAATCAAAGGAATTAGGATTAAGGGCCTAACAGATGGCCAAAAATTCATCTTAATTTAATTTATTAATGTATGTCATTTATTAAATGTGAAAAACACCATAAAGGTTGTTAAAATGGACCAAGGCTCCACGAAATTAGGTCTCAAAGGAGAAGGCACACTTATAGTTGTGGATAAATTCAATGAAATCACCTATAGTAGTGATTTTTTTATTAATAGGGTCATAATGAACAAGGAAATACATTAAAATTAGTTTATTTTAAAAAATGGAGGCATCTCCGGAAGGGTTCGGTGTATGGCACGACAGATAACCATATAAAAAGAAATGAAACTTTTGGAAAGAAGAAAGACCACATACCTTATACCAAGGATAACCCACATGCCTGATATGAAGCTCTGATTTGGTATGTTTGGAGATAAATTAAAGAGATCTCCCATCTCCCTCAAAATAGGGTGAATTAGGTCACACCAAAATAACACAATAGAGGAGGGAAGCAATGATAAATAGAAGAAATAGGAGTATAGATATTACCTCAATATTCTTAATTATTCTAAAGACTATTTATTTGGATAAAGTATGAGGAAGATATATTAATCCATATCATAGAGGAAGGGAGAGCTCCATACATGAGGGAGGAGGTAAATCCTACTGGAAGATAGGATGGGAGAAGATAGGTTTAATTAAAATACTTATTAAGAGTAATTTAGACATTTCACACTCAAAACTGGGTTGCATGATTTGGAAACAAGGTAAGACAAACTGTGTGTCAACCATTCAGCTCCCATTTTTTAGGAACCCTAACCCGCATGGTTGTACCACACGATTTCCCCAATTGTGTGCCAACTGTTTAATGAATACTACACATACACTGCCCAAATAGAACTAAGATTGTGAGATAGATGCACGGATTGGGAAAATTGTTCATAGATAGTGTGCACCAAAACTTCTCACTTGTACAAGTCAAATTTTTACTGCAAGAGTGTTTCATAGTTTTAGATAAACTGTTTTCCCCAACCAGTATTCCCCAGTTTTGAGTTTTTTGTGGTATTATGCCCTTGAAACTTTTCAGGGTACTCAAGGAACCCCTAGGGTATTTAACCCAATCTAAAAACAACACATTAAAGTGTTAACACTCACAAAATTTTATTTTGAAAATCATTATATAAAATGGACCGTTTACCAAATGATAAAATTAAAATTCACCGAGAATTTCATCCTATCCAAAAACACATGACTCTGTATGTTTGAAGTTCAAGTTCGATTTCCAAATTCTCTTAAATATATGACAAATTTTATTCTTTTAATTATTAAAAAATTAAATCTAATATGGTTTTATTTTATTTTGTAAGCTTCTATTTTACTGGTTGTGGATCTATAATGGATTCCCGGATTAAAAGTTATGATAAATTTATGTCGAAGTCTGATTTTCAACTTATCAAATATTTGTTTCAATTTTCAAATTATTATTAACTAATAATTATAAATATTTATTAATCAACACAATATAATTAATTAAAAATAAAATTAATAAACTATATATGATAGAAAATAATAAATAATAAATCATAATTAATGTTTTTTAAATCACATTAATTTAGAGAAGGTTTTTAAAACTGCAGTTAAAAATAAGTTTAATTTTTATTTGAAAAAAAAATTAAAAATATAAAAAAAAACATTTTTCATCAGTTTTTAAAACAACCACTAAATTTATTTCTTGAAAAAATTTAGTTGCAAGTCTTCAAAACCCCCTCGAAAAAAACACCACTAAATTGTTTTTTTACTTTAGTGAAGTTTGTGAGTCATGGATTTAGAATAAACACATTGGTCATTTTACCACACAGTCACTTATTAATATCAACTATTATCAACTAATATTGTATCTACCAAAATTTCATTTAAAAAATTACATGGTCATTGAAGCATTTCAATATATAATCAATGAAAATATTATTATAAATATTCAAAATTAATATCTTATTCTAAATATATCAAATTAATTAATCTTTATTTATTAAAGCCTTGTCAAATTGAATATATATAAGTTAAATCCTATAATTATTTTTATTTTTAGTACTTTACAACATTTAATTAATCTGATCTATTATATCATAAAATTGAAGATTATAGAGCCTTCATTATTTTTATAAAAAAAATGAAAAATGTTTTAAAATTATTTTCATCCTATGTGATCATGTAGTGGAATTCAACAATAAATAATTTGTTGATTTTTGTTCTTTGGATGGCTATACTCATTAATTTTATACACTTAGAACCCCTCAAAAACTAGGGTAGTAGAGATGTGAAATCAAACTATCCAAGAAATCACTTGATCTATTTTAAATGAATTTAATTTATCATAAAAAATGTGGGTTGAGGCCATAAATAATATTTATTTTTCATTAATTATGTTATCATAATAACTTATCTAAAAAATATACCTTATGAACATGGGAAAAATAAAGAACTCAAAAGTCAAATTTTAAAAAAAAATATAAACTTTTTATTCTTAACGTCAATTAAAACCATGGAAAATTAGATTCAAAATTTGATGAAGGTATCTTTCTTGGGTACTCTAACTAAAGTAAGGTATACCAAGCCATTAAAAAAATAGACCAAAGCATTATAATAATAAATTCATGTATTTTTAAACAAAATTATGAAAAATATATTTCTCAAAATGTTTTTGAAAACATTATTTTAAATTATTCTTATAAGTCTAAATAATTTGAAGTGGAATAAGAATCTAAATAAAATTATATTTCAAAATATTTTAAAAAATATAAATACCATCCCATTGAAAATTTCATTGGAATTTTTTAGAAGTAACTCATACTATAAGATCGGTCCAAAATGAATTTGAACACCTTGCCTTTGTCTCTCGCCTAGAACCCCAAAACCTTGATGATTCCCTTAATAATAAAAATTGGGTTCATTCCATGTAATGGTTATTAAATCAATTCACTCAAAATTATGCTTGGAATCTCATAAAAAGACATAATGATCATTACATAATTAGATCTAAATGGGATTTTAGGAATAAGTTATTCAATATTTGTAATATTACTAGAAAAAAAGTCTTATAGATAAAGGTTATAACCCAAAACAATGAATAAACTATGATGAAACATTTGCACCTGTCACTCAAATAGAATCTATTCGAATTTTTTTAACATTAAACTGTCAAATTAAATATAAAACCCAATAAGATGGATGTCAAAAGTAACTTTTGAAATCATTTTATTAATTAAAATATTATTTGGAACAACCACATGGTTTTGTAAATCCTTTTTTTCAAATTCTATTTTCAAATTAACTAAATCACATTAAAGCTTAAAACATTCCCCTTGAGCTTAGTAGGAATGCTTATCTAATTTTATTTAATCAAATGGTTTTAAATTTCGGAAAATTTATTCAAATAATTTTGTAAAACAAAAATCAAATGATTTATAATGCATTCAAATTTAAATTAATGATGTGATTTTTGACTCAACCAATGAATCTCTTTGTTTTGAATTTTATGATTTAATAAAAAAGTAATTTCGAATGAACTTTATGGGTGGAATTAAATTATTTCTCTAATTTAAAATTTCTAAACCAAATTATAGTATTTTTAAACCAATTCAAATATTTTAATGAACTTTTAAAGAGATATCCAATGGATCACACTATGTAAATTATTATGCCCATAAGTATAACTTGTAATATAATGTTGGATGAATCTAGTAAGATTCTTTACAATAAGATTTAGAAAATAATGATTGGTAGTATACTTTATATTACTGTGACCCATCCTAATATCATATTCAATTATTTTCATTGTTTTGATTTTCAATTAAATCTAAAGGAATAACATTTTGAAAATGATAAAAGTATTTTCCAATTTAAAAGAAACTAAAAATAATTGTTTGTTTAATCCAAAGTAAAATTATTTTGAATTAATGAGTTTTTCTGATGTAGATTTCTAAAGATGAATACTATATATTAAAAATAAAAGTGTTATTGTTCACCTACATGGAAAATCCCTCATCTCATATAGTAGTAAGAATAAAAATTATTTTTCTCTTTCTACATATGAAGTAGAATACATAGCTGTCAGGAATTATTGTACCCAAATAATATAGATTCAACTAGATCTCTTAGAATTTTATCTTATATATTACCACATCCCTATTAATTATGATAACACTAGTTCCATTAGCATTTCCAAAAACCATATCTAGAACTCCCCCACCAAACATATTGACCTTATTAACTATTTCTTAAGAGACAAATTCAAAATGGGAGATATATTATTGGAATTAGTTATAAAGTAATATAAAATCATTTATATTTTCACTAAGCCCCTTAATCTTAACCATTTAAATTTTATTAATGGTTTTTAGGAATGTTTCTCTTGTGATACACTTCATTTGATAATGGTTAACTTTATAAACATTTCAAAATTTCATTTTAAAATATTTTTTTCCTCTCTTGTCTATCGTCACTTTATCTCACTAATGATATCATATCAAAGGGAACAATGTCACTTCCAATAGGAAATTTTTCCTTAATAGAGATTTTAATTTCAAATTAATTTTCAAAATAAAAAAAAATATCATATTTTCAAACTTTAAATACATAATTTCTAAAAGAAGTACTATTTATCATATTTTTACTATTTGAAAATAAAATTGATTATTAATTTAAATCTAATTTTAATTTTTATCAAAACATATAAAAGAATTTATGTATATAATTTACTTATTTTTCAACGAAAAATGTTTCATTATATCTCTTCAAGTAATATTAATGATGAGTAAATTTTTTTACTTTTTAATTTTTTCTTTTCCTTTCATTTCCAATCTCTTTATATTTTTCTCTTTATTTTTTTTACATAAATTTCTTTTAGAATATCCGTTATATTTACCTCTTTAGAATTCACCTATTAAGGGGGAGTTTGGAAAATAAGATATGTTTTCAAATATTTTATTTTTAAATTTTTATGTTAAAACTCTATTTCTCCCATGACCTTTATTTTCAAACATTTTATTTTGAGTTTTTCAAAACAATCTCTTGAGTTTTTCATAAAATATATCCTTTTCATCTTCTCCTTTATCTCCTTGTTTTTTTATAATCAAAAGGGGGTTATGTTCTTGAAATTTATTTTTTCTCTTTCTTTTTAAATTTCATCTTTCTATTTTTTAGATGTGCGAAGCTTCAAAAATAGGGTTATATTTTTGAAAAGGGAAGTGGTTTTCAAATTTTTTTTTTTGGGTAAATATTTTTTAAAGGTGGAGTTATTGATATTTTCTTTAGTTGTTATATTATTCAATATGGAATGTTTAGTTTCTTTCTTAATGAAAATTAAAAATATATTAGTTTATGTAATGATAATTTCAAATATCCTGATCTCTAAAATATTTAATATATTTTTAAATATGTCACTCTTGATTTAATTTTAATATATAATTTATAATAATAGTTTGTGATTATAAAAAAGGGTGATATTTTTGTACATTTCTATCTCATGTATTTTTATCTTCAAAAATAATTTCTTGTTTATATAATGTTTCCATTTGATTGTTTTTCAGTAACTCTTTAATTTAACTTAATGTTATATCATTATTACAATAAATTGAGATTTTAAAGAAAATTCAAAGATGAAATAATGATCTTTTTTTAATTCTTGGATGTATCGTATTTAATTTTTCAAGCCCTTGGAATCTAGTTGATAAATCCATAGAAGATATTATATGGATTAAACGGAGGATTTTCTTGAAGGTTTAGATTTTCAAGCTACACCGACTAGCATGTTCAGTGAAACATCCCAGACCCGTGATCCCGGATCTTGTGCCAAAAGCACATACTTTAAATACTAGATTTGATTCCAATTATAAATTCCTAGATATAAATATCCCATAATTACATGACTTAAAGAAAATATTTAATTACATGCATTCCCAATATATTCCAAGTTTAGAGCTTTAGAAAATTAATAAAAAACATAAACTAATAAATTTCATGTCTTTCTAAACTAATGAATATTTTTCTCAACTATATAATAAATTTCATAATACATAATTAGTCTTCAACATCTTCCACAAAATTTTCACAAAAGCTAACCTATTAGGAATATCATGGGTAATATTTATATTTATAACCCAGGGAAGGTAAATAAAATAGGATTGAGCTCAAATCCTCGGTAATAGAAAAATATAACTGAGTTAGTCATGGAATAATCATGAAATAAATATTATAGTTGGAATAAGTAAACAACATGATGCAATAAGTAGTTGAAACAAAGATCATAATATGTCCATGGATATAAATGAAAAAAATGGATCACATGAATAAAAATAACTAGATTCATTATGATAAAATGAATAATTTTAGACATCTTTGTCTTACTATTAAGGCATAATCCCATAAAAATCATTTTCATCAAGGTCATATCTAATACATAATTTTTTTTTCAAGGTAGTTTTCAAGAAATATCGATGAATTGGTCATGCATGCACCAAATACCCAATCATGTTTGTCTCGTGAGATCTATTGATGCATCAAGGGGGTATATAATTCTATTACCTACCCATCACCAGATTAAGTCAAATGAATTCACTATAAGAGTCAGTAAAACCATTCATAATTTTTTGTAAGGAATATTTGGTAGAATAAAAATATCACTATCAGTATAATGAAGAATACATAATATCAATACATGATCAACCTATGTTAGTAGCCAAAAATAATCAAGAACATCAATAATTTTACCCCTGTTATTAAAATGATAACATGGTCAGAAGACATTCTAAAAAATAATGTTGATGGTCAAAAAATGTAAAGTAAACTTTCCAATAATCATCATAATTGGATTAACAATATATGACATGCCAATACATTTTTCCCTTTCAATAGAATAAAAATATTTCTAGTTGAACATCATCCAATATGAATTATTTAAAATAGGATTTTCACACCATATAGAATAATGAGTATACAAATAAGTCAATACTAGAAATAAAATTATCATAAGACATTATGAGAAAGAAGAAGGATGGTTAGATAAGAACATAACCCAAGATGTGAGAAATGTTTTATAAGATCCCAGGTTTTCCTATGAGTTGTGAATCTATTATTTTTAACTTTAACTCATTTTTTGATATAATGTGGGTTCATAATGAGATCAAATAATTTTTGAGTGTGTCTAGGGATTGTTCAAATCTTATAAACCTACTTTTAAATAATTACAAATGAGTAACATTTTTAGTAGAAACCATGTGACCTAAGCCATATGTTGAGAAGTAACCATGCGGGGTAGGACAGTGGGTTACAAGAGACTAAATGGTTTGAGGAAACTGTGTATCCTAGGGATCATGCTCGTGTGGGTGGATTTGCATGTTTTAGCAAAGGTTTAGCCTATGGTTGGTGCATGGTTTGTCTAACGGTGCTATATGACCATGCAAGGTACTCCTTAAAGCAGTGAAGGGTGCATGGTTAGCACACTTTTTAGTCAACTGTGAGGCTAAACTATGAGACCCAGTGTTTTGGGTAAAATTTACAAAATTTCATTAATGAGTATAAAAATTAATACCCCTATTTATTTCATTTCTCCAATGCACATGGGGTCTCCCATTTGATCTCTCTTTCTTTTCCTAAGCTATGAATTAAAGGATCTTTTCCATCCAGACTTGGATTCAAGCATCATCGATATCATTGGATCTGCACTGGTGAGTTCTTCATTCATATTATTTTGTTATTTGTTTGAATCTATATCGATGGAGTTATTTTATTTAAATATAATATTCTACATTTCTAATATTTTAATCTATTCTTCATTTTTATTCTAATATGGACCAAATCAGAGGTCAACACTTGACAAGTTCTCCAATACAAATCTTGGTATGTGGTCTATAAATTTTCCTAAATTTTTAGTATTTTAAAATCGTAGTTTTCATTATTCCACACACTGGACTTTCATAGGTTCCCCTTAAATTAATTAAATGATGTATTTGAATGAATTATAACCTGTTAAGTTTCTCTTTGAGTATTATCATTATAGATGGAAGTTGTTCATCTCTACCTAGGCCACCCATGGGGTGTGCCCTTATATATTCCCTATTTTGTACCATCCTATTGTGTGTATGTGAGCTCTCCAGTTTTATTGGGAACCTAAATAATAATTAAATTTATTTTTTAAGGTAGTGATCACCTTGATTTACCTATTCATTTGTAAATTAAAGGAATGAATTTAAATGAATTATTAGGGTAAATTTTTCCTCCTTTTCATGTGATTGATATTGATTAAAATGGATAAATAGTTTCTATATAACCTCTTAATGAGTTTAATTATCTCATGTAATTTTAATGGTTGTGAAATGATGAATGAATTGATATGATGAATTTAAATGGAAGTGGATTTCTTGGAAGATATCCTCGGATCCTGATTCCATTGGATTCCATGGATATTTCTTATCCATGGGAATTTTTTATGGTATTGTATGCCTTATACATATTTAATACTTAGATCCTGATTCTGTAAGATTCCATGGGCCTTTCTACCCCTTGGATCTGGCTTTCTAGGAATCACATTAAACATGCACTATTGACATGCTTCTTAGACTAAACCCAAGTGTTTATCAAGTTTCTATCAAGATGATCCTCGGACAAGGTGAGGATTTATTGGTCTTCCATTCCTTGGATCTGGCCCTTTTTGTTCTATAAATGGATTATATGGTGTGGCCATTATGGATTTATATAATTGATTAAACATCATGGCCTTTGTGGATTATTTATACGCTTTACAGATATCCCTAATAGGGTAATCTAATTATAGTTGATAGAATGGAGGTTATCACACTTGTTTATCTATGCTAACAAATTACCTTATTTATGGGAACTTTACTATTGTTCATAGGAGTCCATGTTTGGTTGGACAAGATCACTTTTTCATCTGACACCTTATTTACATTTCTGTTATACCAATGGTTTACTACACACTTCTTATTTTTATATTACAAAAAATTGATTTATTATAGACACCATTGGTGGAATCCTACTAACTGTTATCTCACAGCCTATTCAAGCCTTATTGGTTACCCCGATAGACTTCATAAATGCATTTAGTTACTTGGGAAAGCACCTATTGTATGATTCTTGATTAATCTATGCTTTAGAACATGGGATCATAGGACCAATATAGGCTTGCGATTCTATAGAGAGATGGTCTTTTTGGTCTTTTTTTTATTTTGATGCATGTGTTATACTGGATGATCATATTCCTTTTCCCCTAAATTTTAGAGACATGACACATAATACTATACAGGAATACTTTTGGATATTTATTACTACTATCTTTTGGATGTTGTCCCTCTTTGTTGTTCAGTTTTTTTAACTTCATCCACTACTTTATTTTTATGATTATTACTAATGTGAGACACTCTTACACAAGGTCATTGTCTACCCACAGAGACAACCTAGGACCTCACTACTAGTCGGCAACCTCTAGCATATGGGTAGGAGCACTTGAGTATGTGTGTTATCAAAGAGTTTATTTTCATTATTAAGTATTTTGAGAAAATATACAGGGATTAAAATTTATTTTAATTCAATAATGAGTTTTTATTGGTATTATATAACCCATATAAAGTATAAAGCCAAATTCCCAAGAACGGAACATGTTTTTCTTGATTTTTACTATTACAGTTTATTTCATTTGATAGTTGGGTGACACACTTGTTGTTTGATATTCCTTATGATTATGAATTTTATCATGGAATGATGAGATAAAGGCTTTCCATATTATGTATCATTTTAGGCATATTTCAGGACTCACATTCCATGAATTATACCAATCCAAATAGGATATATTACGTAATTGAATGACTTTATTGTTTTTTCTTTGACTGATACACCTATTGTTTGATAAATGATTTTTTCTGGTGACTGAGAAATATAGTTGGTACTTAGGGTGCCTTTTAGGACCTAAATTGTGTTTTATTATACAGGCCACAATAGAAACCCTAAGCATCCAATTATGGCATGTTGATTCATAGACCATTGGTTGGGTGAAATGGAACATGTTATGGTATAGATAAAGTGGATGAAATACTTTGGTTCATGAGGTATATGGGATTTTATGGTCAGAATTAGTGACCCATTTAGTTAAACCAATTAAATAAAATAGTGAATAAATATGACTTTATAATGAAAATGAATTTGTGAAATAGATAACTTGACATGGACCTGACATTAAAGTGGGCGGTAGGCAATGCCTCCGGTGCTTTGTAAAATTGTAACTTTTTACCGAGTCCTGGATTTAAGAGAATGTGTTTGGGTATGACTTGTGTATAGGATATTTTTAATATATCCAATGCTTTTATATATGGGACTCAGTCACTACTCAATTATTTTATAAATCATTTTCATGGAATTTTAGAAATATCCCACCACGATTACTTCCATTTGTAGCCATGTGGGTGGAAATGACCATACTACAGAGCTAGTGGGACATTGGATACTAGTAGATCCTACTATAGTACTAGCTAATACACCAGTAGTAGTACCGGATATGGGTTTTAAGGCACAAATACATTGGGGTTTCTTATGCTATATGCAGATTTTTTTTGGGATCCCTGTAGCATGTCACGTCTATGGAAGAGCTGATATGTTTGTTCCAACTCCAGCATCCTCCCACATTTTTTGGGGATGGTTGACCACAGGCTGTTAATCTATAGTTGGAAACAATCTTTTACATCTTTAATAATATTGAGAGACCTCGTGAGAGGAGAGTTATTCTTTTGACATATATTCTTTGGGGAGAGTATAAGAACCGGAGGATGTTTTGAATCAAGCTAATACACTTCCAGATATGGTTTAGAGGGATTTATAATCCAGGTTATATGATTAATTTTTTCTTGAGACCCTGAGAGCTGAAATTTCTAGTGATTTTATGCATTTTGAGCTGGGTGTGATGATAGTTATTGAGTACTTGACATGGTTTATAAAGATTAATCATTTTGTGATGATTTATCTTCCTGATAATCCATCGAGGGAGAGACGCTTCAATGAAGGCCTTATTCATGTCATTTGATTATAGGTTAACATGTTTCATTTCAAAACTATTACTAAGATAGAAATCGGGTCATTATTAATGAGTGGAACCAGAGTGATGTAGGGGGAATATAGTAGGGATGTTCAAACTCTTGAGTCAGAGGTTCAGCTTCTAGTAGAAGGAAGTTCCACTTTGAGGCTTCTTATGAGGGGAGTACTAGAAAGCATGTTAGTGCTGGTAGTTTTGTATTCTATCACTAGTGTGGGAGATAGGTCTATATGAGGAATCAATGAAATAAAGACCTAGTCGAGTCTTGAGATTATGGAATTATTTGCAACATATAGAGTTTCTAAAAGACCTTCCCTTCATCCATTAGTGGAATGGGATTGACTTCGACTCTAGGTTTATAAGTGGTATTCACAACTCTATGTCATATTGGAAGATGGGATAGTAGTGGTTATTTAGGCTAAGGTGGTGGTCATGGATGAAGATTCAAAACACAAGTTGTAACTAGAAAATAGAGTTCCCTTAATATTGGTAGCGAGTTTATTTCACAAGGTATCGGTTCCGACCATATATATTTTATACACTCTACACCTAAGGAGAAGATCATTGGCCCATCTATAGTAAGAGGTATGATGTTATTAACCTCAGTAATTGTATCTCATATTTTTATACATTTTCTTATCATAGCTTTATATGAATATATGTTGTGGAAATACTTTGGCCCATTTTATAGTTTTCTAATGGTATCATGACACACGATACTCCACTGGGTATCAGAACAAAGGGTGTACATTAGTGGAGGGAGGTCCCCCTAGAGATTGGTGGGTTTCACTTCGTATAGAATATTTTTTTACTTGAGATGATAGATTTTGATTTCATAATAGGGACTGGATATCTAATTTATTATAGATCCCAGTTGATTTTTGTCAACGTAGGGTAACCTTAACATCACCACAGGGAAGAGTTTTTATTCAATAGTGTGAGTGGGATGTCTAGTTGATCTGAGCTAGACCAAAGGATTATCATCTAGGTGGGATGATAGCTTAGATTTATAGTTTTTATCTAAATTATAAAGGATAATGTTAGGAATATTTCTGTATAGTAGTTGATTGTTTCATGAACGTTTTCCCAAATGAAATTTATAGTTTACCTCTTAATAGAGAGGTGGATTCCTCTCAATAGCTAGAGATTAGATATTCACTGCTATCCATTCCTCCTTAGAGGATGGATACTATATAGTTTTTGGATCTTAAGAGGTAGCTAGAGGAATTGGATGCAAAGGGGTTTATATCACCCAATACTTTTCTTTGGGGTCTTCCAGTACTTTTTTTAAAAACATTCGTATGTTAATCTCAGGGAATATTTGGATTAATGAAAATTGAATTGGTTTACAGTTAAGAATTGGTATCCATTAGCATGAATAGATGATCCCTTTTACCAACTCTGGAGATCATAGGTGTTTTCGAAGATTTATTTGAGATCGAGCTATCATCAAGTGCATGTTTGACCTACAGACATACATCATACAACTCTTTATAGAAGTTATGGTCTATAAGAGTATATTTTAATGTCATTCGATCTCATGAACACACCATCATTTTTTCATGGATTTGATGAACTGATTGTTTCGTACTTATGTGGATTATTTTGTGGTGGTATTCATGGATGATATCTTGGTGTATTATCATAATCTATATGACCATTCCAAATATTGAGATCATTTTGGATAAACTGAGAGAGCATCATTTATACAATAATCTCACAAATTACTACTTCTAGAATAATAATATTCACTTATTGGGTCATATTATCTCATAGAAACGAGTATGAGTTGAAAAAAATAAGGTGAGATATATAGTATCCTAGGATAATCCCAAGAATTTATTTGGTATAGGATGTTTCTTAGGGATAGATGGGTATAATAGGAATTTCATATAGTACATCACGTGCTTAAAAACACATGTTGTGGGATTGAATAAGAAGGGTGTGATGTTTTCATGGGAAAATACCTATAAGATAGACTATCTAGAGTTGAAAGGGAGATTAACTTCAGCATTGGTCCTGGTTCTTCTAAAATTGGGAATAATCTACACCAGGTATTACGATGTATCAGGTATTGGTCTAAGAGTAGTTCTAATGATGGAGGAATGATTCATGGCATAAAAGTCTTTCTAGTTGAGGCCACATGAGAGGAACTACATAATGCATGATCTTGATTTAGCTGTTGTTGTTAATTCCTTTCATTGTTTGAGGAATTATTTACTAGGATAACATATTGTGGTTTAATAAAACCAAAAAATCATCAAATAAATATTTACATATTGTGACATAATTTTTAGGCAATGAAGGTGGGTTGAGAACCTACAGTCCTTTAACATCGAGCTTGCATATATGCTTAGAAAGGGAAATACAGTTGTTGATGCACTGAGTAGAAGGACTCAGATACAGTCAGTTAACAATAAGTGGTAGGTTATGGTCATATTTTTAGATATAAACTTGGAGGTACAAGATGGTGATGGTCATACTTTTCTTTCATCCCTAAAGAGGACTTCCACTATTTTGAGTACAGTGATGGTGAAATAGTTATCTGATTCAGAGGGTCTAGTCCTATGGGAGAGTGTGTCAAGTGAGGACACACCTTCCAGTTAGACTATGGGTGAGGGTAAAATATTACATATCCATGGTCATGTTTGGGTTCTAACAGACATACATGTAATGTTGATGTTGGATTTTTATACCTCATCTTGGGAATTGGATCCAGATATTACCAATAAGTATTGAGACTTTCATCCCAAGTATTTGTGGTTGGGGTCAAACATGTGGTTTCTAGTTTTTTTGTGAGTCTTTCCACCCATCAGTAGAAGATGGTATAAAACCAATGACCAACTGGGATTTTACAGTAGTTACCTATTCCTAAGTGGAAATGAGAAGATGTTATGATAAATTTTGTGACTAAATGACTAAGGTATCCTCGAGTTAGTGATGTTGTATGGGTTTTTGGGGAAAAGATCACAAATTTCATGTATTTCCTTCCAATCAGGGATACATTGTCATTAGATGAGCTTGGGAGATTTTATATCCATGAGATTGTGCAACTTTATTAGGTTACTCATACCACTGTATCGGATAGGGACTCCCAATTTACATCTTGTTTCTGGTAGAGTATATAGAAGGCATTGGGTACAGAGGTACTTCCAAGCATGATATATAACCCTTGAACTAATATCCAATTAGAATAAAAATCAGGTTCTTGAGGACATACTAAGAGAATATTTTGTTGATTTTGGGGGATCTTGAAAGAGGTACATACCTCTGGTTGAGTTCACCTACAATAATATCTATCAGGAAACCATAAAGATAGAACCTTATGAGGCTTTGTATGGAATGCCATTCTAATCACCTATGTTCTAGTTAGAGGTAGGAAAGGTAGTGTTTCTTAGTCCTTATCTCGTTCAAGGGACTTCGGAGAAATTTCTGTCGATCAAAAGGAGGATGGATACTGCAAAAATCCAAATAGAAATCCTATGCCAATTGTCATCAATGGGCTCTGTAGATCAAGTTCAGGGATCAGGACTTTTTATATATCCCACCAAAGATGGTACACATACATATTAGAGGATAAAGTAAGCATTCAATATGATATGTCAGACTGTGGGAGATTATATAGAGAGTTGGCCTGATAGATCATCAGTTTCAGTTACCTTATATATATTGATCCATGCATGGTGTCTTCCTTATATCTCAGTTATGTCATTATCCCTCAGACTCATCTCACACTCTGTAGTTGGATGAGATGGATTTATAGGTGGATGTGTCTTTTGAAGAGCATCCTATTTATATCAATGATATGAGCATAAATGTTCTTTGAGGCTATTCAGTTCTTCTATTATGGGTGTTATGGCAGCACGACTGTTTATAGGATAAGACTTGGGAGTGGGAGACTGATGTATGTGATCAGTGTTCAGAGTTATTCATAGATGATTCCTAACCTCCCTTAGAAAGGAAAATTGGGGATGAATTTCTTTAATGGGGGAAGATTGTACGATCATATGTTTTCCTATGAGGTAAATACATTTTTTTCAGTTTGAATCCTCATTTTTTATCTAATGTGAGTTCCTATTGATATAATAGGCATTTCTAGGGTTCCTATGACTTATTAAAAGCCTATATCCTTCCTTTTGGATAAAAAATCTAGGTCTCATGGTTTGGAGAAACTGTGTGACCCAAGATGCACAGTTAAGAGTAACCATCCAGGGCTAGATAGAGGGATATAGGAGGTTGTACGATTTGAGGATACCATGAACCCTAGAAATATGCTCAGGCAATGAGTCTTTGAAACTTTTAACAGAGGATTAGCATATGGTTGGCACATGGTTTGTCTCACCATGTGCCATGACTATGTGAGGCACCCCTTAAAGTAGTGAATGTTTCATGGTTGGAACACGGTTTGGCCAACTGTGTAGCCAAACTATGTGACCTAGTGTTTTAGGGTAAATTAATAAAAAATCCCTTAATGGGTTTATAACATAAAACCAATTCCTCTTTCATTACTCTAATGCATATGCGTTCTCCCATTTGATCTCTCCTTCTTATACTAAGTTACTAATCGAGGGATCTTATCCATCTGAACTCATTCAAGAATTTTCTTGTCTCAATGGATCCACATCGGTGATTTATTAAATCCTCTTGTATTGTTATTTTTTTAATTCATAACAACAATGTTATTTTGTTTCAAGATAATATTCCCTATTTATAGTTTATTCTTAAACTTTTTGTTTTTATTCTGATCTGGTCTAAATCAGAGGTCGATATTAGATGATTACTCTAATACATACCTATGGTATGTGGTATATAACATTCCATCATGGTTGGGTTTTTTATAAGCATAGTTTTCACTATGCTACACAATGGAATTTCTAGTATTTCCCCTTTAGTAAATTAAATTTATTACTTGACTAAATTGAAACATGTTAGGTTTCCCTTTGAGTACCATCGTGATGGTTGGAGGTCATTCACCTCTAGCTAGTGGACCCATGGGTTGTTCCATTGTATCTGCCTAGTGTTGTAACACCCCATTGGTTGTGTGTGATCATTCCAATTTTAGTTAGATCCTTAATGAGAAATAAATTATTTTCTAAGGTTTTTATCACCTTGTTTTACCTATTAATTTGAAAAATAAAGGAATGAATTGAATTAAATTTATTGGATAAGTTTTTCCTCCTTTCTATGTGATTTATTTTGGTTTAAATTGATAAATGGTATATATATACGAAATGGTTTAATGGGATGGATGAACTCATAGAATGTGAATTGTTGTGAAATGATGAATAAATTGGGATGATGAATTAAAATTATAGTGTATTCCTTGGATGAGCTCCGTCGATCCTGATTTCATAGGACACCATGAAATTTATACTCCATAGATATTTTTAAAATAATGTATGTAGTGGACCTATTTACTCATTGTATCCTGACTCCATAGGATTCCATGGGCCTTGATACCCCTTAGATCTGAATTTCTTGGACTTACATTGGACATGCTCTGTTGAAAATCTCCCTAGACTCCTCCCAAGTCTTTATTGAGTTTCCATCAAGATGATCCTAGGACTCTATGAAGATTCCTTGTTTTTACATACCTTGGATAAATCCATTCAAGGTGTAACAATGTATTACATGGTGCTTCAATTTTTGATGTTATACTTGATTATATAGTGCAGAATTTGTGTATTTTTTTATAATTTACATATTTCCCAAGTATGGGTATCTGATTACAGTTGATAGACTGGAGGTTATCACACTTTTTTATTTATGCTCAAAGATACCCTTTTTTATGGGAGATTGATTATTGTCCACAGGGATCCATGTTTGGCTATAAAATATCACTTTCCATATGACACTTTATTTCCATTCCTATTATACATGTGATACACTACACGCTACTTATTTTTATATTATACAAAATTGATTTGTTATAGACACCATTGGTGGTGTCCTATTGAGTGTTATATATCACCCTGTTCAGGACACATTTGATTACCCGGATAGACTACATGGATTTAGGTAGGGACCAGGGCAAGCACCTACTGTATGATTCTTGGTTTTTCTATGATTATGAGCAGGGGAGCACAAGACCAAGATATAATCATGATGTTATCTAGAGATAGTCCTTTTTTGTCTTTTTGGTATTTTGATACATGTATTGTATTGGATTCTTGTATACCTATTTTACAAATTTTTAGTGACATGACACATAATACTATATATGACCACTTTTAAATATTTATTATTATTGTCTTTTGGATGTTGCTCATGTCTTTTTTTAGTTGTTTTATCAGCTTCCACTACTAGATTGTTATGATTATTATTTTTGTGATATGCTCTAACATGAGGGAATATTCTCCACATAAATACAACATATACCCTCGATACTAGTTGAAAGACTCTGGTGTACGCAGAGGTGCACTTGAGGCCCTATGACCCACAGGCTTGGGGTACCATTTAGTGGAAGCCAGGTCAAGACATTGTATATTTATCAAAGGTTTATATGGTAGGAATGTATATCCCTTGAAAAAATTTATAGATACTATATAATACAATAATAGTTCATAATGTACCCAAATTATTGGAAATGAGTTCAAAATAATGATCATAACTCAATGATTGAAAGTTGAATTACCAAAAATCATCCCTATTGGGGAAAAACTGAATCGATAGATAATTGAATAATCGAACATGATTTAGATTATAAATATCATGAAATAAAATTACTATAATAAAAAATATATCCATGTGTAGTGATTACACCATACAATGAAAATATTGTGCATAAAATGTATTATGTCTCAAATAATCAAAATTAATACCATGAATATTCTTACAGATTGAGTAAAACTTTAATCAAACCCATGTGAAAGAGTGAGTTTATAATTGAAATTAAAATACTATGTTTAAAATTTAATTAATGATATTATATCTAAAATATGTAGTATATACATTACATAAATGAAATTAGGTGTATAATATCATACATGTCTCAAATAGAGGAATTTGAGATGAAAACCCTTATCTCGTTCCTCATTTGTTCTGAAGTTACACCAAATGTATAGAATAATTAACATAATTTCATTTATATCATAATTAATAACATTATTTTTAATTATAACCAATTATACTCTTCATTTATATTCATTCAATTAATATTAGTTATTTTTTATCTATTTCCAGCATTGGGTGTTAGTAATCTGTATCGCTTTGAACTAGTTTCATAAAAGTTATGTTCCTTTAGATTATTTTTCCAAATTAAATAAATATTAGATCATATAAGTTACTAAAATAGATTCTATAAAATATTTTATAAAGTTATAGTTTCATTTTTTATTATTTTTGGTGAACCATGAATAGGAAATTCACAATAATCATGTTTTGGGGATTCTTAACAAATGAAAGGATTTTTCTTAATTAATGAGATAAATATTGATATAACTATACTATAACCAAAAAATATATAATTATTTACATATGTTTATCATATTATGCCATTAATTATGTTCTCATAGTCATTCATGACATACATGTATAGTATTGTTGAAGTAGGCAGTTGAACCAACTCAAACCTGAACAAATCGTGATTAATGGATGATTATGAGAAATTTTAGTTGTATTATCATTATAAAATAATAATAATGATCTTATTTATTGTTCAATAATGTGATAAACTATAATTATAAATAATTAATAAAGTGAAAATAATTTACATAATGTTATTAATTAGAAATAAGATATCATTTCCTCTTAGTTTTCTCTTTTTAAACGATAGAAATAATGATAATCATTTTTTGATCCTATCATTAATAGGTTATCATATTTTTCATATTAAAACCTAAATGATTTATTAAAAATCATATTTAATCATTAAAACTTCTATAAACCATCAATTATGGGTGGTTATGAAAAATTAATTTGGTTTCCCGTGGTGGAGGTAGTACGCACATACGCTTGAACAACAATTTCCTTTTTCTTAATAGAAGGGATTGATTAATATACAATAATAATACCCTTAGTATACTAAAGTTAAAGTATTTAAATGATACTAATATAATTATATTAGTATTTATAGAATAAATTTTAATGAATATAACTAATAAGAAAAGATAAATATTTGATAATACTCATGTCAGGTACTTAAAGGCTTCTTGGAATTTGCCTTGGAAATGAAGGTCTTGGGATAACTAATGGTGGAAAAAATCTTTTTAAAATGGTATAGGGTTATATGATGATATTTTTTTCATATATTTAAGGATAAATATTAAAAATAGGTTATTCATGATGTTGGGGGATCGTTCCCTTTTTAAAGGAAGGATAAGGGAACTTTTGGAAGCACCCTTAACATTTTCAATGATGTGATGTTACTATTCAAAGTTTAATTCATCAAAAAAAGGAAGTAAGATGAGGGAAAATTTATTTTGGGGTGATACTAATCTCATACTCTCATTTTTGAGAGAAATTTTATTGTTCTAAGGATTTATTTATTTATTTTAACCTTCTTGAAAAATTTACTTTTACTATGGTAATTAATTTTTAAGCATAATAATTAATTTTACTAAAAAAAATTAATATTGATAAATTTAACTAATTTGAAACATATGATTTAAAATTAAGAAATTATTTTATTGAATAAAATTTCTATGGTTTTGAAATTTTAATTATAGTATTAGTGCACAAAATGTGTAATTTTTTTTATAAAAAAGTGCTTTTATGATTTAAATTTATGTGTTAGGAAAAGTCATTAAAATTATCAATTAGAATGAAATAAATTGTTTTATTATAAATAAAATAAAATTTATTATTCTTTAATATTAATCAAAAATATAATTTCATCTTGAAAATATTTGATTTAAAGAAAATAAAGAAACATTTTTTTTATAAATTATTATTTTAGTTTAGTTCTAAAAATGTTGGACATAGGATTTATAAGATAAAAGACTATATTAAAATGAATAATATTATTTATTGAATAATTTTATTAATTTTTTTGAAACTTTAAATATGTTCTTACAAAATTATAAATTCATAACAATTATAATTTAAAAAAATGCATTCTTTAACTAATAATCTTTACTTATGGAGAAAATAGAAAATATCATCTTAAGATAATATTTATATTATAAACACAAATATTATGTTAGTATTTTCAAATTAAAATTCAAAAATTTATAAATTTATTTTTTGAATAAAATAAAAACATATAACGAAAAACCATTTTTATTGGAAAATTACATTTTCAAATATTATTGGTTATTATTCATATTTTATATAATTTATCCAAAATATTGGTGTAAAAAATTATTAATATAAAAACTAAATTTTTACCATTAATAATATTTTTCTTAAAATATAAATTCATATCTCATACAAATGGACTTTTTAGAAAAAATACTTTTCCCAACAACAAATGATCTTATTAATCATTTTAGGGAAATTAATTGAATTTAACTCATAATAAAAGCAGGCTTTATTTTCATTACTCATATATTTTATAAATTGGTCACTCCTATTCTTTCCCACTAATTCAATGTTTGGGTTTTAACAGTCATACTTAAATATTTGTATTTTATCTAATTATATCACAACTTTGTTTAGGTTTGATATTGTGTGTGGGGAAAACTACCAAACACATTTTACTCATTTAAAAGAATTCATATATTAAAATATCTAGGTTTTAAATTTACCCCCATAAATAAATTTCATCTTCAAAATTTTAATTCTTAGTTAAAAAATATCTATGAGTATATCTATAAGGCTTAAATAGATTTAGGTATCATCATTACTAGAAAATAGAAGTCTGGGAAACTCACCTATACGCATATCTCTATATTGAGTTTCTTTCCAACCATTTGAGAAAAATACCTCTCATAACTGGGTGTTAAGCCCTATTTTTTCTAATTGAGTCTATAATAATACTTTTCGTCATATATTATCAAAGGTTGGTATGAAATTTGACTTATTGTTTTATTAATTAGTATGCATAAAGATGAATAGACATACCTCACATATCCATCTCCCATCACCCATGCTTCTTCAACTTGGAGGTGATAGAGGGAACTTGAGGTTGACTTATGTAGTTAATAAAGAATGATTATCCAATACATTAGGCTTTTTGTGATCCACATTGGTACCCCTTTCTAACCTTGATAAAGTAGTTTCCTCAACCATATCATTATATACCCTTTCTAAAATATCCCTTACCTATGTCTCCATCATTAGAAAATAAACACACATTTATTTTTCTATAGTTGAATCGATCCTTGTGTTAACCACTCTATGGAGACCTCCTAGCTTAAGGTTGGCATGGGAGAGAAATACTATGACATTTTCTTCAGGTGGCACTTCATATTCCCAAATAGGGCTTTCCAAGAACCAAATTGTTTCATGTATACACTATATGGGATCATGTGATTTGAGGCATCAAAACTAATTTTCAAACTTCTACTAGCCTCGAGGTTATAGGTTTCCCACCCCCTTTTCCAAATAACTATTATTTCATGGTGTTCTGGTTGTAATGGATAGGTTTTCCATTTAGAACTTCTACCATTAGAATGGTGCTTTTAACTTCTATGGCTATATTAGTGCCTCTACCAAGAGAAAGTGCATTGGTGGATGATAATTAAGATTATCTATTTTTGTATTATATCATTTTAGTGGTGTTACGATCTTTTTGTAGTGATTGTTGGTTGTTTCCTATTACCTCATCAATTTTTCAAAAATAAAAATGTTGTTGGTAATCTAACTATGAATTTGTGAATAGTTAGTCAATGTTCAAATAGTTAATACATTAGTCAAATCACATAAATTATATCTAATTGAAGAAAAAATCATATTTCTTAAATAAAAACATAGCAAACAATAATCATGTTACTAACAGCTTCTTTAGATAATGAAATCATTAGGGTAGTGATTTAAAAATCATTAAAAAGACCATATATAAACTATGTTTTCTAGAATAAGATTCCAATGAGGCATCCATAACTCTTGAGTAGAGGATAATGGTAAATTATTCACTTTTTCATGATTGACTCTTAATGGTAAGAGTCACAGATTATTAATTCTATATTAGAGAATACTGATTTTTTTAGGCTAGTTAGCCTAAAATTATTTTAATTCAAACTGTATCACTCAAAACTCAACATAATTTGTCTTTAGTTCAAACTAGGTAATATTGAGTTTATTTTTCTCATACATGTTATCATAATTTTCAAAATAGAGATCCCTTATTACTATGAAATTTCTCAAAATAATTTAATCACAAAAAACATTAAAACCAATGATCTCAAAATCCAACTTATTCTTTATCCAAGAAATCACATGTTGATTAATATATACCTTAATTTATGAATAAATATGTTTCAATCTATGTTATGCATATTAACTTTTCTATTAGGTTATCTAACCAAAACATGATCAAATCCCCCATAATAGTTCATAAAAATAATGTGAAATAACTAAAGTATATCACTCACGAGTGTCAAATATAGTGTACAGTTATGCCTATTTTTCATGAACCAAGTGAGGGTCGATTTAATACTTAATCCTCCATTTTATGGGTTATTAAAACTAGTTAAATATGTTATAGATCATGTATCCACTTGTATTATCCAAACAAAGATGTAATTTATAGAAGAACAGTAAAATTTTGATTTTCCAAAACATTGGGATGTTATCATAAATTTATAATTCTTTCTCATACTTATCATGGTTTAAGTTATCTTATCCAAATCAAAAAAAAATATTCAATATTAACTAATCTAACTTAAATGGTTATCTATAACCATGTATTTATGATCAAAAAGAACTTATAAAAACATAAATTATCCTTAATAAAAATCTAAATCTCTAAATTTATATAAACCCTACTCTAATACCAACTAAGACACCCTGGACACATTCTCCTTGATCGTATTCTAGAAACACATACTTTTAATACTAGCTTTGATACCGACTATAAATTCCTAGATATAATTATACCATAATTTAATGAATTAAAATAATATTTCATTACATACATTCCCAAGACCTTTTTGGTTTAGAGATTTAGATAAATAGGAAAAAAATAAACTAATAAATCCCTCAACTAATGGATATTTTTTCCACAATATAAGAAATTACATAATCTATAATGACACTTCAACATCTCCCATAAATTCTCCACAAAATATATCCTATTATGAATATCAAGTGAAATACTTTTCTTTATAACTTGGTGAATATATAAAAAATAAGGAGTGAGCACTAGTGCTTAGTTAGGTAAACATGTGAATGAGGAAATCATGGAATAAATAGTTAATAAATATTGTGGTAGGAATAAGTAAATAACATAAATCTATAATAAACTAAAATTGGGAGAATAATAAATCCATGGATAGAAATGAAAATATATTATATCATGGATAACAATAACTAAAATCATAGTGATATAATTCATAATGTTGGATGTCTTGATCTTACGACCATGGGCTTGACCAAGACAATATCCTTGTCATCATGTTCATATATAAGGCACCATTATTTTCATCATGACCAAAATAAGGACATCTTGCTAAATTGGGTAGGCATACACCAAATACCCAAACATTATTATCTCATTAGACCTACTAATTCATCAAAGGGATATATAATTTCAATCCCCCCACATAACCTAATTAACTCCAATATATTCACTATAAGAGTTAACAATACCTTTCATATTATTCCCTAAGGAGCCTTTAGATGAATAAAACATGATTATCCATATAAATAATAATATGAAATATCAATACATGATAAAATTACATTAGTAGTCAACAATCATAAATAATTAGACTAATTTCCCCCATTTCAATAAAAGGTATAATAATATCATGAACCATCCTAAGAAATAAGTGGGATGGTTAAATAATACATAATAAACTTGAAAATAATAATTCGTATTGGAATAAAAATATACAGTACACCAATAATTTTTCGTATGTTAATAGAATAACATTATTTATAGGTAAAAATAATTTGATATGAATTATGCCAAATGTTATGTTCACATTGTATCAATAAATGAGTATAAAACTAAGTTAAAACTATAATAACATCACCATAATCTATCTAGAGAAAAAAATTGAATGGTTTTAAAAGAACATAACCCTAGAAGTGAGAAATATTTGTCAAATGGTTTTTGTGGTATGAATTTATATCCCCATAAAATAATGAGTTATGCCACATAATAAAATAAAATAGAATAATGTACCCAACTTATATGAAATAAGTTCAAGATAATGATCATAACTCAATGAACAAAAGTTCAGATACAAAAAACCTTACCACTGGGGAGAAAACTAAATCAATAGACACTTGAATAAGGTAACATCATTTGGATTTTAAGTCCCATGAAATATAAATATTAGGTAAAAATATATGCATGGCTATTTCATAAACCATACAAAGAAAACACGAATCACAAAATGTATTATTTCTTAAGGACTCATATTTGAGAGAAGAAAACACTTGTTAATTGATTGACACTATAATAAAACCCCATTTAAAGAGAAATATAATAATTAATCTTAAAATACCATGTTTAAAATATGATTCAATATATGATATCTCAAATAGGAATTATATACACTACATAAGTTAAATTAGCTGAATAATACCAAACGTGTCTCAGAGAGAGGAATTTGAGATGAAACTCCCTACCCCAATCATGATCAATTATGCGCTTTCACTAAATATCATTAATAATTAAAATAAGTTTCTTAAATACATATACAATAACATTATTCATAACTATGATGATTTATATAGTTAATTTATAATCATTCTATGAATATTAGTTATTTTTTTACCTATTTCCACCATCGAGTGTTAGTAATTTTATCACTTTGAACTGGTTTGATAAAAGTGATGTTGGTATAAATCATTTTTTCAAATTTCATAAATTTTATATCATATAAGGTACTATAATAAATTTTCCATGATAGTTAATAAGTCTCTAATTTCATTTCAATTTTTTTTGTTTAAGAACCATAAAGATGAAATCGGCGATGATCATGTTTGGGTGATTCTTAATGAACAAAATTTATTTTCTTAATTTATGAGTTAATATTGATTTAAATTATCAAAATAAAATACTATTTACATAATTATATCATATTATACTATTAAATAAGTTTTCATATAAATCTATGACATAAATTTATAGTATTATTCAAGTATGTGGTAAAACCAACCCAAAAATGAGCCTACCATGATTGATGGATGATTATGAGATGGTTTAGTCATAATATCATTATAATAGAAGTATAATGATATTATTAACTGTTTATAAATATTATATATCATAATTTAAAATAATTATAAGGAGAATAAAATTTATATAAATTCATTACATAGAAAGAAGAGATCATTTACTTCTTAGTTCGATCATTTTAAATAATTGAATTAATGATAATTGTTTACTAATCATATCATTAATATTTTATCCAATTTTTATACCATAACAGTAATGATGTTATAAAAATAATATTTCCACACAAAACCATTCTTGGAAGCATCAATTAAGGATGTTTATGAATAATAAATCTTATTTCTTATCATGGAGGAAGTCGTCTCGTCCACACAAACAATGATTTAATTTTTTTATAGATTGGATAGATGAATAGTAAATGATAATAACCTCAATAAAGTAAAATTAAAATATTTAAATATAATAATTTCGTTATATTATTATGTCAAAACTATATTTTAATGAAGATAATTAAGAATAAAAGCTAAGTAGTTGATAATACTCATGTCTTGCAGTTGAATTTTCCTGGGAATTATACGTGGGAATTAACACCTTATGATAAATAATGGTGACCATAATATTTTTAACATGGGATAGGGTTATAGAAGAAGAAATATTTTAGATTTTAAATGATAAATTTAGAGATAGTTGAGTGATGACGTGGTGGGAGTGTTACCTTTTTATAAGTGAGGAGAATGACACTTTTGGAAGTACCCTTAACATTTATAATAATGTGCTATTACTATTCTATGGTCAATGGATCCAAAATAAAAAACAATATGAGGGTAACATGATTTTGTGTTCAAAATCACATCATCTACTAACTTTATAAAAAAATATTGTTTTAAGGCTATTATTATTTTCTTTTAACATTTTAGAAAAAATTTACTTTTACTATGGTAATTAATTTTTATCTTAGTAACAAACCATAATGAAAAAAAATAATATTGATAATTTTTAATTATTTGAAATTTCATATTTATAATTTTTAAATCATTCTTTAAAATAAAATTTCTATTATTTTGGAAACTAAATTTTATGATTAATATACATAATGTGTCAAAAATAGTTTTTATAAAAAATATGTTTTTAGGCATAAAATTTATTTGGTATCGATTATTATTAAAATTAACCACAATCAGGAAAAAAATAGTTTTATTATAAAAGATATATATATGAGGCTTTTAAGTTAATAACTAACTAAACCTCACCTTCAAAATACTGTATATATTGAAAAGACCTAAAGTATTTTTTATTAAACTGAAATTTTAATTTAAATCTAAAAATGTTGGAAATAGGATTTATAATCTCTAGTAATATATTAAAATGAATAATTTTAATTTTAAATTTTTTTTTCTCGGAGTAGATTACTCAAGATGGGGGTGAATTGAGTATCTATAAAAAAATTTGATCGAAAATTATTCTTAAACAGTGTCCCTAATAAGGTTAAATACATCCCAGTTAATCAAAGTAATACGGTTATGACGGTTTGACTATATAAATAACTTCTTATAATATTGATTAATTCTCAGTAATCTTAATGTCTGATATTAATATTACTTTTGAAGCTATTCTAGTAAGACAACACAATTATAACTTATTTCCAAGATAAACTATCCCAGTGAATTTAGTGATTTTTGAATTATACAGTAAAGTTGTAAAACATAGAAAACTAAATTAAGCAACATGAAGGATATGAAACAATTGGTTCAGTCTCAAGCTGAGACCAAATCCACTGTACTTGGTGATCACCTTCCACCAAGTAGTTTATATAATTAAACTTAATCTATACCCCGGATTGGGGTTAAACAATAGTACATAGGACTGTCTAGGTCACACAGGGACCTCTTCTATATTTCTTCATGGGTACAAACAACCGGGCCACACAGGGACCTCTTCCACACTTATCCATGGGTATACACAACTGTAAAAAGATGTTTGAGTAAGGATATCTTGTATACTTTAGTTTAGTGCAGGATACAGAGTATGTTGTTATATAGATACACACATTGATTGAAAGCTAGTAAAATGATACACAACAGATCAGAAATATTGAGATAGGATTAGAAATTCTTTGAATTTCAGTCTTTTCAGCTCTGGACTTCTGAGATGAAGCAGATGCATAAATCAAGTCCTAATATGGAAAAAAAGTGTTTCAAGTAAGACAGATCTAGCTTGTGTTCTTTGTGATGTTTGACAGTGTGAATATGTTCCCGATTCTGGGATTCAATTATGCTTCATGTGTTATCTACCAGTGTCAAGTTGCATGAGACAATTATTTCTTCAAAAGAATTTTTTGAGTGAGTTCTTCGTTATCGTGATTGTGACCATTTTTCTTCGCTTTCATCTATCATGCCGCACACCTTTTGTTTCTGGGTTGCACTAATCTTTTATCTTGGAGTGCATGTGTTTGAGCCAACATGTTGCATGTATTCTGCACCTCATACCTCGTACTTTCAGATGACATGTATAAAAAGAAAGATCAATTATTTCAGTTCATTTAAAATCTTCAAATATTACCATTAGAGATTAAATTGAAAGATGAAAAAATAGATTAAGAAATGGTGTCACATTATGTCATGGAAACGGTGTCTCATTCACTGTGTCTGGTTCACAGTGTCTGGTTCATGGTGTCTCATAGTTGCGGTGTCTTCTTGTTCATAATGTCTCACGATCACAGTGTCTACATGTTCACAGTGTCTCACGGTCATGGTGTCTTCTTGTTCACGGTGTCTCATGGTCACAGTGTTTTCTTGTTCATGGTGTCTCATGGTCATGTTTTCTCATGGTCATGATGTCTCACGGTCACAGTGTCTTATTTTCCATGGTGTCTCATGGTCATAGTTTCTGCTTGTTCACGGTGTCTCATGGTCCTGGGGTCTGCTTGTTCACGGTGTCTCATGGTCACAGTGTCTTCTTGTTCACAGTGTCTCATGGTGATGGTGTCTCATGGTCACCGTGTCTACTTGTTCATGGTGTCTCATGGTCACGGTATCTCATGGTCACAATGTCTGCTTGTTCACGGTGTCTCGTGACTTAGCCAAATATCTATATTCCGACTTAAGCATTGATATTTATAGAATGGATTAAACTTAATAATTTTTCATAGAAATCATTATAAAGTAAATCAAGAGATAGTGTATAGTAACCAAGATGAGTGTATAACACTTAAGAGATTTGGATAGCTTTTATTAAACAATTTTACATTTGATGTGAGATAGATTACATAGAGTTAACATTGTTTATAGACTGAATAGGATTTGTGATCATTATAACATGATTAATACATGAGGAGTCCAATAATCTCCCACTTTTTGATGATCACAAATTATGTATATTTAGAGTGAATATTTGTTCTAAAAATGTAATTAATGTGCATATATCATATATAGAGTGAGTGTTCTTTTATAGGGTGTGTTATCCTAGAGATATTTCTCCCCCTTTTGGGATTATCAAAAAGTAAAAAGAAAAAGAATGTAAAAAAGAGACAATAAAAGTGCATAATGTAGTAGATAAAAAGATAGGAATTACAAAAAGTAAAACAAATGTAATAAGATACCAATCAAAAGAGAGTAAGCACTATCCTTCTTTACTGGCTGGTATTCTGTTTTCCATTAGCAGTAGCAGTAGAAGAGGAAGCCATAGGAGCAGAGGTTGAGGTAGAAGAAGGGAGTGAGCTGGTTGAGAGAGAAGTTAAAGGAAGACCTTCAAAGATAGAGGGAGCCAGTGTAGGTGTAGTATAAGACTGAGGTAGTTGTTGATCAAGGATCACAAGCCTGATCTGACTCAGTGCTTGATGGGAAAAAATAGAAGTGGAGGCGAGGGAAGAGGTGAATTTAGGAAAACCAAATCTCAGAGGTTCAACCATAGGAGCAACAATGGTTGTACTTTGTACATGATGATAGGGCCTCAAAATATTGATAAAATCAGCAATGGTCTCTCTAACATACTGCATATCTTTCTCAAATTCATCCTTGTTTTCCATAAACTTATCCATCAAATTATTGAACTCTGTGATATTTTGGACATGAGTTTTGAACTCTTGAGTAACAGGAGGAATCCTCATATTTTCTACAAGACATTTGAAATGATTGGACATGTAAGTCTTTGAGTAGATTGGGTTGAAGTAGAAATCCACTTTCTTAGAAATTTCTTTTTGAGCATCATTAGAATTTTTTGAATGGATTTGGTCCAGATCAATAACTTTTTCACTATTCCTGATAAATTTAGATAGAGAATCTTTATTGAAACCACTAAGAACAGTATGGTATTCTTATTTGACCACTGTTTTGAGTAGGTCACTGACTAAGTAAGGTTTAGATGATTGTCCAGATGATTTAGAAGCAGTGATAGCTGAGGTAAGAGATTTCAATTGATTTAGCACTTTTTGAAGGCACCTCGTATACTCATCAGTGAGATTTTTAAGATTAACAACAAGCTCTAACATCTCTTTCACAATCTATTTGTTTATTTCAACGACATTTTCAGCTATGGAAGCTAAATGAGGTTAAATCAGAGAGGCAATATTCTGTGGGGTTTGAGGAGAAAGAGGCTCCACAGGATGGGAAGTAAGCTCTGATCTCGAATTAATCACTTTATGCATGTCTTCAATCATACCTCTTATAGTCTTTAATTCATCACTAAGTAGTCTATTTTCAACTATGACTTCCTGAATCTCATGAATCATTTTGTGTTGAATATTCCAAATAACTTTTTCCAACAATAGTGAGGCATCTATCTCACTTATATTTGTTACAAGAGATAGTTGTATATACAAGATTTTTTTTACTCTAAACAAAAGGGTAGCTCCAAATTATTTTAGATCATCTTTACTCACCAAGGATGGTTGTTATGGGGAAGGTTCAGAGATAGGGACTAAGATGGGCTCAGTTTATTTTTCAGGGGAAATATTAGAGATAGATTTCAATTGGAACACAGTTTAAAGGTCAAGGCCTTTTTCTGAGACTTCCTGAGAGTCATATACAACATAAAAGCAAGGGAATTTATACTGAGTGTATACAGGGATTTGATCAATTGGGTTTGGTACTTCAATAGATTCCATATTTCTGGGTTGCTCCCCCTTAATAGTTTCATCCTTCTCAAGACTAAGAGGCTTAGGGTATTGATTTATTTACACAAATTAATCTCTTAGATCCTCACCCATTTCCTGCCTAGCCAACTAGAAACCCATCTCCAGCCTTTCCTCAGCCGAAGGAATGACTTCAAGAATATATTGTTCCACTAGGACTTCCTCAAGGTCGGTTTCTTTCATAATAGGTAATTATTCTTCTATAATATCGTTCATAGAATTCTCTTCGATTTATTTGGAAACAAATTCTATTTCAACTTTGGGTTGATCATCTATATTAGAAAAATATTTAAAAGTAGGGACTTCTTTTTCAATTACTACATGAGAAACTAGAGTACTGTCTTCCGTATCAGAAATAGTTTCCCTGGGAGGCACAATAGCCTCTTCTTCTTCTTCATAATACTTTATAATTTCATCCGGTTCCCAACCAGTATCAAAAATATCTTTTCATCTTGATGAATGTTCCACTAGATTGAACTTTTCATAGATCCTATCTTTGTCTTCTACCCATGCCTTTTCCAAGGATTCCAATTGATTGTTATCCTCTTGATAATGACTTTTGAAAAGAAAAACTCACAATCCTTGATAGCTTCTTCATTAGGTCCATCCATACCTTTGGCATGAAGCATGGTTGTCATAAGCCATGAATAAAACAAGAAGGTTCACTTGGATGTGGTTTTGATTAGCTCACACATATGGTGTATGACATACTTATAAAGCTTGATCTTGGGCCCATTTTTTGTAAGATGAATCATAAACACATCCTAATATTTTAGTACAAAAAAATCACCTTTCCTAGGGCTAATCAAGTTCTAAATAAACATAAACATAAGTCTAGATTCTCTATCCAGTTCACCAGTAATGGCTCTCCTCTTGGTTCCATTTCTGGATAAGCTTTTCAAAGCATCTTCCACAATAAATATTTCACTAGAAGGTGAAGGTCCTATCTAATAGTCCTCGCAGATGACTTCATGAGGTATCCCATGGAATGCAGCCCATAACCTCAATGAGAATGTGAATCTCTATCCATTTATTCAGCTTCTTATACCATATCCATCACCATAGTCAAAAGAGATCTGAAAATATTGATAAAATTGAGCCACTAGCTTAGGGTAGATAGGTCTATATTCCTTCGAAACCCATTCTAACTAGACTTTATCTTTTAAAACTTTCAAAACCATAGACTAACTAAACATAAGAAACTTAGGGAATATCTCTTTCTCAGGTACAACTTCTCATTTCACCAGATTTGGATTTATAGGACCTTCGAGTGCAAGCTTAGGTGTGATCTTCATCTTCATTGAGTTATGTTTCTTTGGAGTCGACAACAAAGGGTGTTTCATCATGGGAATTTACCAAAGGTTCGAGAGAGAGAGAGAGAGAGAGAAGGTTTTTAGGGTTGAATAAGGGTTATGAATTGAGTGAATAGAAGAAAGATAGAGTGAAGAACAAGTGAAACTTCATTTATTTTGTCATTTAGGAATATTAAACGTCGCAAAAAAAATAAAAGTGAGAGAAATTAAAAAAGGAATGAATAATTACCATGATACGATTTTTAATTTGTAAATAAAACCCATAAAGAATCATTACGGTGATACCATATTAGGTCTTTACGGTGATACAGTGAATGAACTTTATGGTGAGATAGTGACTGAACCTTATGGTGAGACAATGACTGAACTTTACAGTGAGATAGTGATTGAACATTATGGTGAGATAGTGACTGTTATGTAGTAATAACGAAATACTAACTGTGAGACCATAAACATGGAATAGTAAGATATAAAATAGTATGATATAAAATAGTAAGACACTTACTTAAGATTTATCATGATTAGTTCATGTAAGATTTTTGACACTACTTTCCATCACAGAGTCTAATGATTTGAAAAGGGAAATACCTTGAACCCAAATTGATTCATCCTTTGAAGAAAACATCAAAAATTGAAAAATGCATGAACAAGGGTTTTTTTCCCTCTGGGTCACGCAAGTTCCCTCACCGTCATGCAAGTACACTTGCAAGCTGCCTAATGGTCACGCAAGTGACTTGCGCGCCCTCTTTGAAAACCGCCCGGGGTCTTCTCCAGCCTATAAATACCCCCGGTGGGTCCCCCATTTTGGGAGGAATTTTTCCAGAAACTTATATTTGAGCTCCCGGTGCCCTGGACTCTTCTCAAAGGTTATGAAACACTTCTAAGGTAATTTCTTACCTAGAATAGAAGATCTAAAGAGGGGGAGGAAGGCCTAAGTGTTGAAACTCATCAACACTTGCGCGCCTGAGTGGCCAACCCTTAAGGGAAATGGCCACACGTGCGCGCCGCCTAACTCCTTTAATAAAACTTGCACGCCACTCTTCAGGAAGAACCTCAAGATGATTCTAAAGGCTTGAACCAAGATTCACTCATGTATTACATTACTGGTAAACCTTCGTGCAAGTACCCATGTGTCACGTAGGTATACCTATGTGACTAGGACTTGTGCGCCCACGCAGTACCTGCGCGCCTTCCAGCACTTGCGCACCCCAGCCTTTTTGGGTGCCCTTCTTTCCCATTTCACCCCTCTTAAGCTATTCCACCTCTCCTATTAAAGATTCAGTCTTTAAGACACTCTTCAAATCCATTTATGGCATGATTTCTTGATTTTACTTCCTTATCTGAAAGGAATTCTGTGTAATATCTCTCAAAACCTAGTGATTTACAGATCTTTATGTCACTAATGATTGAGATTTCATTCATTCAACCTCATCCTTTAAGATGAGAGAACTCATTAGCCTAGGCCTCCTTTTCAGGAATAATCCCCAGTCATAATTCTTAACCTGGGCCTCCTTTTCAGGAATAATCCCCAGTTATAATTCTTAACCTGGGCCTCCTTTTCAGGAATAAACCCCAGTCTCAAATGTGGGCCTCCTTTTCAGGAATAAGCCCCAGTCATAATTCTTAACCTGGGCCTCCTTTTTAGGAATAAGCCCCAGTCAAAAATATGGGAATCCTCGTCAGGAGTAAGCCCCAGTCATAATTCTTAACCTGGGCTTCCTTTTCAGGAATAAGCCCCATTCATAATTCTTAACCTGGGCCGCCTTCTCAGAAGTAAGCCCCAGTCTAAAATATGGGCATCCTCTTCAAGAGTAAGCCCCAAGCCCCTTAATTTTTCAAATCTCTTAACCCGGGCCTCCTTTTCAGGAGTAAGTCCCAGTCTTAATTTCTCTTAACCAGTCCAAATTTACCTTTGATCTGGGATTCCTTCTCAGGAGTAAAACCCAATCATAAGTCCTCTCCTAATTTGGGCCTGCTTTTCAGTAGTAAGCCCCAAGTTAGAGTATTCAAATCTCCATGAAGCACGTATACCTTTATGGACCCTTTTCCTGGATTTATTCCCTGAATTAAATCCTAATCTTCATTTATCTGGGATGTCATACATATATAAGTCCCACATTATTTCTTAGGATTTCAACTTTCATGGCACAATTGTCTAATTTTTTCCAATACCTCTTGTTTCTCATAGCGAGCATGACTCATGTGATCTTAGAGTGTAAAAGTAATTATGGCATCCTTCTTTGATCCATAAATCATTAACATCATACTCCCTTACTCGAACTACGTGGGTTCTGGTTCCTTTTCTAAACAAAGGATATCTAGGTAGCCCATCTGCGGGTTCGATCCCAACTCTGAAATAATCTATGTCCTTCTGAATGACAATAAACTTCATGTGCCCCACTTAGTGGCTTTAAAAACAGCATGGTCATCATAATGACCAAGAGACTTCTATATAAATGTGTCGAAGGATACCATTGACCAAGAATCTCTAATAAATATAGATGATTCTCTATCGATGAAGAACCTCAAATATATATAAAATATTCTCTAAATTTACTACATATTTAATCATTGATTTTCATATCTGAAGGAAAGATCATTTTATACTTGGTAATTTAATAAGGATTCACAAACATAACTTAAATCTATAAATAGAGTCTTGGAGTATACAATAATTCCCCTCAAAAAGGTGTGATGAGTCTGACCTCCCATCCTCTCGACCAATGCAAATTCTTAAGCCTCATCAGTCCACAACTAATGAGCGCCTACCTTTGGAATGTAGGTTCAAATGGATATGGAATCATTGGATGTTTCCGGTTCTACAAAAAAACCGGTTAGAAACTGATTGGAATGCTTGAACCTTCAATCAAGGAGGTCATCCCCAAATTTCGAGGGAAACAAAAAATGGTGAACTCGGCGTGAATCCTTAACCAAGTTAAAATGAATTTTTACCAATTTTTTAGGACCCTATTTAAAACTAAATGAGAGGGAAAAGAAAAATAGTCATTGACATATGTGCTCATCCAAAAGATGTAGTGGCTGATTTTATCTTGATTGCGTCTGTTATATCAAACAGGCACTCTTTTCCAAGATCTTCTGCATTTCTAGAATGGCTGCTCTCAAGTTCACACCTATGAATACTGCTGCTGCAAATGCCACTTCTGCTACTCCTGTTGGATCGTCATCTGCTTTAAGGATGACATCACCTACTCAGCGTCTTCAACGCTGGGTATCAAATGCGCTGGTTAAGGAGTACCGTCAACACGGTACCATCCCAACTCTGGAGGCTTCCCAACAAGCCCTCCAAGTGAACAACTCACATCGGTCGTCCGAACAATGACGACCAGTGATCAAAAAGTAGGCGGTGCTAACCACCATCTCCAACCGTTTCAACATGATGAGGGTGTCGACTCCAAGCGTTCAGCTCAGGTTCCTCAAACCCGAGCAGGCAAGACGAATCACCAGAGGTGAAATCCAGTTAATAGTGAGCAGGTTCTCATCTCTGCTATCTCCGGAGAAGTCCACCAACTTAAATTGGTGGAAAGCAACGTGCGGGCACACACACCTTCCCGTTTTAATTCCGTTGTCTAGCAGACTCGTCTGGCAGCATCACGCCAATCCCGCCAGGCAATTCCGGAAGAGTACTATAGGCAGGAACATACAACTGTTTATACATCATTAGCTAGTCAGTAGTCTCTTCTGACTACATATGATGGAGCTTGTCAACCACATTCGGAAAAGTCTAATCAGTAGGCACATACACCTGCTAGTATTAATCAAGCCTACCAACAGTCTCACTTGGTAGCACATAGAGAAGTCAGTCGGAAAGCTCCGGCGACAAACAGGAGGCAGACTCAGCTCTCTTCCCCCACACTTGAGTATTTTCAGGATTCAATGATAGTAAAAGGAGGATAGGAGCAGGCAGATACATCTACTCCAAGCACAGAATGGACTTATATCCCTGTTCTGGTAGCTGAAGTCACCAAGCATATTTTATCAATGGTGAAAGAGGAGAAGCAAATACCTGCTCATATTCTGGATATCTTCCAGGATATTATAACAAATTCAGCAGCATCTCAGAGAAAGACACATAAATATATCCCTACCAGTGGAGTGAAACATCAACAGTTCACTCTGGAATAGACACACACATCTGTTCCAGTCCAAGAGGGTTGTGGAGCATACTCCCCTATATCATATGGACAACCAAGTCAGGAACAAACACCTGATTTGAGTGGAGATCTTAATCCTAACCTGGCCATCTCTCCTGATCAGGTACATACACCTGTTTAGAGCAGCCACTTTCATCAACAAGTGGTTTCCAAGGCGAGTAAGAAGGCGTCTAAGAAGAAGACCCGCCCAGCACAGTCAAAAGATCAAGAGCTAATATGTAAAAATGCCTTGCTCGATACTGGAGTTCTTGAATCCCTCAGACAATTATCTGTTGGAATCCAAGATTCTACTCCCTTATTAACCAATAGTGGGAACATTAATTCTGAAGGTCTTCAACAAACACTTCCTCATGAATGCTTTCTTTATGACAATTCGGTCAATCTTGAAGTTTCATATTTAGATGACAGCCACAGGAACCCTCTGTGTGGTCAGAAGACCAAGGAGTAAGAGATCTCGTCTTTTTCTATAATCCATTATGGAGGACCTCCTCGTGATGATGAATTTTGTTGCAAAAGTCCTCTCTACATTAGTGATGCACATTACCCGAAAATTGCTCCAGCGGATAATGTAGTGGTGAGAAAGACCTCTTATCTTGAGGCACTTGCAAATGCGAAACCAGTCATTAATGATGCTTCATCTCTAGTAGGTGAAATACTTTCTCAATCAGAAGATATCCCAGGGTGTAGGTCATTCTCCAAACCACCCCTAAGTCATGCATATTCTAGTTTGATCAATGATTTCTCTACCAATATTGTTGAATCTGATGAAGAAACAAGGAAACACCAACTCTGGTAAAATTAGGTAGAATAATCTTCATTTAATGATAAAGAGGAAATGCTGAACATGAGAAAACAACTGAAAAAAGGTGAAGTACCAGTCATGTTTAGGACTCTGGATAACTCTCAGTATGACATTCCAAAGGTGTTGACAGAAGATGGAATTCATCATATTCATCTCAACATATGGAAAACTCTTTGTCATTTGAAGAATAAAGTGTTATCTTATGATGAATATGAAAATCATCTTAAGATAATATAAGGGTTACAACGTCAGATTTATTTGGCATCTCTATCAGTCTATCGATATCCGAAGGCTGAAAAGAAGCAAAGAGCCCTTCAACGTTCATGCCTTGGCACACTAAGAAGATTGCGTCAGTTAATTTCTAATGCCCTATCTGGTATTCATGTCATAGGATGGGGTGTTCATGGAGAACTACATTTCACGATGCTCTCCAGTCAGCAAAGCCCGCCAAAAATGGTCTCATGCAATGTTATTGCCCATGGCCGACCACAGTCAATGGGATTTTTTTGTAATCAGAAGCTTTCTCAAGAACAGGCTACAACTAGTTCCTCTCAAAATCAAGAATACAGAGAACGAGTTGTTAAATTGCTCCTACATCAAGAAAACGAGAATATTGAACAGGCCTCTCGTATGGAGCATGCATATCATCAAGTGATATAAGTGTCGTAAATCATCCAATGGTCTTTTGAATCAGGAGATTAAAGTGGATACAGGTTAATGCATCCATCTAATTTCCGAACTAAGGTTCGCAAGATCAGGAGAGCTTTTAAGAAAGTCTCAGACATAGCATGTCATGAGCCACCCCAGCTTGCCAGACTGGGGACTCTTTTAAACCAACCCTCAGAATCAACAAATAGGATTTGAGGAGTTGAACGGGAACAGCAGGAAAAACCCTAGTCCACCAGATTGGGGACTTTTTCAAATCATTAATCCCCTCCTTAGAGAAAATTGGTCTTTTCCCTATTGGGGAAGAAGCCTCAAGAGGAACGAGGGGCCAAATTATCAGGAGATTCCCTCCAAATTATGGTTCGTCAAGAAGTTCCTGAGGGATCGAATCAACAAAAGGCAATGTCTCATCATAGACATGAAAGAAGACAATATCACAGAAATGCTGATAAAAAGGATGTGATGCATTATGCACTAATCAATGTCATCAATGTCGTTGTTGTTGATCCACCAGATGAGGCTCACTCAGGGGACTCAGATGAAGAGGTTCCTACTCAAGAAGATGTACGCACCGACACAAATGAAGAAGGTGTGCGTACAAGAAATCAAAGGATTACTCAGAACCTAGGTAATCCTTCAAGTAACCCACTTCCCCCTCTCCAAAAAGGATCCAACAAAGGTAAGGGACAGAATCAGGTTACATATCCTTCCTATGGAGAAGACCAATCGCTCTCACTAGATCAAAGGTTTGCACAACAGGAGGAAGAAATGAAGGAATTAAGGAAGTTGAATGCAGAATTACTTCAGGGTAGTATTCTTCTTAAGCGTGCTGGAGTCACTCAGCCAAGAGAATTTGTTGCAGCTACTGAGATGGATCAAGAATATCCTCCTCTATCAGTACACCCTCACAGGTCTAATCCTACGGGTCAAGTGCAACAACAGTTGGGAGTGCAACCATCAGTTGCAGCACCAACCACCACATCTGTCCAAGCTCCAGTCATTGCACCTACCCAAGTCCAAGTACAAACAGATGTTTTTTAAAAGTTAATAACTACCATTGAGTCATTAACAGATTGGTTAGAAACTATGGAAGGGAAAATTGTGCAGGTTTAACTAGAAAAGAAAGTTTACCCTGAATGGGTAGATTCAATCTCTCCTCCATCTAGTTTTGAAAGCCCCGTATTCCCTATTTTCAATGGATCAGGTGACCCTGAATATCATTTGATGCATTAGGTGTCTTGTTGTAATCCTATGATGGGAACTCCGGAGCAGCAAGAGGTAGTAAAACTCAGATTCTTCTTACGGACCTTGCAAGGACTAGCTTTTGTCTAGTATACAAGCTTGCAATCCTGGTCAATTACCGGATGGGAGGAACTTTTCCAAAAATTACATCTTCAGTTCATCTCAACTTTTCCAAAGACAATAGTTTTCAATATTACAAACTGTAAGCAAATAGATAATGAAAGGGTCTCATATTTCATTGCTCGCTGGAAGGGATTAACATATTCCCTAAGCTTAGCACTCCCTCAAGAGGAATTATTGCCAATCTGTGTGGAAAATATGCGTGAAGAATTACACATTCCGTTGATCCCTGTGAAATACACAGGAGGGTTTTGTGACCTTACTTGAATCTCTCAATAGATTGAATAATCCCTTATACAAGCTAAGGCTAAATCTCGTGTAATTCCATCAGCTCTAGGAAGGAGAATGGGTAAAGCATAAACTGCTACAGTTATGCTTAAACAAGCACCTGTACCTATTTCTACTTCAAAACCATCATCTTCTCGAAGGGCTCCACCTCCTGAGCACCAACAAAAAAGGTCGTTTCGTCTAGATGATCAAAGAGATCAAAGACTAAAACAATTTGAGGATTTGAATATCAAAACCTACTCTTTTAGAAATGAACAAGTTCCTAGTTACTTCATTTTGGCTTTGGAAAATAATCTGGTTCAATTACCAAGGCCTAAGAGGCCAAACAAGGAAGGAAATGAAGACCGTCCCAATTATTTCCCTTTTCATCAAATGTTGGGGCATCCCATTTAGGAGATTTTTGTCTTCAAATACCTCCTGTATAAGATGGTCGACTTAGGACAAGACAAACTGAATGGTTCTTCAGCTCAGGTAGCATGTGTTACTGCTACAGTTCCATAGGAGGAATGTGAATGTCAAGAAGTAAAAAAGAAAAAATTCACAAAAGTATGATGATTGGATGGTTAGAAAGACAATCAACCGAACTCATGCTATTTTGTGAAAACAATTAAAGAAACCGATTGTGACTTCTTCCATGAATGTTGTGGAAAAACCCTCTTCATCAGAGGGAAATTCCTCAAAGAAATGACATGATTCATAGAAATAAAAAGAATCAAAAAAAGATGAGTATGTGTCAAAGCCTAAGTTGTCTTTGACTCTGGCAGACTTCATGCCATCTACTTCAAAGTCATAGGCACCGCCCCACCAAATGGCATAGCCAAAACAGGCTAATCAGGCAGAGTCTTCATTAGACGAAGAGTTAATCTTTGGTTCTGTTAATATGATTCAATTAACAGATCCATATGCCAGTTGCAATTTCAATTTTGATGAGCCTAAATTCCCTGTATCAAACATGTGAATTAGAGGAAGTTCCAGAGGCTCAGGATACTGGGGAAGGCGTGGATCTTTCAGAAACCACTATTCCAATTCTACCCCTGCTAGAACTGTGTACGCAGCAGAAACTCATGATAGAGCCCTTCAGTGAGCTCAGAAAGAACAAGCAAGTTCTTCTACCAATAGCAAATTCAGTCCTGACATATTTATTTTGGAAGACCGATTGAAGGTTCCATCTTCTTCCTCTCAGCATGTAAAAGGATCTAATCGGTCTAATCTTCCAAAACCAGGAATATTTCCAACTCTTATCCCAATACAAGATGCATCAACTTCTAAAGCATCTTCTTCTAAGGTACCTTCTAAACCACATATTCCTTTTGGGAAACGTAGACCTCTAGATCAAAAGTATGATATATTGAAACACATGGCCCAAGTACCAGCCAAGTTATCAATTCTGGATGCTTTGAATCTGTCAAAAGATCTTCAAGAAGCACTCATTGAGGCTTTGTCAAGTCCTCAAGAGTTTGAAACTGAAATTGCTGCAGCTGAAGTCTACCACATAGAGAATAATTCTGCAGAATGTCATGCAATAATATCTTTTAGTAATGAGGATGAAGATGATGTTGTGCATGGCCATATTAGACCTTTGTACTTATCTGAAAAGGTCAATGGTGTAGATGCCCGAAGAGCATTCATTGACAATGGTTTAGGAGTCAACCTCATGCCCATTCATACATTTCATCGATTGGGCCTCACATAATCTGATTTATCTCTTTATACCATGATGTTACAATGATATGGTGAAAATGAACAAGAACCACTGGGAGAAGTTACACTAAGAACTCACTTTGGAGATCTTGTATCCAATTTGGATTTCATGGTTGTTGATCAAGACTCAGCTTTCAACATCTTGCTTGGAAGACCCTGGCTACATCAACATGCGGCTATCCCTTCATCATACCATCAATGTCTCAAATATTGTTTCGATGGTCAAGTTGGGACATTTTATGGTGATAAGGCCTCGTTCAAGACATGTGAGTTTCAATACATGGAGGCGTAATTCTATCACATGAAGGGAAGGGAGAAATCCAAAAAAAAGGATATTACGAAAGTTAATGCTCCATATGGTTTGGAGAAGATTCTAGTAAATCCATTTACACATGTGAGTATAGAATATGTCTTTCCTATCAGTCAAATTGACAAGATAGACCCAAATCAAAATACCCTTATGGAAAGATCCATAATGTCAATTATGGAAATCGATCCATACAACATGGGAGAAATTGGTAACCCACCAAGCAGTGATTAAAGCACAAATGGTGACGCCTTCATTTCATCTGCTGAAATCCAACAAGTCTATACTTCACTAATTAGGCCACAAGAAGTTATAACAACATCGGAGGTGAACAATGATGTCTATTCTCAATCCATCATCTCCTCTTTATTACCAAAGAATACCCTTCATCATCAATCAGGTCGGAAATGGAAGCTTCTTCTTCAAGATGTGCAAATTTTGACATCTCTTCTGATCATGAAAATTATGCTTTATCATCTACTATGAAAGTAGAAATTTAAGAAATAAAACATCATGAGGAAGAAGAGGAAGATCTTAGAGATGCTCCTCTAGCATTTGAAGAGGGTATCTCTACCACTGTGGATGAACTCAGAGAAATAAATCTGGGTACAAAAGAAGATCCACACCCCCCTTTAATCAGTGCGTCCATGACTCTTGAAGAGCAAGAGATGTATATTTCCTTTTTAAAGAAAAATAGAGACATATTTTCTTGGAACTATATAGAAATTATCAGGCTTGATCTTGATGTTGCTACTCATCATTTGGGTTTACCAGAAGAACATCGAGGATTTAAGCAAGCCGCGAGAAGAATACACCCAACTTATGCTTCCAAAATTGAGGCTAAAGTGGATAATATTATCAAAGATAACTTCATCAGATAAGTTCAATATACCAAGTGTTTGGCTAATATTGTCCCTATGAAGAAGAAGAATAGACAAATTAGAGTTTGCATCAATTTCAGAGATCTTAATCGGCATTGTCCTAAGGATGATTTCCCAATTCCGATTATAGATCTTTTAATTGATGCAACAGCTAGCTATGAAGAACTTTCCTTCATGGATGGATATTCTAGATATAATCAAATCTGAATGGCCCCATAAGATGAGCAATCCATAGCCTTCAGAGCCCCGCAGGGTGTGTTTTGCTACCGGGTAATGCCCTTTGGCTTAAAGAATGCAGGTGCAACATATCAGTGTGCCATGCATCGTATCTTCAAACCCTTCTTAGGGAATTTTGTTGAATTTTATGTAGAAGATTTGGTGGTTAAATCTAAACAACATTCTAATCACTTGGCTAATTTGGAATTCATATTCCGCAAGCTTCGACAAAATAATTTTAAGATGAACCCCTTAAAATGTGCTTTTGGGGTAACCTTAGGAAAATTTCTCAGCTTTTTTGTACACCATTGTCGTATTGAAGTCGGTCCTGGGAAGACCAATTCAATCCTTGGTATGTCACCCCCTCGAAATTTGAAATAATTAAGAGAAATTCAAGGACACCTAGCCTATATTCAGCGTTTCATCTCCAATTTGGCAGGAAAAAGTTTACCCTTCACCAAATAGATGAAGAAGGGAGTCACTTACCAGTGGACTGAAGAATGTCAAGAAGCATTCAATATTCTCAAGAAATACCTCTTGAGTCCACCGGTACTCAAGTCACCTGTTGAAGGAAGACCACTTATCCTCTACATGATAGCTCTAGAGCGATCATTGGGTGCCTTTCTTGCTCAAAAGAATGATGTTGGGAATGAAAACAGCCTCTACTATCTCAGTTGAACTATGCTTGAAGCAGAAACCTGGTATTCAAGTATTGAGAAGTGCTGACTTGAATTAATATTTGTAGTTCAGAAGTTGAGACACTACCTGCAACATCACAAGGTCCAATTGGTATCTCGCAATAACCTAATCAAATTCATCCTTAGTCGTCCAATGCTTACAGGATGTCTGGCATGGTGGGAAGTTTTTTTGCAGCAATTCAACATTCAGTATGTGTCTCAAAAGGCAATAAAGGGCCAAGCTCTGGCTGATTTCCTGGCTGAACACCCTTCAGTGGAAGACACATATTCAGATATTGAACTCCCTAATGAGGAAATCTTCTCTATTAAAGAAAGTTCTCAAGCATGGGAAATGTATTTTGATGGTGCTTCTAGAAGTCCAACAGGGAGGAAAATGGAAAATCCTAAATTCAACAAAGATGGCTTAAGAATTTTGCTCATTTCTCCAGAAAAGGCAGTGTTACCTTATTCCTTATTATTTTGAGAAGGTGGTACCAATAATGAAGCAGAATACCAAGCTCTCATCGCAGGCTTGGAATTAGTGCTTCAAGCACAAGTGAATCACTTAAAGGTGAAATGTGATTCAGACTTGGTAATCAATCAAGTCAATGGGGATTATTCCATCAGAAAAGAAGAACAAATCCCTTTGTATGATTACATTAGAGAGTTAATGGTCGAATTCCCTTCTGAACTGACATTTTCTTATGTCCCAAGATCACAAAATGCTCAAGCTGATGAACTGGCTAATATAGCCACAGCTTTAGCAGATCCAAATCGGGATGAGACAACTATCAATATTTCCCACTGTCGTGCAATTTCACATTATTTTTTAATCAGAACAGGGGAAATTAATGAAATTAGTCCCATTCCTAAACCGTATGGTCATACTACAGGATGGATGTAACCTATCATGGAATACCTTCAAAATGGAACACTTCCAGCTGATAGAGCCAAGAAAGAACAAATCCAGCAATGTGTGGTCAATTTTACTCTTTATGATAGCCCAGATCTCCTAGAGAATATTCTCCACAAACACAGTTTTGATGGAGTTCTCTTCAGATGCGTTGATGGTGAAGAGACAATGGCTGTCATGAACGAAGTGCATGCAGGAGTTTGTGGTGCCCACCAGTCTGGACATAGACTGTCTGATCAGATTCGAAGGCTTGGATACTTTTGGACTTCAATGATACAAGATTGTGTTGATTTCACAAATAAGTGACATTCATGCCAAGTACATTCCAACTTCATTCATAAACCTCCAGAGTTTCTTCATACAGCTAAATACTCATGGCCATTTTCCACATGGGGAATAGATGTGGTGGGACCTTACCCTTCGGCTACAGCCAAGCTGTTTAAGTACATTCTTACTGCTACTGACTTCTTTTCCAAATGGGAAGAGGAAATACATATCAAGTAAGTAAGTTATAAATGCGTTGTTAGCTTCATCAAGTCTAACATCATTACTAGATTTGGTGTCCCTCATACCATATTGACGGACAATGGCACCAACTTCTGTTCATCTGAGGTAAAGAAGTTGTATCAAGAATACAACATAAAATCCAACCATTCATCTTGGTAGCATACAGCGGCCAATATCCAGATAGAAGCCTTCAACAAGATTCTTTCAAATATACTGCAAAGGATGGTGGATAAAGATAAGAAGTCATGGCCTGATAAACACTTTCATGGTTTATGGGCTTATCGGACTACCACCTGCACTGCAACTCGGTCAACTCCATATTCACTGGTATATGGAACGGAAGTCGTCTTGCCCATTGAAGTTCAATTACCCTCACTCAGAGTTTCCATTTGTGATCAATCATCAATAGATGAACAATCTCAAAAGTGATTGAATGAATTGGAATGGTTAGATGAGAAAAGATTGTGCACTTTGCACCACTTGTAAGTTTATCATAATCGAATAGCACGAGATTTTAACAAAAAACTTTGTCTTCATTCATTCACTTAGGGAGAATTGGTATTAGTTCTCATAACTCCAATGATACCAGGAAAGAAACCTCCCATGATTGAGATAAAATGGGAAGGACCATACTCAATACATAGGGTCTACTCCAATGGAGCTTATTCTTTAATCTCAATGGATGGAGAACTCATCACTACTCCAACCAATGCCAAATTTTTTAAAAAGTATTTTCTATAAACACAAAATATATCATCAATGGTCCGTTATGACCTTAAACTGCACCACCGTCCAGCAAGAGGTTAAACTGCATCATCAACGGTCCATGCATATGACCCTAAACTATTTTCACATACGTCCAACATGACGTTAAACTATGTACCCTTCATCATCCTTGCTATATGATGTTAAACTATTTGTATTCCTTTCATCTCACATTATGTTAAACTGTGACGTCCTAACTACATGTTTCTAAACTGTACAGAAGTCCCTTACATCCAACAAGACGTTAAACTGTATCATCCACAGTCCATGCATATGACTTTAAACTATTCGCGATTTCGTCCAACATGACGTTAAACTGTGAAAAAGTCCCTAATTTGTCCTCACTGCATGACAGTAAACAACACAGTCCCCCTTTCATCCAACATGACATTAAACTATATTGTCCCCATCGTCCTAACTACATGATTTTAAACTGTACAGAAAGTCCCTTTATATGTCCTACATGACATTAAACTGTACTTTGTCCCTACTACATGACACTAAACTGTGCAGCACCAATAGTCCTAACTTAGAGACTTTAAACTGCAAAGTCCCTTTATACGTCCTACATGACATTAAACTGTACTTTTTCCCTACTACATGACACTAAACCGTGCAGCACCCATAGTCTTAACTGCAAGACTTTAAACTGCATAGTCTCTTTATATGTCCTACATGACATTAAACTATGAATCGTTAAGGTTTTTGTTACCTCTTGTTTCTCACACTGAGTATGACTCACGTGTGCTTAGAGAAAACTTCAACCATAACACTCTCTCTGGGCTACTAACCATGTATAAGTCCGAACACCTTTTTTTTAGGTCGTTGTCCCCAATAACAACTTTATCATTAATTCATTCTTTAATTGAACTATGCAGACTTTGATCCTTGCCTTCCAGGCTGGGTACGTAGGCAACCTCCCAAGGTTCAAGCCGAAAACCAATCTCTTCATATCGGTTCACCTCCATCTCATATGATGTTGATTCGTGAAACTGCCCCTAAAATCAATATCTTTACATTGGTTCACTTTCATCCTTGTTATATGACGTTAAACTATACAACACTTTTGTCCAGTATGACAATAAACTACAATATTCTTTGATAACCTCACCTGAGAGGGAACCATTATTTACATTGATTTTTCAATCATGTTTCATTTCAAAGAATATGTACATACATGGCAATGCCCAAACCTTTTATCTTGGGTTAAACCATCATTGTACTAAAGTCCCCTTTCACCCTTCACATGTATGAACCAAATTTGTACAAAGGGTATTTCTAGAACTATGTGGGCTTGATTCCCATCCTTATGGGATCTGTAGGAATGTTCGAGTGTCCCTTGAATCCAGCCCCAAGTCTTTGGGCCTAACCCCAAATTCCACTTTCAGTCCCTTGGCTGAAAAGTCCCCATGAAAACACACATTGTGTATTTCTTATAATGGTCCAAGATCTATGACCCTAAACTAAGATCTCTAATCATTTTGTCCCACACGACGTTAAATTGTAGTTTATGAACTACGTATGGCTTGATTCTCATCCTTATGAGATACGTAGTGAAGTCCAACATTTCAATTCAGGACCCACCCACAACATGATTATGGTTAGCATTTATCTGTGTATATCTGTATACATTGGGCAGTACCCATCTTTATGTGTCATAATCCTAACCTTAAATATTTTCTGATCTCTATAACCCTTTTCTTGACTTTTATTCACAAAAATGTAAAATTTCTGAGAGTTCTTTTACCTGACTATGCAGCATATGCCCTTAGGCGGCCTTGCATAAACAGTCTCCATAACAGATTGGTCAGCCAAAAGATACTATTATCTGACTACGCAGCCAATGCCCTTAGGTGGCCCTGCATAATTCAACCCCCTAACGGGTTTTTCGGATATTGGTAACTTCATTCTTGGGAAGAAAGCATGTTTTGTCCTTATTGGTCTTAAATGACAGTATATAGGGATCCACAAAAATAGCCATCCTTAACATATTTGTCCCATATCCTTTTTCATGATCTGAAAGTATTCAAGTTTATGGTTTATATTCTCCTTTCCTACGTTTGGGTTAGACCTTCTCAAAAGTGATATCCATCCAGTTCTTCAATAATCTTGTTCGGAAATATCTTCCCCATATTCAAGTACCTCTTTCATACAACAAACTCTATACTTTGGAAAATTTGAATCTATATAAACTTTCACTAGCTTTTAGTAGTAGAAAGGTAAATTTTTGAGAGTTATTTTGCCTGACTATACAGCATGTGCCCTTAGGCGGCCTTGCATAAACAGTCTACATAACAGATTTGTCAGCCAAAAGATATTATTATTTGACTATACAGCCAATTCCCTTAGGTGGCCCTGCATAATTCAACCCCCTAAAGGGTTTGTTAAATAATGGTAACTTCATTCTTGGTAACTATTTCTTCTAATTCCTTTTATCTCTTTTTCATATCATTCCTCATATTCAAATATTCTTAAGTCATAGTTTACATATTTGTTCCCTCATACTTGAGTATGGTAATATGTTTTTCAGATAAATTGTCAAATAAATGAGTCAATTCTAAATTCATTCGGTCAAATCTATTTCGACCTTAAAAATTATCCATTTTATGTCCAACATGCATGACTTTAAACTGCCAATAACCACAAAGACCCCTGGTTTCTCTTTATTCCTCAGAGTCAAATCCTATTTTCTTTCTGGATCCAACTCTGAGGGGGACTTTTGTTGATGCTAATTTCTGTCACAGAGTCTAACGAATTGAAAAGGGAAATACCTTGAACCCAAATTGATTCATCCTTTGAAGAAAACATCAAAAATTGAAAAAGGCATGAACAAGGGTTTTTTCCCCTTTGTGTCGCATAAGTTCCCTCACTGTCGCGCAAGTACACTTGCGCGCCACCTAATGGTCGTGCAAGTGACTTGCGCGCCCTATTTGAAAAATGCCCAGGGTCTTTTCCAGCCTATAAATACCCCCGGTGGGCCCCCCATTTTGGGAGGAATTTTTTCAGAAACTCATATTTCAGCTCTTGGCACCCTAGTCTTTTCTCAAAGCTTCTGAAACACTTCTACGGTAATTTCTTACCTAGAACGGAAGATCTAAAGAGGGGGAGGAAGGCGTAAGTGTTGAAACTCATAAAAACTTGTGTGCCTAAGTGGCCAGCCCTTAAGGGAATGGCCACACTTACACGCCGCTTAACTCCTTCAATAGAACTTGCGTGCCACTCTTCTGGAAGAACCTCAAGAGGATTCTAAAGTCTTTAACCAAGTGTCTCTCAAGTATTACCTTGCTAGTAAACCATCGTGTAAGTACCCATGCGTCGCACAGGTATACCTGCACGACTAGGACTTGCGCGCACACGCAGTACCTGCGCGCCTACCAGGACCTACGCGCCCCTCCCTTTTTTGGTGCCCTACTTGCCCATTTCACCCTCCATAATCCATTCCACCTCTACTATTCAAGATTCAGTCTTCAAGACACTCTTCAAATCAATTTATGGCATAATTTATTGATTTTACTTCCTTATATGAAAGGAATTCTATGGAATATCTCTCAAAACCTAGTGATATACACAACTTTATGTCACTAATGATTGAGATTTCATTCATTCAACCTCATCCTTTAAGATGAGATAACTCATTAACCTAGGCCTCCTTTTCAGGAATAAGACCTGGTCATAATTCTTAACCCGGGCCTCCTTTTCAGGAATAAGCCCCAGTCATAATTCTTAACTTGGGCCTCCTTTTCAGGAATAAGCCCCAGTCTCAAATATGGGCCTCCTTTTCAGGAATAATCCCCTGTCATAATTCTTAACCTGGGCCTCCTTTTAAGGAATAATCCCCAGTCATAAATATGGGAATCCTCTTCAGGAGTAAGCACCAGTCATAATTCTTAACCTGGGCCTCCTTTTTAGGAATAAGCCCCAGTCATAATTCTTAACCTGGGCCTCCTTCTCAGAAGTAATCCCCAGTCAAAATTATGGGCATCCTCTTCAGGAGTAAGCCCCAAGTCCCTTAATTTTTCAAATCTCTTAACCTGGGCCTCTTTTTCAAGAGTAAGCCCCAGTCTTAATTTCTCTAGACCAGTCCTAATTTACCTTTGATATGGGATTCCTTCTAAGGAGTAAAACCCAATAATAAGTCCTCCTCAAATTTGGGCCTCCTTTCAGGAGTAAGCCCCATGTTAGAGTATTCAAATCTCCATGAAGCACATATACCTTTATGAACCCTGTTCCTGGATTTATTCCCTGAATTAAATCCTAATCTTCATTTATCTGGGCAGTCATACATACATAAGTCCCACATTATTTCTTATGATTGCATCTTTCATGGAACAATTGTCTAATTTTTACCAATACCTCTTGTTTCTCACACCGAGCATGACTCACGTGAGCTTAGAGTGTAAAAGTAATTATGACATCCTTCTTTGAGCCATAAATCATAAACATCATACTCCCTTACTCAAACTACATGGGTTCTGATTCCTTTTCTAAACAAAGGATATGTAGGTAGCCCATCTGCGGGTTCGATCCCAACTCTGAAATAATACATTTCCTTCTGAATGATAATAAACTTCAAGTGCCCCACTGAGTGGCTTTAAAACTAGCATGGTCATCATAATGACCAAGTGACTTCTATATAAATGTGTCGAACGATACCATTGACCAGGAATCTCTAATAAATACAGATGATTTTTTATCGATGAAGAACCTCGAATACATATAAAATATTCTCTAAATTCAATTCATATTTAATCATTTATTGTCATATCTTAAGGAAAGATCATTTTATACTTGGTAATGTAATAATGATTCACGAACATAACTTAAATCTATAAAGAGAGTCCCGGAGTAGACAATAATTCCCCTCAAAAAGGTGTGATGAGTCTGACCTCCCATCCTCTCGACCAATGAAAATTCTTAATCCTCATCAGTCCACAACTAATGAGCGCCTACCTTTAGAAAGTAGGTTGAAATGGATATGGAATCATTTGATGTTTCTGGTTCTACGAACAAACCCGTTAGAAACCGATTGGAATGTTTGAACCTTCAATCAAGGAGGCCATCCCCAAATTCCGAGGGAAACAAAGATGTAGTCTATTCTTTCATAATTTAATGGCTTGGTAAATATATCATCAAGCTGATTTTCAGTACCACTGAATTCCAAATTGATATCACCTTTTTAATAATGATCTCTCAAAAAGTGATGTCTTACATCAATATTCTTTTTCCTAGAATGTGAGAAAAGATTTTTTGGGATGTTAATAGCACTTGTGTGGTCACAATTAATAGGCACATGCCCAAATTGATATCCATAATCTAGTAATTTGTGTTTCATATGCAAGATTTGTGCTAAACAACTTCCATCAGCTTTGTATTCATCTTCTACAGTAGGTAATGCAATTGAATTTTTTTATTACTACACCATGATACTAGTGACTTTCCTAAAAAGTGACATGTTCTATATGTGATATTTCTATCTAACATATAGCTACTAAAGCCATCATTAGAATAACTAACTAATTTAAATGATTGTCCCCTAGGATAGAGCAGTCATAGATTGGGTATATGCTTGAGGTTTTTGAAAATTCTCTTTACATCATTTAAATGAGATTCCTTAGGATTTTCTTTAAAATGAGCACACATACAGGCACTAAACATAATTTCAAGTGGACAAGAATTTAACTAGATTAAAATTCCAATCATTCCTCTATAAGTGGTTTGATCAATAGATTTTCCATATTTATCAAGATCCAACTTACAAGTGGTAATCATGGGAGTGTCACTACTTTTAGTGCTATACAATCCAAAAAAATTAGAAGATATCTAGTATATTTAATTTGAGTTAAAATAATACCATAATTATTTTAAAAGATTTGAAATCCGAGAAAGAATTTTAGTTCACCCATTAAACTCATTTCAAATTCATTTTGCATCATTTTAGAAAAACCAATACATATATAATTTCTCGAAGATCCCAAGATAATGTCATCTACATAGATTTTAACAACTAAAACATCATTATAAATTCGTTTTATAAAAAGGGTAGGATCAACTATTCCTTTTGTAAAACCATTGTAAATAAGAAAAGTACTCAACCTATCATACCAGGCTCTTGGAGCTTGTTTTAAACCATATAAAGTTTTTGATAATTTAAAAATATGATTTGGAAAATGGTGTTTTGTAAAACTAGGGGGTTGTTAAAAAAAGAAATATTCAGCTGTATACTTATTTAATAATACACTCTTATCATCCATTTGATATATTTTTAAATTCAGATGTGCCGCATAAGCAAGTAGGATTCTGATGGCTTCAAGTCTAGCTACTGGTGAAAAGGTCTTATCATAGTCAATTCCTTCTTCTTGACTGTAGCCTTGTGCGACCAATCTAGCCTAGTTTGTAGCTATGTTACCAACTTCATCTACCTTATTTTTAAACACCCATTTAGTGCCTATGGTGAATGTGTCCTTGGGTCTTTCAAAAAGTTTCCAAACTTTGTTCCTTTCAAACTGATTATGTTATTATTGCATATCCATCACCCAAAATTCATCATTGATAACATAATTAATGTTTTTAGGTTCAAGTTGTGACAAGAAGACTTGATGTTCAACCTGATTTCTAAGAGAATCTATAGTTTGAGTTTCTTTGTCTAGGTCTCCTACAACAGAATCTAAGGGATGGTTATTAAGAGTTCAAACAGCTCTATAAAAGAAGGGACTAGTGATTTTAGGTTCGTCAACAGGTTCATGTTCATTGTGACATGATTCTAAGGAATTTCTAGAATTTTAAGTTTTCATTGTTTCTTTTATATAATAGTTTGAGGATTTTAAATTAATGATCAGATTTGATACATCATCCTCTATGTTTTCTAGAATGGTTTTAGACTCATGTGGATATGTTTCATCAAATTTGACCTGGATAGATTCTTCCACACATTTAGTTCTTTTATTAAACACTCTATAAGATTTAATAGACATGGAATATCCTAAAAATTTACATTCATCACTCTTGGATGATAATTTTTCAATATTTTCCTTAGTATTAAGGATATAGACTTTGCAACCAAAACCATTGAATTAGTTAACCTTGGGTTTTCGATCATTCCATAACTCATAATGAGTCCTTTAAAGAATAGGTATGCTCAACACTATATTGATTATGTAGCATATTGTATTGAAAACTTCAGCCCAAAAATAAATTGGTATGTCATATTCATTAACAATTTATCTATAAATCACTTGCAGGGTTCTATTTCTTCTTTCTACAACTCCATTTTGTTGAGGTGTTCAAGGGGCATAGAAATTGTGACTATAACCATTGTGTGAGAAGAAGGATTCAAACTCTTGATTTTAAAACTCAATTCCATGATCACTTATTAAGGATTTAATTCTAAGTCCACTAACATTTTCCACATACTAGGCATATTTAGTAAAATAAGATCGAACTTCACTTTTGTGATCCATAAAAAATGTCCAAGTTTATCTATAAAAGTCATCTATAATAACATAAACATGGTGCTTACTATTTAAACTAGAAACTATATATGGTCCAAAAAAATCCATGTGAACTAGTTCAAGAGTTTGAGAATTTGACACTTCTTTCCTTGTTTTGAAAAAAAAATTGTGTTGTTTTCCCTATTGATAGGGATTACACACTTTGTCATTTGGAAACTCAAGTTTGAGTTAACAAAGATTTTTCTAGTTAGCTTTCTAAGAGAGTGAATATTACAGTGTCCTAGTATTCTATTCCAGAGCCAAGAACCTTTATTAAATACACTTAAGCATGAATCATTTTTAGAAACTAAGGAATCTAAGTTAACAGAGTAAACATTTTCATTTATTAATGCAGAAAACACTAATTTTTCTTTAGAATTAAAGACATTGCATGCATCATTTTCAAATATAACATGAAATAAATCATCACATAATTGTGATATACTTAGAAGATTATATTTTAATCCATCAGCATATAGTAATTTAGAAATTAAAACTAAGTTAGAGTTACTGATTTGGCTGATGCCAATAATATTTCCTTTGGAATTGTCCCCAAATGTGACATGTCCTCCATCTATTTTTATTAGGTTCTTGAAGCGTGAGTAGTCTTCGGTCATGTGTCTTGAACATCCATTTTCCAAGTACCATAAAATTTTATAGGAACTCTTTATGTATCTTTCCTACAAAATGATTGAGAAAAAATAGATTTTGGTACCCATACTTGTTTGGGTCTAGTAATATTAGTAGTATGTTCTTTAGGAACCCATATCTACCTCATAGGTTTCCTATAAGCATTATGTAAAGTATTTGAAAAATAAACTCTATTAGGTCCAAAAAAACTTGAAATAGTAGAAATTGTATCATAAATTGTACTAGTTGGTTTGTGTCCAGAACTCAAAGAAAAACGGTATGTCCTAGATTTAGAAACAAAATTTGTTCTACCGAGGATTCTTTTTCCCGGTTGATAACCAATGTCAGTGTTGTATATAGGGTAAATTTGTTTACCTACCATTTGAGTAAGGATATTTGTCACATAAATAACATATTTTGAAGTTATTTTTTATTTATTTTTCATTCATTCTTTGTTTTGGGGGTTTCCAAAGCTTTTTGGAGGAATGAGAGAGTTTTCATGAATTGGGCCAAACCGTGATCCCAATTCCATATGTAAAAATAAATAGTTTTAATTTTTTAACTTTTTTATTTCTTATTATTTTTCACCCATTATAATTACTAAATGGCCTCCCTTAACATATTAACACCACCAATTCATTTTGGAGCCTTTATAAATCCATAACCAAGGTGTATATGGGTTTTTATTTTAGAGATTGGGCCTGCCTGGAATCCAAATTCCATTTTTAAAAATCAATTTTTTTTATTAATAATGTATTCAATTTTAAGGATTTTTCAGTGATTACAAGCCTTCACCAAGCCCATTAAACCCAATTGCGCACCCAGTATCCTCCCAGACACTTTGGAGAGCATATCCATCGCGATTGAGTGTAGAATATCTTAGGGTTACTAAAATATGCTAGATTTGAGGAGGTAAGTTCTTTCCATCATAACTCTTTCAATTCTTACTCTTTTTACCCCATTATAGTTCCTAAATAACCTCATCATCCTTGTTCGAACCACCCTTGAACTGTGACTATTTTAAATTTTAGTTGTTGGTGTATTTGGATAGATTCCTTCAAGATCCCTCAAGTAAGTTAGTCCATTTCATTCCTCTTTAAATTGCTTATGGTTTCAATCAATTTGATTACGGATTCTTCCCTTTTTTGCTAAGTACCAAATGGACAGAAGGTAGGGTTTCGAACCTAGGGTTTAACCATGGTTTTTATTGGTCAATTATTGTGGTTTTAGGTTTTTTCTAAGTCCCTCTTGGTGCGGCGGTGGTGCGACTTGATTTAAGCATGGTGATTCAAAGGTTTTCATTACTTTGGTAGGTGATTCCAATTTATATGCAATCTCTGTGACTATCATGATGTATTTATGATATTTTAATACCTATTCCATTTGATTAGTTCTACAATAATTAGTTTTAGTGGTGTTTGTATTGCATGTGAAATTTTAATGCCAATTTCATGTGAAATTTGGGGATTTTTCATATAAATGTTTTGTTGGTTCATTAAGGGATTAATTATAATTATTTAGTTGATTTTATTGAACTATATTTGTGATGAAAATAATTTTTTCAATGTTATTATCTTTTGGTTGTTTATGAAAAAAAAATTTGGGTCACATTTGTCAAGAAAATGATTTTTGGGTTGCAATTTGGTGTTGAATTAGGTTATTTACATGGATATTCTATCTGACGCTTGTTGGGAGTTGTTTTATAACTCATTTAATGGGTTTAAATAAATTTTTAAAGTTCTCTGAATTATGTTTTAGGTAATTTGAGTATTCAAATGATGTTAAAGTGGGGTTTTCAATGAATTTTGGGTGCAAAAGAATGAAAGATTTGGCAAAGTTGTTTTCATTGAAACTAAAAGTGTTTTGTTGTGTGTTCTAAATGGTATAAAATGTGTGTTGCTACTGTACTGGGTGTATGTGACCATTAGTGGTGTTTTACATGAAAATTGATATTTGTTGAATACTGGAATTTTTTCAGCACAATAGGGGAATCCTGGGTGGTGGGGTGAATGTGTACCAGTACGACTAGTGGACCAGATGGGTTTTGTCCCTATTTCACCTAGAATTTGGATAACGAAAACTCTAACTCAACTATGTGGATGATGATTGGGGACAACTAGGTTATGGTTATTTTCCCTACCAGTGGCTCGTGCACGAGAATGGATTTTAATATGGTTACATTACACTGGGATATGGGGTACATGGGGCCTGAGACTATCTAGTGCCTAGGAGTTTTCCCAATTTTGTTTCTAATTGTGATTTTGGTATTTTCACTTGTATTGGGGTGTTTTTGACTATAAATTATAGTAGTAAACATTTCTATTTATTTGTGTGAACATTCTGAAAATTTTAGCTTGAAATTTGTTTTCAATTGAAAGTTTCATTTCTTGGAATTTATCACTGCTTTTGCTTGAATATAAAAACTTCATGATTTCTCACTTTGTATTGAATGATATTTGGCATAATTGGGTGGTATATTATTTTTTTTAGTTTCACACCCTACATACACTCTTTGGTTGTAAGTAGACTTTATTATTCTTTACATGGGTAAAAGGAAGGCTATGGGTGATGGCGGTTCAGGGTGTTAGTTCACATTCTCGGTGTGGAGTTGTGGAGACGACTTGTGGGTGGTGAGCCATTGTCATGTGGATTCCTTTGTTATGTCTTTCTATTGTATTTATTAGTATTTATAAAACTTTTATTGTATTTAAACCAATGTATTCAGTTCTGGTTTTTGCTTAAGACTTGTTTGGCTTGAAAATTTAAGATTTATATTATGGATTGTTTTAAATGTTTTATGCTTTCATACTTGGGTAAATCATTCCCAAACCTAAAATAATGATACCCAAGAACTTGTTCCATCCCATGGGGATCGGGAACACCCTTCGGTCATTGTCACGGGCTTGGTTTGGTGCCGTTATTCGTGGCGACCAGATTCGTTTTGTGACAAAATGGTATCAGGGGAGGTTAATTTTTTTGAGTTATATTGCTATTTTGGGATGAATCAGGATAGACCGGAGCTATGATGGTTGGGGCTTGAGGTTTTGGTTGTGAGTAGGGTGTCTAGCCTAAACCTCTCATGGAAGACCATGAGTCACCAGGGGATGATGGAATTTATGGATTGACTTCACTTCTAGGTGAGACGTGTGGGCCGCAAACCACACGTGGACATCGGGAGGATGTGGAGTAGTTGTTTCTTTTATTACTGGAATGTGTTTAGATTATTTATATTCGATTTATTTGATTAAAATTTTCTTAATTGAGGTTTTTATTATTGTTTTGTGAATGTTTAATTTTGTAGCAACATGCCTCCCTGGAAAGCTCCCACGCACCCATGGGAGGAAGCCAGAGAGAGTTCTCCCACACTGATTGATCAGAGGCTAGTTGAGGTTGTGGTCCAGGCTATCCAAGCTCTGGGTTAGGGGCTGACTCCTACTCTTATTCTTGCTAGGGTGGAAGAGATGGGTCCTAGAAAAGATAAAGCTCAGGGGTTCCTAAAAAACAAGCCTCCTACCTTCCGCGACAGCTCAGAACCCCAAGAATTAGAGGAATGGATTGAGAAGATTGAGCATAAGATTGAGTTCCTAGAAACACTCAAATAGATCAGGGTGAAGTGTTCCTCCTTTCTGTTTGAGGGTCCTAGATTTAAGTGTTGGGAGTCAGTGCTTCAGATAGGGAAGAATGACCAAATGTGCTAGGGAGATTTCAAGGTCGGCTTCAATGGAAAGTACTACCCTAAGGTCTTGGATTATGCTAGGTCTAGAGATTTCATAGACCTTTTTCAGGGGAATATTTATCTTATAGAGTACAACAATTTTTTCTCTGAGTTGGTTCGGTATGCTCCCGAAATCTTCTCCAATGAGCAGGCGATGGCCTAGAGGTTTGAGAAAGGCTTGCGACTAGAGAAAAACTCCCAGGTGTTCTTATTTAAATCGAGGACCTATGCTAAGGTCATTGATTAGGTGTGCATGGTGGAGATTGATTGGAAAGGTAGGAATAGTTTCTCTAGTTTAGTATCATTATTGGGGAGTGGAATCTCCTCAGAGAAGAAAAGGAAGTGGGAGGATCATTTGAATAAAGGAGGTGGCAGTTAAGGCAACTTTTCTAGGAAGTTTTCATCTGTGGCTTCTGATGTGAGATCGGTCATGTGCCACTAGTGTGGGAAGCCTGATCACATTCGACCATCATGTCCACCTCCTCTGAATCCTTGTTACCAGTGTGGAGGTATGGGGCATTTACAACTCTTCTGCGATGTGGCACGTCCACTCTCGAGTGGGGAAGGGTCAGTGGATTCAAGAAGAGTGTTGTCACAGTCCAAGCCGTCAAGGACTGGGGGATCTCAATTTGGTGGTCATGGTGTTAAGGTTGGATCATCTTCTCTGCAGTGCCAGTTCAGGGCATAGCCACATACTAGCGGTCATCCTTAGGTAGAGACTGGACATCTCCATGTAGTGGATCAGGCACCAGTAGTATTAGAGGTGGGACCGTCGACAGTTCGAGGTACTGTTCTGATCGTATCTTTTGTAGCTACTATTATTTTTGATTTTGGTGCCTTTGTTTCATTTATTTCTACCCATTTTGTGGAAATACCTAATTTTTTAACTAATTTAATGTCTTTTGTGATGGATTTGGTGGCACCACTAGGAAAGAAGGATCAGGGCCTCAGGTGCCCCTTGTGTGCGATTTCTGTGTCAGGGGTTGAGATGGAGTGGGACCTCCTGGTTCAAGATATGGAACTATTTGACATAATACTTGGTATGGATTGTCTAGTACACTTCCAAGAACACATTGATTACTACAGGAGGAGAGTGAGTTTCACGACACTTGATGAGAGTCGTTAGGTTTTTCAGGGAAAATGGGATCCTTGATTAGGTCGTGCAGGACCTCCACTCCCAGAGTTGGGAAGTCTTACCTTCCAGTTATTGTCACTCATTCTGGAGTATGATGGTCCTTACCCTGGAGGTGCACAACCTCATGTAGTGAATGAGTTTATGGAGGTATTCCCAGATGATTTCTCAGGTTTTCCCCCAGATCAGGATGTGGAGTTTTTGATTAATCTGGCACCAGGAACACAACTGATATCTCTTCCCTCTTATTGCATGGAACCCATCGAGATGAGGGAATTAAATATACATCTAGACAAGTTAGAATATGAAGGATTCATTCTCCCAAGAATCTCTCCTTGGGTTGTACTTGTGTTGTTCATGAAAAAGGCTGACAGATCCCTCCGGTTGTGCATTGACTACTGGAAGCTGAATAAGGTAACAATAAAGAACAAATACCATTTTCCCAGAACGGATGATTTGTTATATCAGTTGAAGGGGGTGAAGTGGTTCTCAAAAATAGACTTCTATTCTGGCTATCACAAACTTAGGATGAAGGGGTCATATATCCCTAATACAACCTTCCAAAGCAGGTACGACCACTTTGAGTATTTAATCATGCCCTTCGGATTGACCAATGCTCCAGTGTTATTTATGGCACACATGAATATGGTGTTCCAGTAGTATCTTGATACCTACGTTGTGGTATTCATGGATGACATTCTAGTATAATCTGGCTCTAATGAGGAACACAAACTCACTTGAGAATCATCTTCGACACTTTGCAGGATCACTGCCTCTATGCAAAGTTTTCAAAGTGCACTTTCTGGATTAGGGAGGTGAGATTTCTAGGGCATGTGATCTCTGAGAAGGGGGTTTCACTAGACCTCAATCAGATTAGTGTTGTTATTTCATGGGACCAACTAAAGAATTTGTTCGAGATTAGGAGTTTCCTTAGTCTTGCTGGTTTTTAGAGGCGATTCATTTGGGATTTCTCTCGGCTTGCTTCACCGATGACCGCACTCACCCAGAAAGGGGTGAAGTTTGTATGGGGTCCATAATGTTAGGAATCATTCAAGGAGATGAAGAGGCAGTTGACTACCACTCTTGTGTTGATTTTTCTAGAGGATGTAAAGGGATAATTGGTCTATTGTGATGCTTCAGGTATGATTCTTGGGTGTGTTCTTATGTAGGATGATCACGTGGTGGCATATCGCTCTCGCCAACTCCAACCATAGGAAAAGAACTAACCGACCCATGAATTGGAGTGGGAAGTGGTGATGCATGATTTGAATACGTGGAATCACTACCTCTTTGGGTATAAATTTTTGGTTTACTCTGATCACAAAATATTTGCCTATATCTTCTCAAAGAAGGACCTCAACTTGAGGCAGCGTTGTTAGATCGAGTACTTGTAGGGGTTTGACATTGACATTTTCTATACCCTAGGAAAGGGTAAAGTGGTGGATAATTCTTTGAGCAGAAAAGTTCCAGTGCAGTCTTTGAGGAAGTACATTAATGAGTGGACTTTGATATGGCTCTTTTCCTAGATGCATGTGGAGACCAGGGAAAACAGTAGAGGGGCATTCTTTGTGAGCATCCAGTTGACTCTTTCTTTGTTGGAGTTTATTCAGTAGGAACAGCCCAGTGATGATATTTTTCAGTGGTCAAAGTAGTTTCTTCATAGTGGGGATACATCCTTGGATTGGTTATCGTATCCTGAGGGCATCTTGTGCTTCAAGGGCCATTCAGTAGTGTCATTATCTTTGCAGAAGGTGGTGATGGTGGATAGCCACTAGTACTAGTGGGTTGTCCATCCAGGTTCCACAAAGATGTATTATGATGTCCATCGGGAGTTCTAGTGGCCTAGTATGAGATGAGACATAGTAGACTTTGTGTCGAGATGCTATAGATTATAGCAGATGAAAGCTGAGAATCAAAGGCCCTCTGGTTTGATCCATCCATTACCCATTCCTACCTAGAAGTGGGAAAAGGACACCATGGACTTCATTGTTGGCTTACCTCTTACATCTTAGGGTAATAATTCCATTTGGGTGGTGATTTATCATATGACCAAATCATTCTACTTAATTTTTATTAGAGATACAACTAAAGTGGATGAGTTGGGCCATTTGTATCTTCAGGAGGTGGTGAGACTCCATGGAGTTCTATTAGCAGTTTTCTCAAATAGCGACCCATGTTTCACTTCTTGGTTCTAGGAAGACATTCATAAGGACTTGGGGTCTCATATTAAGATGAGAACAACATACCATCCTCAGAAAGAAGGTCAGACAGAGCAGGTGAATCAGATTTTGGAGGACATGTTCTGTGAATGTGTCCTGGACTTTAGAGGTTCATGGGATACCCATTCGGGGATGGTTGAGTTTGCTTATAAAAATAGTTACCAATACTCAATTCTAATGTCTCTTTTTGAGGCACTCTATGGTCGGCCTTTTTAGTCCCCCCTGTGTTGGTTTGAGGTAGGTGAGACTTCACTGTTGGGGTCGAGCCTTGTGTAGGAGACTTCTGAGAAGGTCAAATTGATCAGGCAACGCTTTTTGACAGCTCAAATTCTTCATAAATATTATGCTAATTGGAGGTGTCAAGACCTAGAGTTTTCTGTGGGTGACAGGGTATTCTTGAAAGCGGCCCCTCGTCTAGGGCCATCCTCAATTGGGGAAGAAAGGGAAAATGATGCCATGATATGTTGGAACTTTTGAGATCACTGAGCCTATTGTAAAAGTGGAATAGATGTTGGACTTACCTTCTCACTTGATGTCCATCTATGACATCTTCCAGGTCTCCCAGTTGAAGAAATACAACCCGGATCTGTCCCATGTGCTGAGTTGGGAAGAACTAGAAATAGATCCTAACTTGTCAGTTTTTGAGCGGCCAATGAAAATAGTGGACTCCCAAGAGAAGGTTCTTCGAGGAAAGTCTATTCCTCTAATCTGGGTTCATTGGAAGCATGGTAATGATACACATGAGACATGGGAGCGGAAGTCATGGGTTGAGGAAAAGTATATCTTCTTATTTTTTTATCAAGCTTTAGGTTGACTTACTAGGATGGAATGTTTTCATAGTGGGGAGAATTTTCACATAAATGAAATATTTTAAAGATATTTTTTCATTTATTTTTCATTCATACTTTGTTTTCGGGGTTTCCCAAGCTTTTAAGAGGAATGAGTGAGTTTTTGTGAATTGGGCCAAATCGTGAGCCAAATTCCATATTTAGAAATAAATTTTGTTTATATATAAAGTTTTCATTTTTTAATATTCTTCATCAATTATAATTCCAAAATGTCCTCCCCTGATATATTAACACCACCATTTCAATTTGGAGCCTTTAGAAATCCATAACCAAGGTGTATATGGGTTTTTATTTAAGGGATTTTGCCTACCCATAAGCCCAATGACAATTTTAAAAAATAAATTTTTTTAATTAATGACTTATTCAATATTAAGTCTTTTCTTGTGATTCTATGCCTCACCCAAGCCCATTGAACCCATCCGTGCTCCCAGTATCCTCCCAGCCAATTTGGAGATCATATCCATCGCGGTTGAGTGCAAAACATCTTAGAGTTTCTAAAATAGGCTAGATTTGAGGATGTAAGTTATTTCTATCATAACACTCTCAATTCTTAATCTTTTTTCCTCTATTCAAGTTCCTAAATGAACTACTCATCCTTGTTCAAACTACCTTTGAATTGTGGCTATTTTAAATTTTATCTACTAGTGTATTTGGGGAGATTCTTTCAAGATCCCTCAAGTAAGTTTGTTCATTTCATTCCTTTTTTAAATTGATTAGGGTTTCATTCAATTTTATTAGGGATTCTTCCCTTTTTCATGAAGTAACAAATTACTAGGTGGTAGTGTTTCGAACCTAGGTTTTAACCATGGGTTTTATTGGTCAATTATTGTGGTTTTAGGTTTTTTCTAAGTCCCTCTTTGTGCGGCGGGGGTGTGACTTGATTTCTAAACGGGGATTCAAGGGTTTTCATTTCTTTGGTAGGTGATTCCAATTTTTATGCAATATATGTGATTATCATGATGTATTTATGATATTTTCATGCCTATTTCATTTGATTAATTCTAAAAGTTTTAGTTTTAGTGGTGTTTGTATTGCAAGAGAAATTTTAATTCCAATTTTATGTGAAATTTGGGGGTTTTCATATAAATATTTTTTTAGTTCATTAAGGGCTGCCCTATAATTATTTATATCATTTTATAGAACTTTATTAAGGATTAAAATAATGTTTTCAATGTTATTATCCTTTGGTTGGTGCTGAAAAAATGGTTTTGGGTCACATTTGTCAAGAAAATGATTTTTGAGTAGCAATTTGGTGTTGAATTAGATTCTTTACATGGATATTCTATGTGATGCTTATTGGGGGTTATTTTATAACTCATGTAATGGGTTTTAAAAAAATTTAAAGGTTCTTTGAATTATATTTTGGTTAATGTGAGTATGCACATGATGTTAAAGTGGGGTTTTCAAAGAGTTTTGGGTGAAAAACAAGGAAAGATTTGAAGAAGTTGTTTTTATTGAAACACCAAGTGTTTTGTTGTGTGTTCTAAATGGTATAAAACATGTGTAGCTACTTTACTAGGTATATGTTACATTATTGGTGTTTTAAATGAAAATTGGTTTGTATTGAATGCTGAAATTGTTTGAGCACAAAGGGGGATGCCCGGGTACCTAGGTGGGGCGGATGTGTACTAGTACAGCTAGTGGACCAGATGGGTTTTGTCCCTGTTTCACCTAGAATTTGGATAAAAAAAACTCTAACTAAACTATTTGGATGATTATTAGGGACCACTAGGTTATGGGAATATTCCCTACTAGTGGCTCAGGTATGAGAACAGATTTTACTATTGTAACTTTACACTGAGGTATGAGGTACATAGGGCCTAAGACTATCTAGTGCCAAAGGGTGTTCCCGATTTTTTCTCTCATTGTTTTTCTGTTATTTGACCTTGTATTGGGGTGTTTTAGGTAGTAAATTATAGTATCTAACATTTCTATTTAATTGTGTGAACATTCTGAAAATTTTAGGTTGATTTTTTTTTCAATTGAGAGTTTCATTTCTTGGAATTTATCTCTATTTTTCTTTGCGTATTAAAACACCTTGATTTCCCACATTCTATTGAATCCTCTTTGGAATCATTGGGTGGTAACTTTTTGGGAATTGGATAAAATCCTACTTACACCCATTAGGTGTAAGTTGACGTTATTATGCTTGACTCGGGTAAAAGGAAGGCTATGGGTGATGGTGGTTCAGGGTGTTAGTTCACATCCTTGGTGCGGAGTTGTGAAGACAACTTGTGGGTGATGACCCCTGGTCGTGTGGATTTATTGGGGATATCTTGTTGTTGTCTTTATTTTTATTTGGACCACTTTTATTTTCATTACACTAATTTATTCAGTTCTGGTTTTTTCTTAAGACTTGTTTGGCTTGAAAATTTCATATTTAAATTATGGATTGTTTTTAATGTTTTATACTTTCATAATTGGGTAAATCATTCCCAAACCTAAATTAATGATATCTGGGCACTTGTTCCAACCCATAGGGATAGGGAATACCCTTCGTTCCATATCATGGACTGGGTTTGGTGTCGGTATTAGTGGCGACAAGATTCATTTTGTGACTGTATTTTTTCCATTGGTAAACTTTTCTAGGTCATTATTCAATTGATCATTAGACATTTTTAATTCGTTGTTCTTTTTAAGAAGTTGCGAGATTCCCCCTTTTTCATTTGTGAGTTCATATTTAATAGTCACAGTAAGATCATGTTGTTTCTTCAATGATTTATATTTTTCTTTTTTTCCATTTCTTGTTTCCTCAAACATGTTATAGTATTCAAACATTTCTTTATTAGTCATTTTTTAGAGTCACTCTCATCTCCAGAATAGTATAAATTATGTATATAAGAGTCTAGTGTTACCTCATATGTGTTTTTTATGAAAGACATATTGGATTTGTTAGCTTGTTCATCATGTGATGTTTCTAAGTCGCTTGAACTGTCCTCAGAAGCAATCCAGGTTACTTTCATTGCCTTTTTATACTTCCTGCCCTTGTCCTCATATCCATTTTTTTACTTGATCTTTGGACAGTCAGTCTTGATATGTCCTTTTCTCTTGCATTCATAGCAGACAATATCATCAGTCTTTTCACTTCTTTTCCAATCCTTCTTCAAACTTACTTTTTTGTCATATTTTCCCTTGAAGTTATGCTTTCGAAAAAGGTTTTTATTCTTGTAAAATCTCTTGAATCATCTGGATAATTAAGACATCTCATCATCAATTTTAGGTGATGATTTTTCACTGTTGTAACTTTAAACATAAGCTTCCAATTTCCCTTTGTCTTTGTGTTTAGAGGTGGTGGTCTTGAATGCAACAGATTTCCTTTTTGGTTCATCCTCCTCTTCCTTGTTGACTTACAACTCTTCTTTATACATCATTTATTTCCCAATGAGTTATTTTATAGGTAGCTTGATGATGTTGAATGATTCTCTAGTAGAGATAGAGGTTTGTCTCCATCTTCCAAGCAGACATCAGAGAATTCTTATGATCTGTTCCTTGGCAGTGACTTCTCTTCCAAAAGAAATCATTGTGTTAATAATATAATTGAACCGAAGATACATATCAGAGATAGGCTCATCAGGTTTCATTTTAAAGTTATCATATTTAATAGTATAAGTAATATGTCTCATGTATTTTAAACTATATATTCCTTCATGTGAGATAGACAGGGTATCCAAAATTTCATGGGCAATTTTACATGAAAAAATTATATTGAATTATTCATCTCCTAAGGAATAGTATAAAGCATTCATATTCTTGAATTTGTTATTGTAGCTAGTTTTTTTAGGTTCATCTCATGTGATTCTATCAGTAGTAGGAATTATATATTCATCTATAATAGAAGACCAAATTTCAAAACTCATACTCTCTAATTACATTTTCATTTTATTTTTCCATTGAGCATAGGTGGTTTCATTAAAGAATGGTGGCCTATTGGTTGTAGAACCTTCCAATATACTATCCATAATATAGAAATACTTTTAAAGAGAAAGAAATTTAGAATTAATGAAAATTTACTAATTGTTGAAGTACAACTAAAATCACATTTGCATAAGGTTAAACAGAGTTTTTAACAAGCAACCTCTGATACCAAATGTTGGTCGGAGTAGATTACTCAAGAGGGGGGTGAATTGAGTATCTATAAAAATTTCCAGGTAAAAAGTTTTCTTAAAAATTGTCCCTAATAAGGTTAAATACAGACCAGTTAATAAAAGTAATATGGTTTTGAAGGTTTACTGTTTAAATAACTTCTTAGAAGATTGATTAATTCTCAGTAATCTTAATGTCAACTATTAATATTACTTTTGAAGTTATTCTACTAAAACTATGGAATTATAACTTCTTTGAAAGTTTAACTATCAAAGTGAATTTAGTGATTTCTGAATTATACAGTAGATCATTAAAATAGATAAGACTAAAGTAATCAACACAGTAGATATGAAACTAGTGGTTCAGTCTCAAGCCGAGACCTAATCCACTCCACTTAGTGATCACCTACCAACAAGAAGTTTATTTAAATAAAATTGATCCACACCCTAGATCGGGGTTAAAAATAGAACACAAGACTGTTCAGGTCACACAGGGACCTCTTCCACAGTTCTTTATGGGTACAAACAACCTGGCCACATAGTGACCTCTTCCACACTTATCAGTGGGTATACAAAACTGTAAAAATATTTTTGAGTAAGGATATCTTGTATCCTTTACTTTAATACAAAAGACAGAGTTTTTTGTTATACAGATACACACACTGCTTGAAATCTAGTAAAATGATACCCAACAGAGCAGAAATATTGAGATATTTTTAGAAATGCTGTGAATGTTAGTCTTTGTAGCTTGGACTTTTGAGATTGAAGAAATGCAAAAAACAAGTCCTCGTATGGAAAACTAGAGTGTTGCAAGTTAGATAGATCCGAATTTTTTTCTTCGTGATGTTTGATAGTGTGAAGATGTTTTCAATTCAGGGATTCAATTGTTCTTAGTGTCTTCTCTAGCAGTGTCGAGTTGCATGTGACAATTCTTTCTTCAAAATAATTCTATAAGTGAGTTCTTTGTTATCATGCTTATGCCCGTTTTTCCTAAATTTCATCTATCACGCCACACTCCTTTTGTTTTTGGGCCGCACTACTCCTTTATCTTGGAGTGCATGTGTTTGAGCCAATAGGTTGCAGGTATTCTACTCCTCGTACCTCGTACTATCAGATTACATGTCTCCAAAGAAACATTAATTATGTCAATGCATTTAAAATCTTCAAATATGACTGATAGAGATTAAATTTAAAGGTGGAAAACAAATTAAGAAATGGTGTCACAGTATGTCATGGAAACGGTGTCCGGTTCACAGTGTCTGGTTCACGGTGTCTCATGGTTATGGTGTCTGCATGTTAATGGTGTCTCATCGTCATGTAGTCTGCATGTTCATGATGTATCATAGTCACCATGTCTACTAGTTCACGGTGTCTCATGGTCATGGTGTCTTCTTTTTCACCATGTCTCATAGTCATAGTGTCTTCTTGTTCACGGTGTCTTAGGGTCCCGGTGTCTCATGGTCATGATGTTTGCTTGTTCACAGTGTCTCAGGGCCATAGTGTCTGCTTGTTCATGGTGTCTCATGACTTTAGAAAATATATGTATTCAAACTTAAGCAGTGATATTTATGGAATGGATTAAACTTAATCATTTGTCAGATAAATCATTATAAATTAAATCAAGAGATAGTGTACAGTAACCAAGAGGAGTGTATAGCACTTAAGAGATTTGGAAAGCTTTTACTAAACAACTGTACATTCAATGTGAGATAGATTACATAGAGTTAACAAGGTTTATAGAAAGAATAGGATCTGTGATCATTAAAACATGATTAATACATGAGGAGTTCAACAATTTTATTACAATTTTTTAAGAAAAATTCGAGATACTCTTACATAATGATAAAATCCTAAAATTACAAATTTCACAAAAACTGTATTTTAGACTAAAAATAAATATTTTTTGAAAAAAACCAAAATTTAATCTTAAGATAATATTATTATCATAAATAAAAAAAATTAATTCCGTATTCTAAAATTTATAAATTCAATTATTGAATAAAATCATAACATATAATAAAAAACTATTCTTATTAAAAACGAAATTTTCAAATATTAACCATTATTACTCTTATTTTAAATCATTTAAAAGAAAAACAAATTATAAAAATTATTGCTATAAAACCTATTTTATTATAATTAATCATATGTTTCTTGAAATATAAATACATATCACATAAAAAGGAAAATTTTATAAAAATTAATTATCTAACCAAGAAATGTTCACATTAGTCGTTTTAGGTAATCAAAATGAATTTAATTAATATTAAAACTAGACTTTATTTTCTGTACACAGAGATTTCATAAATAATTTAATCCTATTAATTCCCAAAAATCAAGTTCTAGGATTTTATATTCATAATTTATCTAAATATATTACAATTTTTCTTATGTTTAGTGTTGTTGGTGAAGAAACCTATAGGACATATTTGGATAATTAAAATGAAGTCATGTATTAACATATCAGGGTGTTACATGCAAGGAACAATCTATATAAAGTCATATGGTTAGAACCCCTGATGTGAAAAAGACCCACTGGCCCCCTGGCGGTGAAGAAAATGGCTTGAAGAATCTCTATAAATCCACTGACTACCTGGTGAAGGTGCACTAATCGGCTGGTTGGAAATTTCCAGTAGCAACGATCTCTAAGTAGTTCACCAAATACCTAGTCTAAGCTTCTAGGTATCTAGGGGTTTCGATACAACATCTCAAAAAATGCATTTATTATGGTGAAAAACATCACAAATGTGGTCTTTTTAGATGCATTTCCCCTAGTGAATTCAAAAGGCTTCATACACCTCTTAGAACATAAAATGATGTCCTTATAATCCTAGAAGGATCTACTAATTACCAAATACACTCTCCAATCGACTAAATGCTGAATTTATAGTACTCTCAAAGTCCTCTCAAAGAAAAATTTATCATTTCTCAATCACTCAATGTCTCTCACTTTTTCTCTCAATATCTCATCCCAAATTGTATCCATCCTTTTAAAAGATTAGGGAGAAACATGAAATGGGTTTCACCAAGAAAATATTTTTCCTCTCATAACCTTCCCCAACAAAATATCACTACCTCAAAAGTGAGGGATGGGTTGCTTGGGTATTGGTGAAGTGCAAGAGGGTAATCACAAATCATAATTCAAAGGGACATGTTTCTTGATCACCTCCAAGATAAATGGACTGATAACGTAGTCCTATCAATTTTAGGGTTGGAGACATAGGGAATAACACTGAGCTACAATAAAAAAAAATTAAAACATATGTTCTCCTTGTAATTTATTTTATTCATTGAATCATTGTTCATAAATTCTAATTATTTCATAAATTTGTTTTTATCATTTTCTCTTATGCTCAATCACTTAATTAGCTTTTATATTAAAATTTATTACCTGAATTTAATATATCATTTATCACACAATCTATTTCATCTATTTAATTTATTTTTCATTTTTTTAATTCAAACTTACCTTTTCCATCCTATTTAAATTTATAAAAGTAAATTCACCCATCCCCCTCTTGTCATTATAATCCGAACAAAAGTCGTATCGAGATCCAACTCTAGTTGCTGATAGGTTTGGAATTTCCATCCCAATCCAAAGATGAATATATTAGGGATTGATGACTATAACCAAGAGATAGTTTCTATATAATGTAATAATTTTCTAATAATACTTGTATCAAAACATAATCAAAACATCAATAAAAAATATATTTTTTAAAAAATAATGTAAATTAAACAGATTAAAAGTACATTAACTCATGGATGCAATGTCATATCATATTGAATAAACCAACAAGATATATTCCAAAAATATATATAATAAATGATCTTAAATATGAAAACAATGTAAATATAAAAATTAGTTAGTATTGACCCTTCACTAATAATACCTACAAAAACCCATATTTGATCATCTTAATAGGCTAACAACACCTACTCCATGACTATTTTGATCTATTATAAAATTTTAAATGTCTACATGACCATGAGTTTGTCTCCACAAAAGTTTTTGTGCAAGGATGAGTGTAAAAATACTGAATATGACACCCCAATAACTAAATAACACAAAATATAGGCTTGTGTTTTCATATAATAATGCAATGAAATCATTATTTATAGTCATGATATTTCCACTAAACAACACATTTTAAACATATAAATCAAACCATCAATTATGAGACGACCTCATCATAGAATTTGTAATCCATTAACTTAGAGTTTGTCTCCTCTAAGAAATCTGTACCCATGCTCATAAAAAACATTACCAACCCAATATAAATTATCATAAATATATGTACACAAAAAATTGGGTCTCATTAACACACACTCTTCCATTGGGGAAACAGAATTAAACATCCAAGTCATCATACACCACTGAGTAGAGTATCAGTTATAGTAATACCACTAACACCTTGATATAGGATCACACACTTCTAAAAAAACATTGGTTAAAGTAATAATCAAAATCCAAGACTCAATATATATAGGATTACTCATCATCATTCATAGGTGTTTGAAGAAGAAATATCTGGCATCTACTAAGAATTATACAAGGTAATATATACCATAGTTCATATATATTAAGAAAATTCATATCCAAACCTCATGAAAAAACATTATATAAGGACATTAAAATATCTCTCATGGTGGTTGGTTTAAAAAAGATATACTCATGGTTGTGGTAAAATGGAATCCTTTATCTAAAATAATATTAAACCATTTGAGAAATAACACATAAATCCATTTATACATAAAGTTATTTTTAAAAGAAAACTTTTATAACATTATATTTATATATCAAGATTATATTTATTAGAACAACCTACATTCAATAACATATTCTCTAGGAGAAAAATTTGTAATTGTGATCTCATAAGGTTTCCATGCTAGTCAATTGAATGAACCATCTTCCTAGTGTCATAAAAAGTAAGATACCAAGTCATGGTCATGAAGAGGAATATAAAATGAAACCCTTTTATCATAAATCCATGAATTTTTCCCTCTAATAGTCTATAATAATGAATATAATAACCACTTCCTTAAAAAAATCATGTCACACCATGTTATCAATCCCATAATTTTTCAATGAAAATTTCCCAGCTCATTGGAACCACTTTGAACTATCTATCAATCACCATAATCATAAATTTCGTAAAAAAACCATCACATATTCATGTCCTAAAAAATATTTTAGATAATTTACCAAATTTTTATATCCAAAAAAATCCATGTAAAAACCCATTTCATTCTTCTCTTTGAAATTGATACACTGGTGTTCTTAGAAATCCCCTAGACTGAGCCATCACCAATGAGACAAGAATAATTTAATCACTTAGAAAATATTTTAATTTATCTAAATTTGATTTGATATATTATATTATTCATCTACATGTACAATTGACTAAAATGGTATATTCATGGGTATAAAAAAAATACTGAGTGGAAACAAAGTAGGATAGGTGAGTCTATTAGTAGAAAGTCTCATGTAATGTGGCATATCAGGGATCATCCACCTAGAACTATTTTATGGAGTGAGTGGGGAAGATTTGTGTCATTGTACTATATAATTCATGAACTAAACTCATGTAGGGATTTAACCCCACTTCACTTGATTTTCTCAAGACTGTTATATGGAACATCTAGGGAACATGCTTGACACTATAGTTCACTTTTCCTAGAATACATTCACAATGGCAGAAGCAAATTTAGCATGCTCCATAATGAATTGTTGTCATGACCTGCCTTCTCTACACAAATCCTAGTCAAAAACATTATGCCCCTTATTTATTGTTATTGACCCACCCAAAATTGTCATGGCCTAACTCTCTTATCTATACCCAACACCCTAAGACTACCACAAAAATACAGAAAAAATGTATCATCCTTTATCATTTCTTTTTATAAGAACTGATAAAAATCTCACATTTATCAATATTTTATTTATCATTGATAAAAGTATCTTTTATCAATTCTATAATAACATTAATAAAATATCTATCTATTTATATAATTTAAAATATTTATATTTCGATTGTAATGACAGATTTGTATCTATAATGATTAAATAGATTAATTAATTAAAATTTTAAAATTTTGGAATTTTTTATATAACAATTTTCATATATTAGTAATAATATTATATATATATATATAACATATTTATATCTATAAATAGAAATTAATTCTAGTTAAATTTTTTTAAATTTTTTTTGAATAGAAATCAAAATAAAATTAATATTATATACATTAATTTGTATATAGTTGGATATAAACTTGTATGTTTGTCCTCAGGTTCTTCAAACATGGGTGTGCACACACAAACACATATTTATATGTGAATAAATAAAATAATACATATAAATAAATAATTGAAAAAATTTTACTCCAAACCATTAAATTATTTTATAAAATTAAATTATATTTATAATTTTATTGAATTTTATAATCAATAAATTATATATATTATGAATATAATAAAATTATTGATTATTATTTTCATTTAGTATTATATATTCTAATTCTTTTTGTACATATACATACAAATATTATTTAATAAAATTATACATTAATTATTTAACTAATGATATATTAAAAAATAATTATTATATATATTTAATAATATTTTAATTATAATTAATAACTTTTAGATGGAATTGATAATTAATTATATTTTTTAAAAATAAATATTTTATATACAACTCTATATTTAGTAATAACAATATATTTACATACAAAAATCATTGTGATTGAGTAGTACTCAGTTGCAACCACTCAATCAGGTGGACAGGGCCTGATTCCTAGCCACTATAGATTTCTCCCCACTTGCAATCTATTTACAAATGTGACATTATTTCTTGATAGTTGATGGGAAGAAAATGTCGGTGGTCATGACGGCTAAAGGCGGTGGGATCCTACTTCCATATTCGGGTGGCTAAGGGTGGTCGAAACATAGGCGAGGAAGGCAACACTATAATGTAGTGGGATCCTGAGGTGCAGATAGGCCAACAACCATCAGTGGAAGATGGGACAAGTGTTTATGAAGCATTGGGTGAGGTGAAAATTATGGGACGATGGGGGATGACTCAGCTGGATTACGAAGTGAGCGCATGTGGTGGGCATCCTGTAGTGGGGCATTAGATGAACGTGTGGCCAGGAATAACAGAGTAAGGTGTAACATAGGATGTGTGTTGTGTTCTAGCCAAGGGTAGAGTGGTCCAGATCAGGAAAGGTGCAACCATAGGCCCATTTGGGTATGGGTCAGGGCGTTAGGGAAATCTTAGTCCAACGTGTTAGTTTTAAAAGAATTTGTGCCTCTGGAACTACGACATATTTAATGGGTCTCACTCTACCCAGAAAAGAAACAAGTTCTTTGCTTTATTTAATAAAGTTGTTTCGATACCAACATTATAAAAATAATAATAATATATTTATATATAGTAGTAATTGTATATCTATTTAAATATAATTATTAAAAAAATTACTTTAAATTTTACAATTTTTTTATTTATAACATACTATTTAAAACATATATACTTTTTTATTTTTAATATAGTCGCTAAAAATATTATATTATTACATATGTATTATGTATATTTTTTAAAAAATAATAATAATTTGTAATATTATATATATATATTATAGTAATTTTAATATTTACTTGTAATATATTATAAATAATCCTCTATTATTTAAAATAAATTTTTTGATATTTTTCAATATAAGTACAGTTTTTTATAATATTAAATATTTATTCATTTATGTTATTAATTAAAGATGTTAAATATTATTAAAAATATTTTTCATACAAATTTTCTTTAATATTTTATATATAATTAATATTATATATATGATTAATATTGTTGAGAAAAGATGGTGTTTTGAGGAGAGCTCTGACATGGCATCTCGGTGGCGACCCATCGGTGAGAGCATTCCATGGTTGACTGGAAAAGAAGAAAGACAGTGACATTTCCCTTTGTGCTTGAGATCTGGTTGTGGGTAGTTGTTGTTTTTCCAAATCTTGGAATTATTTTCATCATTCAGTTCTATGGTACAAGTTACCTATGGCACTTCTTGTAGTTGTGGCCTAGATATGGTCATGGGTGGGAAGTCATTCTAGTTAAGTGGGAACACAGTTTTGGTGAAATTTCCTACTTTATTCTGTAATTCTCCAGATCTGATCATTCATTAGGTTTGGACTTTTGTAAATAGAATCTTCGAATCATTATTCGGCCATGCCAAATCACCCTCCCAAAAGGGGATTCACATTTGCAGAGGTCTTATGCAAGGGATATTATTTGACTATAACTACCCATGATGTGTTTCAGATCTCTAGATATGATTATGGGATGTTCATTATCAACGTGGATCAAGGTGCGTTGATGGAGAGGTTGTATTTGTTCCAATTATCCCTAATTGGAAACATAATTTTGGAAAAATGAGATATGCCTTTGAATTGTAATGAACTCAAATCATTTATCTCTAGGTTATAGAGTTTAGTTGAATGGAAAATTATCCCAATAGGTAAGGGTTAATTTTCATATGGTCTTTCAGTTTGAATATCAGTGTTCAGTTTTTGGGAACTTCCCATCTTACAACCTCAATCCTGGTGTTTTCTAGGATTCTTTTTCGGTTCTTAATTTCAATCCTCATAATCAAAATCACACCAACACCCAGATCAATGTTAGGATGTATGGTATTAACTAGGATATTTGGAACACTCTAATTCTTAAGAATATATCCACATGCATTGGTGCTCTGTTGAAGTTAGAGGGAAATAAAATTGAATGTAGTATGGGCTATTATGAAAGGGTAATGGTGGATGCGGATTTGATGAAACCTCTCCCAAATAAGTCTACCCTATCTATCAATGAGTAGAGGTTTGAGTTTAATTTTGAGTATGAATGAGTTCATCCTATTTTGAATTCTGCAAGGTGATTGGTTTTATGGTATGAGATTGTAGACATGTGAACAACTTGCAGGTGAAGAAAACAACACCCCCAAGAAAAAGGAGGCAATGAGGGCTAAGGACTTGGTGTTGGAACCTTAAATTGCTTCATGATAGGATTTAGGAGGGAAACTAAGGTGTTAAGAACCAATTTCTTGTGAGAAATAAGTGTGTTAAAATATAGGGAAATATCAGGGTGTGAATGATCCCTTCTTGCTTGTTAATGAAATCAGATTTGATTTAGTGCTAAAAAAAGATTGGTGATAAGGCTAGCCTACCCTAAAGACATAATAATATGTTTGATAGAACTGATGTTTCCTGGGTAACCTTGGTCTCTAGTTATGTAATTGACCATGCTTAATATTAAAATGAAATTGTTTTCCAGGTTGAGATTAATGACCAACTGAGACATGAGAAATGTATGACTATATGGGTAAGCAAAAATCAGTGATTAGCTATATCATTTTAAATAAGTTCACAAAAGTCACTGTCATTGAATTTCTATTGGGAAAAAGTGTTTAATTGGAAACATCTTATTAGTGGATGACTCCCAATGCACTTTATGAGGAACCTATTGGCAACAACCAACGACATGATAACATTTCATCCAAATCTTATGAATAAGAGTAAGGGAAGAAGAAAGACAAAAGTATCATGGATGATGTGCCAGATGGTTCGCACCTAAGGTCACTTAGCTTTCTTGACATCTCAAATTGGTCTAATAATAAGGAGGTATTTTTTGAATAATTTGGTAATTCTCATCGAGGTGATGGCATTGTGACTAAAAAGTCAGCATTGGACTCCAGTCCTGTTGATGATCCATATTTACCAAATAATATTGATGATGATACATAGAAGTAACCTAAAACATGGAGAAGGGGATGTCACCCAAGAGGTAGAGGTGGTGGTTGATTCCATTAATGAGTATTTTGTGTTGTGAAATGACTTGTCACTTGCTTGCATTCGCCACCTTCTTTTATACTAAATATATTTTTTCTGAAAAATTTCGTAACCATGGGCCAGTCCTTGGTTCACACCATATTGGTATAATTAATATTATTTACATTTATATAATTTGTGATTAATCATAAATATTTTGTATTTAAATATAAATTTTTATATTTTTGTATTTATTTATTCCTTTATATAATTACTTATATATAGTAAAAAATATTTACAAATTTATATTATTAAAAATATAACTTAAATAAAATTGAACACATTGAAATATAATTTTTAAATATTAATTTTTTTATATAAAAAATAATATATAAATATTTTAATTATAATTGTATTATATTTCAATATCTAAGATTTATTTTTTTGTATGTATACTTATAATTATTTTTTATTATAGTTATTCATTTATATAATTAGTAATATATTTTAAAAAATAATTTTTCATTTATATATATATATATATATATTATTTATTATTATAATTATTAATTTATATATGTAATTAATAACAAATTATATTTTATATATATAATCAATATAATTTATACATCTATTATTAATAATTTATATATATGTATTAGTAAGTGTAAATCTATTTGAATATAATTATTTAACATTTTGCTATTAATTTTACAGTTTTATAAATAATAATATTTTGGGAAAAATGTTTAAACATTCATATTTTTCATGTTGTTGAAAATAAAATATTATATTATTACATTTGTAATATATATTTTTTAAAAATAATAATAACTTAATATTAATTTTACATTTTTATAGTGTAAAATATCTATTCATTTATTTTTAACAAAATATTTTAAATATTATTAAAAATATCATAATACACTTAATAATTATTAATATCTTATTTATATAATTAATATTATATAAATTTATATAATTAGTAATTTTTTGTAAAATTTTTTGTATTCAAATTAAAATTTTAATATTATTATATTTAAATATGAATATATATATTTAATATTATATTGTAAAAAATATTAGTACATTTATATAATAAAAAAATAATTTTTAAATATAATTCATCATACTGAAATATTGTTAATAATTACTAATGTTTTTTATATAATTAATAAAAAATAAACAATATAGTTATCCTTGATTTTTTTATTTTCTTTTAGATTTATCATAACTAAGTGTAGTGATAGTAAATATTCAACCTATGTAAGTTTAAATCCTTATTTATAAAGGTTGCATGAGATTAAACAAAAACTATATAAGGAATGCCTCTTTTCTATCATCCGAAATTTTAGCACAAATAAATTTTCGCATTTAGCACTTTTATGATGATCATTTATAAATTGTTCCTTTATTAGTGCTCATATTTTTAGTGTAGATAAAGGTATGTTTTATCATCACTTAGAGTAATTATTTATAAAGTTTTTGTTTTTATAAACAATTATAGTTGCTCCACTGCTCAACCCAATTCATTAAGACTTCACATAGGTTTACCAATGTAGATCCATTTTCAAAAATCAATGGTATGTTAATTGGGACTTTCTTTTAATGATTTATTAACAAATTGTGTACTGGTTTGTTTTCTTTTTAATTGTTTTTTCTTATCCTCTATGAATTGGTCCGTGTTTAAAATTATCAAAAAAATTGGATACATGTTGTATCTATCAACAAAAAAAAATAAAAAAATTTCAAGTAATACATACTATATGTATTTATAATATTTTTTGTTTAATAAGGATTATTTATTGAATAATCCTAAAGGGCTTATAAACATTTTCCGTGTTTTTTCGTAATATTTTATATCTCAACATCATAGTAGTGCTTTTGATTAAAATATGGATATAAACCATTCATTTCATACTATATCCAATTATCTCTATTGTAAATGGTTTTAATTTTTTTGAAGACATAAAAACATTTTTTTAAGTTGTAATCAAAAGATAAATATGGAATATTTTTATAAAATTAAATTATTATATATTAAATTTATGTTTTATTTTTGGTATGATTTCAAAAATTATTTGATCTATTATTTTTAGGAAAACAACATTATTTTTTTACTCATGTATTGATAACATACTAGTTATAGTTATGATCCACTAAAAAATAAAAATTTAATGACTCCACAATTTTCTATTCATGATATCAGTGAAACAATAAAAGGAAACTAATAATAAATACCAAATAAACTGGACATAAAAAATATGATCTGAATGCATAGAATATAAAAAAATGTTAAAAAAGAAACAACTTAATACATTGTCTATGAAATTGAATAAAATTACTAATGAACCATTAAAAAATATTTAATAATGAAATATCTATAATTATGAATTGAATAGTTAAAATGAAATTTAGGAAACTGATTCAATGTTTTTTACATAAATTATTTTAATATAAATAGATAAAATTCAATTTAATGTGATTCAAATGATTAATGACAAATAAAAATTAACAACAATAAAAACACAAACTAAAAAACTTTATTCATATTAATCCCTATAGTTAAAATTAATATCAATGAAGAATAATATAGATTTTAAAGAAAATTGAATTTTGAAAATTTGATTGACTACCTAAATTTAGAATATTTGTTGATATAGGGAGTGAATATACTTATATTTTAATCAAATAAGATAAATATGAATCAAATATTATTACTGGATTGATTACCATATTTTCCTTTATTTCTTTTAAATATGAAATTTGTTGAACCAAATAAGAAGAATATGAATTGAAAATAAATGGATTTCAATCGTATAATAAAAGTGTATGAGGATTGGAAAAAATAGATCATCATGTCTTCAATAGATGACCCATATCAAATTAGTTTTTTATATTTATGTTGTTTTTATTCAAGAATATTTTCTAAAAATGATATGGAAGAAAACTTTATCTTTCATGGAATATAAAAAAGTTATAAATGTTGGACTAGAAATGGGGATGAACTAAGTGTATCTAGTGACTAGGTTAACACAATAGTTTATTAATCATATAATAGGATTATAACTATAAATGATAGTAGATATCATATTGAGGAAACGACATTGGTAATAAAATATTACCTTCATGATAATCTAAATCTATTTGAGAAGATAGAGAGTTCTGCAAAGATGTCATTGTATGTTGGATTTAAAAAATATATAACATTATCAATAATACTAGAGAAATATAATTTCAAAGATGGTATGAAATGGAGAATTTCCATCTTTAAAGATTTACTTATTCTTTTGAAGGATATGTTTCTAAAAGTCAATGACCTTCCTTTTCAAACATATAATACTAAATTAATGCAATGTTAAATCGGTATGATCTCTAAATGAATTTATATTGTTTTACAAGGACTATGAATCAAAAAAAATCCCACAAGTGTGGTGCAACTTAATAAAAGAAATATGAATCAATTACTTATAAAATTATATGGTGGTTTATAATATTCCCAAGTTTTATATGTATATATGTAAGTGAGGGAACTGTAAGGTAACTAAAATGTCACACAGATACAAAAAAATCAATATGGTGAACTTTTTTTCTTTGTATACTCTCCTTAATGGAAGAAAATTGATCATGAGATCATAAATTAAGAAACAAGTCAAGAAACATATGCCTTATTCTATCTATAGATAAAATGAATACTTTTTTGTAATAAGTAGAAATCATATTACTTGGCTAGTTATGTTGGTAATTAATGAATTTCCACCATTTTTAGGCATAAAGTGTCAATATATTATGTTGTATTTGGTTATGTAAGGATCAAAACAACCTAGTAATGATAATGATGTTTATTTAGATCTATTAATATAAGATTTGGGATTGATGTGGTATTTAGGCGTTTTGATACTTTATTCAAAGAGAAATGGAGATTTCATGGGGAGATCCATGTTGTTCGAGATGATAATTGGAGTTCCTTCATATGGACATTTTTTATGATTTAATATTAAAGGAATGTTAGGGTGTACCATTTTTAAAAAAGGTACACACTCTATTAATATAAAAAATTCCTTAGAGAAAATATTTATTATACATTTGAAATTTTTACCCTCATAACATAAATATCAATCTTAGGAGACATCATTCGATGGGAATTCAAAAGAAGGTAAATCACCTTCTCCATTAACAAGTATTGAATATTTTTTCAAATCAAAGGATATTGTCAAAATTTTGATAACTATTCTTTTAAAATATTATGAAACTTGGTTGTAAATCAGTATAAGTTTTTTAAAATATCATATTACAATTGTCTATATATAAGAAAATTAATTTATGATATACACCTAGAAAAAAATATGTGTTATAATATCATTGGATTGTTACTAAATGAACCTAGAAAAACAAAATATTGAATTAAGGATCCGTTGGAAATTATTGATATGGGGATAAGAGAATATTAAGCCCCATTGATTGGTGGAAGGTAGATTTTTCTTTCACCAATGTCTTACACTCTTTTTAGGTAGGAGGGATTTTAGTTATGTATGTTTCTTAGCTTTTTAAATGTTCTATATAGGTATTAATCAAATATAAATAAGCACATGAGCCTCAGCCCAGTCGGTGAGGATTCTCTAAGTGAATCTAGGAGACCCAGATTCATATCTAGGAAGAGGCATATTTCTAGGTTACTGTAGCAGTACTACAGTAGGCATTGTACAGGCACTAGTGCAGAAATTTTTTTTAACATCACCATTTTTAATGCCGGTTATATATAACCGACGTGAAAATCTGTGATATGTGCTTTTTTACATCTTTTATTTTATAACTGACGTAAAAAATACTGAGAGTAAATTTTTTACGTCGGTTATTAAAATAACCAACGTATAAAATTAGGTATCTAATGAATTTTTTATGTCGTTTATTAAATACCTGATGTAAAAAAGGCAGCATCTAAGGCTTTTTTGACATCAGTTATATAAAATAACTGATGTAAAACCCAACCCACAGAATTTTTTACGTCGGTTATATTATAACCGACAAAAAAACTAGCAGACGGTATTTTTTACGTTGGTTATAAAATAACAGATGTAAAAACTATGGTTTCTGCTGTGTTTTTTACGTCAGTTATAGAATAACCGACGTAAAAAACCAACACGCGGTTTTTTTTACGTCGGTTATAAAATAACCGACGTAAAAAATGTGGTATCTGATACATTTTTAACATAGGTTATTATAATAACCAATGTTATAAATGTAATAAAAATAGTTTATAACATCAGTTATTAAATAACCGGCATTATAAAACATTTAAAAAATTTATCACGCCTCATGGATTGTCATTTATGATTTTTTGATCGACAGACCTGTGAATCGTCTCTCTCACGCTGAAAACCTAGAATCGACTCTTCGATCTCGTTTTGTTAAACTTGTTTTTCCACCATCTTTTATCATATTTATTCTTCAGATCTATTATCTCCACTTGAAACACTTAGGTAAGCCTCCCACAACTTTATTTCATTCGTTTTATTCCCAGATAGTCTATATTTACGTTTTGCGATTTTTTTGTTTAAACTAGGTAATATTCTTTGATTTCAAACCCTCTTACCTCATTTTTCTATCATCATCTTCTTTATTATCACCATATTTATTATAACGACTTGAAATATTCATGTAAACCTCACCTAATTCTATTTCGTTTATTTTTGTTTCGTGGATGCCCTACATTTATGGTAATATTTGTTGTCATTGAAAACTAATGATCTCATTCACCTATATTACTGCAATTTATATCTAAACCATTGTGATACACCCATTCTATGTACCAGTGTGATTTATTTTATAAGTATATATGGTTTTTCATGGTGAAATGTTTGTTTTGGATACTTAGTTGTTTCTATTTTGGGTATCACTTTTTATTGTTCCATAAACTATTCACGTCACTTATTTTCTTGGACTATTATAAGTCTTCATATGCTATTAAAACCCGATTCATTGAACAATAGAGAATTTTAGACTAGTAGGAGATACAGTTCATGGTTCTCATTTTTAATAATGGCATGATACTAAAACAAGTATCTTGAGGTTCAAATCCCTAGATATGCCAAAATTAGTAGCTTGAGGTTAAAATCCCATGGTTTTAGGGGGCTGTACAAAGGGTTGGGGCTGTCCAGGGGGTTAGGGGTTGTTCAGAGGGTTTGGGGCTGTCCAGGGTGTCCATGGAGGTGGGGGTGGGGGGCAGTCCAGGGGTGTGTGGGGGGGTGTCCTAGGGGGTGGGGGTTTCGAAGGGGGTGGGGGGGGGGGTTGTCCAATGGGGTGGGGGGGGGGGTTGTCCAAGGGGGTGGGGTCTGTCCGGAGGGTTTGGGGGTTGTCCGATTAGTGGGGTATGTCCAGAGGGTTGGGGGGAATCTAGGGGGTGTCCAAGGGGGTAGGGGTGGGGGTGGTGTCCAAGAGGGGTGGGGCATGTCCAAGGGGGTGGGGGCTGTCCAGGGGATGGCGGATATCCAGAGGGGTGGGGGTTGTCCAAGGGGGGTCTCTAGGGGGTGTCCAAGGGGGTGAGGGTGGTATCCGGAGGGTTCGGGGGCTGTCCAGAGGGTTGGGGGTGTCCAGGGTGTCCATAGTGGTTGGGGGGCAGTCTAGGGGTGTGGGGGGGTCCAAGTGGGTGGGGTTTCTAAAGGGGTGGGGGTTGTCCAAGGGGGTGGGGTCCTTTCCAAAGGGTTTGGGGTTTGTCCGGGGGGGCTATCCAGAGGGTTGGTGGTGTCCATGGGGGTGTCTAAGGGGGTAGGAGGTGGTTGGTGGTGTCCAGGAGGGGTGGGGGTGTCCAGGAGGTGTGGGGGTATCCAAGGCGGTGGGGGCTGTCCAGGGGGTGGGGGTGGTTTCCTGAGGGGTGGGGGATTTCCAAGGGTGTTGTGGTGTCGAGGGGGTGTCCAAGGGGGTGGGGGTGGTGTCCAGGGGGTGGGGGTGTCCAAGGGAGTGGTCATGTCCAGGGGGTGTCCAAGGGGGTGGGGGATCAGTGTCAGTTGGGATTGACTATTACATCGTGGTTTTTGAGATTATGACATGATGATTGTATTGTTTCATGGATATTAGTGTTGCAATATGATTCTGTTTGGTTATATATACTTTTACCATTCATCGACTATGAGAAAATTATGGGTTATGGGGGAGACCATGTCATCGTTTTCAAATATGCGTAGTTTTCCGGACCCCATTGTGCTATGATGATTGGGTTTACATTTTGATTTTATCCATATGAATTTTTATATTAAATTTGATTTGATTCTCAGGTTTACGCCATTTTCTCCAATTTTATATCAACCATTAGAGGCCCCATGGTTTTCTTTGATTCCTTGTAATTTAGAACTGTTATATCTAACTATATTTTCTTTTTTAAAATCATATTCAAGAATATTTTTTTAAATACGCATATATTTGTTTTATATTTCAAAAATTTTTTACATTCAAATTATTATTTTTTCATATAAACATATATTTGTCTTATCTTAAAAAGATGTATAATTTTGATATTTGTTATAGGTAATAATGAGTCAAATTTTGATTATGGCACATCGAATGAGCAATGAATATGATGAAGGTGTTGATTCATTTTTGGAATTTTCTGAACGAAATGTTCCAAGAAGTGATATTTTTTTCTGTCCATGCCTGAAATGTTTGAATATGAAGAAGTTGAAAAGTAGAGAGATAAAATATCATCTGATTTGTCATGGTTTTAATCCAAGTTATAGATCATGGATCTGGCATGGTGAAACTAGACGGAATTTCACTGATGATGATGATTCGCAAGATGGTAACTCTGATGGAATTGAAAAAATGATTTGCGATATTGCAGCAGAACAAATTGAGATAGAACCGAAAGTTGTGCGTCTATATGGTGATGCTGAAAACCCATTATATCTTGGTTGTATAGATTTTACGATTTTGTCGGCGATGTTAAGATTGATTAACCTGAAGGCGAAACATGGATGGAGTGACAAAAGTTTTACAGAGCTGCTATAATTGATGAAAGACATTCTTCCAAAAGATAACGATCTTACAGATTCACATTATAAGGCCAAGAAAATATTCTGCCTAATGGGATTGGGATATAAGAAAATACATGACTGCCCGAATGACTACATGATATATAGGAAGGAATACGAATTTTTTTCAGTGTCCTAAATGTTGGACATCATGGTATAAGGTGAAAGAAAAATCACAAGCTGATGTAGAGATTACAAATATACCTTCAATGGTATTTTGGTATCTTCCTATAATTCATCTTTTCAAACATTTATTTTCTAATTCACATAATGAAAAAAGGGTAAAATGGAATGATTTTGAGAGGTTATGTGATGGAAAAATATGCCATCGAGCTGATTGTCCACAATGGAAGAAAATTGATGACCAGTATTCTACATTTGGAAATGAAATTAGAAATCTCAGACTAGGGTTGTGCACAGATGGAATGAATCTATACTGAACCCTCAATAGCACACAAAGTTCATGGCCTGTTTTATTTGTAATTTACAACCTATCTCCTGAAGTTTGTATGAAACGCAAATATGTCATGTTGTGTATAATGATCTCTGGTCCAAAGAAACCCGGTAATGATATTGATGTTTACTTGTCACCATTGATTTTTGATTTGAAACTTTTATGGTGGATGGTATTAGGGAGTATGATTCTTATAAAATGCAATATTTCCAACTGCATGTAGTGCTTTTGTTCACTATAAATGACTTCCTAGCATATGGAAATTTGTCTGGATACATTGTTAAAGGGAATAAAGCATGTCCAATTTGCGAACAACAGACGTCATATTATCAATTGCATCATGGGAGGAAAAAATTGTACTTGGGTCATCGAATGTTTTTGCCTATGGATCACTCTTATAGAAGACTAAAAAATGCATTCAATGGCTCACAAGAATTTGATATTTCTATAAAACCTTTATCCCCTGATCTGTATTTTGAGAGGGTGAAAAACCTTGATGTGACATTGGGAAAGACACAGAAATCTGGTAATGATAGACATATTTGGAAGAAAAGGCCATAATTTTTTGAGCTACCATATTGGAGATATCATGAAGTTAAACATAATATTTATGTCATGCACGAGGAGAAGAATATTTGTGATTGTTTTATTGGAACATTGTTAGATATTAAAGGAAATACAAAAGATGGGTTGAATGAAAGATTGGACTTACTATCAATGGGAATACATTTGGAGTTAACTCTCCCTCCTAATGGAAGATGGACATTTCTTCCCCTGACTTGTCATACATTATCGAAGAGGGAGAAAATTAGATTTTTTCAGTGTCTTCATGATATCAAAGATCCTCAATGTTATTCTTCAAATGTAAAAAATTTTGTCTCATTGAAGGACTTGAAGTTCATTGGTATGAAATCTCATGATTTTCACGTCATGATGCAAGAACTTCTACCAGTTGCATTGCGTGGAATATTTCCCATCTATGTAAGAAAGACTATAATGAATATGTGTTATATTTTCAATTCAATTTGTAATAAGGTTATTGATGTGATTTCTTTGAACATTTTTGAAAAGGATGCAATTTTTATACTTTGTCAATTGGAAATGTATTTTTCTGAAACTTTTTTTGATATAATGGTGCATTTAATGATTCATCTGGTTCGAGAAATAACACTTTGTGGAAATGTATATATTGATTGGATGTATCCTTTTTAAAGGTATATGAAAATATTGAAGGGGTATGTTAAGAATTCATATCGACATGAAGCCTCCATTATTGAAAAGTATATTTCTGAGGAGGTTGCAGAGTTTTGTACGAGCTACTTGGCTATAGAGCAGCACATAGGTTTTCCTTCATCTCGCCATGAACGAGTAAATAATGAGGGAAAGTGGATTCATGGCTTGAAATTCAAATCATTTTCAGCTGAAAAAATGAAGAACACAGAATAATACATCTTGAATAACATTATTGATGCTCAACCGTATATCACATTGTATATTAATGAGTTGAAACAATGTCATCCAAAGAATAAAGAAATGTGGATTTTAAATGATCCCAAAAAAACATTTTTGTCATGGTTTAAAAAGATCTTACTTCGTAGATCAGATGTATCAGATAAATTAAAATGGACAGTGGGTGGTCCATGTTTAAATGTGATAACATGGTCCGGTTATGACATTAATGGCAATACATTTCATACGAAAGATTAGGACAACAGAAGTGCAGTTCAGAATAGTGGTGTATTGGCATTTGTAAAAGCAATGAATTTTTTGAGTGCTAAGGACAAAAACCCAATTTCAGCATCAAGTGCATATTATGGAGTGATTGAAGATGTATGGGAGGTTTATTAATTTAAAATTAAAGTTCTTGTTTTTAACTGTAAATGGTTTACAAGAAACAACAGTGTCAGACACGATGAATTTGGAATGACACTTGTTAATCTGAATAGATTTCAAGACACAGCTGATTCTTTTATAATGGAAACACATGCAAAACAAATTATCTATGTAGTATATCAATTAGATATGCAGTGAGCTATTGTTTTACAAGGGAAAAACAATATTTTGGTAAGGATGAACTTGATAAAGATGTTGATTTATGTGAGATCCCAACTTCCATGGAAATATTAACTGAACATAATGATGAGCCTATTGAAGACATGGTTTGTGCCATAAGGAAAGATCACGACAAAGGAATTTTGGAAAACAATCCATTTGTACATTCCTAAAATTACAGGTAACATTTGTTTATTTCTTGTTTATATTTATTTTTCTCGTAAAATGTTATATATTTTATGTTTTTTCTTTATTAAAACATTTATTAAAGAAAATAAGTATAATTTTTTGTTTGTTTTAAGTTTGTTTAGTTTACTTTATCATGTTTACCATTACATAAATTATATATCTATTATTTTTGTTCAGTGATAATTACTTTACCATGTTTACCAGGTTTACCATATTTACCATGCTTACGATCTTGACCATCTTTACCATTTCTTAACATGCTTACCATATTAACAATGTTTACTATTATATAACTTCGTACAATTTTTTATTTTCTGATTACAGTAGTATTAAAATATTTAAATTTGTATATTTGTGTACTAATGTTTGATTTTTTGATTTCAAGGATAATGAAAGATCAATCAGTTGATCAACCACATGATTCTGGAGATGAGCATATTGGTCATATATCTGGGGAGGAACATTCACATGCTCCTCTTGATGTTCCCCAATCTTCCTCATGAGCTCTTATTATGAAAAAGAGTTCAAGAGTTGGTAAACATGGTTACACACGTTTACCAAAATTATCAGTTTCCCGTATGTAGGATCAAAGGATACTCATTGAGTTTTATGAGGATGATATTCCTATATGTCTAAATGAAAAAGAATTTAAGTGTTTTTTATCAACTCAGGGAAAGAGAAAAGCGATCATTTTTTATGATGACTGGAGAAGTGTAGATAAAGAGATAATCTCTCAGTTGTGGGAGAAGATTTTGATAATATCTTTTGATATTTTTTTCCTATTATTTAAATGTTTCTCGTATATATAATATGTTTAACATCTTCTTTATCAAATGACATTTGATATTCCTGACACTAGAGGAGTCAGGAAGAAATGATTATCGATGGCTGCCAGGCGATGGAGGGATTTCTAATCAACCCTCTCATCTGATTTCATTTTTGGTCATAGTATTTATGACAATCCATGTCGTATATATCCTTTTATAGATGAAGAAACATAGAGAAAATTTGTTGAAAGTAGAATAAAAGAGTAATTTTTGTTAAGGTCAATGTAAAATTTTATAATATTTCTTATATAAATGATCTTATTAAGTTTTTGTTAATGATTTCTTATTATTAATTTAAAGCAAACAAGGAAACCTCATCAGGAGATCCAATCTAAAAATGTATACCCTCATAGTTTATCTCGGGGAGGGTATGCATTTTTGGAAGAACAAATTATGGAGGAAAAATTAAAAAAACTAAGAGCCGAGTCTTCAAGATCTGGAGAGGTGGCCCCTCTATCCCCTCCATCTAGACATGAAAAATGGAAGCGAGCTCGGATGGGAAAAAATGTCAATATCTTTCATAAGAATCGATAATCATAGCTGAGATGATTGTAAGATATCTATTTTATTTATTTAGGTTAACTATTTTCTTCATATAATTTCAATCATTACAAAAATGTTAAATTAATTAATACTGGACTCTCTTGAGGAGCAGAGCTCATATGGGGTATTTACAGCGGCTAGGAGGCATGATATTTTATCTACAGCATTGGGAAAGCCTGAACATCCTGGTTGTGTACGAGGATATCCATCAGGTGTATCGGTAAGAAAAGTTTTTCCACGTTCTTCAACTTCTAATGTTGAGGTTGTTTATAAAAAAATAAAATCCTTGGATGCTGAAGTTCATAATATTAATGCAACGATGGAGGAAAATATTAGAACTTTGGTACAGTCTATGTTTTCAGACATGAAAAGACAATTTCAGACTGTAGCTCCCACTCCTCCTCCTCCCCCTGCAGACCTCATTATTTATCCTACACCTCCGCCAGTAGCTTCCACTACCCCACCTTAGCCTATGGACCCCATTTTTTATCCTAATCTCTTTTCTCAAATTCCTACTTATTGTGAGTTGTATGTTGATGATCCTCAACGTAATATAGTTGAATATGTGTTGGTATATTGTATAAGAGATATAGTTCATCATCAACAATTAGAGGTAGAGAATCAGAGGGTCACTGTATAGGATATTACAGATAGATCAGCTCGAGTACCATTACCTACAGATGAGTTGATGACAGTTGGACATTGTATCGGCCATTTTTTAAGTTGTCCATCCATACTTCTTCGACTCATTACCATAGAGGTATGTATGTTATATCTTCTATTTTATTTTTTATTAAAGTTGTTTTATCATTTGAAAACTAATATATTTTTTTATTTATTTTTACTAGAATACTTCAAAGGTAAATAAATATTGTATAGACAACAACAAAGACAAATGGATATGACATTAGATACAGATTCTAGTAGTCTTGACAGATTGTCAAGATATTCAAATTTGTTGGTAGGTCATTATGAGTTTCCAATGGAAGATCTTGTTTGTAGACATTCAATAACTGTGGGGATTGTGAAAACTGATATCATGGAGCTTGTTACTGGAGATAAGTTGGGCATCAACGTGGTGCAAATTTTTTCCATGTAAGTCTTAACACCTTTTCCCTATGTTATATTTATTAAAAATGTATACTTATGTCTATTTTGTATTAGGTATATTTATAAAATTTGTGAGAAGAATGAGTGGATAGATGTATATGGATTCATGGACCCGCAATTTATTTTCCCTGAAGCCTGTGCATTGGATGAGGAACAAAGAATTATTTATATTGCTGAAAGACTTGAATAGAATATAGTCACACAATGTTGGATGATTCTTTTTTGTGAGAGGTATGAAACACATCTCTCTCAAAGAGTTTAGTATCTTTTTACATAAAAAATCACGAACCTTAAATTTTCTTTTATCAGTGATCATTGAATGTTAGGGGTTTTTTACCAAGGGAGAAAACACTTTATTGGATATGCTCTGTCCATGGTGATGTGCGGGAAAGTTTTAAGAAAATTTGGGGAAATTAAGTTTCAATTTTTCAATAGTTTAATATATTATAATGAATTTTAAATTTACCCCATTCATATTATTTTCTAATATGGTATGGGTCTACTTTTGAAAAAACACAAAGAAAAGGAGTGAGATGATCAAATATGTAAATGTGAAGGTAAATATCCACTTATAATTTTTACTTTTTGATTTATTACATAAAAATAGTATATTGAATTTACACTCATTCAAATAGAATTTTCATGAACAAAAAGGCATCATCGAATGAGGATATTTTATGCTAAGATTTATGTATGAAATAATGACAACTGGGATAGTTGTGAACTTTGACCTGGTAAGATTTCTTTTTAAACATTTCCATAATATTTTAATTTGATTTCTTCATTATACACATTAACTACAATCCTTTTAATTTGTAGATCTTTGATGACCCTCAACCCTATACTACTCAAGACATAAAACACTTACAAGTGGAATGTTCAAATTATTTAACAGGTTTGATAGAATTTTAGTTTTTTTAGTGTAAAATGTAATTTTGAATATAGTCGTTGTAATTGTGTATTTGGTAATCATTTAGGTTGGATTTAGTTTTTTTTAAGTTGAAAGTGTATGTTTTGAATGTTATATATGTGAATGTTTAATTCTTCTCTACTTCTTGTTTTGGTCTACTTATGATGGTTTTTCTGGTATGGATTCTAGTCTAGGGGAGGGGTTCCAAGGGTGTGGGGGGTGTTCAGTGGGGTGGGGGTGTCCAAGGGTATGGGAGGGTTGTCCGGTGGGATGGGGTGGGGGTCCTGGGTGTCCATGAGAGTGTGGGGGGTGGGGGGTAGTCCAGGGGGTGGGAGCATTTCCAAAATGGTGGAAGGGATATCCAGGGGAGTGTGAGGCTGCCCAAGGGGTGTCTAGGGGTGTGGGGATCTCCTGTGGGGTGAAGGGGATTTCCAGGGGTGTGGGAGGGTAGTCCAGTGGGGTGGGGGATGTATAGTGGGGTGGGGGTCCATGGTGTCCATGGGGATGGGGGGTAGTCTGGGGGGTGGGATAGGAGGAACCACCATCCCTCAGGGGGCTGAACGCCGCTGGAAGGTACTCATCACTCCCACATGTGAAACATTTTGAGAGCTCAACCTTCTCATGTGGGAGTGATGAGTACCTTCCAGTGGAATGCCCCCCGAGGGGGTGTCCATGAGGGTTTCCAAGAGGGTGGGGTCCAGGGGGTGTCCAGGAGGGTGGGGGAAGTCCTGGGGGTGGGGGTTAGTCCAAGGGTGTGGGGGTGTCTAGGAGGGTGGGGGCAGTCCCGAGGGTGGGGGCAGTCCAGGGGTGTGGGGTGTCTAGAAGGGTGGGGGTTATCCAGGGGTGTAGGGGCTGTCCAGGGGTGGGGGTGTCTAGGAGTGTGGAGGGGTTGTCCAGGGGTTTTGGGGGCTATCCAGGGGGTGGGGGAAGTCCAGGGGTAAGGGGGTGTCCAGGGGTGTGGTGGGGGCTGTCTAGTGGGGTGAGGGGGTTCTGGCCTGTTTTTGGTAACTTTTTGGTCTGTTTCAGGGGTGTGGGAGGGTTGTCCAGGGGTGTGGAATTGCTTTCCAGGGGGTGGGGGATGTCCAGGGGTGGTGGTGATGTACAGGGGTGTGGGGGTCCAGGGGTGTCATGGGGGTAGTCTAGTGGGGTGAGGGGGTTCTGGTCTGTTTTTTGGTAACATTTTGGTATGTTTCAGGGGTGTGGGAGGGCTTTCCAGGGGTGTGGGAGTGTTGTCCAAAGGGTGGGGGTATACAGGAGGGTGGGGGGTTGTCTAGGGGTGTGGGGGATGTCCAAGGGGTGGTGGGGATGTCCAGGGGTGTGGGGGATGTCCAGGGGGTCGGGGGGCAGTCCAAGGGTGTGGGGGTATCCAGGGGTGTGGTGGGGGCTGTCCAGTGGGGTGAGGGGGGTTATCCAGGGGGTGGTGGGGTAGTCTAGGAGGGTGGGGGGTTTCTAGGGGTGATGGGGTCTGTCCAGGTGGTGGGGGTAGTTCGAGGCTGTCCAGGGGTGTGGGGGGTTGTCCAGGGGGTGGTGGGGAAGTTCAGGGGTGGGGGTTTTTCAGGGGGTGTTGGGGGATGTCCAAGGGGTGGGGGCAGTCCAGGGGTGTGGGGGTGTCCAGGGGTGTGGTGGGGGCTGTCCAGTGGGGTGAGGGGGTTCTGGTATCTTTTTTCTAACTTTTTGGTCTGTTTTAGGGGTGTAGGAGGGCTATCCAGGGGCGTGGGAGTGTTGTCCGGTGGGTGGGGGTATACAGGAGGGTAGGGGATGTCCAGGGTGTGTGGGGGTGTCCAGAGGTATGGTGGGGGAAATATAGTGGGGTGATGGGGTTCTGGTCGGTTTTTGGTAACTTTTTGGTCTGTTCATGGGTGTGGGAAGGATGTCTAGGAGTGTGGGAGTGATGTCCAGCTGGTGGGGGGGTTTTCCACAGGTGTGGGGGCTGTCCCGGGGGTGGTGGGGATATACAGGGGTGTGGGGGGATGTCTAGGGGGTCGAGAGGTAGTCCAGGGGTGTGGAGCGGTGTCCAGGGGTGTGGTGGCGACTGTTCAGTGGGGTGAGGGGGGCTATCCAGGGGGTGGTGGGGCAGTCCCAAAGGGTGGGGGGTTTCCAGGGGTTTTGCGGGCTATCCAGGGGGTGGGCGCAATCCAGGGGTGTGGGGGTTGTCCAAGGGGTGGTGGGGAAGTCCAAGGGTGGGGGTTTCCAGGAGGGTGGGGGTTGTCCAGGGGTGTTGGGGGCTGTCCAGGGGGGTGTGGGGGTTGTCTAGGGGTATGGTGGGGGCTGTCCAGTGGGGTGAGGGGGTTTTGGTCTATTTTTGGTAACATTTTGGTCTGTTTCAGGGGTGTGGGAGGGCTGTCTAGGGGTGTGGGAGTGTTGTCCAGGGGGTGGGGGTATACAGGAGGGTGGGTGGATGTCCAGGGGTGGTGGTGATGTTCAGGGGTGTGGGGGTGTCCAGGGGTGTGGTGGGGGCAGTCCAGTGGGTGAGGAGGTTCTGGTCTATTTTTGGTAACTTTTCATTCTGTTTTAGGGGTGTGTGAGGGCTGTCCAGGGGAGTGGGACTGCTGTCTAGGGGGTGGGGGTATACATGAGTGTGGGGGGTTGTCCAAGGGTGTGGGGGCATTCTAGGGGGTAGTGGGGATGTCCAGGGGTGTTTGGGGATGTTCAGGTGTTCGGGGCAGTCCAGGGGTGTGGGGGTGTCTAGGGGTGGGGTGGGGGTTGTCCAGTGGGGTGAGGGGCACTATCCAAGGGGCGGGGGGGGGGGGGATGTCTTGTGGGGTATGTTTTAAATTTTATCATTGTAAATGCTTAATTTATCTTTGGTTATTGTTTTGGTCTACTTTTATTTTTCTGGTATGAATTATTTGTTTGGTTTCTAGATGTTTTCGGGGAGATAAGAGGACTGCTTTCTATTTTTAAAAGAAATTGGTTTTCCACATCGGTTATTTCATAACCAACGTGATAAAGGAATGGGTAAGGGTTTATCATGTCAGTTATTTGAATAAACGACATGATAAACACCTATGTAATGATTTCTAACTTCATTTATTTAATAACTAACGTGATAAACACCCCCCACACTGGTTTTCCACGTCGATTATATAATAATCAACATGATAAACCCTCCCCTTGGTTTTTCATGTCGGTTATTTAATAACTGATGTGATAAACCATTTCCCATGGGTTTATCACGTCATTTATTTAATAACCGACATGATAAAGACCCCCCACACTGGTTTGTCATGTCGGTTATATAATAACCGACGTGATAAACCCTCCCCTCCCCCCCTATTTTTTCAGGTAGGTTATTTAATAAATGACGTGATAAACACCACGATGTTATGTTTTTAACGTCTGCTTTTAAATAACAGACATAAAAACAATATTTATAATGCCGTCTGTATTAACGTCAGCTAAAAACCGGCGTAAAAAATTAAAAATAACTGACGTTAAAAACATTTTTTGCACTAGTGATTTACTGTAGTAGGTATTTTTCGGTACTGTAGTAGCTAGAATTATTCACCTTTAAGCCACCAGTTTGGGCTATAGTACTTAAAGCCTTCTGGAAACCTAGGCCTTTAGGTTAGTGAGGCTTTTAGGCCACCGTCAAAATTTTAGGCCACCATAAGGCCTTTGGGCCACCTGATGTGCCAATGAAAACTAGATAAGTTCTACAAGGAACGTGATATTTAAGAGGATTATAATAAAGTCACATTCACTAGAGAAGATCTATTGGATTTAGAAGAATGAGAGGGAATGAAATTTTTCATTGGTACCACGCATGATCATCCTTGCACAGGACAACAAGCCGAATAGCCAAGCAAAGGTGGAGTGCTGATTATGATGTAGATTTTGGGGAAGATAAGTTTCAATTATTCATTTTTTGAGATGTATTTCATTATAAAAGTCGGTTCCAATAATGTCACAAATCCCTTGAACAATGTAATATTAGGGTTCCCCTTCAACCCTTGAAAGGGAGGTTTTCAAAAATAAATAAAAATGAAGGCCTTTGATCCATTCAAGTCAGATAAAATAAAAACAAAATTTTATTGATGACTGATTTGAAGTTAAAGGGATTAAAATAAAAAAATCATTTTTTATGAAATATTTAATTCTTGTGTATTCGTGTTACATTCTACCTAAAAATTTCTAACACACACTAACCATTAATTTCTTCTTTTGTAACCTTATATGCTTCAATGTACAATGTCCTTTATATTTTTTTATCTCGAAAATACCTATTTTTAACTGGGTTTATTGGGAATCCTTACATGAAAAATCGGCCCATAGGCACAAATAAATCAAATCGTACAAAGACCAAAGACCTAGACTCACATAAACCTTAAAAGTTAACCCAAAGTCCATACATTAGAGCAGCTCCTCCCCACCATATTTTAATATTATATCCAAAAATATCCCTAAAGTCACACCCATGGTCCTCCATCTCCACCATACACATGATATATAAATAGGTGTGGGCTTATCCACTCCAATAGAACCCTTTCATGTCCAACTTTCTCATCTTTGACCATCATTTCATCACCTGTTACTCCACCGAACAAGAAGCACCTCTCACACAAAGCCCATCACTCAATGTGTGTAGCCCAAATTCCTAGATACATGGATAAAAATACCAAATCACATGATTAGCATCAATACTATAGTACTTGATGAAACACCCACACTACTATAGTTCTAAATTATTACTACATTACCACAAAAATACATATCCAACCCGTTTTTGGACTCAAGTATTTGATGCAAGATAATGAGATAATTATCACTAATCTAAATCCAACTGAATTTAAAATCTATATAGAGTAATGTTATAAACATGATAATGTTTACAACTATAAAAATGAAATTGTTGTTAAATTATGTGATTTAGAGTTGTTCTTTTCATTGTTATTCTTTTATATATTGGATCACATGATGGTTCACTTTGTTAGAGAGATCTAACTATGGGGTCATGTATATTTTCGATGGATGTGCCCCCATTGAGTGGTATATAAAGATTTTTAATGTTAAATAAAAAATAACATTCAAATAGAATTATTTATTATATAGTTGTATATTTTTTTGGAATCCATTGAATTTTATGCCAACTACCCATCTTATGTCGATAACAATAGTCTCCCAAAATTTCATCACAATAAGAACATTGTTGGTGAAGGAATTTCTAGAAGATATATTGCACAATTACCATTATAGAGTGTTTGAATGATCACATCTATATTTTGAATAATATTATAGAGTATTATCTATATTTTAGAACTCACAAAATAGTTCATAGTTATTTGAATCCATAAAGGGCTAAAAGGTGGATATCAAATACACATAATAAACTATTTAAGAGATGGTTTTAAGACTATACTTTTAAAAATTCATCTAAAAATATGTATTAAATTTGATACATAATTTTATTGTTATCTAAGGTTCCATATTTACATTTATTATCTAATAATAGTTAGGAAATTAAAAAATATACTTCCTTTATAAATGAACAAGTTGAATGTAGTATGATGCAAAATAGTGGAGTTTCTCTTATAGGGAAAGTGATGCATGTTTATAGTAACAAGTACATAAATCCAATTAACATGAAAATGGAATAATTCTTTATCATAGAAAAATATGTGAGTCAGATTATACAATATTCCAAGTGATGATTACTTAATTAAAATCGGTTTATAATAAGAGTGTAGTTAAAATTAATGAATTAGGATTCATGAAAGTGGGTTTCTATAAGGAATGTTATAGGAATTAACTATTCATAATTTAATCATAGAAATTAGATTATTTTATACCCTAGATCCTACAATAAAAAAGTATTCAATTGCTCTGTTTTGGATTAAATAATTATAGGTTCAAATGAAAATTTCTTTTAGGTACACCTATTCATTGGCATTATGGAATAATTTCATAGTTTCCCCAATGTAGACTATGTATTATAAATTATAGGGGATCAAAAGAGGGTATTTGAATACTTTTTAGAGGTTAAATATTCCTTATACATTTAAATAAATAAGATTTAATTGAATAGAACAAATGTAACTAATTATTTTATATATATAACGTTTTTCATTATAATATTTTTTATTCAATACAATATTTACACAATCTAAAATAAATGTTTGACTAGTTTTGCAGATAATGGTTTCTACACATTCTGATACTACTAATCTCAAATAAAAACAAATCGGATCTCTTGAAATTGAGGAAATGTTATAAATATAACAATATTTTGGAGGGCAGAAACAACCTAAAGGAGAAGAGAAAGGGGTAAATGAGAAAAGTTTGAAAAAGTTATATTGTGGTGTAGTGAGAAAATGTTACTAAAAATTATTAATGTTGGAAGTAAAGTTCAAAAAAAGAGTTTGGATGAATGTACATGGTCAAACAATTAACCCAAATAATTCCATTTTCATTAGTTACATTGGGGTCAATAATCAAATACATTTTCCAATTGATTTAGATATGTGGCTCAATTTTGTGCATGTATTGTTGTAAACAATTTGGGAAGGCCTTAGGGTAACATTATGATATATTTTTTCTATTTAACCAAAACATAAAAAAATGAAACATTAATTTACTATTCATTATCCCTTCTATAGTACATTTATGTTAGAATATTTTTAGATGAAATTAATAATAACTATCACTAGAAATTATCATAGATAATTTCAATAAATTCATATGAAACATCTTCTTAGGGGTGTTGAAAGTAAAACCCTAACCATTTGATATATATGCATGCGTTATAAACCAAGCAATATGGGATGCTTTTGTTTGTTTTTTAGATGAGGAAGAATTTAAGTACATTGTACTTAGTATTATTTTATTTTAAATTATGTGTAGTAATCAATTTGATTAAGAATTATTAATTAATGAAATATAAAATTATATAGAAAATAAATAACGTGTATTGAAACCACAACACGCTTACCATAAAGAAATGATATAGTAAACTTCACTTGAAAAAAAATTGGTATATATTTTAAATTTATGGTAAAACATTTATGTGACACAAAAAACATAATTATATTATTATTTTTTAATTCAGATTAATGAATAAAAATATCAACAAACATTTATCCCATATCATGTGCTATGGAAGGAGGATTATATAAAAAAAGGGACTACTTGTAGATGAAAACTCAAAAAAATTATTGAAATCATGTGTAAGTATGAAATAATATAATTTTTTTATACTTTAAAATAACATCACATAATAATGAATACTTATTTACATATATTTTATATCAATAATAGACAAGAGAATAATAATATATTGTAGTTTATAAATGACTCCTCTTAGTGGATTTGAAAGTTCAAAAACCATATAGTAGTATTAGAGGTGAAAGTTTTAGAGATTCACAATGAGAATACATCAAGAAATAAAAGAAATAGATAGATACAAAAGATAAAATGAAAAATATATAGGCACAAAAAAGATACTTTAATGAAAAAATTTAGTTGTTAGGCTGACGTGGTCAACACATTTCATCAATGGGATCAATGAAAATAACAAACAAAAAAACAACAAAAATACAAAGATAAACCCCCCCCTAAATTTGAGTCCAATCATTCCCCAAAAATTCATACCTTACCTAAGGTAATAGATTTTAGCATAATAATTTTTAATATATAAAATTTAGACCACTATTGATATATTTCTTGAATTAAAATTCTATTGGATGAAATTGATAATGATTTATGTCTATTAGTACCCCCTCATCTCCTTGTTATAATTGATATAATATACAATATCAAAGGTTATATTATAAAAAATAAACAACTTCCAAAATATTATGTGATCATAAGGATTCACGTAGCTCATGATCCAATAATCAAGATATCTATTCTTTATGACTATTTTAATATTCACATGGTAAAAATTGCTATTTGAAAATTCATAACATTGTTGTTTAATATTTTAAAGATACATTTTGATAAAGAGGTATTTAATTTAAAATTTAATTTCTATTGAAAATCATATATTATTAATTAATAAAGGTTTGAATTGATGTATATTTCTAAAGAAGGATAAATAGAATAAAAAATAAATGTCAAGTAGATAAAAGATAATGGATCAACTAATAGATCAAAAGTACCTAAAAAGGGTACCTTTACCCAGGCCAATTAAATGGACACAATTATTACTATTACAAGTTCTTTTTGATACAATGTACTAGATAATAAATATATCCATTATTGAATATGAAGAAAAAATGTATAGATAGATCATTACCAACATGATTGGTTTTGATAATGTAAATGTAATTCTCAAGTATGAATGGTTGGGAAACTCTATTTGGAATTTATATATTGGATACATTTCCATAATTTTCTCATCCAATAGTTTATCTATTATGTTAATTATAGTTTAATACTATTCACATTTTCTATAGGTGAGTATATCACACCAATGTAAAGGGATGAGCTTGTGAATAAAATTTTTGATTTATTGGTCCTCATGTCACTTATATAGAAATAACATCAAGGGTATAATAGTAATTATTAGTAATAGAACACAAAGTAGCTACAATGATTGAAAATAAAATAATACATGATAAACTCTTCTTATTACCTACATTCTTAACATCCCCACCATAGTTCACCATGAACTGTAACCGGAATAGGTAGCTACATGGCCTTTAGTGAGCCTCCCCATATGCTAAAGGTTTCCAATAAGTGATAAGAGCCTATGAGGTTACCATGGGGAGACTATTACCTCATTACCAAGTTCATCAATATGAATGAAAATAAGAGAAGTAACAACCATCCAGACATAAATAAACAAATAAAGTCTCAAAGAAGGTAGCAGATAAATATATAATACATTTTATAAAAAATGAATTATACCTACATAGGTGATTCATACTTTTCAAAACTTCATAGGTACATTATTAAAAATACTTAAAAGAATAAAATGGAAAAACAATAAAAATACCCTAAGAGGTCTGAGTACTATCCTAGTACCCATCTTTAAGCTTCATCACATCCCATATTTATCAGTTGTTAGAGTGTACCTACCCTTATCCAAACCTACATCTGAGAAATATTCTAGGGTACCAAATTGTAGCACAAGCATAGTGTGAGCAATAATAAATAGTACCCCATTAACAATGTCTAAAAGAATATCCATTTTAAGACAATGTAGTGCATATTGGTTTATTCCATAAAATAAAGAATCCAATAATGTAAATAAATTAAATAATATATCATCAATCCTTGGGCTCTATGATGAAAACTAGGTCAATAATTCCTTCTTCAACTAATGTCAGATGTCTCTTACCATATCGTGATAATGTTACCAACTATAGTCACCAAATGGAATCCATGAACGCATTCTAGAATTCCATAGAATCATGTATCATATGGATTTTAGGTACTCAACCCATCAGTCCCAAGTATTTGGTATCATAGATAATGTAACACCCTAAGCTTTCATGGTATGTTTCTCTTTGAATAATGCAATAGCTCGCGCTATATGAAACTTTAAGTTCTAGTACACCATGACCAGTCAAACTAGCCATTATGAATAGTAATACCTACTTTTTGAAATTTTATAAATTTTATTTTTCAAAATGGACATTATTTTTTGATTCGGAATATCAAAATTAGCTTTGGGTGAATTTTTGGTATTTTTTTGAAAACTTTTAATTTTTTATGAATCATGAAAAACACTACGTTATTGTTTAAAACCTACTTTTTATTTAAACAATTATTAGTTTTATTTAAAAAAAAATTAGGTTAAAAAAGGTAAATAATACCTATATAAGTTCAATGTAATTCACTGGAATCATTTTATAATAAAATTAGATGTATATAATTTTATTGAACATTTTAACGTATTTTAACCACCTTCTAGGTACATTTGAAAATTGGCATAAAATGTAATTATACCGCTTCTATAAATTGAATTTAAAAAATCCAAGAAAGACAGTTGACATCAGTAAGTAAAATGTGGGTCAATAGGATGAAAATATATTTTGGTGAATAGTATCTTTTGAATTTTATTTACCATGATTAAAAGTAAATGGGGTAATTAAAGGTAACAATTATATTATAACTACCCTAACACATGTCCTAATTCTATTGGATAAGTTTTTCTTGACAAAAATAAACCATAGGAATAAAATATGAACCTCTTTGATCCACTTTGATTAGATTAGGACATTTTTTATTATTTTATTTAAAGAAGAGTTAAAAGTGTTAAATTCAAATTTTTAAAACTAAAACATTTTTAATATAGGGTTATACATAAGATAAATTTGACTATAAATATTTATTAGAAATATAAAAATAATTCCTATATAATGGGTTTTTATTTATAATTCTTAGACATTAAATAATTAAATTTATGTATGACACAATGATGATGTAGTAATTACATTATTAATGAAATATTAAAATAATTGATATTATAAATATACAAATAAATGAAAATTGAGACTTCTGATGCATTCCACTTATTTTATAGGTTAATATGACTTGTTAGGATAGATTTAAATTTTTTTTTGAAGTAATCAAGTTTTTATGACTTTCAAAAAAACAAAACACTAAATAGTGTCAAAATTGACATAAATGAGTTTTTTTACAAAAATATTATTTTATTAAATGATATAATATTCCTAAAAAACAAAGGTTTGGTCCAAAGACTTATATAATGATAGATATTTCATTAAAGAACCTCTTCGGCCTATCTTGGATTTTTATAGTCAGTTTATTAACCATTTATTGTAATAATACAAGAAAACATAGTAAAAGTTAAACTATTTAACTAAGATTTAAATCTAAAAGATAAGGTTAATATGGTGATCTAAACCTATCTAAAACCTATTATTTGAGAGATTTTAGAAAAATACCCATATTATACTCTAAATTAATCTTTTATAAGGCATTATAAATGGAATATTATTGTATAATAAATTAACATTTCAATATTTTCCTAAAGTGACCCTCACCTCTCTTATAAAAGGGTACTTACTATTCTCTCAAAATCACACCTCCAAATCCATTTATTGTGGCCAAAACCTGCTCAAATATCCTCCCAACTCTTCTCACATAATCTTATGGTCCTTACTTTGATTATAAAAAAAACCTAAGGAGCCCTTTTGATAAAATCAAAAGGAAGCACCTGAAGAAGAGGTAAAAATTTCATCACCTCTTTCAATATTCTTTTCTTTTTAAAATTCTTATTTCTTTGTTGTTTCCATACAAAAATAATAAATCCAATACCTTATACATACTGGTATGTTATTATAAATATGTTACAACCATATTCATTATTATATCCATCCTATGAATGACAAAGTTTCCATACGTGTGTACGTATGGTTTATCATCTCCACGTCGTGATGTAGTTTGTTATTCAACGCTTCATTATTTTTATGGGTATAATAATGAGTATAATTGATGTTAATAATAAATATAACTTTTTAATGATTATTTATATATTATATACCATACAATTACATAATATTTTACCATCAATAGAATGGTATTGTCACTCTTGCGTACATACAGAATACCGTCTCCACGAATGCGATGAGATTCACTCCCCATCATACCTATTCAGGAATAATTTTAATTTTAAAAATAATATTTAATAACTTAATATCATTTTTTAAATTAATAAAATACATCTTATCCATAACAAACATGACTTATGTAACAACACATATAATGTAAAAGGAATCATTTAACACCTGAAACAATGATACTATTGAAATATTATTAAAAAATAGTATTAGAAGATCATATATAATATCATATTTGAGTTTATGGTTCTTGTATAATTTAATAAAAATTATTTAACTATTTTATGTGAGGTTAATTTTCCCTCTACCAAGGAAAAGTACAAGTTAAGGGTTAATTATACAATATCTTTATTATCCGAGGTTGTTTATACATAATTATCTACTAGGACCTTTTTATCATCCACATCTGTGTTTCTTAAAAATGTATTTCAAAACATTTTTACTATTTACTAGACTATGGTTTAAATTTATTTATACCCTCATTTGAGTTTTTATAAAATGCTTTGAAATTAATATTTCCATCTCTTTCCAAACAAGTTACTTTATGACCTTTTCGATGAATTATGGTAAGAATGTTTATTAACTTATACAGCAGGTGCGGCTATTTTCTTCCATTATAACAACTTAGAAGTTTCCCTTGAAATATTATAAGAATATTTTTAAAATAATTTTTTTATTTTATAATTATGTGACTTTTAAATGATTTCAAAATAGAAAAGGATATTTCTCTCAAATGGGTTTGATTTCATCTATGTCAGCATCCTTTGATGGATTTTACACTTGTTTGAAAATGATTTATAATGATACAATCTTCTATGTTGTATTGAAGGTTTTGTGATATGTTTGAATATGGATGTGTTATTTTTATACTATTCATGGTTTATGGTTAAATTATTAACATTTTTTATGCTAGTTTTAATATGAATGTTTATGTTATGTTTCAACCTTTTCATGTTAGGAATGCGTTGGACTTAGTAAGTGATGGGTGGTGCCTGCTATAGCTCCTCGACGCATTGGTAGGTCTCAAGATACAAATTAGTGTTTTGGAACAAGGGCTTGAAAAAATCATATTTGTAGTCTTGTCATGATGCCTTGAATATGTGGTTATGATGTCTATTATTATGAATTCCATCATTATGAAATTATCTATTGATATTGCATCTTATTATTCGACTAGTAGAATATACAAGTGAATAAGTAAATGAAATTATTTGATTTATCTTTTCTATATTATGATGAAGTTTATGTTTAAAAGTCTTGTTTTTTAGTCTTATACATTGACATAAATGTTTATGCTTATTTATGATAGTATCTGATATATTTTCATCCTTACTGAGTATATGAGCTCACCCCTTTCTATGTTTTATTTTTCCCTAGATGAGAAGAAGTATATTCAGATTAACCTATAGGAATAGGATAAGGGATATGAGTGTGTTCAAAGGGAACATAATGTTGTTGTTTTTCCATTTCATGATATAATGTAAAAATTATGTATGTATCTAGTACATCTAAGGATAATAAACTAATCAGTATTTCAAGACATGACCTCTTGTGATCATGCCAATGTTATGTAATAATGCATTGACTTTTGGTAACTAGGGTCAGGGCGTTACATAGAATACAACCATCTCATCCTAGAATTCGTAACTCATGAACTGAATGGAATCTAATTGTATCATTCCAACATTCCCACTAAATTAGCATCATATGTCATATGGAATATAAGGATATCATCATGTTATTCCCATGTAATACGTATTTTTTTATCACGAGGAATCTAAGGAGATCATCTCAACATTACCACCTGTTTAATATCAAGTATCATGAGGAATCCAGGCATCTCATCCTAATATTCCAAAGTATCAAGCATTATTTCATCATTTAAACTATTCTAATTAAACATTTAATAACATGGTCATTCTTTACATTTTAACCATTACTAGTTCGTGGATAAATAGAGGAATTTGACATAATTTTAAGTTTCAAAAGAAATTAATTTAATTATGAAGTAAGAAGGGATGTTAATCATCCCATTTTTGCATTTTATTTTCCATGGTCATTCCAATTTATTAATTTAAAACATTTACTTGGGTTTTACATGTTTACTAAGATAAAGGGGTCCTAAAAAACATTCTAGACATCCCCAATACGTACCCAGGGTCCATTATTAAGACCATGTAACCCCTCAATGATCCTCCTTCATGGAAACAAAACCTTACATAAGCTATAATAACCCATAGGGAAATCCATGTCCAAATTTAAAATCATCTCCAGTCAATTCATGATCTTTAAAGAGTTAAAGAATTAATTTGGGGAATATTATAATCAGACATTGTTTTTAGGTTGGATTCCTTGGAAAGTAGAAGAAATACATAAAATTCATAAACCATAAAATAAAAAAACAATATTTGATATCTATATGACCACATATCACTTATCTTTAGAGTCTCACTCATCCAATATCATCCAATATTCCGACTTAAAATGACAAAAAATTATAAATCAGACAAAATATATGAAAATATGGAATAATCACTAAAAAATAAGACACCACTTGAAAATAGATTAAACAAATAAATGAAGGTATATGATACAAATCCTTACCTCTATCTCACCCATGCTTTACATGGAAGAATAATTAAACCCTAAATGAATAGAGTCTACCATATAGGAAGGAGGTAGAGGAGGCCTCTTTAACACACTACTAATGAATGTGGGTGGTGGTAAAACTAGAGTAATCATATAATGGGGTGGACCAGGTAAAATTTTTCGGATATACCTAAAAAAATTTACACCCAATATTTTATATTCTAACCATATCTGACCCACTGGCTATCTGATGAGCCTATTAAGAGATAAATGTTACTGTTCATGGCCTCCGACTAGTCGGTGGCTCTGTTCTAGATAGATAGTAATACTGTAGCAATATACTACTACCCCAAATCCTTTAAAAATACTCATGGAATCTCTTAAGGATCCCATAAACCCTTGGAAACATATATTAGGGTAAGTTACTAAGGCCCACCTAAATATTTACTAGTATGTAATTCCTGAAAGGTGGGATATTACAATATTTTCACCATACAACAGCTCAACCATGAGAAATATTAAAGAACATATAACCCCATCAATGAATAAACTTAACTTTTGATCTCTCATTACTCAAAGAATCCTCTAAAACCCAATATAGGTTTTCATGCATGATACTCATACTAAACCACATACCTCTCATCATCTCAGGGAAATTCACCATTAAACACTGTATCAACTCATTAATCACTATAATAAATATTCCAACCAACTCCACTATGATACCCCACCTCACGTGATGTTAAAAATTTCCTAAAACCACCAACGTCACCCTAATTACTATAAACACTAGTTAGCACCAATCAATTCTCGGTAGTCTATTTCATCTAACTCACAGTTTTACCCCTGATACTATTATAACTTGAGGCCTTACCTAAACATTCACATCATCATTCCACACTAGATAATTGAGGTCACATAGACTTGGATACCTCCTAAACTACTTCTTGGTAACCACATACAATCATATCATCTAACCATCAAACCTCCCCACCCATTTTTAAATTACTGGTCTATCCAACTCATTGGTCTCTCAATAACAAACACTCACACCAAAATATTTTCCATATAAATTAACCACTAACTAATTTGGTCTACCAACTCAACCTAAATATACATAATTCTATTCTCAAATTCCAAAAAAACAATTCTAATGTTCTACTGAACACAATTTATGTTACCACCACACCATGTAATGTCTATAAATGTTAGTTTAAAGGAACACTAAGATCAATATCTTTCTTGATATGCAACACCAATCTCATAATGAACCATGATATATTATTACAAAACCATTGAATTGGAGATATGAATTATAATTGACATTAAGAAAAAATTTGTATATTTCTTAAATAATTCAAATAGAATTTTTAATTAACAAACAATAAGTACTTAATTTTCATTAATGTTTTTTTATAATTTAAAAAATATATTTTATTCAAAAATGATTTTCCTTCCATTTCATACACAAAAATTGTAATTAATATATAAAATATTTATAAATTTTGTTTGATGAAATTAATATCATTTTTGAAATCAGAATTTTAATATTATCTTAGGGTGAATATTTATTATTCCTCCTCAAAAGATTTATTTTTCAGTGGATAATGAAAAATACTAATTTTTGTAAAAATTATAATTTATTTTCATGTAAAAGTACCATTATGTTTTAAATTTGATCTAAAAGAAACATATTTGTCAATTAATTTGAAATAGTATAATTAATTACACATAAATCACCATTATACTTGTTTTTTGTATAAGTATATTTTTGTCTGCAAAAGAACATTTTTCTAAAAAAATATTTTTATGTGTGCAATGTGTTATTGTCTTAATAATTAAAATTAATATTTATTAAATATTTTTTTAATTAAATTTAAATATTTTTATATTAATTAATGTATTTAAACATTCATTTTATGATTTTTACGAGGAATGGAAAGTATTTAAATAATGTTTTATGGTTTCAGATTCGTTTTTCTAATACAAGGTTTCATTGCGAGTTGTGAGAATATTTAATTTATTTTCTAAAACTTATAGAATTTTATTATATTAAAATGGATTCAATATTTGTAATAAATATAATTAAAATTATATAATATTTTAAACTTATTTTTTGGTCCTAGTGAATTATAAAAATAGAAAATTTTTGTTACCACGATTACATTTAAAATGGGTTTATTGGGGATTAACCCAACATATAAGGGTAGGATTTCCAACCACACCTATATAATTATTAGTTTTTTGGTGATTTTTAAACCATATACTATCATAATTTATAATATTTTTCTATTTTTATCTACTTTACCATTAATGTGCCCTTATATAATTGAATTGTTTTTAAAAAATCCATGTGTGTCCCTCCCCTTGCTTATAAAAGGGAACCCCTCCTCCTCCCTTATTCACACCATTTTAGAAATATATATTGACCAATACCTACCTAAATAACCCTAATTTATTATATAATTTAATCCTAGATATTTTTTACATCTCTTAATACCAATCCTACAGTACATAAGGGTAAGCCAAAGGGGTTCTCTTAAAGAAGAGGTATAAAACTCATCCTAACTCTTTCAATTTTATTCCTCCTTACACCTTATCTAAACTTATTTTATCCATAAAAAGGATTATTTAAGTATAAAATTTATAATTATATGTTATTATTATGATTTAATGACTATTTCACATCCATTTTCCATCAAATGGGAGATAAAAGTGTCACTCATGAGTAAGTAAGGACTACTGCCACCACATAGCGATATGATTCGTTTTCTATCATGATATTTCAAGGGTGGTTATAATTAAGTGTTTAATATTTATATATTATATTTATAGAATAATTATTATTATTTTATTATAATATCTTATTTATCTTATTTCCTTCTGATCAATTGGTAAATGATAGTGTCATTTGTACGTATATGTGGACTACCACCTCAACAAAGAGATGTGATTTGTTTATCAGTTCAGATTAACATGGCTGGTAACAAGGATATATTTAATGAAAATATATATTATTTATGATATAATTATTATTATTTAAAGGTTAATTATCATTTACTAATCTTTCATTCCATCCATTGAAAAGTGGAAACATCACTTATGTGTATTTACGGATTGCCATCTACATGAAGTGATGTAATTCATTTTTCATAACCACTTAATATGAATGGTCATAAATATGTATATATTGAATATATATGAAACTTATATAATTATTAACATTATTGTTATGGATTAACCTTGATCATATTTCAAGGACCATAACTTCTGATCTAAAACATACATGAAAAACGAGTAGTTAACACCCGAATGACAACTTTAATAGAGGTTTGTTAATTAATGGATATTGAAATGATATAAATGGATTATATATGATATTATATGTTTTAATATGAATATGGTATATAATTTTAATAAATATAAACTTGTTATATAGTAGGATATAGCTCTTACGAATCAAGTCTGATATAAGGTAAGGGCTTCCTTTCTCACTTCTGTTTCTATGGGACATATATCATATTCACCACTTACTTCCTTACTTTATAATATAGACTACCAATTTGATATGTTATATATTGAATTTTTTTTTATTAATTTTATTTAAATATTTATTTATATTTATTCTTTTCTTGAGTGTTATGATTCAAACATAATCAAATATGTAATGGTTTTTCATCTCAATTTATCTTCATTGAGACATGTCTTAATGTTATGAACTAATTTCTTTTCTCTATAGTGTATATAAAGACCAAGAATTTATTTTAGTATAATCCATGATTTAAATACATATTTTACATATCCATATGATTTTTATGCTTCAAATGACTTTTTATTCAAATATTACTAGTCATAGTGGTTTGATGTTATAATATTATTTTTACTGGGATTGTTTATGCTTAAATTTCTAATAAATAAATTATATGATTAATCTATCCCAAATATTAGGTATTTTATTATATTCTGGTTATTTCTTGAAATTATAGGTTTTCATTTTATATTATTCTCTTTATGTACTCAAGAGAATGACAAAATGTTTTTAAGGAAAACTGAATTTATTTCTCTCTTTTGTGCGAATCATTTTTTCTTTATCCATATTTTATTTAACATGTTTTCAAGAATGTTTATAATATTATATAATGATTAATTAAATTAATTTTTATCCATTTTGGATTATATATATATAAATTTAATGGAATCTAATTATAGTTTTCTAAATGTTCAAATTCTGACTTTCCACTAAAAATATGAATGTAATTATTGTTTCAACATTCACCATGGGAGTGAATTTTTCAACCTTTATAAATACACTTTTCATGGAAGATAAATTTATATTTTTTCATCAATATTTTTGAATTTTTTTAGATTTGAAATAAGTGATTTTAAAATGAAAAGGGAATTTTCCTCAAGATATATTCTAGTAATTTTTTAATGGTATTTTCGAATAAAAAAATCATTTGATGGTTCTTATGATTTATTGGGGATATAACCCAATGTTACCATCTTTATTATTTCATTATATAGTTTCTGAATATGATGATGAAAGTTTTATGAAACTTGTATACTTTTGATAGGTTATGATATGATATTATGATGATTTATCTATTATCTTGGGTCACACATATGTATGGTTTTCAATATATGATGGATGGGCCCATAATTATATAGATTCCTAATGAATAGGGTAATGAAGGGTATCTCATGAAATAATATGGAATGTAATAGGGAGTTAACTAGTTTCATTAAGGGACTTTGTACAATAATATAGTCTTGGGATTGAACCTTGACTAATAAAATAATGGAATACAGAGTAAATATGGTCCAATATGATAATATTGTTTGTTATCTTGACTAAGGAAATTATTTTATATTCTTATGTGTACACCAAAAACATATACCTTTTTCTTATTTTTTGTTCTAATGGATCGTGGTTGATTTTTTATGATTCAAAACTTTTATGTATTATTTATTTTGATTAGAAAAACCTTAGACCATGATTCATGATACAATATATTTAATTGATTGTGAATGATTATAGTAATATTGGATCATATTATTATACTTGTATTCTTATCTTACAATCACTTATGTTCATTGGTTGATATATATTATGTTAAACATTATTGACAATTTGATCTCACCCTTTCTTATGTTTTTCCTCCCACATGTTTTGGAAAACGGTTTTAACTATGATATGTATAAAAATGAATCTAGTTATAAGGAACTTAATAGTAAAATGATATAGATATATTATTTATCATTTGTTTATGTATCCATGTTTCCAAATAAATTAATCCTATATAGTTATTTCATTAATCATATTGATATATAATGAATATTATTCTAATAATAGGTAGTATACATATATAAAAGGTTTGGGTCCCTATAATTGGTATCATTACAAGGATTGGTTATTTTTAGAAACTAGGATAATGAAAAATTTCTGAGAACCCTGAGGATAATCCTAATAATATAAAAATATCCAATAGTTTTATTAAGGTATAGATAATGTTTTTTTCTTAAAAATAAACCCCTTTTTAGGATTCTAAGTGAATGTGGATTTGAAATAATTGTATTTTGGGTAATAACCTTGAAAATATTTGGTCGAGTATATCTTAACCATCATCATTTTTCATAGTGAATTATTACTTACTGTACACATGGTTTGACACTCTCAAGGGATATGGTTAGGTTAACTCACATTTTATTTATAAACCATTATTAAGGATTTAGATAAATAATGATTATAGATAACCTAGGTTAAACCTAAGGTGTTATAGGTTGAAAAATGGAGGTGTGGTTTAGAAATACTATGATTTATTTTTCATGAATATATGATTACCCATTATTGTTTTTCACATTGTGATTTTGTTTTTATTTAATTAATATTACATAAAGGAATTATTTTAACACTAAATGTGATGGATGGTGAAACGATTGACTTTATGAGCTACCAAATGATATGTAGATGGAATAAGAAACCTTGTGATTATTCCTAATTAGTTATCTCATTATGTGATTAAAAATTAAACATAATTTAGTTTCTAAATAAACCAAATAAAATAAAAAAATTATTTTCTTGAAGATCATGCAGTAAAGAAGATTCAAAATATATATGTTGAGATTGAGGGGAGAATCGTCTGGGGAAATGTCTCAAAGTAACTGGAAGAATTGTTATGAGTGGAAAATAAGGATACAGATAAACTATTTATTGAGTAATAATGAAGAGTTCAATGTAGTGAAATAAAGTATATTATAATTTACCATTTATATTTACATATCTTTTATGGGCTGAACTTGGGAATTATTTGAACCAATGCCTCAATCAAAAGTCTAACAACTACACCAAGGAAGGGTGTATGCTATTCCAATAATTAAAGTGGAATAATTGAAGTATTTATTTATTGGGATTCATGAATTATGTCCAAGAATTATTTTATCAATTATATAATCATTGTAATAATCATGAAAACATATAAGGATTGTTCCATTTACATTTTTTTTAAGTGTTTTCATGCATATGTTGAATGGTAAAATTAACCTTGAAACTTGTTTTAGTGGTGAGGTGATATTTTTTAAAATTCATGAGTTAAGGATAGATATCCCTTCATATGTGCTTGAGGTTGTGATAATATTGTTAATTTTGGATAAAGAGTTTATAGCTAATTATGTTGTAAATTGGATAGTATACTTGTCCTCGTAATTGATTTTTTATTTTATGGTAAAGATATTTATGTTATCTTTGATGAAGTCTATCACATTTTTTGATTTATGGAAAATATAGTCTATTATATGATTTTATTTAAGGAATAATGATAAATGGAACTTTTTTAGAAGCATGTATATTTTCACTGTGGTTTTATGGTGATTTATGTTATTAGAATGTTTAAGGAGAATACATGATCAATGTATTCTCATGTTTGGTATGTTACAATAAGATATACATTATTTTATTTTTGGAGTAAAGTTTAGTTGATTTTGTAAATTTATTGACCTTTTTCTAAATTCTTGGGTTTGGAATTTGGTTAGAAATATTTTGGATGATTGCTAGGGTTATCTATTTATGGAATGGTTTTAGTTGAACATTGGGTGTTATTTTTGAGATTTTAGATATTTATATACAGAATCCAACCCGGATATCCTGGGGCCGAGGTTTATATTATTAAATTTTCATATGATACAAGCAATCCATATTGAAGGGGAAAATATTTAATTAGTCTAGGTAAACTTGATACATACTTGATTTTTACATTAAAAATGAAAACATAAAATAAAATAAAAATAATTTTCTTTGAGAACACCATTATTACTCATATCATATCCCTGCATATCAATAAATAAATATCTGTTTATCTTGTGAAGAAATGAAACAAAAGAAAGGAGTGAGATCAAATGATATGTAAGGGTAAGAATACAGTGGAATCTATGGTGAATAAATAAGAATAGTCAATACAGTAAAGTAAATAGTAGAATCACTTTCCATTTATTCAATAAACTAATCATAATACGGTAGAAATAAATGATGATAAAATAAAGGCATATAAATACTCATATAATATTGAAACATATAATTGGATATTCTAAATAATTAGATAATCACATGGATATCAGTAACTAATATCAAAGTGTGGGAATTCATAATGCCAAACATATGAAACATACTATCACAACCATTTACAAGAAAAATTAAATTTGTGGGTAGAAACCCATCTAATTTGGACAACTAATTTGTGTTGTGATGCCTATCGACACATAGAGGAGATATGTATTACCAAGTCCAACCCATAACTTACTAATTATAATGTATTTCTAACATGAAATGGGTGAAAAAAACCAACATAAACATTCATATTAAAAAACTAACATATGTAATGTCAATACTTACCCCAGTCAAATAAAAAATCCTAAACCATCCACAATAATATGGTAAGTGAAAATAAAATTGCACATAATCAATCAAACTTTCCATAGAACAACCAATGAAATAATAAAGATAATATTAGTACAACATATCCCCATTGGACCATAATTACAAGAATGGGTTGATGTTATTAATGAATAGAAATACCATAAAAATATCATTAAAAACATTTTTGTGGAAAATAATATTTTCACATTGAAAATATTTTTAAAAAATTACAAAAAAATATTAATATAATTTTCTTTGAAAATAAACTTTTAAAAATTGTAAAATAATCTTTAAAACATTGAGTGGGAATGATATTATAAAACTCTATTCATGTTATACACATAAAAACAAATATTCTTTTCACATTTTCAGTAAAATTCTAATAGGACTCGTTTTAAAAACAACATGAATACTATTTTCCATTTTGTTTGTAAAAGTTCATAATGGGAAAAAAATTATTTCATAAATCATTTGTAAACGGTTAAAAAACTAAAAAAAATTAATAAAACATGTATTTTGATGAAAAATAATTTTTGAACAAATAGATAAATAAAGTTAGATTTTATTAAAAACATTTTCACAATAATTATAAGTACCGAAGTGTTGGAAAATGGTAATATTACATGAAAAAAGTTAATTAATAACCATAGGATAATAAATTGTATTTATTTTAATATAGATTTATAAAATAATTTCACCAGGATGATCTAAACCAAAAACAATCCCAAATAATGATGAGATTGTGAAATAAACCCTTACCACTTTGGTAACTTTTGAAACATAATCCCCATGAAGAAGATAAATTCATATGAAAAAAAAAATACAATAGAGATAAATAGGTTAATTATATAACATATAAAAAGGGGAATTATATACACCAAACAAAGGAATAAGTGGTGAATATGGAACATGTGTCATAAAAGTAAAAGAGAGATGAGAAAACATTACCTAAGGTTGGACTTCCTTCACATATGTGTGAAAATCATTTGTAATAAAAATAGGTTTTTCATAAATCTATTATAGAACCATAATCTTATATCTCATATCATATATTATTTAATTATATTATTTTATCAGTTGTTTTTTCATGACCCGTCCAAGAGGGGAATGTATCGTGACTACACCAATCCCGCCCCAATAGGCCAGGGGCTGGTGAGTAGCACCAAGTAGGAATATCCCACAAATGTGATGCATTATCCTAAATACTTGTACACAAACACACACACATCTCCAAGACACAAAATGATGAAATTTAAAAACCACTATGTAAACAATGCATGCCTGAATGGCCTGAAGGCCTTTATGTTTATTGATTTTTGATAACCCCCCTTTCAAGGGATGAGGGGGACCCTTTACAAGTCTCATCAGCTTAGAGATTTCATGGCACATAGGCTTAGGATATTACATGACCTGAATGTCATAGAAAATTCAACCAGACTATCTACAAGGAACTGCCCCTCCCCAGCATCTGCATCATGATAGAAGCTCTCCACCTTCGCATGGTCATCTGGATATGCTCCCCGTGCAAGCACGGGCTGGTCCCGATGGCATAGTCATACCCTATCATTCTGAAAAATCCATTTGGATATTCTTTGGTGAGTGCACCTACTCTAAATCTTTTTCTGGGGCTGCTTCTTTTTTTATAGTGTGCCTAGGGAAACTGCATGTGGCCCGAAGGCCTTGATGTGGCCCGAAATCCTTAATGGTGGCCTGAAATCCCTACCGAGTATGATAGTAAAATTAATAGAAATTAAACATTACCAAATTAAGGCACACCACAAAGAATCTATAAAACAAGTCCAACATGAAAGTAAAGGTACTGGGACTACTATCTTAAAGTCATAAGAACACACCTTCGGTCTATATGGCCTCACTAAGCACCAACTGGTATTGGTTTTCCTAGGACCCCATCAAAAGGTTGATCCTCTATACAATACATGACCCATGAGGGAAAATCTTGTGTAGGGGTGACTATAACAATACTCAGTAGGACACCACAAAACCATAAAGAAATTACAACAAAGGAATACCGTAAAGGAATACCATAAAGGAATACCATAAAGGAATACCAAAAAAGGAATAAAAAAAATGAATACCACAAAGGAACACTACAAAGGAATACCCAAAAAGAAATTATAGTCATATCTATACAGGTATATGTCTAAAACACATATATCAATAATATTTAGATATAATGATGAGAAACACCACACTATTAAGAGGTCACAACCAACTTCTAGCCACATGATTCTGCTCAAAGAATGCTCGTTCTGGGAGAACTCACTCCTCGAGCCATGATATCATCGGAGACACTCACAAAGAGGTCTAGCTAACTATTACCTTTCCCAAAGAGGACATATTGGTAAGTGAATATTATGATACACAGAGAGGGATCACACCTAGAACTGACTGGGGGACACCACAGATCGCACCCAGACTCACTGGGGGATACCATGTACCCAATCTGGATCAAACTTCTTTGTAGGGGATCATTCCCAAACACACATGGGGATACCACTGACCTTATTTATATGGTACTCTAGATAGAGGATCAAATCTCTACTCAAGGAGGTTATATGATTAAAAAACTCTACTATGGGTGATAGAGTATTTCACTATATTCGGAGGAAGGATACCATTCCATATCAGAGACTCAGCCTCTAGAAGGGATTACAATCCAATGGTGTGGATGTAATACCTAATTAAACCCTCGAGAAAAGGACCAAGAGAATGGTCTCAACCTATACTAGTCCAAAATAAAAACTCGCCACTTTTTCAAAATTACCTTCTCAATTTAAGGGTCTCAATGATGCAGATGGCTCTTCGATTGGATGCTCCATTTAGGATATACTCTCTATTCAAGGAAACTCCTTGTAATAATGGTCGGGCCTACAGACCTACCACCGCAGTTGACCACTGAGGTCAGTTGACTAACTGCATGCTCATTAATGTGGTCGCATCACCCATGATCAACCATCGCAGTCAGTGAGCCCATGTCAGCTCAGGCTTCTATGGCCCTACTAGAGACTGTCACGGTCCACCGTAATTAGTCTCCACCCTATATCTGACCTAGGTTTGATTCTTCTGACCTAGTCTACCGGCCCGACCCAGCCCCCTGGTCCAACCCAAATTGTCTTGGACCATTCTATAACTACCACATCTCTCATGGGTTACCACCACTGTCACGACTCGACCCTACCCTGGCTCGAGCCGCAACTACCCCAGGCCCGCCTCCATAGGCCAGGGGCTGGAGATCAGCTCTGAAGGCACAATAACTCGGGGAGGCCTTTGCCTAAGCACCTGTACACACACACGCAGCAAACTCAATGCAACAGTGCAGTGTAAAAGTAAAGACAAGCAAAGAAAAAGGAAAACTACTATATATAAACCACAGTGTGCATCGACCTCTAACAGTATAAAGTACAGTGCTGAAAAGGAAAAAGGGGAAACACACGCGCCCAACTAGAAAGTTCCACAACCCGGCAACAGGTAAATGAAAAGAAACAGCCGACGGGTATGCCACCTGGAACCGGGCCAGGACCACTGCACATGGTCCAAGCTCCCAAGCTCCTACGCTCCACTAAAGTCACGACCAACCTGTCCGTCGTCTATAAGGGCACACCAAGTGCGGGAAAAGCCCAATCAGGGGTGAGTATAAAAATACTCAGTAGGATACCCCGAAGGCTCGAGGGAGAAACAAAAGGAGGTACCGAAGGGTGAGCAGTAGAGCGAACGGGAAAAGTAAAGGAGCACAACAAAGAGTGCAGTAAAGAGTACAGTAAAGAGTCCAGCTCAACCCAACAAGAGAAATGTAGAAGACTCATCCTAACACAAGGAGCTAGGAACGGTGAGAAGATGCACTTCTCATCGAGCTTTCGCTGCCTATAGCTGGAGAGTAGACTCGTCCAACCATGAGAAGCTAACACGGAAAGCACGTGGCATACCCCGCGCGTCTTCGCCTCTCATGGAAGGAGAGTAACCAAACCCAAGAAGTGGGTACTAGAAACAAGGTATATACATGTCCATATGCTCAAACAAGAAGCCCGAACAAGATCGTAAGGGGATCTCCATCCTGTAGCTCAAACAAGAAAGAGTAGCCAACAGTCCCAGACATAACCCATCATCATCGCCCAGCAACCCGCACGTCTGCCCTGAACCACAAGCCAAGGGGCTCAGTCACTGCACATTGATACTATCCGCTTTGGGCGGCACTGACTCACCCGAACGGTTTTAGATCGCGTCGCAAGAACGCGTCTCAGTGGGGAAAGCGCCCCTCGTACTTGAGAGTTCTAGGAAAGTCAAACCACACCTCGTCACTGCCCTGCAGTCGAGAGGTCTCCTCACATCCATAGTCATTCCATCACCGACCCGTACAACCAAGGGTCCCGCTCCGGTAATCACGGAGGAAAGCCACAGACTAGCCTAGTCGGAAGGAGCGAGTCTGGAATGCCAACAAGTGTCCCACTGCCCAGCCCTGCTGGAGGGTAATTCATAACCAGATGTCGGGTGACCCACTGCCCAGCCCTGCTGGAGGGTAAACCTTAATACATCGTCAGGTGACCCACTACCCATCCTCGCTGGAGGGTAAACGATATTCAGATATCGGGTGACCCACTGCCCAGCCCTGCTAGAGGGAAAACCCTAATACATCGTCAGGTGACCCACTACCCAGCCCCGCTGGAGGGTAAACCATATTCCGATATCGGTTGACCCACTGCCCAGCCCTGCTGGAGGGTAAACCCTAATACATCATCAGGAGACCCACTTCCCAGCCCCACTAGAGGGTAGACCTGGAATAAGTCAACAGGCGACCCACTGCCCAGCCTTGCTGGAGGGTAGACCTGGAACTAGACAACAGGCGACCCACTGCCCATCCCTGCTGGAGGGTAGGCCCTAAGAGGTCGTCAAGTGACCCACTGCCCAGTCTCTGCTGGAGGGTAGACCCTAAGAATGTCGGGTGACCCACTGCCCAGTCTCTGCTAGGGGGTAGACCCTAAAAGTGTCGGGTGACCCACTGCCCAGTCTCTTCTGAAGGGTAGACCCTAGAATCCGATGAGTAACCCACTTCCTAGCCCCGCTGGAGGGTAAACCTCAGAACTTCTCTGGCTACATCCACTGGAGGGTACAACACTGGCCAACCAAACACGGAGTGGGTATAGTGCAACCACCCAACTCCAGCACAACTCACCCTGAGGGGTTTAGTGCCTGTCCCAGCACTGGGTGGCTAGCACCGCTACCGGCCAATCCATCAAGGAAGAAACCATGGGGAGACCACTCAACCCTGCTGGTCAAACCAACGAGCACAGAGCCAGGGGAAAATCTCTACCCTGCTGGTCAAACAAACGCACAGAGGGACCCTCTATGCCGCGAGAGGTCAAAGTCCGTAAGGCAGAACACGACATGCACATGGGGCCCACACGACATGTGGCCCCAAGTAAACCCCAACCAAGAGCACGAACATCTCAGGTATAAACCACACGTACCTCCAAGCGCTCCCATATACTCCCAGAGTATACCTCGTCTCTAGCCCAAGGGATTTCGTGCACACGGCACCCAACGTCAACGAGAAGGCATGACGTAACAACTCCACCTCAAAGGCCCAGGCATGGCAAACCACGTCCCCTCAAGCATTTACATCACTTACATGGGAGTGCACGCGATCACTCGCCAAAGGTCCGCTACAAGCAAGTAGGGCGAACCACCACTGGAGCATTTTTCATGCTTCCACATTTCTCAAGATTGCGCAAGAGGCTCCGTACAACCAACCGGATCACACCGTTGTAATCCTTGCGGAAAAACACGCGAGTTAGACTACCCACTTTCCCAAAACGGTCAATAGGTGGAAAAGGTACAATTCACCGTAGCCGGGTCGGGTGGGACCCACACCACGTCCCCGAAAAAGGTCGGGCGAACTACACCATCGCAAAGCTCTCGGAAAAGCATGTCAAATTGACTGCTTACTTGCGTGGGACGGGTACCCGGAGAAAAAGATGGCTTCCGGTGTACCGCACACGAGCGGTGCCACGCGGGACCCGCAACCCGGTCCTGAAACTCAATGAACGGATCGCACCGTTGCGATCATCTCAAAAAAGCGCACAAGCTGGACTACTCACTTGTCCAAAACGGTCGCCCGGTGATAAAGTTGAAAATCACCGTCAAAACCGGAAACGGCCCTCGCGGGGCCCGCAATGTCATGCAGAATTACAGCGGGCAGACTGCGCCAACATGATTCCCTCGGAAAAACACCCAACATCGACTGCTCGTACGCCCCGAACGGATGACCAAGGAAAAAGTCACTAGAAGCTGCACGCAGCTCAAAAGACGGGCCGTGGGTCCCACGCCTCAACTCCGGCCTCAACACCTGAAACCACCCTACAAACCTCCGCCTCGACGTCAAAGTCCCAATGCAACTGACGGCGCTCAAAACGGACGTCGGATGCGTCTGCGCCGTCCAAAACAAGAATCCCGGAAAAATGCTCGTCCACTTAAGGATGCGTCGCGCCTCAGCGACCCCTCGTTTCGGGAATTAAAATTTCCCAAAACCATCTCAAAACATTCCCCTCGATGAAAGCTCCGCGCTACCACAAACGGCGCGCAAACGGACGCCCGTAGCCCGAAATACGGGCGTCTGAAAACTGAGGGGCAAAGCCCCTTGGGCCGGACCGGCCCGGTCCGGCCGGTCCGCCCTACCTGGGCCGGCCCGCGCCGGCTGGCCCGGTCTAGCCGAGCCGCAGTCCGCCGCTCTGCGGCCCGCTCCCCTTCACACCCGCGCGCCTGCCGCGCGGGATTTGCCACCGACTGGCCACGAGGGCCGGTCGCACTCCCCACACAACGACCCGCAAAGTGCGGGTCGTTGTCGCGCCGCACGGGGCCGCCGCCCCGTGGCCCCCCTCTCGCTCTCGCCGGCGCCCTGTCGGTGCCACCGGCTGCCGCCACCGCGCCCAGCGCCGCGCCGCCTTCCGAAGCCGCGGCCGTCGTGCCGCCTGCCCGGAGCCGAAGCTGCCGCCTCCCGAAGGCGCGGCCGCCCTACGCCGCCTTCGGCACTCCCCGGAAACCGGCCTCACGGCCGGAAAATTTCAAGGACCACCGGGAACGATCCGGTGGTCGAAATTTTGATCCGGATAGCTTTCCGGAAATCTCGGGACAGGATTTACGCAACCACGGGATTTGTTCGAGGATCCAATGGCGCGATTGAGAATAAATGAGGATTAAAATGGGGAAGGGGAGGAAAACTCAAATCCGCCTACCTCGTTGGGCTTCGCCCGGCGCTTCCCGCGCGATCCGCCGCGCGCCATGGTCTCGCCGGAGCCACCTCGCCAGAGTCGCATCGCCGGAGCTCGCCTCGTCGGAGGTGAAGGAGGGGGAAGAGGGTTTGAGGGAGAAGAGGAAGAAGAAGAAGGGGGTGCGTGTTTAAATAAAAACACATAAACACCCCGCCCGACACACCCCCGACTCCGCTCTCGAAGCAGACAAAAAGGAGGGCGTCCCTGGGGTAAACATGATGCTTCGAGCACAACGGCGGTCTCGGAATTAAAATCTGAGACCCCATTCAAAAGTTATTAAACTTAGCGCCCGAGGCCACTAAATTACAAAAACGCCCCTGGGGCCATTTTTCACAAACGGCCCGCGCCCGCGAAACTTACACCCCTCCTAGGGTAAACGGCACGCTCCGAACTCAACAGTGCTCTCGATTTTCCAATCCGAGCCACCGTTTAAGAGATACTAGCGTTTCGCCCATAACCGAATAAATTAATTAATTAATTAATCTGTTTAACGTTCCGGGAGCGGGCGAGGGGTCCAAACTTCCCACGCCGACAAGTTTTATGTCGTTCATAGGGTAAACACCCCATTCCGGACCCATCCGTACACTCGGATCCCTGATCCGGAACTCCGTTTAGGAGTTATCCCATTTATTTAGCGTTTCCAGTGTGAACGCACTAAAAATTTAATTCCGGCCACTCCGGGGCTCGGAATCGCACGCCGTCTGAAGGCACTGCTCTGGAATATTATCAAGAATATTCCAAAGTCTTTCTCAACAAAAACCGGGTTCTTACATCATTCCCTCCTTCAAGATTTTCGTCCTTGAAAAGCAAAACTAGGGAGAAACACAAGGTACTAAGCCCACACCTGGCTTTCCCATACCCAGAAGAACCCACGCACAGCTATGTGCCACGCACACAGACCAAAGGATTGATCTGTTCACATGAGGTCAGCCCTTGCCGATGTCGTGCACCCACTCCAGACTTTGGGGCTAGGGCAAGGTGGTAGGGTACCTCGCCATCCCTCTGCACGGTCTCAAATGACCCGAAGGCCCTCGGGGGTAGCTCACCTCCCCGGTCAAACCTCTACGTCGCATGCCGCGACTGGAATCACCGCCCGCACCTGGAACAAGGCCCGGTGATTCCCTCCTTCAGAATATCCATATGGTGAAACACCCAAGGATATCTGGTCATGCTAGAGGCTCCACAGTCGATGCTCTCTTACAAGCTCAAAAGGCGAAGGAGCCAACACCATCGACTAAAGGAAAAGGTCTCGCGCCTTTCTCCTTACCACCACAGGGTTACACCCGACGCCCTGCGTCACCCTGGTAACAACTCAAACAAGGAGCAGGGAGAAATGCCGTTCACACGCAGAGCCTAACAATTCTACTGCAAGAAATAGAAGTTGCAAGGGGTACCTCTCACCATCCCGTGCTCTGCAGGATCGTAGACATCCAAAGCTCGCGGCTATCAGTGGTCCCAACTTCAAAACATTACAGGAAGCCCTCTGTCACCAGCGTATGCTCTAGCACCCTGGCATATGTGGAAATTCCCAAGGGTACTCTGACAGCACGAATCTCTCAGCGGAGACCCTGCTCAAACTTCCGTGCTCGGAAGTTGTCATCATGGACCAAGTCTGGGTAAAATCGTGCACGGTCTGCAAAACTAGCCACATACTCGGCCACCGTCATCCCTCCCAGCTGAAACTGCAGGAGCTCCTGAATCTGAACGGAGCGCAAGCAGGAGGGGCAAAACTCCTCACGAAACAACAATTGAAAGTCGTCCAATGAAAGTGACGACTCCTCAAGAAACTGAGTCACCAGACTCCACCAACGCCAAGCTACTCCACGAAAAAGGGTGGCTTCCAAAGCCACTCTCAGATCTGTCGGCATCTGCACAAGCCTGAAAAGGAAAACCACTGCCTCGAGCCAAAACTCTACTGCCTGAGGGTCTGGCTCACCATTGAACCTCAGCGGTCCATGCCACTGGAACTCACGGAGCGCGCTCAACCTGTGCTAAAACTCAGCCTACTCTGTTGAAACTATCTGCTACTCAAAAGGTGGGGGTGCTTCTGAGGCCCACCCGGAGAAAGGGTTCGCATGATGGGTCCTGGACTGTGGCCTCATAGCTCACAGGGTCGTCGTCAGGCACCAAAGCTGGCATCTGGGCTGGATGTCCTCACGGAGACATCCTGAATATTATCAAGGAGTGTCGTGGTCAGATGACCATATATATATATACCACAACAACAACGATGGGGAGCTGACTCAAGAAGAACAGTCAAAGACTCAATCATATGTGATGCACACACAATTTTTCCCTACAACAAGTGTATCAGCATGCTGAGTCGACAAGTTGGTTATCAAGGTCCTGGTGAATGGATACGTCAGTTGTCGCACCATCACTGGACTCCCTGGCTTGAGAGACACTCTCAAGACACGTCCACACTATTTCCCTATATCCCAACAAATTCCTCTTTTAGGGACGTCCGCACAACATCCCAAGGAACAAACCACCTCCGATACCACTTTGTCACGACCCGACCCTACCCGGGGTCGAGCCGCAACTACCCCAGGCCTGCCTCCATAAGCCAGGGGCTGGCGACCAGCGCCGAAGGCACAATAACTCGGGGAGGCCTTTGCCTAAGCACCTGTACACACACACGCAGCAAACTCAATGCAACAGTGCAGAGTAAAAGTAAAGACAAGCAAAGAAAAAGGAAAACTGCTATATTTAAACCACAGTGTGCATCGACCTCTAACAGTACAAAGTACAGTGCTGAAAAAGAAAAAAGGGGAAAAACACGCACCCAACAGGAATGTGCCACAACCCGGCAACAGGTAAATTAAAAGAAACAGCTGACGGGTCTTCCACCTGGAACCCGGCCACGACCACCGCACGCGGTCCAAGCTCCCAAGCTCCTACGCTCCACTGAAGTCACGACCAACCTTTCCATCATCTGCAAGGGCACACCAAGTGTGGGAAAATCCCAAGTAGGGGTGAGTATAAAAATACTCAGTAGGATACCCCAAATGCTCGAGGGAGCAACAGAAGGAGGTACCGAAGGGTGAGCAGTAGAGAAAACGGGAAAAGTAAAGGATCACAACAAGGAGTGCAGTAAAGAGTACAGTAAAGAGTCTAGCTCAACCCAACAAGAGAAACGTAGAAGACTCGTCCTAACACAATGAGCTAGGAATAGTGAGAAGATTCAATTCTCATCGAGATTTCACTGCCTATAGTAGGAGAGTAGACTCGTCCAACCATGAGAAGATAGACACGGAAAGCACGTGGCATACCCCGCGCGTCTTCGCCACTCCTGGAAGGAGAGTAACCAAACCCAAGAAGTGGATACTGGAAACAAGGTATATACATGTCCATATGCTCAAACAAGAAGCCCGAACAAGATCGTAAGGGGATCTCCATCCCGTAGCTCAAACAAGAAAGAGTAGACAACAGTCCCAGACATAACCCATCATCGTCGCCCAGCAACCCGCACGTCTGCCCTGAACCACAAGCCAAGGGGCTCAGTCACTTCACATTGATACTATCCACTTTGGGCGGCACTGACTCGCCCACATGGTTTTAGATCGCGTCGCAAGAACGTGTCTCGGTGGGGAAAGCGCCCCTCGTACTTGAGAGTTCTAGGAAAGTCAAACCACACCACGTCACTGCCCTGCAGTCAAGAGGTATCCTCACAGCCATAGTCATTCCATCACCGACCCGTACAACCAAGGGTCCCGCTCCAGTAATCACGGAGGAAAGCCACAGAATAGCCTAGTCGGAAGGACCGAGTCTGGAATGCCAACATTTTTCCCACTGCCCAGCCCTGCTGGAGGGTAATTCATAACCATATGTTGGGTGACCCACTGCCCAGCCCTGCTGGAGGGTAAATCGTAATACATCGTCAGGCGACCCACTACCCAGCCCCGCTGGAGGGTAAACCATATTCAGATATCGGGTGACCCACTGCCCAGCCCTGCTGGAGGGTAAACCCTAATACATCATCAGGTGACCCACTACCCAGCCCCGCTGGAGGGTAAACCATATTTAAATATCGGGTGACCCACTGCCCAGCCCGGCTGGAGGGTAAACCCTAATACATCATCAGACGACCCACTTCCCAGCCCCACTGGAGGGTAGACCTAGAATAAGTCGACATGCGACCCACTGCCCAACCTTGCTCGAGGGTTGACCTGGAACTAGACGACAGGCGACCCACTGCCCAGCCCTACTGGAGGGTAGGCCCTACGAGGTCGTCGGGTGACCCACTGCCCAGTCTCTGCCAGAGGGTAGACCCTAAGAATGTCGGGTGACCCACTGCCCAGTCTCTGATGGAGGGTAGACCCTAAAAGTGTCGGGTGACCCACTGCCCAGTCTCTACTGGAGGGTAGAACCTAGAATCCGATGAGTAACCCACTTCCCAGCCCCGCTAGAGGGTAAAACTCAGAACTTCTCTGGCCCATCCACTAGAGGGTACAACACTGGCCAGCCAAACGCGGAGTGGGTATCGTGCAACCACCCAACTCCAGCACAACTCACCCTGAGGGGTTCAACGCCTGTCCCAGCACTGGGTGGCTAGCACTGCTACCGGCCAATCCATTGAGGATGAAACCAGAGGGACACCACTCAACCCTGATGGTCAAACCAATGAGCATTGATCCAGGGGAAAATCTCTACCGTTCTGGTCAAACAAACGCACAGAGGGACCCTCTACGCCGCGAGTGGTCAAAGTACGTAAGGCAGAACACGGCACGCACATGGGTCCCACACGACGTGTGGCCTCAAGTCAACCCCAACCAAGTGCACGAACATCTCAGGTACAAACCACATGTACCTCCAAGCGCTCCCGTATACTCCCAGAGTATACCTCGTCTCCATCACAAAGGCTATCGTGCACACGGCACCCAACGTCAACGCGAAGGCATGACGTAACAACTCCACCTCAAAGGCCCAGGCACGGCCAACCACGTCACCTCAAGCATTTACATCACTCACACAGGAGTTCACGCGATCACTCGCCAAGGGTCCGCTACAAGCAAGTAGGGCGAACCACCACTGGAGCACCTTTCATGCTTCCACATTTCTCAAGATCGCGCAAGAGGCTCCGTACAGCCAAGAGGATCACACCGTTGTAATCCTTGTGAAAAAACACACGAGTTAGACTACTCACTCACTGGAAACGGTCAACAGGTGGAAAAGGTACTATTCACCGTAGCCGGGTCGGGTGGGACACACACCACGTCCCTGAAAAAGGTCGGGCGAACTGCACCATCGCAAAGCTCTCGGAAAAGAACGTCAAATTGACTGCTTACTTGCGTGGGACGGGTACCTGGAGAAAAAGATGCCTTCTGGCGTACCGCACACGAGCGGTGCCACGCGGGACCCGCAACCCGGTCCCGAAACTCAAAGAATGGATCGCACCATTGCGATCCTCTTGAAAAAGCGCACAAGATGGACAACTCACTTGTCCAAAACGGTCGCCCGGTGATAAAGATGAAAATCACCGTCAAAACCCGAAACGGCCCTCGCGGGGCCCGCACTGTCGTGCGGAATTACAGCGGGCAGACTGCGCCAACACGATGCCCTCGGAAAAACACCCAACATCGACTGCTCGCACGCCCCGAATGGACGACCGAGGAAGAAGTCGCTAGAAGCTGCACACATCTCAAAAGACGGGTCGTGGGTCCCAAACCTCAACTCTGGCCTCAATTCCTGAAACCACCCTGCAAACCTCCGCCTCGACGTCAGGGTCCCAACGCAACTGACGGCGCTCAAAACGGACGTCGGATGCGTCCGCGCCGTCCAAAACAAGAATCCCGGAAAAACGCTCGTCCACTTAAGGACGTGTCGCGCCTCAGCGACCCCTCTTTTTGGGAATTAAAATTTCCCAAAACCATCTCAAAATATTCCCCTTGACGCAAGCTCCGCGCTGCCGTAGACGGCGCACAAAACGGACTCCCGTAGCCTGAAATACGGGCGTCTAAAAACTGAGGGGCAAAGCCCCTTGGGCCGGACCGGCCCGGTCCGGCCGGTCCGCCCTGCCTGGGCCGGCCCGCGCCGGCCAGCCCTGTCCAGCCGAGCCGTGGCCCGCCGCTCCGCGGCCCGCTCCCCTTCACACATGGGTGCCCGCCGCGCGGGATTTTCCACCGACCGGCCACGAGGGCCGGTCGCACTCCTCACACAACGACCCGCAAAGTGCGGGTCGTTGTCGCGTCGCACGGGGCCGCCGCCCCGCGGCCCCCCTCTCGCTCTCGCCGGCGCCCTGCTGGCCCCACCGGCTACCACTTCCGCGCCCAACGCCACGCCGCCTTCCGAAGCTGCGGCCGCCGCGCCGCCTGCCCGGAGCCGAAGCCGACGCCTCTCGAAGCCGCGGCCGCCCTGCGCTGCCGTCCGCCGCCTTCGGCACTCACCGGAAACCGGCCTCACGGCCGGAAAATTTCAAGGACCACCGGGAACGATCCGGTGGTCGAACTTTTGATCCGGATAGCTTTCTAGAAATCTCGGGACGGGATCTATGCAACCACGGGATTTGTTCGAGGATCCAATGGCGCGATTGAGCATAAATGAGGATTAAAACGGGGAAGGGGAGGAAAACTCAAATCCGCCTACCTCGTTGGGCTTCGCCCGGCGCTTCCTGTGCGATCCGCCGCACGCCATGGTCTCACCGGAGCCACCTCGCCGGAGCTCGCCTCGCCGGAGGTGAAGGAGGGGGAAGAGGGTTTGAGGGAGAAGAGGAAGAAGAAGAAGGGGGGGTGCGTGTTTAAATAAAAACACTTAAACACCCCGCCCGGCACGCCCCCGACTTCGCTCCCGAAGAAAAAAAAGGAGGGCGTCCCTGGGGTAAACACGACGCTTCGAGCACAACGGTGGTCTTGGAATTAAAATCCGAGACCCCGTTCAAAAGTTATTAAACTTAGCGCCAAAGGCCACTAAATTACGAAAACGCCCCTGGGGCCATTTTTCACAAACGGCCCGCGCCCGCGAAACTTACACCCCTCCTAGGGTAAACGGCACGCTCCGAACGCAATGGTGCTCTCGGTTTTCCGATCCGAGCCACCTTTTAAGAGATACTATCGTTTCTCCCATAAACGAATAAATTAATTAATTTATTTGTCTCTTTAACGTTCCGGGAGCGGGCGAGGGGTCCAAACATCCAGCGCCGACATGTTTTATGTCGTTCCTAGGGTAAACACCCCATTCCGGACCCATCCGTACACTAAGATCCCTGATCCGGAACTCTGTTTAGGATTTATCCCATTTATTTAGCGTTTCCAGTGTGAACGCACTGAAAATTTAATTCTCGCCACTCCGGGGCTCGGAATCGCACGCCGTCTGAAGGCACTGCTCTGGAATATTATCAAGAATATTCCAAAGTCTTTCTCAGCAAAAACCGGGTTTTTACAACCACATCCACCTCAGCTTGCGTCTTTGCATCCACCGCTCGTGACCGGATGTCACACACTCGTCGTCTCCACCATCTCATGAAATCACCGCAGGACACACCCTCCGCACGCGGCTCCACCACCTTCGCCATCCCCAATCATTGGTGACATGATGGTGGAAACTTCTGAAAACCACTAGGCCTACTCTAATTCCCAAAAATCAAAACTATCATAGAAATGAGATCATTCGGTCCCAATCTACAAAAATCTAATCTCGGTTGTCGATTCGTCTCAATTATGGGGGTCTGAACATGATCATAACCACTCAAGAAATGTCGAGTCATGAAAAAAGGGGTTCCAATGGTGAAGAAATCAATGAATAGAGGGAGAAATTCACATAAGAAAATGCTTTAGAAAAATAGACTAAATAAACCCTCATAACCCACAAACAAAACCATCCTACGAATATGAAAAAAATCATGGATCAATATGTTTATTGATTGGTATAAATTATTCATAGAATTAAAGAATAGGGAAAAAAATAAAGATAACAGGCTCTAACTAGATTCAGATCTCTCATTGATGAATAACGTCAATCGCATTGTTGTTGTAGGAAAGGTCCCTCATGTTCAAGGTGAGTCTATCATTGATCCATGATCTGTCATCATCTCTAGATCTAGAAGACTCCAAGATCTCTTCAATTGTTCTCTAAGGATTCCAGGGTTATGTAGTTAACCCTATAAATTCTACATAACAATATTTTTATGGATTTTCAACTACTACATCAAAAAAATAATTTTTGTTAAATTGTTTTTTTCTCATTATGTTCCATGATCGATTTTTTACAAATGAACTGCACTAACTAATGTTAAGTCACACTTAGGGTAAATCCACCATTATGAGCTCAATGGTTCCCTTATATTTTTGATTTGGGGACATGTTTAAGAGTTATTCCACTTTACCTAGAAAATCATGCACATGTCCTATTAAAAAGTTTAATATTTTTTGAACATTTATTTCAGGCACATCGGACCTCTTAATCACATGTTGTCTTATATTCTAGTCTCAAAATAATTCCATATAATATCAAAAAAAATTACAATGAAAATCTGAGTTATTACATTCTCCCCACCTTGGGGATTTATGTCCCCAAAAACCAAAATAAGGGCTACAAAAATAAATGAGAGTACTGAGCACGAATCTAAGCCTCTTTCTTTATTGTTCTCTCCTAGAGATTTTTGTATTGCCATCAGACACACACTAAAGGAATCAACCACCCATGAAGGATCCTCTTCTACCAATCCTTGATCTCCACTAATTATTCAACATAAGTCACTCCATCCTCGATGTCCAGATCTCCCCAGTCGATGATGTGTGATGGGTCATGCACGTACCTCCACAACTGTGACACCTGGAAGATTTCATGTACCCAATATAATTGTAGTGGCAGATTCAAGAGAAAAAGATACCCCACCAACTCTAAACAGTATCAGGAAAGGATCGATGAACCTCAAAGATAGCGTTCCACCCAAGCAAAATCTCTTTAATCCCCATCAAGGTGAAACTCAAAGGAAGACATGGTCTCTTTCCACAAAATCCAAAGGCCTCCACAAAATGTTAGAATAAGGCTTATAACTGGTCTATGAATCCTTCATCCACTCCTAGATGATTGGAACCTTCTATGTAGTAGCTTGCACCAACTTCAGGCCCATGAGTGTTGACTCTCCCAAGTTATTCCGACAAAGTGGTGATCAACAGGTTCACCCGTACAAATCCTCTAATGGTTCCATACCAATGGTGGAATGGTAGCTACTATTGTATGTGAACTGCACTAGTGGTTGGTGATCCTCCCAACTACGGACAAAGTATAACATAAAATCCCACAACATTTCCTCCATAACCTTAATGGTTTGCTCAGTCTAGGTGTCCATCTATGGGTTAAATGTTGTGATCAAACATAACTGGGTCCCAATCACCTTTTTTAATAAATTAAAAAACTAGGATGTAAAGAGATAATCATGAACTGAAAATATCATCAATGGAACTCCCTGGAGTCAAACTATCTTCTGCATATAGAGGCTTCCCATGCTCTATATTGAACTCTTCTCTCGGATGGCTAAAAAGTAGGTTGACTTGGTGAGTCGGTAAACAATCACCCACATGACATCATGTCCCCTAGACGTATGTGGTAAAATGATCACAAATACCATCAATATCCCATCCCAATTCCATTCTAAAACCTCAATGGTTGATATAAATCCGATGGAACCTGGTGCTCAGCCTTCACCTACTGACAAGTAAGGCATCAAGAGACAAACTCTACGAATCATTTCTTTATCCATGGCCACAAAAACTTATGTCAGAGGTCCTAATACATCTTCATCACACCTGGATATACTTCCAAAGGGACTGTATGAAACTCCCTCAAAAACTAATCCTAGAACGCCACTGGTACTATGGTGTATCCTCTAAAAATAATGATGTGATCCCCACATTTTGAATATCTATCAAGTTAATGCCTTATGGATATTTGAGAACAAGGGGTATCATAGTTGGTATCTATAAGTTGTGCCTCCCTAACTCACTATAAGATATAATGAGTTACAACCGTAGACTGTTGGTAAGCTGCTCCATCTAAATCTACAAAATATAACTACAATAAGTCCAACTGCTCTAACTCCTCATTCAACAACCGCAAAGTACATCTCCTAATGAGAGCATCTACCACCACGTTCCTCTTCCCATGAGTATAAACAATATAAAAGTCATAGTCCTAAAGGAACTCTAGTAATCACCTTTTTCTCATGATTAATTTCTTTTTAGAGATGATATGCATGAGACTCTTGTGATCAGATTAGATGATAAACCGCTACCCATTAGGTAGTGTCGCCACATCTTAAATGTGAAGACTTCCATTGCTAACCTGAGATCATGGGTCGTGTAATAATTCTCATGTGGTCTCAATAATCATGAAAAAGAGGAAATCACTACTTTCCCCTACATTAGGAAACAACCAAGCCTAATCCATGATGAATCATAGAACACCATGTACTCAATGCCTTCCTCTAGTAACTCTAGTATGGGAGTGATCGTCAACCTCTACCTTAGCTCCTGAAATCATTGCTAGCACTTCTTTATCCACACAGAAGGTTTCCCCTTTTGTGTCAAAGTTGTCAGGGGTGCTACCACTATGGGGAAGTCAGGTAAAAACCTTTTATAGTACCCATCTAATCTAAGGAAACTATGCACCTTGGTAAAACTCTTGGAAGGATCTAAAGTAAGAACTACCTCAGACATTTCTGGATCCACTATAACTTTTCCACCATTATAGGAAACTAAGGACTCATATCATTTACTACACGAAGGGTGAGGCTAGAAAACTGATGAGTAATTGGCTGCACCCTCATATGAGTGAGTCCATCCTATGATGCATGTGTTTCCTATTCACTAATAAAGGAAAACCTGGTTCCATTACTATTCACACACCACACTCTACACCTAAAACATTAAATACGATCATGAACTGTGGATAACCATCCCATAACAAGAATGATGCCATAAGGCCTCAATGCCTCTACCAGGAGTTCCAAACTGAAACTATTTACTCCAAGAGTTAGGTCACACTTTCGACACCAGTGTGTGATCATTGATTCTCCTCCAGTATGAGTCTCTAAGTGTAAGGTCATGTCAATGGTTCAACCAAAATCTTAAAGTCTCGAAAAAGAATCATGGAAAGAAAGGAATTAATTGAACCTCTATCTATCAAAACTATATCTAAGGTGTAAAATTCATAGATCGTACCTCATATCATCCATAGAGATCCAATATTATAAGCCTCCATATCCTTAAACTATCGTTGTCCCTACCCACAAACTCCCTGAGCCAGGTGTGGACCACCTGGTGGTGGTGGTGGTAATAGGTCGTTCCTCCGACCACCTCCTGCTACCCTATCTACCCCTCTTCCATTTCCTTCACCCAAAAGATCACACTACTTCTATCTCAATCATTTCCCTAGTGGTCCCTTGACCATCTCTAGGACATCCATATGATGGGTTGGAAAATATCATGCTAGATGTCCCTGACAGCCACATGAGTAACACTGTCTATCCCTAGGATGAATCAAGATTATCTTGGAGCCCTACACTACTGATCCTGAGTCCTGGGATCACCCCCTGAAGCACATGACCCTCTTGGATCCATGTGAATTCCATCGGCTATCTGCTGTCGAGGTCTCAGCTACCCAGTGCCCACTGTTAGCCCCCACTGCCGGTGTCTACTCCGCTAAAAAACTCTCCACTACTAGGTATCACTCAAGTACCTTTTCATAGGTGTAAATGATAAGGGATACCAATGATGCATTGATGTCCTAGTGTAATACCTACTCTAAGCTCTGAGACCTGAATAAATGGTCTTGTACCATGTACATGGAGTAGCGCAAAAGGTCCGAAAACATCACTGAATACCCTTCCACATCCATACTTCCCTACTGCATATGTAGAAGCTCTTATATTCATACTAATCACAACGTAGCTAGATATAACTCCTATCTAAATGGATTTTTGAAGTCTGCCCATGAGAGGGGAATTTCATCATGTGATTGAGTCACCATGCCCCACCATTGCCACATGGAGCCCTGAAGAAGACTCGCAATAAGAAATTTCATATGGTCATCATGCATCCCAACAAGGAGGAAAATATGGGTGACTTCCCCTAGCCAATCCTCATCCATATCGAGATCTGGATCACCCAAAAACCAAGGAGGTCACTACCTTTGAAACTCGTGTAATGAACTCAATGTGTGTGCATCCTCATCTGGTAGTGATGGTAGTAATTTATGCTCGACAGGTGGTGGTATAGCTACTAAACCACCCATAGGTTCTATATCTAATATAATCCCATGTACTGATGCCTATTCACTAGGTGGATTATCCTCATGATCATGTGGTGGAATACTATTTGGATATCCACATAGAGGAATCCTAAAAGTAAAACAAGATGTACCATGATCAAGAGAGAATATCTGGAGAGATTAATCAAGAAGGACATTGAAAACAGAACCATTCCTATATGATTAATGTTCCATTGTTTTCTTTGATACCAGTGTTTTCAGGTACCAAGTAAAAAATTAGAAAATCAGAGTCCTACTGTATGGATATGTTGACCGCCACATCAACACTGGGGTCCCTTTCCTAAAATTTTAAGTCAAAACACTTAAAATTGTTTCCACAAACCAACCTCATAGACACCCAATCATAAATTAGAAATGACCTCCTCTGATACCACTCTATCATGACCCATCACAAAGGGGTATGTTCCATGACTACCTCAATCCCACCACCAATAGGCCAAGGGATTGGAACTAGCACCGATTAGGCATATCCCACAAATGGGACTTATTAGCCTAAAGACCTGTACACCAACACACATATCCAAGCCACAAAATGATGAAATGTAAAAAATCACTAAGTAAAAAAATGCATGAATAACACTAATATCTCACAATAGATTAAAATAGTAAAATTATTAAAAAGTGAACAGGGCCAAATACAACCCACCAAAAAGTTTTTGTAACACAAGTCCAACGTAAAAGTAACAGTACTGGGACTCCAGGATAAAATCCACAAGAACACACCTCGGTATGCCCTGTATCACTAATAACTATTTGGTCCTGATCCACCTAGGAACACATCAAAAGTTTGATCATCTACACAAGACATGACACATGAATGTAAGGTCTGTGATGGGGTGAGTATAACAATACTTAGTAGGACACCAAAAAACCAAAAATAATTTAAACAAAGGAATTCCAAAAAGGAATATCACAAATGAATACCACAATGGAATACCACAAAGAAATACCACAAAGGAATTCCACAAAGTAATACCACAAGGGAACACCACAAAGGAATACCATATGGGAATACCACAATGGAATACCACAAAGGAATATGAAAAGGATATACCACAAATAAAATTATAGTAATCTCTTCATAGTTTTATGTCTACAACAAATATATCAATAATATCATGAAATAATCATGAGAAACATCATACCATTAGGTGGTTGCAACCAACTTCCATCCACAAGATTCTTCTCAAAGCACGCTCATCTGAGATAAATCACTTCTCGAGCCATGATATCATCAGAGACACTCACAAATAGGTATAACTCAATTAAACCCTGTCCAAAGAGGATGTATTTTTCAATGATGATTATAAAAAACAGAGAGGGGTCACACCAAGAACCAAGTGAGGGACACCACAGATCACACGAAGACTTACTTGGGGATACCACATACCCAATATATATTAACACGCTACGTAAGGGATCACTCCCAAACACACTAGGTGATACCACTGACCCTACTGATATAACCCACTGGATGGAGGATCAGTGCCCTGCTCAAGGATGTTATGTGATTCCACATACTCTACTATGTGTGGTAGAAGATTAGACTCCAGTCTCAGGGAGGTATACCATACTCTATTTGAGATGCGTCCTCTAAAGGGGTTTACAATCCAGTGATGTGGATCTAATACTGAACTAAACCCTCAAGTAAAGGATCAAGGGAACTCTCTGAACTTATACTATTATAAATTAAAAAGATTGCACTTGTCTCAAAATGACCCTCTCAACATATGGGTATCAAAACCATAGATGACTCATCGATTGGATTCTCCATTTTGGAGATACACTCATTTGTGAAAAACTGCATGCATGCCTACCCGGGCCTATAGACCTACCTCTATGGTCGATAGTTGTGGTCGGTAAATTGGCCACACGATTAGTCATGTGGATGCTAAACCTATGGTTAACCATCATTGTTGACTACCGTAGTCAACCGTCATGGTTTGTGCACCCGCTATCGACCTTCTTGGCCAACCTCCACCGTTCTCCACCCTGACCACCTCGGATCTGACCCAGGTCCAACTAAGATCTGACCTGGGTCCGCTTCATCTGACCCGGACCACCAGCATAAATCAACCCACTAGCCCCACCTGGCCTAGATTGGTCATTTCTATTACCATCGTGTCCACCTCTACTAGTCCCACCATCACTTTTGTGTCCACTACCCACTACTTTCCACCTTTGTTGTGTCCTATGGCCAATGCATGCCCATAATCACTGTCATCTCCTACAGATGCCACCACATCCATCATTGGCCACACACACCCCATGCTGCTCCACTATTTCACACTAAGGACGCCCTCTTCAGTCACCCATGATATGCCCATGGTCTTTTCCAAATACCATCGCACCTCCTTCGATGCTTGAAATTCAAAACAATCATAGATTCGACCTCCTTGAGTCCTAATCTACACAGATCCATCTTCAGTTGTCAATTCATTTCAAGTCCAGGGGTCCGATCATGCTTGGAACAACCTGAAAATGTTGATCCATGAACCGCAGGATCTTAATAGTGAATAATGTGAATAAAAGAGGGAGAAATTCATGTGATAAATGGTTTTAAGGTCGTTGGACATGCTTTCTTGGCCAGCGAACAAGAATGGGGGATTTGGGGTTTGAAAAACAGATTTAATATTCCTTGCTAACTAGAAAAAAAACCATCCCACAAATAAAACCAAAACACATATCAATATTTTCATTTATTGGTCAATGTTCATCATGGAAATTAAGAATGGTTAAATAAATTCATGATAACAAGCCCTACCTTGATTCAAATTGCTCGCTGATGATGAACAGTTAACGTGTCGTTGTCGTAGGCAAGCTCCTTCAAATCTGAGGGGTGTCAGTCATTGATCCATAATCCATCACTATCTTCTAAGAGAGAATCCTAAAACATCTATCCAATGGTTCTATAAGGATTCTAGGGTTATGCAACTAACCTAGTAAATTCTTCAAAACAATGTTTTTAAATATTGTTAACCACTATGTCAAAAAATTAATTTTTATTAAATTATTTTAACCTTATTACGTACCGTGATAAATTTTTCACAAATGAATATGATGAGTAATGTTAAGTCACTCTTAGGATAAAGCTTCCCTTATGATCTAAACAGTGCACTTGTATTTTATATTTGATCACACTTTTAAAAGTTATTCTACTTTTTTAGGAAAACTGCACACTTGTACTATTAAGAAGTTTAATATTTTTCAAAAATTTATTATGGTCACACCGGGACTCAGAATCACACACCATCTCAGTGCCTAATCATGAAATTATTCCTTATAATAACCAAAAATAGTTCATGTAAAATATGATATGTTAAATGTTTATTAATAATTCTTTGTTAAATCATTATTTCAAGTGATAGTTGCTTTGTCTTTTATGTATGTTTTAGTTCAGTAATTTTGATCCTTTAAATTTTTTCATGTTTAAATAATATATAGTATATTAAACATTATATAAATATCATATATTTTCATTATATTTATATTTAAAATAATCTATCAATGTTAGAGATAGAAAATAAATTATACTTTCCATAGAGAGGATACGTCATACGTACGCATGAATGTTGTTTCCATTTTTCTAAAATGATGGAATGAAAGAAAAATAAATATTAATTCACCATTAAATAATCATTATTATGTTATATATATCATTTATATCATTAAAATACATATTTATTACCATCTATGTAAAAATAAAATGAAAAAATTCACATCACTACATGGAGGCGATAATCCACACGTACGCTCGAGCAATGTTATTTTTTTCCAATGGATTGGAAGTAAAAAAGTTATATGTGATATTATATTTAAAGAAGTATGGTGAGATAATAAATATATCATATATTTATTAATTTAAACCATACTAATTTCCATGCAAATTGTAAGAAGAACATTCATCACATCACTTTGTGAGGTGGTAGTCGGTCGTACACACTAACGACGTTATTGTATCCCCCACTGAATGGAAAGTAAGAAGGTATATATGATATCAAAATTATAGAATTATAATAATTACATAAATATCATATAAATATGTTAAATATATCATTACATCCACACTTTAAAAGTTCTGAAAGAAAACAAATTACATCAGTCCATGAGGTGGTAGCTCGTCGCACACAGGGTCAACGGTTTCGTCTCCCATTTGACAGAAGTGGATATGTATATATATTATGAAATTAACATAATAAAATCTAACTATATAATATATAACATTTTTATTATATTATAAAAGTTTAATTGTTTTTTATGTATGTGAAAGAAATAATAAAATAAATATGCATGTTTATGAATTTTACCAATTATTCGAATAACCTCTTTTGGTTTGTACCAAAATCATTCATAGTAAGAATTAATAATAAAAATAGTGTATATAGTATTTTGTTATGGAAGTAAGTAAATGATTTTAACTATGACTGGATGAAAAAAAATGATTTTTTAACTGTGAATATGGGAGGAGACTGGGTTTTTTTATAAGTGGCCATAATAACACAAATGGAATTTTTTTAAATGATAAATTGTAAACTATGTTTTTCTCATTCCAAAAGACTCCAAAAAGGGTCATTATAGAAAAATATATTTAATAATGCCTACAAATTTCTATACATTTTTTTTACAAGTTTTATCTCATTTTAACAACTATCTTCTTAGTTTAACACCCCCCAGTAAACTCATTTCACCTTAACTTCATTTATTATTTTTTTTGTTTTAACTATTCATTATGGTAATAAATAAAGTTAAAATTATTATACAATATAAATTATTATAATTCAAAATATATAATCTATTTTTTCAAATTAAATTACTATATATTGAAGAATTCAAATTTATATTAAACTACAGATGCGTTGAAAGAGCAGTTTTCCAAAGAGAAAGTTCTCATAAGTATAGAATGTTTTAATATAAAAATTCAATATGAAATTGATTAAAATTAAGTAAGTTACTTAAAATATAATATAATTGAACTAAATTTACTTTAAAACAAAATAAAAACATAATTTAACTATGTAAATAATTTAAATGGAAATGCAGTTTTTAATATAAATCAGTATTTTCCACTATTCATAAAAAGATTAATATTTTTAGGAAAATAAAAAAAATCACCCAAATATTTTTTTTATATGTATATTTAAAAATTAAGTTTATTTTTTAAAATCATTTTTCTAGAATTGGTAAAAATTAATTTTAAATTATGTGCACAAAGCACGGATAGACCGCCATTTAGAAAAGATACAGTTTTTCCAAAAAACATTTCTTTTTATTTTAAATGAATCTAATTTTTTTATATTCAATATATAACCATTGAAATTATTTATAAATGTGTAAAAAAATTATTTTAATAATTTATTTACTCCTTTTTATACCCTCCAACTTAAATGAAAGCTTATATTGGTCCTGTTTAAATAATTATATTTTAATATAGTATTGTGTTTTGTTTAAACACGATATTGCATGAATCACAAGATATTAAAGATATTGAATTAAAATATATATATCATAAAGTATTAGGGTCTTATATTCTATTCTAATATTGGTGTTGTGTCTTATACACACTATATAATAGTATATTTCTCTTTAAAAATCTCAAGGTTTTATATTCTACTCCCCTTAAATAAATTGTGTCCACACAATTTAATGTTAATCCCAAAAATCAAGGATTAAACATTTGATAATACATTTGTTTGAAACCCACATCAAAAAATGGGTTAATAAAACATATAATTGAAAATAGATGGAGGTAATTATGAATATCATCCATAAAAAATGCATTAATAGATTTCAATTTAGGAGAACATTGGTGGGAAATGAAAACATGGACATGGAAGAGAATACTAACACCAAAGGATTAATAGAGAGTGATAGAGAACATAGTTATGATAATTTTGACCACCACAAAAACATAAATCTGTGATGAGTTAGAAGACCATTTATTCAGTATAAATTAAGTTAGTAGTTCACCATTTGTATCTCTGGATTTTTTTTAAAGTTAAGGGATTATGTAACCATTATAATAGAAACAACAAAAAATATACTTACAATTTCATCATTTAGTTGTGATTCAATCAATTCCAACTTCATATCTTAATAAATGAATATCTAGTAATAATTTTTATTCTTGTATTACTAAAATTAACATTTAACATTTCATTCGATTAATAAAACAATGAAAACACATTCCTACTGTGTTTAGGTATTTTCCAAAGCCAAAATAGTTAGCACAAGTTATCAAATATCACCCAAAGTTAACCTTAATCAATTACAAATATTTTTAACCTTAATAATCATCCAATATATGTCTAACCAAATTAAAATTCTAATAATTTAGAAGTAAGGTCACTAAATCAACATTATATTCCCCAGAGAATATAATGTGGATCTTTAGATCACATTTAAAATATGTAAATACCTTGTTCACCATAAAACCATAATGAAAACACACATTCTTCCAAAAATAAAATCTCATGTTAGTTGAATATAATACATAAATTAAAACATGTAGAAAAATCTAGAAAAGATAGCATAAATAATTAAATCACTAACCAATTTCAAGGTTACCAATATTATCCCCTAAATATCACTTTATAATTATTATCTCAATAATGGACACATATTAAGGGTTATGTTCTCTCAATAATTTGTTTTACATAAAGATGATAATTCCATATTTTCTTGGTTATGAGTATTATTCATAAAATTATTTCGAATCCTAAAAAATATATTATAGTCAAAACCATATATATTTTATGATTCTTATAATAAGAATATCATTGATAAAATTATTCTACATCATATTTCTTGAATCAAAATGCAATAACTTTAATCATTCCACTTCAACTTCCTCAATAACATAAGCTTAACCTTGATCCCTTAACTTCTTAAAGGTTATATCCCATATTGTTTAGGAAACTTGTTTTCATAGTACCCCATATTCTTATAGATAAATAATTAAATATTAGAAACCTATTTCTTTCCCATTAAATCACAAGAATGGTTAACTTTCTCTCCACACTTATACAAAACTCTCATTCTCTTCAAGTAAGTACCAAATTGTGTCTTTCAAAAATTATCACATGGGGTAAATCCTTCAATCTCGTATTCCCTTTATCTATATTTTTATCTACCATCATTTTTCCTTTTAATTTCCTTTAAAGATATAAGACATGGATAATTCTTTCTCTATCTTGATAGAACATGATATTATTTCTTCATATGATGAGAATGATTAGGATACTAGTTCCCTTAAAATAATTGGATTTAATCCATTAAATAAATGGTCAATCTTACACTTTATATTATGTAAATAGCATGTATCATGTCCTTATTACATTATAAAGATACTTATAAACATTTTCCTCTTCATTTTCTCTTTAAATTAGGAATTATATCACAATATATTCTTTTTTCTCAGGATGAAAATACTTTTCTGTTAAGAGATACATAAAATCCTTTCATTACATTTTTTCTATTTCTTATTCATTCTTTGTGTTTAGAATCAATGAAAACCATTGATCCATATCTTCTGGGAGATTATAATCTACCATAGAAACCTTATCCCTTTCATTACATCCTAAGTTGAGAAATAACTTCTCAAAGAAACATATTCATTTCTCATCTACAAATAAATTTGTAGTATAATGGAATGATGGTGATTATTGATGAATAAAGTTATCTAACATTGTATCACCATGTGGTGGATCAGAATCCTTCTCTATATGAGAATGATTATTTCTTATAACTTGTGTCTGCTGCCCCAAAATAGTTATAATTTCTTCAGTTCAATCTACAGCTCATGCTCCAGCTTTATTGTCTTTCCCATGAGGGAAATCCCTACATGATGTATGTTCATTAATACGGTTCACATTCCTTCCACTAGGTGATGTTTCTAAACAATGAAATATGCTCAATTAGGTTATATAAATATGAAATATAATTTATATTCCCAATAATAGTGAAATAATTAACATAAATTGAAAAAAATAGGCATATCTAATCTCATAATAATAAACTTGTTTTCCTTGGGAATTTTTTCAAATAATAAAAATATTTCCAAATCCTTTATAATAGTTTGTAAAAAAAATGTAAATTAACCAAATCATATTTTATAGGAGTGTAAAACTAGGTGTATAGTAATACCTATTTTAGTGTACCAATTAATTCTTGATTCAAGCCTTATGTTCCTTTTTTAGAGTTATTTCACCTACTTATATCTTTTCCATATCCACACCCACTAGAAGTATCTAGATAGGGATGTATTTCTAGGAAAAGGCACATAATATCTATCTTACTGAAGTATTCATATGTTTTCTATTGTTATCCTCAATGTCAATCCTAATGTCATGTTCCCTAATCTATGTTTCCCTAAATCTAGTTCCCAATGTTTCTACTAAAATTATTTTAATACCAACTATAAATACCCCGACCATAATTGAACAGATCCAATGTCCACATTATTACATTGGAATAAGATACAATGAATCACATCCTAAAGGACCAGATATTTTATTAGTACTCATAAACTGGATATATACATAAAATTCCCATTACAATTTATAACATAAAATTCAAAAAAAGTTTTTCCTTGAGAATTCTACTATTCCTTATAGGGTATCCTTGCATATAAATTACAAAACACTTCTTGGTATCCTAGGGAAAATAAAACTTAAGAAATGGGTGATATCATATGCTCAGTAAGGGTAAGAATACAATGTAAGATATCATGAATAAATAAAAATTTTAAAAATAAAATTGTAAATAACTAAAAGAAAATCCATTTAATAAATAAAATTATGATAATATGATAGAAATAAATTATAATAGAAAATACATACAATTAATCGCATAAGCTTCAAACTTAACCATGTATATTATAATTAATTGAATAATCACTCGTAAATAGATATTTGATCTCATAATGATAGAATTAATGATGTTAGAAATTTGATACTTATTACAATACCTTCTACAAGAAGTTTTAAATCTATAGGTAAAAACCTGTCAAATTTGGCCTACTGATTTTTTTCATGAGACTTGTCGATGCTTCAAGGGGATACATATAAATAGTCATCACTTGTCACTTAATAATTAAAATTCATTCTTCCTATGAAAGGAGTGAAATAAAATCAACATTATTTTTTTTGAAAAACTAAAATATGAAATGTAAATACTTTCCCCAAATAAATAAACATAATCATAAACCAACCCGATTAATATAGTGAATGGTAATAAAAATGTACATCCTCAATCAAACTACCAATAATAAATCCCAGTAAATAATAAGGACGATATCAATATAATATATCCCCAGTGGATCGTTTTTAAAATAAATTATTGGTGTTATTGATGAATATAAATACAATTAAAATGTTATTAAAAACATTTTTGAGGAAAATAACCTTTTCACTTTAAATATATTTTTTAATGAAAATGTTCGCAAAATATTTTTAAAATAAATTTCATTGAAAATAAAATTAGAAAAATTATAAAATAAAATTTAAAATATTTAGTGTTCATGATGGTGGAAAATTCTATTCATCTCATATACAATAAAACAAATATTTCTTTCACATTATTAATAAAAATAAAATAGGCATTGTTTTAAAAATGATAGGAAAATTATTTTCAAAATACATCATAAAAAAGTAAAAATGGGTGAAAATATATTTAATAAATCATTTTTAAAATTCTAAAAACGTTTTTGAAAACGTCATTATAAAACATCAATTTTCATGAAAAATGATTTTTTTAGAGAGAGAAATAAGTTCGAATTTTCTAAAAAAAATTATCAAATATTATAAGCACCAAAGAGTGTACAAATAGTTCTATTACATAGAAACGATCATGGATAACAACATTTGAATAAATTACATTTATTTAAAAATATAAATTTTATATAACTCCCTCTAGGGAGACATAAACAAAAAAATATCGGATAATGATACGATTGTGAAATAAACACTTACCACTTTGGTAACTTTTTAATCATAATCCCCATGAAAGAAATAATGTCACATGAAACTTTAAATAAAATGAATTGAAATAGTTTTATTATATAATATATCAAAATTTTAATTATATACAACACAAAAAGTAATAAGTGGTGAACATGGTGTATGTCTCACAGAAGTAAAAGTGAGATGAGAAAACCTTACCTTGGGTTTGACATCATTCATATGTGTTTGAAAATCATGAATAATAAATATATTTTTATGAAAAATATTTTAAAAATAACAATATTATATCTCATACCATATATGATTTACTTATAGTATTTTATCACCCATTTATAAATAATTCTTTATTAAAATCACTATTTTGGTTGATAATTGCTTCATTTTTCATTTATGTTTTTGTTCGGTGAATTTTTTTCCTTATAATTTAATCCTAGATAAATCTTGTTAAATATTCTAAAAATAATATATATATAATATATATTATTTATAAATGTATTTAGAATAATCTATTAAAGTTAGATGTAGAAAATGGATTACACCGTTCATGGAGACGATAGGCCGTACGTACGTAAGAATGTTGTTTCCATTTTATCAAAAGATGGAATGAAAGAAAAATAAATACTAATAATTATTTATATAATAATTATTATGTTACATATATAATTTATATTAATTAAATCCATCTTTATTACCATCCATGTAAAAATAAAATGAAAACAAATTCACATAGCTATGTGGAGGCGGTAGACCACACGTACGCACGAGCAACGATATTTTTTTTCCAACGGATAGGAAGATAAGAAGTTAAATTTTATATTATATTTAAATAAGTATTTTTAGATCATAAATATCACCTATATTCATTAATGTTAACCTTCCTACCTTCTATATAAAGTGTAATAGAAAAATGAATCACATCGCACGCGATGGGGAAATTCATCATACACACGAGTGATGTTATTGTATCCCCCATGGAATAGAAAGTAAAAAAGATATATGTGATATCATATTTAAAAAAGTAAAATAATTTCATAAATATAATATTAATATATTAAATACATAAGTATATTTATCTTGAAATGTGGTGATGGAAAACAAATTACATCGGTTCACGAGGCTATAGTTCGCCATACACAAAATCGAAATCTTTGTTTCTAATTTAATGGAATTAGATATATATCTAGGTTATTAAATTAATATAATAAAAAAATAATTATTTTGGATATACTATTTTTATTATATCATCATATTTTAATATGTTTTTAATGATTTGGAAGAAGAAATAAATGAAATATGCACGTTTAAAATTTTTACCTCATCTTTATAGAGCCTCTTTAGTTTTATACATAAAGCCTTTATAGGAGGGATTCCTAATAAAAATAAGTCCTATAGAATGTGAAAATAAAATTATGTAATTTATTTGGTCATATCTTTGATGATATAATTTTTTTTTAAATTTTCAAGAGGGGAGGAGATTGTGTGGCCTTTTATAAGTATCGGAGAGGGCACACATGGAATTTTTTAAATGACAACATGATATCTCTTTTAAAATTTTAAAAGCCTAAATAATGGTTCATTATAAAAAAATATGTTTTAAGATATAAATATAACCATAAAATAGGTTTTCTAAAAGTATTATGTCTTTCTAAACCCTTATCTTCTTAATTTAACCCCCACCTCTCCGGTAAACCCATTTTTACCTTAATTGTGGTAATTATTTTTTATTGTTTTCACTATTAATTATAGTAAAAAATTAATTTCACATTATTATTTGATAAAAATTATATTTATTCCAAATATAGAATCCATTTTTCCAAACTCAATTCAAATAAGTTAAAAAAATCAATTTAATATTAAACTATGGATGTGATGAAAGAGTGATATTCCAAACAGAAAAATCTCATAAGGATAGATTGTTTTATCATAAAAAATCTGAATAAAATAGATTCCAATTAAATTAATTAGTTAAATTTTAATATAATTGAATTATTTTTACTTTAAAACCAATTTAAAGTACAATTTACCTTTTTAAGTAATTTAAAAAAAAGCAGTTTTCAATAACAATATTTTTCATTGTTCATAACAAATTAATATTTTCATAAAAATCCCAAAAACTCTCCAAAATATAATTTTGATATCTATATTTAAAAAATTAATTTTATTTTTTAAAATAAATTTTCTAAAATTGTTAAAAATTAATTTCAAATTATGTGTGCAAAGAGTGAATAAACCACCTTTTAGAATAATATAGGTTTTCGGAAAAATGTATTTTTCTTACAATTGATTCTTATTTTATTTCTATTAAATATACAACCATTTAATTTAATTATACACATCTAAAACATATAATTTATATAATTATTTATTTCTATTCATACCCACCAATAAAATGACTATGTTATAATAGTCATGTTTAAATAATAACGTTTTAATAGATTATCAGGTTTTGTTTAAACTTGATGTTGTGTGCATTGAAACATATAAAAGATATTTAATTTAAATAAATATTTTTTAAATTCTTTAGGTATTACATTCTCTTATAATATTTGTTTTTCATATCATACACACTATTGATCATGATGTTTCTCTTTTAAAATCTTAGGGTGTTGGAATTAATGTATCATTGGATGATTTATCAATATTTGATATATTGTGATAATAATTTTGGTTTTGGTAAATATCTATATATGGAAGGAATGAATTTTAATTATTTTATGAATCCTATGATCCATTGAAATTTAATTTTAGTGCTTCAGACATGAAAATAAAACTTTATTGTGAATATTCATTTCTTGGAGTAAGATATGAGATAGAAGTGGGAATATATCAAATAAAAAACAAAGGATGAAATTATTCTTATAAAATACAAATAAATAATTTAAGTATATTTTCTCACTCCATGGTAAAATAATTCCTCAAATAAAGGAAAAATGTTCTTGAAAATAAAATTTCTTTCTATTTTACAGTTATTTATGAGGAGTTGATGGTCATTTCAACTCCTCACTGATTAATGTTTTTATGGTCATTTAATTTCTCATGGCCATGTTCTATATCACTCTCTATTATTATTTTCAAATTCCATTTCCCCTCTATGTCCATATTTTCACATTATACTTATGTTTTACTTATCTGGGAACTAGATTATGTATTATTTTAGGAAACCTTTATGTATTAGAATTCTTATTTTGATGTAACTTTGTATTTCCTTTATAAAATATAGATTTTCAAAAAAAATATTTCTGAATAAAAAACATTTTATTACCAAGATGAAAATTTTTAGTACTCAATTTACTTAAGGGTTGTAAAATTTAACATATTGATATTTTAATTTAACGGAATACTTAGCTCAATATCTTTCTTAACGTAAAACAACCAGCGTAAAATGGGCAGTGATATATTATAACATTTCCATTAAATTAGCAGTGTGAATAGTAATAAAAAAATTATGAAAAAATTTGTATATAGGTTTTATAATAGTCAAAGGTATTTATTAATTCATACAAAATATGTACTCAGTTTTTATTGAATCCATTATATGCTTTAAAAAAAATTCTTCAAAAATAATTTTTTTTCCATTTCTCACATAGAAATTATAATTAATTTATTAAATTTTTATAAATTTTATTTGAGTAAATGAATATAATTATTGAAATTACCTTTACAATATTATCTTAGGGTGAATTTTTAGTATTTTTTCTAAAAATATTTATTTTTCAATAAGTAGTAAAAAAAATCAATTTTTGTTAAAAAATATCATTTATTTTCAAGTAAAAGATCCATTATGTTTTTAATTTGATCTCATAGTAAAAAAATCTTTTAATTATTAATAATCTAATTAATTTCATATAAATTTTTATTATACTTGATTTTGGTATGATTTTTATTTGTCTTAAAACACTTTTTTCTAAAAAATGATTTTTATGCATGAAATATATTTTCATCTTAATAAATTAAATTAATATTTATTGATGAATTTATTTATTTAAATATATATATATATATATATTAAGATTAATTTTATTGTTTTTATAAGGAATGTAATGTAAGTAAATTATTTTTTATACTAAAAGATTTATTTTTCTAAAATTGGTTTTTATTGCAGGTTGTGTGCTTATTTAAAATTAATTTATAACACTTATATAAATTAAATATATTAAAATGGATTTCATATTTTTAATAATAATAATTAGTTTTTTCTAATAGGTTTATCTTAAAAAAAATTCATAGTGAATAGTAAAAACAGTAGAATATTGTTGCCACGGTTAAGGTTAAAATGGGTTTACCAATGTGGTTAAACTAAGAGATGAGGGTCAGATTGACATCCAAAAATATCTAATTATTATTTTTTTAATATATTTAAACCTTTTACTATACTAAATTTAAATATTTTTCCATTTAGAGGAACCTTTCCATGAAAGTGACCTTATATATTTGAAATATTTTAAGAAATTCTATGTGTCCTCCTCCCTCATTATTAAAAGGGTACCTCTCCTACAACATTATTAACAACATTTGAACATTATATATCATATATTACCTAATAAAAAACCTTCATGGATTCATTCCCTTTATCCTAGAGCTTGTGGTATCCTCTTAAGACCAATCCTTCAAGGATTAAGGAGTAAACCAGAGGGGGTCTCTCAAAGAATATGTATAAATCTTATCAAAGCTATTTAAAATTTATTTCTTCTTAAACATTCTATAAACATGTAGTATTAATAAAAAAATATTAATTATATATCATTAATATAATTATATTTCATTATAATTAGTTCAAAACCATTTTCTACCCCTACTCCATCAAATGGGAAATAAAAATATCATTCATGTGTACATGTATACTACCGTCTCCACATAGAAATACTATTAATTTTCCATCACCATATTTCATGGATGTTTATAATGATGAATTTATTATTTATATATAATATATATAACATAATTATTATTTTTTAATATAATATCATATCTTACATCTTTCCTTTTAATCTATTGGTAAATGATAATGTCACTCATGTGTATGTGTGGACTACCACATCCCCAAAGAGATGTGATTTGTTTATCATTTAAACTTTACATAGAGGTAAAAATGATAGATTTAATGAAAATATAATATATTATGGTATAAAAAAAATTAGAATGTTTGATTGTCATTTACCTTTCTTTCATTCAATCCATTGAAAAGTGGAAACATCACTCCTGTGTGTGTAAGAATTATTGTTTGCACGAAGTGATGTAATTCATTTTTCATACCCATATAAGTTGAATAGATATAAATATGTGTATAATATATATATATATATATGTTATTTATATCATGCTTAAAATTATGGGTATGGAGGAACCTTGATCATAGTGTAAGGTCCCTAACTTCTTTACTATAACATACATGAAGAATGAAGTAGTTACCACCCGAAATTATGACTTTAATAGAGGATTGTTAGTAAAGGGGTGTTGAAATTATTCTATTGGATATTATATGATACTATATGTATGAATATGATTCTATTGTATAATTGAATTAAATATAAATTTATTTTATAGTAGGATATAGTGCTTATGAATCTAGTCCTATATATGATAAATATTTCTCATCTAACTTTTGTTTCTGTGGGTTATATATCATATCCCGAACTTTTTTCTTTAATATAGTTTGTATAATACATATTTTATATGTTATATCATGAATTTATTTGTATTTATGGTATTTAATGTTTCATTTTATTTCATTCCTTTCATGAGAGTTATTATTCAAAAGTAAGAAAAATTGTATGGTTTTTTTTGCCTCAATTTATCTTCATTGAGGCATGTTTTGATGTTATGGACCAATTTATTATATCTATGGTGTATATATTGAAAAATAATAAATTTTTAAGTAATATATGTTTTAATTAATTTTATTTAGAAATTCATATGATTTTCACGATTCTAATGAATTTTGATTCAAATTTAATTAAATATGTAATGGTTTTATATTACTGTCTCCTTTTTACCTAGATTGTTTATGTTTAATTTTCTGATAAAGAAATTTTATAATTTATATCTCTTAAATATTATGTATATTATTCTCCCATATTTATTTCAAGTGATTACATGTTTAACTTTCATTTTCCTATCTTTAATTAGTCAAGATATCAAAAGATATTTTTAAGGAAAACCAACATGATTTCTCTCTTTAGTGGGGATATTTTCTTCCATATCCAAATTTTCTTTCAAAACAATTCTATAATATTTTTAGTTTTCTCCAAAGTTTCATTAAATTAATTTTTACTCATATTTTACATTATATAAATAATTAATGGAATGTTATTAAAATCTTATAAATGAGGTACGTATGACTCTTTATCCCAAATATAATAGGAATTTTTATTTTACCGTTTACCACATAAGCGGATTTACCCATAATCATGAATAATATTTTGTTGGAATATTAATTTATATTTTTCCTGATTAATTTTTAAATAAAATTATTTCCTTAATATTTAGGAATTTTTTAAAATTTTCTATAAGTTATATAAAAATAAAATGGGAATTTTATTCTAGAGATTCCCTAGTGACATTTTAAAGGTATTTTCATATATAACAATATAATTTGATGTATCTTATTATTTACTTAGTATATGATCCATTTTTACCATATTTATTATTTTTGTGGCTTTTTTTATGAATATGAATATAAAATTTTTTAGACTCATATATCCTTTCTACAGGTTATGATATGATATTATTATGAATGTTTTATGATCTTCTGTCACACATATGTATGATTTTTATTATGTTATGGGTGGGACTTGAATTATATTGAACTCTATTGAATTGAGTATATAAGGATATCTTGTGATATTATATGGGCCAAAATATGGGGTGAACCCATTTTAGAGAGGGAATTTGTACAATAAGATAGTCTTAGGAGTGAACCTTGACTGAGAAAATAATAGAATATAGAGTGAACTTGGTCTACTTTGATAGCCTCAGATACGAGACTTAACTAAGTAAATGATTTTCAATTATTGTGTATATACCAAAAACTTATGACATATTTTTATTTTACATTATTGTGGATCATGATTGATTATTGATGATTCCAAACTCTTGGGTCTTCTATATTTTTATTGATAAAACCATATTTTATGAATTGTGATTAATGATATTTGACTAATTAGGTATGATTATTATACATTTTGATAAAATTATCATATGATTATGCTAATCTTATGAAAACTTATGAGCATCTAAGCTCACCCTTTATTATGTTTTCCCTTCTCCTGGTTGTGGAGAATGTTTATTATATGTCTAAGAAGAGTGATAGTTATGAGAAACATAATGGGAAATGATATAGATCTACTATGTACTAGTAAATTATATATCCAAATTTCTAAATACACTAAAGATATATAGTTTTGGTGTAGATTATATTGATATGTAATGAATATTGTACTAATATGATGTAGTATTTATGTATGAAAAGTTTGGGTCATTATACACACCAATCCAACAACCTTAATTTTCATTGAACACCTAGACTACTCTCACCTAGGCCCATATACCTTAAAAAATCATGGTGTCCTCAACCAATTTATCAATTGGCCTAGGGGTATCCCCACTATAAAACTTTTCCCATAATATCATACTCTTGGACATGGTTCCTTCAACATCTATAATTATCTAAGGAACATTATTTCTTTATTACTACAATATGATTGGTGAAACCACTGAATCACCTCACCAAACCATTAATGAAACATCGGGGAGACAATGTCCCAACACCTCATTCTCAATTTCTATGAAAAACTAATGATCCTTAGTCATTTGATACATGCACTTAAACGCACTAGTTTATACTCAAAAGTTTGATCAAAGCCTAAACTACATATTCCATTCCCAAAATGAACCGATTTATATAGTTATCTTATTACTTAATTAAATTTTGTATGAGATTTCATGTTAAACCTCCTATAATTGACCTAGCCTAAAATTGATCGGCTTCCCCCACTGATGCATTTCCAACACACCCACTGTCAAACATAGCCATCTAACCCATATGTAAGTTCTAACATGAACATAAATTGTCTCATTTTCCTAAATCACAGGGTTGTAACATATTAAATCCACTAAAACTAAATATATAATGAGTTTCATACCCTTTGAAAAAATATAGTGTACACCCCGCAATTTGACATCACTTTCACCACTACTCGATTATACCCTAAACAATTTTTATCGCAAGACACACCTTCAACCAATTCTCCAAGCCTAGCACTATAAGCACCTTAGAGACGTTATATCGATTCTCATCACAATTCTCTAAGCCTAGCACCATAAGAACCCACCAATTCTTCTGGTTACCTAAACCATGAGGAGATGAAATGAGAAACATGCTATATATCTATGAATCTATACTAAAGAATCATGTGAAAAAACTCATCGTGAAACTACATCAATAAAATTTCTCAAGATTCATTAATACCCAACTAGTTCTCATTGAAAATACAAATAAACTATTCTACCAATCCAAACCAAATTGGACCCACATGTATCCACCACATTATCATCAAAACCTAAAATTCGCACACTTCCCAATTACCAACTCATATAACCAATTGATGATTTTTGAGACACTCTTCATTGAAACAATTCTCATATTTCCATTTAAAAAATGAACCATTCTTTCTGATGTGTTGATTTCATCCAAAAACTAGAGCACCCTCGACTCCCTTCAAAATGTAAATTAACTTGTTCCATGGGTTATCACATGACCACTAATCAACAAAAATATTTCTTAAACCAAAATATTTAACCCATGCTCTCATGACGCACTTGAAGGAATATCAAGAATCAAAAAGGATGGGTACTCAACTATTTCTTCCCTTGAAACATGGTTTTAGTACAGAAACACCATCTCCCAGTGTTCTTTAAGATTCCAAATCACAATGAATTTACATAAAGGGTTTCACCATATCCATGAAAGGGTATTTAATTTATAAATTACCACACTCTTGATCTATCTCATAACTAATAAGACTATCACATTGGGTATAACTTTCCTAAAAAATATAATATGCTTAAAACCATACATCCTCAACAACCTCTCATGATTTGGTATCTAATAGAGAGTTTATTCAAACCTCACTAGTTTTAGGTCTACCATCAATGGTCCCCATAAATCCAATTTTTGGACACCACATTAGGTAGTTGAAAGTGCTATGCATCTGAATGAGATTTCCCCTCCCAAAACTAGCTATAATACTAAAGGTAATTGAACATAAGTGCTTCTACCAGAATTCTAAAGGCATCTAACATGCCTAAACCACATACTCGGAAGGACCTACTGTGTATCCAACTTGTACACTAAATCATACACTTATGCCACACAAACCTGATGTTTCTTAAAAAACAATTTAACCCATCTCATGGGCCACCCATGAAAGTTACAAGGCACTAACTCTATAATCCAGAGTTATTCCAGTGAAGGTCCCTAGTTAATCATTCCCATCTCATATACCCCATCTAATATAAGATAAAACTCCTTGGATAAAACTCACTCGTGTCCCAAGGTTGTATGGTATCTAACTTTCTAAATACCCACCAAGATGTTTCATACAGAAGTATGAATCTAACTCATCCTACCCATTCCCAAGTCAAGAAAAAACTACCTGACCACTGAAAACCACAACACACACTGTTTCTCAAGGTCATAATGGATAATACATAACTCGAGAACTCTCAACAGCCCCAACAACCCCTACACAAGGAAAAACACTGACTACCCAATGGGTTCACACCACACACACACACACACAGACACACACACACACACACACACAGATATATATATATATATATTCATATAAGTATAGTGGGATCACAATTTTACTCTTTTCCGTTTTTATTTAACCAAAAATTCTAAAATAAGGGGTGAAATTAAATGAGATGTCAAGTACAAATAATAGAGGATATCACTTTAAAAGTTATACTTTTATTTTATTTATCTGATTCCATGTGAAAATTAGAAAAAATAATCCCATTATTAACATTAAAATTTTTACTGTAACCAGATATTTTCACAACTAAGGCTTAGTTAAATGAAATATAAATTACAAGTTATAGAGGAAAACACTTTATAAGATGTAATTGGAATTTTATTTACCTAAAACATCATAAAAATAATTGTAATGATCACATGGCATGATTTTATCCATTTATTGGATTGGTTAAGTAAGATTACACCATATCTATATACAATAAAACATTGTATAAATGGCTAAAACCACTTTAAATTACCGAACTATGTCATAATCCAGGTAAACAACTAACAAAAATCTTGTAAATTAATTATGAATCATATGTGTCTAATATGGTACATAAGTTATCTCCCTCTTACCATATCATATAAGAGATGGAATTCCATAAAATATCACAACATTAATTATGTGTATCACTTGAGGTAAAATTAGATCATTGGTAAGAGAAAAATAAGAACAAAAATCTCATCCCAAGAAGAAAAAACTTCCCTCATAAATGGGGTGGCCAGTACTATGAACAATTTTTATACTATGCCCCCAGATAAACCTATATACCATAAACCATTACACAAATAGTAAAAAAATATGCTCTGATGCCACTTTGTAATATCCTAGCCTCATTTCACATTTAATAGTAACCAAACATGGTGGCTACATGACCTCAAGCACACCTCCTCATAGATGAGAGGATAACAACAAGCGGAATGGTCATGTGAGGTTATTATGGAGAGACTATACCCTCATTAACATAGTGTGAAATATGGATGAAAATAAGTAAATAATATCCAACCAATCATAAATAAAAATTATATAATGAATAAATTAGAAAGAAAATAAACAAACAACCCAAGTTATAACAAAAATCATTGTACTCCCATCAGCAGGTAATACATGTTATAAGGCCATACATACATGCCCCAAAATAAGAAAAATAAAAAATAGGGACAAAAACTGTAAAATTCCCCAAATAGGCTTGAGTAATAGCCTGTTCCTCATATCTATGTTCCATCCTAGACCATTTCATGCTTCTTTCATATGGTGTTTTCCCTTTTCTATACTTTCTTCCATGAATTCTTATTGGGTACTAATTGGTGGATCAAGAAGGGTGCGGGTATGAATTGGTAGAACATCACTAAAAGGGTCTAAAATAACATCCATCTTGATAAAATATATTTCATGATGATTTATTTCATAATATAACTGATATAAGAATGAAAATAAATAAAATAAAATACACCCAATCTTTATGCTTTACGATGACACCAGAGTAGAACATAAATACTTCATCCAATAAAATATGACTCCTAAGAATGTCAAGATAACTATGACAACTATAGTCACCACATAGTATCCAGGCACTCATCCTGGAATTCCAAAGCATCTTGTATCATATAGAATCTGGATACTCATCTTAGTATTTCCAAGAATTTGGTATCATGTGGAATCCAAGGATCACATATTATAATTCCTAACTCATGTTCCAAACATATTATAAGGATCTCATCCTTGAATTCACTCTTAGTTAGAATTGTATTTCATATAGAATCCTAGGATCTCAACTCATAATTCCCACATAATTTATATTTTTTTATCAGACAAAATCCAAGGACCTCATCCTGGAATTTCCACGTGTCTTGAAACAAGTATCAAGATGGATATAAGGATATCATCCCAAAATTCCCACCCATCAAGCATCAATTTATCATTTCACCTATTCTAATTTAACATTTAATAACATTTTCACTCTTTCTATATCAATCATTCCATTCTAAGGATAAATCGATAATTTTCCCATCATTTTTCAATTAAAAATAAATTCATTTTATTTTAATGTAATAAGGGATCTCATGCATCCCACTTAATCATTTTTTATCAAGGGAATTCCAATTTACTAATTTAAAACATTTAAATGGGTTTTACATGTTTACTAAAATTAAGGGATCCTAACAAACATCCTAGGAACCCTGACTATTTACCTAAGGTTCATTTTGAAGACCATGAAACCCCTTAGGGGTCTCTTTCATGGAAATAAACATTAAATAAGCTATGCTCACCCTAATGGGTAGCCAATTCCCAATTCAAAACTTATACTAGTCAATTATTGGTCTTTCAAAGGTTCAAGAATTAATTTGGGGAACAAAAATAATTAAATTTAGTTTTTAGGTTTGACACATGGAAAACCAGGGCGATATAATAAAATTCCTGTAATATAAATTGTTGAAAACTTATGGGATAGCTTAAATACTAGTTAAATCATGCTTCTAGAGTTCCAATAATCCAACGTCGACCCTTGTTTTGGCTTTAAATGGGATAAATTGAGAAACCATACAAAAACCACTAGAAATAAGTCATGTGAAATAAAAAGGTCAAGACACCACTTGACCGTATATTAAATGAACAATGTGAGGAAGAAGAGTTTTATACTTACCTATAACTCTTACATGCTTTATATGGAAGAAGATTCATACCTCTAATGAAGGAAATACACCAATAAGGGATAAGGAGGCCCATTTGGGGTACTTCTATAGTCTATGGGAGGGGTTGAACCCCAGTACGAGTATAAGGGGGTGGGATGATAAAATTATGGGGTTGTGCCTAATAATATTTTTTCATAGAAGGCCACTAACTAGTTGATGGTAAGACAGTGACTAACTGGTGATCCCAAGCATATGGACCTTCTACTATCCATGGCCACCAGTTAGTCGGTGGCTCTTTACCGACTAGCCATTAGTACTTCAACAAAATGTTGCAGCCTCAAAACCTCCAAAAGTCCTCCCATAACCTTTTGATTGACATAAAAACCCTTAGAAACTCTAATCAGGGCATGTTATATAAGTATAATTAAAATTTACTTTGTATTTACCTCCATAAAGTTGGGGTATTACAATAAAGTAACACCATATAAAGTTAAAGTTTTAAAATGCTAAATGTTACCGCCCAAACAAACAAGGTGAAGCTTTATTTTCAGGATCCCATCTTATTACAACACCATAGTAAAGAGAGATTTTCTTGGAGTTGTTCCAAGATGAGTGACCTTCAAGGATGTTTCTTAGGGTGTGTGTGAGTGAGGAAAAAGAACACTGAAAGAGAATGTGTTGGATTATGGGAAAAATAATTTGTCTCATATTCCCTTTTTGGATGTGGATGATCCCCAGGGGAAAAATATATCCTATGAGCTAACAGGTCGAAATATGTGAGCTAAGACTAGATTTCCATATTAAAAAGGAGGGGTGTATGTGCTATAAGTGAGGCGTAGTTGTTATAGTGGTATCGAATGAGATAGCCAATCAGAAGTGAAGTGGCTCTACTTGAGTAAAATTTTAGGGTCCACAATGAGTATTTTTTTCATTAATAGGGGGGTAATGTAACACCCTAGAAAGATAAAGGGTTAAAATACTAAATATTATTACCCATGTCAATAAGTTACACTTTTCTTTTCAGGATCCTACTTGATTAGAACTCCACAATTAAGTGATCTTGACTAGGAGTAGTGTTGGAATGGGTGACCTTCTCGGATTATTCTTAGGGTGTGTGTGTTTAAGGAAAAAGTATATTAAAATTACATATGTTATATTGTGTAGATAATCATTAGTATGTTGTTCCATTTGGGCATATAGGTGGTCACTAGGGAGAACAAGTCAAGTATTTGGGTTAATTAGTGGCTCTTGGTGGGCTAGGACCCAATGATTATAGGTGGGGTGTTTGTTCTATTAAAAATTTATAGTTGTTACAACAATGTAGTGGTAAAATTATACTCTATAATCATATAACTTATATTTTTATTTTTTTTCCATTACTTATTCATTTTTTAGGACTCAATGGATACTTATTGTGATCAATTTGGATACTCCATTGATATATATTTTAGATTAAATACATGAATATTGAATAAATTGACCTCACATGATGTTTATTATGAATTTTTAAAACACCACATTAAATATTTTACAAATAAAATTCAAATTATTTGTTTTATATTATGTTATAACATTAATTTTGTTATATTCAGATAGGGTTTATTTATTATTGAATCTATGGTATAATGATAGAGATTATTCACTTAAAACCTATGTATTTATATGGACATATAAGTTTTAGGTTATATATAATAATATTTCACTATAAAAACATATATTAAAACAAATTATTTATATTTTATAATGCCTTTTTAGTGTCTAAAATAAAAATAATTAAATCTATTATAGTTATTTCATTTGTAAATTTATGAAAGATATCATATTGCATTGAAAAATTAGCTTCCCTAAATTTAAATTTCACAATTTATTTGAAAAATCATTTAAAATATTTGTTAAATGTTTATTTTTATATATTTTTATAGTGATAGTAATACATTTGAATATCCACATAATCAAAAGTGGATATATATTTTCATTGGAATGAGTAGAAAGCTTACATGTTATTGAAATGTTTGTAGCAATATTGAAGAGGAAATTCTCTATCGTTATTGGTGATGTTTATTTTAGTCATATGAGGTTATAATATTATCATATGACCTAGAATGTTGAATTAATTTTAGAATGAAAGGATCAATATTGACTAAAAATTCATACACTAACTGTGATGTTATGATATTTTCGATAACTAGTTAGTAATTTTTAAATATCGTAACCACCACACCAAGAAAATTGTGTTCATTTTTTATGAACATATCTTATATTGAAATTAATTATCCTAATAAATGGTAATTAAAATGAAAAATTGATATTTACCTACAAAAAAGAACTCATGTTTCTTGGTGTCTTGGTTGTAGTTGATAAAACTACCACCTAGTTATTGAAATTATCATAAAATTTGGATGGGTTTGTAGAATCTCCTGAAAATATTTATATGATTTATCATAACAAAAAAATTATAAATATTAATGTACTATTATTATTACAATTTTAACAGTGTGTTTTTTATTTTAGTTTTTTATATTATAATATTTCATCCACTAGAGATGATCATATTATTTTTTAGATTTATAAGTCTCCATATTCATTCTTGAAAATATATTTATCTTATATTTTTTTTATTTCCATGTGATAAAATTATTGTTTTCTATTTAAAATTAATATTTTAATTGAAAACATGTTTCACACAATGAAATTTGATAAATCATACACATATATTCATGATACATTATGATAATGATTTGTGGTTCATTTTTGAATTGTAGGAATTGACTTCATATGTCATGAACCATCCCCACATGGAACCCCTCCTGAGACTATAATGATAAAAAGGGTAACCCCCAACACCCACTTTTAGTAGGACACAAGTTAGAGACTAGAAAAGTGGTTATAAAATACACAAATAAGAGACATTGCCCTTGTAAATCCTAGAAATATATTAACACAATCACCCATAAACTCTATAAAATAAAATAAAACCACTATTATGTAATTCAATTAAATTTCATACAGGAAAAAGTCTACAAATAAGATACAAAAAAGAAATCCATGTGTCTATGAATCCAAAAATAGCTTCAAGACTCAATCCAGTAATTTCTATCCTGGTCACCAACTCACTACTAAAAATATATAAAAATTATATATATATATATATATACAAGTGATCATACAAGTATAATCATTGGGATCATTCTCAAGACCTCCTGTGAAAATGTTGAAGAAGCATATTAATTCCTTAGTGAATAAATAACACATCCAACTCACACCTAAAATAGGTCAATTATAAACTAACCTAATCAAGGTTCACTCAAACAATATTACATAAAAATATAATAACATAGTATTGAATTATATATTAATAATGAACCTCACAACCAATTCCCTGTTATTTTATTTCTATCATTTCCCATTGAAAAAAACAATGAGCATTCAACCCTTTTATATCCACATATCCATATAACCACATATCATATCACAGCTATAAAATCATTTACATGTCCCAATAATAAATCATATTCTCATCGTAGTATGGAATTTTGGAAATAAAGGAAATAAACCTCATTCTATATTCCTACCTTGCTGGATCACAAGCATATATCATCACACCATAACTACATATCCCCATAATAGTAGGGAAATGTGAACAAGAATTACATCATCCTTGTTCCCTCCTCCTATCTTGCACAACCCCCACCATGTATCACCATGTAACATTATTTTTACTCTAAATTTTGTCCATCATATCTTATACATCATTGTATCAGTCCATCGTAACTAATACTACACCAAAAAGCGGTAGTAGAGAAGATGGAGTAGTCAACCATATTTCCCCTTGTAATTCATAATGTTGGGTGAAAACACTCAAAACCAAAAATATTTAGGGGTTAATAATTTAATCTGAAATAGGTGGGTAAATAAAAAATCCCATGAACAATAAATCACATATATATATATCATAGCAACATACTCAAATCCGAACACAATGGTTCATACCAAACCACACTACTAATAATTATCTCAATCACCACACTACCACTACCAAACCTAAAAAATTCCATCATCTATACATTATGACCAACCAAAATTATTTATTTCAAATAACCATGAAAATATTCATGTATTCTCCAATTAATCATATTATTTAACAATTTCTATATTTTCCCTTTTACCAACCACGTTAGATTCATTATTCCATTCATTTACCCTTATTTAATTTCAACCCATTAATTATCCATCAAAAATGTTTATACCAACTATTCCCCCTTAATTTGAATTATTAATAGTTCATTAATAGCCATTTATTATTAAATTTCTTCTCATACCCATTACCATAATCATTTTTTATAACCACTTCCATTCCATTGGTAACTACAACACAACCCCCACAATAACCATACAACAGTCTCATCAGACACCCCGTGAGTCAAAGCCAACAGTCACCACATATTTCCAAATTAAAAACCACAACACCCTTTCACCTCTTTCCACATTAATCACATGAAACTGTCCTCTCAATCATTTATTCATTTCAAATCATAATTCCACATCTGAACATATTCACTAGAACATCCAAATTTCCATGTGACCAATTTATTATTAGATTTATGAGATTTAAAAATTTATGAAGGTGAAAATCATATCCATGGTAACTTCTAATGTTATAAAAACTACACACTTTAATTAAACATACATGAAATAACAAAAAAAATAGTAAACTCGATTTTGAATCATGCCAAGTCACTAATAAATCAAATAAATAAATCACCCATTAACCATTTTTTTTATATGAATTGATTGTAGGTAGAATAAACATCATTAAAAGAATTATATATTTACAAGATTTAATTATGTTAACATTTTCAAAAAATTGTCCTTTTATATATGTGATTCCATCAATTTAATTATAGTAATAGAACATATTTTACATTAGTAATCAAAAAATCCACAATAATGAAAAAAATCCATCAATAACAATAAATATCATGGAATCACATAAAACATGTGAAAACCACCCCTCCACTTCAATTAAATTTTTTATAATTCATTATATTTATTAGATTAATCCTTAACATCCAACCAAAGGAAACAGAAATATGATTGTTCTATAATTATGCATAAATAAATACAAGAAGTTTTCAATCCCCTACCTGTAATGTCCCAGGTCCCGAAGCCACTCAAATGGTGCTCTGTACTCAGTTGGCCCCATGTCCACAAGAACATTTCCCCAAATTCCAGAGGCTGCTAACTAGCAGCGAGGGCCTAGGGTGTGACAATGGGAAAACTATTCCCTCATTGGAAGAGTGTAACATAGAAAAATAAGTAATAACAATAGTGGAAGTAATAAAAAAATATGTAACTGAAGTAAAAAATGGAAGACTGGAGGATAAAGATAAACCGAAATCATGTAATATCAAAATGATGTATCATGTCACATGTTCTAAGAAAACAGCAAAAATATGATACATTAAAATCAAGTACAATAAAATACCAAGGTATGGTAAAACAAAATGAAACTCAGTAGAAACACGAGCCTAGGCTTAATCCCATGCTCTCCTGGTCCTATGCAACAATCAAGTACCTAAAAAGGGGCATTTCCCCTATTGACACCTGAAATAATATTATAAGGCCCCGACCTTAAACCTTACTTAATCTTGATTTATTACAATATTACACATTGATGATCTTTTCAGGTTTTGAGTTTTAGATAATTAGATCATAAAACTTGCATTACATTCCACATTTAAACAAAGTGGTTACATAAAAGATAGTATTCATTTTTCCCATCAACAGAAACATATTTAAAATAAAACATGGATTCTTTCTTGAAACTTCCTTGACACTATCATCATATCATGTACCATTTCCTTGACCTGTGAAAAACTTTTCAAAAACTTGGGATGAGCATAAAAAGCTCAGTAAGGTATATAAAAGTATGGAATGAAAACATTAGTCCATGTATACATAAGAATCAATGAAATCATACTTTACTCATAAAACATAAGCATATATTCATACCTCATGAAATCATAAAATTTATGAATAAATTATAGAAAACATAAGACATAAAGGTAACTTGGGGCATTCATAACATTCTTATGTAGGGAGTAACCCTCTTGGTTATGTTTGGAATACCCATCACAGTATATTCCCTAAATATCTTCAGAGAAACCTTAACGTTTAACCCCTTCACGTTACCCAATGAATTGGAGAGCTATATCGGGCTCACACGCCCTTAGTTTATCACGAAACCACCCGTCTTCATAGTAATGCCCAAGAACCATAACATAATCGTATCATATAAAACATGCATAAAGGAAACATAACATTTCCACTTTTCAATCATAAGATATCAATACAACACATTGATATAAAAAAATTATGAAAACCATTTTCAATTCCAAAATAAAATAAAAGTAAAACATGGTATTTATTTTTCATTTTAAAAAATGGTATGGCTTGTAGAGGAATCCTAAACTCAAATAATGGTCACGGCGGCGGAGAATTCGTTGTCGCCGCATACGTACAACAAAAAAACATTCCCTTTTGTCGTCTAGTAAATACTTCGAATAAAAATATTCCTTTTGAATAATCTTAAAAGTAAAAGGGGTTTATACACCATATAAAAGAAAGTTGTGTATAAAATAAAATATGCCTCAATGAAAGGAGATTGATATGGATTCCCTTACAAAGACGGTATCCTTGGATTAAGGATAGATCAATTACATAATTATGTGTGACAAACGAATACACCACATATAAGTGGATATTAAGTGTAAAACAATCAGAGGTTATTCACACATATTCATAGAACTACATATTGAAGGAGTGAAAGTTTATCCCAAATAATCAAAATTAGGTTAAGAAGTTCCTTTGCAAAAATTCCACAGCCTAACGGCGTCACTTCAAAATTCAGAAATGAGTTGATGAGAGATAAAAAGGGTATCTCATCACTTGGACATAAAATTTACATCAATAAGGATATAGAAGAACATATCCCAACATAACAATATGTAAATTAAAAGACACAACAAAAGAAGTCTTTTAAAAAGAGGAGGGTGAAAGGTTCCCTTACCGACTTGGGTATCTTTCGAAACATACACCCCATGAAACAAGGAAAATACAACATTGATGTAAATAATCATAAAAGAAATTATATTACAAAAAGAGTAGAATAATGGGCAGTATATATACCACTCAATGGAAATGGTGGAAAATGTAGCATAAATCTCACGGGAATAAAAGTGAGATGAAAAATCCCTTACGAAAACTCGGCAGCCTAACGGCACCACTTAAAACATCCAAAAATGAATTGATGAGTTCAAATAGGGTATCTCGTCATATTAACATAAAATGTACATAATGATTAATATAAAAGAACATCCCCCATCATAAAAAATAGGATCTTAAAAGAAGTGACATAAAGGAGAGTACTTTAAAAGAAAGAGAGAGGTTAGATCTCTTAAGAAAATTCGGCAGCCTAACGGCGCCACTCAAAACATCAAAAATGGATTGATGAGAGAAAATAGGGGATCTCATCATATGAACATAAAACAATTACAGTAATAGTAATATAAAATAACATCCCAATCATAATAAAGATGACCTTAAAATGAATGACATAAAAGAGTGTACTTAAAAATAAAGAGAGGGGTAGGATCCCTTACCTCGGGTTTGACTTGACTCGATCGTTCTTTAACCTCCAGAATAATAAACTTGAGATAGTTTATACTTTCCTAATAGCCTTTTTCATGTTAATTATTCCTTTTATATCACTTACTACCATGCTATGAACATTATGTAATTATTTAAGTTAATAATGGTCGTTTTGTAGATCATTGCTACTTGAGTAAAAAATAAACTCTTTATAATTACAAGTTGTTCATGTGGTAAAATATATATTATATCCAGAATTATATTCATTATTTAGATATCATATATATCATATATATCCATTATATACATGCATTTATAATATTCCATAACATTTAGAGGTAAGAAATGAAATGCACCGTTCATGGAGGCGGTAAGCCATACGTACGCATGAACGCTACTTCCATTTCTATTTCTTATTTAATGGAATTAAAACATAATGATACATAATAGTATTATAATTCCAGTATGGTATCATATATAATATCATTAAATATATCCTTTATACGTACCACATGTGGTATTAACTAATCAAATCACTTTGAGGGGGCGGTAGTCCGCACTTCCTAAAATGAAGATATCACATTTAACCATAATGGAAACCATAAAGGTATGCCATAAATAAAAAATACATAAGATTAAGTAAAACATAAACATATTATATATCATATATAAATATAGTGACATCTTAATGGCCACCTTTGAGGGTGTTAAGAGAATATTGAACAATCATCGTTTCGTGAGGCAGAAATTCACCATCCACATAAACAGTATGTTATTTAACCATTAAGTGTAGGTGTGTGTAAGTGTAGCTCGAATACTTCTTATAAAAACATCCTATTATATTTAATATACTGGATTTGTTACAAAAGAAATTAATAAAAAGAGTTTATGGGGTTTGAGAAGAAAAATAAAAAAACAACACAAGTAAAGACATTACCTTAAAATCGGGTAACTCTCTTTGATTTGAGCTAAAAGGCTTACCTGGGAAGACTTCTGCCCAAATTGAGGCTTCTAGGAGTAGTATAGGTATTTGGAGAGACAAAATTATCATGGGTCGGTAGAGCCAAAGTCTTGAGAGGTGTTGGTAAGGTGGTAGAGGTGGGGGCATTTTATAAGAGGATAAGAGGGGCACTCTTGGAAGGTAAGGAAATGTTACTTTATTTTAGAATGAGTTTCGGATTTAAAAGGTCCCACATTTATATAATTCAAGGATAAGGTGATAAGGGTTGGAAATATACCCATACAATATGTTTTGGACAATTTTAGTTCTTATAATTTACATTATCGTTTCATTTTATTTAAAACGTTAAATAATGAGGTAATCGCTGCATCATAATGATGTCATAAATAATTTAATTTACTTAATGTCTAAAAATTATAAAAAAAATAATGATGTAGGAAATATTTTTATATTTCTAATGAATATTTATATTCAAAAATATGACTTTTATAACCCCAATTAAAAATTTATTTAGTAAAACAACTCATGCTTGTGACATTTTTATTTTAACTTTAAATAAAAAGTTATTTATGTCATTTTCCTACCAAAGTGGCTCCATGGGTTCCCCAAGTTAACCCATGGATTCTATTGGTCGTCCATGACACATCCGATGAGGGTAATACATGTGTCTAGGTCATTTCATAATATTAAAACATTATTTTTACCTTAAATTACACTAATTACCTCTAATCGCGATTAAAAACATAAAAGTTACTATTCACCAAAAAATTATTTTAATCCCATTGAACTACATTTTACTTCTTAATGACAACCATGTATATCAGATTTTTTAAATTCAATACACATAGGTGCTAAAATTTCATTTAAATGAAAAATCAATTTTTTAAGTACCACTTAGTGGTTTCACTATTCATCAAAAATTGAAGTTTTTCAGAAAAATACCAAAACTTCACCCTAAGCTATATTTGATATTCCGAATTCAAAAATAATGTCTATTTTAAAAAATTCAAAACATATAAGTTTCATTAATTAATTTAATAATTAATTCCTACTGTCAAAACAAATAGCGTGTTTTTATGAAACAAAATGTATCAAAAGATTGACACTAGTTTAAGTCCGATTTCAAAGTGAAATTAATTACAACAACCACTATTGGATTAAATGGTAAAAATATATTCTAATTTCACTTTAAAACAAATTAAAAAGATAATCTAACTATATAAATAAATTAGATTAAAAAGTGGTTTTGAATTAAAATACAACACTTTTCACTATTCATTAAAAAATGATCTTTATCGGAAAAATACCAAAAATTTACAGAATGTAAATTTTGATATCCCGATTCTAAAGAAGAATTTTATTTTGTAAAATACAACATATAAAATTGTCCAAAGTATATTTAAAAAGGGTTCTCCATCAAAAGGCAGTTAATCGACCTTTTAAAGAATATTAGAAGATTTATTCTTAAAATTGGATTCATTTGCATTTTAAGCCTCTAACATTTATTGGATAAAAGTAAAAATATTTGACAAATATATATAATCATTTTGTAGTTAGTTCCATTCATTCCCTCCATTACAATGGCTTGGCATTAACTTCCTTTTAAAATAATATTATTTTATTATTAGAGTGCAGCGTAAGATTTCAAAGGAACTCGTTGTTTTGTATTGGGTAAGCCATGGAGCATAGCGTTCCCTTTAAATTAATATTGACATTTTATTCACAAGTAGGGATAAATCTAAAAATTTCATATTCTTTGTTTACCTAGGGTGTTAAAAATATAATCTATATGGGCCCAAAAACATTACACAAACAGTGTGTGAGAACTAAATCCCAGTGGGAAACCACCCAAGGTTGGTGCTAACATGTCAGTGTGTATATGGAACAGTATTATATAGTAGTGAAATGTAGTAAAGAAGCATGTACTCAAAATTAAACAATCCTATAAGTACTGGAATTCATTTACATTCATTTCATATTATTTAATCAATTCAAATTCAGTGAATTATATAAGTCTTGGAATCCACCCTATGCTCGATAATCCCCTATATAAAGTAAAAAACAAAAGATACCTCGACAGGTTATCTAAACAAAGAATTGTGTATTGAATCCAATATTGTGCATTGGATTGGAAGATGCATTTTCAGTCATTCTATTTCAATATATACCAGGTCCAAGACCGAGGCATAAGTATTTTAGCATATTCAAATTAGGGATAATCCTGGTGTATCAGCATTTAAGCATGTATCAGGTCCAAGCCTAGTGTATCATTATTTCAGCATGTATCAGGGCCAAGCATAGTGTATCAGCATTTCTGCATGTCTCAAGGCCAAGCCTGATATATCAGAATTTCAGCATATTCAGGGCTAAGCTCGATGTATTAGCATTTCATCATATTAAAATCAACAGATTAAAATTACACTATTACATGGTTTTCAATGGTCAACTCATGTGGGAAAAAAATTTAACCTGACAAATAAATGAATTAAGCTATCATAAAGCTTTAATAATTATATTCACATGGAAATAGTTGTTTAAAAATTGTCATTCCAAAACAACCCTTAAAAAGAGAATCAAAGGCAAGCCCATCGGCATCCAAGGCCAAACGTCTAAAGAATGATCATCTGAGGGAAAACTCACCCACAAGGTGGCCTTTAATCAAACTAAATAAGCCTAAACATGATTCAATTAATTTAATCAATCACCTAAATGATATTAGTTATTAATGAAATCAAATTCTCAATAATGTGACACCCAAAACATGGGCGTGTGGCACAACGTCACATATAAACAACTTCACTTTAAGAAATTTTCACAAGACAACCTACCTCTATGTTGTACAACTCTCCTCTTCCAGCCTTGATCTCAAATTTGAGATAGAATGACAATGATCTACAAAACAAGAATAAAAACTCAATATTAAATAACTTCTTCAATAATATAAATTACCAAGAATAGATCAAGAGTAATTGATCACTCACCAAGAGGATTCAAATGATATCGAAGGTGATTTATTCAGAGTTTAGATGATCAACTGGGAAGATGTTGATGTTTTGGCGGTCCTCTTGAGTTCCCTCATTGATCCCACTGTCCAAACTGTAGAATGGAGGGTATACTACCCATTTTAATAAAAAAACACAATTAAATCGCATGTAAGTCATTATACACAGTGTTTATATCATTTTACTATTCATAACTTCACTGACTTACTTTACACGTCCCACACTGACCTGTCGACATGACTACACGGCATGTATCAGGAACTGCACAAAATGTAGTGGCTTTTTTGTCTCTCCAATTCCAATATGACCACACTCCATGTATCCCAATCCTACACAACCATACTACATAGAGTGTATATAGGATTACACTATGTGTAACCCTAAAACAACTATTTTCCTAGTTTCCACTTGTTTTCTCAAAAATAACTCAAGGAAAAAGAATAAAATAAAATTATACCTCAAAAGAAGAATAGGGTTCTTACAAATTTTCCCTTAAATAAATTTGTCCCCAAATTTACCTTCCAAGGGTGGTGATAGAATATCTGAGAATAACTCTAGCCACTAATCATGTACATTGTCCTCCCTCTCCTAAGTCTCATTCTACACTCAGATGTGCTCTAATAGCACCTGTACGATAGGAATTGATCGGCAACGGAGAACCTTCGTTCTCCTATCAATTATACGAATCATATGCTCCTCAAAGGATACATCAACTTGAATGTCAACTTCCTTGGGATGAAAAAAGTGAGGCGGTTCTAAGTGATAGTGGAATAGCTTAGATAAATGGAAGACATCATTCATGGCTGGGTACCTCTGTGGTAACTATAACCGATAGGAAATCGACCTGACTCGCTCTAGAATCTCAAATGGTTCAACATATCTTTGTGAAAGTTTACTCTGTCTTCTAATCCTTATGTGTCCCAACCTCGATAAGACACATAAGAAAACTCGATCGCTGACCTCAAACTCCAAAGGTCATCTAAGGAAATATTCATATGATTTATGACGATATGGGGTAGTATTCATCATCTTGTAAATCAAGTGGACCTGCTCAGTAGTCTCCTAGACATGACGAGGTACCAACATAGCTACCACTCCTACCTCCAGCCAACACAAGGGTGATCGGCATGGCCTACCATATAAAGCCTCATATGGCACCATCTGAATACTATCTTGGAATCTGTTATTATATGAAAACTAAAATATGGGTTTATGCTTCTCCCAAGATCCCCCAAAGTCTAGGACACATTCATGAAAAATGTCCTCTAGAACCTTTATCGTACGCTCTGACTGGCCATCAGTCTGACGGTGGTAAGTTATGCTTAGAAGCACCTGTGTACCCAGTGCCCTCTAAAAACTCGGCCTAAAACAAGACTTAAAGTGGTCGTACCTATTTGAAATGATAGAATGAGGGGCCCCATGAAGTTGTACCGCCTCTTGGATATACATATTTCTTAGCTCATCAACACCAAAGGTCTCCTTGATTAGAAAGAAGTGAGCAACCTTCATAAGCCTGCAAACTATGACCCACACAACATCATTTCCCCTAGGCGACATCGGTAACCCTATAATGAAATCCATAGCCACATCATCACATTTCCACTCAAAAATGGGTAACTACTGTAAAAGTCCAGCTGGCCACTAATGTTCTGCCTTCACCTGCTGACAGGTGGTACACCGCATAACAAAACCAGCTACTTCTCAATTCATGCTTGGCCACTAGTACTAACAGCATAAGTCATGGTACATATTAGTGAATCTGGGATTCACTACCCAAGAGGAAGTATGAAACTCCCACATCATCACCTCATGTATATCCTCGAGAACCCACACACATCCAAGGATACATAGAACTTCAGCATCACATATCGTCCATCTAGGTGGAGGGTCCTCACTTAGCACACTCTTTCGGAGGACTAGGCCTTCAGAATCTGATAGCTGCCTCATCCTCACTCTGTCCAGTAGGGTAGAGGTAACTACCAAAGATGAATGGTATGACTGCCCCTGACTGTCATGCACCTCCAAATACATCTCATAGAACAAGGCCATATGTTGTCACTCATCATTGGCCTCTTGAACACCCTATATTTGAGTCCTCCTGCTCAGTGCGTCAGCCACTGCATTGCCTTTTCTAGGCGTATAGGCATGCTCAAAATCAAATGACTGAAAATATTCCACCCAAATTCGCGGTATTAGATTCAAATAACACTAAGCAAAGATATGACTGAGACTTTTTTGTTCTGTGTACACCAAAAAATGATCTCCCAATAAATAATTTCTCCAACAGGATAAAGAATAAATAACTATAGCTAACTCAAGATCATGTGTTGGGTAATTCCTCTCATGTGGCGTCAACTACCAAGACCCATAGCAACAAATCGATCCCCCTGCATAAGAACTCATCCCATCCCAATACCCGATGCATCACAGTACACAGTGTAAATCTATCCCAGATCTGGAAATATCAGTATCGGCACTAAAGTCAAACATCCCTTCAACTCCAGAAAGGCTACATAACAAGAATATGACCACTCAAACTTCACACCTTTCTTAGTCAATCCCATAATTGGAAATTCTAAGCATGAAAAGTCTTGTATAAAATGCTTATAGTATCAAGGTATCCCCAAGAAACTCTTCACCTCAAAAATATTATTGGGCTGCCCCCAGGTCACTACCACTGTCACATTATCTGGCTCCACATATACTCTAGCCTCTAAGATTATGTGACCTTAGAAGTGAATCTAATCCATCCAGAAGTGGCATTTAGTGAGCTTATCATATAACTAGTGATCTCTCAATTTATTCAAAATGATCTTAAGGTGTTTGGATTGGTCGTGTCAATTGTTAGAATACACCAAGATATCATCCACAAAAAACCACCACAAAAGAATAAAGGTAAGTATAGAACACATGGTTCATCAGTACCATGAAAACTCCTGGAACATTTGTGAGACCAAACGGCATAACCAAATACTCATATAGGTCATACCTGCTATGAAAGGTTGCACAAGGTATGTATGCCAATCTAACACATACCTAGTTATATCCTGAACTCAAGTCAATCTTTGAGAATACTTGAGCTTCGCGAAGTTGATCAAACAGATCATATGTGGAATGGGATATCAGTTTTTAACCATCAACTAGTTCAGTTTCTAATAGTACACAAATATCCTAAGGGTATTGTCCATAGTTTCTGCAAAGAGAACCAGTGAACCCCAAGGATAAGTACTAAGTCTGATAAAAATTGTAGCTTCAAGATCTTCCAACTACCTCTTGAGCTCTTGAAAATCCATTGTAGCCATCCTGTAAGGAGGAATGGATACTGATGCATCTCCTATAACTAACTCAATTGTGAACTCCACCTCTCTAACTAGAGGTAATCCTGAGAAGTTTTCCATAAAAACGAACTTGGAATGATCAACCACTAGAGGTAAATCATATAGACTTGTTCTCTAATCATCTAGATATAAACTCGTAATATGGGTTGTCATCCCACCCATCCCATGATGCTTGGGTCCAGCTCTACTCCCCTGGACATCCCATTCACCCTTATGTAGAAACTCCCTGCCCTCCAGTGAAGTGAAACTCACCATGTGGTGATAGTAATAAACAAAATCTCAAAAAGAAACCAACCAATCTATTCTGAGAATAAAATCAGAGCCTATCATCTATAAGACATTGAGATTCCATAGAAAGTGACACCCACCAATCTCAAGGGGAATTCCTTACAATAATGTACACCTGCCATTATAATCCCTAACAAAGTGTCTAGAATCATAACATAAGAAGTAGTATAAACACAGATCCCAAGGATTTCCATAATGGCCAGAGATATAAAACTATGTGTATCACCAATATCAAAAAGTGCAAAAGATAAAACAGAGGAAACTAGAATTGTACCTCTAACAGAAGAAGATCTTGGATCCTACTCCTGCTGGGTTTCTTGTATAGTTTAGGTATGACCTATACTACGGCCCTAAGACACTACTTTACTACCCTAAGCTAACCCGCCCTGATGTCGTTGAGCTCCTCAGTTCCAGCTACCACGGTCATGACCACCCCCTCAGCCTGAATGACTTGACATATTACAGGTCCCTAAATGGTGAGAAGCTGCTAACCCCACTCCTGAATGTGGAGTTGGTACATACCCTCTCTCACTAGATGCTAGTGGAGATGTCCTGTAGAAAAGATGTAAATTGTCCATCTTGCTGCAATCTTGGAATTTGAATGGGTCCATCCAGCACTAAGAATTAATAATCCCAATCCTTCCACACTAGTAGCACCTCACCTGGATACTGGAAGAAATTTTCTGAAAACTTTTATACTCACAAGAAAGATCCATATGATTATTCTTGCTTCCGGTCGAGATAGTACCAGATCTCAGTGTCAAACCACCCTGACTCACACCCCCATATTCTTATAGGTTGTGTTCAGTAATCAGTTCCTAATTCAAAATAGCAGAGATAGAATCCAACCTGAAGACATTCACCTATCATTGGATATCAAACCTGAGACCATCCTCAAATCATCTGGCTTTCGATACATCATCACCCATCATAACAGGTGAAAAATGTTAATGCTCAGTAAATAGGGTAGAATAGTCCATAAATGATAGTGTGCCCTACCCCAGGTGTATGAACTCTCAGGATCAATCAGCCCTCAACATCTCAAGAAAATAATAATCATAAAGGACTTCTGAAATTCTTCCCATGTCATATCCTGATGACTCCCTAACTATGTGACAACATCACACCACCTCTTGGATGAATCATGCAACATATAAGTCGCAAGCTTGAACCTCCCCTCAAAAGGTGTCTCCAGATGCTTTAAGATAGACAGCACGGATTCCATCCATGATTTTGCAGTCTGTGGTCAGTAATCCCCCGAAACAATAGGTGGATGCTACTGATGGAATATACTTGTCAGCTCTTCCATTGATATGGTAGCCTGCGATGCTCCCTGGAAGGTCTGTATAAACCTCACAAAACCTTCTCAAAACTATTCATATTCACCAGCATTCGATATAACAAATGGTGTCGCGTCTAGAAAAATCAAAGGATCTATCGGTAGCCCATGGCCAACAATTTCAACAGTATGCTCATCGTTGCTCTCTTGGTGTACAAATCGTGGTCATTATGGAAGCATGACTCTACATGGTCCATCACAAATTTCTTAGTATCTACTTAACAAAAAAGAAAATTGTTACTCAGGAGTACACGAATCAAATAGGTGAAGTAAATCATTCAAGTTTTCCAAAATAGGGGTTCACGACATGTATAACCTCATACACAATGTGTTCTCCTGGGGCTTTAAATGGGCGCATATTTCTGCCCAATGTGGTCATGTAAAACACCTCACACACGGTGTGTTCCTCCTAATACATGGCGTGTACTTGAAATTTACTCCCATATACACGGTTAGAATTACATGGTTCTGCCATTGTAAGATTACAAGGCGTGTTTACTCTCTACATGACATGTACACCTAACTTTTCATCCACCCATTTCATTAGTCACACGGTCGAATACACAGTCAACTTACACATGGTGTGTACTCCCATTAAAAGGTGTTTCTTGCTCAATATTTTGACAACCTGTGTTCCCTCCTCATATGAGAGGTCACACGGTCAAGGGTTACATGGCTTGTACACATGGTACACAACATGTTCTTCTTATAACTTGGAACACATTTTCCCCAAATAGGAAGAACATACAGTGTGTTAAGATATACTACACGACATATATACTGGGTTTTTAGGGCAGAAACTCTAGATTTCCCAAAAAACCCCTATTCTGTAGAAAAACCAACTAGCAGGATTCCAATTTCCGATCTATGAGGGCCCATACCCCCCACAAATCAATGTTTTTCAACCAATCAGAACATTAATGAATAAAAGTTTAATCATTATCTTCCAAATTCTAGTCCAAGAGGCCCCACACACCTCAGGAACCAATATTTTGCATCCATTTAATACAAATTATATCACGTACCAATACACGTATCATAACATCCTGCTTAGTTATTACCTCATCTATCACAATCGTATGTGATAACTAATGCATCCTAGATGGTATGGAATAATTTATGGAATGTGATTCTAACAAGTTCCTATATGATGCATGAGATGTAATACCCTCATCTCATCATGTTTCAACAAAATAGAGCCACAATTGCATCAATAATAATAGTAGAAATTAATTAATTCACCCAACGGTGAAATCAAATCAACTATAATAGCTCAAAATCCAAAGCATAACTCAATTTGAGGTAATTTGGATTTTTCAATATACATGGTGTTGCAAATCCTAGGAAAAACTAATTACCAAATTCCATATCCTTCTTACCGCAGTCTATTTTCACCAAATAGTAAGACAAAGAAGAATGAAAAACCCCTCTGATATGATTTTGTAACATCCTGGGTCTAGAAGGCACTCAACTGGTGCCCCGTACATGGTTGGACCCATGGCCTCAAGTACATTTCCCCAAATTCTAGAGACTTTCGACTAGTAGTGAGGGCCTAGGGTGTGATAGTGGGGAAACTATGTTCTCATTGGAAAAGTGTAACATAATAGAATAAATAATAACAATACAGGAAGTAGTAAAAAACATGAAAATGAAGTAATCGATGGAATATTGAAGGATAAAGATAACTAGCAGGCATATAATATCAAAATGATGGAGCATGTCACATGTTCTAAGAAAACAGTGAAAATATGATACCCTGCAATCAAGTATAATACAATACTAAGGTATGTTATAACAAAATTAAACTTAGTAGCATCGCAAGACTAGGCTTGGTCCAATTCTCTCCTTCTCCTAAGCAACAATCAAATACCTGAAAAAGAGGCATTTCTCCTATCAACACCTGCAGTAATATAATCTGTTTGGGCCCAAAAACATGACCCAAATAGGGTGTGAGAAATAAATCCTAGTAGGAAACCACCAAAGGTTGGTTCTAATCGATCAATGTGTATATGAAATAGTAGTATATAGTAATGAAATGTAGTAAATGTGAATGTAATCAAAATTAAACACTCCTACAAGTACCGAAATTCATTTAAATTCATTTTATATTCTTCAATAAATTCAAATTCAGTTAATTATATATGTATTGGAATCTTGACTAAGCCTGAAAATTTCCTATATAAAGTAAACACAATAGATACCTTGGAAAGATATCTAAATAAAGAACTGTAGACTGAATCCAAGCTTGTGGTTTCGCTTGGTAGACATGTTGTCAATCATTCCATTTCAATATGTCTCTAGGCCAAGCCTGAGGCATAAGAATTTCAGCATATTCAAATCAGGGAAAATCCCATTATATCAGTATTTCAGCATGTATCAGGGCCAAGCCCAGTGTATCAACATTTTAGCATGTATCAGGTCCAATCCTGATATATTAGCAATTTAGCATATTCCGGGCCAAGTCCGGTGTATCAGAATTTCATCATATTAAAATCAACACATGAAAATTACACTATTACATGGTTTTCAATAATCAACTCACATGGAATAAAATATATATCCAAACTAACATGTGAATTAACTATCACAAAGATTTAACAATTATATTCACATGGAAATGATTATTTACCAAATTTCATTCTAAAACAACCCTTCAAAATGGATACAAAGACAATCCCATTGGCATCCTAGGACAAATGGTTAAAAAATGTTCATCCGGGGAAAATGCGCCCACAGGGTGTCCCTTAATAAAACCAAATAATCCTAAACATGCTTAAATTAATTTAATCAAGCACCTAAATGACATTAGGTATTAATGCAGTCAAATTCTCAATCAAGAGACACCCTAAATATGGGTGTGTGGCACAACAACAAATATAAAAACCTGACAGAAAGCAATTAGCATGAGACCACCTACCTCGATGTTGTAAAACTCTCCTCATCTAGATTCGAGCTCCAATTCCTGTTAGAATGACACATATCTAAGAAACAATAATAAACACACTATCTTAAACAACTTCTTCAAGAATATAAATTACCAAGAGTAGATTAGGGTAAATTGAGCACTCACCGAGAGGATTCAAATGAGACTAATAGTGACTGATTCAGAGTTCATATGGTTAACTAGGAAGAGGTTGAATTTCTGGTAGTCCTCTTGAGTTCCCCCCGGTGATCACACTATCTAAACTCTAAAATAGAGTAGATACTACCCATTTTAAGTGAAAAACACAAGTAAACAGCATGTAAGTCCATATACACGACGTGTATGTCATTTTATTGTTCCTAACTTTGACAACATACTTTACATGTCCTGCACCGACCTACTGACATGAATACATAGTGTGTATCAGGAAGTACATGGCGTATAGTGGATTTTTCCTCTCTCCCATGCAAAAATTTTCACACTCCATGTATCCCTATCCTATACAGATATACTAAACGGAATGTATATAGGATTACACAGTGTGTAACCCTAAAACAACCATTTTCTCAGTTTCCCCTTGTTTTCTCAAACATAACTCATAGAAATGGAATAGAATAAAATTGTACCTCAAAATAAGAACAGGGTTCTTACACTACCTCAATAGAAGCTTCAATCAACCACTATGTGAGAACAAGAAAAGCGGAATGATCATGAGGCCATGATTCGGAGGAAAATCCTCAACAACCTAGATCAATGTAAATTTAATAAATCCATGACCCATTGCCAAAAAAACTAAACTGAACCACTATCACAACCTCTCCAAGATGGAAGATAAAGAGAAAACCCAAGAGAAGTGAAGTGAAACTCTCCTCGGATAGAATATTTTGGACCCAAAAAATAAAATAATAAAAATAGGAAATGATGGTTAAAATTTATCTACATATATGACCTGGATTGGATGGGGTTTGAGGAGAAACAAAATAATTAGGAAAAACCTCATTTGGGATTCTTAATTTCTAATAAAACTAGAAATTTAAGGCATCAGGTAATGACAAGTCATGGTCACTTTGTATTGAGACTATGTTGAATGAATCTCTAAAATCAATGTCATTGTTGAATATACATTCCCCACTTAATTCTCAATAAAATATCATAATCTAATATAATTGAGGATGGTTCAAGACTTAACCAATGTGGTCATGTCATGTACATGATTCTTGAAAATCAATACATGATGTAATAGGATCACCCCTAGGTGATGAAACCCCAAAAGTTTAAACATTAAACCCAATAATTGAGGGATTTACACCATGTAATTTATAGAAACATCATGAAATCCACCCATGTAAATAAAAAAAATCTCCATGATCATTCCATGAGAGGTAACTTCCCTTTAAATTTTCTTTTTCCCTTCAGGAACTTCTTTGCAATGAGAGAAAGAATTTATTTTTCTTCATCATCTTCACCACTACTATCTTTTGAAATTTTTAGATTATACATGGACTTGAACGCAATTTCCTTGCTCACACGATTTGTAGCATCTTCTGGTTTGACTCTCATTTCATATGCTACCAGGCTGCTCAGTAGATCATCTAGAGATAGTTTGGAAAGATCTCTTTCCTCAAGGGATGACACCTTTGCATTGTACAGGGGTGAAATTATTCTTAATATTTTCTTTACTATATCAATTTCTTTGATTTCTTCACTGAGACCCCAAATCACTCCAACCACTTCAGTAATTTGATTGAATAATGAGTCTGCATTCTCATCTAGATGCATCTTCAGATCATCGAACTGATTGTGTAGGACTTGTAATTTTTCCTCCTTCACTTTTCTATCTTCTTCATAAATATTTTCGAGTTTATCACACATGGATTTTTCTGAGATTCAACTCATTACCTTAAGATAGATCTAATCAAAAAGGGTTGCGGTGAGTGTATTTTGCGATTTAGCATCTGCATCAATAATTTTCTGGTCTTCTTCAGTCATAGCCAGCCCTGTTGGATCAGTGACATTTATACCTTGCACGGTGGAAAACAGAACTTCCATTCCAAGGTTTCTTAGATGAGATCTCATTATGTTCTTCCAAATTTGAAAATTACTTTCATCGAAGAGAGGGACTCCCCTGACATTGACTGCATTCTCCATGATAACAAAGGAAATATTCAACACCAGCAACCTCCCTATAATACCACTTATAGGACCCCAGGACACCCTGAGAGGGGAGGGGTGAATCAGGGTGTCAAAATTTTCTTTTAAAAATAAGGATCTTGTTCCCATGTTGGTAGGAACTTGTTAAACTTGTATGATGAATATGATCAGCAATGAAACATTCACATGCAAAGAGATGACACAACATTTTTTACTCGGTTCACTGCTAAGGGCTACGTCCAAGGAGCATACGCCGACAAGTTGTCAGTCGTAGAAAATTCCACTAATCTTCAGTATTTGTGGATTACAATGGTTCGGGAATAGTCACTCTATCCCAGGCTCACTACCTTTACAAAGGTTCAGGGATGGCTCACTGCTTCCCTCGGGTCACTCTCGTTGACTCCCCCTGGCTCACTGCCCTTGGTGAAGTCACACTCAGTTTATAGATATGAAGGTCTCTTCATCATTACAAAAGAATACATCCTCTGTTGTATGTAGATGATCTGTTGAAGTCCAACTTTCACTCGTATACTAATCCCTCTTTCCACCAAAGGTATCAGGAAATCTTCTAGTTTTCATACAGCTCCAAAAATGATTGGCATACAACAACCTCACCTGGAACTCTTCTCCATGACTGGAGCGCAAGTTTCAAGAATGGCGCACAAGTGACATGCGCGGTACAAAATCGGTGCGTAGGTGACACCAACACACTTGCGTGACACTTCCTCCTTCAACTCCAAACTTGCGTGACTCTCCACCTTTACCTCCCAAACCGCCTTGGTCGCGCAACCAACAACCAGCGCGCAGCCTCTACTTGCGTGACCCAACTACCACTTGCGCGACTCAACCACTTGCATGACAATATCTCAAAAAGTTTCTAAGTCTTAAACTTCGTTGAAAATGAGGAGGGATGGTCTTCTATTTATAGGAAAACTGAACCCCATGTGTGGTGGCAGGCAAGTGTCCTCACGGCGTGCAAGTCCCGGCACGCAGCTCCAATCACCCTAGCCTCTTTTGTGTTACTCACTTGTGTGAACACACCAATACTTGCGTGACCTACTTTCCATTGCTATATTTTGAAGTTCTGATCATGAAGAACAACTGACGCGCAAGTTTCCAAACCTCCTAGGCATCGGCACGCAGGTCACTTGCGCGACCAGCCCAAAACTTGTGCGACCCTTATCCCTTTGCCATTTTTCCATGTTATGATATTGAAAAACATATAGTGCACAAGTTTCTTCTCCTTCAAGTACACAGCGTGAAAGTCTCTTTGCCAAAAACACTTTTCTCCATTTGTCAATTTTCAGGCCCAAAAATTTGGTAAACACAGGGAAACAACACCACCTTCAATACTATTGTCTGCTTGAACTGTATGATCACTTTGCCGGTACACATTCTGAACTTCCACTGAGGATTGACAACAAACACAAACCATACTCCAATTCATGCCTAGAATACCATGGTTCCAACACTCGATTCTCTATCCAAGCTCTAATTGAGACACCTTTGGGTGCATTGGAATCCCACCTGTGAGTTCTCAAAACCCCTAGAGCCTTTCTTCCTAATTCATCCTCTCTATGGGTTATTCAACGTTGGGTGTTTTCACATTTTTGTAGATCTATGCCGATTTAGGCCGATTCAAGGGACGATGTTCAAGTATATCAATCGTATGACATAAAGGTGGGTGGTTTGTGCCTTTAATTATTTGTCTTTAGATTATATATGCTAAAAGTTATGCATACCCATGTTTGGTGTATTGCATGGTTTTGAATTTAACTCTATTTATTACCTAATACGGTTTGATTGATTGATAAAGGGTTTTTGCTTATGTGTAAGGTTTTATACCTTGTTTATGGGACACCCAATGAATGATTTTCTATTTTTTGATTATTTATGGCCATTTGTTTTAGGATTCCTATTAGTTTTTCCTTATTTTTCATGCCCTGTCTTATTAAGATGGATTTGTTGTTTATATAAAATGATTGTGATATGCATTGTGAATGTTGACCAAGGGGATTGAACTGTGAGAGCTTCCCAAATGGGTTAGACCATGAGAGTTACCCATGTGGTCATTTATAATTGTTTAAATGAATCTTGACCTAGGAGTTAGACCGTTAAATCTACCCAGGTGGTTATTTTTAATTGATTTATGCTATGTTGACTCTGGGGTGTTGACTGCGAGAGCTTCTTAGGTGGTCGTTTATAATTTTTTGATGCTATGTTGACCAAGGGGTATTAACATTGAGATCTACCTAGCTGGTCATTTTTAATTGATCTATATATATATAACCAAAGGGTTTATAACATGAGAGCTTTCCCATAGGGTTGTTTATGAATGATTGAATGGTTGTGATGAGTCTACCAAGACAAAGAACAAGCTTGGACTTGGTCTTACTGATTGTTTAGATGGTTTTATAAGACATTTGTTTTGTTATGTACATAGGGGATACAAATATTAGGCTATATCCCAAGTTTTACATGATTCAATAGATTGAATAATAAATATAAATGAATGTAATAAAAAACTGTAGGATTTTTTACTTTTGAGTACTTCCTATTTTATTGATCATTTCTGCATATTACCTAATATATATATTTACACATAGTTAGGTATAGATCTTTCGGTGGTTGCCTACTGGATTTGTCTCACACCCTGTTTGGGTAATTTTTTGGACCCAATTAGATTATATGATTTCATTTTTAGATAATGGAAAACTCCCTTCTTCCCCAGAAACTTGATTGAAGTTGGAACTAGAGAGCATGGGACCAAGCTGAGGCTTGCGATGCTATCAGAGTTTATTTGTTTCTATTGTACTTTAGTTTCTGTATTACTTTCCATCATTATGACTTTTTTGGCTATTTTCATAGATACATATTCCATGTATCATATATATATGTGTGTGTGTGTGTTTTAGTTGTTTTATTACTATTAGTCTTCTGTTTTTTACTTCTGTTGTATAGTATTACAGCTTCTGCTATTGTTACTATTTGTTTTCCATTGTGGTTACTCTTCTAATGAGGGAATATTTTCCCCACTATCACACCCTAGGCCCTCACTGCTAGTCAGCATCCTCTGGTGTTTATGGAAATGTTCTTGAGGCTATTTGGCCAACCAGGTATAGGGTACCTTTGGGTGGCACCTCGATCTGGGACATTACAAAGTGGTATTAGAGGTGCTTTTTTTATTTTCTGTTTTTTCTTACTATTTGGAGCCAATATACTGGGATAGGAAGGAATGAGTAGTTGGTAATAAGTTGTGCTTAGAAGTATCTAACTTGTGTACAGGGAAAATCCAAGTTACCACAAATATTTCAATTTTTCTAGTTTTGAAATTGTTATAGTTTATTTGATTTCACAGTTGGGTGACACACTTTTTTTTGCAGTTAGTATTGATAGAGTTGTGGTTCTATTTTTTTGTAACCCATTGAGATGAGGGTATTCCATCTCATTAATTATATAGTAACTCAGTAAATATCACTTGTGATGAAATCATTCCATGCCATTTAGAGAACATTACTGATTGCATGTTGTTGTACTAGATTTTGTGCTAGATATGAATTTTGTTGTTATAGTTTCTATGATAAAAATATCTTCTATTTTGATAGGGTATTCGTATACATAAAGTTTAATTTGGATGGATGCCAAGATTTGGTCCCTAAGGTGTTATGGGCCCTCTTGGATCATAATTTGGTGGATCTTGTTTGAAATTTAATTGAATTTGGTTAAGAAATTATATGAATAAGGATTCAAAACTTTGATTTGTGGGGAGTTTGGGCTCTCAAGGATCAGAACTTGGCATAACTTGGACAAATTTTATGATTTTGGGGGTTCCATAGAAGTTTTAAAGGCTTAATATCCGGAAACCCAGACAACACGGAATGTGAGGTTATGAACACATGCCATGTGTTCTTATATTCTAGAAGAAATGACTTTTATCATGTACATGGTGTGTACTATATGTACACACCGTGTAGTGGTTTACCGTGTGACTAACTGTGTGAGAAGAGACACGCGATTGGTAAACTCTTGGTAGAAAATGTTGTGTGTCGGAAGTACACATCGTGCTATAGTTGTTTGTGTGTCCGGCCATGTGACTAACGACATGGGTGGATAGAACTTTTGAGTACATGTCATGTCTAGGGTAATCGTGTCGTGTAGTGTTACAAAAGCAGAACTGTGTAGTTCTATTTGTGTAGAAGTTCCTAGGTAGAAGGGGATATTCAAGTACACGTCATGTCTCATGAGGAACACGCTATGTGTATGGGGTGTCACACAACAACATTGGTAGAGGTTTACACCCATGTTAAGGCTTAAAAGAAAATATGTAATGTTGTGGTTATACATGCCATGTAACCGGTTTTGTAAAACTTGAATGCTTTCCTTCTCCTATTCTGTTATAGAACTTTTAAGTTTCATTCCTTGATGATCTTTAACTGAGGTGTGAACTTGACCTTGCAGAGTCATGCCACCAAGATGTCATATGGATTTTCACTAGATGAAGGGCGATGATCAGACACTAGAAATGGTCAATTAGGGAATACTATAAGATCCTCCCCTCATGCCAATCTTGGCACCAGTTGTTATGTCAAACATAGGTGCTGATACATAGTTCTGTGAAAGCTTTGTGAGGATGATGTAGACTTTTCAAGGAGCAACACATCCTTCCCCGAATATGGTAGAGTTGATGTGGGTGTTCCAACAGCAATATCCTCCCAATTTATCAAGGGATGGAGGACCACAATCTATAGATTCATGGTTGGAAAACATTCTTTCTATCTTAGATCATTTAGAGACACCTCCTGAGAGATGGGTGAATCTAAGGACTTACATGCTACTTGAATCCACCAAGAGATGGTTAGATATTATCTCAAAAGAGGGACAACATTTGGATATGGTGTGGGAAGAGTTTTATATGACCTTATATGATTACTTCTACCCTAAGACATTGAGGGCTGACTGAGCCCAAGAGTTCATGAATTTGGAGCAAGGCACTATTTCAGTGATGGATTAAACTTCTCACTCTACAGAGCTTCAGTGCTTCACACCTCTTTCGAAAGGTGATGAGTTATCACTGGCTAGGTGGTTTGAGGATGGTCTCAGGTACGACATCTGATCATTGTTGAATGTTTTCAGGCTGACATCAGTGACTAAAATAATAAATCATGCGATGATTATCGAGCACAATCTAAGGGATTTTGGAGCTCCAAGCCCGAGTGGTTCAACATCTAGAGTTAGTACTCCTTCAACAGATAGAAAGAAGCGTCATAAGGATATTTCACGATATGTTTATTCGGGTAGCAGAGTGGTGTGCTACCAATGAAAAAAGAGTGGGTGCACGAGACCTCAATACCCTAGAGACCTAGTTGAGTGCCAATTTTTCAGCAATATGGGTCATCTATAGCATTTTTTCAGGATGTTCACACTAACTGTGAGTGAGAGGGGATATGGTATGACTCCATGTATAGGAGTGGGGCATATAGTTTCTTATCATTCTGAGAATTGGAGTTCGTTAGGTCATTCAGGCTGAGGAGGTAGTCGTGGATGTGGTAGCCATATGATGTGTTTTTAGTGACAGTATGGAGGATCAACTCAGGGTGGATAGGCAGGGTCGTAGGGCTATGGTACAGGTCAGACTTTTGTGATGGAATAGACCCAATAGAAGTAAGATATCAGACCCTCTATGGTTAGAGGTACGATTCTTGTTACCTCAGTTTTATCATTTTATCTTTTTTATATGGGGGCTTCACATAGTTTTATATCTTTTTCCATTATGGAGAGCCTTTGGGCTCTGTATCTTCACTTTGGAAAATGTTATGACACTAGACACTTCATTGGGGATTAGTACAGCTATTGTATGTCAGTTCAAGAAGTGCCCTCTTAAGGTTGGTGGGTGTCACTTCTTATGGGACCTCTATGTATTAGAGATGATAGTCTACAACATCATTCTTGGAATGGACTGGTTGGTCTCCTTTCAGGCCTTCATTGACTTCTATCACTGCAGGGTAAGTTTCACATCACTAGAGAGTGGGTCTTTTCTACACAAGGATGAATGGGATGTCTAGGTGAGAAGAGTTGGACCCAATCATCATGTGTTGAGAGGAATTATAGCCTATATTTCTATTTTATATCTATATAACTAGGGGAATTCACAGATGGAATTTCCTCTAGTGGTGGATCATTTCAGAGATGTCTTTCTAGAGTAATTTTCAGGTTTATCTTTGGAGAGAGAAGTAGATTTATCTATTGATCTTGTTCTAGGAGTAGCACTGGTATCCATTACTCTGTATAGGATGGCTACACTAGAGTTATAGGAGATCAAGAAGTATTTAGAGGAGTTGCAAGAAAAGGGTTTCACATGACCCAAAACTTCTCCTTGGGTTTCTCATATTCTTTTTGGGAAGGATGATAGTACCCTTAGACTTTTTTGTAGATTATCGGAAGCTAAACCATTTGATGATCAAGAACAGATATCCCTTTCCAAGGATTGATGATTTCTTTGGTCATATTTGAGGAGCCTGAGTGTTCTTGAATATTTACTTAAGATACAATTATCATCAGTTTTGTGTTTGACCATCAGATATACCTCTTACAGCCTTTCAGAACAAGTATGGTCTATACAAGTATTTGGTTATATCATTCAGTCTCACGAATGCACTGATAATTTTCATGGAACTGATGAACCGATTGTTTTATCCTTACTTGGATTATTTTCAGGTAGTATTCATCAATGATATCTTGGTGTACTCTCACAGTTAACATGACCATGCCATCCATCTTGAGATCATATTGAGTACATTGAGAGAGCATTAGTTATATGATAATCTCTCAAAATTCCACTTTTGGAAGGACTAAATTCACTTCATAGGTCATGTCATCTCAGTGACAAGAGTATTATTAGACCCAGAAAAAGTGAGAGAGGTAGTTTCCTGGGAGAAACTGAAGAATTGATTTGAGGTACAGAGTTTTCTAGGGCTATTTGGGTACTATAAATGCTTTATTCAGGACTTTTCATGCTTAGAAGCACCACTAAAGGGCCTGAATAAGAAGGGTGAAAAGTACTTGTGGATATATTATTGTGATTCTGCCTTTTAAAATCTAAAGGGAAGATTTAATTTAGCACCAATCCTGATTTTTCCGAAGTCCAGAAAGAGTTACACCTTTTACTATGATGCATTAGGTATCGGGCTGTGAGGAGTGCTTATGTAGGGGGGAGAAGTCATTGCATACGGGTCTCGACAATTGAGGCCACATGAATGAAATTACATGGCACAAGATCTGGAGTTAGCTACAGTTTTTCACGCTCTGCGCTATTGGAGACATTATCTTTTGGGAGGGAATTTTTTGGTTTACACTGACCATAAAATCCTCAAGTATATCTTTACTTAGTGAGATCTAAATTTGAGACAACAATGGTAGGTTGGATACCTTCAATCTTTTGACATTGAGCTTTCCTACATGACTAGAAAAGGAAACATAGTGCCTGATGCTTTGAATAGGAGGAATCAGATGTAGGCAGTTCAGGAGTCCAGCGGTGAGTGGTAGGTTATGGATATGTTCTCTAAGATGCATTTGGAAGTTCATGATAGACATGGGTAGACATTTATTTCTTCTATATATGTTACCTCTGTTATACTAGATCGAGTTATAATGAGGAAACTAACATTTCCAAAGGCCTATTCCCTTGGGAGAGTGTGTCAGGTGAGGACCATACTCCTGGATGGATTGTAGGCAAGGATGAGGTTTTTCATTTTCATGGATGTGTATGGGTGTCAACAAAAAAATGTGAGGAGTTGTTGTGAGATTTTCCTGACTCATTATGGACAGTTCATCCTTGTTTCACCAAGATATATCAAGATCAACATCTTCAGTTTTGGTGTCTAGGAATGAAGAGTGATATAGATGGTTTTGTTATGTGATGTTCCACCTATCAAAATGTGAAGGTGTATAATCAATGACTGGAAGGGATTTTACCAGAGTTACCCATTCCTGAGTGGACTTGGAATGATGTTCTGATGGATTTCATGACTGGTTTACCAAAGCTTCCTCAAGGAAATGATGTTGTATGTGTTTTTCATTATAGTATCATGAAGGTTTCAATTTTCCTACCAACCAAGGAAACCCTCAGTGTGGATGAGATTGGAAATTTTTTACATCCGAGAGATAGTATATTTACACGGGGTTATGCACTCTATCATTTTAGGCATGGATTCCTGGTTTATTTCTTGTGTCAGGAAGGGACTATAGAGGGTTTTTGGTACCCATGTACTTCTGAGTACAACTTACCATCCCCAGAAAGATGCCCAGTCATAGCACGGGATTCAGGTTTTGGAGGACATGCTTCAAGAATGTGTCTTTGAGTTCTGGTGCTCTTGGGAGAGACACATACCCCTAGTTGAGTTTTCCTAAAATAAAATTTTTCTAGAAATGTTTCAGATGGAACCTAATGAGTATTTGTATGGTAGCCCATACCGATCACCCCAATATTGGCTAGAGGAAGGAGAGGTAGCTATGTTGGGACCTCATCTTTTCCAAGACACCACTATGTAAGTGGGTTAGATTGAGAAGAAGATGGATACTGCACAATCTCACTAGAAATATTATGCTGATTGACTGAGATGACATCTAGAGTTTGAAGTCATTGACCAGGTTTTCTTGCGTTTCACACTGAGGTTAGGACATAGGAGTAATAGGAGATAGGGGAAGCTTTCACCGAGATATGTTAGGTTGTTTGGGGTTTTAGAGTGGGTCAGGCCAGTTGCCTATCAGTTGCATTTACCTCAAAGGTATTGGTATATGCATGATTTCTTTCATGTTTCTCATCTATGACATTACTATTCAAACCCATATATTGTTTTTCAACCTGAATATGTTGAGTTAGAGGTGGATACATCCTTCAAGGAGCACCCTATTCAGATTGTGGATCGTAGCATGAAGGTTCTTTGTGGCCAGTCTGTTCCTCTCATATGGGTGATATGGCAGTATGGGCGAGTATAGGATGAGACTTGGGAGAGGGAGGCTGATGTACGATCACAATGGCTAGATTTTTTCATAGATTCTTCTTGACCGTCCTTGTAAGGGAAATTTAGGGACAAAATTATTTAAGGGGGAATTTTGTAAGAACCGAGATCTTTATTTCAGGTATGGATCTTGATTTCATGTTTTTTTTAGGAAAATAAAGAGAAGAGGTTTTTCTAAGTACACTTGTTGTACTCCTGAGTACTTAGAAAAACCTCTTTTGTCTGTAAATGTCTTCTTCTCCCCGTAGTTCATACAGAAGAGTGAAGGAATGGTCAAAAAACTTTCAACCCCTCCCGATTCTCTATCCGATCTTTGATTGAGACATTGTCAGGTGCGTTGGAATACCACCAGTGATTTCTAAAAACCCTAGAGCCTTTCTTCCTAATTAATCCTTTCTTGTGAGTTATTCAAGGTATGGATTTTTCCAACTTTTGTAGATCTACACTAATATAGGTCGGTTCAATGGTCGATGTTCAAGTATATCAATCATACGATGTCGAGGGAGGTGGGTTGTTCCTTTAATTGTTCATATTTAGATTATTAATGCTAAAAGTGCCACATATCCATGATTGGGGTATTTTATGATTTGAAATTTAACCATGTTTATTACCTGTTATGGTTTGAATGATTGATAAAGGGTTGTTACTTATGTGTAAGGTTGGATACCTTGTTTATGGGTCCCCTGTGGGTGCGTTTCCCTTGTTTGATTATTTATGGATATTTGATTTAGGATTCATGTTAGGCTTTCCTTGTTTTCCATGCCTTGTCTTGTTAGGATGGAGTTGTTTTTTATATGAAATTCATGTGATATACATTGTGAATGTTGACTAAGGGGATTGGACTGTGAGAGATTCCCAAAGGGGTTAGATCATGAGAGCTGCCCATGAGGTCATTTATATTTGCTTAAATGAATATTGACCCATAGTTTAGACTATGAAGGCTTCCCAAGTGGTCATTTGTAATTTATTTATGCCATGTTGACCCAGGGGTATTGACCGTGAGATCTGCCCAGGTGGTTGTTTATAATTTTTTGATGTTATATTGACCAAGGGGTATTGACTATGAAAGATACCTTGGTGGTTGTTTGTAATTTATCTATAAAATGCAGAACCAAAGGTTTTAGACCATGATAAATTTCCCAAAGGGTTTTTTATGAATTATTGAATGATTTTGACGAGTCTGCCAAGACAAAGCACAAGCTTGTACATGGTCTTACATGATTTTTTATATGTTCTTCTGAGACATATATTTTGTTACATACATAGGGGATATAGAGCTTAGGATAGATCCAAAGGTATACATGATTCAACAGATTTAATAATAAAAGTAAATTAATGTAACCTAAAACTATAGGATTGTATACTTTTGAGTACTTCTTAGTTTATTGCTCATTTCTAAATATTAACTTCTATATATATTCCCTAATACTTAGGCTGAAAACATTTGGTGGTTTCCTACTAAGATTCATCTAACACCCTTTTTGGGTAATTTTTTTGACCTAAGAAGATTATTTGATTATAGGTGTACATAATGAAAAGTGATTATTCATCAGGTACTTGATTATTATTGGAGCTGGAGAGAATGGGACCAAGCTGAGGCTTGTGATGCTGTTGGAGTTTATTTGTTTCTTTTGTACTTTGGTTTCTGTATTTCTTTACAGAATTGTGAATTTTTTTACTATTTTTGTAGATACATATTCATTCAGTCATATATATATATATATATATATATCTGTGTGTTTGTGTGTGTTTAGTTGTTTTATTACAATTAGTCTCCCACTTTTTCTTTTGTTGTATGGTATTACTGCTTCTCATATTGTTATTATTATTTTTTGTGTTGTGGTTACATTTCTAATTAGGGTATAGTTTCCCTACTATCACACCCTAGTCTCTCACTTCTAGTCTACAGCCTCTGGCATTTGGGGAAATTCTCTTAAGGCCAAGTGGACAATCGGATATGGGGCAGCTTTGGGTAGAACCTAGATCTAGAACATTACACCAATGAAGTGAAACTTCATGACCATTGTGGTCATATCATATAGATGATTCCCTAAAAAAATCCATGGAGTAATAGGAGAACCATGGATTGATGATTCCATAAATTAAATAACTTCAAAACCATCCTTTTAGGGATTTATTCCATGGAATTTATGGCCATGCTAAGACTTCTAATCATAGAAATCAAACAAAATCTCCAAGACCATTCAATTTTTCAATTGAAACCCCTCATTCTATGACACTAAAATATGAAATTAAATATGTAAGAGTAAAAACTCATATATATGGTTGTTCCTTTGAAATTTAAGTGTCTTTTACAAACCAAAATTCCTATATAATGTCTTTAGTCATAATGGGGCTCACCATGTCACAAACAATTTCCTCCTTGAAATAACATTACTTTTAACTCTTACGGCCTCTTTCCAAAATTAAAAATACATGAAACTCTTCATGGCTCAACCCTTCAAGTTATAAATCCCTATAACAAAAAAAACTAACCCTTTATTCTATCCAACTCTTCACACCTTGATACCCAAGGTCACTCCATGACACCTTCCTCAAAACTAATGTCTCAACTCTAACTCTAATTCCATTACTCAAACCTTCTCTCAATACCTCCAACATCTAAAAACACAATGAAATGATATAAAAAAAATTTAGGCCATTATATATTGTCAATATGACACATTTTGTGATCAATATGAATTAAAGTGTGTGTTTTCAATTTCAAAGTGAAATTTTAGTTCAAAAGGGATGTTACATACTCAAAACCAATAAACCACACTAATATTATAATGATACATAAAGAAAATGATTAGTGGTTCATTTTTAACCTAAATAAATTATCCTTATATTATTCCAAAACACGATGTGTCCTGTAAAACTAAAATTTAATGTTATTAATTAAAAAGTGATATTTTAGTTCAAAACAAGTGTTGCATACTAAAACATGAGTAAAAATGTCTACATTTAAGGGATAATTTAATAAATTATTTTTTGTTAATTTTTGACCTATATAAATTATCTTTACATGATTATGACATAAGGTGTCGTTGGTAAGACTACAAGTGCATGTTTTCAGTATAAAATTGACATTTGAATTCAAAAAGCACATCACATACACAAAACTAACAAAACATGATCTTAATGTCATATAAGTTTAGAAAAATTATGTGTAAATAATTTGTGACTTATAAAAATTAATCAAATATAAATATAACACATTGTGTTTATGGTATGATTAAAAGTGTGTGTTTTAAATTAAAAGTGATATTTTAGTTCAAAACATGCATCACATACTCAAAACTAACAAAAATTATTATATTGTGATGATAATTTATTATAATTATTAATGTTTCATTTTTAACTAGTAATAATGAACCTCATATCGATCTGATACATGGTGTGGATGGTATGACTAAAAGTTCATTTTTTTGGTTTAAGTGACTTTTTTGTTCAAAAATATGTTCCACATAATCAGAATTGGGAAAAATGTATTAGATTTTTATGATATTTTAGGAAAAAATATTTGATTCATTTATGACCTAAAAGAATTAACCTCACATAAATTTGATAAAGTGGGTGGATGGTATAACTAAAAGTGTGTGTTTTTAGTTTAAAAGTGACATTTGAGTTCAAAACACATGTCACATAATCAAAACTAAGCAAGATGTATCAAATTATCATGATAATTCAATGAAAAATATGTCATTTATTTTTGATGTCTATAAATTAACCTCATGTAAATCTAAAATTTTGTGTGGTCGATATGACCGAGTGCATGTATCTTAGTTTAAAATTGATATTTCAATTCAAAACATATGTTACTTAATAAAAAATAAGAAAAAACACTCAAATTATCATGATACTTTAGTAAAATAACCCATGTTTCATTTGTGACATGTATGTTTTTATCTCATGTCAATATGATACATGGAGTGGTTGGTATAACCAAAAGTGCATTTTTTTTAGTTTAAAGTGGCATATTTTAGTTTAGAATGTGTGTCACAGACTGAAAAAAAACAAACATGATTGTATTTTTATTATACTTAGTAATATGTTTTATTTCTATGTTATGTTATCCATTTTATTTATATGTTATAATTTATAATTTAGGTTATCCATTTTATTTTAGTTTTATTTATGCATTATTTTACAACCTATCTTTTATTTATTTATTTATTTAATATTACTAAAATAAAAAATAATTAGGTTAATGAAAATCATCTTTTGTAAAGGGTTCGGTTGATCCATGGAGATGGTATCCTATGAGTTGGATTAATTCATTCTCGGTTTGGAAATTTTAATTTTTCATAAATAATTATATATATCAAATGTAATTATAATATATTGGAATGTCTCGATATAAAATTATTTTTTATTAAAATTCTGTAATGTAAATATATGTTTATTATATGAAAATATATGAATTTTTTCAATATAAATGTTTTTTGGACTAATATCAGATTTTTTAGTGTGTTGTTCATGTATGGGTATACTACATTATTTGACATAACTTTGATTAGTGGTAAAAATAGCACTGATTAAGGCTTGTTTTATTATCTTTAAAAATGTGATGATAAAAGTCATTGTCTATTAGTGATAAAACTGGCACTCATACAAATATATTTTTCTCATCATTAGTTTTAGAACTAATAAAGAAGGAATTTATCAATTTGTTTTTAAAAATAATCTATTTTTGTGCTAATAATAGTTCTTGAATCATCATCAATTTTAAAGCACTAAAAATATATTTTTTATGCTGATAGATTCCTTATATGTAATGAAACTAATCCTATTATTTGACAAGTAATGTTGGATCCAATTTGTGACTTCCCTCATTTCATGCATTCCTATTCATAAGAAACATTCACCCACCAATAAAGATGGTTTATGTCTATATATTTTGTTCTCTTCTAGGAAATATAAATGAAACATTCTAGATTCTCAAGGAACACTCCCCCTCCTCTTGTATAAATTTGGGGGGCATATATATTGTATCCAAATAAATTATTATATAAATGTATTATAACTATTTTAAAATAATTAAATAAAATAAGAATAATTTAATTCATATATTCTTAACGAATCCCTACTAGAAACCACCATGCATAGCGGTGACCAACATTCCACTGGTAGAAACAATGGTTAAAGACCAATAAATTGGATTCTCTTACCTGTTTTAATAATATCAGGGTATCATTCATTGATACCCACTATCATTGAGGAGATATAAAACCCTAATGAACCTTAAACCAACACATTTTATATTTCTTTTTTCTAGGGTTTCTATCCACCACTATGCATAGGAAGTTATAATATGATAACAACGGTGGTTCAGTAATGGTCGGTAGCCAATTGAGACTGCAGGCCTCTGGGAACTATACATGCTAAGGGAAGAGGATTGTGGCTAGAATTACCAAGCACCACAAATAAATTATAATTAAATATTTTAATTAACTATTTTAATTAAATAATATTAATATAATTATAGTTAACTACATAATATAATTATAGTAAATTTCTAAAAAACATAAAATAACTAGTAAAAGTGGAACTATAATCCTACCTAGGAGTAATTGTTACTCATTTTCTCCAATTAAATTTGAATTCCTTGGAAAAGTTTTCAACTAACTGTATTTATAGGGTAGATGGTCTATTTATAGAAAAACTGGTCCACCTAGGGATGCCAAACTCATAAATTTAAAATTTCACTCCCAAATGAAACACACCACTATATGAAATACTATATTGTTGAATTTTATATCTGATATCTGATTTGAGAGATATTTTTATTTTTTTTCAAGTTCCCATGTTCATGAAGACTGATAATTCTTATATTTAAATATTTTCACTTTGATCTTTAACTCTTTCCATTTAAAATAATCATCTTGCATCAGTAAACATATATACCTTCACTAAGGTAAAAATATAATCTCAGTTATAGTAATAAATAAATTAATTCACTAAAATATCAATATCACTTCATTGCCCCTCACATATATATTTTTTTCCATAGAAAAGTAAATCTTAGGCCAAAATTTAAAGATACTAAGATCACAAATTAATTTTACACCTATAATTGATCTCAAGAATTTCATTATAACTCCAAAGAAACACATAATTTAAATATTATACACATTAATAACCCTCATAATATTGGACATCAATATTTATTGTCGACTTAATGAAAAATCATATCATTGTCTATGTATGTCTCTCAACAATCAATAGTTTGTGACTATTTAAACAAGAACCTCAAACCTTATAACACATAAACTATGTCATGTATTTTATCTATCATTAGTGGTAACATGAGGTGGTATGGAATCTATCTTTCATTACTCTAGATCTATAATTACCTAATGAACCTCTAGAAAGTATTTATTTCCCAACCAAATCTTATAAATACAAAACATAATAAAATTGTTAAAAATTACCAACTTCCTTCAAAAAAATCATGCAATCTCATTGAATATCATTAAACACTTGATTATCCCACTCCATTAACTCATATAACCAAGGGTGAAATATCATAATCAAACACATATACACCACAAAAATATACCTCCAAAATCATCCAGGGTAAAAAATAAAAAATAGTTATCTTTGCCTAGAAATATATTTTACAGTTTCTATGTAATTAGATGATATCAACTATGATAAAGTATCTCAAAAATATCAATTTAAATATGATTTACAATATAAAACAAATAAGTAAAACTCATAAACTACTAAATTATTACTCATATGATATCATAGACCTTAATAAAACATGTATGGTATATTACAGAGCTCATTAATATATCAACCTACATCTAAAATAGAACACTCAATGATTCAATAAAATTTATAGAAACTGGATTCGTGACCTTCACCTTAAATTTACCTTGTTTATTAAGGAGTTTGATGAGTCTTAGATTTTAATATCCCTCATGAATTGAATTTCCAAAGGGGGAGTTAGGAGTTGATCTCAATTGATACATGATCAAAAGAGTATTAATAGTTACATTGAGAGTTAGAGAAATTTTAAAAAATCATTTGACCCTATGATTTGGTATTTAAATTACTTACATTTTGGGATTATGATATCAATTTTTTCTTGGGAGAACTCATCTATGGGTGTTAAAGTTGATTCCATGTTTTACTAATTAAAAAATTCACATTTATGAGTTGGAATCCAATTAGAGTATATATGTGTGTCATAGTAATGAAATTAATTATACTGAATAAAACCATATTATGAAGAAGTTATTAGTGCACAATGATTTTTTGAATAATAATAAGAATTTACTCATATGGAAGAATAATATTAAAATTTTTATGTGTTGTTTTATGATTGGTTTTATAGGAATTAAAAAGAATTCATTAAATAATGATTATGATGCAATGAAGGAACATGATTTTTTGTAGTGATATTTGTTTAGATTAGAGGTTATCACACCACAAGGTAGATATATTTCAACAATAAATGAGTTGATGGTGCAAGTTCCTAGGTGTGAAATGTTAATGCATCATTATTGCTGAAAAGATAAATAGGTCACACCATAATCAATTTTTTCACAACATGAAAGAAGTCTATGATGATATGAACTTTTAGTATCCATTTCTGGATTTATAAATAGATATTATACACATACCTTGGATCTTAAAATAACACTATAGTTCACATCTTCATGTTGTTATTCTTGTGAAATTTTTAAATTTAGGCACTTCACCCATGGTGGAATAATAACAAAACATTGAGTGATACAACCAACCAGTCTAGAGAGGATTAGTTCAGATTTGAGGAGGAAAATAAAGGTGTTAAAATTATTCATACTTGTAGGAACATGAGGAGAAATGAAAAATATTAATCAACATATTGAAAACCATAAATATATTTATTATACTTAGATTTCATAGACATATTAAAACTCTATTATTTGTTATGATTGATAATAATATAAGAAGTTGGATAGAGGTTTTATAAGCATTAGACAATAAGTAGTATCCACTCAATTAAAAGAGTGTGTGTAAAAATTATTATATCATACTTTTTCTATGTCTCTATATCTCACATTATTGTTTGATTTTATTCATGTATCCTAAACATTGACCAGTTATGAGAGTAATATTCTGAGAATTGGTGCTTTTATAACCACTGATTCACTCTATTCCTAGTGGTGGTGTTCTTTCACTTGGGTCAATCAATTTTATCAGAGAAAAAAATTTCATTCAATCTGATATCATAGAAATCTATCATTATAGATCCTCAAAAAATTGGTTCCAATTAGTTATGAGAATATATGTTTTGTTTTTTATTCCTATCATTTTTCAATCAAATAGTTCTATGGAAAGAATGAATATAATCTAAAAAATTGAGTTCCCATGTTTAATTGGAACATATTACATATATAAAAGGAAATGATAGTTTTATATCTTTTTTTTGTTTCCTTGGACATACATGATATCACCAATAATGGTGTTAAGAATTTTTAAGAATCCTTCCATGTTGTAATTCATTGTGTTTAAAAAGTTAATTTCTAGAAATTGAGTCTTGATCTTGAGGGATTATTATGATAGACAATGTTTAGTAGAGTAAGGATGGTCCAGAAATTGGTGTTCCAAAACTAGGTGGGAAAGTTTTCATATCAATATGATAAGGTTTAGAAGCTCTGTAATGAATAAAAATAAGTCATATAGAGTTACATATGGTGTCATTGGAATTTACAAAGGCTATATATGGATAATCAAAGGGTTGAGTGAAGATTAATTTCATTATTCTCTGGAAGATAGCATTTGAGGTGATTTAGTCTATAGGAAGCCTAAGGTGACCATGTTCAATGGTCACATCCTATAAAATATTATAAGGCAGTGGAATCAGTTATCTAGTTGAACCCCACTATAAATAGATGGGGTGGGGTCACTTGTATTGGTGACTATGTGATCTAATATAATCTAAATTTTTTAATTGTGTTTTTAATCTTCTTTTAATTTCATTTGTTTTAAAAGAAAATCACAATGTTCTCCCATGAATGTAAAACTAAAATCTAAACCAAATAAATCTCTTCTTGATGCCTTTTTTAGTTATTTTTTTAATTATGTGTATTTTTTGGGATTTATGAGTGTGTGTGAGTTAATGATTTGTTATAGTTTCCATATTTTATTTGTCTTATCAGTTCTAGAACATTCTTTCATGATATCATATAAATGTGTGAGTTTCATAATTTGTTCTATATGTTAATTTTCTAGAGGTGTTCTTTGAAATTAGTGGTTTTATAGATTCCAAACATTTGTATCATAGATTTTGGTTTATTAAGGATCAGTTCTCTCAGTATTCAACTGTTCTAAAAATGTACTTGTCTCGACACTTTTTCATTTTGGTGGGGGTCAACTATTTTCTAAGGAATGGAAATGGAATATGGAAAGGTCAGTTTATAAAAGTTCAATGAGATGGAATTCAGTTAATAGAGGATTTATTTAGAGAAATATTTATTTTAGAAGGGCCTTGAGATTCTATTCAAAGAAGTAAAACTAAAAAAATGGATAATTTAGAATGATGAAGGATTGATAATAAGTCACATGGAATGATACATATGTCTTTGGAGAAGAATGTCAACTACAACATTTAAGAGGTGGAGACCACAATGGAATTGATAGAGGCCCTAGTTTATATGTATTATAATCCAATAGTAATTAACAAATTGGTAAGGATGTGAAGGTTATTTGATATGAAAATTTTGAAAGGAAGACCAGTGGTTCATCATGTAAATGAATTCAATATGATTCAGATTCAACTCGATTCAGTTGAAGTAAAATTCAAAGAATACATGTGTTATTTATTGTTGTTTTCATTTCTTCCAAAATCATAGGAATTTATGGTGACTATCATAAGAAATTATTTTAGAAATACCAACCTATTTTTTGAAGATATTCCTGATATTATTCTAATTGAATTGATCTACTAATGCTAAGTCTATAAAACTACTAAAAATGTGCTCAATTTGGAAGGTATAGGATATTATATTCAATGGAAAGGTCAAAGGAAATCAAAAGATATATCAAGATAGAGGATTCTAGGTAAATCGACTGGGTGCAGACCCATATGTTGTAATTTTGGGAAAAAGGTGAATCTTAAAAAGTATTGTAGTGATTATAGAGGTAATTATATAAGTGGATCTTCTTGATGTTAAAATTCCACAAAAACTGTAATTGATTATGAGAGAAGTTTACTGCCAAGTGTTAATAATCCAATGGAATGATGGGTTGATGATTCTAGATATTTTTTCAATTTTAATTCTGAGAGGTGATTTATGGTTAATTAGGTGTCTGGAAGGTTTTGTAGGATCCATATAGTTGACAATTAAGGTCTGGATATTGTTGTAAAGGGAAACATAAAATAAAAAATGTGAAATATAACATTCTTAAAGTTATAGAGAGTTTAGAACATACTAGGTAAATAGAAGAATCTAATTTCTTTTATTTATATGGATGAAGTCTATTTTAGAAAAAGATACATATATTGAGTATGTAAGATTACTCAGGGTTCTATGGTTGTATCTATAGGTATTAAAAATGATAATTTCTATATTGTGGGAAGATTATATGAAGAAATAGTTTCCAAAATTAAAAAATTTCAAAATTCCATAGTTGGGGAATTATCATCTTGGGTACCTAATTCTGAATAATATGAAAGCCTTAACAGTTAAAGGGGTACTAAAGATCAATCACATGGATTTAAGATATTATGAGAGTTTTATTCTAGGAAATAATAGATAGATTTTTTATCATGAATGGGAGGACACTTAAGTATCATAATTTATAGCTCATTCATGTTGATATTTATCCTTATGTGCCAGTTTTTTCTAATGGTGGTTCAATATACTTTGTTACATTAAATGATTAATTATTAATTAATATATTGGTTTGGTTTCATAAGTAAAAAATATGAGTTTTTTTAGGTTATCATTTGATGAAGATATATGGTGGAGAAAGAGTAAAATAATAGTATTTAGTGCTTAAGGTTCAATAATGGTTGGAAATATGATATAAGGAAACTATGGAAGTTTTATAGGAGAGAAGGAATTAGGTTTGAGAATAGTGTTTCAAGAACACGAGAATATAATGGTGTAGTGGAACATATGAATCAAACACTAACTAAGATGGGTTGAATAATGAGGTTTCACATAGGTTTACCAAATGTTTTTTGGGAGAAAGCTGTCAATTTTGTCACTTATCTCATGAATCTAAGTCTACCTTCACTCTTAGAGTATGATATTATATAAAATCTATGGTCTAGGAAACAAGCGGAATTTTCCCACATAAAAGTTTTTGGAAGTATCACCTACATCCTTATTGATTCCAAGGATATGAGAAAATTGAAGCCTAATCCCAATAATATTTCTTTATCAATTATGGTGATGAGAAATTTGGGTTTTAGATTTGAGGAAATTGTAATCAGAATATCATTAAAATATATAATGTTCACTTCAATGAGAAGATCTATTGGAAAGATCAGAACATGGTGGAAGATGTATTTGAGAAACAATTATCAAATGATTATATATTGATCTGAATGGAAGTTCCCAAACATCATAAGGTATATAAATTTTATGAATCATTGAAATTATAAAATATCCAATAAGGTTGGAAGATATACAAAATGGTCAAGGAATATAGAATCTCAAGGTAGATTTTTTAAGGGTGAAGTTATAATAATTTTAATTAGGGAAAGGGTATAACTATAGGTTTTATTATTGAGGTTTACTAGGATTGGATGACCAATTAAAAGTTTTGGAACAGATCTTTACTTCCTACTTATTATAAATATAGGAGAGCCTAAGTTCCTAGAATAATATGAATGTCTCAAAAATTATGGAAAGCAGGATTTAGCTATCAAATGTGAAAAGGATTTTATACAAGGGAAAATAACTTGGGATCTAACAAAAATACCATAGGGGAATAAATGTTTTCATAAAAAAAGTATATTTTTTGAATAATAAATAATTTGGTAGTAAAAGGTACAATTCAGGTTAGTTTTACATGGTTTTCAATAAAATTAAAGGATAAATTTCTTAGAAATATTTTGTTTTGTTATCAAATATACAACCATCCAGATAATATTAAAATTGGTTTCATTCAAAAGTCTAAATCTAGAAAAATGGTTTTTAAGGTATCATTCATTCGTAGAAATTTTTAGGAAGAATCAATGTGAAGGAATTGAAGTGTTTCATAGATAAAATGAATGAGGGTTTACATTGAAATATATATTATAGACTTTTGGATTGAAAAAAGATCCAACATAGAAGAACTATAAGTTTTATGCCTTTATGGTAGAGAAGGGGTTCTTCTGAAGATACTTACACCATTTTTCCTATATAAAGGTATTCAAGGATGGTGTTACATCACTCGTCTCTTATAAAAGGATGATATATACCTGAAGGGTCCAGATATGAAATTGATTAATGGGGTGAAAGATTTTTTACTACAATATTTGAGATACAATATTCCAATAAAGAATGTAAAATTTTGGAGAATTTGATCAAAATATGAAAGAATACATAAAAATTTGTTTTGTCTCAGAGGGAGTAAATATAAAAAATATGATAAATGTTCAAAATGATCAGATGTAAACCTATGTCATCCCCATTGGTTATATACTCCAAGTTACCCAATGAAAAGTATTAAAAATAGAATATGAGGCAATATAAAAATTAAAAGTTAAATTTTCATAAATGGTTTGAATATTGATGTATGAAATGGTTTGTACTAGGCCAAACATTGCAAATTTAGAGGGATTTGTTAGTCAATTTATGTTGAATTGTGGAATGGATCGCTAGGAAGCTGTGAAGTATATTCTTAAATATCTCAAAAGTTATGAAGATGTAGTATTTTTTATCAAAATGGATGATATATTATATTTATTTGCTTAGGTTTGATTATAAGGGGATATGGATGCATAAAAGAGTAATACAAGATTTTTTTCTTCCTTCAAAGGGGAAACCATAAGTTGGATATATAGGTTGTAGCTTGTAGTTACACTAGACACAATGAAAAAAGAGTATTTGTTATACCATAGGAATCCCCAAGAGGATAAGTGTTAAATGAGGGTGAAAAAATTTTCTATAAATTAAATAGATATTTTCCCCATATTGGTAGAAACTTTTCAAACCCATCTGATGGGATTGCATAATCACCCAACACACAGATGATAAAATAGAAACACAACACATAAATTTTACTTAATTCACTACTAAGGGCTTGTCCAAGGGGAATATGTTGATAGTGTATCAATTATACCATAATCAACTAATATTTAAAATATTTCATGGATTCAAATTATGTGGTCATGGTTAATTCATTCCCATATCAGTACCTTTATAATAATTTTATGGATTATTCATTTCCAAACTCAAACCACTTCTATAAACTCCTGCTTGAAAAATAATTTGGGTGAATCTTTCCTCATTTTAATGACTTAAAGGTTGAATTAATATTTATGTATATGTTGATGATGTTTTTAATCCTGAGAGTCTTAATATTATGCTTCAATGTTTTCCATAAAAATTTAACAAGTGAAACTTAGTTCAAAAAAGTATTTTCATGAAACATCAATGTTATGTGAAACATTTGGTTTTCATGTAACATCCAACTTTCAATAATCCCCCAAAACTAAAAATACATTTTTACTACTTAGTTCTCAACTATACAATTAATTATAAGTTTTTTTGCATAAAGTTAAAATTTTTCATAAGAAATACATTTTCATAAGTCTTATGTGAATTCAGTGTGATTGTTACTCCTCCAAATAATTGATACTACAAATGATGATAGGTGGGATATTTAAAGAAAAATTCACCCCCTCATGAAATTATAACTTTCCATAATTCCTTATCTCATAGAACCTTTGATTCTCCAATGTATACTAATTCATGGAACATGATATTTTATAATACTTTATACTTTAAAAAAATTTAATTCTCCTACTTCATGTAATAATGTTTCACATAACATACAATTTTTCAAGAAAATGTGTCTTTTTTATAGAAAAAGTTAACTAATTATGAGAAAAAAGTTCTTTAAACTGTTATATTTCCATGGAAACATTGAGAAATCTTCCTAACGCATTAACTCTTATTTCATAAAATATTTTCAAGATAAAAAAATATAAAACATTGGAAAACCACACCACTTTTAATATTGGATCCTCCTGCATGGATTTAAATTCTTGTTCATCTCTATTAACTTTATATCATGCTTTACTCCCTTTTTAGAACTAAAAAAATTATACCAGGCATATAAAATTGAAAACCTACCCCATATTAAAAATACCTTGATCAACCATGTGTGGATTGATAATAAACACAACATACCATCAATTTCTTTCTTTGAATAACCTTTGTTACAATAGTATGTTTCTATCATAGATGTGGGGAAGAAATTGATATGGTTGAAGTTTTTTTATATAAACTCATAATTAGTTATAAAATTTGGTTTTTGTTCTATGACATACATAGTGAAATTAATATGGATAAAAATCATGTGGTTCACCCACCAATAAAAAACCTAGAGGTAAACTATCACTTTATCCATAAGATGCCATGGGATGGGTTATTAGAGTTATATAAGATTAATAGAAGTATAAATCAAGATAAAGTGTTCACCAAGGTATTAATTTAGGAATCTATGATGAAACATAGTGCCTCAATGGGACTTGGTTGATTATATGGGGGATGGAGACACTAAATTTTTATTTAGATATTGAGATGTTAGAAATTTCTAAGTGTTGGTGATTTTTTGGGATCATTTAAAGTATTATTAAATTTTGATATTGTTAGGATATTTGAAAGATACAATCGTGTTCTAATAATTTATATCTTGAAAGAGAATTTATTAAAGCTGGGTCTTGATATTGAGGGTGGATTGTACCAATAGAAGTCCACTAGAGGTCAGTTGGTCTGGAATGTTGTGTTCGGGAACAAAGTGGGAAAGTTTTTTTGTTTGGATGAAAGAGTATATAATCATTGTCTTATATAAAGATAACTCTTATAGATTTATTTAAGGTGTTCATTGTGGTTTACAATGGATATTTATGGATGATTAGAGTGTTGTGTGAGAATAACTTTCTCTATTCACCAGAAGACGGTATTTGAGGTAGTATATTATATAGGAAAATAAAGGTGAATATGTTCAATGGTAGGATCCCCATAATTATCATAAGGTTATGGAAGTGGTGGAACATATAGGACCCACTATAAATTGATGAGTTGGGACCACTTATACCAGTTAATATGATATATAATATTGACTGACTTTGTAAATTGTGATTGTAATATTTTTATTATACTGCTAGTTTTAAAAGAAATCAATATTATTATCCCATGGATATAGGAATAAATTATAAATCACATAAATATATTATTTATTTCTCCCTTTGCCCTTTATTTCTACATGTATGTTTCTTCTAATATTTTTTATTGTGTGAGTGTAAATGATTTGGTTTAGTGGATGGTGTTGATTTGTCTTATCAGTTTTAAAACATTGTTTCATTGGATAATTTTATTTATAAGGTTGTGTACCTTTTTCTACATGATAAAGTTTAGGTGTTGTGCTACATGAATAGTGGTTTCATTTATCTCAATAAATGGATTATATATATCCAATGTTTTTATTACCCATATTTTTCTTGACAATATACATATTGAAGATATTGGGAGAGTGTGAAATGTCTTACTCTCATCAATCTCAAAAAAAAGATTTGTCGTTAGTTATAGGCTTGAAGATAACAAATAGAATTTGGAGAAAATTCCATAATATCCATGAGGAAGATAATAAATCCAAGTATTCAGGATTATAAACATGTTTTCACATATTTAGGATGCTATAATGGGATAATTTGATTAATTGGGAGAATTCTTTATTTATGTGAGAAAAATTATAAGATCGATTGAATGTTATGGAGAAGTTCTTGGGGGATTTACCATTATAAATAAATTGATAAGAATTATTCCAAATAATTTTTATGAAAAAAATCTATATTTTGTAGGATAAATAAATATATGAGTGGGACATTGATAAGGTCAATAATATATTAATATTCTATAAGATGATGTGGGATCCATCTGTCTGGAATAAATAAAAATATGTAGAGGTGATAAAATTTAAATTTTCTAAAAGTTAGAAAAATTTTCAATCTAAGAGGTGTTAGGAAGAGGAAAGTGAGGTCGGGGATTATTTAATGATTTTTAATGAGTTTATCTCAATCTTTTATAAAGATATGAAATGATGGAAAGTAAAATACAAAGGAAAACTTCATTTTAAGTGTTTAAATTGTGAAAATATTTGATAGATTTTAGATAATTTCCCTAATTGTAATAATGGACATCAAATTGATGATTAATTTCAAATTTCATCAAGGATAAGTAAGGTGTTAAGTGGTCAAAAGTTTAGGAAATTTCATATAAGTCATAATAATGGATGATTCTTTAGAGTAGAATTATTTTCTCTCAAAACATGATGAAAAATAATGTGATAAATAATGTGAAAAGGTGTAAGATGATTTAGAGGTCGAATGAATCAAATATTTCATAGTTAAATAAAAATTTACAAGGAACCCTCTTATGAAAAATATGGGAGTAGTGAAGAAGGGAGTAGTTAGGAAAGTGGAAAAAAATGGAAACGAGAAGAACTCCAATTGAGGAAATAGATTTTAGTGATCTTTAAAAAATCATGAAATAAAAATAGGAAAAAAAAACTTTGATATAAGAGAATAAATATCCAAAAAATACCTTGAAATATAAAAATTAAAGGAGATTAATGATATGTAATTTGAATTTTCATAGTATATAGGTGATCTCAATTCCATCCTTGAATCATGAGATAAGATTGTTCAGATTACCAAAAAAATTAATTGTAATGAATGAGGTGGTGAAGGCACATGAGGTGAAATTATTTGAAGCTAATTTTATTAAAATAATTCCATCAGGTGATCATTAAAAATCTTTAAAAGAATTGGGTTAAATTTATAGATCATATGATAAAGTTTGTGATATTACTAAGAATAGTGGATATTTTTCTATGATTTCTCATAACATTGTATTGGGAAATAATAAATGCAACCAAAATGATTTCAGTAGTGAAAAGAAGGGGAAGTAGGTGATTTATTCACTTAAAAAGGTTAGTCCATTTTTACTTAATATCATAGTATTTAAAATTACAAAATCAATAAGGTGTTTAAGAAAATATAAACCAATTCCAATACTTATGTAAAACCCTAGGTAGTGGAGAAAATTCCAAATCATGAGAAAGTAAACAAAAATAATCTTATTTTTAATTAATAGGAAACTCAATGAGAGGATTTTAAGGAAGAATTCTATTTATCAAGAAACTTTTTTTAAAGGAATGTGTTTTTATTGTAGATTATATGGACATAAATACTAAATGTTTTGGTGTGATTTTTCACTCTCTAAATTAAATAGAGGCTATTAATTAAAGGAGATACATCCTAAAGTTCCTATGGATCATCCAATACAACATATAAAATAGATGGTAAAATTAAATAAAACTTTATATTGTACTGAGGAAACATTTTTAGAGGTGTGATCAACCAATACACACCACCAATAATTTTCTTACTATACTTTTGGATAAATGTAAGAGTAATGAAAACACAAAATCTATTGAGATGAGGATTAATCAAGTAAAATTATTAGTAGTCAAGGTGTATTATAAAGCATTAAAATATGGAATACTTTAGGTTATTGACCAAAGTTTTTCATCACAAGTAACTGGATATAAAAATCTCCAAAAATACATCCAAACTAATGACATATGAGATAATACTTTTATAAATGATGTGTCACTCAATGAAAAGGAGTTAGAAACACTAAAATTAGTGTAAATAAGTTTGAATCATAGAGTGTTAAAATTTTTAATGGGATGAGGAAAAATCTATTGATTATATATTTGGTATGTGACAATGAAAATGGGATGACATTTTAAAAGAATAAATGTATCATTATAAGGAAAAAGGATGGAATAATATTAATGATGAGAAAATAAATAAATGGTAACTTATTTCATATTTCTAGTGATCATTATTCCTATTTTTTATAATGAAGGAGGATAATGAGACTTAGGACCAAAAACATTTACATTAGGGTCAAAATATCATAGTTAATATTTTTAAATATTAAGCTATAATAAATATTCCAAATCTAAATCAAAAAATAATCAATTGTTTTAAAATAGGTCACAAAGGAAAAAATGGGGAACAAGATCCATAAATAGTTGGAAATTAAACCCAATAACCCTTTTGATTTGATACACTTGGTTGTGTGTAGTGTAATGAGCTTCAAATAAACTAAGAAAAATAATTATTTCATTATTTTTTTCAAGGATTTTACTCATATAAATTATGAATACTTTAAATTGAGTAAATTACAATCTCTACAAATATTTAAGGATTTTCATAGGTGTGCTAAAAATGGGATGTGTTATAAAAATATTTTTTTCTAAAATATATCTAAATAAATGAATGCATACTTTAAATTATTTATCAGAAGAATATAATAAGTAATGGATATTTTTTACCATACACACCAAAGTAAAATATTTTTATTTAGAGAAATAATCAGTCTTTTTTATACATTTTAAGAACCATGATATTAGAGAATATAACATGGATATAATTTTAGATAAAATCCACAACATAAACTGTCTATATTCTCAATTATTTTTCACTCTAATAGGATTCAGTAAATTACCCTATGATATTTAGTTGAGTGATAATCCAAAGTAAAAAATTTTAAATTTGTTTTCAACTCATGTTATTTCAAAATTAAAGTAATACATTTGGGAAAGTTTTTTGAAAGAGTAAATGTGGGGATATTTCCTCGATACACACATAGTGGAAGAAGTTCCTAGTGTTTCAATAAGAATATAAATAAATTTATTATTTTTATGATGTTATTTTCTTGGAAAAAAATTCATTACAATAATCATATCTTATTAATGATGAGATTGAAGAAGATTGAGTGGAAAGTGGTGAAGAACAAGTTAAATAATTGAATGTGTCATTTGATATTCAATAAAATCTTATTGATTATAAAATTTCCAACAATAAGGAAGGACAAAGGCATGGATTATCTAATTTAATAGGGATTATAAAATTTATTGAGCCTTAACCTATCTTTTTACATGATAGTAGGGGTTTTCAAACCTAGAAATTCATAATTAATGAAAATAATATTTTCTTACTTTTGAAATTTGAACAAAATTATGTTGATAAAAAATATAATATAATCATTAGATTATAAAGATGGAAGTGGAGATAAATAATATTTATAAGAATTACACTTTGGAATTGGTGTCACATCCCAAAGGAAAGAATGTTATTAGGAAAAAAGGTTCTTCTAAAATAATATCAATGGGAAGGGAGAATTAACACAGAAAATCTCACATTATATATAATGTATAATCTCAAATTAAGATTATAGGTGTTGATGATCAATTTAAAGCTATAAAAATATTTAGAATAGTCTATTTTTTTATGTGTGTTCGAAGGAACTATAAAGTTTTCCAAATTTACATAAAGTTTTCATTCTTGAATGATAAACTTGAGGAAGTCGTTTACAGTGAATGATTGAAAGGTTTTTTCCTTGATAGTGATGGTTCTTGAGTTTTTAGGATAAATAAATAACTTTATGTTATTAAATAAGAATCATAATCTTGGTATTCAAATTTGGAAAAAATATTATAGAGAATGAAATTAAAGAATGAAAATGTGGACAAAAATATCCTTTTTAAGGGTGTAGACACAAACTCCCTCATTTTGATTGTGTATTTCAATGATTTTTTTAAAAAGAAGTATATATTTTTTAGGTATTTTCTTATTAAATGAAATAACATTTCAAGATGTATATGATTAGTTATATGAAATTATTTTTATTCTTTCAATCCCTAAGCATTATAGGTTTTTTCATTCCCTCGTAAGAGAAATATTCTCATGATTTGTTAAATAATCTTGGAATGGAAGAATCAAGGGTGGTCTATACTCTTATTGAACTTGATAATGAGTTATCCTTGGATAAATAAATAGGAAATATAGAATAAATATATTTCTAAAATATTATAAGGAGGATACTCTATATGATAGTATATAGGACATAAATTGTTTTTGTTACTCTCTGTATGATTAAAAATAAATACAAAGAAGTTTCATTATATGGAATAAAAATATATCTTTCACCACATATAATAAACTATTTAATGTAAGTTAATTTATTAAAAAGACACATAATTTTAACTCTATGTTTATTTTTATGTGGATTAGGAACTTTATGTTGGTTATCAAGATTTAACTTATGAAGGTGCATTGTTTATTAAAGGAAGGTGTGTTAATTGACACTCCAAGAAGAAACCATTAGTCACCTCAAGCATAGTCTAATATAGGTATGTTGTGAAATTACAATCCAGAACACAAATAATATTGATGAAGTCACAACTTAGAGACATGAGGGTATAATTTTCATACCTATTGATAATTAGGTATGATAGTCAAAATTAATTTAACTTTTCAAATAATTTAGGTTTAACATTCGATGTTGAAACATGTTTTGTAATTCCCTGACCCCAATTACCCAGATTCGGTGCATTATTTTAATACATTGGCATGATTACAAGGAATCAAGTCCCGAAGGACTGATTAGTTTAGCAGTCTTGGAAAATATATTACATATATGAATGTTACATTACACTTTATAACATACAAAATAACATAAATAATCCTTTATGAACGCCATTATTCCCTAGGATTAACCCTGCATATCAATCACAATATACTTCTTGGAATCCTGGGAAAAATAAAACTTAGAAATGGGTGAGCTCCGATGCTTAGTAAGGGTAAGAAATACAGTGGAAACTTTCACAAATAAACAAAAACATTTAAAGCAATGTATAAAACTAAAACAAAATCCTTTTCAACATAAACTTCATTATAAATGGAAAAAATTAAAAAATGTCATTTACTTACTCACTTGGATACTCTACTAGTCGAATAATAACATGCAATATCAATAGCCACTTTCATAATGATGGAATGCATAATGTCGGACTATAATAATCACATAGTCAAGGCCTTGTGCCAAGACTACAAATAATATTTTGTCAAGGCCTTGTGCCATGACGCTAGTTTGTCTCATTAGAACTACTGATTCATCGAGGAGCTATAGCGGGCTTCACCCATCACTTACTAAGTCCAATGCATTCCCCATATGAAAAGATTTAAACATAACATAAACATTCGTATTAAAACTAGCATACTAAATGTAAATACTTTATCTCTAAACCATGAATGGTATAAAAATAACACATCCACAGTCAAAAAAATCACAAAAAATTCAATACAACAATGAATATTTTTATCTAAATAAATCATCTTCAAACAAGTTTAAAATCCATCAAAGGACGTTGACATAGATGAAAATGATTTGTAAACTTCTTTGAGAGAAATAAACCCTTTTCATGAAAACATTTAAAAGTCGCACAATTTAGAAAGAAAGATATTTAAAGACATTTTTGAATCAAATTGTCCCTTACCAGTTTGAAAATTTTTAAAGGAATTAACATTTTAAAAACATTCTTGTCCACATAAATAAATCCTTAAAAACCATTTTGAAGACATGGACATTAATGAGAAATATTTAGAAGAAAAAATATTTAAAACATTTTAGATGATGTTTTAGTAAAAAATTCCCTTAAAATAATCCCTTTGAAAACTATTTCATGAAACATGTACATGGATAATAAATGTGTCACAGTAGATACTTACATAAAAAAACAGCCTCAGATAATAAAGAGATTGTGAAATTAACACTTACCTTGCACTTTCCCTTAGTCGAGGGTACGTTTAACCTCCATCATGAAGACCGCGGTATGTTATTAAATTATACCATAACCATATTAATATTTATGATATCATACATTATTCATTTATGATTTTATACTACCCATTTAAAAATAATTTCCATCTTAAATTAAAATTTTGGGTAATAATCGCTTTCTTTATCGTACGTGTTATAACTTGTTATTATTGATCATATCACTTAGATAATGATTTAAATAACTCAAAAATATAAAACATGATTTATATATCATATATATTTAGAATATAAATATGTATAATAGACATATATATAAAAATGGAAAACACCTTTTATGGAGACGGTAGTCTGTACGTACGCATAAACGTTGTTTCCGTTTTCATATCATATTGAACGAATGTAAGTGAATTCGATATATGTAAGTAAATAAATACATAAATATACATATATATATATAGTATCATTATTATGTCATATATTACATACATATTAGTATTATATATTTTTATAATGGTCGATGAATGATGAACTTGGAAATGAATTTCATCGCGTCGTGGAGACAGTAATTCGTACGTATGCACGAGAGGGAATATAATTTCTTTAAAGGTGTGTAATTGGATTTTATATCATATATACAGAATCATTATCATGTTATATTTATTATTTACATCAATTACACATCATTATTATACCCATCAAAATAATAATCTATTGAATAACAATTACACCATGATGTGGAGACGGTAAGCCTTACGTACGCACGTATGGTGACATGTCCTTGAAAGGATGGATACAATAATGAATATGGTTTTACCATATTTATAATAACATCAAATTATATAGAAGATATTGGATTTATTATTTTATAATGGAGACAACAAATAAAGTGGAAGTGGAAGAAGAAAGGGACTTGAAAGAGGTGATGAAATATTTACCTCTTCTTCGGGTTCTTTCTTTTGATTTGATCAAAAAGGATCCATAGGTTGGCTTTCTAACTAAATTACAGCCTCTAGGATAAAGGGAGGATAGTTGAGAGGGTATTTGGTCAGGGGTTATTCGATCCAAATGGATTTTAAGGTGTGAATTAGAGTGAAGGGGGAGTTCCCTTTTATAAGAGGGGTGAGGGGCCTCTTAGGAAAAGCTAGTAATATTATTTTATAATAAAATCCTTTTCGGTTTCTAATGGCTCTAAAATGAATTATTTAAAGGAAAAAATGGGGATGGGTCGAAAACTACTCAACCAGTAGGTTTTATATAGTTTTGGGTCACCATATTAACCTTAACTTTTAGATTTAACTCTTAGTTAAATAGTTTTCCATTTACCATGTCTCTTTGTATTTTTATATTACATGGTTAATAAACTTACTATAAAATGGAAATATAACCCCAATTGGTTCATTAATGTCATATATATTATTATATAAGTCTTTTGGTGGAACCTTATATTTTTATGAATATAATATCAGTTAATAATATAATATTTGTTTTAAAAACTATTTTATGTCAATTTTGAAACTATTTGATATTCTGTTTTTTCTAAATTCATAAAATCATTACTACTTGAAAAACAATTCATATAATAAATCATAATATAAAAAATTAACCTATAAAATTATTGGATGTTATCAAAACATTCAAATTATATATAATTTAACATCTATAATACCATTTATTTGATTCTTTCTTTAATGAAGAAAATATTGCATCATCATTATGTCATAAATAAATATATTTATTTTTTGTCTAAATATTATAAATAAAATATCCTGAGGTAGGAAATATTTTTATATTTATAATGAATATTTATAGTCGAATAGATCAACTATATAACCTCATATAAAAAAATTTACTAAAAGATATTTGCTTTTGTTATTTTTTTCTCTACTTTAAATTATTTAATATATAATGTCATTATCACTTCCAAGTGGCTCCATGGGGTCCCAAAATTGATCAAAGGATTTCCATGGTCGGCCATGACTCATCCAATAAGGTTAAGACATGTGTTAAGATAATTTATAATTATTACAATATTCTTTTTACCTTCAATTACCCTATTTATCTTTAGCCATTGTGAATAAAAGTCAAAAGTTACTATTCACCAAAAATTATTTTCAACTTATTGAACCACACTTTACTTACTGAGGTTAATATTGTCTCTTTTATTTTTGAAATTCCACTCATAAAAGCGATAAAATTATGTTTTATGTGAATTTGTAAATTCTCCTAGGAGGTGGGTAAAAGACGGTGAAAAATTCAATAAAATTTTGTATATCTAATATTATTAAAAAATGACTCCAATGAATTACATTGAACATATATAGGAATTATATATCTATTTTGACCTAAAATAAATTTAAATAAAATAAATAATTATTTAAATAAATAGTCGGTTTTAAATAATAACTAGGATTTTTCACTATTCATCAAAAATTGAAAGTTTTCAGAAAAATACCAAAAATTCACCCTAAATTTTTTTTGATATTATGAATTCAAAAATGAATTTTATTTTACCAAATTCAAAACATATAAGTGGCATTAATTAATTTAAAATTAATTCTCGTTCTTAAAACAAATAGCGTGTTTTTAAGAAACAATAACTATCAAAAGATTGATACTTGTTTATGTCTAGTTTCAAAGTGAAATTAATTCCAATAAACAACATTTGATTAAGTGGTAAAAATATAATCTATTTATACTTCCAAAACATTAAAATGTATAATTTAACAACATAATTTATTTTGATTAAAAAAGTTGATTTTAGTTAAAATATAGTATTTTTCACTATTCACTCAAATATGAAGGTTATCAGAAAAACACCAATAATTTATGAAACTAAATTCTTATGTCCCAATTATAAAGAATAATTTTATTTGGTCAAATTTAATATATAAAAGTTTCAAATATTGGATTTAAAAAGGGTTCACCATTAAAAGGCGGTAAAAGTTCATTTTTTTAAAAATACATCTTCTATATGAAAAAATGAATTAGTTCTTACATTATATATAAGAAACTCATTATATAGATTCTAAAATTATAAGGATTATATATAGTTAAAAATTCAGTTAATAATATTCATAACAGCTTTTGAATGGCTAGTTTGGTAAGTCGTGGTTCGCTTGAACTCGATGTTGCGTGTAGTGAAAGTTATTGAATTACTTTGAAAAAAATAATGTACTATGAAATCTTGGGGTGTTACATTCTTCCCTCCTTAAATAAATTACATCCTTGCAATTTTAAATTGTTTTTCTAAAATAAATGGTTTAAAATATAAAATACTTTTGTGGGAAAGCCCACATTGGAAATTGGGTTAATAAAATTTAGTCTTAATAAGAGAAAAAAGGGGAATTAAAAATTCACCACCAAATAATGATCATGATTAGGAGAACATTGGTGGAAATTAGAGGCACATAATTGGAGGGAAAATGTAAAAATTTATAGGGAGTGATTGAGGTCATCAATCACAAACAAGTGTAAAATTGAGGGTCTCAAATCCATCAATCCATGATGATTTGAAATACTATCAGTTCAACAAAACATTAGATATTAGGATAACACATTTTTGGTTTTAAGATCCCTTCCCTAAATTTTAAGAATAAATTTACCCATAGAATAAGTGGTAAAAAAATTATATATATATATATATATATATATATATATTTGACAAGTAGAGTATCGTCCTTCGACTAATTCCTACCACAAACTCATCTTTCACTCCAAAAGATTTAAAAAAATATATTCTATTTATCCTAATTTTGTAGGGTTCCAAAAATAATGAATTTATAATTCACATATTAGACCCTTTAAAAAAAGAAACTACATTATTCAATCTAGTACATCACATAGTTCATTGGTAGGTGATACACCATTGTCGCCCTTCGGTTGTGAGTTCAAGTCTCGCGGCCTTTCCAGATGCGACTGGTTGTCGCCCGACCTCTGGGTTGTCCTTTTTATGAAAATCCAAAGATAACCTTGACAATTGTATCCAATTTCTAATATAATCCATTAAAACCTTTATACTTATCCAAAATACTTCTATCCAAACTCACAGTACAAAATTTATAAGGAATTTAAACACAATGAAGATCCTTTTTTCCACGTAATAACATGTGAACACCTTCATCATGTATTCTTTTAAACATGGTAACACCCTGAATTACCATAAAAACTTCTTGATTACATTCATCCTCACTTATTCTTTACATAATACTTTATATATTCACTATATCCAAAAAAATTAATATTCTAACAATGATGAAATAAACAAACTATTAACCAGTTCCAAGGAAGTCAAGAATATACAATATAATTTATCCAAATCAACTATCTCTTATTCAAAAATAACTACCTCATTATCAGGACCATATTAAGTATTACCTTTCATTCAACCATGTATTTTCCAAAAAGTGTATCTTACTATTAAGTCCCTTTTCTTAGAACCATATAATCTCAAATCCACAACAAAATAGTACTGCAATACAATCCTTATTTATCTCCATAATTCATATAACTACTATACTGTTGATACAACACTCAAATGAAATAATTCTATAATAACAACATAATAACACCAGTCATTCCTCTTCATCTAAGGTAGTATCATAACTTGATTATTATCAATGGAATCATTTGTGGTATACTCTGATGAATGGGACATTAATTCGCGTAGTGTCCCAACTCCTTGTAGATGAAGCATTTTAAATTCGGAACCTTTTTCTTACCCTTTCAATCACGTACTTGGTGTCCTTTTTCTCCACACTGATAACAAACTCTCATTCCCTTCAAGCATTTACCAAGGTTATTATTTCCACATTTATCACATATGGGAAAATCCTTCTTTCCCCTCTTCAATTTATCCGTCTTTCTCTCTATCATCCTTTTCTTTTCTTACTTCCCTTCAAATCCATTGACTTAGAGAATTCTTTACTTATCTTACTAACACATGATATTATTTCTTTATATGTAGAGAATACAAGAGAGACTATTTCCATTATAAATTTTGTCTTAATACCATGAACAATATGATCCTTCTTACTCTTTGATTCATACGTATTGTTGGAGATCTCATCCCATCTACTGGGCGCCATTTCTATACAATGGAATACACTAAGTCAGTTTATGAATTGCAATGAATAATTCAAAACTTGTAAAATACCTAACATAAATTGAAAAGTTTATTGATATAATCCATAATCATAAAAAAAATGTTTTATTTGAGGAGGTATATACTCGTACATCCTTTATAATGATTTGTAAAGAAAATGAGAATTATCCTAAGCATATCCCCCAGGAGTGTCGTAACCAAGAGTGCAGCAAGGCCCGTTGTCGTGCACCAGTTCCCATTCGAGTATAGCTCAATGTTGTGTTTTTGAGTTTTACCCCTAAGTACATCTGTTCCAGAGCTACCTCTACCTACTTGTATCCAGACAGGGGTGTATTTCTTGGAAAACTCACAAAATCTCTATAGTAAAAAAATTCTAAGAAGTTCTTTTATACTAATCCTCAAAGTCTATCTTAGGGTAATTTTATCTAATCAGAGATTATCTAAATATAGTTTCCAAGGTTATTACTAAAATTCCTATGATACCAACTGTAATTCCCCAACCCCAGTTACCCAGAGTTAGTGCATTATTTTAATACATTGGCATGACTACAAGGAATCAATTCTAGAAGGACCGATCGGTTTAGCCGTCTTAGAAGATAGATCACATACATGAATGTTACATTACACTTTATAACATACAAAACAACATAAATAATCCTTTATTAACCCCATTATTTCCTTGGATTAGCCCTGTATATCAATTACAATACACTTCTTGGAATCCTGGGAAAAATAAAAAATAGAAAGGGGTGAGCTCAAACGATCAGTAAGGGTAAGAAATACAACAGAAATTTTCATAAATAAGCATAAACATTTAAGGAAATGTATAAAACTAAAACTAAAGAATTTTCAACATAAACTTCATCATAATATAGAAAAAATGAGATGATTCCATTTAATTACTCACATGGATACTCTAATAGACAAATAATCATATGCAATATCAATATCCACTTTCATAATGATGGAATGCATAATGCCAGACTATCAAGACCACATAGTCAAGGCCTTATGCCAAGACTACAAATAATATTCAGTCAAGGACTTTTGTAAAGACACTAGTTTGTCTCATGATACCTACCGATTCATCGAGGATCTATAGCAGGCTCCACCAATTACTTACTAAGTCCAATTCATTCCTCAGATGAAAAGCTTTAAACATAACATAAACATTCGTATTAAAACTAGAATACAGAATGTCAATACTTTATCCCTAAACCATGAATGGTATAAAAATAACACATCCACAGTCAAACATATCACAAAACCTTCAATACAATGGAAGATTTGTATCATAATAAATCATCTTCAAACAAGTTTAAAATCTATCAATGAATGTTGACATAGATGAAAATGATTTGTAAAACTCTTTGAGCAAAATATCCATTTTCACAAAAACATTTAAAAGTCACACAATTTAGAAATTAATACATTTAAAGTCTTTTTTGAATCAAAATGTCCCACACCACTTTGAAACTTTTTAAAGTAATTAACATTTTAAAAACATTCATGTCCATATAAATAAATCCTTAAAAATAATTTTGAAGACATGGACATTAATGAGAAAGATTTAGAAGAATAAATATTTAAAACATTTGAAATGATGTTTTATTAAAAAAGTACCTTAAAATAATCCCTTTGAAAACCATTTCATGAAACATGGAAATGGATAATAAATATGTCCCAGTAGATACTTACGTAAAAAAACAACCTCGGATAATAAAGAGATTGTGAAATTAACCCTTACCTTGCACTTTCCATTAGTCGAGGGTACGTTTAACCTCTTGTATGAAGACTGTAGTATGTTATTAAATTATACCAAGACCATATTAATATTTATGATATCATACATTATTCATTTATGACTTTATACCACCCATTTAATAATAATTTCTAGGACAAATTAATATTTCGGGTAATAATCGTTTTCTTTATCATACGTTTTTTAACTTGTTATTCTTGATAGTATAACTTAGATCATGATTTAAATACCTCCAGAATATAAAACATGATTTATATATCATATATATTTAGAATATAAATATGTATAATAGACATATATATGACATGGAAAACACCATTTATGGAGACGGTAGTCCGTACGTATGCATAAACACAGTTTCCATTTTCATATCATATTGAACGGAAGTAAGTAAATAAGATATATGTAAGTACATAAATACATACATACATATATATATATATCCTATAGCATTATTATGTCATATATTACATAATTATTAGTAATATATTTTTTTTATAATCATCGATGAATGGTGAACTGGAAATGAATCTCATCACGTCGTGGAGACGGTAATCCGTACGTACGCACGAGCAACAATATCATTTCTTTAAAGTTTTGAAATTGGATGGTATATAATATATAAAGAATAATTATCATCTTATATTTATTATTTACATCAATTACACATCATTATTATACCCATCCAAATAATAATGGATTGAATGAAAATTACACCATGATGTGGAGACGGTAAGTCGTACGTACGCACGTATGATGACATGTCATTCAAATGATGGATAGAATAATGAATATGGTTTTACCATATTTATAATAACATCACAGTATATATAATATACTGTAGTAATTATTTTAGAATGGAAACAACAAAGAAAGAGGAAGTGGGAGAAGAAAGGGACTTGAAAGAGGTGATGAAATATTTACCTCTTCTTCGGGTTCTTCCTTTTGATTTGATCAAAAGGGATCCATAGGTTTACTTTCTGACTAAATTAAGGCCTCTTGGATGAATTGAGTATAGTTTATAGGGTATTTGGTCTGGGGTTAGCAGTGCCAAATGGCTTTGAAGGTGTGAATTAGAGTGAAGGGGGAGTTCCCTTTTATAAGAGGGGTTTGGGGCACCTTAAGAAAAGCTAGAAATATTATTTTATAATAAAATCATTTTCAGTTTATAATGGATAAAAAATGGATTATTTGGATGATAATGTGGGGATGGGTCGAAAAATACTCAACCAATAGGTTTTAGACATGTTTGGGTCACCATATTAACCTTAACTTTTAGATTTAACTCTTAGTTAAATAGTTTGACATTTACCAAATCTGTTTGTATTTTTATAGTATATGGTAAATAAACATACTATAAAATTACAATAGAACCCCAATTGGTTCATTAATGTCATATATATTATTATATAAGTCTTTTGTATTAACCCCATATTTTTAGGAATATAATATCAATTAATAATATAATTTGTTTTGAAAAACTCTTTTATGTCAATTTTGACACTATTTGATATTTTGTTTTTTCTAAATTCATACCAGCATTATTACTTCGAAAAAAATTCATCCAATAAATCCTAACATATAAAATTAACCTATAAAATTCGTTTATAGAATCAAAACTTTTAAATTATATTTATTTTAACATCTATAATACCATTTATTTGATTCTTTCATTAATTAGGAAAATACTGCATCATCATTGTGTCATAAATAAATATATTTATTTTATGTCTAAAAATTATAAATAAAATATCATGAGGTAGGAAATATATTTATCTTTCTAATTAAAATTTATATTTGAATAGATCAATTATATAACCTCATAGAAAAGTTGTTTTACTAAAAGCTATTTGCTTTTGTTATTTTTGTATCTACTTTAAATTATTTAATATATAATGTCATTATCACTTCCAAGTGGATCCATGCGGTCTCAAAATTGACCCAAGGATTCCGATGGTCATCCATGACTCATCCAAAAAGGTTATGACATGTCTTAAGATAATTTTGAATTATTACAATATTCCTTTTACTTTGAATTACCCTATTAACCTTTAACTGTGGTAAATAAAAGTCAATAGTTACTATTCACCAAAAATTATTTTCATCTTATTGAATAAAATTTTACTTACTAAGGATAACTGTGTGTCTCGGAATTTTGAAATTCCACTCACAGAAGTGGTAAAATTAATTTTTATGTGAATTTGAAAATTCTCCTAGGAGGTGGGTAAAAGGGGATGAAAAGTTCAATAAAATTTTATATGTCTAATATTATTATAAAATGTCTCCAATGAATTATATTGAACATATATAGGTATTATGTATCTATTTTGACATAAAATAAATTTAAATAAAATAAATAATTATTTAAATAAATAGTCGGTTTTAAATAATAACTCAATGTTTTTCACAATTCGTCCAAAATTGGAAGTTTTCATAAAAATACCAAAAATTCACCCTAAGCTAATTTTGATATTAAGAATTAAAAAATTAATCCTATTTTACCAAATTAAAAACATAGAAGTTACATTAATTAATATAAAATTAATTCCCGTTGTTAAAACAAATAGCGTGTTTTTAAGAAACAATAACTTTCAAAAGATTGATACTTGTTTATGTCCAGTTTCAAAGTGAAATTAATTCCAATAAACAACATTGGATTAAGTGGTAAAAATATAATCTATTTATACTTAAAAACTATTAAAATGTATAATTTAACACAATAAATTATTTTTATTAAAAAATTGATTTCATTTAAAATATATTATTTTTCACTATTCACCCAAATATGAAAGTTATCAGAAAAGCACCAAAAATTTATTGAAACTAAATTATTATGACTCAATTATAAAGAAGAATTTTATTTTGTCAAATTTAATATATAAAAAGTTTCAAATATTGGATTTAAAAAGGGTTCACAATTAAAAGGCGGTAAAAGTTAATTTTTTGAAAAATACTTCTTTTATCTGAAAAAATGAATTAGTTCTTACATTATGTCTAAAAAACTAATTATATGGATTCTAAGATTATAAGGATTATATATAGTTCAAAATTCAGTTAATACTATTCATAACCACTTTTGAACGACTAGTTTGGTAGGTTGTGGTGTGCTTGAACTCGGTGTTGCATGTAGTGCAAGTTATTGAATTACTTTGAAAAAAGTAACCTACTATGAAATATTGGGGTGTTACATTCTTCCCTCCTTCAATAAATTGAATCCTCACAGTTTGAAATTGTTCTTCTAAAATAAAAGTTTGAAAATAGAAAATACTTTTGTGGGAAAACCCACATCGGAAATTGGGTTAATAAAATTTAGTCATAATAAGAGGAAAAAGGGGAATGAAAAAGTCACCACCAAATTATGATCTCGATTAGGATAACATTGGTGGAAATTAGAGACACGTAATAGGAGGGAAAACGTAAATATTTATAGGGAGTGATTGAGGTCATCAATCACAAACAAGTATAAAATTGAGGGTCTCAAATCTATCAATCCATAATGATTTGAAATACTATCAGTTCAACAAAACACAAGGTATTAGGAAAACACATTTTTGGTTTTAAGATCCTTTCAATAATGTTTAATAATTAATTTACACATAGAATAAGTGGGAAGAAAATTATATATATATATATATACTTGACAAGTAGGGTTTCATCCTTTAACTAGTTCATACCAAAAACTCATCTTTCACTCCAAAAGATTTCAAAAAAATATTCTATTTATCCTAATCATATAGGGTTCCAAAAATAATGAATTTATAATTTACATATCAGACCCTTTAAAAAGATAAACTTCATTATATAATCGAGGACATCGCGTAGGCCAATGATAGGTGATACACCATTGTCACCCTTCGGTTGTGAGTTCAAGTCTCGTGGCCTTTCCAGACACGACTGGTTGTCGCCCGACCTCTAGGTTGTCCTTTTTTTGAAAATCCAAAAATAACCTTAACAATTGTATCCAATTTATAATATAATCCATTCCAACCTTTACACTTATCCAAAATACTTCTTTCCAAATTCACAGTCCAAAATTTATAAATAATTTAAACACAATAAAGATCATTTTTTCCACGTAATAACATGTGAACACCTTCATCATGTATTCTTTTAAAACACGGTAACACCCTGAATTACTATAAAACCTTATTGATTACATTCATCCTCCCTTATTATTTATAGAATACTGGATATATTTCTTATATCTAAAAATTTTTAATATTCCAACAATGATGAAATAAACAAACTATTAACTAGTTCCAAGGAAGTCAAGAATATCCAATATAATTTATCCAAATCAACTATCTCTTATTACAAAATCACTACCTCATTATCACAACCATATTAAGGATTACCTTTAATTCAACCATGTTTTTTTTTCAAAAAGTGTATCTTACTATTAAGTCACTTTTCATAGAACCATATAATCTCAAATCCTCAATAAAATTGTACTGCATTACAATCCTTATTTATCTCCAAAATTTATATAACTTCCATATTGTTGATACAACACTCAAATGAAATAATTATATAATAACAACTTAATAACACTAGTCATTCCTATTCATCTGAGGTAGTATCATAACTTGATATTATCAATAGCATCATTTGAGGTATACTCTGATGACTGGGACATTGATTCGCGTAGTGTCCCAACGCCTTGTAGATGAAGAATTTTACATTAGGAACATTTTTCTTACCTTTGCAATCCGTACTTGGTGTCCTTTTTCTCCACACTTATAACAAAATCCCATTCCCTTCAAGAATTTACCAAGGTGATTCTTTCCACATTTATCACATATGGGAAAATCCTTCTTTCCTATCTTCTATTTATCCATCTTTCTCTCAACCATCCTTTTCTTTTCTTACTTCCCTTAAAATCCATAGGACTTGGAGAATTATATACTTATCTTATTAACACATGATATTATTTCTTTATATGTTGAGAATACATGGGAGACTATTTCTATTCTAAATGTTGTCTTAATACCATGAACGATATGATCCTGCTTACTATTTTTATCATATGTATTGTTGGAGTTCTCATTCCTTCTACTGGGGGTCATTTCTATACAATGGAATACACTAAGTCAGTTTATGAATTACAATGAATAATTCAAAACTTGTAAAATACCTAATGTAAATTGAAAAGTTTATGTATATAATCCATAATCATAAAAAAATGTTTTCTTTGAGGAGGTATATACTCGTACATCCTTCATAATGATTTGTAAAGAAAATTAGAATTATCCTAAACATATCCCCCAGGAGTGTCGTAACCAAGAGTGCATCAAGGCCTGTTGTCGTGAACCAGTTCCCATTCTAGTATAGATCAAAGAGGTGTTTTTGGGTTTTATCCCTAGGTACATCTATGATAGAGTTGCCTCTACCTGCTCGTATCCAGACAGGGATATATTTCTTGTAAAACTCACAAAATCTCTATTGTACCAAAATTCTAAGAAGTTTTTCTATACTAATCTTCAATGTCTATCTTAGGGTAATGTTCTCTAATCAGATTTTTTCAAAATCTAGTTTCCAAGGTTATTTCTAAACTTCCTCTGATACCAACTGTAACGCCCCGACCCCAGTTACCCAGAGTGGGTGTATTATTTTAATACATTGTCATGATTACAAGAAATCATGTCCAGAAGAACTGATCGGTTTAGTAGTCTTGGAAAATATATTACATATATGAATGCTACATTACACATTATAACATACAAAACAACATAAATAATCCTTTATGAATTCCATTATTCCCTTGGCTTAACCCGACATATCAATCACAATACACTTCTTGGAATCCTGGGAAAAATAAAACATAGAAAGGAGTGAGCTCAAGTGCTCAGTAAGGGTAAGCAATACAGCAGAAACATTCATAAATAAGCATAAACATTTAAGGCAATGTATAAAACTAAAACAAAATCCTTTTTAACATAAACTTCATCATAATATGGAAAAAATGAAATAATACCATTTACTTACTCACATGGATACTCTACTAGTCGAATAATCACATGCAATATCAATAGCCACTTTCATAATGATTGAATGAATAATCCCAGACTATCATAACCACATATTTAATGCCTTGTGCCAAGACTACAAAAAAAATTGTCAAGACCTTGTGCCAAGACACTAGTTTGTCTCATGAGACCTACCGATTCATCGTGGAGCTATAGCGGGCTCCACCCATTACTTACTATTCCCAATGCATTCCTCATATGAAAAGGTTTAAACATAACATAAATATTCGTATTAAAACAAGTATATGAAATATCAATACTTCATCCCTAAACCATGAATGGTATAAAAATAACACATCCATAGTGAAACATATCACAAAACCTTCAATACGATATGGAATATTTGTATCATAATAATTCATCTTCAAACAATTCTAAAATCTATCAAAGGATTTTGACATTGGTGAAAATTATTTGTCAGACTCTTTGAGAGAAATATCCCTTTTTAATGAAAACATTTGAAAGTAACACAATTTAGAAAGGAAGAGAGTTAAATAAATTTTTGAATCAAAGTATCCCATACCAATTTGAAACTTTTGAAATGAATTAACATTTTAAAAACATTCATGTATGTATAAATAAATCCTTAAAAATCATTTTGAAGACATGGACATTAATGAGAAAGATTTAGGAGAATAAATATTTAAAACATTTGAAATGATGTTTTAGTAAAAAAGTACCTTACACTAATCCCTTTTAAAACTCTTTCATGAAACATAGACATGGATAATATATATTTCCCAGTAGATACTTACTTAAAAAAACCCTCAGATAATAAAGAGATTTTGAAATTAACCCTTACCTTGCATTTTCCTTTAGTCGAGGGTACGTTTAACCTCCTGTATGAAGACTGTAGTATGTTATTAAATTATAACATAACCATGTTAATATTTATGATATCATTAATTATTCATTTATGACTTTATACTACCCATTTAATAATAACTTTCATGTTAAATTAACATTTCGGGTAAGAATCACTTTCTTTATCGTACGTGTTTTAACTTGTTATTCTTGATCGTATCACATAGATCATGATTTAAATACTTACATAATATAAAACATGATTTATATATCATATATATTTAGAATATATATGTATAATAGACATATATATGTATAATAGACATATATATGAAATGGAAAACACCGTTTATGGAGACGTTAGTCCGTACGTACGCATAAACGTTGTTTCTATTTTCATATCGTATTGAACGGAAGTAAGTAAATAAAATATATGTAAGTACATAAATACATATATATATATATATATATATCTACATTAGCATTATTATTTCATATATTTCATACTTATTAGTAATATATATTTTTATAATCGTCGATGAATGGTGAACTTGGAAATGAATATCATCGAGTCGTGGATACGGTAATCCGTACGTACGCACGAGCGGTAATATCATTTCTTTAAAGGTGTGGAATTGGATGGTATATCATATATACAGAATAACTATCTTGTTATATTTTTTATTTACATCAATTACACATTATTATTATACCCATCCAAATAATAATGTATTGAATAACAATTACACCATGACGTGGAGACGGTAAGCCGTACGTACGCACGTATGGTGACATGTCATTCAAAGGATGGATAGAATAATGAATATGGTTTTACCAAATTTATAATAACATAACAGTATATAGAAGATACTAGAGTTATTATTTTATAATGGAAACAATAAAGAAATAGGAAGTGGAAGAAGAAATGGACTTGAAAGAGGTGATGAAATATTTACCTCTTCTTTGGGTTCTTCCTTTTGATTTGATCAAAAGGGATTCATAGGTTGGCATTCTGACTAAAGGAAGGACTCTAGGATAAAGGGAGGATAGTTTAGTGGGTATTTGGGCAGGGGTTAGCTGATCCAAATGGCTTTTAAGGTATGAATAAGAGTGAAGGTGGAGTTCTCTTTTATAAGAGGGGTGTGGGAACCTTAGGAAAAGCTAGAAATATTATTTTATAATAAATTCATTTTTGGTTTCTAATGGCTCAAAAATAGATTATTTAAAGTTTAAGGTGGTTATGGGTCGAAAACTACTCAACCAATAGTTTTTAGATCGGTTTTTGTCACCATATTAACCTTAACTTTTAGATTTAACTCTTAGTTAAATAGTGTGACATTTACCATGTATCTTTGTATTTTTATAGTATAGGGTTAATAAACATACTATAAAATGAAAATAGAACCCCAATTTGTTCATTAATGTCATATATATTATTATATAAGTCATTTGGATTAACCCCATATTTTTAGGAATATAATATCAATTAATAATATAATATTTGTTTAAAAAACTCTTTTATGTCAATTTTGACACTATTTGATATTTTGTTTTTTCTAAATTCATAAAAGCATTATTACTTTGAAAGAAAATTAATCTAATAAATCCTAACATATTAAATTACCCTATAAAATTCGTGTATGGCATAAAAAATCTCAAATTATATTTATTTTAACATCTATAATACCATTTATTTGATTCTTTCATTAATGAGAAATATATTGCATCATCATTGTGTCATAAATAAATATATTTATTTTATGTCTTAAAATTATAAATAAAATATTATAAGGTATGTAATATTTTTATATTTATAATTACTATTTATATTTCAATATATCAATTATATAACCTCATATAAAAAATGTTTTACTAAAATATATTTGCTTTTGTTATTTTTGTCTCTACTTTAAATTATTTAATATATAATGTCATTTTCACTTCCAAGTGGCTCCATGGGGTCCCAAAATCAACCCAAGAATTCTCATGGTCTTACATGACCCATCCAATATGTTTAGAACATGTGTTCAGATAATTTTGAATTATTACAATATTTGTTTACCTTGAATTGCCCATTTACCTTTAATCGTGGTAAATAAAAGTCAAATTTTACTATTCACCAAAAATTATTTTCATCTTATTCAAGCACATTTTACTTAACGAGTCTAACTTTGTATCTCATATTTTTTAAATTCCACTCAAAGAAGCGATAAAATTATGTTTTATATGAATTTGGAAATTCTCTTAGGAGGTGGGTAAAAGATGGTGAAAAGGTCAATGAAATTTTGTATGCCTAATATTATTAAAAAATGACTCCAATGAATTACATTGAACATATATAAGTATTATTTATCTATTTTTACATAAAATAAATTTAAATAAAATAAATAATTATTTAAATAAATAGTCGGTTTTAAATAATAACTCAATGTTTTTCACTATTCATCAAAAATTGAAAGTTTTCAGAAAAATACCAAAAATTCACCCTATGCTAATTTTGATATTCTGAATTCAAAAATAATGTCTATTTTACCAAATTAAAAACATATAAGTGGATCTAATTAATTTAAAATTAATTCCCATTGTTAAAACAAATAGCGTGTTTTTAAGAAACAATAACTATCAAAAGATTGATACTTGTTTATGTCCAGTTTCCAAGTAAAATTAATTCCAATAAAAAATTGGATTAAGTGGTAAAAATATAATCTATTTACAATTAAAAACAATTAAAATTTATAATTTAACATAATAAATTATTTTTATTAAAAATGTTGTTTTCAGTTAAAATATAGTATTTTTCACTATTCACCCATATATGAAAGTTATCAGAAAGACACCAAAAATTTATTGAAACTAAATTCTTATGTCCTGATTCTAAATAAGAAATTTATTTTTCCAAAATTAATATTTAAAAGTTTCAAATATTAGATTTAAAAAGCGTTCACTGTTAAAAGGCGGTAAAAGTGTATTTTTTGAAAAATACATCTTTTATCTGAAAAAATGATTTAGTTGTTAAATTATGTCTAGGATACTCATTATATGGATTTTAAAATTATAAGGATTATATATTGTTCAAAATTCAGTTAATACTATTCATAATCGCTTTTGAACAGCTAGTTTGGTAAGTCGTGGTGCGCTTAAACTCGGTGTTGCGTGTAGTGCAAGTTCTTGAATTACTTTGAAAAAAATAAAGTGCTATGAATTCTTGGGGTGTTACATGTTGATATAAATTTGAAATTTATCAATGATAGGGTAAATAATGGAGATATTGCATTGTAATATGTTTAAAAATGGGTGAAATTTTAAGATATATTGGCAAATACCCTTTTGAAGGATGCCTTCTAACACATGGGAGTGTTTTTGGGAGTGCATTCAATCCCAAAAACACTATAGTTAAATATTTTATTTTATTTATCCCAATATATTTTATTTGTTAACAATGGAAAAAATTATCAAATAATATATTATTTTAAAGGGGGAGAAATTATTTATCTGTTAGGTGATGGTAATTGGAAAAAGAGAAGAAGCGGTTTCCTTGTATGGGGATATATTAGGTGTTTTTCACTGAAGTGAAGAGAAGATCTCACATTATTTCTCTCATGTTTCCCAAAAATAAAAATAGTGAGATTGAAGATACTTTGATGATTAGGGAGGTTAATGATTCTTATACTTCGAGATTCCTCATGAATTTAATTGAAAAAGAGGGAGTTGTGAGTTGATATTAATTGACACATGATCAATATAATATTAGTCATTACACCAAAATGTATATAACTCTCGAAAACACAATTATTTCATATAATGTGGTTTTAGATAACTTTCAAATTTGGATCATATAATGACATATTAATTGAGAGAAAAAATTCATTATTTTTTAAGGTGATTTGATGTTTTATATACTGATAAAGTGATCATGGGTGAGTTGAAGTCCAATTAGAGCTAAGATTGGTTGAAAAGGAATTAAAACCCTTAAGTTGAATAAAAACATAATGTGAAGAAGTTATCACTATGTTGTGATTTGTTGTAGAAGATGGATAATTAACAAAAATGTAAAAATCACACAAAAATTCCAAGGTGTTATATCTTAATGGATTTTAGAGGAATTGTGGGGTATTTTTGTATGATAATTGAAATACAATGAGTATTTTTGAATTTATTTGTGAGTATGTGAGTTAATGTTGGAAAATGACAATCCATAAGCTAGAGATCATTATATAATAGAGGATTTCATAGTATAAGTTCCTAAACTATGAAATATTCATGTATCCCTGTTCTTAAGGAGATAAAGAGTTTGCACCACAATCATTCTAATTACACCATAAAGGAAGCCAATATTAAATTTAATTTTTAGGATGTCTTTAATGATTTGGATAGAGATATAATCCAAATATTCTGGATCAATAAATCATTTTGCAATACACATAATCGTGTTGTGATATCTTTGAATTTGGGTGATGAACACAAGGTGGTATAATAATAAAATTTTAATATCCAATCAAATATTATTGATAACATTCAAAAGAGGATTATGGTTGATTTTATAAGGACAATGAAGGTGTGCACATGATCCAATCATAGAGGCGGTTAAGAAGGGAAGTTATAGAAAAATCAACTTCTTAATGCTCATCTAGATATTTATTATACCTAGATTTAGGTTTGAAAAAAGTTAATCCCCACCCCACCCTGTAAGTATTACCCCAACAGGGAATAGGGATTATAGAAAAATTTTCCCAATGAGGCAAGGTTTAAGGAAAAAAAATTCCCTAAAAAAATTTAAAGTGTGGGGAAATATTTCATTTCCTTTCCCCTTGAATACTAATAAAAAAATAATATTTATATTTTTTAATTAATTAATAACTGATATGTTATTTATGGTTATTAATATAATTTTATAAAAAAATCATATTGATAAAGTTAAAAATTTATGTGTAACTCATTGAAACTATATCTTTTATATATAGGGAATTTTTTTATTTTAAATTTTGTTGATTTTTTTATCAATCTACTAATATTAATAATATTCATCATGAAAAATATTATTTTTCATTTAGAAATAATATTAATATATAAATTTTTTATGAATTTTATTAAATATTTTTAGTATTTCTTAGAATTTATTTCACCCCATAGTGTTATACACATTCAATGATGGGGGAAGGCAAGGCGTTAATCTTCCCCTCATGTAAGAAAAGGAAAGGTGTATTGGGAATGGGGTGGGGAATATCAGCCATAATCTATCCCCACCCACCCTATTATCATTCCTAATTTTTTTAAGTCCTTTATCATAATCTATTCCGTTTTCATATTGATAATAAGATTTTAATGTGGATAGTGGGAACACAGCTATTGGACACCAAGGATTGCCAACTTAATAAAAAGAGTGTGTGAACCTTATAGAAAAACTTTTATCTCATAATCATTCTATATCTCTCTATCTAAAACCATTGTTTATTTAAATTTTTAAAACCTATGAACAAACTTGTGATGAGAATAATTTTTTGTGAGTTTGAGTTTGGTTTCCACTAATTCTCCCTATTCTCAGTAGTGGTCTTATCCCACCCAATCCTATCAAACTTTTCAAAAAGTTAGATACTTAGTTACAATAATAATTACATTAATTATCAAATATTTTCACCCACACTCTCTTTAGATGTGGTTTTATATCCCCATGAGACCAAGATATACCACCAATTAAGAAAGTGTGAAAGCCCCTAAGAACATCCTCTTAGATATCACATGCAACCATCAATTGATAAAAGAATGAATGAAATGTTACCCAACTTTAGAAAATACATCAAAAGAATCACATGAGAATGTCCATTTATGTTAGACCTCAAAATAAATATATTTTATTTGACATTTATTTTCTCAATGAATAAGTGTGGGAGTCATTGAAATCAAACTCAGATAAGAGAAATCTTTTTTTCCTTCTGTATCATGGCACATAGTTATGTGTTACTTAATCATATTTATAAGGAATGGATAATTTCCACTATAAGGATAAATAAACCTATCCTAAAACCAAATCCCCAAAATAGTACTTTATAAAATCATAAAATTCATCCCTATAATTAATTACATGAATATGTTGATTTTTTAGTTAATGACTACTATTGTTTGTAAAGGCTCATGATTAGACATAATTTGATGAAAATTTTAATTCCAAATATCTCTAAAACATTAATATAAATAATTATATCATCCTTTCTGAATGTTATTTTTATCTTATCCTAATTCAAGTAATCATTACAATGATTTACAAATTTAAAAAAAAAAGATGCATCATTAACCCAAAGAATTTATTAAGAGTTTCCTCACCATAATGAATTTACTATTAATAACATATGTATCATTAAATCATAATATTTATGAAGATAATTTTTTTCTCTAATGAATTACAATATATTTTTTCCTTTAATAGTATAATATAGATAAGGTTGCACATATTTTTGTTATTACTATAAAAGTTTCCAATGTATAAATGGGAATACATCCTATATAATACCCATAAAACTATATATAAAATAGTTGATAGTAGGAGAAAATAGATAATTTTATTTGTAATGCCTCAAACTCCAAGATAACACATGTCAAATCAATATACTCTGAGATGAATCATATCATTTAAACCTCACCCTAAGTGGTTCTCTAATACATTACAAAGATAATAAAAAATTATCATCAACTGTGATTTTCTATCTTACTAGAAGCTTATTACACTAAATTATCTTCATATATGTTCATTATGAGGACCTAAGATTCTAGAGATCAATTAAAAGTGAACTATTCAATAATAGGATAAGACCATTTAGCCTTAGTTTATTAGAAAGGGTCACCAGTGGAAAAAGGAATTTTAATGTCACATTTATCACATTAGTTTTTATAAACAGACATAATAAAGGATTCTTAACATTGGTTAAAGGTAAACTGAAGTTAAACCTTATATTAGTCTATTTTCTATGTCAAATACTAAATACTTATCAAAAAAACAATATTTTCAACATCAGTTAAGAAATAACTGATTCAGAAATCATATTTTCTATATTATTTATCAAATAAGTGACATAGAAATCCTTTTTCAAAAATGGTAATTTGTTGATCTTATTATATATATTGATTAGCATGTTCAATTTCACCCATGGTGGACCCAAATTTTCTTTCGAAACCTCCCTCATCCATCGATCTCTATCATTATTCAGTTCCATAATCACTATTTTCATGTCCCTCACTCCGCACACATGATATAATTTTTATCATTGTTCTCACCTTTTCTTCTATCATTTTCTTTTTCCAGAGATTCTCTCCAATATTTATTCATTTTTTTATTCATAATTATGATTTTTCACACAACTAAGGTTTGTTAAATTTGATTAATCTATTTTTACTTATTATTTGATTAAATGATTTTTTTGGATTTGTTTATAAATCATGTTGATATATATATTAATGGGTGTCCAAGGTTTTTTTAATGGGTGTTTAAGGTATTGTAAATGGATGTCTAACTAAATACAATATATTTATTATGAGGATTGATTTTTGGGGTTTAGAATTAAATGTTAAGGTTTAATTATTAATTTTCATGTTAAATATATCTCATAGTATAGTTGATTATTAATTAATTTGGGGAAATTATATCGGATTTAAAAATTCCATCATATAGATTAGATTATTTAGTTTATCATGTTTATGGGTTTAAGTATTTGTTCTCATTGGTGTGTTTTTAGCTCAACAAATATGGGAAAGTCATAATTATATGTGATTAAGTAGGTGTCACTTCTCACTTCAAATATTTAGTAATTTTTAATGTTATTAATTGAGTGTAATATATTGAGAACATCATTAATTAAAGTCATGGTAAATTATAAATTTATAAAAAATGGTGATTTTAGAAAAATTGATGTTGATGGGAAATTTAGGATTTTATAACCATTGGATCTGGAATAAATTTTGGAATATAAAAACAGTGATATTCATTTAAGTGAATTAAACTTATAGTCAATATGAAAATTGATCCTTTTAAAAAGGGTAAAATGGTGTGATCATTGATTATTGAATCAGGGTTTTTAATATGCAATTATTGGGTTTATTTTTAAATAAAAAAATGTTTTCATATAAGAACTCATCATTTGTGATGTAAAATTTTTACATAAAAAGTGTCTAATTTTTTATTAAATAACATAAATTATTAAATTTTAATTGATTGAAGTGTGGTATATTAATTTAAACATTCATTTTGGATAAATAATAGTAGATGTGTGCATGCTTTAAATTGTTTAGGGAAACCTTGTTTTGAGACCTCTATCATTCATCCATGGGGATGTCTTGCTTAGGGATTTTGTGGTATAGTTAACGATGCTTAATATAATTATGGAAAAAAGTAAAAAATAAATACGGTGTGAGTTTTAAAATATAAATTTGGATTCCTACCTTGGATATTTTACCTATCAATTGAATGTGTAAAATAGGTATTTTTAATTTATTTAATTTAAAAATCCTTTGCACATGGGTATTTTTCTCTGAAAAGAGTGATTTTCCATCAGATATTGGAAATCAAGTATTTAGTAGAATATTTGTAAAAATAGGGGATATTAATTTATCTTATTAAATTTTTTTATTTTTAGAATTTAAAAAATGGTATTTTATTCTTTATGATATGTTTTTTCCAAAAAGAAATCATGGTTTGGTAAAATTGAAAAATCATGTTTAATGAAATTACTTTTGATCAAATGTGAAATTATTTGAGAAATTAGGGTTTTATTTTGAAATGAGATAAATAAATGTTTTATATTTAAAACTATTTTTTATTACATAGTTTATTGATATAGCATTGTTCTTACACATTGGTACTCTACAAATCATGCCTTCATTTACATTTTGTTATTAATGTAGTACTCCTTATTTTGAACTAAAAAATATAGTACAAGCCATCACTTTCTAAAAACTAATACTCTATTATATTTACTATTTAACTTTGGTATCTTTCCATCTATCATGAATTTTGTAAACTCGTATTTTATCAGTATCCAATATCATATATTATGTGTGTAATGTTTTTTTTACTATTTACATTTAACAATAATAATGGAAACTATAGAAATATTTCACTAAGTGTATGGAACTATCACTATCCTATTTTTTATTTTATTATATTTTCTTCTATAAATATAAAAAAATTTATAAACTATTATATTTTAATTCTACAAAATATGTATAGATAGCCATTATATATGTTAAAACTATAAAGAAATCAGACATTCAAAAATCATTTGGCCATTTATATTATGATATTTCTTTGTTTGTATTGTTTATTTTAAATGTAAATTTAAAATTAAATTTCAATATATAGAAATTTATATTCTATATTTTAAATTTTTAATAAGTGATAATGAGTCATAGTTAGATTAATTAACGGTAAACTGATGATGAATATGAGAAAGGATTTGACACTTTCTTGTAATTTTCCAAATAAGATGTTTCAAACTATGACATATTTTACTACCTATGTTTGAAATGATTAAATATGAAAAATTTATAAATAAGATAAAAAATATATAATTTAAATCCTCATGGTTTTAATATTAGTTACATTACGTTGATTTGGAATGATGAAATTTGGAATAAGTCACAATCTATTTATACAGAATATTTTCAATATGTTAAGTCTGATATATTTTAACAAATGATTTATGATATTGGAGTAGAGGAAATTTTGAAATAAATAATGATTGATAACCTATTTAGTGATATTGAAAAACCATTATATCAAGTTTTTATGAAATTTAGGGATTTATCAATAATGTTATTATTGATTAACTTTAAAGTTAGAAATATATGGATTAAAAATAGTTTCACACATTTTCTACAGTTGTTGAAATAAGTACATACTAAAGAAAATAATATTCTAGATTCACATTATAATGTGAATAAAATACTATGTTTTATGGGTCCGGAGTATAATAATATTCATGTATACCAAATTATTTTGTGTTATATAAGAAGGAATGAAAAGTCTCTAAATTTTCATAAATGCGAGACAAAAAAAACCTTAGTTAAAAGTACAATCACAATTTGATTTAGTAATTACCACAACTCATGGAAAGGAAATTTGGTATCTTCCTATATTTCATCATTTAAAGCATTTATTTACAAATTTAAAAGATGAAAAAAATTTAGCATGGCATGTAGGTGAGAGAATATGTGATGGAAAATTATGCCATCTTGTCGATTGAACATAGTGTAAGAAAATTGATCAATAGTTTCTAACCTTCATAAATGGAATTAAAAATATCATGAATAGACTGTACAAAGATGGAAAGAATTTATATCAAATACTTTGTAGGAAGTTTAGTTTATATCCTATTTTATTTGTAATTAATAACTTTTCTCCTGAATTTTTTATGAAGCGAAAATATATCATATTGAGTTTAATGATTTCTGGACCAAAATAGCTTTGAAATTAAATTTATGATCTCTTGTCACAATTAATTTATAACTTGAAACTTTTATAGGAGGAAGGTATCAAAGTGTATGATTATTCTAAAATGGAACATTTTTAACTACATGAAATGATTATGTTCATAATAAATGACTACTCGGAATATGGAAATTTGTGTTTATACAATTATAAGGGGTATAAACTTATCAAATTTTCAAAATAATAGAATTTATATTATCAATTACAACATGGGATAAAAATATTATAAATGCGTCATTGAAGGTTTTTTTCTTTTGATCGTTGTTATCAAAGATTAAAAAAATCATTTAGCAGGACATAATAATTTGATTGTAACGTTGTTAGATATTAATGGAAAGACTAAGGATGTGTTGAATGCAATATTGGATTGACTATCAATGGGAATAAATTTAGAGTTTTCTCCCGATTCGAATGTAAGATGAACAAACCGGCCTCTAGCTTGTCATACATTATCCAAGAGGGAGAAAAATAGTTTTTGATAATGACTATCAAAGTTTCATTGGGAAATTATTCAAATGTAAAAAAATTCACAACATGATTTTACATTAACAAGAATGAAATATCATGTGTTTCATATAATAATGAAACTACTCCAACCAGTTTCATTGTATGTAATATTGCCCATCCATTTCAGAATCACTCCCATAAAGTTGTGTTATTTTTTCAATTCAATTTTTAAAAACATTATTTTTCTAAATACATTGAAAATTTTGTACAATGATTCACTTTCTATTTCAGATATAATATATAATTAAATTCAATCTTTTTTGATATCTTGGTGAATTTAATGGTTCATTTAGTATGAAAAATAAATATTTATGTACCTATATCCCTACATTAGATGTATCATTTTGAAAGGTAAATGATGATATCCAAGGGATAAGTTAAGAATCCATAATGACCATAAGCCCCCATTTTTTAGAATTATACTCTTGATTTGGTTAGAGAGTTTTCTAAAAAATACTTTTATATTGTGTAGAACATTGATTTTCCTATATCTCTTCATAAATGAGTCAGTTCTGGCAGAAAGGGGATCTATGGCTTGGAAGTAAAATAATTGATATGTGAATATAAAAATAAGGTATGTTAATAAATCTTGAATTACATAGATATTGTTTAGTTATATATAAAATTGCATATTTATCTTTTAACACAACATTATCCAAAGAATAAAGATATGTTGATATTGAATAAACACAAAAAAAAACCTTTTTCTTGTTATTTAAAGAGACCAGTCATGGAAGATTAGATGCATCAGATACATTGAGATGGTTAGTAGGTGGTCTAATTTTAAATTTGATAACATGGTTTGAGTATGAAATTGATGGATATACATTTTATACCAAAGATCAGGATAATAAAATTATAGTTTAGAATATTAGTGTATTGGTTTTTCCATAAGCAATTCCTTTTTCTAGTAAAAAATACAAAAATACAATATCTATATCAAGTTCATAATATAGAGTTATTGAAAAATATGAGAGATTGATTACATTAAATATCTAGTTCCAATGTTAAACTATAAATAGTTTATTAGTGAAAAATGTGTAAAACATGATGAATTTGGTATGAAACTAGTTAATATGAATTTATTAGAATACATAGATGGTCCTTTAATCATGGAAACACATGAAAAAAATTTCTTTGTTTTTTATTCATCAAATGTATAATGTTATGGCATTTTACAAGGGAAAAACTAATACATTGGTGGTAAAAAAATTAAATATGAAACTGATTTATTAGAGATATCTACTAGTAAGGAATTACTATCAGGTAACATCAATTTCCACATCATAAATATGGTTTATACCGTGTATAATGATCATGAGGAAGAAATATAGCATAAAATGATATAATAATTTCTGAATATTATAGGTAAAATATATTTATTTCGTATTTACCTTTTTAAATTATATAAATTCCTAGATATATTAGTTTTAATTTTTTACTTAAAACACATATTTTTAGAAATATGATCATTTTTTAGATTGGTTTAGTTTTTTTGTATTATATTCAATTATTCAACTTTATATGTAACTATTGGATTTGTATAATTCTTTACTTAAACATTTTTTTCTTTTGCCTATATCATTTTATGTTTTATGAGTATTATCAATATTATTTTAACATTATAAATAAATAATTAATAAGATAAATAATATTTTCATATTATTTTTTACATTTTTTTAACAACTCTAAAAAATATATGATAAATAGTGGCTTGTTTTGTATTTTTCTTATTTTTAGTATAATTTTAAAATTTCTATTGAAATGTTAATATAATATTTGTATTTTTTATAATATTTTAATTATTTATTATTTTCCTCTATTTATATAATTTTATATCTCATTGATGTATCCATCATTCTAGTTAAATACTTTCCTAAAATATAAATGAAAATGTGCTTTTGTTTACTTTTTGTTTGATCATATTTTATTTTTCATTTAATTTTATATATAATAGTTTGTTTTCTATATGTGTGTAAATTTTTTTGATTATTTTTATTTCTAGAATAAATTTATTTCAGATGGTTGTGTCACATCAACTTCTGGGGAGGACTATATAAATACTTCTATTGAGGAGCCTCTTTATCCTTCTGCATAGTATCCTTCTACTTCTACCATGGTGGAAAAAGACTTTAGGGTTGGTTAATGTGGTAGCATATATTTTTCAAAATTATTAGTCTCTTATAGGATATATGTTGAGTTTGAAATTAATGATAATCCTAGTGGACAAATTTTAAAACAATTTAAGACTTTTTTTGCACTGCAAGATCTGGTGAAATTTGGAATTTTGATTTGTTGTTATAAAAGTGTCAACAAAGTGATAATATCTCAATTATGGGAGACAATTTTGGTAGTAGCATTTATTATTATTTACATATCATGAAATATTTTTTCTAATATAAGTATTTTCATTATTATTAGATAACATATGACATACCTAACAGTAGATAAGTTACTAATAACTTTTTTTCATTGGCTATTAGGAGATATAAGGATTTAAAATTAACCTCAAATCAGATTTTATTTATAAGGAAATACAAAATAAAATACATGTGATATATATATTTTTATATATAAAGATACATTTTGGCTATGTAAAAAATTAGATGGCAAGAAACATTTTTGGTTAGTTCAAATTTAGGTTTTAAAAGTTATTTTATAATAATGATCTTATTAATATTTTTTTATCCTTAGTTTACAGTAACTAAGGAGATATCATTAGAATATCCAATAAAAAAATTTATCTCTCATATATTATATTATACAGTGTATACATTATTGGAAGAACAAATAATGGCCTAAAAATCTCAAAAAAATTAGATTCAAGTCTTTAGGCTCAGAAGAGGTTGACCCCCCTAGTTAGAAATGAAAATAAAAGAGGGTCTGAATGATCAAAAAGAGAAGATGTATTAATAAAGATTCATGGGTTTTAGTTGATATTATTATAGGGATTTATTTATGTTATTTAGGTTATTTAAACTCTTAAAATACAATGAATCACTAATTAATTTTTCTAATATTCTAGAAAGGTTTCCCTTGAGGAGGAGAGAACATAAGTAACCTTCATACCTAATGATAAGAATTGTATTTTTTCTACTACTTTGGGAAATCTATAAAAATGGGATCGTGTATGAGCAAATCAGGAGGTTTATCTGTAAAAAGATTTTTGGTTTATTCTAAATATTCTTCAATGGAGGATATAAATAATGGATAAATAGTATCATTATAAGCTAGAGTTAAGAAGATGATTGAGATGATGATGGATAGGATTTGAGATTTATTTTATTCAATGTTTACAGACATAGAAAGGTAGTTCTAGGATGCAAATCCCACTTATACACCTTCTTCTTCATATCTCACTCCTCCACCTCCACCTACATATCCAATTCCTACACCTCCTCCTCTTGTGTACCCCATATACTATGAGTTAATATCCTTAACATTATATTGTAGTATATAGGATTATATATTATATTAGGGATACGATTCATCATCAATAGATATACATGGATCAGTTTAGGATCATAGTTTATGATATTATAGATATATCAAAAAGAGTATTATTTCCTACAAATGAGTTCACTGCATTTGGACAAAGTATCATCCATTTTTTAGTTTTCCCATCTATAATTTCCCATAAATTACAACTGAGGTATGAGAAGATTATATACTTTATTTCATATTGGTGTTAAAATGGTATTAATATTTCAATATTTATATATTTTACTATATTACATTATAGGAATTCTTTGAGGATAAATACATACAAGTTAGAGAACATTATTTATTGGCCTCTATGTATTCAGACACTAATTCTTCAGAACATTATAAATTATCGATATATTCATATTTATTTTTGTTATTTTATGATATTCCATTATATATTAATATTTGTGGTCATGAAATAATTATGATGATTTTAAAGATACATATAATCGAGCTTGTAACTATAATTTTTTTTAGAATCAATGTGATGGAGTTTTTTTCTAAATATGTTGATTATCATATTTGATTTAATTATTTTAATTTAATGAATCTTAATACTTTTGTATGTTTTGTATTAGTTTTTTTATCTAGTTCCCAAGAACAACATTCTTGTACGTTAGATTACATGTATATTAAAAGAATTGAATATTATTTAAATTATCTTATTAAATATAATTTATTGTTCTATGTAAAATTGTTGTAAAAATGCACTATGGTATCTATCACATTGAAAAAGGTACAGTGGTTCCCTACTATGATGATAACTTTAAAATTCCATGAAGATATTCTTAAAAATTATTTTTTAGTCAGATAATATTCTATGATGGTGAATAGAGTATGTTGACCATCAGGTGTGATTACTCATAAGAATATGAGACTTTATCCCATGAGTTTCACATTTAGTAATCTCCAAGATGGTAGATTAAAAGAACTCACACACACTAGTTGAAATTATATATGTTTCTATGTCATATGATATTTCTATTTGTGTGTGTGTAACAGTCCTTAAAGTTTAATATAATTACTAATCCTTTTCCTGACTCAGGAACTTAGATTTATTAACAAAAACTATGAATATATATACTCATGAGAATTAGGGAACATTTGGTGTTTCATGAGTGAAATTATATTAATGAATAAGTCAAGGAAGGGATTTCCCCTTACATATTTATGAAATTTGATATCCTAGTCCTTTAATTGAAATATATCTGTCATATTAATTTTTGTGTCCATGGAATAGTGAAAATTTTATTTTAAGTAGCCAAATAAAGAGGTATCAATAATATAGGTTGATTACATAGGTGTAGATCCTACTTGATGTGATATCATAACAAATGGATTATATTACATAGTGAGAACTCATATGTGGTTGTCAAAATTTTGACATTAACTTCTTTCTCTTGGATGCCTTGACCTGTTGGTAGAAATTAATCTTGTATATTAGGAAATTCTGCCTAATTTTAATGAGAAAGAATCTTCGAGGGTCACTAATTATGTGTTTCCATTTATATTAGTTAAATTCTATTTTAATGTAATTATTAGAATAACATTATTCTCAATTACAATGAATACATTTATTCAATATTTAATGATCAAATAAATTAAATATATATTTATTAGTACGACAATTATTTAATTAAATAGATATATACTATTTATTTATTTTGGTATTTAATAAGTAAAAAGTAGGACTAGAAAACAAAGAGTGTGTTAGGTGATAAATTTCAATCTGTAAGATGATAAAATAATATTTATTATTATTTTGGTTAGTTCATTCTAGGAGAAAATAATATTATTATTATTATAACATGGAATGGGTTTATATAAATATTTAATAAAATATTTAGTGGTAGTTGTGAAGTTAAATGATATTTTAAATCTAACACTAAATCTATAAATATACTACCATATCTATTGTACACATATTGATTAAAATTGAGAATTTTTGTGCACAATAATATTTATAGCACTCTCTCAAGAATGAAGAATGCTTTAGAGAGTATATTTCCTCCTCCATTGTCTCAATAATGAGAATAAAATAATGATTCTTCAAGCATGAAGAATTTATTATAATAATAAAGGCAAACACTATAAGATGATTGATTCACTATACTAGCACTCAGAGATCTATTGGAATTTTTAAGAGATCATTGGAGCATTTATGGATCACTACTAGAGGGATTCTACACTTGGATCCTAAAAAAGAAAATACAGTTGACTGAAAAGGGTTTCAGATGATCAACATATTCATTAAAGAAATACCTCAAGACCAATGCATTATTTCTTATAATCTATTTATATTAATTATAAAATTTAGCATGAAAATTTATTCTCTTGGGTAAGGTAACTATCTTTGTCAAAATTCTTTGGAAATGTTTTTTATTAAGACATTTATGTCTTGTAAAAATATGAAAATTATTTATCTAACTCGTTAATTGGAGATTCAGGGTCATCCTAGAAAATAATTACCACTACACTCACAATATAATAGGTGGTATTAGAGCAGTCACTGCCAAATTTATAATTATTTATTTGGTTGTTGACCATTATGAATTTAAAAGTTAAATTTCATTTAAAGTTTTAATTCATTATTAATCCATCTTCAAAATATATTATTCATTATATTCATTTATCACTCACTTAAACTATATCATTTAATAATTAACAAATAACACATCTAAACAAGCTATATAGAGCACCCAAGAATTCTAGAAGTACTCTTTCAAAACATGTCGTGTATCCTTGTTTTTGCACGAAGACACCCACATGGATTATGGGCCTTCATGTAATGAATATACGTGTCATTCATTAAATGAACCATGTGTTTAATAGATATGTTGGAACATTGTCTAACAACCTAGGTACAAATAGAATAATTTGTTTTATATTTATTAGTATTCTTGAATTAAATAACTATATTAATTATGTTAAGTAATTCATAAAATAAATAATTTGTTGTATGGTTACTTATTTAAAAAATTAAATTTTCAATTATATAATTTAAATTTTATAAAAATGATTTCATTTTTGAACTCAATTTTTTAAAATTATATTAGTATTAATTTTTTATAATTTTCTTAAAAAGTCAAATTTTTGGTGAATAGTAAAAAAATACAGTCTTTTTATAAAATAGGATATTTTTTTGTGACACTATGAAGACATAATTATGATATAACATTTATTAAACTTATTGAATAACTAAATTATGATTTTATAACATAAATTTTTTAAATAAATAATTCATAAAATTTTAATTATAATTTATTTTGTGATAAGTATAAAAATCTTTGTCTGTGTCAACGCAATGTCTGCGCATTGATTGAAAATCCATATTTTGTTCCTTATAAATGATACTTGAGTGATAAAAATTACTTGGAATAATTTTTTATTAATTATTACATATAATTGATGTTTTAGTAGTTAATTTCTAATTTTAGATTTATATAAAAAAATTCTTATCCAAATGTTTGTGCAATGTTGGCGCAGGGTAAGAAAATAAAAAACTAAAAAATTAAGGAAGTTGTCTTGACATGTATATGAGTAAATATAATTATTTAATGAATAAAAATGATTATGTTGAACAAAATTAATTTTTTTATTATATTATTTTTTTAATTTTTATATATAAAATAATTAGTAATAATTCTTATGCAATGCTAAGGCATCTCTTGTGCAAGTAGAAGAAAAATAAATTAAAATTTTTCATTAAAATTATAAGAACCCTTAGATGACCAAAAATATGACTAAATTTTTTTATATAATAAATTTTCAACCATTATTTTATTTTTATTTTAATTTGGTACATTTTGGACCCACGTGAATCACTTTAATCCCTTTATAATATTTTATTTAAGATTAAGTCATGTTTTTCACACTATAATTTTTAATTAATATAATATTTTAATATATTGTATTATATAATTTTTATTTGAACATAAATGTTAATTTGAAATATAATGAATTTATTTTCTTCAATAAAATTTATTTTTATTTTTTAGGAATAAAATTTATACCATAAAGGCTTCCATAATGATGATGCAACATTTATTTAATTAATTAATAAATCAAATTAATGACATTAAAAATAATAAAATAAATGTAATTTGTGATTTAAAAGATAACTAATTATTTCCCTATATGAATATGATATTTATAGGATATAATAAAAAATATTACAATTTCCAAATATGTTTTGATGTGTTTAAAGTCATAGTTATGAATAGTGTTCAATTTGACAAAAAATAATTTTCATGAATAAAATATTTTATTAAATTACTTAAAAATAAAATAAAAATATTGAAAAATTACAAAAATGAAAATATTCCTTCTAAAATGTGATACCCTATGATTTTTAGGCCTTTTTAATGTAGCTAACCCTTTATAAAAATATTTATATTTTAATATTTTAGGTAATTCTTAATTTTCCTTTCACCTCAATTATAAAAGGAGACTCATCCCTTCCTATAATTTCATCACCTTAAACAAAATTTCTTAACTATATTCTATAAAATTACCTTCTCCTCATCCCTTTACACATTATATTGCTTTTGGTCAAAAAAAAAACCAATTCCAAGATCCTAAGGAGGTTTTCAAGGAAAACTTTTCAAGAGGTAAATTCCCCTATTTTCAATTTTAAATTATATCTCACTTCTACCTTATCCTCCCCTTATACATAATGTTTCATGATAACTCCAATATCATATATATACTTTATTGTTGTTTTTATGGTATATTCATCATAAAACCTCTCATTTTCTCCTTTTGTTCTTAAATAAAGAAATCATCATCCATTGTGTGTTAATTCACTGTATTCCTGGATGATGAGTTTTTGTTTCCCTTTACCACAATCATGGAAATTTTATGTTTAATTATTATTGTTTAATATTAATTAAATATATATATTTTATCACTTATATATTACTATTTATATTTGAAAATGAAGTCCATAATAACCCGACCATGGAAACTATGAAAATAATGCACACAAAACTATAGAAATAGAAAAATATTATTAATAAATGGGTGGAAAATGTTATAAGAATATCATTTAAGGTCTTATAAATATGAGTATAGTTTTTTAAAAAATTAATAAAACTCTTCAAACCATTATATATGAGGTTTGAAAACTTTTGAAGGAATTCAACCTAAAGGTAAGGGACTTTCCTTTTAAAATCATTTTAAATGAATCTTTTACAAAATTCAAAAATATTATATTTTTTATATACAACATGAACTTTTTCTCCCACTTTCATTATTATTTATTACTATAATGATTCATGTATCAGTTTTAGTAGTTATTTTTTAATAATATGATTTCATTATTTTTGTACTCTTTTTTTAAAAGTATTTTTATAACAAAAATGGTATTTTGATATTTAAATTTGTTTTAATCTTGGGTTTAGATATGTTATAAAGGGTTTTATTCATGAAATATTCTTTGTACATTTTTTATTATGGGTTTATCCCATTATAACTCAGTATATGATGGGTTTAGTCCCATTATAGCTCAATATAAAACGGGTTGAGCTCCATTATAGCTCAAGATATAATGGGTGAACCCCATTATAGCTCTCAAATACATTAGGTACTCTATATATGAAAGTCAACTGAAAAGTCATTCCATTTTTAATGGTGAATATAAGAGTGATATGGTAAATATGTCCCAAATAAAGTGCATGATTTTGCTATGCATGCTAATGATTTTTCAAGAAAAGGGTTTTCATGGGATTTCATGTTTTCACTGGACTAAAGATTTTCATTCCTTATGTTCTTTACTGAGATTTTTTTGATCATCCCATGTTTAAAAAAAATAAAATCGTATAATTATGGGTAAGATAAATAATTAATTCATGATGAATGTTGTGAATATTTTTCTAAGAAATCATGTTTTATTTTAAAAGTTTAATATTTTAGAAAAAATGGATACTGTTTTAAAAGTTTACACTTTTTATAAATGTGGGATGTTATATATGAATTATTACCTAATTATCTAAATATATAAACCTAAAAAGATCTCCAATATTAAAGAAATTAAAATTCTTGACTTAATTAAATATTATGTAATGTTTTACAGTTGGGTCCTTACAGTTTGTATCAAATGATGGTTTATATAACCTTAAGGGTTAGGATGATCTTAATAGAATACCATAAATGTTTTTTTACATTATGGATAATTTAAAATCATATATAATTTGAATATTACCATGTGGATTTATCTAAGGTGTATCTATTTATAATGGTTTTCCATAGAAGAAATAGGGAAGCTGAAGTATGAAGGAACTAAGAGGATGATATCATTCCAAATCTATAGCCTAGAATGGTGGGAATTTGAATTGAGTATTTGGTGATAGTAATGGATTAGTTTAAATGGTGAGATAAATGGTGGTGGTATCCATGCTAGATAGGAGCCTGATCTACAATGAAGGAAAATATATTTTTTGGATCATTTCATCAAGAAACATCCTCCATCATTCTTTGGACCATCTGACCTGGTGGTAGCCAAAGGATGGATCAATGCTCTAGAAAATATATTTTATGTCACAGGATGTTCATAACATACAAATGTAACCCTTTTCATTTATCATTTTGAAGGTGAAGTTGATAGAAGGTGGTCTTTGGTTAAGAATACCATAGAGAAATATGGTCTTGATTCCATATAATGGGAAACATTCAAGGATATTTTACTCATGAAATATTGCTCTAAGGTTGTTCAAATCTGGATGGAAAAAAAATTCTAGAATTGAGGGGAAAAGATAAAGATTTATTAGCTACATATAACACAAACTTCACAAGATTGGACAGGTATGAGGCAGATTTTTTTTAGGACACTAATAAGAAAATTATTCAGTTTTACTGAGGATTGAAACAAGGTTTACAATGATCCTTGGATGCATGAGAATTTAAAATCTATGATAATGTTTTTCATTATGATGAAAAGGTTTAAATGGAGTTTTCTGAAAAAATGTGTGCCTCATTATGATAAGAATAAGAAGTGATCAGGTTTCCAGGATTTGGAGAAGAATTCATTAAAGAAATTCGTAGATAAGAAAATCAATTTCTCTTTTTGTGATAAGTGTGGTAAAAAGAATCCTAGAGAATTTCTTGTAAATTCTGGGAAGTACAATTGATGTGGAAAGTTTGGACACATGGCATGTGAGTGCAAGGAAAATGATTAGAAGAATGATGAGAAGTCAATAGTAAGATGATTTAACTATAAAGAGTCAGGTCAATTTTTTAATGTGTCCAAATCTAGTAACTAAAGTATGAAATTAGTAGTAATAAAAATATTAGTGTGGGGAAAATCATTTTCAACTACTTCTGTGGATGTTGATCCATCAAATGGAGTGGTATCGGGTACATTTCTTATTTTTTTCATAATATGCTGACATGTTTTTTAATTCAAGGTCTACACATTCTTTCATTTCTAAGAATTTTTATGGTAAATTTAAAATTCCATATCAAGAAATAAATATTTAATTTATGGTAGAAATACCTTGAGAGAATATTATGGTAGAAAGAAATTATAAGAATCCTCTAGCCGTTGTCTATGAAAGTACTTTACCTGAAAACCTTGTTGTTTTTACTTTAGCTAAGGTATGTATTATATTTATATTTACCATGCTAAAATATATTTTATAGATAAAGAAGTTTCCTCTCATAATTATTTTCAGTTTCTTTATAAGAATGAACCCATATCTTTGATAACATATTAGGAAGTTGAGAAACTTTTAAAAGATGGAAATAAAAGTTAACTTGCACATACTTTTGAAAATAATGTAACAATTCATATTAATGATGTTTTAGTGGAAAATTATTATATTAATGTTTTTCCTAATGATTTGGCTGGTTTTATTCCTAATTTAGGGGTTGAGTTTACTATTGACTTAATTTCTGATGTTAATCCAATTTTGAAACCCCCTTATTGAATGGCTTAAGTAAAACATGTAGAATTGAAAAAGTAGTTTTAGGAATTATTAGATAAAGTTTTAATCTAGCCTATTAATTTACCACGGGGTGATTCTATCTTATTTATTAAAAATAAATATGATTCAATGAGACTTTTCATTGATTATAGATCCTTGAATTACATCACTGTTAAGAAAAAGTATCATTCTCCTCATATCGATGATTTTTTTTATCATCGCCAATGAACATAGTATTTTTTGAAGTTTTACTTGAGTTTGGGGAACTATTAGTTAAAAGTAAAGTAAGAATACATTCCTAAGAATGTGTTTCATACTAGATATGAGCATTATGAATTTTTAATTATATTGTTCGGGTTAGCTAATCAACCTATTGTATTCATGGATATTATGAATAGAATATTCCATGAGTTCTTGAACAAGTTTTTGGTTATGTTTATTGATAAAATATTGGTATATTATAAAAGTAAATAGGAACATTAAAGACATATATGGGTAGTTTTGAAAATATTAAATGAAAATAAATTGTATGGAAAATTTAGAAAGTGTGAATTTTGGTTGCAACAAATTTCATTCCACGGTCACATTGTTTCTAAATATGGAATAACTATAGGTTATTATAAAGTGAATGTTATTAAAGAATGTAATATACATTTAAATATAACCAAGATTCATATTTTTCTTGGTTTAGCGGGCTATTACTTGAGATTTGTTGAAAACTATGCATGGTTGTCTAGCCCACTGACTAAGTTAACATGAAAAGGATTTAAATTCATCTGGATGAAAGAAGGTGATGATTTTTTTAGATATTGAAAAGATGGTTATTGAATGATCTAGTTTTTTCCCTACCTTCCAGAAATGGTGAATTTTTCATCTATTGTGATTCTACGTTGAAATGAATTTTTGGTTTCCTGATACAGAATGATCAGGTAATTTCTTATGCTTCACGTCAGTTAAAATATCATGAGTTAAATTACCATACACATGATTTGGAATTAGATTCTTTTTTTTGGATTAAAAAATTTGAGGCATTATTTCTATAGAGTAGAGTGTGAAATTTATACTGATCATAAAAGTTTGAAGTATATATTTCCTCAGAAATAATTGAGCATGAGACAGAGAAGATAGAAGTAACTAATCAAGGATTATGATTTCATGATTATTTACCATCCTATAAAATAAAAAATGGCCTATGAACTGAGTTGGAAAATTAATGCTACATTAACCATGATATGTTTGGAATGAGACTCATTGGTTAATGATTTTATGAATTTTTTCTTAGAAGTTATTGGTGTAGGAAATTACTTTATTTTTTTCATGTGTGAGTGGAGTCATCTATGTTAGGAAGAATTAATAAAGAGCAAAAGGAAGACCAATAGATACAGAAAAATGTTGAATTGGTTAAAATGGTATTTTAAATGAATTTCAACATTGATAGATATTGTGTTGTGAGATTTGGTAAGAGATTATGTTTTCCTTGTGATTCATATATGAATAAATAATTATTAAGTGAATATCATAGTTCTCCCTTTTCAGTTTATCCTAACAACACTAAGTTATATAGAAACCTTTGGGAGTATTAATGGTGGGTGTAATGAAAAGAGATATTGTAGATTTTATCATGAGATGTTTGACTTGTCAATAGGTTAAAGTATCATAGAAGTTATTGAAGGGGATTATTTAGCCTTTTCTAGTGCTAGAGTGGAAATGGAAAAATATATCCATGGATTTTATGGTGGGAACACCAAATACTTATTGAGGTAATAATGTGATTTGGGTTATTATTGATCTTTTGACTAAATCTACTCATTTTATTTCTATTTTATACACCCTATATATATATTAACTTTCTCAATTGTATCTAAAGGATATATTTAGGTTATATGAAGTTCATATCTCCATTATATCTGATCTTGATCCTAGGTTCAGTTTTAACATTTAGGAGGGACTTCAGAAGTTGTTGGGAACTAAACTGAATTTCATCACACTCTTTCATACTCAATATGTTTGATAGTAAGAGTGAACAATTGAGATATTGGAGGATATTCTTTAAGATTCTTCAATAGATTACTAGTGAATTTTGGATTAACATATTTCATTGGTTGGGTATTCTTATAATAATAGTTATCATTCCAATATACAGATGGCACCTTTTGATGCATTATATGGAAAAAAATGTTGAACTATAAAATTTTGGGATGAATTTGGGGAAAGTAAGTTTATGGGACTAGGATTAGTAGATAAAGTGATAGATAATTTTCAGTTGATTCAGCGACACATGAGGACAGCTCAAAGCGAGTAGAAAATTTATGCGGATAACAGGAAGAAAGACCTTTCTTTTGAGGTAGGTGATTATGTTTTCCTTAAAATATCTACAAGGAAAATTTTTATGTGTTTTGGTAATAAAGGAATGTTAAGACCATAATTCACTAGACCTTATGAAATTATAGATAAATTTGGACCGGTTGTCTACCGAGTAACCTTGCATCTGATTTTATCATAGGTACAAAATGTTTTTCTTATTTCAATGTTAATAAAGTATGTGCCAGATCCACCTCATTTTCATCCCAAAAGTAGTTCAGTTGGAAGATAACCTTTCTTATAAAGAAATAAATTTTCATATTCTTGATCATATAGATCAAGTATTGAAAAAATAATAATTCTCTAGGTTAATGTTTGGTAGAGAAACTATATAGTTGCAGAAGCAACATGGGAATTTGAAAAAGATATGAGGGAAACGTATCCCCATTTGTTTAAAAACTAAATAAAATTTTGATGATGTAATTTCAAAAGGGGGGTAAAATGTAATAATACAGGTATATATAGAATAATTTGTTTTTATATTTATTATTATTCTTGAATTAAATATCTATATTGATTAAGTAATTCTTAAAATAACTAATTAATTATATGGTTATTTAATTAAAACATTAATTTTACAATTATTAAATTTCAATTTGACAAAACTAATTTTATTTTTGAATTCATAATGTCAAAATTATCTTAGTATGAATTTTTTAGATTTTTTTTTGAAAAAGTTAAATTTGTGTTGAATAATAAAAAATATAGCATTTTTATAAAATACGGTATTTTTTGGGATGCCATAAAGACATAATTATGATATAAATTTTATTAAAATTATTGAATAACTAAATTATGATTTTATAAGATAAATTTTATATAGAAATATTTCCAAAAATGTAAATTACAATTTATTTCTTGATAAATATAAAAAACATTATCAGTGCTGACGCAGTGCCAGCGCAACGGTGAAAAAGTCAAATTTTGTTCTTTATAAATACTAATTGAGTGCAAAAAATTATTTTAAAGAATTTTTTATTAATTATGATGTATAATTGATTCTTCTAGATATTAATTTATAATTTTAGAGTTATATAGCATAAGTCTTATCCAACTACATGTGCAATGCTTACGCAAGGCATGAAAAGACAAAATTAACAAATTAAAGAAGTGTTATTGACATGTATACGAGTAAATATACTTATTGAATGAATATAAATGATTATATTAAACCAAATTAATTTATATTTATGATATTAATTTATTTTTAATTTTTATATATGAAATAATTAATATTAATTCTAATGAAACAATGATGCAACTCTTGTGCAAGAAGAAGGAAAATAAATAAATTTTTTAATTAAAATTATAAGAACCATTAAATGACCCAAAATATGACTAAATTTTTTAATATAAGATATTTTCAACCGTTGTCTTAATTTTATTTTAATTTCGTACATTTTGGACACACATGAATCACTTTAATTCCTTTATAATATTTTATTTAAAATTAAGTCAAATTGTCCACACTATAGTTTTTAATTAGTATAATATTTTAATATATAATTTTCCATAAGTTTTATTCCAACATAAATGGTCAATTGAAAGATAACAAATTTATTTTCCTCATTAAAATTTATTTTTAATTTTTATGTATCAAATTAATACCGTGAAGGCTTTCACAACAATGATGCAATATTTATTTAATTAATTGATAAATCAAATTAATGACATTAAAAATAATAAATTAAATTAAATTTATTATTTTTAAGATAATTAATGATTTTTATTGATGAATATGATATAAATAGTGTTTAATTTGAAAAAAAAAATCCATGAATAAAATATTTTATTAAACTATTTAAAAATAAAAAAACATGAAAAATTACAAAAATGATAATATTATTTTTAGAATGTGATGGCCTATAATTTTTAGCAATTTTTAAAGTCTTTATATTTATATTAAACTAAATTTATTTTAATATTTTAAGTAATTCCTAATTTTCCCCTCGACTCAATTATAAAAGGAGACTCATCCCTTCACAAAATTCCATCGGTTTAAGCCATATTTCTCAACTATATTCTTCCAAATTACATTATCCTCATCCCTTGACACATTCTAGTGCTTCTATTCTCACAAAAATATCACTTCCAAGATCCTAAGGATGTTTTTAAGGAGAAATTTTCAAGAGGTAAATTCCTTCTTTTTCTATTTTAAACTATTCCTCACTTCTACCTTATCCTAACCTCCTATAAAATGTTTAATGATAAATCCAATATCATATATATAATGTAATGTTTTTATGGTATATTATTCATAAAATCTCTCTTTTTTTCTTTTTGTTCTTAAATAGTGAAATTATCATCCATGGTGTGTCAATTCACCGCCATCATGGATAATGAGATTTTGTTTCCCATTACCGTAATCATGGAAAGTTTAAAATTACATATAATTTTTTAAGATGAAATTAATATATATATATATATATATATTTATATATGTTCTCACTTTTGGAGTATTATTTCTGTTTTAAGAGGAATTCCATAATAAACTGACCTTGGAAAAGAACACACCTCAAACAATGGAAATAAAAAATTGTAAATAAATGGGAGTAAAATATTAAAAGAATATTTTTTAAGATATTATAAACATGATTATAGTTCTATAATAAATTAATAAGACTCTTCAATCCATTATATAAAAGGTTTGAACACTTTTTAAGGAATTCAAACTGAAGCTTAGGTACTTCTCTTTTGAAATCCTTTTAAATGACTCTTTTAAAAAAATTCAAAAAGATTGTATTTTTTATATATGGAATGAGAGGTTTATCCCACTTTCATTAAGATTTATTACTATAATTTTTCCTTTATATTGTTTCATATTTATTTTTCAAGAATATTATTTCATTATTTGTGCACATTTTTTTAAATTGTTTTTTATGAGAAAGGGGTATTTTGATATTTGAATGTGTTTTGCCCATAGTTTTTGAAGAGTTATCAAGGGTTTTATTCATGATATGTTACTTGTATATATTATATTATGGGTTGATCCAATTATATCTCAATATATGATGGGTTGAAATCTATTATATCTCAAGATATAATGGGATGATCCATATTATAGCTCAAGATATGACGGGTGAGCCCCATTATAGCTCTCCAATGCATTGGGTACTCCAGATATGGATGTAAACCAAAAGCTTATAAAATTTGTAAGGGTGAATGTAAGAGTGATATGGTAAACATTTTCCAAGGAAACTACAAGATTTTTTATACATGTTAATGATTTTTCAAGAAAAGGGTTTTAATGGGTTTTCATGTTTTCATTGGACTAATGATTTTCTTTCTTTATGTTTCTTATTGAGATTTTTGAGCACATCCCAAGTTTTAAAATATTTTTCATAGGGTATAAGGATAGGTAATATAAATAAGGAAGTTATGATGAATGATATAAATATTTTTCAAATAAATCATGTTTTATTTTAAATATTTTTTATTTTGGAAGAAATGGATACTATTTTTGTAGTGTACAATTTGTATAAATATGGGATGTTATGTATGAATTATGACCTAATTATCTAAATATCTAAGCCTAAAATGATCCTATATATGAAATAAAGTAAAATTCTTGACTTAACTCAATATTATGTACTGTTTTAAGATCGTTTCTTTATATAAGGATTTGTTAGACTACATTTTATGTAGATTGTCTATGCACCGTGTAGTCCACATGTTTTCAAGGTGGAAAACATGGGGTCAATAGGAATTTTATTAATAAATAGGGTGTATTTAATGAATTGCATTTATAATATGGAATTAATATAACCAGATATTCATTTATTGTATCCTTTCTAAATTTCATGTACTTTATAAATTACTGTAAGAAGTGTACTCTGATTCCTTATGTATGTTCAGTAGATATTCAGTAAAGAGAATTTCACATTGTGTGTCCATAATAAACACACTATGTTCTTGACATGTTTATATTGAAATATTAAATTTAATTTATTACTTCATTAAACCTATTCTAATTGATTTTTTTGGGTCATTAAATTGATAGTACATTCAATTCGTGGGTTTTATATAATATTAAATGCTTGATTAAATTAATATAATATTTTAAACTAAAATTAATTTATAGTAATTGTATTATAAATACTAAACACATTAAATTTAATAGGTAGTGTAATATTTATGTGTTTTTGGTGGCATTAATTTATCAGTACATACTGTGAAATTATGACACATTCCATAAACACAATATGTTTTATGAGTGAATTGTATACAATTAGAACCATAATGAGTAGTTCAGATAGGTACTCATTGAGTTTCTTCCAATTAAAAAACAGTGTACCATTTTATTAAATTTAATTATTTTATTTATTTTATTTATTTTATTTTCATATAATATGGGAATTTCAGGATGATTTTATGAAATAAGATAATTAATTAGATTAATTCAAAAAAATACCTTATCAAATAATGAATTTATATAAATGCTAGATAGTTTTTTTAAATGCGTAGTCATCATCTGTATGGATAATCATGATATTTTATCAGACCTATGTATGTGTTGGTTTTAATTTTTTTTATTTTATTTCATTGTTTTGAAATTATTTATTATTAAATTAAATATTTAGGCTTGTGTGTCGTCCCTCCCCCTTTTATTATATAGGACTTACATGTCCAGTGTTGTTTTATGCAATTCGCCTTAACCAATGCTTTAGTTCCTCTAGACTTTGGGTGTGTTGTAAAACATATATAATAAAAAAGAGTATTTTAAAGTTCCTAGATTCAGTTCAATATAGAGTTGAGGAGGTGACAGTTTAAGATGAAAATGATACAAAAACAACACGTGATATATTGATGGATAGGTGGAATGTTGAAACTCCTTCCAAAACCAGCATAAAAAGTTTTTTCCTAGGTTCTTAGTTTTATTTATTATATTCTTAATAAATCAACCATTAGATAATCTCATGATCACATCATTAATTTATTTATTTTATTCCAATCTATGAATGGTTTATTTTATGGATGCATGACCACTATCACATAAATAAATGAATTAATATGAAAATATGAAATTCAAATAAATGTTTTGTATGTATATGTTTTATCAGAACACTATTAATCCCTAAAGTAAAATTCATTATATATTAACAAGAAAAATGAGGGATAAAAAAGGAGAAATTTACACATAATAAATAAAAAACTTTCAACAAAATATCAAGTTATACTAAAGCTTCCATTACTTGATTAAGAATGAAAAAATAAAACTAAGTGTTTGAACAACCCTTGTTGGGAAACTTACTTTTATTGGGGAGTTCTTATTGTGTTTTTGGGTTGACATAACCAACTTAAATCATGATAATTATCCATCAATAGACTTTATATAACTCGGAGGTAAGTGTTGAGGAAACCAAATAAAGTGTCTCTGGATTGGGGAGTCTACTCAATAGTTCAAGGAGTTGTAAGCTCATAGTTGGTAAAGTCTTTCCAGCCTAAATGCCTACAAATAATTGAAAAATCCCTTTCTCTAGTTATGATAAGGTGTATATGGATCTTTTCCACAAGAATGTTCATGTTACTAAACATTCCAAGTTTAATGGTGAGGGTCATTGAAACTTGATAAAATAGTGATAGAGTTAAAAAAATTAAAATAATTATTATCTCTCACATAAATTGTAATCAGGTGAAATACTAATAATATACTCTTTTATTGTAGATTAATTATAAGTTCATAAAAACTTTATATGTATTAACAAATTTAGATAAATTCAATCTTCTAACTAGCAGTAACTTCGAGGCATGGATTAGAAACCTATGGGTATTTTTGCACCACGAACAAAAATCGTGCATGTTATAATCCTAAATGCCTAATCTACCTACAAAGGACATGGTGATGAGAAGTTCTCTATATATGATAAACACCTATGTGATGTTGTTTACATTCAATTTTTAATACTTTATTCCAAATATAATGAACTCATCGAGTCACATGAAGACATAAATTCTTATATCATGCTCCACTATATTCACGGTCTTTATTAGGATATAGAGATACATGAATGGTTAGAGATATCCAAGAAGAAATTTGAGGTAAAACATAGATAAGGTGTTCCAACTAGGACTCACATAGTCAAAATCATTAGCTATATTGGGTTCCAAGAGGTTATAGGGTTTAAACTACCTGAAGAACAATGCACTGATCTTATAATTTCATCACTCCCTCATAGATTCTATAATTTTTTTATTAATTTCAATATGAAAAATGTTGAGAAGTCTATCCCTGATCTTCTAACTTAATTTCTCCAAGTTAACAAGGATATTAAGTGGAAAAATACTTTTTACCTATGGTGAATAAAATTCCATGATAGATAAAGATCTCTAAATTTAGATCTTCTTCCCAATGACCATACTAGAAGAGAAGGATCAAGGTTAAATCAAGGGAACAAGATGTTATATGTTTCTTATGTGGAAATAAGGGTCACTGGTAGAAAAACTACAGCCAATAAAAGAATTCATTGGAATATTATTGTGTGTTTTTTATCGAGTGAAATTTATCAATTTCTATAAATTGGGTATTAGATACAGCATGTGGTTATCACGTATATATTAAAATATAAGAATCGAGTAGATTAAAAATGATTTTCTGAGGTAAGGTTGATTCAAAAGTAAACAATGGGACCAAAATTTTTATTGTGTCTATTAGGGACTACCACCACATTATGCTAATGATAATGATATTGGTTTAAAAATATTGTTATTATGTGACTTTAGTCACCAGAATAACATTATATATGTGCCTACACATGATACAGATTGATTATTTTTTAATTTGGGAATAAATGTTGTTTATTTTAAAAGGAAATCATTTTTTATCGTGATTCATATTTAAATTAATCTCTTTACATGTTTTATTACACAAACCAAGTAATGGAAATCGATACTAATGATAATTCACATGATTCATACCATAAAAAACTTTGGAATCACTAGCTAGGTCATTTAAATGAAAAATGTTTGACCATATTACAAAAATATGGATATTTTTATTCTTTCAAACTAAACCATTTGGCGTATTTCATGAATATTTATAAGGAAAATTTCTAAAGAACTATTTATTGGAAAAGGTGAACGGGTCGTTGATCTTCTTGAGTTGGTTTATATCGATGTGTTTGGATAATTTCCAGTTGAATCTAGGGGTGGGTACTCATACTTCATAAATTTCACTAACTAATTTAGTAGATATGAATATGTATACTTAGTGAGGTATAAGTTAGATTCCTTTTAAGGATTCAAGGAATAAAATAATGAATTTGAGAACCATCTTGGTAAGAAGATTACAAAATTCCACTCATATTATGGAAGGGAATATCTTAATCACATATTTATTTATTATTTACAAAATTTTGGGATTATATCCCAAATAACTTTTCCTTATACACCACAAATTAATGGTGCAAGATAAAGGAAGAACCATAACTAGTTAGAAATGTTTAGATCAGTAATGAGTTATAAGACTCTTCCATTATCCTTTTTGGGATACACGTTATAGATAGTAGAACATATTATAAACTAGGTGCCAACTAAGGTAGAAGATATTATTCCTTACCAATTATGTATTAGAAAGAAACTTTTATTATCATACTTACTTTTGTGGGGTTGCAATACATTTGTTAAATCCTCTTTAGGTAAAAAACTTTCACTTTGAGGAAAAAATTGTACCTTTATAGGTTACCAAATGGAAACAAATGGATATTTCATGTACGACCCCTCATAAAAAAGGTAATTGTAGAAATAAACACCAAATTTATTTAGACGGATAACATCTCTAAAAGAGATAGTGGGAGTGAGATAGACTTTTATAAAGTCTACGCTCAAGGTATGAATGATTTGTAATAGGAATAGATTCCAGAAACCACATAAAAGAGGATGTTTTTGAGTCACAAGTATTATATATGAGTTCAAGAGAGGTTATATAGACCAAAATATATGGTTTTATTGTCACTGAGTATGGTAACAGGTTATTTATTTATAATTAAAATCTTGTTAACTAAAAGGAATCTGTGAATGTTCTAGATGTTTCCAAGTGGAAAGAAGCTATGAATTATGAAATAGATTCCATATATCATAACCAAGTTTTTATTTTGGTTGATTATCCAGTGTATTTAAATATTAGAAGTTTTAAATAGGTATTTAAGATGAAACTATACATGGATTGAAAATTCTATACTTATAAGGCATGAATGGTTGAAAAATTGTAAGATATCATCTTTTTTCGGGTATGTCCCTCTCAAAATTTTCTAACTAATGTATTTTTTTGTTTTTTCATTTGTCTTTAATCTTTGGTGGTTGAGTCTTATTCATAGATCAAGATCCTCTATTAGGAAAATGGCCTAATGTTTTGGAATGTATGTTTATATGAATTAATTGGGTATCGGTGTAAACATGTTAAATGGTTTATGAGTTTTTCCCATGGTTGGAATAGTTTGTAGGTGTTTGGAGATCTTATAAGTAAACTATTCTAAAAACCTCTAGCTAGATGTTTACACATCATAAACATGTTACACAACCTGTAAATGAACAGACAGATTTTATGAAATAGTGCAGGGTGTGAATGGTTGCACAACATTTAAACCATTCACATTATGTAAAAGTTGAGTAGGTTTAAATATTAAATAGAGGTGATGTGTTTTTAAAATTATATCATTAATTTATAAATACATGGCATGAAAGGGTAATATTCTAGTTAAGTCTCATCCAAAACAGTTTTAAGAATATTGTGCATATTATTATTTCATTATTTTGGTGAATTATTTCCTCCTCTCAACCCTAGGATGATTTTTAAGAAATTTTGGAGTCTCCTCTTCCATTTTAGACATACCAATTACACATCTAATCCTTAGTGAGTGTTTTTTCTTAGGTTTCCCTTCTCACCTATCATTCCTTGTTCCTTACAGTTTAATATTTTAACCATGGGTTTATTTAGGTTTTTTTTCTTGTCATGGGTTGTTTAGGTTCTTTTGATCTTTTATGCCTTCTACATGTTGGTGTTTGCAGTTGGAAGCATAGTTTTAATCACCAGTTAAAGGTAGGGGTCTATAACTAACCCTATGTTTTTTTAATTGTGAAGTATATGAAATATTTCATATTTTAGAAACATAATGTGTGCTCTAATTTATGTATTAATTGATAAATGGTAAATCATTGATTGTAATATTGGTTGGATCCATTTGGATTCAAATGTTTATGTAACCTGGATTAATTCTACCTATTGGATAAAAAAACCATTGAATAATAAGAAGCGAGATAATGGTTTAAATTGTGTTTATCATGACATGAGATTATAGGTGATTGATTGATATAGAATACAATTGGTTATATCTTATGGTCTATTGATGTGTTTTTTGATAAATTAATTTATAAATGAATGTGAAATTGAAAGACAAATAGTAATTTTCAAAATTAACCATTGAGGATCATGATGTGATATTGTTCTATCCTTTCTATTATGACTTGTTGAGTTGATTCATGCTAGTGATTCATGTTAAAATGATTATATATAGTTATTTTCTTGGAGATTTAAATGCTTATATAGTGGGATTGGATGAGTGATACATGTTGAAATGCTTATATAGTGGGATTATCCTAGTGTAGCATATTGAAATTATTATATATAGGGATATTCTTGTTGGCAGAAATTATTATATAGAGAGACCTTCCCAGTGGATTGATTTTACCATGGTATATGATTATGGGTGGTAGGGTAGTGATACATGTTCAAAGACAATCCAACATGGTTCTAAATAAGGTTGATTGATGTGTTATATTAATGGATTAATTAATACACCTGTTTATTTCTTTATTTCATATTATTATACTAGTTTTGTTTAGATACTGTAGTCTCAAACTTCTAAGTTTTAATCACCCTCTATTCAGGATATTGTTTGGTACCATAGAAAATTACATGGATGTAGGTTTGGAAAAGGGCAAGGGACCTTGTAAATAATTTTGTTTCTTATGAGATGGGATGGAGTTTAGAGATATGTCCAACGTGGGTTTTGGGACCAGGGTATGTTGAGTTTATTTGGGGTTAGATGATTCTTTTGTTTTTTTAGTTTTACATTTAGATACCTATTATCCTGTCACTATATTATTAATCATTATTGGTTTATTGGTTACTCATTTTATTTTCCTAGTTGAATGATATATCGTTTCCGCCAATTTTATGTTACTCTGATATTTATTGTTATGGATTATTTTTTTGTATTGTACTCTATACCAAAGGTTATAGTTAGTATACCTAGTATAAATATCACACCCCCAATCCTAGTTGGTAGCCTCTGGTGTATTTGGAGTCACGTTTGAGGTCTTGTAACCAACCCCTTTTGGCCACGTGAGAGTGTGCTAGAATGGGGGAAATTACAAAGTGGTATCAAAGGAGAAGGTTTCTTTTCTATTACTTGACTATTTGGGAATGGTATAAATGTGACTAGGATGTGTCATAACATGTTAATGAGCTTTTGAATTAGATTATCTAACCCATGTATGGGGGAAAATATGAGTTCCTAGGGATGGTATTGTTATTTGTGATGTTCACTTAGTATAGTTGGTGTTATTTCATCCAGAGTGATTCACATGTTGTGTGATGTTATTATTTCATAATGTTATTTTTTCTTAGGATTTCTACTAATGGTCCATTATATAATGAGATAAGTATTCATGCATCATTATAGGCACATAAAGATTTATATTAAAATACATTGTTCATTATAGGGATATATTTATTGCATGTTTTATATAATTCCCTATATTAGATGTGGTATGAGATACCTGATATATTTGAAAATGAAATGAAATAACTTTTATGCCATGCTAAAACACTTGTAATCCATTTTTAGATAGACTAGGAGTATTGTATCTATGTTGTTGTCTCCTATTTAGGTTGACTTTTTTTAGCCAATGTTCTAAGGAGTGTGTTTGTATTGTAGATAAAATGCCTCTATATCATCATTATGTTTATCATTTGAAGAGTGAAAATAAGAATGCTCATAACACTGATAAAGTGGATCTTCCTATGGATCCTAAAGATCAAATGGATGTTTAGCTTAATGATAGCTTCTTGAGGTTCATTTGATCCATGGAAAGGGATTTTTTCACACCATGCCTTCGATGTATGAGTTGATGATAGAGTTTTAGCTGTAGAATCTACCTATGTTCACTAGGGAGGGATGTTCTCAGGAATCTAAATTTTGGATTGAGTCATTCTATGCAATCATTAATAATCAAGAGACACCCATAGATGTGAGGCTGATTATTTCTATAAATATTCTTAGTAGACCTGCCAAGCATTGGTGGGATGTTCTAGAATAGGATAGGAAACATGAGGAGTTCTCTTGGAAGGAATTTGAGGAACATTTATTGATCCAATTCTATCCAGAGATGTTGAGGGATGAGAACGCTCACAAGTTCATGAATCTGGAATAGTAGGGAATGTAATTGATGGACTATGCTGAACATTTCATTGATATACAGTGATTTTCACCATCTTTAGCTGCTAATGAGATCTCTAAGGTGAGATGTTTTCAGGATGTAATTCACTAAGAGATCAGTTCACAAGTTAACATCTTTTGATTGAGTAGATTTTTAGATGTGATGAATCAGGACTCTTCATGGAATAAAATATGAGAGAGGCCCTGAGTAGGGGAAAGGAAATTTTAGTAGGGTGAACTGGGAGTTCTTTTTCTGGTGGAAATATTCACTACTATGAAAGTTTTCACCTAGGAAATAGAATTCATAGTATCCAGGTTAGTGGAAAGCAAACTCATGACCATGTTCTATTGTTGTGTTATCATTGGAGAAAGTTGGGCCACAAGTCGGATCAGTGTATGTAACCCACTTTGGAGTGCCATGGTTGTGGAAGGATGAGAGATATTCACAAGTTTTTTTAGAACATATCATAGTAGAGCAGTGGCAGAGGATCATGATAAATTGAAGAGTCTATGAAGGAATCACCTACTCCGCAAAAAATAGGTAGCCGAAGTTCAACCGGATGTTCATGTCGATGTAGGGGACATGGTACCCCAGTGTAGTAACAACAGTACTAGGAAGAGGTAATATCTTAAGGGGGTCTTTATAGAGCCCAGGGTATAGGGGCTAGTTAGATACACATTATATAGACTATTATAGTTATTTTAGATATAATAACTTCAAATGTTAGAGTTATTATTCTTGTATCATCTACCCTTTCATTCAATTTGTTTGATAAAAGAGCATCACATTCCTTTTTATATACACTTTTGAAAAAGTTTTGGACTTTCTAGTGTAAATATTGGATGGTTATTTGACTATAGACACGCCTTTGGGAGTTTTGTTAGAGAATATCAAATGTGGTGAGGCATGTTCTCTAGAGATTTTTGGTTACCATTTTTTATGGGAACTATTTGTGTTGGAAAGGATAGGTTTTGATTTGATTCTTGGTGTGGATTAGTTAGACTTATAAAAGGCTCATATTGATTGTTAGAAGAGGAGATATACCTTTCTATATCTAGAAGGAGGCAGTTATTCTTACCAAGGTGGATGGGATCATTAGGATGGTCGTATGGGACCAATTCAATTCAAATTGAATTATCTCATGGCTCAGATAGTATGCCTTATTTTAGATGATAGTGGAATGTATATGGATTATTTTCCTTTAGTAATAAACCCTTGTTAGGATGTTTATCCTAATAATTTATACATCATATCACCCAAGTGTTAGATTTATTTCATGATCGAGTTGGTGCTGGAAGTAGAGCTACTTTCTATCCCTCCTTATAGAATAGAATCTGTAGAGCTTTAGGATTTGAAATTTTAGATGGAATATTTGGAAGATAAAGGTTTCATACGGCCTAGTTTGTCTCCATGGGGTTATCCTGTTCATTTTTCTGAAAATTTTGATGGTACCTTGTGATTATGTATAGATTATAAAATATTAAACCAGATGGAAGTCAAGAACCAGTATCCAATTCTTCACATCAATGATCTCTTCGATTATCTGAAAGGTGGTAAGGTCTTATCGAAGATCTATTTGAGATAAGGACACCACCATTTGAGGGTGATATCATAAGGCATGCCTTAGACTACTTTTAGGAGTGGGTAAAGATTGTATAAACTTTTAGTGATGCTGTTTGGTTTGATCAATGCACCAACTATATTCATGGACTTGATGAATCAAATATTTCATCCTTTTTTAGACAATTTTATGGTGGTTTTTTTCAATGAAATATTAGTGTACTCCCATTCAGCTGGAGATAATTCCAGACATATTGAAATCATCTTGAGTATATTGAGATAGAATCAAATTTTTGAAAAGATAGCCAAATTCAGATTTCGGATTGATTGAGTATACTTTTTGGGTCATGTAATCTAAGAGATAGGAGTTTTAGTGAACCGAGAGAATGTTTTAGCTATGGTATCTTGGGAGAAAACCAATAATTTATTCAATATTTATAGTTTTATAGGTTTATTAGACAATTATCAATGATTTATCTAGGAATTTTTCAATCTGGTTGTACTGATGTCTAGGTTGACCAAGAGAGGGGTGAAGTTTGTTTGTTCATATTCTTACGAGATAGATTTTCAAAAGATGAAGAGAAGGCTAAACTTATCACCTATACTCACTTTACCTATGTTTTGTAAACCATATATCATGAACTATAATGAATCCATAGATGGAATCAAAGCAATTTTGATACAGGATAATTGAGTGGTTTCTTATGGATCTATAAATCTAAGATCACATGATAGGAATTACCCTGCTCATGATCTAGGGTTAGTTGTGGTGGTACATTACCTAAGATGTTGGAGAAATTATCATATGGGATAAAGTTTTGTGCTATACATAGACCATAATACCCTTAGGTACATCTTTTCTTAGTAGGACCAAAACCATTAGAAGAGTGGTTGGGTTGATTATCTGTAGTCTTTTGACATTGATTTGGATTATACATTGGTAAATAGAAACATCATTGCCTATTATTTTAATGGTAAGATACAAACAGAGGAATTACGAGAGTCTTGCAATGAGTTTTGGATTATGGAACTCTTTGAAGACATGCATCTAGATGTTTAGGAGTCCCAGGGACATGTTTCTCTAACTTCAACATCTATTATACCCGTGATTTTTTATCAGATCAAGATATAGTAGTTATCTGATCCTAAGGGTTTAGTTCTAAGAGATAGCTTATATAGTGGGGAGACACCATCAATACAGTCTCTTGGTAGTGGAAATTCTCTTATTTTCTTTGGGTGAGTATGGGTTACTAAGGGCTTGTGCGAGGATCTGATAAGAGAGTTTCATACTTCTAAATGGGTGGTACATCTTGGTTTGACAAAGATATATCATGATCTCTATATACAGTACTGGTGGTCAGAAATAAAGAGGGTGGTAGTGGGATCTGTGGCAATATGTTTCACCTGTCAGCAGGTCAAAGCTGAGCATCATAGGCATGTAGGGCTATTGCAACCTCTTCCCATTTCTGAGTGGACATGGGACGATTTAACTTTATATTTTGTGATAGGATTACCCAGGAAAACCTATAATAAAGATTTTTTATGGTTGATCATGGATAAAATAATAAAGTTATCCCCCTTCTTACTTATTAGGGTGACCATAACCGTTGATGATCTGGGTAGTATTTTTATGCATGAGACATTTTGGTTTCACAGTTTTACTTGGAGTATTAGTTCATATAGAGTTTCTTGTTTAAATTCATAGTTCTGGAAGGGTCTTCAAAAGGATATAGGATCATAGGTTCTTCTAATAATATCCTATGATCTTTAGACTGATAGTCAATCTAAGTGGAGAATTCAGGTTCTAGAGGATATGTTATGAACCTTTGTTTTTTATTTTAGTGGTTCATGGGAGTAATATATGGAACTCATGGATTTTTCATATAATAATATCTTCCATAAATAGATCCAAATTTTACCATTTTAGGATTTTTATAGAAGGTCATGTTGTTAACTATTTTTTGGATGGAGGCATGTGAGTTGAAACTTGTTGGGTTTAGTCTCATACATGAGACATCTTTATATGTTTAGTTCATCAAGTAGTAGTTAGAGACCATGTAGAGGAGGTAAAAATTGTATGATGACCTTTGGAGATGACCTATAGAGTTCTAGGTTGTTCATCATGTTTTCCTTTAGCTGTCACCTAGGTTGGGGAAACTCCTTATCATGAAATATGGAAATCCAATTCCTAGGTTTGTTGGTTCATTGGATATAGTGGATGGGTTCAATCTCATGGTGTACTGATTAGACCTTCCAGAATGTTGTAATTCCATGCAAAAAAATGTTTCACATGTAACATTTTCGAAGATATTATCCTGAACCTACACATGTGGTTGACATCGAGGACATCAAGCTTTGTATTGATGCATGATTTGAGAATCATCTCATAAAAATTATGAACCATAGTGATAATTGTCTCTGAGGTAGGTTTATACCTCTAGTATGAGTGTTGTGGTTGCATGGGCATGTTTGGGAGGAAACTTGGGAGAGGGAATATGATATGCAAGCATAGTGTCCAGACTTATTCATCAAGAGCCCACAGTGATTCTTGGATTATCTTGGGGAGAATATATTATATAGTGGGGAGGTTGTAAGATCTTGTATTTTTCTTGATATGTACCTCTCTAGGTTTTTCATTGAACATCTTTCATTGGGTCTTCCTTTTTCTTTAAGCCTTGGTGGATGAGTCATGTTCAGATATAGAGAGACTTTATTGTGTAAAATGACCCAAAGATCAAGGATATATGTTTATGTGAATTTATGGAGTTTAGGTATAAACTTACTAAATGTTTTATGTGAGTTTTACATGGTTTGGAAAGGTTTGGAGTTATTGGGACCTCTTATGAATAAACTGGTCTGAGAACTACCAGTTGGATGTTTACATGTCGTAAATGTGTTATCGGATGTGTAAATGAATAGTCAGATGTTTTGAACCAATACAGGTCATGAAGAAGTTACATGTCACATGAAATATTCATGTCATGTAATAGTTAAGTAGGTTTAAATATTAAACTAAGAAGACTTTTCTTTCTGTGTATCTCATTAATTAATAAATACACTATATGAAAGGGTTACATGCTATGTAAGACTCATCCCCGATGGTTTTAAGACTGTTGTGCATATGATCCTTTCATTATTTTGGTGCATCCCTTCCTTCTCTCAACCCTATGATGATTTCTAGGAACTTTTGGAGTCTCATATTCCATTACATACATCTTGATTATACATCAGATCCCATATGAGTGTTTTTTATTAGGTTTCTCTTCTCTCACATCATTCCTTATTCCTTATGGTGTAATATTTTCACCGCAGGTTAGTTTTAGGGCATTGATCTTGACCTAGGTTGATTTAGGTTTTTCTTTTTATCTTATTCACCTTCGTACTTGTTGGAATTTTTCATTAGAAGCATTGTGTTATTTTATAGTTAAAGTTACGGGTATAAACTTAATCGTACTATTTTTTTAATTGTGAAGTATATAAAATATTGTAGATTTCAGCAATATAACATGTGATCTAATTAATTTATTCATTAATAAATGGCATATCATGGATTGGGATATTTTTTGGATCCCTTTGGATTCAATTGTTGATGTAACCTAGCTTATGGATACTCCTTAGGTGAGAAAACCTTTGAATAATAAGAACTTGGAAAATTGTTTAAAGTGTTTTTGGCATGAAATGAGATTTTAGGTGATTTCATGATATAGAATCACTTTGGTTATAGATTATGGGATATTTATATATCTATTGATAAATTGATATATAAATAAAATTGAAATTGAAAGATGAATGTTAATTTTCATAGTTAACCATAAACTATTATGATGTGATATTATGATATCCTTACTATTATGAATGTTTGAGTTAATGTTAAAATGATTATATAGTGGGCTTGGATCAGTTATTCATGCTAAAATGGTTATATAAAGTGATTTACCAGAAGGCTTAAATGCTAATACAGTGGGCTTGTCCAAGAGATACATTCTGAAATTCTTATATATCGGACTTATCCTAGAGTTACATGTTGAAATTATTATATACAGGGATATTCGTAAAGGATGAAATGCTTATACATAGGGCTCTTTCTGATGTCTTGATTTTACCATGGTATATAGTTATGGGTGGCATGGTTTTTCTACATTATCATCTGCATTCCATCATCATGATGAAGTAGGTTGATTGATTTATTATATTAATTGATTAATTAACACACCTTTTTATCACTTTATTTCATACACTTATTATCATACTGTGTTTTTTTAGACATGGTGGTGTTGACCTACTGAGTTTTAATCACACCCTATTCCGGATACTTTTTGGTACCTAAGAATATTACATTGATGTAGGTTTAGACAAGGGTAAGGGATCTTGATGATAATTTTGTTTCTTGCTATGTGGGATGGAGTTTAGATATAGGACAAATGTGGGGTTCAGGATTGGGGTCATTTGAGTTTATTTGGTGTAAGATGGTTCTTTTATTTGTATTGTTTTTAGTTTGAAATATATATACATATCATCCTACCATTACATGATTCATAATTATTGGATTATTGGTTCCTCCTTTTATTTTCCAAGCTATATGATATATTATTTCTACTATTTTTTGTTACTCTGATATTTATTATTAAGTATTATTATGTTTCATAATACTCTATACCAGAGGGTATAGTCTCCTCACTATACATATCACACCCCCACTGTTAGTCAGTAACCTCTAGCATATGGAGAGGTGTGATTGAGGTCTTATAACCAACCCCTTCTATTTATGTGAGAGATTTTCATAATGGGGGATGTTACAAAAATGGTTCAAACATCATAAAGGAATAGAATATGATGAAACTTTTTTACTTGTTTCTATGCTGAAATCCATCATAATTTTACTTGATATAGCAACTTTCCATGACTAAAATATTTAGAAAATGGATTTCAAGACATCCTTACTTAAATGGAACCTTCAGGAATATGTCTATATAACACAACCCAATGGTTTTGTGACTCCAAATGATTCAAAAAATGTATATAAATTATAAAGATACATTTATGGATTAAAGATATCATCCTAGTCATATAACATTTGGTATTATTAATCCATAATGGAATTTAGTTTACTAAAAAATGAATGTGAGCGATGTTTCTATAAATAATTTAGGGGGAGTGTGTTAATTTTCTTAATATTTTATATCAATACCATACTACTTATTAGAAATGAAATACTAGTCTTATAGTCTACCAAATCCAAGTTGAACACATGCTTCTCTATAAAGGACTTAGGAAAAAAACATATATTCATGGCATTAAGATCTATCATGATAGATCTAATAGAATTAATGGTCTAAGTTAAATTATATATATTGAAAAAATACTAAACATATTTTGTATGGAATAATACAAGAGGATATTTTTTCTAGTGTCACTGTAATTTATCTTTCCATGTAAATGATTCCTTAAGCACATGAGGATAGAAAGAGGGTAGAAATGATTTTGTACACATCAAAAATTGGCTCAGTTATGTATGTTATGCTATATACAATGATAGATGTCAGCTACGCCTTATGTGTGGTATGAATATATCAAAATGACCTAGGTAACCACTATTAGATGGATTTCAAGACTATCCTTAAGTATCTAAGGTGAACTAAGGGTTTTTTTCCTAGTCAATGGAAGAGATGAGGAGATAGTCATTATAGGATATGTATATTCTAGTTTTGAAATATATGAATTAGATATGAAATCATATTCAGAATACATCTTCACACTCAATGGAGGTGTTGTGATCTAGAAGAGCTTGGAGAAGGATATGGTTGCAGATTTTATAGAAGAGCCTGAATATATTATATCTTTTGAGGCAGCTAAAGAAGTAGTTTGGATACACAACTTCATCTAAGAGTATTATGTGATTACTAGCATTGAATATCCCATCAAACTCTATTTTGATAATACTTTAGTGGTGGATATCACAAAGGATCCAAGATCAAATTAGTGGATGAAATACATACTTTGGAAGTATCATATCTGGATGGTTTTTTCTAAGAGATGTGAAGTTATAGTGATCAGAGTCTCTATTAAAGACAATGTAGATTGTCCCTTGACTATAGCTTTAACTCAGATAAAATATTATTATCATTTTATGTAAACCAGACTAAAATTCATTGAAATATGGATCTATTACAAGTAACAAATATACTATAATATATCTCTCAATGTTTTTTAAGACATTAATTTAATAACTTCCTAGGTTATTTTTCAAATTGAAAATTAAATAGTAGTTCCTTTTTATAATGAGAGTCTTAAAATTCCATAAAGATATTCTTAAAAAAAATTTATTACTGCATAAAATTATATGATGGGGTACATAGTATACTGATTTTCATGTGTGAGTAACCATAAGAATATGAGGTGTTATCTCATAAAGTTTTCACTTGGTAAATCTCTAATAAAGGATATTATGATAATATACCCACTAGAATAAATTATGCATGTTTATGTGTCAAAGGATATTCCTATTTGAGAGTGTGTGTAATTTTCCTTAGACATTAATATTACTATAATGCATGTCATGGATAGTGTACTTAGATTTACTGACTAAAAATATGACACCATATGTTTTTGAGAAGTTGGGTATATTGGGTGTGTCATGAATGACATGTTATTAATGCATATGGTGAAGAAGGATTTGTACCTTCCATATTTATAGAAGTTGATATCTAATCCATTCGATTGAAACAGAATAGTCTCATTAAATTCCATGTACATGGTGTAATAATGTGTTTATTTTATATAGTCAAATAAATATTTATCAAGCATATAGTTTGATAACATGGGTGTGGAAACTGCTTGATGAGAAATCATGATAAAGGGATTATTTTACACAGTGACCACTCATATGTGATTATAAAAATATAGACATTAACTTCATTATCTTGGGTTCATTGACCCATTACTATAATGTAATATTGAACATTAATAAAGACCTAGAGGGTCACACACTAAGTTTTTTTGTTAATCAAAATTAAATTTTATTTGAATTTAATTATTGGAATAAATATTCTTCTCAGGTCTAAGAAATAGTTTTATTGATGATTTAATGATCTCATAATTTAAATAAGTACTTATTCTCAAGGTAATTATATATTTATGTGGATATATAATATTTATTTATTTGGGTATTTGATAAATTTTTAAGGGGATTATTGGACCAAGATCATGTCCAACAATAAATATTAATTTTAAATCTAGTAAAATGATATTTATTATTTTTTATAGTTAACTCATTCCATGATAAAATATTATTATTATTATTAATACATGGAATTGGGTCATATAAATGTTTAATATATTATATAAAGGCCACTATGAAGTTAATTAATATTTTAACCCCAACCTTAAGTCAATAAATAGACAACCATGTATATTGGGGGGAGATTGATCTAAATTTAGAATGGTTGTGCTAAAAGATATCTTAAGATCTCTCTCAAGACAAAATAATTCTCTATAGATTCTACTTCCTCCATTATTATCTCAATAATGAGAGTGAAAGGATGATTCATTAAGACTAAATAAATCATCATAGTGATCAAGATAAACACTACAAGATGATCGATCCACTGTTGTAGCACCCGATAATCTATTGATGTTGTTTGGAGATCATTGAAGCATCTGTGTATCCCCGCTATATGGATAATACAATTGAATCCTACAAAATCAATAGTGTCTGACCAAAAAGGTTTTTGGATGATACATATCTTTATCAAGGAAAGATATCATGATTAAGGAATTTGTTATTTTGATATATTTAAACTAATTATAAATTTAACATGAAAATATATTTTTTTGGTCCCAAAGACCTTCTTTGTTTGTATTCTTTGAAAAAAAAATCCATTGGTCTTCAGGTTTACATATTTTACAATATGAAAATGATCCATTGAATCTGAAAATTGATGAGTTAGGGTTGTCTCCAATAAGAACTTAGTTGTGCCAAAAAAAATATCAGGTACCTTTACATACTTTTTTCAACATGATATGAAATAATTATACTATTCCCCACAATTTATTTCACCAATAAATAAGGAAATCAATGATATAGAAAGAACATTATATATTTCTAAAATATTAAAAAATAATACAATTTTGTGTTGAATTATTTCTTATCTTGAAGGGTGTGAAATTCATATGTCTTAAAGTGTTATTTATATTAACAAAATAACCACTCATATTATATTTTTTGATATTAGTGGTCATTGGATGCTATTTATTTTTTTCCAAGGAGAAGATATCTTTCTAGTTATTCCTTATACATGGTTACATGTGAATAATTTTACACAAATTATTAGACAAATACATTTTATTATTATAATACTTGTAAATTATAATGAATTTTAGTTTTATTTTATACATATAATTTTCAAATAGTATATGGGATTACTTTATAGATACAATAGGGAATAGGAATAAAAATATCAAATATGTATGGTCTTAGGTGAATTATCATTTATAATTACTACATTTTGTCTAAAAATACTTAAAATGTTATTTTAAATTGAAAAATTCTTTATAAATATAGTATTAATTCATAAAAAATAGTAAATAAATTTGGATATTATGTTCTATGATTTATGTTTGAAATAATTTCAACTAGGACAATTATAAAATTCCATAAGGTTAAATTTTATCATGACACTTCCTTTAACATATTTTATAATTATATTGAAAATACATGTTAAATGTTTTCATTTTAAATTGTATATTTTTAATTACCATTTCTTTATTCTAAAAAGATTTCTAAATTACTTAAAATATCCATGGGTGGATTATTTAATGGGTTTGAAAAGGTTTTAGTTTATTTTTAATCTATATTTTAATGTTTAAATTTCTAATTATAAAGTTGAAATGATTTGAACAAATTTGTGAAGTGATTTTTTTTATTATGAAACTATATTTATACTTCTATTTTCTTTTTAAATTGGTGCTGATATTTTCTCATTTTGATTATGATGTTGTACTATTGGGATAAATTATTTAAAAATAATTTTTTAATAAATAAATTATTTTTCATGTCGGTTATTGTATAACACACATTAAAGACTAAAAAAAGTTTTCACATTTCAGGTATTTTATAATCGAAGTGAAATATAGTTTATCATATAGATGCTTTAATAATTGACATGATAAACGGATTTCACATAACTTATACAATATATGAATTGAAAAACCCTTCCCATTATGAAATTTTTTACTGATTTTTATTATGATTTATGAAATAAATGATGTGAAATATAGTTTTTCATGGTTATTAATAAAAATTTATTTGAAATCCCTCTTCAAAACATTTATTAATATGAATTTTCTAGTTAAATGACATTATAAATAAATAAAAACTGACATGAAAACCCCTTTTTCACTAGTGGGTATGCCATATGATCATTATGGTCATGAGTTTGAATTCAATGGGTAGTGATTCTATTTCATAATTGTATTCCTCATGATTTATGTTCTCCAAGGTGTATTTAAATGTAGAGTATGACCATTTCTCAAAGTTAAATCATGGTTCACATTTTGGAAATGTGTGGGAGGACCATTTTGCCTAGTTGGACCATGGTTCACATTTGAAATTTAGGTTTTAGTAATTGATTCATCATGGAAGAGTTGTAATAGGAAGATTTTAATTTTCATGGTTTATGTAGGGATTCTATAAAAAAATAATTATTGGGAAATTTCACCTCAGTAACAAAAAAAACTTTATCATTTGGGTATCAGCAAACAATATCACCTAATGTATATCTTATTTCAATAATTCCAATGGAAATATCAACTCTTACTCATTTAATAATCATTAGAACCAAACATGTGTGTTATTAGTATCACAAAAACACATTCTATAGTAGAGAAAAACATAATACGTACCTTTAACCATGTTTTATATTTCAAGTTTGAGGCTTTCTGATAAATAAAAATAATAATTACTATTTTCTCTAACTCTCATCCACAATATTGTGAATTATTTCTAGAAATATTTTCTATAGAAACCCAGGATTTTCATAAATAGATGTTACATCTTGTTATATGGATATTAGTTATATTACACAAATACATGCATGAGGATCATAAAGGTATAATGACTTTGGAAACTCGAAAACATAAATAATTGGTTCATATGTGAACTACATCATCTCCCACTAATTTATTTATAATTAGAACCCTTATTATAAATATAAAACATAATATATTTCTTCGTAAACTAGGGAAAGGAAGAATAATAAAGGTTTAACTTTAATACTCAGTAAGGGTAAAAAAAGGGAGATATGTAAGCATAGCATGAGAATAAGAGTATAAAAACATGATTAGAACATTTGAAAACCATACCCTCCTTATCAAATATCATAATATTGTATCATGGTATGAATATTGGTATTTTATAAGAAATTAATCATATATAAATCAAATAACATAATCTATGAGAGTATAAAATTACCATAGGACATGAAATTGTGGAATACACAAAAGCATAGAAAGTCATTTATATAGTATCCAAGGATTGTTTTCAAGTATATAATAGTTGAATGTATTCACTCCCAAAAACATATTAATAATAAAGGTTCACTCTCAAGAGTATCATAGTGGAAAAATTACCTTACTAAAATAGGTTCACTCCCAATTTAAGTCATGTTTGTCTCACAAGATAACTATATTTACCCAATTCAATGGAGAAAGATATAGGTCCCACCCAACACATAATGAAAACCATATATACATGTGCCCCAATATCATAAAGCATTCATCATATTAGAACCCATGAAAACAAATGGGCTTCATAAAACATTCATCATATTAGAACCTGTGAAATGAAATGAGTCTCAAAAAAAAATTCATCATATCTTATCCCATAGAAAAGAAATTATTTTCATAAAAAAATTCCATTATAAACATGAAGTATCTAAAGAAAGAATAAAAATGTAATCACTAGATCATATCCCTAGTAAATATTAATTTAAATTAATGGATGTCATCTTATATGGATAATGATTTCAAAATATCACTTTGAACATTTCCCAAGGTAAATAACCTTTCAACTTTAAAAAACACTTTTTAAAACATAAAACATTTTCAAAATTATTTTCTTATAAAATAAACATGGAAACTTATAAAAGAATCTTTAAAGATCATTTAAGTCAATTATTGAGAAAAATAACCTTTCCAATTTGAAACAAATTTGAATCTTAATTCATTTTAAAAACAATTTTCTTTTAAAATAACCATTGAAACCTATAAATTAAGATTTAAAACATTGGTTGGTCATATATTACATGTTAAAATAAAGATTCATTTCAAATTTTTTGTAAAATCTAAATGGACCATGTCTAGAAAATAGAAAGAATAATCCTTTTAAAACATTTTTTAAAAAGTTAAAAATTATTAGAAAATTCATTAATAAATCATTAAGAGAATGTTAAAACATTTTTGAAAACATTTTTAGAAATCATGGATATGTAAGGTAAATATTTTTCAACTAAAGAGAGAAATAAAATGATTTTTCTTAAAAACATTATTTTGTTTATCTTTAATCCTTTAAGTGAATAAATTGGAAGGAAATACTGTATAATATATAAACAACCATAGTATAATAAAATACATGATTTTCTTGAGATATGGATTATAATATTTCATCATTGGAATCATAATCATAAACAAGGCCAATAAATGATGAGATAGTAAAATAAAACCCTTGCCACTTTGGTGAATTTGAATCATAAGACCCATGAAAGAATAAAAATAAATTAAATACATAATATCATGAGAATAAATAAATTCATGACATTATATGTCAAAGTTCCTCTATATACACCTCAAAAAATAAGATAGGTGTATACCATAATGTATGTCCCAAAGAAGACAAATTGAGACAAAAATCCCTTACCACTTTGGAAACTTTCAAATTGAAATCCCCATTAATGTATAAAATTAAATTATATATTAAATTTAATTAAAATAATTATATTCATGATTTAAAATGTAAATGTGTCTTTATATACACCACACAGAAGAAATGAGTGGTGAATATGGCATATGTCTCCCAGAAATAAAATAGAGACAAGAAATTGCTTACATTAAGTATCAACTTTATACATACAAATTCAAACATAAATTATAATAGGTATAATATAAATATAAATATATTAAAAAAATAATTATATATATCATACTATATATGATTTACTTCTGAAATTTTATTACCTATTCATTAACAATTCCTTGTTAAAATCATGTTTTCGGTAATAATTACTTTGTTTTTCTTGTATGTTTTGTTTTGATATTTTCTTTCCTTTTAATTAGATAAAAGTTAAATCATATATATAATTTTAAACATGATATAAATATCATATATATTCTGATTATATTTATTTATAGTAATCCATAAAATTTATAGATAGAAAACGAAATACACCATTCATAGAGATGGTAGGTTGTATGTACTCATGAAAGTTATTTCCATTTATCTCGGTGAATGAAATGAATGAAAGTTAAATTATATATTGACTTTATAGAATAAATTTTATTTCATATATATCACATATATTCATTAAATTTATTCTTATTACCTTTCATTCAAAGAATTAGTGAAAAATGAATCACATCGCTTCAAGAGGTGATGGTCTGCCATACACACAGACGACATTATTGTATCCCCCAATGAATGGAATGTAAGAAGGTATATGTAATATAATAATTTTAAAAGTATAATTTTTTTAAAAATATAATATATATTCATTTAATATATCTTTATTACCACCATGTAAACAAAAATGAAAACACATCACATCGGTTCACGAGGCGGTAGTCCGTCGTACACACGAGCAACGTTATTATTTTCTAACAGGTTGGGAGTTAATAAGGTATATAAATTATTATATATTAAAAAATATAATAATATAATAAATATCATATATAAATGTTAAATTCAACATTATATCCATCAATGAGATGTGGTTATAGAAAACAAATAATATCGGTTGGTTCAGTAGTTCGTCGTACACATGATCGACAGTTTAGTTTCCCATTTTATAGAAGAGGATATGGATATAGGTTATGAAATTAACATAATAAAATATAAGTTTTTGGGAGATAATTTTTTTATTATATTAATATAGTTTAATAATATTTTATGTATTTATAATAATAAATAAAATTTAAATGCAAGTTTAAGGACTATACATATTATTCAAATAACCTATTTAGGTTTACACCTAAAGCCTTCATAATAGGTATTCCTAATCAAAATAATGAATATCATATGTGGGTGTCGAATTAAGGAAGATATTTTGGTATTTATTTTCCAAACCAAATGGTTTCTTAAGTGTCAAGTGGATAGGGTAGTGGGTCGACTTTATAAGTTGGGGAGATGACACACATGGAATTTCTAAAAAGAATAAAGTGTACCCATGTTTTTTAAACACCAAAAGGATTAAAAATGGGTCATTCTAGAACCTTAGTGTTTATATGGTCTAAATCTGTTCATCTAATGGGGTTTTTAAGCGTTTTTAGGGAAACAACCCTCAAGGTTCCCCCTCAGAATGTTTTGGGTTTGATTATGTTTGTTGAAAAAGCCAGATGATCATGAATGAGAATGGTTGGTGTTTACCGAAGACAGGTTTTCAAGGTGGCGCTATTTCCCAGTGTTTGCCAATTTTTTGGGCCTCAAAATCGAGAGTTTGATGTTATAAAAGGAAGGATTTTTTCATATGAGTTAATATTATGAATAATGTTGAAGAAAATTGGAAAAGGATGAGAACTGCGTACCAAAATTCATAGATCGCGTACCATGTTCCAAGAATGGTAAGTGGAGAGGTAGGAACGGTATGCCAGAGTGGTTCACAAAACCAAAAACAATTAGCAGAGGAAGGTGATGTGGTATGCAGATGGCATGTCATTAATGGAGGATATCGACCTCATAGAAGCAAAGGCAGTACACGTAACGCATATGAAAAATGGTTTTCTAGTGTCTTGCAGTTCGCAGCGGTAGAAGGATTGGTATGCGGTGAAGGCTGGATTTAAGATTTAGTAAATCTTAGATTAGTGTATTTGTGGGTATATTTTTCAATATAATAATCTCTAATCTCCTTAATTACTGTTGAGACTGAATATCATTAGATAAAATATTTTTGGTATGAGATTTTGGCAAAGTCTGAAGGAGGTTCGTGAGAAATAATTTTGTGAAAGCTGAAGTGGTTCGAGCAGAAGAAATTTCACCAAAGGTTTTTGCAGGGATTCTTAAACTACAATGGAAGACTTAGTATGTAGAGGAAGAATATTTGATATGAAAGAGAGATAATTCCTCAAATGGTACGTGGAGGGGGAGTTATGGTACACAAAAATGAAGACAATCCACGAACAGAAAACAGTCCGTGGGCAGAGGGTAGTTCGTAGAGGCGGGGCGAAGGCAGTGGTATGAAAAGGAGGTAGCGGTTTGAGGAAGGTAGAATTAGTAAGTGGAGAGGCTTTCCATATACCAAAATTTCTACACATTATGCTGAGGAATAAGTTAGTTCATGTTTTGCTCAAGAAATCTTGAGTAAGCTTTAGATCAGTTTGAAAAGGTATTTTCTGGTACCTAGCAGTACTCGAAAAGGTGGACTTCATCTATGGGTGAAAGAGGGACTTCAACAGAGCATCTGCCTATAGTTGAGGATGTAGGAATTCATGAAAATGAAGGTACCTACATTTCCATAAATTATGTTTGACCTATAAGTCGATAAACTTTGTGTGGATTCCTTTCCAAGAGTAGTGAGAGAAAGAAGAGGAAGATGGTGACCCTTTCCACCGACAGTGAGTTAGAGAAAGTCATAGGGAGTGACCCTTGGGAATGTAGTGAGAAGACCCTAAACATTGTAAAGGCAGTGAGCCTGGGTATAGAAGATCTAACCTGAACATTGTACTCATTATTGGCAGTGAGCCTTAGTGAATTTGGTACGTCGATTCATTATTGTTGTATGTTACTTGTACATATCCTAGTGAGGGTGAACCGAGTAAAAATCATTGTGTCAAGTGCATTATTTCATATATGTTCATATATTACTATGGGAGAAAGAGATAATTGAGTTTTGTCTAACAATGAAACAGGATCCAAACGAGAGAAAGATCTAATCTTTCATACCTTGATTAACCCCCCTCTCAGGGTATTTGATCTAGTGGACCCAAAAAAGTATATATTTTATTTTAACCACTATCTTTTTCATTTAACCCTTGGTAAACCCATTTTAACCTTAACCACAATAATTAATTTTTACTATTTTACTATTCATTTTCCCCAAAAATTAAGTTAAAATTATTATATAATATTTATTATTATGATTAAAAGTATTAAATCCAATTTTATAAATTCCATTCATAGAATTGAAAAATTTTAAATTAAAATTAAACCTACATACATAATGAAAAACATCTTTCCAAAGAGAAAAGTTTCAAAAGTTTATAAAGTTTTTTAACAAAATTTACTATGAAATTGATTAAAATGATATAAATTGGATTAATAAGTATATAATTTTTCTAATTTTACTTTTAAAACATTTATAAATAATAGGTTACTTTATAAATTCTTTAAAAAAGGTGGTTTTCATAAAAATCAATATTTTCACTATTCACTAAAAATTTAATTTTTTCAGAAAATTATAAAAAATTCAATTAAAGATAATTTTGAAAATTAGATTTAAATATTTTATTTTATTTTTTAAAATAAGTTATCTAAAATTTTCAAAAATTACTTTTATTATTTGTTCATATAAATAAATGAAACCATTTTTTTAGAAAATTGTATTTTCAAAACATATAAAGACTTTACTCAATATTAAATAAATTTTTTCAATAATATTTCATTATATAAAACTATTATACTAAATTTTTAAAATTTAGTTATTATTATTCATAAGTCCAATTTTAATGGGTATGTTATAAAGTTTATGTTAAAAAATATTAATAGTATATCATGGTTCGTTAAAACTTGATGTTGCGTGTAATGAAAGATATTGAAAAAATTAAATTTATTTTAAAAATTAATAAAAACTCGAGGTGTTACATTATAACCTCTTTAAAATGAATTTAAACATCAAAATTCCATCACTTTGGTACAAATTACTAAGGATGCTTTTACCTCATTACATCATCAAGTTCTCATATAGCTTCCTTAAGCTGGTGGTTTCACCACAAAACATTGACGAGGTGAGTGGTAATGTTTTATAGACAATTCTCTCTATGATCCAGAATCTACACTGTTTGTTAGTCATAATTCATATCATTATCAATCGATATAACCTATGAGTTCATTATATATAAATGATCATGTATATATTTCCTCAATAAATATACATGGAACACATCATAGACTTGGGAGAGGTTCAGTAGAAGCGCCAATAAATAAGCGACTATCCTGATATAATCAATAATTTCAAATGAACAAATATATCTAGGGCTCAAATTTCCATTATATCATAAGAAAATTTTCAAATTTGGTTTTACTTTGATAAATTTTCACTTTATATCATACTCCATGAAATGAATGTTCATTATCAATTTTTCATACCTAGAGCACTAAATTATCATAAGATTATTAATTCATTCCTTCAACCTATAAATATTCACCAAAACAAAATATTTAGAACATTTTATCCAATAATATCCAATGTTCAACTTAATCCATTCCAAAAATAGTTAACCTTAAGTCACCTCCATTTATTAACAAAATTGAAATCCAAAAAATTATAAATAAGTTCCCTAAATTTTGAAAATAAAAATATCATTAATCCACCAAAATATATAAAGTAACTCTTAATTTCATATACCAAATATGTGAATACATTGTTCATATATTCTTCTAAAACATTTTAATATCCTAAATTAATGTAAATAATTAATTGTTGATGCTCCTTTCATCACAGAATCTAAAGATTGGAAAAGGATAATATCTTAGCTCAAAGTGATTCAACCTTTGGACAAATATAAAAAAATTACAAAGGAAGGAATAATAAGATCATTGGGAAAGGGTCATGTAAGTTCTACAATGGTCATGCAAGTATACTTGCGTGCCGCAACAGTCGCACAAGTACACTTGAGCGCCGAAGTTGTTCGTGCAAGTTTCTTGTGTGCTATAGGTGATAACTGCCCGCGGTCTTCTCCAGCATATAAATGCCCCCGGTGGGCCCCCCATTTGAGGAGTAATTTTTTCCAAAATTCAGATACAGAGCTCTGAACGTCCAAGTCTCTTCTTTAGGTCTTCCGAACACTTATAAGGTAATTCTTTGCCTATAATGTAAGGTCTAAACAAGAGGAGTAAGGTCTAAGTGTTAGAATTCACTAACACTTGCATGCCTAAGTGTTTTAACCTTAAGGTAAATGTACACACTTGCGCGCCGCCCTACTTCTTCACCATAACTTGTGCACCATCTTCTGGAAAGCCTCTTGGAATAATTCTAAAGGCTTTGATCAAGGATTGCCCAAATATTTCTCTAAGGGATGAAAATCGTGCAAGTACCCATGTGTCGTGCAGGTATACCTGTGTGACCAGGACTTGCGCACCCACGCAGTACCTGCGCGCCAGCCAGGACCTGCGCGCCCCTATCTTTTTGGGTGCCTTTCCTGCCCATTTCACCCCTCTTATGCCATTCCACCTCTCCTATTCAAGATTCAGTCTTCAAGACACTCTTCAAATCCATTTATGTATGATTTCTTGATTTGGATTCATTATCTGAAAGGAACTATGTGGAAATTCTCTCAAAACCTAGTGATTTACACATCTTTATGTCACTAAAGATTGAGATTTCATTCATTTAACCTCATCCTCTAAGATGAGAGAACCCCTTAACCTGGGCCTCCTTTTCAGGAGTAAGCACCAGTCCAAATTCTCATTAATATGGGCAACCTCTTTAGGAGTAAGCCCCAAATTCTCATTAATATGGGCATCCTCCTTAGGAGTAAGCCCCAAATTATCATTAATTTGGGTATCCTCTTTAGGAGTAAGCCCCAAGTCCTCATTAATTTGGGAATCCTCCTTAGGAGTAAGCCTCAATCTCAAGATTCCCAAATATGGGCATCCTCCTTAGGAGTAAGCCCCAACCATAATTCTCTTAACCTGGGCCTCCTTTTCAGGAGTAAGCCCCAGTCTCAAATATGGGCCTCCTCCTCAGGAGTAAGCCCCAAGTCCCTTTAATTTTCAAATCCCCTTAACCTGGGCCTCCTTTTCAGGAGTAAGCCCCAGTATTAATTTTCTTTTGATCTGGGCTTCCTTCTCAAGAGTAAAACTCAATCATAAGTCCCCTCCTAATTTGGGATTCTTCCTTAGGATTAATCCCCAAGATTAGAGTATCCAAATCTCCATGAAACACATATACCTTTATGGAACATGTTCTTGGATTTCTTCCCTGAAGTAAATCTTAATTCTTATCTATTTTGGAAGTCATACACACATAAGCCCCATATCATTGCATCATTCATGGTACAATTGTATAGTTTCACCAATACCTATTGTTGCTCACACCGAGCATGACTCACGTGATCTTAGAGTGTAAAAGTAATCATGACATCTTTCTTTGATCCATCAATCATGTATAAACATCATACTCCCTTACTCGAACTACATGGGTTCTGATTCCTTTTCTAAAAACAAAGGATACGTAGGTAGCCCATCAGTGGGTAGGATCCCAACTCTGAAATAATACATGTCCTCTTGAATGATAATAAACTTCAAGTGCCCCACTGAGTGGCTTTAAAACCAGTATGGTCATCATAATGACCAAGAGACTTTTATGTATTTAAGGATACCATCAACTAAGAATCTTTAACAAATACAGATGATTCTTCATCGATGAAGAACCTCGAATACATATAAAAGATTCTATGAATTTCCTACATATCAAATCATTGATTTTCAGACTAAAGGAAAGATCATTTTATACTTGGTAATGTAATAAGGATTCACAAACATAACTTAAACCTATAAAGAGAGTCCCGGAGTAGACAATAATTCCCTTCAAAAATGTGTGATGAGTCTGACCTCCCATCCTCTCGACCAATGCAAATTCTTAAGCCTCATCAGTCCACAACTAATGAGCACCTAACTTTGGAAAGTAGGTCCAAATAGATATGGAATCATTGGATGTTTCTGGTTCTATGAACAAACATATTAGAAACCGATTGGAATGTTTGAACCTTCAATCAATGAGGTCATTCCCAATTCCAGAGGAAACAAAAAATGGTGAACCCAACGTAAATCCTTAACCAAGTTAAAATGATGTTTTACTTATTTGTTAGGACCCTATTTAAAACTCAATTGAGAGGGCCAACAAAAACAATCATTGACATATGTGGTCATCCAAAAGATGTAGTGGCTGAATTTATCTTGATTATGTCTGTTATATCAAACAGGCACTCTTTTCCAAGATCTTCTGCATTTCCAAAATGGATTCTCTTGAGTACACATCTGTGAATACCTCTACTGTGAAAAACTCTACTGCGAATGCTACTGTTCCTACTCCCACTGGATCATCATCTGCTCTGAGGAAGAAATAACCTACTCTGTGTCTTCAACGCTGGGTATCAAATGCGCTGGTTAAGGAGTATCGTCAACACGGTACCATTCCAACTCTGTAGGCTGCTCGAAAATCCCTCCAAGTGAACAATTCACCCTGGTTGTTCGGACAGTAATGACCAGCGATCAAGAAGCAGGCGGTGCTAACTATCGTCTCCAACCATTTCAGGTCGTTATCCCTAGAACACAATCACCATTCACTCCCATATTCTGGGGAGGTGAATTATAAGGTCCCTCGGGGCCTTAATTCAAGGAAGTAGGAGTCCTTATCAAGGGATCCCATCAACCATCGCCACCAGACTCGTGAAGTAGTGCGCCCTCAACATGATGAGGGTGTCAACTCCAGGCGTTCAGCTCAGGTTCCTCGAACCCGTGCAGGCAAGATGAATCACCAGAGGAGAAATCTGGTTAACAGTGAGCCAATTCTCATCTTTTCCATCTCCGGAGAAGTCCACCAACCTAACTTGGTGGATAGCAATGAGCGGGCACACACACCTGCCTGATTAAATTCCGCTTTCCAGTAGACTCATCTGGAAGCATCATGCCAATCCCGCCAGAAAATTCTGGCAGAATACTATAGGCAGGAACATATACCTGTTTATACATTATCAGCTAGTCAGCAGGCTCGTCTGACTACATAAGATAGAGCTCGTCAACCACGTTCAAGGAAGTGCAATCAGTAGGCACATACACCTTCTAGTATTGATCAAACCTACCAACAGTCTTGCTTGGTAGCACACATAGAAATAAGTCAGAAAGCTCCGGCGACAAACAGAAGGTAAACTCAACTTTCTACCACCACACTTGAGTACTGTTAGGATTCACTGACAGAAAAAGAAGGACAGGAGTATGCATATAAACATACTCCAAGCACGAAATGGACGTATATCCCCGTTCTGGCAGTTGAAGTCACCAAGCATATTCTATAAATGATGAAAGAGCAGAATCAAAACTCTGCTCATATTCTGGATGCTTTCCAGGATATTATAATAGCTTCAGCAACATCTCAGGGAAAGACACATAATTCTATCCCTACCAGTGGAGTGAAACATCAACAGTTCACTCCGAAATAGACAAACACATCTGTTCCAGTCCAAGCGGGTTGTGGGGAATACTCCCCCATATCATAAGGACAACAAAGTCAGGCACATACACCTGATTTGAGTGGAGATCTTCAGCCTAACCTGGCCATCTCTCCTGATCAGGCACATACACCTACTCAGATTAGCCACTTTCATCAACAAGTGGTTTCCAAGGTGAGTAATAAGGCGTCTAAGAAGAAGACCCACCCAACACAGTCAAGAGATCAAGAGCCAATTTGTAACAAGGTCTTTCTCGATGCTGGAGTTCTTGAAGCCCTCAGACAGTTATCTATTGGAATCCAAGATTCTACTCCCTCAGTTCCCAATAGTGGGAACATTAATTCTGAAGGTCTTCAACAGAAACTTCCTCATGAAGGCTTGCTTCATGATAGTTCGGTCGATCTTGAAGCTTCATCTTCAGATGAGAACTACAATAACCCTCTGTGTGGTTAGAAGACCAAGGAGCAAGAGATCTCATCTTTTGTTGTAACCCGCCATGGTGGTCCTCCCCATGACGATGAATTTCTCTACGAAAGTCCTCTTCACAGTAGTGATTCTCATTACTCGTAAAATGCTTTACTGGAAAATGTAGTGCCGAGAAAGCCCTCTTATCTTGAGGCACTTGCAAATGCGAAACCAGTCATGTCTGATGCTTCATCGCTAGAAGGTGAAATACTTTCTCAAAAAGAAGATAGCCCAGGCTGTATGTCGTTCTCCGAACCACCCCTAAGTCATGCATCTTCTAGTTTGATAAGTGATTTCTCTACCAATCTTGTTGAATCTGATGAAGCAACAAGAAATCACCCGCTCTGGTCAAATCAGGTAAAAGAATCTTCATTGAATGATAAATAGGAAATTCTGAATATGAGAAAACAATTGGTGAAAGGTGAAGTGCCAGTCATGTTTTGGCCTCTGGATGACTCTCAATACGACATTCCAGAGATGTTGACGAAAGATGGAATTCATGATATTCATCTCAACATATGGAAAACTCATTTTCAGTATAAGAATAAAGTATTATCTTATGATTAATATGAAAATCATGTTTAGATAATAGAATGGTTACAATGTCAGATTGACTTGGCATATCTATCAGTCTCTCGATATTCGAAGGATGAAAATAAATAGAGATCCCTTCAGTGTTCATGCCTTGGCGCACTAAGAAGATTGTGCGAGTTAATTCACAATGCCCCATATGGTATTCATGTCAGAGGATGGTGTATTCATGGAGCACTACATTTCACTATGCTCTCCAGTCAGTAAAGACTGCCGAAAATGGTCTCATGCAATGTTATTTCCCATGGCTGGCCACAATCAACTGGCTTTGTTTGTAATCAAAGGCTTGCCCAAGAACAGGCTTCAACTAGTTCCTCTCAAAATCAATATTATAGAGAACAAGTTATTGAATTACTCTTACATCAAGAAAATGAGAATATTGAACAGGCCTCTCGTATGGAGCAAGCACATCATCAAGTGAAAGAAGTGTCAGAAATCATCCAACGGTATTTTGAACCGGGTGATAAAAGTGGATATAGATTGATGCATCCAGGTAATTTCTGGACCAAGGTCCGCAAGATCAAGAGAGATTTTAAGAAATTCTCAGACATAGCATGTCAAGAGCCACCCCATCTTGCCAGACTGGGGACTCTTTTAAACCAACCCTCAGAATCAACAAATAGGATTCGAGGAGTTGAGCGGGAACAATAGGAATATCCCCAGTCCACCGGACTGGGGACTTTTTCAAATCCTCAATCCCTCTCTCAAAGAAAGTATGTCTTCTCTCGGTTAGGGAAGAAGCCCCAAGAGGAACGAAGAGCCAAATTATCAGGAGACTCCCTCCAAATTACGGTTCCCCAAGAAGTTCATGAGGGATTAAATCAATGAAAGGCAATGTCTCATCAGAGACATGGAAGAAGACAATATCACAGAAATGATGATAGAAGGGATGAAATGCATTATGAATCAATTAATGTCATCAATGCTGTTGTTGCTGATCCACTAGATGAGGCTCACTTAGAGGGATCAGATGAAGAGGTTCTTGTTCAAGAAGTTATACACAAAGACACAAATGAAGAAGGTGTGTGTACACGAAATCAAAGGTTTGCCCAAAATCTGGGTGTTCCTTCAAATGACCCACTTCCCCCTATCTGAAAGGGATCAAACAAGGGTAAGGTAAAGAATCAGGTTACATATCCTTTCTCTCAAGAAGGCCAATATCTCTCACTAGAGAAAATATTTTCACAACAAGAGGAAGAAATGAAAGAATTGAGGAGGTTGAACGCAGAACTACATCAAGGTAGTCTTCCTCCTAAGCGTGCTGGAGTCAGTCAGCCAAGGGAGTTTATTGCAGCTACTGAGATGGATCACGAATATCCTCATTTATTAGTACACCCTCACAGGTCTAATCCTATGGGTCAAGTGCAACAACAATTGGCAGTTCTTCCATCAGATGCAGTACTAGCTTCCATACCTCTCCAAACTCCAGTCATTGCACCTGCCCAAGTCCAAGTTCAACCAGATGTTTCTAAAAAGTTTATAACTACCACTAAGTCATTAATAGCTCGGTTAGAGACTATGGAAGGGAAGCGTGCGCAGGTTCAACCAGAAAAGAAAGCTTACCTCAATGGGTAGATTCAATCTCTCCCCCATCATGTTTTGGGAACCCTATATTCCCTATTTTCAATGGATCAGGTGACCCTGAATAGAATTTGATGCATTACGTGTCTGGTTTCGATCCTATGATGGGAACTCCGAAGCAGCAAGAAGCAGTAAAACTCAGATGCTTCGTGTGAACCTTGCAAGGACCAGCTTTTGTTTGGTACACAAGCTTGCAATCCCAGTCAATTACCAGATGGGAGGATATTCGCCAAAGATTCCTTCTCCAATTCAGCTCAACGTTGCCAAAAACAATAGTTTTTGATCTTACAAACTGTAAGAAAATGGATAATAAAAGGGTCTCAGATTTCATTACTCACTGGAAGGGATTAACATATTCCCTAAGCTTAGCACTCCCTCAAGAGGAACTGTTGCCAATCTATGTGGAAAATCTGTGTGATGAATTACGCACACCATTGATCCCTGTGAAATACACAGGAGGGTTTTAATACCTTACTTCAATCACTCAACAAATTGAAGATTCTCTTATATAGACTAAGGCTAAATCTCGTTTAATTCTATCATCTCCAGGAAAAAGAATGGGTAAATCAGATACTGCTACAGTTATGCTTAAGCAGGAACCTGTACCGGCTTCTACTTCAAAACCTTCATCTTCCCGAAGGGCTCCACATCCTGAGTGTCAACAACAAAGGTCGTTTCTTCAAGATGATCAAAGAGATCAAAGACGAAAACAATTTGAGGATCAGAAGAGAAAAATTTATTCTTTCCAAAATGAACAAGTTTCTGGTTATTTCATTTCAGCCCTAGAGAATAATTTGGTTCAGCTTCCAAGGCCCAAGAGGACAAACAAGGAAGGAGATGAAGACCATCCCAATTATTTCCCCTTTCATCAAATGTTGGGGAATCCCATCTAGGAGTGTTTTGTCTTCAAAGACCTTCTGCAAAAGATGGTCAACTTATGACAAGTCAAACTGAAAGGATCTTCAGCCTAGGTATCATGTGTTACTGCTACATTTCTAGAGGAGGAAGGGGAGTGGCAAGAAGTTAATAACAAAAATGAACAAAAATAAGATGATTGGATGGTCAGAAAGAAGATCAAACGAACGCATGCTATTTTGCAAATGCAATTGAAGAAACCAATTGTGCCTTCTGCCATGATTGCTGCAGCAAAACCCTCTTCATCAAAGGGAAAAACCTCAAAGAAACGGCATGATTCAAAGAAAGAAAAAGAATCAGAAGAAGATCAGTATGTGTCAAAGCCTAAATTTTATTTGACTCTAGAATATTTCATACCATCTACTTCGAAGCAATGGGAACCGCCCCACCAAACGGAACAGCCTAAATAGGCTTATCAGGCAAAGTCTTCATCAGATGAAGAGTTGATTTTTGGTTCTGTTAATATGATTCAATTAATAGATCCATATGCCAGTCGTAGTTTTGATTTTGATGAGCCCAAATTCCCTATATCAAATAGAGGAATCATAGGAAGTTCGAGAGGCTCGGGATACAGGGGAAGATGTGGATATTTCATAGTCCACTATTCCAATTCTACCCCTACTAGAACTATGTATGCAATAGAAACTCGTGGTAGAGCCCTTCAGCAAGCTCAGCAAGAACAAGCAAGTTCTTCCACCAATAGAAAATTCAGTCCTGGTACAGTTACTCTGGAGGATCGGTTGGGGGTTTCACCTTCATCCTCTCAACAAGTAAATGAATCTAATCTGTCTAATCTTCCAAAACCAAGAATATTTCCAACTCTTATCCCGATACAAGATGCATAAAATTACAAAGCATCAACTTCCAAGGCACCTACCAAACCACATGTTCCTGTTGGGAAACACATACCTCTGGATCAAAATTATGATGTATTGAAACACCTGGACCATGTACCGGCCAAGTTATCAATTTTGGATGCTTTTAATTTGTCAAAGGATCTTCGGGAGGAACTCATAGAGGCTTTTTCAAGTCCTCAGGAGTTTGAAACTGAAATTGCTGCAGCTGAAGTCTATCACATAGAGAATAATCATGTGGAATGCCATGCAGTGATATATTTCATAGATGAAGATGAAGATGATGTCGTGCATGGAAATATTAGACCTTTGTACTTATCTGGAAAGGTCAATGGTGTAGATGTCCGAACATATTTCATTGATAATGGTTCAGGATTCAATCTCATGCCCATTCGTACACTTCGTCGATTGGGCCTCATGGAATCTGATTTATCTCCTTCAACTATGATGTTACAAGGATAAGATAAAAATGAACAAGAACCACTGGGGGAAGATACACTCAGAACTCATTTTAGAGATCTTGTATCCAATTCAGATTTCATTGTTATTGATCAAGATTCAGCCTTCAACATCCTGCTTGGAAGACCCTGGCTACATCAACATGCGGTTATCCCTTCATCGTACCATCAATGTCTCAAATATTGATTCGATGGTCAAGTTGGGACATTGTATGGTGATAAGGCCCCGTTCAAGACATGTGAGTCTCAATACATTGAGGTGGAATTATATCACATGAAAGGAAGGGAGAAATCCACAACAAAAGATATTACCAAAGTTAATGCTCTATATGGTTTGGAGAAGATTCCAGTAAATCCATTTACACATATGAGTACAGATTATGTTTTTTCTATCAGTCAAATTGACAAGATAGACCCAAATCAAAATACTCTTATGGAAAGATCCATAATTTCAATTATGACAATCGATCCAGACAACATGGGATAAATTGGTAACCCACCAAGCAGTGATGAAAGCCCAAATGGTGATGTCTTCATTTCATCTGCTGAAATCCAACAAGTCTATACTTCGCCAATCAGGCCAGAAGAAGTTATAGCAACATCAGAGGTGAACAATGATGTCAATTCTCAATCCATCATCTCCTCTTTATTTCCCAAGGAAGACCCTGCATTATCAATTGGGTCAGAAATGGAAGCTTCTTCTTCAAGATGTTCAAATTTTGACATCTCTTCTAATCATGAAAATTTTTCTTCATCATCTACTATGAAAGTAGAAACGGAAGAAATAACACATGTTGAAGAAGAAGAGGAAGATCTCAGAGATACTCCTCCATCATTTGAAGAGGGTACCTCTACAACCGTAGATTAATTTAGAGAAATAAATCTAGGTACAAAAGAAGATCCACGCCCCACTTTAATTAGTGATGCCATGACTCTTGAAGAACAAGATATGTATATTTACTTTTTAAAGAAATATCGAGACATATTTTCTTGGAACTATACAGAGATTCCTAGTCTTGATCCTGATGTTGCTACTCATCATTTGGGTTTACCATAAGAACATAGAGGATTTAAGCAAGCCGCAAGAAGAACACACCCAACTTATGCCTATATAATTAAATCTGAGGTGGATAAGATTATCAAATCTAAATTCATCATAGAAGTTCAATATCCCAAGTGGTTGGCTAATATTGTCCCTGTAAAGAATAATAAAGGACAAATTAGAGTTTTCATTGATTTCAAAGATCTTAATCAGCATTGTCCTAATGATGATTTTCCAGTTCCGATTATAGAACATTTAATTGATGCAAAAGCTAGATATGAATCACTTTCCTTCATGGATGGATATTCCAAATATAATTAAACTTGAATGGCCCTAGAAGATGAGGAATCCACAGCCTTCAGAGCCCCTCAGGGTGTGTTTTACTACTGGGTAATGCCCTTTGGCTTAAAGAATGCAGGTGCAACGTATCAGCGTGTCATGCATCGTATCTTCAAACCCTTTCTAGGGAAGTTTGTTGAATGCTATGTAGAAGATTTGGTGGTTAAATATAAACAATGTTCTAATCACTTTGATGATTTGGAAGTCATATTCTGCAAGCTTCGACAACATAATTTGAAGATGAACCCCTTAAAATGTGCTTTTGGGGTAACCTCAGGAAAATTTCTCGGCTTTTTTGTACGCCATAGTGGTATTGAAGTCGATCCTGAGAAGACAAAGTCAATCCTTAGTATGTCACCTCCTCGAAATTTGAATGAATTTATAGGACTTCAAGGACACTTAGCCTATATTTGGGGTTTCATCACCAATTTGGCAGGAAAAAGTTTACCCTTCACCAAATTGATGAAAAAGGGAGTCACTTACCAGTGGACTGAAGAATGTCAAGAAGCATTCGATATACCCAAGAAATACCTCTTGAGTCCACTATTACTCATGACACCTATTGAAGGAAGACCACATATACTCTACGTGACAGCTCTAGAGCGATCATTGGGTGTCTTTCTTGCTCATAAGAATGATGTGGGGAATGAAAATAGTCTCTACTACCTCAGTTGGACTGTGCATAAAGTAGAAACCTGGTATTCAAGTATTGAGAAGTGATGTCTGGCCTTAATCTTTGTAGTTCAAAGGTTGAGACACTACCTGCAACATCATGAGGTCCAATTGGTATCTCGCAATAACCTACTCAAATTTATCCTTAGTCGTCTAATGCTTACAGGATGTCTGGAAAGGTGGGCAGTTATTTTGCAGCAATTCGACATTCAGTATGTGTCTCAAAAGGCAATAAAGGTCCAAGATCTGGCTGATTTTCTGGATGAACACCCTTCAGTGGAAGACACATCTTCAGATATTGAACTCCTAGATGAGGAATTCTTATCTATTCAAGAAATTCCTTGCACATGGGAAATGTATTTTGATGGTGCTTCCAGAAGTCCAACAGGGAGGAAAATGGAAAATCCTAAATTCAACAAAGTTGGCTTAGGAATTGTGCTCATTTCTCCAAAAAAAAGGCAGTGTTACATTATTCCTTCTTATTGTGGGAAGGTGGTACCAATAATGAAGCAGAATACCAAGATCTAATCGCAGGATTGGAATTGGCGTTTCAAGCATAAGTGAATCACTTAAAGGTGAAAGGTGATTCAGACCTGGTAATCAAAAAAGTCAATGGGGATTATGCCATCAGAAAATAAGAACTAATCCCGTTGTATGATTATTTCAGAGAGTTAATGGATGAATTCCCTTTGGAACTGACATTTTCTTATGTCCCAAGATCAAAAAATGCCCAAGTTGATGCAATGGAAAATATAGCCACAGCTCTGGCAGATCAAAATCGGGACGAGACAACCATCAGTATTGCCCACCGTCGTGCAATTTCACCTTATGTTCGAATCAGAACAGAGGAGATTAATTAAATTAGTCCCATTCCTGAACCGTATGGTCATACTACAGGATGGATGTCACCTATCAGGTAATACCTTCAAAATGGAACACTTCCACCTGACAGAGCTGGGAAAGAACAAATTTGGCGACGTGTGGTTAATTTTACTCTTTATGATAGCCTAGATCACCTAGAGAAAATTATCTACAAATGTGGTTTTGATTGAGTTCTCTTCAGATGCATTGATGGTGAAGAGACAATGGCTATCATGAAAGAAGTGAATGCAGGAGTCTGTGGTGCCCACCAGTCTGTACATAGACTATCTGATCAGATTCGAAGACTTTGATACTTTTGGCCTTCAATGATACAATATTGTGTTGATTTCACAAAGAAGTGTCATTCATGATAATTACATGACAACTTCATTCATCAACCTCCAGAGTTTCTTCATATAGCTAAATACTCATGGCCATTTTCCACATGGGGAATGGATGTGGTGGGACCTTACCCTACAGCTACGGCCAAGAAGTTTAATTATATTCTTACTGCTACTGATTTCTTTCCCAAATGGGAAGAGGAAATACCTATTAATGAAGTCAGTTATAAATTCATTTTTAGCTTCATCAAGTCTAAAATTATTACTAGATTTGGTGTCTCTCATACCATATTGATGGAAAATGGAACCAACTTCTGTTCATCCGAGGTGAAGAAGTTGTATCAATAACACAAAATCAAATCCAACCATTCATCTCGGTATCATGCAGCGGCCAATGGCCAGATAGAAGCTTTAAACAAGACTTTGTCAAATATACTACAAAAGATGGTGGATAAAGATAAGAAATCATGGCCTGATAAACTCTTTCATGCTTTATGGGCTTATCAGACTACCACCCGCACTGCAACTCGGTCAACTCCATATTCACTGTTATATAGAATGGAAGTCATCTTGCCCATTGAAGTTCAATTTCCTTCGCTTAAAGTAGTCATTTTTGATCAGTCATCTACAGATGAACAATCTCAAAAGCGATTGAATGAATTGGAATGGTTAGATGAGAAAAGATTGTGTACTTTGCACCACTTGGAAGTCTATCAGAATCAAATAGCATGAGCTTTCAACAAAAAAGTTCATCTTCATTCATTCACTCAGGGAGAATTGGTTTTATTTCTCATAACTCCAATGATACCAGGAAAGAAACCTCTCAAACTTAAGCCAAAATGGGAAGGACCTTACTCAATACATAAGGTCTACTCCAATGGAGCTTATTCTTTAATCTCAATGGATGGATAACTCATCACTACTCCAACCAATGCTAGATTTATGAAGAAATATTTTGTATGAACACAAAATACACCAATGGTCCATACATATGACCTTAAACTATTTGTACTTTTGTCTAACATGATGCTAAACTATGACGTCCTAACTACATGACGCTAAACTGTATAAAAGTCCTTTACATCCGGAAATATGTTAAACTATATAAACAACGGTCCATGAATATGACCTTAAACTATTTTCACATCCCTTATGTCCAGCATGACATTAAACTGCATCATCCACAGTCCATACATATGACCTTAAACTATTTGTGTTACTTTCATCCCACAAGACGTTAAACTGTGAAAAAGTTCCCTAATTCATCCAACATGACATTAAACTATATCCCCCTTCATCATCTTTGCTATATGATGTTAAACTATATAGAAGTCTCTTTCATCTAACATGATGTTAAACTACATAACCAACGGTCCATGCATATGACCTTAAACTATTGGCACTTACGTCCAACATGACTCTAAACTGTATCATCCCATTTTCATCCAACATAACGTTAAACTATAAAAAAGTCCCTAATACATCCAACATGACGTTAAATGGTGTACTCTTTTGTCCTTACTGCATGACATTAAACTGCACAGTCCTATTTTTTTCCAACATGACATTAAACTGTGTTGTCCCCATCGTCCTAACTACATGACGCTAAAATATACAGAAAGTCCTTTGATACATCCTACATGACATTATGCTATACTTTGTCCCTAAAACATGCCACTAAATTTTGCAACACTTATAGTCTTAACTGAAAGACTGTAAACTGCATAGTCCCTTTATATGACCTACATGACATTAAACTGTGCATCGTTAAGGTTTTTGTTACCTCTTGTTTCTCACACCGAGTAAGACTCACGTGATCTTAGAGAAAAATTAAACCATAACACTCTCTCTGGGCTACTAACCATGTGTAAGTCCCAACACCATCATTTTTTTAGGTCGTTGTCCTCAAGAACAACTTGATCATTAATTCATTCTTTAATTGAACTATGCGGACTTTGATCCCTGCCTTCCAGGATGGGTATGTTGGCAACCTCCCAAAGTTCAAGCCCAAAACCAATCTCTTCACATCGGTTGACCTCCATCTCATACAATGTTGATTCGGGAAACCACCCCTAGAATCAATATCTTTATATTGGTTCACTTTCGTCCTTACTATATGACGTTAAACTGTACAACACTTTTTGTCATGTACGACAATAAAACTACAATATTCTTTGATACCCTCACCTGATAGGGAACCATTATTTACATTAATTTTTCAATCTTGTTTCATTCCAAAGACTACATCCATACATGGCAATGCCCAAACCTTTTATCGTGGGTTAGACCATCATTTCACTAAAGTCCCCTGTCACCCCTCACATGTATGAACCAAATTTGTACAAAGGGTATTTCTAGAACTACGTGGGATTCATTCCCATCCTTATGGGATACATAGGAACATTCGAGTGTCCCTCAAATCCAGCCCCAAGTCTTTTGGGCCTAACCCCAAATTCCACTTTCAGTCCTTTGGCTGAAAAGTACCCATGAAAACACACATTGTGTATTTCTTATAATGGTCCAAGCTCTATGACCCTAAACTATGATATCCAATACTTTTGTCCCACACGATGTTAAAATGTAGTTGAATAACTACGTATGTCTTGATTCCCATCCTTATGGGATACTTAGTGAAGTCCAACATTTCCATTCAGGACCCAGCCACAACATGATTATGGTTAGCATTGATGTATCTCTGCATACATTGAACAATACCCATCTTTATGCGTCATAATCCTAGCCTTAAATATTTTAAGATCTTCATAACCCTTTTCTTAACTTCTAATCACAAAAGGCCTGAAATTCTGAGAGTTCTTTTGCCTGACCATGCAGCATGTGCCCTTAGGCGGCCTTGCATAAACAGTCTACATAATGGACCTGTTAGCCAAAAGATGCTACAATTTGACTATGCAGTCAATTACCTTATGAGGCCCTACATAATTCAACCCCCTAATGGGTTTGTTAAATAATGGTAACTTAATTCTTGGGAAGAAGGCATCTTTTCCCCTTATTTGTCTTAATGACAATATGTAGGGATCCGCAAAAATAGCAATACTTAACATACTTGTCCCATATCCTTTCTCATGATCTGAAAGTATTCAAGTGTATGGTTTATATTCTCCTTCCCTACGTCTGGTTCAGACCTTCGTAGGAGTAATATTCATCCAGTTCTTTGATAATCTTGTTTGGAAATATCTTCTCCATATTCAAGTACCTATTTCCATACAGAAAACTCTATACTTTGGAAATTTTGAATCTTCATAAACTTTCACTGGATTTTTAGCACTAAGAAAGTAAATTTCTGAGAGTTCTTTTTCCGGACCATGCAGCGTGTTTCCTTAGGCGGCCTTGCATAAACAATCTACATAATAGACTTGTTAGCCAAAAGATGCTATTTATTTGACTATGCAGCCAATGCCCTTAGGTGGCCCTGCATAATTCAACCCCCTAACAGGTTTGTTAAATAATGGTAACTTAATTCTTGGAAACTACTTCTTCTAATGCCTTTTATCTCTTTTTCATATCATTCCTCAGATTCAAATATTCTTAATTCATAGCTTACATATTTTTTCCCTCGTAATTGAGTACAGTAATGTGTTTTCAGATAAATATTCAAGGAATTGAGTCAATTCTAATCCATTTCGGTCAAAGATATTTTGACCTAAAACATTAGCCTTTTTATGTCCGACGTGCATGACTTTAAACTGCCCAAAAAATACAAAGGAACTCTGAATAAAAGTAAATTTCCAGCTCACTAAACATACATTTTGTATGATTTAGGTAATATTGAGAAAATTAAAAGATTCAAAGTTTGTAGGGTTATTTACATTAATCTTACTAAAAATAAAAATATGCTTACTAGGCCCATTGGATTAGGTAAAATTTAAAGCAGGTAGTAGGAAAATAGGTGCACAAATGATTAAAGGTGAAAAAGTTCTTCATTTGATGCACAAGAATTAGAATGACATCCACAAATTGGAGTCTCTTCTTTTTTTCAGGAAATTACAAGAGGTTGTCGACATAAGTCTTCAATTGATGAACTGCATCCTGAGCTTCATCAGCAGCTACTTGAAGCTCATGCACTCGACCAACTTCACTCTTTTCAGCCTGATGGAGTTATTTCTTGGCATCCGCAATGGATTTCATACCATTTGTTTGAGCTCCCTCTAGTGAATTATTGAGTTGCTCAAGTTCACCAGTAACAGCATCTAATTGTTGCTGAAGTTGCACCTGCTGGACGACTTTTTCTTTGATCTTATGCTTCAGCTCCTTCATCTCGGCAGCATAATCAGCTTCAGCTTGGGATACTGTAGCCTCAAATCTACTGATAATGACTAATAGATTCACCCTGTTCAGATCTTCATGGCACTTTTTTTCCTACTCCCTTATTAAGATGACTTGTTTCACCGCGGTAAAGATCTCTTGGTATCCAAAACCACCAAGTCCTAGCATGACGAACTGGAATGACAACCAAGAAATCTTTGATGACAGATCTTCTAAAGGCACCTCAGATATGATTTTACATATGTTGTTTTATGCCTTGCGTCATGAAAAGTTGAGTGCCTTAAGCACCTCTGGGTCTGATTCAACATCATCATCACAGGGGGGCATGTAATCGAGGATTAATGCCCTTAGGGAAGTGCCATGTTCTGCTCCTTCCCCCCTAACCCTGGTAGCTTCATCTTCTACTACTGTTTGGGCAGAGGTTGAAACTTCACCTCCATTTCTATCCATTGAAGTTGATATCCCTGTTTGATCAATTAAAATTTTGGTTAGTTTTATAGAATAATGGAAGTTGGTTGTCTATCTTGAAAACTCAGTACAATCATTACCTAACAGTAGATTTGTAGCTTGAGAAGAATCCTCCCCATCTTTCCCAGTTTCAACAGGATCTTTAAGATGGGTCTCAGGAGGGTTTATTGGGTTTAGCTCCACTTGAGATAATGTTTCTACAATAGTAGGGTTGACATCAATTTCCACACCCTCTTCAGAAATTGGCAGTTCAGCAGATTCTTCGGATGGAACTGCATATTATTTTTGGTCTTGATTAGAAGTTTAAATTATAAGAAAATTTACTATAAAAAGGATAACACTCATGCCCAAGGTCCTATAAATCACATGATAACTTAGAATGATCATAAAATTCTTCAAACGACATGCCACGATTCATCATTTCATCCAATGATATTTCAGAATCCCGGTTAGTCTCACCATTGGGAACATTTGATGTGTCCTCTTGGCGACCCTCATTCTGCAGCCCCTGACCCTGGATAGCTTCTTTAGGAAGGATGAAAGAATCAGTTGCTATGGCTGCCAATAATTCTGGTACAGGTTCTTCTCTACTTGTAGCAACAGTAGGAGCAGTACTGGGAATAGATGTTGGCTCTTTTTCAGAAGCATCCAAGTCAGCCTGAATTTGCATTTTTTCCACAGCACCCTCCATGGTCCTCAAAGGAGGATCAGTCCTTTCCCTTAGAGGGGAAATTGAGGAAGCCCCTAAAATCCCAAGGAATGTGAGAAATCTCTTTTATGGTTTAAAATTCAGGATTATCTGAAGGACTTACCACTACTGATAAAGCGTTTAGCGGTGGACTTCCTCCTTCATCACCTTTTTCCTTTTGGCTTTTTGGGAGTGTCAGCAATGTCCCTTATTGGAACTTGAATTGGTGAATGGAAGGCGATGTCCAACTTCTCATTCATGGCCTATTGGCTTGGGGATATCTCACCCGGTTCGTGAGGAGATTCATCAGCAGCCCTGATGACAGTACCACCAGGGCTATACCGTGGTGAAGGAACCTCAGTAGTTTTGGAAAGCTGCAAAATGAAGAAAACAATTTTCGTTAATAACAAAGATTTGACTAAAATCAAGTTGCAAAGAAAATAAGGAAAGGAAACTTACATCATCAGGAGCCACATACTCATGACACTCCTTATCAGTGGCATCGTGATCCATCATTTTCTTCACCCGCTTGGTGATAGAGGTAGAATATTCAGTGGAATATATGTAGGCCTTCAACTCTTTGACATAGGCTCATACTTCATCAGGGTTATCCTTGAAATTAATATTTTCAGGAGCCTGAAGAGTCCCTATTTCAGGAAGACATACCCCTTCACATAGCTCTATCCAGATAGTTTCAATATCGTAGTATACTTCCCACCATGTCTAGATGGCCTCTGGTCGTAGATATGCAGGTGTATTAGAAGGCTGCGAAGAGGGTCCTATGACCATGGATTTTAATTTCTTTCTAGGTCCTACAACTATAAAAAGAGAATGAAAACTTGTTACTCTATAAAGTTACTTGCAATTTAAATTTCCTCAATAAAGTAACTCACCAGGAGTTGATGGAGTGGCTCTCTTGATTCTGATAGGAGGATTATATACGGCATGTGTCTGTTTCGACACATGTTGTATCTCCTGAGAATCTGAGGAATCAGCCTCAGTTGAAGAACTTGGTGAACCAGCTTTAGGAGTGTAAGAATCACATGCCACCTGAATTGTTTCTTTTTCAATGGTTCTCTTCTTCTTTCCAACATGATAAATAGGTTTATTAAATATGGCCTCAGGATATGACGCTATCTAGTTTTCAGAATAACATATGGTCAAATTGCTTATCGCTTCAGTATTTTGTAAGTCAAAGACTGCCCCAGTCCTTTCTATAGCCGTTATCAACCATAGTTTCCGAGCAACCATTGGGTGCTACTTTGATCTGACATGCATTGTAGGAGATACGACAGTTGTTTACAGAACTTGAATTGGCGTGCAAATCTATATAGAGAATGGGCCTCACATAAAATTTCCCCATCAATTCTGGTGGCCAGTACACCATCTCTGCAGGCCAGCATATAACACCTCTGTTCAAAGCTGGCTAATCCATCGTCAGCAAATCGCCCTGTCGGTGGATTTACATAGGGAAAGAAGTGGAATTCCTTATGCATACCCATCCTTGTACTAATATCATAAGCATTGAGGGCCAAAGGACAAACTCCAGAGAAGGCCTGAACAGACGGCCTGAAAGAACTTCCAGGAATCCGTATTCCATTTTGAATAGCATATGTCCGGAAGTGAGTGGCGATCCATCCCCATAAAACTTGGAATAGTCCCACTAATCTCAAAGGAGACTCACCCATATAGACATGGAGTAATATCCTATGAATCTTTTCCATAACTAGGGTAGCCATCCCCACCATCTTCCTTTTAGCCAACTTGGCTGCAATAATGAAGGTCCATGTCCTGACGCCTCCCTTCAAATCTCTGACTGGTAAAAGATAGACACTAAGACATAAGGCTAAAAATCCTGTCATACAGGTCTTCTCCGGGATTGTATGATTCACTTCATACCCCCATTTCTCAAACTCTCCTTCTAATAAAGTTTTCCAGAATGTTCTAGGAGAACCCCTCTTCTCTGTTTTGGGGTAGGTGGTAGGACAGGTGGGCCTCTTATCCTTGGATTTCTCTTTCTTGGATCCCTTCTCCTTTGGCTCCTTCTATTTCTTCTCAATAAGAAATATATTCATCCACTCCTCCGAATGAATATCCCTTCTAGAATAAGTCTTTGAATTCTTTGAGATTTTGAGCTTATGATAAATCTTCAATAACTCTCAAACCAAATCTAGAGTCTTCTCTGGATCATTCATGGTTACCTTTGGAGGGACGAATTCATCATACATATCACCTAGGATTGGAACCCCTGAGATCTTGTAGACATCCCACAAACTAATGCCTACTTCTCCTTGGGTTAGATGGAAAGAATTAGTTTCCGGGCTCCAGCAGCTAACCAATTCTAGTGCAAAATTATCATTCCTATAAACATACATATTCCCATCCCAGAAGGCTTCATAAATTGCAGCTACCTTCAGATCCTCGATAAACTCTTCACAAGTTTGTCACACCCAATAAGCCCACATCCAAGTTGGCTTCACCCCTCCTCCAGAATGGAATTCCCATTTCTCCTTCCAGCCTTTGGATTGATCCATCTGAGAGTTTCGAAAGACTGAAGGATAACAATGTGGTTGCATCTCAGGCTTGTGAAGTTTTAGATCTGGATCACATGAGCTATGATGCATTATATAAGCTTTCTTTACTGTTCCAGCATTTGAAAATGTTCCTGCGATTGAGACATTCACTGAAGAAAATTTGGTATACGACTGAAAATAGGAAGGTGAGAGATAGTTCTTTGCCTCTGGAATATTGACATCTTGCAAGTGACCATGGCCATACAAAGGTAGATAGATGCTGTGTGGGAAATCATGATGATATTTCTTCAGATGCTTAGCCAATTCTGGAAGAGTGATTTCGCATATGGAATAGTAATCATGGCCAACAATGTCCATCATCTCATCAATTCTTTTTCTCACCAGTTCATCAGCTGTTCTGATTCTCTTTGGAGCCATTTGATCTGCACAAAAGTTGAGTAATTAACTCTTAAAGTATGTTAATTTTTCATAAAATTTGTGAAGGATTTGAAGAAATTGGCTAATTCATTAAGGCGTGCAAGTCCCATAGTTGGCGCGCAAGTCTCCTTTGGTCACGCAAGTATTGGGCGCACAGGTTTCGTCATGCAAGTCTAAATACCTTAACAGTAGCGCGACACAAGAAACAGAAGCGCAAAACAGTGGAATCACTTGCGCGGACGAGTGAAAATCGAGAGCCAACCTACGCGCCAAGAGAAAGAAATCTGTGAGATCCGAGTTCTTTTCACAGAATGGAGTCCCCTATTTATAGACGCGGCCAAAACCCTGCGCACTATACCCTACGCGGACAAAAACATGTGCGCCAGAAGCTCATTTTCACACCATACCTTGCGCGCACCAATTTTCTTTTGATTCTCGATTTCCTCAGAGTCAAATCCTCATTTCTTTTGGATCCAACTCTGAGGGGGGACTTTTATTGACACTCCTTTCATTATAGAATCTAAAGATTTGAAAAGGAGAATATCTTAGCTCAAATTGATTCAACCTTTGGAAAAATATAAAAAAATTGACAAAGGAAGGAATAAGAAGAACATAGGGCAAGGTTCGCGCAAGTTCTACAATGGTCGCGCAAGTATAATTGTGCACCGCAATGGTCGCATAAGTACACTTGCGCGCTGACGTTGGTCGTGCAAGTCGCTTGCGTGCCATAGGTGATAACCACCCGGGGTCTTCTACAACCTATAAATACCCCCGGTGGGCCCCCCATTTGAGGAGAAATTTTTTCCAGAATTCAGATACAACGCTCTGAACGCCCAAGTCTCTTATTCAGGTCTTTCTAACACTTATAAGGTAATTATTTACCTAGAATGGAATGTATAAACTAGAGGAGTAAGATCTAAGTGTTAGAATTCACTAACACTTGTGTGCCTAAGTGTTTTACCCTTAAGGGAAATGTACACACTTGTGTGCTTCCCTACTTCTTCACCATAACTTGCACGCCATCTTCTGGAAAGCCTCTTGGGATAATTCTAAAGGATTTGATCAAGGATCACCCAAATATTACTCTAAGGGCTGAAAATCGTGCAAGTACCCATGTGTCGTGCAGGTATATCTGCGCGACCAGGACTTGCGTGCCCACGCAGTACCTACGTGCCTGCCTGGACTTGTGTACCCCTATCTTTTTGGGTTCCTTTCCTCCCCATTTCACCCCTCTTATGCCATTCCACCTCTCCTATTCAAGATTCAGTCTTCAAGACACTCTTCAAAGCCATTTATGGCATGATTTATTGATTTGGCTTCCTTATATGAAAGGAACTTTGTGGAACATCTCTCAAAACCTAGTGATTTACACATCTTTGTGTCACTAAAGATTGAGATTTCATTCATTTAACCTCATCTTTTAAGATGAGAGAACCCCTTAACCTGGGCCTCCTTTTCAGGAGTAAGCCCCAGTCCAAATTCTCATTAATATGGGCATCCTCTTTAGGACTAAGCCCCAAATTATCATTAATAAGGGCATCCTCCTTAGGAGTAAGCCCCAAATTCTCAAGAATTTGGGCATCCTCCTTAGGAGTAAGCCCCAAGTCCTCATTAATTTGGGCATCCTCCTTAGGAGTAAGCCCCAGTCTCAAGATTCCCAAATATGAGAATCCTCCTGAGGAGTAATCCCCAACCATAATTATCTTAACATGGGCCTCCTTTTCAGGAGTAAGCCCTAGTCTCAAATATGGGCCTCCTCCTCAGAAGTAATCCCCAAGTCCCTTTAATTTTCAAATCCCTTTATCCTGGGCCTCCTTTTTAGGAGTAATCCCCAGTCTTAATTTCCTTTTGATATGGGCTTCCTTATCAGGAGTAAAACCCAATCATAAGTCCCCTCCTAATTTGGGCATCTTCCTTAGGAATAAGCCCCAAGATTAGAGTATAAAAATCTCCATGAAGCACATATACCTTTATGGACCCTATTCCTGGATTTCTTTCCTGAAGTAAATATTAATTCTTATCTATTTGGGCAGTCATACACACATAAGCCCCATATCATTGCATCTTTCATGGAACAATTGTCTGGTTTCACCAATACCTCTTGTTTCTCACACCGAGCATGAATCACGTGAGCTTAAAGTGTAAAATTAATCATGACATCTTTCTTTGAGCAATCAATCATGCATAAATATCATACTCCCTTACTCAAACTATGTGGGTTCTGACTCCTTTTCTAAAAAGAAAGGATATGTAGGTATCCCATCAGCAGGTACGGTCCCAACTCTGAAATAATCCATGTCCTCTTGAATGACAATAAATTTCAAGTGCCCCACTGATTGGATTTAAAACCAATATGGTCATCATAATGACCAAGAGACTTTTATGTATTTAAGGATACCATCAACTAAGAATCTCTAACAAATACAGATGATTCTTCATCGATGAAGAACCTCAAATACATATAAAAGATTCTCTGAATTTCCTACATATCAAATCATTGATTGTCAGACTAAAGTAAAGCTCATTTTATACTTGGTAATGTAATAAGGATTCACTAACATAACTTAAATCTTTAAAGATAGTCCCAGAGTAGACAATAACTCCCCTCAAAAATGTGTGATGAGTTCGACCTCCCATCCTCTCAACCAATGAAAATTCCTAAGCCTCGTCAGTCTATAACTAATGAGTGCCTACCTTTGGAAAGTAGGTCCAAATGGATATGGAATCATTGGATGTTTCCGGTTCTACGAACAAACCCATTAGAAACCAATTGGAATGTTTAAACCTTCAATCAATGAGGTCATCCCCAATTCCAGAGGAAACATTAATGAAAACATACATGCTCTAAAAAATCAACTCTTCCCTCATTCGTTAAATAAAGTCACAGATTATTGAATATATTATTTAAATCCAAAAATTCTATAAAATCTATCAATGAAAACATATAACAGTTTTTCATCAAATCAGTAATTAGTTCTTGGGTAATTAATACTATCCAATTTAATTTATCCATATTAATCATTTCTTTATCCCAACATCATTATCTCAACATCAAAGACATATTAAGGTTTATCTCTCTATTAATCTTGTGTTTCCCATAAAACATCACCTTTCCATTAAATAACTTCTCTAGGTAATGAGTACCATTCAACATATTCTTACAAATGCTTAAATTAAGACTTCTGTATAAAATTACTTATATATTTCATAATTATTGAAATCCAATCCATAAACACTTCAATCATTCGACTTAATTCTTAAACCATTAACTAGGATTCATCATCTTATTCTTTAATACCTCATTACTTTTATATTTCATCTGTAGTCTCGTCATCATCAACAAGAAACCTTTACTTGTACTAACGTTCTGATCCTCTTCTTGAGCTTTCCCCCTGGGACATATATTTTTATAATTTCCATTATTTTTATATTTATAACATTTATCCATTGATGATTCCTTCGGGTAACTATTATTCTCATCCATTGTGTTAAATGAACTTTTCATTTTTCCACAGTAATTTCTAACTCTATTTCCTTCTTCTACACACTCAAAATGTCCTCATATTCCTCTAATATATCACTCGGTAGCTTCTTCCCACATTCAAGACTTATATAAAACTGAATCTTCTTTCCTCCATAGCCTCCACCACCTGAACCCTTAGAGAACTCCATCCTTCTCTTCTTTGGTGATTTCGAGAGTTGGTTAAGGTGAAATTTTTTACTCAAATATCTTGATAACTAATGGGTAATAATCACAATATCCTTCACTCCTGTAATTATCCAATTTGGTTTCTCATAAATACATTATCTATCACATTTAATGTTAACACTACTATAAAAATGACTTATAGCCACAGATCAATAGCCATGGTTTAAAATATTCATGGATAAGGGTGATATATAGCCACAACCAAATAGATGGGCATGGAAACAGGACCTCTAGATATTATTTTGACCAGGAATTTCCTCACCCACCCATAAACCCTCTCCCTACCATAAACCTTCTCCCTTATACATCACAATTCCTCCTCCTCACTCACTGTTCCTCCTCCTCAGTCATCGTTCCTCCTCCCCTCATCCCCTCCGGATTCCTCCCCCCTCCTCATCCCACACCATTCTTTCCCCCCTCCTCCCCTCATGATTCCTCTACCCCCTTCAGCTTCGATGTAGCTAGAAATAATCCCCGCCACCTCTGATGCAGCTATGTCGCCTCTCTACCGATGTGGCTCTGGTACTTCCAGCCCTCCTCCCCTCCTACATGACCTACCCACCTCCATGTGGTCACCTCACCTCCCCGCTGACACTGCTCCAAGGCATCCTCCCCACCTCCTCCTCCAGTTCTCCTCCTACGTGGCCACCCCATCTCCCCGGATCCCCACGATCCTCTTCCTATTTGACCTCTCATGTTTTGAGGTATTCTTAAATGAGTTATTCAGTGATTTTTGGTGGGAATCTTCATCTATTAACTTCATTATTACTCTTATTTTATCCTCTATAATTTTAATGGTTCCCATTAAGGTTTTTAATGCCAATTCCTCTATAACATGATGGAATTGGCTAGGAATCTTGGTTCTTTACTTTCTCTTAGAGATCAGATGTCTCATGATGAAGAATGCATGCCATCACTCATCATTTTGGAGATGGTATGAGGCCTAATAGATTTGTTTTGAATTTTCAGTTAAATTTACTGGAATTTCCTATTAATCAAGTGTTTATTGTTAGATATTTTTCCTAGATTAATTTCATGGGTACATTTTAGGCCTCTTTTAGGTAGTTGGTTGTGGTTTCAGAATGTGGAAGCACCTGAATAATATTTTAGGAATTTATTCCTATTTGGTTGTTTTTAAATAATTAACTAAAATTTTTTATGATTAATTTTTTCTATTTCATGTCATGAGATAGGTTTTTGGGATGCTTTTGGATCATAGGTTCAGGTTTTTAGCTTTAACATTTTCATCAAAATGTAGGTTGGGTGTTCTATATTTGTTATATTTCCCTAATTGATAGTTTTTTATTAAATTATTTAGGTATTAAATGACTATTGGTTTTTTTGGATCCTCTTGAGAACCTTTTTGGGTCATGTTTGAGAAGTGAGGGTGTTGGGTGTCTCACAGAGCAGTTTTTTTCATAAACCCTCTATCTTGGTTTTTGATTAAAAGGAAAACCTCACATGCTCTTAGGTGATGCATAAGGGTAGGAAAGGGGAGAAACATGGATATACTTATTTACTTGGGATTTTATTTTGGACCTATGAGTGTTCTATCCATGGTAATTTCTATGTAGGGTGTGGTGTTAGAACAACCATGTAGTTAGAAGAATTTTGTGAGACACTTTGTTTTATTCTAGGGTAGAAGGAAGGTTCACCTAAAGTTTTTGGATCTAGAACTCTCAAAGTGAGTAGTGTATAAAAAAGTTTTACATGATGTTTTTGGTTTGACAGTATTCTGAATAGATTTGTAGTGTGAGACCCAAGTGGGGGTTGTATATTTTTTGGACAACTTGCCACAAGTGAATCCAATGGGATTCTTTTGATGTTCATAGCGACTTTCCTTGGTTATTCCAAGGGGTATAGCTTTAGGTGTTATTACATCTCTCAAAAGGCATGAAAAAGTCTTATTTTGGATGTTTCTTGGATGTTTGGACCAATTTCTTGGGGTTTGAGTTATTGAAGTTTTGGAACTTCATGTTGGAGGTTTAATCAAATTGGAACATTTAGGTTGGGCCGACACCACAGGGTGTTGGTTAAGGTTGGGTGTCATTGAGATTAGGATTGATATGGGTCTGAAGAACCCTTGAGGACTTTCTTAAGGGTGTGGTGTTTATTGATGATTCCCTTGTGGGAGAGGTGATGATCAGGGGTGGGTTAGTTTTTAGAGTCACTAGATTTGGTTTACCTATCTATATTGAATCATGATTTGATAGACATTATCGAGGGGACCATGGGTTCCCCATGTTTTACTAACCCTAAGAGGTTCTGTACTGATTTAATCATTGGTGTCTTTGGGTGTTACCTTAGAAACTATATTTTGGAAATGTGAGCCTATTGTGGCTATTTTTGTAATGTTTTGTTCATCAATTTGATTGAATAGTGTTTTATACCATATACCAGAGATGGTTGAGGAAGTTCCTTACTGAGGTAATAGAAATATGATGATAACTTTGGGATATTACTAAATCGGGATTTTTCCCTGATATTGATATGATGTTTTCTTTCATTGTTCTTCTAGTTGTGTTAGACATGTCCTAGGGAAAAAATGGATTATCTGAATTAGTTTACCCCTCATTTTAGAGTTACAAAATGGATATAGGGTCAGTGGGATGGATTTTTAGAACTCAGTAATAGTTGTCCTGGATTCTAAGCACTCCCATCATGAAATATTCTTCTCCTATATATATTTGAAGTGTCAAACTTTTTCACTTTTTGAGAGAAGGATATAATCAAATGATACTCTTGGAAAATAAACTTGAGATATTCAATTACAAGTCTATGTGTAAAAAACATTTATATAAACAAGAGTTTATAAACAAAGTGATCAATGGAGTACCTAAATCATTGAGCATGTGATGCTAATATAAAAATTAATATTGGGGTTGTTCAACATAAAATTAAAGACCAATTAGAATTATGTTGTCTAGGTTTTGAGATTCCATACAGTTTTTCATTATTGAAAATGTTAATTTATGTTTTTCACCCCTTGAGGGATGGTCTCACTTGCTTCCTCATGGAAAATATAACTTCTATGGTATTCTAGGAAGGATAATTGACTATTGTTATACCTAAATAATACAATAGTCATCCATCTCCCCAATTGTTTTCTTTAATCCCATATATAAAAGTACACATAAAATGAATGGGAATAAAGAGGTGATACCTTTATCTTTTAGTGAGAGAGGGAAGGTTGAGATATATCTCTCAACCCTGATCATCCATTCTCGCTAACTTCATTACTGGGGATTCTATTCAAGATTATTTCCCAAATTTTCTTATTACTTACCTTTATCAAAATCTTAGAGGTCTTATTAATCTCCATAGGATTCTTGTGTGGGACCTCATTGATTGAATGGGTAATAAATTAACATGCATACTTGTACTCTATCTTCCAATTTATATTTTATTTTTGTATAGATATGAATTTCCTACAATACTTTACAACATGAATAGTGACCTTTAATCTCCCATGAAACTCCACTTAAATGTTAGGTTTTCCTATTTTAATTCCTTATAATAATTATTTTATATATACATAGGTTTTCCACTTTTTCTGGTACCATCTTGTCTAGATTTTATAATTCTTCTTAGATTCTTCTCAAATTTGTAAGTCTATGAGTTTTTTCTAGTAGTTTTTTTTTTGCTGTAAATTTTTATTTCGAAGAGTATTCATACTTCCAATAAAACTAATTCTATTCTTCTTAGGTCTACTCCCCCTTTTTCATCCCAGTTCTTGTGAAATGACATATTTTACCAGTAATAAAAATATTTATACCTAAAAATTCTACAAAAATATTAATATCCCTTTGAACTTGATCTTACTTTATATTGATGATTTTGATTATAAAATTATACTTTTTTTCTAGGCATCCTTTATCATTTATTTTCCTAATTCCTTGGGTTTTTTTCATTCTCAGGTCATTTATAGGAGGAAACTTTTTACACTATTCATCATCCTAAAAATATTAAAATAATTTTTCATAATATTTATAATGAAAGGAAAAATATTTAGTATCACATGGGAATTTAAAAAAAAATTACTTTTTTATGGGGTTGGTTTTCTCATCATCCTTTGATGGTTCAGCTTGAATATCTTCCACATTTTCATAAACTTATATCATATTATTTAAGGTTTTTTCAGATTTAAGATACCTAGATTTTTCCTCATGAAGTTTCTTTTATTTAGAAACCAATTTTGTATTAAGATATCCGGGTATCTGATCTAATTATAAACATTTCATCATGGGAATTTTTATCTCTTCTATGAGGTCATTCTACTTCACATTTGCACTTCTTTTATTCTTTTCCAATAGTTTTACTTTCTTCTAATATATGTCATTATGATCAAATTAATAAATAAAATCATCTCTTAGAATATGTTATGTATAACCATCTCCTTCTTCTTCTTCTTAACTACTTATAATTTCTTCTTAACCTTATATTTATATATTTATATTAATGTAAATTATATTTTCTTATTTGTTCATGGATGTGATTATGTTTTTTGGTTTTTCCTATAGTTATTAGAGAAATTTGGGGTTGATAAAACATTATCCAATTGTTCAACATCTATAGATATATATTTTTTTGGCTTGAGATAGAAGGAACCTACAAAGATTGGCTCAAACCTTCTTGATTCTAAGCATCTTTTTCAGGCATCTGCTGAGCCTAGAAAGGTAAAGGGAAAAAATTCTCTAAAAGTTTGGTTCTTATTTTTTATATTCATGATGAGTAGTTCAGGTTTATTTTATTTCCTTATAAGTGTGTCGATGAACTTAGAGGAACAAATAAGAAGCGACACTATGACGGGTAATCTCCCACCATGTTAAAATTTCAGAGGTCTTTAAATTTCTTATGCACTAGTTTTATCATGGTTTATGTATCTTATTTTATATAATTAAACAAGAATTTAAATTTTTAGAAAATTAAATTTCTATTAACGCTTAATTTCATTGGAATTTTAGTAAATTTAGGTCCTTTTGTCTTGGGAAACCACTACTTAATTACCTAGACCACTCCAAAGATGCTCACTGAACTCCCATATAGTCTCCTTATTATATAGTCATTTCTGCCGCATCACTCTGTAAATTGACTCTTTTACCTTTCACATCCTTACACTCATCATTCTATATATTTCATTCCATGGGTAGCTTGAAAGTTTTAAAATGTTATTCTATACAAAATATACCTATAGGTGATACCCATAAGGGATTTTAAATTGTTTTCAAATGGTTTTTATACTTGGAATGGAGTTATTGCATGCCAAGTGTTTGTCAAAATCTCCGAGTGGATCTTTCAAAGGAATTTAAGTATTTTAAAATGGTTTTTGACGCCTATTAAGTTTTCAAATGGGATTATTTGGTTGGTTTAAAGGATTGATATTTAAAAATAAGAGTTTTGTCCCTTGTTTTCAGTTTTTTAATACTTTCATGGTCTTTGCGACTGTTTTCAATGTTTTATGGAATTTTCCTTGGAAAATATCATTTTCAAATGGTTTATAAAGAATATTTCCTAAAATTATATTTAATATGGAAATAAAATGTCTTCAAATCCTAGGAATATTTTTGTAATGCCCTTTTGGTACTTTATAAATGAATTTTCTTGAAGTTATGGCTACCCCCAGTATTGATCACATTGGTTTATATTATTCTCTTTATGGATTATGGATCCACTGAGGATATTTATTATTTTTAATTATTATGAATGGATATGAAAGGGGTTATTTCTTGATAGGGTGTTGGAGGTGAGATTATGTTTATTGATTTTTTTCAAAATTCTGATTTATGTGATAATATTTCCATTCATTCATTCTTCTCACCTTCATTTATTGATATCATATAAACCCTGGTTAATTAAGTAGAAGGATTATGTGTGTTTTATAGTAAATTAGTGTGAATGGGCTAGATATTTCCATAGTAAAGTTATATTATCCTAGGGGTTCATATTGTACTCAGAAAGAACCTCATGGGGATAGGTCATATGGGGTGTTTTAGTTTCACATAGGGCCCCCCTAAAGATTATAACCCAATAAACTAGGTCCAATATCATTCATGTTGGATCTTAGTGAGTTTCACATGGAGCTTAGATCCCATTAAGGATGATTTAGAGGAACTCGATACATATACCTTATTTTTATACCATCTCTTTGATTTAGTTATATGACACCATGATTTGGTTGTGGGTTATTTTGTTTTTATCCATTAATATCTTGGTTCCTATTGTGTTTATACCTTTCTTTAGTTTGTGGTGTTGGTTTTATTTTAAACTGATTTATAAATGGTTTGGGAAGTGTGTTTTATTTAAAGAAGAATTAATTTCTGTTTTGAAAAGGATATTGAGAAATTATTTTGAGAAAAAAAAAGAATAAATATTTGGGTTTCCTATGAATTTAAAATTCATCTTTTCATTATTTGAATGAGATTTTGAAAGAATGTTTTGATTTATTGATTGGGTTAGAAATTATGGTATGTAGTCTAGAAGATCCTTTCTTGTTTTAAAAATGGATATATTATTTTTTTCAAAATAATCTGGTGCGAGGGGGGTGAAGGTGCATTGGGGTGGGATGATGTAGGGGGAGGGGGTAATTGGGTAGGGAGGATGGTGTGCTGGTGTAGGGGGGAGCTGGTGCAGGGGGGTGTGTGTTGGGGGTGGGGGTTGGGGGTTGGGGTTAGGGGATGGTGTAGGGGGGTGATACAAGGGGTGGGGGTGGATGTTGGATGGGTGTGGGGGTGGGTTGGTGGGGAGGGTGGGGGTGGGGGTGGGGGTGGATGGTGTAGGGTGGGGGGGTTGGCATTCATATACAATATTATTTTTTTCACTTGATGCTACTCATGTCCTAGAGTGAGATTTATTCAAAGTGATGGAGTGTTAGAGGGGTTATATTGATTAGATGGTTCATGTAGAGTAAAATTATATATTTTTTAGGATTACTTTTATTTGATGTAATCACAATTATGGATTTTATATTAGTATAATTGACTCTATTAGTTCATGAATTTTATAATAGGATAATTATTTTCTCTGGTTGTGGTGGAAGATAGATTAAAGGAGCATTATAACAGTTTATCCAACCACATAAACCTTATAGTACTGTATATTTATTTATGTATGATGCACCAAATTTGCGCATGCTATTTTACTTATATTTTTTCATAGATCTAACAATACTAATTAGTTTTATGTTATCTTTTAATTCTTATTAGGTGCATGTCGGTATTGGAAAATCATGTTACAATGGTGGATTTTTAGAATTTATGAGTTCAGTTATCTAGACTGGATGGAACCCCTATGGTATGCACATGGGATTTATAGTTCATTCATTTACATAAAATATTGTTCATCATCACCTGTTATATTATTTCCTTTCTCACTAATCATGTTCCTCCCCCATCAATTTTTAGGTTCAATTAATGATGATTCATCAGATCACTGGCATTTTTTGGAAGTCTTCTAGGACCCGTTCGTGTGTATTGTCGAAACCTCCGCCAAAGGTGAAGCGATTCAGGCTGATTTTCTTTTACACCAATAGTTTAAGGGGAGTTTTTCCTTATTTCATCAATGTCTCTTAGTTTATAATTGTGGTTTTTTTAATTTTAGAGCCCTTGGTAATCTTATTGTAGCGTCTTGATCATCCTTGTGGCGTTTTTGAGTCACCGGAGTCAAAGGTGACTCACCGCATATGCATAGGTAAGAAAGTATATAATAAGTTCTCACGTTATATGTATATCTTCCCATGGAAGCACGATTACATATAAGGAGCTAGGTGTTCTTATGTATATATATGTAAAATGCATATGTATGTGGGTGATAAAAGGATTATGCATGTGAGCATATATATAAGGATCCTATTGTGCGTGTTCAAGGCCATGCAGATAGGTATATAGGGGTTAGGGAATCATTATGTATATTCAAAGGTGCATATTCACGAAGGATGGATGGAATAGTTTAGAGTTTTCACTAATAAAAGTGTCAAGCACTAAGTGTGTATTGACTCCTTTGAGGTAGGGTCCATCTCCTATCCTCTTTAATTCAAGAATTTTTTAAATTTCATTTAGTTGCATTCTTAATTATACTTGTTTATATTAAATTGAAATTCTTGATCTGGTGTTAGTTAATATAATTGATTCATTTGATAAAAAAAATCATGGTTTTGTAATAAAACCCCTCAAATGGAGGTGCGCTATCTGCAAAAACTCACAGTGGTAGTTTAGGCTTATATTTTTTTATTTATATTATTGCATTTACATTTTACTTATACTTGATGTTTTTGTTAGTTGTAAAGCACACATTGTACTTGGCCCTTTTTATATCCTTGAAGGGGGTTTCCATTTTTTATTAAAATGGTCATTTGAACCAAAACACCCTTTAAGTGTTGTTAGAATTTTAATATGGAATGTCCCAAGCAGGTAAGTGCTGTAATGACCAAGTCACCACTAAGTGACCCCCCTTTGATCTTATAAATGGAATTTCAATGTTTTAATGAATTGAATGATTTAAATGGAACTAAACATGGTTAACCTGTCACATGAGAGGTAATTCCTCGTGTAGTGAATTATGTAACTGTTATGCCTCCTTTATAAAGTTTAATTGGATGGCATGAAATAAATATAGTGACATATTCATGGTGACTTGCACTCCATTTTTGAAATTTCTTAAGGAAAATTGGTAAGTATACAATTATAACCAAATACCTCCTAAGTGTTTTACTTGCTTTGTATAAGGTATTACCCAAGTAGGTAATTTCCCTATTGACCGTTTCACATTCTATGTGTTTTTTTTCACTTTTAATCCAATTTCCTTGTTTTGATAAATTAAATACCATGATTTGGATGGAATGTATTATCATGGTTGAAATAAATTGAGAGGATTGTATTAGATAGGATACCATGAAACCTGATCATTCTAGCTTTAGTTCCATTCCAAAATTGCACCTCATTGCCTCATCTTGTTATATTTCACTTATGCCCATCTCATTCCAAAATAATTTGGGTATGGTGGCATCCAAACCTTGACCCATTACCCAAAAAAACCGGTAATGGTCATGAATCAAAATATTGACCCACTGCCTTATCTCTCAAGATGGGGTCCATTGGTCTCATCTCACATTATACCAAGACCCATCCCCTTGGGCAGTCCTTTACCCAATCTTAGATAAGGGAAGTTCCACCAATATCAATAAACCATAATTATAACTCAATAGAGACTAGCCCATACCTAAAACATCTTGGGAGGTCACAACACACAAACCCATCCCCACAAACTTCAGGGAGGTCACCAGTACACCAAATCATCCTCACAAGCTCTGGAAAATTCACATTAATAACATAGGTCTGCAACTTTTCACACATCTCTCGAAATGATCCCACAGTACTAGTCACTCGATATTACCCCATTTCACAAAATGTCTCATATTACCCATCAATGTGTCCACAAGGCATTCCAAACCCATCCCAGTCTCTTCAAATTAATACTATCCTCCAATCATCACTCAATATTAGAGTCACTACCCGAAGTCTCCTCTGACTTAGACCTTATGTCATTATCCATGTCCCCATCATGATGCCTCAACACTCCTAGTCCTATGCATATGGAGAACAATTAATGTAAATAAACATTATCACTAGACCATAATTCATTAACACAACAATCACAACATTAGACATGTTTCATGAACTAGTTGAATGTCAATTTGATACCTGGAAAACATTATGTCTAACCATACCTACATTAGTTCCATTATAGTATCTTATTCCCATGTTCCATATACACCATCTAATTAATAAAAAATGTTATTATTTTTTTGAATACCTAAATAATAACCAATTTTTCTAGGTAGAGCCTTATCTATCAGATCTAGTCTCATCTCATCAATTGAGGATATACCACATCACTGAAGGAGGAGGGTTTCCAAGATGGATGGGGTTGTCCAGGAGGGAGGAGTTGTCTAGGAGGGGGTGTCCAGGAGGGATAAAGGGTATCTATGAGGTTGGGGTGTCTAGGGGGTGTCCAGGAGGGGTGTCTAGGGGTGAAAGGGGGTTATGCAGGGGGAGGGGGTGTGTAGGGGTGTCTATCCATGGAGGGGTTCTGTCCAGGGAGGAGTGGTATGTCTGGGAGGGGGTCTTTCTAGGAAGGAGGGGGTCTTTCTAGGAAGGATGGGGATTTGTCCAGGAAGGGGGGTTTGTCCAGGAAGGAGGGGGGTCTATCTAGGGTAGGTGGGTTCTAGGGGGAGTGGAGGGGGTATTTTCATGGGGAATGAGGATATAGGGGGAGTGGGGGTACTTTCAGGGGATGGGCTACTACAAGGGGAGTGGGGGGCTATGTAGGGGGTGTCCAGGAGGGAAATTGATCAAATCTACTAAGGCTGTCAACAATTCATGAATTTAAAAGTTGAAATAGATTAGTTTAGAAATAAGGGAAGTGTGGGGTGGGGATCTATCCAAGAAGAATGGGGTATGTTCAGGAAGAAGGGGAGGCGGCGTTAGGGGTTTTTCTAGGAAGAAGGGGGTGTGGAGGGGGTGCAAGGGTGATCTGTAGGGGGGAGGGGTATAGAGAGGGGGTGAAAGGGGGTTGGTAGGGGATGTGCAGGGGGTGGGGGTGTACAGGGGGTCTGTACAAGGATGAGGGTGGTGTCTATCTAGGGAGGGGTTCTGTCTAGGGAGGGGGGGCTATCCATAAAGGAGGGGAGTGGGTGCAAGGAAGGAGGGGAGGGGGTGAAGGGGGTCTATTTAGAAAATATGGGAGTGGTGAAGGGGGTCTTTAGGGTGGAGGGGTGTGAAGGGGGTGAAAGGGGGTATGTAGAGGGAGGGGTGTGCAGGGGGTGGGGGTGTGTGGGGGGGTCTGTCTAGGGAGGGGTGGTGTTTTTCTAGGGAGGGCGGTCTGTCCAGGAAGGGGGGTCTATCCAGGAAGGAGGGGAGGGGTGTAGAGGGGGTCTTTCTATGAAAGAGGGGGGTCTATCCCAGAAGGAGGGGGTATGTATAGGAAGGATGAGTTAGAGGGTGTGGAAGGGGTTATGTAGGGGTTAAAGGGGGGTCTTCAGGGGGATGGGTTGTGCATGGGGGTGCAAGGGGGTGTGCAGGGGGGTCTTTCCAGGGAGGGGTGGTTTTTTTTCAGGAATGGGGGCTCTATCAAGGGGGGTTTGTCCAGGAAGGATGGGGTATGTCCCGGAAGGAGGGGGTCTATAGGGGGTGTAAGGGGGGTCTACAGTGGGGTGTAAGAGGGGGTCAGTAGGGAGGAGGGGTGCAGGGGGCAAGGGGGTCTGTAGGGGGAGGGGTGTATAGTGGGTGGGGTGTGCATGGGGATCTATCTAAGGAGGGGGTGGTGTGTGTATAGGGGGGTCTTTTTAGGGGTTTTTCTGTGAAGGGGGTCTATATGGGGGTGAAAGGGGGGTGAAAGGGGGTGTGCAAGGGGTGGGGGTGTGTATAGGGGTCTATCCAAGGAGGGGGGGTCTATCCAGAAAAGAGGGGGTTTGTACAGGAAGGAGGGGTGTAGAGGGGGTGTAAGGGGGTCTGCATGGGGGAGGGGTGTGCAGGGGGTGCAAGGAGGTTTGTTGGGGAAGGGGTGTGCATAAGGGTGGGGTGTGTAGGGGGTCTGTCTAGGGAGGTGGTGGTGTCTGTCCAGGGCATCTGTCTAGGGGGTATGTCCCGGAAGGAGGGGGTCTTTCTAAGAAGAGGGGTTTTTTCAGGGGGTTTGTCCTAGGGGGAGTGGAGGGGGGCTTTGCAGGGGGGAAGGGGATGAAGGGGGAGTGGGGGGATTTTCAAGAGTGGGATACTGCAAGGAGAGTGGGGGTGTGCATGGGGGGATGTTCATGGGGGAGGGTGGGATGATTTCTATGAAATGTGATGGTCTATAGCCATGGTTCCCAACTGTTTCTAAATCCCTATAGCCACAGTTTCAAAACAAGGATATAAACCCCATGTGGATTAATCTTTTTCCATAGTTTCAAACCATGGATATAGGGCTTTAGCCACACTTTGAAACCATGGATATAGGTCTTTCCCTATAGGCACACCAATACCATCCATGGTTCATTAAATTGTGTCTATAACCTATAGCCATATTTTTTGGGCTTATATCCACGCTTCAAAACCATGGCTATAGCCTAAATTTCTAGTAGTGTAACTCAGTTTCTTCTGGATCCTACCATTAACTGAAACCAAAAAGTATATTATGAGAAACAATAGTCATTTTGGAAAACAATATAATCATGAAAAAAAAATTTAAAATATTTCTAAATCATGACATCTTATCTCATTCTATGACACTTTAGTTTATACCTTGGTCATTTGTGGTCATCATATATTTGAATCCTTTATGATGGTTTGTAAATATTTTTTGAATTTCCAAATCATATCCCTCAATAGTGTCAAACCAGGTGCATAGTAAGGTCAATTTTTGTGGACCAAGTAATGCTCAAGTCAAGACCAACATTCATTTTTTTGATTTATTACCCCTTAGTACATATGTTCCAAAACCACATTAACTTGTAGTATTCATACAATGATATATTTCTTGGAAACCACTTTCTCCATCATTCACCAATATTCCAAGATATTTTCCTATATGTAGAATTATCCTTAGAATTATACTTAGATAGATCCTCACGGATCTCACTAAGGTTTTCTCATCCTAGTTTTCAAAGGATAACTAAACTTATCCTCTAATACCAACTATAGAACCCCAAAATTTTCATTCATATATATTACATCTCTTTTGATGAATACTCACTACATTACACAAACACATGCTTATGGATTGTAAAGGTATGGTGCCTTTGGAAACTTATAAATATAAACAACTAGTTCATACGTGAACTAAATCATCTCCCTTTAAGTTCTTCATAATTATCACGCTTAGTAAACATATCAAACATAATATAATTCTTTATAACCTAGGGAAAGGAAACATAAGAAAGGGTGAGCTTAGATTATCAATATGGGTAAACAAGGGATATATTTAATCATAACATGAGCATAATGTTATTATAACATGAGCATAACGTTTGAAACTCATACCCTACATATCAGTGATCATAATCTTGATTCAAGGTATAAATATTGGTAATTTATAATAATTGTATCACAAGTAAATCAATGAAAATAATTCATGATATCATAACATTGGCATAACACATAGAATTATGGAATTCACATAAGGATATAAAGTCATTTTCATAGTATTCATGGATCATTTATAAGGATATAATAGTGGAATGGGTTCACTTCCCAAACCATCGTAGTAGTCAAGGTTCACTCCTAAGACAATCATATTCAAAAAATTCCCTTACTAAACTAGGTTTAGTCCACATTATAGTCTTGTTTTTCTCATGATATATAAATATTTACCTAATGTATTAGAGGGAGATATAGGTCCCACCCATCACATAATGAAAAGTATACATACTTTTTTCATAAGATCATAAAACAATGATCATATCATAACCCATTAAATAAAATGGGCTTTATAAAACATTAATCATTTCAGAACCCCTTAAAAGAAATGGGTTTCATTAAACATTTCATCATTGTATAAACCATAGAAAAGAAATGGGTATCATAAATATTTTTTCATCATAAAGATAAATCATCCATAGAAATAATAATATGGTATCAATGGATTATATCCTAAGAAAATCTAAAGTTATATCAAAGGATGTCATCTTAGATGGAAAATATTTCTGAAAGATCAAGTGGAATATTTCTTGAGGAAAATAGTCTTTACAATTCCAAAAACACTTTTTAAGACATAAAACATTTTCAAAACCATTTTCTTTGAAAATAACCTTGGGAACTTATAAATTAATATTTAAATATAATTTAAAACATTTCTTGAGGAAAATATCCTTACCACATTGAAAAAAAAATTAAAACATATAACCTTTTAAAATTTGTTTTATTTCAAAATAAACTTTGAAATTAGAAATAGAGTTTGAAAAAAATGCTTGTTCGTGATAGCATTAGATTTTTTTCATGTCTTTCATGTTAAAAAAATATTCCTTTCACATTTTTAGTAAAACCCAAATGGGACTTGTTTGGAAAACGACATGAAGATTATTTTTAAAACACTTTTTAATAAATCAAAAATTGGTGAAAATTTATTTAATAATCCCTTTTGATAATGTTAAAATATTTTTTAAAACATTTTTAGAAAATATGAATTTGGAAGGAAAATATTTTTCAACCAAAGATAGAAATAAAGATAAATTTTCTTAAAAACATAATTTTGGAATATTTAAAATTTAAAGAGAGGAAAACAAATGGAAAACTATATTATCTAGAAATAACCAGTGGATAGGAAAATACATGAGTTTTTTTAGAGATATATCATAATATTTCATCTTTTTAATCATAATCATAAATAATGTCGATAAATGGTGAGATTGTAACATAAAACCCTAACCAATTTGGTAACTTTCAATCATAAAATCCATGAAATAATAGCATTAAGTGAATCTTATAATGTCATAAGAATAAATAACTTCATGATATTACATGTAAAAGTGTTTGTATATTCACATCATAGAGTTTGATAGGTTCATAACATAATGTATGTCCCAAAGAAGACAAATTAAGACAAAAATACCTAACCACTTTAGAAACTATCGAAACATAATATACATTAAAGGATAAAATTAAAAGAAACATTAAATATAACTAAAATAAGTATATTCATGATATAACATGTTACATTTTCATTATATACACTATAAAAAATGAGTGGAGAATATGGAATATATGTCTCATTAAAAAAAGTGGCTAGAAATCCCTTCCTATAAGTCTTGACTTAATTCATACATGTTAAAAATTTATATATAACAATTATAGGTTTATTATAAATATATTAAATAATCATAAATATATATATTATACCATATATTATTTACTTATGAACTTTTATTACCCATTTATTAATAATTCCTTATTAAAATCATGTTTATGGTAATATTTCTTTGTTTTTTGTGTATGTTTTGATTAGATATTTTATGTCCTATTAATTTAGACATTGTTAAATAATATTGAGAATTTTAACCATTATATAAATATCATATATATTCAGAATATATTTATTTATTGTAATCCATAAAATTTAGAGCTATAAAATGAAATACACCGTTCATGGAGATGGTAGGTCATACGTACGCATGAAAGTTGATTTGATTTACTTTGAAAAAATAAATAAAAGAAATTTAATTAATATATTTATTTTATATAATCATATTTACATTATATATATCACATATATTCATTAAATGTAAGGTTATTACCTTCCACATATAGAATTAGTGAAAAAAATCACATCGATTCATGAGGCGATAGTCCTTCACACACATGAATGGCATTATCGTATACACCAAGGAATGGAAAGTAAAAAAGTTATATGTGATATAATAATTCCAAAAAAAATATTATGTTACAAATATCATATATATTCATTTAATATATCTTTATTACCATAAACATCAAACATAAAAGAAAAAAAGTATCACATCGGTTCATGAGGCGGTAGTATATTTTACAGATGAGAGATGTTATTATTTTTCAAATGGGTTGGGAGGTAATAAGGTATATGTGGTATTATAATTAAAATGGAAAAAAATATCATAAATATAACATATAAATATTAAATATATTATTAAGTCCATATGTGAGAGTTGGTTATGGAAAATAAATAATATCAGTTCGCGAGGTTGAAATCTTCCATACACATGATTGATAGTTTTATTTCCCATTTTATGGAGGAGTAGGTTTATATAGGTTACGAAATTAACATAATGATATCTATTTAAATTTTATATAATTATTTTAATATATAAATATATTTGAATAATATCTAAAGATGTTATAGGAATAAATAAAATGAAAATTAAGTTTAAGGGTTAAACTCTTATTTAGTGAAGCTCTTTAGGTTTACACCAAAAGAATTATTATAAGGAATTAATATTAAAATAAATACCTATAGGAAAAATGCATTTAATTAAGGAAGATATCTTGGTTGTTATTTCCTAAATTAAGGGTTTTTGATGTTTTAAGAGCATAGGAGAGTTTGTGGCCTTTTATTAGTGGGGGAGAGGACACCCATAGAATTTTTGAAAATAATAAAGCGTACCCACGTTTTTCACATGATAAAATGATAAAAAAATGGTTAATTATTTAATATTATAGGTTATATTTTCGAAATATGGACATAAAATGGGTTATTTAAAAGTTTATAAGTCATTTTACCCCTTATCTTTTCAGTTTAACCCTCTGGTAAACCCATTTTAATCTTAACCTTAGTAAATAAGTTTTGCAATTTTTACCATTCATTTTGACCAAAAATTAAGTTGAAATTATTTTATAATATTTATTATTATTATTTAAAATATTTTATCCTTTTTCCCAAATTCCATTCAAATAAGTGAAAAAAATTAATTTAAAATTAAACCTGTACACACAAAGAAAAAGTGGTTTTCCAATGAGAGAATATTCAAAAGTTTAAAAAGTTTTTATATAAAAATTTAATATTAAATTGATTACAATGATATAAATTGGATTAATAAATATATAATTGAACAAATTTTAATTTTAAAACATTTTTAAACAATATGTAACTTTGTAAATTCTTTAAGTAAAAAAGGAAATTTTGATTAAAATCAGTATTTTTACTATTCACTGAAAATTTTATCTTTTTAGAAAATTATAACGAATTCACTAAAATAAAATTTTGAAAAGTAGTTTTAAAAAATGTTTTTTTTCAAATAAAAATTATTAATGTTTCAAAAATTACTCTTATGATTTTTTTATAAAAATCAATAAAAATATTTTTTTGAGAAAAGAGTATTTTCAAAACATATAAAGACTTTACTAAATATTTAGTACATTTTATCAATATGATTTAATTATATAAAACCATTATAAATAATATTTTAAAAAATATATCCATATTCATTACTCAAATTTTAATGGTAGGGTTATAAATTTCATGTTAAAAAATAATATTAATACTATATCATGATTCGTTAAAACTTTGTGTTATGTGTAACCCAAGCTTTCAAAAAAATTAAATTTATTCAATAATATATATTTCATAAAAAAATTATATTTTTTATTTCCCTATATTCTATCAAAGAATATCTCAATTGTATTCTGTATCACCTCATGATTGATGTCTCCACATGAAAGATAAATGATACCAAATGACCACTCATACACTACATGTGATCATCCTATAATTGGAATGTTAGGTTAGGATCCCTGAATATCTATATCCTAAATTTAGATAGGGGATAATTTTGGAAGTTAAAATATTCATATGTATTATCCATGACCTGATAACTCTTCATAACAAATAAGAGTAAATAAATGTGTTAAGAGGTTCAGACCAAACCTGGATTTTTATATACTATATGCTCAAATTGAAAAGCCCTACAAATATAATCACATAGAATATCCTGAGAAAAAAATGATATATAGTTAAATCAAGATTCATTCTCCATAATATTCAAAAAACCTTATCATAAATAACATACATTGTATAACTTTTCTTCTATAGATTCCAAGGAACAATAATCCCACAAAAAGTCTTCATAACTCTTTATAGATCATTATCACTCTTATTTTGAGTCAGAGGACTAATATCCACCATCTAATTTTTCCAAAATAAAAAAAAATATCATCAAAAAGATAATATACTTAGTATATGAGTTTTCACTCGATGAAACATTATATCAATCTTATTTGTCTAATTATTTTTTTATTGGATATAAACCTCACCTCTAAACATGGATAGGATCTCATACTGAAACTCATATAATTCCTCCACACCATGAGTTTTCTCATCATCCATAATTATATGGATGTAGGTGAAGGTCTCTTATACTCATATCCCTAGAAATACTCACCAGAATTCTCATAGTCAACTATGGGTGAAGTATAATAGGTTCATACATATTATTTCTCTACTCATTAATTCCAACTAAAATTTCATGAAAAGACACATGAAATTCAAAAAAGATTTAAAATTCATGATAGAATAATAACATGATGAAGATTAAATATTATAGGATATGAATGAACATTCATTAAACTTTATATCCTTGATTAATTCCATTATTATATGTTGTAAAGTACATAGTCCATGGAATAATCACTATATAATGCATTTAAAAACATAATTTTACCCTAGAACAATGATCTTGGTCATAAAGTTAATCAATAAAAAATAAGTTTCCTTATAGAATAATGTGTTAAATTTCAAACTATTATTTGGATTCCTTAACCTAAAATACTGAACTAAAATTCATTGATCATTGTTTTCCTAATAACCAAAACAAAAAACTCAAATGTGAGTAATAAAATCACTATTCCTTCGATAAAACTCACTCTGATACCACTCTAAAATGACATGAACATGTCAAAACCTCAACCAGGTCAGTGAAAAGGAAAATAGTTCCACCTCAAACCTACATTTAATAGGTCAAGGGTCGGTAAATATCATTGGTAGGTCATATCTTCAGGTGATGAGGAATTTTTCAAAACTTGCATAAACACATCACCAAACCACTAATAGAAACATATAAATATATTATAATAATGTAAATTATACTATATAAATGTAAATTAATTCCTTCATTTAATGTTATATAATACTCAAGTATTCAACATGACATAATCTCAAACAATACAAAATAAATGAGAATCAACAAAAAAACTGTGTTAAAAATCAATGTTAATGAGTCTTTCTCCTCTACAGTAAAACCATCAACATACTCTACCAAATACCCTCTATATAATAGCACCACATACTTCATTATTATCATTATATCCTATAAAATGTCATATATACAATAATAAGTACATTAAAACACTATTTTTTATGAAGATATTTGATTAAAAATACCCAATAAGATATCCTAATTTCAAAAAAAATCTAAAGATATACTTTTGTATGCATAATAATAAAAGATCAATGAAATCATAATGTATAGTTTGGCATATCAACTTAGTACCATCCATGGGAAATATAATTCAAACCATCAACTAAAATATTATTTCATCATGGAATCATTAATTAATCATTTATGAGATTAAATAATATAATAAATTTATACCCAACCCTATAAAAAGCATCACATCCCAAATAAAAAAAATCATAAAGATACAAAAAATTAAAATAAAGGTTTGGTGAATGCACCCTTGACCATTGAAAAAATTTCATATAACATTCAGGGGTTAACCACCACTGAGGATAGTATCATCCATATGAATAACACTAACTTCTTCATAGAGGATCATGGAATGCCATGTGAAACACTAATCGAAAAAAATAAATCTCTATGTATTAATCTAATAAGGATCAAACGTTACTAATTAATGGTTTTAGAAAATGAAATACTTAAACTCTATTAAGTATTTTATGTATTATCACACACCAATAATAAAATGTGTTTAATGGAGGAATACCCAAAAACCATGAAAAATCATTCTATAAGGCTATTGGAACCTCTATTATGGTGTTAGGGGCTTGCTAAAAAATCAATGTGGTAGTCAACTAAAACATAATTTGTAAAACAACTTGAAACTATCAAATAAATCCTATGATAATTTATTTATATATAAATTTCTATATAGGATAAATTTTTTTGTTTCATCTCTGAATTAACGAGTCTGGTCTTCAAAATAGCCTTTCACAAATAACACTATATATATGAGATAAATCTCTAAGTACGATCTCCTAAGGTTATCATATGGTCAATAAAATGAATTTTCATCCTAGTTATGTTTTTTAGTAAGATATTTTGGGAATGGACTAAAACATTTTATATCATATTTAATGATATACCCCATATTTTATGTTGTTACATGCATATAATGCATGTCTAAGATTATGATTGGATTGAATTGTAATGTAGTGTTATGCGTAGTTATTTTCCTCAATTTTTAGGTGTGATTGGGCATATGATATAAGTATTTCATGAATGAAAAACTCCTCCCACATAAATTTATTAGTTTTAAACTACTGGGATTAATTCATTAATATCATGACACACATTCGTTAAAGTTTTCAATGAAAAATACTCCAATGGGTTGTAACGTATGGGTGTCATGAGATAGAACCGGATATGGTCGATATGGTTGATGCTCACCATTTAATAAAGATAATTAGGTATAGATAAATATAAAGTATGATATCTTTCATATTTTTGTACCCATTGTTTCATTATATATATTAAAACTCTCTTCCTACTCAAACTATCATTTATCTTCAGAAAAAGTTTCTAACACCCTGTTGACACTACTTGAGAAAGGAACCCAAAAGATCGACAACCTTTGGATATTTCAAATCCCAAAGAAAGATTCAAAGAGTACAAGGAAAAAATCAACAAATACTCCCAATCTATACGTGATGTAGTAGCATCCAGGAGCTTTGTGACCGAGATATGTGACTCAACTTCACGACAGAGCTATGGGGCCAAGCTACGTGCGGGAAGATTTTTGATTTCCCTATGTGGAGCACCTTCATGACAAACCTGCACGAAATACCTGCATGAGAAAAAGTTTCTTCAACTAGACCTATCTGTGCCTATAAATAGATCCCTTAGGCTCCCCATTTCTAGACTAAAAAAATTGAAAGACTCTCTAAGATCCCATTGCATAGCTCTTTCGCCTAGATCTCTCAATTTGTCTCAAGTAGTTCTCTAAACTAAAAAAGAAGGGATAATTAAAATGGATAGGCATGTTTTGAAGTTCTTACCATTCTTCAATCCTCATCCATACCTACACGATGTATCTGTGTGCCAAATCTACGTGGTCTATCTGCGTGCCACACCTGCGCGATAGGGCAATGCGGGGTACCTACGCGGCATACTTGCGCGAAGTACCTATGCGGCCAGCTCAAGTACCCTTATTTAAATCCATCCATGGTAGGGTATCTCCTTCCTTGTTTCCCTTATCTGAAAGGGGTTAAGTTGAATCCTCCACCAAAACCTACAGACTTCTCAAACCATTGGGTAAGGCACATCAGCGTGTCTCCAATTTGGGTTTGTATTTCCACAGTCAGAGGTTTCCCACATTCGTTTCACAATGGGGTTAAGATTAATAGAATGATTGTGGGTTTGTATATCCCTAGTCAAATGGAATTTTATCCTAGAAATAGTGTTGGGAAGTTCCTGGTTTGGAGAATGGTTGGCTACCGGCCTCACCCTTTTCAAAGAGGTGACCCAGGACCTCAGGTCTTCGGTAGGGAAGTTACACTTTGCACTTTCCATTCTGCGCAAGTATAAGAGAACACTCCCTCCTTTACCAGAACCAATTTAGGGCAGCCATCCCGGTATAATCCCCTCACCTTCACCCCTTCTTCCTTACATTGGGCCCTTGTCCAATGTAAATAGAATAGAGGGAAGGATCATCGCCTTGCCCTCTTCCACAATCGACGCGCCCTCTTCCATCAGCGGAGGAGGAAATGTGTGAAGTGTCATTGTTGAATCTTTCACATACTCTTGTTTCTCACACCAAGAATGACTCACGTGGGCTTAGAGATACATGATGATTGAAACATATGCACAAACACTAAACCAATGAACTACAAGAACTCTGATTCTGGTTCAAGCCAAGATATGTAGGAATCCCTTTCAGGGCTCGAGCTAATCCAACCCTAATTCACCCAATTTAGGCCCCCTCCTTAGGAAATAAGCCCCAAATTCAATCCTAAAATCATTAAGGCGTACTTTTTCAGGAACTAATCCCAAACTCATCTTTATTAGAGAACTATACTCTCCTATGAGATTCATCGAACTACGTGGGCTTTGATTCCCATTAATATGGGATACATAGGAAGCCTCATTGAGGTTCAAACCCAACACTTCAAATCAACCTTGTTCCCTTTGGGCCATATTCCCAATAGGGTATAATATTACTTGGAAACTCATATCCTTTCCAAGTTCCTTGAGCTACTTCAGCATAAGTCCCACACTAAGTTTAAACTAAGCACCTTCCGCTTAGAGGTCCTTATCACATGACTTTAAAAAGAATGATGTGTCCTATTAAGTGGCATCGAACTACGAGGGTTCTGATTCCTTTCACAAGGATACGTAGGTAGCTCATTTTATGAGTACGATCTCAAGATTAAAACAAACCTTTGTCTCCCTGGATGATAATAAATTCCAGAGTGCCCCACTGAGTGGCTTAAAAACCAGTATCATCATAACAATGATTAAAAGAATTTCTAATTGGTATATTAGAGGATACCATTAATGGAAAAAACTCAAATACATACAGATGTTTCCATTGATGAAGAACCATGAATGCATACTGATGATTCTAAATTTTACACATGTTAATAAGTGATTGTAAATTCCAAGGGATACTTATGATATACTTAGTGAATTAATAAGGATTCATGAAAATATTTTAATTTTACAAAGAGAGTCCCAGAGTAGATAATAATTCCCCCCAAAAGGGTGTGATGATTCTAACCTCCCATCCTCTCGACCAATTTACATTCTTAAATATTGTAAAGTTAAAAACATAATTAACACATACCTTTGGAAAGAAGGTCCTCTTAGGATAAATAACTATTGGAAGTTTCCGGTTCCAGGAATAAATCCAATGGAACTTTCTGGAAACAGTGATTCTTAAATCAATAACACACGTTTCAAGGAACTACAAAACTAAAATGGTGAATCTGACATGAATACTTAACCAAGTTAATAATGTTACTCACATGTTAGGCCCTTATCAACTGATCAAGTAAGGCCAGACAAGGGAATTAATCACGCTTGTATCCATCTGAAAAGATGTTGTTTTAATAAAGTGTTTTGTTGTTCTCAGTTTTCCACAGAACTCCCTTAAAACCAAAGAATGGATTTATCCAAGACAACATCTGTGAACTTCCTAACTGTTGCTCAAGCTAGATCTCCATCCACGGGAAGGACATTATCACCAACCCAGCATCTTCAACACTGGGTCTCTATTGTGCTAATAAAGGAATATCTCCAGCATGGTACAATCCCGACATTGGATGTTGCTAGATAGGCCCTCTAGGTTAACAATAATCCTCAATCATCTGGCTAACAACAACCAATGATCAAGAAGAAAATGGTGCCAACCACCGTCTCCAACTGTTTCGAGTATTTATCCTCAGAACGCAACAATAAATCTCGCCCATACTATAGGGAGGTGGAGCAAGAGGTCACTGAAGGCCTCAATTCAAGAATACAGGAGTCCTTCTTGAGGACTCCCACCAGCAATCGTTGCCAGAATCATGCGGTAGTATATCCCCAACATGATAGGGGTGTTTCCTATGGACATTTAGCTAAGGTATCTCAGACCCGAGCATGCAAGACGAACCACCCGGGACAACATCCATTTAATAGGAAGCAGGTTCTCACCTCTACCTCCAACGTAGAAGTCCATCGATCAAACTTGATGGAAAATAACGAGTAGGCACATACACCCATTCATCCTAATTTTGTTGCTCAGCAATCTCGTCTGATAGCAACCCACCAATCCCACCAGATAAACTCAGTGGAGTACCGCTAACAGGCACATACACCTGTTTACAATTTATCAACCATTCAGTAGGCTCGTATGACTACATTTACAAAGACCCACCAATCTAATATGGTGGCAACTGGTAAACATGAACATGCACCTATTTACAATCACCAATTATGTTAGGAGTATCATCTACTAGTATTGAAGGAAGCCCATCAAGCACACTTGAGAGAAAATATCCAGCAGGCACATACACCTGCCAATGTTCATCAAGCCTTCCAACAGTCTCATTTGGTATCACTTGGAGAAATCATTCAGAAAGCTCCGATGACAAATTTGGGGAAGACCCAACTCTCTACCCCTATGCGTGAGTACTGTCAATATCCATTAACAGGAAAAGGATGATAGGATCAGGCACATACACCTACTCCAAATATGGAATGGATGTATATTCCCATTCTGGCTGTTGATGTCACCAAATACATCTTATCATTGGTGAAAGGGAATATGCAAATCCCTACCCATATTCTAGAAGCATTCCAGGATATTTTAACAACTAATTCAGTAGTATCATAGGAACATACACATAAAATTGTCCCCACACATTGGATAACACATCAGCATGCCATTCCAGAGCAGATACACACCTCTATTCTAGTCCAGGAGGGTTATGGGGCATACTCCCCCATATATACGGACAACAAGATCGGGAACATACACCCTTTCTAATTGGAGGTAACTGGTCTATTTTGGTAACTAGTCTAAGTCATGCACATATACCTTCCCATGATAACCATTTTTTCCAACAAGTGTCCCCAACTAAGTATAAGAGAACATCCAAGAATAAATCTCACCAAATACAGTTGGAAAATCAAGATTCAAGCTGTAATTTAGCTCCTCTTAATGATGGAGTTCTTGAAGCCCAGAGACATTTATTTATTGCTTCTCATGATCCTACCCTCTCATTACCAAATTTTGGGAGTGGTAATTGTAATTCTGAAGTTTCTCACTAGAAACATCATCATGAAGGCTTTCTTTATGAAAATTCGGTCAATCCAGAGTTTCTAACTTTGTATGAGAGCCATGACAACCCTCTATGTTTCCAGAAGACAAAGGAGAAAGAATATTTATCCCTTATTGTAATCCATCATAGTGATCCTCTCCATAATGGCATTCGCTGCAAAAGTCCTCTCTGCAGTAGTATTTTGCATTGTCAAAACAATTCTATAATTGACAATGTAGAAACAAGAAATCCCTCTTATCTCGAGTCACATTCAAACACAAGGCTAGTCTTGTTTGATGCCTTGTCATTTACAGGTGAAACATTTTCTCTATCACAAGATATCTTAAGGGAATGGTCATTCTCCGAACCTCCCTTGGGTCATTTATTATCTAATACAAAGCATCCACTTTGGTCAGACCAAGTGGAGAAACCTCTAGTAGAAGATGATGAAGACGTGTTGAACATGAGGAAAAAATTAGCTAAAGGAGAAATACCAGTCATGTTCTGTCCTTCAACAAATTCTCAGTTTGATATTTCATAATTGATGACAGAATATTGTATTCATGAAATTCATTTCAACTTATGGAAAAATCTTCCTCATTTAAAAACGTAAATATTACCATATTATAAATATCAAAATCATATAAAGGTAATATAATGGTTACATCATCAAATTGACTTGGCATCTCTTTCAGTTTCCCAACATCCAATGGTTGAAAAACAATAGAGAACCCTTTAGCATGCATGTCTCAATGTTCTGAAGAGGCTACACTAATTAATTTCTGATTCCCCATCTAATGTTCACATTAGAGGATGGGGTGAATATGGAGAATTGCATTTCACTACACTCCAAAATCAGCAAAGTCTGCCAAAAGTGGACTCATTTAATGTTATTATCCATGATCAGCCGCAGTCAATGGGCTTTGTGTGTAATCAAATGTACGCTAAAGAACTGGCCTCAACCAGTTCTCATCAGAATTAGGCCCAAAGAAAAGGAATTGTTGAACTGCTTCTACATCAAGCCTCTGAGAATCTTGATCAGGTGTCCTGTTTATAGAATGTCAAGTGTCAGAGGATTAAAATGTCCAAAATAGCACAAATATCTTCTAAAAAATGTGATTTGATTGATTTTCAGATGATGCACCCAGCTAATGCCCGAAACAAATTCCTCAAAATCAGAAGGGCAGTTGCACGAATTTCAGTTGTAGCAGTTCAAGAATCACCCCAGCTTCCCAGGTTGGGGGATCATTTAATGAAACCTTCAAATTCTTTAAAAAATGTTCAAATAATTTAACAAGAATAATATGATCAACCCCAACCTAAAAGGCTGGGGGCTATTTCACATCTACAATTCCCTCCTCAACGAAAGTCAGTTTTCTCCCGATTAGGGAAGAAGCCACAAGAAAAGCATACAACTGAACTATCCAATGATTCCCTTCATGTTACTATCTGCCAAATAGTTTCATGGGATTCTTCATATAAGAGAATGGAGTTTCGTGAAAGACAAAAATGGAGACAATCTACCAGAAACACTGACAAAATTCCATTAATGCATTATGATTCATTGAATGTTATCAATACCATTGTAGAAGATCCTCCAGAAAATAAGTCTAGTTCAGGGTAATTAGAAGATAAAGTTCTTTTCTGTAATGTGGTACACACCGGGGAAAATGAAGAAGGTGGGAGTACCCAAAATCAAAGGTTTATCCAGAATCTAGGTATGCCTTCAAATAACCAACTCCCCCTCTCCGAAAGGCTTCTAACAAGGGGAAAGGGAAAAAGTTAGATTTCATCTCACTTTTCCACTAGATAAGGTCAATCTCTTTTACTTGAAGAGAGACTTTCACAGTAAGAAGAGGAAATGAAGGAGTTTAAAAGACTCAACATGAAGTTACTTCAAAACAACATTTATGCTAGATAGTATCACCAGGAAAGTCCTCAACTTGAAAATCTTGTAGTAGCTCCTCAGCAAAGGGGATTTGTAGTGACTATAGACGTAGATAGTGAATTCCCTCTTTTGGGTACACAATCAATATAGAATCATGTAAATCCGGATAGACCTATTAATGTGGGTTATCCAAGAAAGATATCAGCACCACCATCAGTGGTATTACCGTTTATTGCACCATATAAAGTTCTTGTGGCATTGCCTGTACAGAGTCCATCTCATCCAAATATTCCCCAAATTCTTATAAACACAATTGAGGCATTAACGATTCGATTGGAAGCTATAGAGGAATGACATGCACCAGTTCAACTAGAAAAAAGAGCTTACCCTGAATGGGTGGATGCAATTCCTCCCCCATCAAATTTTTCGAATACCACATTCCCAATTTTTATTGGTTCGAGATATCTGAAACAACACTTAACACATTTTGTTTCTTGTTGTGATCCTATGATGGGAACTCCTCAACAAAAAGAAGTAGTTAAGCACAGGTGTTTTGTGCAGTCATTATAAGGACCTACTTTTGTCTGGTATACAAGTTTGAAATCTCGATCAATTACTGGGTGGGAAGATCTCCATCAGAAATTCCTTCTTCAATTTAGCTCAACATTACAAAAGATGAAAGTTTTTTATCTTACCAATTGTAAACAAAGGGAAAATGAAAGAGTTTCAGATTTCATTACTTGTTAGAAGGGATTAACATATTTCTTATGTTTAGCACTCCTTCAAGAAGAGTTTCTACCAATCTATGTGGAAAATCTGCGTGATGAATTACGCACACCATTGATCCATGGGAAATACAAAGGATGGTTTTTAAGTCTTACTTCAATCGCTCAGTAGATAAAAGACTCTATTATAGAGACTAGTGATAAAGCTGGTGTAATCTCATCAGTTCCAGGAAGTAGAATAGGAAAGTCAAAAGCTGCAATAATTACACTCAAATAGGCACTTGTACCTGCTTCAACCTCAAGACATTCATCATACCAAAGGGATCCACTTTCTAATAATTAGCAGCAACAACCACCTCGTTAAGATGATCAAAGAGATCAAAGGTGGAAATAGTTTGCAGAATTAAAGAATAGAATCTATTCTTTCAAGAATGAGAAAGTTCCTGGCTACTTAATCTTAGCCTTAGAAAACAATTTGGTTCAGTTTCCAATGCCGAAGAATCCAAATAAAGATGGAGATGAAGATCGTCTGAATTATTGTCCCTTTCATCAGATGTTGGGACACCCCATTCAAAAGTACTTTGTTTTCAAAGACCTTTTGCAAAAGATGGTAGACTATGGACAAGTGGAATTGAAAAGTTCCTCAGCTCAATTAGAATGTGTTACTGCCACCAATTCAGAGGAAGAAGAAGAATGGAAAGTGGTTAAAAGTAAAAATGTGCAAAAATATGATGATTGGATGATTAGGAAAACGATCAACCGAACTCATGATATTTTACAAACATAGTTGAAACAACCAAATTGTGTCATCTACCACTCCTACCATATCAAAACCATCTCCATAAAAGGTTCTTTCTTTAAAGAAACAAGGTGTTCATAAGGGTAAAGAGTAGTCAGAAGAAGATGAGCTCACATCAAGGCCAAAGTTGTCCTTAAACCTGGAAAATTTCATGCCATCTGTTTCAAAATCACAGGCACCTCCCCGCCAAATGGTACAACCAAAAATAATCTTTCAAGCAGAATCCTCATTAGATGAAGAATTGATCTTTGGTTCCATTAATGTTATCCATTTAACAGATCCTTATGCCAATGGTGATTCTAATTCTTTTGAGCTGGAATTTATTATGCCTAATTGGGTAACTAGAGGAAGAGGCCAAGGTTGAGGATATAGGGGAAGATGTCGTAATTTTAGAAATAATCATTTGAACTATACCCCTACTCAAACCGTATATGTGGTAGAAACTCATGGAAGATCCATTTTGTGATCTCAATAAGAACAAGGGGTTTCTTCCATACAATACAAGTGTAGTTTTGGCACAATTATTCTGGAGGACCTATTAGAAGCTACACCATCTTCTTCTAAGCAGATGAATAGACTTAGTCAGTCTAATTTTCCAAATTCAATGATATTTCTCACTTCTATTTTAATAAAAAATACATCTACAACAGAAGCATCAACTTCCAAAGCACCTACAAAACCACATCTCCATGCTAGGAAATGTATACCTTTAGACAAAAATTATGATGTCTTGAAACAATTGGCTCAATTACCGGCAAAGTTATTAATTTTGGATTCTTTGAATCTATCAAAAGATCTTCGAGAAGCACTCATTGAGGCCTTGTTAAGTCCTCAAGAATTTGAAACTGAAGTTGTTGCTGCTGAATTTTACTACATAGAGAATGATTCTACAGAATGTCATGCAGTCATATCTTTTACAGATGAAGATGAAGACCATGTGGTACATGGAAACATCAGGACTTTTTATTTACCAGGAAAGATCAATGACATGGATATCCGACGAGCCTTCATTGATAATGGCTCTGGGGTCAACCTCATTCTCGTTCATACACTTTGTCAATTGGGCCAAACTAAATCTAACTTATCTCCTTCGACTGTAATGTTTCAAGGATACAAAAAGAATGAACAAGAACCTATAGGAGAAATTTTACTCAGAACTCATTTTGGATATCTTGTGTCTAATTTAGATTTCATGGTTGTTCGTCAGGACACAGCCTTCAATATTCTGCTTAGAAGGCCTTGGTTGCATCAACATGCATCCCTACCTTCATCATACCACCAATTTCTGAAATACAGTTTCAATAGTAAAATCAGAACATTGTATGGTGACAAGGCTCCATTCAAAACATGTGAATCTCAATATATTGAGGTAGAGTTTTATCACACATAAGGAACGAAATCCATGACCAAGGAAATAACCAGAGTTAATGCTCCAAATTAACAGGAAAAGATTCCAGCAAATCCATTCATGCATTTGAGTACAGATTATGTTTTACCCATCAATCAAGTTGAAAGGGTAAATCCAAATCCATGAAATCATCCAATAATTCCCATAATATCAATTATAGAAATTGAACCTAATAACAAGGGAAAAATTATTGATGCACCATGAAATTATGGAATCTTGAATGGAGATGTTTTTATTTCACCCGTTGAACTATAACGAGCCTCTACTTCGTAAATTAGAATAGAAGAAACTGTAGCAATGTTAGAGGAAGGAAAAGATATTGATTCTCAATCCATCAATCCCTCCTTACCAGAGGAAGAACCTTCATCATCATTAGGGTCAGATGTGGTGGATTATTCTTCAAGATATTCAAATATTGACTCCTCCCCTAACTTTGGGAGTTCTGCCCTGTCATCTACCATGAAAATGGGAATAGAAGAGGTAACACATAATGAATAATAAGATTAAGATCTCAAGGATGCTCCTCTAATAGTTGAAGAATGTGTTTCTACCACTGTGGATGAACTCAGAGAAATAAATCTGGGTACAAGAGAAGATCCACGCACCACCTTAATTAGTGCAGTCATGACCTCTGAGGAACAAGAGGTGTATACTTCCTTTATAAATCAAAATTGAGATATATTTGCTTGGAATTATATGGAAATTCCAGGTCTTAATCCTGATGTAGCCACCCATCATTTGGGATTTCTAGAAGAACATCTTGGGTTTAATCAAGCAGCAAGGAGAACACACCCAACTCACGCCTCTAAAATTAAAGCTGAAGTTGATAAGATTATAAAGTCTAACTTTGTTAGGGATGTTCAGTATCCCAAATGGCTAGCCAATATTGTCTTAGTGAACAAGAAGAATGGGAAAATTAGAGTCTGCATTGATTTTAAAGATTTTAACCGACATTATCCTAAAGATGATTTTCCAGTCCCAATCATAGAGATTCTAATTGATTCAACGGATGCCTACAAAGCACTTTCCTTCATGGATGGATATTCTAGGTATAATCAAATTTGAATGGTCCCAAAGGATGAAGAATCTACAGCCTTTATTGCTCCTCAAGGTGTGTTTTGCTATCGGGCAATGCCCTTTGGCTTAAAGAATGCAGGCACGACATACCAATGTGCCATGCACCATATCTTCAAACCCTTCTTAGGTAAATTTGTTGAATGTTGTGCGGATGATTTGGTTGTAAAATCCAAGCAACATTCCAATCACTTGGCTGATTTGGAAACCATATTTCACAAACTTTGGCAACATAATTTGAAGATGAACCCCTTAAAATGTGCTTTCAGGGTAACTTCAAGAAAATTCCTTGGCTTCATTTTACACCATCATGGTATCAATGTTGATTATTAGAAAAAAAAATTCCTTGGTATGTCAACTCCTCGAAATATGAAAGAATTGAGAGGACTTCAAGGACACTTGGCCTTTTTTTGGTGATTTATCGCCAATTTGGCAGGAAAATGCTTACCTTTCACTAGATTAATGAATAAAGGATTCACTTATCAATGGACTAAGGATTTCCAAGAAGCATTTGATATACTCAATAAATATCTCTTGAGACCACCAGTATTGGTGACACCCGTTGAAGGAAGACCACTAATTCTCTATGTGACAGCTTTAGAGCGATCACTAGGTGCCTTCCTCACCCAAAAGAATGATGTTGGAAATGAAAAAAATCTTTATTATCTCAGTCTCACTATGCTTGATGTGGAAACTTGGTATTAAAGTATTAAGAAGTGCTACCTGGCATTAATATTTTTTTTTCAGAAATTGAGACATTACCTAAAACATCATGAGGTCCAATTGGTATCTCGTAATAACCTAATCAAATTTATCCTCAATTATCTTATGCTTACATGATTTCTAGCACAGTGGGAGGTTATTTTTCAACAGTTTGATATCCAGTTTGTGCCTCAAAAGTCAATAAAGGTCCAAGCTCTGGCTAATTTCCTTGTTGAGCATCCATCCATGGAAGATACATCATTTAATACTAAACTTCCTAATGAATAGGTCTTCTCTATTCAAGATAATTCCCAAACATGGGAAATATATTTTGATGGTGCTTCTATAATTTTAATAGGTAAGTGATTGGAAAATCCTAGAATCAACAAGGTTTGATTGGGAATAGTCCTTATTTCTCCAAAAAAGGCAGTATTTCCTTATTATTTTCTATTATCAGAAGGTGGTACCAACAATGAATAAGAGTATCAAGCTTTCATCACAGGTTTGGAATTGTCCCTTCAAGTGAAAAGGGATCATTTAAAAGTAAAAGGTGGTTCAGAATTGGTAATCAAACAAATCAATGGGGAATACTCTATTAGAAAAGAAGAGTTAATCCCTTTGTGTGATTACGTCAGAGAGTTAATGGCTAAATTTCCCTCATAGACGACATTGTCCTATGTCCTACGATCACAAAATTATCAAGAAGATGCATTGGCTAATGCAGATATAGCCTTGGTAGATCCAAATTAGGATGAGACAGTTACCAAAATAACCCATCGCCGTATGGTTTCACCTTTTTTTCAAACCATAAAGGAGTAAATTAATGAAATTAGAACTATTTCTGAACTGTATGGTCATACCATGGGATGGAGAACATCTAGCATGGAATATCTTCAAAATGGGATACTTCCACTAATTAGGTCTGAGAAGTAGCATATCTGGTGATGAGTGTCCAATTTTACTCTTTATGATGGTCCAAACCACCAAAAGATCGTTTACAAGTGAGGATTTGATGGAATTCTCTTCATATGTATTGATGTAGAAGTGATTGTGGCTATCATGAAAGAAGTTCATTCAGGAGCTCGTGGTGCCCATCAATATGGGCACAGACTCTCCGATTAGATCCAAAGTCTTGGATACTTTTTGCCTTCAATGAAACAGAATTGTACATATTTCACAAAAAAATGGCATCCCTATCAAGTGCATGCCAACTTCATTCATCAACCCCTAGAGTTTCTACATACATTTAAATACTCCTGGCCATTTTCCACATGGGGAATGGATGTAGTAGGGCCTTATCATCTATCCATGGCTAAGCAGTTCAATTATATTCTCATTGCTACTGATTTCTTCTCTAAAAGGGCTGAGGAAATACCTCTCAAGGAAGTTAGAGCCAAAATCATCATTAGTTTTGTCAAAACTAATATCATCACCAGATTTGGAATCCCTCATACTATTTTGATGGAAAATGACACCAATTTTTGTTCTTATGAAGTAAAAAAGTTATATTTGGAATATAATATCAAATCCAACCATTCATCTCGCTATCATAGGGCAGCCAATGGACAGATAGAGACTTTAAACAAAACCCTGTCAAATATACTCTAGAATATGGTGGATAAAGATAAGAAATAATGACCTGATAAACTTTTGAATTCTGTATGGTATTATCATACAACTATCTGTACTACCACCCAAGCAACTACTTATGCATTGGTATATGTAACTGAAGTGGTTTTTCCAATTAAAGTACAACTACCTTCACTTAGAGTTTCAATCTGTGATCAGTTATCTATAGATGAAAGATCTCAAAAATAGTTTAATGAGTTGGAACGATTAGATGAGAAAAGATTGCATACTTTGCATCATTTAGAAGTCTATCAAAATAGAATAGCGCGAGATTTTAATAAGAAAGTTTTCCTTCATTCATTCCTCCAAGTAGAATTGTTATTGGTCCATAGGACTCCAATGATACCAGGAAAGAAACCTCCAAAACATGAACCAAAATTAGAGGGACCTTATTCTATACATAAGGTCTATTCAAATGGAGCCTATTCTTTAATATTAATGGAAGGATAGAATATTACATCTCCAACCAATGTGAGATTTTTGAATAAATACTTTGTGTAATTATACCCATTAGTCCTCATTGTAAGACTTTAAACTCCAGAGTATAATGTCTTTGTTGTAAGACTTAAAACCACACAGCAACCAATGTCCTAGTTACAAGACATTAAACTACATAAAAACCATAAGCATCCATGTTTTATGACATTAAAGTGTGTAGTATCATCCTCCTTGTTTCATGACGTTAAACTTCATGACATAATATGTAAAACTAATGTTTTATCTATTTAACATTAGAATCTTCCTTAAGAAAATGTCTTTAATATCATCACTACTTCTTAGTAGTACATGAGTCCCTATATTTACTATGTCGGAGTCAAATATGTATAGTGAACAAGTTTCAAGAACTACATATGGCTTGATTCTCATTTTCAATGAGATACATAGAGATGCCTGAATCTCCAATTCTAGGCCTAACCATAATAACAAAAAACCCTTTTTGTTGTATAAAATCAAATCTTTATAGGGAATATTTAAAAAAACAATGTATGGCTTGATTATTTCCCCAGCAAGACATATAGTGATACTTGGGTTTTATCCCTTAATCCAGTTCCAATATTTATTTCCTTTCATATTAGTTTATTGTCATCCTTACCTCATGACGTTACACTGAATGAAAATATAATACCCCTATTCTTCATTTTCATCACATTTTCATTATAAAAGAAACCCTTACTTCTCCTTGTTTCTCACACCGAGCATAGCTCACATGGGCTTAGGAATTGATTAAATGACTTCTTTATATAAGGTATTTTAATTTCTTATGGGGTTACCAGATGTCCTCACTGCATGACTTAAAACTGCACAGTACCATATTCATTCAAAGGAAACAAAGAAAGCCTTCATTTTATATATGATTTAGATCTATGTGAAGGACATCAAATTCATGGAGAATATTGATTCAAATATTTCTCATATACATTGGGCATAACCCCCTTCCATATATCACACTCTTAATCTTGAATTTTTCTTTCAGATTTTCATAATCTTTCTTACAGTTTCTGGTGACAAGGTTTCCAATATCTGAGAGCTCTTTTTTCTGACTATGTAGCATGAGCCATTAGATGGACTTCCATAAGTTGCCTACATAACAGACCTGTCAGCCAAAAGATGCCACTATTTGGATATGCTGCATATGCCCCGGTTGGCTCTATATAATACATCCCCTATAACAGTTTTTTTAAATAATGGTAACTTTGTTCTTGGTTATAGAATCTTTGTCCCCTTTAATCTTTGATAACAATATACAAGAATCTGTATTTTAAAATAGTCATTCAAGTATACTTGTCTCATTATCTTTTTCACAGTCTACAAGTCTTCAAGACCATGGTTTAAACATTTCCCTCATCATGTGTTTGATATTGTATGAAATAATTTTTAAATCACTTGGACACATGTTATATATATTGTTTCCATTTTTGGTCCAAGTTGTATGACCTAAAACTATAGACACTATATATTTTACATTTAGATCAGACCTTTGTAAAATTCATATTTCTCTAATTCTTTGGATATCTTGATTGGAAATACCCTTTCCATATTTAGGTACCTTTCTCTACAAACCAAACTCTCTGCTTTGGAAAATCTGAATCTCTATAAACTTTTTTTGACTTTTAGCAATAGAACATCAAACTTCTGAGAGCTCTTTTTCCGGACTATGTAGCGCATTCCCCTAGGTGTCCATGAATAAGTTTCCTACATTAAAATCTTGTCAGTCAAAAGATTCCACTATTTGACTATACAGCTTATGCCTCAGTTGTCCCTGCATAATACATCCCCTATAATGGGTTTGTCAAGTAATGGTAACTTCATTCTTAGAAAAGAATTCCTCTATTTCTTTTATCCCTTTTTCCATACCATTCCTCATTTTCAGAAATTATCAAATCACAGTTTACAATTTTCCCTTTCATAACTGAATATGATTGTATATTTTCAAACTAATTATCAAGAAATTGGGAGAGTTTCATACTTTTAGTTAGAACCAAAGACCTTAAATTAAAGCCACCTAATGTCCTCAATTCATGACTTAAAAATGCACAGTACCACATCCTCACTGCATGATTGTTGGTTTAAAATAACACTTTTTCATTCTTAAAATTCATTTCCTTGGAAAAACCACCCACTGTGGTCTTAAGTCACCCAAATCATATTTTCCCCTATTGATCAACAAAAAAAAATTAAAATCCCTAAAGATCTCTTTTTCCTAACTATGCATCACGTGCCCTTAGGAGGACTTGCATAAGTTTCCTACATAACAGGCATGTCATTCAAAAGATTCCACTATTTGACTATACAGTATATTCCCCAGTTGGACCTACATAATACAGCCCCCATAACGGATTTTTCAAATAATGGCAACTTCATTCCTAGAAAAGACACACATTATGTTGATACAGGCTTTAAGATTTGGTATCCATAAAAAATCATGGCCCAAGATTCCCATTGGAAATGTTTACATAATATTAAATCAATTCTTAGTCATAGTGTTTTGTTTGGGATTTAATTCAAACTTTACAGTCAAAGCTATTTCAACACTACATATTAGCCCTCCACAGTCCAACATGCATGACTTTAAACTTCTAGTAACAAAAGACTCAGTACTCATTATATTGAGAACTTTCAACGGGAACTCTAAACAAAAGTTGAGTCCCAACTCACTAAACATACATTTTTGTATGATTTAGGTAATATTGAGAAATAAAAAAATATCAAAAGACACAAAATTGGTGGTATTATGCATATAACCCTAGAAATAGTAAAATTATTCTCATTAGGTCCCTCATCTTAATAAAAAAAAATTGAGCACTTCATTCTTATTATTTTAATAATAATTGTTTAATATAAAAGAATCATTATCATCATTTACCTTTCATATTGCTGTCATGAAAATCAAGAATAAATATTTATATGATTAAAAACAAAATTTATTTTATTTATATGAAAATAGAGGGTCATCCACAAAATGGAGCCTCTATATCATGTTTCCGAATAAACTCTCAACATGACTTTTCATTTGTTGTACTGCTTCATAAGCTCTATTAGTTTTCTGTTGAAGTTGAGATAGTTGAGAAACTCCAGCCTTCTCTGGAAGATGAAGTTCTTCCTTCGCAGTTGAAATGGCAGTTATCCCCTCTAATTGGGTTTCTCCTAATGTTTGATTCAATTTCTCAAGTTTTTTATGAACAAATTCCAGTTTTTTTTTGAAGAGATAATAACTCCATTGTGTCTTCTTTGATTTGTTGGATAATCTCGAGTAATTTCTTGTTATAATTTTCCTCTGTCTCCACTACTGCAGCTTGAAAGCCCTCAATATTGATGAGTCATTTAACCTCTTCAAAATTTTGTCACATCTTATGCTCCTGCTCTCGTCAGTGAATAATCTCTTTCATGGCATTGTAGACTGGCCGATAATTGAACCCACCAAATCCCAACACGCAGAATAATGCTGGGAGTTTTGAAAAATGGGGCAACAATCCATTTAAATGATTTTTAGAAATTATGCTCCAAATCTTCCACCATGTCTTTTTATATGCCATGCCAAGAGAATATTTCATCTCTAAATTTGAATATGAGTCACTACCATGAGGTAAAATGTACTCTAGAAACAGGTCACTTAGAGAGATTCCTTGTTCTACTTCTCTTAGGAAAGTAGAAGCTTCACCTTCTGATCTAGGAGTTGATAACCCTAAATAATAAATCAAGGTCATTATTAGTTTCAAATAATGGAAACAAATATGATTTAGATGGCTGGTTATATTTACCCAATAATAAGTTAGCTACTTGATTGGATTCAACCCCTGTATTCTCAGCTCCAGTATTTTGAGCAGATGTTTCTTGAGATGGGGTATTTCCATGAATTTTCTTAGCTATGAAATTTGAAGGCTCTGGAACACCTTTTGAGGAAAGATCCTCTATGGGTATTTCCATAGCTCCAGCAGAAGGATAAAGTGGAATACCCTATTCCTGAAGAGTTTGTGACATTTTCTACAGATAAAGCTACATAAGATGATTTGTTTATGTAAAGAATCAATTTGAAGAACAAATTATGTATGGAAAATTAAATAATAAAGACTTATTCCCTTGAAATTCTTCATGAAAATCCACAGACTCTTTGATGGAACCTGTAATATCAATATTTGGATTAAGGGAGTCCATCATTTTAGTGTATATGGCCTGAAATGTTACAACATCCTCACCATTTAAGGTATCCAACAATTATTGGTTGATGTCCAAATTATCTCTTCTAACATTTGATTCCATTGGTTCTTCAATTGATATGGTAGCATCATGTCCTTCCAGATTTGGGTCAACATCAGCATCTGTCTTAGATTGCTCTGGATCTTCATTCCTTTCTTCTAAAGCAATAAGAATATCAGTGTTGATTATTTCAGGATTCTTTGACAAAAGCCACTAAGGAATGTATTTATTCTTACCATGGCTTTCCTCTCTCTCAACAGAGCTAGGAGCTAGTATAGTTGAATATATTGAATATTTGTCTACTAAAATTGCAGATTTTCCAGCGTGAACCTGGGTTTCCCCTAGGGATTCTTTTTCTGGTATTAAAGAATCAACTCTTAATACCTTGAGAGAGGATAGAGACATAGATCCTACAAGAGGGAGAAATTTGGTTACCGGAATATATTGAGAAAGTTGTATTCCCTAAGGATTGTAAAAATACTTACTCTTTCAGTGAATGCTTTGAAGTAATCTCATTGATCTTTTGTGTTTCTGTTCAAAATCTTAAGGAGAGATTGAAACACTTCTCTTAGAAGGGGAAACTTGAGGTAATGGTTGAGGATTATCTGTCTCCATTACCCCGGTCATGATTCTAGCTCCTGGAGAAAGTTCTGGTGACATGGGAGGATTATTCATTGCACCAATGGGAGAACCTGCAGGACTATACTGAGGTGATTCAAGAATCAGTCTAGATCTTCCTTCTCTACATTCAATCTATAGAAATACATTTGTTAATCAATATTAATAATGATAAATGATAAAGTAGATTTGAGATGAAAAAAAGAGGGAAATACATTCTCAGTATTAACATAAATATCCCACTCCTCATCAGAGTCGATAATTACCCCTTAGCAAACTCCTAAGTCCAGAATATGAGATACTCATTTAGAGGCAGGGATTTGTTCATCAGTTGCATATATAAAAGTCTCTAACTCCGCAATATACTTCTGTACTTTAGCCAAGTTATTTTCCAGATTGCAATCAGAAGGATCCTTGATATCACCAATCTCTGGTATTTGAATTCAATGCTGAAGAAATGCCCAGGTGTCCCTAAGATCATAGGTTATACTCTCCCAATGATGAATGGCCAAAGGTCACACATAATTCGATCTTGGCCTGGTTAACTATGGAAGAGATTCAACACCTTCTGATTGAATAACTTCTTCAGACCTTTATTCCTCAGAAATTTCAACAAATGGAATAGGAATCTCTGTTTTATGGTGGTGACTAAATCGCCATAGAGTTGGAGGTATTGCTTCTTTAGCCTTGGTCTTCCTGGTATACTTCCTGCGGAGACGTTTTGAGGGATCTAAAACCTCTGAAATTTTTGTACCATCTCTGGACTTAGACTTATTTCTATGATTTCCACATGCAACAGTCATTGTAGCTACCACTCTATATACTTATTTTGTCAGATCCCCTTGAGGATATAAAGAAACCCAAGATTTGGCATACCCAGCTTCCAATCCAATTGATGAATCTAGTGGATGTAATGTAATTGACAATTTGGATACCTCTGAAGTTGTTAGAATCCTTAATTATTGCTCTACCCTTGGGTGATTCTCATGTATATCTTATGTGGGTGGGAAAGTATTTGATTGTTGAAGGCATCTAAACTGACGAGTAAACCTATAGGGGACATAAGCTTCGTAGATAATTTCACCATCAATCTTGGTTGATAATACACCATCCTTGAATTCCATCATATAAGATCTCATCTCATAATTCTTTTCTTTACCATCATCAATAAATGTTCCAGTTGGTGTATTACCATAAGGAAAGAAGTTGAATTCTCCTGAGACATTTAATACCTTCAGTACCTCATCAGGTCTCATGTTTAGAAGCTTAATACCCGAAACTTTCTATAAAAATGGGGTGAATCGACCATTAAGAACTCTGATTGATTTTAACACTGAGTATGAATAAAAATACGCTACAATCCAACCCCACAACACTTGGAATGGCCCCGCAATTCTAAATAGATCCTTCCCACTACATAAATGCAGAAAGAGATGGTAAATTATTTCCAAAAGAAGGGTTGTTAGCCCAATATACTTCCCTTATACCAATTTAGTTGCAATGATGAAAGTCCCTGATTTTACACCTCCTTCGGATTCACAAACTAGAAGAAAATAAACACTTATCCACATAGTAAGGAAGGCAGTTAAGAATACTTTTGCATCTATATCAGGTTTGACTTTATAAACCCAGTGCTTGTAATCGCCTCATTCCAGTGTTGGAAAATATGTGCCTGAACTGCCTTAGTTATTGGCACAAGGACAAATAGTAAGATGTCCACAGGTTGGACCTTCCTCTATTTTTGGTTCTAATAAGGCTTCCATCCACACTCTAGCAGGAATATTGTAGAGACCCAAAGCCTGACGTACATTGACATTACATTACTTTTGCGGAATACTTAGTACAAAACAAAAACACACACACAAGGATCGTAATAGTTTAGTGTCTTTGGAAACTCGGAACGTAATCTTCTAATCCTGGTGAAAGATCTTCAAAATCTCCCATAAAGATCTTCCTTTTTTTTACCTAAAACCTTTCTTTATATCCTGGGGAAAAGCAAACATAAAAGGGTGAGCTCAAATGCTCAGTAAGGGTAAACAAAAGAAATATCAATCACATAATTTTCATAAGAACATAACATTTTTGGAAATCTTAATCTGCAAAAGAGAGCATAATTTCATAACATGGGATAAATCATAGTAGTGAAAATGAAACCATAACTTAAAACATTACTCATTGTGGAATACACACATAATCATAGGGAATCATTTCTTGTTAGTCAAGACTCATTGCCAAGACTATCTTAGTGGACAAAGTCCCTTTCTGAATCGAGTAATCCTCGTTTCAGTCCTGTTTCACTGAACCGGTATAACCTACCATTCCAGCCATGTCTATCTCATGAGATATGAAATCTTTACCCAATGCATTGGAGGGAGATATAGGTCCCACCCATCTCTTAATGAATCCTTTCTTATGTGTGCCACAAAATCATAAATCATACATCATTGCATAACCCATGTAATAAAAATGGGATTCTTAAACAACATGACATCATAAAACCATTCATATAAGATAAAGGAATTCATAAACATAATTCCATCACAATATAGTCAAATCAATGTAAAAATATGGATAGAAACAGAACCCTTTATTATCTTAGATGGAAAATAATTTTGATAAAACACTTGAATTGAATTCTTGAGGAAAATATCCTTTCTTCTTCAAAATCAATTTCTTTTCACAAAACATCATGCAATTTTAAAAGAAAGAGATTTTATTGAAAATAGTCATGAAATCTTTTAGAGGAAGCTTCATGAAAATAAGGCTTTATAAAACAGTATAAATCCGTTCGTGCCGTATAAGTTAAAAAAAACATTCTTCGTACTTTTGTCGGAAAAGTCAAAAAGTACCTCGTACGGAAAAACGACAAAAGATTCCTTTCATATTCTTTACTAAAAACTCACCTAAGGGTAAAATTGGTTTTAAACTATTGCAAGTGGATGGAAACAATATTACATATTGAGGGAACATGGATGTGGATGATAAAATACACCCCAGTAAATACTTACGAATAAACAATCTCGGATAAAAATGAGATTGTGATATTTCCCTTACCTTAGGTCCGATTTGCTTTGTTCGTGTCCGAAGCTCCTGTATAATGGTTTAAATACTGTTATTGACTTATTCCAGAATCATACATATTGATATGAGATCATATATGGTCATATTATTAGCTTCTTTTTAGTAATATTTCATTGTTACTTGTTACTTGGGTCTTTATAACTTTTTGTTCTTATGCGTGTTTTGTCGAATAAATTCTTATTCTTATCTTTAGGTTATAGATAATTCATTTCCAGAATGGTATTAGTGTAGTATATACCATATTCATTCATTCAATTCATTTATATAATCATTATGAAATGAAGATCATGTAGAACGAGTCGCATCACATCGTGGAGACGGTATTCCGTACGTACGCACGAGTGATGATATCGTTCCTATGATCGTGGAATTGTATTGGAGTATATATATATATATTATTTCAGTATCAATATTACTTAATAATAATCATATATAGTTACTGATTACACCATTATACCCATCCTTGTAAGGTGATGGTGGAAAATAGATTACACCACGGCGTGGAGACGGTATTCCGTACGTACGCACGCGCGGTGATTTCATTTTTCCGTAGGATGGATAGAAGGTGAATTAGGGTTGTTTCATATTTATAATAACATATCAGTATGTAAGTAATACTGATGTTATTACTTTATCATGAAACAACTAAAGAAGAAGAAGTTGAAGAAGAAAGAAATTGAAAAGATCGGTAATGGATATTACCTCTTCTTTGGAACGCCTTTTTGAATCCTCCACTTAAGGAACTAAGATTGGTCTTTGGAGAAGACCAGGACCTCTAGGATTATTCTAGGGAAGTGGAGAAGGGAAAATGGCAGGGGTTGGCCGAGCTTGAGTGCTCAAATTGGTGTGAGGAGGAGGGGGAGGAGGTGCCCTTTTATAAGGGAGGAGAGGGGCACCTTAGGAATTCTTAAAAATATTAATTTATAATAAATATAACCCCACTTAAAAACCTCCAAAAATGACTCATATTCGAAGCTTAGATGAGATAGGGTTGTAATCTCATCAACCAATCAAATTTATACATGTTTGGATCTTATTTTAAACCTTATCAATTAGATTTAACTCTAAGTTAAATAATTTAACTTTTACCGTGTCTTTTTGTTTTCTTTCACTATATGGTTAATACACTTACTATAACATGCCAAACGAACCCCAAATTGTATATTATTAATACATATATCCTTATCTAAGTCATTTGGCCGAACCTTAGATTTTTAGGAATAAAATAACAATTAATAATATAATATTTGATTTAAAAACTATTTTGTGTCAATTTTGACACTATTTGATATATGATTTTTTTGAAAGTCATAAAAGAATTATATATTCGAACCAAGTTGATTAAATCAACACTAATATATCATAGTAACCTAGAAAATTAGTGGAATTTATAAAAAGTCTTAAATTACATTTATTTTGGTGTTTATAACATCAATTATGTCAATATTTCATTAATAAGATAATTACTGCATCATCGTTGTGTCATAAATAAAATAAATTATTTTATGTCTAAAAATTACAAATAAAATACCATCATGTAGGAAATATTTTTAGCTTTCTAATGAATATTTACAATCGAATTTATCTTATGTATAACCCCATATTAAAAATGATTTACTTATTAAACTTTGATTTTAACTATTTTAACCCTTCTTTAAATAAATTAATAATAAATGTCCTAATCTAATCCAAGTGGGCCTAAATGGTCATATTTTATTCCTAAGTTTGTTTTTGGTCGAATTACACTTGTCCAATAGAATTAGGCCATGTGTTAGGGTAATATTAATATCATATTTACCCTTAGTTACCCTATTTACTATTAACCGCGGTAAAAAAAAGTAAAAAGTTACTATTCACCAAAAATTATTTTCATCTCATTGAACCACATTTTAGTCCTTGATATTAACCGTGTCTCTCGGATTTTCGAAATTCCATTCACAGAAGCGGTAAAATTATGTTTTATGCAAAATTCAGTTTTTAACCTACCACTTAGTGGTTTCACTATTCATCAAAAATTGATGTTTTTCAGAACAATGCCAAAATTTCATCCCAAGCTATAATTCATATTCCGAATTCAAAAATGAAGTCTATTTTACCAAATTCATAACATAAAAGTTGCATTAATTAATTTTATAATTAAATCCCGCTGTTAAAACAAATAGCGTGTTTTTAAGAAACAATATCTATCAAAAGATTGACACTTGTTTATGTCTAGTTTAAATGTGAAATTACATCCAATGACCAACATTGTATTAAATTGTAAAAATATATTCTAAATATACTTTAAAACCACTCAAATTAATGATTTATCACTATTAATTATTTCGATTAAAAAAGTTGTTTTTAATTATAATTTAGTAATTTTTCACTATTCATCAAAATATGAAAGTTATCCGAAAAGTACCAAAATTTCACCTTAGGCTAAATTCGATACTCCGAATCCAAAAATGAATTCCATTTTGAAAAATAAAATTTACAAAATTTCCAAAAAGTGGTTATTACTATTCATAACGGCTAGTTTTAATAATATTTTAATAGCATATCGTTGTTTCGTGAAACTCAGTATTGCGTACTACACACGCTATCGAGGAAGGTCGCGATTGCGTGTAACGGAAGGAAAGTCAAGGATGCGTATTGTGAAAGCTTCTTTTGTTGTAGCGTACAACACAAGACATTAATGAAATTAAAAAGAATATTTTTCATAAAATCTTGGGGCGTTACATTCTACCCCCCTTAAAATGAATTTCGCCCTCGAAATTCGTCGGGGTTATAAATGGTTTACTATTCAAAATTTTCTTTGATAGAAACCCACATCGTAAAAAGGAATACCAAAACATGGCTTTAAAAACTAAAGTATGAAATGTAACGATTACCCAAATATACTAATCATTGGGTTTCCACATAGGTGAAAATATGGATATGGAAGAAAAATCTAACCATCCTGTTCTGATGGAGAGTGGTAGAGAACATGGCTATGGAAAAGCCAGTAATCACAAATCCATAGATTTGTGATGATATAAGGTACCATCTGATTCATCAGGTATAAGAGAACTAGGACAACATTTTTGGTTTTCAAGATCATTTCCCTAAAGTTAAAGAATTTGAATTAGAATAAATACTTACTTTATTTTGGTACAATCTCACTGTTGTTCGTGCCTTTAACAATTTCCACTTCATCTCTTAAATAAATGAAGTTGAATTTGTTATTCGTGAAGTGTTAGCAGATCATGTGATAGAATGACGGGTCATTCCATCTGTTTCAAACAAAAGGTTAGCAAAATTATATACATAAGTCGATCTATAGTGAGATTAATCACATATGGACTTATACATCATATATCATACTGCTTAATATAATAAAACTAGTTTCTACTAAACAGGGACTTCCTGTAGGCTAGTGGTAGGCGATAAAGGCCAGTCGCACTTCGGTTGTGGGTTCGAATCCTACAGCCTTGTCCGAAGCGATGGGCTGTCGCCCGTCCTGTAGGTTGTCCCTTTTTCTAAAACTACGTTACTATAACATCCCATCAATAATATCGAAAATCTTCTATCCTTAAACAATACTAACTTATGTCCAACATAATCCAGTATAATCTTTAGGCTTATACATAATACTGCAGTCCACTCTCATAATATAGTGACATCGATTACCAGAGATTTAATACTGTCGTTGATCCCCACATATCATAAGATATGTCTTGTTGGTCACATTCCAAACATTCAAAGTCCTTAATCGTGTATTCTCTTGAATACCTTAGTGAAAACATGAGTGCAGTTAAAAGTTAACACTTTCCACATAACAAAATCCTCAAAATTCTATATACTCAAACCATGATATCACTTAGTCCTTATATCAATCATGAGCTCATGAATACTGTTAAACAATTAATTTTCTCATTTTCCCTTCATTATGCGCATAATATCTCAATCACTTTGAATACCACATTAGACCAATACATAAATATTCCAATACTCCATGATAAAACATTATTTTGGAATCCCATTACATAAACACTTAATCATTCCACCACATCGTTGTCATATTCAACATTGCCAATAGTGATCGCATGTGATTTCCCTTTGTCCTTTGCCTTCAGTGGTTGCTCATGTTGATCATCACTAACCCTTGGATTATGGCAATTATTAGCATAATGCCCCATTTCCTTGCACTTGAAGCATTGAAGTGTTGGCAGTGCGTTCTCTGCAGTGTTTGCTTTATCATTAGAAACCCTTTTTCCATTACTTCGACACTCAGCTGCTCGATGACCTTCTTTTCCACACTTAAAACATTTTCTAGTCCCTTTTAGACAATCTCCACCATGCTTCTTTCCACACTTTGTGCATAAGGAAACATTCATCTTCTTTTCACCATTATTCTGAGATTTCTCCTTGAACTCCATCTTTCGTTTCTTGTCAAAACCATGAGATGGATATGTAACACCAACTTCTATTTCTACCTTGATAGCACAACGCACAATTTCTTCATAGCTACTGAAGTCTCTTATAGCTAATGCCCTTCGAAGACTTGGTTTTAAGCCACTGAAAAATCGATCAACTTTACTTTCAGGTTGGATGATAATTCCAGAAGCATACCTTGCAAGTCTTGTAAAATTTGCTTCATAGGTACCAACAGATTCATCGTCCCTTTGCTTCAGTTCAAGAAACTCTTTCTCCATCTTTGTTCGAAGAATACGAGGGAAGTACTTATTGAAAAATAAGTTCTTGAACTCGTCCCATTCCATAGACTCAATTTCATCCCTTTGCCTTGTATTCTTAATAAGATTCCACCATTGATCAGCATCTCCTTCCAAACGATACACTGCTAGGATGACTTTATCATGCTCAGAACATTGAAGAACTGAAAATATCTTTTCAGTAGTACTAATCCATTGTTCAGCAACTAATGGATCAGTAGACCCACTGAAAGAAGGTGGACGCTGCCTCATGAAGGATTCAACAGAATGTTGCTCCTTCCTTTGCTCGTTTGGAAGTCCTGCATGATTCATAGCTTGAGAAAGTTGTGTGATCATGGCTACAAGATTTTGCATTCCAGCTCCTATATCGTTTGGTTGCTCAGGGGTACAATCATTGCATTGCCCATCACATTCCGCATTAACACGGTTCCTTCGGGTTCCAGCCATCGTCTAAAACCCCAAAAGAATTGTGTGAGAGGCAAAAATCATGCTAGGGAAAACAACATAATAAAGGGTTAGTACCCTCAATATCTAACATCTTAGGTTAAATTCGAAGATCGTTAGCGTAATTCTAGGACTATAACCTATACGTATACTTAACCTTAGAGACATCTCTAGACATACCTTAGAAATATCTCTAGGGATCTCACTAACGTTTTCGCATCCTAGTTTCCAAAGGTTGACTAAACCTTTCCTCTGATACCAACTGTAGAGACCCAAATCCTGACGTACATTGACATTACATTACTTTTGCGGAATACTTAGTAAAAAACAAAAACACACACACAAGGATCGTAATAGTTTAGTGTCTTTGGAAACTCGGAACGTAATCTTCTAATCCTGGTGAAAGATCTTCAAAATCTCCCATAAAGATCTTCCTTTTTTTTTACCTAAAACCTTTCTTTATATCCTGGGGAAAAGCAAACATAAAAGGGTGAGCTCAAATGCTCAGTAAGGGTAAACAAAAGAAATATCAATCACATAATTTTCATAAGAACATAACATTTTTGGAAATCTTAATCTGCAAAAGAGAGCATAATTTCATAACATGGGATAAATCATAGTAGTGAAAATGAAACCATAACTTAAAACATTACTCATTGTGGCATACACACATAATCATAGGGAATCATTTCTTGTTAGTCAAGACTCATTGCCAAGACTATCTTAGTGGACAAAGTCCCTTTCTGAATCGAGTAATCCTCGTTTCAGTCCTGTTTCACTGAACCGGTATAACCTACCATTCCAACCATGTCTATCTCATGAGATATGAAATCTTTACCCAATGCATTGGAGGGAGATATAGGTCCCACCCATCTCTTAATGAATCCTTTCTTATGTGTGCCACAAAATCATAAATCATACATCATTGCATAACCCATGTAATAAAAATGGGATTCTTAAACAACATGACATCATAAAACCATTCATATAAGATAAAGGAATTCATAAACATAATTCCATCACAACATAGTCAAATCAATGTAAAAATATGGATAGAAACAGAACCCTTTATTATCTTAGATGGAAAATAATTTTGATAAAACACTTGAATTGAATTCTTGAGGAAAATATCCTTTCTTCTTCAAAATCAATTTCTTTTCACAAAACATCATGCAATTTTAAAAGAAAGAGATTTTATTGAAAATAGTCATGAAATCTTTTAGAGGAAGCTTCATGAAAATAAGGCTTTATAAAACAGTATAAATCCGTTCGTGCCGTATAAGTTAAAAAAACATTCTTCGTACTTTTGTCGGAAAAGTCAAAAAGTACCTCGTACGGAAAAACGACAAAAGATTCCTTTCATATTCTTTACTAAAAACTCACCTAAGGGTAAAATTGGTTTTAAACTATTGCAAGTGGATGGAAACAATATTACATATTGAGGGAACATGGATGTGGATGATAAAATACACCCCAGTAAATACTTACGAATAAACAATCTCGGATAAAAATGAGATTGTGATATTTCCCTTACCTTAGGTCCGATTTGCTTTGTTCGTGTCCGAAACTCCTGTATAATGGTTTAAATACTGTTATTGACTTATTCCAGAATCATACATATTGATATGAGATCATATATGGTCATATTATTAGCTTCTTTTTAGTAATATTTCATTGTTACTTGTTACTTGGGTCTTTATAACTTTTTGTTCTTATGCGTGTTTTGTCGAATAAATTCTTATTCTTATCTTTAGGTTATAGATAATTAATTTCCAGAATGGTATTAGTGTAGTATATACCATATTCATTCATTCAATTCATTTATATAATCATTATGAAATGAAGATCATGTAGAACGAGTCGCATCACATCGTGGAGACGGTATTCCGTACGTATGCACGAGTGATGATATCGTTCCTATGATCGTGGAATTGTATTGGAGTATATATATATATATTATTTCAGTATCAATATTACTTAATAATAATCATATATAGTTACTGATTACACCATTATACCCATCCTTGTAAGGTGATGGTGGAAAATAGATTACACCACGGCGTGGAGACGGTATTTCGTACGTACGCACGCGCGGTGATTTCATTTTTCCGTAGGATGGATAGAAGGTGAATTAGGGTTGTTTCATATTTATAATAACATATCAGTATGTAAGTAATACTGATGTTATTACTTTATCATGAAACAACTAAAGAAGAAGAAGTTGAAGAAGAAAGAAATTGAAAAGATCGGTAATGGATATTACCTCTTCTTTGGAACGCCTTTTTGAATCCTCCACTTAAGGAACTAAGATTGGTCTTTGGAGAAGACCAGGACCTCTAGGATTATTCTAGGGAAGTGGAGAAGGGAAAATGGCAGGGGTTGGCCGAGCTTGAGTGCTCAAATTGGTGTGAGGAGGAGGGGGAGGAGGTGCCCTTTTATAAGGGAGGAGAGGGGCACCTTAGGAATTCTTAAAAATATTAATTTATAATAAATATAACCCCACTTAAAAACCTCCAAAAATGACTCATATTCGAAGCTTAGATGAGATAGGGTTGTAATCTCATCAACCAATCAAATTTATACATGTTTGGATCTTATTTTAAACCTTATCAATTAGATTTAACTCTAAGTTAAATAATTTAACTTTTACCGTGTCTTTTTGTTTTCTTTCACTATATGGTTAATACACTTACTATAACATGCCAAACGAACCCCAAATTGTATATTATTAATACATATATCCTTATCTAAGTCATTTGGCCGAACCTTAGATTTTTAGGAATAAAATAACAATTAATAATATAATATTTGATTTAAAAACTATTTTGTGTCAATTTTGACACTATTTGATATATGATTTTTTTGAAAGTCATAAAGGAATTATATATTCGAACCAAGTTGATTAAATCAACACTAATATATCATAGTAACCTAGAAAATTAGTGGAATTTATAAAAAGTCTTAAATTACATTTATTTTGGTGTTTATAACATCAATTATGTCAATGTTTCATTAATAAGATAATTACTGCATCATCGTTGTGTCATAAATAAAATAAATTATTTTATGTCTAAAAATTACAAATAAAATACCATCATGTAGGAAATCTTTCTAGATTTCTAATGAATATTTACAATCGAATTTATCTTATGTATAACCCCATATTAAAAATGATTTACTTATTAAACTTTGATTTTAACTATTTTAACCCTTCTTTAAATAAATTAATAATAAATGTCCTAATCTAATCCAAGTGGGCCTAAATGGTCATATTTTATTCCTAAGTTTGTTTTTGGTCGAATTACACTTGTCCAATAGAATTAGGCCATGTGTTAGGGTAATATTAATATCATATTTACCCTTAGTTACCCTATTTACTATTAACCGCGGTAAAAAAAAGTAAAAAGTTACTATTCACCAAAAATTATTTTCATCTCATTGAACCACATTTTAGTCCTTGATATTAACCGTGTCTCTCGGATTTTCGAAATTCCATTCACAGAAGCGGTAAAATTATGTTTTATGCAAAATTCAGTTTTTAACCTACCACTTAGTGGTTTCACTATTCATCAAAAATTGATGTTTTTCAGAACAATGCCAAAATTTCATCCCAAGCTATAATTCATATTCCGAATTCAAAAATGAAGTCTATTTTACCAAATTCATAACATAAAAGTTGCATTAATTAATTTTATAATTAAATCCCGCTGTTAAAACAAATAGCGTGTTTTTAAGAAACAATATCTATCAAAAGATTGACACTTGTTTATGTCTAGTTTAAATGTGAAATTACATCCAATGACCAACATTGTATTAAATTGTAAAAATATATTCTAAATATACTTTAAAACCACTCAAATTAATGATTTATCACTATTAATTATTTCAATTAAAAAAGTTGTTTTTAATTATAATTTAGTAATTTTTCACTATTCATCAAAATATGAAAGTTATCCGAAAAGTACCAAAATTTCACCTTAGGCTAAATTCGATACTCCGAATCCAAAAATGAATTCCATTTTGAAAAATAAAATTTACAAAATTTCCAAAAAGTGGTTATTACTATTCATAACGGCTAGTTTTAATAATATTTTAATAGCATATCGTTGTTTCGTGAAACTCAGTATTGCGTACTACACACGCTATCGAGGAAGGTCGCGATTGCGTGTAACGGAAGGAAAGTCAAGGATGCGTATTGTGAAAGCTTCTTTTGTTGTAGCGTACAACACAAGACATTAATGAAATTAAAAAGAATATTTTTCATAAAATCTTGGGGCGTTACAAATATATTTCTTATCCTTGGGTAAATTCTTCTCTATTTTAAATAATTCATGGGCCAGTGGTGGTGTTCTAGTAACATCACCCCATGTTGAAGTTGGCGAGATGAATTCATCATACATTTTCCCATGAATAGGAATTCCATATACTTGTTAAATGTCCCAGAGGATAATTCCAACTTCACCATGCGTCAAATGAAAGGAATTCGTTTGTGGACTCCATTAGCTCAGTAATTTAGGAATGAATTCATTTTTGTAAAAATAAGTTTTCCCCATCCAGAAAGCATTATAGATATGAACGTCTGATAACTCTTTTCTGAATTCTTCACAATTTTGACGTACCCAGAATTCCCATATCCACTCGGGTTTTACACCCCCTCCAGAATGAAGGTCCCAGTATCCTTTCCAACCATTAGATTGATCTATTTTAGAAGCCCGAAAAGTGGAATCATAACAATGTGCTCTTGGCCCTACAACATGATCCTTCATGTCTGGAGTACAATCACTGTGATGAAGGATACAACTAATAGGGACTGTTCCTTCTTGTATTGGATCCCCCCTTACACTAATATTCATGCAGTTATAGTTGGAATACTGAAGAAACCAATTATTTGGAAAGTACTTCTTAACAGATGGAATATGGGCATCTTGCAAAATTCCATGCCTATACAGGGGTAAGTAAGTAGTTTGTGGATAGTCATGCCGGTATGGAATTAGACCCTTCGATAGCCCAGGAAGAGTACTCTCAACAATGTCATAATAGTCTAGCCTGAAGATCCTTGTCATTTAATTTTGGTGAACCTTAGCTTCTTCGGTATGGGTCATTAAATGAGTCATTCTTTCTTGAAAAAAGAAAAATAATTACTAAACTTTCAAGTCATATTTTAAAGAAGAAATTGAAAATTTTTGGCAAAGTACACTGTTCGCGTAGGTCCTTTGACAAGTTCCTTCAACAAAGTCCTTCGACAAGTTCCTTTGACGAGTTCACTCGCATAGTTCCTACGACAAAGATCCTAGTGAAACTCTATCAGTGAGGTCCTTTTAGTGTATCTCCATCGCTTAAACAATTTTACCTTGAAGAAATTTCAAGAGAATTACGTGAGAGCACAATGCGATGCAGCTGGGCGAACGAGCTACGCAATGAGAGCTCTAAATTTTGGAGAAAGCACAGGTGAAGAAAAAATCACGAAAGGTTGAGACCTATTTATAAGCAACAGAAGACCTACACATCATGGTTGTGTAACATATCTGTGCGCCATACCTACATGACATACCTTCACGAAAAACTTGCGTTACACAATTGTGTTACTCATTAATTCATCCTAATCTTTTTTCCTAGACTTTCACCTCAGGACTTGACCCTCTTTGTATATTTTCGATCCAATCCTAAGTGTGGGGGATATTGTTGACACTACTTGAGAGAGGAACCCAAAATATTGACAACCTTTGGTTATTTCAAACCCCAAAGAAAGATTCAAAAGTACAAGGAAAAAATCAACAAATACTCCCAAGCTCTACACAATTTAGTAGCATCCAAGAGCTTCGTGACCAAGTATGTGGATCAACTTCACGACAGAGCTACGTGGCCAAGCAATGCATGGGAATATTTTTGATTTCCCTACACAGAGCACCTTCACGACAAACCTGTGTGAAATAACTACGCGGGCAAAATTTTTTTGACTAGGCCCATCCGTGCCTACAAACAGATCCCTTAGGCTCCCCATTTCCAGACTGAAAAAAAGTGAAAGACTCTTTGAAGCTCCCATTGCGTAGCTCTTTCACCTAGATCTCTAAAATTGTCTCAGGTAGTTCTCTAAACTAAAAAAGAAGGGATAATTAAAAGGGATAGTAATGTTTTGAAGTTCTCCCCATTCTTCAGTACTCATCCATACCTACGCAGTGTATCTGCATGCCGAAACTATGCGGTATATCTTCATGCCACACTTGCATGATAGGGAAACGCGGGGTACCTACACGGCATACTTGCACGAAGTACCTATGTGACCAGCTCAAGTAACCTTCTTTAAATCCATCCATGGTAGGGTATCTCCTTCCTTGGTTCCCTAATTTGAAAGGGGCTAAGTTGAATCCTTCACCAAAACCTCCTGACTTATCAAACCTTTGGGTAAGGCACATTAGTGTGTCTCCAATTTGGGTTTGTATTTTCGCAGTAAGAGTTTTGCCACATTCATTTCGCGATGGGGTTAAGATTCATGGGATTTTTTTGGGTTTGTATATCCACAGTCACATGTACTTTTCTCCTAGAAAAAGTGTTGGGAAGTTCCTGATTTGAAGGATGGTTGGCTACTGGCCTTGCCCTTTTCAAAGAGGTGACCTGGGACCTTAGTTCTTCGGTAGGGAAGGTACACTTCGCACTTTCCATTCCATGCAAGTATATGAGTAGTCTCCCTCCTCTACCAGAACCAATTTAGGGCAGCCATCCTAGTATAATCCCCTCACCTTCACCCCTTCTTCCTTACATTGGACCCTTGTCCAATGTAAATAGAACAGAGGGAAGGCTCATCACCTCACCCTCTTCCATGGTTGATGCTTCCTCTTCCATCAGTGGGGGAGGAAAAGTGTGAATTATCATTGTTGAATATTTCACATCCTTTTGTTTCTAAAACCGAGCATGAATCATGTGGTCTTAGAGATACGTGATGGTTGCAACATATGCACCAAAACTCAACCAAAAAGCGATGAGAACTCTGATTCTTGTTCAAACTAGGATACGTAGGAATCCCTTTTAGGGCTTGAGTTCATCCAACCCTAATTACCCAAATTTAGGCACCCTCCTTAGGAAATAATCCCCAAATTCAATCCTCAAATGATTAAGTCATCCTTTTTTAGGAAGTAATCCCAAACTCATCTTTCCCAGAGAACTATAATCTCCTATGAGATTTATAAAACTATGTGGGCTTTGATTCCCATTAATATGGGATACATAGAAATCCTCCTTGAGGTTCAAACCGAACACTTCAAATCAACCCTGTTCTCTTTGAGCCATATTCCCAATAGGGTCTGATCCTACTTGGAAACTTATACTCTTTCCAAGTTCCTTGGGCTGCTTCAACATAAGTCCCACACTAAGTTTTAACTAAGCACCTTCCTCTTAGTGGTCCTTATCACATAACCTTAAAAGGTATGATGTTTCCTATTAAGTGGCATCGAACTACGAGGGTTATGATTCCTTTCACAAGAATACGTAGGTAGCTCATTTTATGAGTGCGATCCCAAGATTAAAACAAACCTTAGTCTCTTTGGATGACAATAAATTCCAAAGTACCCAACTGAGTGGCTTAAAAACTAGTATCATCATAACAATGATTAAAACAATCTCTAATCAGTATATTAGATGATACCATTAATATAAAAAACTCAAATACATACAGATGCTTCCATTAATGAAGAACCTTGAATGCATACTGATGATTCTAAATTTTAAACATGTTAATAAGTGATTGTAAATTCCAAGGGGTACTTATGATATACTTGGTGAATTAATAAGGATTCATGAAAATATTTTAATTTTACAAAGAGAGTCTCAGAGTAGACAATAATTCCCCCCAAAAGGGTGTGATGAGTCCGACCTCCCATCCTCTCGACCAATGCACATTCTTAATTATCGTAAAGTTAAAAACTTAACGAACACCTGCCTTTGGAAAGCAGGTTCTCTTTGGCTAAATAACTGTTGTCATTTTCCAATTCCATTAATAAATCCAATGGAAACCACCTGGAAATAGTGATTTTTAAATCTAGAACATAGGTTTCAAGGAACTACAAAACACACCCCTTTGGTAGGTTTGACATCCCCTCATTGCAAACAAGTATTCATGATCAATTTACCACCTACATAGGTTGGAAGGGTTTATTTACTAATTTAGTGATATTTATCATGATTTATTTAGTGGTAATAATAATATATAAGTTTCTTAATTTTATGAATGCATGTTTTGTTCTTCATATGACCTAAAAAGTTAAACTATTACAGTAATATTAAGTCATGTTCATGAATTTTATTCCACTAAAAGTTCATGAGATAAACACCCTAAATCTCATTAGTGGTTTCAAATTATGTATATTCAATATATTGAATGCTTATCATAAATTTTTTGAACAATTTTTATTTTATAATGCATATGTAGATATATTGTAAAATACAATATAACATGGAGTAATATCACCCATGAATTTTCTATTTTTCATAGTCGTATCATATTAGTGAGATATATCATAAAGTATGATATATATAAAACCCATTGATATTTTTAGAATCATAGGATAAGATATACATTATAATAATTTGTGATAGAACCAGGGATTGCATGAAAACTGTAATGACCCGTGTTTTGAACCAGATGAAAATTCAAGGTATTTTGAAATTTTTGCAATTACTGGATGGTATATTTTTAAAACCAGAATTTGAAACTTAATTTTTAGAGTTTCATCACTTCAATGTGTTGTTTTTTGGATGTGTTTCAAGGAACAAGGGTGTTATGGGAGTTCTGTCATGTTTTGGGAGCATCGGTCTCCAAAACCTCAATTCAAGAGGAGCTAGCAGGGGCACACGGTTAGTCTAAAACCATATGTCCCTTAGTATTAAACCGTGCGGTGTGTTTTTTTAAGAAATTAATTTATTATATTAAAATTAAAAGTAAAATAAATTAAATGAAAATAAATAGGGAAAAAAAAAGAAAATTTTTAGAAATAATAATAATATTGTTTTTCTTATTATTATTAATATTATTATGTCAGTTTCTTTTTTAGATACCCAAGGGGTCTCCTCCTTTCTCCCCTTCCTCACATGTGATGCAACACCCCCCCCCCTCCCTGGATCCTTAGTCATGCATGACACCCCCCCCCCCCTCTTAGTGGCCTCATCTCCGTTCATCAATCCACCTAAAATTCTTCACGTTTCTCCTTTGATTCATCAAGGTAAGGTCTATGATTTGACATTCCTTCCTTTTATAGACATTTCTATTTCTCCCATCACCCAATGTCAATTTGACCAAACCATAAGTTTTGGTTTAATTCTATTTTTGGTATTTCTTCTGATGTTTGGTCATGCAGTGTGTCTCTCGAGACTCTTTCATGTGGGTTTTGGTGTTCTCCATCGATGGTGAGTTGTTTTGGACCATTTTTGGTTTTCTATTGTCGTGTGAGGTAAGGTTTAAATCCACTATTTGGTTTCACCTATTTTATTTGGGGTCTTTGGGGTTTTTTTGGTTCCTTCTTGGTTGGTTAGATCATTTGGTGGCTTCCCGAAGTTTTTTGCATGCATACATAGGTACATGTGTGTGTGTGTATCCACATTGTAATTATATTTTTTCAAGGCATTGAGTTCCAAATTAGTTCGACTTTGTCTACTTTTGAGGTAGGGTCCCTATCCTTGAACCTTTTAATTTAAATTTGTTTTATCTGATTTTTTAAATAAGTTGAATTCTGTTTTCCTTTGATAAATTTAATTGAAGAACATAAATTAAATTCTTAGTTATGATAAATGATTTTTTTATAAACAAAGTCATTCTTTTAAAATAAAAACCCTCTAATAGAGGTGAACTGTCTTCTAAGATAAAAATAAGTGATTAGAAATTTATGTTTTCTTGGCTTATTGAATTGGTGTTTATTTATGTGTTGAGATTATTATTGTTATATGGAATGTTTAGGGTATGGATTATAATGGAATTATAAAATGTAGTACTATTTTTAAAAATTTTAAAAAATCAAGTCACCATCTATTTACTTTCCTCATCTTATAAATTTAACGACTTTGCATGATTTGTAAAATGGAATACCCTTGTAGAAATTTTCCCTATTTCACATGGTACCTTCTAAGTACCAATTAAACCTTGATAAATGAATTTACTTGACTTGTTTAATTAAATGGAATTAATTTAATGGAATGTCTTGACATGATGGATTGGCTTCTTAAAATTTTTAAAGTTTATGCCTCACCTTGATTAGCATGTTCAAGATGACCTATTTTCCTTGAAGTTTTAAATGAATTAATTTAAGTGGAACTTATTAGGGTGGTACAACCAAGAATATTGTTATAATTAAAAAATAACATTTTATTTAAAAAAATTAATAATATGACTTGAATATAATCAATAACATGCTTCATGGAGGTTTTATTCATTGAAAAAAATTGACTTGGGTGGTCTAAACTAAATTTTTTTTATCTGATACAATTATTTATAGTAATTGTGATATGTGTGAGCATGTTAGTATGTTGTGGCCACAACTAGATAAATTGGATAATTCATATTAAACTATAATATTTTATTTTTAAACTTCCATTGAATCCTTTTAAGTCTATAGTCAAGGAGACTAAGACCTGAAACCATCTAATAGGTGTGCCATCCTTGGATTTAATTGTGACCTAGTTTGTTTGACTTTTGATACCTATAATAAATTTGAAAATTTGATAGATTTATGGTATAGAATTTTTAATTGGAATAATAACAAATTTTTTTGTGATTTCTTGTAGAAGAATCACTTTGGATAATTTTGGTTAATAGATATATTAATGACCTTAGGTTTGAATGACTAATTAAACAGGTTTTATATAGTTATGATGATAATTAGAAACCTGGATTAATGAAATTATTTGGTTTAATATATGGAAATTTTAAAAAATTGACCATTGTGTATTATGATGATTAATCTGGTATGTTTGATACTAGACTTGTGAATTTTATTTCTTATCTTTTGAGCTTATGTGATATAAATGTGATTCATACATGAGGGTTGGATGCTGATATCATGTTGAGTTTGTATGGATATGACTCCTGATTGGTTTTTATGCCTATAGTCTTGGTAAATGATTTTGTACCACCTAAGGGCTAGGAACACGATTACTGAATTCTTGAGGGCAAATTATATTATTTTTTTAGATGCCTGCAGGTTAGATGCATTGTCAAATGATGATTGAGGGATTGGTGCATATTTTCATACTAACTGAGGGCTAGGTGAACTGTTACTGAATTCCTGAGGGAAGAGTATATGATTATTTCATATTCCTAAGGGCTAGATGCATAGTCACATGATACTTGAGGGCGAGATTCTAGTTATTCATGAGGGTGAGATTTTGGTTAGCCTGAGGGAAGAGGTCGTATGTTTATGGTATATTCTGAGTGATTTATCCTTGGAAGGAGAATCTACAACTGATTTGGGTGATCCATCCTAATGTAGGAGGATCTACCCATATACATATATAACTGGAAGGGTGCTGAAGTAGGTATATCTTCTAGGTGTCCCTTAGGAACCTGATCTAGATGTTGTTTACTTATTCATCACTTATTTTTTTATTTCTTTGTTTATACTTGATCACATATGTAACACCCCGAGAATTTATGAAAAATATTCTTCTAATTTCATTAATGTCTTGTGTTGTATGCTACACCAAGATTACCTTTCACTATATGCAACACTGTATTAGCTTGCAGTATACGCAACACTATTCTTGGATCGTGTTACACACAATTTTGATAATAGTTATTCTACGCAACATTGAGTATATATATATATATATTCAATGTATAAATGAAATATGGTGGGATTCTGTTATACGAAACAACGAAAGATTCTTGCACAATACGCAACCTGACTTAGCTTCCTTTACACGCAATCGTGACCTTCTTCGATAGAGTGTGTTGTACGCAATACCGGGTTTTACTAAACAACGATATGTTATTATAATATTATTATGAACTAGCCGTTATGAATATTATTAACTACATTTTGAATTTTATAACATTATTATTCATCTTACAAATTTTCTAGAACATGGTATAAGAACAAAATAAATTTTTCGGGTAAAATAAGTATTTTTCAAAAAATGCAGTTTTGCCACCTTTTGATGGTGCACCCAATTTAAATCTAGTTTTTGACATGTTTATAAGTTCAATTTTACAAAATAAAATTATTCTCTGGAATCAGGATATAAAATTTTACTTTGGATAAATTTTTCATATTATTCTGATAACTTTCATATTTTAATGAATAGTAAAAACACGCTAAATTTTAATTAAAAACAACTTTTTTCATCGTAATAACTTATGTGGTTAAATTATAATATTGAATGGTTTTAAAGTATAAATATAATATAATTTTACCATTTAATATAATTTATGTCATTAGCATTTATTTTACCTTGAATTCGTAAGTTAAATCAATTCAATCTTTTGCAATGTTTTAAAGAAAAACTCGTTTTCTTTCGACAACAGGATTAATTTTAATTTAATTTCTCCAACTTTTGTGTATTGAATTTGGAAAAATGTATTCCATATTTGGAATCAGTGGGTCCAAATTATGTTAATAAGCTACTTTTTATTTCTGGGAATTATGAATAGTAACTACGGTAAATTTTATTTACCGTAGTTAAAGGTAAATCGGGTAATTAAGGGTAAATATAACATTATAAAATTACCCTAACACATGCCAAAATTCTATTGGATGACTAAAGGTCGACCCATATCACCTAAGGGTCGGATTAGATTCATTTTATGGACTTTTGACCATGAATATAATTTAATTATTATTAAAACCAAAGAAAGTGACAACATGTCACTTTCTTAAATCTTATAAGTATAATAATTTTAATTTAGTGATAAACATCATAAAACATCGAACATGAATAATCTAAAAAAATATAATAAAATTATCTACATCATGATAAATTATTAAGAATTTTTAGGGATTAAATAATTGTCATTAATGGTGATACATTAATGATGCAGAAATTATTTATTAAGTGAAAAATCAGTAATATAGTTTTTATTGAAATAATAATACCCATTAAAAGGCCCAAAAACCTGACCAAAAATTATTGGTAGTGTATATCTACACCTTAATCATCCAATGACCTAATATATAACCGTTTGGAGCCTTATAAAAGTGATTATGACACTTATATTATTTTATTTTAAATGATGCCAAAGTTGTCACCTTCATAATTTAATAAATATACCAATTTAACTATTATGATTTTAGATGATAAATTCTAGTAAAAGTATTATTGTGAAAGGTAATAGATTTATATTCATAATAGTATTTTATTTTTAATTTTTATGCAACAAATAAGTATATTAAATAATTATACAAAAATGTTGTAGTAATTATTTTATTAAGAGATAAACCAAATAAATGGTTTTAAAAATAATAAAATAAATATTATATGAACTATATAATGTGATCCACTAATTTTATAGATACATATGAACTTTTATGAATCTATTAAAGCTTTTAGTTCTAAAATATCTTCTGTATATATTTTATTTAAATTCAAATAAATGAATAGTGTCAAAATTGACACTATTGTTATTTTATAAAAATAACATATTATAAAATTGTTTAAAAATCACAAAAATATTTAAAAATTATAAATTTAAATTTATATGGTCTATAATTTTATAAATTAACCAATTATGGAAAATTCACAACAAATAAGTAATTATTTGTTATAATTTAAAATTTAGAATTTTATTACCACAAATAAACTTACATAGATTAAATAAGGATAAATCAAAATGATAAGGTTTAAAATAAGATCCAAACATGTCTAAATTTAATTTTTTGATGATATTAAAACCCTATCTCATCTAATCTTCGAATATGAGTCATTTTTTGTAGGTTTTTAAGTGGGGTTATATTTATTATAAATTAATATTTTTAAGAATTCCAAATGTGCCCCTCTCCTCCCTTATAAAAGGGAACCTCCTCCCTATCTTCCTCACACCACTTGGAGACTTCAAGCTCGGCCAACCACTGAAAAATTCTCTTATACACTTCCCTATAAACATCCTAGAGTTCCTGTTCTACTTCAAAGACCAATCTTAGTGCCCTAAGAGGAGGTTTCAAGAGGCGTATCGAAGAAGAGGTAATTTCTTCTACTGATTCTTTCAAACTTCTTTCTTCTTAAAATTCTTCTTATTTAGTTGTTTGATTATAAATTAATAACATCAGTATCACTAATATACTGATATGTTATTATAAAAATGAAACAATCCCATTTCACCTTCTATCCATCCTACGGAAAATGAAATCACCACGCGTGCGTACGTACGGAATACCGTCTCCACGCCGTGGTGTAATCTATTTTCCACCATCACCTTACTTGGATGGGTATCATGGTATAAATAATGACTATATATGATTATTGTAAAGTGATATTGATTCTGAAATAGTATACATACACTCCAATACAATTCCATGATCACAGTAATGATATCATCGCTCGTGCGTACATACGGACTACCGTCTCCACGAACGTGATGAGATTCATTTTCCATGATTAACCATTCAAGAATGATTATAAAGTATATATAATGAATAATAATGAAAAATATGGAATAATAATGCTACTGTATTTATGTATATATATATATTTATGTCATCTATTTAATTTCATTCAACTTAATAAGGAAACGAAAACAGCGTTCATGCGTACGTACGGCCTATCGTCTCCATGAACGGTGTATTTCTTTCCATTTATCGATCTATTATATATATGTATATTATAAATATATATTATATATAAATCATTTTTTATTTTCTTTAATTAAGTAATCATGATCTAAATAATCATATGAATAATTACAAGTCAAAACACGTACGACAAATGAAACGATTTTACCCAAAACGCTCTTTAACATGGAATTTACAAAAGAACGGGTAATATAAGGTCATAAGTGAACCATATATGATATCATAACAATGAATATGATTCTGTAATAAGTCAATAACATTATTTAAAACATTATACAGGAGGTTCGGACACTTACGAAGCAAATCGGACCTAAGGTAAGGGAAAATTTTGTAAATCTCATTTTTATCCGGGATTTCTTATTCGTAAGTATTTACTAGGATTATTTCAATCATCCATGAACATGTTTTATAAAAGTGTTTTCCTGTATTTTTAAAGTCATTTTTACCCATTTTTGACTTTTACTACATGTTATGTAAGGAATCTTTCTTTTGTTTACGTTACGAGGTACTTTTTTGACTTTTCCGGCAAAGGTACGAGAAGAATGTTTTTTTAACTTATACGGCACGAACGGGTTTTTACGGTTTTATAAAGCCTTATTTTCATGAAGATTCCTCCAAAAGATTTCAATAATATTTTAAACAAAAAAAATTTCTTTTAAAATTTCATGTCGTTTTGTGAAAAGAAATTGATTTTGAAGAAGAAATGATATTTTCCTCAAGAATTCATTTCAAGTGTTTTATCAAAACCATTTTCCATATAAGATGACATTATTTCATATGTGTATGGTTAAAGTATAAAGTCTCTATGATTTACATGGTTTCACTTTTATTATTATGAAATGATGTCCATTTATTTTATATGGATTATGTGATGATGGAATGATGTTTATGAAACCCATTTTATTCGTTGGGTTATGATGAATTATTTATGTTTATGTTGTGGCACAAGTAAGAATGATTTCGTTATGAGATGGGTGAGACCTATATCTCCCTCCAATGAATTGGGTAAAGATTTATATCTCATGAGATAGACATGGCTGGAACGGTAAGTTAATCCGGTTCAGTATTACAGGACTGGAACGAGAAGTGAACTCTATTCAGAAAGGGACTTTGTCCACTAAGATTGTCTTGGAAGCAATGCCTTGGCTACTATGGAAATAATTACATGTGCTTAATGGATGCCACAATTACATGTTTTATTCCCATGCTATTTTATCATGATTTATGTTCCATTATGATCTATGCCTTATGTACATCCATGTTTTATGTCATTGCTCAAGATTTTTAATGTTCATGTTTTTTTCAGTTCAAATGTATATGGTATGTTTTATTTTATCCATGTTTACCCTTATTGAGAATTTGAGCTCACCCTTTTTATGTTTTCTTTTCCCCAGGATTAAAACAAAGGTTTTAGGTAAGAAAAAAAAAGGGGAAGATCTTTATGGGAGATGTTGAAGATCTTTCACCACGATTAGAAGATTATATTTCGAGTTTCCAAAGACACTAAACTATTATGATCCTTGTGTGTCTGTTTTTGTTATGTATTAAGTATTCCACAGAATTAATGTAATTTCCATGTACGTCAATATTTGGGTCTCTACAGTTGGTATCAGAGGAAAGGTTTAGTCAACCTTTGGAAACTAGGATGCGAAAACGTTAGTGAAATCCCTAAAGATATTTCTAAGGTATGTTTAGGGATATCCCTGAGGATAAGTATACATATAGGATATAGTCCTAGAACTATGGTAACGATATTAGAATTTAACCTAATATGTTAGATATTGAGGGTACTTCCCCTTTCCTATGTTGTTTTCTCTAGCATGATTTTTTCCTCTCACAGAATTCTTTTTGTGTTTTAGTCAATGGAGGGAACCAGAAGGAATTCGGTTAACATTGAATCCAATGGACAAATTGGTGACTGAGAAAAAAAATTGCATAATTCCTAGAGAGAAAGATTTTTTGATTATGCCGAATCAGTCATCGCGATATATGATTAACAAGGTGAAATTTAGTGGTATGCCTAATTCATCAAATAAGAGGAAGATAGACTTTTATGCATATTTGCATGTTGAGGAGCATAAATAAAGGAAGATTGAGATTTCTAAAGAAGGGAAGAAGAACCGTGAGGAATACCTCAAATGGAGGGACAGATGTTATCTGTGTGGAGAAAAGGGTCATATAGTTTCAGACTGTTATGGAGTTCAATGTCTTATTTGTGGAGAACATGGGCATTACCCAACTCAATGCCTTGACCTAAAAAGTTACTTCTAAATCAAAGAAGGACTTATTCCAGGACAATCATTTAAGAGGATGGATTAAAGTGTTTATGTATTGGTATTCAAGAATAATGTTGTTGAGGTACTTTTATGGTGTATTAGAATATTTTTGTATTAGTCTATTGTGGTTTTCAATGATTTTATGGTACCGGTAACCATGAAAAGTGATTAAAATATTTTTGAAATCAGTTGATATACACATAATGAAGGGATAAAGAGAAAATTAAATGTTTGACAGTATTCATGAGCTCATGATTGATATAAGGACTAAGTGATATCATGGTTTGAGTATAAAGAATTTTGAGGATTTTGGTATGTTGAAAGTGTTAACTTTTAACTATATTCATGTTTTCACTAAGATTCAATGGGTATTCATTATTTAAGAGAATACATGATTAAGGTATTCACATGTTTTTAATTTGACCAACAAGATATATCTTATGATATATGGGGGATAAATGATGGCATTCACGTGATTGTTATGTGACATTTCAAGTAATCATTTTCTTTATACAATGAGCTTGGACCGAAGTATTTTAGATAACCCTAAAGATTGGAATGGATTATGTTGGACATAAGTTAGTATTGTTTAAGGATAGAACTTTTTCGATATTATTGATGAGATGTTATAATAATATAGCTTTAGAAAAAGGAAAATCTGCAGGACGGGCGACAGCCCATCGCGTCGGACAAGGCTGTGGGAATCGAACCCACAACCGAAGTGCGACTGGCCTTTATCGCCTACCACTAGCCTACAGGAAGTCCCAGTTTAGTAAAACTAGTTTTATTATATTAAGCAGTATGATATATGAAGTATAAGTCCATTTTAGTAACCATATATGATTAATCTCACTATAGATGGACTTATATATTTTTGATAACTTTTAAGACAGATGGAATGACCCATCATTATATCACATGATCTGCTAACACTTCATGAATAACAAATTAAACTTCATTTCATTAAGAGATGAAGTGGAAATTGTTCAGGGCACGAACAACGGTGAGATTATAATAAAGTAAGTATTTCATCTAATTAAAATTCTTCAACTTTAGAGAAATGATATTGAAAACCAAAAATGTTGTCCTAGTGCACTTATATCTGATGAATCAGAAGCTACCTTAGATCATCACAAATTTATGGCTTTGTGATTGTTGGTGTTTTCATAGCCATGTCCTCTACCACTCTCCATCAGAACTTTATGGTTAGATTTCTCTTCCATATCCATATTTTCACCTATGTTCTCCTACGTGGAAACCGAGTGATGAGTTAATTTGGGTAACCATTACATTTCATACTTTAGTTTTAAATCCATGTTTTGGAATTCCTTTTTACGATGTGGGTTTATATTAAACAAACTTTCGAGTAGTAAACCATTTATAACCCCGACGAATTTTGAGGGAAAAATTCATTTTAAGGGGGGTAGAATGTAACACCCCGAGAATTTATGAAAAATATTCTTCTAATTTCATTAATGTCTTGTGTTGTATGCTACACCAAGATTACCTTTCACTATATGCAACACTGTATTAGCTTGCAGTATACGCAACACTATTCTTGGATCGTGTTACACACAATTTTGATAATAGTTATTCTACGCAACATTGAGTATATATATATATATATATATATTTAATGTATAAATGAAATATGGTGGGATTCGGTTATACGAAACAACGAAGGATTCTTTCACAATACACAACCCTGACTTGGATTGCTTTACACGCAATCGTGACCTTTTTCGATAGCGTGTGTTGTACGCAATACCGGGTTTTACTAAAAAACGATATGTTATTATAATATTATTATGAACTAGCCGTTATGAATAGTATTAACTATATTTTGAATTTTATAACATTATTATTCATCTTACACATTTTCTAGAACATGGTATAAGAATAAAATAAATTTTTCGGGTAAAATAAGTATTTTTCAAAAAATGCAGTTTTGCCGCCTTTTGATGGCGCACCCACTTTAAATCTAGTTTTTGACATGTTTATAAGTTAAATTTTACAAAATAAATTATTCTTTGGAATCATGATATAAAATTTTACCTTGGATAAATTTTTCATATTATTCTGATAACTTTCATATTTTAATGAATAGTAAAAACACGCTATATTTTAATTAAAAACAACTTTTTTTATCGTAATAACTTATGTGGTTAAATTATAATATTGAATGGTTTTAAAGTATAAATATAATATATTTTTACCATTTAATATAATGTATGTCATTATCATTTATTTTACCTTGAATTCGTAAGTTAAATCAATCCAATCTTTTGCAATGTTTTAAAGAAAAACCTGTTTTCTTTCGACAACGGGATTAATTTTAATTTAATTTCTGCAACTTTTGTGTATTTAATTTGGAAAAATGGATTCCATATTTGGAATAAGTGGGTCCAAATTATGTTAATAATCTACTTTTTATTTTTGGTAATTATGAATAGTAACTACGGTAAATTTTATTTACCATAGTTAAAGGTAAATCGGGTAATTAAGGGTAAATATAATATTATAAAATTACCCTAACACATTCCAAAATTCTACTGGATGACTAAAGGTCGACCCATATCACCTAAGGGTCGGATTAGATTCATTTTATGGACTTTTGACCATGAAAATAATTTAATTATTATTAAAACCAAAGAAAGTGACAACATGTCACTTTCTTAATTCTTATAAGTATAATAATTTTAATTTAGTGATAAACATCATAAAACTTCAAACATGAGTAGTCTAGAGAAATCTAATAAAATTATATACATCATGATAATTTATTGAGAAATTTTAGGGATTAAATAATTGTCATTAATGGTGATACATTAATGACGTAGAAATTATTTATTAAGTGAAAAATCAGTAATATAGTTTTTATTGAAATAATAATACCCATTAAAAGGCCCACAAACCTGACTAAAAATAATTGGTAGTGTATATATACACCTTAAGCATCCAATTACCTAATATATAACCTTTTGAGCCTTATAAAAGTGATTATGACACTTATATTATTTTATTTTAAATGATGCCAAAGTTGTCATCTTCATAATTTAATAAATATAACAATTTAACTATTATGATTTTAAGATGATAAATTCTAGTAAAATTATTATTTTTAAATTTAATAGATTTATCTTAATCATAGGATTTTATTTTTAATTTTTATGCAACAAATAAGTATATTAAATAATTATACAAAAATGTTGTAGTAATTATTTTATTAAGAGATAAACCAAATAAATGGTTTTAAAAATAATAAAATAAATATTATATGAAATATTTAATGTGATCCACTAATTTTATATATACATATGAACTTTTATGAATCTATTAAATATTTTATTTCGGACATATCTTCCGTATATATTTTATTTAAATTCAAATAAATGAATAGTGTCAAAATTGACACTATTGTTATTTTATAAAAATAACATATTATAAAATTGTTTAAAAATCACAAAAATATTTAAAAATTATAAATTTAAATTTATATGGTCTATAATTTAATAAAGTAACTAATTATGGAAAATTCACAACAAATAAGTAATTATTTTTTATTATTTAAAATTTAGAATTTTATTACCACAAATAAACGTAAATAGATTAAATAAGGATAAATCAAAATGATAAGGTTTAAAATAAGATCCAAACATGTCTAAATTTGATTGGTTGATGAGATTACAACCCTATCGCATCTAATCTTAGAATATTAGTCATTTTTGGAGGTTTTTATGTGGGGTTAGATTTATTATAAATTAATATTTTTAAAAATTCCAAAGGTGCCCCTCTCCTCCCTTATAAAAGGGCACCTCCTCCCTCTCTTCCTCACACCACTTTGAGCCTTCAAGATCATCCAACACCTAAAAAATTCTCTTCTCCACTCCCCTAGAAACATCCTAGAGGTCCTGTTCTACTTCAAAGACCAGTCTTAGTGCCCTAAGAAGAGGTTTCAAGAGGCGTATCGAAGAAGAGGTAATTTCTTCTACCGATTCTTTCAAACTTATTTCTTCTTAAACATCTTCTTATTTAGTTGTTTTATTATAAATTAATAACATCAGTATCACTAATATACTGATATGTTATTATAAAAATTAATCAACCCCATTTCACCTTCTATCCATCCTACGGAAAATGAAATCACCGCGCGTGCATACGTACAGAATACCGTCTCCACGCCGTGGTGTAATCTATTTTCCACCATCACCTTACTTGGATGGGTATAATGGTATAAATAATGAATATATATGATTATTGTAAATTGATATTGATTCTGAAATATTATAAATACACTCCAATACAATTACACGATCACGGGAATGATATCATCGCTCGTGCGTACATACGGATTACCGTCTCCACGAACGCGATGAGATTCATTTTCCATGATTAACCATTCAAGAATGATTATAAAGTATATATAATGAATAATAATGAAAGATATGGCATAATAATTCTACTTTATTTATGTATATATATATTTATATCATCTATTTATTTTCATTTAACTCAATAAGGAAACGAAAACAGCGTTCATGCGTACGTACGGCCTACCGTCTCCATGAACGGTGTATTTCTTTCCATTTATCGATATATTATATATATGTATATTCTGAATATATATTATATATAAATAATGTTTTATATTCTGTAATTAAGTAATCATGATCTAAGTAATCATATGAATAATTACAAGTCAAAACACGTACAACAAATGAAACGATTTTACCCAAAACGCTCTTTAACATGGAATTTACAAAAGAAGGGGTAATATAAAGTCATAAGTGAACCATATATGATATCATAACAATGAATATGGTTCTATAATAAGTCAATAACATTATTTAAATCATTATACAGGAGGTTCTGACACTTATGAAGCAAATCGGACTTAAGGTAAGGGATAATTTTGCAAATCTCATTTTTATCCGAGATTGCTTATTCGTAAGTATTTACTAGGATTATTTCAATCATCCATGACCATGTTTTATAAAAGTGTTTTCCTGTTTTTTTAAATTCATTTTTACCCATTTTTTACTTTTACTACATGGTATGTAAGGAATCTTTCTTTTGTTTACGTTATGAGGTACTTTTTTGACTTTTCCGGCAAAAGTACGAGAAGAATGTTTTTTTAACTTATACGGCACGAATGGGTTTTTACGGTTTTATAAAGCCTTATTTTCATGAAGCTTCCTCAAAAATATTTCATGACTATTTTAAACAAAAAAATTGTCTTTTAAAATTTCATGACGTTTTGTGAAAAGAAATTGATTTTGAAGAAGAAAGGATATTTTCCTCAAGAATTCATTTCAAGTGTTTTATCAAAACCATTTTCCATCTAAGATGACATTATTTCATATGTGTATGGTTCAAGTATAAAGTATCTATGATTTACATGGTTTCAATTTTCTTATTATGAAATGATGTACATTTATTTTATATGGATTATGTGATGATGGAATGATGTTTATGAAACCCATTTTATTCATTGGGTTATGATGAATGATTTATGTTTATGTTGTGGCACAAGTAAGAATAATTTCATTATGAGATGGGTGGGACCTATATCTCCCTCCAATTTATTGGGTAAAGATTTATATCTCATGAGATAGACATGGATAGAATGGTAAGTTAATCCGGTTCAGTATTACAGGACTAGAACGAGAAGTGAACTCGATTCAGAAAGGGACTTTGTCCACTAAGATGGTCTTGGCAGAAATTCCTTGGCTACTATGGAAATCATTACATGTGCTTAATGGATGCCACAATTATATGTTTTATTCCCATGCTATTTTATCATTATTTATGTTCCATTATGATCTATGCCTTATGTACTTCCATATTTTATGTCGTTGCTCAAGATTTTTAATGTTCATGTTTTTTTTCAGTTCAAATGTATATGGTATGTTTTATTTTATCCATGCTTACCCTTACTAAGCATTTGAGCTCACCCTTTTTATGTTTTCTTTTCCCCGGGATTAAAAGAAAGGTTTTAGGTAAGAAAACAAAAGGGGAAGATCTTTATGGGAGATGTTGAAGATCTTTCGCCACGATTAGAAGATTATATTCCGAGTTTCCAAAGACACTAAACTATTACGATCCTTGTGTGTCTATTTTTATTATGTAGTAAGTATTCCGCAGAAGTAATGTAATTTCCATGTACGTCAAGATTTGGGTCTCTACAACATATTTATATTTCATATCAAGGAATGGATTAGGATTGTAACAACCTGAAATTTTGAATAAATCTTGTTTCCTAATTTTGTGTGTTATTTTATTTTTTCATACTCCAAAAAACTCTTTCATTTGATAAAATGAGTATAATTAAAATGAGACTGTTGGGTTTTGACTATTATATGACCGTTAGTCAGTATGACCATTAAAAACTGAATGTTGCAACTTTTTTCTCTAAATACAAGTGACCTTGGTTAATTAATATAGAAAGGAGATTTGATGGCCTTATTCTGTAGTCTCGGGCCAATCGAAGCCCATCTAAGGGAACTTGGGAAGGAGGTAGCACCACTAGGCTTTGATCTGGACCAAACCCAAGCCGAACTTCATCGTGTGAAGCTAGAATGGAATCACCTTCGCGAGAAGTTCAAGCTGATAGAAATTACTACTCGTGCGATGTTGGTCGAGCCTCCCTCGGATTCTCTAACCTTAGCATACCTTACACTTAGGTCATATGCTGGTGTGTTAAGGGGATATGTAAGGAGACCATAACTTCCTTTTGTAATCCTTTGTATTAAATAAAAATTTTGATTTCTTCTTATGATGAAGTTTATGAATTTTCAAATGACCGGATAAATATAGTATGCATATTTTTGATGAATTTTAGAAAAAGGATATTTTAACAATGTTTATGTAAACCTTAAATAATTAAAAATGTGTAATGATTTTCAAAAAATGGTCTTCTCCAATTATTTTCAGTACGAAATTTAGAGTCCAATAAGATCAACTTGATTTTTGATGAATAGTAAATTATGAATAGTGATTTTTTGCTTAGGATTAGAAATGTGACCAAATGGATTAGTAATATCACTTAAAAAAAGTATTAATATAACCTAGGCACCTTGATTAAGTAATGTGATTCAATAAAATAGGTAAATAACTGTTTCAGAAATTATTATTCAAATATTAGTTTTTTCAGGTGAATAGTGTTTTTTAATTAAAAATTAAATTAAAAATATTTAGAAAGTTATTTTTATAAAATGGATTTCATTTTGGAACTTAGATCATCGATATTATGTTAAGGTAATTTTTGGGGATTTTTCTGAAAAAAAATGAATTTTCAGTGAATAGTGTATTTATTTAAAAATTAAATTAAAAATATTTAGAAAATTATTTTTATAAAATGGATTCATTTTTGGAATAGGTGCATTGATTTTTTGTTAAGGTGAAATTTTGGGATTTTTCTGAGAAAGTTGATTTTTCAGTGAATAGTAAAAATACAGTTTTAGGGCTTCGGTATGTTTAATGACATCATAACTATGTCATGATGATTTCATGAGATTTTTTAAGGGTTGTCCGACCAAAGGTGATGAATTATTGTATGTGGGACCCATGTGGCCAATACCATGGGAAAATACCATGGGCAAGACCATGGTTTTTTCAAAACAACCAATCAGGTGTCCCTTGGCCATTAATGCCTTGTCCCCTCACTTTCCCTACAAATACCAAGCCATCCTCTCATCCATTCAACTCCCAACTATCCCCCAATGAAGCTATGGTCTCATTACCTCCCAAGGAGTCCTCCCAAGATTCCCCCAAGCCCTCAAGGTCCTAACCATTGAGTTTTAAGAGTGATGTTTTAAGGTAAGGGATCCGACCTCTCTCTTTCTTTTCAAGTAATATCTTTTACGTCATTTCTTTTATGCTCCATGATATTATGTTGAAGTATGTTCTTTTATATTCATCTTACTGCCATTTTTATGTTCATATGATGAGATACCCCCTCTTTCTCTCGTCATTTCATTTTAAGAATGTTAAAGTGGCGTCGTTAGGCTCCCGAATTTTTAAGGGATTCTTTCACCCTTCTCGTTTTCAAGATCTATTTTCATGCCAAGTCTTTAATGTTTCTTTTTATTATGTTGGGTTATGATCTCTAAATCTATCATACTGATATTTTTTGTTTATATTATGAGAGACCCTATTTGATCTCGTCAATTCATTTTTGTTGAAGTTTAAGTGGTGTCGTTAGGCTGCCGAATTTTAAGGGATTCTTTCACCTTTCTCATTTTTCAAAGTTCTACTTTCATGTCAAGTCTTTCAAGTTCCTTTTTATTATGTTGGGGTATGATCTCTATATCTATCATACTGATATTTTATTTTCATATGATGATAGACCCTATTTGATCTCTTCAATTCATTTTTTTTTTGAAGTTTAATTGGCACCGTTAGGCTGCCGAATTTTAAGGGATTCTTTCACCTTTCTCATTTTTCAAAGTTATACTTTCATGTCAATTATTTCAAGTTCCTTTTTATTATGTTGTGGTATTATCTCTATATATATCATACTGAAATTTTATGTTCATATGATGAGAGACCCTATTTGATCTCGTCAATTCATTTTTGTTGAAGTTTAAGTGATGCCTTTAGGCTGCCGAATTTTCATAAGAGAAATCTTATTTTTGTCTTCCTTTAATGTTCTTCATTTCAAATGGTATGTCTTTCAAATTTCATTACCATGTTCTTAAATCCTTTAAAAAAATTCCCTTACTATTTTATGGATCATTTATGAGTGGGTGACCCATGTCCCCTATCTTTTCAATGTTTTCTAAAACCTCGTAACATAGCCATTATGCTGTAGAATTTCCGTCTCAAAATGTCTCTCTTTTTCAAAAGTTCTTTTATTTTATTAAGTGAATACTCAAGGATCTCTCTTATATAAGGGTATTCACATATATTCCAAGTTTTTCTATTTTAAATTCTGGGATTTACATACATGAGACCCACCTTCCTTTTCTGTGGGTATTAAAGTGACACAAAGATCATGTCTTTAAAGCAGTTTTTAAAACGTTATGATTATGAAATGAAACCCATTTCTTTTATGCTATATGGGTTTTTTATGAAATGATTGATGATGATATATGTTTCTCAAATGATGATAAATAAAAATTTAAGGTTTCACCCTGATAGCGCTCCAATACATTGGGTAAAGACTTAATCTATAGAGATGACCATTTAGACTGATACCTTGGTGAATAACCTTGGTAATTTTTATTGACACCTTGGGGATGGACCTTGGTGAAACGGAAATGATTTTATTTCTTAAATGTTGTAGCCACATCTTCAAGTTATGAAAAACATTATTTTTATTATGATATGCCTTATGATTTCTGTCACATGCCTTAAAGTTCATTTCATGACCTTATTGAAGTATCTCAAGTTCACATGTAAAATGTTTCTCGTGTTTCCCTTACTGGGCCTTCTGCTCACCCTTTCTTTTGATGTATGTACCCAGGTTATGAGATGCAGTAATGAACATAGGATGAACATAAGGATAATCCTTTCAAGTGTTCAAGAATAATGTTTTTTTTGTTTCATGTATTAAGTTCCCGGTTTCCAAGACACTAAACCTTAAAGATCCTCAGTTTTGTATAATGTAATGAAAAGTTATGTTATAAAAAGTTGGGATGCTATAGTTGGTATCAAAGTATGGTTTAGTTATTTTTGTAAATTAGGATATGAAAACTTTAGGAAGAAACCTATAGAAAAGTTTAAATAAATGAAATCTTCCTGGTATTTTGGTGAGTATTGTGTAAGGGGTTTCCAAGAAAATACATCCCTATCTGGATACGAACAGGTAGAGGTGGCTCTGGCACAGATGTACATAGGGGTAAAACCCAAAAACACCGCTTTGAGCTAGACTCGAACGGGAACTGGTACATGACAACAGGCCTTGCTGCACTATTGGTTACGACACTCCCGGGGGATATGCTTTGGTAAATTCATAAGCTTAGTATGAACCATTATTAAAGGAACAAACATAAAATAAAATAAAGATTCACATAATAATATATGATCATGGATAACCTAGTTTGAAACCTAGGGGATCACAAGTTAGGGTATAATTTTCTTCTACAATTTATCCTTATATGATTTAAGTTCCTTTTCATGATTATTGGCTAAGTATTTAAGCCCCTAATTATACTTTATTTTCTTATTTAATGGTGGGAAATGGAAGAACATCTCCCAACAACCAATGTGATAGGAAATGTGATGATTGCCGTAACAATATGACAGAGATGATTAGGGGATTAAAAGATGATTATTATTTTGGAATACGTTCACTATTTTGGGGACCCTATATGATCGAGGTAAATATATTACTATGGTATTTTCATTTAGGAGTAAAGGTTGACTTATATTTTGAAGAATCGATGGATTTAAGGTGGAATTATAGTAATTTAGGTTACTTATGGAAATGATTAACCTATCTTGGGTAAAATATATTTAGGTTAGCTAATTTTTTTATAAGATGTTAGGAGTGATTGATGTTGTTTATCTATGAACAATGATGTTTATTTTGGAAGACTATGTTATCAAATCCTTCTTGTATTTGGGTTTCAATTTTAGTTTGGTTTATTTTGACGAATTTTAAGAACAGTTATTTATGGAATGGTCTATGATGAACTTTGGGTAGTACCGTGGAACTTTGAAGATTTAAAGTAGTTTTCCTTCCTCTAGGGTTCTTTCTTTTGGAAGAGTCATTTTATCTTACCCTTTCTTTTTTTGGGATAATGTTTAAAGATATAAGAAATAAATAGTTAATCTATGGTGGATTATGTGATTCTCTATAAGATGATTCTTGTGCATTGATGAGACCAAGTAGTTTTGAATTCTCATCGTTTGGAGAAAAGATTAGTTTTGGTAGAAACTTATTAAAGGATGAAACTCTACTGGAAGGTAGGTATATTTCTTTATGTTTTTATTCTATGTAGTAAATGAATTCCTCAAAATTATTAAAAGGAACGTAAAACAAAAACGTTTTTGGTTTAAGCTTCCTACTGGGTAATCAAAGACCGTTTACACACATCATAAGTTTGTGATTTTCTTGTGGTTAACTTTCTTCTAATCATGTTTACTATCACTCTCCCTCAGAACTTGACCCTTTGTTTTTTCTTCCATATCCATGTTTTCCTACATGGAATCCTAGTATGGGTTAACTCAGGTGGCCTTTGTAATTCCTTTTATTTCTATTAAAGTAATAGTGTTTCTGACTCTTTTTTTGATGTGGGACTTTCAATGAAATTTTAAAACCCAATTTTAAAAATTGTGAGGATGCAATTTCTTAAGGGGGAAGATTGTAATGACCTGAAATTTTGAATAAATTGTGTTTCCTAATTTTGTGTTATTTTATTTTTTCATACTCAATAAAAGTGTTTCATTTGATAACATGAGTATAATTAAAATGAGACTGTTGGATTTTGACTATTATATGACTGTTAGTCTGTATGACCATTAAAAACTGAATGTTGCGACTTTTGTCTCTAAATATAAGTGACCTTGGTTAATAAATATAGAAAGGAGATTCGATTGCCTCATCCAGTAGTCTCGGGCCAATCGAAGCCCATCTAACAGAACTTGGGAAGGAGGTAGCACCACTGGGCTTTGCTCTGGACCAAACCCAAGCCAAACTTCATCGTGTGAAGCTAGAACGGAATCACCTTCACGAGAAGTTCAAACTGATAGAAGTTACTACTCATGTGATGTTGGCCGAGCCTCCCTCAGATTCTCTCACCTTATCACACTTTACACTTAGGTCATTTGCTGGTGTAATAAGGGGCTATGTTAGGAGACCGTAACTGCCTTGTGTAATCCTTTGTTTTAAATAAAAATTTCGATTTCTTCTTATGATTAAGTTTATGAATTTTCAAATGACCGGATGAATATAGTATGCATATTTTTGATGAATTTTAGAAAAAGGATATTTTAATAATGTTTATGTAAACCTTAAATAATTAAAAATATGTAATGATTTTCGAAAAATGTTCTTCTGCAATTATTTTCAGTACGAAATTTAGAGTCTAATAAGATCAATTTGATTTTTGATGAATAGTAAATTATGAATAGGTATTTTTTGCTTAAGATTAGTAATGTGACCAAATGGATTAGTAATATCACTTAAAAAAAGTATTAATATAACCTATTCACCTTGATTAAGTAATGTGATTCAATAAAATAGGTAAATAACTATTTCAGAAATTATTATTCAAGTATTAGTTTTTTCGGGAGAATAGTGTTTTTTAATTAAAAATAAAATAAAAAATATTTAGAAAGTTATTTTTATAAAATGGATTTCATTTTGGAACTCAGAGCATCGATATTATGTTAAGGTAATTTTTAGGGATTTTTCTGAAAAAATGAATTTTCAGTGAATAGTGTATTTATTTAAAAATTAAATTAAAAATATTTAGAAAAATATTTTTATAAAATGGATTTCATTTTTGAAATGGGAGCATTGATTTTTGGTTAAGGTTAAATTTTGGGATTTTTCTAAGAAAGTTGATTTTTCAATGAATAGTAAAAATACAGTTTTAGGGTTTCGGTATGTTTAATGACATCATAACGGTGTCAAGATGATTTCATGAGATGTTTTAAGGGTTGGCCGACCAAAGGTGATGAATTATTGTATGGTGGGACCCATGTGGCCAATACCATGGGCAAATACCATGGGCAAGCCCATGGTTTTGCCAAAACCACCAATGAGGTGTCCCTTAGCCATTAATGCCTTGTCCCCTCACTTTCCCTATAAATACCAAGCCATCATCTCATCCATTCGACTCCCAACTCTCCCCCCAATTAATCTCTGGTCTCATTACCTCCCAATTAGTCCTCCAAAGGTTCCCCCAAGCCCTCAAGGTCCCAACCTTTGAGTTTTAAGAGTTACGTTTTAAGGTAAGGGATCTGACCTCTCTCTTTCTTTTCAAGTAATCTCTTTTATATCATTTCTTATATGCTCCATGATCATATGTTGAAGGATGATCTTTTATATTCTTATTACTGCACTTTATATGTTCATATTATGAGATACCCCCTCTTTCTCTCATCATTTCATTTTAAGAATTTTAAAGTGGCACCGTTAGGCTGCCGAATTTTTAAGGGATTCTTTCACCCTTCTCGTTTTCAAGATCTATCTTCATGTCAAGTATTTAATGTTCCTTTTTATTATTTTGGGGTATTATCTCTAAATCTATCATACTAATCTTTTATGTTCATATGATTAGAGACCCTATTTGATCTCATCAATTCATTTTTGTTGAAGTTAAAGTGGCGCCGTTAGGCTGCCGAATTTTAAGGGATTCTTTCACCTTTCTCATTTTTCAAAGTTCTACTTTCATGTCAAGTATTTCAAGTTCCTTTTTATTATTTTGGGATATGATATCTATATCTATAATACTGATCTTTTATGTTCATATTATTAGAGACCCTATTTGATCTCGACAATTCATTTTTGTTGAAGTTTAAGTGGCGCCGTTAGGCTGCCGAATTTTAAGGGATTCTTTCACCTTTCTCATTTTTCAAAGTTCTAATTTAATGTCAAGTCTTTCAAGTTCTTTTTTATTATTTTGGGGTATGATATATATATATATATCATACTGAACTTTTATTTTCATATGATGAGAGACCCTATTTGATCTCGTCAATTCATTTTTGTTGAAGTTTAAGTGACGCCTTTAGGCTGCTGAATTTTCATAAGAGAAATCTTATTTTTGTCTTCCATTCATGTTATTCATTTCATATGGTATGTCTTTAAAATTTCATTACCATGTTATTAAATCATTTATATTATATTCCCCTACTGTTTTATGGTTCATTTATCAGTGGGTGACCCATGTCCCCTCTCTTTTCAATGTTTTCTAAAACCTCGTAACATAGCCGTTATGCTGCAGAATTTCCGTCTCAAAATGTCTCTCTTTTTCAAAAGTTATTTTATTTTATTAAGTGAATACTCAAAGCTCTATCTTCTATAGGGGTATTCAAATATATACCAATTTTTTCTATTTTAAATTCTGGGATTTACATACATGAGACCCACCTTCTTTTTCTATGGGTATTAAAGTGACACAAAGATCATGTCTTTAAAGCAGTTTTTAAAACGTTATGATTATGAAATGAAACCCATTTATTTTATTATATATGGGTTGTTTATTAAATTATTTATGATGATATATGTGGCTCACATTATGATAAAGACAAATTTAATGGTGCGCCCTGATAGCGCTCCAATGCATTGGGTAAAGACTTAATCTCTAGAGATAACCATTTAGACTGATACCTTGGTGAATAACCATGGTAATTTTTATTGAAACTTTGGGGATGGACCTTGGTGAAATGGAAATGATTGTCTTTGTTAAATGTTGTAGCCACATCTTCAAGTTATGAAAAACGTTATTTTTATTATGATATGCCTCATGATTTCTTTCACATGCCTTAAAGTTCTTTTCATGACCTTATTGAAGTTTCTCAAGTTCACAAGTAAAATGTTTCTCTTGTTTCCCTTACTGGGCCTTCTGCTCACCCTTTCTTTTGATGTATGCACCCAAGTTATGAGATGTAGTAATGAACCTAGGATGAACATAAGGATAATACTTTAAAGTGTTTAAGAAGAATGTTTTTTTTGTTTCATGTATTAAGTTCCTGGTTTCCAAGACACTAAACCTTAAAGATCCTTAGTTTTGTATAATGTAATGAAAAGTTATGTTATAAAAATTTGGGATGCTATAAAGATAGACCCCATGGGTTCCAGACTAATGAGATTATTATCTCACACCCTAATTGGGCTACCATTTCACTAAGTTACACAATTACACCGTATATTTTCAGGACCTTGGTTGATTTATTGTGTTGTTTATCTTGTACCTAGTAGTTTGGATCATAGAACTGAGCTGGGGATCGGGATGCTTGTGCAGCTAGTTGTTGGGTAGTTTTATTTTATTAAATTGTATTCCTATTATAATTCATACTTATTTCACTTGTATCATCATATTTTATACATGAATTCTTGTAAATTTTTGTTGGTTTTTTTTATTCAGAAATTATATTATTCTTCCACAGTTGTTCTTTATTTATTATTACTACTTTCACTGCTGTTTTTTTAAATATTATTATACTTTTGTGTGACTCTAGTCTTGAGGGTATAGTCTCTCCACTATAACATCAATATACCCTCACTAATAGTCGGCAACCTTTGGCATACGGGGAGGCGCGCTTGAGGCCATATGATCCACCGGTCTGACCACCGTCTTTGTGGAGATCTGGGTCGGGATGTTACAAAACTTGTATCATATGGGGTTTCTCTTCCTTTGTCTTACTATTTTGGGCTATTATATAGGAGACTAGTAATTTTTCAGTGTTGGTTAAATATCCATGTCTAGGACTAGTCACCCCACCCATGGGAAAATAACCAAGTGGTCAGGGCTGGGAATTTTTGTTCATGTTGTTCATTGTTATAATTGATATGATTTCACCTAGAGTGAATTTTATACTTTCTTATACTTATTGATTTATTGATTCATGGAATTTATTTAATTTTACCCTTATCCCAGTATGAAAAGGATAAATCATTACATGCATCCTATTAGGAACATAGATAATTCACATACCATGCATATTTCATTCCATGTTGTTGCATATGTAGGCTTATAATTGTTTTGATTGTGTGACCTAGTTGATATACCATGATTGTGTTTATACAGAATGTATTTCTAGTTTATATTCCATGATTTTTTGTGTTTATATCATTTTTATCAGTGTTTAACTCTTATGATAACATGTTAGTTTTATTTTAAATGTGTAATTTGTTTCAGGGGTAGGATATATATGTGTTGTGAATAAACGGGAACCAATTCTCAATTGTAAGGTGTATGGGTGCCTTATAACTATAAAAAGGTAACCTTCTCATTCAAACCATTTTAAAATTTTTCTAAAGTTCTAATGATAAAGTATATTATTTTTGGTTAAATGGGATTTAGACTTCACTTTATAAAGTGTATGGGCACTTTATAGAATGGGGAATGAAAACCCATATAATCCAACTTTTGTATATGACTATATTGATTTTTTGAAATGAATATAAATGTGAAAGATATTTAAATTTAACCTAAATAAAATTTATTACCTTCTAAAATGTTCAACTGGACCCATGTAGTTCATTTGGGACATGTCTCTTAAGAGATAACCCATTATGGCTGTTTGTAACTTCAATAATTAAGCAACTTCTATTGGGTTGCATTTTGATGAACCCAAGTTGGCTTAGTGGGACCCTCATGGATCATCTTATCTATTAAAAGGAATCTACATGATATATTTATTAATAAATATGGGATTTTAATAAATGTTTAAACTTTTAAAAGGATGCTTTATGAAACTTGCCTATTTTTCTTCATCTTTTACCAAGTGATTTGATTTATAATTACTACATCATGTTTTGAATTAAATCTTTTAAATGTTTAAATATTTAAAGTGAATCAATGTAATGGATTTAAAATATAACCTTAGGTGGTTCCCCTTTTTTAGACACTCATGTAAGAGAAGTATAAGTTTCTCCTTTTAGTTCCCTTATAATGGAAATTAAAGCATTTTCTATAGTCGTTTTCTTTTAGAAATGGATTAGATGGTCGTATTTTGATCCTCGTGACTTTTTTTGGAATTTCCAAGTGTTAGGATTGATGTTTTCTCCTTTTTAATGGTCTATTATATGGTAGGTATCACCCTTAGAGTTTTAAAGCCTTGTTGGTGCTGCGGTCTTTCTAATGTTTGGTGTTGTTCGAGTGTTGTTGTCCCTAGTATGACTCTTATCTTTAAATGAAACTCTTGTTCAGATGGGTAGTCATGATATCGTGGTCCTTTATATAGGTGTGAGAATCAATTAATTCTTTGTTTCAGCTAGTTAGACATGCCTCGAGGATGGTCGGTTGTTTCATATGTCACTTGACCCTCTCTTCTTCCTTAGTGATAGAAAATAGGGTATGTCATCATCCAGGATAAGGATCATATATAGAAATATAAATCTATGTTAAATCTTTGTTCAGACTATATGATACTTTATTTCATATGGATAACATCCTATAGATAGTATTTAGGATTCTTCTTCTTTCTTCTGAACATTGGGGTAGTATGTGTTTAGGTACACGGTTCCTACCAAGTGTTAAATGTTGTAATGAACTAGTTGAGTTTGGTGGAATCTTTTAGCCTTGTGCTATTGTGTACAGTCTCAGGTCATCTTCAGAGTATAGTAACCTGAGTGTTAAATAAAAAAGTTCACACCAATGCTTAGGATGACTTTCAATATACTCATATGTTTTAACACTCTGGTCATTTTGGTTTGGTTTTCATGCCAAATGACTTACATTTCATTTAAAGTGAATCTAGATCTAGAGCACTTATGAGCGGTTAGTATGACTCTCTTCTTTCGACGTTTATGACACTCCTAAGGTGGGGATAATCATGTTTTTATTTTTTTTAAATTTTCTTACAAGTAGAAGGAGAAAAACCTAAAATTACCATTGATAGATAGTTTTTCTCAAATTCCTTTTTGGCTTGAAAGTTTTGAATCATGTAGGTTCTTGCTTAGTAGTATGATGTTAGAGTGGTTGGTAGTGTATGAAACCTTTGAGAAACATAATTGGCCATAGATGTACTTAGGTGGTTAATCTTGAATGATAATTGGATCCCTCGGGCATAAAAGTATCAGTGATTGATTAATAACAGTGTGTCGGCAGGTGAATCTGAGTTTCTTATAAGGTATCGACCAGTAGTGGTTTGTCCATTTTCCTTCTTTTAATATTTAAAATCCTCTTAGAGTACTCTTCCTAGAGAGATGATCATGTCCTTTATCTTGATGTTTTCATTGATACACTAAGAGAAAGTTGGTCTTAAACCACACAATATTTTAAAAGTCATTGGGTGGTTTAAGTGGTCTCTTATCATTGCATGTTGAATTTGTGGTTCTTATCGAGGCTTAGTTATCCTTGAGTGACCCTTGGATTCCCATGTAGGAATGCCTTGGATGAACTATTTTACAACATCTGTTTCTTCTAACTTGACCGTCAGGTTGATGCTACAATGGGCTCAGTCAATGTTCTAATGTGAACGTCTTGGCCTTGTACCAATGTCTCTTGTAATCTTGGAGTATGTATTGTCTGGGTTTAGTTCCTTAGACTCTCATTTAAATTAATATGAGGTTGTCCCAGACCTATTTTTAGATTCATAGGTGAAGATTTAAAAGGGTAATGATTCTAGTGGAATGGATCTAGACTACACCCTTGTTCATGCTGATGCATGAGAGTTTTAAAATGGTCAAGTGATGTTATGACCAAGGAACATAACTGTAAGTTAGGTATAGACTTTTGTGATCATGTTCATTATAAATGTGATGTTCCTTGGGATAATGCATTGTAGTTCATTTGGAAATGAATCCACCATTTAAGCTAAGAATCTTCAAGAATGGTCAGCATGAAGTAGACTTATTGTCCTTCTAATTTATTTTTCATGATTGTGGAGGAACTAGGTTAAACACATTGCCATGTGAAGGCGTGTGTGGTATGAAGGTCAACCATGTCTTTCATGGAAAGCGTACATGACTGTTCTTGGTTAGGTTGATCAAAAATCAACTATTTATTTCATAATGGTCTTCGTTATGAACTTGTATGTAATTTGGGTTCTCCTAGCTTAATAAATCATTCTATGAGTGTCGTTATAATTCTTATTAGTGTGCTTTGTAAGGAAAATGAGACAGCGAAGATGTTGCAGATCAGAATTGGACCCTTCTGATGTTAAATCCTAAGGTGGGAAATATTGTTACCCAAATGTTTAATGGGATGATGATGTGATCATTTATTTAGATAAATGGTCTCAAGTTAGATTTGTCTCAGTGTTTCATTTTGATAATGAGTGATGGATTGAGTTTTGATGGCTTAATTATTGTATTCTTAAATGAATTCTTGGAGGTTTGTTGGGAATTTGGAAACAAAACCTGGCCATTTTAATAGGACTTCACAACCATTGTAGGTCATGTGATGTTTTCATTATTCCTGAAAGCTTCTCAGGGATGAGAAATTCTAAGGTGGGGAGGTTTTAATGACCCGTGTTTTGAACCTGTTAAAAATTCAAGGGATTTTGAAATTTTTGAGATTTATAGATAAATTTTTTTTAAAACAGGTATTTTGAACTTAATTATGAGAGTTTCATCACTTCAATGTCTTGTTTTTTAATGTGGTTCAAGGCTCGGGGGGTGCCCTGGGTGTTCCTTTATGTTTTGGGAGCATCGAGCTATGAAACCTCAAGTTAGTATGAGTTGGAAGGGGCCCACAGTTAGTCTGAAATTATGTGGCCCTCAACATCAAACTGTGCGGTGTCTTTCTTTTTAAGAAATTAATTAATTAAATTAAAATTAAAAAGAAAAATAAATTAAATGAAAATAATTTGGGAATAAAAATAAAGAAAAGTTTTAGTAATAATAATAATATTTATTATTATTATTATTATTATTATTATTATTATTATTTGGTTACTTTATTTTTTTAGATACCCAAGGAGTATCCTCCTTTCTCCCCTTCCTCACATGTGATACACCCCCCTCCTTGGAACCTTAGGCATGCACAACCCCCCCCCCCCCTTGTGGCCTCATCTCCATTCTTCGATCCACCGTGATTTCTTCACATTTCTCCTTCGATTAATTGAATTAAGGTCTTTGCATTCCCCTTCCATATCTAGCTAATTTTCCTTCTCCCATCCCCAAATTTCAATTCGGATGAACCCTAGGGTTTGGGTTAATCTAATCTTTTTTCTGTATTCTGATGTTAGGGCATACAATTTGTCTCTCAAGTCTCCTTCATGCTGGTTTCTGTGTTCGTTGGTGAAGGAGAGTTGTTTTGGAGCATTTTTTTCTTTTTACTGTCATGCAAGGTAAGGTTGACATCCACTTTTTGGTTTTGCCTATTTTATTTGGGTTCTATGGTGATTTTTTGGCTCCTTCTAGATTTTTTAGATCATTTAGTGGATTCTCGAAGTCTTGCACACACATTCATAGGTACATGTGTGTATATATATACCCTCTTTGTACATGTTCCCTCATGGTGAGGTGAATTTTTACTTTGGATTAAGGGGTGTATATATATATGTGGGTATGTAAGTGTAAGTGTGGAATGATCTTTGTCAAAGGCATCGAGATCAAAAGTATTTCGGCTTGGTCTACTTCTGAGGTAGGGTCCCTATCCTTGACCCTTTAAATTTACGAATGCTTTAAGTGCTTCTTTAAATAATTTTAATTATGTTTTCCTTTGATAAATTGAACTGCAGGCCATGAATTAAATTCTTAGTTATGATAAATGATTTGTTTGATAAACAAAGTCATGTTTTTATAATAAGACCCCTCTAATTGAGGTGCACCATCTTCTAAGATAAAATGAAATGATTATACATTTATGCTTTCTTGGATTATTATGTTGGTGTTTCTTTATGCTTTGAGATTATGATTGATATATGGCATGTTTAGGTTATGGATTATAATGTAATTATAAAATGGAGTTCCCTATTTAAAATGTATAAATAACTAAGGCACCGTCTATGTGCTTAACCCATCTTATAAATTGAATGACTTGGCATGCTTTATAAAAAGGTAATACCCTTATAGGTGTTTTCTTTATTTTCCCATGGTACATTCTAAGTACCACTTGAACCTTGATAAATGAATTTCATTGAATTTTTTAATTAAATGGCATGAATTGAAAGGAATGGCATGACATAATGGCTTGTCTTCTTCAAATGTTTAATGGTTATTCCTCGACTTGATTAGCATGTTCAAGATGGCATGTTTTCCTTGAATTTTTACATGAATTAATTTAAGTAAAAATTATTAGGGTGGTATGGGCATGCCTCTTATTATAATTGAATAAATATGATTTATGTAAAATGATTCAATGATATGACTTATATATATTAAATGAAATGTTTCATAGTGGTTTCATGCCATAAATGGAATTGATTTGGGTGGTCCAGAATAAATATTTTTTTTATCTGATACAATTATATATAGTAATTGTGATATGTGTGATCATGCCGCTATGTTGCGTGTATGAATAGATAAATTGGATAATCCCTATTAAACTATAATATTTTATTTTTAAACTGCCATTGAACCCCTTTAGGTCCATAGGTAAGGATACTGAGACCTGCAGCAACCCAATTGGTGTTCCAGCCTTGGATTTAATTATGACCTAGTCTGTGTGGCTTTTGAGCCCTAAAATAAATTGGATAATTCAATTGATTAATGGATTAGAATTTTGAATTGGCATAATAATAAATTTTTGTGATTTCTTGTGGAATAATCACCTTGGATAATTTTGGTTAATTGATATATTAAAAACTTTAAGGTCAAATGATTAAGTAAATAGGTTTGATATAATTATGATGATAATTAGGAACCTGGATTAATGAAATGATTTGGTTTGATATATAGAAATTTTTATAAATTGACTATTGTTTATTATGATGATAAATCTGGTATGATTGATAGACTTGTGATTTTTCTTTCCTATCTTTTGATAATATGTGATATCAATGTGATTGATACAAGAGGGTTTGATGTCGATGTCATGTTGAGTTTGTATGGAAATGAATAATGATTGGTGTTGACACCTAAGAGCTTGGAGCATGTTTTCATACCTCCAAAGGGATAGGTGCACTGGTACTGAATAGGGTACAGTATATGATTTTGTTGGATGCCTGAGTGCTAGATGAACAGTCACAAAATTCATGAGGTCTTGGTTCATGTTTTTGTATCACCTATAGGCTAGTTACAATGGTACTGATTGCATGAGGGCAGAGTAAATGATTATATTGAATTCTTGAGGGCTAGATGCACAGTCACATGATGTATGAGGGTGAGATTTTGGTTATTCCTGAGAGAGAGATTTTGGTTAGTCTGAGGGAAGAGGTTGTATTTTTATGGTATATTATGAGTGATTTATCCTTGGTAGTAGAATCTGCCAATAATTTGGGTGATCTATCCTAATGCAGTAGGATCTAACAACATAAATAGATACATGGAAGAGCACCAAAGTAGGTATAGCTTCTAGATGTCCCTTAGGAACCTCAGAGAGTTGTTTTTTATTTATTCATCATTGCTTGTTTTTTTTGTTATACTATATCGCTTCCTTACATTACATGTCAAGGAATGGATTGGGATAGACACCATGGGTGTTGGCATATTGAGATTATTATCTCACACCCTGCTCAGGCTGCCATTACACTGGGGTTCCTGAGTAGACCTTATCTTTGTAGGACCTTGGTTGATTGTTTTTTATGTTTAGCTTATACCTAAGAGTTTGGAGCACAAGAATGAACTAAATCTTGGGATGCTCATGAAGCTAGTCATTGGTAATTTTTCTTTTATTACATTGTATTTCTATTTTAATTCATAATGCTTGCACTTATAACTTCATCTCTTAGACATTAATTCTTTTAAATTTCCATTACCCATTTGTATTTAGATATTATATTATTCTTCCACTATTTTTATTTCTTAATTGTTACAGGTTCTACTTCTGGTTGTTGTTTTAATATTATTATACCAATGTGAAACTCTGATCTTGATGGTATAGTATCACCATTGTACCATCAATTGACTCTCGCTACTAGTCAGTAGCCAATGGCGTATGGGGAGGCATTCTTGAGGTCATGTGACCCACTGGTCTGACCACTATCTTAGTGGCGATTTGGTCTGAGATGTTACAAAAACAAAGTATCATAATGTAATTATGATATTGGATCTATTGTAAAATATTATTGAATCATTACAATATCATTTTTTATATTAAGATATATGAATCATATAGTATTATTGGGACTTATATCCTTAATTATAATTAATAGACACTAAAACCCTTCTGTGTAAATTTTTTTTATGACTGAAAATATTATTATTAGTCATGTAACACAAAATGACTAAAATATTGAACATTTATATTTTGATAAATTTACTTATGATTTGTAAGTTGTTTATAAATTATTAGTGTTGCTCCATATAAAATGGAATTTTTCATTCCTAAATAAAATAAAAAAATTAGATTTGTTTCTCATGTTATTTAAAAATAAATAATATTTTTATTTATTAGTTTATATTTTATAATATTAATGATTATAAATTTTTTATGAATTGTGTATATTTTTTATGATTATTTATGAGAAAAATTATTTCTATGAGATAATTTCATGCATTACATGCTAGGTATGATATCATAAGATTTATTTTTCATCTACCCTGAACTAGGTTTGTTATTATAGTTGTTAACTTTAAAAGATATTTTCAATATAGTTTGTGCATATTATGTTTTAGAGTAATCATGAATTTAATTACCTATAGAATAAAGTCTCCCCGGGGAGAGGGACTTGGGATCATACTACCCATTAGCATAGAGGCTTATTTCTTATTCTAGAAATCTAAGGGGTTGGCCATATGTCACTTTGGGATTCTTAATGTGAAGATTGTAAATATCATATAACTCTAAGAATTTACATGAATAGTTCATCTAATTTATGCATTATGTACATTTAAAAATTTATAAATATATTTATCCTCTAATTTTGGGTAACACAAACTTGTGAGTTGTGTAAAGAGTTGAAAATTAATATTGTGTGAACACATTAATTTGGAGGTTGTAATAGGGATTACAAATCTAAATCATTAGAAGAATTCATATAAATAGGAATCAAAAATTAGATAATAAATCTTGAATGAGATATAGTGGGTTTAATATCAATGTGATTTATATTTAATTGGTTAAGAAAACCCATTAAATACTAATTGTGAGATTCATTTCAATGTAGCATAAGTCAATACATTGATCATTCAACCAAGTAGTTTTTTCTAAAGTAAGGTGCTCATATATTATCTTAATCAAGTAATGGTGGAAATGGACACCTAAAGGTTAGGTAACTAAGTCTTGGTGTGAGATTTTGGGTGACACATAGTTAAGAAAACCTAAAAGTTATTATAATAGAGGAATAGATTTGATTGAATCCATATGATGGATTTGGATAAATAATTTTTTTACATAACTATCCTAGAATAATAACTGTTATGATTAGGATTATATCCTACCTAATTATCTAAGTGATGAGATAAACAGTAATGTGGACTTAGAGATTACTCAAATATGGATCTTTTCTCACTAAATGAATATGATGTATGTGGTCATCGTTTTTAATAGGATTACTTTCACTAAATTTCCTTAATGAAAATATATAAAACATGACACTCACCCATTGATATATCTTTATTATAGATCATGGATTACATCATGATAATTATTTTTATATCCCTTATAGGTATGATCTATAAAACTATTATAGACTAGTATCTAAGGTTGAGTAGTGTTCTAAAAAATAACCATTTTGAGTGTCAAAATATGAATGTTAAAGTATTTAATTTCACTAACTCTAACTCATGGGTATTGAATACTAAGTTTTAATCACACATTTGTGATGATAAACATAAACTTAGAGATATTAGGAAATTGAAAAAGGGTATATAAAATCTTCATGTTGGTAATATAGAAGGATTTTATACATTAAAAGTTGACATGTGTGGCTCAAATTTACCAAGTAGATTAATTATATAGTTGGAGAACTATTATTATGTTCCTACCATAAATAAAATTTTATTTCTGTATCTTTTTAGATAATATTTTTTTCATTTATTATTATGAAAAATAATTTTTCTATATATATATGAATGAAATGTTTTATGGAATTAGGAATATAATAAATGTTTTATATATTCTAAATATGGATAACCTATCTATAAAATTCAAAATAATAAGTTCAAGGTTTATTCTAATCCCACATACATCTATAATTGTTTCCTTAAACATATTAATTAGAAACTCACATAAAAACTCAATAGAGATATATTATTGTAACCATTAGATTAAGAATAGTTTGATACATTTGAATCTTGTTTATTTGAAAAAATTATCAAAGTATCTTGTAGTGGAAAAGGTAAAAGGGTTAGTAGACTATTGTATATGATATATAGTGATGTTTTTAGATCTTTGATATCTCAATAAAGTGTTGGTTTTAGGTACTTTGTTAATTATACTGATGAATTTAGTTTGTTTCTTTATGTTTTTATGATGAGATACAAGTATGAAACATTTGAAAACTTCAATGAGTTTTTAAATGAAGTATATAATCAATTGAGTATAAGCATTAATATTATTCAATCATATTGGGGTGCTTAATAAATGATCCAAGAATTCACTACTCATATAATATATTATAGAATCATTTCAAAACTCACTCCTCCTAGAACACCATTGTGGAATGGTGCGTCTAAGAAGAAAAATTAGACCTTTTGGTAATGGTTTGGTCAATTATGAATCAATATGACCTTCCTATTTCATTATGGGGTAATACTGTGGATATTTATTCATTAATACTTAAAAATGTTTCATTTAATGTATCAATAAAGGAACCATATAATATATATATGTTTAAATATACAATTATTTCTTTTATATGGATTTGGGGTTGTGAAGTAGTCGTACAATGATTGAATTCTAACAAGATAGGCCCTGAAGTCAGAAGAAGAATATTTTATTTGTTATCCTAAAGAAATTATGGGATAATATTTTTAAAATACTAATAATCAAATAGTTGTTGTGTGTATATTTTTTTTGTTTCCCTTGAGACTAAAAAATGGATCAAGTCATTAGTCAAAGGAATATTGAGCTTAAGTAATTTCAAGACCAATAAACTGGAAGTGTTCTTAAGATGAAAGTTGATTTGGTTCCACAAATAGTTTTGGAAGATGAACCTATAAGGTTTGGTAAGATATTTATGGAGAAAAAGAAATTTGGATTTCACATGGATAATGATAATGAGGTAATGTTCATAGGAGATGAACATACCACCTATCGAGAGTATGTTGAAAGTTCTAATTCTTAGAAATTGTTAAAACCCATGGAATCTAAGATAGACTACATGTACACTAACCATGTTTAGTAAATAGTGTATGTAGTTAAATGGGTAATAAACATATGCTAAAAGTGTATTTTTCATAATAAAACTGATATAGATGGTATATTTTCTACCTCTAAAGTACACCTAGTGGAAAATGGTTACAATCAAATTCATGGTATCATTTATGAAGAAACCTTTTTACCTATTATGATGATAAATTACATTCAAAATCTTCATAACATTATATTTAATTTTTAATGATATATATCAAATGGGTGTCAAAAACACTTTCATTAATGATAATTTAGTTGAGGTTGTGTATATGATACAACCCAAAGATTTTTAAGTGCCCAATGTTTCTGTTAGGGTGTGCAAGCTGCAATAGTCCATTTATGGATTGATGTAAGAATCTCATAGTTAAAATATCTAGTCTGATAATGTAATTGTAGAGTTTGGTTTCCTCAAAAAATGTATATGAGGCCTATGTATATAAGTATATTAGTGTTAGTGTATTGGTGTTTCAGATATTATATATTGATGATACACTGCTTATTATAAATGACATCCTAACTTTACATTCTGTAAAAATGTGGTTGGGAAAGTGAATCTCTATGAAAGACATGGTTGAATCCCTCTACATACTAGGTATAAATATATATATATATATATATATATCTAAGAATTTTCTTAGAATCATTTATGACACATACATTGGAAAAGTGGTACAGTATATTTGCATGGAGAACCCTAAAAGGTGGCCTTTTCCAATGTTACATGATACAAATCCTAGGATTATTCTTGATATTTTTAAGTATTTATAAAGGAAAGATATAATTACCTAAGCATCCACCATAGTATATATCATATATTCTATATTTTTTACTCAATTTTATATCACCTATGTTGTTAGAATGACAAGTAGATACCAATCTAATTCTAGTTAGAGTCATTAGTTTGATGTGAAGAACATCCTTAAGTACTTTACAAGAATTAATGATATGGTCTTGATATTTGAAGGATAGGATGATATTTATGTAAATGGTTATAGAGAAAAAAGTTTTTAATATGGAATAGATGATATGAAATCTCAATATTGTTTCTTGTTTTTCTTTAATATTGAATCTATTAGTTAGAAGATTTTTAAAAAATCTACCATGGAAAAATCAAAAATTGAGATGGGGTACATCATTATATCAGATGTTGTCATGGAATATTTTAGGATCATAAATTTAATTTATAAAATATAGATGGTTCTTAGAATAAATTGATTGATTTATCTTTACTATGATAATAATGGAGCCATCTCTTAGCCTAAGGAATCCAAAACTCACCAAAGGATCAAACACATTATTCATAAATACCTTCTTATATATGAGTTTTTTGAGAGGGTTTATGTTATGATATATTGGGTGGATACATATGAAATATAGAATATCAATTGAAAAACCCATTACGGTAGAAAAAAACTGAGGGTTATGTAGAGTCTTTTGGTATATACTACATAATATATTTATGTAATGGTTGAGTATCATGAATTTATAATAAAGGTAATATCCATTTATCATTCATTAATATGTGCTGTAATATACATTATATGAATTTTTAAATGAAAATATCCCCTTAATTTATGACTTCAAGTTGTCCCTAATCAAATATCAACATATAGTATTTTAGGTTTTGATGGTATGTTATGATTATCATGAGTAGAGAACTCGTAAGATAATAAGTGGAGACTTATCATTTGAACCAACCCACCAACTATTTCTCATGGAATTTCATACAATAATTGATAAACCTAGGGGTGTATTCTTATTATCAATCCCTTTTACTAGAAGTTGGTAAGATACCTAGAATGAGAACAATTATAATTTTATACCATTCTTATGAAAGTAGTTAAGGTTTAGCTAATCAAGGGGTGGTTGGATATGTTGTCGATCATGTAATCATTTGGGGATCAAACAAGATGGGATTTTCCACTCATATGAAAATAAAATATATATAAACCTTAATTTAATTTGACTAAGTAAATTCATAGTCATGATTAGTTGATTGAAATATGATGTGTTTAGCTACTCGGATGAGGGACATGTGATGTAATCATCCACTAGATAAATGGAATGTGATGTATTCATCAATCGGGTCAGTCTTTTTCAGAGAATCAAGAAATTATGAGATTACCTATACTATATTGATTTTGTTACATGTCTAATGGTTACCTTATGTCATGTGAAAAGGTATTGTATAGGTATATATATGATTTATATGATACGTATTTTGGTGGAAATTTTAATTTGAGTTATGAGTATTATTTATAAAGATCACACCATACCCCTTAGTAACCTTAGTAGCACTAATGATTTTAAAAGGACCACTCTTTTATTACATTTATGAAATGAATATTTTATATTTTTTTTCAATAATACTGAGACCTACAAGGTCACACGGTTCAGAATTTATATAAATATTATGTTTTGGACAATGTTTTTGTTCCAAAATGATGAAAGTTTGATAAAACCATATCCAAAATAGTTTTGGATGGATTCACAAAGAGTTGGGAAGTTTTTCATAAATTCATTTTGGGATATTAGTGAAAGTGGAAAATTGTTGGGAATGAAATAGAAGGGGTATATCATATTTAATGATATACCCCATAATGTATATAGATACATGCATATGATTCATGTCATGGATTATGATTGGCATCAATCTTAAAGAATAATTTTGTACTTCTATTTTCCTCAATCTTATGGTGTGGTTAGGCATATGATATAAGCACTACATGCATGAAAAAATCATACCGTGCAGATTTATCTGGTATGAAATGACCCAGGTAATTATTTTTAAATTTTAGAATAATAGATTTATTAAAAGGTGTAAATATGACCTATAGAAAATTTATTAAATAATTTAGGTTTCATTTAATTGATAAAAAATCAAAATTTAGGAATATTTATTGGGTGTTTAAAAATAATAATGGTGAAATTATTATTTATATTAATTAAATGTAAGTATGTAATCAATATTTGTCTTATTATTATTGTTATAATTTGATGAAAGTGGGTTTTTGAATATTTGTTGTGTTTTCATTCCAGTTGTTATTAATATTTTGTGGGATTCATTTAAATTGATATGTGTTTTTAATATTGATTATTTTTTAATTATTATTTGTGTTTAAAAATGAAATTTTCTAAATGAATTCTTATGGGGCATGGAGTTATTTTCAAGGAGATATGGGAAACTTTATGAGGCATGGTGTGGTAGATTTTTATGCACTGTAAAAAAGGGAACAAATAAATGAAATAAGATAATTAAAAAGAGAGAGATATAATTTAAATGGGTATCATGAGTCATATATAGAGACAGAGAGACAAGGAGGCAAGTGGGGAAAATGCATTGCATGTTGCACACATAGTATAAAGAAGAAAAATAAAAAATAAACTGAGTATTATAAATATAAGAAAAATATAAAGCAATTTAAATGGGAAAAAATGAAATTAAAAGGTGGTTCATTGGAGAATTTTTGTGAAATCAAGAGAATAGAGGGTTGGAGAATTACCCCTCTCGACTCCCCCCCCCCCAATTCTCTTGCCAACCTCTTTAATTTCTCAATATTCTTTCTTCAATATCACCTTTAATTAATATAATAATGACATGTTTTTGGTGATGTTGGATTCATCATGATGAGAGGAAGGTAAACAATATATTTATTTTTGTTGGAATAAGGTTATTTTATCCAAATATAATTAAATAAATTTTTCATGTTTTAGTTTTTGAATATAGAGACTCTCATGATTGAATCTTCAATTTTTATCACCAATGAGTAATAGAATAACACTTGTCTTATGAGTTTTCTCTGGATTTTAGGTAGGTGTCTCGACCTAATTGATTCTTCCATTGGCACACAAATAGTTATTGTATTTAATTTGTTTTAAATTAGATATTGTTTATTAAAAATTTTTATTAAGGGATGTTTCAGTATTTTTTATTATAAGTATTGGCATGTGTTGTATTTAATAGTGATTTTAAATAAATTTCTTTAAAAATATGTTTTATGTCGAAAAGGTGTTTGATAAAATGTCGAAGAAGTTTTTTATTACAATTATGTTTTAAATTATGTTTCAAAAATGGACTTACTTTATGATTGATGTTTTATTGATTATAGTATTTAGATTGAATAAAATATTTATTCAATTGTTTTGGATTATGTGTATTGATTATGATAAGTGGGTGATTGTTGGTTACGCATGGGAGACCATGGGTGTGTGCTGGTAACTTAGATTAGTTACCCTAGTGTAGTTTGTGTGATAACTAGGGAATCATGGACCAGTTAGAATGAGTGATATAACGAGATGTATTTTTCCCCTGTTGAGACTATGAGATCTCCCCAAATTGTTAGGATCATAAATTTTAGCTAGATTTCCTTAAGTGAGTCCTAATTACCATAAACCCATAGGTTGGATCCCCATGTTGCATATGTTTTATTTTGTTTTGATGTATTATTGTATATTCCCAACTAATTTGTTTGGATATTATGATGTGTATTATGACATGTTTCCCTCAATTGTGTTTTTTTTGGGTTGTCTTGTTCAAGTTATTATGGAACTTTTTTTTACAAAAACCAGAAGATTTATGAAATGTTTTCAACAAAAAGTATTTAAAACTAGAACTAATAGTTTTCACTGTGAATGTTATTATGTATATTTATGGTGGTGTCATTTTTTTATTTTCCTCACACACTCCATATACCTTTGAGAATATGCAGACCTGATTATGAATTATACAGGTAAATGAAATTGTTTCACATCATATAGAGACGTTTCTTAAGCCCTTCATTATCCTACATTTTTTCGGATTTGTGGTGACCAAAATTCACCTAGAGATGGATCAATTACAAAAAAAATTATCTATTATATAATATTTTTATTTTATATCAACCATACTATCCTTGGTAATATTTTCTCAAATTTATAGGATATTATAGTTTTTTCATATCACTTTCCTTTTGGTTATAAAGTTATGTTGGATGTTTTAATGTTATTTATATGGTGTTATACTATCGTTTTTCATATTATTTAGAACTATTTATTTTTTTCATGAACATACAATATATGGATAGGCTATATTGAATTTATTGTTTGAATCTATGTCATGATTTTTTTGGTTTCTTATGGTGAAATCATTCCAAATTATTTTATTTTGATACCTCAGTACTTATCATCAGATTTTGGAAATCAAGGATGCACTTAGAACCTTTTATAGAGTTGGTTTTTATGATAAATAAATTCAATATTGTTTGGTTTGTTACAAAATGGTATCAAATAAAACCCATTTTTGTAGTAATGGTATTATAGAGATAGGACTGTCAGAACTCAAATGGTAGACATGAAAGTGTATAGAAAAAACTTTTAGTACCAAAACCTAAGTTTTAAGAGGATTTAAAGAATGTGTATTTTTATTTTTGGGTTTGATATATATTTCCTATATGTGTATAATTCCATCTTGAATTAATTTTGAAGAGTAACTTGTGAGTTGGATAGGTAGTGTGTGCGGGATGCAGACCATGTACACAAGTTGTGCATAAGTGTCATTTTCTCAATGATTATTAATGATTATTATTAATATTGTAGATTGGTGTGTTTATTTTATATTAAATGAAAAATAATTATGTTCATTCTATATAATGTAAAAAAATAACATTTTAATTAGTGACTTCAATACTGATATGACTGATAAATATTTGAGGCATCCTTAAATGTGACTCGAGTAAATCGAATGGTGTTTTGATTATATAAAATTATGTATTGATTGGTTTTTGATTTAGATAAATTCTTTTAATCTTGATAGTATAAATTTTTTATATTAATTTCAAAATTTTAATAAATATAAATTATCACAAAATATTCACATAAAGATGAAAATAGGTATGACAATGAGTTTAATGGAATAAATGATGTAACTTAAAAAATATTATTTATATAGAGCATGAAGAAGACACGTAATGATATATTATGGAATGATATAAAATTATAATATGTTTTATCAAATTATTAATAGTTTTATTTATCATAATGGAATAAAAAATATTGGGTATTGTTTAAAAGGAAACATGATGAATTGTATGATTGATTGGATGTAATGTGCTGATGTTTAGTTACCATGAAGGAACATTGGAATTTATTTTAAAAATATAGTATGTTTCCTGAAAATAGTTTTTTATAGAGTGGTAATTACCATAATAATATAGTCTTTCTAAAAATCTTATTTAAATGAAGTGACTGATTTGAACATGGTAAATTTTTTAGAATTTTGTTAATTATTTTAAAGATTGTGCTCGAATGAAATGATATAATGGGGTTTATCTTGTTATTAGATTCTTTATTAATCTAACGATGATTGTGTTAGTTTAAATTAAATGTATTTTTGATGATCATGTTGATTGTTAGTCCTTGTTTTCATTATTTTTAAAGCATGATTATGATGACATGATTGTTAAATCATAACAAAAGAAAGAAAATTATGACCATTCTTGGGTTATAGTCATGATGTTGGAATATGTTTGTTTTTTATATTACTAGTATGATATGTCTTGTGTGAAAATAATTAGTTAAAATTTTATTTCATGGAATATTTTTTTGGTATATTATAAGTTATGGAATTTTAAAAGTGGGGAAAATATTCTAGTATGAGGATTTAAAACTTTTTAAATTAAAGGTGTGTTTAAAAATAATAACAATAATATTTATGACATTATTGTTTAATTAAGTATAAAATGAGTTTTCAATGGGTAAGTATGAAAATTTAACTAGGTGTTTAGTTTATTTTTAATTGTGCTGAAATTTTTATGTGAAAAAACAATAATTTTAATGTGTTTAATGGTATGTTAAAATGAAATGTTGTGTGTAGATTAACCAAGTTGTTTAGGAATTTTTTCACTTTTATGATAAGTATGTTCTATTTTTTGGTTTCATTTCTATGATAAGTAAGAAAATTGAAGGAAATAAATAAGTAAAGTAATACTCTTGCTAATAAAGTGATTCAAAGTGGAAATGTATTATTTTTGTAATAGTGACTTAAAACATGGGATTATTTTGCTGTGATAAATGATGTTTTGGAAAGTTTAAAATATATTTGTGTTGTTGTTAAATATGATGGGTATTGTTTTATTTATATTAAATGTTATGATCAATAAAGAAGTGTTCCGGGGGTGTAGGATATGAAAAGATTAGAAAATTGGCCAATCAGTGCATAGTACATGGTTGGTGCACGGTTAGCGTAAATCGTGTACCTGACCCTGGAAACCATGTGGCTTGGTGACTATTTCAGATAGAGGGATATCAGACGGTTACCACATGGTTTTAAAAACTATGAAGGTATCTCTAGGTAACCATGCGACCAAAATTTCCTTATATAGTGTCTTGAACATGGTTTGTATATAGTTTGGAAAATAGTGTGGGTAAAAAGTTTACCACCTTAAAATTTGAAAAAATATATATAGTTTTTCCATTATGAGATTTTTATGTTCTACCTGATTTTTCCTACCATTTTGCCTCATATACTATAGGTGAAAAACCAGTAGCCCTCTCTCCCTCCATGGATGATTCTTCTTTGATTCTTGGGTTTTTGGAGTATATTTTGGTGTGAATTGAAGATTTGGGTGAGTCTAACTCTCCTCTTTTATCTATTTTCTATATTAGGGCTTATAGAATCCATAATCTTATTTTGAAGCCCTAAAACTTTCAATTTTCCAGTGGATTTTTGGTCTAGGATTTAGCAGGTTTCTGATTTCAAATCAAAGGTGTAGATTGAGAAGATTTCATCATCGAATATGGGGTAGGTGGTAATTAAGATTTTACCCATTGTCTTGATGTTCTATATGTGTATGTGGTTATGCCAATATGTTTCCTTGATTAATATATTTTTCTAGGTATGGAAAGTGTCTTGGACCTTATATTAATGTGTTAAACCCTTTATATACCCCATTTTGTTTGTTGGTAACAAGAGGTCAAACCTAGGGCTACCCATAAGATAGGTCGATCCCTAGTAAATTGTAAAATAAATTGGTAAAACCTTGAGATAAGGGTATAATGAGAGAGAATGGGTAGTAAAAATATAATTGATGGGTAGGTAAAGTTAATGTATTGATTGAAACAATTTATAAGTTGGATTTTTTAAATGATTGAAAGGCATTGAAATTAGTTTGATGTTATGATTGGGGATTTGACCTAATTTTATATTTATTGGTGAAAAATGATGTTTGAAAGTGAGAAATGTTTTAAAGGAGGTTTTTAACTCAAAGTGATTTCAAAAAATGGTTTTCTAAAGAGATTTAAAATGATGTTTGAAATGGGAACAAGGTTCCATTTTTTGGAAAATGGTTTAATGGTTGTCATGATTTGTTAAAAATGGAAATAAAATCCTTGGGGAATGTTTTAGTTTTCCAAAGGGTAAGACCCGTGTTTTAAAGGGTGGTTTCTAGATGATTTCAATGAGTATTTTGAATTGTGTTTATTTCCATGATGTATTTATCTTGTTCTTATGAAGCCATATTAATTGAAGGTGTGTAAGGGTTAGTGAGTAAAACCCATAAAAATAATGTTTGTATATTAACATAATTATTAAATGAGCTAAATGATGAATGGGATTAGTTGATGATATATCATAAGGGGGTGTTTGGAATTTTTTGAAAATGGGTTATGGAATAATATCAATTTCCATTTTGATTATTATAGATTATGATTTCTATCAATATTAGTTTTTGTTGGTTGTGAAATGGTATATGTGGTGAATGGTTAAAGAATAATGTGTACATGGATTGGTAGTGTAGGGTATTGAATTCAGGTTCTATGCCCATGGTTCAAGTTAGACTAAGGCTCTAAAATCAACCCCAAAATTAATGTGTTATGGAAGGGGATGGAGGATCTATTCCCTTAACAATTTCATTCCACCCGGACTAAGGCTTTGAGGTGGGGATGATTTATTGTTTTTGATGTGCATATCCCTAGTGAGATAGGGACTTGGTTTATCCCCTTATTCATGGTAAATGGTCATATTAGGCCATGGTGTAAGTTATTTAAATTCCTAACCCATGTAATAAGAGATAGATATGTATTTAGTAATGAAGATATCATAAGTTATGAAATGGAAATAATGATGAAAATGGTTTAAATAAATATTGTATCAATGGGTTTGTGATTGGTTGTGATTAGTTGTATCCATTATGGTTAAATGGGTATGTCACTTTTGTACCTTGGCTTAGACCCCCAGTGTGACTTGATTAGTTGTTGTTGGTTGATTATAAAGAACTTAATAAGGAAAATTAATGTTATAAAACTACCTAAATGTCTTCTCTATTACCTTGTTTATTTATTTTACTTGTTACCTATATAAAAATTTGTGTATAGTGGATATTTATTTTAACACTATTGGTGGGGGCCTATTGAGTTGTACTCACACCATACTCAGGCTGCCATGGCACTTGGGTACCCAAGAAGATGCAAAAAATTTTAGGTACAAGTTCAGTATAGGGACCTCGTGTTTGGATGTACATGGTATGATGGGTTGGAGTATAGAGGTTAGGATGGGGTTGGGACTCAGGTTTGAATTCAAATATTTTTTCTAGTTTTTTCCTGGGATTATATTGTATGATTTCCTAACATTTAGGTTACTCTCTAGATTTTGTTATAACATGTTTGCATGGTGAATTATTGGTTTCATTACATGATTTCTAGTTATTATTTCAGTGGATAATTTATTTTTTTATGTTATTTATATTGTGGTTTCACTATGTTAAGCAGGTATAGTCTCCCCATGTTCCTTTTAAGACCCGCACTGTTATTCGGTAGCCTCTAGAATATGAGTAGGTGCGCCTAATCTTATGTGATGACCCATATCAGAGCACCAGTTATAGTGGATTATGGTTTGGGGATGTTACATTTTGTTTCATAATATTTAATAAGTTGAGTTTTATGAGTTTCATTAAAAGTGGGTTTTAGGGAATTAAAGTGTATTTGTTTCAATTTTAAAATATTTTTTGATGGAAATATTCTTTTGGTTGCATTGATTATTTAATATTTCTTACATGATTTAAAAAATTATTATTTAAATTATTATTTATATAAAATTCAGTCATTTTGTATTTTTTATTTTAGTAGGTGTCGATTATGTTTTTTTATGATAGTGTTCAAATTTATTATTGGAAGAACAAGACCTTGTTTAATTGCTACTAAAATTATAAAAAAATGTTACATATGGTTTTGTTTTAATCATGGACTTTTTTTGGAAAAACATTAATATGTTTTTAATGTTTATTTGTTTTTAATTAATTCATTATTTCTTGAAATAAATTAAATTATGTTTCATAAATGGTTTAAGTATTTTTTATAGATGTGTAATATTTATTGGGTTTCTTTAAAAATAACTAAAAATAATTTGGATGATTAAATATTTGAATATATTGGAACTTTTTCTTGGATTTTGATTTTTTGGAGTTGATCGAGCATGACTTATATATATTAAGGTGTTAATAATGTGTTATACCTTGTTTAGTTGGTGGTAGAGGATTATAATGACAACGATAAAAAATAGATCTTAATTGGGAAGTTTAAAATGAAATTAAAACTTGTATATAATATTAATGATTATCAATGTGTTTAAAATGAGGGAATAAATGATGTTAATTGGGTGGAAAATATTTTTTAACATGATGTGAATTTTTTGAAATTTATTGAGTTTTAAAATTGATTTTTATGTTTTAATTTCAATATAAAAACTCTTATAGTGGTGAGTATCATTAGTAGTGTTTGATAAGTCTTTGTTTAGGAGGGTGTAGTGTCGAGGTTAGGAGAGATAATTGAGTAGGGGGGTGGTGAATCACCAAACCCTTTTATTTTTATGAATTTGTCTCTTTTAAGTAAACCTATGAGACTATTTAAAGCATAATACTCTTTTTATTATGTCTATTTTCTTACTCAATTTATGAAAAAGATAAAGGTTAGAACATAGTAAATTTATAAGGTTTGTACTTGAAACCCTACTGTTTCACACGGATTTCGGGGATGACCTCCTGGACGAGAGATTCAAACGTTCCGATCGGTTTCTAGCGGGTTTGTTTGTAGAACCGGAAACATCCAATGATTCCACATCCGTTTGGACCTACTTTCCAAAGGTAGGCGCTCATTAATTTGTGGACTAATGAGGCTTAGGAATTTTCATTGGTCGAGAGGATGGGAGATCGGACTCATCACACCTTTTTGAGGGGAATTATTGTCTACTCCGGGACTCTCTTTATAGATTTAAGTTATGTTCGTGAATCCTTATTACATTACCAAGTATAAAATGAGCTTTCCTTTAGTTTTAACAATCAATGATTAAATATGCAAGAAATTTAGAGAATCTTTTATATGTATTCGAGGTTCTTCATCAATAGAGAATCATCTATATCTGTTTAGAGATTCTTGGTCAATGGTATCCTTCAAAACATTTATATAAAAGTCTCTTGGTCATTATGATGACCAGGCTGGTTTTAAAGCCACTCAGTGGGGCACTTGAAGTTTATTGTCATTTAGAAGGACAGGGATTATTTCAAAGTTGGGATCGAACCCATAAATGGGCTACCTACATATCCTTTGTTTTGGAAAAGGAATCAGAACCCACGTAGTTCGAGTAATGGAGTATGATGTTTATGATTGATGGCTCAAAGAAGAATGTCATAATTACTTTTACACTCTAAGCTCACGTGAGTCATGCTCGGTGTGAGAAACAAGAGGTATTGGTAAAAATTAGACAATTGTGCCATGAAATATGCAATCATAAGAAATTGTTTGGGGCTTATGTATGTATGACTGCCCAAATAGATGAAGGTTTAGGATTTACTTTTAGGGAGAAAATCCAGGAACAGGGTCCATAAAGGTATATGTGCTTTATGGAGATTTGAATACTCTAACTTGGGACTTATTCCTGAAAAGGAAACCCAAATTAGGAGATGACTGATAATTGGGTTTTACTCCTGAGAAGGAGCCCCATATCAAACGTAATTTAGGACTGGTTAAGAGAAATTAAGGGGCTTGGGGTTTACTCCTGAAAAGGAAGCCCAAGATTATGACTGGGACTTACTCCTAAAAAGGCGGCCCAGGTTAGGAATTAAGGTTTGGGGCTTACTCCTGAGGAGGATTCCCATGTTTGGGAACTTTAAGAATTTGGGGCTAACTCCTGAGGAAGATTCCCAGATTAAAGGATTTATAACTGGGGATTATTCCTGAAAAGGAGACCCAGGTTAAGGATTCTCTCATCGTAAAGAATGAGGTTGAATGAACGAACTCTCAATCTTTGGTGACATAAATATGTATAAATCACTAGGTTTTGAGAGATATTCCACCGAATTCCTTTCAGATAAGGAAGTCAAATCAAGAAATCATGCCATAAATGGCTTTGAAGAGTATCTTGAAGACTGAATCTTGAATAGGAAAGGTGAAATGGCTTAAGAGGGGTAAAATGGGCAAGATGGGCACCCAGAAAGGTAGGGGCGTGCAAGTCTTGAAAGGCGTGCTAGTCTTGCGTGGGCGCGCAAGTATTGGTCGCGCAGGTATACCTTGCGCGACACATGGTGTACTTGCGCGATTTTCAATCGGAATTGAAATACTTGAGCGAATCCTTTTTAAACCCTTTAGAATACCCTTGAGGTTCTTCCAAAAAAGGGACGCGCAAATTCTATTGAAGGAATAAGGCGGTGCGCAAGTATGACCAGTTCCCTTAAGGGCTGGCCATTCAGGCGCGCAAGTGTTGATGAGTTTCAACACTTAGGTCTTCCTCCCTCTCTTTAGATCTTCCGTTCTAGGTAAGAAATTACCTTAGAAGTGTTCCGGAAGCTTTGAGAAGAGACTTGGGCATCGGGAGCTTCAATCCGAGTTTCTGGAAAAAGATCCTCTCGAATGGGGGGCCCACAGGGTCTATTTATAGGCAGGAGAAGACCCCAGGCGGTTACCGGGCGGTTACCACTTAGGTCACGCAAGTGACTTGCGCGACCAAGGGCGTCGCGCAAGTGTACTTGCGCGACAGTGAGATAACTTGCGCGGTGCAGTTGTTGTTGATCCTTTCTTCCTGCCTTTGTCGATTTTTGATGTTTTCTTCAAAGGATGAATCACTTTGAGCTCAGATATTCCCTTTTCTGATCTTTAGATTCTATGACGAAAGGAGCGTCAACAAAAGTCCCCCCTCAGAGTTGGATCCGGAGAGAAATGAGGATTTGACTCTGAGGAAATCGAATCCATCCAAAGGAAAAGGGGGGCGCGCAAGTCTTCAGTGCACAGAGGTTGGCGCGCAAGTTTGCGTCGCGTAGGCCTTAAGCGCTCTGGGTACGGCGCGCAGATAGGCTTCCTGGCCTATAAATACATGGCTTTTGGTCGTGTGTAGCATCTGATCCCGAATTTCTCGAGCTCTCGCCGCGCAGGTCACCTAAGTCGCGCAAGTCTCTTTTCCACTGTTCCCTCGTTGTCTCGCTACTGTAAAGGTAATAGGGCTTGCGCGGTAATACATGCGCGACAAAAACTTGCGCGGTGCATGTAACACTTGCGTGACATCTCCATACTTGCGCGCCTTAATGCCTTAGCCATTTTTTGATTTCTTCCACAAAGTTTGTGAAAAATTAATTCATTTATAAATTAATTTATGCAACTCTTTCTGCAGAATTAATGGCTCTTAGACCCGGATTAATTGATGAACTGGCTAGCAAGCGGATAGATGATATGATGAACATCATTGGCCACGATTACTATAATTTCAAGGATATTACTCTTCCAGATTTGGCTAAGTATCTGAAAAAATATCATCGCAACTTTCCTCAAAGCACTTATATACCTTTGTATGGCTATGGTCATCTACAAGAAGTCATTATTCCAGAAGTAAAGAATTATATTCCATTTTCGTGGTTTCAGAATTATACCAATTTTGCTTCAGCAAATATCTCAGGTGGAGGAGTATTTCTAACTGCTGGAACAGTGGAGAAGGCTTATGTGATGCATCATATCCCTTGCACACCAGATCTAAAAAATCATACACTTGAGCTTCAACCACATTGTCATCCTTCAATCTTCCGAAATGCTCAGATGGATCAATCCAAAGGCTGGAAGAAAAGTTGGGATTTCCGTCTTGGGGGAGGTTTGAAGCCAACCTGGATGTGGGCATACTGGGTGCGACAGACTTGCGCAGAGTTTATCAAGGACCTGAAGAGAGCTTCAATATATGAGGCTGTCTAGGTTGGGCAAACATATGTTTATAGACATGATAACTTTATGCCAGAGATACTCATCCACTCGATCCCAGCAACTAATTCTTTCCATTTGACTCATGGAGAAGTAGGTATCAGTTTGTGGGATGTCCACAAGATTTCAGGAGCTCCAATCTTGGGTGATATGTATGATGAATTCATTCCTCCCAAGGTGACTTGGAATGATTCAGAGAAGACTCCTTCTTTAGCTCGAGAATTATTTAAAATCTTCCACAGGCTCAAGAGTTCAGAGACCTCATTAACTCATTTTAGAAAAGATATTCATCCGGAAGAATGGATGAATGTGTTTCTTACTGAGAAGAAAGGGATGGAGCCAAAAGAAAAAGGATCCAAGAAAAAGAAATCCAAGGATACCAGGCCCAGACGTCCTACCACTTGTCCAAAACCTGAGAAGAGAGGAGCTCCTGGCACATTCTGGCCAACTCTAGAAGCAGGAGAGTTTGAAAAGTGGGGATATGAAGTGAATCAAAGAATTCCAAAGAAAACTCATCTGGCGGGTTTCTTGGAAATGTGGCTCAGTGTTTATCTCTTTCCGGTCAGGGATTCGAAGGGAGGCGTTAGGCCAGGGACCTTCGTCATTGCGGAAAAGTTGGCTGAGGGAAAAATGGTTGGGTTAGCTACCCCCATTTTAGCAAAGATTCATAGGAGTTTACTTCACGTCTTCCAGGGTAAATCTCCTTTAAGAATAGTGGGACCATTCCAGGTTTTGTGGGGATGGATCGCCACTCACTTCAGGACTTACAATGTACAGAATGGATTACAAATTCCTGGAAGCTCTTTCAGACCGTCAGTGCAAGAATTCTCTGGAATTGCTCCATTAGATGTTAATGGTTATGACATGAAAGTAAGGATGAGCATGTTTAAGGAATTCAACTTCTTTCCCTATGGAAGTCCTCCATCCGGGTGGTTTGTTGATGATGGGACAACCCATTTGGATTTGAGGGCATACATGCTAGCTTGTAGGGATGGCGTGTTAGTAGCCAGGATTGATGGAGAAATCATATGTGAGGCCTATGCTCCATATAGATTTGCACGCCAATTCAAATGTTTGAAACAGATTTTTGTATCCCCTCCGGTACATGTCAGGTTAGAGAAACATCTGATGGTTGCTCGACAACTATGGTTGCTGACATCCAGAGAGAAGACTAGGGCAGTATTTGATCTACCAGTTGAAAAAGCGGCACAAAATCTGACTACATTTTATGCCGAACACTGGATAGCATCATACCCCAAAGGGATATTGAATCACCCAGTATATCAAGTGGGAAAGAGGAAGAGGACTGTAGAGAAAGAAACCCTTCCTCATGAAGGTGGCGCTTCTCCACCTGAAATAGGTTCAACAGACTCCTCTTCTAGAACTGATTCATCGGATTATCACGATGGGGATGATGAGGCACAACCGGCAGAAAAGCGGTTTCGTGCCCGATATAATCCTCCAGCCAGAATTAAAAGACCCACTCCATCAACTCCTGGTGAGTTATTTCATTGTAATAATTTCAATCACTGCTACTTTATAAAGTAATAAGTCTTACTTTCTTATTCTCTATCTATAGTTGCAGGAGCTGGGAAGAAATTAAAATCGAAAATTGTAGGACCTTCCTCACAGCCTTTATATCTAAGACCAGAGGCTGTTCAGCTATGGCAGAGCTTATACTGTGGTACTGAGACCGCCTGGCTGGATTTGTGTGAGGGCCTACAACTTCCTGGAATAGGAAATCTTATATCTTCTAAAAATATTCAATATGAAGATAACCCCAATGAAGTGCGAGCTTACATCAGAGAGCTGGAAATGCTCATATATGCCACTGATGACTCGGTTCCTATCACCAGGCGGGTGAAGGAAATGATTGATCGTGGCACCACTGAGGTGGCTGGTGGTTCTGGAGATGAGGAATGGCAAGAGTACGTGGCTCCTGAAGAAGTAAGTTTTCTTTCCTTATTTTCTTTGCAACTTGATTTCAGTTGAAGCTTTGTTACTTAAGGAAGTTATTTTCTTCATCTCGCAGCTTGCAAATAAAGGAATTGGGGTTCCTTCGCCACAGTATAGCCCTGGTGGTACTGCTATCGGGGCTACTGCTGATTCTCCTCACGAACCAGGCGAGATATCTCTAGGCCAACAGGCCATGAATGAGGCACTGGACACAGCCTTCCATTCGCCAATCCAAGTTCCTATAAGGGAGACCACTGATACTCCAAAAAAACAAAATAAGCAAAGGCAACGAAGGAGGAAATCCATAGCTAAACGTTTCATTAGTAGCGGTAAGTCCTTCGAACAATCATGATTTTATACCCATAATCATATGGTTACTCATATTTCTGAGGATTGCAGGGGCTTCTTCAATTTCCCCCTTGAGGGAAGGGACCGATCCATTTTCAAAGGTCTTAGAGGGTTCTATAGAACAATCACAGACCCAAGCTGACTTGGTTGCTCCTAGAGAAGAGCTAGCATCCATTCCCAGTATCCCTCCTACTGCTGAAGATGCTATCCAAGGTCAGGGGTTGCAGGACATAAGTCGGCAAGAAGATGTAGCAAATGCTCCCACTGGTGAGACTAACCAGGATTCTGAAATATCATTGGATGAAATGGTGAATCAAGGAATGACTTTCGAAGAATTTTATGATCATGCTAAGTTTTCATGTGATTTAGAAGACCTTGGGCATGAGTGCTACCCTTCGCCCAAATTTTTTTTAAAAAAATTACACTTCTAACCATGACTGAAAAAAATGCAGTTTCTTCCGTAGAAGCTGCTGAACTGCCAATGCCCGAAGAGGGTGTGGACACTGATGTCAACCCTATCATTGAAGAAACATTAGCTCAAGTAGAGATAAATCCAATAAACCCTCCTGATACCCATCTTGAAAATCCTGTTGAAACCGGGAAAGATGGGGAAAAGTCTACTCAGGTTGTTGAACCATCCTTGGGTAAGGGATAACAATATTTGTGATTGTACTTTATTCGCAAGACAATCTATTCTTTTGTTATCCTTTGAAGCTGACTAAATCTTTCAATTAATCATGCAGGACCATCAACTGCAATGACTAGATCCGGAGGTGAGGCCTCAGCCTCTTCCCCAACAGGAATTGAAAGTGAAGAAGCACAAATCAGGGGGGAAAAAGCAGGACAGGGCACTTCTTTAAGTGCACTAATTCCAGATTACATACCCCCTTCTGACGATGATATTGAATCAGATCCAGAGATGCTTAAAGCATTCAGCTTTTCACGACGTAAGGCATGGAACAACATATGGAACATCATATCTGGGGTGCCTTTAGAAGAGCTACCATCAAAAATTTCTCGATTGTCATCCCAATTTGTTATACTGGGACTTGGTGGTTTTGGGTATGAAAAGATCCATGCCGCGGTGAAACAGATCATTTTCAGGAGGGAGCAAGCACAGGAAAGTCGCGAAGATTTGACCAGAGTGAAATTGTCAGTCAACATAGGCGAATTTGAGGCTGCGGTATCCCAAGATGAGGCTGATTATGCTGCCAAGATGAAGGATCTAAAGCAAAAAATCAAAGAAAAGGTCATCCAGCAGGTGCAACTCCAGCAACAGTTAGATGCTGTTACTGGGGAACTTGATCAGCTTAATAAATCATTGTATGAAACTCATATGAATGGCATGAAAGCCATCACAGATGCTAATAAGGCACTTCAGCAGACTGAAAAGAGTGAAGCTAGTCAAGTGCACGAGCTTCAAATAACTGCTGATAAAGCTCAGGATGTTATATATCAAATGAATACTTATGTTGACAATCTTCTGTAATTCTTGAAAAAGAGAAGAGACTCTAGTCTGTGGATGTCTTTCCATCTCCTGTGTATCAATGAAAAACACTTTTGTCTTCAATCATTTGTACCTTCATTCTTTCATTACCTTCTTCAATTTTACTTAAGCCAATGGGCCTAGTAAGCATAGTTTGATTTTTACTAGGATTATTACAAATAACCCTACAAACTTGGAATCTCTTAATTGCTCAATATTACCTAAATCATACAAAAATGTATGTTTAGTGAGCTAGAACTTGACTTTTATTCAGAGTTCCTTTGTCTTTTGTGGGCATTTTAAAGTCATGCATGTCGGACATAAAGGGGCTAATGTTTAAGGTCGAAATAGCTTTGACCAAAAAAATGGATTAGAATTGACACAATTCCTTGAAAGTTCATCTGAAAACATACTACCATACTCAAGTATGAGGGAAAATATGTAAACTATGGATTAAGAATATTTGAATCTGAGGAATGATATGAAAAAGAGCTAAAAGGCATTAGAAGAAGTAGTTTCCAAGAATGAAGTTACTATTATTTAACAAAACCCGTTAGGGGGTTGAAATATGCAGGGACACCTAAGGGCATTGGCTGCATGGTTAAATACATAGCATCTTTCGGCTGACAAGTTTGTTATGTGGACTATTTATGCAAGGCCACCTATGGGCACGTGCTGCATAGTCAAGCAAAAGAACTCCCAGAAATTTACTTTCCTAGTGCTAAAAGCCAGTGAAAGTTTATGGAGATTCAAATTTTCTAAAGTATAGAGTTTGTTGTATGGAAAGAGGTACTTGAATATGGAGAAGATATTTCCGAACAAGAATATCGAAGAATTGGATGAATATCACTCCTACTAAGGTCTGACCCAAACGTAGGGAAGAATAATAAACCATAGACTTGAATACTTTCATATCATGAAAAAGGATATGGGACAAATATGTTAAGGATGGCTATTTTTTGCGGATCCCTACATACTGTCATTTAAGACAAATAAGGACAAAAGAGGCATTCTTCCCAAGAATGAAGTTACCATCATTTAAAAAACCCGTTAGGGGGTTGAAATATGCAGGGCCACCTAAGGGCATTGGCTGCATGGTCAAATAAATAGCATCTTTCGGCTGACAAGTCTGTTATGTGGACTGTTTATGTAAGGCCACCTATGGGCACGTGCTGCATAGTCAGGCAAAAGAATTCTCAGAAGTTTGACATTTTTGTGATTAGAAGTCATGAAAAGGGTTATGAAGATCTGAAAATATTTAAGGTTAGGATTATAACACATAAAGATGGGTATTGTCCAATGTATATAGAGATACATAGGTCAATGAAAACCATAATCATGTTGTGGCTGGGTCCTGAATTGAAACTTGGACTTCACTACGTATCTCATAAAAATGAGAATCAAGCCATACGTAGTTCTTGAAATGTAGTTTAACATCGTGCAGGACGAAAGTATGAGAAATCTTAGTTTAGGGTCATAGAATTCGGACCATAATAATGAATACACAGTGTGTGTTTTCATGAGGACTTTTCAACTAAGGGAATGAAAGTGAAATTTGGGGTTAGGCCCAAAAGACTTGTGGCTGGATTCGAGGGATACTCGAACGTTCATACGTATCTCATAAGGATGGGAATCAAGCCCACGTAGTTCTTGAAATGCCCTTTGTACAAATTTGGTTCGTACATGTGAAGGGTGAAAGGGGACTTTAGTGCAATGATGGTTTAACCTGAGATAAAAAATTTAGGCATTACCATGTATGCACGTAGTCTTTTTTTGAAATGAAACATGATTGAAAAAAAATCAATGTCAATAATAATTCTCTCTCAATTGAGGAAATCAAAGAATATTGTAGTTTATTGTCGTACCGGACAAAAGTTTTGTATAGTTTAACGTCGTATAACAAGGACGTAAGTGAATCAATGTAAAAAATATTGATTCTAGGGGCGGTTTCACAAATCAACATCATATGAGATGGTGGTGAACCAATGTGAAGAGATTGTTTTTGGGCTTGAACCCTGGGAGGCTGCCTATATACCCAGCCTGGAGGGCAAGGATCAAAGTCTGTGTAGTTCAATTAAATAATGAATTAATGATCAAGTTATTCTTGGGGACTACGATCTAATTAAAATGTTGTTGGGACTTACACATGGTTAGTGGCCCAAAGGGGGTGTTATGGTTGATGTTCTCTCTAAGATCATGTGATTCATACTCGGTGTGAGAAACAAGAGGTAACAATAACCTTAACGATGCACAGTTTAATGTCATGTAGGACATATAAAGGGACTATGCAGTTTAAATTCTTGCAGTTAGGACTATTGGTGCTGCACAGTTTAGTGTCATGTAGCAGGGACAAAATATAGTTTAATGTCATATAGGACATATCAAGGATTTTCTGTACAGTTTAGCGTCATGTAGTTAGGACGATGGGGATAAAATATTTTAACGTCATATTGGACGAAAGGGGGACTGTTCAGTTTAATGTCATGCAGTAAGGACAAAATAACACACCATTTATGTCATGTTGGACGAAAGTGCGAATAGTTTAAGGTCATATGCATGGACTGTGGATGGTTCAGTTTAATGTCATGCTGGACCTTTGATGATTATATAGTTTAACGTCTTTCCGGACGTGAGGGACTTTTATACAGTTTAGCGTCATGTAGTTAGGATGTCACAGTTTAACGTCTTGCTGGACATAAGGGATTTGCAAATAGTTTATGGTCATATACATGGACCAGGGATGATGCAGTTTAAGGTCATGTTGGACGGTTTAGGGAACTTTTTTACAGTTTAATGTCGTGTAGGACGAAGTTGCAGTTTAAAGTCATACTGGACCATTGTTGTATAGTTTAACGTCATATAGCAAGGACGAACTGGTGCTGTACAGTTTAAAGTCATGTAGCTAGGACTAAGGTGAACCAATATGAGGATATCAGTTCTGGGGACTTTTTACAATTTATCGTCATGCTGGACGTTGGAAGTGCCACACAGTTTAATGTCATGTTTCTAGGACATAATATAGTTTAACACAATACATTTTAGTGTCATGTAGGACATAATAGTAACCAATGTGACAGTTTAACGTCATGTTGGACGATAAGGGAACTGACACAGTTTAACGTCATGCTGGACGATGAAAGTTCCACACAGTTTAATGTCATGTTGCTAGGACACAATATAGTTTAATGTCATCTCGGAAAAAATATAGTTTAATGTCATCTCGAACAAATAAAGAACTTCTGTACAGTTTAATGTCATGTAGAAAGGACATAATACAGTTTAATGTCATGTAGGACATTATATGAACCAATGTGACTGTTTTGGCTCTGGGAATAATATTTTGTGTTTATACAAAATACTTCTTCAGAAATATGGCATTAGTTGGAGTCGTGATGTGTTCTCCATCCATTGAGATTAGAGAATATGCTCCATTGGAGTAGGCCTTATGTATTGAATAAGGTCCTTCCCATTTTGGTTCAAGCTTTGGAGGCTTCTTTCCTGGTATCATTGGTTCTCTGAGAACCAATACCAATTCTCCCTGAATGAATGAACGAAGATGAACTTTTTTTTAAAAGCTCGTGCTATTCGATTCTGATAGATTTCCAAGTGGTGCAAAGTGCACAATCTTTTCTCATCTAACTGTTCCAATTCATTCAACCGCTTTTGGGATTTCTCATCTATAGATAACTGATCACAAATGGCTATTCTGAGTGAGGGAAATTGAAATTCAATTGGAAAGACTGCTTCTGTTCCATATACCAATGAATATGGAGTTGACCGCGTTGCATTGCGAGTGGTAGTCCGATAAGCCCATAAAGCATGAAAGAGTTTATCAGGCCATGACCTCTTATCTTTATCCACCATCTTTTGCAGTATATTTGAAAGAGTCTTGTTGAAGGCTTCTATCTGGCCATTAGTCGCCGCATGATATCGAGATGAATGGTTAGACTTAATGTTGTATTCTTGATACAATTTCTTTACCTCTGAAGAACAGAAGTTGGTGTCGTTGTCCGTCAATATGGTATGAGGGACACCAAATCTAGTAATGATGTTAGACTTGATGAAGCTAACAATGCATTTAGAACTGACTTCTCTGAGAGGTACTGCCTCTGCCCATTTGGAAAAGAAATCAGTAGCAGTAAGAATGTACTTAAACTGCTTGGCCGTAGCTAAAGGGTAAGGTCCCACCACATCCATTCACCATGTGGAAAATGGCCATGAGTATTTAGCTGTATGAAGAAACTCTGGAGGTTGATGAATGAAGTTGGCATATACTTGGCATGAATGACACTTCTTTGTGAAATTAACACAATCTTGTATCATTGAAGGCCAAAAGTATCCAAGCCTTCAAATTTGATCAGACAGTCTATGTCCAGACTGGTGGGCACCACAGACTCCTGTATGTACTTCTTTTATGACAGCCATTGTCTCTTCACCATCAATACATCTGAAGAGAACTCCATCAAAACCACGTTTGTAGAGAATTTTCTCGAGGTGGTTTGGGCTATCATAAAGAGTAAAATTGACCACACGTCGCCGGATTTGTTCTTTCTCGGCTCTATCAGGTGGAAGTGTTCCATTTTGAAGGTATTCCCTGATAGGTGACATCCATCCTGTAGTATGACCATACGGTTCAGGAATGGGACTAATTTCATTAATTTCCTCTGTTCTGACTTGAACATAAGGTGAAATTGCATGATGGTGGGCAATACAGATGGTTGTCTCGTCCCGATTTGGATCTGCTAAATCTGTGGCTATATTAGCCAGTGCATCAGCTTGAGCATTTTGTGATCTTGGGACATAAGAGAATGTCGGTTCTGAAGGGAATTCCGACATTAACTCTCTGACGTAATCATACAAAGGGATTAATTCTTCTTTTCTGATGGCATAATCCCCATTGACTTGTTTGATTACCAGGTCTGAATCACCTTTCACCTTTAAGTGATTCACTTGTGCTTGAAGCGCTAAATCCAAGCCTGTAATGAGAGCTTGGTATTCAGCTTCATTATTGGTACCACCTTCCCACAACAAAAAGGAATAAGGTAACACTGCCTTATCTGGAGAAATGAGCACAATTCCTAAACCAACATTGTTGAATTTAGGATTTTCCATTTTCTTCCCTGTTGGACTTCTAGAAGCACCATCAAAATACATTTCCCATGTTTGAGGACTCTCTTGAATAGAGAAAACTTCCTCATCAGGGAGTTCGATATCTGAATACGTGTCTTCCATTGAAGGATGTTCAGCCAGGAAATCATCCAGAGCTTGGACCTTAATTGCATTTTGAGACACATACTGAATGTCGAACTCCTGTAGAATAACCGCCCACCTTGCCAGACGTCCTGTAAGCATTGGACGACTAAGGATGAATTTGAGCGGATTATTACGAGATACCAATTGGACCTTGTGATGTTGCAGGTAGTGTCTCAGTTTCTGAACTGCAAAGATTAATGCTAGGCAGCACTTTTCAATACTTGAATACCAGGTTTCTTGTAACACCCCAATCTTCCACGGTACGTTTCCCTTCGAATAATGCAATAGTGTGTGTTGTACGCAACCTCGAGCTCTAACACACACCACAACTAATTAAACTAGCCGTTGTGAATAGTAATACCTACTTTTTGAAATTTTATAAATTTTGTTTATCAAAACGGACTTCATTTTTGAATTTGGAATATCAATTATAGCTTAGGGTGAAATTTTGGCATTGTTCTGAAAAACTTCAATTTTTGATGAATAGTGAAACCACTAAGTGGTAGTTAAATAACTGATTTTTCGTTTAAATAAAATATTACCACTTCTGTGATTTGATTTTCAAAAATCCGACATACATGGTTGTCATTAAGAAGTAAAATGTGGTTGAATGAGATTAAAATAATTTTTGGTGAATAGTAACTCTTAAGTTCTTAATCGCGATTAGAGGTAATTAGTGTAGTTTAAGGTAAAAAATAATGTTTTAATAATATGAGATGAGCTTGACACATGTCCTACCCTCATTGGATGTGCCATGGCCGACCAAGACAATCCATGGGTCAACTTGGGGACCCCATGGAGCCACTTTAGTTGGAAAATGACATAAATACCTTTTATTTAATGTTAAAGTAAAAAATGACACAAACATGAAATGTTTTACTAAAACAATTTTTATATGGGGTTATACAAGTCATATTTTTGACTATAAATAGTAATTGGAAAGATAAAAATATTTCCTACATCATAGTATTTTTTTTATAATTTTTAGACATTAAATAAATTAAATTATTTATGACATCATGATGATGCAGCGATGACCTCATTATTTAACGATTTAAATAAAATGAGAAGATAATGCAAAATCCAAGGCTTACACTTGTCCAGAGCCTATTGGATGAGGAGATTTCGAACCCTTATAACCTTAGTCACGAATATTATAAGTGTGGGACCTTTAGAATCCGAAAAGCATTGTATAATAATGTAACATTTCAATCTTTCCAAAAGAGCCCCTCCTCTCCTCTTATAAAATGCCCCCACATCTACCACCTTATTCACACTTTCAAGCCTTTTGGTTCGGACAAACTCTGCCCAAATACTCTCCCAACTTCTCTCCCTTCATCCTAGAAGCTTTACTTTAGTCAGAAAGCCATCCTAAGGAGTCCTTTTGATCAAATCAAAAGGAAGAACTCGAAGAAGAGGTAAGATTTTCATCACCCTCTTTCAAGTTTCTTTCTTCTTCCACTCCCTATTTGTTTATTATTTCAATTCTAAAATTATAAATCCAGTATCTTCTATATACTGTGATTTTATTATAAATATGGAACAACCATATTCAGTATTCTACCCATCATTTGAATGACATGTCACCACACGTGCGTACGTACGGCTTACCGTCTCCACGTCGTGGTGTAATTGTTATTCAATATATTATTATTTAGATGGGTATAATAATGATATGTAATTCATGTAAATAATAAATATAACATGATAATAATTCTGTATATATGATATACTATCCAATTATATATTATTTTAATATCAAAATAATAATATTGTCGCTCGTGCGTACGTACGGACTACCGTCTCCACGAACGCGATGAGATTCATTCTCCGTCGTATCCATTCAAGTATAATTATCATTTGATGATTTAAAAATAATGTTTAAGGACATGATATAATTCTGGATATGAATAAGATACAACCTATCCATGAAAAACATGACTTACGTAACAAAATATATAAAAGAAAACGAGTAAGTTAACACCCGAAACAACGATAAATCTAAGATATTGTTAACAAAGCAATGTTAAAAGATCATATATGATATCATATGAATGTATATGATTATTGTATAATTTAATAACAATTATTTCACCATTATACAGGAGGTTAACCTACCCCCACCAAGGAAAAGTACAAGGTAAGGGTTTACTTCACAACCTCTTCATTATCCAAGGTTGTTTATACATAATTATCTACTGGGACCTCGTTATCATCCACATCCATGTTTATTAAAAATGTATTTCAAAACATTTTTACTATTAAATGGAAAATGTGTTAAAGTCATTTATACCCTTATACATTTTTGAAATGAATCTTACCGTCGTTTTCCAAACAATGTACTTTTTGACCTCTTTGACAAATTTAAGGTAAGAATGTTTTTTTAACTTATACGGCGGGTGCGGCTATTTTCCGCCATTATAACTTCGTCGAAGCTTCCCTAACAAGCTTATAAGAATATCTTCAAAGTAAATGTATTATTTTATAATTATGGGACTTTTAAATGATTTCAAAAAGGAGAGGTATTACTCTCAAATAGCTTTGATTTCATCCATGTCAACATCCTTTGATGAGTTTTAAGTTTAATTGAAATTGATTTATGATACAAAACTTCCATTGAACATTTTGTGAAATATTTTACTGTGGATGTGTTATTTTTATACCATCCATAGTTTATGGAGAAATTGTTGACATTTCGTATGCTAGTTTTAATACGAATATTTATGTTATGTTTAAACCTATTCATATGAGGAATGTATTGGACTTAATATGTGACGGGTGGAGCCCGCTATAGCTCCTCGATGCATCGGTAGGTCTCATGAGACAACTAGACGTTGAATTGGCCGAGGCCCTTTCCCAATTTGATTTATGGTTTTGGCCGAGGCCTTAATCATTTTAGAAGTCTTGGCCGAGGCCTTGACAAAGTGTTTCAGAATGTCTGGCATTATACATTCCCTCATTATGAAAGTGGTTATTGATATTTCACGTGATTATTCGTCTAGTAGAATATCCATGTGAGTAAGTAATGGCATTATTTTATTTTAATTTTGCCATATTATGCTGAAGTTCAAGTTCAATAAGGCTTTTGTTTTAGTTATACATTGCCTTAAATGCTTATGTTTTCTTATGAAAGTTTCCGCTATATTGTTATCCTTACTGAGCATTTGAGCTCACCCCTTTCAATGTTTTATTTTTCCCAGGATGTGAAGAAGTGTATTATGACTGACTTGCAAGAATAGTCAGTGAGGATATGAGTGTAGACTAGGGAGACCATGTTATTGTAGTTTTCATTTTTATGATGTAATGTAATGTTTATGAATGTATCTAGTGTTTCCAAGGCTACTAAACTAATCGGTATTTCGAGACTTGATCTTTTGTGATCATGCCAATGTTATGAAGTAATGCACCGACTCTGGGTAGCTGGGGTCGGGGCGTTACAGTTGGTATCAGAGGCAGTTTAGTACTAACCTTGGAAGCTAGATTTAGATAAACTCTGATTTGAGCACATATCCCGAAGATAGACTTTGAGTATTAGTATAGAAGAACTTCCTAGAATTTTGGTATTGTAGAGATGTTGTGAGTTTTCCGAGCAATACATCCCTGTCTGGATACGAGTAGGTAGAGGTGGCTCTGGCACAGATGTACCTAGGGGTAAAACCCGAAAACACCGCTTTGAGCTAGACTCGAATGGGAACTGGTACACGACAACGGGCCTTGCTACACTCTTGGTTACGACACTCCCGGGGGATATGCTTTGGATAATTCCCATGTTCTTTACAAACCACTATGAAGGGTTACAAGTATATACTTCCTCAAAGAAAACATTTTTATAATTATGGATTATATCCATAATTAGTTCAATTTATGTTAAGTGTTTTACAAGTATGGAATTATGTATTTTGATTCATGAACTAATCTAGTTTATGCCATTATTTAGAAATGGCACCTAGTGGAAGGAATGGAAACTGTATCAATGCACGCACTCCGTGTAGGGATTTCCCTCCTACTCAAGATAATTATGGTGGATCTAGTGATACAACTGGTGCTGATCAGCTTCTCACCGTACTGGGACAACTCACGCAGGTTATGAATAACAACCTTACTCGTATGGAGCACCCTGATCCGCAACGTGGAGGATCAATGCTAGACCGTTTCATGAGGCAACAACCACCAACCTTCAATGGGAGTACAAATCCTATAGTAGCTGAGCAATGGATAAATTCCTTAGAGAAAATATTCCATTCCTTGGGGAGTAGTGAAAGGGAGAATGTTGTCATGGCAGTTTACCGCCTCACTGGAGATGCCGATCAATGGTGGTCACTAATTCAAAACACAAAGGAAGATGATGAATTAACAAACATGGAATGGCAGGAGTTCAAAGTGTTGTTCTTAGAAAAATACTTTCCTCGAGACCATCGAGCGGATATGGAAAGGCAATTTCTGAGTCTGAAGCAAAAGGAGGATGAGAATGTCGCAAAGTATGAGGCTAACTTTACAAGGTTAGCAAGGTATGCTGTAGATTACATACGTAACCCAAGAAGTAAGACTGATCGTTTCTTTGATGGGTTGAAACCATTTCTCCGTCGAGCTTTAGTATCACAAACCTTCTCTTCATACGAAGGTATTGTCTCGTGCGCTATCAAGACGGAAAAGGAATTCTCTAAGTCTTATGACTTTAAATCAAAGCAATATAAGAAGAGATCTGCTGAAAACTCTGGGAAAGGAAATAAGGAAACAAGGAAGAAGGGTAGAAATGAATTTCAACCCTGTGATAATTGCGGTAGGAAGCACCCTGGTGCCTGTCTAAAAGGAAAAGGAGTATGTTACAAGTGTGGTGAAAAAGGCCACCAAGCTCATGAATGAAAGGGAAAGAAAGCGGCTGTCAACGTGGAATGCTATAATTGTAGAGAGAAGGGACATTATGCAAATGAATGTCCTAAGCGTCAGGGGAACTTACCTCAGAAGAGGCCAAGGGATCAGGTCTAGGCTTATGCTATCACTACTGCTGAGGTGGAAGCTCTGAAAGATGTGGTGGCAGGTAATTTAATGGTTTCCTCAAGTTTAGCAAATGCATTATTTGATTCTGGATCATCGCATTGTTTCATATCTTCCCAGTTTGCTAAGAAAATTAGATATTTCCAATTTGATTTAATAAGGGAGTTGTCGGTCAAAACCCCTAAGGGAAGTATTGTTGCAACAAAGTTTTGTCGATTAGTTCCCATTAGAGCACCTAAATGTTCTTTACCTGCTGATCTCATCTTCATACCCATGATTGAATTTGATATAATCCTCGGTATGGATTGGCTTTCGGACCATGATGGAAAAATTTATTGTAAGAGGAAAGAGGTTACGATTCTTGATGATGATGATAAGGAACACCTTATCTTTAGAGCCGAATCGTTGCCACATAATTCTTATCTAGATCCACCCCCAGTAGCTCAACTAAATTCAATTATTGGGGAGGAAGATAAGGAAATTACTGAGGGTGAGGAAAGGAATATTCAAATAGAGGATGTACCTATTGTGAGAGAATATGTTGATGTGTTTCCGGAAGATTTACCTGGACATCCTCCAGAACGAGAAGTTGAGTTTTCCATTGATTTAATTCCTGGATCAAGGCCCATATCGAAGACCCCTTATAGAATGGCCACTGTGGAATTAGTTGAACTAAAGAAAAAACTAGAGGAATTGAGTAATAAGGGATTTATTCTCCCTAGTGTTTCTCCTTGGGGAGCCCCTATTCTTTTTGTTAAGAAGAAAGATGGATCTATGAGGTTGTGCATTGACTATAGGGAGATCAATGCTATAACAATAAAGAACAAGTATCCCCTATCTCGCATTGATGATTTGTTTGACCAACTACATGGAGCTCAATACTTTTCAAAGATTGACCTTCGGTCTGGATACCATCAGTTGTGTGTGAAGAAGGAAGACGTTCCAAAGACAGCATTTCGAACAAGGTACGGGCATTACGAGTTTACAGTAATGCCTTTTGGATTGACTAATGCACCCTCTGTTTTCATGGATCTAATGAATAGAGTTTTCAAGGAATATCTTGATGACTTTTTAGTGGTATTTATTGATGATATCTTGGTATACTCCAAAAGCCACAAAGATCATGAAAATCACTTACGCATTATCCTGAAGACTCTTAGAAGACATGAATTATATGGGAAATTTAGCAAGTGTGAATTCTGGCTTCATGAGATTTCTTTTCTTGGCCATATTGTCTCTAAGGATGGAATTTCCGTTGATCCTTCTATAACCAAGGCAATCCAAGAATGGCCAGCACCGACAAGTATAACTGAGGTACGCAGTTTTATTGGTTTAGCAGGTTATTATCGACGTTTCGTCCAGAATTTTGCCAGATTGGCTAACCCATTGACAAAGCTCACACATAAAGGGATTAAATTTGTCTGGACAAAAGAGTGTGAAGAATGTTTTGAAGAACTAAAGAGAAGATTAGTCAATGCCCCTGTATTGACTCTACCATCGGGGAATGATGGGTTTGTTATTTATAGTGATGCATCGAAGAAAGGACTTGGTTGTGTCCTTATACAGAATGATAAGGTCATTGCCTATGAATCACGACAGCTAAAAATTCATGAGCAAAACTATCCTACTCATGATCTTGAGTTAGAAGCTGTGATCTTTGCTTTAAAGATATGGAGACATTACCTCTATGGTGAAAAATGTGAGATTTATACTGATCACAAGAGTTTGAAGTATATTTTCACACAAAAAGAACTCAACATGAGGCAAAGGCGATGGCTTGAACTACTCAAGGATTATGATTGCACGATACATTACCACCCGGGGAAGGAAAACAAGGTGGCAGATGCTTTGAGTAGAAAAGACCATGGAGTTTTGAATGTGATGAGAATTGAAAGGGATACAATTTTCTTGGATCTAGTGAAGATGGACATGGGAATAACTAGGGAAGGTGAAACATCAATGCTTTTTCAAATGGTTGCCAAACCATCATTACTAGAAAAGATTAAGAGTTCTTAGACCAATGATGAAGAATTTTAGAAGAAGATTAAAGATGTGAATGATGGAAGATTGAGGGACTTTGTGTATAAGGATGGAATTTTGAAATTCAGGAAGAGACTTTGTGTTCCCGATATACCTGATCTAAAAAGGGAATTGTTGGATGATGCTCATAGTTCCAATTTCTCTATACACCCTGGGAGCACCAAAATGTATAGAGATTTGAAGGAACATTTTTGGTGGGACAATATGAAGAAGGAGATTGCTGATTTTGTGTCGAGGTGTATGGTTTGTCAACAAGTGAAAGTTGGAAGGCAACATCCTGGTGGAGTATTGCAACCTCTTCCCATACCTGAGTGGAAATTGGATAATATTACGATGGAATTTGTCATGGGACTACCAAAGACTCCTAGAAGGAATGATGCAATATGGGTCATTGTTGATCGTCTTACTAAGTCAGCACATTTTCTGGCTATACGGGAGGATCTACCACTTGAACGTCTAGAAAGATTATATATTAATGAAGTTTTAAAACTTCATGGAGTACCCCTATCGATTGTTTCTGATCGTGATCCTCGTTTTACTTCAAGATTCTAGAAAAGTCTTCAAAAGGCCTTGGATACTAAACTTTGTTTGAGCACTGCCTATCACCCTCAAACAGATGGACAATCAGAACGGACTATTCAAACCTTAGAAGACATGTTGAGATCATGCTCTCTTGACTTTCAGGGTATGTGGGATCAATACTTACCACTGGTAGAATTTTCCTATAACAATAGCTTCCATTCAAGCATTCAGATGGCACCTTATGAAGTGTTATACGGAAATGGATGTCGTACACCAACCTGTTGGGATGACGTTGGTGAAAGAAAACTTGTGGGACCAGAACTGGTGGAAGAAACAATGGAAAAGGTGAAGGTAATCCAAAACCACATCAAATCAGCTCAAAGTAGGCAGAAGAGCTATGCCGATAACAGAAGAAAGGTTTTGGAATTTCAGGTGGGAGATCATGTTTTCCTAAAGGTATCTCCATGGAAGGGAGTTATACGTTTTGGTAAGAAGGGTAAGTTGAGTCCCAGGTACATCGGACCTTTTGAAATTCTAGATCGTATTGGGGCTGTAGCTTATCGTTTGGCGATGCCGCAAAATCTCTCCAAAGTTCACGATGTTTTCCACATATCGCTATTGAGAAAATACATGCCCGACCCAACACATGTACTTACCTATGTGGAATTAGAACTGGAACCCGATCTATCTTATTGCGAAGAGCCCATCAGAATTCTTGATGTGAGGGAGCAGGTGCTGAGAAACCGGACGACTCGTCTGGTAAAGGTTTTGTGGAGAAATCATAAAATGGAAGAGGCAACGTGGGAACCTGAGGAACTTATGATGAAGAACCACCCGAGTCTTTTTATGCAGTAATACCCTAGAAATTGCGAGGACGCAATTATTTGAAGGAGGGGAGAATGTAACACCCCAAGCTTCCACGGTACGTTTCCCTTCGAATAATGCAATAGCGTGTGTTGTACGCAACCTCGAGCTCTAACACACACCACAACTAATTAAACTAGCTGTTGTGAATAGTAATACCTACTTTTTGAAATTTTATAAATTTTATTTATCAAAACGGAATTCATTTTTGAATTCGGAATATCAATTATAGATTAGGGTGAAATTTTGGCATTGTTCTGAAAAACATCAATTTTTTATGAATAGTGAAACCACTAAGTGGTAGTTAAATAACTGATTTTTCGTTTAAATGAAATATTACCACTTCTGTGATTTGATTTTCAAAAATCCGACATACATGGTTGTCATTAATAAGTAAAATGTGGTTGAATGAGATTAAAATAATTTTTGGTGAATAGTAACTCTTAAGTTCTTAATCGCTATTAGAGGTAATTAGTGTAGTTTAAGGTAAAAAATAATGTTTTAATAATATGAGATGAGCTTGACACATGTCCTACCCTCATTGGATGTGCCATGGCCGACCAAGACAATCCATGGGTCAACTTGGGGACCCCATGGAGCCACTTTAGTTGGAAAATGACATAAATACCTTTTATTTAATGTTAAAGTAAAAAATGACACAAACATGAAATGTTTTACTAAAACAATTTTTATATGGGGTCATACAAGTCATATTTTTGACTATAAATAGTCATTGGAAAGATAAAAAGATTTCCTACATCATAGTATTTTTTAGAATTTTTAGACATTAAATAAATTAAATTATTTATGACATCATGATGATGCAGCGATGACCTCATTATTTAACGATTTAAATAAAATGAGAAGATAATGAAACATCCAAGGCTTACACTTGTCCAGAGCCTATTGGATGAGGAGATTTAGAACCCTTATCACCTTAGGCACGAATTGTATAAGTGTGTGACCTTTAGAATCCGAAAAGCATTGTATAATAATGTAACATTTCAATCTTTCCAAAAGAGCCCCTCCTCTCCTCTTATAAAAGGCCCCCACCTCTACCACCTTATTCACACTTTCAAGCCTTTTGGTTCGGCCAACCTCTACCCAAATACTCTCCCAACTTCTCTCCCTTCATCCTAGAAGATTTACTTTAGTCAGAAATCCATCCTAAGGAGTCCTTTTGATCAAATCAAAAGGAAGAACCCGAAGAAGAGGTAACATTTTCATCACCCTCTTTCAAGTTTCTTTCTTCTTCCACTCCCTCTTTGTTTATTATTTCAATTCTAAAATTATAAATCCAGTATCTTATATATACTGTGATGTTATTATAAATATGGAACAACCATATTCAGTATTCTACCCATCATTTGAATGACATGTCACCATACGTGCGTACGTACGGCTTACCGTCTCCACGTCGTGGTGTAATTGTTATTCAATATATTATTATTTAGATGGGTATAATAATGATATGTAATTCATGTAAATAATAAATATAACATGATAATAATTCTGTATATATGATATACTATCCAATTATATATTATTTTAATATCAAAATAATGATATTGTCGCTCGTGCGTACGTACGGACTACCGTCTCCACGAACGCGATGAGATTCATTCTCCGTCGTATCCATTCAAGTATAATTATCATTTGATGATTTAAAAATAATGTTTAAGGACATGATATAATTCTGGATATGAATAAGATACAACCTATCCATGAAAAACACGACTTACGTAACAAAATATATAAAAGAAAACGAGTAAGTTAACACCCGAAACAACGATAAATCTAAGATATTGTTAACAAAGCAATGTTAAAAGATCATATATGATATCATATGAATGTATATTATTCTTGTATAATTTAATAACAATTATTTCACCATTATACAGGAGGTTAACCTACCCCAACCAAGGAAAAGTACAAGGTAAGGGTTTACTTCACAACCTCTTCATTATCCAAGGTTGTTTATACATAATTATCTACTGGGACCTCATTATCATCCACATCCATGTTTCTTAAAAATGTCTTTCAAAACATTTTTACTATTAAATGGAAAATGTGTTAAATTCATTTATACCCTTATACATTTTTTAAAGGAATCTTACCGTCTTTTTCCAAACAATGTACTTTTTGACCTCTTTGACAAATTTAAGGTAAGAATGTTTTTTTAACTTATACGGCGGGTGCGGCTATTTTCCGCCATTATAACTTCGTCGAAGCTTCCCTAACAAGCTTATAAGAATATCTTCAAAGTAAATGTATTATTTTATAATTATGGGACTTTTAAATGATTTCAAAAAGGAGATATATTACTCTCAAATAGCTTTGATTTCATCCATGTCAACATCCTTTGATGGGTTTTAAGTTTAATTGAAATTGATTTATGATACAAAACTTCCATTGAACATTTTGTGAAATATTTGACTGTGGATGTGTTATTTTTATACCATCCATAGTTTATGGAGAAATTGTTGACATTTCGTATGCTAGTTTTAATACGAATATTTATGTTATGTTTAAACCTATTCATATGAGGAATGTATTGGACTTAATATGTGACGGGTGGAGCCCGCTATAGCTCCTCGATGCATCGGTAGGTCTCATGAGACAACTAGACGTGGAATTGGCCGAGGCCCTTTCCCAATTTGATTTATGGTTTTGGCCGAGGCCTTAATCATTTTAGACGTCTTGGCCGAGGCCTTGACAAAGTGTTTCAGAATGTCTGACATTATACATTCCCTCATTATGAAAGTGGTTATTGATATTTCACGTGATTATTCGTCTAGTAGAATATCCATGTGAGTAAGTAATGGCATTATTTTATTTTACTTTTGCCATATTATGCTGAAGTTTAAGTTCAATAAGGCTTTTTTTTAGTTATACATTTCCTTAAATGCTTATGTTTTCTTATGAAAGTTTCCGCTATATTGTTATCCTTACTTAGAATTTGAGCTCACCCCTTTCAATGTTTTATTTTTCCCAGGATGTGAAGAATTGTATTATGACTGACTTGCAAGAATAGTCAGTGAGGATATGAGTGTGGACTAGGGAGACCATGTTATTGTAGTTTTCATTTTTATGATGTAATGTAATGTTTATGAATGTATCTAGTGTTTCCAAGGCTACTAAACTAATCGGTCTTTCGAGACTTGATCTTTTGTGATCATGACAATGTTATGAAGTAATGCACCGACTCTGGGTAGCTGGGGTCGGGGCGTTACATTTCTGCTTCAAGCATAGTTCTACTGAGATAGTAGAGACTATTTTCATTCCCAGCATCATTCTTTTAAGCGAGAAAGGCACCCAATGATCGCTCTAAAGCTGTCACATAGAGGATAAGCGGTCTACCCTCAACAGGTGGCATGAGTACTGGAGGACTCAAGAGGTATTTCTTGAGAACATCAAATGCTTCTTGACATTCTTCATTCCACTAGTAAGTGACTCCTTTCTTCAATAATTTGGTAAAGGGTAAACTTTTGCCTGCCAAATTGGCGATGAAACGCCGAATATAGGCTAAGTGTCCTTGAAGTCCTCTTAATTCTTTCAAATTCTGAGGAGGTGACATACCAAGGATTGATTTGGTCTTCTCAGGATTGACTTCAATACCACGATGGCGTACAACAAAGCCGAGGAATTTTCCTAAGGTTACCCCAAAAGAACATTTTAAGGGGTTCATCTTCAAATTATGTTGTCGAAGCTTGTGGAATATGACTTCCAAATCAGCCAAGTGATTAGAAAGTTTTTTGGATTGAACCACCAAATCATCTACATAGCATTCAACAAACTTCCCTAAAAGAGGTTTGAAGATACGATGCATGGCGCGTTGATATGTTGCACCTACATTCTTTAAACCAAAGGGCATCACCCGGTAACAAAACACACCTTGAGGAGCTATGAAGGCTGTATATTCCTCATCTTCTGGGGCCATTCGGATCTGATTATATCCGGAATATCCATCCATGAAAGAAATTACTTCATAGCCAGCCGTCGCATCAATTAAGAGTTCTGTAATCGGAACTGGGAAATCATCTTTAGGACAATACCGATTAAGATCTCTGAAATCGATGCAAACCCTAATTTGTCCGTTCTTATTCTTTACAGGGACAATATTAGCCAACCACTTGGGATATTGAACTTCTCTGAAGAAGTTGGATTTGATCAGCTTATCCACTTCAGCTTCAATTTTGGAAGCATAGGTTGGGTGTGTTCTTCTCGCGGCTTGCTTAAAACCTCGATGTTCTTTTGGTAAACCCAAATGATGAGTAGCAACATCAGGATCAAGCCCAGGAATTTCTGTATAATTCCATGCAAAAATATATTTATTTTTCTTTAGAAAACAAATATACATCTCTTGCTCTTCAAGGGTCATGGCCGCACTAATTAAAGTGGGGCGTGGATCTTTCTCTGTACCCAGATTTACTTCTCTGAGTTCATCCACTGTGGTAGAGATACCCTCTTCAAATGCTGGAGGAGCATCTCTAAGATCTTCCTCTTCCTCTTCATCATGTGTTATTTCTCCCGTTTCTACTTGCAAAGTAGATGAAAAAACAAAATTCTCATGATCATAAGAGATGTCAAAATTTTCACATTTTGAAGAAGAAGCTTCCATTTCCGACCCTATTGATGATAAAGGGTCTTCTTTGGGAAATAAAGAGGAGATGATGGATTGAGAATCGACATCATTATTCACCTCTGGTGTTGCTATAACTTCTTCTGGCCTGATTAGCGAATTATAGACTTGTTGGACTTTAGCAGATGAAATGAAAACGTCACCACTTATGCTTTCATCACTGCTTGGTAGGTTACCAATTTCTCCCATGTTGTCTGGCTCGATCGCCGTAATTGACATTATGGATCTTTCCATAAGAGTATTTTGATTTGGGCCTATTTTGTCAATTTGACTAATAGGTAACACATAATCTGTACTCACATGTAAAAATGGATTTATTGGAATTTTCTCCAAACCATATGGAGCATTAACTTTGGTAATTTCCTTCATTGTAGATTTTTCTCTTCCCTTCATGTGATAAAATTCCGCCTCAATGTATTGAGACTCACATGTCTTGAACGGGACCTTATCACCATAAAATGTTCCAACTTGACCATCAAAATAGTATTTGAGACATTGATGGTATGATGAAGGAATAGCTGCATGCTGATGTAGCCAGGGTCTTCCAAGCAAGATATTGAAAGCTGGGTCTTGATCAATAATCATGAAATCCGAATTAGATACAAGATCTCCAAAATGAGTTCTGAGTGTAACTTCTCCCAGTGGTTCTTGTTCATTTTTATCATATCCTTGTAACATCATGGTAGAAGGAGATAAATCAGATTCTGTGAGGCCCAATCGACGAAGTGTACGAATGGGCATGAGGTTGACTCCTGAACCATTGTCAATGAAAGCTCTTCGAACATCTACACCATTGACTTTTCCAGATAAGTACAAAGGTTTTGTGTGCCCATGCACAAAATAATCTTCATCTTTATCAGTAAAAGATATCACTGCATGGAATTCTGCAGGATTATTCTCTATGTGATAGATTTCAGCTGCAGCAATTTCAGCTTCAAACTCCTGAGGACTTGACAAAGCTTCGATGAGTGATTCCCGAAGATCTTTTGACAGATTCAAAGCATCCAAAATTGATAACTTGACTGGTACTTGGGCCAAGTGTTTCAATATATCATACTTTTGATCTAGAGGTCTGCGTTTCCCAATAGGAATATGCGGTTTAGTAGGTACCTTGGAAGCAGATGCTTTGGAAGCTGATGCATCTTGTATTGAAGTTGGCAACATCCTTGGTTTTGGAAGATTAGACTGATTAGATCCATTTACTTGCTGAGATAAAGAAGATGGAACCTTTAATCGGTCTTCTAAAATAACTGTTCCAAAACTGAGTTGGCCATTGGCAGAAGAACTTGCTTGTTCTTTTTGAGCTCACTGAAGGGCTCTACCATGAGTTTCTGCTGCATATACAGTGCTAGCAGGGGTAAAATTAGAGTAGTGGCTTCAGAAAGATCCATGTCTTCCCCTATATCCTGAACCTCTAGAACCTCCTCGGATTCCCTTATTTGATACAGGGAATTCAGGCTCATCAAGACTGGAATATGGATCTGTTAATTGAATCATATTAACAGAACCAAAGATTAACTCTTCGTCTAATAAAGACTCTGCCTGGTTAGCCTGTTTAGGCTGTGCCGTTTGATGGGGCGGTGCCCGTGGCTTTGAAGTAGATGGCATGAAATCTGCCAGAGTCAAAGACAATTTAGGCTTTGATACATACTTATCTTCTCCTGATTCCTCTTTCTTCTTTGAATTGCGCTGCCCTTTTGAGGATTTGTCTTTTGATGGAGGCTTTACTGCAGCTTTTGTAGGAGACACAATTGGCTTCTTCAATTGTGTTCGCAAAATGGAATGGGTCCGATTGATTGTCTTTCTGACCATCCAATCATCATATTTTTTCGCAGTTTTTCTTTTGACTTCCTGCCACTCGCCTCCTTCCTCTGGATCTGTAGCGGTAATACACGCTACATGAGCTGAAGAACCCTTCAATTTGACTTGTCCCAAGTCGACCATCTTTTGCAGGAGGTCTTTAAAGACAAAACACTCCTGGATGGGATGCCCCAACATTTGATGAAAGGGACAATAATTGGGACGGTCTTCATCTCCTTCCTTGTTTGGCCTCTTGGGCACTGGTAATTGAACCAAATTATTTTCCACAGCTGAAATGAAGTAACCAGGAACTTTCTCACTTCGGAAAGAGTATGTTTTACTCTTCAAATCCTCAAATTTTTTTCTTCGTTGATCTCTTTGATCATTTGGACGAAACAGCCTTTGTTGTTGGCATTCAGGAGGTGGAGCCCTTTGAGAAGATGAAGGTTTTGAAGTAGAAATAGGTATAGGTGCTTGTTTAAGCATAACTGTAGCAGTTTCCACTTTACCCATTCTCCTTCCTGGAGCTGATGGAATTATACGAGATTTAACTTTAGCCTGTATAAGGGAATCTTCAATTTGTTGAGCGATTGAAGTAAGGTCTCGAAACCCTCCTGTGTATTTCACAGGGATCAATGGCGTGCATAATTCGTCACGCAAATTTGCCACACAGATTGGCAACAATTCCTCCTGAGGGAGTGCTAAACTCAGGGAATACGTTAATCCCTTCCAACGAGCAATGAAATCAGAGACTCTTTCATTCTCCCTTTGCTTGCATTTTGTAAGATCGAAAACTGTCGTTTTTGGAAAAGTTGAGCTAAACTGAAGAAGGAATTTTTGACAAAGATCCTCTCATCCGATGATTGACCGGGATTGCAAGCTTGTATACCAGACAAAAGCTGGTCCTTGCAAGGTTCGCACGAAGCATCTGAGTTTCACTACTTCTTGCTGCTCTGGAGTTCCCATCATAGGATCATAACAAGACACATAATGCGTCAAATGCTATTCAGGGTCGCCTGATCCATTGAAATTAAGGAAAACAGGGTTTCCAAAACTGGATGGAGGAGAAATTGAATCTACCCATTCAGGGTAAACTTTATTTTTAGGTTGAACTTGCGCATGTTTCCCTTCCATAGTTTCTAACCGGGCTGTTAATGACTCAATAGTAGTCATTAACTTTTGAAAAACATCAGGTTGAACTTGGTTTTGGGTAGGTGCAATGAATGGAGCTTGGACAGACGTGGTGGTTGGTGCTGCAACTGATAGTAGTGCTGCCAACCGTTTTTGCGTTTGACCCGTAGGATTAGACCTCTGAGGGTGTACTGATAAAGGAGGATATTCCTGATCCATCTCAGTAGTTACAACAAATTCCTTCGGCTGTCGGACTTCAGCATTCTTAAGAAGAAGACTACTCTGAAGTAGTTCTGCATTCAACCTTCTTAATTCTTTCATTTCTTCCTCCTGTTGTGCAAACCTTTTCTCTAATGAGAGCGATTGACCTCCTTCAGAGGAAGGGTGAGAAGTAACCTGATTCTTTCCTTTCCCCTTATTGGATCCTTTTCGGAGAGGGGGAAGTGGGTTACTTGAAGGAATACCCAGATTTTGGGTAAGCCTTTGATTACGTGTGCGCACACCTTCTTCATTTAGGTTTGTGTGCGCAACTTCTTGAGCAGGAACCTCTTCGTCTGATCCCTATGATCAAGCCTCATCTGGTGAATCAGCAGCAATGACATTGATGACATTAATGGATGCATATTGCATGGAATCCTTTATATTAGCATTTCTGTGATATTTTCTTCTTCCTTGTCCATGATGAGAAATGGAATTCCGTTGACTTGATCCCTCAGGAATTTCTTGGAGAACCGTCACTTGGAGAGAATCTCCTGATAGCTTGGTTCTTCGTTCCTCTTGAGGCTTATTCCCTAATTGAGAGAATACTGACTTTCTCTGAGGGAGGGATTGAGGATTTGAAAAAGTCCCCAGTCCGGTGGACTGAGGATGTTCTTGCTGCTTCCGCTCAACTCCTCGAATCCCATTTGTTTACTCTGAGGGTTGGTTTAGAGAAGTCCCCAGTCTGACAAGCTGGGGTGTCTCTTGACATGCTATGTCTGATATCTTCTTAAAATCTCTCTTGATCTTGTGAATCTTAGTTCGGAAATTAGCTGGATACATTAACCTGTATCCACTTTTATCACCTGGTTCAACATACCGTTGGATGATTTCCGAAACTTCTGTCATTTGATGACGTGTTTGCTCCAAACGAGAGGCTTGTGCAATATTCTCTCCTGCTTGATGTAGGAGCAATTCAACAACTTGTTCTCTATATACTTGATTTTGAGAGGAACTAGTTGAAGCATGTTCTTGAGCAAGCTTTTGATTATGAACAAAGCCCATTGACTGTGGTCGGCCATGGGCAATAACATTGCATGAAACCATTTTCGGCGGGCTTTGCTGACTGGAAAGCACTGTGAAATGTAGTGCTCCGTGAACACCCCATCCTCTGATATGAACACCAGATGGAGCATTGGCAATTAACTGACGCAATTTTCTTAGTGCACCAAGGCATGAACATTGAAGGGTTCTCTGTTTCTTTTCAGCCTTCGAATACCGAGAGACTGATAGAGATGCCAAATCAGTCTGACGTTGTAGCCCTTCTATTATCTTAAGATGATTTTCATATTCATCATAAGATAATACCTTCTTCTTTAATTGACAAAGAGTTTTCCACATGTTGAGACGAACATCATGGATTCCATCATCCGTCAACATCTTTGGAATGTCGTACTGGGAGTTAGCCAAAGGCCAAACCATGACTGGTACTTCACCTTTTGCCAGTTTTTTCCTCATGTTCAGCATTTCCTCTTTATCATTAAATGAAGATTATTCTACCTTTTTTGACCAGAGTAGGTGTTTCCTTGTTGCTTCATCGGATTCAACAACATTGGTAGAGAGATCATTGATCAAACTAGAAGATGCATGACTTAGGGGTGGTTCGGAGAATGACCTACACCCTGGGCTATCTTCTGATTGAGAAAGTATTTCACTTGTTAGCGATAAAGCATCAGACATGACTGGTTTCGCATTTGCAAGTGCCTCAAGATAAGAGGGTTTTCTCGGAACTACATTATCCACTGGAGTATTTTCCAGGCAATGTGAATCACTACTGCGGAGAGGACTTTCGCAGCGAAGTTCATCATCATGGGGAGGACCACCATAATGGGTTACAGCAAAAGATGAGATCTCTTGCTCCTTGGTCTTCTGACCACACAGAGGGTTCCTATGGCTATCATCTGAAGAAGAAATTTCAAGATTGACCGAACTTTCATGAAGCAAGCCTTCATGAAAAAGTGTCTGTTGAAGAACTTCAAAATTAATGTTCCCGTTATTGGGAACTGAGGGAGTAGAATCTTGAATTTCGATAGATAAATGTCTGAGGGCTTCAAGAACTCCAGCATCGAGCAAGGCCTTGTTGCAGATTGGCCTTTGATCTCCTGACTGTGCTGGGCGGATATTTTTCTTAGATGCCTTCTTACTCACTTTAGAAACCACTTGTTGATGAAAGTGTTTACTCTGAGCAGGTGTATGTGCCTGATCATGAAAGATGGTCAGGTTAGGCTGACGATCTCCACTCAAATCAGGTGTATGTGCCTAACTTGGTTGTCCGTATGATATGGGGGAGTATGCCCCATAACCCTCTTGGACTGGAACAGATGTGTGTGTCTGTTCCGGAGTGAATCGTTGATGTGTCACTCCAATGCTAGGGATAGATTTATGTGTCTGTCCCTGAGATGATGCTGAAGCTGTTATGATATCCTGGCAAGCATCCAGAATATGAGCAGGAATTTGCTTCTGCTCTTTCACCATTGACAAAATATGTTTGGTGACTTCAGCCGTCGGAACGGGGATATACGTCCATTCCGGGCTTGGAGTAGGTGTATGTGTCTGCTCCTGTCCTCCTTTTCCTGTCAGTGAATCCTGACAGTACTCAAGTGTGGAGGCAGAGAGTTGAGTCTGCCTCTTGTTTGTCGTCGGGGCTTTCCGACTGACTTCTCCGTGCGCTACCAAGCGAGACTGTTGGTAGGCTTGATTAGTATTAGCAGGTGTATGTGCCTGCTGATTACACTTCACCAAACACGGTTGACGAGATCCATCATATGTAGTCAGACGAGCCTGCTGACTAACTGGTGATGTATAAGCAGGTGTATGTTCCTGCCTATAGTACTCCGCCGGAATTGCCTGGCGGGATTGGCATGATACTGCCAGACAAGTCTGCTGGACAGCGGAATTAAAACGGACAGGTGATTGTGCCTCCTCATTATTTGCCACCAAGTTAGGTTGGTGGACTTCTCTGGAGATGGCAGGGATGACAACCTGCCCATTGTTAACCGGATTCCGTCTCTGGCAGTTCATCTTGCCTGCTCGGATTCGAGGAACCTGAGCTGAATTCCTGGAGTCAGTACCCACATCATGTTGAGGGAGCACTACCGCACGAGTCTGGCGGCGATTGTTAATGGGAGCCCTCGAGAAGGACTCCTGTCTTTTTGAATTAAGGCCCTGCGGGACCTGATCATTCACTTCCTCAGAGTAAGGGAGTGAATGGAAATTGTGTTCTGGGGATAACGACCCGAAACGGTTGGAGACGGTAGTCAGCACCGCCTGCTTCTTGATCGCTGGCCGCCGTTGTCCGGACGACCAGGTAGAGTTGTTAACTTGGAGGGCTTGACGAGCGGCCTCCAGAGTTGGGATAGTACCGTTGCAACAGTACTCCTTAACCAGTGCATTAGAAACCCAACGTTAAAGACGCTGAGTTGGTGATGTCATCCTCAGAGCGGACGACGTTCCAGCAAGAGTAGCAGCATTGGTTTTCACAGCAGCAGACCTCACAGTAGAGGTGTTCACAGCAGCAGTATTCACAGGCGTGAATTTAAGAAAAGCCATTTTGTAGAAGATCTTGAGAAAAGAGTGCCTGTTCCATATAACAGACATAACCAAGATGAATCTGGCCACTGCATCTTTTGGATGAGCACATGTCAATGATTGATTTGTTGGCCCAAGGGGCCTAACAAATAAGAAGAACATCACTTTAACTTGGTTAAGGTTTCACGTCGGGTTCACCATTTTTGTTTCGCACGGATTTCGGGGATGACCTCCTGGACGGGAGATTCAAATGTTCTGATCAGTTTCTAGCGGGTTTTTTCGTAGAACTGGAAACATCCAATGATTCCACATCCATTTGGACCTACTTTCCAAAGGTAGGCGCTCATTAGTTTGTGGACTAATGAGGCTTAGGAATTTGCATTGGTCGAGAGGATGGGAGATCGGACTCATCACACCTTTTTGAGGGGAATTATTGTCTACTCCGGGACTCTCTTTATAGATTTAAGTTATGTTTGTGAATCCTTATTACATTACCAAGTATAAAATGAGATTTCCTTTAGTTTTAACAATCAATGATTAAATATGCAAGAAATTTAGAGAATCTTTTATAGGTATTCGAGTTTCTTCATCAATAGAGAATCATCTATATCTGTTTAGAGATTCTTGGTCAATGGTATCCTTCAAAACATTTATATAAAAGTCTCTTGGTCATTATGATGACCAGGCTGGTTTTAAATCCACTCAGTGGGGCACTAGAAGTTTATTGTCATTCAGAAGGACAGGGATTATTTCAAAGTTGGGATCGAACCCATAAATGGGCTACCTACGTATCCTTTGTTTTGGAAAAGGAATCAGAACCCACGTAGTTCGAGTAATGGAGTATGATGTTTATGATTTATGGCTCAAAGAAGAATGTCATAATTACTTTTACACTCTAAGCTCACGTGAGTCATGCTCGGTGTGAGAAACAAGAGGTATTGGTAAAAATTATACAATTGTGCCATGAAAGATGCAATCATAAGAAATTGTTTGGGGCTTATGTATGTATGACTGCCCAAATAGATGAAGGTTTAGGATTTACTTTTAGGGAGAAAATCCAGGAACAGGGTCCATAAAAGTATATGTGCTTTATGGAGATTTGAATACTCTAACTTGGGACTTATTCCTGAAAAGGAAACCCAATTAGGAGAGGATTGATAATTGGGTTTTACTCCTGAGAAGGAACCCCATATCAAACGTAATTTAGGACTGGTTAAGAGAAATTAAGGGGCTTGGGGTTTAATCCTGAAAAGGAAGCCCAAGATTATGACTGGGACTTACTCCTAAAAAGGCGGCCCGGGTTAGGAATTAAGGTTTGGGGCTTACTCCTGAGCAGGATGCCCATGTTTGGGAACTTTAAGAATTTGGGGCTAACTCCTGAGTAAGATGCCCAGATTAAAGGATTTATAACTGGGGATTATTCCTAAAAAGGAGACCCAGGTTAAGGATTCTCTCATCTTAAAGAATGAGGTTGAATGAACAAACTCTCAATCTTTGGTGACATAAAGATGTATAAATCACTAGGTTTTGAGAGATATTCCATCGAATTCCTTTCAGATAAGGAAGTCAAATCAAGAAATCATGCCATAAATGGCTTTGAAGAGTATCTTGAAGACTGAATCTTGAATAGGAAAGGTGAAATGGCTTAAGAGGGGTAAAATGGGAAAGATGGGCACCTAGAAAGGTAGGGGCGCGCAAGTCTTGAAAGGCGCGCAAGTCTTGCGTGGGCGCGCAAGTATTAGTCGCGTAGGTATACCTTGCGCGACACATGGTGTACTTGCGCGATTTTCAATCGGAATTGAAATACTTGAGAGACTCCTTTTTAAACCCTTTAGAATCTCCTTGAGGTTCTTCCAGAAAAGGGACGTGCAAATTCTATTGAAGGAATAAGGCGGCGCGCAAGTATGACCAGTTCCCTTAAGGGTTGGCCATTCAGGCGCGCAAGTGTTGATGAGTTTCAACACTTAGGCCTTCCTCCCTCTCTTTAGATCTTCCATTCTAGGTAAGAAATTACCTTAGAAGTGTTCCAGAAGCTTTGAGAAGAGACTTGGGTGTCGGGAGCTTCAATCCGAGTTTCTGGAAAAAGATCCTCTCGAATGGGGGGCCCACAGGGTCTATTTATAGGCAGGAGAAGACCCCGGGTGGTTACTGGGCGGTTACCACTTAGGTCGCGCAAGTGTACTTGCACGATAGTGAGATAACTTGCGCGGTGCAGTTGTTGTTGATCCTTTCTTCCTGCCTTTGTCGATTTTTGATGTTTTCTTCAAAGGATGAATCACTTTGAGCTCAGATATTCCCTTTTCCGATCATTAGATTCTGTGATGAAAGGAGTGTCAACACCTACTCATTTCCAAGTTTAGGTTGAGTTCTAAGACCTAGTTTATCCACTATAATTCACTATGTAAAAGAAAAATATAACTCCCAAAAATATTATCATACAATCTCCTAAAATGTATGGACTCTATTGACCATAGTGGTTATCTCCCAATGTGTTTTTTATAATGTCTCCCACTAATGGAAGACATCTCCCAAAAAGCTTTTTTCTACCTCCTAATGAGGTCATTATACTACATACTGATAGTTTTTAAAGTGTCTTCGTAAACTCGTCCTTTGATAAAGTCTTTTAACACTCCTATATCATGGTGTAATGTGTTTTAAACCTTGTTCTCATTCAAGTCCTTGTGTACAAATAGTAGGATCACTCGATCTTACTCAGTGTATCTCCTAGATATATAGTAATATCGTAGGTAATAGGAAGTTGTTCTAGCTTCTCACCTTCTTCTTAATTTCAACACAGTGTCATTCATGTTGGAATCCTTATCATTATATTTAAATTTTCAAGGAATCCATGAATTAGAATGATTTTCTTTTCTTCTCCTTATTTAATGTAGAGGTTTTTCTAAATATCATCATCTTTCTTCTTTTCATGATACATAGAGAATATGAAATAGCAAGAGTATCGAGTTCTCACTCTCAATTCATTATCACATCCTACAAATATATATATATATATACATAAAAATATAAATATAAATATATATATTCATAGGTTTCTTCAAAAATATTTAGTGGGTATTATTTTCATAATATTTGAACTTTGATTCACTTTAAATATTGATAGGCTATTCTCATATTTGAACTCATTCAAACCATCCATTTATATTGAGTCAAAGTTTTCAAATACTCCTTAAGACTCAGTTTTAAATATTCAAATAAATATTTGAATATTGTGATCTTTTTCTTCCAACAAAATATAAACTTTTAATTATTTCAAAAATCTCCATATGTTCATGAGATCACGTGACAATGTCATGTGGTATTTTGTTCGGGCAGTGTGGAACTCTACCTTATTTAAAAAATTACCTTCGGGTTGATGTTGATATATCATCTTGAATCAAAATATATTTTAGATTTTTGATCGATAAATAATAGCACAAGAAGCATAACTAAATTTAATTCCCCTTTTATTTAAAATTCTAGATTCTAGAAATCTCACATTTTCAGTTTATCATATGAATTTGAAAGTCACATGATCAGTGAATCCTATATTTATCTAGTGGGTGAATATTATTTATATGAGTTTAAATTCGTATATAATTATGAATTCATATGAAAAAATCAAATGAAATTATTTTTATAATAATTTGGAATTATTATAAATTCTATGAAGTATATGGTTTAGATTGAAGTCATACATACATAGCTTCAAATTCACATGCTGGCCAAAATTCATATGAAAATCTCACCTAGACAAAGATATGGTGCAACACAAATTCAAAAAAAATGACTTGAAGTATTACTCCAAATTCATATGAATAAGTCTTATGGTATCCCCCATATCATAAGACTTATAAATTCATATGATCTATTTAATATTTTAGGTTACATACACTATGAAATGAAGTCATTTCTACTTCAAAAGAACTCTAAAACTCTTCAAATAATTTTCAACATTCTCAAAAGGATTTAAAACACTTTGGAAAATATCAAACTATTTTAAAGGTATTAATATTACTTTCAAATTTTATTTCAACACATGTACTCCTCTTTTACTATTTCTAAGAATCTATACTGCACTTTAATTTCTAAACATACTTCAGCCATCATATAAGGATATTTTCTAACAAATTTCATCAACCAAAATGATATTTATTCCAAGGTTGGTTTCACTCATTGTTTAACTATTCCTTCATTCATTATTCTATCATTAAACTTACTTTATAACTGATTATAAAATCTTTACACAACATCCATCATTTAGTCACACTTTTTGTAGACTATTATATTAGATCCAATGGGGATTATCATATCTCTATGAAGACCATTTCTCTAAATGACACATTTAGGGAATACTACTTAAATCTATCCAAAAAATCTCTTCAAGTAGTATCCACAAACTTCCTTTTCCATTTATATTATATAATTCTATAACACATATTAATATCTTTATATCATCAAATCACCCTTATTGATTGATAAAAAATCAATACACACAAGGGAACTTCAATATCACCCTTTGTATTTATTGGAAATACCATTAATATTCTATATCAATTTGTGATCTTTTTCATCTTCATATTAAATAAAATAAATGAAAAGTAGTATAGGGGATGCACCTCACTCATTGAATCTTCATTCACCCTGAGAAAATGGTTAATTCATCATAAATAATTCTCCCTCTTAGATCTTAATTATAACCTAATTCACTTTTAAGAGAGGGATGGAACCACACACAACATAACCTAAAGTCTTTATTTAATCTATTTTAATTCTATGTGGGATAACGGAATATATAAAATAATAGATACTTCACTATGATATCCAGGTTATCCATAAATTCCCATGAATGTGACACCATTTTCAATTTCTAATTTTAGGGATGTTTCAAATATATTTATCAAGAAATGTAAATCTTAAACACACATAATTAAACACATCAAAAAATCTTCTTGTTCAAGGAATAAAACACCCCATTTATCTTTCATTTTTCATAAACCAACACTCCCTCTTTATAAACACATTACATATTGTGAAAGAAAGGGTAGAAAATGTGATTGGAATCCCTCTTATTTCATATTCATAATGTTGACTAAAAAATTAAAAAAATCACGATTTAAAACAAATTGATGAAATTTCATCATGTTTTTTCCCCTTAATTGATTCATTCACTTTATTTTCAACATGGTATTTTATATACTCCATGATTATTATTTTCACTTACTATCTTGTATTAATAGCCTTATTCAACTCTTTTTTATTTTGATTTCCTTTAATTACTAACATTTTATAACATATAAACACATAATAGGGAACAAGTAAGGGGTTTTCTTAACTTATAGTAATAAAATAATGTTTGAGATTCATCTCTCAACCAAGATCTTTCATTCTTTCAAACTTCTCCATTTGGAAGACTCTCTATGCCTCTACCTAAAAAATTTCAGTTCTAATATTATTGAGGAAACATGATTTTACTAATATTTTATATTGTAACATTATGTGGGATATTATTATCATTATGATCCATAAAATATCAATATTCTTTGGATGATTTATTTTTTCCTTTTCTTTACTTTAACTTGAGTTGGAAGAACTAATGATGAATTTTCTAAATTATTTTTAGCCTACTTAGTTTTTTCACACACCTTTTGATCTTTAATAGCTTAAATAGTTATTAGATACTATAAATAAAGTTATGTAATTCCCCTTAAACATGGTGACATTTTTTATCACATATTATACAAGTTTCTTTATAACTTTTATCTTTTTTCTAATCGAACAAACTTTTTTTTCAAAAATATACTTCTTTATTCTTAGACTATTTCAATTTCAGAATGATATACTTATATTATTTATTACATATCTAAAACATGATTAATTCTACCACTATTTAAATGGAATATTATACCAACAATCAAAGTCACTGTGTCAAAAATTCCCACAGTACTAATAGTATCTTCTGAAGCCTTCTCTTTCAAAATGTTGTTAAGTATGTCTACTTATTTATGCTTGTTTTCCAAGTGTATTAAAATATATATTTAGCCTTATTCTTAGATTTTTTTTCATTTATAAACTTTTATTTATTTCTCCTTATATATTTAGAACTTATTTTATGACTTTATATATCCCAAAAAACTCCAGTTTTAGTTTTTGACTCTATATAAGAGGAAAAAACAGATTTTGTATCAATTGAGAAAATATAACCAGTTTGTATCTTTTATTGGGGTTAGTTTTCTAAATATATTTGGATGATTCATCTTGAATATTCATATATTTCTAATAGTATCCTATAATTTTATTCAGTTATATTTTATATTTAAGACACCTAGATTGTGCCTCATGTCATTTCTTATTTTACAGCCATTTTTTCATTAATATCTTCCATATTCTTATCTTGTATTAAAATTTTCACGTTGGAAGTTTTTATCTCCTCTATGAGATCACTCTCCATAATATCTTTACATATTTTCACTTTTTCATGAACTTTTACTCTCTTCTTTCTATTATAATTTTTCTTACTTTAATTCACCAGTTTAGCACTCAATATGTACTCAAAGAAGCCTTCTTCTTCCTTCTAATAATTACTTGATGTGACTTTATATATTTTAACATGAGTAATAAAGGATTGATAATTTTTAAAGATTCATACATCATATAAATCACTCTAGGGTGATGATTATTTACTTTATTCCCTTCTCATTAAATTTCTCCTAAATATTCTTGAAGACTTCTTTCTTCTAAATTCATCTTTTTTAGTATTCCCATTTTTTATTTTAATTTTTTTTCTCATTATTAATTTTATTTTCATTACAATTATTCTTTGGGTAGTTAATATGAAAATTCCAAATACCTCCATAATTAAAACATTTTATACGAAGCATAAATCTGTATTTTTATATTTCTATTCTGAAGTTCTTATAGATAAAAGCCATGAATTTATTATTCTCTTCATTTCTCTCATCATCACTTTCTAAATTTTAACTAGATCGAATATTCATTTCCCTATTCTTAAGTTCATTATTTTCCTTGAATTCCACTTCCTCATTTTCATTATTTTTTAAAATACTTAATATCCTTATTTTATAGTTAAGGACGGTGTTATGAAACTCATTAAGGGAGAGATCACTTGTCTCCCAAAAGGATGAAATGTTTTGGTTGAATGTATTTGGGAAATTCCCCATCAGTTTCTTTTGTAATATTTGAATTTTCAATATTATCTCCCAATACTATAATATTAATTACCATTTTATTAACCCTAGTGAAGTAATCATTTACATCCTCATAATCTACCATTCATAATTCTTTAAACTTAGCTCTACAGATTTGAAGTTTGGCTTCCTTAATTTTCACAGTTCCTTCATAAATATTCTCAATATTCTACCACATCTATTAAGAATTTTTAAGTCTAATGACCTTATTTTAGACCTTATTAGGTAGATATGATCTAATAAAATTTATATTTATCTCATCTTCTTCAATATTTCTCTTGTTAGTATAATTGATGGGATTATATCTTCCTAATGGATTAAACAACACTATTATATTATCATTTATTTCAATACATTATAATAGAAAACATGGAAGCATCTAGTTCTTCCATCCATGAATATTTTTTCAATTAAAATAACTACTCATTTGATATTGATAGGATCAAGATTCTCTATACTTCATTTTTTATTTTTCAAATTCAATAAGGTTAGCTCTAATACCACTTATAGTAACCAGGTCAGATGATATCACTAAGAGGGGGATAGGATAAATCAGTGACCCCTTTTAAAAAAAATATTTTAATTAAACCTATTAGAATAGTTAAATTAAAAGTCTATGTTTATTTTTTCTTTTGGCATTACTCAAGTGATGAAAAAGATAAAGACTGGAACACAAGAGATTTACAAGGTTTGGACTTAAAAGACTACTCCTATCAATTATGACCAATATGATAAGGATGTTTGTATTCAAGGTATCTTCATTTGTTGTTAATGAAGTTTAACAAGAAAAATAAGAAAAGAAAACACCTCATTTTTTATTTTTTTAAAATTTTACTGACCATTATATTTATGAAATCAAACTCATAAATCTTGAAAATCTCCATTGTATTCAAGAGAAGATGGATAAAAAAAGGGGTCATCGAATTCACACTGAATCTAAAATGAAAGGTTTGATTGTAATGGTGAGAATTAGAGTCTTCAAGGATATGATTAAAATGTGAATATTCATTTATAATCTTGTAGTTCTCAAAAATAAAAAATATTTTGTAAACTTGTGATGAAAGATTTATGAAATAAAGGGGGAGTGAAATAGATGTTTTCAATCATATTTAGATTGATCAGATCTGGATGGAAGGAGATAAGGGTATTGGAGATCGTATTCAGTCTAATTTTTTTCATTCCAATTGTATTTGTGTCAATCATATTCATGATGTAAAGGAAAAAATGAATTTATTGGTATGTTACAATACTTTACATTGAAAGACTAATGATGTTAAATTTGTTCTCAAATGTATTCCAAGTCATGAAGGAAGTTATGATACAAGAAAAAGTTTCTAATTGAAGGAAGTTGTTGATGTTGAAGCTATTGTTACTGGTCCATCGTATTCATAATACCATCATATTCATGTAGAATGTTTTTCAAAAATACTGATAGTAAAGGACTTGAGTTAAATTTGATGCAAAATTTAATGAAATAGATTGATCAAAAATGTAGTCAACCATTTAAGATGGTTAAATGTGTTTTCAAAAAAAGAGATTGAAATTTAAAGGATGAGAAGAGTTATGGAAAATGTGAGAAACCAAAGGTATTAGCTTTCAATCATACCAAAAGCCAAAATAATTAAATCATCGAAGAATTAATATGGTGGGTATTGTATTTAGAATAAAAAATAATAAATCTGATGTGTTTTGAAATTCATTTATCAATTGGATCAAAACCATCATATCAGAGTTGATACCAATTCACTCAACTATTGTAATGAAAAAAATCAGAATGGGAAGATTTCATTTCATTTAGTGTAGATTAATGTAATAGAGAAATCATATTAGGAAATTAGAATGGAGTAATAGAATCAGATTGAGGTATGTGAAGAAGATGAAAAGGTTTTATTTCTTCATATCTTTAATTAGTATGGAGTATCGTAATGAAGGAATCGAACTGAGAAAATTGGCATGAGAATTGAAATCAGAATTGTATTTGTGAAGAAATTTATAAGAAAGTTGAAGTGTTTATAATATTTGAGAAGGATTGAGAAGAATGGATAAGTGTTGAAGAAGTCATAAATGCACCTGAAATTTGAGGATACATGAAAATTTGGGTAATTTGGTTGAGCGGGAAATTTTTCAGGATTCCTACTCAAACCACATTTGGGGTGAATATAAAAGGGGAGAAGTACATTGTACTTATCTAATGATGATAATATTGTTCACAGGAAGAGAGATAAGAATAGAATTTATAGTGAGAGAAGAAGAGGATTCTGTATTGATTATTTCTTGAAGAAGTGTTTCCAAATAGAAGTTAAAGGAGAATATACAAGATTACATTGTATTCAGATGATCATCGTATTCAGATGAGTATCAAAATTTTCTTGTCATTGTATTTGGATGATCATCATATCAGGTTGGATAATCAGACCAGAATTATCATATTAGGTAGAATTATCATATTATCATTTCTGGACTGAAGCAGACATTGTTCAAAATTGTCTCAATTGTTTTTTTGGAAGAGATATATTTTCCATATTTAGCATTTGAACTAAGAAAATAATATTGAGCATTCTAACTTCTAAAATCATATTGGGAAATTGAACTAGGAGATTCATATTGGGGTAATTGGACTGACAAATGGATTAGAGTTTTATATCAAAAGTCTTTTAAGTTCTTACCAACTTCTAGGTAAGAAAGTAAAGAATTGTTTTCAAAATAATACATTTGTGTAAATTAAAAAAGAAGCACAGGTAACATGTGTTTCTATAGATAACTTTTATTTCATCATTTGTGCTATAAAGAGCACATGCACTATTGAAATTTTTACATAGTGCTACATGATTGTAAGGAATATCCTACTCATTTTATTCCACATAAAAGAGGTTTTTTAGTAGATTGTGTGATATTGGATCATTTCCAAACCATATTAAGGACTTATCTATTCTTATTAAATGATGAACCTTATAAAAAATTATGTTTTTATTGATGTGTGTTTGATTTTATTTCAATAGGAAAAGAAATATTTAATAGGAGTTGAAGGTTGTTTCATTTGCAAGGAAACATAAAAGAAAATGTTATCACTAAATTACCCCCTCCCCCTCTCAATGATACAATTATCCTAACTTGGAAATCACAATTGGTATCAGAGTGTAGGTTCCATTCACTTATTATTTGATGAAGTTTTGAAGATAATTTTATGGAGAATCTCAATTGTGGGAACAGTAAAGGAAATCAGGTGTTCTTTGGAAATAATAATCATATCTGTAAATATATATAATATTTCTTTATCTTATTTCTATTGGATATGGTGTTCTTGAAGCTCCAATAGATGGGTTTCCTCCTATAAATGAAAAAGTTCCTCTTACACCTATTGATAAGAAGAATCTTGAGAATAATGGAAGGTCCAAGAATTCTTTATTATCATCACTTTATAAAAGTAAATTCTAAATATTGAAATGTTTTTACATAGCCAAAGGTATATGGGACAAGTTGAAAAACATATACAAAGGCAATAAAAAAGTAAAGAAAGAAAAGTTAAAAATCTATAGGATTAAGTATAAAGATTTTAAAATGGTTGAGCATGAATCTATTAGGGAATTAATTACCATGGTAAATGATATTTTCAGTACAATTAGATGTCTTGGTGAAAAGTTAGAAGATTCTATAGTTTTTTAAATGATCTTGAGAATCCTTCCTGACAAGTTTGTTGTTAAAGTTTATTCATTGAATGATAGAGATCCTGAAACATTATATCTAGATAATTTTCATAGCACTCTCATCACTTAGGAAATGAGAAGTGGGGAAACCATGAAAATAAAAACAAAATATAATAGATAATTGTGTTGTAAATAAAGATAAGTCAAAGATGATTCTTATTGAAAAAGAATCTAGTTATTTTTATTCTAAAAATGAAGTATGTAAAAATATTAATAACATTTTATCTTTGTTTTCTAAAAATGTGAAAATATGTATAGGTAAATACAAAGGTAAACTTCCCTTGAAATACTTTTAATGTGGAGTTTTTGGTCACTTTTCATCCAATTTTTCACAAATAAATAAAGAAGAATATTGTGATGAATAAGAAAGAAATTCAAGAAGATTGTGAAAGAAATAGGGTGATAAAATAAATATTTTTCTATAGGGAATTATATAAAATTATTCAAATCCAAAAGAAGAATTTTATTATCGAAATATAATGAAGAAGAAGATAGTGAAGTTGAATCTAAAAATTTTGTTGAGTGCATTGGTGATAATAATTTTATTGGAATAGTGAATAATAAAGAATTCAGAAGTATAAGTTCAAATGAAGAAGAAACTCAACTTGAAATTCATTTCAAATAAGAGTTGAAATAATGTTAGAAAAACACTAGAATACTTGAAAAGAAAAACAAGAATTTGGAAGATGAATGTTCCCCAACAATTCATGAATTTTTTTTAGAAGAGAAGAAAAAGATTTTGGTGGATATTAGAGATTTAAAAAAATATCTTGAAGAAGAAAAGAGTCATAATGATCATCTAAAGGTAAAGTTGATGGAAAAAATAAGAAGAGTTGAAACTTGTCTAACAAAAACTATCTAAAGCTGAATTGATGAATACAAGTTTCAAAAACTCTATTTCAGAAGTTAGTGAAAGTTATGGAAAGGTTAAACCTAAAAAGGATCATAAAAATTTACCTTTAATGGTTTAGAAGAATGTTGGAATTGTTTCTGAAAAGAGGAAAGCTATAAAGGTTATGTATATGGCCAAGAGTAAAAAAGTGGAAAATTCAAAAGTTTCTAAAAACCCTGATTCCAAAAATTCTAAATACAGAAATTTTTCTGTTACTTATGATTATGATAAGGTAGAAAATAAAAGTAACATTCTTATTGATAATATAAAGTTTTGTGGTTCAGATAAGAAATAAAAGAAGGTTCCTAAGAAACATTTTTATAACTCTAGACAGTATGGAAGCTTCAGAGGAAAGTACTCTTTATATGGATATTGTTGGTATTGTGGTGGATTCGGACATACGGATAATATTTATTGGTTTAACCCACAAAATTATTATTATTCCATAGGTTATTTAATCCAAAGTTTGAGTGGATTCAATTATCTCAAAAGAATAATTCTGAAAGGAATGTTCAGAATAAATATGAAAATAATGGTGTAAGAATTGAAAATAGGTTCCAAACCCTTGAAAATATTTGTGAAAGATGTGAACAACCATGGAATCTTGATAAGGGTTTTATTTTTTGTTACCATCACAAAAAAAGTTACTTAAAAATTCTTAGAAGCTGTAAATGAAGAAATAAAAGGGAGAAGAAAAATATCTTGTTGTTGAAACTTCTTTGAAATCTATAAAATGAGAATGAACATAGATTCTTGATAGTGGGTGTTCTTATCATATGATAGAAGATTTTAAATTATTTAATAATGTGAAAGATTTTAAAGAAGGAACTATGAAATTTGGAAATGATTAATCACTAAGGATCAAATGTGTTGTCTTAACTATCATTAGAAAAGAAAAATTAAAATCCAAAAAGGCGTTATATATTGATAGTCTGAAACATTACCTGATGATTGTTTCATAATTGTGTGATGAAGTTAAAAAATTTACATTTAGGAAAGATTTATTTTTTTGAAAAGTGAGAATGATGGAAATATATTAATAAGAGTCCAACATACAAAGGGAAACTAGTTTCAAGTTGGTGAAATACAAAAATATTGTTACCTGAGTATAGAGGAAGAGAATCAATTATGGCATAAAATTTTGGGACACATTTGTTAAAGAAACATGATATAGTTATCTAAAATAAGTAGTACCCTAGACATTCCTGATTTTCTAATAAGAATAGATTGGTTTTTCACTATTTTTCAAAAAGGAAAGATTACAAATGTTGTATACAAGAAAGTTTGCATTTGTCCAAAATAGCCCCAAAGCTTATTCATTCTGATATCTGTGATCTAATGAGAAAACAATAAACAAATGGAGATAATTATTTCATTACTTTCATTAATGATTCTACTCACATTACATGTCTTATGTATATGAAGCATAAGTTATATGATTTTAAAATGTTAAAAGTTTTAGAAGTAAATATGAGAAAGAATGTGAGTATTCTATGAAGAAGTTGAAAACTAACAATGATGGTGATTATAGAAATGAAGAATTAAAAATTTACCTCAAGAAGCATGGAATTAGGCATGAGTATAGTTCTCTGTGAAATTCTCAACAAAATGGTGTTACTAAAAGAAATAATAGAAGTTTGTTGGAAATGGAGAGAATTATGTTACTTGAACATGGTCTTTCTCATTGCTATTGGATGCAATCCTTGATTACTATTGTGTATATTCAAAACCAATGGTTCTATAGGAAAAGATAATATATGACTCAATATGAATTATTTTATAGAAAAAACCCATGTTTTAAACACATAATATTTTTTGGGATTCCATGCATTATAAAGATGAAAGGTGAAAACTTAGGAAAGTTTGATAAAAATGTAAAGATTGAATTTTACTTGGCTATGATATATAAGGAAAAGGTTACATATGTTTTAATAATGAAATAGGAATAATTTTTTATTCTATTAATGTGAAATTCATTGAAATGTCTGATAAAGACAAATATGATCAGGCTAATATGAAAGTTGAATAGGATTAGTAAAGTCTTAATAACAATTATGATAAGTATATAGATAATATTAATCAAGAAGAATTAGACTCAGTTATATCCAATGATGAGGAAGATACTCAAAAATATCATCCTAGGCTGAGGAATCAACTAGAATCTCAAAATATTATTGGTGATCAAAATAATAATTTTTGAACAAGAAGAAAAAAAATTTTGTTGCACATAATTCTATGTATTCAAAAGTTGAGATGAATGGTGTGAAATAATATTTTGAGTATCCCGAATGGGTTTAGGCTATAAATGAAGAATTGGGTAAAATTGAAAACAATGATACATGGTAACTCATACCCAAGCTGGATAATTAAAATATTATTCTCACGAAGTGGGTTTTCCGGAATAAGCTAAATGAATAAGGTGAAGTGATAAGAAAAAAAATAAATATTTGTTTTCAAAGGTTACTCACATATTGAAGGTAATGATTTTGATGAAACCTTTACTCTGGTGGAAAGATTAGAAACAATCAAAAAATTTCTTTAAATACTTGCACAACGAAGTTATAAGTTCTTTGAAATGGATGGTAAATCCACTTTCTTAAATGGTGATCTTGATGAAGAAGTTTATGTTGAACAACCTTGTGGATTATTTGTTGGGAAGGATGAAAGTTATGTTTTAAGATTGAATAAATCCTTGTATTGGATAAAAAAATCTCTTAGGGTATGGTATTCAAAATTGTATACTTGATTAAGTAATAGGAGTTTCAAGAAAGTAAGAGTTCATATCAATATTTAAATCACATAAGTTAAGGAGTTTTCCCCTATTATAATTGTTTATATTGAAAAAATTATCTTTTCTGGGAATTATGAAAGAAGGTGAGAAATATTTTCTAAAGAGATGAAGATTTTTTTTGAAATGTCAATGTTGTGGGAAATGAAATACTTTCTTGGGTTATAGATTTTACAAAAGAAGAAACATATATTTCTCTTTCAAGAAATTTATTCTAAGGAAATTTTTAAGAAGTTTGTCATGGATAATTAAAAACTAGTTTCCATACCAATATAAGGGGGAACCAATTTGAGTAATGTGGGAGAAGGTAAGGAATATGATCAGAAAGAATTTAGAAATCTAATTAGAAATTTATTGTATTTGACTGCCTCAATACCTAACTTTTTTTATGTTGTTAACTTATGTACAATATTTAAAATTTCTCTAAAATAATCACATTTACTTTATAGAAAAAATAATTCTTAGATACATAAAAGGAATAAAAAATTTGAAATCAGGTATGACAACTCAGAAAGTATTGATTTGTTTGGGTATTCAGATGTCGATTGGGCAGGAAATTTTGATGATAGAAGATCCACATATAGTGAAGTATTCTTTCTGGGAAAGAGTTGTGTTAGTTGGAATACAAAGAAATAGAATCTAGTAACTACCAGTATGGTTAAAGAAGAGTATTTTTTTCTACTCAAGTTTCTACCCAACTTATGTGGATGAAAAATAAATTAGAAGACTTACTTGTTGAAGTGAGGTTACCCTTTCTCTTGGGTTGTGATAATAAAAGTGAAATAAATCTCACCAAGAATATAGTTTAACATTATCATTCAAAACATATTTATATCAAATATCATTTCATCAAATATCATGAGGATAATAATCAATTGAAGGTGAAGTATGTTCTTATATCAAAATAAGTTGCTGACATTTTCACAAAACCTTTACCAAAGGAATAATTTTTTAAATTGAGTTTTAACATGGTCATCCAACCACTTTATCATCAATTTTGAGGTATTTTTTTTCCCCTATCTCATATTACCTTTGTATAGTGTTTCAAGGGGGTAATTGTTTCATAAATCTATCCTTATGGAACCATTTAAATAGGGAGAGTTGTGGGTAAGCTGTGAATCCAGCATTGTATGTGTGTGTGAACTATTCAAACTGTTTTTTGGATTGGTTGTAGAAAATAAATTTTTTTTATTCTAGAGAAATTGAAAAGGTAAATAAAGGTGTGGAAGAATTTTGTGAAGAAAATTTAAAGAGGTTTCATGATCACTAATTTATATATCATGGTTTTTTTGTCAATAATTCTTGTTTCCTACAATGAGTTCACTCACGTTGGCTTAGAATTGTTGATAAGTAATCCATTACTTGAGGATAGAATGTTCAGTGATTTTTTAATCTTGGTTGAAAAAAAATAAAAAAGGTGGATATTGTTAGGACCAAGCTGATAAGGATGATCATATTCAAGGTATTATATTTTATTGTTAATAAAGTTTAAGAATAAAAATAATAAAATAAATCACCTCACTTTGTATTCTCAAGATATAAATTAATTATTAATAATTATAATCCTATGTGAGTGAACTCATTGTAAGAAACAATAATTATTGACAGTAAAACCATGTTATCCAAAATAGTGATCATGAAACCTCTTTAACTTTTCTTCAGAACATTATTCCTAATCATTCTCCACTTCTTCAATTTCCCTTGAATAAAAAAAATTTGTTACCTAAAACCACTCCAAAAAATAGTTATAATAGTTCACACAGACATACAATGTTGGATTCAAATCTTACCCACAACTCTCACTATTTACATGCTTCCATAAGGATAGATTTATGAAACAAAGTTTAGTAATTTATGAATATTTGTTGAAAAAAATTTCAAAGGGGAATATTTTTAGAACCATGTTGATAAGGATTATTGTATTCAAGGTGTTGTCTTTTTTTCAATTAAGCTTAGGAAGAAAAGGAAGAAAAAAAATCATCTCACTTTGTATTTGGTCAAAATTGAACTGGTCATCATATTCATGAAATATGACTCTTGAAAAGGCCCATCGTAATCAAGAGAAAATAGCTTAAAATGGGTTTATCATATTCACCTTGAATCTGGATTGAAACGTTTGATCGTAATGGGGAGAATAATAATCTACATGGCTATGGTTAAAATGTGACAATTCTTTGTTCATCTTGTATTTATCATAAATCACAAGTGTTTGGTAAACTTGTGAAGCAAACTTAATGAAATAAAGGGTGAATGAAATATATTTTTTCAATCGTATTCAGATTGATCATATATGGATGGAAAGAGAAAATGGTGATGGAGATTATATTCAGTCAGATCATATTCTTTCCAATTGTATTCATGTCAATCATATTCAAACTAATAAGAAAAGAAATGAATTTATTCATAAGTTTCAATACTTTCCATTGAAATACTAACAATGATAAAGTTGTTCTCAAATATATTCAAAGTCATTAATTAAGTCATGTTACAAAAAAAAGTTTGGAATTCAAGGAAGTTTTTAATGTTGAAGTTGTTGACACTGGTCCATCATATTCACCATACCATCAAATTAAAGAAGAATTTATTTCAAAAAAAATTATAGTAAAGGAATTGAGTTAAATCTGATGTAAAATGTAATTAAGGAGACCAATTAACAATGTAGTCAACCATTTAAGATATTTGAATGTGTTTTCAAAGGTAGATCTTTAAATTTTGAAGGATGGGATGATTTATGGAAAATGTGAGACACTGAAGGTGCTCGTTTTCAGTAAAACTAAAAGCCAAAAGAATTAAATCATTAAAGAATGAAGAAGATGGGTATTGTCTTCAGAATAGAAAATAACAACGTTGATGTGTTTTGAAATTCTTTTATCAATTGGTTCAAAGACCATTGTATCAGAGTTGAAACTGATTCACTCTGTTATCATAATTAAAAAAGCAGGATTGGCATATTGTCTTCCATTTGGTGAAGAGAAAAAAAATTGAGAAATCATATCAGGAAATCAAAATGGAGTACTAGAATCAGATTGAGGTATAAGAATAATATGAAAAATATCTATTTATTCAAATGTTTAATTAGTAATGAATATCGTAATAAAAAAATCATACTGAGAAAATCGGTATGGGAATTGAAATCAAAATTTCATTTGTGAAGAAAGTGAGAAGAGAGATAAAGTGTTTAGAAGATTAGAGAAGGATTAAGAAGAATAGAGAAGTGTTGAAGAAGTTATAAATTCACCCCAAATTCAAGGATAAATGAAAATTTGGTTAATTTGGTTGAGCATGAAAGTTTGCAAGATTCCTCCCCAAACCACATCTGGGGAGAGTATAAAAGAGGAGAAGTACATCATACTTCTCTGATAATGAGAATACTATTCAAAATAAGAGAGAGAAACTTATAATTTATAGGGAGAGAAGAAGAGGTTTCTAGATTGAGTATTTCTTAAAGAAGTGTTACCAGACATAAGTTGAAGGAGAAGAGACAAGATTGCAATGTATTCTGTTAATCATCATATTCAGCTGAGTATCATATTCTTCTTGTCATAGTATTCAGATGATCATTGTATTAGGATGGATAACCAGACTGATATTTTCATATTGGGAATAATTATCATATTGGCATTTCTGGACTAAAGAAGAAATTATTCATAATTGTCTCAATTGTTTTCTAGAAGAGATGTATTTTCTGTATTGAGCATTTTGACTAGGAAAACTATATTGAGCATTCGGACTAGGAAATCGTATTGGGAAATCAGACTAGAATATTCATATTGGGAGAATCAGATGGAAAATAAGATTGGAGTTTTATAAAAAAATCTTTGAGGTTCTTACCAGCTTCTGGGTAAGAAAGTGAAGAATTGTTTTCAAAAGAATACATTTTTGGAAATTTAAAAAGAAGAAAAGAAAACATGTATTTTTATACAAACATTGTATTACATAATTTTTTCTTGAAGGATCACATGCACTATTGAATTGTTTACATAGTGCTACCTGAGTGTAAGGTTATATCCCACTCATTGTATTACACATAAAAGGGATTGTTTTTCTAGTGGATTTTGTGATATCTGATCATTTCCAAACCATACCAATGATGTAGTTATTCTTATCGAATAGTGACCCATGTAAATACTTGTGTTCTTGTGTATATTTGTTTGATTTTTTTTAACATAGAAATAAATATTCAATAATATTTGAAGGTTGTTTCATTTTCATGTAAATATAAAATAAAAATTTGTCAATGATTCACCCCTCCCCCTCTTAGTGATACAATTATACTAACTGGTAAATTACACTATCGAGTTTTAGGGTGAGTTCTAGGGCCTGGTTTATCAATTATAATTTACTCATTACAAGAACAAGTTATCTCTCAAAAATATTGGTAGATAGTATCCTCAAATTTTTGGCCTCCAGTGATCACAATGTCTAGATCCTAATTGGTTATTAATATCAGGTCCCACTAATTGAATTTATCTCCTAAAAAGATTCTATCTACCTCCTGGTGGTGTTCTCATACCTCTTGATAGTTCTTCAAGGGTCCTCTTGAACTACTCATTTGAATAGGTCTTTGATTACTCATATCTTCTAGTATAATGTGTGTGTCCTTTTTCTCCTTCAACTCCTTGTGCCCAGATGATAGGATCACTCATTCTTGCTCACTGGATTTCCTAATGATATAATAATAACATAATTAGTAGGAAGTGTTTCATGTTTTTCACTATTTTCTCAGTTTTAACACAACAATATTCATGTATTCCTCTATATCCTTCTACGTAGATGCATAGGAAATTCCTAAATGTGATCAAGTTTATTTTTTTCTCCTTCTTCGATGTATAGATGTTCTTGAATATCATCTTCTTTTTTCTTTTATCGATACACAGAGAATATACAATATTAACAGTATTGTATTTTCACTCTCAATTTATTCTATATACCAAAATATATATATATATATAGGGTTATTCATGAATATCTAATGAATATTATTTTCATAATATTCAAACATTGATTATCCTTAATCTAGGAAGGTTATTATCATTTTTTGAACTCATTCAAACCACTCATTCAAATCCAGGCAAGGTATTAAAATATTCCCCATCAAATATCCCCTTGAAATACTTGAATATTTATATATCCTTACTCCCACAAAATTTATGTTTCTAATTCCTTTAAAAATATAAAATTGTGCATGATATCAAATAGCACATTCAAGTGGTATTTTTTTCACACAACATGGAAATATTCCTTCTTCATGACGTCACCTTTAAATTAATGATAAGATCTCATCTTGAATCCAAAAATCTTTTTAATTCTTGATTGATATGGAATGACACAAGAATAATCACTTGATTTAATTCATATTTTCTTCAAAATTAAAGATTAACAAAATCTCACATTTTCAGTTTATCGTATGACTTTAAATGTAATGGAATTAGTGAATTCATTCATTAAACCATTGGGTGACTCTACTTCATATGAAATTAAAGTCATAAAAAATTATAAATTCATACAAAAAAATCATACACTCTTAATTTCATAATACTTTGAAAGTATTACGATTTTTTTGAATCCGTACGGTTCAAATCAAAGTCATACACTGAAGTCGTACGCTCAAAGATTCAAACATATATGTTAGATGGAATTCATATGAAATTCCCATGCGACCAAAGTCCAATGGTACAACAAAAATTAAAATTAAATGAAATTAATTTGTATATTTAATTCATATATCAAATTATTATAGGATCCTTCATATTGTACAACTTATAAATTTTGGAAATCTTCTTAAACTTTTAAGTTACATACTTCATGAAATGACTTTAGTGTTTCTCTAAATATACTCCAGGCCTATTAGAATCATTTTAAAAATTCTAAAAAGACATTAAAACACTTTGGAAAATATTAGAACTATTTTATAGACCTTAATATCAGTTAAAAAGTTTTTTACAACACATTTACTATTATTTGAATGTTTCTAAGATTCTATACTACCCATGAATTTGCAGACTTACTTTATTTATCATCCAAGTATATTTTCCCACCAATTTCAGCAAGAAAACTGCTAGATCTTACAAGGATGGTTTCTCCAACACTTAAGATCTTCCTTATTTTATTCATACATCATTAAACTTATTTAATAATAGTTTAAACAAGTTATACACAATAGAAAAAATTTATCCAAACTTGTTGTAGATAATGATCCCAACACTATTAACACTTAAATATATCTATAAAGATTTAATCTCCAAACATCACATTTAAGTGCTTGATAAAACACAATTTTATTGAATATTTTATTGATAATAAATGATATTATTTCCTCACATTTTGTTAAATATGTTTCTTTATGTAACGATCCTATGTTTTATCAATGGAAGTTCCCTTATTATAATTATGTCATATAATCACATGAAATCACAACATAATGAACTATTAAGTACTATGTGACCTTTAAACGTAATATTTTCACTTCTATGTTTTGAACTTTAAAAATCTGACAAACACGGTTGCGTTCAGGGTGTTTTTTGGGGTCTGACAGAACAAACTTAAGTTTTGGTGAATAGTAACTTACCCTTATGAATAGTAACCTATCCTTATGAATAGTAATATAACCCTTATGGATAGTAAATCATCCAAAAGAATAGAAACCTCATCCATGAATGTATAAATACAATTTAGGCATCTTATAAGAGATAATATGACCATAGTAAAAGTATTGGTATTTTTGTAAGTCAAAAATAATTAATTAAAATTAATTAATTAATTTAAAAGAAAATTTATTTGGCTAAAAAGGTTTTATAAATTACAAATTTTATGTCTTTTGGTTTTAAGATAATTTTATAAGACCTTATGTAATTTTTGAAAGCATTATATAATCAGTTATAGTATTATAATCATTATATTTCAAGTAAATTATGATTTTAATTAAAAAAAATATTAATCATATTTAGAAAAAAATTGAAAAATGGATTGCATTTTCGGATTCAACATGTTGAAAAATGGTTTGGATGAATTTTTGGTATTTTTCTAAAATAATTGAATTTGTGAATAATAGTAAAATATGATAATTCACAATAAATGCTAAAACCTAAATTTTGGCATCATGCTTGAGTCATGGATGATGTAAATGGCCATTAGTTAGAACTCACATTCACATATTACTATTTTTTGTCACAAGAATCATTATTATTTCTTTTCTTATGGAAAAATAATAAACTAATGATTAAAATATTAAGAAACCCCTCCGCCCCTCCACAATAAAAACCAACCAAACTCACCTCTTCTCTTCACTCCTCTAAAGCCTTACGACTTCCCTAAATTCATCCCAAATATATACCCAAGATCCTCCCCCATGTCCATAATCCCTTGGTATCCACAAAAGACCAAATACCCTCCTCTTAAGAGGCTCTCAAAGGAGAAAACCTCAAGAGGTAAATTCATCTTTTTGATTCGTTTATTTTCTTTCAAGTTCTTTTCTTTTCTTTTTTCTTTCCTCACCTACCTTCACACAAATTCTTTGATAACTCCAATAAAATACATTTACTAGAATTATATTATTTTAAAGGTATATTTTATCATAATCTCTCCTTACCCCTCCTTTTATACTATTAATGAAAACACCGTCCGAGATGTGTTGATTTATCACATTTATGGATGACGGGTTTTCAATTTGCATTACCATCTTAAATTATGGTCATGAAACCATTTTTATATTTGAACAAAAATATTAAATATTTATTTTATATTAAGTGTTGTTCTTGAATCCTTTTTTACATATGATGTAAAATAATAATACAAAACAAGTTAATTGTGAGAAAAATCACCAAGTTAATCCAAGCATTTATCATTGATGTTTTATATAATGATTCACCTTAACTCAAAATAACCAAATGAATTTTACAACCATGTAACCTTATTTATGTTCAATAATAAAATATAATGTCAATTATGAACAACCACTCTCATCATACATGTGTATCTGAACATGAATATAAGTGAACCGATCATTAAAACCAAGGAAACAAACGGACCTAAACAATGAAATTGAACATCATAACCAATCAAAAAGGTTATGAATGAACTCAAAAAGGTTATAATAAATCAATTACATGTAAAATAGGTTATTTAATTATTAATTAATGAACCTAATTTTATTATTCAGGCCATTATGATCAAGCCAAGATCATCATCAGACTTAAGGTAAGGGATCCTCCCTTTCTCACATTTATTCAAAAATATCCACTATGTTAAGCCCTTTTACGTGTAATTCCTAATGATGGGGTATAATTTAACACCTTCCCCATACTTCACTCATTATTTTTAAATTATGATAAATCCTTTTATCTCTCATTAATCCCTCCTAATTACACCTCATACCATAACTATATTTCGTAAGGAATTTTACCTGAACTGCATTCATTCCTTCGGGTTACTCTATCTTTATTTTACTCAAATGAAGTTAACTTTTATTTTTATTTAAAACTTATAAATACTATTTATATTCTCAAAAATAAAGTTTCAATATCCATACCTCATTATCTTTTAGGTATATACATGCTTTTGATCGATTCCCTCCTTGATACTTCCCAATAAGCAAACCCGTTTTAAGGGAACTTCCCAAATTTTTACCCAATTTCAAGTGAACTCTAACATTTATTTTAAGACACCATTGATTTTATAAAATCAGTATTTTATTATGAAAACCTTATTGTTTCACTTCTGGTTTTATATAAATGATTCTTCTCTTTTCGATTTTAAATGTTCTTTAGTATTTTCCTTAAAACTGCACTAAAATGTTTTAATGCTAATAATTTTATAAATACTTATCTTCCATGTTTTTACTTCTATTTTACATCACTTACCATTCTATATTCATATTCTACCTTATTAATTTCCATGTATGTTTTAATTCCTTTATCTCATGGACACTTTTATGATACACCCATTCATTATGCTTTATGACATGATTGTGATACCCATTTCTCTCCATGAGTTCCCTTATGTTTATGTATGATTATTTATGTAGAAAAAATATTCATGAACATGTTAATATCAGTGCACCCAGATAGAAATCCAATGCATTGGGTAAAGTTTAGTCTCATTAGACATTATGTGAAATGGTCTTGGCGATTAGCCTTGACTCGTGCTACCATATGCAACAGTCTTGGTGGTTAACCTTGACTTACTCTCCTCTATGTGAAACAAGCCTTGAATCATTACAAAAGTCATGATTTATGTTTCAGCCACATTACTATGAATTCATGTTTATGTGATCACATTTTTATATGTTATGATTATAATTCCCTTTTATATCATTATTTCATGATCTCTAACCCTTGTGCTAAAGCCTTATTCTTATGTTTATTTCCTTACTAGGATTTGATCTCATCCCTCCATTCATGTAATCCCCACGGTACCATATACAGTTGTAACGGATCAAATTAAATTAAGAGATATCTATGAAGATTAAATAAAGAAGTTCTTTTTTAGTCCCATGTTTTTAGTTTTATTTACCTGGTCTTTAAGGACACTAGACTTCATGATCCTTGGATTGTATTCCGATGTATAATTATGCTTAAAATCATGTAATGTTATATATATAAGGATAGGGTCACTATAGTTGGTATCAGAGGATGTTCTAGTTATTTTTGGATATTATGAATAGAGAACTTTAGTAAGAACCTTAAGTATGAGACTAAGTATAAGAAAACAACCCTAAATTTTGTTAATTATAGAGTAAGTGGTTTATCAAGAAAATGTATCCCTACCTGGATACAAATAGGTAGAGGTGGCTCTGGCATAGATGTATCTAGGGGTAAAACTCGAAAACACCGCTTTGTGCTAGACTCGAACGACAACTAGTGCATGAAAATGGGCCTTTCTCCACTCTTGGTTTGACACTCTTAGGGAATATGATTTGGTAAATTCATGAGCTCAGTACAAAACATTATTAAGGGAATGAAAAAAAATCCCATAAGAATATAAGTTAAGAAAAAGATCATGAATAACCTAGATATAAATATAGGGAATCATAATTTAGGATATAATTATCTAAGTGCTTAATACCTCTAATTATACATTATTTTTATTATTTAATGTAGATAAATAGAAGAACACATTCCAACAATCAATGTGATAGGGAATGTGAAGATTTTTCAAACGATATTTCTGATATGATGGGAACAGGTACTCAAAACTCATGACAGTACTTTCTCATATGGATAAAGTTATGAATAATAACTTAAATCATGTGGAGCCTCCTACTCCTCCAAGGAAAGATCAAGTTGTCATTGAATACTTCATGCAGAAAAGGCATCCCATGTTTAGTGGATCTTCTGATCCCTTCCTCACAGAAAAGTGGATTAACTCCATTGAAAAGATATTCTCTATCATTCAGTGCTCAAAAGAAGAGAAATTCATATTAGGGGTCTATTGTTTTGATTGGTAATCTGATTAGTGGTGGAAACTGATAAATAATATGAAGCCCCAGGAGGAAATTGATTCCATGTATTTGGAGGAATTCAAGAGGATGTTTTTCAATAAATATTTTCCCCAAACCCTCCATCTCAAGATGAAGAGAGAGCTCGTCAGACTCAAGCAGAAGTAATATGAGTAAATTGAGGAGTATAAAGAAAAATTTACAAGTCTAGAAAGGTACGTCTCTGGATTTTTCATGAACACTAAAATCAAGTTGTGTCACTTCTTTAGCGGGCTAAAGCCAAGTCTACGAAAAGAACTGGTGATTTAAGACTTCAGCAGCTATGAGGATATTGTTCATTGTTACCTTAAGGTTGAAATGGAGATTGTAGAATCTTCATGGTATCATGGTCCCAATGAAAAAAAGAGTAAAATAGAATCTAATGTGGGAGGTTCCACAAATAAATTCTAGGATGGAAAGAAGCTCGATCATCACACATGTAAAAATTGTGGGAAGAAGCATCCAGGGAACTATCTAAAGGGAACCAGGAATTGCTTAAAATTTGGCAAGTTGGGACATCTATCTAAAAACTTCTAATGGGATATGATGAATCCTACTAATGTGGAAGATGAAATGAAGGTTTAGATAAACGTTCAATCTAGTGATGCAGTGTTACAACTGCAAGGAACATGTGAATTATGTAAACAATTACCCTAGGACAAGGTTTATTATAGGAAATCAACAGCAACCTCCAAGGAAACAAGGAAGGGATTATTCTATCACTATTTCTGAGGTGGATCTAGAAAATTATGTGGTGATAGGTATTTTAGTTATTCATTCAAGAATAGAAAATTTACTATTTGATTCTGGTTCTACACATTCTTGCATATCTTGCAAGTTTAATAGAACTATTTAAACACCACCTCAAAATTTGGAGGATAAATTATCTATGAGAATATAAAATAGGGAAATTATTGTGTACATGGTTTATAACTCCTCCATGGTTTATGTTTTTTGGAATGAAACTCCCATCAAATCCCGTAATAATTCCTTTAGTGGAGTTCGACGCTATCTTGGGCATGGATCGGATATCTTTATACAAAACCAACATCAACTGTCGAGAAAGGGAGATCACTCTTCACATCCCAAAGCATCCTCCAATTCTTTAAAAGTGTAAGGAGGAAGATGAATCTCATTTATAATCATTTTATCAAGTGTGGATATTATTTCCTTGTGAGCAAGCATGTCTAGCTCAGATGATTGAGATGAAGGGGAGAAACTCGCTCGAAGATATGCCCATCGTGAGGGATTACACAAATTTATTCTTGAAAAGTTTCCTTGTATTCCTCCTCACCGAGAGGTTGAGTTCTCAATTGAACTTATTCCTCGATATCTACCTTTATCAAATACACCTTATAGAATGGCCACCGTAGATCTGGAAGAGCTAAAGAAGCAGTTACAGGAGAATCTAGAGAAGGGTTTTACACGCTTAAGTATTTCACCATGGGGTGAGCTAGTCCTCTTCATCAAGAATAAGGATGGATCAATGTGACTCTACATTTATTATCATAATCTCAATAAAATCATGATAAAGAACAAGTATCCCTTGCCTCAAATAGAAGACTTGTTTGATTAGCTTCATGGGGGCTAGTTATTTCTCTAAGGTGGACCTTCAGTTGGGATATCACTAATTAAAGGTGAGGAAGGAAGATATTCCAAATTCTACCTTTATAATGAGGTATGGACACTATGAGTTCATAGTGATGCCCTTCGGACTCACTAATGCTCCAGTAATTTTCATGGATTTAATTAATAGTGTCTTTAAAAATTACCTCGACAAATTTGTTGTAGTCTTTATCGATGTTATTCTGATATACTCCAAGAGCAAGGAGGAACATGAGAAGCATTTGAATATTGTGTTAAATACTTTAAAAAGGGAGAATCTGTATGCAAATTATAGTAAATTTGAGTTCTAGATGGAGGAAGTATCATTCCTGGTTCATGTTATCACCTGCAAAGGGATATCTATAGACCCTTTCAAGACAAAGGCAATTGAAGGGTAGCCCAATCCAACATCTGTAAAGGATATCCATAGATTCCTTCATTTAGTTGGGTATTATCAATAATTTTTGAAGAACTTATCAGGATTTTCAAACCCAAAAACCAAGCTGACATGGAAGGGAATAAATTTTGTCTAAACTCAAGAACATGAAGATTACTTTAAGTAGTTGAAAAAGAGGCTTATCACTACTCCAATACTCACACTCTCAACAAGTGGAGAACTCTTTTTGGTGTACAGTGATGCTTCAAAAAATGTCTTAGGCTATGTGCTAATGAAAAATGATAATGTAATATTCTACGACTCAAGGCAGCTGAAAATCCATGAGAAAAACTATCCTACACATGATCTGGAGTTGGCAGTTGTGATCTTTACATTAAAAATCTGGTGACATTGTCTCTATGAGGAGATTTGTGAGATATATACTTATCACAAGAGTCTCAAATATATATTCACACAAAAAGAGCTTAATTTTCACTATAAAATATGGATAAATATCATCAAGTATTATGAATTATCAATCCACTACCATCTTGGTATGGAATATAAGGTGGAGGATTCTCTAAGTAGAAACGATCATGTATCTTTATCAATAATGATAATTGAATAGGACCTGATCTTATTAGATTTTTAGGGGATACACATGGGGATTATTAAGGGAGTAAAACTATCAATCCTTTATCAAATTATTGTTCAACCATCCCTCATGGATAAAAAAAGGATGCTCAAAGAAAAGATGTGGAAATTCAGAAATGGGTGGAAGCCACTAAAAATGGAAAATCTTCTAAGTTCATGATTAATGAGGAAGGAGTTAAAATATTTGGGCCATGATTATGTATACCATCTAATAGAGAGATAAATAAGGATCTTTTGAGTGATGTTTATATCTCATCCTTCTCTATTCACCCAGGGATCACAAAGATGTATTAAGATCTCCGAGATAACTTTTGGTGGGACAATATGAAGAAGGATATTTCTGAGTATACCTCAAAGTTCCTGGTATGTCAATAAGTGAATGATGAAATATAGAAGTCTAAGTGGATAATGAAATGACTATCCATACCAACATGGAAGTGGGAAAACATCACCATGGACTTTATCACTATACTTTAAAGTACATCCAAAGGAAAAAATGCTATATGTGTCATTGTGGATCATCTTATAAAGACAGCTCACTTTATCATGATTTTAGATGACTTCACATTAGATAAACTTTCACAGATATATATAAAATAAGTTGTAAGGATGCAAGGAGTGACACTATATATTGTTTCTGATAGATATTTGAGATTCACCTTGAAGTTCTGGAAAAGTCTTCAACATGATCTAAGTAGTAAATTGTACATTAGTACGGCCTATGATTCTAAAACTGATGGTCAATCTAAGTGAACTATTCAAACACTGGAATATATGTTTAGAGCATATTCTATAGAATTCAAAGGAGGATGGGACTAACATCTTCCACTGGTTAAATTCTCCTACAATAATAGTTTCCACTCAAGTTTCTAAATGGAATCATACAAAGTTCTTTATGGGAAAAGGTGTAGAACACCAGCGTGTTGGGATGAAGTCAGTGAGAGTAAGCTGTTAGGACCTAAAATGGTCAAAGAAGTGGTGGAGAAAGTGAAAAACATTTAGCATCACTTCAAGGCGTCCCAAATTAGAAAAAAGAGTTATGTATATAATCGTTGATGAGACCTTCAGTTAAAATTTAGAGACATGGAATTTCTACGCATATCTCCATGGAAGAAGGTCATGAGGTTTGGGAAGAATGGAAAGAAAAGTCTTAGGTACATCAACCCCTTTTATATTCTTGATCGTGTTAGGGTTGTGTCCTATCGATTGGCACTTTCACGTACCATGTCTAAAGTACATGATATCTTCCATGTATCCCTATTAAGGAAGTTCATACCAAATCCTTCACATGTACTCTCTTTAGAGGTGGTATATTTGGAGAATGAACTTTATTACGAGGAGCAGCAAGTAAAGATCTTGGATTATAGAGATAAAGTTCTACGTAACATGACTACTCACCTAGTCAAAGTATTGTGGCAGAACCATAAGTACTGAGACGCAACATGGGAACTAGAGGAGGCAATGAAGGAAAATTATCCACACCTGTTTATGGCTTATAATGTAAAAAGGAGAAATTTAGAGGGTGAAATTTCATAAGGGGGAATAATGTAATGACCAAATGTTTTATCAATGGAAATTCCATTCTTGTAATTATGCCTTATAATAATATGAAATCAAAAAACAATGAACTATTAAGTACTATATTTCCTTTAAACATAATATTTTCACTTTTGTGTTTTTAATTTTCAAAATTACACATACATGATTGTTTTAGGGTGTTTTTTGGGGTCTTATGGAACAAGCTTAATTTTTTATGAATATTAACCTACCATTATTAATAGTAACCTACCCTTAAGAATATTAATATGACCCTTATGAATAGTAAATCCTCTAAAAGAATATAAACCTCATCCATGAATGTATAAATAAAATTTAGGCATCTTATAAGTGATAATACGACAAGTATTGGCATTTTTATAAGTCAAAAATAATTAATTACAATTAATTAATTAATTTAAAAGAAAATTTATTTTCCTATAAGGTTTTCATAAATTAAAAAATTTATGTCTTCTTGTTTTAAAATAATTTTATAAGACCTTATGTAATTTTTTAAAGTATTATAAAATTAGTTATAGTATTAAAAACTATATTTTTCAATTAAATTATTATTTTAATTAAAAATTAAATTAATCATATTTAGAAAATTATTTTTGAAAAAAGGATTTCAGTTTTTGGATTATACATGTTTAAAAATGGTTAGGGTAAATTTTTGTGATTTTTCTAAAATATTTAAATTTGTGATTAATAGTAAAATATGATAATTCACAATAAATGCTAAAACCTGTATTTCTTCATCATGATTGAGTTGTGGATGATGTAAATAGCAATTGGTTCAAAACCAAACTCACATATTACTGTTTTTTGTCACAATAATCATTACTTTTTCTTGTCTTATGGAAAAATAATAAACTAATGATTAAAATATTAAGAAAACCCTCCTCCCCTCCACTATAAAAAACCACCCACACTCCCCTCTTCTCTTCACTCCTCTAAAAAATTGTTCCTTCCATAAATTATTCCCAAATATATTTCCAAGATACTCCCCCATGTCTATAATCCCTTTGTCTCCTCAAAAGACCAAATCCCCTCCCCTTAAGAGGCTCTAAAAGGAGATAAACTCCAGAGGTAAATTCTTCTTTCCGATTCTTTTATTTTATTTCAAGTTCTTTTCTTTTCTTTTTTCTTTCCTCACCTCCCTTCACACAAATGGTTTTATAAATACAATAAAATACATTTACTAGAATTATATTATTATAATGATATATTTTATCATAATCTTTCTTTACCCATCCTTTTATATTATTAATGAAAACACCGTCCGAGATGTGTTGATTTATCACATTTAGGGACGATCGGTTTTCAATTTGCATTACCATCTTCAAGTATGGTCATGAAACCATTTTTATATTTGAACCAAACTATTAAATATGTATTTTATCTTATTTTTTTTCTGTAATCATTTTTCACATATGATGTAAAATAAAAATAAAAAACAAGCTAATTGTGAGAAAAATCGCCAAGTTAATCCAACCTTTTATCATAGATGTTTTATATAATGATTCATCTTCACTCCAAATAACCAAAAGAATTTTACAACCATGTAACCTTATGGATGTTTAATAATAAAATATAAATTCAATTCTATAAAACTACTCTCATCATACATGTGTATCCGAACATGGATATAAGCAAATCAATCATTAAAACCAAGGAAACAAACAGACCCAAACAATGAAATTGAACCTCATAACCAATTAAAAAGGTTATGAATGAACTCAAAAAGGTTATAGTAAATAAATTACATGTAAAATAGGTTATTTAATTATTAATTAATGATCCTAATTTGATTATTCATGTCATTATTATCATGTTAAGATCATCATTAGACTTAAGGTATGGGATCCTCTCTTTCTCACATTTATTTAAGAATATACACTATGTTATGCCCTTTTAAGTGTAATTCCTAATGATGGGGTATGATTTTTCACCATCCCCATACTTTACTCATTATTATTAAAATATGATAAATCCCTTTATCTCTCATTAATCCCTCATAAGTACACATGATACCATGCTTATATTCCGTAAGGAATTCTACCCGAACTGCATTTATTCTTTCGGGTTGCTCTACCATTCTTTTACCCAAATGATTTTGACTTTTATTTTTATGTAAAACTTTTAAATACTGTTTATATGCTCAGAAATCATGTTTCAATATCCATACCTCATTCTCTTTCAGTTATATACATTCTTTTGATTGATTCCCTCCTCGATACTTCCCAATAAGCAAACTCGTTTTAAGGGAACTTCCCAAATTTTTACCCAATTTAAAGTGCACTCTACCATTTATTTTAAAAAACCATATATTTTATAAAATAAGTCTTTTTATTATGAAAACATTATTTTTTAACTTCTGTTTTTATATAAATTATTATTCCCTTTTCGATTTTAAATGTTCATTAGTATTTTCCTTAAAACCGCACTAAAATGTTTTAACGCTAAGAATTTCCTAAATACTTTTATTACATGTTGTCACTTATGTTTAACATAAATTACCATGATATATTTATATTTTACCTTATTAATTTCCACATATCTTTTAATTCGTTTCTCTCATGGACACTTTTATGATACGCCCATTCATTATGCTTTATGACATGATTGTGATACCCATTTATCTCCATGGGTTCCCTTATGTTTATGTATGATTATTTATGTGGAAACAATATTCATGAACATGTTAAGTTGGGTTCACCTAGATAGAACTCCAATTCATTGGGTAAAGTTGAGTCTCATGAGATGTTATGTGTAATGGTCTTGGCGGTTAGCCTTCACTCGTGCTACCATGTGCAACAGTCTTGGTGGTTAAACTTGACTTGTGATCCTCTATGTACAACGAGCCTTGACTCATGATAAAGTCATGATTTATGTTGTGGCCACATTACTATGAATTCATGTTTATGTGATCCCATTTTTATATGTTATGATTATAATGCCATTTTATATCATTATGTCATGATCTCTAACCCTTGTGCTAAATCCTTATTCTTATGTTTATTTCCTTACTATGATTTGATCTCATCCATTCGTTTATGTGATCCCCACAATACCCTATACAGTTGTAAGTGATCAAAGGAAATTAGGATTTGTCTATGAATATTAAATAAAGAAGTGTTTTTTAGTCCCATTTTTTTATTTTTATGTACCTGGTCTTCAAAGACACTAGACTTCATGATCCTTGGATTTTATTCTAATGTATAATTATGATTAAAATGATGTAATGTTATATATAAAAGGATAGGGTCTCTATAGTTGGTATCAGAGGATGGTCTAGTTATTTTTGGAGATTAGGAATAGAGCACTTTAGAAAGAACCTTAAATATGAGACTAAGTATAAGAAAACACCCCTAAATTTTTGGTAAGTGTAGAGTAAGTGGTTTATCGAGAAAATATATCCTTTTCTGGATACAAATAGATAGAGGTGGATCTGGCATAGATGTATCTAGGGGTAAAACCTGAAAACACCACTTTGAGCTAAACTCGAACGGAAACTGATGCATGACAACAGGCCTTGCTCTACTTTTGGTTTGACACTCACAGTATAAGTTAAGAAATAGATCAAGGATAACCTAGATTGAAATATAGGGAACCACAAGTTAGGATATGCTTATATTTTTCAAGTTTATCCTCTTATGTTAAAATTTTCCTTTTTATACTCAATAGCTAAGTTTTAAAGACCTCAAATTATATATTATTTTTCTTAGTTAATTTAGATAAATAGAAGAACACATGCCAACAATCAATGTGACAGGAAATGTGAATATTTCCCTAACGATATGCCTAATAAGATGAGACTGGGTGCTCAAAAATTCATGATAATACTTGCTCAAATGGATCAAGTTATGAATAATAACTTGAATCATGTAGAGTATCCTCCTCCTCCAAGGAAAATTAAAGTTTCCATTGAATCCTTCATGTGGAAAAGGAATCCCTTGTTTAGTGGATATTCTAATCCCCTCCTCATGGAAAAGTGGATTAACTCCATTGGAAATATATTCTTTGTCATACAGTGCTCAATAAAAGAGAAATGTGTACTGGTGGTCTATTGTTTTGATGGGGAATCTGATTAGTGGGGGAAACTGATCAAGAATACGAATCCCCAGGAAGAAATTGATTCCATGTATTGGGAAGAATTCAAGAGAATATTTTTCAATAAATATTTTCCATGAACCCTCCATCTCAAGATAAAAAGAGAGATCCTTAGACTCAAGAATAAGTAAGATGATTCAATCGAGGAGTATAAATAAAACTTTACAATTCTAGAAAGGTGTGTCTATATATATTTCATGAACACTAAAATCATGTTGGGTCACTTCCTTAGTGGGCTAAGGCTGATTCTACAAAAAGAGGTGGTGATTCAAGACTTGGACAGCTATGAGGATATCGTTCGTTGTTACCTTAAGGTTGAAATGGAGATTATAGAATCTCAGTGGTATCATGGGACCAATGAAAAAAAGAGGGAAATGGAATATAAAGTGCACAATTCCATAAATAAATTCCATGATGGAAAGAAGATTGATCATCACACGTGTAAAATTTATGGGGGAAAAGCATCTTGGGAACTATCTAATAGGAACGAGGAATTGCTTAAAATGTGGGAAGTTGTTACATCTATCTAAAAACTTCTGATAGAATATGATGAATCTTGCTAATGTGGAAGATGAAATTAAGGTTTAGATAAATTCTCAATCTTGTGGTGTAGTGTTATAACTACAAGGAATATTGGAATTATGAAAACAATTACCCTAATCCAAGGGTTTTTGGATGAAATCAACAACAACCTCCAAGGAAACAAGGAAGGGCTTATGTTATCACTACTGCTGAGGTGGATCTGGACAAGTATGTGGTGATAGGTACACTAGTTATTCATTCAAGAATAGTGAATGTATAATTTGATTCGGGTTTTACACATTCTTTCATATTTTGCAAGTTTAGTTGAACAATTCAAACACCACCTCAAAATTTAGAGGATAAATTATCTATGAGAATAGAGAATGGGGAAATTATTATGTACATGGTTTATAACTCCTCCTTCGTTAATTTTTTTGGACTGAAACTCCCATCAAATATTGTAATAATTCCTTTAGTTGAGTTCACCACTATCTTGGGCATGGATTGGTTATCATTATACAAAGCCACCATCAATTGTTGAGAAAGGGAGATCAATCTTCACATCTTGAAGCATCCTCCAATTCTTTACAAGTGTAAGGAGGAAGATGAATCTCATTTAGAATCATTTTCACAAGTGTGGGTATTAATTCATGGTGAGCAATCATGTCTAGCTCAAATTATTGAGATGAATGAGAGAATATAACTCGAAGATATGCCCATCGTGATGGATTACACTGATGTATTTTTTGAAGAGTTTCCTTGTCTTCTTCTGAACTAAGGTTTTGAGTTCTCAATTGAAATTATTCCTAGATCTCTACCTTTATCAAAGACACCTTATAGAATGTCCACCATAGAGCTGGAACAGCTAAAGAAGCAGTTACAAGAGAATCTGGAGAAGGGTTTTACATGATTAAGTGCTTCACCATGGGGTATGTTATTCCTCTTCATCAATAATAAGGATGGATAAATGTTCATATGCATTGATTATCATAATCTCGGTAAAATCATGATAAAGGAAAAGTATCCCATGCCTCGAATAGAAGACTTGTTCGATTAGCTTTGTGGGGGCTTATTATTTCTCTAAGGTGGACCTTTGGTGGGGATGTCACCAATTAAAGGTGAGGAAAGAAGATATTCCCAAGAATACCTTCCAAATAAGCTATAGACACTATGAGTTGAACCCAAAATCTAAGCTGACATGGAAGGGAGTAAAGTTTGTTTGGACTCAAGAATGTCCAGACTGCTTTATGGAGTTGAAAAAGAGGCTTATCACTATGCCAAAACTCACACTCCCAACAAGTGGAGAACTCTTTGTGGTGTAAAGTGATTATTCAAAGAAGGTATTAGGCTATGTGATTATGAAAAATGATAAAGTAATAGGATACTCCTCAAGGTAGCTAAAAATCCATGAGCAAACTAACCTACACATGATCTGGAGTTGGCGGTTTTAATCTTTGCATTAAAAATTTGGCAACATTATCCCTATGGGGAGAAGTGTGAGATATATACTGATCACAAGAGTCCCAAATATATATTCACACAAAAAGAGCTTAATTTTCTCCAGAAAAGATGGATAAAGCTCATCAAGTATTATGACTGCTCAATCTACTACCATCTTGGTAAGGCAAATAAGGTGGCGGATACACTAAGTAGAAACAATCTTGAATCTTTATTAATAATGAGAATTGAAAAGGATCTGATCTTCTTAAATTTTTAGGGGATGGACATGGGGATCATTAAAGGAGGAATATTATCAATCCTTTCTCAAATGATCGATCAACCATCCCTCATGGATTAAAAAAATGATGCTCAAAGAAAATATGTGGAAATTCAGAAATGGGTGGAAGCCATTAAAAATGGGAAATCATATGAGTTCATGATTGATGAGGAAGGAGTTGAAAGATTTGGGTCATGATTATTGGTACCATCCGATCCAAATATAAATAAGTAGATTTTGAATGATGCTCATAGATCAACTTTCTCTATTCACCCAGGGAGCATAAAGATGTATTGAGATCTTTGAGAGAACTTTTGGAGGGACAATATAAAGAAGGAGATTTCTGAGTATACATCGAAGTTCTTGTTATTTCAATAAGTGAAGGATAAAAGACAGAAGTCTAAGTGGATGATGCAACCACAACCCTTACCAACATGGAAGTGGGAGAACGTCACCATGGACTTTATCACTGGACTTCCAAATAAAACCATAGAAAATAATGCTATATGGATCATTGTGGACCGTCTTACAAAGATAGCTCACTTTATCACAATTTTAGAGGACTTCACATTGGATCAGCGTACACTAATATATATCAAATAAGTTGTAATTATTCATGGAGTACCACTATATATTGTTTCCGATAGATATTTGAGATTCACCTCAAAGTTTTGGAAAAGTCTTCAACATGATCTAAGCAGTGAACTGAACTTCAGTACGGTCTATCATTATAAAACTGATGGCCAATCTGAGTGAACTATTTAAACAATGGAATATATGTTGAGAGAATATTCGATAAACATCAAAGGAGGATGGGACTAAAATCTTCCAATAGTTGAATTCTCCTACAATAATAGTTTCCACTCAAGTTTCTAAATAGAACCATTCAAAGTTATTTATGGGAAAAGGTTCAGAACACCAGCGTGTTGGGATGAAGTAGGTGAGAGTAAGTTTCCAGGACCTAAAATGGTCAAAGAAATGGTGGAGAAGGTAAAAACCATTTAGCATCACATAAGGGTAGTTTAAAGTCAACAAAAGAGTTATGAAGACAATCATCGATGAGACCTTGAGTTCAAATTTAGAGACATGTAATTTCTATGCATATCTCCATGGAAGAAGGTCAGGAGGTTTGGAAAGAAAGGAATGCTAAGTCCTAGGTACATCAGTCCCTTGGATATTTTTGATCGTGTTAGGGTTGTGGCCTATCGATTGGAACTTTCACGTACCATGTCTAAAGTACACGATATCTTCCATGTATCCCTATTAAGGAATTTTGTACCATATCCTTCACATGTACTCTCTTTAGAGGTGGTAAATTTAGAGAATGAAATTTATTACGAGGAGTAGCCAGTAAAGATCTTGGATTGTAGTGATAAAGTTCTATGTAACAAGACTACTCAACTGGTCAATGTATTATGGAAAAACCATAAGTATAGAGCAGCAACATGGGAATTGGAGGAGGTAATGAAGGAAAAGTATCCACACCTATTTATGGCTTAGAATGTAAAAAGAGAAATTTCGAGGGTGAAATTTCATAAGGGGTGATAATGTAATGACCCAATGTTTTATCAATGGAAATTACATTCTTGTAATTATGTCATAAAATCATATGAAATCAAAACACAATGAACTACTAAGTACTCTCTATCCCTTAAACATAATATTGTCACTTCTGTGTTTTGAATTTCAAAAATCAGACATACATGATTGCGTTTAGGGTGTTTTTTGGGGTCTTATGGAACAAACTTAATTTTTTTTGAATATTAACCTTCCCTTATGAATAGTAACCTACCCATATGAATATTAATATGAATCTTATGAATAGTAAATACTGTACAAGAATAGAAACCTCATCCATTAATGTATAAATAAAATTTAGGCATCTTATAAGTGATAATATGATAAGTATTAGTATTTTTATAAGTAAAAAATAATTAATTACAATTAATTAATTAATTTAAAAGAAAATGTATTTTCCTATAAGGTTTTCATAAATTAAAAATTTTATGTCCTCTTATTTTAAAATAATTTTACAAGACCTTATGTAATTTTTGAAAGTATTATTAAATTAATTATAGTATTAAAATCTATATTTTTCAAGTAAATTATGATTTTAATTAAAAATTAAATTAATCATATATAGAAAATTATTTTTGAAAAAATTATTTTATTTTTGGATTCTACATCTTTAAAAATGGTTAGGGTAAAATTTTTTGGTATTTTTATAAAATATTTAAATTTTTGATTAATAGTAAAATATGATAATTCCCAATAAATGCTAAAACCTGAATTTCTACATCATGCTTGAGTTATGGATGATGTAAATGGACATTGGTTAGAACTCACATTCCCTTATTACTATTTTGGTCATAAGAATTGTTACTATTTCTTTTCTTATGGAAAAATAATAAACTAATTTTTAAAATATTAAGAAAACTCTCCTCCCCTCCACTATAAAAATCACCCACACTCCCCTATTCTATTAACTCCTATCAAGCCTTGTGCCTTCCCTAAATTCTACCCAAATCTCTCTCCCAAGATCCATCCCCACATATAGAATCCCTTTTTATCCTGAAAAGACTGAATCCTATCCTTTTAAGAGGCTCTCAAAGGAGATAAACTCAAGAGGTAAATTCCTCTTTACAATTCTTTTCTTTTCTTTCAAGTTCTATTCTTCTATTTTTTCTTTACTCACCTACCTTCCCCAAAATGGTATGATAAATCCAGTAAAATAAATTTAATGTATTTATATTATAATAATGGGATATTTTATCATAATCACTCCTTACCCCTCCTTTTATATTATAAATGAAAACACCATCGGAGATGTTTTGATTTACCGCATTCAAGGACGACGGGTTTTCAATTTGCATTACCATATTCAATTCTAGTCATGAAACCATTTTTCTGGTTGAACTAGAATATTAAATATTTATTTTATCTTAAGTTTTTTTCTATAATACGTTTTCAAATATGATGTAAAATAATAATACAAAACAAGTTAATTGTGAAAAAAATCGCCAAGTTAATCCAAGTGTTTATCATTAATATTTTATATAATGATTCACCTTCACTAAAAATAACCAAATGAATTTTACAACCATGTAACCTTATAGATGTTCAATAATAAAATATAACTTCAATTCTGGAAAACCACTCTCATCATACATGTGTATCTGAACATGAATATAAGTGAACTAATCATTAAAACCAAGGAAACAAATGGACCCGAACAATGAAATTGAACATCATAACCAATCAAAAATGTTATGAATGAACTCAAAAAATGTTATAATAAATAAATTACATGTAAAATAGGTTCTGTAATTATTAATTAATGAACCTAATTTTATTATTCAGGTCATTGTGATCAAGCAAAGATCACCATCAGACTTAAGGTAAGGGATCCTCTCTTTCTCACATTTATCCACAAATCTTCTATATGTTATGCCATTTTACATGTAATACATAATGATGGGGTATGATTTATCACCTTCCCCATACTTCCCTCATGATTTATAAAATATTAAAAATCAATTTATCTCTCATTAATTCCTCCTAAGTACACATGATACCATGCCGATATTCTGTAAGGTATTCTACCTGAACCGCCTTTATTCCTTCGGGTTGCTCTATCATTCTTTTACCCAAATGAATTTGTATTTTATTTTTTTTTAAACTTATAAATACTATTTATATACTCAAAAATCATGTTTCATTATCAATCCCTTGTTATCTTTCAGGGATATACATGATTCTGAGTGATTCCCTCCTCGATACTTCCCAATAGGTAAACCCGTTTTAAGGGAACATCCCAAATTTTTACCAAATTTCAAGTGAAATCTACCATTTTTTTAAAACAACATTTATGTTATAAAATCAGTATTTTTATTATGAAAACATTATTTTTTCACTTTTGGTTTTATATAAATTATTATTCTCTTTTTGATTTTAAATTCTCTCTAGTATTTTTCATAAAACAGAACTAAAATGTTTTAATGCTAATAATTTCCTAAATACTCTTATTACATGTTGTCATTTCTATTTTAAATCACTTACCAAGATATATTCCTATTTTACCTTATTAATTTCCTTTTATGTTTTAATTCCTTTCTCTCATGAACACATTTATGATATACTAATTCATTATTATTTTTTAAATGAATGTGATAACAATTTCTCTCCATGGGTTCCCTTATGTTTATGTATGATTGATTATTTATGATTATTTATGTGGAAACAATATTCATGAAAATTTTAATATGGGTTCACCCAAATAGTGCTCCAATGCACTGGTTATAGTTTAGTCTCATGATACATTATGTGCTACGGTCTTGGCGATTAGTCTTGACTCATGCTACCATGTGCAATGGTCTTGGTGGTTAACCTTGACCTGTGCTCCTCTATGTGGAAAGAGCCTTGAATCTTGATAAATTTGTGATTTATGTTTCTTCCACATTACTATGAATTCATGTTTATATGATCCCATGTTTATATTTTATGATTCTATATGTCATTTTATATCATTGTGTCATGATCTCTAACCCTTGTGCTAAAGATGCATTCTTATGTTTATTTCTTTACTGAGATTTGAGCTCATCCCTTCATTCATGTGATCCCCAAGGTACCCTATGCATATGTAAAGTCTCAAAGTAAGTTATAATATCTCTATAAAGATTTAATAAAGAAGTATTTTTTTAGTCCCATGTTTTTAGTTTTATGTACCTGGTCTTTAAAGACATAAGACTTCACGATCCTCATCTTGTATTATAATGTATAATTATGATTAAAATCGTTTAATGTTATATGTAAAAGTCTAGGGTCTCTATAATTTATAAAATATTTGGGATTATATCATTCATTTGAAAATTTTATGAAAATTTCAGTTTTATCCTTTCAAATTAACTATAGTATTTCAGATATAAATATTTTTATGTGTTTTATTTTAACTTAATATTTTTCAATTGTGTTCCTAACTTAATTGGATCTAAATTTTACTCAGTTTATATGATCTAAATCATGAATTTTATTGGACTAAATGGACCATGAATTCAAACATGGTTTGGACTCACCAAATTGGAGACCACTTTAGTATTTGGGACATAATTTCTTCATACGGGCTTGGATTGACACCAAATTTTGAGAAAAACTCAAGAAACCATTTTAGAACAAATCATCCTCCTGGAAGGACATATGGTTCACATGTTTTGGTTGTCAAAAAATCATTGAAAATTGGATAAAATTATTTGTCCAAATTTCCCCATTCACACTTGAAAGTTATTAAAACCTAGCCTCCTCTTCACTATATAAATTGGTGTTTTTCTTATTTTTCAGGGTTTGTTACGTGATTTATAGTATTGATATCATAGAATAATTAGTTAATTTCTAATTAAAATCCCCAATTGATGAGTTAAGCTATCAACCTAGGATTTACTCCAAAATGCTCTTATATTCCTCTTATTTGTTGTAATATTGTTGTTCTTTCAATAAACTCTTAGTTTGTATTACATTTCTTCTATTATTTTCAATTTTATTCTTATATTATTCACTTATATGGTATGGAACTAATTATTGGAGACAATATTGGGTGTCTACCTTTCGATCCATTTCTCGTAAAAAATGTCTCCACAATGACAACTCCACCCATGGAAGAGTAATTTTCTTAGTAATCAATCTACCTATTACCATATTAATTTATTTATTTTGAATCAATGAGATTCTGTAATTAACATAATATGATACATGAATTGATTTTTTAAATTATAATAAACTAATCAAGAAATTTAAAAATTAACACAAAAACATGAGAATTCTAGATTTGTGTAAATTATGAGAGAGAACATAATCAGTAATATAAATCCACATGGGATCAATTTGTAGAGTTCAAATATAATCCCTAAAATCAATTAATCCTTATTTCTAGAGTGTAAATGTTCCCTAATTTACCACTAACCATATGTTATCCTTAGAACATCAATCAAATTAGGGTTCTGCAATTGCATGTTTTGAAGCTTGCCTATGGTTAATTTCATTTCATCTTTGTGGTTAAGTTAATTCTCATTGGGTATGAGTATTAAAAAATTATGGGATCATAATAAATTGTATATTAATTTAAATGATAAAGATTAATAATTAATTTAATTGGTATATCTAGATTGATTAAGTTTTCTAAAATATTTTTCTAAAAAAATATCTTCTCATTGTGTTTTCTCAATATAATTTTAAAAAAAATTAAAAAATACAATATTCTTCCAGCATACTTCTTCTCATTATTTTATAAACATTGAAAAAAACCCTCATCCTTCTAATTTTATTAGTTTATTTTATTTTATTTTCAAAATACCTTTAATATATTGTTTTAAATTATATCCTCATTTGAGAGACAACCTTGGTCATCCACTCTATTGAACCTAAATAACCCAAAATGGAAAATCATTTAATAGAGCCCATGATAGTTCCTTTAAAATTAGAACCAGTGTTAGGGAGGCAAGTAATTTTTTCAACCAATTATAGGTATTTATTTTATTTTCCATTTTATTCTTTTTTAACCCCTTTTTTATTCTTTACTCTTTATCAAGTTTTTATTTTTTTCTCTTATTTTCTTTGTATTGGACCATAAACTCAAACTTATTTTATTTTTGTTATGGTAAACTTTTATTCATTTACATTTTATTTTTATTTGACTTATTAAATGAACTAATCCTAAGGATATCTTATATCTTGACCATAAGATTGAACGTAGCTTTTGAGCTTGAATCAGACATTCTCAGTCTACGAGAAGTTTTAACATTCATCCAGTTGGATAATTACTTCATTATGGGAATAATGAAATTGAAAAAACTTCCAAATCAAACCTAAAATAGGAACTAATTTTTGAAAACAATAATAATGATTTTAATAGAATTATTCAAGAATTTAATGCACCAGATATTAACTATCAACCAAATTTTATTACATACCCAAATATCTAATCAAGATTTGAAATGAAATACAAGTTAATTCACCTACATACAAAATTTCATTGATTATATAATAATAATACAAAAAAAATTTAAAATAATTTTATGTGGTTTGATCAACCCTTAAAACAATAAATTTCTATAAAGATCAAATAAAACATAGATCATTATCATTCTCACTTGATGGAATTGCAAAATATTAGATGTATTATTTACAACCTGAACAAGTAACATGTTAGAATGATTTGAAATGTATTTTATTGTATAGATTATTTCCAGCATTAAGGTATACTTCTATCTATAAGATGATCATAGGGACAAATCAATCACAAGGGGAGTCAATGTATGAGTACTAAGAATGATTTTAGAAGTTGTGTACAAGTTTACCGCATCACAAAATTAGTGAGAAACTACTCATCCAATACTTATACGAAGTCCTAAAACCTATGGATAGGAGTATAGTGGATTCCATGGCTAGAGGGTAATTTCTCTAAAAACCCCAAAAGTTTCAAATGCGTTGATTGACAAGGTGGAACAAAACACCCAAAAATTTGGCGATCAAGGTACACCAAATATTAGAAGTGTACATCAAGTAAGTCCTTCTTATATTGAAAATCATTTGATTGATATTAAATTATAAGAATTAACCACTATGGTGAGATAGATTACTTTGGCTCAAAAGACATCCTAACCCATTCCTTCAAGGTCTTGTGGCATTTTTACTAAAATAGACCACCCAATAGACTATTACCCCCAATTACAATAAACAGAAGATTTCATATCAATATTCCCTAGGAGACAATATCAGCAGTAGAAACAACTACATCCCCAGAAGAAGTATGATTCCTTGTCTTGAACATATAACTAGGGGTGGAAGGATCAATCAGACATGAGGTATGGATCTAGAAAACAATAAAGGCCCCCTTTTCAACAAAACTTTCAGTACCCTCTACCTTACCAACTGGGTTTCCAACAACATCAATGGATATTTGAATCTCAAGCATAAAAATTTCAACAAAAGGTAATTATAAACCAAAGGTAAACTCTAATACTAATGATCTTTTGAAACAAATTGTTCTTAATCAACTGAATGAGATGAAGAGTCAAGGTTCATATTTGAGGGTGTTGAAGACACAAATGAGCTAGATTTCCACCTTCCTCCATAAACTGGTAAGTATGAACTTTGGAAATATACCTTCCAAAACTACTCAAAATCCCAAGGGTAATGTTAGTTCTGTCACATTTAGAAGTGGGAAGCACACAACTAATACATATTCACCTATCGTTCCACTGAGATTCACCTCAACTCTAGAGAATCCCCATTCAAGACTAGCTGATGAGTAGCCCAGGGAGAAAGAAAAAGTTCAGAAACAAATTTATTCTTTTCCTCCTAAACCCCTTACTTTTCCAAATAGAGTTTTTCAACCCAAAAATATATATGAAGAGGCAATGAAAAATAAGTTTTTGGAAATATTGAAGCATATTAAGATCAACATCCCTGTACTTGAAGAAATTAATAAAACACAAAGGTATGAAAAATTCTTAAAATAACTTTGTACCAATCAAAGAGGGCTCGAGGGAAATTAGAGGATCAATCTTGGAGTTACACAAACTAATTAAATTTAAATAAAGTTCAAGGATCCAAGGATATTCACTATCCCATGGACCTTAGGGGAGTTAAACTTTTTTTATGCCTCACTCTGTATTCTCCTCTTTATAGATTGGTGATTTAAAGCTGATGAGAGTAGTGGTGCAGTTGGAAAATAGAGATATAACTTATCTAGAATGAGTCCTTGATTATGTACTTATACGGGTAAGAGGCGTGATCTTTCCATCATATTTCTACATGATTAACATGGATGTTAATTAGTTAAGTTATCATGCTCCTATTATCTTAGGTAATACCTTCCTCAAAACTGCAAAAACAATCATAAATGTCCATGAGGTTACACTTTCCATGGAGTTTGGAGATGAAGTTGTGATATTTAATGTTATGGAATCCATTAAATACCCCTTAGAGGACCATTCTTCTTTCATTATCTCTCATTTTTAACAACCAAGTAAAAACCCCATGGATTTTTATTTTCTTATTCTTAGAGATATTATGAGCATTGGTTCTAGTTTTATGTCTAATATAACTCCCACACCTATTTCTAATGCACAAAACTCTATTATATTTGATTTTTAAATGGATTTATATTCTAATTATGACATGGATGTTGAGTATGCTAATGGATTTGATGTATTATTCTCTGATTTTGATAATGTATATTATGGTACTGATGTTTATTGTTCACATATTTCAGTTCCTTCAATATATCCATCCATACTGCACCTCCCTTCATTGGAACTCAATCCATATCCACCAAATCTCAAATACTCATACTTTTTGAGTGGTTAGATATTACCTATTATCATTTCTAATAATATCCTTTTTGAACATGGAAAAAACTTTTGAATCTTTTGAAGGAGAACATTAGGTCAAACGAGTGGAACTTGGCTAACATATCAAGTATTAGTCCCTCTATTTGAATGCATGAGATTATTTTGGAGGATGGGGCTAAACTAGTTAGGCAACCACAAAGGATACTAGATCCAACTCTTCTGGAAGTTCTTAAAAAAGAAGTGGAAAATTTGCTCGAGGTGATTATAATTTATCCTATTTCTGATTCCCATTGGGTAAGTCCTATTCAGTTCATGCCTTAGAAAACCGGTGTTATTGTTGTTAGAAATGAGATATATGAATTAGTTCCAATGAGGGTGAAAAATATTTGGTGTGTTTGTATTGATTATATAAAACTAAATCAATCCACTCACAAGGACCATTTTCCCCTCTTATTTATGAATCAAATGCTTGAGAGACTAGCTGGGAAGACTCACTATTGTTTCTTGGATTGATTTTTTTGGATATTTTCATGTTTTTATAGATCTGGAGGATTAGTATAAGACAAAATTCACTTGTCCATTTGGTACATTTTTCTACTGAAGGAATCCATTTGGACTTTTCAATGCCCTAGGTACCTTCTAGAGATGCACAGTGAGTATTTTTCATATTTCATTGATACCTTCATGGTGGTATTTATGGATGACTTTACAGTGTATGAATCTTCATTTGATGAATGTATATTTAGTTTGGGAAAGGTATTGAATCGTTTTATTGAGAAGAATCTAGTCTTGAACTTTGAAAAGTGTCATTTCATAGTAGAGAATGGAATTATCTTAGGACATGTAGTGTCAAAACATGGAATAGAGACTGCTAAATCTAAGGTATATATTATTTCATCCTTACCCTATCCTTTATATTTGTGTGATGTTATATCCTTCCTTGGGAATTCAGGATTTTATCAGCATTTAATCATATATTTCAGTAATATTTATCTTCCTATGTCATGATTGCTTCAAAAGGATTCTGATTTTGTGTTTGATGATTCTTGTAGAAATTCCTTTGATGATCTAAAGAAGTGTATGACCACACAACCAGTCATAAATCCACCATAGTGGAACATTCCATTTGAGCGTATGTGTGATGCTTCAATCTTTTCACTTGTATTTTTCTTACCATAGAGAGTTAATGGACATTCACATGTGATTGTATATGCTTCGAGGAAATTGGATTCATCCCAACAAAAATACACAACCATGGAAGAGGGTTTTCTTGCCACCATATTTTATTTAGATAAATTTCATTCATATTTATTAGGCTCTAAAGTTGTTGTTGTTTCTAACCATGCATCTCTGAGGTACCTCTTGAAGAAATAAGATTCAAAGTTTCTCCTTGTTCAAGAATTTGATATTGAGATAAAGGAAAAGAAGGGGTCAGAAAACTTGGTGGTAGAACACATGAGTAGGATTACTCACACACTAGAGGCCAAAACCTTGGACCAGATACCACTTTGGGACACATTCCACAATGAGAATCTTTATTCTCTATCAGGTACACATCCTTGGTATACTGATTTAGTTAACTACCTTGTTTCCTAGTAAATTCTTACAAATTTAAAGAAACATCAAGTCAAAATATTAATGATCAATTCTAGGTTTTATGTGTGGGATTATCCCTACCTATGGCACATTTGTAGTGATCAAGTTATTAGGAGGTGTGTTCCTAATCATGAGTTTGAGTCTGTTCTATATTTCTACCATACACTTTCATGTAGAGGACACTTTGGACCCCAACAAATATCTAGTAAATTCTTAGACTATGGGATATAATGTCCTATATTATTCTAGGATTCTCATGTGTTTTGTAAGTCTTGCTCATGTTTCCAACACACTAAAAATATTTCGAGGAGACATGAGATTCCCTAAAAACCCATACCATTCTGTGAGATTTTTGAGGTGTGGGGAATTCATTTTATGGGTCTTTTTCCTAGTTAATTAGGTTTTTTGTATATTTTGGTTTCTTTTGATTATGTTATCAAGTGGGGGAGGCCAAGGCCACCATAACTGATGATTCTCATGTTGTAGTGGACTTTTTTGAGGCTCAAATGTTCTATAGGTTTGGAGTTCCAAAGGCCTTCATCAGTGACCAAGGGACACACTTTTGAAATTATAATTTGGATTTCCTCTTTCATAAGTATGGGGTGACAAAAAATGTTAACACCATACCACCCCCAAACAAATGGCCAGGCTAAGGTTTTAAATTGGGAGTTAAAACAAATTTTGGAGAAAACCGTGTAGCCCAATAGGAAGGATTGGAGAAAGAAATTGGATGATTCAATTTGGTATTATAGTATGTAATACCAGACACCCATAGGTATGTCCCCATTTCTTATTGTATTTAGTAAATCATGTAATATCTCAATGGAAGTTGAGCATTGGGCATATTGGGTAATAAAGAAATTGAACATGGATTTAGCCCAAGCTGGAATTCAAAGTAAGCTTCAAATTCAAGAGTTGAGGAGATTCAAATTTTATTATATGAGAACTCAAATCAATAAAAAGAAATATCAAAAGTATTTCATGACAGAATGATCCAATAAATGGAGTTTTGTATAGGAGAGAAAGTTCTACACTATAGTTCACGACTAAAGCTGATGCCCAGTAAGTTGCATTCTAGATGGTTAGGTCCTTATGTTGTATCTAATATTTTTATTTATGGTGTAGTGGAGGTCACACAAGAGGACATTGGAAGTAGATTTACAATCAATGGGTAATGTTTTAAGAAATACATTAAGGGACTTCCTAAGTATGTAGTTGATTTCATCACACTGCATGACCCCATCATCACTTGAAAATACCAGGTTGTTCTTAAACCTTTCACTTTTATATTAATTTTCCTATTTAAAATTCTATATTTTATGTGAACATATCATCTCATAAGTTCACATTGAAGAAAATTAAATATTTAAAGTGTGGGGGAGGGGAAAATATTTTGGGGTAGATATTTAGGATCTTCATTTGTGTGTTTTTTTTTTGTGTTTACGATTAAGTTTTCATATAAAATTTTTGAAAAAACAAACAAAATAACAAAATAACAAAAAGAAATATCATGTAACATGCACATTTAGATATGTAATATATAGAAAATGTATTTTTTCAAATTTAATTGGTGGTGTGATAAGAATGATCAAGATTTCTTCATCAAGGGTTTATTTTTATAAAAACGGGAGTCTTTGATGATATAATTGGTTGTTTCATTATAAAACATTTTATATTTTGACACCATTATCTGTGATATATTTTCATGGAAAATTTTTTCATTTATCTTCAAAAAAAATCACACAACCATGAATTGTGAAATTTTACCTACTCAATTGAAGGTATATCCAAGTTAGGTAAAAAAATACATCTTATATCAATAGTTGATTCATACATTCGTTTCTCTTCCAATAAATTTCATTTCTATATTGAATTGTAAAATTCATGTGTACCTAATATCTGACAGTTGTACACCCTCAAAAAAATAAACATAAAAAAACAAATAAAACAAAAATATATATATATTATCATAATATAGAGGGGAGTGATTAAATGTAAAAAACGTGGGGATATTTAGGTCAAGATTTTAAGGTTTGACTTATGGGAATGATTAAGTGAGTGAGTCTTGAAAATTGATTACAAAGGAATGTAGAACAGTTTTTTTGAATTAAACCAAGTAATAAGACTTCTTTTACTTGACCTAATTATGATGAATAAAAGGTGTATATATGAGATTCAAATGGTTGGAAAACACACACATGGGGAATTAATGGCATGGAGGACCTATAACTTGTTTTTCTATGATTAGTGTCATTAATACCACTGGATTTTATTTTGATACAACTTATAAGACAATGAATTTAAAATTTATTGATATTGAATATTTATGGGAATCTTACTTTACATATATTTTCACTCTAGATTGGGTAATGTGAATATGCATATATCTTTTCACAATTTTTTGGAATACATGATATGAGGTTTTTCCCTAGAGTAAAAAAGGATAAGTGTGCGGGAGTTGATAAAAAATTATTGAATATTTTATTGATAATAAATGATATAATTTTCACACATTGTGTTAAATATTTTTTTTATAATATATTTGGGATTAGATCATTCATTTGAAAATTTGATGAAAATTTCAATTTCAACATTCAAAATTAACTGTCGTATTTCAGACATAAATATTTTTATTTACTTTATTTGAACTTATAATTTTTCAATAATGTTCCTGAATTAATTGGATCTAACTTTTATTCTGGACATATGAGCTAAATCTTGAATTTTATTGGACTAAATGGGACATGAATTCAAAGATGGGATGGACTTTCTAGATTGGACACCACTTCAGTATTTGGGCCATAACTTCCTCATCTAGGTTTTTATTGGGCCTAAATTTGGAGAGATATTGAGTACCCATTTTAGAATAAATAATCCTTCTATAAGGAAAACTAGTTCACATGTTTTTTAGTCAAATAGGTGGTTAAAATTGGATTAAATTATTTGGATGAATTTCCCCATTCACACTCGAAACCTCTTAAAACCTAGTCTTTTATCCTCTCTATAAATTGGTGTTTTTATAATTTGGAGTGATTTGGAAATTCCTTGTAGGATTTGGAGAAAATAATAATTGGTTCCTTGCCAATTAAATTCTCCATTGGAGTAGGTAATCTATCGAGTTAGGATATCCTCCAAAATGCTCTTATCTTCCTCTTGTTTATGGTAATATTGTTGTTATTTTAATAAAATCTTGGTTTATCTTCTATTTATTATATTATTTTCAATTTTATTATCCTATTATTCACTTATTTGGGCTGAAACTAAATATTTTAGACAATATTGGGTGTTTCCCTTTCAATCCATTGCTTATTCAAAATGTATCTGTAATGAAAACTCCACCAATAGAAGAGTAGTTTTCTTAGTAATCGATATACCTCTTACCTTATTCATTTATTTATTTTGAAAAAATTATATAATGTAATTAAAATAATACAATCCATGAATTTAGTTTTTAAATTATAATAATCTAAGGAATTTATTTAACAATTAACACACAAACACATGAGGTTGAGATTTGTGTAAATTGTGAGAGTGCCAACTTAATCGGTAATACAAAACCACACCGGATAAATTTGTAGATATAAAATATAATCCATAAACTCAATTAATTATAATTTATAGAGTATAAATGTTCCCTAATTTACCATTTACCATAATATATCCTTATAACATCAATCAAAGCAGGGTGTTGTAATTGCTTGTTCTAAAGCTAGCCTAGGGTTAAATTCATCTCATATTTGTGGTTAAGTTAATTATCATAGAGATTGAGAATTAAAGAAATTATGGGATCATAATTAAGTAGATATTGATTTAAATTATAATGATTAATATTTAATTTAAGAGTTATATCTATATCGATTATGCTTTCTAAAAATAGTTTTCTAAAAAAATATCTTTTTATTGTGTTTTCTCAATCTAATTTTGAAAATAAAAAAATACAATCTTCTTCCAGTATAATTATTTTTATTATTTAATAAACACTAAAAAACATGTATCCTTCTAAGTCTATTTTATTTTATTTTATTTTAAAATTACTATTAATATGTTTTTTTAAATTACTTCCACCTTTGAGAGATGACCTTGGTCAACCACTCTACTGTGCCTAAATAACCTAAAACCGAACATGACTTGAGAGTACCCACGATGGTGCATTTTAATGATAATACTTGAATCTATCTATCCAATCTCTTAAAGAAGAAACCCCAAAATTTATTTTCAGTTTATTATAGAAATAGTTCGTACATATATTTTATACTTCTCCAGCACATATTAACAAATTTCTATAATCATAGTACACATCTTGATTAACAATAAATGAAATCTATACATGAACACTTCAATGTGTAATAGTAGTTTCATTATCAAAGAATAATCTCAGGGAAAAGAATCATTATATTGGATATATTTGAATGACCCATTTTGGTAGTTTTTAATTTTAGGTTTAAGAAATTTATTAAAAGGGGAAAATATTATCATGGGGAAATTTATTAAATAATTTAGGATTTGTTTGGTTGATAAACAAAATTTCATCATGTGTGAATATTTGATATGTGGTTTAACATAATAATGGTGATATTATTATTTTTTCTAAATAAATGAAAGTGTATAATTGTACTATTATTGTTGATAAAATTTAATGAAAGTGGTTTTTTGAATATTTGTTGAGTCATTACTGTTGTCATTATTTTTTTTATATTTGTTTAAATGGATATTTGTTTTTCATATTATTTTTTCTATTATTATTATTATTATTATTTTAAAAAATAAATAAACATCCTAAGTGATGATTTGTAGGGTGTGGATTTATGTACCTAGAGGAAGTAAGAATTCATGGGACTTGGTACGAAAGATTTGTGTGTGTTACACTCAAGGGAAGAAGGAAAAAAATTAAATAATGAAAAAAGAAATATAATATGATGGGGCACTATGAATCATAGAGAGAAAAAAGAGTGTAAAATGGGTGAAATGTGTTGTTTGAATAGTATAGAGGAAAAAAAATTTAAATAGAAAAAATATAAAGGCCAACTAATTTAAAGGAAAAAACTAAAATTAAAATTAGGGAATATTGTGGATATTCAGCAAAATCTAGTGTGTAGGGGGTGGGGAATTATCCCTATAACTTATCTCTCTCCCTAAAGTTTTCTCACCCAAATCTATTATATTTCTTAATCTTCTTTCTTCAATATCTCCTTTGATATTGATCAAAATTAAGTGTCACCAGTGACATTGGATTCATATCTACAAAGGGAAGGAAAGGACTATTTTTGTTTTCATATGCATCAAAATATTTTATTCAAATTAAAATAAATCTAAATTTTCCTTTTTAATTATCAAATATAGTTATTCTGGGGAATTAATATTCAATTTACACCGCCACTTAGTGGTATAATCATACTCATCTTGTGAGTTTTATCTAATTTAAAGGTAGTAGTCACTTCCTAATTGATTCTTCCTTCAGCACATCAATAGTTACTAGAATTCATTTGGTTTAAATTGATTTTTTATGATTGGCATGTTTAATTGAGATGTGTTTCATTATTTTTTATTATAATTATGTGAAAGTGTTTGATTTAATAGTTATTTCAAATAACATTCCTTACAATGAATTTTTATGCACAAAAGGTGTTTGATAAAAATTTTGGAAGAAGATTTTGATTCCAAAATGGGTTTGAAAGGATAATTCAAAAGGGGATTTTGTTTATGATTTATTTTTTATTGATTATTGGATTTTCATTGAAGAAAATATTCATTCAAAAAAAATTAGTAATAGTGGGAATGTAATGAGGGGGTGAGGAGATTTTCCTTTTAAAAATTAAAGTGATAAAAGTAAATGAAAATTTAAAATAAAATGATTTTGATATAATAAAGTGATGAAATTGATTGTGTGATAAGTTATAAATTCAATTTGTATCATAAAGTTAATATAAAAGTTAAATGAGAGTTTAAGAATAGTTTAAAGTGAATGAATATAATTTATACAATTTATGTGTATTGATATGTTAATATTATAAATCCCTTGATCTTAGTGGTAATCAAGAAACCCATCCCTTATAATTATTGTTTGTGATCACCCACTTGAGCTTCACTATTAGCCAAGTTACCTATCCCTAACTTTAGTAGAAGTGAGGACCTAACTCCCTTGATTTTCATAGGTTATATTAAGAAACATGATGAATAAGGTAGGATGATGAGAGAAAGATTTTCTTAGTGAAAACATGTTACGAAGCTGATCTTCTATCTATCTAAAAATATTGATACAAGTTTAGATAGATATAAACAAATATGATAGCCTAATAGATAGATATATGAAGATTGTATCTTTGAAATGATTTGGATATTTCTATAAATTTATCATTTATTTGATCATATAGTGTCATTGAGATTCAATTGTTATATTCCAAGATACCAAGGGACTTACTTTATAGGCTCTAAGGGGACTGGGAACATTCTGTAAGTCTTCAAGGGTAATGAATCCAAATAATACCTCCATAAAATCATTTTTCACCAAATTTAAATCATCCATAGAAAGCCTACCTAGACACCACCAGAAACCTGGTATCCTCCACTAGGTAGCTAATGGACCACCTGGACAACACTTCACTCTTAAAACTCTCACCAACTAGTCAATGAAACTCCACCAGCTGGTAGGTGGCCTTCTTATTGCTGGAGAAGCCTTTGTCCATTCCACCAGCTATCTAGTGGCACTGCACCGGGTAGTAAGTACAACTAGCACAACTTAAACTTCAATAGAGATCTCATAAACATCCTTCAAAGATATTATATGGATCATTTAACATACTTATATGGATTTAAATCATCCATTAAGACTTCATCATGACCTTCAAGGATAATATAAAGACATTAATTAATTTAACAAAGATACTCTAAAGTCAATTATACAGAAATATAAATCACTTAAAAGAAAATGTTAGAAAAAAAAGAGTGTTTTTTATCTTGAAAACAACGTGAGAGAGGGAGGTACAACAATATCCCACTTTTTTATAATAAAAAACACTTAACATAAGACAGATAAATTAAATGTAAATCAAGAGATAAAGGTATATTAAAGAAATTCTATATTTTAGAATTTTAAGAAAATAAAAATTCTCTAAATATATTCAACATAATAAATAGATAATAAGATATGAAACATGCTTAATATTTAAATCAATTTCTCCCCAAAAACCAAGAAATATACACCCCTATGAAATAAAACAAAAAAATCCCCATTTCACCTAAAATTCCCAATCACCAAAAACCAGAAAACCTATCCCACTTTGTAATTATCAAAAATAAAATAAGATATGGTAAAATTAGATGATTTTCTAAGAAATAATAAGATCATGCCCTAATATACTTAAATCATGGTTTTAACAAAATATTCTTAAGATATCACATGCTTAGATAAAGATAAAACACTAATATCATTATTATATAAGGTGGTAAAGGAAATTAGTTTATTATAAAAACTATCCCTATATAAAACAAGTAGAGAATATATTATTGAGTTTCACATCATCTTAAAAAGAAATGGAATTATATTCAAGAAAAATAGAATTTTCTGCATTCAAAAAGATTGAAAAAGATTTTGAAAATTAAATTTTAAAAATAAAATAAAATATTATTTTGGAAATAAATTTTTAAAAGATATGAAAAATTAATTTTGAAAAAAAATAAAAATGATATGAAAAGATTTATTTTGAAAATAACTTTAATATAGTGAATTAAAACAAAAAAAATAAAAATAGAAAAGATTAAAAAGGTAATATGTCTTATTTTATGAAATCATTAATGAGAGAGGGTTGAGATATATAGATAATACATTCAGGAGAGAAATAAAACTAAATGGACATAAAAACATTTTTCCAATTTAGATCAAGTAATATTTCGAAATTTATCCATAAAGGAAAGATCTAGGCTCCCCTAAAATTAGATTATTATTCAATGAGCTCGTGATAGAAACAATTGATCAATTATTTCTAGGGGTGAAACCCCGTTTCTATTGAGAATTATCCTTATGATAGATCTGTGAAGTTTGGTGGATAAGTTTTTCAAAAATAATAAAACAAAGTGCCTTTTTGGTACCCTTTAGTGTCTAAAAATTTTATCTAATAAGCATTGAGAAACTGAAAAAAAAATTAGGTGCACTAATATTGGTTAATATGGATTTATGAACCCAAATTTGTTTAGAATGATAATTTATTTTAGAAAAGTAATCATAAAGATGAACGAATTTTGGTCTAAAATATCTATCATTTTTCAATTGAATCCATAAATTAAATGATCAATTTTTTTAAAATTATTGAAAAACTTATTTTGATAAACACCTTTTACAAAAGTTGTATTTCTAGAACATAAAGTATTATTTAAAGAACCAAAGAAATGATTATTTAATTTAACACAATGAGAAATAAGGAATATTTTGATATTTTCTTAACTTGAGTGAATTTAAAAAACATAATTTGGGATCCTTTATTTCAAATATTAAAACATTAACATATGGTTGGAAGATAATCCTTAATAGTACTCTATGTTAAAACATTAATATCCTTATTACCTTTATTATTATATTTATAATTTTTATTTAAGGAATAATAATGCTTAATGTGACCCTTTTTTTCTAATTAAATCAAGTTAATTTTAGAATTCCATTTTGATCTTTATTTTGGGATCATCATATGGATTTCTTTTTTCAGTTCAATTTTTTCAACATTCTCATTTGTAAGAACCCGGATCTTCATTTCAGGTATAGATCTTGTCTTCAGGTGTTTTTTAGAAAAACAAGAGTTTTTGGAAATTTTAAAAGTACACACCGTGTACTTGGGAGTACACGATGTGTACCAGGTTTTCGCATGTAGCTATGTACTGGTTGTGTAACGGCTGAGACGTGGCCATGTGAGGTGACCTAGAGACTGCCTAAATCAGGGGCTGTTTGAGGCATGTACACGACATGTAAATTAAATGAACACACTGTGTACTTGTAATTTTATTTGATTAAACGGACCGGGGTCATGTCTAATCTCCAAAAACATTTTCTTCTTACCCCATTTTGTCTAAGAGTGACTGAGAGATATGATTCTTCTCTGATCCATTGATCTGTCATCTGTTCTCTGAATCAAACACTATCAGTTGTTTTAGAATCACATCAACCTACGATGTTATAGGTCAATTAAAAGGTTGAGGTCTAACTATATTTATCCTACTATGCCGAGGTTGGTGGTTTGTTTCCTTTCATTGTTTGTCTTTGAGTTTTATACACCAAAGTGCTGATTACCCAGGTTTTAGGTATTTCAAGTTAAGGAAATTAAACCCTATTTTTTATCTTCCTTAGATTTATTATTGAATTAAAGATTTTTGATGTGATATTATGTGAAATTGAATGTTAAGAAACACCCCATGGGTGTGTTTCCTTGTTTAAGTGTTTAGGGCCATTTGGTCCAAGTTTCCTATGAGGCAAACCATGTTTCACTGCCTTGCTTGATAGGATGGAACTGATTTCCTTTGGTTTCTTGTTGAATTCTTGTGATATGCATATGATCTCTTTATATAGGTAGTATTTGAGATTACTTTAGGCTTCTTGATATCGTTTACGCACGATTTAATTGCACAGGGCTGTGAGAACTTAGTGTAGTTAGACCACAGGGGTAATTTATGTTGAGTTCTTACTTAGAGTGTATGTTGTATTTCATGCTATGAGACCACATGGGGGATTGAAGGTGATTTCTCCCTTAGAGTTTCTATAGTTTACGTTATGAGACCATGGGGGGATTTACATTGAGTGCTTCCCCATAGATTATGTAGTTATCAGGAAAGACCATAGGGGGGATTGACGGTGAGTTCTTCCTCAGAGTGTCTTTTCCTTTTTATTGAATTATTTTGGCCAAAGGGGTTAGAATGTGTGAGCTAACCAAAGGGTTAAAAGTAAATATTGAATGTTTGTGATGTGTCTACCAAGACAAAGCACAATCTTCGATTTAATCTTGTTATGTAGTCTTCTAAGATACCTGTTTTTTGATACTTACTTGATTAAATGATAAACATTAAATGATAATGAATGTAAATGGAAACTGTAGGATTTGGTTACTTTTGTGTACTCCTGGTTTCTTTGATTCTTTTTCATTATTACCTACTATAAATACTCACTGGCTGTTTGGCACAGATCTTGTGGTGGTTGCTTATTGGGATTCATCTCACACCCTGTTTGGGTTAGTCTTTTAGACCCAAACAGATTATATGGTTGCAGGTTTAGATAAGGGAAAGTTCCCTTCATCATCTGGTACTTGATTATTGTGGAGCTGGAGAGCATGGAATCAAGCTGAGGCTTGCGATGCTGCTGGAGTTTATTTGTTTCTTTTTTAATTTTTTTTAGTAATGTATTTCTAGAATTGTGACTTGTTTGGTTGTTTACATAGTCATATGTGACATTCATCATTTATATATGTGCTCTAGTCATTTATTTACTTTTAGTCTGTTGCAGTTTACTCATTGTGTGGTATAATTGATTCTGCTATTATTTATTATTTGTTATTTCAATGTAAATACTCTTCTAATGAGGGCATAGTTCCCCCACTATTATGCCCAAGACTCTCACTGCTAGTCAGTAGCCTCTGGCATTTCGGAAAATAAGCTTGAGGCCAAGTGACCAGCTGGGTACAGGGCACCTTTGGGTGGCACCTGGAACCAGGATGTTACAAAGTGGTATCAAAGGAATTATTTTCTCCTTTGATTTACTATTTGGAGCTTATAGATAGGGATAGGAAGGAATAGGTAGTTGGTAATAAGTTATGCCTAGGAGTAGAAAACTCGTGTATAGGGAAAATCCAATTTACCTTGATTATTGCAATTCTTCAAGTTTTGCAATTGTTACAGTTGGTTTTATTTCACCATTGGGTTATTCACATGATTTGTGATGTTATGATTTATATCATTGTTGTTTTATTTCTATTGTAACCTAATGAGATGAGGGTATTCCATCTCATGCATCATATAGGAACTTTCTAGTGATCACATGTCATGCATTTCATTATACCATTTAGGATACATTACTGATTGTATGTTGTTGTGATAGATGTTGTGCTAGATATGTAGGCTTTTTTGATAGATGTTGTGATAGAATACCTGCTATTTTGATAGGGTATTATAAAATTTTAAGTTTCATTTGAATGGATTCCAAACTTTGGTCCTTAAGGTGTTATGTGCCCTCATGGACCGGAATTTGGTGGATCATGTAATTGATTTCATAGTTATACTTTGTGATATAAATTAATATGATGCCAATCTTTGATTTGTGGGGATTATGGCCCCCCATAGATCAGAATTTGGAACTTTAATGCTTGTTTCAGTGTTTTTATGGGGTTTTGGAGTAGTTTCAGAGGTTTATTTTTCGGAAAAACCTAGAATACACGGTGTGTTATGATAAATACATGCTATGTATCCTTCTGTTAAGGAATAAAATGTGTCTCTTAAGTACACACTTTTTACTATATGTACACACCGTGTAGTCCTTGATCGTGTGACTAACTGTGCGGGAAGAGACACAGGGTTGGGAAATGTTTGGTTGAACATGTCGTGTACTAGTAGTACACGCCGTGATGTAGAGACCATGTATCCATTCGTGTGACTAATGACATAGATGGATGAGACTTAGGTTGTACACGTTGTTTCATGTTCTTACACATCGTGTATAGTTGACCATGTCTCCAACCATGTGACTAATGACATAGGTGGTTAAAGATTAAGGGGTACATGTTGTGTTTAGGGTGAACATACCGTGTAGTGTTACCTCTGAAAGAACCATGTATTTAGTTATGTAGAGGAACTTAGGTAGGGGGGAATGATTCAAATACATGCCTTGTCTCAAGGATAACACGCTGTGTTTATGGGTGTTAAACGACCAGGGTTGGAAGAAGTACACGCCCATGTAAAGGTTTAAGGGAACATGTCGTGTAGGGGTCATACACACTGTGTACCCATGTTTTGAAAAACTTGAATTTTTTCTTTCTCTTGTTCCTTTATTGAAATTCTAAGTTTTAGTCATTAATAATCTTGAACTGAGGTGTGTGCTTGACCTTGAAGAGTCATGCCACCGAGAGGTCCTCTGGTTGTACACTAGATATAGGGCAGCAATCAGACACCAGACTTGGTAGATCAGGGACTTCCAGTAGATCCTCCCATCATTCCCATCTTGGCACTAGCCATCATTCCGGATACAGGTGCCAATGAATAGTTCCAAGAAAAATTCATGAGGATGATTCAAATCTTTCATGGATCACCACATCCTTCCCCATCTATGGAAGAATTGACATGAGTTTTTCAATAGCAGCATCCTCCCACTTTGGTAGGGGATGTAGGACCTCAGGTTGTAGAGTCATGGTTAGAATCCATGATGTCTAACTTAGAGCATTTAGAGACGCATCTAGATAGGATGGTGAAGCTTACTACATACATTCTTTGATATTCTACCAAGATATTGTGGGATGTGATATAACAAGAGGGACTCTAATGATTTATGGCTTGGGATGAGTTCCAACGTACCTTCTATGACTAATTTTACCCTGAGACCTTAAGGGCCGATAGTGACTGAGAGTTCATGATTTTCGAGCATGGTACTCTCTCAGTCATGGAGTATTCTTCTCTCTTCAAAGAGTTACAGAAATTTACACCCATTATGGGGGGTGATGAGTTATTTTGGGCAAGTAATTCTGAGGATGGTCTCGGGAATGACATCTGATCACAGGTGAACATCTTTAGGTTGGCTTCCATATCTTCAATTTGTCAACCAGGCGTTGATCATCAAGTGCAACCTAAGGGATTATAGATTTGGGGGGCAGGGCAGTTCAATATCCAAAGTTAGTAATATTTCGATTGATAGTAGGAAACACCATAGGGAGTCTACGTGTGGAGATATGAGTAGGCTGGATTTTCATTCAGGTAGCTAGGTGGTGTGCTACCAGTTCAGGAAGGGCTGACATAAGAAACCTTAGTGCCTGAGGGACCCAGTTGAGTACCGATCTTGCAGCAAGATGGGACATCTTTAGCATTTCTATAACTCCCTCCTTCCAGAAGCTAGTGAGGTAGGATCAGTCTCTAATACTCATATAGAAGCAGGACCACCGGTTTCACACCATATTGGGGGCTGGAGTTCTTTAGGTTGTTCAAGCCAAGGTGGTGGTCGTGGCCACATTGGTTAGAAATATGGTTTTTGATAGCCTCGGGGTGGATCATCTTAGGGATCTCAAACAACTTCACAGGGTCATGGAGCATCTCAAGCTTTTGTACTGGAGCAAACCCAACAAGAGCAGGATCCTAGACCCTCTACAGTTAGAGGTACGATTTTGGTTGCCTTAGTTTTAGATTTTTCCCTTTTTGATACAGGGGATTCCCATAGATTTATATGTGTGACTGTTGTGGAGAGCCTTAGGCTTTGTATCTTCACTTATAATGATATCATGACATTGGACACTCCTTTTTGGATTATAACAACTAGTGTACATCAGTGCAAGGAGTTTCCTATTGAGGTTGGTGGGTGTCACTTTTTATGGTACCTTTATGTCTTAGAGATGATGGGCTATGATGTTATTCTCAGAATGGATTGGTTAGTTCCCTACCAGGTTTTTGTCGATTTCTATCACCGTAAGGTGACTTTCATGTCACTAGAGGGTGGATTGTTTCTACATAAGGGTGAATGGGATGTCCAGATAAGTAGAGTTGGACCTAAGCATCATGAGTTGAGAGGTGTTACAGCCCAGATTTCTAGTTTATATCTAGATGACCAGGGGACTTCACAGATGGACTTTCCTCAAGTGGTCGATCATTTTAGGGATGTCCATCCAGACAAATTTTCAAGTTTTCTTCCAAAGCGAGAGGTAGAATTTTATATTGAGCTTGTTCCAGGGGCAGTACTGGTGTCCATTTCTCATTATAGGATGGCTACACCAGAGTTACATGATCTCAAGAATCATTTAGAGGAGTTACAGGAAAAGGGTTTCATCCAACTCAGTACTTCTCCTTGGGGTTCTCCTATCCTTTTTGTAAATAATGTAGATGGTACCCTTATACTTTGTGTGGATTATCAGAAGATGAACCATTTTATTGTTAAGAATTGATATCCCTTACCAAGGATTGATGATCTCTTTGATTATCTTTGAGGAGACTGGGTGTTCTCGAAGATTGAATTGAGATTGGTTATCATTAGTTGCATGTTAGAACATTAGATATACCTCTTATAGCCTTTCAGAGTGGGTATTTTTTATACGAGTATGTGGTTATGCCATTCGGTCTCATGAACATGCCTGCAGTTATTATGGAACTGATTAACTGAGTGTTCCATCCATACTTGGACTCCTTTTTGGTGGTTTCATGGAAGATATCTTAGTGTACTCTCATACTCGACATGACCATGATACCCATATTAAGATTATTTTGAGTACACTGAGAGAGCATCAGTTATATGACAAGATCTCAAAATTCCACTTTTGGATGGACCAGATTCACTTCATCGGTCATTTCATCTCTTAGAAAAAAGTATCAGTAGACCCAAATAAAGTGAGATCTATAGTTTCTTGGGAGTATCCAAAAAACATCTTTGAAGTGTGGAGTTTTCTAGGGTTGGATGGTTATTTTAGACGTTTAATATAAAACCTTTCACTCTTAGCAGCACCATTAATGGGCCTGACTAAGAAGGGTGTGAAGTACTTGTAGATAGATTCCAGCGATTCAGACTTTCAGGAGCTGAAAGGGAGGTTGAATTCAGCACCGATACTAGTTTTTTCAGAGCTGGGAAAGAGTTATATTGTTTACTATAATGCATCAGGCATTGGACTGAGAGTAGTGCTTATGTAGGGGGAATGATTCATTATGTACAGGTCTCAGCAGTTGAGTCCACATGAGAGGAATTACCTGATGCATGATCTTGATTTGGCTGTAGTTTTTCTTGCTTTACGTTGTCGGAGACATTATCTTTTGGGAGAGCATTTTTTTGTGTTCACTGACCAAAAAAGTCTCAAATACATCTTTACTTAGCATGACCTAAATTTGAGACAGCGAAGGTGGGTTGAGTACCTTCAGTCCTTTAACTTTGAGCTTGCCTACACACCTAGTAAAGGTAATGCAATGGATGATGTGTTGAGTAAGAGGACTCAGATACAGGCAATTTGGGAGGCCAATAGTGAGTGGCAGCTTATAACACTGTTCTCTGAGAAGAATTTGGAGGTGCATGACTGATAGGGGTAGACGTTTCTTTCTTATATGGTCGTTACCTCTACTCTATTGGATCAAGTGAGAATGAGGAATCTATCATATTCTAAAGGCCTAGTACTATAGGAGAGTGTGTCTGGAAAGAACCCTACTCTTGGATGGTTCAAAGGCAAGGATGATATCTTGTGTTTCCATGGGCATGTGTGGGTGTCAGCAGACATGTGTGAGGATATTTTGCGTGATTTTCATTCCTCAGTTTGGGCAGTTCATCCTGGTGTTACCAATATGTATCGAGATCTACACTATTAGTACTGGTGGCCCAATATGAAGATAGATTCTACTAGTTTTGTGATGAGGTGTTCCACCTATTAGTAGGTGAAGGAAGATCATCAGTGACTAGAAGGGATTTTGCAGCAGTTACCCATTCCTAAGTGGAAGTGGAATGATGTCATGATGGACTTCATGATAGGTTTACCAAGATGTCTTTGAGGAAATGATGTAGTTTGGTTTGTCATTGAAAAACTCATGAAGTTTTCACACTTTTTACTGATTAAGGAAACCTTTAGTGTTGATGAGTTTGGAAGGTTTTATATCCGATAGATTGTATGTTTGCATGGGGTTATGAACTCTATCATTTTAGACAGAGGCACCCGTTTTACTTCTCATTTCTGGAAGGGACTACAGAGGGATTTAGGTATATAGGTACTCCTGATTACAGTTTAACATCCCTAGATAGATAGATAGTCAGAGCGCATGATTCAGGTGCTGGAAGACATGCTTCGAGCATGCATCCTAAATTTTGGGGGATCTTGGGACAAGAACATACTTCTAGTGGAGTTTTCCTATAATAATAGTTTCTAGGAAACTATTCAGATGGAACCTTATGAGGCTTTGTATGGTAGGCCATATTGATCACCCCTATGTTGGCTGGAGGTATGAGAGGTAGCTATGTTAGGACCTCGTCTTTTCCAAGAGACCATAGAAAAGGTGGATTTAATTTGGAAGAGGATGGCTACTGTATAGTCATGGTAGAAGTCTTATGCTGATTGATGGAGATGACCTCTAGAGTTTGAGGTCAGAGATCAGGTTTTTCTACATGTCACACCGAGGTTGGGACATAGAAGTATTAGGAGATAGGGAAATATTTCTCCAAGATACATCGGGCTGTTTGAGGCATGTACATGGCATGTACTGGATGTATAACGGTCGAGACATGGCCATGTGAGGTGACCTAGAGACCGCTTAAAGTGGGGGCTGGTTTAGGAATGTACACAGTGTGTACATTAAATGAACATGCCATGTACTTTTTCTTTTATTTGATTAAATGAACCGGGATCACGTTTAATCTCCAAAAACGTCTTCTTCTAACACCATTTTGATCAAGAGAGACTGAGAACGACGATTCTTCTATGAGACACTGATTTTTCATATGTTCTCCAAATAAAACACCATCGGTTGCATTGGAATTGCCTCGATCTATGACTTTCTAGGTTGATTCAAAGGATGAGGTCCAACTATATCGATCTTACTATGTCGAGGTTGGTGGTTTCTTCCTTTCGTTATTTGTCTTAGAGTTTTATACACCAAATTGTTGATTACCCATGTTTTGAGTATTTCGGGTAAAGGAAATTAGACCCTATTTTTTATCTTCTTTAGATTGATTATTGAATTACGTTTTGTTGATGTGATATTATGTGAAATTTCATGTTAATAAACACCCCATTAGTATGTTTCCTTATTTAAGTGTTTAGGGCCATTTGGTTCAAGTTACCTATGAGGCAGACCTTGTTTCCTTGACTTGATTGATAGGATGGAACTAATTTCCTTTTACTACTTGTTGAATGCTTGTGATATGCATAGGATCCGTTTAGACATGTAGTAGATGAGATTACTTTGGGCTGCTTGATATCATTTATGCATGATTGAATTACATAGGGTTGTGAGAACCTGGTGTAGTTAGACCACAGGGGGAATTGAATTTGAGTGCTTCCTCAAAGTGTCTATTATATTTCAGGCTACAAGACCATAAGGGGGATTGACGATGAGTTCTTTCTCAGAGTGTATATAGTTTACATTATGAGACCAAAGGGGGAACTGACGTTGAGTGCTTCCCTAGAAAGTCTATAGTAATCTAGAAATACCATAAAGGGAATTGAAAGTTAGTGCTTACTCATAGTGTCTTTGCCTTTTTATGGCATTATTTTGGCCAGAGGGGTTAGAATGTGTGAGCTACCCAGAGGGTTAAATATAAATATTGAATGTTTGTGATGCATCTTATAAGACAAATCACAAGCTTGGATTTGGTCATGTTAGGTAGTCTTATATGATACTTGTTTGTGATACTTACTTTATTAAATGATAAACATTAAATTCTAATAAATGTAAATGGAAACTGTAGGATTTGGTTACTTTTTTGTACTCCTAGTTTCCTTGCTGCATTTCCATTATTACCTGTTATATTTACTCCCTGACTTTTAGGCACAGATCTTGTGGTGGTTTCCTACTGGGATTCGTCTCACACCCTATTTGGGTAATTCTTTTGGACCCAAAAAGATTATATGGTTGTAGTTTTAGATAAGGGAAAGTGCCCTTCATCATCAGGTACTTGATTCTTGTGGATTTGGAGAGAATGGGACAAGCTAAGTCTTGCGATGCTACTGTAGTTTATTTGTTTCTTTTTTACTTTGGTTTAGTACTGTATTTCCAATATTGTGACTTGTTTGGCTATTTACCTAGACATATGTGACATGCATCATTTATATATGTTCTCCAGTCATTTATTTACTTTCATTCTTCTTTTGTTTACTAGTTGTGTGGTATAATAACTTACGATACTGTTTATTCATGCCTTTTTGTGTGACTTCTAATAGTTTCTAGATTTCATGATCCATTTTTCATAAGTAAATATGATTAAATATATTTTATTAAATCCTGGAATTGAGATTTTTTATGTATTTTATATTAAGATCAAAATTAGAAATATCTTGAGGATTCCATTTGTCTTTTGATTTAGTTATAGAAGTATAACCATGCATAAACATTTTCCAAACATGGTTACCTAAGATACTGAGAAAGGTAGACATGTGGTTTTTTCAATAATAATAATTTAAACCATTATATAATGGAGTAGGTCCCAAGGAAAGATATTTGGGAGCATTTTAAAAATACAATTCCATTTAAGACCGATCTTTGAAATTAGTTAAGATTTTTGAAAAAATAAAATAAATTTCTGAAAACTAATATTTGAAAATAAATATAAGTTCTATATTGATGAAATTTGTTGGTTGGAGTGGAAATAAAAATAGGGGGTGAATTTAATTTTTAAAATAAGATTCTATTTAAGATTGAGCTTTAAAATTAGTGAAGATTTTTGAAAAAAATAATTTATGAAAACTAAGAATTTAAAATAAATATAATGATATCCTATGATATCAAGTTTTGGTTAGAGTATAAATTGGAAGAGATCGTGAATTACCTTTTAAAAATCAAAGTGATAAAAGAAAAAAGTTTTTTTAAATGATAAATTTTATAAGACAAAGTGGTTGAATCAATTAAGAGATAAATGATAAATTTGATTCATATAATAAAGTTAATATCAAAGTTAAATGAGTTTTTAAGAATAATCAAAGGACAATGAATACAATTTATGAAATTTAAGCATATTGAGATTAGAATGATGCAATGTAGAAATATAAAGATGGAGAAAACAAAATTTTGTAAGGGGTTTGGCAATAGCTCAGTGTGCACCCCTACATCTCCACTCCTTAGCTCGAGAAGTCAATATTATAAATCCTTTGATTTTAGTAGTGATTAAGAAACATGTCTCCCTCATTTTTGGTTTATGATAACCCTCTAGATATTCTCCTATATCAAAGTAACATGTCCCTCACTTTAGCAGTAGTAATAACCTGACCCCCTTTTGTTAGGTCATAATAATAAAAAGACAAATGAGAGGGGGTGTATTGTGTCATGTTTGAAAAACATTGACTGGATCAAAATTTATCCCTTTACAAGTGTTTTAAAGATAAGAAGAATTATATTTTTAAAATAGATTATATAGTGGAAATAGGGAGAATAATAACATATAAATTTTTAGAGTAATTTGGAGCATAAATATCCCCTAGTCCACTCCACCAATTCTCTCTCAACAAGTTTAGTGATTTTAACTAAATAGGTCATATTATCCTAAGAACTCTATAACTGAGTGAAGTAAGTCAAAACCTTACAATAAGATAAGTTCTTTAATAGGTAACCTCTCAATCTATAGCTTAGTTTGAGAAGCTGAAACGCCACCATGACTGAGTAGGAGCAGTTGATACTCTAATAAAACAAGCTTGGTTGATTTATTAAGAAACAAATCTAGCTCATAGTTATAGTAGTAAATAACTGATAGTGTATTTTATTCTTTATAGATTAAAGAATCCAAGAAACAACAGATCTAAAGAGATCCTAGTTGCAAATGATCTTCAAAAAAATATAGCAATAGAAAGATTGCAGTAGAAACAATAGCATGATAGTCAAACAGTAAAAGGATCAAAACATGTACGTCACCAAAGTGTATATTTTTAGAATAGTAGAGAAGTCATTATGCATAAAAGGAATCGCAGTTTTGGAAGATAAAACTCTTAGTATTTATCAAGAAAACTTGATTCTATTCTAGTAAAATAGATCCAAAAATATTGCTAGATGAAGCATGACAATAAAACCACTAATCACGATTCAAATTTGAATTTGAACACCCAGATAAAAGTGTAAATTCCCATAAAAATAGGAATAATTTAATCCATTAAATATGTTCCTTTGAATAATTATTTAAAATTATTTAAAATATATATTAATTTATAAGATATTGTTATAGAAATCATAGGAAATATCTTGAATTTAAACTCCAAAGTTGATTGATTCAAACATAAAGTAGAATTCAAAAGTATATTTTACAATATATGGTTGACTTGAAATCATTAGGTTAATGAACCATATGTTATTTCCTCCAACATAAAGTTGGTACCAAAATTATGGTTCCAAATTTATACTTTCAACATATTTTAGGGTACCTGATCCATAAATTCACACTAAACGTAGAGTATAGAAGTACGGTTCCTTACTGAAAGTAAGGCTCAGAAACCTTACATTCTGCTTAAATTATAGGGTATAAATAGTGTTTCTAGACATCTCAAAAACAATTCCAGAATAATTTATATACAAAATTAACCCATAATACCTTTAAAACAAAATTTCTTAGGAAATTTAATCCTGAAAATCTCTTAAAGTAGTTTCATTAGTAAATCAAAAAAGGGTATTTGTGAGCATCCAAATCAATGAGAATTCAAAGAATATTTTCCAAACAACACATGACCAAAAATATACCCCTTTTTTATAGTCACAAAACCCATAAAAATATTGAAAATATAAAAAAATAGAATCAATTTTTAAGATATATAACATAAATTTTATTTTTCATTTAATGTTTTATAAACTGTAAATAAATAAAGAATATTACAAAACATGTTATGTTTTTCAAACTAAAGAGATTTATTTATCTAAATTTTTCCAAATTCTAATTTCACCCATTTAACATCATATTTATAAGAATTTTGTGTTTAACCAAATTTATCCCCTTTTGTGATATCAAAAAAAGTATGAAAAATGGAATATAACACAATTATTGTTGCACAAGACTAGAAGTGAATATTGGTGTTAAGCTAAAAAAATGTTGCCTAAAAAATAAAAATATTAGTAAATGTAAACAAGAAATAAAAATAATATAATGTATAAAATAATTTCATTAAAAATTTTCCTTTATTACATGAAATATTTGGATAAAAGGGATAATGGGTGGGATTGGATGAGGGTGAAGGCTCTAGTTATGATAAAGATTCTGATGTAAAAGAGTCATGAATAGTATAATGAACAACCTTTAGTTCTTACATGAGCATTTCAAAATTCCAATTAGATGTTCATACCCATTTCTTCATCAATAGTTTTGATTCCTAAACCATTTTTAGATTTTCAACTAAATTCACTTTCAAAAATTCACTGGCAGTCTCTGTTAATTGTACAAAATTCTATATCATATCTCATAAATGATTAACAAGGTTTAGAATTCCCAGTTCATCATATATAAATATTTAAAAAAGATCATTTTTATTTTACAAAAAAGTGTGTAGAGTAACACTATCACACTATAGTATTAGAATTCGATCATTTATTTCATAAAAAATAGTTGTAATAGATATAAATCTTATTATTATAGAAGTTGGTTGACTAGAAGTGGAAACCCTTGCTTGACTTAAACTTCTTATTACTAATTAAAATTGACTTCCTTGATAATTCATTAATTATCAAAAATATAACTTTAAAGAAGAATCTACTCTAATTCTTCTAATTTTGTTATTTATTTCTCTTTTAAAGAAACAAAACCTCTTTTAGAAATTTAATTTCTCTCAGACTTTACAGTTGAGACTGGATTGATTCTAACTTTGTTCTTGGAATAGTAAAACTTCAGAAATCTTAAAAAGATCTTCAAAAAAACATCAATCTCACCTTTAAAAATATTATTGTATTCTTCCAATTTATTAAATTTAGAAACCCAATCCTCAATATGAGCATTAATAGAATCATAAGATTCCTCTTCTGTATTTATAGAGGGTTGTCCTACTTCAACCAAATGAAGGGAATATCCTTAAATTCAATCACTATATGGGGATAAAAAAATTTCAAGAAAATATTTCTGTTTACCAACTTCACTAATAGTCTTCTCTAAAGACTCACCAACAAAAGAAATTTTCCTATTTTCAATAATATCATTAGTTTTAGCTAAAGGCATGTACACCTACTCATCGTCATGGGAATTATTTTCAACCTGAATTTATTCATGATCATTTTGCTCATCTTGAATATCATTATTTCTTTCCATGTAATTAACTAAAATACTCAGTTCTTCTATTATTTAAAACCCATGGGAATCCTCTTCCACTTCTACTCTTTTTAAAAATACAGGTTGTTCAACTTCTCCAACTTCAGCTTCTTCTACCTGAATAACATGTTCTTCTCTTATTATATATTTATAAACAAGGTTCATAATGATCTCTTCTCTTGAGGGTTATTCTAAAGATTTAGGGACACCTCATTCAGTGGTTATATCACCTAAATATATTTTGAGTTTTCTCTGAATTTCCTCAGTAACTCATTATATTCTTGATTCACTAATATCATCAGTATAAAACTATACTTATATAGCGGACTTGTGGATTTTTTTTTCTCCCCCTAAGCTTTATCACCATATTATTCTTTATCAACAACACCTATGGTCATCAACTTTCCCTTTTTATTGCTCAAAAAGAAAAAAATGTAAGGTTTTGAGTATAAATAATGTTTTTATGGAGAAAATCGATAGCTAACTGAATTTCATGGATCTTATTATTTGTATATAGAAATGGATAAATAAGTCTTTTATATGTATAAATGTAAATTCTTTCCTATTTTGAAAATTTTGATGAATATAAATTAGCATATATTGATATAAATTCAAATTAATTTCACTTAAAAACAAAAACATGATATAAATGTCAGTAAAAAGAATTTTATCCAACTCGGTTATCCTAGAAACTATAGTAGATTGAATAAACTTGACCAAAACATTCTGTTCAGCTTCAATAAGGGTTTATCCAATTATAAAATATATAATATCTTCATACTTATGTTCCTCATCTATAATTTTTTAAATATTTAATTGAAAACCCCCTTCATGGGGACAATGAAAAATATTTTCTATTTCTATTGAAGAAACAGATAACTACACATTATTTACCTTTGAGGAGACTACATATTCAGTGTCACCAAATATAAATAGGATGTTTTCATAAAACTCTTTAACTTCAATATCAAAAAATTATTCTTTATTTCCACCATTGAAAATAAATTTCTAAACTTAAAAAGAAATATTTGACTCTAACATTATAATTGTTAAGAATAACTGCTCAAAATTGATGAAATTTCCTTGAAGTACACTTCTTTTAGATCTTGAAGATCACTAGTGCTTAGATTCACTTATTCAACCTTATCATATTCTCTTTTTCTTCTCCTTAATAGAATATATGATGGTTTTAGGTTTATATTTCAGTTTTAAAGAGAAATGGAAATCTCTAAAGGATGAAAGGGTGTGATATTGAGGATGTAAAAAAGGAGGGGTAATTTTTGATATTTTTCTTGATATCAGTTTGGCTTCTCGAGAAAAAATATCCAGAGTAATCATTTGATTATTTAATTTTGAAAAGAATTTTTTTCAAAAATAATAATAAATCAAAAATTAATTAATTAATTAATTATAAATAATTTATTTATAGCTTGTCATGGAATAAAAACTTATAAATTAAAACAAATAGAATCAATAACATAAACAAAAACTATTATGATAAAAATTTAATTAAAATTAATTCTATTATTAAGTAAAGAAAAAAATCATTTAAAATTTAATATACCTAGATCCCCCTTAATAGACTAAAAAAATAGAAGTGGAAATTGGTTTAATGAAAATATCAGCGAATTAATATTCAGTGTTGGAAAATTCTAAAGATATATCCCCTTTTAGGACATGATATCTTAGAAAATGATATATTATATCAATATGTTTATTCCTTAAGTGACTTATATGATTTTTTTAAATATTAATTGAACTTGTATTGTTACATAAAATAAGAACATTATTAAAATTTAGTCCAAAGTTTAGAAGTGTGTGTTTCATCCATATCACTTGAGCACAACAACAGTTAGCAAAAATATATCATGCCTGAATTATTGGCAATGTGACTAAAAGTTGTTTATTACTAGATTATGAAGCTAGATAATTTATTAAAAATTAATAAATTCCTAATTAACTCTTTTTATCTAACCTAATACCTATGAAATTAGAATTTGAATGTGCAATTTAATAAAAATAAAAATAAATAGATAGAGTAATGATGGAAAAATATTTCTATTTAAAAATCTCAAAATTATTTTCATAGCAATAAGATGGGATTCTTTTGGTTTGATTGAAATCATGTGAAAATAAAAATATAAAACATAATAGCAGGTCTATTAGTAGTATATTATGGCAAGAAGACAATCATACCTCTATATAACTTTATTTCAACTGATTTCTCAGCTTCATCCAAACCATGTTTTATATTAGCACATAGGAGAGTTGTATAAGACTTATTGTTTTCAAGTCCAAAATTTTTCAATAAATAAATAAAATATTTACTTTGATTTAAAATATTCTCATAATATTTCTGATATATTTTAAAACCAAGAAATAAATTTAATTCACGCACCGTGCTCATTTCAAATTATTTTTATAAAAGTTTTGAAAAATTATTGCAATGATTTTTATTATTTAAACTAAGGATAACATAATCATTATAAATTTTTAATAATAAAATATCATAACAAATAGTTCTCTTAAAAGGAGTAGGATCTTACAACCCTATGGAAAAGTAATTTTTCATAAAAAAAGATCTTATTTTTCATAACAATCTCTTGGTGCTTGTTTAAGGGCATAAAGAGCTTTAGTAAATTTGAAAATAGAATTTGGTATATGATAATTTTCAAAACCTTGAGGTTGTTCAACATATACTTCCTCTACTAAATATCCATTTAATGAAGCATATTTTATATCCCTCTGATATAATTTAAAATTCATATAATATAAATAATCTAAATGGATTATAATAGATTCTAATCTAGAAATAAAAGAAAAGGATTCGTCAAAATATATATCTTCTTTTTTATTATATATTTTATCTACTAATCCAGATTTATTTCTAGTAATTGTACCTTATTCATCTTGTTTATTTCTAAAAACCCATTTGGTTCCTATTACTAGATGACTTCATAGCCTACCATTTAATTCCTAAAATTTATTCCTTACAAAATGGTTAAGTTATTCTTGCATAGATATTAACCAAATTTAATCTTATAATGATTATTCTATGGTTTTAGGTTCTAACTAAGATTGAAAGGAATAGAATTTGTGTATTTTTCCTATACTCCTCATAACCCTAACTCTTATATCTAGATCTCCAATAATAGTTTCTAAATGGTGGTCCTTTAAGGTTATAAGTTGTTTATAGAATATGTTTTAAGTTCACCAGTTTCATGTTTTTCTAAACTAGAATTAATTTCATCATATTATAATTTCTTTTCAAAATTCTCTTTAGGATATTAAGGTCTCAAGTTGTTTAAATAATTTATAATTTCATCAGTTTGATTTTTTTATTTGATAAAAAGGATAAATTTCATCAAAATTCACATGAACATATTCTTAAACTTTACTTGAAATTTTATTATACACTCTAAAGGATTTAGACATAGTATTATATCCTAAAAATAATCCTTCATTATCTTTTGGATCAAATATTCCAAGATTTTCTATAGTATTCATGATATATACCTTTCATCCAAAATTTTTAAGGTATTCAACTTTAGGTTCTATATTATTCCATAAATCATAGAGTTCCTTTTTTAGAAAGGATTTTATTAAAAATATATTCAAGATATGGAAAATTATATTGAAAGATTCTATCCAAAAATAGGTAGGAAGACTATATTCATTTAACAGAAATCTTTTCATTTCTTGAATAGTCATATTTCTTCTTTCTAAAATTACATTTTGTTGAGGTGTTATAGGAGTAGATAAGGTATGTTTAATACCCATGTTTAAAAAAAATTAAATTATTAATTCTAAAAATATCCTCTATTATCACTCCTCAATAAAATTATTTTAAAATCTTTTTAATTTTGAAAAATTTAACAAAAGATTAAAAAAAAGAACATATCACTTTTAATTTTTTAGAAATAAACTCATGTAAATATAGAAAAATCATTAACTAAATAAAAACATAATATCTTATAGAAAAAAATTCTACTCTTAATGGTCTAAACAAATCTATGTAGATAAGATCTAGCGGTTTAGATGTAGAAACCTTGTTAATAGATTTTAAGTTTGACTTATTTTTCTTTCATATTAGGCATGCATCACAAAATCAATCTTTATCAAGTTTAAGACTAAAAAAATAAAAAACTAAGTGTATCTTAGATAATTTTTTTAGATAAAAAATATTACAGTGTCTAGTCCCCTATGAAAAATCTTGGATCCATTTGTCTTAGTTGTTAAATAATTCAATTTTTTCACATAAGGAATTAAGATCTCAACTAAAAAAAATTTAGTTCTCAAATATCTAAAATTATGTAGTTTGTCTTTAAAAATAGAGAAGGAATTATTAGAAAAATAAACATAAAAATCATCATCCCATAGTTGAGATATACTTATCAAATTTTTCTTCAACCCTTGAACATATAGGACTTTGTTGATCATAATTGATTTGGATCTCTAACTAATCCAATTAAAATTATTTTTCCTTATGCATTATCCCCGAAGGTAACCAGATCTCAATTTAATTTTTACAATGTATGAAAATTGGATGATTCTCCACTCATGTTCCCCGATCAGCCATTATCCATATACCATACTTTATTTTTTTTCCTGATCCATTTTACCAATAAAACATTAAATAAAATCATGTTTTGGTATATAAATTCTCTTGTGTCTCATTTTTTCACCAAGAAAGGATTTGGGTAAACTACTCAACATAATCTTACTAAAATTTATAGAACTAGATTCAGAAAAAAAAAATTAAACAAATTTTTTGTACACCATTGATTTGGTTATTTTTCAAATAAAAATTGTTGGAGTAATGACTTTTAATTACACAATAAAAATAGATGATTCTAGACATTTTTTTATTCTTGGAACTATGTATAAAATAATTTCTATATTTTTTAGACTTTTCTCCATTACATCCTATTCTATATTTCTAATTTTTATGAATATTTTTACCAAGAATATAATTTATAGATTCTTCTCCCTTAGATAATATACTAGCATCATTTTTTAAAGACTCTACTTAATCATAAAACTCTTTAATTATAATTACATGTATAGTGAAGTTTGAATAATATTTTCTAAATTTTTATTTTAATTCTAAGTGTTCTTTAACTTGGAATCTTTTTCACTTAATAAGGCATTATGATTATTCTTTAGTGATTTATGATTTTTTTAATAGATTCAAATTTTTCCTCAACCATTGAGTAGAGGGAATATAATTTACTCTTAAAAAAACTTTTAGTGTCATAGGAATAATAATAATAATATTGTGCCTCTTATTCTTCTTTAGAGATAAAGCATATATTTTTTTCAAATTAGTTGTATATTTTTATGAATCAGATTTAGAATAGCTACTAGAGTCCTCATAAAGTGAAAATCTTACCTTTAGGCCCATAATTAGTTTTCATATGACACTTTTATTCTTTTCTATCTTTATTTTTTCTCTTTTATCTATGGTTAATCCGGTTTAATATTCCCAATTTCCCTAAATTCATAGCATATTACTTATTTATGACCTAAACTATCTTTATTAACATTATTGATATAATTTTTAAGACTTTCTACTTCTTTTAAACTTTACTAAATCTTTTGGTTGGATAAGAAAGTTCCATTATAGGGTCAGATCGTTCTGAGTCATTTGACGATATAGATTCCTCTTTTGATTTCTTTCCATATTTGTAACAAGTAACATTAAGGGTGGTATTTTCCTATTTCATCATTCTATGATATTATACTTCATTTTTGGATCATACATCATTAGAATGTTAATAAAATCCTTCATTGTCATATTTTTGACATGATTGGATTATCTGATTATAGAAAATATTCCATTTTAGTTGGAGGGTAAAACACTTAGAATAATTAAATATTTATCACATTGAGTAATTAGATCTCATATGCAAACAACACTAGTTGCTATTTCAGTTAATCGTCCACTAATTTGAGTGATGATTTCACTATCATACAGTTTGAAGGTGTAAAATTTCATCTTTGTAGAGTTATATCTCAGTTGCCTGATATTTTCAATTATTTCATAAGAAATTTTGATAGTTTTACACATATCATGGGAAGTAGAACATTTTGATACTCAATTTAATTCATTTGGACCAAGTCTACATATAATATCATCCATGTCTCTTGAATTCACATCGTATTCAGCTTCCTTAGTAGCATCCCACTTTTTTTGTTCTATAAGGTTTTCATATGGTTTCACAATCATCATATAGGATTTGATACCAAGATTATTTAAATAGATAATCATTATTTCTTTAAAATAACCATAATTTTCTCTACTAAAGTGTGGTGATTGGATCATTGACATTCCTTCTTTGAGTTTAGACACATATATTTTTCTTCATATATACCTTTTAAATCAGGCTTCCTAGAGCTTATTAGAATCCTTAAAAACCACTCCTTTGATACCAATTTTTATCTTGAGATAATATTAAGACACACAATAGGGGGTGAATTGTGTATTGTTTGAAAAACCTTGATAGAATCAACCATTATCCATATTCATGTATTTTAAGGATATACAATGTTATTTTATTTAAACGAATTATGTAATAGAAATATAAAGAAGAAAACAAAGTAATTTTTATAGTGGTTTGAGGCACAAAGATCCTATATTCCACTCAACCAATTATTTCTCAATAATATTTGTTATTTTTACTAAATTGGTCATCTTATCATAAGACATATACAGTTGATTGAAGACATTTGAAAAATTAAAATAAGACAGTTTATTTTATAAGGAACCTTCCAATTTAAATCTTAGCATGAGAAGCTAACACTCCACTATGAATGAGTATAAGCAATCGATATTCTGATAAAACGAGATTTTTTGATTTTTTGAGAAATAAATCCAAATCATTATTGTAGAAAAAACTAATATATAATGGATATTTTTATTTGTAGATAAAATAATTAAATAAAGAATAAATCTGACAAGATCCTAATTGTAGATGATCTTCAAAGAAATAAAGTAACAAAACTATTATAATAATAGTAATAGCATGACTTTCAAACAAAAAGAGAATAAAAAATGTATATCCCAAAAGTGTATCTTTTTAGAATGAAAGAGACATCATTTCACATAAAAATTACTATATATTTTGGAAGATAAACTCTTTATATTTAATAAGAAAACTTTCATTTATTCTAGTAAAACATATCCAAAATTATTTCCATATAAAATGTGATAATAAAACCACTCATCATGATTTGAATTTGAATTTGAAAACCCATAAAAAATCATCACTTTCCTTAGAAATAAGAGTGGATGAATTATTTAAATAAGGGTATTTTAATAAGTCTTTAAAATTATTTCAATTATATATGAATTATAGTGATACCATAGTAGAAATCATGGTAAATTTCTTGAATTTAAATCTTACAGTTGAATAAGTCAATTATAGGGTAGAATTTGAATGTATGGTTGATAACATATGGTTCACTTAAAAATGTTGAGTTAATAAAACATATATTAGTTTCTCAAATATAGGTTTGATACCAAATGTATGGCTCCTAATCCATAAATTCACCACAATATAGGGTACTTGATCCATACATTCACTCCAAATGTATAGTAAAAACGTATGGTTCCTTACTAAAAGTAGGGTTCACAAACCATAAATTCCACTTAAAATGTAGGGTATAAATAATATATATAGACTTATCAAAAATATGACTATAATAAATAAGATAAAACTTTAACCTAAATTAGCTTTATAACAAAATTTATCAAGAAATATAATCCTAAAAAATAATATAAATAATTTTTCATTAATAAAATAAACAAGGGTATTTGTGAGCATCAAAATCAATACTAATTAAAAGAATATTATTGGAATAACACATTCCCAACACCTTAATTTTCTCTAATTTTAGAAATAAACTCGATGAATATAGTAGTATTTGAGTAGAAATATTTTCTTATTGAAAACGTATTATAGATCATGTCATATATCTCTCAAGAAAGATTGATACAAGTTGAGTGAGAGAGATATAGTGGTGTGATAATTTTATATAGATATATTAATAATTTATCTTTGAAATGATTTTGATATTTCTAGAAATTTGGTATTGATTTAATTTGCAATAATTTTTAGAGTCAAGTTTTATCTTAAAATATGTTAAGGGGTCCTATTATAGGATCCAAGAGGACTGGTAACCTTACTGAATTCATTGGGGGTAGTGAAGACAAATAAAAATTCCATAAAATCATTTTTAACCACATTTAAAGCATCCTAAGAAGGCCTATATTGATGCTACTGGATACCCAATATCCTCCACCCAGTAGATAGTGGATCACCTAGACATAAATACACTTATTAAACTACCATTAGCTAGCAATTATACCTCCACTTGCTAGCTGGTGGACTTCTTCAATCTGGGGAAGCCTTTGTTCCTGCCACTGGCTATCCAATGGCACTACATCAGGTATCCAGTGGAACCTACATTGCTTAAAATTGAATATGGAACTCTTTTGCTTCATTAAAAGGTATTCTATGAATCTTTAAACTTATTTTTACGGGTTTAACTCATAAATTAAAGTTACAACAATATCTTCAAGGCTTCATTAAATAAATTTATTTATTTATTAGATTTTCAAAAAATTAAATTAATTAGAAACTCAAATCACTTAAAAAACTATTAGAAACACAAAGGGTGTTTGTGATCATGAAAACATCATGAGAGATATATATTAAAAACATTTTTGTGGGATTATGTGCATTGATTATGATATGTGGGTGATTATTGGTTTTACATGGGAGACCTTTAATGTCAGTTGGTAACCTGGACAAGTTCCCCTAGTGTCGATTGTGTATTGTATATATAATTGTGGCATAGTTAGACTGAGTGAGATAATTGGATAGATTTTTGACCCTATAGAGACATAAGATCTCATGGAATTTTAAGGTTTATTAATGTCATCTAGTGATCCTTGAGAAAGTCCAAATTACCCTAAACCCATTAGTTAGATCCCCATGTTGATTATGTTATATTTGTTTGAGATGTTTTATTGTTTATTGAACACTTTATTTGAATATTATGGTGTGGATTATTCTTTGCTTCCCTAAGTTATGTTTTTTTCTTTTATTTTTTATGTTATTATAGAACTTTAATTATTTTATACAAACCAAATGACTTGTGAATTTTTTTAGGAAATGTTTTTAGCCAAAATTATTTTAAAATGATTTTTTCAAACTAAAACTAATTGTTTTCATTGAGAAAGATATTGTGTAGATTCATGGTGGTATCATATTGGGATTTTCCTCATACCTTATAGAATCTATTGGGAATATGAATACTTGATTATGATTGATATAGGTAAATAAAAGGTGGTTGAATCATATGGTGATACTTCTTGATTCCATCATCATACTCCTTGGTTTGGAATTAGTGGTGACTGTAATCATAATAAGATAGCTCAGTTGGAGCATTTTTTGGGGGTAATATCTATTATCATGGATTTTGGTTATTTTTTATTACACCCTCTATCCAAATGTACCCATAAATGGTAAAAAATAAAGGAAGATAGATTATGAACTTTGATTACTTCCTTCTTTAAGCCTTGGGTTGGCAACTGGCAATAAGGGTATAAAATATCATATATTGAAGGCATTACCCTCTATATATAAAGTATCATTGGAAGATAGGATACCAATCACCAATAAACTACATATAATAAATAAAATAAAAACCTAAACCATCACACAATTCATGTATAAATTATAAATAATAATCTCTAAATAAATACCCAAAAGAATTCATAAGGAAGTAACTCAGGAACAACTCCAATGTATCAGCTAGTAATATCTATTTTGGTCCCTGAAATCCTATTATAAACCTAAAAAATATTTTTTATATATGTGGGGTGAGAATAAAATGTATACTTAGTATGATCATACATTAATCCTTTCAAGAACTTGTGAAAAGAGTATACTAATGCACTAATGGACACACAGCAGAAACAACATGCACCAAAGCAGTTCAACAAACTAATCCCATTTTCACCATGTCATGCTGTCCAAATAACACATCCAATTATAATAAAATAATAAGAATAATGTTAATAAAGGGTACCTTTCACCTATTTACCAATTATTTTCCACTCTCCCAATCCAACATCGTATGTTCTGGATCTATCATTACTTCCATAGAGTCCTTCCCAAATACACTAGGTCAAATTCATCTTACCAAACACCCCATGTGCAACTAGTCATCATATCCCACTCAAAGACACTTAGTAAAACTCATCCTCTCATAACTAATTCCATATATTGAGAATAGTAGGGTATCATGAATATGAAGGATGATGTGGAAATTGTTGAATCCAGTCAAATTTAGTTATTTAAAACCTACTTAAACCAGTATAGTAAAGAGTAAGAGTATTGATTCCATAAAGAATGAGAAAATAAGTATGCGGCCAAAAAATGAAAAAACAAACAAACCAAAACAGTGGAATTAGTATTGTGATAGTGATTGTGAAATAAGAGAAATGGGAGAGAGGGAAAGATGGAGAGATGGAGAGATAGAGACAAAAAATTAATGAAGTTACGGTGATCAGACAATCCAAAATTGATTAAAAATGATTCTTATAATTAAAATTCAAGTAAACACAATTTTGTTATTTAATGTGAAGAATGTGTGTTGAAACACTTAACTTTCATTAAGAGAACTCCAAAGTTTAGTGAACTATCTTGAAAGAATTATTGGTTAACCAAAATTTAGGGAAATAATTGTTCATTAATAGAGAATATATCCAACATTATTTTCCAATTATTGATACTTTGGATAATTCTAAAAGGTGAGAATATTTACCATCATCACCTATACATAGAATAGTATAGAAAATATTTTCATCAAGAATGAAATGATGATCACTGTATAAAAATTTTACTAACATAGTTATGAAAATAAAATCAAAATAGATTAAGAATATCAATCTATCCCAATCTGATTTCCCTACAGAAAATTAAGTATTTATGTTTGAAAAAACAAAAACCAAAATATTCATAAAATACATGTCAAAATAGGAATACAAGAATATAAGAGACAAAAAAATAATATTCTTTATTGAAGTATCTTTATTTCTAAAACTTCATCTCCTTAAATTCTTGAGATGAGATTATTCTCACTTCTCACTCAAGAATCTGCTCCAGAATCTTCTCTTATTCCCCCTTTCCCTCCGTGTAAACTTATAATGAGATTATTTTATTTTTATCCAATATCACAACTTCATAACACCATTTATATTGTATGAAAAACAAATGAGATAATTAATCCACAATCCTTGATTAATAGATACTATCACTTTATCAAAGATTTATAATAAATCCATCCCACTTAAACATGAGTATTAAAGGCTCCAAACATCAATAATTTTTTATCAACATGAATTTAATATCAGAAGTTGTTTTCCATATTTAAAATAACTTGGTGTAAATGTGTTAAAATCACACTCAACTAACCTCCTGGTGGCATCAATAAAATTACCATAGGAGTATTGAACACCTTCTCTAAGCTCAGTCTTATACTTCATCAAAATTAGAAAATATTTATTTTTCCTTAGACTATTTAATCAACCACAAAAAACACCCTTGGTTCATCCAATTCAAACTAAATTGGAAAATTCATCAACCTTGGACCCATGGTAGTGCTAATAGCATCTTTATTACTTCGTGTTCATCAAATATCATAGTTCAAACTACCTAGATCATAGTAAAATCAACAAAAACATCACCTAAATTTTTAAAATACTCAACTGTTGAGACAAACAAACTCCTCAAACCAGTCTTCACAATAAAATTTCATTAAATAAGTGGTGTGCACACATCTCTCATCAAGAATATGCATCAGTTGGAATCATAGAGGCCATTTCATCTTAATCTTCCTCATCGATACATGATTTCAATAGAATAAAATCATAAAAAAATCCATCGATAGAATCCTCAACTTTACTTCATCTTTGATTAATGATTCTTCTAAAAGTAATATTCATTCTTAGATTATATATATTCCTCAACAATACATTTTTCAAATTTCTTGGATATTTATTTGGTTACAAACAATGTTTTCATTTACCCATGAAAAATATTCACTCAATGAAATCATTGGTAGTTATGCTTCAATTAATGTTGGGGAGATCCTTGAATGACCATATTTTAACCAAATTTTAATACTCTTAAACACACTTGAGTCAACATGGGATTTTATTCATAAAAAAGAAAATTATTCTTCAATGAATTATTTATCATTTGACACTCCATCCAAGTTCACTTAGAAAAGAGTTCATCACAACCTTGATTCAACAGAAGTAATGTCAACCTAATTCAACTAGGAAGGAAATATATCCTTAAATCGTGCATCAAGGACTCAACATGATCATATATAATAGACCTTAATTAATAAAAAAAATATGGATTGATGAAATAAAGGATTAAAAGTAGGATCTCAGGCTCTCACATCATCTCGTATCTATAGAGCATAACATATCCAAATCTCAACCTTACTTCAGAAATAGTCACCTTGATTCAATGATTTGGTGAGATCAAGAATTTGGGAATTATCTTATGTGAAGGGAATGAATTATATTATGAAATCCCCAGGTAGAAAAAATTCACTTATGACATTTCTCTTACATAGATATAGCCAACCATTTCATTTAAAAAAAATTCTCTTTGATGAATAGCTGGAAAAAATAATCTTAAAGGGGAAAAGGTAAACTTCAATAATTCTCAAACAAGTTGTGGAAAATTATATTATGAGGATTTATTTAATGTGATACCTACTTATAATTATCATATAGTTAGATTTAAAATATCTTTCATAAATTTTATGTCACATTCCTAATGCTCTACAATAAAACAGATAAAATAAAACAATTAAATAATTAAAATAAATAAATACATGTTAATTCTAAAATAAGTTAAAATCATAAATTAAAATTTAAAAAATAAAAAAACAACAAAATAAAAGAAATAAATATAACATTAAAATTACATTAACTAAAAATTGTAATAAATTAGGAAATCATGAGATTAAATTTAAAAAATAACCAATAATAAATCAATTCATTTAATAGAACTAATTTTAAAGAAATTTTAAATAAAACAAAATGAACAAAAATCTAAAGAATAAAAAAAATATTTTAACATAAAAACATATAATTAAATAAGGAATTTAGATATTTTAATATTTCAACAACAAAATATCACAACGCCATATTTAACCAAATTAGGATATGATATCATTAAATACATGGTTAAAACAATATAATAGGTATGTAAAACACCTTAAACAATGACTACATAAAATTCCCCCATAATTAGCAAGTTTCTTTCCCTCAATAAACCCATTATTCAAACTCAATAGTATAAAATAAATCTCAGTTTAAAAAATAGTAATACTACAAAGAATTGATTTTCATATTTATTTTCTCACATGGATTTTTTCAAGTGAAAAGTTTGATTTCCCTATTGATTTAAATTTTCTAAATAAAAAATTGGTTACATTTTTACAATAATGCTTAAAATTTAAAAAAATTAAATATAATTTAATACAAATCAATTGGAATCCAACTGAACCTCCAAACTTATCTTTACCTCCATGATAACATACTCATATCATTTAAGGACTCATAATAAATAGAAAATGTATTTAGATAAGAAAATTTAATAATTACAAGGTAGTATAAATAACTCATCCAATATTTTAGAGAATAAAAGAATGAAATAATGGAGGAAAATGGGTTTGTAGTTTATTAGGATTATCATTTGATATTACATTTGGATGAATATATTATGAGTTTAATTCTAATTAAAAAGTTCAAATATAATGATTATTGTAAAATATTCTCCTAAAATTTACCAAAATCCATTTTTTCAAATGGGTGAGAAAAAGGATTTACCTAATTAAATCTATATAGTAATAAATACTAATATCCTTAAAGTGGCATCACAACCTTAAAATTTGAGAAATATTTTCAACAACTAATGATAGAAAAATGTTTCGTAAAGACTCACAATTTTGAACAAAAAAATTAAGGGGTTTTTGATATCTATGCATTGGAATATTATTAAACACATTTAAATACCCCCCCCCCACACACACACACACTTAAAACCCAAAATTATCCCCAATGTTGAACTCAATGTCATAGAACATTTTAGATAGATAAATTTTAAAAACATTTGCAATTTAGCATTGAAAGATTCATGTTTAGGTTCACAGTAAAGTTCAAAATGTATTCTGCCACACAAAATAAACATTATTAGTATGAATAAGCATTCTATTGGCATATATAATTTATAAATGAGTCATGATTTATCATTTTAATTCAATAACTATTTTCAAAAAAAGTATAAAAAATAACATTAACATGCACTATTGCAGCACAAAATGGAAAAAATATTCAATGACCAAAATACTACACTAATATTATATCATGTAGACTAAAATTTCAGAAATTATTTTTAAACAATGAATAACATATACCAAAATTATCAATCAAATTGATTTGGAAGCATTAAAAATAAAACAATTAAGACAATTACTCCCCTCATATAAAGAATCTTTTATTGTTTTTTTCTAAATACTCCCCTATTGATTTTTGATCAATCAATATAGCCACCAAATGTAGTACCTACAAGATATAAATAAAAAACATAAGAACCCATGAATTTATGTTTAGTAAAGAATATATCCCAAGATAAAATTCAAGGGATCATGAAGCAGGTAGTTCAAGATTTGTAGATTCTTATAGTAGGGAATAACAATCAAGAATTTTTTTTGAAAATTTAATCATTAAATCACTTGAAAGAGAGTAAATATAGCTATATATCTATTATTTAATATAGTTATAGAAATTTATTTGGAAAATAAAAACTAAAGAAAAATTGAAACCATGGGTTGCCTCCCATAAAATGCTAAATTTGTATCCTTCGTCTAGACTCCCTGCTAAAAATGTCAAACCATGATCATTAAGAGGAATGGTTTCATTGATAAAATCAAAAACATTATTATTTTATTATACTTAAACATGTTCTTTTGGAAACTTAATATCACCAATAATTGGAAAATTATTTGAAATCTATGTTATTAATAAAGAACTAAATTTTTTTTCACCATTGTACCAATGTATATATTTTCCAAAATAAGAAAAAAAATTAAATATAATAGTCTGTAAATATATAATAAATCCAAAGAAAGTTATAGTGGTTTTTACCCACACTTAGGGATTTTGAACACTCAATATTAGGTGAAACAACCTAGTATAACCTACTCACAACCATAAAGGACTATGCAAAAAAACTGATTTTGAAAATGAAAACTCAGAATGATACAACCTAGATGTTTCAAATTTTATATTAAAAAATATATTTTTCAATGTTCTAAGAAGACTCAAATGATGTTAATTTCTAAAAAATATGTGGTAAATCATTATGGACAACATTCTATATATAAGGTATGAAACTTTACAAAAAATATATTTTTTAATTTGATAATCATCAAGTTTTTCAAGAAAAATCCTAGAATTAACTCTCTAATTTTACAGACTTTCAAACTCTACAACTTATATGTAAAATAATCATATTCAGGTTCACACAAATTAGGAATAGAAATTGGTATCTCTGATTCCGGATTTGGTTTAAGAGAAAGGGTTTCCTCACAAATAGATGGTTGAAGGGATGAACTGATAGCCTTAGTGATTCTCTCTAAGATAAATTTGTGTTCATATTTGACCAACTCTTGGTTATTAATAATGATTTTCCTATGTTTTATATCAACCCTTCATATCCTTTAAATATCTATAGAAGTTTTAGATTCAAAAAAAATCACTTGAAAATTTTCATTAACTAATTACTTGATTAAATCATCATAATGGTGATCATTTTAATTTCTAATCTCATCTATAAATACTTCCCCAGAAATATATATCAGTTTTCAACTCACCAAATGTGTAGACTCTTTGAAAACTTGAAACTCCTTTTGATCCTCACTATATTGAAGAGTTGGTTTACCTTTTGAAATTTCTATGATATCCCCAATAGTTTCTAAGTAAGTTTTTCGCAGAATGACCAAAATGTTTTTGTCTCACTCCATATCATGGATAAGAAAATCAATGGGTAATGAGATCTTACCAATATTAACTAATATATCATCTACCCTTACATAAGGATAATAAAGTGACTTATTATCCAACTGGATAGGAATAGAATCAGGATTCAATTCCCTAAGACCCAACTTTTGAAATAATAAGTATGGGATAAGATTGATGTTAGATCTTAAATCATAAAGATGGTTTATTCCTTTACTTTCTCCTATTTTTTAAGAAATAAAAAAGCTTCCAAGGATTTTAATTATGGATATAACTATTTCTAAACAATTTCATTATAATCCTCAGTGTTATTTATGGTTTTAAAATCTCCCAAATCCCTCTTTTTAGCTAATAACTTTTAATAACTTTTACATAGGATGAAAAAAAATTAAGATCTCTAAAAAAGTAATGTTAATGTTGAAGGTCTAAATCATTTGGACAAACATCAAATAATCAGGTTCATCAATTTTTTAACTCTTTGGGGAAAAGGTATTAGAGTGGAAAATTATTAAAAATTTGTTGATTACTTTTTTCATCCTCAAAACCCACCTTATTCTTCCCCTCATTAACAATTTCCCACTTCATTTTCCTTTTTTATTTAGGTTTTCTAGTTGATGATTCTCCATTTTATTCATTATAAACCTTTCTGTCTAGATTTCCATATTTTTAGTTTTCAATATTTTCAATTTTAGATTCATCTTGTTCATTATTTTTTATTTAACTTGGTTATTACTTGTATTATTATATATTTTTAATGGTATTTATAGTGGTTACATTAATAAAATTCTCTTTTAGTTTAGGTTTTGTTGTGTTCGGTAGCTTTCCCTTGTCTCTACCACAAAGATCTCTAGAAATTTAGTTCATTTAATGTTTCAAACTATGGATCCTATAATATATAACTTTTTTCAATGAAATAATCTCACCAAAAACCTTCCAAATCAACCCCTTAAAATACCCTTGATAATTTTAAGATACTACCCCATATTTATTTACAAAATATTTTTATCGTTGTTGTGGAAAAACAGAGGCAATAGATTATTAAATCACTCCTTGGTCTATCTATGGAAATTTAGGGTGATTTTTAAATCCACCATTATATTGGTTTAAAATGGATCATTATTGAATTTATTTATAGATATTTAATCTACAAACTGGCCACTCTCATAATTCTAAATGGGAAGATAAAAATTAGGATAGCAATTTTTAGTATGACCATCCATCCCACAGTGGAAACACTATTCCCTAATAACTTTATTGTCAACTGCAATATATTGAGTGTTTTTTTAGTTATATGAATTAATATATTTCTATTGAACTTGTGTTTTTATTTTTGAGAAATTTTATCAAATATAAATTAAATTTCATTAGTAATTAAATCATAAAAATCAACTCCAGAAAGTTGATCAACAAAATTTTGATAATATGGTGTAAGAGCATTGTGGAAGGTAACCATCGAGATATAGGGAGATAAATGGTTGTCGGGATACTATATAATTAAGGATATAAACCTATCTCAAGTCTCATTAAATAAATCTCCCTTATCCTGAACAAATCCATAAATTTTATGCCTCAACTAATTATAGTATTACTAAGATAGAAATTATTAACAAAAGAATTGAAAAATAGATCCCATGAATCAAGAATTTTCTGATTATGGTTTTGAAAAAAAAAATCATAAACCATCCCTTGAGGTAAAAAAGGAACCAGCCTCAATATCAAATCTTCCTCATTCAATCCCCGAAAAGGCATTTTTTGCATAGAACTATGAAAGTATCTCATAAAATCTAAAGAGACCTATATGGGTAGGATGTTAAGGGATGGAAGCATAGAGGGGTGTGATTTATTGATCTCTTGGTTCTTAAACCAAGGTTTCATACTTATACATGACTAATTACTTGGAATGGAATGTATTTGAAACTAATTATATATATGTCTCTCGGTGAAATGATTTTCGAGTTGGATAGATTCAATTCCTAGCTTAAATTTTCAGCTTCCAAAACATCCAAATTTTTCATTATAGCTTTGTTTTTATTTTTTCAAAGGTCAATAAAGTGTTTATTAATTTATAGAATAAAAATTATAAGCTCATATTTAGATGAAACAGCCCTAATGTACATGAAATAATGGTTTTAATTAGTGAAAAACATCACACAAACAGTAACTGAACAAGAAGTTTTGAGTTTTTATATTTTTTAATATATTTTTTATTTATTTTTAGATTTTTTAATATTAAATTTTTTTAATGTTTTAAAATATTAATTTTTTGAATTTTTTTTTATTTTGATACTCACTCCCTCCCCGACAACAGCACCCAAAATTTGATGTGGGTGTCATTAAATCTGATCAAATTTATTTATTTAATCCCTACCAAAACTATTATAACAAAGAGAAAGAGTATTAATTCTAAAGGGAAGGAAAAATATTTGTGAATCAAAAAAAAATTAAAAAAACTAAAAGAAAGTGGAATTAATGCTAAGATAGTGATTATGAAATAAGAGAAATGAGTGAGAGAGATAGAGGGAAGTAATGAGTGAGTGAGGGAGAGAGAATAAAATTTGATGAAATTAGGGGGATTCAACTAGCCACAATTGATTAAAAATTATTTTTCTGCTAGAACATTAAGTAAACACAATTTTTCTAGTGACTATAAAGAAAGTGTATTAAAACAATTAACTATCATTAAGGAATATCCAAAATATAGTGAATTCTACTGAAAGAATTATTTGTCTACCAAATTTTTTTAAAAGAATTGTTTATTAATAGAGAAGAGAGTCATCATCCTTTTCTAATTTCTGATACTTTATATGATCCCCAAATGTGAAAAGATTCACTATCATCACTCATCAGTACAAATATTAGTGAATAAAATATTCTCATCGAGAATGAAATGAAGATCATTGTATAAAAATTAAACTAAATAAATTATGAAAATGAAATCCAAAATTTTTAATAATATCAATATGTTCCAATATGATTCCCCTAAAGAAAATTTAGTTTATATGTTTCAAAAAATGAAAATAGAAATATTTAGAAAATACATCTTAAAATAGGAATACAAGAAGATAAGATAGATATAGGAATATTATCTATTGAAGTAGCATACTTCCTATATCTCAATTTCCTTCAACTCCTTATTTGAGATTATTTGTGCTTCTTGCTCTAGAATCCACTCTAGAATATTATCTCTTTACCCATTTCCCTCTATGTAAGCTTCTAGGGAACTTATTTTATATTTCTCTAAACTCATAACCTATAAACACCTCCTCCAATGTGTGAAAATCACATGAGAGAATTAACCCAAAATCCATGACTCATAGATCTTGTCACTTTAAAAAATCTCTACAAAAACTTCACCCCACTTTCATGTGGTCATTAAATTCTCCATTCATCAATAATTTTTTTAGTAACTTTATTTTTATCTAAAAAGTATTTTTCCCCTATTTATACCAACTTGATAGCCATGTTTCAACCTCGTACTCAACTACCCTATTGGAGACATCAATAAAATTCTTATAGAAGCATTGAACACCTTGTCTGAGCTCGGTCTTGGACTTCACCAAGATTTATAAATGTTAAGGTTTCCTTAGACTATTCTAACTACCACCCAAAAAACCCCTAGTTCATCCACTTCAACCTTGATTGAAAAAATTCAACATCTTCATACCCCTGAAAATTTTAATATCATATTCATTACTTCATTTCCATAAAATCTACTAGTTCTAACTCCCTAGATCATGGTTAAATTGGACATCACATCACCTTAATTCAGACAACACTCAACTTTTGTGACAACCAAACACCTCAAATCAGTATTCACAATGTAACTTCATCGAATGAGTGATGTGAATGCATCTCTAGTTGATAAGTTGTATCAGTTAGAAACATAGCGGCCCCTCTATCTTCATATTAATCTTTGAGACACACCTACATGAGAATAACATCATAAAAAATAAGCTAATGGCACATTTGACATTGCGTCATCCACAAATAACGATTCTTCTGAAAATCGGGTATGCTCTCGGCTTCTATGTATTCCTCAATAAGCCAAGTTCAAACTTTCTCAAATATTACTTTATTTAAAAAAATATTTTTCATTCACCCATAAAAATATTAACTCAATGAAATTATGTGTATTCAAGCTTCAATTTTCATTGGGGAGATCCTCACACCACCAGATTTAACCCAGTTTTTAATAATCTTCAACACTCTTTTTTCAACATTAGATTTGATGAATCTGAAGAAAATTTATTATTCCATGATGTCTTCATCATGATATTCTCCATCTACATGAATTTAGGAAATACTTAGTCATCATTCCGATTCATAGAAGAAACTCCAACCTTCTTCAGCCAATAATGGAATAAATCCTTAAATCTTGCTTCAAAGTCTCAACACTATCATATGGCATCAACCTTTATTAATTATTAAATCCAAATCAATGAAATATAGGATTCAGATAAATATATATGGATCATGTGGCATCCCATCTCGATAGTGCATAACAGATCCAAATCTCAACCCCTCTTTAGAAATAGTCTCCCTGATTCAAGGATTTGGTGATTTTTTCATTTAGGAATTATCTTACACAAATGCAATGAATTATCTTATGAAATATATTAGCTACATAATTCGCTTTCTGAATTTATTTTTCACATATACCTCTAATCATTTATTTTAAGTAGTTTTTCTCTTACATGAATAGTTGTAAAGAATAATCTTGAAGGGAAAAACAAAAATTTTAAAAAACCCCAAACGAGCTGTGGATATTTCAATAATGAGAATTTACCCTACATGTTTCCTGAGCTAGATTCTCTTATAGTGATATTTAAAATATATTATGTAAATGTGATGTAACATATCTATCACCCTGCATTATAATATATGAAATTAAAAAAATTAAAATAAAATAAATATATAATAATTCTAAAATAATTTAACACCATAAATTAAAATAAAAAAAATGTAAAAACATTAAAATGAAAGAAAAAATAATTATATTAAAATAACATTAATTAAAAATTGGTATAAAAATAGAAAAACAATTATTAAATTTACAAAATCACCAAGAATAAATCACATCACTTAACAGAAATATTTTTAAAGAAAATTTAAAATAAAAAAAATAAACAGAAATAAAAATAATGAAACAAATAATAATTTAAACATAAAAATACACAATTAAATAAGGAATTCTATGATTTAAATATTTCAGTAACAAAATATCATAGCACTATATTTAAAAAAATAAGATATGTTAGCATTAAATATATAGTTAAAACAACAAAAGAGATGTGAAAAAACAACTTAAATAAATTCTATATCAATAAAAATAAACCTCATTCCCTCCAACTACCCTGCATGATCCCCATTATGATCCACCTCATCAATATCATCATCCAAACCATAAGTTCAATATAACTAAAATCTAACACAGTCTGTGTGTAAGAACCTTTCCTAATTTAGAGAGTGGGGAAGAGGGGGTAGCCAACCATCCATCCTCACCATTTTAGATTTTGTTAAATAAACCATCCAAAACATCTAGGTGTCTGTATATATTTCTCGATATGAGTGGGTTGTGAACAAATATCATAATGAAAATATATTATATAATAGTCCCACACATAATCCAAACCTATGGGATTTTAACAAGAGAACCATCCCAAATTACAACATCACTAAAAGGTCTCACAACATTTTCTACTTTCATTTCCACCTCTAGATGCATTACATCACACAAGAAAGCCACAAACATAAGCCACGATCCTTCTTCCCTTTTCAAGTTTTATCATTTCCATATTTTTCCCAATTACCAACCTTGTTCCTTTATCAATCCCATTCATTTCATGGTTGGAAAAAATAACTTTAACTTCACTTATCATTTTAACTCAAGTGCTCATAGACATTCAAACTCATCTCATTATTGCTTTTTAATTAACATTTCATTCCATCACTACTTGGAAACTAACTGTTGTTAAAATGGGTTCCTTAAAACCAATATAAATAGTACTTTTTGATTACCATATCATGTATACAATGATTTATTCCTAATTTACACTTAATATAATAGCATTTATATTTATGCATCCACTACTTACATGGTAATTTCCATATATTATATTTCATATAAAAATGATATAGCAGTTCTTAGGATATAATAAGAACCTAAAGATACCAAGATAGTAATCTTAAACTTATTTCATATGGTTTAGAAACATCATGATCATAAGACATATATAATGTGTGGCTATCAGTTTCTGGGGGATCATAAGTATTGATACTTATTCTCATAAAGTTCACAAATAGTGATCTCTAGTATATGAGACCATGAGGACTGACTCGCCAATAGGAACACCACATGTTTTAGGTGTCTTTGGTAGTTCCTATATACAAACATGTGTATTAGTATCCTAACTAAATATTATTATCAATGTATACTATTTTATTACATACTTTTTTTTAAATTGAAACTCATAAAATTTATGTCATGGTGAGGTAGCTTTTGTTGGGTGTGTCATTGGTGGTATTAAATTGATTAAATAATCAAGATAGAATTTTTCACTTCCGAATGGTGGTTATATCTTAGGTCCAGTTGATCATGATGGTAGTACCTTCACTAAATCCATGGTCATGGTAGAATAAGGTAAGGTCATCTAGTAAGATAAATGAACAATAAATCAGGAAAGAATGATTACACGATGTGTGTGTCCTTCTTTATGAGATATCACAAGACAAAGAAATTATATTACATGGAGTATTCTCATAAGAGGTTTTTGTTGCTATGACTACTCATTATCTACTTAGGGGAATTGATGAGTTACTAAACTCAACTTTTGGTATGTGCATAGTATTCACTACAATCAAGATAATGTCTTAAAGGGTCACACGCTATGAATATTCAAATTTATGTCCTATTCTAATAAATAGAAGTATAGTACATGGTGGGCCCCACCACAGGGTTTGAGATATGTTTGAGTATAAAAAATCATCAAGGAATAAATAAATTTATTATTATTTGAGTTTAAAATAATTGGTATTGAATTTATTTATTAAAATCATTCATAAGGTATTAATTAAATTCATGAGAAAATATTTAATGAATGAATATAATTTCAATAATCAATGTTCATTTAATATTTTTCATAATAATAAGATGATCTAATGACTCACTTTTATCAAGTAATGTATTTATCATATAACAAGTGATTGATAAAAATATAAGTGATGTTTATGACACAGTTAATTGTTTGTTGCATGTCATTTATTGATTATTTATTGGGAATTACTTATACAGGGATCAAGGATGATTTTTGGGTATTTAATCTTAACAATATAAGAAAGAGAGAGATTTTTTCCGACATATTATTCATCCACTCAAATTTGATTGATCCTTCATCCTCACTCCCACATCATATAGATATAAGTTCTTAATCTAGTATCTCATTCTCAGATTTAAGGAACAACATATTTGTGATCTTTAGAATGTTGAATGCTTCATCAGATCTCTATACTAGCACACAAATGTTGGTGATCGGTGTTCCTCATAGACTTTCAAAGTGATTTTGGATAATCCAAAGGTATTATACCAAAGTTCTTTAAAGAAAAAATCACCTTTTAAGAGAAGTTTTCATACACTCCATCAAATTGAATTATGTAATTGTTTGTTTTATTTTTGTACTTAAATCACTTCATGTGAGATTCTTGGCCTTTATACCAGGCTGCACATCACCAAAAATGAAATATTTAAGTTAATCAGTGATGAAAATTTTTAAATTCTTGGCCCATATAATTCCTCTTTACACCCTATTACCTTAAATTTTTTTCATAGTGATCACATAATAGTTTAAACTAAATAGAAATTAAATTTACATTAAATTCAAGTATAGGGAATCATAACAGTTCCACTACAATGAACAATGCTTCGATCCAATATCAAAAGGTCAAGTTATGGTAATCCAAAGTTTTAATTCGAATCAAAGTTGGTTTTTTAAGGGTTTAAAATGAAGAATATATATATTATTTTTACGGTAACTTAACCCGGATGTGGTGGTCGATCAAATTTTCCTGTGGCCCCACTATTCTGACCGGATTCATTTGGAAAAAAATACCCATTGTTTTTCTAAAAAATTACACAAAATTTTTGAATTTATTAAGAATTTTCAAGGACTATTAATAGGATTTAAAAAATAAATTAAAAAAATGAAATGGGGAAGGGGTGGATAATAATAGGCCAAAAAAAATATGGTGGGGGAAGTTATGCCACCCCACTTTAACAAAATGAGTTGCCCCTTTTGGGGAGACAAATTAAAGAAACCTACACCAATGTGACATGGTTTTAAGGCTATTAAAAAAATCTTTTTTAAGCTACATTGGATGTTGAGCTGCCTCCCTAACCCCCCCCCCCCCACCCTCTATTCCTAGTGTGGGGGTATATCTGTTAGTCATTCCAATGACCTGAATGGGTTTTCCCAACCCACAAGACCCTTTCTTAGACTAGAAATGGCTTAGAACCCCTTTTAAGGGGTTTTTAGGCCACCAAGGGGACCAAAAATTTTAAATTTAAAAAAATAAAAAATTAAGGATTTTTGTTTTGGAATCCTTTAATATTTTTTGGGGGTGTAAAGACCTATAAATTCCATGGGAAATTTTTTCTTAAATACATGGGAATTTTACGAGTCTGTAGTTTCTGACGGTGCTTGATTTCGAGGCCCGGTGTGCCCGGAATCAATTTCTGAAGTTTTGTTTGGGTACGTTCAGTAAACGTATGAGTGGGATTTTATATCATTTGAACCGGTGCTCGGAACTGAAATCCAAGAGCACTATTGAACTCACAACCTTAGTGATTTCATAGTGATACCTTCACCACAGTTGCGTTCTAATGAGAATGGAAGTTAGATTTTGGGGTTTTTTAATTAAGTTAAATAAAAATAAGTGTACATTATTTTTATTTAAGTGGTGGTTAAAACCTCCAAGAGGAGATTAAAGGTGGGGCCCACCAAATCATAACCACCCTTGAGAGGTTACGGTGGTGGGGCCCACCCGTGCATAACCTACCTTCGTAGAATATTCTCGGTGGGTCCCACACGGGCTTTAAACCCCCCCCCCCCCCCTCTAACCCCCATTTATGTGGGATGTCAACTCTCCACCTTCCCCCATTGTTTTAATGTGCCAACTCCCTCACAATTAATTAATTAAACCCCTGCAATTAATTAATTGAATCCTTTTGAATTCATGGAAACCATTAAAATAAGAGATAAGATTTTATTTTATTTTTGGTTGGAATAATCTTTTGTTGGGAGAATTAAGGAGAGGAGGATCTCTTGGAGAACGACATCTTCCAATGAAGAACGCCCCCCTTTCCACCGAAGAATGACGAACACCGTCTTTGATCTTTAACCAAGGAAAAATAGAAGGAGCCGACCATGAAGAACACCAACGACGTGTCTTCCCTGGCCTCATACCCCAGATGCTTCCTGACATCAACGAATCGACGTCCACCTTTCCTCTCCTTCCACCATCAACGATCAAAAAGTGAGGTAGGGGGATTTGAGTTGAATTAAGTATGAGTTTTTACCCTCTGTTATTTGTCGTTTTGTTGTGCTCCTTGTAGCCAAATGATATAATCTTAGTGAGGAGGGCTCGAACCGCATGAACACGGTCTGACCCTCCCCCCTTTTTGTTGTTATCATTGTGTTGATGGAAGAGGCGGAGCAACGGCGGCTGGCATCGGGCCGACCGTGATGGAACTGGCGGTGCAAGGCTGTCGGGTCTCCAAGAGGGCGTGACACCGCCGTGCCACGCAGAAGGAAATTTGTGGCCACGACAGGCCAAGGTGGAGGCGCGCGGCACTATCGTGCTGCGCGGAGGCTAGAAGAGGGACGCGGCCACGACGGGCCGTGGTGGAGGGGTGCAGCACCGTCGTGCCACACTGGCGGAGCAGGGAAGTTGCAGCTAGGGCAGGCTGCGGTGGAGGGGCGCGGCGTCATCATGCCACACTGTATCATGGAGAGGCTAGCCTCTCAGGCCATACGGGAGGTGCAAGACCCTGTTTAGTCCCATGTGTGTTGGACCGGTGCCACCTACCGCCGGTTCGATTCCACCCAAACGGTTCAACCGTTCAGGTGCCTGGGGGGGTGCGCCTCCCCCCCTAGGCGTGGCTAGGGCAGGCTTCCGGGCCACCCTCGATCGGGCCACCATCGTCCGGGCTTCCCCCTTAGGCTAGGTTGCTTCTTCGGACCGGTTCAGACCCCGGTATGGACTGGGTGGGTCGGGTCGGCCCGACTGGGTCGGACTGGACCCGGACCCGTTTGGGCAGTTTAGACCTTTTTGCCCATATCCTGAGCTACGGGTGTCTGATCGACGAACCGTTTGTGGCGACATAAATCTTAGAGTGTGATGGTTATTTTGTAATACCCCACTTGAGGTTTGGATGTAGTTGGGGTATGGCCAGGTTGGTTTGAACCTAAAAACCAATCGGGCCCCTAGAAAGGAAATGAAAATAACTCACAGACCGGGCGTCCGATTGACGCGCCGTCTGTCGCGTTGGATTCCTTATGATATGAAGGAACTACGGGATACATCAACTTGAGAATTCATGGTATTTGATGTATCAACACTTGGCTCGATGTGCGGACCCTCCTGGAATCGAGTGTGCTGTGTGCGGGAACCCTATGGCTGGCTGTGACTGAGATGATAGGATCCTACATGGACCTACTACTGTACCAGGATCCTCCGTGGATTCGACAATGACGATAATATACTAGGATCCTCTGATAGTTCGACAATGATGACTTCAATACGGGGATCCTCCATGGGTTCAATAGCGATGACTTCAGTACCGGGATCCTCTGTGGATTCGACAGTGACGACTTCTGTACCTGGATCCTCTATGGGTTTGATAGCCCTGATACTGTTCCAGGATCCTATGTGGGTTCAACAGAGGAGATGATTTAGTGGCTTCACCTAATCATATCTACGCCTCTACATGAGTTGTATACCTATTTTATCTGAATCTTGTCTTTCAATTGTTATCATTGAGATGATTGACTTTACTTCCTTTGTGTAATGGGTTGTGCTTGGGCTCGAGTGTTAGAGTCGGACTGTGATTGGTAACTTAGGTATATGTATGGGCATATACCTAAGTAGGGATGGTTGATACTTCATGATTGTATCTTAATACTGTGGTTTATGCTTAGTGGATTCTGGGAGACCTTCAGGGGTCTTGGGGTCCCCTACTGAGTATTGTTCTACTCACCCCCTGCAAGGGCTTCGCCCGCACCTTGTTGTGTTCTGTGCAAATGATGGTCAACAGTGATTGAGGCTGATGGTGATGGACAGGAGGCTGCTCGGAGCTGGACTAGATGGTACATACCTTAGGGATGAGTTGTTCGAGATCTGTACCTACCCTTTAGGTAGGATTCCCCGGTAGACGATCCAGGATCTATTTTCCCTTTTTACTTGTACTTGCACTTGTTGTTCAGCTGGGTTTGTATACTGGCCCACTTACTTTCAGCACACCTTTCTTTTCTATATTAGTACTTTTTTCTTCTACTTCTTGTGTTCAAACTGTGTGTGTTATAGGTTTAAAGTCAATGCCTTCCCTTTTTATCGGGGATTCTCCTTTGGTGCTAGTCGTCAGCCCCTGGCCTATGGAAGGCGGGCTTGGGGTAGTCACGGCACAGGCCCTGAGGACGGTTCGTGACAAATTGGTATCAGAGGAGTCGGTTATACCGTAGAACTTGGACTCTAATTCTTTTAATGGTAATATTGTTAAGTGTTTTGGGTGTGGTTATCAGTTTAGGGAAACCGGTGTTGGTGTGGCGACCGACGTATCCATACACTAGGACTCTAACTTCTGACTTCCGACTCAGTGCACGAAAACACTGATTGTGTGTGTGTTTCCTTTAAAAAGTTTTCTTCGTAATTACTTTGTGTCAGCTCACCAGGTATGTTCTTTTGACCTTGGTGCACCTATTTCTTTTTAGGTTGGCCCCATGTAGGCATCCAGTCAGGGTTCCGAGTTTTGTATGAGATGGTAGCCCACCGAGCGACGAGGCCTCGGTGCAGGGTCCCATCACAGCGGATATACCAGCGGTACCACTACCCGTTGGGCCATCGATACCACCAACTCTGACAGCAGAGAGTGCATGTCATCTGAGTGAGTTTCACAAGTTACGGCGCCAGATTCCACCCAGGTTTAGGGGAGATATGGACCCATAGGCAGCTGAGGATTGGATGAAGGCTATTGTAAGAGCTTTCAAATTGGTAGGGACACCAGCCGACCTCCTAGTGATCCTTTCCACTAGTCTCTTGCAGGCAGTAGCAAGCAGATGGTGGATCTTGATGCTCTAGGTGCATGATGAGGCATCACTACTCTGGGTAGAATTCAAGAGTCTATTCCGATCAGAGTTTGTTCTGGCCACCCTTCGTGCGGTTCAGATTCAGGAGCTGCTTCATCTGCAACAAGGTAGCATGACAGGAGCTCAGAACTCAGCGAGGTTCACCGACCTCTCGTGCTACTCCATGGATATGGTACGAGACCCATTATTCAGGGCCCAGACCTTCGAGTAGGGACTCAATCATGAGATCCGGGCTTCGATGATTTCCCTCAGCATCCCAATGTAGGCAAGGGTGCTGGAGATATCCCTTCTTGTGGAGAGTTTTCTAACTGAGCAGTCACCAGCAGCAAGACCCACCACAGGGTGACACGTAGCGGAGTATTCTGCAGCCAGCAGTAGACATATGTTGCAGAGTTCTAAGAAGACCTGGCCATCAGGTGGGTGACCCCAGGATATAGGTTCGGTTGTGCAGGGCACACGAGACAGAGCCATCAATACGAGGAGCTGGCAGTGCTATGCATATAGTGGGCAGGGTCACATGACTCGTGACTACCCGACCTTCCATGCAGATGAGCAACAGATAGTAGAGGTACCTCTTAGGCAGAGGCAGAGGTTTGACCGTGGTGGCCCACCGGGAGCAGGCAGACGTAGCAGAGGAGTAGGCTGAGCAGCAGGTGGTGGACGACGTTTCGAGGTTCTACCACCACCACCACCAGGAGGGCCACCCCGACCACCGAGAGATGGCGGAAAGAGGTGGGCTCAGCTCCAGGCAGTTGAGGCCTGCAACCATGGTGCACCTAAGATGATTTGAGGTACTATCTGTGTCTACTCCACCCTTGCAGTAGTACTTATAGACATAGGTGTGAGTCATTATTTTATTTTTGTTTCCCTCATTCAGAGCTCAGAGATTCTGATGGAGCCATTGTCTAGATCCTTATAGATAGAGACTCCTACGGGAGCAGACACGATGATAACGCACTGGTTCCGGTAGTGTGAGATTACTCTAGGAGGTGATATCTTTAGCTGGGATCTCCTCATAGCGGTGTCGAGGCCTTATGATGTCATTTTGGGTATGGACTGGTTATCCACATTTCATGTTCATATTGACTGCATTAGGCGGAAAGTGTGGTGTGTCCATGAGGATGGGATGATGTTTACCTTCACTGGTGAGAAGGGAGCCTTTGCAGTGCAGGATGGACTTACCCAGAGGAGGGGGAAGCCGATCACACATCATTTGGCTAGCCTCATTCTCAGAGCGGTTGATGTGCGGAGTCTGAGTTTTCCTGTTGTGGTGGATCAGTACGTGGATATCTTCCCTTATGACGTTCCAGGACTACCCCCTCACAGATAGGTATACTTTTACATTGACTTATACCCTGGTATAACACCGATATCCACTCCAGCATATTGGATGGCTCTCACTGAGCTTCACGAGCTGTGATTACAGCTGGAGGACTTGTAGGGGAAGGGATTTATCTGACCCAGTGTTTCACCCTGGGCATCCCCGATTTTGTTCACCAAGAAGGCGGATGGGATCTTGTGTTTGTTTGTTGATTATCGGTGCCTGAACCAGGTGACCGTGAAGAATAATTACCCACTTCCGAGGATTTATGACCTATTTGATCAGCTGAAGGGATTTTGTTGGTTCTCGAAGATAGATATTCGATCGGGTTATCACCAGCTCATATTACAGGATGAGGATGTGCAAAAGATGGCCTTCAGATGCCAGTATGGCCACTAAAAGTTCTTGGTTATGCCATTCGGTGTAACCAATTCCCCAAAAGTGTTCATGGGACTCATGAATAGGATCTTTCAGCCATACCTTGATCACTTTGTTGTAGTCTTCATCGATGACATTCTGATCTACTCAGGTACTAAGGAGGAGCACGCCTACCATTTGCGGGTAGTACTGGACACACTCCGAGAGCACCAGCTTTATGGTAAGCTCTCGAAGTTCCAGTTCTGGATCTAAGAGTTACACTTTCTAGGACATGTCATCTTGGAGGCTGGAGTTGCAGTGGATCCAGTGAAGATTGAGGCATTACTTGCTTGGGAGCCACCCAGAAGTGTGATGGAGGTACGAAATTTTCTGGGACTGGCTGGGTACTATCAGAGATTTGTGCCAGACTTCTCCAGAGTTGCATCACCACTTTCATCATTGACGAATAAGGGGAAACCCTTCATGTGGTCGGAGAGATGTCAGTGGAGATTTCAGGAGCTGAGGTAGAGGTTGTCTAGTGCCCCCATCTTGAGGCTTCTATAGGAGGGCATAGGGTACGTAGTTTACTGTGATGCATCAGGGACTGGACTTAGGTGTGTCCTGATGCAGGAGTGAGCAGTGATCTCTTATGGTTCTCACCATTTGAGACAACACGAGCAGAACTACGCTACCCATGACCTGGAATTAGCATCAGTGGTCTTCGCCTAGAAGATGTGGCGGCACTATCTGATGGGTAAGGGTTTTACAGTCTACTATGACCACCAGAGTCTCAGGAACATCTTCTCGCAGAAGGACCTGAACCTGAGACAATGGAGTTGTTTTGAGTTCCTCCATGAATATGACTTTGAGATAGTCTATACTCTTAGGAAGGGGAATGTTGTAGCAGATGCTCTCAGCAGAAGATCAGGCATTCAGCTGCTAGGAGAGGTGACGGAGCATCTGGCCGCATTGTAGTTATCCATTATGGATCGGGATGGAGCAGCCTTTCTATAGTATCTTACAGACACACCTCCACTTCTTTGGAGAGTTAGGGAGGCACAACATGGGGACACTGACTGCGAGATGCGACGTTCTCTGATATCCACAGGGCAGGCAGCTAATAGATTTTATGAAGGTGGGGAGCACGCCATTTTCTTCAGAGGATGTACCATGGTACCAGTATCATTTTAGGAGGAAGTGTTAAGGGAGTTCCACACATCTCCTCTAGCGGTACATCTAGGTGTGGTGAAGATGTATCAGGACCTCCGATGACAGCACTGGTGGCCAGGTATGAAGAAGGCAGTAGCAGAGTTTGTCTCACGATGCCTCACTTGTCAGCAAGTGAAGGCGGAGCACCAGGTTCCAGCAGGATTATTTCATCACTTAGAGGTCCCAGAGTGGAAGTGTGATAGGATATCCATGGATTTTGTGATGGGACTTCCATGTAAATATAGAGGACTCGACTCTATCTGGGTGATTATCGACCGACTCACCAAGTTGGCCCACTTTTGACCAATCAGAGAGCAGGGTTCAGTAGAGGGCTTGGGATGCCTCTACATTCGGGAGATCGTATGACTTCATGGTGTTCCATCGACAATATTCTCTGATCGAGATGCTCGTTTCACTTCCCGACTATGGAAGGGGTTGTAGGAGGCTTTCGGGACACAGCTTTGCTTGAGCACCACCTTCCATCCTCAGAAGGATGGTCAGACTGAGAGGACCATTCAGACTCTCTAGGACATGCTCCATGCATGCGTCCTCAACTTCGGTCGCAGCTGGGAGGATCACTTACCCTTGGTAGAATTTGTGTATAACAACAGATACCACTCCACCATCGGGATGGCACCTTTCAAGGCACTGTACGACCGACCTTTCAGATCGCCTCTATGTTGGACTAACCCAGGGGAGTCAGCACTTATGGGACCAGAGATGGTACGGGATACCACAGAGAAGGTATAGATCATCCAGGAGCAGATGAAGACTGCACAGAATAGGCAGAAGTCATATGCTGACAGAATATGGAAACCTCTGGAGTTTGAGGATGGCGACCACGTTTTTCTATGGGTCCCACCCCGACGATGTCTATGGAGATTTGGTCGAGGCGGAAAGTTATCTCTACGATTCATTAGAGCTTTCCAGGTCCTTAGCGGAGTAGGTGAGGTGGCTTACCACTTAGCTCTTCCACCTCAGTTGCACCGGGTGCACGACGTCTTCCACGTATCTCAGCTGAGGAGATACGTGCACGACCATTCCCACATCATCGACCATGGAGAGATGGACATCGATAAAGTGGAGACTTTCAAGGAGGTTCTGGTGGAGATTGAGTATTGATAGAAGTGGGTCCTACGTGGACGGTCGATACCTCTGGTTCGCGTTCGTTGGCAGCACGGGAACCTCCAAAAGAGCACATGGGAGTGGGAGGCTCACATGCATGCTCAGTACCCCCATTTGTTCCCTTAGTGTGAGTTATAGCTTATGGGGACGTAAAGCCCTGAAGTGGGTAGAATGTAAAGACCCGTAAATTCCATGGAAATTTTTTTTCTTAAATACATGGCAATTTTATGAGTGTTGTTTCTTACGGCGCTTGATTCCAAGGCCCGGTGTGCCCAGAATCAATTTCTGAAGTTTTTTTCAGGTACGTTCAGTAAACGTACGAGTGGGATTTTATATATTTTGAACTGTTGCTTGGAACTGAAATCTAAGGGCACCGTTGAACTCGTAATGTTGGTGATTTTTAGTGATACCTTTACCACAGTTTCATTCTAATGATAATGGAAGTTAGATTTTGGGGTTTTTTAATTAAGTTAAATAAAAATAAGTGTACCTTATTTTTATTTAAGTGGTGGTTAAAACCTCCAAGAGGAGGTTATAGGTGGGGTCCACCACACCATAACCTCCCATTAGAGGTTATGGTGGTGGGGCCCACCCGTGCATAACCTCCCTTGGGAGGATATTCTTGGTGGCGCCCACATGGTCTTTAAACCCCCCTCTAACCCCCATTTATGTGGGATGTCAACTCTCCACCTTCCCCCCATTGTTTTAATGTGCCAAATCCCTCACAATTAATTAAAAAAACCCTTGCAATTAATTAATTGAATCCTTTTGAATTCACAGCAACCATTAAAATAAGAGATAATCTTTTATTTTATTTTTGGTTGGCATAAGCTTTTGTTGGGAGAATTAAGGACAGGATGAGTTCTTGGAGAATGACATCTTCCAGTGAAGAATGCCCCCCTTTCCACCGAAGAATGGCAAACACCGTCTTCGATCTTCGACCAAGCCTAAAGAGAAGGAGTCGACCGTGAAGAACGTTGACGACGCATCTTCCCCGGCCTCCTACCCCGGATGCTTCCCGATGTCAATGAATCGATGTCCGCCTTTCCTCTCCTTCCACTGTCAACGATCAACAAGTGAGGTAGGGGGATTTGAGTTGAATTAAATATGAGTTTTTACCCTCCATTATTCATCGTTTTGTTGTGCTCCTTGTAGCCAAATGATATCATCTTAGAGAGGAGGTCTCGGACCGCATGAATACAGTCTGACCCTCCCCCCATTGTTGTTGTTCTCATTGTGTTGATGGTGGAGGTGGAGCAATGGTGGCCGGCATTGGGTCAACCGTGAAGGAACAGGCGGCACAAGGTTGCCAGGTCACCAAGAGGGCACGACATCGTCATGCCGCGTGGAGGCTAGTAGAGGGCCGGGGCCAAGACGGGTCGCGGCGGAGGGACACGGCGGAGGGGCGCGACGCCGTCGCGCCGCACCGGCGGAGTGGGGAAACCGCGACGGAGGGGCGCGCTGCCATCGCGCTGCACCATTGCGTGGATCAGCTGGCCGGTCGGGCCAGCCAGGAGGTAAGGGACCCCTTCGGGTCCCGCATGTGCTAGACCGGTGCCACCTGGTGCCGGTTCGGTTCCACCCGAATGGTTCAACCGTTTAGGTGCCAGGGGGCGTGCACCTCCCCCCTGGGGGCTGCTAGGGAAGGCCGTCGGGCTGCCCTTAGCCAGGCTGCCTTCGGTCGGGCCGCCTTCGGTTGGGTCGTCCTCGTCCGGCCGCCTTTGGGTCGGGCCGCCCTCGGCCGGGCCACCTTCAGTCAGGTCGCCTTCGGTCGGGCCGCCCTCGGGTTGGGCCGCCTGTCGGACCGGGCCACCCCCTTGGTCCAGGCTGTTTCCTTAGACCAGGTCAGACCCACGGACCAGGACGGACCCCGGTACGGACCGGGTCGGGCTGGGTCGGTCCGACTGGGTCGGACCAGACCCAGACCCGTTTGGACAGTTTACACCTTTTTGCCCATATCCTGGGTTATGGGTGTCTGATCGACAAACCGTCTGCGGTGATGGAAATCTTAGAGTGTGATGGTTCTTTTGGCATACCCCACTTGAGGTTTGGACATAGTTGGGGTACGGTCGGGTTGTTTTGAACCTAAAAACCAACCGGGCCCCTCAAACGAAAATGCCAATAACTCACAAACCGGGCATCTGATTGATGCGTCGTCTGTCACGTTAGATTACTTATGATGTGAAGAAACTATGGGATACATCAACTTGAGACTTCGTGGTAGTTTATGTATCGACACTTGGCTCGAGGTGCGGACCCTCCCGGAATCGAGCGTGCTGTGTGTGGGAACTCTATAGCTAGCTGTGACTGAGATGATAGGATCCTACGTGGACCTACTACTGTACCAGGATCCTCTGTGGGTTTGACAGTGACAATACTACACCAGGATCCTCCATGGGTTCGACAACGATGACTTCAGTACCAGGATCCTCCATGAGTTCGACAGTGATGACTTCAGTACCGGGATCCTCCGAGGGTTCGACAGCGACAACTTTTGTACCGGGATCCTCTGTGGGTTCGACAGCGTTGATACTGTTCTAGGATCCTACATGGGTTCGATAGAGGAGATGATTCAGTGGCTTCACCTAATCATCTCTACCCCACTACATGAGTTTTATACTTGTGTGAGCTGAGTTTTGTCTTTCAATTTTTATCATCAAGATGATTGACTTTACTTCCTTTGTGGAATGGGTTGTGCTTGGGCTTGAGTGTTGGATTCGTACTGTGATTGGTAACTTAGGTATATGTATGGGAATATACCTATGTAGGGATGGTTGATACTTCGTGATTGTATCTTACTACTGTGGTTTATCCTTAGTGGATTCTGGGATACCTTCGGGGGTCTTGTGGCCCCTATTGAGTATTGTTGTACTCACCCCCTGCACGAGCTTCGCCCGCACCTTGTTGGGTTCTGTGAAGATGATGGTCAGCAATGATCAAGGCTGAGGGTGACAGACTAGAGGCTGCTCAGAGCTGGACTAGACGGGACGTACCTTAGGGATGAGTTTTTCATGATTTGTACCTACCCTTCAGGTAATATTCCTCAGTGGACAATCCAGGACCTATTTTCCCTTTTTTACTTGTACTTATACGTGTTGTTCAGCTGGGTTTGTATACTGGCCCACTTACTTTCATCACACCTTTATTTTCTATATTAGTACTTGTTGCTTCTACTGCTTGTGTTCAGACAGTGTGTGTTACAAGTTTAAAGGCAGTGCCTTCCCTTTTTATTGGGGATTCGCCTTTGGGGCTAGTCGCCAGCCCCTGGCCTATGGAAGGCGGGCTTGGGGTAGTCACGACACGGGCCCTGAGGATAGGTCGTGACAGGGGAACTATGCAATTATCACTATATGAATTAAAAATAGATAAAATTATTTTAATTCATTTAATTTTTCCTCAAGTAGTTTTTATTGAAAAATTAATTTTATATTGTGTATATATTACCTATCAATTTATCTTGAACATCGACCAACCAATGTATGTCTGGAATTAAATTTAATTAATTAATTATTAAAATTTCATGTAATATATGTAATAATTATTTTTTTGAAGTTCTGAACATCATCTTTCCCTCTATATTTATAAGGTTCTACATATCCATAAGAATTATTCTACATGTGTTTTATTATTTCTTGAGTCATTATATATAATGTCAAGGCTAATATAAGATGTGAACCACACTGAGAAAAGGTGGTATTCTAGATGATACATTGATACATTGGACAGGGGTTCGAGCTACAATATGAGTAGGACATGGCTAGGGTATTTTACCCCTATATTAAATCAAATAAAAATAAAAAAGAATGTTTTCTATTTAATGCATTGTCAAGATGTGATTGTGATCGCTATGTGTGGTAATATCAAGTAGAAATATTATTTTATTCATTGAGAAATAATTAAAACCATCAAATAAATATATTATGTCACAATGTCTTTCGTCTTTTTAATTTGAAAAAAAAATGGGTGTCTAAGGTGCCTCTCAGCCCTAGTCAAGGGTGCCTCCTACTACTACAGATTTCTTATGAGAGTGGCGGGTTGACTTAACTAAATATGTCCAAAAATAAGTATCTATATATTTATTATTGTATCTATAGAGGAAAATTTTTTAGTATATCAAGTTTATGATTTCTATATGTTGGGAATTCACTAACTATTCAAGGAGTTCTGAGTTAATGTGGTTGGATATTCAAATTCATACCTTGAAACTCTTTAATTAGTGTTGTATATCTTGGACTGTGAGGAGTGATTTTGGAAATCATTGTCACTATAATAATCAAGAGACTAGTTATTATAAATCTAATAGTGTGTTCTACCAGATTTAGATAAAATAATGGGAGTCATATAATGATTTAGTTAATCATTAATCATGATAAAGTACTAATTTGATTAAGAATTATTTTCTAGAACAATGGAAAGTAATATAAAAAGTTCACTATAATCAGTTATATACAAATAAAATATCTTTTCCAGTATGAATTTACAAGTGTAGCATTGGAACTTGTGAAAAGTACTATGATATTGTAAATTCTATGTTCTGGAGTCCCCACTACCTTATGAGCCACCTTATGAAGAGAGGGTATAGAATATACTTATAGGAGACTCATGTATGACTCATTTGATGTTTACATCATAATTTTTTCCTTAATGTATAATGATTTGTGTAACCAACATCAAGACATGGATGATTTCACATAGTCTCATTTCTGAGAAGCTTGAAAGGGGAAAGTGAAGTGAGAAATAAAATGATATAATGATTACACTGAATATATGTAAATTGAAATATGGGACATAATGTAAGGGTATAGATCCATCTAGTCTGGAACTTTGTGTGAATTTAAAGCTCATGGTGCTTGGAGAAGTCCTAGAGAAGGTCTATAGGTGTTTGGATTCTAAAATATAGAAGTGGGAGGATTCACGACATGTAAGGATTTTACATCATGAATGCATATTTCACGGCTTAGGTGAGAGCTCGATTCAAGGCTAGTCAAATAGGCTATGTGTATCCATCAACTACATGGATGAATCATCTAAATAGCTGGATTGACTACATGTATGGATCTACTGTGTGGATGGATAGGCTATGTGGATACATTGGCTATGTGAATGGATCCTCTATGTGAGTGATAGGATACTTGATCAATTTACTACGTGAATTGTCTATATTTTTGGATGAACTATGTGGATCATCTACATGAGTGATAAACTATGTAAGCGAACAACTATGAGGATTGGATATGTGAGTGATCGACTACATCAATTGGCTATGTTGTTGGATCGACTATGTGGATCGGCTATGTGAGTGATTTTCTATGTTATTAATCTCACCCATGTGAGAAATGGCTACATGAAATATCTATGTGAAGTGGCTACATGGGGATTTTGTCTATGTGGTGATTTTGGCTATGTGAAATCTACCACCTATATATTTCCTCTAGTTTCATAAAAATGGACATACGGACCTTTCGATTATGGTAATCAAGGGCCTTCAAAGGATGACTAATTAAGGATAATTATATCTGTGTTTTTATAACATGGTTGAGCTTGTAAATGATTCCTTGCACATGGAATTTAATGATATTCACAATGGTTGGAATTAAATATTTTGTGATCTATAAAATCCGATAATCATGTATGTTAACTTGAAAACGAAGGTCATTTCCTTAATCCATTCCTTATTTCATTCTCTCGAGATTACAGGTTCTAAATATTTCTCTTGGATTCATGGAATCATATTTTCATTGTCTTTTGTTTCCTACAGTGGTGATTCCATCTTGCATGTGCCCCCTGTTTTAGTGCAGTGATTCGCATGGAGCTTCTTTCTTCCTGGTAGGGGATTTATTTCTTCTCCTATTTTTTACATGAAATCATAAAGTCATCATGGTTTATCCCTTTTGGATGGAAATATAATTAACCTAATAATAATTTAATCAAAGTAATAATTAATTGGTTATAGTGATCGTATGTTGTTTCTTTCTATCGTGATAGCAGTTTGCCTATTAATTTTCAAGGTAGTGTGATATCTATGTTATTATTTCTATCATGTATTGTTATGATATAGATTAACCTATTTTTATTGATGGGAAATGGTAAATAATTTAAAAAATTTAATTGTTAATTATTTGCATAAATAATTAAATAAGAGTCATGTTTAATGAATCTGGTGTTTTTTATAATTTTATAATGATCAAATTGATGCAATTATGCATGTTTAATTAAATCTGTAATTCCATGTGTTGATGGAATTTGATAAATAATGTGAAGAATATTAATTCTTGTTTATGGAAATAATTAATGACATGTTAATAAATTGGAATTGCACAAGTCTATTGAAACTAGAATGTACATTGGGAGGCATGTTTAAATTAATTGTTTAATTAATTTGGTATCTTGTTATAGATTTATGGATTAGGTTTCTCGATGTTGGAACCTATGAGTAATGAATCAGTTAATTCAATAAGGAATAAAAACCGGTTTTTTGATAAATACATTTTCTAGGGCATGAGTTTCGCATCTTCATAAGAAGGTTGAGTGCCTTTAGTTTGGAGTTGTGAGATCTTTTTTATGTGTGAAGAATAGATTCCTTTTTTAGGGCCTAGATTTCCCAATTGGATTCTATTGTTTGTTTCCTGATGCTTTTTGTGATGTGATACGAATGTGATCTTTACTATGAGATGTGATATGAGGTGGGGAGGCCCTGATGTGATATGATAATGGGATAGTTGAGCCTAGGATGGCTGATGTGATGTGGTTAGGAAGACCCATATGATGTGGTAGTAGTTAACAATTGTTATGGAGATATGCATTGGGATATGGATATGGGTGTTAGGGATGGAATTAGAGATAATGGAATGGGTTAAAGCTGGTATTACCCATTGATGTGATAAAGTTGGATGTTATCTTGAAATGAATCTGTTTAATGGATGATGTTCGAGTTTCTTTTTTTATCTAAATTCCTTTCCCCACAGCATTAGGCAGCTATATGTGCTTGGTTACATCATTCCTATTGGTGGTAGATTAGTATGGTTTTCTTAGGGTACCTGGATTATGGAATAATTATAATAATCAATAAATAATTCTTAACCCTTGGGGTTTGTGTTAATGGAATGAAAATACTGAAAATATGTTAATCTTGATAAGCCATGGACTCAATTTGGATTATTCCAATATGACATGGAATTCATGATGGTGGTTAATGAATGTATCTTGAAGTAATTTTAATGGTTAATTTAATGGATAATAAATTAATTAACTAATGGAATTGATAAAAATAAAATAATTGATTAATGTATCTCAATAAATTCTTATGTTCTTAGAGGATATCTGGTCTTATTAGTGGTAGTTGGGATTCCAAGATACATTAACTGTAGTTGATTCTAAAACTATATTATACCTATAGTGTAGTTATGAGCTATATTATATCTTTTATATTATATGATTTCATACACTACCTCACCCATGTTGGCTAGGGAGATTAACACCCAGTGGAATCTGGGAGGGTGTTTTCCACAACATCCCTATGAGAGGATAGATGGTTGACTACCCCCTCTAGCCCTGATCTCTTATCTTGGTAGTTACTTATATGGGTATGCATGGTGGTTAGTTTTCTCATATATGTGTGTAAAGGGTTGTTATGGATTGTTGTTATTTCACACACATGTATCTCTAATTATAGTATCCAAAGGATTATTATTGGTACGATGTGTATAGTTTGTGTTATCTTTAGGTACTTACTCAGTGTGTGGGTTGTGACGGCTTGAGTTATAATACCTTATGTATGATACATGTCATACGGGTTGTGGTAGATCCCAGAAACTACATGGTTACTATATAAAGGTATATGGATGGGATGATGTGTTGATGTGATGCAAGAGGTGATTGTTGTGATGTTTTCCCTAGGTGTCTTTAGGTTAGCTTATTTTAGAGAGAGATGGATCAGGATGTGTGATATTGGGGCATCATGGAAAACCAGTGGGGAAGTGGGAGCGGGGTACCCTTGATGTTTCATTACTATATTATATACTCTCTTGCATGAAATACTTGGTGAGATTTATCCATGGTGAGGCTGGGAACTTGGTATACCTATTTAGGTAATGAGTTAGTTTCACTATTTTCTCTATGATTTAGTATTATTTCTTAATCTTGTAAAATATAGGATTTGGGAAAGATCTGGTCTCTCCCAAATTTACCCATGATTTTAGGTTTAAGCGGTCTCTTGTAGTTTAGCTTGGGTTGTCGAATCCTCAGAGACCTAAGAAGAAACCTATAGACATGTACATTCTATTGAATATTTTTGGATATTAAGTGGAAAAATTTGGGTTAATTTTAGATTTGTTTAAATTAACATTAAAATATTTAAGTTAATTCAATTTAAAAGAATTATTTGATCCTAGGTTATCACTTGGGGTGGATTGGATGCATTCCTTTTTCAACTATTTCAATTTATTATATTTGAGATGGGTTCATTTAATAAGATTAAACAACATCATAACTTCCTAGTTTATTACCTACACTCCCTAATACTAATCACCTATACACTTGGAGGATCAATGTTTTGAGTACTCCAAGGTAAAGGTTTATATTAGCATTTGAAGTGTGCAGCCTTAAAATTCAAAAAGGATGAAGAAGTTTTAAAATCATCAAATGAAATTATCAATTAAAAGAATTTATTAAAAATTAATAGAGTGAGAAATAAAATCTTATCCATCCCCTTAATACTCCCTTAGATCAACCCATAAGAGGGTTATACCTCCATTTATGCTATGGTTTCAATGGGTGCGGGGAGTAGACTCGTGAGGGAGGAATTGAAGAAGTAAAAAAACAATAAAAAGAAAACAATGACTCCAGCATTGTGTGAATAATTTCACAAGTTTTGGTGTGAATAAATTAAAACCATGAAGAAATGGTATCAATGTGATAATAAGAAGAACAAAATAGGAGAGGATGAAGAGTTTTTATTGAAAACTAAGGTGATTTGAACAACTTACATGTGAAATACAATCATAAGACAACAAAATCGCAGCATAACATTACAATGAAAGAAACACCAAAGATCCTAAAATACTTCACAACCACTACCTTAAATAGTAATTTTGGAAGAATTGGGTCGAAACTCTAATAGTTAATGCCATCCCACTTGATTATGGTAGGATTAGGGTGGTGGAAAGCTTGTGGAACTTGGACTTTTTCACTCTTGACCTGAAGTGCAAGCCACCTTGCATCCATCGAACATAGGCATCGAAATTAAATTCTAGATGGCATAATTAGAGTGGTCTATAGAGGAAGAACATAGATCCCTAGATGTCTCTTAACCTCCTGTCAAAATTTCAGCCCAAATGGAATTTTTTTTGGGAGATATGATTAAATTAGTGATCTATTTTTATGAGCCACAAAATCTTGCCCAAAATTTTATCTCCAAATTTTTCCACATGGAACTCCCTTTAAAAATATGAATTATCTTTTTCCACTATTGAAATAAATGATTCTAATGATGTCCTGTATCTTCAGATAAATTTTTAGAATCATTGGGCTTGTATCCTGGCCGTTACAGTCTCTTTATTGGGTTGTTTTCCAGTTTACTTTGCTCAAAATGTGTTCCCATGAAAGCCCATTTTGGTGGTCATCCAATGTGAATCTTCAAGTACTCAAAAGGTATTAATTGTTCCCAATTTAATTAGGAACCTAAAAATAAAATATGACAATAAAATCAAGATCATTGGGTATTTTATATGGTGTTCAAAAATGTACTATGTAATAGTGCATTTTAAGAAGGAATTACAATTATAATATGAAATAATGTTCAAAGTGTAAAATGCACTAAAAATGGTGTTTATGATTAATAAAGAACATGAATATTATAATATAAAAAATGAATATTATCCTATTTTAGTGGCTAATCACACCCCTAAACTTGATTTTTTCTAGTCCCGAGAATAATATATCTCAACAATATGAAATTTAAATTCTCTTTTCCAAAAAAAATTTAATACACAATGATCACCAAAAAACCCTTATACCAAACAATCATGAAACCCATAAAAATATTTTAATACAAGATATTTTCATAATCAGATCCCAATCCCAAGCTCATTCCTTTGTTCAAATTTATTACCATATTTCATCCAATATCAATTAAGTATGAGGATGTGTTGTGTATCACAATAGACATGGGGGTTCATATTTATTCAAGGGGGAAATGACGGAAGCACTAGGTGGAATAACATTTCAATATTAAGATGAGTATTAAAAAAAATTGCAATATTTCCATGGTAATCGAAATTACACTCTAAAGAGTCAACCTATGTAGTGAGACTTTGCTGATAACTCACAGGCTCAAAGTCCTTAGGGCACCAAGTAAAGCCCACAAACTCGGGCATAATCTCGAGTTAACTCATTCAAAAACAAAGTCAAATTACCAAAAATAGAGATAAAATTACTAAATCTAGGCCAGTAAACTATGGAGTCAGGATCCCCAAGTGTTGAAAGCCATGTATTAGGTCATTTCATTGCTCTACACGCAAATTTATTATTATTATTATTATTATTATTATTATTATTATTATTATTATTATTATTATTATTTGATTTTTTTGAATACCCATATTAGAACTAAAATGATCACCAAACCTATGATATTTATTTGGTGGAACCCATGAACTAAAACTAATACCTCACTATCCAAAGGAAGTGTATTGTGATTTTTTTTTTATGAAAATATAAAAGATGAAATTTCACATAAGACAACTACACTTTCCAAAAATCTATGATCATGAAATTATACATGGATTAAAATCAGAATCAAGGCATGATAAACTATTTGATATTCAGTTTAAAAGTTTTCAATGTGTATTATCATGTTCAAAGTTAAAGGAATATTTTTTTATTTTTTTATTTTTTTATTTTTTTATTTTTTTATTTATTTTTTCGTATTTATTATTTATTTTTTTATTTCGTATTTATTTTTTATTTATTTTATTTCGTATTTATTTATTTATTTATTTATTTATTTATTTATTTATTTATTTATTTCATATTATTTTATTTACTTTATTTATCCATGCATGCACATTTCATGCATGCCCAAGCAATATAAATAAATTCTGCGTCTGGTGAGATTTGAACCCCTAACCTCTTGCATATTTTCCAAAGATTTTACCACTCCAGCAAGCTCGTCATGTGGTTAATAAACAGAAATTAATATACTTATATATATTAATTGAAAAAACAAATAATACATAAATAATAGATATAAACTCGATAATAATAAATAATAAATAATAAATAATAAATAATAAATAACGAATAATAAATAATAAATAATAAATAATAAATAATAAATAATAAATAATAAATCATAAATAATAAATAATAAATTATAAATTATAAATAATAAATAATAAATAATAAATAAATATAAATAATAAATAATAAATAAATATAAATAATACATAATAAATAAATATAAATAACAAATAATGAATAAATATAAATAATAAATAAATATAAATAATAAATAATAAATAAATAATAAATATAAATAATAAATAATAAATAAATATAAATAATAAATAAATATAAATAATAAATAATAAATAAATAATAAATAAATAATAAATATAAATAATAAATAAATATAAATAATAAATAAATATAAATAATGAATAATAAATAATAAATAATAAAAAAAAGATAAATAATAAATAATAAATAATAAATAATTATAAATAATAAATAATAAATAATAAATAAATATAAATAACAATTAATAAATAAATATAAATAATAAATAATAAATAAATATAAATAATAAATAATAAATAATAAATAATAAATAATAAATATAAATAACAAATAATAAATAAATATAAATAATAAATAATAAATAAATATAAATAATAAATAATAAATGAATATAAATAATAAATAATAAATAATAAACAAATATAAATGATAAATAAATATAAATAATAAATAATAAATAATAAATAATAAATAATAAATAATAAATAAATATAAATGTAAATAATATATAATAAATAATAAATAATAAATGATAAATAAATATAAATAACAAATAATAAATAAATATAAATAACAAATAATATATAAATATAAATAATAAATAATAAATAATAAATAATAAATAAATATAAATAACAAATAATAAATAAATATAAATAATAAATAATAAATAAATATAAATAATAAATAAATATAAATGATAAATAAATATAAATAATAAATAATAAATAATAAATAATAAATAATAAATAATAAATAATAAATAATAAATAATAAATAAATATAAATAACAAATAATAAATAAATATAAATAATAAATAATAAATAAATATAAATAATAAATAATAAATAATAAATAATAAATAATAAATAATAAATAATAAATAAATATAAATAACAAATAATAAATAAATATAAATAATAAATAATAAATAAATATAAATAATAAATAATAAATAAATATAAATAATAAATAATAAATAATAAATAATAAATAAATATAAATGATAAATAAATATAAATAATAAATAATAAATAATAAATAATAAATAATAAATAATAAATAAATATAAATGTAAATAATAAATAATAAATAATAAATAATAAATAATAAATAATAAATAATAAATAAATATAAATAACAAATAATAAATAATAAATAAATAATAAATAATAAATAAATATAAATAATAAATAATAAATAAATATAAATAATAAATAATAAATAATAAATATATATAAATGATAAATAAATATAAATAATAAATAATAAATAATAAATAATAAATAAATATAAATATAAATAATAAAAAATAAAAAATAAAAAATAAAAAATAAAAAATAACTAATAAATAATAAATAATAAATAATAAATAATAAATAAACATAAATAATTAATAAATATAAATAATAAATAATAAATAATAAATAACCAGTTACAAATAATATATAATAAATAAATTAAAGTATATTATAAATAATAAATAATAAATAATAAAGGAAACACATGAAAAAGTATGAAAAGACGTGATAAGGGATGAAAAATCATGAAAATGCATGAAAAAGGACGGGGAAGCATATGAAGAATGAGGTATTAGAAAGAATGAGAACGCATGAAAACTCGTGACAACTCTGAAAAACTCCTTAATAATTCAACATAATCATCATAATAACCCACAAAAAAACCATTGATAAAGATAACAAGTCATGGAAACCCAAATAAACAGTAATAAATGGAGCTACCGTTAAAACTCGTCAAAACGGTCATAAAGAGACAAAAACATTGGACTCACATTAACGGAGATAACTTAAGATTCGAGAGTCCGTTTTAGATCCGCGACCTGTCAAATCAAAGATCCTGAAACGATCTTCAACCTGAAAGGTGAAAGAGTCTGAATGGACAGGCGGATCGGAAGTTACGACCATTTAAAAAAAAGATGATGGGGAACAGGTGCTAGAAACGAGGCATTGAAAAACATAACAAACCCGATACCCACTAAAAAGGTCATTACATATGATCTAGGAGTGCATGTGGGCACCACGACTAGTCAAACTGAAGCTCATGGAACGATCTATGATCTGGCAGGTGGAGGAGGCCGAACTGACACGCGGATCGAAAGTTAGGTCTGTTTGAAGACAAGTTCGACAGGACACCGGTGACGGAAACAGGGTTTTGGAGGCCTTTGGAGGGGTTTTTGGGGTCGAAAAACAATACAAAAGATTTCTTTTGTTGAATTGGTGCGTAGCTCTCTTCGCTGGCTTCGATTTGATATGTGGTAGAGCCCAAACGGACACCCGGAGCAAAAGTTATGGCCGTTTGAAGTTGGAGAACTTTTTTCAACTTTTTTATAACTCTAATATCTTCCACACCTTAGACCGTCTCATGGTTTCGATTATATGTGCCTCTAGATCTGTTCAGGATCTTTGATTTGACTGGTTGTGGCGCTTCAACGGACGCCCGGATCAAAAGTTATGGTCGTTTTAGTGATTTCGGGGTTTCTCACGTTTTTTTATTTTTTTCATTTCATTTCGCGGCGGTTTTTTAAAAAACCGCCGCTAATCCTCGAATAAAATTAAAAAAAATAAAAAATAAATTTTAAAAAAAATAAAAAAAAATTTGCCGTTTAGCGGCGGTTTTTTCGCGGCGGTTTTTAAAACCACCGCTAAACGGTGGTTTTCTCGTAGTGACACCATCCCCAGTGTTTAAGGAAAATAAAATTTTGAAGGAGGTAGAGGTAGAGGATTGGAATTATAAAAGGAATTTAAAATAATAAACATGGAACAAAGTCACCAGGTTTTTGAAGTTGAAGTTCTTAATACTCTTGATTACTCCTTTGATCTCCATGTCACTCGGAGAATCCCTATTAATGATGAAAGTTTATATTTGTACACTAGTGATTTTTCTAAAAATCCATCAACTCAGTATCCCCTGAATCTCAAACACCAACACAATTGGAACACAATGGAAACCCCTTGAGGTCCCTTTAAATAAAAATAAACAAAAAAAAGGAAAGGAAAAAAACACACCTGTTTATTTAAGCATACCAAAGACTGATACTAGGAACAAGTAAAAAATTAGAATTATATATGTGTGTGTGTGTATGGATAAAAATATAAATATATATATAAATAAAATACAAGAAGGAAACACTAGAATCTATAGGTTAGTGGTAGACTCACTCCCCTGTCTCCCTTCGGTCCCGAGTTCTAGTCCCCACGGCTTTGCTGGTTGTGACGGGGTTTTCCCCATGACCTATTACGTGTCCCTTTTTTTATTATTATTATTTTTGTATTTTTATTTTTACTTACAAACACATAAAAATAAAATAAAATAAAATAATGATACATTGTCTTATTTTTAAATTTCTAGGTATGGTATTACTCAGAGATCACACCACATGACATGGATGAATATGAAACTCCCCTTTCATACTCATCCACACTCATAATAGAAGAACTGGTCAACAGTCTGTGGTACTATCATATTTTTTATTTTATTGATTAAGTATTTTTTTAAATATCAAATTTATTTATTAATCATAATTTAAAAATAAAGATTATTCATAATGATTAGAACCATGAAAACCATGGGTTGCCTCCAATGTAGCACTTTTGTTTGACATCTTCATCCTGACATGGATCCTAAATCTATCAACTTTTTCTTGGTTCATAGGTTGGATCAATTAAATCCACCTCTATTTTCTGTTTATTGAATGATTCAATGAATGGTTTTAACCTATGACCATTGACCTTAAAAATGTGACCACTTGTGGGATCTTTAATCTCTACTGCCCCATGTGGGTACACATTATGCACTATGAATGGACCTGACTATCTAGACCTTAATTTTCTCGGGTGTAAATAATGTTTTGAACTATACAAGAGCATGAATTTTCCTGGATCAATGTGTTTAACTTTGAGTTTCCAAGATTGGTAGGCTTTAAATCTAGCTTTATTTATCCTTCTATTTTCATAAGCCTCCATCCTAAGTTCCTCATGTTCATTAAGATCTAATTTTCTTTTTTCTTCAACTAAAGAAATGTCAAAATTCATTTTTTTGATTGCCCAAAACACCTTATGCACAATTTAAACAGGTAAATGGAATTATTTTCCATAAAAAAACCCATATGGTGACATTATTAGGATGGTTTTGTATGTTGTATGATATTCCCAAAGGGTGTCCAAGAGTTTCTCAGACCAATCTTTCCTAGAGGGATTGATAGTTTTTTCAAGAATTTGTTAAATCTCCCTATTCGCTAACTCATCTTGACCATTGGTTTGAGGATGGTACGCAGTGGAAAATTTATGAGAAATGACATACTTTTACATGAATTAAGAGAATGGGTGGTTGCAAAAATGGGTTCCTAGATCACTAATTATATCCCTAGGAATTCCAAATCGAGAAAATGTGTGCTCTTTCAGAAATCAGATCACAACATGATAGTTGTTGGACTTAGTGTGAATGGCCTCAACCCATTTTGAGACATAATCAATAGTTGAGAGTATGTATAGGTATCCCCTAGAGTTTGGGAAGGGTCCCATGAAATCAATTCCCCAATAATCAAAGATTTCAATGACCAGAATGGGAGTAAGTGGATTTTGATTCCTTTTAGTAATGGATCCTAATTATTGACATTGTGGAAAACTTTTTCAGAATTGGAAGGAATCCTTAGTGAGGTTAGTCCAGTAGAAACCACTTTGTAGGAGCTTTGAAGTAGTTTTCTTTGTGTAAAAGTGTCCTCCACATGCCTCTACATCACAAAATTTTATAATGGACTCTTTCTCAGACTCGGGAATGCATCTCCTAATGATTTGATCAGGAAAACACTTGAAGAGGTAAGGATCATAAAACACATAGTTTTTTACATTAGAAATGAATTTATTCTTAGATTGGGTTCTGAGGAATTTTGTAATGTCACCCATAACTAAATTGTTTGTTATATCAATATACCATGGGAAATCACTCACAGAATAGAGGTGCTAATCGGGAAATGAATCAGACACTGAAAGGTTATGTGAGTTATCTTTAAATTCCATCCTAGAGAGGTGATCAACTACAACATTTTCAACACCCTTTTTATCCTTAATAGTTAAATCAAACTTTTGAAGAAGAAGGACCCACCTAATCAATCTAGCCTTGGCATCTTGTTTTTGGAAAAGGTATTTCAGGGTTAAATGGTCGGTGAAGACAATGATGGGTGATACTAAGAGATAGGACTTGAATTTCTCTAAGGCAAACAACAGCAAGCAATTATTTCTCAGTAGTGGTGTAGTTGATTTGTGAATCATTTAAATATTTTCTTGCATAATCAATGAAAAATGGAGTTTTCTCACACTGTTGTACTAAGAATGATCTAATAATGAAGTCACTCGTATCACACATGAGCTCAAAAGTAAGTTTCTAATTTGGATATTTCATGATAGGTGGAGAGATAAGAGCTGACTTTAGTGTAGAGAATGATTCCTCATAGAGTTATATCAATAAAAATGGAGCATCTTTCACAAATAAATCACAAAGTGGTCAAGAAATAAAGCTAAAATTCTTAATGAACCTTCTATAGAAACCAGCACATCCTAATAAGTACCTCACTTCATTAACAGTTTTAGGAGAAAAAAGGTGATGAATGATGTCGACCTTAGATTTATCAACTTCAATCCCCTTATCAAATACTAGATGGCCTAGAACAAGTCCTTCATTTACCATGAAATGGCGGTTTTTTCAATTTAGGATGAGATTCTTATCCTCACATCTTGACAAAAACCTTTCAACATTTAGAAGGCATCCCTCAAAATTATCCCCAAAGATGGATAAGTCATCCATGAAGACCTCTAAACAATACCCCACCATGTTTTAAAATATTCCCATCATGCACCGCTGGAAGGTAATAGGGGAATTACATAACCCAAATGGAATACGTTTAAAGGAAAAAGTTCCAAATGGGCAAGTGAAGGTTGTTTTTCCTTGATCCTATAAGGATACCTTGATTTTATTATACCATGAGAATCCATCTAGGAATCAATATAATTGATGACCCGCCACTCGGTCATGGACTTGATAAATAAAGGGAAAGGGGAAGTGGTCTTTCTTGGTACAAGAGTTGAGCTTCCTATAGTTAATACAGACTCTCCTTCCACTACTTACCCTTGTGGGGAGAAGTCCACCATCCTTAATAGTGATCATAGTAATTCAAACTTTCTTTGTGAAAACTTGAATTGGTCTTACCCACTCACTCTCAGCAATGGGGTATATGATACCCACTTTCAACAACTTAAGAAGTTCTTTCCTTACCACATATATAAGATTTGGATTGAGTCTCTTCTGAGGTTGACTCCATGGTTTGGATTCAGATTCAAGAACAATCCTATGAGTTCTAATGAGTGGGATAATCCCAGGAATATCAGAAAGGGTCCATCCAATTTATTTCTTATACTTTCTTAGAACATCCAGAAGCAGTATCTCCTGATTGGATTAAAGAGAGGAAGAAATTAAAACAAGAAATGATTGATTTTACCTTAAGAATGAATACTTGAGTGATGAAGGTAGGACCTTAAATTATAGATCATATTGGTTATCACTTTCTGAGAAAGGATGAGACTTTGTATTGAAATTAATTTCTTTGCTCAGATTTCTTGACAGAATTGGTTCCTTGTGAACAGAATTTTCATCCACTAAATTAGCTAGAGCAGTGTCATGAATGGGTATGGACTCAATGTTATTGATTTCACTAATGGTTTCATTGATTGGTGATTTGAGAAAATCATAAATAGATCTATATGAAAGAGATTCAATCCAAGGAGACAAATTTACCTCATGTGAACAAAGAAAATCAATCTCTACTTGACTTAAACATCCTTCAGTAATCCCTTGATGTTCATCAAGTTCACTATCAACACTAACAATCCAATTAACCTCATGAATCTCTTCATCATCCCCAATTTAAGAGTTTTCAATATAGATGTTCAAGTCTAGACTCATGTTTCCAAAGTTTATGGTCATGTTCCCATTTCGGACTCTGATAACAGATTTGATTGTTGTAAGGAAGGGACAGCCAAGGATGATTGGAGTTTGCTCCTTAGGACCTAAGATTGGGTGATTGTCAAGAACAATGAATTCATATGGGCAAATGAAATTTTCAACTTTCACCAAAACATCCTTTAAGATCCCCTTAGGAACTCAAACACTATGATCATCAAGTTGAAGAGTGAAAGATGTGGGTTGGAGTTCTTCAATCCCTAACTAAAAATACATGGCATAAGGAATGAGGTTCACATTGGCTCCCAGATCACAAAGGGCTTTGACAACTTTTTTCTCTCCTAACTCAACATTGATATATGTACATCTTGGATCTTTTAACTTTGAAGGAATAGTCTCTTGAATGGTGGTACTCATATTAGCAGCCAAAAGGACTTGGTTTTTATGTGAAATTTTCCTTTTAAAAGTGCACAAGTCCTTAAGGTACTTTGAGTAGGTAAGAATGGTTTGGATTTCATCAAGGGGGATGATCAACTTAACCTGAGAGAAAATTTCCCTCAAAGTTTCATTCAGTTCTGGTTTAGTCCCTCCTCTCATGTGTTGAGGGAAAGGAGTAGGTTGTTTTATTGTTTGGTGTGGTTGTAGTTCCTTCACATTCTCATTGGGTTTTTCAGAATCTGTGGGTGGTTATTCATCATTTTCATGAATTTTTGAAGCTTTTAATGGTTCTATAATAGTTTTTTCAGGTTTCTCAATGGATTTACCACTTCTTAAAATATTCATTTCTTTGAGTTGTTCATGTGAGGTTTGTGTGTAACTGGATTCTCCCCTTAAAGTTGAGGATGATACCGCCTAAGTAGGCATGGGTGACTTCCTAGTTTTAATGTTTTGTATTTCATGTTTAAGGGATGAGACTTATAAGTTCATTTTCTCCATTTGTTTACACAACTACTCAAGGATTGGAAGAGGGATAGATTTAGTAGGGGCTTGTGCTGGTTGGTTTATCCCAGGAGGATACTTTGGCTGTTGGATTGGTTGTTGCATGGGTTTTTGGAAGGGTTGTTGGTATTGGATTGGTTGTGGTTAGAACTGGTTATGGTTTTGAAAATTTTTTATAGGGTAGGGGTTTGGTCCTTATGGCTGACTAGGTTGTTGGTTTTCTTTCCAATAGAATCATGGATGGTCATTGTACCTTGGATTGAAAGTGTTTTGGTATTGTGGCTTCTAAAATTTAAAAGTATTGTCCTTCGCTAGTGGTCCTCCTAAAATAACATATTTAATGGAAGGGATGGTTGGGCAGTTGTCAATATTGTGGTCATGTTTGTCACATATTGTGCAAACAGGGTCAACAGTTTGAATTTCATGGACCTTTATAAGATTGATCTCCTCGTCCATCTTAGTGAGTGAAGAAAGTTTTGATATAAGGATTTCCTCCTCCCTAAGTGTGTGAATTCTACCAGATTTGGGTGGCTTCTCATATTAATGTGATTTTCCCCATGTTTTATTTTGTTCAGGAAGGATTTCTATATACTCATAAGCATCATTTGGGGCTTTATTTTTAAAGGTCACATTGCACATCATGTTAATGAATTCTTTGTTCCCCGAGACTAACCCTTCATAGAAAATTATCACTTGTTCAGGAATAGAAAACCCATGGTGTGGAACCATTTTTAGGGTGTCTTTGAACCTCTTCCATGTTTCATAGAATGAGCCTCCCTCTTTTTCAAAAAAGTTTTGGATGCTCTTTTTAAGTGCAATTGTATTGTGGTAGGGAAAGTATTTTTTGTAGAATTATCTTATAAATTAGTCCTAGGAGTGGATTGATGTAGGTCTCATATTTTTTAACCAATTATTTTCTCAATCCTTAAGTGATAAAGTAAATATCCTCATATTAGCTGACTCAAGTTGATGTGGTGGGCACATGGTTTCAACAATGTCATTGAACTCTTTGACATGAAGGTATGGAATTTCTGACTCCATCCCATGGAAGGTTGGAAGGTGGTTTAGGATGTGAGGTTTGAAAACATAGTGGTATTATCCTATGGTGTCATTCCTAATTCAAGAGGGTGCATTGGTCCAGGAAGGTGTGAGGTAGTCATTCATGGTTTGATCGACTGTATTCCCCAAGTATGGGACTTCCTTATTTGGATTTCCATTTTGGTTCCCACCTGGGTTTATTAGTTAGTTTCTTTGAGGACCTTCCATTTAAATGGGATCAATTTTTGACTCTAGAGTATTAAGAATATTTGTATCTAATGGGAATAGACCCCTAGGTGTGCTTGACTCCCCAACCCTAGGACTTTCCACCCTAACTAACCTATTTAAGTTGTCGTGGGTGTAGGAATACATGCACCAAAAGAAAAATAACAAGAAAGGGAAAAGATAAGAGAATTTAGAGTGAGAAAAGATAAATGAGGGATAATAGAATAGATTTTGAGATGAATTACTTGGGTCCCCATAAATGGTGCCAAAATTTGGTGTCGCCCAAATTTACTTGAGATTTTAGGTTTAAGTGGTCACTTGTATTTTAGCTTGGGTTGTCGAATTCTCAGAGACCTAAGAAGAAACCTATAGACACGTACATTATATGGATTGTTTTTGGCTATGAAGTGGCCAACTTTGGATTGATTTTAGATAGGTTTAAGTTAACACTAAAAGTAATAAGTCAATTCAATTTAAAAGGATGATTTGATCCTAGGTTATCACTTGGGGTGGATTGGATGCATTCCTTTTTCAACTATTTCAATTTCTTATATTTGAGATGGGTTCATTTGATAATATTAAACAACATCATAACTTACTAGTTTAATACCTACAATCCCTAATACTAATCACCTATACACTTGGAGGATCAATTTTTTGATTACTCCAAGGTAAAGGTTCATATTATCATTTGAAGTGTGTGGCCTTAAAATTCAAAAAGGATGAAAAAGTTTTAAAATCATCAAATGAAATTACCAATTAAAATAATTGATTATAAATTAATAGATTGAGAAATAAAATCTGATCTATCCCCTTGATACTCCCTTGGATCAACCCATAAGAGGGTTATCCCTCCATTGATGTTATGGTTTCAATGGAAGCGGGAAGTAGACTCATGAGGGAGGAATTAAAGAAGTAAAAAACAATAAAAAGAAAACAATCACTCCACCGTTGTGTGAATAATTTCACAAGGTTTTGTATGAATAAATTCACACCATGAAGTATCCATATCAATGTGATAATAAGAAGAATATAATAATTGAATATGAATAATTTTTATTGAAAAATAAGGTGATTTGAATAACTTTCATGTGAAAGACAAACATGAGACAACAAAATCGCATCATAACATTACAATGAAATAAAGCCCCAAATATCCTCAACTCGTTCACCAACACTACCTTAAATAAGTATTTTGGTAGCCTTTTTTTGAGCCTAAAATAGTTAAAGTCCTCCCACTTGAGTATGGTAGGCTTAGCATGGTGGAAAGCTTGTAGAACTTAGACTTTTCCACTCTTGACCTGAAGTGGAATTCAGCTTGCATCCACCTAATAGAGGAGTTGAAATAACCTAATAGATGGATGAATTATATTGGTCCATAGAAGAATAAAATATATCCCTATATGTATCCTAACCACGTATAAAATTTCATCCCAAATGAATTTTTTTGCGAGATATGATTAAATTGGTGGTCTGTTTTTCTGGGCCGCAGAATCTGGCCTAGAATTTTATCTCCAACTTATGCTGCATGTAACTCCCTTCAAACATCCGAATTAGCTTTTTAAACTATTTAATTAAATGTTAATCATTATTTACTATATCTTAAGTTAAATTTTTAGAATCATTGGACTTGTATCCTAGCTTCTACATTCTCCTTATTAGGATGTTGTTCATTTTACTTTGCCCAGAATGTGTTTCCATGAAATCTCATTTTGGTGGTCTTCCGATGTGAATCTTCAAGTACTCCAAAATTATTAATTGTTCCCAATGTAACGATTAACCTAAAAATAAAATATTAAAATAAAATTAATTTCATTGGGGATTTTATATGGTGTTCAAAAATGTACCATGTAATAGTTCATTTTAAGAAGGAATTACAATTATAATATTAAATAATGTTCAAAGTGTAAAATGCACTAAAAATGGTGTTTATGATTAATAAAGAACATGAATATTATAATATAAACAATTAATATTATCTTATTTTAGTGTCTAATCAAGATCCTACTGACTATATTGTTATGTTCATACTATGTATAAATAAACTATTTTTAGGTCATTTGGTGTGGGTTGGAGATCAAGTTGGATGTTACTTTCTCATGGTTTTGCAGTAGCAGTTTTGGATTCATGTTAATTATCATATTTACCATTTGGTGCTTTTAGTTTTCCTTTCATGTGTTATATTATTGTATGGAATTACATGTTTTGAGGTTTTCTTTATATATATGTCTGAGTAGGTTTTGATTGGTGTATTCTTCTTATATCTCTCTTATTCATGTTCTCTTATAGGGTAATGACTCTCATATGAATGTTTATTATACCATCAGTGTTATTCACCAACCCAAGGACAACTAGAGTTAAGACTCAGGTATTTAACATCTCCCATATCCCATTTTTATCCTAGGAGGGTTACCCTTTGGGGTAGAGGGTCATGAAAGAATGGTATTAGAGGTTCATGTTGATGGATATGATGGAGTTTGAATTTAGATATAGGTGAGGTTGCATGTGTTGGTAGGGAAATGATGTTAGATAAGTTTAGTGTGTGATATAAAAATATTAGACTAGTTGAGACATAGTTATTTAGGCCCATTGTGATCTGATTCATGGACCTTTAAGTTTATTGGACCTACTAAATTAAGTAATACTAGTTACAGGTTAGAGACCTAGGAAATGATCACGCATCATTATTTTTTGTGCCTATGTTTGAAATGGATAGAACTTGGGATAATTTAAAACCTTAACAAGATAAAAAATAATTAAATAATGAATGTTAAATATTCAATATTCTATGTTTAATAGATCTAATTTTTTTATTTTGTAGGAATGTCTCCAGGTCAAATTCTTATTAGGTTTTCATTGAAGCTGTTCAGTTGGATGTGCAAACAGATCGCTGCGGAGTAGAGGTCGATGATGATGAAACTTAGAGGAGGACACTCTGAGAGTTTCAGTTCCATATTATGTATAATTATGATGTATTTTTTTCATATTTAATCATATATTATTTTTTGGATGAGGTTGAGATAGATTTTATTTTGATCTGTTCTCAAAGGGATCAATGGGTTTTTTTAGATGTGATGATATTGTGTGGAGTATCAAGGTAGTGGTGGTTCTTGTTCCTTGAGGATTTTGAGGAGTAATCATTCTCATGGGAGATATTTTGAGGAAAGTTCTAAGAATATTTCCTTTCTTTGACCATGAAGGAATCCAATCACTAGGAGATTCTTACACTTTGATAGGAGAGTTTCACCATGTGAGAGTTTTGGATCCATTTTAGGACCCTTTTGCAATATTCTTAAAACCCTTTTCCATATGAGGAGGATACAACAAGGAATTTTGAGGAGATTTTTCATCCATATATCTAGTGATAGTTAACCTTGTTTGTGCTTAATATGTATCTTGAGGTGTTGGTGAGAGAATAGGTTATTGAGAGGAAGCTAGCCCAAATCAAATCGTCATAAGAGGAGAGTCATCATGATTCCTCATGAAGTAAAGCTATGGTCTAGGGTTCTCAATTGCATGGATAGAAGAGTTTTTGGTCAGTCATGGGTAGGTCCCAGTACTCAACATCTTATTTCTCTAGGGGAGGTGTCTCTCATACCTATTTCAAGGGATCAAATGCATGTTTTTCTTATGGGATATTAGGTAATTAGTGATGATAGTACCCAACCTTTATAATTAGTTACTTTTCACCAGGAATTCTATTAAGGTAGTTTTAGATGAACAAGTAGAAACATGGGTCTCTAGTTTGGGATCATCATAGAGGATATGGGGAAGGAATAGTATAACATAGATATGATCCTCATCCTCAGAAAAAAAAGCACAGTCATGGAGGTGGTTTTCAGTAGGGTCAGTGAGGCCATAGAGTGGGTCGTGTTTGGATCTATGCTTTAGTGTTTCCATTACTAAATGATCCAATCATCATTCAAGGTACCCTTTTCATGTTTTATACATGGGTAGATGCTTTTTTTATTTAGGAATGACATGATACTTTATATCACCTACCCTCATCCATGCTTTAGGACTTGAGGTAGAGATCATTACAGTGCCTTTGGTGTAGACTATGCCAGTTAGAGGTTGATCTGACTTATATGAAGTATGTAGATATTGTGATCTATTGATGGGGATTCACTGATCTTGGGAAGATTTTATATGTTTATAGATACATCCATATGGAATCATCCTCAGCATGGATTGTTTGTATTTGGTGTATGATATCATGGATTTATTTAGAAGGTGAGTTTTTTTCTATGATACTAATAGAGATCCGGTAGTGTTTTTTGGAAATAGAGACCCTTATATGGGTTAGATTCATGTTCTATCCTTATCTTCCATGATGGATGAGTTGATGTTGAGTTCCTCAAATGATCAGCAGTCAGTGTTTCCCAAGGTTATATAAGAGTGCCTTGATGTCTTTACAGAGGAGTTTTTAGTGTTACCCCCTCTATGATAGATTGGGTTTGGGATTGAGATACAACCATTCCTATCTCCTATCTATATGTATCTATATAGGATAGTGCCTTCTAAGTTACGAGAGTTGTGTTTATAGTTTGATGATCTATTGTGGTGAGGTTTTTTCGGCTGAGTGTGTCACCTTGGGGTGCACTAGTTTTGTTTATAAAGAAGGTCGATGGTGGTTTGTGTATTTTTATTGATTATCATCACTTAAACCAAGTGTTAGTAAACAACCACTATCCTCTTCCATGGATTGATGATTTATTCAATCATCTGAATGGAGAAAGTTTGTAACATCCCCAACCTGATAGCCACTATATATGATTCCCCAAGTTAGGTCACCACATGACCTTAGGCGCACCTCCCCGTATTCCATAGGCTTCCAACTAGAAGCAAGGGTATAATTTGTTATATGGGGAGACTATACCCTATTTATCATATTAACCCACAACATGTAACAATAATAAATAAAGGAACTAGTATAACCAATGAACATGTATAACAAAACATTTCCCAAAACTAGGAACAATCCCACAACCAAATTGTAAATATTATATGTCATGTCATACAGTTCCAAGTGTAAGGAAATCCAAAATAAAGACAAATTGATGAATCCCATAAAGGAGTCCCAACTCTAAGTCTAGATCCCTCATCTATGCACATCCCATGTCCAAATAAACCATCTATCATAGGGGCATTCTCTTGTCCTCACTTGTAAGCATGAAGTCTTCTCGAGTTCCCAATGACAGCCCAAGCAGGGTGTGAGTACAACTCATTAGGCCACTACCAACGGTGTATACAAAATATCTAATCTAAATAGTTATTGTATGAAGGTACTAAATTAACTACAAGATAAAAAAAGGTAAATCAGGTGTCATTAATTAACAAAGTTCACGTAAACCATTTCCATCATTTATCCCATGGATTAGGCATTTTCAAATATTTCACTTCGTCCTAGGCTGGAAATATAAAAAATATATAAGAGGAAAAATCAAGTTCCCTATCACACTAGAAAAAAAATCACAAAAAATAGATAACACATACCTTGGAACCTTGGTCTAAGTAGTCTCATCATATGCAACTGTTAGGGGCATAGAGCCTTAATCTGACTCCCTAACCTGTGTATTATAGGGGAGGGGTTTAGAGCCTTATTCAAACCTAGCCCATGGGCATAGGGACTTAATATTAATACCCCACACTTACTATAAATCCATGTGAACATGCTTCTTTAATAATTTTCCACATATACCAATTCACAAATCGTACTCATTGAACACACTTACCATTAAGAAACTATAGTTCTTTCAACGCATAAATCATATTCATGACTTAACCCATTAACACATTTACCATTTTCATTTCATAAATCGTTAACACATTAACGTTATACACAATTCCCCCCTTATCTCATGTTACCAATTAAGCAGACATAAATTAAATTTCATTTCACAATACATGTTAACTATCTAACACAAATATCATATATTTACTTCCTCATCTCGTGTTAACATGTTAAACATAATAACCATAGGTTAAATCTCTTTAACCCCTCCATTTCTTATTTAATAACCCAATACAAGCTCATAAGTATGGTCCACCTCATGGGTATCCCCTATCCATGTCTATTTAACCTCAATACATCCCACGAGGACCATGAGTGGTTCAATTCATCAATTAACCAATTAAAAACATCAATTATACCATGTAAAACCAAACAGACATCACAAAAACACCAAAGCATAACCACATAAACATGAAAAAATCAATAAGTCTATGGGATATAACTTTTATACCACCGACCACAATTCTAAGGACAACCACACACTCAACCTTATCCTTTGATTTGGAAACAAACCACCTTTAAATCACCAACCTAGAAACTACTAGAAAAAAAAGAGATTTTTAGTGATTTGGAAGAAGAGGAGAGATTCTACAAGCCCAAATCCAAAAAAATAGAGAAAATAGGAGTTCTACACTCACTCAGAGCTTCGATATTCATGAAATGTTGCTCCAAATGGCCTAGAAATAGATGAGATCGGCCCTTGGAGAGTTTAGGGGGAAACCCTCATCACCCTTGGATATTATAGGATAAATTAGGAAGAAACCTAGGTAGGTTTTCATAAATCCTAAGGGGGGGAAAGGTAAAATATCACATTTTGAATGGGAAGCACGGTTTCACCACACAATTGGCCTAATCATGCACCAACCACATGCCACCCTCTATCTAAGAGGGGGATAGGTTTCATGGTCTCTTGGGGATCCCACATGGTTTGACAAACTGTGTGGTGACCATGCGGGATGGCTCTATCCAAGAAAGCATGGTTTATCCACCCCCTTTTCATGTTTTATCAAATTATGTACCCCACCTTCAAGAAATAATAGTTAGGGTGCACGGATACTACTAACTATGTGTCAACCATGAGATGTGAAGTGGATGGCCACTTTCTCCCCCTTTCGTGTCATGAACCCTCAATACACCCCTGAGACTCCTTATACACCCAATTAGCATTCCATTAACCAATTTTTAGTGATTTAAACCAAAATTTAAACAAGGAAGTGCCTCAAAAAATCCTGGAATCTTACAATGTACCCACCTTATAATGGCTTGTCCTTGAGCCTCACTTCTAAGTATCACTGAGCTCCCAAGGAAAACATATCAGGCCACTAGGCCTGCATATCTACCTCTCTCTTCCAAGTATCTTATTGGATGTTACCATACAGTCATAACACTCAAACCAAAGGTACAATCTTACATTGTAAATCTTTCTCACTGTGATCCAAAAAATGAATCGGATGATCCTCAAAGGGCGCATCGACCTCCAACAAAACATCAACCAAAAGAACTCCATGGGGAATCCAAAGTGACACTACCTAAATTTCGACACAAGAAAACATCACACATAGCATCATACCATCATAGAAGAGCCAATATGAACCCCAACAGCCCAATACTCTTCAAAATTCATAGCCCAAATCTCTTGGAGCCATCTTACCCTATTTTCAAAACTCTGAAAGTGACTTAAACTCTTTATCACCCAAAGAAACACATGTTTTTTCCAACAATGTTTCATGACCTACATCGGTCCACAACTCAAGGACCAATAGTCTCATTCCATAATCGAACATCCAAAACACAACTAAAACACTCAAGGAACTCAATCAGTCAAACCTGATTCAATGCTTGTTATCAAGTAAAATCACTAAAATGGTACTGACTTGAGTCCGTTCAACATGAAACACCAGTTAAACACCGACCACATCATCAACTGGCCACATTCCTATTGTGGTGATTCCCACCATACACTTTATCTCACCCCCACCATCTTATAGTGGTTTAAACCTCCACTATAAAAAAAAGACCACCATAACCTCAACTCATCTTTCACAACACACCTGACGTGTTTCCCAACTCATTGTGCTCAAACATCCATAAGGAATTCACCCATTATTGGAATCCAGTCTTTCCATAAAAACCATTGGGAAGGACATGCCTACACCATCCATTTTTGGGATAAGAACAAATTTACCACTCTCAACTAATCCTTTATATTAGAAACATAAATTCCACTAAGAACAATAAACTAGAGGTGGATCTTAACTTATCATGTCTATTCCCTTTACCATATCATGTCAGACCACCCCCTATTAGCTTGTCTCAAAACACCCATATTCCACTATTGACATATTACCAGTTAACCTTCCCATGGTGCCTTCTCGATTAAGTCTTATCACTATCATCTAATGCACCTACTAGGGTTATTCATTGACTTCTAGTAAAATTCCACCATCAAGGAATACACTACTCTCCAAGCCATAATTGTGCTCCACCACAACCCTCAACATTCCTAACACTGGAACTTACACCATCCATACATTGAATAAATAAATCTAGGTTCTAACTCAAACCCATTTCCAAATTTTGAAACATAATTTTCACTCCAAAACATCCACTGAATGTATTTTATAACTCACCACTTTCATTTCATGTTCCTAGCTGACTCGATCTACCCCCAACTAACTCATCTTAGAAAAATTAAGCTTCACTATTGGAATGTTATTACCTTACTTGACCAAGATTCCATCACACATAAGGACACTACATGGTAACCTAATCACACCTACCAGAGTCCATGCTCAATTTCCAATGAAATATTAACATTAAACCTCTATTTTCACACTCATCAATGATTCTAACACATGCATTTTGGATTCCTCTTAGAACCACCCTAATCCCAAAGACAATGCTTGGATCAACCAACCACCATATCCAAGGCCCACTTGTCCCTCCCAAGGAACCCAAATATCCACCACACTTGTTTCTCATTGGCATCCTGATACCACCACATCGACTCCATGCTCTTCTCCATATATCCAGGACTAACTTATCACTCCCCGCCTTAGGAATTTCATTACCATCACTTTCTGCAAGGAATTATAACCACCAAAAATCATGATTAGATCATAATTTGAACCCAAAAACTTGGACATAGTCATCTAGATTTTCCCATAATAACAAAAAAACATTATTCGATTCCCATTCCTAGCTTTTGTGAATGGAACCTGTGGTTTCCATCGACACTCGGTCCATCCCAAGGACCACACCCATAAATAGTCGATGGTGTACATCCCACCATACAACTCTATATGTATCTCTCCATGAGTGTAACCTCCAAGAGGTTCCACATCCAACCAAAATACATTCAGGTATCTAGAAATAAAGTCAGAGATCTCTCAGCATACCCTAGAAGATATTGATATATTAGGAATGATCATCACTAACTAAAAGTACATTGAGAAGTCATTGAATAACATCACCACAACTATCCATCACCAATATCACCTCCCACTATCGGGACACCTTGACCCGTCAAAAGTATCGAGCTCCCCTTCCTGCCAACACCTCATCAACTCTCGGACACTATAAATCAAATGGGGTTGATAACCAAACTCACCACCAATTTCCAACTCTCTACCAATCAACCATGAACCAACAATTCTTATAGAACTAATGCCACCACACCTATCGAGTTCCTCTAGAACAGCCCTAGAAACCCATAGTAGAAACACATTGATCCAAAACTATTTGGGCTATTACATCACTAATTCTTCCCCCACTTTAATTCCATAGAAAACAACATGTGCTTACACCCAAACCACTTGTGTACATATCCCTACTACATCATGTATCTTTGGTATGTTCCCAACACAAAAAATTTCATTAGAACCCTCTAGGTAAGGTGATTCCCAACGGTCACCCATTAATCTCAAATCAATATCCCATGAAAGGTACATCACTAGGGATAGGACCAATGCCCACTCACACACTAACTATGCCTCCTGGTCCATCAGCCTCATCAGACACGAGTAATTCTCAACATTCCCCTCCAACCACCCATCATTTCGCACAACAAGTTTAACCACATGACCACCCCTCACCTCGGGTTTCACTTCCATACCCATGAAATACATACATGCTTTGATCATCTTTCCCTATCAACCTAGATTCATCTCTTTTCCCTCATCAAGAATTTACAAAACTATTGTGTTAGGTATTCTAACTATCATTCCCTTCTAAACCAACCTTAAAACAAACCACATGCACTCAATTGATTCTCTGAAAGAAACCAAGGTACAACCATACCATCTACCAAAACTTGATGGTAATTTTTATGCAACAATTTCACCTCTAAGTCATATCTATCATGCTTCATATTCCAAGGAACCTATAACACTAGGCTAAGCTCCATCGACTTTACCCTTGATTTTTCCAAAAGTATCAACCCATAGTCTCAACTCGAGTTACATCACCAAAACCATTGGACTTCCCACTTATACCTCTAGGAAAAACCCACACATATCCAAATCCAAAAAATCTTCATGTACCTCACACACCAAAGTATAGTCATAACACAGTTGACTCCTCTTGAGGGTCGAATGATACCAATTTCCCAAACTAGGGTTATGAGAAACAAGTCACTAGGATCTCCCTCTAGGTCACATACATCAAACTTCTAACAAGTCACCAATCATGGGTGGAACTCCTACCCCTATTATAAAACACATTACACTCAATGCACTGAAGAAATCATTTTCTATAGGTTTTAATCCCATGAAAACACAACCACAACTAACATCACCATAAACCAGGATATCCACTTCAAACCCCAACATAATTTGCCCAATCACAACCCTCAAGGGTTACCACATCCATGTTATTAGGCAGTACCTCTCAACCTCAAGGACACAACCTAACCAAATGCACAACAAGGAACACCCCTTTATCTAACATATCAAACTTAGCAACGTCTCCAAACTAAGGAACTCTCACTACCCAAAACATTCATCCATAGAGTCTATTCACAACACTAGTTATACCCATTTCCTGGTTCCCTTCATGTTCCAACCTTTTGTATGTTCATAACTCAATTCCACCCTCTCTATAAAACATTTTAGGGTGTTATAAATAAAATTATCTAGTCATATCAATCATACTCAGCACAACCCACCCTGGGTCTCATTCCATCATCTGAATAAAATTATCAAAGTTCTAATGGAATTTATCCTCCCCTATATTACCATAGATAAATGGGGTTTTCTACTCAACTACTAGAGTATAATTCTCATCTATATCCTCATATTTTACAATTAGAGCATGTTTTCATGGGGGGTCTCTCTACGATGCCAAGAACATTTCTCAACCACATAAGATAAAACTTCCACAGTTTTCACAAAAGAGGGATTTCTATTATCCATGAATAACACATATCACATACACTATCCTAATGGATATAGTCACATCTCTATCACTACCCTCAACCATCCCTACCATGGGTCATGGTCATCTGGGGTAAACTAACTCACATAGTTGCAACCATTTATTAGACACCCTTTTTAACTACTTCCACTTTCACAACACAAATATTTATTTTTTAAGCACCTTTATATCTTTTAAAACTCATCAAAACCAGATTTTAATCCATTTATGACTCATCATTAGGAATAGTTTCTTAAAAATTTCATTAAATTCTTCCCATTTACCCATTTTCATTATCTTGGTTAAACACTTTTTTTCTTTCAAATTTTAAGTAAAGAGAAAACATTATATGTCATAAATCTCGCATGTCATTCTCATGTGTGCCTATTATGATGCATGTCACATATATCCCTAGGTTCCTAAAATGATGCATGTATTCATATCCTTATTCCATTACATCCATGAAAAAAATATTATAAAAAATTCACATCACACAATAATTACATCACCTAGTGGTGAAATATCATTCAACTGTAATCAACACATATCAAGAACAACAATCCCACCCTAGGTTACTTGGGTTTTCCCTTATACATGGGTAAGATAATCCCATGAATTATCTCATTACCAAGGCCTGAAACTTACTACTCTCCCATACACCACTCCCAAATAATAATACACAAAAAATAGAACCCTCTTTGATACCAATTTGTAGTGCCCCCAAACCAGTAGCCACAATATACGATGCCCCAAGTCGGGTCTCCACATGAACTCGGGTGTGACTCCACATATTCTAGTGGCTGCCGACTAGCAACAAAGTTATAATGTGTTATTTTGGGAGACTATACCCTATTTATTAGATTATTCCATGGTAGTTAACAAAAATAAATAAAGGAAATATTATAACCAATGAACATGAATTACCAAACATTTCTGAAAACAGGGAACAAGCACAAAACCAAATAGTAAATATGCTATGTCATTCCATACAATGTGAAGTACAAGGAAATACAAAATAAAGAAAAAATGATGAATCTACAAAATGGGTCCCAACTCCAAGTATAGATCCATCATCTATGCACATTCCATGCCCAAATCAACCATCTAGAATAGGGCCTTTTCCCTTGTCCTAACCTGAAAGAATGAAGTCTACTCGGATATCCAATGGAAGCCCAAGTAGGGTGTGAGTAAAGATCAATAGGCCATCACCAATGATTTCTATAAAATATATGGTTAGAATAATTAGTTTGTGCAAGTACTAAATTAACTACATGATAAAAAAAAGGTAAACTGAGTTCCATTAATTAACAAAGTTCACTTAAACCATTTCTGTCATTTATCCCATGGGGTAAGCATTTTTAAAATTTCACTTTATCATAGGATAGAAATATAAACAATGAATAAGGGGAAAATTCATTTTCCCTGTCTCACTAGGAAAAATGTTTCAAAAAAAATTTATAGAACTTACCTCGGACCCTCGGTACAGGTAGTATCATCATATGAAACTATTAGGGGCATAGAGCCTCAGTTAGACTCCAAAACTCAGTCATTATAGGGTTTGGTTTAGAGACTTAGTCTAACCTGACCTATGGTCATATAGCCTCAATTCCAATACCCTACACTTACCATCAAGCCATGTGTACATGCTTCTTTAATAATTTTCCACATATACCAATTCAAAAATCATACTCATTGAACACACATACCATTTACAAACCATAGTTTGTTCAACACCTAAATCATATTGATGTCTTAACCTATTAACACATTTACCATATTCTTTTCATAACTCGTTAACAAATTACCATTATATAAAATTACCCCTTATGACATGTTACCAATTAAGCACACTGAAAATCAATTTCATTTCACAATGCATGATAACTAACTAACAAAAATCTCATAGATTTCCTTCATCAGCCCATGTTAACATGTTAAACATAACAACCATAGGTTCAATATCTTTAACACCTCCATCTTATATTTAATAACCCAATACAAGTTCATAAGTACATCCCACCCCATGGGTAGTGTCTATCCCAATCTATTCAACCTCAATGCATCCCACAGGGATCGTGAGGGGTTCAATTCATAAATTTACCAATTAAAAACAAAAATTCTACCATGGAAAACAAAAAATATAGCACAAAGTAATCAAATAAAAACCACATACACATGAAAATATCAAAAATACTATGGGATATACCTTTTACACAACCTACCTTGATTCTGGGGACAACCACATGCTCAACCAAAGACTTTGATTTAGAAAAAAACCACCTTTAAATACCCAACCTATAAACTATTGGAAAAAGAGAGTTTTAGGGAATCAAAAGAAGATGATATATTATATAATCTCTAATCCATGAAATAGAGAAAATAGGAGTGTTATACTCGTCTGGATCTTTAATATTAACCCAAAAGCACTCCAAACAGCCTAGAAATGAAGGAGATCGACCCTTGGAGAGTTTACAAGGAAACCCTTGGTTGTTGTAAGAGAAATGAGAAAGAAACTTAGGTAATTATTAATAAATATTTATGGGGAAAAGGTGAAATCCCACATTTTTAATGAGGCACACAATTTGGATTCATGGTTGGCCAAACCATGTGTTAACTTTATGCCAACCTCTATCCAAGAGGGGGTAGGTCACACGGTATCTTGGGAAGCCTGCATGGTTTAACAACCCATTTGGTGACCATGAAGGATGGTTCTATCCAATATCTCATGGTTTATACACCCAATTTTCATTGTTTATCAAACTGTGCACCCCATCTCTAGGAAAGAACAGTTAGGGTGCATGGTTACTACTAAACATGCACTAAATGTGTGACATGTGTTGGATGGACACTTTCTCCCCCCTTTCATGTCCTGAACCCCAGGGAAACCTCTGAGACTCCTCATACACCTGGTAATAATTTCATTAAAAAAATTAGGGATTTAAAATAAAATTTAACAAGGATGTACCTCACAAAAGTTTGAGATCTTACAAAGTTAGTTCTTGAAAATTGATTTGCGGTCAGGGTATCATTGAATTCATGTGAAGGATAGGGATGTTTAGAAGTCTTCTTTCCATTTTCATCATAGGAATTATAAGTTTATTTTTTTCATTCAGTGTAAATAATTCTTCAGCTGTGTTCATGGGTTTGATGAAGAAATTTTTCATATAGTTCCTAGATAAGTTTGTGGTGGTTTTAATTGAAAAAATCTTTGTGTATTATGCATCTGATGAGTATCATGTAGATAATATTCATGTCATTTTGGGAGTTATTCATCATGGTAAGATGTTCATAATGTTTTTGAAGTGTTATTTTTGGTCTCTTGATGTCTATTTCTTAAGGAATTTTTTTCCTATTAGGGAATATTTGTAGATCCTTCAAATATAGAGGCATCTATTTCTTGGTTATCCCCTAAGATAGTGGTAGAGGTTCGAAGTTTACTTGGTATTATAGTATATTAAAATAGGTTTATAGCTAATTTATCTTGGGTTATTACTCCTCTAATATCCTCTACTTGAAGGGATCTAGAGTCCTTGTGTACTAAACAATGTCAAGAATCTTTTGAGTACTTAAAAGAGAATTTGGCCAGTGTTACAGTCCTTTTCTTTCCAACAGAAGAAGTATAGATTGAGGTTTTTTGTGATGATTTATATCTTCTCTTGGGTTTTGTTTTTATGAAGTAGAAATTATTTGTTTCTTATGGGTCTCATAATTTACATCCCCATGAGCATAACCATGCCACCCGTGATCTTAAGTTGGTGGCAGTTGTGTTTACTTTGATGTTTTGGAGAAATTACATAATTGGTGAGTGTTTTGTGGTTTTTACTGACCATAAGAACCTAAGGTATGTATTCTCCTAGTGTGACTTTAACTTGTGTTATTATTGGTGGATGGAATTATTTCAAGATTATGACTTTTATATTTCATATATTCTAGGAAAGGGAAATGTTATAGTTGATGAGCTGAGTAGAAAGTCATGCAGTGATACCATGCATGAATCCAGAGATTCCCTGAGAGTGATGAAAAAACTCCCAGCAATGTATCTAGATATGTGAAAGCTTTAATTTAGTGTATTATTGTCATAAATACTATTCCAATCATAGGATTAGGTCCCTGGATTTCAATGTTATAGATCATGTGTTCTTGAAGGTGACTCCATGTCATGGGTAGTGAAGGTTTGGTTTTGGGAGTAAGCTTTATCCTCAATTTTTTGGGCCTTTTGAGGTGTTGGAACATGTTAGAGTCATATAATATCAGATATAAATTCCCCTACATATGAGAATAATAAATGGTGTTTTTCACATGTCGCATCTCTATCATTATCTTCATGATGACTCTCATGTCATTGATTGGGGTGAGATTGATGTTCACAATGATGTGACCTTCAAGGAGCGGCCTATATAGATCCAAGAACACCAGGAGAAGGTGTTTTTTGTGATTTTTTGGAAATTCTAGGAGTCATAGAGACAAAATAGGTTTATGGATGAATAAAAATTTAGAAACAAAAGAATAAGAAGAATAAAAACACGAACACAAAGATTTATGTAGTTCAGGAATAATCCCTACATCCATGAAGACGAATAAAATATTTCTCTAAAATATGAATCACAATATATAGGGAGATCACATAGTTTCACATAGGAAACCTAGCTTGAATTGGGATAATAAATAAAATGAATAATTGTACCACCAACCGAACAGAAATTTTGTACTGCTATAGTGAACAGCGACTGGAAGTTTGCATCGTTATAGTGTCACGACCACCAAAGTCCAAGATTTTATGGGGATTATATTCCCTTGGTTCATGTCTTAAAGAGGCATAGTGGCATAGAGTATAGTACATGGGAACATGAGTTTAAAATACGCACTCAATACCCTATGTTGTTTGATGTTTAGATATTCTCTTGTAACATTGTTCTCTTCTGGATGTTGAACTTTTTGGTTTATGAGATGGTTACCTCTTGATGATTATTGGTAACCTTGCTCTAGTTTGATAGGTATCTCCCCCAAAAGAGTGTTTAGGAGATGTTTGATGATGTTTTTTGGTTTTTTGATTGCTTCCTTAGATGATGTGGTTGAGCTCCTGTGATGGTGAGGTCCTTGAGAGGTATCTCGTAGAGTGGTTGTTTGGATGACCCCTTTTCGGTTTCTCCTAAGGTTTAGTTTGGGATTACTAGGGATGAGAATTTTTGGATAGGTATCTAATGAAAGGGACCATATCCATCTAGTCTGACCCTTTTCTTATTTTTGAATCTCATTGTGCTCAGAGGAGGCCTATAGTGGGTTTAGAGGTGTATGGTTGCTAAAAGATGGAAGCAAGGAGAATTCATGATGTGTTAAGGTTTCAAATAAAAAATGATAAATTCACTACTTGTGTGAGATCCCAATACATGGCCAGTCAAATTAGCTACATGGGTCTATATACTATGTGGTTGAATCAGTTATGTAGTTAGATCAACTACATGGATGGATCGGCTATGTTGATGGATCAACTATATGGATGAATCAGTTACATATATGAATCAGCTATGTAGATAGATTGGATATGTGGATTGGTTATGCGATTGATTAGATACATTAGCGATCGACTATGTAAATTGACTACATGGATGGATCAGCTACATGGATCGGCTACATGAGCGATCACCCACATGAGGGATCAATTATGTGGATCAGCTATGTGAGAAATCGGCTATGTGAGCGATCAACTATGTGAAATGGCTATATAGATGGATCAGCTATGTGATTGATTGGATAAATGAGTGATCAGTTTCTTGAGTGATCAACTATGTGAGAAATTGGCTATGTGAAAATGGCTATGTGAAATAGTTACATGGGGCTTTTGGTAAGTGGTACTTCTGGCTACGTGAGATCAGCCACCTTGAGATTTCTTCTAGTTTTATAAAAACAACCATGTTGACATTTTTGTGGCACAAATAAAGGAACTTCAAAATCCAAATCATCAAGGATAATTATATACTTGATTTTATGATATGGCCAAGGCTATAACCAAGTCCCTACGCATAGAATTTAATGAGACCCATAGTATATGGAATTAAATCTTTTATGATCTATAAAATATGATCTTCCTATATGTTAACTCAAAAAAAAGGTTATTTTCTTCATCCCTACCTGGTTGTGTTCTCTCAGGACTGGAGGTTCCAAATCATTCCCTTAGAGTCATGGAATCCAATTGTTGTTGGCTTGCATTTCCTCTAACGGTGATTCCATCTTGTGCACACCCCCTGTTTTGGTGAAGCAAGTCACATGGAGTTTATTTCTTCTAAGTAAGGGATTATTTTCTTCTCCTATTTATTTACATAGAATCATAAGGTTATCATGGTTTATCACTTTTTATAGTAAAGTAATTAACCTTATAATTATTAGACTAGATTAATAAAGAATTATTTTTAGTGATCATATGTTTTTTCTTTCTATCGTGATAACGATTTGCCTCTTAATTTTTTTGATAGTGTGTTATCTATGTTATGATTTTTAGAATGTCTTTTTATGCTATGGATTATCATTTTTTCTTTATGCACAATGGTAATGAATATAAAACTAGTAATTGTTAATTAGTTGGCTAAATAATTAAAGAAGAGGCAAGTTTAATGAATATGGTGTTTGTTGTAATTTGATAATTATCAAACTGATGTGAGTATGAAAGTTTAATAGAATATTTAATTAAATTTATTGGTATAATTTTATAAATAATAAAAATAATAGTAATTATTATTAATATAAATAATCAAATTCATGTTAATAAATTGGAATTCCACAAATTTTTTAAAACTGGGATGTATACTAGGAAGCATGTTTAAATTAATTGTTTAATTAATCTAGTAGCTTGTTATAGTTTTATGCCTTAGGTTTCCTAAGGTTGTAACCTATGAGTAATGAATCGGTTAATTTAAGGAGGAATAAAAATTGTTTGTTTGATAAATACATTTTCTAGGTTATGAGTTTCTTTTCTTCTTAAGAAGGTTGAGTGCCTTGTGTTTGGAGGCATGAGAGCTTGTTTATATGTAAAGGTTGGATTCCTTTTTTAGGGACTATATTTCCCTATTGGTTGTTATTGTTTATTTCCTACTACTTTTTTTTATTTCATTCAGATGTGAACTTTTCTATGCAATGTTATATAGGGTGGGGAGGCCTAGATGTGATATGATCCTGGGATGGCTGATGTGATGTGGGCAAGGAGACATAGATGATGTGGTACTAATTGATGCATGTGATGGAAAGATGCATTGGAATATGCATGTGGGTGTCAATGATGGAATTGGAGATGATGGAATGGGTTGAATATGGGCTTACCCATTGATGTGATAAAGTTGGATTCTTGCTTGAAATGAATCTATTTAATGGTTGATTATAAAATTGCTTGTTTTATCTGCATTCCTTTCCCCACTATTTGAGGTAGCTGAATATTCTTGGTTGTATTTTTCCACTTACTAGTAGCTTAGTATGGTTTTCCTAGAGTAATTAGATTATGGAGTGATTCTAATAATGGATAAATAATTCTTAACCCATGGGTTTTGTGTTGATGGAATACAAATGATGAAAGGTTGTTGATCTTGATAAACCATGGAATTGGTTTGGATTATGCCTAAAGGGTATGGGATTCATGATGGTGGTTAATGAATGTATCTTAAAATAATGTTAATGGTTAATTTAATGGATAATAAAATAATTAATGAAAGGAAATTATAAAAATAAAATAAGTAATTAATGTAGCTCTTTAAATGCTTGTGTACTTATAAGATATATGGTCTTAAAAGTGGCATCTGAGAATCTAGTCAACGTTAGATGCAGTTGAGTATAAGACTAAGTTATTTCAATAGTATGGTAGTGAGATATATTATATCTTGTATATTATGTGATTTAATATGTTTCCCCACCCATGTAGGATAGGGAGACTGAAACCCAGTGGACTCTGGGAGGGTGCTTTCTCCCAACATCTTGGTAGGAGGATGGATGGATGACTACCCCTTCTGGCCACATTCTCTTCTCTTAGTAGTTACATGTGCTAGTATGCATAGTGGTATGTTTTCCCATTTATGTTTGTAGAGGGTTATAATGGATTTTGGTAATTTAACACATGTATATCTTCAAATATAGTATCCAAAGGATTATTATAGGTATGATGTACATTGGTTGTGATGGAATGAGGTAGATACTCAGTGTATGGGCCATGATGGCTTGAGGTATAATATCTAATGTATGATACACGTCATACGGTTTGTGGTGGATCCTGAAAACTACTTGGTTAATATATGTGGATATATTGATGGTATAATGTGATGATGTGATGCACAAGGTTCATTTTTTGATTCCTTTCCCAAGTGTCTTAGGGATTTATTATTTTGAAGAGAGATGGCTCAAGATGTGAAAAATTGGGGTATAGTGGAAAACCAGTGGGGAATTAGGAGTGGGGTTCCCTTAATGTTTCATTAATATATTATATTCTATCTTGTATACGATACTTGGTGAGATTTTTCCATGGTGAGGCTAGGAACTTAGTATGCCAGTTTAGGTGATGATTCTGTTTCATTGTTGTCCACCATTCTTTAGTATTACTTATTTTTCTTTTTCACATGAGGATCCAAAGAGGATCCTACCAAGTATATTGTTATTCTCACCCCATGTATATATAAATTATTTTTCATGTCATTCGAAGAAGGTTAGAGATCAGTTTGGATATTACTAGCTAATGGTTTTACAGGAGCTATTTGGGCTTTGTGGTCACTACCATATTTACCTTTTGGTACTTATAATTTTCATTTAAACTATTATAGTATTATATAGAATTGAATTTTTTCACTAGGGTTTTCATTATATATATGTCTAATCAGGTGTTGATTGTATTATCCTTATTATCTCTCTATTTTTCATGTTCTATTAAAGTGTGATGCCTCCCATATGTATTCTTATTATACCTTTGGTTCTAGTCACCAACCTAGAGCTTACTAGAGGTGGGACTTAGGAAGTCACCATCTCCCTTCTCTCATTGTCAGCCAAGGAGGGGTACCCTTTGGGGGAGGTGGTAATGGTATTTAATACATCTCATTTTTATATCTTTATTTCCTAATTAAACTAGTTTCATTTATGATTAAAAATTAATAGTAAATGGAGAAAATGATTCATTGACTTTTGGTTAATATTCACCAAGCATATAAGAACTTAAAGAAATATTAATATTTAGTTCTTATGGTGAACAAGTTTAAAGATAAGGTGAAAAGTATGATGGAAAGTATGATGCAAAAGGCACATCTGTGATGTATTTAAAAAAATAGGCATATCCTCATACCGAAGTAAATTTCCATTGCATGTCATGAGATAAGTCTATGGAATATAAAATAAAATGAATTGAAGTATAAGCAAACATTGGATTCCACTTAGTGGATATTCATCATTGTATGTGACGTTTTTATCATACTTATTGGGTATTAAATACAATATTCTTATCACAAATGTGTATTTAAATATTTTAATTAAGTATGAAAATAATCATTACATTAAGTAAGGTGAATTCTCTAAACCATTGTAATATGGTGATTCCTAAGTCACTGGTGAGAAGTACACGTCTTTTAATTTCCATGTTTAATGGTTATAGTTGAAACTTTATTAAGTATTACCAAAAAATATATCAAATATTCCCATTAGACACAAGGATTAATTATTATATGTTGAAATGAATGTTTTTACAGGTTTTAATACTCAAATTATAGTTCATTAATGCTTTAATCTTTGGAAATAGCTGATGAATATAAAATTTAAGAATCAGTTATACCTGGATGTGGAAAGATAATTCATTATCATGTAAAACTATGTAATTTTCAAGGATATACATGTTATTTTTTTAGACTTTTTTTTAAACCTTATGTATTATCGACACATTTACTAGTCTAGTTTTGGACAAAAACCCTCAAGAAATAACGGTGATACACAAATCTTTTGGAATTATTTTAGCTAGAGAACATGAACTATTCCAAGGCCATACTAGAGGTAAATATACTTCTAAATATTTAGTTAATAAATTTAATTAATTTAAAATTAATGTATTAAATAATCATGGTTAGTATATACGTGTTGCTTTGGGACCATGTGCCAAAGAATATAATGACCAATAATTTATCGATCATGAAAATGTAGAGTGAATTTATTATTAAACTCACATTTCCTTATACACATCAAATCTATGATGTTATTAAGGAGTATTGATGATGATTCTTACATGAAAACATTGATCAATAAAATGTTTCATGGAGTAATTCCTTAATGCCCATTTCCTTATTCACTCTATATTCCTAATGTAAGTGAAGGGAGTATCGATGTTTAGATTCAATGAATTGCATAAAATTTCATCATTTTTGAAAAATGATTCACAAATAGAGGAATAATACCATAAACATATGATAATTATAATGAAAATTTGATATTATATGGGTTTTAGTATGATATAAATCCATTATATCATAATAACATATGTTTAGATGTAAAGATTTTTTTATAAATATAAAAAAACTAGCATCAGGAAAAACATAAAGTGAATATTTATTAGTATCCAAAAGTTTGTATAAGATATGATATAAATCACTATGATAGAAAATGTTATCATCAAGTGATATACATATTTCCATAAAAGGGTACCCATATCTATTTTAGATGGTAGAAGAAATACTAACTTTGGTTAAGTCAAGCTTGAAGATTCACAACTAGTTATCATAGTAACCAGTTCTACAAGATCTTGTGGAAAAGGAATGTTCAATAGACACATATTTTGTAGGAATGATGAAACCATACTGATGGTTTTATATTCACTGTGATGGGTGATACATTATTCATTTAGAATAATGAATCTTACTAATAAGTAGTAAATAGAAACAAGCTAATATCGATAGGTTTAATTAAAATTCCATAATTTATTCCATGTATCGAAGTACATGTGCTTAATATTTTTAATGTTTTAAATATTTATATTTAAGTGGTATTCAAGTTAAAAAAAATACATGGAATAAGGAAGTGTAAATTATTGAAATCCAATTTTGGATTGAAGTAAGTAGTAAGATCATAGAATATTCATTTGGAATGAATTTTATCAATGTTTCTACGAGAGGTTAATGGGAGAACCACTATTTTTTCAAGTAAAATGTTTTAATAACATATAAAAAAATATTATTAGTCTTATAGTTAGTTAAGACTATATTGAAATTAAATCTCCAAATATTTACTTGAAGTATAAACCTAAGTTTTAAGGAAGGAGGTCTACTAGGGTATATTTAATGGGTTTCTTAAACCAAGTAAAAATACATATTCTAACATGATATTGAAAGATACAAGTTATAAAAATTTGAGAGATACTTTTTACCACTATCACATGGCATAAATATCTCCAAGAAGGCATGTATGAGACATATGAGGAGATTAAAGTGGTGAGTAGAATTATATACACTTCAATAATGGATCAATCACTTATTCCATGATACGTAATAGATATTATATTTAAGAAAATATACTTTATGGTAGGTGGATATCAGTAAAAACAAGGAGAAATACATGGGATATAGAAAAAACTATCTAATTGTACTTGAGAGAGTACAATGGATATTTTCCTGGAATTTGGAGATGAAGGGACGCTATTTTTAAGGGTATGTAAACTAGTCTTCATTTAGATCAATATTATCTAATGTCATAGTTAGGATAAGGTGATGAAAAAGAGAATCTCATTCAAGTCAATGGTATCCATATTTACAAATACTAAGTGCATTGTGGATTTAAATGCAGTTGAAGAAGAAGTGCAAAATATGCAAGGATTTGTTTTATTTATTGGAATCACACTTTGTAAGTAATGTTTAATCATAATATAAATTATGATAATTATACTATTAGTATTATAATAGATGTTAATATTTGATAGTGGAAAAAAGAAATATACTCGAGGATATCATCTATAGAGTAGTATTACTCAAGGAGGTGAATTCATGGATAGAAAATTAGCCACTCAACAGATATGTGGAAATCTAAATGACTAAACCCATAACTGTTAGGTCCACTAGGTTTAATACCCTAAGATGGGGGGTGAATCGGGGTATGAGAGATTAAAATTTCTTCCCCTTCGGATCTTGTTTCATCGTTAAACAAAACTCCCTTATATCTCATTCCCATTGAAAAGTGTGATCAGAATTTAAATCATGTACAAGACACATCAATTTTTACTTGGTTCACCCTCACTAGGCTACATCCAAGGAGCAAACAATGGTGGTGTGCCGATGTACCAAATTCACTAAGGATCACTGCCAATAATGAGTACAATTTTTGGGATAGTCTTTTATTCCCATGCTCACTGTCATTACAAGGTTTAGGGTTTTCTCACTACATTCTTAAGGGTCACTCCCTTTTCCTCTTTCTCTAGATCACTACCAGTGTAAAGGGTCATTATCTTTCTCTTCCTTCGCTCATTTCTCTTGGAAAAGAATTCACTAAGAGTTTATAGACTTGTAGGTCGAAAAAAATTTATGGACATGTAGGTCCCTGAATTTTCATGAATCCATGCATCCTCAACTTTAGGTAGATGCTTTGTTGAAGTCCCTTTTTCACCCATATATGAAATCCACTTTTTGGTGTACTGTTAGGTAACAGAAATTACTTTCACAAACTAACTTGATGATTTTTCAAGCTTCATTGAGTGTTATGAAAGCCACATGATCCTACTGTGTACTGTGTACTGATTATGGTACGCAGAACACCTTCTCCACATACCACTTATGATTCCGCGAACCACCCTTCATCCATGGAGTGCCTCTACCTCTGCTATTGTGTATCACCTCCGTGTACTGACTCTATGAACCTCCTCTGCAAACCACCCTCTTTCCACGAATTGTTCTTTGTTTACGGACTACCTTCTCTTACGCATACCAGAGCTCCCCCTCCACATACCATGTTCTACTTCAACAGACTGTTCTTCCTTCATGAACTACAAGGTCCTACAAAAACACTTTTTTGAACTGTTCTGTGAACTTCTTCAGCATTTGGGGAATCACTTCTCGTAAACCACTTTCAAACTTCAATAAACTCTAGAAGTAAAGAGATGTTCTATAATGATATTTTCTCTCTCTTATAATCTGTGGTATTAGTTATCCTTATATAGGAAAAGATATCCACAAAATCTTCTAATCCAAGATTTACCCAATCTTTGATTCGGTATAGCCACCACTGCATATCGATCCTCCTACCGCGAACCGCACCCATTCTGGGAACCATTTTTCCATGGAGGTACATGTACTACCTTTTATCCTATGTGGAGATATTCTCTTCTACCATACCATGAACCATCATTCCTTCCTCACACTATAATCCCTTTACAACAAACCATCGTTGCGAACCATTTTTGGTTCCATGAACCACTCATGCGCATTATTCCTGCTACATGGTACACGGCCGCGAACCCTTCCCGGACATGGTACATGGTCCATGTCCTAGTATACTCATTTCTATTCCTTTGGTATTTTGTTCTATGTTATTCATACTATTCAGTCTTATGAAGAAAACCCTTACATTTCCAAACACAAATTCCCGATTTTGAGGCCCAAAAATTTGACAAACACTGGGAAACTACACCACCTTAAAAACTTGTATTAGGTAAACACCAACCAAAATCATCCATGGTCATATAGAATTGTCATCAAATAAAATCAAACCCAAAACATACTGATATGACAGATTGATGGATTTTTTCCCAACAATAACTCATCAGAACCATTATCTTTTCATGTGAGAGATAACAAGGATAGTTAGCAAGTTGTCTCTAGTGTAATTGGGAGTGTTGTTAAAATGGGTTCCCTAGAACCAACATGAACAATAATTTTATATTTTCATATCATTTATATAGTGAATTATGAATTTTTTGTACTTACTATAATAGTATTGACATTTATACATCTATTGTTTAAATGGTAATGTCCATATATTATTTTTTTTTGTATCAAAAGGTTATTGCAGTTCCCATTATATAATGAGAACCTAGAGATATCATGATATTAATATTAAACTTATGTCTTGTGGTCTAGAAACATCATGAAGATAGGAAGCAGATGATGTGTGACTATCAAGTGTTGGGGGATCATAAGCATTGATACTTATTCTCATTAAATTTTCACTTGGTGATCTTGAGTAGATGACATCATGAGTAAAAACCTTCCAATAGGAACACTATATGTTTCTAGTGTCATTGGTAGTTCCTATCCATGAACACATGTAATGGTCTTATAAATTAAGATTATTATTAGTATATACTATTTTATTATATGCTTTGATACAAAAATAAAACCATGATATTTATGTCATAGATAGGTAACTTGTTTTAGGTGTTCCATTGGTGGTATTACATTGATTGAATGATCAAGATAAAATTTATCTCTTCCTAAAAAAATTATATCTCGGGCTCAGTTGATCGGGATGGTAGTACCTTCGCTAAATCCATGTACATGGTAGAATAAAGTAAGTCTGTCTAGTAAGGTCAACAATTAATAAAGGATGAAAGGATGATGATATAGTGTGTGTACTTCTTTATGAGATTTAGTGAGATAAAGATATTATATTACATGGCTGTGTTCGTAGGGGATTTTCATTTCTATTAATACTCTTCATATCCTTAGGGGCCTTGATACATTTCTAGACTCTGATCCTAGTCTATGATTAGTCTTCAATTCTATCAAGATAAGGTCCTAGAGGGTTACACACTAAGTGTATACAAAAGTTTGTCATATTCTAATGAATAGGTGTATATGACATGGTGGGACCCACCATGGTGTTCGGGAGATGTTTTAGTATAAAAAAATCTCTATGGAATAAATAAATTCATTACTATTAGAGTTTAGAGTAATTGGTATGGAATTTATTTATTAAAATTATTCACAAGATATTAATTGAATACATAGGAAAATATTTAATGAATGAATATTATTTTAATAATCACGGTTCATTTAAAAATTTTGGGAAAAACACTTAGAGTTAATGACTATTTAATCACGTAACATATTTATCATATTAAAATTGGGTGATAAAAATATAAATTATTTTTATTACATAGTTATTTTGTCATGGCATGTTATTTACAGCTTATTTAGCTGGAATTACTTATACAAGGGTCGAGATCCTTTTTTAGGTGTTTAATCTCCACTATATAAGCTAGAGAGAGATATTTTATAAGTTATTATTCATCCACTTTAATTTGAGAGCTACTCTATCACCCGGATATCGATGATTAGAGTTCCCATGAACATTAAAAGTTTTTCTGGATAATCTTTAGGGATCCTAACTCAGTTACTTCAAGAAATGTTCATCATAGATGAGTGGTTGTCATACATGCCTTCAAATCAAATGAGGTAACTATTTGTTTTATTTTTCTTATTAAATAAATTCATTCAAGATTCTTGACCATCATACTGGAATGAACATCACCAAAGATGTCATATTTACATCGATAAATAATGAAAAAATTTAAATTCTCATCCCATCTACTTTTTTTGTGCACTCTGATACCTTTACTAACTAAATACAATACAATACACTTCAGTCCATTATTTCTATTCCAACATGCCACACGTCACAACAACAATATTTCACAAACTCATATTAGAAAAATTTCTCCACCCATCACAACCACCACACATATCTCAAACACAAAACATCACAACCACCATACATCATATTTTAGTTTTAACAAATGGTTTTCATCATATTTATTTCTATATTTTCTAACTAATTATCACACATACTGAGATTCCATTAGAAATCAATTCATTATCTAGAAATATGCTATTAGACTTCATTATGTTTGGTGATTAAAATAAAAAAACACAAGAAGGTTCTCCAATTCAAAAGACACATCAAAGTAACAAATCACAACATTATCCAAATATGGAAATAATATCAAGCATGTTCAACCATAAAGGAAAAAACACAAGAACAATTAAAACTGATGTGATTTCTTCCCCACCACATCAATTTAAATTAATTTGATTAATTAAATTTATTAATATGATATGTACATTTATAAAAAGTAATAAAAAAGTATTATATTCACACATGCATATCTAAGTATAGAGAGATTAATGATCCCTTGCCTCAAAAAAAAGATTTATGAATTGTTGTATAAGGACATGAAAAGAGATAGACAACCACCAAACAACAAAACATAAGGAAAAACCTTGATCAACCTAGAACATAGAAACCAAAATCATTATCTTAACAAGGAATCATAAAAAAATAATTATTCCCTTCCAACCATCCCTCTTATGATGGGGAATAAGGAGACAATATGGAAGAGAAGATAAGGGAACCCAACTAGAATTTCCAATGCTTGATCTCTGAATTCCAAGAGTCAAATCCAACAAGAAGAGGGTGAAAGGCATAAAAATCACCTATTATTTTATTAGGGTTTGAGAATAAATCAGGGTTTATTAGGGCTTGGGTATTTATAAGTAAACTGCAAACAAAATACCATAGCTCTACACCCCTCACTATGGTGTAAGAGTGCCGAAACAAGTTAAAATTATGTCCTAAAATAAGGGATCACACCATAATGGGGAAGGTCAAAGATGAATCCAAGAAACATTGTAATACCTAGATATTTTATAATTTTTTTTTAATAAAGTTAATTTCATTTATAACATTCGTTATACGCAACATTGAGTTTTAAGGAAACACAACATACTATTAAAGTATTATTATGTAATATGATAGTTATAGACTAACTATTACAATGGATGGTATGAATAGGATTAAATACATTATGAAAATATATAGTTTATAAATTTATATAAAATTAATTCCTTGGAGACCAATTAATTAAAAATAGAAAATAAAAAAAACATTTGAATATAAAGGAAATTATTTTTTTGGAAACAATTTTTAAGCGTAAAAATGAATTTTATCATAATAAATTAAATAAATCAAATTTTATGAATGATTTTAATTAAATTTATATATTATATAATCAATAAAATTTTTAAAATTTTTCTTATTTTTTTCTAGGAATGAGATAAGAATAAATCCAAATTTACACTTAAAAATATATTTTTTTCTAAAAAGCATTTTTTATCTTTGTTTGAATGCTTATTTTAAAATTAACTTATCCAATTTTAGAGAATTTATTTTAAAAAATGAAATTTATTTTTTAAATCATCATTTAAAAATTATATTGGAGTGAATTTTACAAAAAAATGAAAAGTAAAATTTTTCCATGAATAATGAAAATACTAGTTTTTATTAAGAATTGTCTTTTCATTTAAAGTATTTAAAAACTCAAAAATAATTTTAATACGATTTTAAAAATAAAATTAGTTAAATTATATATTTATTAATCCAATTTAGGTTATTATAATCAATTTTATATTGAATTTTTATCTAAAAACTTCTTAAACTTTTGAATATTTTTTATTTGGAAAATTGCTTTTTCATCGCATATATGGGTTTAATTTTAAACTAAAATTTTCCAATTATTTGAATGGAATTTGAAAAATTGATTCTATATTTGGAATAATAATAATTAATATTATATAATGAGGTCAAGATAATATTTTACAACAATAGATATATAGTAAAAACAATAAAAATTAATTATCGTGTTTGTGGTGAAAATGGGTCTACCAGGGGTCAAACTAAAAAGATAAGGTATAAAATGACCTATAAATGTTCCCAAATAACATTTTATAGAAATATTTAGATATTATATTCTATAATGTTTTATAATTACCCATTTTTGAGCTTTTTTCATGTGAAAAATGTTTTACACTTTGTTCTTTTCAAACATTCTTTGTTTGTCCTCTCCCTAACTTATAAAAGGTCACCCACTCTCCTCTCCCTTTAACACTTCCAAAACCTTTTGGTTTGGAAAATACCACAAAAAAAATAAATTCATTAATTCTATCCCCTAATCATGTATTCCTTATTTTGGTTATTAATCTCTCCTATGAATGATTTAGGTGTAAACCTAAAGAGACTCTCCAAAGAAGAGGAAAAATTATTAAACTCTCTTTTTTTATTTCTTCTTAAAAATCCATTAATATTATTAAAACTATGATTATATAATAACAAATTTATGTCCCATATACTTATATTTTATTATTTTAATGTCATGATCTATATCCATATCCATTTTCATCAAGTGGGAAATGAAACTACCGATCATGTGTAAGGCGGACTATTGTCTCACGAACTAATGTTATTCGTTTTCCATAACCACATCACATGGATGGATATAATGATATATTTAATTTTAATATATTATATTTATAATATTATTATACATATATAATTATAAATACTTAATCTACCATCTTACCTCCCAACCCATTGTAAAATGATACCATCGCTCTTGTGTTCGACGGACTACCACCTCGCGAACCGATGGGATATATTTTTCATTTATGTTTTACTTGGATAGAAATAAGGATGTATTGAATTAATATATAGGATATTTTTAACATAATTATACTTAATTAATTATTATATCACATATACCTTCTTACTTTCCATTCCATGGGGGATATGATAACGTTGTTCGTGTGTACGGTGGATTACCGCCTTGCGGAGCATTGTTATTCATTTTTTTATAACGCTTTTAATGGAAGGTAATAAGGATAAATTTAATTAATATATGTGATATATATTACATAACAATGATTTTGGAAATTAAATATATTATTTACCTTTATTTAGTTCCATCCATTGAGAAAATGTAAGCAATGTTCATGCATACGTACGGCTCACCGTCTCCATGAATAGTGTAATTCATTTTCTATCTCTGACTTTTATGGATTACAATAAATACATATATAATTAATATATATTATATTTATATCATGGTTAAAAAAATTATATCATTTAACCATGATCAAATTCATTGGACTGAAAATACCAAATCAAAACATACACAAAAAACAAGGTAGTTATTACTCGAAACATGATTTTAACAAGGAATTGTTAATAAATGGGTAATGAAAGGTAATAAGTAAATAATATATGGTATGATATATATATTTATTTTTATTTAGTATATTTATAATAAACTTATATTTATTATATAGTAGGTTTTAATTTTTATGAAGTAAGTCTAGACTTAAGGTAGGGGATTTATAGTCTCACTTTTATTTCTGAGATACATATGCCATATTCACCACTTATAACTTTTTTTGTAGTGTATATACTTCCTATTTGACATTTTATATCATTAATATACATATTTTTATGATATTTAAAGTTTTATTTGATGTTATTATTTAATTCTTATTGTGATTCAAAATATTACCAAAGCGATAAGAGATTTTTGTCTCAATTTGTATTATTTGAGAGATACCTTATGTTATGAACATATATACTTTTATGAGGTTTATATACACCCCCTTTGACATGTAATATCATGAATTTGTTAATTTTCATGATTTTTCAACTTTCATTTAATTTTATTCATTTATCGGACTTATGATTCAAAGTTACCAAAGTGGTAAGGGTTTTACGATATTATCTCATCATTTATAGGGATTGTTTTTATTTATGATTTTTATGATGAAATATTAATATCTATCTATCAAAAAAATCATGAATTTTATTACCCTATAGTTATTTATTAGTAATAAATGTTTTTGATTCATTTACCTCTCTTTATGCACTCAATATTTCAAAATAATGTTTTTAAATAAATCCAATGTTATTTCTATTTTTGGTTAAAAACCCTTTATCTTCCATATCTATATTTTCTAAAAATATTGTCAAAAATGTTTTAAAATTATCCAAATTATTTATTAAAGACATCATTAACCATGTATGTAATTTTATAAAGTTTTTTAAAAATTAATCTTCATGTCATTTTCTAAACAAGGCCTGCTTGGATTTTACTAAAAATGTGAAAGAAATACTTTTTTAACATGTATGGTGTGAACAAAATTTCCTATTGTAGTGAATATTATTTTCTTTGAAGTTTAATTTATAGGTTTCCAAGTTTATTTTAAAATAAAATTATTTTAAATATAATATATGTTTTAAAAATAATTTTTCAAAGTGAAAAGGTTATTTCCCTCAAGAAATGTTTTAATTGATCTTTAAAGCTTCCTTTATAAGTTTACAAGGATATTTTCAAAGAAAAGGATTGTAAAAATGTTTTATATTTTAAAAATTATTTTTCAAAGTGGAAAGGATATTTTCCTCAATAAATGTTCCAAATGATCTTTTAAAATCATTTTCCATCTAAGATGACATCATTTGATGTGACTTATTATTTACTATGGATATGATCCAATGTTACCATCTTTATTCTTTCTCTGGATGGTTTATATTTATGACAAAAAAAATTATGAAATTTATTTCTTTTCCATGGGTTATGCTATAATGAAATTATTCATGAAACCAATTTCTTTTCATGGTTTCTTATATGATAAAGGTTATATAAATCTCATTTATTTTCATGGGTTATGATATAATGAATATTTTATAAATCCCATTTATTTTCATAGGTTTTGATGTGATGAATATTTTATGATCTTGTGGAACAAATATGTATTATTTTAATTATGAGATTGATGGGACCTATATCTCCCACTAATTGATTAGGTAAAGATTTATATCTCATGAGATAAACAGGATGAGAATGGAGAGTGAACTCAGTTTAGTAAGGGACTTTATCCACTATGATAATCTTGGGAGTGAATCTTGACTATAATGATGATTTTTGGAGTGAAATCATTACACTATGATGGACTTGGAAGTAATTCTTAACTACTATGGAAATTATTTTTATACTTATATATATTCCACAGTTTTATGTACTATGTTAATGTGGTGCTCTTCTATCTCATGTTCATTTATTCACTTATGATTCATGTCTTATGAACTATCAATATTTATGTCATGACTCAAGATTATGATCTTTGATATACAGGGTGTGGTTTTCAAATATTATGCTTGTGTTCTCATACCCTTATGCTCACATTATGCTTATATGTTACCCTTATTTACCCTTACTGAGCATCAGAGCTCACCCTTTCTTATGATTCATTTTCCTAGGTTATGATGATACGTATTAAGTGTGATATGTCTAATAACGGTACTAGTTATGAGTAAATAAGTGGGAGATGATGTGGAATTCTTATGTACTAGTTATTTATGTTTCCAAGTTTCTGAAGTCATTATACCATTTTGATCCTTAGGCATGTGTTTGTGTAATGAGATGAATATTCATCTAAAAAGTTGTAATATCTATGTATGAGAAGTTTGGGTCTTTATAGTTGATATCATAGGACGTTTTAGTTAAAACTTTGGAAACTAGGATAAGAAAAATTTCATTAGTTTCCTTGGGATATGTCTAAGGGTAATTCTAAGGATGAATCAAAGTATAAGAAAATGTACTAGAATTTTAGTGAAGGATATAGTGAGTGGTTTCCATATGATTAAATCCCTGAATGGATACTAGAAGTGGGTGTGGCACTGCCACATAGGTTCTTAGGGGTAATGAATCCAAAAATGGTGCATTAATTTGGACTCAATCATCACATGGTGTATGAAAATGGGCCTTACTGCACACCCGGTTTACCACTCCTAGGGGATATTCTTTGGAAATTTACAAACTCTTTATGAACCATCATGAAGGACTTGAATAATGACCATGGATGACCTAGGTTAAACTTAAGGTGTCATATATTGAAAATAATATATCCTGAGTTAGACATCCTATAAATTTTTTTCATGATTATATGGTTTTATACTATGAATATTGTTGCTCACACTATGTTACTTGGTTTTAGTCAATGGTGGGAACTAGAAGGAACTGGGTTAACATTTAATGTGATAAAAAACTTGTTGCTGATAATTCAAATGGGATGATGATTGAATGATATTTTGATTATTTCTAATCAGTTATCATGATATATGATTAAAAACTTGCAACTTAACCAACTCTTCGACTCCACAAAGAATATAGGGATAGAGTTTGTTGAGAGTTCGGTTGATGGAGACCATGGAGGAAATAAGATTTAGTTTCCTATATGTCGAGAATGTGGGAATAATAAATCCAGGTAATGCCTCAAAGGAATAAGAATATGTTTTATGTGTGGACAAGGGAACAGAGTAAGCAATTATTGAGGAAAAATGAAAATTTCAGATAACATAATGGATGATAATAATAGTTTCTCTAAGGCATAACCAATGGTTGAATGTTATAAATGTGTAAAGAATTAGAATTATACAAATTGATATCATAGGGGTAAAAATCAAGAAGAGTATCAGCATGGTGGTACAAGTAAAGGTTTTTTTGTTGATGATGAAGAGACTACAAATGACATATAAAAGGAAAGAGATATTAAGGAATAAGATGATGAAGTTTATTTAATGGTTTAAGAATGAAGTGGGATTATTGAAGTGTTTATATATTAGAACTCAATAATTATATTATATGAATCATGAAATATATAAGTATTATGTTATAGAATTTTTTCATTAAGGATTTTTAAGAATATGTTGAATTTTACTAATTATATAAAAAAATTATTAAATATCAAGGTGATATTTTATGGAAAACAAGTGATTAAGGGAATGATAACCCTTAATATCTTTCTAATGTTGAGATAATGATGTTAAGATAAAGAGATGATTGATATGGATAAATTAAATTGAATAATATTAATTACATTGGAATTAATTAATGATTTGATGAAAAGGTTTTTTATGTTATCATTGATGAAGTTTATTTCATTTTTTTGGATTTATGGAAGATATCCAATAATATGTGTTTTATTTAATAAATAAGAAATAATGTATGTTTTCAATATGGTTTTATGTTAATTCAGGTTATTACCATGTTTCAAGAGAATAAACTATGAAAGTATTCACGTGTTTTGTATATGAAAATTAAAATCTACTTAAAAATATTTGGGAAATTAATATTAAGTTGACTTTGGGAAATTTAGTGACCTTATTTATAAATTTTGTTGAGTTAATAAGGTTTCCTTATGAATTTTTCATTCCTCTATGTTTTGAAAATCACAAACACTCTATCTCAAGGAAAGTTTCTCTCTATAAGTTTTATCTTAATAAGGAAAATTTTCCTTCCCCGAGGAAATTTATCCTTACCATGTTTTTCATTATTCATATTTTATTTTCCCTAAATTTAACTCTCTTTATTCCTAAGTGTTAAATTAGGTTTCATATCTAAAACCTCATAATTCTATAAATACATAGATATAGAGTATTTTGTTTTTTAGGATCTGAATTCATGTTCCGAATTCTCTGAAATTCAGACGCTGAATTATCTGAAATTCAGACTTCGAATTCTCTAAAATTCAGACTCCAATTTCTCTGAAATTAAGACTCCGAATTCTTTGAAATTTAGACTCCAAATTATCTGAAATTCAGACTCTGAATTCTCTGAAATTTAGACTCTAAATTATCTAAAATTCAGATTCTGAATTCTCTATAATTCTGACTCCTAATTCTATGAAATTCAGACTCCGAATTATCTGAATTTCAAACTCCAAATTCTCTAAAATTCAGACTCCAAATTCCTTAGAATTTAGACTCTAGATTCCTTAGAATTGAGACTCTGTATTCCTTAGAATTTAGACTCTGGATTCCTTATAATTCAAACTCTTAATTATTCAGAATTCAGGTTCTGAATTCCTTATAATTCAGACTCTGAATTCCTCATAATTCAGACTTCGAATTCCTCAAAATTATGATTCTAAGTTCCTTGAAAAATAGAATCAAAAATATCCATATAATATAGAATCTAAATCTTCTTATACTTTGAACTTTATTTTCCTTAGACTCTTGAAAATATATTTGATAGAACAACCATAATTTACTTACCCTTGTTATTGTTATAAAATGATGTCGTGCATTCTGTTTCTAACTAACCATTGTTTGAGTGACATGTGTACAGGTCCCTCCAAAATTCAAGGAAAAATATGAGCATTGGAGGAGGGAGTCGACCATTATAGATGTTCCTATAAATAGGATATCATTTGAATGAGCTCAATATTGTTCTATGACTCTAGATATTACATGTTGCTGAACTGATTTCTAGAGAGATAGACTCTCATGATTTGTGCGTACAGAACATCTTGTTCAGATTACTTTGTGTAACTCTGATTGTTTCTATGTACAATAGAGGGCTTCTGGGGATAGTGATACAGAGGTGCCGACTACCGTAAAGTTCTAGGATTTCCTTGTTAAGGAAGACAGAGGTGCCAACTACCTTGAAGTTAAAGGGATTGCAGGGATAGTAAGATATACTTTGATATTCTTATCAAGGGCTTACCCTGGTGTGGGTAAGACAGAATTTCTTGAAAGTATAAATCGAGTTACCTTTATCCAAGGTTGTTGGATACCCTACTCTTTGGGTTAAAAGATTTCATACTTGTTACTTGTATTGTTTCAAGTTTGTTTTCCACTGCATTTTTATTAATAAGGAAAGTATAACTATCTTATATTTTCTTGTACTTGTATACTCTGATTAGTAGGATTCTATATGCTTTAAGGTAGAATCTTTATCCTTGTAAACTTTTCATAATTTTCATTTTTGGAACCATAGTTCTGGAATCTAGCAAGTTTTTAGAACTAAGAGGTATTGTGAATTTACCTTGTTTAACTTTTTTAAACAATATAAAGTTTTAACCAACTTTAAAGGTTCTAAGGGAATTTTTAAAGTGTACAATTCACCCCCCCCCCCCCTCTTGTATATTGATCATCTACATCATTATTTTGATCCTACAATTAGTATCAGAGGAGGTCTCTGAAATACTTATATTCACATATAAGTTTTCTTGCTCAAGTTTCCTTTGTTCTATATTTTCTTTACTTAGGATATTTTTATCCTAGTTTACAAACTTTTATTACTAACAAGTTTATGTGGAAAGATATTTTTCTTTGATATGGGAGGAATGAATGTTGGTTCGATTGAAAATCTTAATCCTAATAGACCGCCTATATTTGATGGGAATGATTATGAATATTGGAGAGATCGTATGAAGAATTTTTTCATTAACACTAAAGTGGAAAACTTTTTCATGCTTACTGGAGATTACAAGATTCCTGATAAGGAAGTCAGAACTTATACTAATCAAGAAAAGTTAGAATATCAACTAAACTACAAGGTACGCAATACATTGTTGTGTTCCATGACCAGGAATATATATAGCCAGATTTCTTCTTGCGAAGTTGCAAATTGTATTTGGAAGAAATTAGAGGTCACTCATTTTGGAACTTCCAAAGTTATCAAAACTAGAAGATCTATGCTCAGAGCTGAGTGTCATAGTTTTTTCTTTCCTTATGGAGAACCAGTATGTAAGGTACAACAGATATTTATGACTATTGTTAACAGTTTACAATCTATGGGTGAAAAAGATTTAGATGATGAGTCACTTGTGAACAAGATTATAGATATCATTCCTAATGAGTGGGAATCTAAGAGAACATCTATTGATGAGAATAGGAAAGTCTCACAGAGTACTCTTGATGAGATTTTTGGAACTCTTCTTTAACATGAGAAAATAATGAAAATAGATGCTGATATAAATAAGAATAATAATAGAAATGGAAGTGTTGATTTTACAACTACTTCAAATCATATGAAAGCTAAGACTCCTAAGAGAGTTAAAATATCTAAATTGAAGAAGGTCACTGTTTTATCTGAATCAAGTAAAAGTGAACATTCTAAGAATAAACTAGCTAATCTTTATCGAAGGATGAACAATATAGTTGGGAAGAAATACTTTCAGTATAGATGTATGAAGAAAGAAATAAAGGACAAGAAAGACTCAGAAGTCACTTGCTATGAATGCATGACAGCAGGTCATATAAGGCCAGATTGTCCTATGCTTAAGAGAAAAGACAGAAAGGAAAAGCATTCTAATTGGAATAGAAAGAAGTAATACAAAGCTAAATCCAAGAAAGTTTTGAAAGCCAATGACACCTAGATTTTCGGTGGTGGTGACTCTTCTGAATAGTCCTCAGAGTATGAATCTTCTGGTCTAAATAATCTTGGTTAATTAGCCAAGATACCTATTGAAAATCATTTTTTAATGGCTAAGGTACACAATGTTGAATCCATCACCAATGTATCCTTGAATTATAATTATAGTGGTAGTAAATATTATGAATCCTCAAATGAAGAATCTTCTTATGATTAAGATAATACTTTACCTACTTATGAAGAAGTTTTTAGGTTTGCTAAACTCCTTGATAATGAAAATTCTAAAGTCAAGAAAAATATTGATAAGGAAAATTCTAGGATTTTTATTCTTACTAAGGAAATATCAAATCTTTCTAAAGATCTTGATAATAAAACCATTGATTTTGAAATTATTTCAAAAACCTTTAGGAAGTTAATTCTAAGAAGGATAAACTTTCTAAGGATCTAGAAAAAGTAATTTATAAGAAAAATGTTTTTGAGACTAACTCTAGGGATAAAACTAACATTTTTTAGGATAAAAACTTAGTTATTAATCTAAAGTCAGAAATATTTTTCTTGAGGAAGTGTTTTTAAAACTTTACCTTAGGTAAGGAAAACTTTGATAAGATGTATTCCCAAATTTTACCTCTAAGGAATAATTCTGGTTTGGGTTATACCAGTTCAAAACCAATTTTTAGTAACAATTATTCTATTCCTCAAAGTGATCTATTCTGCACTAAGTGTCAGTGTGGTGGGAATTGGGCAAAAAATTATTCCTTAAACAAAACTCAGTCTTTAGGTTTTCATAAATCTTATTTTTTAAAGAAAATGTGGATTCCTAAAATTTTTCTTTCTGAAGTTTCTGGATCCAAGAAAATTTGGGTTCTGAAAGTCTAACACCCTTGTTTTCAGGAAAGTAAAGATAATACCAATAGAAATGCATGGTATATGGATAGTGTATGTTCCTGGCACATGACTGGTAACAAAAACTTCTTTGAAAAGATTATCAAGATGAAGGGAGGAAAAGTAACTTTTAGAGATAATGCTCAGGGAGAAATTATTGGTATTGGTAACATTGTTCTTCTTGAAAAAACTTTGATTTCAAATGTATTATTTGTTAAGGGTCTTAAGAACAACCTTATTAGCATAATTCAATTATTTGATGAATGTTACCTTGTGAATTTTAGGAATGATAATTTTTTAGTACACAATTCCAAGGAAGATTTTATTCTTTTTTCCCATAGGCAAGAGAATGTTTACACACTAAACTTAGAAGACCTTAGGAGCCAAGATCTACCTTGTCACAGTGCAATGGAAGATCATTCTTGGTTATGGAATAGAAGTCTATAACATTGTAACCTTAGGAACCTATGAAAACTCTCTAAGAAAATACTAGTTAAGGATCTACTAGAGCTTAGATTAGATTCTTCAAAAGTTTTTGATCCTTGTCAATTTGGAAAGAAACATAAATCAAGTTTTAAATCATTCGGTGAAGTCTCAACTACTGATGCATTACATTTAGTGCATATGGATCTTTTTGGTCCAATGAAAATTGGAAGCATTGGAGGCAAATATTATTTATTTGTCTTAGTTAATGATTATAATAGATTTACATGGGTCTATTTTCTAACAAAGAAATCTAAATCTTTTTCTTATTTCAAAAGTTTTAGAGCCCAAGTTAAAAATGATAAAAACCTTCCATTGATAACTATTCATAGTGATCATGGAGGAGAATTTCAAAATTCTGTTTTGGAAATTTTTTATAGTAGAAAAGGCATTACTCATAACTTCTCAGCACCAAGAACACCTCAACAAAATTGTGTTTTTGAAAGAAGAAATAGGATTCTTCAAGAAATAAAAAGAACCATGTTGAGTGAATATTCGGTAGACAAACATTTTTGGGCTGAAGATGTAAGTACTGCTTGCTATACTATAAATCATGTTTTGATTAGACTTTTTCTTAATAAAACTCTTTATAAGTTATGAAATGGTAGAAAACATAGACTTTCCTACTTCAAGGTTTTTGGTTTCAAGGTATTCATTCTGAATACTAAAGATAATCTACACAAATTCATACCAAAATATGATGAAGGAATTTTCTTAGGCTACTCTACAACTTCTAAGGCTTATAGAGTTTTCAATAAAAATACTTGTACTGTTGAAGAAATAGTACATGTTAAAATCAGTGAAACTGGTCCTTTTGTTTTTAAACATACTCAACCTACATTATTTGATGTGTTTTCAAAAACTGATTATCAACCCTTGATAGAAGATCCTTATGATAAGGAAAATGTCTAAGATAATATTTTTGAAGCATTTACCTAAGAATATTTCCTACCCTATATTGATGAACAGGTTTTACAAAACACAAATCAGTTGTTTCTGAAGAATCATCCCAGTGATAGTATCATTGGTAATGTAATTCAACCTGTAAGGACTATAAGTTCCTTAAGAAATGAAGTAAAACATCTAGCATTACTTTCCTAATTAGAACCAAAAAGCATTGATGAAGATTTAGGTGATGATGATTGGATAAAAGCTATGAAAGATGAGCTAAATGAATTCGAAAGGAATAAAGTTTGGGACTTGCTTGAAAGACCTAAGGAAACTTTTATTATTGGAGTAAAATGGGTCTTCAGAAATAAGTGTGATGAGAATGGAATCATAGTAAGAAATAAAGCTAGGTTGGTTTCTAAAGGCTATAATCAACAAGAAGGAATAGACTATGAAGAAACCTATTCTCCAGTAGCCAGACTTGAATCTATTTGTATTTTACTTTCCTTTGCAGCATTCTTTAATTTCAAACTTTTTCAAATGAATGTTAAATGTGATTTCCTTAATGGTTATGATCAAGATGAAGTTTTTGTTGAGAAACCTCCTAGTTTTGAAGATACAAAACATCCTGAACATTTTTTTAAACTTACCAAAGCTTTATATGGACTTAAACAATCCCCAAGATCCTGATATGATAGACTTACATAATTTTTGCTTCAAAACAATTATGTTAAGGGAAATTTTGATCCAACCCTTTTTATAATGAAAGATAATAAAAAAATTTTGATTGTTCAAATTTATGTTGATGAAATTATATTTGGTTCAACTCAGCAATCTTCAACTGATTCCTTTGCGGATCTAATGAAATCTGAGTTCGAAATGAGTATGATGGGTGAGTTAACATTTTTCCTTGGTTTTCAAATTTCTTAAAAACCAAAAGTAATCTATATATCCCAACATAAGTATAATAAATATATTCTTAAAAAGTATGGATATGACAACACTAAGAGTATAAGTACTCTCATTGGTATCACAAATTCACTTGATCTTGATGAAGTTGGGAAACTAATAGATCAAACATCTTTTAGAGGCGTGATAGGAAGTATACTTTACTTGACAGCTAGTCATCCAGACTTAATTTTTTTGGTATGCTTATGTGAAATATATCAATCCAATACTAAAGAATTTCATTTAAAGGTAGTGAAAAGGATTTTTCGCTACTTAAAGGGAACATGGATCTAGGACTCTTTTATACTTCTATAAATGATTTTGTTTTTAAAAAAAATTCGGATGCTGACTTTGGTGGATGTATAATGGATAAGAAAAGTTCATCCAAAACATGTAATTTCTTAGGAGATTCATTAGTTTCTTGGTCATGCAAAAAACCAACACTCAGTAGTACTTTCCACTGTTGAAGCTGAATATGTAGTAGCTAGAAGTTGTTGTCCTCAAGTGTTGTGGATGCAACACACACTCATAGACTATGGTATGAGTTTTACCAAAACACAAATTTTGTGTGATAATACTAGTGCCATTTCCTTAAGTAAAAACCTTTCACATCACTCTCGTGCAAAACGCATAGATGTTAGGAATCACTTTCTTAGGTATCACACACAAAAATGAGATATCATTCTTCAATTTATCAAAATGCAAGATCAACTTGCTGATATTTTCACAAAATATTTACCATCTGATAGATTTGAATACATAAAATAAAAGTTAGGAATTATAACCATAAGGTAATCTTCCATATTAATTTCTTGTTGAAACCTATCTCTTTACAGTAAGAAACTCCTTTTCATAGGGGGAGTACATTTTCTTGTTAGCCAAAATTTTCGTAATCAAAATTTTCATAGTCTAAAATTTTTCATAATCAAAATTTTGGAATCTAAAGTTATTCAAAAAGAATTTTTTTTCCTCATTATGAATAATATTCCTGGAAATCCAAAAGTTATGTTTTATTTTCTAAGTTTTTGTAATCATCTTTTACTTGTTGGAATTCTCTTTTTGTTTTTAAAATTTTCGAATTCACTTTTCCTTAAATCCGAATGTTTTATCTTAAAAACCTCAAAAGATCAGAATCTATCAAAATCCTTCTTCGGCTATCATCTCAACCATCAGATATTATCAAGAAGTTTTAAACTGTTGGATAAATCATGGAAGGTGAACTGTTGCCTCGATTGCCTATATAAAGGACCCCTCGATGGTTGTCCCACATCAAATTCCAAGCCTTTTCATACTAAAGCTTTTCCTCTGTTTTTAAAGTCATTCTAGATTTTTAAATTTTCCTTAATTCTGAATGTCTGCTAAAGCCTCTTCTCAGAAATAAATGTCAACTATTAAGGAATTATTTGAGTGGCAGATCTACTAAAAAAGGTTATTTGATCCGAAGTTTTATGCCAAGTATGATTCCATTGTTTCTAAGAATATCAAGTTGAATAGTTGGGAGAGTGTATGTATATCAAAACCAAGAGCATAGGATCCAGTGTATCTGGAATTTCTGGTTGAATTCTATGAGACAGTTAGTTTTTTCAATGAAGGAGGGAGAGATAAATTTTATTTCAAGATCTATGTAAAGACATACTCTCTTTCTTATAACATGGAAGCAAATCTGATAGGAATTCCTCATGAATGAGAAGCAGAGTTTTGTTCACACAAGCTACCTGATGTAATAGGATCTTTTGACAGGAAAAAGGCTCTATCATGTCTTGTTCTTTCAGAGGTAAAGACTCCAAAAATTATTCATCACTCTACAAATATTCTGATTCTTCAGCTATGGGTTCAAGGTTTTCTCATTACAAGAAAAGGGGACAAGGATACCCTGAAGAAAAGTGATATTTATATTCTGGATTTTCTGGTAGACCTAATAAAGATAAACCTGGTTAAGCATACCTTGGTTACAATTGAGAATATAAAGAATAGAAATCCAAAGTCTCCTATTATCATGTATCCAGTCATTCTTTCAAAGATCATTGTTCTTTGTCTTTAGTCTTTCAAGATTCCTTGTAGTTATAAGATGAGAAATTATAAGGTGATGCTTTTGAGTGATGATACTCTAAGGAGGATGAAGATTAGATTTAATAGTAAATCTGGAGAATTTTATGATTTTTTGGAAGCAGAAGTTGAATCTCTATCAAAAAATTCGGAAGTGGTTGAAACTTCTAAGAAAGGTGGAAGGAAGAGGAAGGTGAAGGAACCATAAGAGAAAGGAAAACCCCCAGTGGCTAAGAAAACTCAGTTAGCACCTCCAAATCCAACGAAGAAAAAAAACATATCCTGATGAAGTAGTGGCTAAGTAGAGAGAAGATAAGAAGAATAGGAAGGAAGGGGAGACTAAGTTTGGCCTAGACCCTACTGAGGCAAAAGCATTGAAGGAAAAGGATACTGAGAATCTTGAAAAGGAAGAAAAAGAAAATAAGAAAAGGAAGAAATTGTTAAAAGCTAAAGTCATTCAATATCTTATCAAGGCTACTGAAAAAGGCTCTGAACAAATTCTGGTACTAGAATCCTTTTTGATAGAACCTTTTCCAGAGACTCTGGGAAAGTAGTTAGTGATTTTGGAATGACATCAAAAATAAGAAATAGTGCAAGAAGAAGAAGTGGAAGAAGAATAAGAAGGTAGTGGTGATACTGAGGATTTGATAAATCAAGTAAAGGATTTCCATGAGAAGGAAAGACCTTCTGAGAAATTATCAATCCAAAATTCTGAAGCTGAGTCTTCAAAACTTGAAACCCCATGAAAAGATGAGAAGGGTGATCAAGAAGTGAATAAGTTGTCTAAAAATGAAAGTAGCATTCATGATTTCATTCACCTAGGGGATGTTGTGGTAGGAGCCAAGAAGGAAGAAGTTGATGAAGATAAAATTGTTCAGCTATCAGATAGTGAAAATGAATCACCTAATCAAGAAGAAGTCATTCCAAAAGATGATAAGGGAAAACAAGTGATAGTTGATACACCTAGAAAAACTATGGTAAAGAAGAAAGAAGTTGGTGCTTCATCAAAAAGGAAGGATACTGATATTGACAAAGAATCTTCACCAACCAAAGTCTCGAATTCAGAATAATATTCTATTGGCCATGAATTTGTTGTTCAGTCTTTGAAGAAGCTGGTTGGGACTATTCCAATATTCCCTAGTATAGACTCAAGATGTCAGATGCTTCAGCATACATTAAATCAAAAATCGGATTCAGTATCCATGGTGATGGATAAATTTTTCAGTATTGAGGCAGACTTCAAGACTTTTCTCATTGGTTACAAGGCTCATAAAAGATCTTGCAAGAATATGACAAGCTGTTCAAGGAAGACAATAGAAGAGACGAGAATCTTTAATGAATTTCAAGATAGTGTTAAGGATACTTTTAACACTGAAGATGTGAAGATCAAGTATCTCACTAATAGTTTTGAGGAAAAGCTATCTCTTGAACAGACTTCTTGAAAGTAAGAAGTTAAGGATTTGAATGGAAAGCTTAACTCTGTGGCCATGAATTGGAAGAGAGAAAGGGATCTTAGAATTGAGATAAAATAGAAGCTTGTTAAGCAAGAAGAAGTCTTGAAATCCAAGGTAGAATCTCTTAAGGCTCTAGAAGAGAAAAATAAAGTCTTGGAGAAGAAAACAAAAGATTAGGATCAGTTTCTCAAGAGTGCATAAGAGGATCACAAGAATCTCAAGAAGTTAAAAATCAAAGTGAATAAGCTGATGCCGAAGGAGAAGGAAGGATAATCTTTTCCAAATCTGATATTTTTTTGTATTACTTTCCTTGTACAAATTCTTCCAATATTAATGAAATTCTTATTGCACTTTGTATTTTTGGTTGTTTAGTAATAATATTTTAGGTACCAAATTTCTTTTCCATTCCCTTTATTCCTTTTTGAAAATCACAAAGGGGGAGAAAGGAATGTCAAAAAGAATACTAAGTAATGAAGAAATTTCACTAAGTGAGGGGAAGTTCATCCAAGGGGGAGTTTTTATCATGAATATTTTTGTATGCAAGAAAATGTGAAATCTCATTCATGAAATCAAGAATATGATCCTTAGGGTTTCCAAATCCTAATTGGGAGTTAGTCATATTCATTATGATCCATAAGTAAAGTGAGATAAGTTTTTTTGTAAGATCATATAAATTTCAAAGTCCATATATTCTTTTTTGTTAGGATGTTTGTGCTTTCCAAAAATGGGGAGATTATTGAGTCAATAAGGTTTCCTTATGACTTTTGCATTCCTATATGTTTTGAAAATCACAAACACACTATCTCAAGGCAAATTTCTCTCCATAATTTTTATCTTAATAAAGAAAAATTTTCCTTCCCTAAGGAAATTTATCCTTACCATATTTTTCAATGTTCATATTTTAGTTTCTCTAAATATAACTCTTTTTATTCCTAAGTGTTAAATTCGGTTTCATATCTAAAACCTAGGAATTCTATAAATACTTAGATATAGAGTATTCTGTTTTCAAGATCCAAATTCAGGTTCTGAATTCTCTGAAATTCAGACTCTGAATTATCTGAAATTTAGACTCTGAATTACTTGAAATTCAGACTCCAAATTCTCTAAAATTCAGACTCTAAATTCTATGAAATTCAAATGCCAAATTCTATGAAATTCAGACTCTGAATTCTCTAAAATTCAGACTCTGAATTCTCTGAATTTTAGACTCTGAATTCTCAGAAATTTAGATTCTGAATTCTCTAAAATTAAGACTAATAATTCACTGAAATTCAGACTCCAAATTCTCTGAAATTCAGACTTCAAATTCCTTAGAACTCAGACTATGAATTCCTTAGAATTCATCCTCTGAATTCCTTAGAATTCAGGTTCCCAATTCCTTCGAATTCAGACTTCTAATTCCTCAGAATTCCTCATAATTTTGATTTTGAATTCCTTGATAAAAAAATCCAAATATCCATATAATATAGAATCCTAATGTTCTTAGACAATGAACTTTATTTTCCTTAGACTTCAAAAAAATAGATTTGATAGAGTAACCATATTTTACTTACCCTTGTTATTGTTATAAAATGATGTCGTGCATTCTATTTCTAACTAATCATTTTTTGAGTGACATGTATACAAGTCCCTCTGAAATCTAAGGAAAATTATGACCGTTGGAGGAGGGATCCAACCGTTAGAGATGTGCCTATAAATAGAAGCTCATTTTAATGAGCTCAACACTGTTCTACAACTATAGAGATCGTATGTTGCTGAAGTGATTTTTAGAGTGAGACTCTCATGCTTTGTGCGTACTGAACATCTTGTTCAGATTTCTTTGTGCGACTCTGATTGTTTCTATGTACAATTGAGGGCTTCTGTGGATAGGAAGACATAGGTACTGACTACCTTAAAGTTTGAGGACTTCCTTGATAAGGAAAACAGAGGTTTCGACTACCTTGAAGTTCGAGGGATTCTGGGGATAGCAAGATAGACTCTGAAATTATTATCAAGGGCTTACCCTGGTGTGTGTAAGACAGACTTTATTGAAAGTATAAATCAAGGGACCTTTATCCAAGGTTTTTGGATACCCTATTCTTTGGGTTAAAATATTTCATACTTGTTACTTGTATTGTTTCAAGTTTTTTTTCCACTGCATTTTGATTAATAAGGAAAGTATAACTATCTTATACTTTCTTGTACTTGTATACTCTGATTAGTAAGATTCTATATGCTTTAAGGTAGAATCATTTTCCTTGTAAACTTTTCTTAAGTTTCATTTATGGAACCATATTTCCAGAATCTAGCAAGTTTGTAGAACTAAGAGGTCTTGTGAATTTACCTTGTTTAACTTTGTTAAACAATTGAAATTTTTAACCAACTTTAAAGGTTCCAAAGGAATTTTAAAAGTATAAAATTCACCCCCCCCCCCCCTCTTGTATATTGAGTATCTACATCATTATTTTGATCCTACAAATTTTTTATTTTTGAAGATTCATAAGTTTAACCACTTATGGAATGGTTTAAGTTTAACTTCAGATGAAGTTTTAGAACATTAATGTATTACTTAACCATAATAATATTTATTCATATTGGATAGCCTATGCTAAATGTTTTATTATGATGATAATAAGAGATAGAAGGAATGACTTATCATTCTATTATGGATCATTTGATAAATTAGTACTTTGGGAATAGAAAATTTATATTCATTTCTTGGAGTAAGAGATGATGTGAAAATTAATCAAATCGCAACAAAAGTATGAAATTTTGTTTAATATTAACGTTAATCCTTTGGTATATTGGTCCCTTTCAAATTCTTGATTGTCTCAAGATAGTAACCTATCTATTGGAGCTTCTACCAAACCTCTCTCAAGTCCATGATGTTTTCTATGTATCTCTCCATAGACGCCAAAAAGCGCTTAAGTATTGGAGAAAGTTCCAAAATGAAAAAGTAAAGTCATATTCGGACCTAGAGACTCAGTCTGGAGGGCCCGGAAGTGTTGCGTGAAAAAAAGGGTGAAGTACGCAAAAAAAGTTGTCCCACGTGGAAAGCACCGGGATTCACGAAGAGTCCCAGAGCCAGCGCAAAATAATTTCACGCCTGCGCCCCACACGGTTGACCTTTCATGCTTCCACCTCTATCACGTAATAATTTCGCACAGCCCCAGATTCTGCACCCTCGGATTCCTATAAATAGAAGGCGACCCCCTTCCTTTTCGGGGCTGAAGAATTCGAACTACCGCTCATGCGCGTAATTGGCATTTTGTCCATGAGCAATATGGCCTTTAGGTATGGTTCTTTTTCATGCCAAGTCGCCCCAGGGTCTGCCTCCGCATGAGACCCCCATGGCTTAGACTAAATTTCAACCCCTTCGAGGTATTCCCCTTGCGTGAAATTCCTTAATTTTCATGTAGGCCGGCCAAGTTTCATGCAATCCTTAATTTGCGCGCACACCCCTTCTCTTGCGCGTAATTCCTTCCATTGCGCGCAATCCCTCCGAGTCACGTGTAAACTCTCCCCTTTACACGTAAGCCCCTATTTCGCGCAAGAAACACTGATTTCGAATCAACCCTAGGATATTCGTGCCAACTTGGGGTTTTTCATGGAAGGCCCCTTTATTTTGCGCGAACCTCAAAGGTTGCGCGCAACCCCCCACCCCCCTCGGGGGGGCCTTCACCTCGGTGCTTCCCAGTTTCCCCCCTTGCATGAGCGCCTGATGTACTCCTTCTGGGTGCCATTCATAGGTGTTTTGTGTACCCCAGGCATCCGCATCACACATGGTTTTCCCATGCTACCTTCTAGGCTCGTACGAAATAAATTCAAAGTCCCTTGGACAATCCTTCCCGTTGCATTGTTTTGCCTCATGATTCTTCGCATAGGTACGCTAATGGTTATTGCTTCTTCACATAGCCATGCTAATGTGGACCCCTTAATGGTTCGCCCCATGACACCCCCTCGCTACGGCCTTGCCAATTCCTTCCCTTCCACAAGGGGCAGAGGGTACTGGTTATGTAAGTCCTAGGGGTGCGGAGTGAGCCCACTTCGTCCGAGCTGGAGGACGTTAAACTGCCAAGAACCTCATCCTCAACACATGACATTAAACTGTTACCTGGCCCCGTGCCTTGCATACAGGTTCCTCTGCCTTGGACATTCTCCATGCCCACTCATCTCCATAGGGATGAGATCACCCCTCACAGGGGATGATATCCTCCTTATCGAAGTAGCGTTTGTCTGCGGGGAAGGGCATCCACCTCGGTGTAAGCCTCTAATTTTCCTTCAAGGAGGTAGAATCCCTACTCCTCCTTTCTTCAGTACCAAAGCCGACGGAGGGCGTATAAGGAATGAGGTACCTCCTCTCTTCCTGGGTGCCAAATCCCTCTCCCGCTACGCTTTTTCTCCCTCAGGCCTCTATCCTGGAGTAAGTCCCAGCACTGTGGGCTGCTCAATGCGTAAGCCCCTCTTCACTTCCCACAGACGCACCCTTCATGAAGTGATCGTCGGGTCCTTTATGCCTCTTGTTTCTCACATCAAGCATGACTCTTGTGATCTTAGAGTGAGCACTAACCATGACACACCTTGGTTTGTCTCAGAGTGTAAGCCCCAACCATCCCGAACTACGGGGACTTTGATCCGTGCTAAGGCATGATACATAGGAAGCCTCCATGAGGTTCAAGCCCCACTAACTTGGGTCGTCTCAAAGCATAATCCCCAACCATCCCAAACTACTGGGACTTTGATCCGTGATAAGGCATGGTACGTAAGAAGCCTCCACGAGGTTCAAGCCCCACACATTGGGCCGTCTCAGAGCGTAAGCCCCAACCAACCCAAACTATGGGGACTTTGATCCATGCTAAGTCATGGTACGTAGGAAGCCTCCATGAGGTTCAAGCCCCACCACCTTGGGCTGTCTCAGAGCGTAATCCCCAACCACCCCGACCTACGAGGAATCTGATCCGTGCTAAGGCATGCTACATAGGAAGCCTCCACGAGGTTCAAGCCCCACAAACCATTGGCCCTGACCATATCTGTGTCGGTGTGACAAGACCCTTTTCCACCTTGGGCTACCTTAGAGCATAAGCCCCAATCCATCTAGACCCTAGGTCCCTCTTCATGTCGGTTCACTGACCCCATATCCTTGGGCTGCCTCAGAGCATAATCCCCATACTCGTCCCGTATGACATTAGACTATATCTGCCACCTGAACTATGTGGTCTTTGATTTCCCACCATGGGGATACGTAGGAAGACTCCATGAGGTTCAAGACCATCGCTCATATCTCATCCTGAACTTTCCCTCGAGCCTACGTGTCTCGGGAAGCTCATGCCCTAACCCAGAGGTTCCACTTCCTTTGGGCCCTATCCATGCATCCATTCTCACAGGTCACCTCTTCAGGTGTCCCATTGATCCATTGAACTACGCAGACTTTGATTCCCTGTCATGGTGATACGTAGGAAGTCTCTTCGATACCCAAGCCCAAAGCCATCATCCATCCTGATCCTTACCCGGGCCGCCACATCCCGGTGGGATCATGCCACTTCATCCCCCATTCCCCACAATAGCATTCAGGAATCCGCCCACGTGTTGGCCCCAATATCGGTGTTCCCTCCAGGGGGTTCCTCAATCTAATCCACTTCTATCAATGTTCTGATCTGTCTGATCTGTCTCTGCTAGATGTTAAACTTGCGGCATACCCTGTGTTAAACATGGGAAGCTGAGGAAAACCTCTGATACATGCCTATGGCATATTTTTCCCCGCGTTTGATGTGGGATGCCTTAGGCTTCTGCGCCCTTGAGAAGCCCTATAATAAGGGAAAAAGACATACATGCCAATTCCTCAGCGTCAAGACATTCCAGAGATGCCCAACATGACTACTCTCTTAACTGAATGTTGCTGCCCTAACCGGAACCCTTGGAAGGTCCTGATAGAAGCGGTGTAATTAACCGGTGTCCATGAAGATATGGAACCAGGAAGAGCTTCACGAAATATGTATTAAATATATGAGGGAGACCTGGACTAGGTGATGAGCTCTGAGGAGGAATTCACAGAAGGAAGAACTGACATCCCATCATCCCGTTTCGATCAAGGAGAAGACGTCCCTGAATAAGGAAAGGATGTCACCCACCTTTCGAAAGTGGTAATGCAGGGCTTCAACAGTGCATCCTCTACATGATGGATGCGCATGTCCTCAGTGAAAGCATCAGAAACATAAATGGTGAACCCGACATGAATTAATTCTCCTCAGCATGGAGGCTAGTAACATGCGGAGCATCAGTGGTTTAGCATGTCATCTGGCCCCGTCATCTGGTATCAGGTCTCAACAAATAGGCCTGACATGAAACTCTACAGAAGTTGGGATAATCAGGATGTTGAGCATTCTGTTCTGTGACATTGTCCACTTGGATCTCTCTTGCCGGACATGGAAGACATAACGGAGCTAGGGAACTAGTTGTTGATTCCTTTTCCTAGTAGTATTAATGAGTTCACCTCCCTGCTTTAGGAATCAAGATGTTGCATCCAGAGCTCGATCATCTTCCCACTAGCGCAAGGTCAGGGGAAATATCTACATGGATACCTCACACGGTTCTACCTCTTCCATGATGGCCTCAACCGCCACAATTATTGGGCATCCACACCCCCTCTCCCCATCCGAAATTATCCAATGAAGGGTAATCAATGACCTTGTATGCAGGTATGAGGAGGAGGGGGTCATCCCCACCAGGGATATGGACCTATTGGATATCGAGGAAACCGTGCCTCACTATCAACGCTGCCCCAGAGGGCCGCACAAGGAGCCACTGCTCCCCACCCCAACATTCAATCACTTCGGGATCTTGTCCCCGGAGCACCTTGATAGCTCCTTCCCCTACACCAATGAAGTAGGGGATATCCAGGGCGGTCTGATCAGATTCCCACTTCAAGGGATCCTAACGAGGGCCCCCACCAGGCCGCATCAGCATCACTACCCAGTTCCCTGAGCCGAGGAGCAGGTGATCCACGCACCTGCACCACTGGCTCCAGTCCACCTGACCCGACGCTAGCGTCGGGCACGAGAAAAAGAAGATGCTCATCGTGGGGTGTCAGCATCAATGACTATTGTGGCCTGATCCACCGCTGACTCATACCTCCAACTCTCTGCATATGTTGAGAAGGGGCAGTGTCATGCCCGGCCTGGATCGAGGCCCCAACCGCCCCACAGGCAGGTTTGGTTGACTCTCTCGGTCGTCGGCATAGGTGTCGGCCGCTGCGGACCAATTCGCAGTAGTGTCGCCCAGCGCGAGGGCTCACTCCGCACCACCACTACAGAAGTCGTGGTTCCTCCCTGCTTCCAACCTCGGCTTGGAGGTCTACCCAGTGCCACTTTCAACCCAGGTGAGGGTCTTCCCCATGACAGCAACGCTCCATGTGGGGTTTTATTCTGTGTTCACTACACCGGGTATGGGGTCACTCCCCCTGTCGCAGACCGCGAGCATGGAGACATTGCATGTCCAATCACTAGCCAACATGGTGGTCCGCCCCATATCCCCATGTTGATCAGTGAAGGTCCTCCTCGCCCCAGCAATCAGAGAGGTGGAAGCCAACCCCACTTCACCAATGCCTAGCACGGAGGTCCTCCCCATTTCCCTTTTGACATTTGTCCCAGCACTCCTCGCACCCCGGCCTCCTTGGGTGGAAACCATCTCTACCACAGCACTAGTGCAGCCAGAGGACCCCATGTGGGAAATCAGCCCTACCCTGAAGAACCACCTAGGGGTAGGAGAGCAGGTCGCCTCCACCACAAGAGGAATTCTGGGGAAGGCCGAACGGAAATCAGACTAGTCCACTTCTCAGATTCCGAGGCGGAGCACGATTCAGCGCAGGAGCCCTCCCCTCAGTCCTCCGAGTCAAGGGTTGGGGCAGGAACGAGGCGCATCAGCCTCATGCTCCCGGAATCCAAGATCCATAGGATCCCTCTCTCCCTCCAAAAGTATATTCAGGAGGAAAATACCCTGGAATGTTCCCAAGGATTGACCACGCAGTCTCCATCATCGCTGGAAGCGCCCTCTACCACGGAGCTATTTTGGGGGTCAATGGAAAAAGAGCCACGACACAACCCACCCTCAGCAGACGCTAATGTTGCTTCAAGATCCCTAGTCGTCGGTCCATCCTATCGTGATATGGTAGCTAAGTCACTGTAACCTTTAGAGGACAGCCCAAGGTTCGGTGGCCAATCAGCCCGCTCGCAGTATTCTCCACCGGCCAGCCTGCCACCCCAATGGTTTGCCTCGGTGCCGCCGTCAGTCTCTCAACCGCCCCCAGTTGCCGAGTGGGGAAATCAAGGACCAGACTCTGGATCTGAGCTGAGAAACTTCTGGACCATCCTCGCAGTAGGCCACTTCCCTAAGAATTTTTGGCCGGTCATAGGATCGAGTTTTTTTACGCCAGAATCTCTCACCCCGAAGAAGTTTGAATGTTTCCACCGAACCCTCTGGGAGACTCACTTCTGTCTTCACCACCGACGAGTGACTTATCCCGAGAGCTAAGTGCACCTCGAAGAAATCGGTGAACAATACCGTCTGGTTGATCTAGCCACACTCCCTGTGGTCTAGCACCCTGAGTCACCTGGCCACCACAGGGCCCTCCAAGAGAAATGCGTTCAAAGTTTTCAATTACTCCACAAAGTTATTGAGGAGGATACCCCCCACGTGAAAGTCTATGGCTGGGGGCAGTACGCTGCCCTCTTCTTCAATGCGATTCACCGACAACCAGACTCACTAGGCAACATTGAGGACATACCCCCAAGAGGAGTGGTGGTCAACATTATTGATCTGTCAGGAGAAGAGAACGATCTAGGACTTCTTGATGGGAACATCCCCCATAAGGAAGTGCCACCACTGGACCCATCGGGAAGGGTTATCCGTCAATAGAGGAACCTCCTAGGTCTCCCTCCACCCACTGATGCATTGGTACTCATCTGGAATGTCAGTAAGGGAAAAGAGCACGTTGGAGCTGCCAAGCACTCCGATCTGTCCACCTAGGTGCCAAAGACAGAAGAGGACCCTGAGAAGGCCTTGATGCACCAGAAGCTTGTTGAGAAAAAGAACTTAGTCGATGAACATTGGGCTGAACGCATTGTAGAGTGACGACCAGACTATGGTGATCCTAGGCTGCGACAGCAGGGGAAGGAACAACTACCCCTTGGAGAGATTCCCCCAGGAAACACTGATGATGTTGTATTCGCTGATAGAGTGGAAGCTGGGGCCCATGGCAAGAGGGCATGGTATGTCTCATCGAACCCTCCTGAACGGCATGACCACCCAGCGAACCCCGTCTGGGCTCCTCCAGCCGGCCCAAGGGTCGCTCCACTAGCTGCTCCACGAGCCGGTGAGCTTGCTTACCGAATTGAAGAGCCCAGAAATGTGCTCATGATTCGGGATCCTCATCAAAACCGGGACCCCCATCTGGATGATCCAATGGTGGCACTCATTGCCTGCCTGGAAACATTAGAGACACGGCAGGTGGCCCTCCCACCTGATGGAAAGCCATACCCGGTGTGGGTGGATGACATGCCGACACCCCCAGGATTTGGGAATCCCACCTTCTCCCCCTTCAATGGGATGGGGAACTCGCCGCATCACCTGGCCCACTTCAATTCGAGGTGTGGGCCTATGTTAGGGACCCCAGCACAGCAAGAGGACGCCAAGCTTCGTTTCTTTGTTTAGACACTAGAGGGGTCAGCATTCATTTGGTACAGCCAGCTCCCCATTGTGTCTGTGACAAGCTAGGAGGACCTTCACAGGCAGTTCCTTTACCAGTTCAGCTCTACCAATCGGAAGACGAACATCACAGACCTATTCAGGTGCAAGAAAAGGCCCGATGAGCAATTCACAAACTTCATCGCACAGTGGAAGGGACTCACGTAATCCCTTGACATGCCACTAACTCAGGAGAAATTAATGACAATGTGTGTGGGGAATGTCAAGACAGAACTGGTTCCCTTGCTGATCACTCAGAATTATCCCGTAGGGTTCTGAGACTTCTCGGATAAGGCCCAGCACCTCGAAGAATCCCTACAATAGGCCATCTGGGCACAACCATTTCCCCCTGCAATCCCAGCAAGGAGAGTTGTCAGAGTTGAGCTTGCCGTCGTGGCCCATGTAGAGGCCCCCAGGCATCTAGAGTTGCTACCAGTAGCACCGGCCCCACATCCCTGCATAGGTCCACCACCGCCTAGGTGAGATAATCAAGTTCTGCCTCCTCAGCATGCTCCTCCACCCCCTCGTCAGGGTTAGGCTCCTAGAGCCCCCTTTCCTAATAGAAGGAATCAGGCCTACTCATTCGACGAGGCTCAGGTTCCTGGTTACTTCCGCAGTGCCTTAGAGTAAGGAATTGTGTGCTTACCTGAGTGTCGGAAGCCGAAAGAGGTGCACCTCATTGACCGCCCCGACTACTGCCCTTATCATCAGATCATGGGGCACACCATCAAGCAGTGCTATGTTTTCAAGGATTGGCTCCAAGACCAAATTGACAATAACATAGTCAGTTTGGGCCTAGCCCTGACATAAGTGGAAGGTGTTTTTGTGAGATCAGATAGCTGTAGCAATGACAAGGGAGAGTGGAAGCATGTTTCCGACCGTGGGTCCTAGAAGTACATCGAATGGATGGCCCACAAAATAGTCACCTGTGCCTATGGAATCATTTGGGCATGCCTAAATCAACTAGAGCCTTCAGAAACTGTGGCCAGCACTTCTGTATCATCATCTCAGCCGACCTCTTCCCAGAAGAGCAAGCATCGGCGGCACAAGAAGAAGCAACGCGTTCCACCACTACCATCGTCTTCCCACACTCTCGGTGACTTCATGCCCCCAAATATGGGCATCCCTCCCAGAATCTTCCTAGTGGTGGATGATTCGTCAAGTTACAGTCAAGGGTATGCTTTGGTTAACACTGTCGAGTTGCTAAATCCCTATATGACTTTCGACAAGAGGGAGCGCTAGGAGAACCTCCCCAACGTCCCCAGCTGACGCCAACATCGGAAGAACCGTGGCTATATGAGTCACCAGGGCATGTCAATTGGCACCTCTAGCTAGGCCGTGCATGCGGCTAAGACCAGATAGCAGGCCCAGCGTAGAACTCAGCACGTGTAGCCTCTTCATCCGGCGTTGATAGGCCTACCTCCGCCACCGTTTGTGCTACTGGATCAAGCGGAACCACCTCGGCCGTACCACGACCAGATTCACCCAGCCATAGGCCGATCCTAGTCACCCAGTCCTCACCCAGTAGCTACTCTCCGGGCTTCGACCAGTGAGTAGCAGGATGTACCCAGTACCAGTCAGCCGCTGGTCCAACCGGCAGGGTCTGCCATTCCTGCAATCACCGAGCGACCTCCTGTAAGCAGAAGTTCATGCCTGGCACAGAATTATGATGTTATGAAGCACCTTGTCGGCATCCTAGCGAGGCTCTATATCCTTGAAGCCCTTCTCTTGTCATCAGACATGCATGAAACACTCGCTGAGGATTTAAGAATCCCCCTCCAGTTTGAGATGGAGGTAGAAGCTGTAAAAGGCTTCCATGTTGAAACAGTTGAGAATGTCGAATGCCAGGCCATAATTTCATTCTCGAGAGAAGAAAAAGGCTCCCCCATACAGGGGCACATCCTCCCATTGTACATCACTCTCCAATTCAACAGTGTGGAGGTTCACCGCTGTCTTGTTGACACTGGCTTCGGGATCAACCTTATCCTAACATGGACACTGTGGAAGCTAGGGTTATCTGGGGATGACCTGACTCCCTCTGATTTGAGGATCCAAGGACATGATAGGATAGAACAGACCCTGGTCGGCAAGATTCGTCTAAAGACCCAGTTCAGTGGCCTAGTTTCCAGCACCGAATTCATGGTTGTCTCTCAGGACATCGTGAATAATGCATTGATGGGTAGTCCATGGCTCCACCTGCACGTGGAAGTCCCCTATTCGTATCACCAATGCCTCAAGTACTCCCTTAATGGTCAAGTAGGTGTACTACAAGGTGATGCATCACCTTTAACCTCTTATGAATCCCGCTACTTGACATTGATTATTATAAGATCAAGGATAAAAAAGTCTAGGCATGCAAAGTTGAGCCCGTCGCCGCTACGACTGACCCTTGCACAGGCCTGAATGATGTATGCGTCTTCCTAATCCATTGGTTGGAGGCCACAACCCCCAATATGGGGTAGTGTTTTGTCATCTCCGGGAAAATAGGGAACCATACTCCTAGATTCGGGCGGCGTCGGAAGATCACTTCATATTCTTATATGAACCAGGATCCAGTGGTCCTAGAGCCTCCCACTCCCATCAGGTATCAAGACGTCCGACTCATGGAAACGGCAGTGCGTCATACCTATTTGTTTCGTTGGGTTGGAATAAGTCGGATCCGGCTGACACGCCACTAATACTTTGATATCATCAAGCATGGCCCCTTAGGCCAGAGACCAGATGGGATTGGGTCAACAGCCTTCATAGCTATGGTCTCGGCAGTGCCGGAGTGCCCTGATGCAATGACCACTATTGCACAGGTCGGCACCAGCCTCCCATCAGGATGTGGTAGCTCAGAATCAGCTTCCCCCATGGAGGATCCCTCCATAAGTGGAGAGGAAGATATAGAAGATGCTCCCCCTAGCTTTTAGGAAGGCTTCTCAACTACAGTCGATGAATTGATATAGGTGAACCTCGGTAGTGAGGAAAATCTGAGACCAACATTGATTAGTGACGCTATGTCCCTCGAAGAGCAGCAGTGGTACGTAGGCTTCCTCAAATAGCACCGTGATGTATTCTCCTGGAGTTATGAATAGATACCAGTATTAGATCCTCAAGTAGTCTTCCACCACCTCGGTCTCCCAGAAAATCATCGTGGGTTTAAACAGCCTCCTTGAAAGATGAATCTGTCTCATGGTGCCATGGTCGAGGCCGAAGTTGACAACCTCATCAGAGCCAAATTTATCAAGGAGGTCTGGTACCCCAAGTTTCTAGACAACATCATGCCATTCAGGAAGAAGAATAGACAGATCAGAGTCTGCATCGACTTCCATGATCTCAACCGCCATTGTTCGAAGGATGACTTTCCCCTTCCAGTGATAGAGTTGTTGATCGACGCGACGGTCGGGTTCCAAGCCCTCTCGTTCATGGATGGTTACTCTATATATAATCAGATCCGGATGGCCCCTGAGGACGAGGATTCTACCACTTTCAGGGCACCCCAAGGTACTTTCTGTTACCAGGTTATGCCCTTCATCCTGAAGAATGTAGGTTCCACCTATCAGCTGGCCATGCACTGCATATTCAAGCTGATCCTGGGAACATTGGTGGAATGCTATGTGGATGATGTGGTAGTCAAATATCACCAGCACCAAGACCATCTCAAGGACCTTCAGAAAGTGTTCGGTTTCCTCCATTCCCGCCACCTGAAGATGAACCCGTTGAATTGTGCCTTCGGGGTCACCTCTAGGAAGTTCCATGTCTTTGTTGTCCGATACCGGGGCATCGAGATCGACCCAAAAAAGATCAAGGCCATCAGCCAGATTCCTCCCTCGAGCAATATTCAGGAGCTTCGAGGCATCCAAGGCCACTTATCCTATATACACTGATTCATTGAGAATCTGGACGGCAAGTGTAAGCCCTTTTATTGGATCATGAAGAAAGGCACCGCTTATGAGTGGGATAAAGAGTTCCAGACCTCCTTTGAGGAGATCAAGAAATATTTGCTCCAGCCTCCAGTCTTGATGTCACCCATCTTCGAGAATCCACTAATCTTGTACATGAATTCCCTGGAATAGTCCCTCGGCACCCTTCTCACCCAGAAGAACAATGAGGGGATGGAGAACAGCCTCTACTACCTCAGCTGTATGCTCCTCGATACTGAGACCCGGTACTCCCCCATTGAGAAAAGCTTCCTTGAACTCGTGTTTTCTATACAGAAGTTGCGTCATTACCTGCAGAACCATGAGGTATAGTTGGTCTCTCAGGTAGACCCACTGAAGTACATTCTGAATTGCCCCATGTTGACTAGCTAACTAGCGCGGTGGGCGGTAATCCTCCAGCAGTTCGACATCAGGTTCGTGCCTTAGAAGACTATCAAGGGGCAGACATTTGCGGACTTTTTAGCCACCCATCCAACCTCTGTGAACTAGTACCTGGACTTGGATTTTCTCGATGAGGTGATCCTCTCGGTCAATCAAGCCACCCTGTGTTGGTAGATGCACTTCGACGGTGCCTCCCAGAGCCCCACCGGTAGGAGGCTCAATGATCCTAAGCTCAACAGAGTAGTCATGGGTGTCGTCTTTATCACCCCAGCGCAAGCCATCCTACCTTACTCATTCCTATTATCAGAAGGTTGCACTAACAACGAGTTAGAGTATCAGGCCCTCATCACTGGTCTCAAGCTGGCCCTTGAGATCAACGTGCCCCATTTGCATGTGAAAGGGGATTCTGATCTAGTTATCAAGAGGGTCAATGGTGACTATGTGGTTAGGAAACCAGAGCTCGTATCATTGTTAGAAAGCACTCTCCAGCTAATAGCCCAGTTCCCTTCTCAGCCAGAGGTCATCCATGTCCCTCGGTCATAGAACGGTCACGCAGATTCCTTGGCTAGCCTGGATGCATCACTTGCAGAGCCTGAGCAGGATGATCTGATTATACATGTGGCCCATCGGAGAGTCATTTCTCCCATCACCCCAGAGGATGACGACAGCCTGTGGGTAAGTCATATTACCACCAGAGCTTCCACGTCAGGAACCCTAGGTTCTTCAGATGTATTGGTCGAAGAAACTCCCAAATAGAGAGCCCCTTTTGTTGATTATCACCAAAATGGTTTCCTCCCGGCAGATCAGACCGAGCGCGAGCGAATTCGACGTTGCGCGCTGCAGTTTATGCTCCAGAGTGATCCCAGCCTTGATCAGATCCTCTATAAGCGCGGATTTGATGGTATTCTCCTATGTTGCATTCAAGGGGTTGAGATTCCACAGGTCATGCAAGAGTTTTACGCCGGTTCCTATGGATCCCATCAGGCTGGGCCAAAGCTGTCTCATCAGATCTGGAGACTGGGGTACTTCTGGCCCTCCATGATCCATGATTGTATCGAGTTCGCCAAGAGGTTCCATGTGTTGCAAGTTCATGCTAAATTTGTGCATCGGCCACCAGAGCCTCTCCATACTACCAAGTACTCTTAACCCTTTATAGTCTGGGGATTAGATGTCGTCGGACCATACCCACCGGCAATGGCTCACCAATGCCGATTAATTTTGACCGCTAAGGATTTCTTTTCCAAGTGGGAAAAGGTGATTCCTCTCAAAGAAGTCAAAGCCCATTCTATCATTGACTTCGTGAGTTCCAATATCATCCATCAGTTTGGGGTTCCTCACACTATCCTCACTGATAACGACACCAATTTTCGAGCAGCCGGGTTAAAGAAATTGTACACCAAGTACAACATTTGCTCCAACCATACCTCCTGCTATCACGTGCAAGAAAATGGATAGATTGAGGCATTAAACAAAACCCTCACTAACATTATGCAGAAAATGGTTGGTCAGAACAAGAAGAGTTGACCGGATAAGCTCCCTAATTCCCTCTGGTCTTATCATACGACGACCCGTAATTCCACCCAGGTGACCCCATATTCCTTGTTGTACGGAACGGAGGTCATCCTGCCCATTGAGATTCAATTTCCCTCATTGTGCACAGTAGTCTATGACCAGCAAGCTCCAGATAGAGTGGCTAAATCCGTCTAGCTGAATTGGAAGCACTGGATGAGAATAGGCTTCGTGCCTTGCACAACCTAGAAAGGCATCAGAGCAGGATGGCTTGGGATTTTAACAAGAAGCTTCACCTCTGCTCTTTCCTGCAAGGCGACTTGGTATTAGCTCTCAGAGCACCAATGATCCCCAGTAGGAAACCACACAAGTTGGAGCCCAAATGGGAAGGACCTTTCATTGTTCATAAGGTTTATCCTAATGGAGGATACTCCCTAGTGACTATGGACGATGAGCGTATAACTCCTCCCACCAATGCCAAGTTCCTCAAGCAATACTTTTCTGGATGGATGGATCATACACAACCTTAAACTGCATATGGTCCTATATTTGGGCCCCTATGGTCCCCCATGACCTTAAACTGGACTACGGTCCTACACGGCCTTAAACTGCACGCTCTTCTTCACTGCAAGACAATAAACTACAAACTGGACAGGCCTTCCTGACCAAGGCCTAGCCTCAGGCCCCTTGGCCTTTTTAGGCCCCCGGTCTAGGTTCTCTCTTGTGGTATTGTATGGTGTGGTGTGGGACTATGTCCTCATTCACGTTGGGTTACTTGCAGTGTTGTATACATCCCCGGATGAGATGCCTCTCATCATCCTACATGACGTTAAACTGTATCTTCAAGAACTATGTGTGGCTTGATTCCCATCCTTATGGGATACGTAGGACCGCCTGAACATCTAGATTTCAGGTCCAGCCTCATCTCTTCATAGATCCCATGATCTCCTAGTCACCTAGGCCCCTTGTCCTATCCCTCTCCACGAGAGGGATACATAGGTATGGTACAGGGTTTTTGGCACCATGCCCCCTCCTTTCGGGAATCCGCCATCTCTTGGCCACTCTCAAATTGAGCCTCTCGACCCTTTTTAGCAGTCCGCCAATGTGTTTAGAGTACTCTGGTCTAAGACCTGGAGTGTCAGATTCAACTTAGGCAAGTTCCTTCCATGTGTCAAGCTTTGTGTTCCCCTTCATTCGGGCCCCCGTTATCTTTCACACCCGAAGGGACCCCCCAAAACAGCATGGATACAACGCCTAAGGGATCTCCTACCATTGCAGTACAACTCCCCCCGAGGGTTTCAGGCAACAAATTGATACAAATCCCGCATTGCGAACATGGTCAGCGGTCGATGCTCATTTGTTTGTCCCCATTTCAGGCTAACACGACAGGATGCTGTGTTGCGAACAAGGTTAGTAGTAATCCTCCGTCGTCATGCCAGCCCCTTCAGGCCTTGAATGTTGGTTACATGATTCACATTATGTTCCACCCCCATCGTTTCCAGGTGGAATATCGACTCTCTTTTCACTAACCCTCAGTGAACCTCCGCACGTCAGGCAGACAAAGTTGTAGTATGACGTCTCTCGGGGCTCTCGCGATCCGAGCGCTAAGACTATAGGCTGGGATCTTCTCTAAGATCAATGTACAGCTTGACCCTCATCCCCATGGGATATGTGGGGTCACCCGGACATTGCATTTCAGGTCCAGCTCAGCTGGAAGCTAGTGTCTCCTGCAACTTATCCTATGACCTTCATTGGCCTCCTGGACCAAGGCTCCTCTCCCAGAATCACGCACGATGATGATGTGGACCTCGTCCTCTTTCACGTTGGGTATGCTTTATCGTGTCATGCGCATTCCCCCAGGTCCAAGACATATGACCTTAAACGATGCCGGTTGGTCCTACCACATGACCATAAACTGTGATGATATCGTCCCGACCGCGTGATGAAAAACGACACTGCATTGTGGTGACCTCGTCATAGAGGAAATCACGTTGGGTATCGGTCACTTACCATACAATTTGTCAACGTCGGTATATGGATTGATTATTTTGGAAATTCCAGGAAGTTCTACCCTAGTCCGGTTGCTCCACAAAAGTAAAACCATTCACCTTAAAGGACAAACAAGATACATCAAATGCCGCTTCTTTTGGTGCGAGGGCTAGACCCGCACACCCATTTCATCCCTTTCATAGGTACCTTCCTGTGTCGTTCCACCCTTCATGAACTATGTATGGCTTGATTCTCATCTTCATGAGATATGTAGGAGCACCCGGGAATTTCCCTGCGGGCCCAACCTAACTTTCATGTTCGGTCCCTTGACTGGAACACTTCCCTAGGGAACACATGGTAAGCAATACTTCTCCCCATTCATGTCGGGTTTTGTAATCACCTTACCATGTGTCTTCTGCCCTACTTACTGATCCTTGGTCCGAGTTCTAAGACCTTAAACTAAGACCCTTTCTAGAACTACGTGCGGATTGATTCCCATCCTTATGGGATATGTAGGAACACCCAGACATTTCATCTCGAGTCTAGCCCTGGGGATTACCAACTCCATACCTCCTCACTGTCGGCCCCCTAGCCTGACTTCTCGGGGAGTTGTGTAAATGCATCATTTTCCCTAAAACAGTTCAGGATGCCCCATGATGACATTGGGAATTGACAATTCCCTAGCCAGAGAGGTCCTATCTAAAAGTAGGGATGATCCATGATCAGATCAATGCGTTCGCCTAATGTGCTTCCACAACGGTGGCGTAATATTGGGAGTGTTGGATTCTGTTCAAACAAACCACCACTTAACTTTCCACGCTTTTCATGCCCCTTTATTCAGTTCCTCATCCTCTTTCACGTTTGAAGGGACCCCCTAATAGTACGGATGCTCGACCTATGGTCCGCCTTCTATCCTGGAACAACGTTCCAGAAGACTGGCCATGTCAGGAGGGGCCCCCTAATAGTACGGATGCTCGACCTATGGTCCGCCTGCTGTCCTGGGCCAACGTTCTAGAAGACTGATCGACGATATTTGATTTAGGCCCCGTTTTGCGAACATGGTCAGTGGTCAGCCATCATTTGTTGTCCCCATTTCAGGCTAATGCGATGTGGATGCTACGTTTCCACCACAGTCAACAGCTATCCTCCATCATCACGCCCCTCCCATAGTGTTCCGAATTTGGGTAATGTGATTCACATTTTTCATTTCCCTATGTTCGGACTGATTCCAATTCCCCTAGCATTGCCCCTCTCGTGCACTAAAGCACATTGAGAAGATGATACATCGATTGGTCTGAGGTCCTCTACCTTTGGTTGGGCCTCCCTCTTCTCCTCGGGAATCCGGGTTCGAATTTTGAATTCCCGAAGCTTGGTTAACACTCCCAAGGTCAAAAAAAGTGATAGTAAGAGCCTCCTTTGCTTCTCACAGCCCATGTGAGCTTAGATATGGGTTGCTATTTATTTCAGGATTATGGTCGATCATGTTAAACCAAAGGGACAAGTATGTTAATCAGAGTGTCAAGTAAGTAAATTTGTTTATACATACAGTTCAAAAGAACAGAAATTAGTAGGGCAGGACAAGTTTATGGGTTTGGCCAAAACAGGGCCCCTAAGGGTCGACTTCCTGGACAGATCTATCCAATGCCGCCACCTTTTGGCTGGCAGCCTCCAGGACTGCCTCCCGTCCCCTGAGGACCCTCTCTTCGTCGGTGGCCATGGAGCACAGCTCACCAACCCTACCCCTGCCCGCGCCTGTTCAGCCTGGAGCTCGGTTATCTAGTGACTCACTTTTATGAGTTGATCTTGAGCATCCGCCAAATGGTCCCTCAACTGCTCCATGAGACCAGAGCAGTTTGCGATGATTACCTCCTGCTCTTTCACCTATTCCTTGAGGTGTTGGACCTCCTGATCCTCCCTTAGAAATGCTCGGGTACTCCCCAACTCCTCCAGGAACCAGGTGACGTCGGCGTGCCAGCTGCTCTCATGCATCTTCTTAGCCATGTAGTCACGGACTGTTAGGTGAAGGTGTTGAGCATCCGCCCCTACGGTACACAGAAAGCACAGCCAGGTGTGGAGTGACCTCATCTTCTTCATCCATTCCACCTAGGGCTGATTGAGAAAACACCGGATGCACTTCCATCCCTTGTGTCGGTCGCTTCCGAATCTGAATCATCAAATTCTTCAGGATCAGCGGGCCGGTAGATAGGGAAGGTAGCCAACAAGGTGGTGGCAGGGTTTTCCTTAGATATTCCTCCCAAGGTAATGGGCTCCTTAGTATCTAGGTGACCTTCCCCTCTCCCCTCGATCCTGATAGCAGCCTCATCGACTTCTAGCCCTACCCCAACAGCAGCCCCACTGGTGTCCACCGCTCCTTGATCGCCAATTACTGGGGCCCGCTCAGTTCGGGAGGCATGTTCTGGATGAGGCGGCATGTTTTCCATCGGCACGCTCATGGATGGTCCGGGCTCAGCAGCCCGATAAACCTCCAGCGTCGTGATCACTATACAGACAAGGAGGACCCTGGTCAGTTGGGCCCCCTGACAGTGAGTACCAGTATCGAAGCAAGTGAATTATAGGAACCCAAGGCATCAGCCTCTAGTGCTCTGGCCGCTATAGGAGCCGTCGTGGTGGGGGATCCCTCAGCACTTGTCAGCTCGATAATGAGCATCAGTGCCCCGCCTTGTTCCATTGGAGCTTCTTTGCCTCTGATTAGGGACTCCTGGTCAGTCCCAGCACCAGTATGCTCCTGTGCAAGAGAGAGAAAGTGGATTAAGGGTTGCAAGGAAAGAGAACGAAAGGGAAAAGGATAGACAAGGGTCGAAGCATACCTTGAGTAGCTCGGTCACATCTACTTCAGAGTCGATGATCTTGCCGCTCTCTCGGAGACTCCCTTGGTAGGACACCCCCTGCGACCCTTCACCTTCGGGCTCCCCTTCTCCTTATCCTTCTCCTTCACCTTCCCCTTCTCCTTCTGCCTCCTCTCCTGTTTCTCCAAACTCCGACTCCTCATCACTTTCATCTTCCCCCGGTGGCATCCTTTCTAGATCATGCTACTGGCTGAGAATCACCTTCACTAGGAGAGGTGGCTCCACATGCCGACCTCGTTGGCACACGTACTTGTCCATGGTCGTTAGGTATGCATGACGTCGGTGAAAGTTCACTCTGTCGATGACCCAAACAAGACCAACTTCCAGCAACTGGATCCCATCTCACACTATCTTCTGCCAGAGGGATTCAGTACTCAATGACTGCCACAGGGTTATCCAAGCTGACCACAACGCGGGGAAAATGGAATCCTGGGAATGTTGAAGCAGGTATCTTATTTTCTTACCAGGGAGTTCTCTGGCCGCTCCATGGGACCCCCTTCTCCAGGAGACATGGATGTGGCCATGCCACGTGATGCCCCTACTGCTGAGGTTTTGGCCTACGCGGGCCCCATTGCCTGAGGCGCTTCTGATCCTCCCCCTCTAGAGGCACCCTGCCTACACTCTCGCCGCCGAGGTTCCGCACTAGAAACTTTGAACTGCCTAACTCGCTTCTAGAGAAGCCCCTCAGGGTATGCTATGGTCCAATGTTCAGCATACTCAGTTGAGAGGCATGTGTAGACTCTGGTGGGAGGTAAAGTGATGATGTCACCAAAGCCATAAGTCATGAACATCAGCCACAGCTGACGAAGAACGCAGGGATGCCTCTCCTCCCAGACGTCGGTGTAAACACTCTTTGGAATTCGCTGGAGGCATCTGAATTTCCTGAAAAACCTGGACGGAACATAAGGCTCATAGAAAATCTTCTCATCAATTCAGGCCATGAGCACCCCGCCTCTAATGCACTGGAAGTACTACTTCTGCTCTAGTGATCCTTGACCATCGTCTACCAACTGGCCAATTGGGGTGGGGAATGGGCTGAAGGTGAAACTGGTGTGGTTACCAATCCTAATCCGTACCCCCTCCTCATTGAGCGTCATTGGCATGACCCCGGAAATATTCAGCAGAGAGAGTCGCAGGCCATTTCCTGGAGGAAGGATGGCATTTGGGAAGGTGTAGCTACCACATTGAGCTGTGACCCAGCCCTGGAAGATCTAGAAGGGACTTCATACTCTCCTAGGCGATCCCCCCCTCGAGATGAATCCCAGGATGGTGTACAACCGAGCCAGCATGGAGACCCCCAGGTTGAACCTCTTGTTGGCATCCATGATGCCAACCATTACTAGAGTCACTGGACGGATGCCCATCCTTGCATCCCACACTAGTAGAATCCATACACCTAGGAATGTGGTGAGGAATCCAGAGTACTAGACATTTGGGTACCCAGCCTCATTGATGCTGTAGCCCCATGATTGATATTGTCCTACCTCTAGGATCCTCCAGTAAGATCCGCTCTTGCTCCTCTAAGCCGCAGTTGGACAACGTTTTCCCCACCCTAGAATCTTAGCTTCTGGATCTATCTCCAGGAACAAGCTGAACTAGTCCTTATAGGAGATATCCTTCAGGAAGTCCTTGACCCCCAACTTCTCCTTGGCCAGCTCCAGCTGGTGCCACGTTAGAATGGGGTTGCGAGACCTGTCACCTCAGATGTTCTCCAGCGAGAGGAACTCATCATATTGATGGCCCTCCAATGGGATGCCCCTGATGTAGTGGATGTACCATAGACTGATGTTGACTTCTCTATGGTGAAGATGAAATGTGTTGGTATCAGGGGACCACCGGGTGAACAGCTCTGGTCCAATCTCATGCTATCGGTAGAATTGGAACTGTGATGTCCACATCGCCTCGAACAGACCAATGTGCCGCAGCTCGGCCCCAAATTGGATGCATGTGTGGCGAACCAAGTACACCCAGGCCCACTCGCTGGTGAAGTTGCCTCCGGATCGCAGGTCCAAGTCCCGTAGCCAGCCTTTGGTCTCGTTAGTGATGCTCTGACGAAAAGTGCTCGCGTAGAGGGTCGGTGAGCTCTCCACAACAGGATCACCCCCAGCGATGGTCCTGGTCCTGGGGTTGAGGACATAGACATCCATGTGCCTGGTTTCTCTGGCAGGATGACCATTATTGGTAATGTTGTATCGGGGAAGGTCGTCTTCATAGGTCACCCATGACTGCGGTGTATCAACCTCGAAACCCGGTAGGGGAACCTCCTCCAGAATGTTGAAGTCCCACAATGGAAGATTTTCATACAATGCATACTCTTTTTGGGCGGGGGTGAGAATGTTGAAAAGGGTGTGGTTATTGGAAATAACCCTCTTTGCGCCATAAACCTCCGGATTCGCAACCATCTCAGCATTGCAAGCAATGGTTCCCCCTCATCAGTCCGGTTTGCGGCCATCTTCTTCCGACCAAGAGTTTCAGGAGTTGGTGCGACAACTGGAAAGTTGGCATGGAATCTGGGAGTCTGGCATGTAAAATTAGCGGGTTGTGCAAGATTTCAGAGCATGGAGTGAAAAGTCCTGGGTTTGCGGGTAAAAAGTCACCAAATCTCGGAGGGATTACATGCTGCCAAGCGGTTTTTCACATAGGAGCGGAGGAAATTTTGCGCACGAGAGCTCAGATCTTATCATACGAGAAAATTCGTATGAAGCATGGGACACTCGGCTGCTTTTATAGGCTAATCCTGGGTTCCGCGCCGCGCAAATGGCAGAATCCAAGCCTGGCCGATTTTTGTGCGCCGCTCCATATTTTTGCGCACAGGGTGCCCACGAAGCCCTGTGTTTTGGCGTTTCCCTCGGAATTCGATCGTTGCGGCCCATCACCAATCCAATTTTGAGGGGGGTAATTTTTAGATTCCAAAAAGTGCTTAATTATTGGAGAAAGTTTTGAAAAGAAAAATTGAAGTCATATTCGGACCCAAAAACCCGGTTCGGAGGGCTCAGAAGTGTTGCTCGAAAAAAAGGGTGAAGTGTGTGAAAAAAGTTGTCCTGTGTGGAAAGCACTAGGATTCGTGAATATTCTTGGTGCCGATGAGAAATAATTTCGCACCCGTACCATGTGTGGTTGACCTTTCGCGCCGCCACCTTTGTCACGTAATAATTTCACACAACCCTGGATTCTGCACCGTCGGATGCCTATAAATAGAAGGTGACCCCCTTCCTTTTCGGGGCTAAAGAATTCAAAACTCCACTCGTGTGCATAATTTGCATTCCGCACGCACACAATATGGCCTTTAGTTATGGTTCTTTTTCATGCCAAGTCCCCCTAGGGTCCGCCTCCATGCGAGACCCCAGATCGTACCACGATTCACTGTTTTATTCCACCCTCACACCGCTGTTTTAAACTAGTTTTGTAATGAATATTCCAAATATAATAATAAATTTAACTTTATGTTTGAATCATTTAATTAATTTTAATAAACATTATAATGGGAAATGTTACTTGTTTTTATTATTTCAATGTAGGTGGAGGTGATTTGGAGGGCCCTTGATGAAGTGGAAGAAAAATGGGCCAAAATTGCATGGATCCATGGATATCTATCCACTATTTTAAATATTACATGAAATCCGTGCCTCCAAATGGGCTTAAATTTTTTTGGGCCTGTCCAAACATTAATAGTATACATTTCATATTGAGTAACCCAATCCTGATTCGGCTTCTATGGGGCCCAACCGAACTGATCTGTCCAAGCCACTGAATATGGACCAAGTCAAATGCGGTGTTCTGTATTTTATCAATATCTTGAGCTTTATTTGTCCAAATGGTGCCACAATTTCGGTGGAGATATTAAATAGGTGGGTCTACAACTTTTATATTTTCTTCAAAGTGAGATAAGGCTGTCTGTAGGCCGAAACGTGTGGTACAAGTGTATTGATGAAATCTGTGTGCCTAAAACCACCTTCCAATTTTCCTATAAAATGACACCTTGGGCTCCCCATTTGCAAGTTCGGCCAGGAGGCAAGGTGCTACCATTTTGGAGTCCCCAAGGATTATTCTCAAAATCCCTATCATTTCTTGAGGCTATGGGAAGTTCTACTTCAACATCTTCTTCTTTTTCCTCTCCCATGGGTTTCTAAACCCCTTGTGATCACTCGGGGAGGAATGTGATGTAATCCCGAGCTTCAAAGTTGTATTATTTTGAATGATCTTTTTAATTCCAGGTTTTATGTTGTTTTTCCTCATCATCTATTTTTATTTAATTGAGTTATATACTGGTATGTTATACTCAACTCAAATGATCATGTTTGGGGGTACCCTTTCATGTGATGTTTCACACACCGTTCATCCCTTTTTATTCCCTCATTCAATTGCGGTGTTTGTGTGGTTCATATTGATCAATTGAACTCACATAATTACTTTCAAGATCATGCACATTTATTTCATGGTATCACAAAGAAGTAACATACAAACCTGAAGAGTACATCGAGTTCTTTATGTGTTTCCTTGGTGAGTTTCGGTTATGATGTCGAACACAAATCACTCAATCATCGACGGTGTCCGATGAAACATTGTGTGTTTTCAAATGAACCCTATGAGGTATCGTAGAATAAACTTAGTAAAAATATGTTAATATGTGTTACAAACCAGGTATTAAAATATCATAACCTCATCCCTTTAAGCGATGAAGGATGAGCATCACGAGACTTCCCCAGGTTGATCACGTTTAATCAATCTTGTTCATTTCTACTTTATTTTATCGCTTTCATTTCCTGTTTTCGTAATTAATCATAAAACCCCCAAGTTTTACAAAACCTAATTCACCTTCAAATTTCACAATCAAAACCCTATTTTTAAATTAATGATCTAAGTCTTCGTCAAGAGACGACCTAGGGTTGCTGCTCTACTGCAGAAATTCTAGTCAAAATTAAACAACTAATTTGACGCGCTCGATAACACGATCAAATTTTGGCATCGTTTCCGGGGATCCAAGATCATTTTTTTCATTATTTCCTTTTATTTATTTATTTTACTTCTTAATTAGTACTCCTTTAAATACTCCACCCCCATTTGATTGTTTTTGTTTTGGATTTTGTCTTTATTTTTGTTTTTTTTGGTATGTTCTTTATCTCTCTCTCTCTATCTCTTCTTCTCCATATCCATCTCTAATTCTATAGTATAACATTATATTCTTCTTTCACAATTCTTAAGTTTTTTCTTTTTCTTTTTTTTATCCATCTCAAATCAAAAAAAAAACAAAAAAAATAAATCAATCAAACTGGACATCATTGTTGCATGACAAGATCTGGTAAAGAAACACTACTTGAATTTGATCCTGAAATTGAAAAGTCACTTCACACACAAATCAAGAAATCTAGAGAATGTCAATCAAGAAACATTGAGGAACCCCTTTTGGAACCTCAATTGGTTCTAAACCAATCTAAAATTGAACCCAATCAAACCCAAGAAAACGTGGCTGCAAATAATCGAACTTTAAAAGAACTGACCACCCCTGATGTGGAGTACCAACCTGCGTACATCCAATATCCTGAGGAAGTATCCAACTTTGAGCTAAGATCTGGTCTCATCCACCTTCTTCCTAAATTCCATGGTCTTTCTGGTGAGGACCCTCACAAACATCTAAAGGATTTTCACATAGTGTGCTCTACCATGAAACCCCAAAATGTGTCTGAGGACCTTATTAAGTTTAGGGCCTTCCCTTTCTCCCTTGATGGTGTAGCCAAATACTGGATATACTATCTGCCTACCACAATTGGGGGATGGAATGACCTTAAACGACTCTTTCTAGAGAAGTTTTTCCCTACCTCCCGAACTGTATCAATTAGGAAAGAAATTTGTGGCATTATGCAGTTACAAGGAGAGACCCTTAATGAATACTAGGAGAGATTCAAAAGACTTTGTTCAAGCTGACCCCACCACCAGATTAGTGAACAAATACTAATCCAATACTTCTATGAGGGACTTATTCCCATGGATCATGGAATGATTGATGCTGCAGCTGGTGGTTCCCTAGTTGATAAAACTCCTTCCACTGCTTGTGACTTAATAGCCAACATGGCTCAAAATGCACAACAATTTAGTACACGAGAAATTGCACCAACCCGAGGAGTTCATGAGGTAAGTCATTCAGCCCTAGAATAAAAGGTAGATACTAAACTTGATGAGATGCATACCCTTCTAAGTCAATTAACTCAAGCACAAGGTAACTCGCACTCTACTTCTATTCCATTGCATTGTGGTATTTGTTCTGATAACACTCATTTTTCTGACCAGTGCCCAAAACTTCAAGATTCATCTGAGTCTTGTGCAGCTATGTTCTCAGGGCATCCATTCCAATAAGCACCTCTCTTAAAGAAAGAACAATTCAGGCCAAATCCAAATCCTGGGTGGCAAGCACAACCCCAGTACTGACAAGGAGGAAACTCAAGCTACCCAAAGCAGAATTGGTATCAACAAGGCCAAGGTATGCAACCTTCTTATCCTTAAACTTCTCAAAACAATCATCCTCCTCCTCCCAAATCTGAACCAAGCCTCGAGGATATGGTCAAGAAAATGGAAACCTAGAACCTTCAGTTCCAACAGACTACACAATCGGCAATTCAGGACCTACGAACTCAAGTGGGACAATTGGCGAACACCATCGGTGAGCTTAAGATGCAAGGGTCTGGACAACTACCATCCCAACCCATTTCTAATCCGATGGAAAAAGGTAATGTATGTGCAATTACACTTCGTAGTGGTAAAGAAGCTTCTCCTTCTACTGATTCTATGAAACATGTATGCCCCCCTCTTGAAAAAAATCCTTCCCAACCCTCAAAAATTTCATGTAATGAAAAACAAAATAAAAATGGAAATCAAATTATTGTTGATGATTCAAATGAACAATAAATTCCTCTTACTTTCCCTCAAAGACTCTCTAAATCTTAGAAAAACTTTGATAATGAGATTGAAAATGAAATAATGGATACATTTAAAAAAGTTCAAGTTAATATTCCATTGTTGGATGCAGTCAAGCAAATTCCCCATTATTCCAAATTTCTTAAAGAGCTTTGCACCCATAGAAGGAGGTTGAAGGGGAATGAGAGAGTCAACATGGGAAGGAATGTCTCGGCCTTGATTCAACAAACAATTCTAACCAAATGCAAGGATCCGTGCACATTCACGATACCGTGTACCATAGGGGAGACCTTATTTTCTGATGCTATGCTAGATTTAGGTGCTTCCATTAATGTAATGCCTCACTCCATGTATACTTCTCTACAGGTTGGAGAGCTTCAACCAACAGGAATTGTCATGCAACTTGCCAACCGGAGTACAATGCATCCAAAAGGAGTGATTGAGGATGTCCTTGTCAGAGTGAAGAATCTCATCTTCCCTGCTGATTTTTACATTCTTGAGATGGAAGATACCCGAACCCAAGGACACGCTCCTCTCATACTTGGGAGGTCATTCCTCAAAACAACAAAGACGATCATCAACATTCACAATGGTACATTGTCCATGGAATTTGGTGGAGAAAAGGTAAGTTTTAACATCCTTGAGGCTATGAAACACCCGGTTGAATAGCACTCCACTCTTCTTTTCTATTCAATGGAAGTGCTCTCAAATGATGCACACACACACAATTCTCTCCTCAACCCAAACTCTAATTCATTTTTTCTTTCTTCACCCTTGGATGATTTGAGTTTTGATACATGTTTTGAGTGTTGTGTGGTTTTTGAAAAGTGTAAATTTTGTGCTTTAATTGATGAGTGTGTTCATTTTGAGGTACCCATGACCGTTGATGATTCTGAAAATCTCATTTCTATAGATTCTCTATATTTAGAGAATAAACATGAGCAGATAGACAGTTTCATGGACCTCACTCCCTCTAAATCCACTCCCTCAATCCAAAAACAACCGGTGTTGGAAATTAAACAACTTCCTTCTAATTTGAAATATGCATATCTTGAGGGTATTGACTAATTGCTCATCATTATTGCCAATAACCTCTCTCCACAACAGGAATCGAAACTGGTCAAACTTTTGAGAGAGTGTAAAAAGTAAATAGGATGGACATTGGCTAATATTCCTGGTATTAGCCCATCTATTTTTATGCACCATATACTTTTGGATGATGAGGCTAAACCCGTAAGACAATCTCAACACCGGTTGAATCCCACTCTCCTTGAAGTGGTAAAATTGGAATTCAATAAATTACTTGCTGTAGGGATCATTTATCCTATATCTGATAGTAAATGGGTTAGCCCAGTTCAAATTGTGCCTAGAAATGGGAATAACAGTTGTGTCAAATGAAAGGAATGAGTTGGTTCCAACACGTGTGTAAAACAGTTGGCGAGTCTGTATTGACTACCATCGACTGAATCAAGCCATGCAAAAGGACCACTTTCCATTACCTTTCATTGACCAAATGTTAGAAAGTTTGTCTAGTAAGTCCCATTATTGTTTCCTTGATGGATATTCAGGTTATTTCTAAATCCATATAGCCCCTGAGGATCAAGAAAAGACCACATTTACCTGTCCATTTGGAACATTTGCTTACAGAAGGATGTCATTCGGTCTATGTAATGCTCCTGGTACTTTTTAGTGATGTATGTTGAGTATTTTTTCTAAGTACCTTGAGATTTGTATGGAAGTATTTATGGATTATTTCACGGTATATGGATATTCTTTTGATGATTGTTTGAAACACCTAGGTTTTGTCCTTCGCTGCTGCATTGAAAAAGATCTTGTTTTAAATTATGAGAAATGCCATTTTATGGTTGAGCGGGGGATAGTTCTTGGGAATGTCATTTAAAATAAGGGTATTCAAGTTGATAAATCTAAAATTGAATTAATTTAAACCCTTCTATATCCAAAATGTGTTCGTGAGGTGTGATCTTTCTTGGTTCATTCTGGTTTTTACCACCGATTCATTAAAGAATTTAGTAAGATCACACTTCCCTTATCTCGATTATTACAAAAAGATTCTAAGTTTGTGTTTGATAAAAATTGTGAGGATGCTTTCAATTCACTAAAAATGAGTCTCACATCACCTCCCATAATCCAACCACTAAGGTGGGGTCTGCCCTTCGAAATTATGTGTGATGCCTCTAACTTTGCAGTTGGGGAAGTTTTATCACAAAGGGTTGAGAAGCCCCCTCATGTCATTGTGTATGCCTCATGTACCCTTGACCTTGCCCAGGTGAACTACACAACCACTTAAAAATAAATTCTTTCTATTTTGTTTGCCTTGGAAAAATTCCTTTCTTATCTTCTCGGGTCAAAAAACATCATCTTCTCTGATCATGTTGCCCTTCGTTTCCTCCTAAAGAAACCTGAAGCCAAGCCCCACCCCATTCGGTGGATGCTCCTCCTCCAAGAGTTTGACCTTGAGATTAAAGATAATAGAGGAGTGGAGAATGTGGTAGCTGACCACATTAGTAGGATTTCCCCACCACTGGACCATCATGTAGACTCACATCTCCCCATTGGAGAATTCTTCCCTCATGAGAACCTTTGTGATGTTGTGGACCGTACCCCCTGGTATGCGTACATTGTGAATTTTCTAGAAACATCTAGGGTCCCCACTGATTTTAGCACTTCACAATCCCAGAGACTTAAACATGACTCTCGATGGTACATTTGGGATGACCCATACTTGTGGATAATTTGTAGTGACCATGTAGTTCGTCGTTGTGTCCCTAACCATGAGGTCACCTCTGTTTTAACCTTCTGCCACACCTTGGCATGTGGGGGACACTTTGGATCTCAACGTATAGCTCAAAAGTTCCTTGACTCAGGACTTTATTGGCTAACTTTATATAGGGATTCCCATAGATTTTTCAAGTCATGTAGTCATAGTCAATTCACAGGGAATATCTCTAAGAGGAATGAAATGCCCCAACAACCCATGTTATTTTGTGAGATCTTAAATGCATGGGGAATTGAATTCATGGGGCCTTTTCCAAATTCATTTGGCTTTGTGTACATCTTATTGTCTGTTTACTATGTATCTAAATGGGTGGAAGAAAAGGCCACCAGGACCGATGACTCTCGAGTGGTTGTTGATTTTGTGAGGTCCCAAATTTTTAGTAGGTTTGGTTTACCAAGATTCATCATTAGTGATCAGGGTTCACATTTTTGTAATCGCAACATGAAAAATTTTCTTCGTAAGTATGGGGTTGATCATAAAGTCTCCACTGCATATCACCCCCAAACTAATGGACAAGAAGAAATATCAAATCGGGAAGTTAAACGAATCTTGGAAAAAATGGTACAACCCAATAGGAAAGATTGGAGTTTGTGCTTGGATGATGCACTTTGGGCGTACCGTATAGCTTTTAAGACCCCAATCAGAATGTCACCATATAGAATTGTGTTTGGAAAGTCTTGTCACCTCCCATTGGAGGTATAACATCGTGAATATTGGGCTGTTAAACAATGTAATATGAACCTTTCAGATGCAGGTGAGCAAAGAAAGCTGCAGATTCAAGAGTTGGAAGAAATTTGACGTGATTCATATGAAAACTCATGAATCTATAAATAGAAGACAAAGGCTATTCATGATAGCATGATTCACCAGAGGAAGTTCCATATTGGTGAGAAGGTCCTCATGTACAATTCCAGGCTTAAGCTCCACCCAGGTAAGCTTCGTTCCCGATAGCTTGGTCCTTATACTGTTACTAATGTTTACCCTTTTGGTGCAATACAGGTTTTGCATGAGCAGAGTAGACAAAGTCTTACCGTCAATGGGAATCGACTTAAACACTTCTATGAGGATTTTCCAAAGAATCTGGTGGATTAAATCCACCTTCTCGACGCATCATACCAATAAAACACACTAAGTTTTATCCTTCCTTCTTACATTCTCAATTATTTCAGTGAGGACACTGCATATTCTAGGTGTGGGGGGTGGATACATTCTTGTGTTAGTTAGGAATTTTCACTGTTTTCTCCTTTCTTCTCTTTTTAGCCTTCTTTATGTTATTTTCATTTTTCCCCATCAACAATTTCGAAGTTTGATGATTTGGTGACCATAAAGGGGGGAAAGTAAAAATACCATAACAAAGGCTAAAAATAATTTTTGTATAAATTTAACATCAAGGAGTGATTTTCTTTTAGTGAATTAGTTTTATTTCAATGATATAAATGGTCGTATCTATGTGAATCCTTTAAGATGATTGATGCTCCTTGTGTGAGTAGTTTTTGGGAAAACTGTGTCACTAATATCTCCACAAATTTTTGCACCAAACCAAAAATTGTGAATATTTCTTACTTAATATAAGGTAAATATATGTTGGGTTAATATTTTTCATCTTTAAATGACATTTCCATACATTCGTTCCTTATCTGATCTATTTCATTAATGTACCAGATTGACCTATGCGTCTGTACCTAATGTCCGGCTATTGTACGCCCTCAAAAAAACAAAAACAAAATAAAAAAAATTGGTTGTGTCTTGGGCAGGTCAAAAACCACTCCTCCTCAACCTTTGATATTGTTATAACTATTTCAATTAGTGTTGTGAGGAGATCAAACAAGGGTTGAGAGATGAGTGTGATATTTGTTCTGAATGAAACTTCAAAAAATATATAATAAATGAGGGGAGTGATGAAATGTGAAACATATGGGGATATCTAGGTTGGGAGCTTATGGTTTGACTTCTGGGAATTCTTAAATGAGTGGGTCTTGAAATATGATTGCAAATGATGTAGGACAGGTTTGGTGAAAAATCATTTAAAGCTGAATAATGTTAAAATAACCTATATTTATTTGATAGAAAGTGGAAAGAATAGCATGGAATGGTTTTCACACACACACATGGAGAGTTAGTGTAATGGTTGACTTTTTAATTCCTTTATCATGTTGGTGTCATAAATCTATTTGAATTTTATTGTGATATGATTTGTGAGACATATTTTTCCATTTTCACTAGGAAGAACTCCTTGGTGTGATTCGTGTATTGATCACATTACTTTGGTGAATTAAAATTTACTCAAATGATAAATCTTCATGATGTTGGAAATATTTATATATGAAATATTTTATTGGTATATGTGACTTTTCCTAGGAGTGAAAATGTTTAGGTGTGGGGGTGTGATCGTACCACGATTCACTGTTTTATTCCACCCTTACACCGCTGTTTTAAACTAGTTTTGTAATGAATATTCCTAATATAATAATAAATTTCACTTTATGTTTGAATCATTTAATTAATTTTAATCAACATTATAATGGGCAATGTTACTTTTTTTTATTATTTCAATGTAGGTGGAGGTGATTTGGAGGTCCCTTGATGAAGTGGAAGAAAAATGGGCCAAAATTGCATGGATCTATGGACATCTATCCACTGTTTTGCATATTACACAAAATTTGTGCCTCCAAATGGGCTTAAATTTTGTGGTCCTATCCAAACATTAATAGGATACATTTCATATTAAGGAACCCAATCTTGATTCGGCTTCTATGGGGGCCATCTAAACTGATCTATCTATGCCACTGAATATGAACCAAGTCAAATGTGGTGGTCTGTATTTTATAAATATCTTGAGCTGTATTTGTCCAAATGGTGCCAAAATTTCATTGGAGACATTCAAGAGGTGGGGATACAACTTTTATATTTTCTCAAAAGAAAGGTAAGGCTGTCTGAAGGCCGAAATGCATGGTATAAGTGGATTTATAAAATCTGTGTTCCTAAAACCACCTTCCAATTTTCCTATAAAATGAAACCTTGGGCTCCCCATTTGCAAGTTCGGCCAGGAGGCAAGGTGCTGCCATTTTGGAGTCCCCAAAAAGTATTCTCAAAATCCTTAACAGTTCTTGAGGCTATGGGAAGTGCTACTTCAACATCTTCTTCTTCTTCCTCTCCCATGGGTTTCTAAACCCCTTGTGATCACCCGGGGAGGAATATGATGTAATCCCGAGTTTCAAAGTTGTATTATTTTGAATTGTCTTTTTAATTCCAGGTTGTATGTTGTTTTTCCACATACTCTATTTTTATTTAATTGAGTTATATACTGGTATGTTATACTCAACTCAAATGATCATGTTTGGGGGTACCCTTTCATGTGATGTTTCACACACCGTGCATCCCTTTTTCTTCCCTCATTCAATTGTAGTGTTTGTGTGCTTCATATTGGTCAATTGAACTCACATAAGCACTGTTAAGATCATGCAAATTTATTTCATGGTATAAAAAATAAGTAACATACAAACCTGAACAGCACATCGAGTTCTTCGTGTGTTGCCTTGGTGAGTTTTGGTTATGATGTTGAACACAAATCACTCAATCATAAGTGGTGTCCGGTGAAACATTGTGTGTTTTCAACTGAACCCTATGAGGTATCCTAGAATAAACTCAGTAACAATATGTTAATATGTGTTACAAACCAGGTATTAAAATATCATAAACCCATCCCTTGAAGCGATGAAGGATGAGCATCACGAGACTTCCCCGGGTTGATCACGTTTAATCAATCTTGTTCATTTCTACTTTGTTTTATCGCTTTCATTTCCTATTTTCGTCATTAATCATAGAACCCCCAAGTTTTACAAAACTTAATCCACCTTCTACTTTCACAATAAAAACCCTCTTTTTAAATTAATGATCTAAGGCTCTGTCGAGAGACTACCTATGGTTGCTGCTATACTGCAGAAATTCTAGTCAAAATTAAACAACTAATTTGACGCCTTCGACAATGCGATCAACCCCCATGGCTTAGACGAAATTCCAAACCCTTCGGGGTCCACCCCTTTCACGCAGTCTTGCCAAGTTGTGCACAATCCTTCATTTGCACATGCACCCCTTCTCTTGCACGCAATTCCTTCCATTGCGTGCAATCCCTCCGAGTCATGTGTAAACTCTCCCCTTTACGCACAGGACCCTATTTCGTGCAAGCAACACTGATTTCACACCATCCCTGGGGTTTTCGTGCCAACCCGGGGTTTTTCGTTCCAGGCCCCTTTATTTCGCGTGAACCTCAAAGGTTGCGTGCAACCCCCCCCCCCCCAGGGGGGGGCCTTCGCCTTGGTGCTTCTCGGGTGCCCCCCTTGCACGAGCGCCCGATGTCCTCCTTCCGAGTTCCATTCGTAGGTGCCTTGTTCACCCCAAGCATCTGCATCACACATGGTTTTCCCATGTGACCTTCTAGGCTCGTACGAAGTAACTTCAAAGTCCCTTGGACAATCCTTCCTGTTGCATTTCTTTTCCATATGCTTCTTCGCATAGGCACGCTAATGGATATTGCTTCTTTGCATAGCCACGCTAACATGGACCCCTCAATGGTTCTCCCCACGACACCCCCTCGCTACAGACTTGTCGATGTCTTCCCTTCCACAAGGGGCAGAGGGTACCAATTATGTAAGTCCTAGGGGTGTAGAGTGAGCCCACTTCATCTGAGCTGCTGGACGTTAAACTGCCAAGCACCTCGTCCTCAACACATGACATTAAACTATGACATAGCCCCGTGCCTCGCATGCAGGATCCCCCGCCTTGGACATTCTCTACGCCCAATCGTCTCCACGGGGATGGGATCACCCCTCACAGTGGATGATATTATCCTTATCAGAGAGGTTTTTGTCCGTGGGGAAGGGCATCCACCTTGGTGTAAGCCCCTAACCTTCCTTCCAGGAGGCAACATCCCCGCTCCTCCTTTCTTTGGTCCCAAAGCCAGCAAAGGGCGTATAAGGAATGTGGAACCTCCTCTATTTCTGGGTGCCAAATCCCTCTCCCACTGCAATTTTTCTCCCTCGGGCCTCCATCCTGGAGTAAGTCCCAACACTGTGGGCCCCTCAACGCATAAGTCCCTCTTCACTTCCCACGGACGCACCCTTCGCGACATGATCGTCGGGTCCTTACTGCCTCCTATTTCTCACACCGAGCATGACTCTCGTGAGCTTAGAGTGAGCACTGACCATGACACACCTTGGGCCATCTCAGAGCATAATCCCCAACCATCCCGAACTATGGGGACTTTGATCTGTGCTAAGGCATGGTACGTAGGAAGTCCACAAGAGGTTCAAGCCCCACCACCTTGGGCCGTCTCAGAGCTTAAGACCCAACCATCCTAAACTACGGGGACATTGATCTGTGCTAAGGCATGGTACATAGGAAGCCTCCACGAGGTTTAATCCCCACACCTTGGGTCGTCTCAGAGTGTAATCCCCAACCAAATTAAACTATAGGGACTTTGATCTGTACTAAGGCATGGTACGTAGGAAGCCTCCACAAGGTTCAAGCCCCACCACCTTGGGCCGTCTCAAAGCGTAATCCCCAACCAATCCAAACTATGGGGACTCTGATTCGTGCTAAGGCATGGTATGTAGGAATCATCCACAAGGTTCAAGCCCCACAAACCATCGGCCCCGACCGTCTCCGTGTCGGTGTGCCAAGCTCCTTTGCCACCTTGGGCCGCCTCAGAGCGTAAGCCCCAATCAATCTAGACCCCAGGTCCCTCTTCATGTCAGTTCACCAACCCCATATCCTTGGTCCGCCTCAGAGCATAAGACCTATACCCGTCCCTTATTACGTTAAACTGTATCCTCCACCTGAACTACATGGTCTTTGATTCCCCGCCACGGGGATACGTAGGAAGCCTCCATGAGGTTCAAGCCCATCAGTCATGTCTCGTCCTGAACTTTCCCTCTAGCCTACGTGTCTCAGGAAGCTCATGCCCTAAACCGGAGGTTCCACTTCCTCTGGGCCCTATCCATGAATCCATTCTCATAGGTCGTCTCTTCAGGTGTCCCATCGATCCATTGAACTATGCAAACTTTTATTCCCTGCCACGGGGATACGTAGGAAGTCTCTTCGAGACCCAAGCCCAAAGCCATCATCCATCCTGATCCTTACCCGGGCCGCCACATCCCGATGGGATCATGCCACTTCATTCCACATTCCCCACAACAACATTCGGGAATCCACCCATGTGCTGGCCCTAATACCGGTGTTCCCTCCAGGGGGTTCCTCAATCTGATCCACTTCTATCAGTGTTCTGATCAGTCCGATCCATCTCTGCTAGACGTTAAACTTGTGGCATACCCTGTGTTAAACATGGGAAGTTGAGTAAAACCTCAGATACATGATTATGGCATATGTTCCCCGCATTCTATGTGGGATGCCTCGGGCTTCTGCACCCTCGAGAAGCCCTATAATAAGGGACAGAAGACATACATGCTAATTCATCGACGTCAAGACATGCCATAGATGCCCAATGTGACTACTCTTCTAACCTAAGGTTTCTGCCCTAACCGGACCCCTTGGAAGGTCCTGATAGAAGCAGCGTAATTAATTGGTGTCCATGAAGATATGGCACTAGTAAGAGCTTCACAAACTACATCTTAAATCTATGAGGGAGACCCGAACTAGGTGACGAGATCTGAGGAGGAATCCACGGAAGGAAGAACCGACATCCCATCATCCCATTTCGATCAAGGAGTAGACATCCCTGAATAAGGAACGGATGTCTCCCACCTTTGGAAAGTGGGAATGCAGGGCTACAGCAGCGCGTCCTCTGCGTGACGGATGCGCGCATCCCCGACAAAAGCATCGAAAACACTCTCTTAACGAAGTATACACTTGGTCCTTCTTATGTACTGAACTCAAAGGTTATACCATTGGAGAATGATATTTCTTATGAGGAATAACTGATTGAGATTATAGATCATATAGAGAAATTTCTAAGAAACAATACCACTCACCTAGTCACATTTGTGTGTCAAAACCACCAACTTAAGGAAGATATGTGGGAACTAAATGATGTAATGAGGCAGAATTATCCTCATTTGTTTCTATTAAAGTGATGAATTTCAAGTGTGGAATTTATTTTAATGGAGGTATAATTTAATAACCTGAGATTTTATGAATTATTTTGAATAATGTTAAGTTCTTTGATATGTTATGTTACACGCAACATCGAGTTTCAATGAAAAGCGACATGCTATTAAAATTTTATTATTTAATATGATAGTTATTACCTACACATTAAAATGGAAGATATGAATAAGATAAAAAAAATTATTAAAATATATAATTTTTACATGTATATAAAATTAATTCTTTTGATACAAATTAATTATAAAATAAAATTAAAAACCATTTGAAGATAAAGAAAATATTTTTTAGAAACACTATTTTTAAGCGCACAAACACATTTCATCTAAATGAATTAAATAAATAACTTTTTAAAAATTATTTTAATGAAATTTATATATTATATATTCAATAAAAAAATTAATATTCATTTCATGTGTTTTTTTGGCATGATATAAGATTAAATCCAATTTTACACTTAAAAACTATATTTTTTCTAAAAATCAGTTTTATCACCTTTTGCATGCTTATTTTAAAATTAATTTTTTCCAATTTTATAAACTCTATTTTAATAAATTAAATTAATTTTTTAAATAATTATTTTAAAATTATCTTGGAGTGAATTTTTGATAGTTCTCTGAAAAAGATAAAATTTTCAGTGAATAGTGAAAAATATCGGTTTTCATTAAGAATTGCCTTTTTGTTTAAATAATTTAAAACTCAAAAATTATTTTAATATGATTTTAAAAGTGAAATTAGTTCAATTATATATTTATTAATCCAATTTAGTTCATTTTAATCAATTTCATATTAATTTTTTATATAAAAAATCTTAATCTTTTGAAGGTTTTCTCTTTGGAAAATTGATTTTTTCTTCACTTCCGTAGGTTTGATTTTAAATTAAAATGTTCCACTTTTGTGAATAGAATTTTAAATAAAGGATTAAAATTTTTTATTAAGAATAATTAATATTATATAATTATTTAATGTTAATTTTTTTATCATAGTGGAGTAGTAAAAAGTTATTATTGTAGTTAAGGTTAAAACGGGTTCACAGGGGGTTAAACTAAAAAATATAAGGTGTAAAATGACCTAGAAACTTATAAAAACCCAATTTTATGGACATATCTCTACCTTATAACCTATAAGTTTAGATAATTACCAATATTTTTGCTTTATTCATGTGAAAAACGTTGGTATGCTTTATTCTTTTCAAAAATATCATGTGTGTCCTCTCTCCCACTTATAAAAGGTCATCACCTATCCTCTCTTCTTCACACTTCCAAAACCATTTTTTTTTTGGTAAATAACATCAAAAATATATTCCTTAATTAAATAAAATCATACTATAGTCATTATTTTAGTTATTAATCCCACCTAATAAGTCTTTAGGTGTAAACATAAAGAGTCTCTCTAAAGAAGAGGTAAAATTCTTAAACTTGCATTTTGTTTTATTTCTTCTTACAAAACTTTTAATATTATCCAAATATGATGATATAATAACAAAATTATCTACCATATACTTACATATTATTATTTTAATTTAATAACCTATATTCATATCCACTTATATCAAATGAGAAATGAAATCTTCGATCGTTTGTACGGAGGACTGTCAGCTCACGAACCGATGTTATTCGTTTTCCATCACCACCTCTAAAGGATGGATATAATGATGTATTTAATGTTTATATATAATATTTATGATATTATTATACCTATTTAATTATAATAACTCATATAACTTCTTAAATCCCAACCCATTTGAAAACCATAACGTCACTCGTATGTACAGCGGACTACCGCCTCCCGAACCAATGTAATGTGTTTTTCATTTATGTTTGAATTTGATGGTAATAAGGATATATTAAATGAATATATATGATAATTTTAATATAATTATACATTGTTAATTATGATATCATATATACCTTCTAACTTTCCATTCTGTGGGGTATATTATAACGTCGTTCGTGTGTACGAAAGACTATCGACTCACGAAGCGATGTGATTTGTTTTTTTACTAATCCTTTGCACGGAAGGTAATAAGGATAAATTTAATGAATATATGTGAAATATATGAAATAAAAATTATTATGGAAATTTAAAATATTATTTACATTTATTTCATTTCATCTTTTGAGAAAATGGAAACAGCATTCATGCGTACGTATGACTTACCGTCTCCATGAATGGTGTAATTCATTTTTTATCTATAACTTTTATGGATTAATATATATAATATTTATATAATGTTTAAATTTTTTTGGATTATTTAACAATGATCAATGTAATATTATCAAAAATACAAATCAAAACATGCACAATAAATAAAGCAGTTATTACCCGAAACGTTATTTTAACAAGGAATTGTTAATAAACGGGTAATAAAAGTTCATAAGTAAATAATATATGGAATGATATATATATTTATGGTTATTTAATATATTTATAATAAAATTATATTTATTATATAACAGGTTTTAATGTGTATAAATCAATTCGAGACTTAAGGTAATGGATTTCTAGTCTCTCTTTTATTTATGGGAGACATAAGCCATATTCACCACTCGTATATTTTTTGTGATGTATATACTTACCCTTTGAAACATTATATTATTAATAAATATAATCTGATGATATTTAAATTTTCATTTGATATTATTATTTAATGAGTCTCTTGATTCAAAAGATTACCAAACCAATAATATATTTTTGTCTCAATTTGTCTTCTTTGGGACATACGTCATGTTATGAACCTATATTATTTTATGTGGTAAATATACATCCCATTTGACATGTAATATATTCAATTTATTTATTCTCATGATATTTTAAGTATAATTTAATTATATTCTTTCATGGGACTTATGATTCATTACCAAATTGGTAATATTTTTATGATACAATATCATCGTTTATCAGGAATGTTTTTATTTATGCTTCCAATGATGAAATATTATAATATATCTCTTAAGAAACTCATTATTTTTCTTCTCTTATGGTTATTTATTTGGAATACATTTTCCCCTTAATTTTCCTCCCTTTATTTACTCAAGATTCCAAAAATAATGTTTTTAATGAAAATCGATTTTATTTCTCTTTTTAGTCAAAAACCTTTTTCTTTCCATATCCATGTCTTCTAAAAAAACTAACAAAATTGTAAAATTCTCTAAAGGATTTATTAAAAAAATTATTACCCATGTTATATTTTTTTACAAATTGTTTTAAAAAGGAATATTCATTCTATTTTCCAAACAATGATCATTTTTCATTAACCGAAAATGTGAAATAATTCTTTGTTTTAACATGTATGACATAAATAAAATTAACTTAAATTATGACCATTATTTTATTTGAATATCCATTTATATGTTTCCAAGGGTATTTTTAAAGAAAATTATTTTTAAAAAAAATATATTTTAAAAAATAATCTTTAAAGTGAAAAGGTTATTTTCCTCAAGAAATGTTTTAATAGATATTTAAAGCTTCCTTTATAAGTTTCCATGTTTATTTTTAAAGAAAAGTATTTTTAAATTTTTTTTCTATTTTAAAAAGTTTGTTTCAAAGTGGAAAGGTTGTTTTCCTCAAAAATGTTCCAAGTTATCTTTCAAAATCTTTTTCCATCTAATATGACATCCTTTGATGTAACATGTGTTTTATTGAGGATATGATCCAATGATACCATATTTATTATTTCTCTTGATGGTTTATATTTATGATGAATTTTATTTATAAAACTTTTTTCTTTTCCATGGGTTATGCAATAATGAAATGTTTCATGAAACCTATTTCCTTTCATGGGTACTAATAAGATGAATTTTTTCTTAATCCCATTTTTTCATGGGTTTTTATATGATGAATTTTTTATGATCTTATGGAAAAAATGTGTTTGATTTTCATTATGTGATTGGTGGGACCTATATCTACCTCTAATGCATTGGCTAAATATTGATATCTCATGATATAAACAGGGATAGAATGGGAAATTAACTCAATTCAATAAGGGAATTTTTCTACTATGATAGTCTTGGGAGTGAAATTTGACTACTACAATGGTTTGGGGAGTGAACTCATTCCACTATGATAACCTTGTAAATTATCCTTGAATACTAAGGAAATTATTTTTTTATACTTATTTGTATGGAAAAATTCCATGTATTATGCCAATGTTCTGCTCTTATGGATCATGTTCTTTGATTCCCTTATGATTCATGTATTATTAACTACCAATATTTATTCCAGGACTCATGATTATGATATTTTATATGCAGAATATAGTTTTCAAATATTATTCTCATGTTATCATACCATTATGCTCATGTTATTTTTACATATTTCCCTTATTCACCCTTACTGAGCATATGATCTCACTCTTTTTTGTGTTTCTTTTCCCTAGGCTATGATGATAGGTATTACATTTTAAATGTATAATAAGTTTGATCATTATTTAAGTGTTCAGTGAATTGAATTTGTTATCAATTAGTGTTTGGTGGATGATTTGAATGTGTTTAAGTTTTTTTAATTAGACGATTGTTGAGTTGTTCTTTAAGTTCTAATACATGTGAAAATGGATGGACAATGTTTACAACATTTAAAGGAGTTTGGTGAAAAATAATATTTTTCATATGGGTATTTTGGAAGTTGGTTTTTCACTATGTGGTCTTTGGGTAAGATTTTTTTAATGGTCTTTATATAAAAAATATTGAACTAGCCAGCCAACTAAGGTGAAGTAGCACACCAATAGTGGTCGGCTAAGCTTGACCCCAAAGTTAGTCACAACATGAGGTCGTAGGAGCATGGTCACACCTACATGAATAAAATTAGCAGTAGAGCACTACCATTCAGGGCATCACGGTGGTAGAGGTGGGCATAGGATCACGCCCGTAGAGAACCGGTATAGGGTGGCACCATCAAGGGAGAAGAGAAGTTATTGAACTGATACTCTCGTAGCATTGTATTATAAGGGAGGTGAGAACTCGAGTGCATTTTGATGTGGGATTAACATTTTTAGTACATAATGCATCATATTCATTGGATATATTCGGTTAAATATCCAATTTATCTGATCACCTCTCCAAATTCTTAATCATGAGATTATTTTGATGATTATCCTCAGTTGTTTGATCTCCATACATTGTCATCTTCATCTGCATCCCCTTCCGAGATTTATGAATAGCGATATCTTTTTGGTCATATATTCTAAAGCTTTATCCATGGATTCTTATATTCATTTGATAATTTTAATGATCTGATCATGATTGAATTAATTATGCAATTTCATTTAAAAAATATTATGATAATCAAACCTAAACTTCACTATGTGAAAAAGTTTCATAATTAGAGACGAAGTTATTCAGTTTTCATGGAACCAAGGTAGTGTATATTCTTGATTAGTTATTCCTTGATTCTAAAAGGTTCTGATATGGCTTCTATTGCCTATAAATACTAGCATACACTATAGAAGTGAGTGTGTCGATCATTTTGAGAAGCTCTCATTTCCAGAGAAATGGAGCACCGTGAGTTTCTCACTCATGAAGGTTAATGCACACAAACTATTTTCACTAAGAATACTTTATGGCTACATGTATATTACATGTTCTTGAGATACTCTCTCTACTTCACAAATAACTTTGTTCCACGAAGCCATTAGAGAAGCACTATATTTTTAAGTTCATTCTTTTGGTTTGCATGGACAATTTTGAGGAACCTCATGACAGTGTTTACACACAAAAAATATTAATAAGATCTTACACACATCAATCATATGTCCATAATTGTTTTGTGTGATCTGTATGTGAATGTTTTATATGCTACGCAAAGAAGGTGGTGTATTGTATACTAGTTGTACAAAGGACTAGCATACAAAGGTAGTTCTATGTATAACTGAAAAACATACACTAGTAAGATCCATTCATACACTTTTGTTTTTGAATAATTAGTGGATAGTGTATAGTTTGTTTTTTTGTGCATCAAGTATTAAGAAAAATAGTGTTCACAGACAATGTGTACGAAAAGAATAAAAATATTTTGTATGTTGTGCAAGTATTTAGTTTGTGTGCAAATTGGAATTTGTGTGTGCGTATCAATTGAGAATAGAGGAAGTGTGAATTAGGTAGGTCGAGTGGCTTATGTGTGCATGGTAGTGTGAAAATACATTTACACGTTACAAGAAGATTCTTTTGGAAATTTTCATGCACATGAAATAATGCATGCATAAAGTGAGCTATCTATGCAATCATGTTCATGCATGAAGTTTGAAAAATTGCACATGGAATATTTGGTTCTTAATAAGTGTCCAGAGTTATGAGATTAAATCTAAGATATTTTTAATATCAGTGACTCAAAATAAATTTTGCATCTGATTTTTCAGTGGTCAGTGATGTTGGGTCTTTAGTAGAATAAGGAATTGCCTGAGTAATGTTATACTGAGGCAGCTGACCATCTACAGGTGATTATAATTATCTGAGAAAGACTAGAATCAATTCAAAGGAAATTTAAGTGTACATGATCCTGTTTGATCCAGAAATATTGTGAAGTAGTATCAACTACTCATCCTATTTATGGATCATTTATTCAAGAAGAAGTTGAAGGCTACAGCTGGGGGGTCTAACCAGTTGCTGAAGATTGTGATTGGGGGTCTAACTAATCTTGGTAAAGAAGGTACAGTTGGGGGTCTAACTAATTATTTAAGTCTAATTAGAACTAGGGGTAATAACGGTTTATAATTGGGGGGTCTAACCAATTACTATTGTAATCACCTTATGATATAGTGGAGAATTCATGTTGGGGGTCTAAGAAACATGACAAGGAGTAGGTATTTGTACTGAACCTTGTAAATCCCTGTGAGTTCTATTTCCTTTGTTTGTTATTACTTGTAGGGTGAGGATGAACATTAAAGATGAGGGATCAAGACTTTAATCCATCATAGAGTTTGAATAAAAATATAAAATAATTTGTAAAAGTAGTATACCATGGATCCCCTCCCCCCTCAGTGGTATCTAACTGATCTTTAGGCACATCAATTAGTATCAGAGGAAAGGTACCCTTTGTAGATCCAGAAGACTTTCTAATAAATGGAGAATTTGAATTCAATGAATAGTCTAGGAATTCCTACTTTTAATTGCATGAACTATCACAGTTGGAGGAATAGGATGCTTCCTTGCCTTCTATCACTTGGCCTGGAAGTGAGAGATGCAGCAATAGTGGGTTTACCTCCTATTAATGAATATGTTTCTATGACTCAAGCTGACAAGAGAATTTCAGAAGTTGATGGTAAGGCTCAGAGTGAAATTTTTATGGATTTATCTGAAAAATTTTATACTAAAGTGATGGGTCTCCAATCTACCAATGAGATCTAGGTTAAAATGGGAAGAAGTTATGAAGGAAATCTTAAATTTAGAGATGCCAAGTTAAAAATATAGAGAATAAAGATTGAAGATATCAAAATGATTGATGATGAAATTATTGATGACTACTTTGAAAGAGTGAATGAAACTATCATCAATATCATTGGATTTGGATAGAATCTGGATGATTTTATTATTATGAAAAATCTTATGAGAAATTTCCCAGATAGATTTAACTCAAATATTTTTACACTGTAAGAAAGAGAAGATCTATCATTAGACTAACATCATAATACTCTCATATATTATGAAATGATAAAAGTTCCAGTATTCAAGAAAAATTCAAGATATGAGATGGCCTTTGAATCCATGATAAAAGGTCAAACCAAAATCAAAGAAGAACCAAAATTAAGTGATTTTGAGGATGGGGAAGCTAAATAGGACTTCAAAAAAATGATGTCCTTTTTTGAAAAAATGTTCAATAGGGTAGTATGGAAAGGAAATATAAAGCAATAAATAAAGTTTTGGAACATTCAAAATAGTGGTCATTTTATTGGGAACTATCTAAAGAACAAGGCTGATGATAATGAATCAAATGAATAGGATAATAAGTATCAAAAAATGAAGTATAAGAAACATAAGAAGAGGTTTACTTCCAAGAAGATAAATATAATGAGTAGAGAAATAGATGAATTCACATCATCAAGTTTTGAATCAAAATATGGAAGATATTCTAAGAATCAAATGTGATTCATGGGAAAATCAAAGAAATCTGGAGACTCATTTGAAGGTGATGAAGGTGATGAAAGAACTAAGTTAGAATAGATGTTAAAAGAAAATCTGTAAGCTACTCTTGTTGATAATATGAAACTCAATAAAGAAAAGAAAATATTGAAGAAAGAAATTGGAAATATCCCCTTAGAGAATAAAAACATGTTAAGAAATAAAAGATTCATCTTAATGAGATAAGGTCAAATAAGAAGAAGATAGTTGAGTTAGAAGGAAATCTAAAAACTATTCGAAAGTAATATCTTGATAAGGAATAATTAGCATTTGTTGAAGATAATAAACAAAACCTTTTTAAATTAGTTTAATTTCAAAAGATGGTGAATGATCTTGAATAAATTATTATTAAAAAGGAGGAAGAATTATCTAAGACATAATCTATCTATCTTTCAGCTCAAAGTGAGTTGAATAATATGAAATAATAATTTACCAAAGCTAATGAGATTAAGGGTGAATCTTCTAAAGCTACTAAGAATAAGGGTTTATAAAAAAATGGTGATTCTAAACCAAATGAATCACAATGTACATTTGGTGTTTCTAATGATGCAAGTCCGAAAGTCAAGACTGAATCTAACTAGTTGAAAAGAACAAATGAGAAAATAATTTCCATAAAGGAAGAGTCTATTGATTTAGAAAAAATATTTCCTCCTAAGTAGATACATCCACAATCTGTGAAAAGGTAACAACTACAATCTTCAGAGATGAATTTTTATCATTCTAAAAGATCAAGGTTCAGAGGCTATTGTTGGTGTTTTGGATTGTTTGGTTATAAATCTTATTAATGTTGGTATAATATGTCACTAATAAGGAGGAATAATGAATCAAGGGGGGTCATTTCTGAGTAGATAAGATTAGATTATCAGAAAAAGAAGCCTATGATCAAGATTTAATCTAAACTATCAATGAAAAAATTAAATGAATGTTTGAATGAATTTTATGGTAGATGTGGTCAATAAAGTCACAAAGATAAGAAATGAAGAGTTTGACTGTCAAATAATATTACTCATAATGAATATAAGGATAAAATTTATAAAATGAAGAAATCTAAAGTCACCAGTGAATTGTGTGAGAAACTGAAACAACTTGAAAAAGATCAGAAGCTTGTCAGAACAAAAGAAGAGAAAATGGTGACATATGAAGAATTTAATGATGATGAGGAGTTATATACAAATGATGGCTTTTAAGTTTTGAAGTGTGATAGGTGTGGAACAAATTTTCATGACATAAAACATTGTATGATACTTTTAACAGCCTAAGAGATGAAGGAGAACTCTTCCAAATCAGAGTTTAGAAGAAAAAAGGGAAAAAACAAGGTTGAGAGGAAGCTCTAATCCTGAGTGTTATTTCTAAGGAACAATTAGGTTCCTCCTTATTCCTATTTATAAATGATTTTGTACTAACATTTAAGGAATTCAAGGAGATGGTTTCATCCCTTGAGGGGGAGTTTTGATGATTTGGAGTTGTCAGTTTTTCACAATCCTATGAAAATGATGACCACTCTCATACTTTTCATCTGAATTTTTAAAGGGGAAGCTATTTGTTTTTGCACTTGAACTTTCTGATTCATTTGTTGCGATATGTGGATGAAATATCTTATAAATGTTTTTCAATTTTTTCCTTGAGGTGAAGTTTTTAAAAGAATTTTGAGATCGGAATCACATTATAAGATTTCAGTAGATTTGATTCTTAGGTGACATCTCTCTTATTTTCTACATTGGGCTTTCCCATGTAGACTTAGAGTTGATTAACAAAAATCTCATTATTTTTTTTTAATTATATTTCATTATTTAAATAAGTTTAATGTTTGAACTCTTAAAATTACCTTTGTATTAATTTCTAATAAGGGGGAGAAATAAAAGTAAACACATTGACATCATTTGAGTATTGACAACAAATACAAAGGGGAAGATTGAAGTGTTCAGTGAATTTCATTTTTTTTTCAATGATTTTTTGGTGGATGATTTAAATGTGTTTAATGTTTTTAAATCAGAAGATTTATGAGATTTTATTTATGTTCTAAGCCGTTTTAAAATGGATACACAATGCTTACAACATTTAAAGGAGTTCCTTGGAAAATAATATTTTGCATATGGGTGTATTGGAAGTTGGTTTTGCACTATGTGTCCTTAGGGTATGATTTTTTAACTATCTTTATATAAAAAATATGGACCTAGCCAGCCATCTAAAGGGAAGAAACACACAAATAGTGGGTGGATGAGCTTGACTGCAAAGCTGGCCATAGAATGAGGTCATAAAAGCACGGGCATGCCTATATGAGGCAAAGCAGCAATGGAGTGCCATCGTGTAGGGAAAAAAGGCGGTGAAGGTGGGTATAGGAGTGTTCCCACAGAGAATTGGTATGGGGTGATACCAGAGATGGGGATGATAAGTTATTTAATTGATGCTCTCATAGCTTTTTATTATAAGGGAGGTGAGAACTCGAGTGTGTTTTGATGTGGGATTCACATTTTTAGTACAGAATGCATCATAGCCATTGGATTTATTCACTAAAATATCCAGGATGTCCAATTATCTCACTGCATTCTTAACTGTGAGATTGTTTGGATGATTATCCTACGTCATCTGATCTCTATACAACATCATCTTCATCTGCATCCATGTCCAAGATTTCTGAAAAATGAGATATCCATGGCCATATCTTCTAAAGCTCGATCCATGGATTCTGATCTTCATTTGAGAATTTTAACGATCCTTTCATGATTGAAATAATTATGTAATTTCACTTATATAATATTATGATAATTAAAATGAGACTTCATTGTGTGAAAAGGTTTCATAATCAGAGATGGTGTTCTTCATTTTTTGTGGAACCAAGGTAGTGTATGTTCTTGAGTAGTTCATCCTTGACTCCATGAGGTTCTGAGATGAATTCTATTGCCTATAAATACCAACATACACTGAGGCAGTGAGTATAACAATCATTTTTAGAAGCTCTCATTTCCAGAAAAATGGAGCACCGTAAGTGTCTCACTCATGAAGTTTGTTGTGCTCCTACTATTTTTGCAAATAAGAATTGAAGGCTATGTGTAGATGACCTGTGCTTGACACACTCATTCCAATTCATGAATAAATTTGTTCCACAAATCCATTTGAGAAGAACTATATTCTTAAGTTCATTCTCCTGGTTTGCATGAAAATTTTTGAGGAACCTCATGACAGTGTTTACACACACATCATCTCAATAAGATCTTGCACGCATCAAGCATATATCCATATCTGGTTTGTGCGATTTGTATGAAAAGGTTGTATATGTTATATAAATAAAGAGGTGTGTTGTATAACAGTTGCAGTGTATAACCAAAAAACATACTCTCGTAAGATCCATGCATAATTTTTTGTGTTTTAAGAATTAGTGGATAGTGTATAATTGGTTTTTGTGTGCATTAAGTACTGAGAAACAAAGTGTTCATGGACAATGTGTGAGAAAATAATAGAAATATAGTGTATGTTGTGAAAGTATTCAGTTTGTGTGAAAATTTGAGTTTGTGTGTGCATATCCATTGAACATAGAGGAAGTGTGCATGAGGAAGTACAAGTGATTTATGTGTGCATGGTAGTGCAAAAATACATTTACATGTTACTAGAAGATTCTTTTGGCAGTTTTCATGCACATGAAATAATGCATGTATAAAGTGATATATCCATGAAATCGTGTTCATGCATGAAGTTTGAAAAAGTGTACATGGAATATCTGATTCTTAATCAGTGTGTAGAGTTATGAGTCTAAATCTGGGATAGTTTTAATATTAGTTACTTAGAATATATTTTGTACCCAATTTTTCAATGGTCATTTAGGTCGGGTCTTCGGCAGAAGAAGGAATTGCTCGACCAATGTTGTAATGAGGCATCTGACCATCTACAGGTGATCAGAATTATCTAAGCAAGACCAACATCAGTGCAAAGGAACTTGAAGTGTACATGAGCTTGTGTGATCTATCAATCTTGTGGATTAGGATCAACTAATCATCATATTTTTGGATCATTTATTCAAGAAGAAGTTGAAGGCTGCAGCTGGGGGTCTAACCAGTTGATGAAGATTGTGATTGGGGGGTCTAACCAATCATGGAGAAGAAGGTACAATTGGGGGTTCTAACCAAATGTTGAAGGATGAATGGAACTGGGGGGTATAATTAGTTTTTAATTAGGGGGTATAACTAATTTCTATTGAAATCGCCTTCTGATATAGTGGATAATCTGTGTTGGGGGGTCTAACCAACACGAAAAGGAGTTGGTCTTTATACCGATCCTTGTAAATCCTTATGTGCTGGGTTTTCTTTGTTTTTTATTACTTGAAGGGTGATGTTGAGTATTAAAGAAAAGGTATCGAGACTTTAATAAGTCATATAGGTTGAATAAAAAGCTAAAGAATTTGTAAAAATAGTATACCATTGATTTACCCCTATCAATTGTATCTAACTGATCCTTGGACACTTCAGTTATGAAGAACTATGTGGAATATGATGTAGAACTCTTATGAAATAGTTGTTTATATTTCCATGTTTACTAAAGCATTATACCTTTATGATTCTTAGGCTTGTGTTTGTGTAATTTAATGAATATTCATTTAAAAATGTAATGTCAATGTATGAGAAGTTTGGGTTTTTATAAACATGGTGTGGTTCACACCATAAATTTGACAAACTAGAAAAGGGGATACAATGCAATTGAAACCACCACACCATATATTCCAACCACCAGGAGGAAGGTCATGTCATAGCCTAGCTCTATAGCATAGATATCCCAAAAAAGGTATAACTACAAGAATCCATTCTTTTGGACACCATGCCGCAACTATCCCTCCACACTACAACTATGCTGAAAATGGAAGAACCATCAAAACTCCGCCTCTATGGCTCTACACTGTAGTTGATCTCTCCACACTACAACAAACTGCTTTATGACCCAACATAATCCTCCACACCTTAAAATTATTCCTAGATAAAATTTCATCTAAAAATCCACCATTTACTCCTCAAATACCCTGTGATTTCCTCCAAACACCAACACAACTTGAATTCCCAAAAATTAATGGGACATATATCCAAAACTATTACTTTAGAGACCTCTCAAACAATTTTCATCCTCAAGAATAAAAACCAAAACCTAAAAGAAAAGGGAAGGGTCAAAAAAACCATCACATGAGATACCACTCATAGGTTTTTTTACACCCCAAACCAAAATATCTCACACTATACACAATCTAAAAAACACCATAATTGCCTCATATCATTACCTCAAGCACACAAATCAAGGAAAACCACCCTCCCTATCAGGATATTTTTCTCTTTGGGAAACATTTACTTGACTTTATGATTTTAAAATGTGTTGTATACATAACATTACTTGATTAAAAATAGGTTTACCTTATTCATATGCTCAAATCCATAACGCATGGCATAAGCAATGGAATAAGGCACATTTCATGATTTACCAAAATTTAAGCATCACGACATCAATAAAAAACAAAATAATGAAAACTCAAAACAACTCAAGATATTATGCTTGAATCTGTATATCACACTCCCAATTACTCCCCTGCATGCCATTATGAAACCATAGAACATGAAAAAAAATGATGGTTCAACCATAGAGAACTTTCTCCCAATGATCCTGAATCACCTCTAGTTGCTCCACGAATGTCATGTCATCCTTGATATCCAACTCTCCCTAGTCAATGACATGGGATTCATCATGAAGATACCAATTGAGTTAAGAAACATGGAAGAAATTTTGGATATTATCCATCTGCAGTGGAAGATCCAATTGATAACCCACATCACTAATGTTCTCTATAAACTTTAAAGGTTTGATGAACTAGGGAGAAAACTTGCTCCCCCTACCAAAACTCCACTGGCCCCTATGAGGAAAAACCATTAAGAACATGTGGTCCCCAGCCTTAAACTCAAAGGTCCTACTCCTATGGTAGGAATAATATTTTTATCGGTCCTAAGCCACCTTCATCCTACCAGGAACTATATAAACCTTCTTTATCATGCTCTAAACCACATTAGGTCTAATAACCGATGACTCCCCAACCTTGGACCAATACAATATAGAATAACATGGCCTCCCATATAATTCCTCAAATGGTTCCATGCTGGTGGATGAGTGGTAATTGTTTTTATAGTTGAAATAAACCAAATTCAAGTGCTTTTCCTAAGATCAACGGAAATATAGGATGCATACTCACAATATATCCTCTAACATCAAGATGGTTTGCTCCATCTATCCATTTTTTTATGGGTGAAAAATAGTGTTGAGGTGTAACTTAGTTCTAAAAGTGTTTTTTAATGCTCTCCAGAATCATGAGTTAAAATGAGAATCCCAGTTTTAGATAATGGACCTCAAAACATCATGTATCTGGATGACCTCATCCACATAAATTCTTCAAAAAACATCCAAAACACCTAACTCTTTGATTGGTAGGAAGTGAACCGACTTCATCAGTTAATCCATGATTACCTAGATGGAATCATAGCCTCCCTGATCCTGAGGTAATCTTATGTCTAAGTCCATAAATATGTCATCCCACTTCCACTCGGGGGTATATAAGGGTTACAATAAACCACTAAGAACACGATGTTCTTATTTTACCCGCTAGAAAACCAGACATCAAGCAATAAACTCTACCATATATTATTTCACCATGGTTCATCAAAACTACACCCTCAAACTATGTTACATATTAGACACTCCTGGGTTCACTACTAAAGGTGATAAATGAAAATCATAGAGGACTCCATTATATAGCACCACTAGAATGAACAACCCCCTTGAAATAACATCTGGTTTTGACTATCCTCTGAACATCCCTTTAGATAATCACTATAGACAACTCAGTTGTGCATCAACTCTACCACTGAGTCTCCCCACTAAGAATAATCCACATGTTACATCATATAATACTAAAATTTAATTTAAAATAAGAAACCTCCACCATCAACCATTCATGCATCTAGATACATGGCTGCAAACTCCCTCATCTCCCTCCAAGTATCCTCAAACTCTTGGATAGGATACCTCCATAAATTTATGATCAGGGTGTCATCTATGATGTTACCATTTCCTAATGTATAGGGGATATCAATTTCATTTTCTTGAAGAAACTCTATCCACCTCTACTATCATAAATTCAAGTTTTTATGAGATAAAACATACCTTGAGATCTTGTGATCAGTAAAGACCAAAAAGTGTTCTATGATGAGGTAATGTCACAAAAATATAAAAAAAAACAAAAAAAATGCTAGATCCAGGTCATGGGTGGCATAATTATGCTCATGAGTACATAACTACCTTGACCCATAGGAGATCAATTCCTTTTTATGAATCAAAATGTAACCCAAGACTAGATAGGAAGTATCACATAAAACCTTAGACATTACCCCCTCTAATGGAAATTATAGCACTAGTGCACTGGTAAATTTCCCCTTTAGGTGGTCAAACATTTCCTTACACTGATCAATATAGATAAAAGTCAAGTCCTTCCTAGTCAGAGATGTCAACGGGTCCATAATTTGTGAGAAATAAAACAGAAACCTATTTTAATAGATCATGAGACTGAGGAAACTAAAAACCTCTACCTCATTCTTGGGTGCTACCCAAGAAACAACTGCATTGATCTTTAATGGGTCTATAAACAAACCCTATAGGGAAACCACATACCCAAGGAAATACACCTCCTGCATCTAGAACATGAACTTGTATGACTTTATATAGAGCTTTTGGATTTAAAGGACCTATAGAAAAACACTGATATAATTAGCATCTTCCTCCTCATACTTCGAGTAGATCGATACTTCATTGATGAACACAACGAAAAACTAGTCTAAAAACTCATGGAATGTGGAGTTCATGAGCCACCATGAACACAAATAGTGTTTTCATGACACCAAATGGCATGACCATGAACTCAAAGTTCTTATACCTATACTAGAAAGAAATATTTGAGATGTCTTCTTCCTTTATCCTAAGATGATGATATCCAGGACACATATCAATCTTAGAAAACTAACTAGATCCTATAAAATGATAAAAAATAACATTTATCCTCAAAATAGGGTATATTTTATTTATCATCTCCTGATTCACCAATCGGTGGTCCATACATAACTTCAGACTACCATTATCCTTCTTTATGAACATCACAGGAGCACCCCCACAATGACACACTAGGACAAATGAAACCTTTCTATATCGGATCATCTATCTAAATCCTTAACTCCTTCAACTCAGAGGTGATATCTGATGTAAGGACCCTAACCCCAATTTCCTATATTAGATTCCTTACTTTATTACATTGGTATAATAAACAAGGAAGTTGCATCCTGAAGGACCGAATAGTTTAGTAGTTTTGGAAAACCAAATACAAACATAAGTTTTACATTACAACGTGAAATGAATAACAACATAGAAACTTCATTGGAAACATCCATAACTCCTATATTATCCTTGAATTTCATTCATAATATACATCTTCACATCCTAGATAAAAAATAAAACAAAAGAAATGGGTGATCTCAGATGCTCAGTAAGGGTAAGTAATAAAGAATAATCAAATATAAATAATAAGGTATGGTAAATGACTAAAAACACATTCCATTTGAACATAATCTTGAGCATAATATGATAGGAATTAAAGGTGAATAAACAATACCATATAAATAATCATGTGAGAATGAAACTTAACCATGAATATTATACTAGTTAAATAATCACATGGATCGTCAATTGCTAATATCATAATGAGGTAATGCAGAATTCTAAACATCTTAAATATACTATCGAGGCCTTAGCTATGAAATCTAAAAATAAATGGATAATGCCTCAGCCAAATCCATTTATGTTTTGTATCATGAGACCTACAGATTCATAGAAGGACTATAGTGGGACCCAAACATCACTTAATAAGTATAATTAATTCCTTATATGAATGGGGTTAAACATAAACAATATATACATGTGAAATATAAATAACTTTCCCCAATCTGTAAACATAATCACTAATCATTCTAAGTAGTATGGTGAATGGTATCAAGATAACATGTCCACAATCAAACTGATCATGAACCATTTAATAAAATATGGTATATGATAATCATAAGTGATCAAACTCAATAAATAATAATATTCAACAGGTTTGTTGAAATAGATGAAAATACTCTAATAAAATCATTGAGGAATTCTTGATAGAAATACCCTTTTTACTTTGCAAAGAAGAGTTCTTTTTAAAAATCATTTTTATTTGTCATAATTGTTTGTATAAAACCATAAATTAAAAAAATATATTTTTTCATGACAAAATTAGTGATTTAAAAAAATAACAGTTTCTTATAATATATTATGGATGGTACTTGAAAATGGGTAAGAAATCAAGAAGTTTCCTTTAATCAAACTTGTGTATCATGAAGAATTGAGAAGGGAACCTTGTAAAATATATATTTCCCATAAGATAAAGATTAACTAATATGAATACATGATTTTAGAACATATACGTAGAATTTTTAATAATTATATAAAAATAATGAAGAATTACATTGGTTTAAAGAGGGAGAAAGCATAACCTGAATGAAAATGGAGGTTCGGAAAGAAACCCCTACCTTATGTCCGAAAGTTTTCTACACTTGTATTTAATATACTGGATAATGAAATTAAATACATTAATTAATTAATTCAGAATCTTTAATACATTTATTTTATTTAATATAATTTTATTAAGTCCATTTATGGCTTTTTTATTAGTTATAATATTTAATTTTGTTGTTTGGGGGTGTACTTTCCCTTGGTTTTTAGGATTAGTTTGCTTGTATAAGATTATGGAGGTTCATATAAAATGAGAATAACTATACAGAATTAAAATTATATGTTATTAATTATAATACAATATATAAAATGTCTATATAAGTCTTTTGTTTATATGGGTTGATGATTAATCATTTAATAAGACAATAGTGATAATAGTTTAGATTATTTTGGCGGTTCTTCGATCATCACAAACTAGTTTTGTTTCATTTGTTAATATAATGTATATATAATATTTCCAAAATACTAAATGAATTATAATATGTACAATAAAATCTTATTTAACCATAATCATGGTTTTATGACCATCCTTTAAGATGTTAGTGAAAAATGAAAAATCATCGTCCAAGGTGGTGGTAAATCGACACACCACACACAATATTTTCATTTTTAGAATAAAAGGGAGAGGGAAGAGATTATAAGATGAATTATTCCATTAACATAATAAAATTAAAATATATAAAAGATAATGGAGTTATCATACCTCTTGGAAATGTGGAGGTGAGGATAGGATAAGAAAATAAATGAAATTGAAAAGAAAATAAAAGAAAAGAAAGATGATTTTTACCTCTTGAATTCTTCTCCTTGAGAACCTCCTTAAGGGGATTGGTTTTGGTATTTTTTTAAGAAAAAAGGATCCTGGATTTGGGGGAGGGGCTTGGTAAGATGATTGGTCAGAAATTGGATAAGGACCAAAGCTTTTAAGGTGTGAATAGAGGAGGTGGTGATGGGTGGTATTTATAGTGGAGGAGAGGGGTGTTTTATCATTATTTTATTCATTGGTTTATTATTTTGCTCAAGATAAGAAATATTGAGGATTATTGTGACTAAATAAATTAATTATTTCATGTGAATTCTAACCTATGGGCACTTACATCATCCATGACTCAATCATGACTCAAAAATTCATTTATTTATTTGTACTACAAATTATTGTATTTCATTATTCACCAAAAATTCAACTTTTTTAGAAAAATATCAAAATTTTACCCTAACCATTTTTTGACATGTAGAATTCAAAAATGGACTCCATTTTATGAAAATAAATTTCTAAATATGATAAATTTAATTTTTAAATAAAATCATCATTTATTTAAAAAATACCAATTTTAAAATTATAATTGATTTTATAACACTTTTAAAAATTAATTAAGGTCTTATAAAATTATATTATAATAATAAGAAAAAAATATTAATTTATGAATCTATTTTATGAAATTAAATTTCTTTTTAAATAATTATATTAATTATAAAATTGTAATTAAATATTTATGACTTATATAAATACAAACAATTAATTTATTATTTTGAAAACATTTAGTTACTTATATAAAGATATAAATATGTTATATTTAATTTATAAGATACCCAAATTTTATTTATACTTTCATAGGTAAAGTTACTATTCTATTGGTCATATTACTACTCTTAATGGTAACATTACTATTCCAAAGGTCAATTTACTATTCCATTAGTATAGGTTACTTAACTTATAGAAATACATCTTATTTCATTCATTATTCATTTTAAAATTTTGTATCTGTAACATTATATGCCCTCCCAATATTTTACTTTTCCGGTTTTGGTTGTTGGAGGTGTTTAGGGGAGGTTCCGAGAGTTTTCGTGGGAGTTAGAGGTGCAACAGAGCTACTGTAGGAAATACATGTCGTGTAAGTGTATTACATGATCTTAGTTGAATTGAAAGGGGAAATGGGGTTTGTTTCACATGATTTTATAGCTTTGATATTATTTGTGATATTGTGGATTGTACGGGCTTGATGCCTTGCTAAAAATTGTGGTTGTTGGGGGATTTTTTTGTGCTAGATTTATGTTTTGTGATTGTTGTTACTACTTTTATTGTTGTGATATCATCCTACAATAGAAATTTATTAACTACTTGTATTTTTCTAATGAAATGATTGCCCCAGGATTTTGGCTTGTGTGATAACACCCCTAAAATAAAGTGGAATTTGATAAAATTCCCTTTATAAATCTGTAAAAATGATCTTGATTTGTTGTGATGTATGGTCATGTTTATGGGATGGTAATGTGTGGTTTCAATGGGATGTGGGGTGATGTTTGGTTTGTTTGGATGTTCTTTTGGGGTGGTGATAAGGTGGTTTTTTTCTGTGATTTTGGGGTGGCGAGGAGGTGGTTTTTTTGGACTTTCTTTTGGGGCAACAAGGTGGTGGTTTGTTTGATCATTATTTTGGGGTGTCTAGGTGGTGGTTTCTTTTTTATAGATGCCTGAGTAGTGATGGAATAAATAAATAATTTTTCAATAATGTTTGGAATGGATTGGTTTGGTTTGGTTAATGGAATGGAAATGGTTAATGGATAATTAAATAGTGGTTTGTGTGGTTAAATGTTGTTGATTATAAATAATGAAATGAATGGGGTGATTAAATGAAATTAGTTGGAAATGCAAAGTGGGGTTTTTGGATTGATGTGTGGTGTTATTCATTTAGAGCTGGCAACAAAAGTGATAGTGTTGTGAGTTGGTTTGTTTGTTTGTGAACCCATAGGTTGGGATTGAGTTTTGGATATTATATATATATATAGTTGTACATTCTTGTGATTTATATATGCACCCCACCCATGTTGATCACTATGTACTGACACTCGCATAGTCATGCGGGGGGTGTTTTCCCCGATATTCGGTGAGGAGTACAAATGAATGTGTACCCTCTCTTTCCCACTCTCTCTTCCAGATGAGGTAGGTATTGTACAGGCTATGATGGTTGGAGGTCTATTAGTGTATTAGATTATGGTTGTGGCCCAAGTGTTTTTGAGCGAGATGTGACAGCCCAGGAGTTTTTGAGCCAGATGTAACCATGCTTTTGGGGCAGCTTCTGGTGGGGTTTGTGCATGGTAGGAGGGAACGGGGTTTATTTCCTACATGTTCATGATAACCTACTATAGTTTTGGTAATGGTTGTGTTGTGGCCCAGGTGTTTTTGGGCAAGATGTGACATGGTTGTGCTTTTGGGGTGACGAGCCCAGGTGTCTACAGGTGAGGTGTGTTGTGACCGTGCTTGTGGGGCAGTGTGATATACGGAAGATATGGGAGTGCTAGGACGTACAACGTTGGGTGTGAGAGTGGCATATGTGGGAAAGAGGTGCAGGGTACCCTTAGCAATGTGATTATTACTATACTATATTACTTGATTCTTGCTATTTAGTTAGCATGATTTGGCGAGGTTGGGATGGTTAGTATACCTTGATAGGTGTTGTTTGGTTCTTCTATTTTCTCACACAATAATTAGTATGATTCTTTCACATGTGTATGAGATACTTTGGTTTTCCTACTGAGTATACTTGTATGCTAACCCTACGTATATAATCGTTTTTAGGTTTTTATGAGGATTACATGGACCATGCTAGGAATTACTAGATCAGACCTTTAGATAACTATTGTATCACTGCTTTAGATTTACTTTGGGTATTTACTTTGGAGACATTATTGTATCTGTATCTGTTCTATTTATAAATGAATATGGGATTGTTTTTTTATTTCTTTTTATATTGTGTCTTGGAGTTGTTTGTGGATGATCCATCTTATCTCTTGATCTTATTTATATTATATAGGGTAATCTCTCCCATATATGATATTTTCATACCCTCAGTGCTAGTCACCAATCCAGGGCCTACTGGAGGTGGGACTCAGGGGTCATTATCTCCCTCCATTCATTGCAGTATCTTTAGAGGGAGGGGTTCATGATAGTATTGTATTCTCTAAGTGATTTTATATGATTCATAGTATATTAAAGAACTATAAGAAGATAAATTTCATTGATATAATTCTAGGTCGTAACATTCTCCCCTCTAACAAAAATTTCTTCCTCAAAATTTCTAGAATGTAACCTCATGAAAATATTTGGGTAGTTCTTCATCAAAACTTACTCTAGTTCTCATGTCGCCTCTTTAATTTTATTATTTTTATAAATTAACTTTACTAGCTGAGTCATTTGATTTCTAAACACGTATTCTATAGTTTATAGAATCCAAATAGGCTCTTTATAGTAATATAAATTGGGTTCCAATTCTAATTCTTCAGAAGTGAGAACATGTGTTGGGTCTGGCATGTGATTCCTTAACAAAGAGTTTTGGAAAACATTTTGTACTTTAGAAAGGCTAGGTGGCATTTCCAAATGATAAGCCACAGCTCCAATTTTCTCCAAATTTTCAAAAGGTCCAATGTAATTAGGGCTCATTTTCCCTTTATTACTAAACCTTATGACACCCTTCCATGGAGATACTTTCAAAAAATATGATCTCCCACTTGAAACTCCAAATATTTCCTCTGATTATCGACATAGCTCTTTTTCCTATTTTTTTCTACTTTGATATGGGTTTGAATAGTCTTTTCCTTTTTCATTGTTTCCTCTAAAAGATCAGGACCTACAATTTTACTTTCACCAACTTCATCCCAACAAGTTTTTGTATGAAATATCTTTCCATAAAATGCTTCATATGGTTCCGTTTGAATACTTGAATGGAAACTATTTGTGTAGGAAAATTCTATCAAAGGAAAATACTAATATCACATACCTTGAAAGTCTAGTGCGCATGATCTCAATAAGTATTCTAATGTTTGAATGGTCCTTTTAGACTGCCCATTGATTTGAGGGTGATAATAATTGCTCAAATAAATCTCAGTATCCAAATATTTTTTGAAAACTTTTCCAGAATTTCAATGTAAATTGTGGATCATGATCTAACATAATTTAAATCAGTGCACTATGAAGTCTTAAAAATTCATTAATATAGAGTTTTCCATGGTTCTCTAGTATATAATCTTCCCTTATATCAATTAAATGTGTATATTTTTTAAGTTGATCAACAATTACCCACATTGCATCATTCTTTCTTAGGGTCCTTGGTAATCCAGTAACAAAATCCATAGAAATGTCATCCCATTTCCATGTAGGAATAGGTAGAGGTTACATGAATCCTCTAGGATATTTTCTTTCAGACTTCACCTGTTTATAGACTAAACATATTAATGCATAATCATAAATTTCTCACTTCATATTATCCCACCAAAAATGTTACTTCAAAGCTCAATACATCTTAGAGATATCAGGGTGTATAGAGAAATTTGAGCTATGGTCATCATCCAATAACTCCATTTTTATCTTGGGTATAGAGTGAACACAAAGCCTCTTCCCAAATTACATAATTCTATCAACTTCCCATCAGTTACAGCTTTAATTTTACTTTGAAAATTCTCATCTTCAGACTGAGAACTTTTAATCCTTTCCAATAAAGATAGTTGGGAAACCAATTGAAAAAGTAATGGTGTTTCACCTTACTTGATAATTCCCATATCCATATTCACTATATCCATGAACAAAATATCCCTTTCAATCCACATTTTGTTTAGAACTACATGATCCTTCTTGCTCAATGCATCAACTACCTTATTTTTCTTCCCTGAGTGATAGTGCATTGAACAATTAGAATTCTTGAGTAGCTCGAGTCATCACCTTTGCCTCATGTTGTGTTTTTTCTATAATAATACATATTTCAAGCTCTTTTGATATGTATATATCTCACATTATTTTCCATAGAGATAGTGTCTATGTATCTTCAGAGCAAAGATTATGTCTACTAACTCTAGATCACGAGTTGGATAGTTCTGTTCATGATTTTTTAACTACCTTGATGCATTGACAATAACTCTATCATTCTGTATAAGGACACAACCAAGTCCTTTATTTGATGCATAACTATAAACCAAAAATACACCATTTCCCTATGGTAGATTCAAGATCATAGTATTCACTAATATCCTATTTAATTCATTAAAACATTCCTCACATTATTTTGTCTATATGAACAAAACCCCTTTATGAGTAAGCTTGGTTAATGGGTTAGATAATCGAGAAAAATTATGAATGAAACACCAATAATAACCTACTAAACCAATAAAACTATGTACCTCAATTATGTTCATTGGTGTAGGCCATTCCTGGATTGCCTTTGTCTTCACATGATCAACTAAGATTCAATCCTTAGAGGTAATATACCCAAGAAAAGAAACTGTTTGAAGCCATAATTCACACTTGTTAAACTTCCCATATAACTCTTTTCTTCTAAGATTGTTTGGAATAACCTGCAATTGGTTCTCATGTTCCTCAAAGATTTTGTAATATATCAATATATCATCAATAAATACCACAAAAAAATCATCAAGATATTACTTGAACACTTTTTTTACTAGATCCATAAAAACATAGGGTTTATTAGTCAGTCCAAATGGCATTACATTAAACTCATAATGTACATACCTAATTCAAGATGTTGACTTTGGAATATCTTCCTTACTCACACTCAATTTATGATATCTAGATCAAAGGTCAATATTAGAAAAATATTAAACTTCATGAAGTTGATCAAATAAATCATCAATGCGAGATAGAGGATACTTTTTCTTTATTATAATAGCATTGATTGCTATATAATCAATGCACAACCTCATGGATTCATCTTTATTCTTGACAAAGAGAACAGTTCCTCCACATGGAGAAATGCTTGTGCAACTCAATTACTCTAGTTGTTTCTTTAACTCTATTAATTCCACAGTTTTCATTCTATAAGGAGTATTTAATATAGGTCTTGAACCAAGAATTAAATTGATATAGAACTCAACTTATTGCTATGGAGGATGTACAGGTAAATCCTATGGAAATACATCAATTTATTCTTCAACAATAGGTAAATATTTAATTTGAAGATACATAGATGATGTTTTCTCTTCCTCTCCAAGAATTTCATTTAGAAGAGCTTTTAGAGGTGGATCTAGATGAGAACTAGAAGATGAAGTTTCTTCTCTAAAGATAAGGGATTCTACATCTTCCTCACAAATTGTAACTTCCTTCTTATTTCAATAGATTTTTTCATTATATTTTGAAAGTCATTCCATACCAAGGATTATATCAAAATTGACCATAGTTATGATGATAAGGTTTTCAACTAAATCATATTTATGTGTCATAAATGGGACTAACCAACACATCTTTATTGAAATGATACTTCCCTTATCAGTTTTTACTGATAAATACTTTATTAAATCAAAAGGTAAATATCTAATTTTCATGGAAAACTGGGAAGATATAAAATAATGTGAAGTACCTACCACCACATCATTAGGAACTTCAACCTTCATGGTTGTGATCGCATAAGCTTGGCCTTTATCTCTTTCCCTTTTCTAGGGAAATTTTCCTTGATACTTAAATGATCATTTTCATAGTGTCCCATCTCCCTATAATTATAGAATTGGACATTGGTAACATCTTTATTTACTTTTCAATCATGGAATTTGTGGCATTTTTATCCACACTTGTAATAGAATCCTTTTCCTTTTAATTAGGCACCAGGTTATTTCCTTCCAAAAGTATCGCACGTTAGAAAATTCCCTTTTGTATTCTTCCCTTTATCCATTATTTCCTCTTCCACCCTCTCCTTCAATTTTTCCCATTAAATTCATAAGACTTGGAGAATTTTTTCTCTATCTTGATATCACATGAGACTATATCTTCATATGATGAGAAATTTTGGAGATCAGTGTCCTTCAGAAGAATGTTTTTAAACCATCAATGAATTTATAGATATTGATCCTTGGATTACATATGTAGTCTGCAGCATGCCTTTATAACCTTATAAAATCATCTTCATACTCCACAACATTTTCATCTTCTTTTTGTTTCAGACTCAAGAATTGTCTCTCTATGTCCGCTTTCTATTCATAAGGGAAATATTTTTCTAGAAAAAAATTACTTAAAATATTTTCATTCCATATTTTCAATTTCTTCATCCTTATTTGTGTTTTGAATTAATGACCACCATTGATCAGCATCTCCTAAGATTTGATAAATTGTCATGATAATTTTCTCCCTTCCATTACTTCCCAAAGTGAGAAATATTTTATCTAAGGAACTTATCCACTGATCCTCTACAAATGGGTTTGTAGTCCCATAGAGTGATGGAGGTTGTTATCGCATAAAGAAGACTAACATTTCTCCTCCATGTTGTGGATCAGGATGATTCATATGGGTAAAGTTATTTTTCATAACCTGGGTCAACTGTCCTAGTATAGTTATAAGTTTCTTAGCACCAGTCACAACTCCAATACCAACATCATTATCTAGCATAGGAGGGAAATCCCTACTTGGGATATGCGTGTTGACACAGTTTCCATTCCTTCCACATGGAACCATTTATAAATAATGGAATACACTAAATTAGGTTATGAATCATAATTCATAATTTAAAACTAGAAAAATGCTTAACATAAATTGGAAATTTATTCATAACTAATCTCATAATCATAAACATGGTTTCTTTAGGGACCTTTTTACTTTTAAATAATTAAAAATAGTTTATAAATAAGATATGAATTATCCTAAGAATATCCACCTAGATGTCAAACCAAGTGCACAGTAAGGCCCATTGTCATGTACCAGGTTACCCTGAGTCAGGCCCGGGACACCTTGTCAGATTTTTTACCCCTAGGTACATTTGTGCCAGAACCACATCAACTTGTAGTGTCCAGGCAGAGATGTATTTTTAGGAAGACCCACATAATATCAATCTTACTAAAAATCTAGGATGTTCTTTTATGATTATAATCAATGTCTATATCAGGTTTATGTTCCCTAATCTCTATTTTCTAAATCTAGTTACTAAGGTTTCTACTAAACTTCCTCTCATACCAACTGTAAGGACCCTAACCCCAATTGCCCAGAGTTGATGTCTTACTTTATTACATTGGTATAATAAATAAGGAAGTCTTATCCTGAACGACCTAATAGTTTAGTATTTTTGAAAAACCAAGTCCAAAAATAATTCTTACATTAAAAATTTAAAGGAAAAAAACATAGAAATTCCATTGGAAACATCCATAACTCCTAGATTATCCCTGCAAGTCCTTCATAATATACATCTTCACATCCTAGGGAAAAAATAAAACATTAGAAAGGGTTGAGATCAGATGATTAGTAAGGGAAATTAATATAGTGGAATATAATATAAACAATAAGTCATGGTGAATGACTAAAAACATATGTCATTAGAAAAAAAATCTTGAGCATAATATGGTAGGAATAAAATCTAAATAAATAATTCCATATAAATAATTACATGAGAATAAAACTTAACCATGGATATTCTACTAGTCGAATAATCACATGGATCACCAATTACAAATATAATAGTGAGGTAATTCATAACTCTGTACATCTAAAATTTACCATCAAGGCCTCGTCCAGGATATCTAAAAATAAATGGTTAAGCCCTCAACTAAATCCATTTATGTTTTGTCTCATGAGACCCCCTGATTCATCAAGAGGCTATAGTGGGACCCACCCATCACTTACTAAGTCAAATTAATTCCTAATATGAATGTTTTTAAATATAAAAAAAATATACATATGAAATTTAAATAACTTTCCCCAATTTGTAAATATAATCAATAAGCATTTTGAGTGGTATAGTGAATGGTATCAAGATAGCACATCCGCAGTCAAAATAATCATAATCCATTTAATAAAATATGTAGATGATAATCATAAGAGATAAATCTAAATAAATAATAATATTAAACATAGGTTTTTAAATAGTTGAAAATACTCTGAAAATTTCATCGAGGAATTCTTGAGAGAAATACCCCTTTTTTACTCTGCAAAGAAGAGTTCTTTTAGAAAAATCGTTTTTATATGTCATAATTGTTTGTATAAAACCATAAATGAAAAAAAAATATTTTTTTATGACAAAATTATTGATTTTAGAAAAATAATTTTGTCTTATAATATATTATGTATGGTACTTGAAAATGGGTAAGAAATCAAGAGATTCTCTTTAATTGGGCTTTCATATCAAGAATAATTGAGACGGGAACCTTATAAAACATGTATTTCCTATAAAATAAAGATTAAGTGATCTATATATGAGTTTTAAATATATAAATATAATTTAGAAGAATTATATAAAAATAATTAATAATTACATTTGTGTAAAGAGGCAAAAATCATAACTTGAATGAAAATGGAGGTCCGAGAAGAGATCCTTAACTTATATCTGAAAGTGTTATGCACTTATACTTAATGTCATAGATAATAAAATTAAATCCATTAATTAAATAATTAAATCTTTTTATACATGTATTTTATTTATTAAAATTTAATTAATTCCATTTATGGTCTTCTGATTAGTTATAAGATTTAATTTCATCATTAAAGAGTGTTTTTTTTCCTTGGTTTTTAGGATTGGTTGACTTGTATAAGAGTATGAAGGTTCATATAAAATGAGAATAATTATCTAGAACTATATTTATATTTTTTTAATGAAAATATAGTAGATAAAATTATTATATAAGTATTTTGTTTATATGGGGTGAGTATCCATCATTTAATAAGACAATAGTGATAATATTTTAGATTATTTTGGCGGTTCTTTGATCATCAAAAACTAGTTTTTTTTAATTTGTTAATATCATGTATATATAATAGTTCCACAACACTAAATGACTTATAATATGTATAATACAAAATTATTTAACCATAATAATGTTTTTATGATCATCCTTGAAGGCATTAGTGAAAAATGAAAAAGTATCATTCATAGTGGCGGTAAATCGACACACCACAGATGATATTTTTCTTTTTAGAATAAAAGGTATATGGAATAGATTAGAAGATGAATTATTACACTAACATAATAAAATTCCAATATATAAAAAATACTATAGTATTCATGCCTCTTGTATAGGTGGATGTGAGGAAAGGATAATAAAATAAATGAAATTGAGAAGAACATAAAATAAAATAAATAAGATTTTTACCTCTTGAATTATCCTCCTTGAGAACCTAATTAAGGGGATTAGTTTTAGTCTTTTATTAAGACCAAAGGATCCTGGACATGGGGGATGGGATTGGGAATAGGATTGGGTAGAAATTGTACAGGTCTCATGTAGAGATCTAGTTTTTCCTTGTAAGACTTTGAAATATTTCTATATATATTTCCAGTACTAACCACTAAGATGACGTATGATTTTGAGGCCCGGTGTGCCCCGATTTATTTTTATAAAAATATTAAATATATTTTATAGTGAGAATTTTTTAAATGGGATAACTCTTAAATGGTTGATTAGATCAGAAATCCAAGGCCACAGTTGGATCTGGGATGAGGTGTTTTCCCTAGGAACAACATAAAATGAGTTGGTGTGTGACATTTGGACCCCTCTCTAGTTAGCAGTGCATTAAGTGGATTCATTTAATTAAATAAATTCATTAATTAAATTCATTTGACCTAAAACAAAGCCTATAAATATATCGTTAAAGGAAATTTTCATGGGTTGGCCTCACAATTTATATAATCCACCGACGAGAGATCCTCCCTCCTACATTTGGAGAATTAAGACGAATGATGAAAGAACGTCAAATAGGATCAAATCAAGATGCACTAAATGCATCAACTTCTTCCAATATTTTCCTAGGTGCATTCTTCACCAACTATCGATCCAAAATAGAGGTAAGACTCGTTTTTTTGTGTTTTTATGCCTTTGGATTAAAATATTGAGTAGATCGTTATTCCTTATTCAATTTGTGTCATGTTATATCCATTTCATGAGCCCAAGTATCATATTTCATATTGTTTAACCAACATTCTAACCCCAGTTCTCCATTCTTGATCACTGTCCAAGAATTATTGACTGGTGATGTTTAAAACTTTGGTTTATGGAGATTTTATCCCTCAATTATTTGTGTTCTTCATCGGTTGGATCCCCACGGTCCCGGCTCAATATTTTTGGGCAACACCAAGCTTGATCAGGCCCCCGGATTCATGAAAGATCGATGATGTGACAATGGTTTGGTGAGCGAAGCATAGATCCGGAATCATTGCGGTATAGGGATGCTTGATCTCTTGGTTTGAGATATGATATATAAGATATTAGATACGAGATATGAGATATAAGATATGATATATAAGATATGAGATATGAGATATGAGACATAAGATATAAGATATGAGATATAAGATATGAGATATAAGATATGAGATATGAGATATAAAACTTCATTAAATAATCTTATATCAGTTATATCTTTTAACTGAGGCATCTGTTTGATGAACCAACAGCAACAACGTGATCCTAAAATTGAGATGGACATTTTAATACTGATTTTAGATACATTTTTTCGAATCATGCTTCAGGTCAACAAAACACTCAATAATAATAAAATTATTATTATTGTGGATTCTTTTATCTGACATATCTCCCTCATACGGTGTCAGAATGAAGAACTGTCTATGATGCTATGACCCTAAAATTTAAGAGGATGTTTCAAGACCAATATCAAGTATTTAATTTTTACTCATGGCTTGGGCCCATGGGACACCATTCGAGCATGATGTGGGGAAATGTGACTTTTTCACTGGGTGTCCGATTGAGGCAAGTGAATAGCCCATCTCAATCATTTTTCCGTGTATAAATAAATGGTGCCCTCCATTTTGGTTTTTGAGATATGATGAAAGATGTTATAATCATGATGCACTAAGGATAAACCCGATGACAGTAAAAATCATATAGGATCACCAAATCTTTTTGGTCTTACCCTCTAGTAGGGTTGGGCGGTGGAGTTCCTCTATGACCTTACTGGGCTTAACCTCTAGTAAGATTGGGTAGTGGAGTTCCTCGATGACCTTCCCGAGTGGTACCCTTGAGTAGGACTAGGCAATGGAGTTCCTCAGTGATTATTAGAGTAGGACCCTCCTATAATTACAGGACATGGGATCCTTACTTAGAATTTTTGGCCCCTCAACTATGTAGAATAGTGACGAGATATTGTTTAGTGTGGATTTGGACTTACAATAAAGATGTAAACTTTCCCCCACTGAGATGTGTCCTTGTGTTGTGACCTAAAACTATGTGGGTGAGTCAGTTTCGCCCAAAGTGGATAGTATCAAGGTGTGGTAATTGATTCCCTTAGACATGTGTGTTTAGGGTAGATGCGTGAGATGATGGGCATCATTGATGGAATTATTTAGGAACTATTGTCGACTCTTCTTATTGGGTTGGGCTGTGAGATAGAGATCCCCTTACCCTCTCATTTGGGATTATTTGAATGAGCATATATATATTCTTTCTTCTCAATTCACACTTTGGATTTATATACTCTCCTTCTAGGAGAGGCGAAGATGCATGGGGTATGTCACATGCTTTCCGTTTCTATATTCTCATGGTTGGATGAGTCTACTCTCTTATTATAGGTGGTTAAGGCTCGACGAGTAGTTTATCTACTCTCTGTGTTTATCTCCTTATGCTTGGATGATCTTACTTTCACTCTCTTGTTGGGTTTAGTTGTACTCCTTACCTATACCTTATTCTATCTACTTATTCCCTCTTTATTTGTATCTATTACTACCCCCCCCCCTTCACCCCTTTGGGGGTGTTCTACTGGGTATGTATATACTCACCCCTACACGATATTTTACCATGTGTGTCGTGCCTTTTGAAGATGATGGACATGTTGACCATGACTTCAGAGGAGATTGTAGATATTGGGTTCTTAGACCACGTATGGTGGTCATAGAATGGGTCTCAGAATCTAGACTCTCTTTCAACTATTTACTTTCCAATATTCTGTTACTTTGGGACACATTTCTCATTGGCTTTGTATTTTCCCCTTCACTTTTTAGTTTACACTACCGTACTCTTGTACTATTTAAAGGTTCATGCATATTTGGTTTACATTATAGTAGTGTTGCATCTTTTCTTCTTTACCTTAGCACTTTTTCATGGAGTTGGTTGTGTGTGTGTGTACAACATATTAGGAAAAGGCCTCCCTGATTTAGTTATGCCTTCATCACTTATTGTCGCCCCCAAGCCTATGGAGGCGGGATTGGGTTAGTTACAACTTGATCCCAGGATTGGGTTGGGTCACGATAGATTGGTATCAGAGAAATTTCATTCCTTTTGATGTTGTTCGGACATATCCCCTTAAAGAGGATCGATTGGGTTTAGGGAAATAGTGTCAAAGTGTCTCGAGTGCGGCTCTCAAGCCAGGGAGTCTAATTATGGTACGGGCAGCCGACGTATCCATTCACCATGACCTTGAATACCTGTTTATCAACTTTGAATGATGATACATTTGTTTTAGGGTTTAATGGTACATGCATCATATAGTATTGAGTCTTTGACTATCCTTCTTTAGTTAGCTCCCTGTTATTATTTATATATATATATATATATATATACACTCATTTGACCATAGTACTCCTTGATAATTTTTAGGATTCCTCCATGATGACAGCCAACCAGGATACCAGCTCTAGTTTGTGATGATGACCCTATGAACAATGAGGCCTCGATTCATGGTCCATCATACAATCCCCTTCCTCTAGGTGGATAGGTAGTAGAACCTCCTCCTATTGAGAAGCAGATCATCCCAAAAGAGTAGGTTGGGGATGCACGTAGGCTTACCGTGCTCCATGAGTTCTAGCATCAGAGACCATTGAGGTTATATGGTGAGCCAAATCCTCAGGCATAAAAGGATTGTCTAGATTCAGTACTTCGTATCTTTAGGCTTGTTCGGACCCTAATAGATCAAGTGGTGTCTTTGGTAACCAACCATTTCCATGGAGTAGTTGGATGTTGGTGGAGCCTGGTTACATAATTGCACAATGAGTTGACACTATCGTGTGATGACTTCCAACAGCTATTTCGTGAGGAGTATTACCCCTTATACTTACTCCCATTTCAGATCCAGGAGCTTCTAGAATTGTGGAAGTGAGGAATGGTGGTGGATGAATACATTGTGAGGTTCACAGACTTTAAATTTTACTCTCTTGACATGATCAGGGATGGTTACTTATGAGAATGGAATTTTGAGCAGGCACTCTACCGAGATATCCATTCTAGTATAGTTTCCTTGTGCATCCCCACCTATATCGAGGTACTGGAGTGGTCACTAGTAATAGATATCTTTCTATCATATGAATTCCACATAGCTAGAGTTGGCAGTGGGCATTGTGGAGATGAGTCGTCTACAACAGCTAGTAAGCACTAGTTGATAGGATCTCAATGCAGGAGACCCTTTCATGAGTAGGATCATGTATGTGGTCATATAGTGTAGGGGTAGTGTAGAGCACCATGGTAGCCCGAGGAGGGTTGTTGTTATGCTTGTGATGGGCAGGGTCATATGGAATGAGACTATCTGATTAAACATGATGATCAGTCTAGGAAGATAGTTGATGGATATCCACAGAAGAGATAGTGTCATGATCAGGAATCTCTCAAGAATATACTAGGTGGTCCCTAGGTAGGCAGAGCTGGAAGAGGAGCAGGAGCTATGGGTGGTGGACCCCGGTATGAGATTATTCCATCACCACCATGAGGTATCCCATGTCAGGATCAGGGAGCTGGTAGTCAGGGTTGTAGACAACTACATATTATGAATTTCTATGATCTCATAACACACAAGATGAATTTAGGTACAATCTGTGTGTTTTATACTCTTGTTTTAGTGTTAGTAGACCTAGGTTCCAATCATTATTTTATCTCTATACTCCTGGTGCGAGAGCTAAATCTCTCCCAGTTGAGGTAACAACACATCATCTTCGCCTTGAGGTTCCTACAGGTAATGTTTCTTTTGTATCTTTCATCTATTGGCAGTGTGAGCTATTGCTTGGAGGAGTGAGTTTTACATGGTAACTTTTGGTTGTCACAATGGAACCTTATGACATCATCCTGAGTATGGATTGGCTTCCCATAGTCTAAGCCCAGATTGATTGTCACCATAAACAAGTTAGATTCCTACACACTGATGGGATGAGATTCTCCTTCTCTGGTGAGAGAGATATCATGGAAGTAAAAGTGGGTTCAGTGATCAGGAGGCTAAAACCCATCACCCATCAATTGGAAGGTGTATCCCTTGGTGCAACAAGCTCTTTAAGCATCTAGGTTCCTTCAGTTGTGGAGGATTATATGGACGTCTTCCCTGAAGATGTTTTGGGAGTACCTATGAGGTGGGAGATGTTTTTTTGCATTGAATTTCATATTGGGACTACCTTGATATATTTTACGGCATATCAAATTGCACCTACTAAGCTCCGGGATTTATGGTTGCAATTAGAGGACTTTCATGAGAAAGGTTTCATCATACCCAATGTGCCCCCCTGGTCAGCTCTAGTGTTGTTCGTGAAAAAAGTCAGACGAGAGCTTATTGATTTTCATGAATTATCATCACTTGAACTAGGACACAATAAAGAAAAGTACCCCTTTCTGAGAATTGATGACCTCTCTGATCAGTTCTGAGTAACGATATATTTCTATAAGATAGATCTCAGATCCAGCTGCCACTAGTTAAGGGTTTTTAAGGCTGAAATTCCAAAGTCAGCATTCCAATATTTCTACGAACACTAGAAGTTTCTAGTGATTCACTTTGGTGTAACGAATTCCCTTATTGTGTTTATGGATTTGATGAACCAGGTCTTCCAACCATACTTGGACTAGTTTGTTGTTGTCTTCATCAATGACATACTCGTTTACTCTGTAATAGAGGAGGATCATGCAGAGCACTTGAGGATGGTCCTAGACTTTCTTCAAGAGAACCATCTTTATATAAATATCTCAAAGTGTTAGTTTTGGATACATGAGGTTCACTTTCTAGATTATGTCATTTCTGAACAAGGTGTAGTCGTGGATCCAACAATGATTTAAGTAATTCTTTCTTGGGATCCACCCATGAATGTGTTAGAGGAACATAAATTATTTGGCTTGGTAGGGTACTATAGGATTTTTAGAGCATACTTCTCCAGAATCACAGACCATTTGACTGACCTAAAATAGAAAGGGTAGTTGTTTACCTAGTCTGAGTAGTATCAGAGTGCCTTAGAGGAGTTGAGGTAGAGGCTAACAAGTGATCTAGTGTTGAGACTACCAGATGAGGATGTGCAGTTTTTTATGTATTATGATGCCTCTTGAGTTGGTATTGGTTGTGTGTTGATGCTAAAATAGGTATTTATTGTATACGGGTCAAGACAGTTGACACCCCATGAGAATAACTATGCAACTCATGGCCTTGAGCTGGCAGCGGAAGTCTTCTCCCTAAGGATGTGGAGACACTATCTTCTAGGAGAGTGCTTTTTGGTTTACTCAGACCACCCAAGTCTCATGTACGTCTTCACTCAGAGAGACATAAACCTAAGATAGTGATGCTAGTTGGAGTTCTTGCAGTACTATGACTTTGAGATAGTCTATAATCTAGGGAAGGAAAACTTTGTGGTAGATTCCCTTATCAAGAAGTCCTAGGCTCACTTAGTATAGGAATCTTTAGAGCATTTAGCTTCCCTACAGCTGACCCTGGTGGAGAAGGAGGGTACAAATTTTCTTCATTTGATGGTTTTGACTCCTTTAATCCTTGAGCGTGTGAGAGAGTTGTGGCTGGGAGATATTTATTGAGAGGTCTTATATGATCATATATCCATAGGTGATGCACCATATGGATATTCTGAAGGAGATAATCATGTTATCTTGTTCTAGGGGTAAAAGTGGTTTCAGTCACAATGTGGGAGGAGGTGATGCTGGAGTTACACACTTCTACCACAGCTATAAATTCTAGTGCGTGGAATATGTACATATACCTTCAATGACAGTTTTGGTGGTCCAACATGAGACAAAGTTCAGTTGAGTTCATCTCTTGGTGCCTCACCTGTCAGAAGGTGAAGGCTGAGAACCAAGTTTTGATAGGTTTGTAGTAGCCTCTTGAGATCCTAGAGTGGAAGTGAGACAACATATCCATGGACTTCGTCACAGGGCTTCCGCGCACAGAGAAGGGCCATGACACCATCTGGGTGCTAGTTGTATGACTCGTGAAGTCGGTACACTTCATTTCCATCAGGTATTAGAGTTCAATAGAGAGTTTGGGTAGTTGTATGTATATAGATCATTCTCCTTCATGGGGTACCCTCAATGATTGTCTCTGATCATGACGCGTAGTTTGCATCAAGATTATAGAGAGGACTATAGGAGTAATTTGGGACCTAGGTGAGAATGAGTACAACCTTTCATCCCCATACTGATTAGAAGACCGAGCACACTATCCAGGTGCTAGAGGATATGTTGAGGGATTACATGTTAGAATTCGTCCAGAGCTGGGAGAATCACTTTCCCTTGGTAGAGTTTACATATAACAACAGCTACCACTCTACCATTGGCATGAAACCTTTTGAGGACCTATACGAGAGACCCTGTAGGTCACCCTTATGTTGGACATAGGTTGTTGAGACATCTCTTGTGGGACCAGAGTTAGTGCATTCAAAAATGAAAAAATTCCAGGTCATACGGTAATGGATAAGGATGGACTAGAGTAGACATATATCCTATACAGACCATCATTGTAGGCCCTTGGAGTTCAATCATGGAGACCACATTTTCTTGTAAGTCTCCCCATGATGAGGATTTTGGAGGTTCATTCAGGGAGGAAAGCTATCCCTGAGGTTCATCGGGCTGTTCAAGATTGTGCAGAGAGTTGGCGAGTTTACCTACCACCTTGCCCTAGCCCCACAGTTGGAGTGGGTGCATGACGTATTTCATGTGTCTCAAGTGATGAGATGCATGAATGAACCTACACATGTCATCGACTAGGGTGATTTGGACATCGAGGATGAATCCACCTTTGTAGAGCACCTGGTGGTGATCGAGGATTGGAAAGAGAAGACCCTGCATGGAATAACTATCCCTTTAGGTCATGTGTTGTAGTAGCACAATAACATTCAGGAGAGTTCCTGAGAGAGAGAGATATAATTTTGGGCTTAGTAACCCAAGTTATTTTCCTAGTTTTTTATTTTAAGGGACAAAAATATTGAAGTAAGGAATGATATAGAGACCTAGTTTTTCCCTTGTAATACTTTGAAATATTTCTATATATATATTCATTGTTAAGCGCTAATACCGTGTGTGATTCCAAGGCTCGGTGTTTTTGGAATTACTTTTATAAAAATATTAAATATATTTTATAATGTGCACGCATTTAGTTAAATAAAATGGGATAACTCTTAAAGGGTTGATCAAATCAAAAATTTGAGACCATGGTTGGGTCTAAAACGTGGTGTTTTCCCTAGGCATAGCATAAAATGAGTTTGTGCGGGATGTTCGGATCTCTCACCCATTGGTGGTGAGTTAAGTGGATTCATTTAATTAAATAAATTAATTAATTGAATTCATTTGACCTAAAACGTTGTCTATAATTATATCGTTAAAGGAAATTTTCTAGGGTTGGCCTCACAATTTCTGGAATTTGTCGGAGAGAGATCCTCCCTCCTCCCCTTGTCCAATCGAGACAAACAATGAAGAAATGTCATATCAGATTAGATTAGGATGCAATGAACACATTAACTTCTTATAATAATTGCATGGACTCATTCTTCACCAACGATCGATCCAAAATATAGGTATGAATAATATTTAGGTGTTTTTATGTCTTTAGATTAAAATATTGAGTAGATTGTTATTAATTCTTCAATTTGAGTCATTTTATAGCCTTTACATAAGCCCAAGTACTATATTTCATATTGTTTAATCAATGTTCTAACCTCGGTTCCCTATTCTTGATCGTCGTCCAAGAACGCTTGGCCAGTGAAGTTTAAAAATTTGGTTTATGGTGGTTTTCTCCCTAAATTATTCACGTTCTTCGCCAATTGGACCCCCCAGTCTCGACTCGACATTTATAGGTAGCACTGAGCTTAATCGGGCCCCTGAATTCATGGCGGATCGACGATGTGACAATGTTTTGGTGAGAAAAGCATAGATATGGAATCGTTGTGGTATAGGGATGGTTGATCTGTTGGTTTGAGATATGAGATATAATATATAAGATAGAATAAATGAGATATGTGATATAAGATGTGAGATATGAGATATGAGATATGAGATATGAGATACGAGATATGAGATATGAGATATAATATATAAGATACAAGATATGAGATATAAATCTTCATTAAATAATCTTATATCGGTTATATCTTTTAACTGAGGTTTCCGTTTTATGAATCGTCAATGAAAACATGATCCTAGTTTTGAGACGGTCATTTTAAGACCGATGTTTGATACATTTTTCAAACTCATGTCTCAGGTCAACGAAACACCCAATAATAATAAAATTATTATTATTGTAGAATCTTGTATCTGACATATCTCCCTAATACGGTGTCAGATTGATGAATCATCTATGATGTTGCGACCCTGAAATCTAGGTGAATGTTTCAAGACCAATATCAAATATTTAATTTGGACTCATGGCTTGGGCCCATAAGATGTTATTCAATCATGATGTGGTGAAATGAGACTTTTTCACCAAGTGTCCAATTGAGGCAAGTGAATAGGCTATCTTGGGTGTTTGTCTACGTAGAATGCAATGGTTCCCTCTATTGTGAATTTTTAGAAATGATGTGATATGTTACAATCTTGATGCACTGAGGTGACACCTGATGATGGAAGTGATCATATAAGATCACCATAGATCTCCAATCTTACCCTCTAACAGTGCTGGATAGTGGAATTCCCTGATGATATTTCCGAGTTACCCTACAACAGAGTTGGGTAGTGGAGTTCCTTGAAATTATGGGCTTACCCTCCAGTAAGTCTGGGTAGTGGAGTTCTCTAATGACCTTATCAGGATTACCCTCTAGTAGGATTGGGCAGTGGAGTTCCCTAACGACCTTCCTGAGTGGTACCCTCCAGTAGGACTGGGTAGTGGAGTTCCTCAGTGACTATCAGAGTAGGACCCTCCTATCATACCAGGACATGGGATCCTTACCTATAATTTTTTTCTCCTAGACTATGCGTCACGATGATGAGATATGGTTTGACGTGTCTTTGGACTCACAAGGAAGAGGGGCGCTTTCCCCACCAAAACACACTCTTGTGAAATGACCTAAAATCGTGTGGGCAAGTTAGTTCTGCCCAAAGTGGATATTATCAAGGTGTGGTGATTGAGTCCCTTAGACTTGTGTGTTCAGGTCATATGCATGTGATGATATTCATCATTAATGGACTTCTTTTGTAACTTTTGGTGACTCTTCTTCTTGGGTTGGGCTATGAGATGGATATCCCCTTACTCTCTTATTTGGGATTCATTGACTAAGTATATATATATATATATATATTATTTACTCTGGATTCACACTTTGTATTTTGATACTCTCTTTCTAGGAGAGGTGAAGACAGTCAGGGTATGCCACATTTTTTCCATGTCTATCTTCTCATGATTAGATGAGTCTACTCTCCTACTATAGGTGGGAAGGCTTGGAGGGTAGTTCATCTACTCATCATGTTTATCCCCTTGTGATTGGATGAGCTTACTTTTACTCTCTTGTTAGGTTGAACTATACTCTTTCACTATACCTTATTCTATCTACCTCTTCAGTTATACCTCTTACAACTCCCCCTTCACCCCTTTCGAGGCATTCTACTAGGTATGTATATGCTCACCCTTGCATGGGTTTTGACCACACGTGTCATGTATTTTGAAGATGAAGAATAGGTTGACCATGACTTCATAGAATCTTGATACTGGGTTCTTGGACTACGTATGGTGCTCGTAGCATGGGACTTTGAAGCTAGACTCTCTTTTAGTTGTTTACTTTCCATTTTTATGTTAGGTTGGGATACATTTCAGGTTGGTTGTGTATTTGCCCCTTTAATTTTAATTTTACACTACTCTTGTACTATTTATAGGTTCATGCATCTTTTGATTACTTTACAGAAGTGTTTCATCTTTTCTTCTTTCCCTCTGCACTTTTTCATTGAGTTAGTTGTGTGCGTGTGTACAAGTTCTTAGGCAAAGGTCTCCCAGAGTTAGTTATGCCTTCGGTTCTTGTCAACACCCCTAGCCTATAGAGGTGGGATTGGGGTAGTTGAGGCTAAATCCCCAGATTATGTCGGTTCATGATAGCTCAAAACTTGTAAGGTGTGAGGAGAGGAGGTGGTGAGGGGTGGTATTTATAATGGAGTAGAGGGATGTTTTCTCATTATTTTATTCATTAGTTTATTATTTTTCTCAAGAAAAGCAATAGTGGGGATTATTGTGACTAAATATAGTAATTAGTGCATGTGATTTTTAACCAATGGTCACTTACATAATACATGACTCAAGTATGACTCAAAAAATCATTTATTTACTTATAGTGTAAATTATCGTATTTAACTATTCATCAAAAATTCAACTATTTTAGAAAAATCTCAAAATTTTACCCTGATTATTTTTCTACATGTAGAATTAAAAAATGAACTCCATTTTATGAAAATAATTTTCTAAATATGATAAATTTAATTTTTAAATAAAATCATCATTTATTTGAAAAATACCAATTTTAAAATTATAACTGATTTTATAACACTTTGAAAAAATAATTAAGGTCTCATAAAATTATATTATAATCATAAGACAACAAATTATTAATTTATGAATATATTTTATGAAAATAATTTTTTTTAAATCATTATATTAATTGTAAAATTGTAATTAAATATTTATGACTTACAAAAATACAAACACTTAATTTATTATTTTTAAAACATTTAGTTACTTATATCAAGATATAAATATATCATATTTTCATTTATAAGATACTCAAATTTTATTTATACTTTCATAGTTGAAGTTACTATTCTATTGGTTATATTACTATTCATAATGGTCACATTACTATTCCAAAGGTCAAGTTACTATTCCATTGGTATAGGTACCTTATCTTCTAGAAATACCTATTATTTCATTCATTCTTAATTTATAAAGTTTTTATTTTATTATCTAAGTGATTTTATGTGATTCATACTATATGAAATAACTATAAGAATGGAAATTTCATTAATAGAATTTTGGTTTGTTACATCAGATTAGGAGCCATTGAAATCAAAGAAGTGCTCAATATTAAATCTATCCCAAACATAGCATCATGTCGATGGGGAAGTGTTACAACCACATCAATAAATATATAAAAAACACATTAGCAACTCGGGGAGTCTCCAACATCCCAATGGATATTAAATTTACTAAAAACTCCACCACCATTGAAATAAGGGGTTTTCTATGCAAACTACCCATCTGGCATCCTCATTCACCAATTACAACTATACACTGACCATCCACATTCAATAACGCAACCTTCCTTTGAAAGTAGTTGATAACTGAACTTATAAAACTCAACCAATAAATTTGTAGGATTTCATAATACAACTATATATATTATGAAAATATTTCCACATGACTGATGTTTCCCTATCAGCATTCTACATCCTCAACAGATAACAAACAAGCTGGTCTAGCCTCCGACTGGCATTGCCAACACTAGAGTCACAATAAGCCCTTCCACATCTAGTCCTAAAGAATGGACTAAGGTGGGTGTAAAAAAGGAGTAAAAGACTCGTAGATCAAATAATTAATAAAAAGGGTAGGCGGTAAGTTGATCATACCTCTGATGATCTTTGGCCCCTTTATTGTTGGAACCTCTATAGAATGCAACTATCTAGGCCCAGATCCCCTACCTCACTACTGGAATCCACCTATATGGACATGCTTAGTTTGGGGTCCCTGAAGTTGGGGAAATCCTAAGGTCATCCCCTACCTTCCCCCATCTCCTTTCATAAGATAATAGTCCTACTTCCCTTGCTGGTGAAACGACATTATCAATGACTACTACTGAGGATGATGTTAAACCCAACCACATCCACTATGTCGATCTCTAAAAAACATGGGGTACTAATACTGATTATGAGCATAGCCCCCACAAACATACCACACTATTCCAAATAACCTAAGAAAATAATGAAATCTATTGGCCCTAGACTATTGAAAAGGAAGATGCTAGGGTCAACTCCCCACTAGTCAAAATCTCAAAGGCCCTAAAGCCTAAGGTATGCTGCAAACAACTCTTCTCCTCTAGGAACCTTACTTTGTCCCTCTCACAATACCCCTCCTTTCTAGTGAATATTCTTGATCACATCATTCTTCTTATGTAACTCCAAATACATTGGCAACATAAATGGAGTAACTACATACTGGATAGATAGTGGAGGGCCTCCTCAAGAAATCTTTCATGGGAATCATCATCATTAAAATGATTAAGGGTGAAATATAAAATACCCATGAACTTGATCCCAAACTATTTTATAGACTTACTCCCCTGCTGAAGAGAAAGAAGATCCTACCTCTTCATTTCCTTTATGATCTATGATAGGAACTCCACTCAGAAATACTTCTAAAATTGTTCCCAATAAACATCCACCTCATTCCACTTACTATGATACAGAATCCACCACTGATGTGCTACACCCCTCATCTAATTGACTACTAGTTGAACCCAGTGCTCCACCCAAAACCAAATTAGTCTGAAGGTAATCTCAATATCCTATAACCAATGTTTTTTCTCAAAGATAGATATTTTTCCCTCATAATCTACAAAATATTTCCACTTAAAGGAATAAAATGTCTTCTACCACTGATCATCCTCCTCAACTGGGTTGACCCTGTGACGGTCAACTAGGTCAGCCTGTTGAACCTCACCATACAGAACCATATGTATACAACTTCTAGTAGATATAACTAAAAGTAAAACAATGATTTTTTAATCCCATAGTATGTAATTTCATTAAGTTTCATTAACTTAATTCATTTTAACTCCCCAAGATCAACCAATTCAGATAATAATGAAAAACATCACAATACATGTACCTCTCCTAAGTCTCTACCCTGAAATTGGAACCACCTCACTCAGTATTTTGGTAGAATCAGAGTCCTTAAATCAGTTCATGGGGGACCTAAAAATTTCACGTCCTAGCTAGTCTCTAGGGCCTATTTCATGCACCAATATTGACTACAACCATTACCCTACCAATCCATAGTGCCAAAATCCAAAATATATCTCATTTATCAACCTACCCTTTAATACCACTATATCACAACCCTATCCCTCCAAAGGTACCCCTCCTAGGTCAAGAATGAAGGAATAGATATGATAACCCCGGAGTCCTACCTTTAGTAGGCCCCGGGTTGGAGACTAGAACTGAGGGTACAAAAATATAACATATGGATGGAATTACCCTCAATAGATAAAGTAGGATCATGAGGCAAGATACTAATCACCAAGAAACATCATATCATAAATGAAAGTAAAACCAAAACTATCCCAAATTCATCTATAATGTAAAAAAATAAAAATAGCATCCAAATAAATATCCAAAAGAAATCCTAAGGCAGAGGCTCAACAACAACTCCAATGTCTAGGCTAGTAATGTCCAGCTTGGTCCCCAAAATTATACTAGAAACCTAAAATCTAGTTTTTATATATGTCGGGTGATCATAACATGTATTCTCAGTAAGATCATACTAAAAGTCTCTCATGAATATGTGAAAAGAGCATATTAATGCACTAATGAAAAAATAATAGAACCAACATGCATAAAAGAAAGTCAACTAACCAATCTCATCCTCACTATAGCACACTCGCCGAATAACCCATCCAAGTATAATAATATAATAAGAATTATATTGATAATGGGTACCTTTTACTACTTTCCCACTAATTTTCCACTCTCACAACCCAACATTGTACATCTTGGAACTCCCATTCCTTTTGTAGATTCCTTACCAAAGACACATGGGAAACTACATCCTACCAACTATCTTTCATGCAACTGGTCATTACATCCCACACAAAGACACATGGGAAGTCACATCCTCCCATAACCACTTCCATATACCCCAGATAATATAGTATTGTGATCATGAAGGAAATTAATCTCATGCCCTCCTATTACTATTCACAATACCCACTATGATCCACCTCATCAATCTCATCATAAAAAACATAATTGCACTATATTTACAAGTTATCACATCCTATGCATAAGAACCTCACCTGGAAGAGAGATCGGGGGAGAGGGGATAACCATCCATCCATTCCACCATCTTGGATGTTGGAAAAAACACCCCACAAAACATTTGGGTGTTGGCACACAATGCTCAACATGGGTGGTGTGCATAAAGAAATCACAATAAAAATAAAATATATAATAGTCACACACATGATCCCAACCTACATGCTTTTTTACAAGATAATTTTCACAACTCACATTATCACCATAAGGCCTCACAACCTCCACCACTTTTATTGTCGCCTTGAAATGCATTACACCGCACAGACAAGCCATAACCATGAGCCACACTCCTTCCCTTTTTAGGTTAATCCATTTACATATTTATTTCCAATTATCAACCATCTTCCTTTATCAAGCCCATTCATTTAATGTTTAACAATAACCACTTTAATCGCACTTCCCATTTTAACTTAAGAGTTCATTATACATTCCAATGTTGCAAAAACATTAGGAGTAATGAAGCATAAAATGATCCATAGAATAGTAAAAGGGAAAAAAGAATAAGAAGATATTGTACACCAAGATTTATGTGGTTTGGGAAATGATACCTATATCCAAAGAGAGTCATAAATTCACTGTGATTCAAGAGCATAATTTATGGGAATATTTCTTAGAGTTTCTAACAACATAGAAAACCTAGCCCAAAAGGAGGAAGACGATCCACTATTCCACCAACCACACAGAAAGTATGCATCTCTATAGTGAAAGGTGGTTATAAGTCTATGTCGATACAATGTTTTGGTCACCCAAGTCAAAAGTGTTACAGTGGTTGGTGGCTAAAAGTATAAGGAGCTATAGTACTGTTAACTCCAAAGTCTAGCCTGCTACAGTGCCATATCGGTGTTAGTTAGTTAGATCTTCTATAAAGGTTAGAGTTGCTACAGTTCTCCAAAAATTTGGATTGGGGCCTTTGACCCCCAGACCCCCAAATCAGGGGTATTTTTTCCTCTGAAACTCCCAAAGAGCTCACTGTGGAGCTCGACCCGTGAAGGTTTCAGCCAGATACATAGTATGGGAAGCAAGAATTCGACCCAAACATCATCCAAAATAGATTGGGCTATACCAATCCAAAAATATCTAACTTGGATCCTGATCTTCTATACTAACCTACTTCAATGCCACTGACTAAGATAACTTACTTAATCTGATCTCCTCCTCTTCTTCACTTACCAACGCATGTTATCCATTCACAACATCAATTTCAAGATGACGATTCATGAAATACAAGTTGTTTTCCTTTGCACTCTCATTGTGTCCTCCCTTATTCTACCTCACATCCTCCATTCATAAATGGAGACCAACAGAGGCACAACATTTCCTTAACTTCTATATTACCATTGTCTTCATCAATATGTCTATTGGAATGTTGGTTCCACAAATATTCAACAATGTCAGCAACCCATCTTGTATCAAACCTATGATGAAATTATACTTCAACTAAATTTGCTTCATTCAGGAATGAAACACTGGGTTCTTTTCAAGATGTATAACACTCCGACTATCACAGTGCAATACATTATTCTCTCACTTCTCAACTCATCCAAGAAGTTCTTTAGCCAAACCATATCATTCCCAGATTCTGTTACGATAATGTATTTTTTCTTAATGATGGATAAAGTCACCACCTTCTACAATTATGATATCCAGCTTACTGTAGTTCCTCCACATGTAAATACATAACCTATGGTACTCCTCCTACTATCGACGTCACCTCTATGGTCATCATCCACATACCCCTACAATGAATTTCATTTCCCAAGTCACAAAGATACCTCTTTTCTACCCTTCAAATGCCTTAATATCCACTTCACAACTTCCCAATGTTGATTTCCAGGGTTATCCATGTACCTGCTCACAACTCCCACTACATGAGTGATTTTAGGTAGAGTGAAAACCATGGAATACATCAGGATTCTAATAGCTGATTCATATGTAACCTTAGTCGTGTACTCAACCTCTTCTTCCGTCTTCAGTAATTGCTCCTTTGATAGTTTGAAATGGCCCTATAGGTGAATAGAGACTGCCTTTTCTTGAAACATATTGAATCTTCTCAGAGACTTCCCAATGTAATCAGCCTATGATAACATCAATGTTCCAGTTTCACGGTCTCTCTTGATCTTTATCCCCAAAATCTAGAAATTTTCTCCAAGATATTTCATCTCAAACTCCTCATCCAACTGCCTTTTCAACTCATCAATCCTCTTCACACATGATCTTGTAATGATCATGTCATCCACATATAGAAGTAGTATAATATATTCATCACCAAAGGACTTTATGTAGCAATATTGATCCATGAAATATCATTTGTATTCATTTTTAGTCATTAATGCATCGAACTTTTTGTTCCACTGCCTAGGTGTCTTTTTCAATCCTTATAAGCTCTTATGAAGTTTTCACACCAGATCTTCCTTCCTATACTCAATATATCCCTTTGGATACTGCATATAAATATCCTCCTCTATATCTCCATGAAGGAAATCCATTTTCACATCAAGAAGCTCAAGATATAGGTCTTATGATTCCACAATGCTAAGAACCACCCAGATGGTGGTAAGCTTCACTACTGGTGAGAATATTTCATTGAAATTCACTCCCTCCTTCTGTTCGAAGCCTTTCACTACCAACATTACCATGAACCTCCTTTTTCCATCATGTTATTCCTTTACTAATTACACCCATTTTTTCTAAAACGCTTTCTTTACTTGTGGTAGAGGTGTCAAATCTCAAGTACTATTGTCATGTAGTGAAAAGATTTCCTCCTTCATGGCCAACTCCCACTTGTTCAACTCATTCAACTACATTGCCTCTTCAAAAAAATTTGGTTCTCCATTATCAATTAATAACAAATAGTGTAATTATAGCGAATACTTATATATAGTACTCATCACCCTTGTTGATCTCCTCAACTCCACTTGAGGACTAGGCTCCACTGGTTCCGATGTCTCATGCTTAGGTACACCTTCAAGCTCCAATTTCTCTTTGAACTCTGATTATTTTCCCTATTTTAATCTTCAACTATATATTGATCCTTTTATATGACACCTTAATTGAATACCACATTCTGTTTCTTGATGAACATCTTGTTGAGATCATCCCAAAAGTGGTAAACAAACTCCTCAGCACCATAGATAATAAAGAAACATGGCTTGGACTTATCATCAAGCCTGTCCCTTGATTTAGCATCAATATTTACATAAGAAAAACTGCTAAAGACTTGTAAATGTGAGAGTATTAACTATTTACCAGACCATAGATCCTCAGGTAGACATTATCCCATTGGTACAGATGGACTCCTATTGATGAGATATACTACCATGTTCACTAAATCATCCTAGAAGGTCTTGGTTAACCCCAAATGCATCCTCATACTCTTGTAATATTCATCTAGTGTCTTATTCATCCTTTCAGCTACACCATTCTACTGTGGTGTTCCTGAGATAGTCTTCTCCCACTGAATTCCATTATTTGAACAAAATCCCTTATTTGAACAAAATCCCCTAAACTCATTATTGTCATACTCTCCATAATTGTCAGACCTCAATCATTTCATCTTTGCTCCTGAATCATTTTCCACCAAGACCTTCCACTTCTGAAACATCTTAAATACATCATATTTTTTTTAGAAAGTAAACTCATACCTTTCTTGTCGATTTATTGATAAATGTCAAGTAATATTATGAACCTCCAAAGGAATGTACTGGTGTAGGCCCTCAAACATCAGCGTGCACCAAGTCCAACTTTCTATCCATTGGTGTTCTTCCTACTTTTGTAAATGATACCTTCTTTTTCTTTCCAAGGATGCAATATTCACATAAGTCAACTTCCACTAACTTTAGCTCTAGTAGCATCCCTTTTGTGGCCATCACCTTCATCCCCTTTCTCACCCTTGTGGCCTAGGATGTAGTTCCATGGTTGAGAATCCCTGGTAGAATTTACTGATTCCACCATGTTCATTCAAGTCTCTTTAATATTGTATAGAGTACCATTTTTTCTCCTCGGGCTATAGCCATAGCTCCCTTAGTAATCTTCCAAGAACCACTAGTAAATATGGTACTGAAACCTACATCATTAAGTTGTCCAATAGAAATAATATTTCTTCTTAATCCAAGGATATACCACACGTTTTCTAGAACCAAGAGACTCCCACTATTGGCCTTGATTTGTGCATCACCCTTCCCCACAATCTGCAAGGGTTCATCATCAGGAAGATGTACCTTGCCAAAATTTCCAGATTTTTTTTAGGAAACCCTTATATAATGTGGAATGGAAGGACTCCCCTGAGTCTAAAATCCAAGACTCCATTGGGTTATCCATTCTCAACAGTAGCACATAATCGATTCCTTCAATCTTCGTGTTTGCTCAACTAGTTTCAGGAACCTTCCATTTATCTCTGCACTCCTTCATGACATGTACTTTCTTCCTTCAAGTCCAACAGGTGGAACTAACCCCCCTTGCCTTGTCTTAGATTTATCCTATTGACTTTAATCACTCTTTATGATTTTATCGATGTGGGTATCTTCCTATTCCTTATACATTTAGATCAGAACCATAGAATCTACCTGATTATCTTCTTTGGATATCCTCACTAAGGATTAGGTCTTGTACATCCTTCATAACCAACTTTGTATTCCCTGAAGAATTGTTCACAACTATTATAGTTTCTTACCAAATGTTAGGTAAAGAAGACAGTAGAACCAGAGAACATACCTCACCACCAATTGCAATATCCACTGATGTCAATTGACTTATGATGGTGTTGAACTCATTGATGTGATATACAACAATTATTCCTTCAACCATTTTTGGATTGAACAATCATCGCATCAAGTGCACCTTATTTTCCGCAGAAGGATTATCGTACATATTTGCGAGAGAATTCAACATCCCAATCATCATCTTATCCTATCCAATATTGGATGCTATATTTTTTTGAAAATGTAAGGTGCACAAATTCTATAAACATCTGATCCAGTTGCTCCCACTTCGACAGCTCCATGTCCGTTGGCTTCAAACCCAGAAGTGGCAAGTGCATCTTTTTTTACAAAGATAATCCTCGATCTGAATCCTTTAATAATTGAAGGCAGTCCCATAGAAGCGATCGATCTTCAATTTTCCTTCTTCTATAACCATCATTAGATAATCCCAAACTCAACCTTTGATACAAGTTATTATGAAAATTCCAAGAGCAATGAAGCATAAAATGATCCAAAGAAGAGTAAAAGGGGAAAAAGAAGAAGAAAAATATCCTAGACATGAAGATTTATGTGGTTCATGAAATGATCTCTACATCTACAGAGAGGTATAAATTCACTATGATTTGGGAGCACAATTTACAAGTATATTTATCGAATTTTCTAACAACACACAAATCCTAGCCCGAAATAGGATATAAAAGGGGGAAGACGATCCATTGTTTCACCAACCACACAGGAAGTCTGCATCGCTATAGTGAAAGATGGTTGGAAGTATGTGTCACTACAGTGTCACATACACCCAAGTCAAAAGTGCTACAGTGACTGGTAGCTGGAAGTCTAAGGAGCTACAATACTGTTTACTCCAAAGTCCGATCTGCTATAATGCTCAGTTAGGGTCAGTCGATCAACTCTGTTATAGTGGTCATAGTTTCTATAGTGCCTCAAAATTTGGGTCAGGGGAACGTTGCCTTCTACAACCCCTAACAAGCTCACCATGGAGCTCGACCCATGAAGGTTGTGGGTTGGTGCGCAGTACGAGTCACAAGCATTTACCTCAAACATCATCCAAAACAGATTGGGCTACACCAATCCAACATCCAACACACTTCATTCCAAATTTTTCATTAAAATTTAATGCCATCAGTATTAGGAAACTAATAAAACACAGCCCATTCTTTCCACATTAATAAGACCTGTATCACAACAACCACATTTCACAACCTTGTCTCATCGCAACCACTCCACACATCACAACCACCACACATATCTCAACCACCACTCTTAACAATTTAGTTTTAAAAAATTCATTTCATTATATTTATTTCAATATTTTTAAGTTATTTCTCATAAAAACCAAGATTCCATGGGTATCCAGTTTAAAATCCAAATATATGTTCTTTATTTTTTTCATGTGTGGTAACTAAAATCAACAACCACAACAAGGGCCACCAATTCAATAGCCATATCAACATAATGGTGATTCAAATCAACAAGCACCAAATGTTTAACCAATTCAATAGCCACATAAATATAAAAAATCTCAATATAATCCAAAGCTGGAAAGAATAAAAAACATGCTCATCCATAAAGTAAAAATCTCAAGTACAAGTAAAACTCATACGATTTCTTCCACACCCCTTCAATTTCAATTAATAAAATTAATTATATTTGTTAAGTAGATATGTACCATTTACCCAAAGGAAGAAAAAATCATGATATTCCCATATATACATCTAAATAATGAGAGATAAAGGATTACCACCTTTAAAAATATTCCTGAAATGATACACAAGGATATAAAAATATATAGACAACCTCTAATAACCACAACATAAGGAATCACCTCAATTAACCTAGAGCATAACAAACCACTTCATTCTCTTACCAAAGAATCACCAAAACTGGTTGTAAGGATATGGTGAAAGGTCTCCCAAAATTTCCTAGGATTTTATAAATATTCAAGAGGACATAATGGAAGAAGGTAGGGATTGGAGGGACTCAATAATTTCTCTGAAAACTAGGAATAAAAGTCCATGACAAAACACCCCTCATCTTAGACTCCATGATATAGCCTATATATCCATGTTATAGCTATTCCAAAAATGGAAGAACCATAAAAAATCCACCTCCAAGGCTCTACGTTGTAGCTGATCTCTCTATGTTGTAGGCTTCTGCTTTACTATGCAACATAATCCTTCATGCTATAAAATCATTCATGGATAAAATTTCAGCCACAACACCACCATCCACTCCTAAAATCCATCAATATTTCCCCCAAATATAACCATCACCTAAACTCTCATAAAGTAATGGTTTGGATGGCCCAAACTGTTACAAGACACACCATCCTTGGTTATATCTTCTCGAATTTATGAGATACTATAGTGTTTTTTTATCACTTTCCATTTTGTTATAAAGCGATGTTGGACGTTTGACTATTATTTATGTTGGGTTGTACTCTATTTCCTTTTTTATATTATTTTGGAAAATATTTATTTTATACATGAACATCAAATGTATGGATAGATCATGTCATATTTTTTGGTGGAATTCATGTCATGGTTTTTGGTTTTAGAGGGTGAAATCATTCCCAATGATTTTATTTTTATACCCTAGTGCTTTTCAATGGCCATTGGTGATTGGGAATGCACTTTGGGACTTATGGAGAGATGGGTTAGGTCAACCTAGGTTAGTTAATTATATGGAATAAACCAATGGAACTTGTTTATTAATGGAATGAAACATGTTTGTTCACCTATTCATTGAACAACACTTTAACAGGAAGTAATGCATGGTTCTGTGAGATGGAACCCAATACAGTCAATATGAATGATGTTATTCACTTAATGAAGAGTATAGAGGATGGATATATAAGGTATGAGATCCCTCTTATTTGTGTACCCCTTATTTCATTCCAAATACCAAAACTCTCTTCCTACCCAAACAGTTATTTATCTTTAAAAGAAGGTGCTAACACACCTTTGGCAGGTTCCAAATCCTCTCATTATGAACGAGGATTCAAGGTAGGTGTATTACCTACAAGGAAGTGTTTTTTTATACTTAAATTATCTTTATAAATATTTATTTTAAGATTGGGCCCTGTTCATGGGTTTTCTTACATGAAAAGTTCATGAGATAAACACCCTAAATCCTATCAAGATATCCAATAATGATTCCAAATAGTACAATTAGATAACTTATTCCTATCAAAAACCATTTCTATGTGCACACTACCCAATTATAATGAAAACATAAGAATTTATTTTCTAGATTGTCACATCGAACCACATTGTTGATCGTAGAAGATCTCAAATGGACATTATCATCATAAAAATTGTTAAAACAATAACAATCACACATCCAAATACAAAAAAAATATTTATGGTAATTATTTAAGTTAATATCTCCTAATAGTCCATGAAAGGATGTCATTTCATTTTACCCAATAAAACAATTATAATGGTATTATTAGAAATATCATAACTTAATTAATCATCAATGTGGTATGAATACTTAATTCATCCAAAACAGCTTTTGTTTTATCACAAATGGATTTAAAAACACCATTGTTGTGATCTAAATAAAAAGAGTAAAATCATATATTTGTGGGTCTCAAACAAGCACTGGGTGAAAACAAAGTGTTAGAATTAACTCTGGGAGAAAAAAGGGTCTATATAGTGGATCCAAAGTTATACCATGTAGAATTTAAAGGAGGATTCACACAATATGTGTGGTGAAAACATGCATCACTGCTACACACCATGCATGTAATGCATGTATGCACTACCCTAACCCCAATTGAGCTACTCAACCCACTACATCTTGGCTTTCCATCATAGCCAACCCTCACCACATGATATCCCACACCCAAGCAATTTCCACACACCCCTATCCAAATGATTCTCTTTTAGGAAATTTAAATTCATTATTTTATATTTTCATGATGAAAATATTATATTTTGATGAATTTTAAATTTAAATTTCATTAAAAAAGAATCCCCCATTTATTTTAATTTTTTAGGAAAAAACTTTTTCATGTTTTTTCATTTTTCATGTTTTTTCATTTTTCATGTTTTTTCATTTTTCATGTTTTTTCATTTTTCATGTTTTTTCTCAAATAAGATAAGATATGGGTTTATTTTTTAAATGATAAAAATGTACATTCATTTTAATTATTCATTTTTGTTATCATAGAATCTAAAAATGCATTTTTTTTATTTCAAAAAATATATTTTTAGGCTTCATTAGATTAAATGAAATGTATTTGAATTATTACAATTTTAATTTGAAAAAATGTTTGTAAATTTATTGCATATACATTTTTTAATCTTGAAATCAATAGTTTCTTTGGAAATTGTTTTTTTATGAAATACAACTATTAATCATTTTTTCATTGGATATATATTGAATCTAGGAAAATGAGTGTGTGTGTTTGTGTTTTAGGGAAATACCCTTTTATTTTTAAATACCATGAAATTACTACTTGAAATTGAATTTGTCACTATATAATTACAATTCATGCTTGAGTTTCAAATTAATCATGATTGGGTGTTTTTTATGGAAAGGCCCACAATATTGGACTATTTCATTTCAACCAAACATATAGGTAAATGGAAGTCACAAATAATAAATCCAACATTGATAGAAATTAAAAACAATAAGAACTTGAGAGATTTATGTGGTTTGACAAGGTTTTCCTATGTACTGGGTTAAAGTGGTGCAAAATTTTATTTTTATTCTCTGTATAAATTATTAAAAGATTACAAGTTACATTTTATAGGAGATGGATTTCATTTTAAAGATGAAAAATCACAACATTAAATGGTTGGTTCCCTAAATCCTTCCACCGTCCTTATTGGATACATCCACCATCATTATCGATAAATTAATTACCATTATTGACAGACTAGTTACTCTCATAATGGACTCCCAAAATTTGGGAGTAGATCCTAGAAATATCTCCCTCATGACCAATTTGAGGTAGAAGATAGTCCTAGAATCTCCTTATAGACTCTCATATTCTCTTTTAGTAATGACTTTTTCATCATATTTAATCTCCTACAAATGATATTATGTATTTAGATATAGATTTCTCTATTTATAAAACTCCAGAAAAATCTATATTTGTGTGTCCTTCTAAAAGAGGTTTATTATTTCGAAAACATAAACAATGACTGGATGTACCTTAGTGATACCTTAATATCCATTTAACTATTATCCAATGCCCCTTTCCTGAATTTGATAAGAATATGCTCATAACACCAACAACGTGAGAAATATCTGATATAGTTCACACAATATAATACATGAGAATTCCAACTGATGACTAATAGGGAACATTTTCCATCTCATCCTTATCTTCATCAGTTGATGCACTTTGGCTTGTTGTGATCCTGAATTGACTCGCAAGTGGAGTACTGACTAGTTTCTCCTTACTCATGTTGAATATTTCAATAACTTGTTCAATTTACCATTCCTAATATTTCCAGGTCTTATGATTCCTCCTATCATGGGTAATCATTATATCAAAAATATAAGTAGCATCTCCTAAGTTCTTCATTTCAAAACACTTATTCAAATCCTTCTTCTACTTACTAATCATGGTCATATCTCTTACATGAATAAACATATCATCAACATAAAGTGAGTGGATAATGAAATCACTATTATAGATCCTTTTTATGGAAACACAGTGATCAATAATCATTCTTTTGTACTCATTTTTCTCTATAAATCAGTCCAACTTCATGTATCATTGCCTCGGTTCCTATTTCAGACCATATCAACTTTTATTAAGTTTACATACCATTGTTTCTCTACATTTCACCTAAAAAACTTTTTTCCACTCCATGTAAATATCCTCTTCAATATCATCATGTAAAAATGCAGTCTTTACATCCATTTTTTGAACCTCTAGATTGATACTAGCTACCAATCCAAGCACAACTCTAATAAAATACTTTTTTACGATTGGAAAAGAATTCATCATAGTTATTACCTTTATTATGACAGAATCTCTTCACAACCATACTCACTCTATAACATGGTTGTGATCTACCATCTTATCCTTCGATTCTGTGCACCAACTTGTTCTTGAGTGTCTTCATTCCACGTGGTAATTCTACCAGGTCAAATGTGTAGTTCTTGTGCAATGATCACATCTCCTCTACATGGCCTTTTCTCATTCCATCTTCTTCTAGATTTTGATTGCATCATCATCATTGTATTGATCTCCCCCATCAATAAGCATCACACAATCATGAAAAGAGTATCTATGACTCAATTATTATTCTTTGGTGGATATCCTCAACTACGCTTCAGGTGGGATCAACCCTAGAATATCAAGTGATGGAGATATATCAGTAAATAGTGATATATTACATGGTGGTGATGTATAATAAGTGTCTAGAATCTCTTCCTCAATGTTTGAAACTAATGGTGGTGGTACTAGCTCCAGATTGATTGGAATTTTATCATATTGTGGCTTCTCTAGTTTTTTAAAATCTTCAGTCGTCATATTTTTAAGAAATATTACAATGATTCTTCTAACGATCCCTCTATTGATAGTATCCCAAATTTGATAACCAAACTACCCATGAGTATATCCCATAAAGATGCACTACTTTCCCTTTCCATCCAACTTTTCCCTCTTATCTTTCGGGATGTGTAAAAATTTATTGTATCCAAATACTCTCAAGTGTTTGTATGAAACATTTTTAATTGTACAAACCCTTTTTGGTACATTGTAGTTCATTGAAACTGATGGAGAAAGGTTGATAAGTTCAACCAAAGTCCACATCCCCTCCCCCAAAGAGGTTCTTGGAATATTTGCATTCAAGAGCATCCATACAACTCTATCGTAGATGGTTTTGTTCATCCTCTTAGCAACACCATTATGTTGAGGCATCTTCGACACTGATTTTTCTAGTATAATGTTGAAACACTTACAATATTCCTCAAATAGAACACAATATTATCCTCCATTGTATTTTCATACACACTTAAATTAAATTCAAGCTTCTCTTTCCACCTTTCCATGAAACTGGTTGAAAATATACTGAACTCAGTCTTTATTTTTCAAAGTAAAATACTAAACTTTTATAGAATGACCATCAATGAAAGATAAAAATAAGTAGCACCTCCCATCGATTTTTTTCTCATCATTAAAACATCAGTGTGTATCAAATCTAAAACACTTTCCTTTCTATATGATAAATAAACATGAAATAATATTCAATATTATTTTCCCATTATTTAGTAAATATAAGTATCTAACTATGTACCTTCATTTCCTAGTAAAAGTATTTGTTATAGTGCATTCAGATTTCTCTTTCACCCATGTGGTTACAGAGTTTGTGCCATAATTATACCGGAACCTTCTTTTATGGCATCTGTGGGGTAGATAGAATTATTATTATTTTTCCTTCAAAAATTATCATGTTACCTTTGGTAATATCCTATTACCCATCACCAAAGGAACTGACATATCCATCAATGTTAAACATTCGTATAAATTTCAGATTAAGACGAATATCATGAACATTCCTCACATTCTTCAATAGTAACTTGCACCCAATAATATCCTCAAGAAAAATATTATCAATACCAATAATTTTTTATGTGCCATCAATTACCATCTTTATATCACCTCAATTCCCAAAATTGTGAAATCAGAAGAAATCACTTTTGGTTGTGACATGGTAGGAGGCATTTGAATCAATTTCCCATATCGAATCTTAGCTCGCAAATTTGGCATAATCTTCCTAAACAATAATGATCTCATAATTTACAAATGAAACATAATTATATCGTGGATTACCTTCATAATTCCTTTGATCTTCCATCAAATTATGACACTCATGGATTAAGTGTACAGGCTTCCCACAATGGTGGTACTTCGTGTCATATCTCGATCAAAATTTTGACCGCTTCCTCCTTTGTTGATTTTGATCATGATGTTCTTTTCCTCTATCTTTTCCCTACCATTTCCTCTTCTCTTTTCTTACAATGAAAAGGTCCCATGATTACAGAGTACATCCTTTGTCTTTCCTTTTAGATTCTTCAATCAGAATTATGTTTTTCACCTTTTCCATGGTGAGATTTCCATCAAATGTTGAATTGTTGATCAACACTACAAGTGTGACCCATGTATTTGGTAAAGAAATCAATATCAATCATTCTGTTATCTCATCATTAATCATCATCTTCATAGAATTTATTTGATCAAAAATAATTTGAAACTCGCTCATGTGCTGTGATATGTTGTTCTCATCCTTGTAATTCAGGTTGAAAAGTTCATGTGTCAAGTTTTCTTTGTTCTGTTTGGTTATCCTTACATACATCTTCTCCAAATTTTTCTATAGAACAAAACTATTATTCTCATTGGATTTTTTTTGGAAGATTCTATTGTTGATCCACAACTTGATTTGAGCATCACACTTGCTATTGAGAACGACCTACTTCGTATCAACTAGCAGGGTACTAGTAAACATCTTTTCACTGGACGAATGACCATCCATTGGTTTCTTCAATGACTATGTAATGGTCATAGTGGCCTCTAAGATGGGCCTCTATAAATCATTAATATAAAAAAAAGATCTTCTATTCTGGGGTTTCATATGTCACAATTAAAAGCAGTAAGCTTAATCATGATATTGGCCTTTTCCTTTATTGATGTAACGAGAATCTAGGAAAACTAACGATATATATGTGTTTAGAACGGTTGAAATAGTTGGAAACAACCCTTGGATCACAAAAAACAGACTTCACTTGATCAAGTTATTATCAAAATAGTATTTGCAATCGAGATTGAACGAATTGCTAGAAAGTCACCACCTATTAACAGTGTTGTCTTCTCGGATGAGTGGGTACTATATCACCTCAGATTTGATCCGAACTCTAATTGTGCCTATCAACTTGTTTTTTATCTGTTTTCAAGGCTATTTAGGTCATTAGAATCATCTCAATTAGGTCTTTAAATCCCCCTTGAGTATTCCAGTCATCGAGAAATGTTAACTGCTCATCTAGGTTCCGACCAACCAGCCTTGGAGATCACTTTTTTGGGACAATTAAAGACATAAACAACCAATCGTATGTGGATGGAAATTAAAAACAAGAATAACATAGGAAAAAGAAGGGTGTACTTTTTCTTTGGAGGGTTTCACTACATTTTTTATTCGAGTAGTATAGGGGTGCGTGAGCTGAAGGCATGCGTTATCGTCTCCAATCCCACAAAATAATGGATCTTCTGGTAATATGATGAGATGATGACCGGTGGTATTTTTTCCAAATGGTGTGATCGGGTAAGGGAACGAAATGAAGGGTATATTGGTCTTGCAGAAAAAAATGTTGCGGGAGATGATCTCCCTCTCTCTAATCAATGAAATTCCCTATTTTTAGTTTATAATATAATATTATATATTAAACAAATAATAAGAATTGTGATATATTTTAAACTGAAGATATTTGTAAATGAAATTATATTTGTCCTGTATAAACAAATATTATGCACTTCTTAAAATTGACCAAATAATATGTGTTTTCATTTTTTTATTATTTGAATAAAGTCAACATATTTTAGTTAATATATTTATGTGTGTGAATTTTTTAAAAACATGTTAAATATTAATGAGTTAAATGTATTTAAAAACAAATCATATTTGTAATTAAAAGAATTTTTTTGTTTAAAAAATTATGTTACATTTTTTAAAAAAGAACTACAAAATATGGGATAAAAATAGATTTTTAATCATTTAGGAGAAAATTAATCGATTTTATTTGATATCATTAAAGTCATGATTTATTTTAAATGCGTAAAAGAATATTGATTTTATTGTATTGTAAATACAATTATTATTGTAAATGAAATGATTTTTTTGTGTAAAAAAAGTTTTTATAACATTTACAAAAGACAATAATTTATCTTTAAAAAATAGTTTTTTAATTATTTGATTAAAACTAATAAATTTTCTTTAATATTTTTCAAGTCATGCAATTTTTTTAAACGTATAAGAAATATTTGTTTTTTAAGTTTCACTGAAACTTCTTCTTAATAAATTTATAATTGTTATTAGTATATATGTTGAATAAAATATATTACATATATTATATATAATTTCATTTAATATAAATATGTTTATTAAAATTTAATTTTTATTAATATATTTTATAGTTTTATAAATATATAATTTTGTTGTATTGTGGGACATCCATTGAAAGTTCATTTGGAAATTCCACTGGAACCTTCACTGGAACCTCCATTGGAACCTCTACTGGAACGTCCATTGGAACCTCCACTAGAATGTCCACTAGAACCTCCACTGCAACCTCCACTGCAATCTACACTGGAACTTTCACTAGAACTTCCATTGGAACCTAGAACCTCCACTGAAACATCCATTGGAACCTCCACTGGAACATCCACTGTAACCTCCACTGGAACGTCCACTGGAACCTCCACTGAAACGTCCACTAGAACCTCCACTGAAACGTCCTCTTAGTAGATTTATAATTGTTATTAGTATAGATGTTGAATAAAATATATTACATATATTATATATAATTGCATTTAATATAAATATGTTTATTAAAATTTAATTTTATAAATATATTCTATAGTTTTATAAATATATACTTTTTTTGTATTGTGGAACATCCATTGAAACTTCAATTGGAAATTCCACTAGAACCTCCACTGGAACATCCACTAGATGTTCTACTAGAACCTGGAACCTCCACTGGAACCTCCACTGGAACCTCCATTAGAACCTCCACTGGAAGCTCCACTGGAACTGAAACATCCACTGGAACTTCCGCTGGAACCTCCACCGGAACTTCCTCTTAATAGATTTATAATTGTTATTAGTATAGATGTTGAATAAAATATATTACATATATTATATATAATTTCATTTAATATAAATATGTTTATTAAAATTTAATTTTTATTAATATATTCGATAGTTTTATAAATATATACTTTTGTTGTATTGTGGAACATCCATTGAAACTTCAATTAGAAATTCCACTAGAACGTCCACTGAAACCTCCATTGGAACCTCCACTGAAACTTCCACTGGAACCTCCACTAGAACTTCTATTGAAACCTCCACTAGAACATCCACTAGAAGTTCCACTAGAACCTGGAACCTCCACCGGAACCTCCACTTGAACCTCCACTGGAACTGGAACCTCCACCGAAACTTCCACTGGAACCTCCACAGAAACCTCCACTAGAACCTCCACTGGAGCTTCCTTTTAATAGATTTATAATTGTTATTAGTATAGATGTTGAATAAAATACATTACATATATTATATATAATTTCATTTAATATAAATATATTTATTAAAATTTAATTTTTATTAATATATTCGATAGTTTTATAAATATATACTTTTGTTGTATTGTGGAACATCCATTGAAACTTCAATTGGAAATTCCACTTGAACCTCCACTGAAACCTCCCCTGAAACCTCCACTGGAACCTCCACCGGAACCTCCACCGGACCTCCATTGGAACCTCCACTGGAACGTCTACTGGAACGTCCACTGGAACGTCTACTGGAATGTCCACTGGAGTTCCACTGGAACCTGGAACCTCCACTAGAAACTCTACTATAACCTCTACTGGAACCTCCACTAAAACTGGAACCTCCACTAGAACTGGAAAATCCACTGGAACCTTCACTGAAACTTCCACTGGAACCTCCACTGGAACTTTCTAAATATGTACATTTAATTTACATTTTTATTCATGTATTATATATATTTTTTAAATGGTAAATTATATTATTTTTATAAAATTTATGTAACAAATTCAATACATATTATATGTAATTTCATTTAATATAAATACATTCATTAAAATTTAATTTACATTTTCGCCTTTTATTTTTTATTATTTTTTTGTTTTTTATAATGGAAATTCTTCATATATTTTTTAAACTTGCAAAGATTAATAGTAGTTTACAATATTATTTAAGAAATACAAAATTGATATATTTTTAAAAATAAAAATTTATAGGAAATTTATATTTTTCGATGTTATAATTTTTTTATAAATTGATATATTTTAAATAGTAATTTATATCAACATTTTTTATATCTAATTTTTGGTTTTGATATGTTTATGTTTTGTATCAACATTTTTTATGTTATTATTTTTTTTGTAATTTATAGAGTTTTTATAACATTTTAAATATCATTTTATTATTCAGTGTTTTTGTTTTTTGATATATATTTTTTTTTATGTTTTTGATACGTTTTTTTAATGTTTTATTTTGTTTTTATAATGTATTATAGTTGTATGGTGATAATAACATCAAAGGATAAAAATGGATTTTTGTAAAAATTAGGACAGGTGTATTTTTTTATTACATTTCAAAGGTCACTCTTTTCGATCAATTTTTTTGTTTTTGTTTTTGTTTTTTTTTTTCGATAAACGTAGCATCAACTCGGGTACGGAGTTGTCCGGCTGAAGGGCAGATCTTAGAGGGCAGAAAACTGGGGGGCTCAAGGGCTGAAGGGCTGAAGGGCAGATCTTAGAGGGTTCATGCAAAAGGGTGTCATGCACTGCAAAATCGTAACTTCCTGGCACCATCACCACTGATTTAATCTAAGGTAAAGGAGTACTGGTGGGGTTTGCAAAAATGGGTGTCGGGAACAGAAAAATCGCAACTTGTCGGCACCTTCAATTTGTGCAGCCATGGAGTTGGTCGGTTTGTGAGGGCTGGTAACGATGGTATACCGCTCCTGCTATATGCTACAGGTGAGGCTCATACAATGTGCACTGGTTTGTAGATTGAAAAATTGGGGGTTAGGGCTTGGTGATGCTTGAGATTTTCTACTTCATTTTTGCTACCCAATCAATCTTTTATGGAGAAATACAGGCGGAATGAAGATTTCAAAGAAAGTCTTGAAGGTGCCTGCAACATGTTTGATGTAATGCCAAGAAGACCTCAAATCCTTGCAAATCCCTTCAAACCAGTGTTCTCTTCCCCTCCTCATTCCAAGCTTAACACCACGACATATTTCAACACCTTATCTCTCCCAGAATCCATCCTCATTTCTAGCCCTCAATTCCCACACCAAACAGACCCTAGCTCACTTATGCCCCTAGAAACTTCTTAATTGCCCATGCCTTCTACATCCAGCCCAACCAAAATCCAATCTTCCCACCATCATCCTTCTTCCCAAGTCCCAACTAACTGCCAACCTCCATTCCAGTCTTTCCAAGACCACTGCCACTTCTACCAACCCCTGCACTTCAAGCCCATCACATGCCAATTCGATCAGCCCTTATTTACCAGACTAAACTCCTAACCAGTCCACTTGCACCACATCAAAACCAACCTCCTCACCCAGAAAATTCCTAACCTGCCCCTAAAGATCCAAACCAGACCCTCACTTAAACTCAAGCCAACGCCAGCCCATTACATGGAAGCCCAGCTCTTGTAATTGAAGCCCAAGGCAGTGGCAGCCCAACTCCAACAACCTAGGACACTAGTCAGCCAGATGAAGAGGGAGAAAGTCATGGGCAATCTTGTTGATTCTTTTCAAGGAGGAGAACTAAGGAATGCCACGTATATCAAACAGGTAACTGAGTTTATTCTCCCCTCTCTTTAAATATTACTTGTACCATCATTGTTAAAGGACCCCCCCCCCCCCCTGGGAAGGAACTCTGGGCTATTGCTTTTCTCCCTACTGAGGAATAAATTCCAACTTATTGGGACTGCTTTACTCTTCTACTTCTTCTCGCTACTTATTTTTATTATTTTCTCAATACTAATCTCATGTTGATTGTTGTATTGTGCTTTTTTTCCACCCCTGTGAGCAGTGAATCTTCTTTTCCTTTGTGTTGTGTTCTCTCTCTTTCCTCTTGCTGTGTTTTTATTTCATTCAAGAGTAGTTTTATGTTTAGTTGGTGTGCTGTTTATATAATTTCTTCACTGTTCTGTGGTTTTCACCTTCCACTTTTGTTCTTTTCTATTACTCTCCTCTTTTTCACGGAGGACTAATTGATTGAATTTGACCAAGGATGGAAGATACTTAGTGGTTTTGAGTTTCAATTTTATTATTGTTGTTCTTCGTCAATCGATTCTCCAAAATGATGGAGGGGGAGATTTTTAGCAGTGTGACAACCCGCAAAATCTCTTCCAACATACTTCTTGTCCTTCACTCCAATCTGACACTTCCTTTCATTGAAAACTTGGTTTGTTAGGGTGAGTTTACAAATGGAGAAGTGTGGTGGGGGTTTATGAAGACATTTAGGAGTCTCCAATACACTCTTTGGAAGAAAATGCCCTGCGCTGAAAGACATTTCAAGTTGGGGGTATTTACCATACATTAGAGTGAAGGTTGAATACGGCGTGACATCACATGTTCAATTGAGGGTATTGTTAGATTAACATCAATTATAAAAATAGAACAAAGATTGTCCAATATTCAGTGGAGTCTTCTAAAGTCCAGTTTGGTTCCCACTAACTTCATTTCATCCACCACGTTGCATCTTCCATCACATCTTACATTCCCTCTACTCTTGTGCATTTTCATTTTCTGGTTTGGTTCTTTATCAAACTTGATTTCCCTTTTCTTTAAAAAATATTAAAAACCCAAAAACATTCAATACTTTAGAAGCAATAAAAATAGAATAATTAGAAAGATAACACCATGGTTGAACCAAATCCTCCTCGAGACAACGATCTTTGAGGCCAGCCACTGTGCTAAAATAGAAATAATAAAATAATTAGCATGCCACCATGCACAGCAGTGGCCTACCTGTTACCGGTCGAACCAATGGTTGGTAGTCACCTCGTTAGATTCACCTCTTCATTGTCATCATATATCCAAACATAATTTATCAAGACCCACTATCATTGAGGATATTTACAACCCGAAAGAATTTTGACACATCATTTTCTATCTTTTATTTCTCTCGGCTTTTCAGCCACCACCACCCATGGGTGGTAACGGTTTGAAGGTAATGGTGATCCGATGGTGGTCAACCAACCACTGATGTTATCTACTTTTGGTTACCATTCATGATAGGAGAAAAGGAGGGTGCTTAGAGTTTTTGACCAGCATACATCAATATCGATTTGTTGTTTTAATTAATTAATATTGATATAACTATGGTCAACTATATCATATAATTTCAATACATTTCTTAGAATGCATAAAAGAATTAGTGAAATAGGTTTAGTAATCCTATCTCAAGGGGACCATCATCGCTCCCCTCCTCTAAACTCTGACAACCTTGTGAAATGTGCTAACTGATTGAAATAAGAGCATGACTACCAGTTTATAGATAAATGGGCCTTTTAGGGGCCTAGAAATCAAAAATTCAAAACATCAACCCCAAATGAAACATAATCCCCCAACAAATACTTTACTAAAAGAATTTCGATTCTAGATTTGGTTTGAAATATATTTGAATTTTTCCACCAGGGTCCCTTGTTCATGATGATTTGCAATTCTTTAATTTAGTTTTTTTTTTACTTTCCAAATTTAAATGTTTGACCCACAAGGGAATATCCTAAGAGTGGGTGTATTAGTACAACACGCTGTGCCATTACAGGTTATTGGAATCTAAAACAGGATGGTATCAAATGGAATTAGAGCCGTAGGAAATTTAAATTGGGAGAACTGGACTAAAAGAGGGGCTTTTTGAATACGTTCAATATGTTTAAAAGGACGTTTTGGAAGTATAGGTGTTGATAGGGAAGTCTCGGATGGAGTATTTGGGTTTTGAGTAATTAAATTTCTTTTATTAGGTTGGGGTACATTCCACAATAAGCCTGATGGGATCCCATCGAAAGCCCGATGGGAAGGGCAGTGGCATTGTACCACTACCCAGGCCACCAAAGGCTTGGTGGCCCATTGGACTTATGATATTGAATGTGATAGTGATCAATTTTCTTCCAGAAACCATGTCTTCGAAGGGTGTCCGAACTACTCATGTGCATCAAAACCTGAACGTTTTTTCAGGCTTGAATTTCATGAATCTATTTATTGATCTGGTTGTTAATCCATTATCTCTCTCCGCTCAATCGTCCCTTTATACGATGGAAAATTTATGATTGAGTGGATGAAGAGAATGGATTAACAACTAGATCAATAAACGTATTTATGGAATGAAAATTGATAACTATCACATTCAATATCATAACACATTCTGTAAACTGAAATCAATAAATTAAACAAGAATTGAAGGAGATTATTGGACCTCAAGCATAACATGACTCTCCCCCACGGGATCAATCACTGTTGAAGGGTTTATCCCTCTATGTGAAAGACCAGAACCATGAAAATTGACCAAACATGCTACAACTAGCAAAAGTAGTAAAAAAACTCAAACACCCAAAATTTCTTTTCATGAAAATGTCAAGCCCGATTTTTTTTTTTTTTTTTGAAAAGGTTGAGGTTCAAACCTCTCTTATTGAACATAAAAAAGAGAGAACCTCTTTTATGATTGAGAAAGTGAGAACCCATTACAAAAAGAACAAAATGCCTAATAAATGAAATAAACAAAAGTCAAAATGATCCTACAAGTTCAAAAGAAAGAAATATTCAAGCAGGCACCAGAAAGCCTCGTTGCTCCCCTCACCAGACAGTGTAATAGTGAGATCAGTCAAAATAATGTCACCCCTTCTGTCAAAAAGTTGCACCTTGGTGACAACACAATGTGGCATAACACCTCTCCAACCAACATAGAAATATGTACGAGAGCCAAATGAAATATGCCAAAACACCCTTCCCTCTTTCGAGTCTCCCACCCAACAAAGCATGAAATGAACTCATAACAATGCCAATCTGATGTAACGCAATATTAGACTAGAAAACACTGAGAAAATGTTAATGGCAAGGTATCTATCCATCTGTCAAAGTGATGATGAATGATTGGATGATGAGTTTCATCACACCCCTTTCAAGGTCGCTCACCCAACAACACCTGCAAAATGATGCACCACTTCCAAATGCAATAAGGAAATCCAGTACCTGTGAAGAAATTTGCACCCCAAGAACAAACAGAACCAAGAAGACCAATTCAAAATATGATGAAATTCATTTGATTCATGCATGAAACCACCACTGAAGCAGATGCCACAATCCGGACGAAAAGCCTCTCCCTGAACGTCGACCATAAGACCATCGAAACACTGTCCTGCACTTAACTATTCAGGCAAGCCCCCCGTCGACACCAGCAAGCCCACCAAAACACATCTCTCATGACCCCTGACTGTCACCCGAAATGAAACCGACATCTGAACACCGAACATCATCACCCAAAGAACCAAGCTCTCGCCCGAACTTTGAACTTCATCGCCCGAGAGAGACATCAGACCGCCACCACTCGTCACTAGATTGCCACCACAGAGATTAATGAATGAATCCCGGATGAACACCGGTCCACACTAGGGAAATGTAGATCTAAAACCAGATCTAGGCAAGGGAAGCTGAGAAGGATGGATGCAACGGGAATCGAAGGACGGACCCGACAGAGATGAGGACTGGAGAAATCTTCAAATAAAGATATGTGAAAGAAACATCCTCCAGATCAAACTAAAAAACGTAAGTGATGAAACTGTCATGAATCCTCAACCGATGAGATCGGGAGGAGATCAACGCTGTGAGAGGCCACAGAGCTCCCTAGGAGTGGGAGATGTCCCACCAGGAGAATGCAGAGCCATCCCTAAGTTATAAGCTTGTTCCCCTTCCTAGATAGTTCCATGTATCATTGAGGTGCCTTTGATTTGCTTTATGTGGAGTGTATGATTGTTCCATGAATGCTCGGGTGAATAACATACTCCCATGATCTCAACCAATCTTCTCTCTTTCTTAAATCATGTGATACATGGAGAGTTTGTTACTCCCTTTCCAGATTTGGTTAGAATGTTTGAAGATTCCTTTGGTACTCACTCCTGCATGAATACCATGTGTGCTTCCTTGAAGATCAAGGGCTCTCCTTGCTCGGGCAAGTTTTCTCTTTGGTCCCCACTCCTGTATGAATACCATGTGTGCATGCTTCCTTGAAGATCAAGGGCTCTCCTAGCTCGGACAAGTTTTCTTTGTGGATTCTGACAATGTTATGTGGAAAATGTTATTTGTGTATCATGTTGATACCATCTTAGTGACTTGATGGACACTACATTGGGGATTTAGATAATGTTGGGTAGCAACACTAGCTTAAGAGTCTGTTGGTTTGATCTCCTGAATAGTTTCACAATGCTTGGTACGTTGCTTTGAGTTTGTAACATGTGTTGGATCCTAAGATGTCATTAGTCACAACATGGCGTTGATAAATGTATGCAAAATACTTGGCAACGGACGTAGTGTGAGGAGTTTTCCTGAGATAGCATTGAGTGCTTGATAATGTTTGTCCCCACAAAGATTCCATTGGCAATTTTTTCTTCGGATGCACAAATCGTTAGCGCCCAATGTATCCTCAAGTTTCGACACCATGTTACATTAGTGTGAACGTAGTCCAACAAAGTCAATGCACACTATGTATCGAATTTGAAACATTCTCAGGAGGCGATGCAAGACAACATTGGGTAGAGGACATTGTATCAAGTGCTACCACGACTCATGTTGGTCTTCTAACATAGAATCATCCCTTGACACATGCAGCATTGGTATGCCAATATTGTTTATGTATCTTAGACTAATTCCAACTTTCTCATGAATATTTGTGATTACATTTTGCTCCAAAGTCTTCTTGCGGTCAAATATCCTCTTGTGCATAAGAAAATCAAAGGTTTATGTAGAACCAGTCATTCATTTTATTACCAAATATTGATTGATCAATAATTTTCAAAAATTGGCCGAATTAAGCAATATTCACGAAATCCAATGAACTGAGGTGTTATTTCCAAAACATCACAGAATGCTCATACAAGTTAAATGTGAGGGAATAAAATAAATGAATTATAAATAAAATGTAATGAACAATTTGCATGAATTAGTGGGCGAGTGAGGTGTCACTAGGATACCAGGGTGTAAGTAGATTGGTTCCATATGGTTCCTCAATAAATGCAAGATTTTGAATTTATTTGTGTTGTTCAGATCAGTTGTGATAATTGACTCGATATAGATTTTGATGAATGATCCAAGTATGATTCAAATTGGAGATATGGTGATAATCATGAAGAGGGTATGACGTCAGGTTTGCTGAATTGAGGGGCGGTTCAATGTATCACACCATAATTCAAGGTTAAACTCAAGCATAGGTATTTGAGTGATTTTTCAACGTCATTGAAGTTGAGACAACAAAATTTGTATAGGGAATCTTGCACTATGGTGTATGTGTTGTGAGATCTTGAAGAAGTCATGCATTATAGGGATGACCAACATTGTTTTCACATAATCAAGTATGGTAAATTGGAATCAAAGTCAAATATATCATTTGAAAAGTGATTGATGAGTGTTATAGATCAAAGTTGGAGAGTTACAAAAAACAATTTATTTGGATCAGGTGTGTGGGATGCATGACCATATTCAGTTTAGAATCGAGAGTGATGGGTGACATCAAATTTTAATGGATAGGTTGCAAGTCGAGAGATGCTCGCAGATGCTTCTTAGGGATGAGAAGCCGTATGATGGAGAGTTTTTAACATCCCAAGGTGTTATGGGTTAGTGGAATCTGAAACAAGTTGGACTCTAATAGAATTAAAGCTGGTATAAATTTTAATTGGATTGAAATAGGGGCTTTTTAGATATGTTTGAAATGTTTACGGGGGGGGATTTGTGGTGGAGTTGATTGTAAAAAATATGAGAATAAAGTTTTTAAGTTTTAAGTATTTAGAATCCCATTAAGTAGTAGTAGGTCCCACCAAAATTCTGGTGGGATCCCATTAGAAACCCGATGGGAATGGAAGTGATATTGTGCTACTACCAAGACCATCGGGAGTTCGGTAAGCCAGGATTTCTAAAGGTTGTGTAAGGGTAACCTGCCGCTATGTAAGGGTAACCTCAATTTCCTAAAGGATTTCATAAGGGTAAAGAGGAGCTGCGTAAGGGTAGTTCCTACGTCGTGTATGGTTAACACCTAAATTCTAAGGGTTACATAAGGGTAACCCAGTGTCACGACCCCCTCCCACCAAAGATGCCACAATGAAGAGAGAGAGAAATAATGACTCGCGAGTCCCGCCTCCAGTTGGCCCTAGGTTGACGACTAACACTGAGTGTTGGAATTGGTGTAGCCCGATCCTTTTTGGATGTTGTCGGGCTGAATGTTTCCGGCCCATACTGTGCACCAGGTCGCAACCTTTGCAGGTTGAGCTCCACGGTGAGCTCGTTGGAGGTTGCAGGGGGAAACACGCCCTTGCTGTGGGGGTTCAAGGGCCAAAGGTCCCCGATCCAAATTTTGGAGAATTGTAGTAATGCTGACCACTATAGCAGAGCTGACCTACTGATACCGACAGAGTACTATAGTGATGCATACTTCCAACCACCATTCATTGTTGCTCATTGGACTTCCAACCAGCAGCCACTATAGCACTTTGACTTGGGTGACTGCCTTTCACTGTAGCGATGTAGACTTCCTGTGCGGTTGGTGGAATAGAGGATCATCTTCCTCCTTTTGTAGCCCATTTGCGGGCTAGGTTTCCTTACTAAGAAACTTTGATAAACTCTTGTATATTGTGCTCTCGGATTTTCATAGTGAAGTTATTCTGCCTCTCCATGAACGTATGGATTATTCTCGAACCACGTATATCTTTGTGTCCTGAGTGTTTCTTTTTTTTCCTTTTTACTCTTCTTTAAATCGTTGTTTTGTCGTTGCGACTCCTGACATTTCTGCATCACCGAGAGTATAAAAATCTCACATTTTGAGAGTCATTACCCTTTATAAATGAAACAGGATCAGGATATAGAATCAACAATCACCAAATAACTCCATCAGACAATATAAAGGTAAACCAAAAACCATCCCACAATGCATGAATAAATAAAACTGATACATATAAAAGTATCCAAAGTAAATACCAAAAAGACAAGTCTACGACAACAACTCAACAACTCCAACCCAGTTAATAATGTCCAGCTCGGTTTCCAAAGTCATCTTGAAAACTTGAAAACAGTTTATATATGTAGGGTGAACATAACAGGTATACTCAGTAGAGACATAACCAAGGCCTCAAGTTCACATGTGAAAAGAGCATGCTAATGTGCCAATGAACAAACAACAGAACCAATAAGCACCTATACAAGTCATCTAACCAAACTCAGCCTCACCATGGTTCACTCACCAAGTCACACATTCAATATAATAATATAACATCGAGATCATAACAGAGCAAGACGCCACACTGCCCCTTCCCCACTGATTTTCCACTCTCACGCCCCAACGTCGAACGTCCTATGCTCTCATCCCTTCCACACATATCATGTCACATCACATCACATTCCGCCCACAAACACCTAATGCACACATCACATCACATCCCGTTCGCATACATCTGGGCTGCACATCACATCACATCACGTCACGTCACGTCACGTCACGTCACATCACATCACATCATATCCTGCCTGCAGACATCCGGGCCACACATCACAACCAGAATCAGAGCAATAGGGTATCATGAATGTGAAAGACATAAACCTTGTTCCCTCCTACCATTCTTGACCCCAAAAATATATCACATCACACAACATCACGTCTTGCCTGCGAACACTTGGGCCACTGCTGAAGGAAGAGCGGGGGAGAGGGGGTAGCCAGCCATCTGTATCACTATCATCCTGGATGTTGCGTAAAACCCCCAGAACTCAGCACCTCTGAGTGTTGGTAAGGTTATCCAACTCAGGTTGAGCACGTATAAAATTATATAAACATACATGATATAAAGATAACACAAAATACACAACCTAAGAGTTCACATCTACAACACTAGCACACACCGCATCACCACCATCGTACCGCACATCAACTGTTACAACTGATGCCACTACTATAAGCAACACCAAGAAACCACCACATAAGCCACATAACACTTCCCACTTTCAGTTACAGTTGTCACCACATTTATTCGTTAGCCTTTTCATTTTACATCACACCAATCATTCATTCATTGAATTAAATTTAATCCATTTATCACATATCAATTTCACTCATTCACATTCATTTAGCATCTTTATTTATTCCATGGCTAATCGGGCAACTAACTCAACCACGCAACGCAACAACTGACCCAACTCACATAACCACTGTCACAAAACCACACATCCACCATCATCGTCGCACCACATCGCACAAGCTATCTCACAACACATCAAACACACATCTCATCCATCGCACAACCACAACTGCCACGTACCACAGTCGTTGCGCCACAACCACCGCGCCACATCGTACAACTGCCCACATCGCATCCATGCCAACCAACCACCGCATCATTGCTCCACACATCACACAACCTAGTCGGTCACATCTATCATCACATAATGGCCCAAACCACACAAGACAATACAACAAGAATAAACACACATTACAACACACATTTCGACTTCCATATTTATTGAGGGGTATCATCATATATCTTCTTTATTTAGCATGAGTATTATCATACAAACCATATGATCAGAGGAAACCAATTATTAGCCTAATATATGTTCTTTAATATTTTATTTAGGGTCCGATCACACAACATAGCAAGGGTCATCACAACATAACTATTATAGTGTAAACAAGGCTCTCAATAGACGTTATTTTCAAAATTAGCAATAGGCATGCATAACAATCTCAAAAAAATATAAAAAAGCAGTAAACCATGCGATAACTCCCCATGCCCATCAATTTTAGACATGCTAATTAATTATATGATTATGTCGACCTTTACTATCCACCCAAAGGTAAGCAAAAACATGTAGATTTCACACATAGCATGTAAAAGTGTGAGAATGAGGATCCCCTACCTCAAAGAAGCTTTTCAATCTCATTGCACACCACAAGTCGGAAAAGAAACGTTTGTTGCCCAAAAAACCCAAAGATCAACCTACACCACATTAAAGGGTTGCCAAAACACAACCCACAACTCCTCCCAAACCAAAGAAACATTGTCGCAGTGAATCCTCGAAGAAGAATGGAAGGAAACACATGATAAAGAGATAAGAACTCACCACTGATCGAAGACGGGAAGCTGAAGACCAGTCTTTGATGAAGGAATCCCAAGGTGGCTGGAGGGAGGTCCACTAGGTCGCCTGGAAACGAGAGGAGTGTAGGGTGTGAAGAAAAACCAGAGGTGATCCAACCATTATATCCACGCTGCACAGAGAATTTAAATGGCATGTACCCTTTACATGTTGTTTAAATGTAGGGTTTCAAGCCCTTTTGAAAAACACATCGCCCCAAAGGATTTAACACTTGAATTTATTACACGTCGTGAACCAACCTCACACAATCCATAAACCTCTCTTTCACGTCATGTAAACTTTACACGATGTGAATTCTTCCTACTTCTAGTTTTTTAACCAACACCTCCATTCTCACTCCAGGACTCCTCCAAGCACTATGAAACCTCCTCATGCCTCCCCTAAAACACCTCCAACACCTAAAACTGACAAAGTAACAAATTGGAAAGACACCATCCATTATATCATATACCTCTCAAACAATTCGCGCCCTCGAGAATCCAAAACCAAGTCCAGAAGGAAAAATGTGTCTGAACAACCACCCCGCGAGATACCTCTTAAGGATCTTATTACTCCTCAACACTGTTACCAGCCAAACACGTCAACCGAAACACCCACAAATCGCTCACACAACCACACACAACCACACACAACCAATGTACAACCATCTCAACCTCCATGTAGCCCAAACCAACAACCACTACGACCAACAAACCACACTTCCCCAAACATACAAATCGAGAAATTTCCTTCATGTTAAGATATTATCTGCTCTGGGTGGCACTGACTCGTCCACAGGTTCAATCACATCGCAGTTAATGCATCTTGATTAGGAATTAAGTCCTCCTCTTTCCATATGTTGTGTGTTTTATTACACATCACACATCAATTGAAACAACACATCTCATAACATAACAAGATCCAAACATCACATCATTAACAAAACAGAGCAAAACAAAACTCAAAACAACTCTGGGTACTGGACACACATCTGCATCTCTCGCTCCCAAGAACTCTCTTCTAGGTCACCATGCTTTCATAACACACATACCAAGGGAGTGATCCAACCACACAACACCTTCTCTCGATGATTCTGGATCTCTACTGGCCACTCCACAAATGTCGCGTCGTGCTTGATATCCAACTCTCCTCAGTCAATAACATGAATCATCGTGAAGATATTTTCAAAGTTGGGACAGGTGGAAGACGTCATGAATCCTATCCAACTGCGTTGGCAAGTCCAACCGATATGCCACCTCGCCAACTCACCCCAACACCTCAAAGGGCCCATCAAATTTGTGAGAAAGCTTACTCCCCTTGCCAAACCTCTATTACCCATACTGAGGGGAGATTCTCAAGAACACATAGTCTCCAACCTCAAAATCCATGGGCCTTCACCTATAATCAACATAGGCCTTATGACGGTCATGTGCTTCCCTCATCCGCTCCTGAACCAACTGGATCTTCTCAGTCATGCTCTACACCACATTAAGACCAAGAACTGCTGACTTTTCAACCTCTATCCAGCACAACGGAGAATGACATGACCGCCCGTACAACACCTCAAACGAAACCACACCATTGGACGAGTGATAACTATTGTTGTATGCAAACTTGAACAAAGGCAGATGTCATTCCCAAGATCCACTAAAGTTCAAGATGAATGCCCACAACATATCCTTCAACGTCTGGATGGTCTGCTCCATCTTCCCATCTGTCTGAGTATAAAAAGTAGTGCTAAAGCACAACTGGGAGCCAAAATCATGTTGCAATACCCTACATAATTGCAAGGTAAAATGAGGATCATGGTCAGAGATGATGGTCCTTGGTACCCCGTGAAGCCTAACCACATCATCCATGTGCTGCCTCGCCAAAACATCCACAACACTCGAATCACAAATCGTCAGAAAGTGAGCCAATTTTGTCAGCGGATCCACTATCACCCAAACTGCATCACAACCTCCCTGAGCTCGGTGTAACCCTGTGACGAAATCCATCGACACGTCCTCCCATTTCCACTCAGGAACATCCAAGGACTACAACAAACCTACCATAACATGATGCTCCACTTTCACCTGTTGAAAAACCAAACATCTTTCCATAAACTTCACTACTAACTGTTTCATCCCTGACCACCAAAGTGAAGGTTCCGGGCGCAGTGGAAGCGCGTGGCTGGATGTGCCCACTTGGATTTTTGTCATTAGCAATGATCAATCTAGGATCAATATGACGATAAACGCCAGTCTCCACAGATCGATTCATAGAAATAGACAAAGAAGAAGAAAAGTCCCGGAACCACAAAAGTGGATCGTCACAGGTTGATTATAATTAATCTAATTAATTGAAAAGTAGTACCTTTTGGGTGTTCTTTCTTCGTTAATATTCTTGATCATGTTTCGATGTGATTCGTCGTTGCGTCGTAAAAGCCAATTGTAGACTTCCTCTAGCGGTGATCCACACGTGCACCTCGTATCTCTGAACGTTGTTTAAGGAGTCTCTGGGTGTTAGCGTGGAGAAACCTTTGCTTGCGTTGTCCGCCTTAGATTGTCTTGATCCGAAGGAAGAGGATCTCTCTCGGTCTTGAGAGCATTCTTGGAGGAACAAGTTCTTTCGGCCTTGAAAGAATTTTCCAGAATTATTGTGCACAACGATTCTCTTGTAGGAAAAGAGTTGGGGTTGTGAGGATATTTATAATCGGGTTTGAGGTTGTAGAGTTATGAAAATAAATAAACGCGCTACACGTTTTATTTATTTGATTGACTCTTATTGAAAACTCCCATGTCGAATAATTAATTCCTTGACATGTGCCCACGCTGATTATAATAAATATCATTTAATAAAACAATATTATATCCTCAAAATCCTGACTAGAAAACTACACGGCGTGTAATTATTAATACACGGCATGTACTTGTTTTCCATAAAACTACACGACATGTAATCATTAATACACGGTGTGTACTTGTTTTTTATTTCCTTTCCAAAATGAAAACTACACGGCGTGTAATCATTAATACACGGTGTGTACTTGTTTTCCATGAAAAACTACATTGCGTGTAATCATTAATACACGACGTGTATATCTTGTTTTTCATTTCCTTCTTCCCCCATCATTAAAGTGATTTAGGCTTCCTTGAATAATTATTAAACCACGTACGAGAATAATCTTTATTCTACTTGAGATACTTGGATACACTTAGTGTGTGACCCTCTAGGCCTCTTTCTCATTGGCATTAGGCAGGCTTGCCTAAAGTCCAAGATTACTGTCTAGCAAAGGGTCAAGACACCCAAGAGAAAGAAGTTGACGCCGCATTGACGTGTCACCTCATACGAAAACTTACTAAGTAATTTAATCTTTTTGTCTCAATATCTCATCAAGAAGGTTTCATGGCAGTGTCATAAACCTATATGCTTGATCTGTCATTCTTTGACTTCCAGAAATAAGCTTATCGTGTCACCATGGCCATGGAATTTGTTTGACAGTTCTATTTCAATCAAAGGGCCCGAGATATCTACTTCCATAAATATGGAAGGGACAAATCCTTCCTCGACTTATCCATTAACAACATGTCATTCGTGACGCACCCAATGTACCATACTTCCTGCCAACTGTCTTCATGACGGTTTTCGTCAGCAAATCTAACTGCGCGAGTCATGACATGAGTTAATGATAATCTTCCAGTCTAAGGACCATTACACACGCTCGTAGATAGCAATATCCGATGGCACCAAAACATGCGGAATTACTACTGGCGGGTCTGTTATCATAATCTCCCATCTTGGAGATTACCTAGTGCGAACTCCATGAGAGAGTCTTGTCTTCTTACGAGTACCCGCACATGACGATCTGTATACTATGTGTCATATCATAGTATGTCATCCAACCACAGAACTTTATTTAAGAATATTTGTTATAGCATTTCAAGGTTCTTATCATAGCGGGGATCTGCCACGACCTTATTAATGCAACAAATATTCCAGGACATTATTATATTATAGTCATGCAGAACAATGAACAATATATAATAAGTGAACATTCATGTAATCAAAGTACCAAACAGTTGGTTCTCAGGACACCAACCCCAACAAACTCTCACTTGGACTAGAGCCAACTGCCTACAACTTTTAGTCCGCTAGATCTCACATGATGATCATGTTTCTGCTGAGTCAAGGCTTTAGTCAAGGGGTCCTCCACGTTGTCTTATGTGGAAATACTGCTCACTGCAACTTCACCTCTTTGAGAAAAATCCCTCAAGAGATGATACTTCTGAAGTATGTGCTTTGTCCACTGATGTGACCTTGACTCTTTTGCAAGTGTCACCGCTGCAGTATTATCACAATAGAGTGTGATAGGATCTTTACTGCTATGTACTACATCCAACTCTTGGACAAAGCTTCGCATCCATACTGCTTCTTTAGCTGCCTCAGAAGCTGCGATATACTCAGACTCTATTGTAGAATCTGCGACCACACCTTGCTTTGAGCTCTTCCAGCTCACTGCACCTCCATTCAAACTGAAGATGTACCCAGTCTGTGACTTCATGTCATATTGATAAGTCTGGAAACTAGCATCTACATGTCCTCTGATGACTAGTTCCTCATCTCCTTTATAAACTAGGAACATATCCTTAGTACGCCTCAGATACTTAAGGATAGTCTTGACTGCCATCCAATGACGGTCTCCTGGATCATCTTAATATCTGCCTACCGCACTTAATGCGTAAGCAACATCTAGCCTTGTACATAGCATAACATACATGACTGACCCAATCGTGGATGCGTAAGGGATCCTTTCCATTTTCTCTCTTTCCTCATGTGTCTGAGGACACATTTTCTTGGAAAGATGAATGCCATGTGACACTAGAAACAATCCCCTCTTGGACTGCTCCATACTGAATCTCTTCAGTATCTTGTCAATGTATGTACTTTGACTCAGGCCCATAATTCTCTTGAATCTATCACGATGGATCTTGATCCCAAGAATATATACTGCCTCGCCCAAGTCTTTCATAGAGAAGCATTTATCCAACCATGCCTTAACTGACTGTAAGACAGGTACTTCGTTTCCAATTAGTAATATGTCATCAACATATACTATTAGGAAAACAACTGCACTTTCACTAAACCTTTTGTAGACACAAGGCTCGCATTCGTTCTTAACAAAGCCAAATTCCGTTACGGCTTCATCAAAACGGATGTTCCATGACCTTGATGTTTTCTTTAATCCATAAATGGATTTCTGCAACTTGAATACCTTGTTGGCATCCTTTGAAGTCACAAACCCTTCAGGTTGTGTCATGTAGATATCTTCCTAGAGGTTCCCATTAAGGAATTCTGTTTTGATATCCATTTGCCAAATTTCATAGTCATGGTAAGCGGCAATGGCCAATAGGATTCTGATGGATTTCAGCATCGCAACCGGTGAAAAGGTTTCATCACAGTCAATTCCTTGACGCTGTCTAAAACCTTTTGCAACCAGTCGTGCCTTATAGGTGCTGACTTGCCCCTCCATATCCAGTTTCTTCTTGAATACCCATTTATTACCAATATGCTTTACATCAACTGGAGGATCTACCAAAATCCAAACTTGGTTTTGGTACATGAAATCCATTTCAGAATTCATGGCTTCTTGCCACTTGGCAGTGTCTATGCCTTCAACTGCTTCCTTGTAGGTAAGAGGATCATCATTGTTAACCAATAATGAGTCACCATCCTCGGTGACAAGAAAACCATATCGTTCTGGTTCTCTCACCTCTCTCGTGCTCCTACGCAGTTCTTGTGTCTCTGGAATAGATTGTTCTTCCACGGGGCTTTGTGGAATCTGTTCTTGTACCAACTCTTGTGTATCTTGAGCCTCGACTTCATCGAAGTCTATCTCGCTCTTACTATCTCTTTTGGAGATGTGTTCCCTCTCAAGGAATATGGCGTGTCTTGCCACTGTTACCTTTTTATCTGAGGGGTTTTATAGGTAATATCCCACTACTGGAAATCATGGTTTTCCCAACAGTTGTATACCAACGGTTCAAAAGAACCGTTGGTATAGGTGATTTTTACCAACGGTTTGCATTAACCGTTGGTATTGATCTATAAAAATTGATTTTTCCCAACGATTTGATGAAACTGTTGGGAAAGATTGGAAGAAAATTAGTTTTCCCAACGGTTTCATCAAACTGTTGGGAAATATGGGAAAAAATCAGTTTTCCCAACGGTTTAATGAAACCGTTGGGAAAGATTTCCCCCAAATACCCCCACTCAGCCCGATTGCAGACCGATTGCAGACAGAACCTAATCGAGCTCCTGAATTCTTCTCGGCTGCGACACTCTTTCCAGCCAAGATCCATCTTCAATCAAACAAAATCTTATTTCACACTTCAAATTAGTAAGTGTTACCTTAGTTTTAGCGTTATTTCTCTATTTTTTTGGTGTTTGATGTTTTGATTTAGGCTAAATGAGGGTTGCTGTTTACGGAACCCTTGGATTTGTTTTATGTTTTTTGTTCTACACTTCAAACATGGTAAAGGGTTTGTTTAGTGGGGTGATATGGTACTTTTGGTGGAATTTATTTTAGTTGAAAATTGGATTTTAATTTGGATGAATCTATGTTTCAATTTGAGGTGGGGGAGAGTGTGCAGATGGGGTGGGGGAGGACGTCGAGGGCTATCCAAGTGGGGTGGGGGAGGGGCTGTCTAGGTAGGGTGGGGGAGGGGGTTGTCTAGGTAGGGTGGGGGAGGGGGCTGGGTTGTCCAAATGGGGTGGGGGTAGGGCTGTTTGGGGTGGGGGAGGGGGCTGTCTAGGTAGGGTGGGGGAGGGGGCTGGGTTGTCCAAATGGGGTGGGGGAGGGGGCTGTCTAGGTAGGGTGGGGAGGGGGCTGTTTGGGGTGGGGGAGGGGGCTGTCTAGGTAGGGTGGGGGAGGGGCTGGGTTGTCCAAATGGGGTGGGGGTAGGGCTGTTTGGGGTGGGGGAGGGGCTGTATAGGTAGGGTGGGGGAGGGGGCTGTCTAGGTGGGGTGGGGGAGGGGGCTGGGTTGTCCAAATGGGGTGGAGGTAGGGTTGTTTGGGGTGGGGGAGGGTGTGCAGGTGGGGTGGGGTAGGGGCTGTCTAGGTAGGGTGGGGGGGATGAGTTGTCCAAGTGGGGTGACGGTAGGGCTGTCCAGGTGGGGGGGGGGTGGCTGGGTTTTCCAAGTGGGTTGTGGGGGTAGGGGTGTCCAGGTATGGTGGGGGGGGGGGGGGCTGGGTTTTCCAAGTGGGGTGGGGTTAGGGCTGTCCACGTGGGGTGGGGGGGTACTGGGTTGTCCAAGTGGGGTGGGGGTAGGGCTGTCCAAGTGGGGTGGGTGGGGTGGGGGTAGGGCTGTCCAAGTGGGGTGGAAACCCTAAATTCAATGTTTTAATTGGAGATTTGGTTTGTTTTATTAGGGATTAGGTGTATGAGGCATTCCCATTCCTATTATGGGTGGTTTTAATCAAAAGTTATGATGTTGGAACCATTTATGATGTTGTTGTCTCTATTTAATCTCATTTCCCCTAACTTAACATTAAATTCTATATCACATTTGGTTTCTGTTTTTTTAATTTCCAGTTAAGTTATTTGTGGTCGACGATTGTCTCATGTTAATTGTTTTCAATGGTTTGGCGTGGAAATTGGGCATTTAATGTGACTTTTCCAAATGGGGGTGCCTTGAGAATACTCCAAATATTTGTACAAAACGATCAAAGGGATTTTATTATTTAAAATGGATTTCGAAAGATATTTTCTATTAAAGTTCAATCATATTGAATTGTTTATGACAAAATGACTTATATAAATTTTTTTTACAGAATGAACAGAAGTTGGATGTATGAAACCGATCGGATCTCAAGCGATTTTCAAAACAATTTAGAGAGCTTTATAGATTTTTCATTTCACAATGTTTCAGATAGTGGTCGCATACACTGTCCATGTTCCAATTGTGTTGGTAGACCTTGGTTGAGCCGTGAAGAAGTCAGCTACCACATAACCAAAAATGGTTTTCAAGCAAACTACTTTGTGTGGTATCACAATGGGGAGAAAATGAAATCTCAAATTCATGATGATCGAAATGAAAGGACTGGAATAAAGAATTTGTTAGATGATCGGTTTCCTTTTATTCGTCATCATGAAAAAGAAAGGATTTCGACTCAAGAAGACTTCGATATGAGGCCAACTGATGCATCTAGTGAAAATGATGATATTGATAGGGTGAAAAAATTGAATGATGCTGCCATGACTCCAGTATATCGACAATGTGATAAAATGAAAAAGCTGGAATTTTTAATCCGATTGTTTCATGGAAAAACTATGTATGGGATTTCTAATACAACAATCGATTACATTCTTACCCTCTTGAAGGATTTACTTCCAGATGATGCAGATATTCCCTCAAACCACTATATGGCATGAAAGTTAGTTGAGGAACTTGGATTTTCAAGAAACAAAATTCATGTTTGCCCGAAAGATTGCAGTTTATTCTGGGAGGAAACCGCTGAACGAAATGGTTGTATAAAATGTGGCACATCTCCCTGGAAGTCAAAATCTGATGGAACACCATCCCGCGTTCCACAGAAAGTAATGTGACACTTTCCATTGATCCCCAGACTCCAGATTCTTTTTATGTCTGATGACATATCAATAAAAATGAGATGACATGATACCGAGAGAAAGAAGACTAATGATGAGTTGGTTCATCCTGCAGATGGATTTGCATGACAGAGATTTGATGCTCGACATCCTGATTTTGCAGCTGACGTGCGTAATGTGAAGCTGGGTCTTTCATGTGACGGTTTTAATCCATTTGGGCAGATGCTTACTTCGCACAGCACATGGCTAGTTTTTATACACATTTATAATCTTCCCCTATGGTTGTGTATGAAAAAACCTTTCACTTTCATGAGTATACTCATATCCAGTCCTTCTGATCTCGGCATTGATATTGATGTATATATGCAACCTTTAATAAAAGAGTTGAGACTTCTTTGGGATGTGGGTGTGCGCACATACAATGCATGTTCGAAAGACATATTTTAGATGCATGTTGCGCTTATGTGGATGATCAATGATTTTCCAGCTTATGCAATGATGTCTGGATGGAGCATGAAGGGAAAACTGTCATGTCCAGTTTGTATGAAGAATACACGATCCAGAAGACTGAAACATCGCTGTAGTTTCAGTTTTATGGGACATCGACGATTCTTGCCAAAGGATCATCCATATAGAATGAATCATCGAAGATTTGATAATACCATAGAGACCGATGATCCACCTCAGCGTATGTCTGGAACTGATGTGCTTAATGAATTGAAAGATTTCAGTTTTTCGTTCGAGAAGGGTCAAATTAAATCTAGAAAGAGAAAGAATGTTTCCACTGAAACATGTTACAATTGGAGGAAGAAGAGTATCTTTTTTGATTTTCCTTATTGGTCAACCAATTTGTTACGTCATTGCTTAGACGTAATGCATAGTGAAAAGAATATATGCGAAATGTTGCTTTCGGTTCTTCTAAATGTCAAGGGGAAGACAAAAGATGATTTATAATCTCGGCGTGACTTGGTGGATTGGGGCATCAGAACAGAATTGCATCCTGTGCGTATCAGTGAAAATAAATGGCAACTTCCATGTGCTTCTTATGTGATGACACCTACGAAAAAAAAACAATTTCTGGACGTATTTGAGACAATTACAGTTCCTGATGGCTATTCAAGCAACATATCTAAACGGGTCAACAGAAGAGAGTTGAAGCTAAAATCTTTGAAGACTCATGATTATCACGTTCTACTGCATGATTTGCTTCCAATAGCAATCTGTCATCTTTTGTCCAATAATGTAAGGGTGAATGTTATTCGGTTGTGCCATTTGTTTAGAGATCTTTGTGCTAAGAAGTTGTCCAAGTCTTTCTTGCAAAAAATGTTAACAGATGCCCCATTAATTTTGTGTGAGTTGGAGAAAATATTTCCTCCAATATTTTTCACATGCATGCTGCATCTGACTGTCCATATTCCCACTGAAATAATTCTCGAAAGACTTGTTTCTTTTCGTTGGATGTATCCAACTGAAAGAAATATGTTCACATTAAAGTCTTATGTCCGAAACAGAAATCATCCCGAAGGTTCTATCGTGAATGGTTACTTGGCTCAAGAATGTATGGATTTCTGCTCGATGTATTTGTTTGATCTTACTACAAGATTGAACAGACCAATGAGAAATGAAGAAGAACAGTATGAGCAAATTGAACCCAGTTTTCCATCACTTCCTCAAACAGGAGGAATTCCTGGATCATATACATTGAAGACATTAAGCCATGAAGAGCGGGAGATCGCACATCGCATAGTTTTGTTCAACTGTGATTTGTTCGATGACTATATCAGGTAACTAAATTGATTATGTATATCTTACATATATATCTGTTAAACTATTCATATTTTTTATCTATAGGGAACATAAAACAATGATAAATAGGAAGCATCGTTCTTTATCTTTGAGAAGGAGAGAGACTTTGCATAGTAAAGAGTTTTCTGTTTGGTTAAATTTGAAGGTAAAAATATTACTGTTTAAAATAATTATATCAATATTTAATTAAGTTTAATAGTCATTTATATTGCAGGTATTGAGTTTGTCTGCTGACTCTGTCTCTGAGGAAATAAGAGCTTTGGCTTTTGGTCCTAATACCATGGTTCGTGACTGTAAATCAATTGTTATCAATGGGTACAAATTTATTGTCACTAAATGAGCAAAGAACATGAGAACACAACATGATGGTGTTATGGTTACTGCCACAACAGATTGTTATGCCAGTGCATCAGATAGTAGACCGCGATTTGAAAATGTGGGTTATTATGGAGTTGTTGAAAAAATAATAATATTGGATTATTACTCTCATGGACGAGTCACAATGATGAAATGTCATTGGTTTGATTCGATGATGAGACATGACACATTTATTGATGATTGTGGATTTCGAGTAATTAATATGACTCGCACTCTTGATACCGAAGAACCATATGTGTTGGCATCAATGACTAAACAAGTTTTTTATGTCAAAGACCAACTTCGACCTGAATTTGGTGTCATAGTTGAAGTAATTCCAAGACATATTTTTGATGATGGTGATGATGGAATTGACACTGTCCCTAGTGTCATTGGAACCAATCCATTTATTTCTTTTGATGACTCCAATAGCTCAATTGTCAGAGTTGATTGTGAACTTGAAGTTGTGGTTGAAAATATATAGAATCATTCATCCATATTCTCAATTCTTTTGGTTTACCTCGAGTTGGGTTGTTAAGGTTGGTAATATTCAAATTGATTTAGTATTGATCACAAATATGTTTTAGCTGACTTGACCGTTATGTGAATTTTCAATGTTTATTGGTTGCAGTTTTATTTGAATTGCATTTTCTAATTTTGAATTGAACTGTATTCAAACCTAGTCAAACAATATTTCTAACTTGGTGAACATTACAACTTGTATGATTTATTAAATCCATTAAAGCTCTTCTAAAACAATTGATAGCGAAATTACCAATGAATCCCCTTATTCCCTCATATATTTAGTTTTTTGAGTTACACATTAGTTTCCTTTTTCTAATTAATTACATATTTGTTTTCAAAAGCAGGAAATACAGCTAATTGAAGAGAGACGGAGGAAAAAAATGATGGAGAACAATCCTCGAATGGTGGAGATGGGCGTTCCACCATTAGTGCCTACAGTGAGTACTTTATTTCAAATATATATATTTAAAGAATATATAATGTCAGGTGATTAATTTTTTTGTAAACATTTTTGTAGGATCCACCGATACGTTGACAGTTATTCGACGAGGAGCCTAGTACGAGTCCCAGTACTCAGGTCGGTGGTACGAGGAGGGTTCGTACCAGAGGTGGACGAGCAGCTGCGCGTACTCGACTAGACTCTGCCCCTCCCACTGACATGTCATCCTTCCCACATTCTGATTCCGGTGTGTCGTTAGGGACACACGAGATATTTAGGCCTTCCATGTTTTCGCTACTTTCTGCATCTTCTGGCCCATCATTTTCACATCCCACGATGATTCCCACTCCCCAGTCAGAATCCGGTCAGACAGCTATCCCATCTTCTTTTCCTTCTACTTCTGTCTCTCCGAGCTTCTATATTCCATCGTCTTCGACTCCTGTTCCACCATATGGTGTTCCATCAGTTTCTGTGGATCCAGCGGCGATCAACGATCAGACCGACGCGGGTATATTTATAGAACCCTAACAAATTTTTATAGCAATATTTATTTTTATTATAACATGTGTTGATAAAATATTTGTTTTTCTTTCATGACAGATACATCTACTGACAGGAGACGTGGACAGGGGCGTACACGCATGCGTTCGGTGTGGAACCGCCGCACACAGGTTATGGTGGATTATAATGAAGACAACCAAATGGTTGAGAAAACAGGGCAGCAATGTCAGAGTTTTTTGGCGACGCTTTCCAAATACTCTGACATCATTCTCGTCAGCCCGCTATCGTGGAGACATTTGCCACATGAGGTCAAGGATAGAGCTTGAGCAGAGATATGGGTAAAAAAATCTGTTCTATTTAATGCCATGAATTTTTTTTGTATTTATATGAATTAATATTTTGATGTCAGCTTCGATTTAATTTTCCCAATGGTGAGGGTGCACGACTAGAACATCTAAAGGATTTAGGCGAGCTTTGGAGAGCCTACAAGCATGAGTTGTATATTGGCTGGGTTGCTAGAGCTGACACTGAGTTAGAGGCGGTACCAGTGGTGGATAATTGTCCTATAGAGCAGTATCGTTAGATGATTACTCATTGGACGAGTACCCAGTTTAAGTTATTAATTACATTTGAGGTATTTAAATAATAACTTTCATGTTTTGCATTAATACCATCTGTTGCATTTTTGAATTTTATTTAGAAATCATCTGGAAAAAATAAAAAGAACATTGATGCAAAAAAATACCTCCACACACTAGGACGCACTACGATGCCTGGTCATGAGAGGAAGCAGATATGACAATTGTTTATAAGTTTTCTTTACGACTTACACTTTCTTTTGTTTCCTCAATTACTTAATAGTTTGCTAAAGTTTTCATATAACTTTAGTTTTCAATGTCATTGTAGAGGCAAATACAAAATATTGAAGGATGTGTGCCTCGAGCAAAACTGTTTTGCTCGAGTAGACGGAAAAAGGATGGAAGTGCCGTCAACGAAGCGACTCAGCAGCAGATTGTACGTTTTAATCTGTTGATTTTATATTTTAATATCTATTTTGTAACTTAATAATATATTTATATTTGTAACAGGTTGCTTTAGAGGCCCTCGATGCCCAAGAACCAGACAATTTTGGGCCAATTGATCACTTACATCAGGTTTTGGAAGAGGAGCATCCTGGCAGAGTACGCTGCCGACCTAGGATAGCCCCAACGAGGTATTGGCCCTCCTCAGGTATGAGTTGTAGTGTCACCGAGCTGCAGCAAGTTAGGGCACAGGCAGAACATGCTGAAAAAAGGGCCACAGAGACGGTAGAACAATCTGCTAGGGCAAACAGTGCATTTATGAAATTTATTGAAGTTCTACGTCCGACAATTCCACCAGAGGCCAACCCACCTTTTGATGAATATATGTCGTCGATACGTTCTATATATGGAGCACCAGGTGGCATTTCTAGTGGTGGTCAAGACGATGTTCAGGCTGACGATGATGATGGCGGGGAGTCTGATGCGGAAGAGGAGGGAGAGGAGGAGGGCGAGGCGGATGGCGAGGGCGAGGGCGAGGAGGAGGGCGAGGAGGGAGAGGACGATGATGGAGACGAGGACGAGGGTGATGATGATAGTGATGATGGTGATGGTGATGTGGGACAAGTTGATCCATTACATTTTTGACTAATATTACTGAGATTTGATGTTTAATCTATTCTAGTTGTTGATTTTATCAAGACCTATAGCATAGTATTGCAGTTGAGTTATTTTTATATATTGCCTGTTTTCATGGATGTTGATGTCTTTTAGTGGTTATGTGTTTGTGAACTCCCTGGACAACCCCCTCCTTCCTGGACCCTTGACAACCCCCCACCCTCCTCCCTGGACCCCGGACAGCCCCCCGGACAGCCCCCCACCCTCCTTCTTGGACCCTAGACAACCCCCCGAACACCCCCCGGACAGCCCCCCGCACAGCCCCCCACCCTCATCCTTGGTCCCCAGACAGCCCCCCGAACACCCACCGGACAACCCCCCAGACAGCCCCCCCACCCTCCATGATTTCATTTACTACTAGAAAATCTATAATATATATTTTATTTATTGTCATCATGATAATCAATGTAAATCACAATTACACATCTAATCAATATCATAGATTCTTGGTATGTTATAAAAGGGATGTATTCATTGGGCATGACATTGTTAGCTCTGAAATGTTTCATAGCATGATAAACTAAAATCTAATCCATACTAAGAATGATATAAAAATATTCTATATGAATTTCCACAAGATTTTAAGTAAATACCATTCCACTAATAGACACATGAGGATTCTCATAAATCATGTTTACCTTAATATTTCCACAAGGATTTTTAGTAAAAGTTTTATCTTCTATTAATTTTCTGATATTCTCATTTTAAATGTAAATTTTTCATAAATAAATTAAATTAAAGACCTATAGTCAAATAGTGTATTTGAATAATGTGAATAAACAACTATCATACCACTCTAACTGTGTCTCTTTTGTTTAAAATGGACAAAATTATAAGTGAAAAGAACAACTGACATATGGAAAACTGACCAAACGTATTCGGATTCTGTTGATAATTTATCACAACGATCCATGGGTCATATGTGACGTGTACGAGCCAACCCGGGCTCAATCCGAGTCGCGATGTGGACGGGATCAGTCTAAGTGTCTCTCTTTTGTTTAAAATGGACAACATTTTAAGTACATACGGAAAACTGACCAAACACATTTGAAATGTGTTGATGCTTTAGGAAAACGATCCATGAGTTATATGTGACGTGTACGAGTCAACCCCGCCTCAATACGAGGTGCGGTGTGGCCGACACCATTCATAGTGTCTCTCTTTTGTTTAAAATGGACAGGATTATAAGTGAAAAGAACAACTGACATACAGAAAACCGACCAAACGCATTTGGTTTCTGTTGAAACTTTAGAAAAACGATCCATGGGTCATATGTGACGTGTACGAATCAACCCCGGCTCAATCTGAGATGCGGTGTGGCCGACACCACTCAAAGTGTCTGTCTTTTGTTTCGAAAGGACATCATTTTAAGTGAAAAATATCAACTGACATACGGAAAACTGACCAAACGCATTTGTATTGTGTCGATACTTTAGCACAACGATCCATGGGTCATATGTGACGTGTACGAGTCAACCCCTCCTCAATACGAGCTGCGGTGCGGCCGACACAACTCTAACTGTGTCTCTTTTGTTCAAAATGGACAGGATTATAAGTGAAAAGAACAACTGGCATACGGAAAACCAACCAAACGCATTCGGAATCTGTTGATAATTTATCACAACGATCCATGGGTCATATGTGACGTGTACGAGCTAACCCGAGCTCAATCCAAGTCGCGGTGTGGCTGAGATCAGTTAAGTGTCTCTATTTTGTTTAAAATGGACAACATTTTAAGTACATACGGAAAACTGACCAAAGGAATTCGGTTTCTGTTGAAACTTTAAGATAACGATCCATGGGTCATATGCGACGTGTAAGAATCAACCCCGCCTCAATATGAGACATGGTGTGGCTGACACCACTCAAAGTGTCTGTCTTTTGTTTTAAAAGGACATCATTTTAAGTGAAAAACATCAACTGACATACGGAAAACCGACCAAACGCATTCGGATTGTGTCGATACTTTAGCACAACGATCCATGGGTCATATATGACGTGTATGAGTCAACACCGCCTCAATACGAGGCGCGGTGTGGCCGACACCACTCTAACTGTGTCTCTTTTGTTTTAAATGGATAGGATTATAAGTGAAAAGAACAACTGTCATACAGAAAACCGACCAAACGCATTCGAAATCTGTTGATAATTTATCAAAACAATCCATGGGGCATATGTGACGTGTACAAGCCAACCCGGGCTCAATCCGATCCGCGGTGTGGCCGGGATCAGTCTAAGTGTCTCTCTTTTGTTTAAAATGGACAACATTTTAAGTACATACGGAAAACTGACCAAACGCATTCGGTTTCCGTTGAAACTTTAGGAGAACGATCCATGAGTCATATGTGATGTGTAAAAATCAACCTCACCTCAATCTGAGACGTGGTGTGGCCGGCACCACTCAAAGTGTCTATCTTTTGTTTCAAAAGGACATCATTTTAAGTGAAAAACATCAACTGACATACAGAAAACCGACCAAACGCATTCGGATTGTGTCGATACTTTAGTACAATGATTCATGGGTCATATGTGACATGTATGAGTCAACCCCACCTCAATATGAGGTGCGGTGCGGCCGACACCACTCTAACTGTGTCTCTTTTGTTTAAAATGGACAAGATTATAAGTGAAAAGAACAACTGGCATATGGAAAACTGACCAAACGCATTTGGAATCTGTTAATAATTTATCAAAATGATCTATGGGTCATATGTGACTTGTACAATCCAACCCAGGCTCAATCTGAGTTGTGGTGTGGCCGGGATCAGTCTAAGTGTCTCTCTTTTGTTTAAAATGGACAACATTTTAAGTATATATAGAAAACCGACCAAACGCATTCGGTTTCAGTTGAAATTTTAGGATAACGATCCATGGGTCATATGTGATGTGTACGAATCAACCCCTCCTCAATCTGAGACGTGGTGTGGCTGGCACCACTCAAAGTGTCTGTCTTTTGTTTTAAAAGGACATCATTTTAAGTGAAAAACATCAATTGGCATATGGAAAACTGACCAAAGGCATTCAGATTGTGTTGATACTTTAGGAAAAAGATCCATGGGTCATTTGAGATGTGTACGAGTCAACCCCGTCTAAATCCGAGATGCGGTGCGGCCGACACCACTCTAACTGTGTCTCTTTTGTTTAAAATGGACAGAATTATAAGTGAAAAGAACAACTGGCATACGGAAAACTGACCAAACGCATTCGTAATCTGTTGATAATTTATCACAACGATCCATGAGTCATATGTGACGTGTACAAGTCAACACCGCCTCAATCTGAGGTACGGTGTGGTCGTGATCACTCTAAGTGGCTCTCTTTTGTTTAAAATGGACAACATTTTAAGTACATACGGAAAACTGACCAAACAGATTCTGATTGTGTTGATAATTTAGCACAACGATCCATGGGTCATATGTGGCATGTACGAATCAACCCCTCCTCAATCTAAGATGCGGTGTGGCCGACACCACTCAAAGTGTCTGTCTTTTGTTTCAAAAGGACGTCATTTTAAGTGAAAAACATCAACTGGCATACGGAAAACCGACCAAATGCATTCAAATTGTGTCGATACTTTAGCACAACGATCCATGGGTCATACATGATGTGTATGAGTCAACCTCGCCTCAATACGAGGCGCGGTGTGGCCGACACCACTCTAACTGTGTTTCTTTTGTTTAAAATGGACAGGATTATAAGCGAAAAGAACAACTGGCATATGGAAAACCAACCAAACACATTAGGAATCTGTTGATAATTTATCACAACGATCCATGTGTCATATGTGATGTGTATGAGCCAACTCGGGCTCAATCTGAGTCGCGGTGTGGCCGGGATCAGTCTAAGTGTCTCTATTTTGTTTAAAATTGACAACATTTTAAGTACATACGGAAAACTGACCAAACGCATTCGGTTTCCATTGAAACTTTAGGAGAACGATCCATGGGTCATATGCGACGTGTACGAATCAACCCCGCCTCAATCTGAGACACGGTGTGGCCGACACCACTCAAAGTGTCTGTCTTTTGTTTCAAAAGGATATCATTTTAAGTAAAAAACATCAACTGGCATACGGAAAACCGACCAAACGCATTCGGATTATGTCGATACTTTAGAAGAACGATCCATGGGTCATATGTGACGTATACGAGTCAAACCCGCCTCAATACGAGGCGCGGTGTGGCCGAAACCACTCTAATTGTGTCTCTTTTGTTTAAAATGGACAGGATTATAAGTGAAAAGAACAACTGACATACGAAAAACCGACCAAATGCATTCGGAATCTGTTGATAATTTATCACAATCATCCATGGGTCATATGTGACGTGTATGAGTCAACACCGCCTCAATCCGAGGCACGGTGTGACCGGGATCACTCTAAGTGGCTCTCTTTTGTTTAAAATGGACAACATTTTAAGTACATACGGAAAACCGACCAAACGGATTCTGATTGTGTTGATACTTTAGCACAACGATCCATGGGTCATATGTGACATGTAAGAATCAACCCTGCCTTAATCTGAGACGCGGTGTGACTGACACCACTCAAAGTTTCTGTCTTTTGTTTCAAAAGGACATCATTTTAAGTGAAAAACATCAACTGGCATACGGAAAACCGACCAAATGCATTCGGATTGTGTCGATACTTTAACACAATGATCCATGGGTCATATGTGACGTGTACGAGTCAACCCCGCCTCAATACGAGACGCGGTGTAGCCGAAACCACTCTAACTGTGTCTCTTTTGTTTAAAATGGACAGGATTATAAGTGAAAAGAACAACTGGCATACGGAAAACTGACCAAACGCATTCAGAATCTGTTGATAATTTAACACAACGATCCATGGGTCATATGTGACGTGTACGAGCCAACCCTGACTCAATCCGAGTCGCAGTGTGGCCGGGATCAGTCTAAGTGTATCTCTTTTGTTTAAAATGGACAACATTTTAAGTACATACGGAAAACCGACCAAACGCATTCAGAATCTGTTGATAATTTAGAACAACGATCCATGGGTCATATGTGACATGTACGAATTGACCCCGCCTCAATATGAGATGTGGTGTGGCTGGCACCACTCAAAGTGTCTGTCTTTTGTTTCAAAAGGACATCATTTTAAGTGGAAAACATCAACTGGCATATGGAAAACTGACCAAATGCATTCGGATTGTGTTTATACTTTAGGAAAATGATCCTTGGGTCATTTGAGACATGTAAGAGTCAACCCCATTTAAATCCGAGATGCGGTGCGGCCGACACCACTCTAACTGTATATCTTTTGTTTAAAATGGACAGGATTATAAGTGAAAAGAACAACTGGCATACGAAAAACTGACCAAACGCATTTAGAATCTGTTGAAATTTTAAGAAAACGATCCATGGGTTATATGTTACGTGTACGAGTCAACCGCACCTCAATCCAAGTCGCGGTGTGGTCGAGACCACCCAAAATGTCTCTCTTATGTTTAAAATGGACAATATTTTAAGTACATACGGAAAGCCAACCAAATGGATTCTGATTGTGTTGATATTTGAGCACAATGATCCATGGGTCATTTGTGATGTGTATGAGTCAACCCCGACTCAATCTGAGGCGTGGTGTGGTCGGTACGATTCAAAGTGTCTCTCTTTTATTTAAAAAGCACTTCATTTTAAGTGAAAACAACAACTGACATACGGAAAACCGACCAAACGCTTTCGGAATATGTTGATAGTTTAGGACAACGATTGATGGGTTATTTTTGACGTGTATGAGTTAACCTCACCTCAATCCGAGGCATGGTGTGACTGGTATCACTCCATGTGTATGTATTTTGTTTAAAATGGACATCATTTCAGGTAAAAATATATGGTATACGAAAAACTGATCAAATTATGAATTGAATTCTGGATTCCACGTATAATTGTCATCTAAATTTTAAATTGAATTCTAAATGAATTATGTATGTTTATAATTACGTTATGAATTCTAGTTTAATTATGGATCTGTATAGTTCCAGGATGCATTATATATTAAATGTGTATGAATTTTTTCTCTATATGTATGTGTTAGTTGGTTATTGCAGGTACAATAATTGTATATGTATGTGTTAGTTTATTGTAGGTACACTAATTGGGTTGAAAATGAGAGGGAATGCACAAAATGAGACCTGCTGTGCAAATTGCACAAAATGAGAGCTGCTGTGCAAATTGCAGGCTGCTGCTGTGCAATTTTCACAACATAGGCTATGCAAACGGTTTGAAACCATTGGCATAGCCTCTTATAGTTTTTTTACCAACGGTTCATAAAACCATTGGTAAAAAATTTTTCCCAACGGTTTAGAAACCGTTGGGAAAGAAGATAGTGTTTGGTTTTCCCAACGGAGCCAAACTGTTGGGAAAAACTATCCCAACGGTTTGGCACAACCGTTGGGATAGGTTAATTTTTCCCCAACCTATCCCAACGGTTCACTGTAAACCGTTGGGAAAATCTTTCCCAATGGCTTACTTCCCTATGGTTTGCAGAACTGTTGGTATAACATATACCAACGGTTCTGCAGCCTTTCCCAACGGTTCAGAACCATTGGGAAAACTTGTATTTTCAGTAGTGTCCCCTTGTTTCCTTGGGATATCCTATAAAGATACACTTTGTGTCTTGGGGAGCAAGCTTGTTACCTGAAGAGGCCTTAACAAATGTTTCGCTACCCCACACATGTAAATCCGATAACATGGCTTTGCGTCCACTCCATAACTCGTATGGAATACCATTTATCGATTTAGTTGGTACTTGGTTTAGTATGTGTGTTGTTGTTTGTAATGCATATCCCCAAAAGGATAATGGAAGACTCGCATGACTCATCATTGATCTCACCATGTCTAATAGGGTGTGGTTCCTCCTTTCACTTACACCATTCCACTGAGGTGTGTAAGGAGGAGTGAGTTGAGATAAAATCCCAAACTCCCATAAGAAATCAATGAAGTCCTGATTAAGATATTATCCTCCTCTGTCTGAGCAGAGTTTCTTAACCTTCTTACCAAGCTGGTTCTCAACTTCATTTTTGTATTCTTTGAACTGATCAAAAGAATCTGACTTATACCTCATTAAGTAAATATATCCATATCTACTAAAATCATCAGTAAAAGTTATGAAGTACGAGAACTCACCCCTTGCTTCAACCTGAAATGGTTCACACACATCTGTGTGAAATAATTCTAGAAGCTCTTTAGCCCTTTCAAATTTCCCACTAAATGGGGCGTTGGTCATTTTGCCTTGTAGACATGCATGACATACACCAAGTGGTTTTAGTTTGAAAGAATCTAAATACCCATCTTGATGTAATTTTGTCAAACGTTTTCTCATTGACATGACCTAGTCGGTGATGCCAAAGTTGGGTGTGGTATGAGTCATGTGAATTAACTTTGTCATCGATTTCTATTACTTGGTATGTGTAGTCTAACACATAAAGGCCGTTATATAAATGTGCCCTACCAAAACAAATGCTATCTTTATAAAAGTAGAAACATTCATTTCCAAACTTGAAGATGAATCCATCAATATCTAATATGGATACTGAAATAATGTTTTTGGTTACAGAGGGTACATAATAACATCCTTTTAAAACCAAGACCATCCTAGTAGGCAATGTGAGTTGGTAGTCCCTGACAACTACAGCAGCAAGTCTAGATCTGTTGGCTGCTCGTAGATCTACCTCCCCTCGATCAATCTTCCTGAATCTACTTGGTTCCTGTATTTGGATACATATGTGAGAACCACAAGCTGTATCTAATACCCAATTTGTAGAAACAGATAGATTGCATTCAATGACAAACGTACCTACAGCTTCTCCTTGCTTCCTTGGCTGGGTGCAGTTTTTCTTCCAGTGGTCCTTCTTGCCACATGCGAAAAAAACAGCATCATATTCCCTTGCCTCCCCTTTGATCTTCCTTTTCTTGGAAGGCCTTGAAGAATCTTTGGGTTTAAAGCTCTTCTCCTTCCCTTTCCTTTTATTCACCATAAGGACAGAAGGTTTTTCATGCTTCATATCATTGTCCACTTGGCGAATAATGATAAGAAGATCAGATAGAGACTTCTCAATGTTGTTCAAGTTGAAATTTACAACAAAGTTAGAGAAGCTTTGGGGGAGTGATGCGAGAATGAGATCGTTACCTAGTTCCTTGGGGAGTTTAAACCCTAGAACCTCCAAGCGCTCAATGTAGCCAATAAACTTGACTACATGAGGCCCATCTGGGGCACCCTCTCCAAGCTTGCTCTGAAATAGAGCCTTGGAGATCTCAAACCTTTCATGCCTTTCTCTCTCCTGGTATAGACCACGGAGGTGCTCGAGCATGCTATAGGCATCCATGTCCTCATGAGACTTTATGAGCTCACTTGACATTGATGATAGCATCAAACATTGAATGTCAAGTGCATCGCTCAAATGTTGATCATAGACCAGGAAATCTTCATCACTCGCCCCTTGGGCAGGAGAATCAGGAAGTGAGGACTCCAGCACGTAATACTTTCGTTCATGGCGTAGGATAACCCAAAGGCACTTAAACCATTCCTGAAAGTTACTGTCGGTGAGGATATTGTCTTTATCCAGAATTGATCTCAGAGAAAAGGTGGTTGACGAGTTTGTCATATTGATTCTACAAATTGGAAGAGCGGATTTATCGGTACTTTCTTGATTACATCTTATGAGAAATAATAAATTTTATTAAGTCTCCCACTATTTTATCAAGTCCCAATGGACCTCACCGTTGAACTCGGAATGTCTAGTTTTCATGATATTCTAGTGGCAAAGATCCATATTCCCCTTCGCATAACCCCAACAAGGGTTGGTCAAGCTATTTGAAGGTATTTAGGTAGGCAGGTCTTTGCCAACTGTGAGCTTACAGTTCCTTGATCTGTTGAGTGGACTCCCCAATCCTAAAATCCTGACTTTGATTTCCTCAACACTTGCCTCCATTTTACAACAAGTCTAGAAAGGGCTACTCCTCTTGATGTAAAATGTTTAAGTCAACCCAAAACTTTCATAAGAGCTTCCTTTATAAAAGTAAGTGTCCCAACAAGGGTTAGTCAAACACATAGTTTTATCGAGTCTTTCCCTTAATCAAGTAATGGAAGGCTTGGTCTGACTTAATATGGTTTTTGAGGGATTTTATTATTTATGCGTAGTTTTGAATTATCACATGCTTTTTAATATTAAGTGATATTTTCTTAAGTGATTAACCATGTTCTGATAATGTTTATGCATAGTCCGGTTTTTATTTTATTCCATCTTTGCATGCTTTTTTATTTCATTAATTATGTGATCGCGACAACACATACATAATAAATAAACCATGAAATCAGACAGAAATAAAATAAGATGGTATGATCATGAGATTCTATTGGTTATCTTATCTTATAGTTTTGATAATCTAACCCTGACCTAGGGAAAAACACCTTGAACTGATGGTTCGTGTTTTGCAGCTTCCACCTGTCCACCTTTGCATCTTCTTGGGTTGGTTTCATCTCAGCTTTGGATTTTGAACCGTCTCTTCTGACTTGGGAGATCCTCCATTACATGGGGTTTACATTAAAGAAACCATGAGCACACAGACCCTACATTTCATTGGAAGAAGGCTCACAGGCCAATGAATTTAAATTAAACAAATTTAAATGAAACCATACACACATAAAAAGGGTCTTTGGTCTAGCTCATAATCATCCATAGCATGCAACAACATTTATGCATATTTAGAATTCAAATTCTTTTAATCGTTCTATTATTTAAGATAAGTCGCGCTTGAATTCAATTAATTATGATCTTATAATTAATCAATTCTTTATCTTAAATTCCTTTATGAATTTCCTTGAGATTCTTCTCATCCATATTCCTTGTATAGGTCTTTGTACTTTTGGAGGAAACCTGGCGAAATTCCATTTCTAGAAAGTACACGGTGTGTAGTTTATATTTACATGGCGTGTATTTCTTTTCACCCTTTATCCAAAGTACACACCGGGGCTTTGGCGTGTTTTCTCTACTTTGGAAATTTTTGAGTACACGACGTGTAGATTAATCTAACACGACGTGTACTTGTTACGCGGTTATCGGCCTGGCAATCCTGTGTACGCGGAACACAACTTTTCCTTGTACACGGTTTTACCTGGACCAGATCAAACTACACGGTGTGTTGATTCAACATACACACCATGTATTCCTGTTCCCATGCGCTGTTCATTTCTGGTCAACATGGGGTAATAAATACTTAGGTGTGCTCAATTCATACGATGTGGTTTGCCAGACCAGTACCGGTTCGTTGAACCTAAGTACACGACATGTAGTTTTCACTACACGCCGTGTATTCTTGTGTTGTATGGACAGAAAGAGAGGCTCCTCCAGATGAGATCCTTGTTTTTAATTTAATCAAAATTAAAATTAAAAGTTCGTTTCTGTGATGTGAATCGAGAAACGAAGTAGGAAGAATAGATCTCGTTCATTCAGTTTTATAGAACAATTTATCTTGAATTGAATCGAATATAAATGCATAAATTATCAACGAAAATTAAACAACTATAATCAACACTGTAATTTCTCTTTGATACCAATTGAAGGTTCCGAGCGAAGTGGAAGCGCGTGGTTGGATGTTCCCACTTGACTTTTTTTTATTAGCAATGATCAATCCGGGATCAATACGATGGCAAACGCCAGTCTCCACGGATCGATTCACAGAAATAGACAAAGAAGAAGAAAAGTCCCAGAACCACAAAAGTGGATCATCACAGGTTGATTATAATTAATCTAATTAATTGACAATAAGTACCTTTTGGGTGTTCTTTCTTCGTTGATATTCTTGATCACGTTCTGATGTGATTCGTCGTTGCGTCGTAGAAGCCAAGTGTAGACTTCCTCTAGCGGTGATCCACACGTGCACCTTGTATCTCTAGACGTCGCCAAAGGAGTCTCCAGGTTCTAGAATAGAGAAACTTTTGCTTGCGTTGTCCGCCTTAGATCATCTTGATCTGATGGAAGAGGATCTCTCTCGATCTTGAGAGCATTCTTGTAGGAATAAGTTCTTTTGGCCTTGAAAGAATTCTCCAGAATTGTTGTGCACAACGATTCTCTTGTAGGAAAAGAGTCGGGGTTGTGAGGATATTTATAATCGGGTTTGAGGTTGTAGAGTTATGACAATAAATAAATGCGTTACGCATTTTATTTATTCCATTAACTCTTATTGAAAACCCCCATGTTGAATAATTAATTTCTTGACATGCGCCCATGCTGATTATAATAAATATCATTTAATAAAACAATATTATATCCTCAAAATCCCGACTAGAAAACTACATGGCGTGTAATCATTAATACACGGAGTGTACTTATTTTCCATAAAACTACACGACGTGTAATCATTAATACACGGCGTGTACTTGTTTTTCATTTCCTTTCCAAAATGAAAACTACATGACATGTAATCATTAATACACGACGTGTACTTATTTTCCATGAAAAACTACACGACGTGTAATCATTAATACATGGCGTGTATATCTTGTTTTTCATTTCCTTCTTCCTCCATCATTAAAAAGATTTAGGCTACCTTGAATAATTATTAAACCACATATGAGAATAATCTTTATTCTAATTGAGATACTTGGATACACTTAGTGTGTGACCCTCTAGGCCTCTTTCTCGTTGGCATTAGGCAGACTTGCCTAAAGTCCAAGATTACTGTCTAGCAACGGGTCAAGACACCCAAGAGAAAGAAGTTGATGCCGCATTGACGTGTCACCTCATACAAACGCTTACTGTGTAATTTAATCTCTTTGTCTCAATATCTCATCAAGCAGGTTTCATGGCAGTGTCATAAACCTATATGCTTGATCTGTCATTCTTTGACTTCCCGAAATAAACTCGTCATGTCACCATGACCATGGAATTTGTTTGACAGTTCTATTTCAATCAAAGGGCCCGAGATATCTACTTCCATAAATATGGAAGGTACAAATCCCTCCTTGACTTATCCATTAACAACATGTCATTCGTGACGCACCCAACGTACTCTACTTCCCGCCAACTGTCTTCGTGACAGTTTTTGTTTGCAAATCTAAGTGCGCGAGTCATGACATGAGTTAATGATAATCTTCCAGTCTAAGGACTATTACACATGCTCACAGATAGCAATATCCGATGACACCAAAACATGCGGAATTACTACTGGCGTGTCTGTTCTCATAATCTCCCATATTAGAGATTAACTAGTGCAAACTCCATGAGAGAGAGTCTCGTCTTCTTATGAGTACTCGCACATGATGGTCTGTATACTATGTGTCCTATCATAGTATGTCATCCAACCATAGAACTTTATTTAAGAATATTTGTTATAGAATTTCAAGGTTCTCATAATAGTGGAGATCTTCCATGACCTTATTAATGCAACAAATATTCCAGGACATTATTATATTATAGTCATGCAGAACAATGAACAATATATAATAAGTGAACATTCATGTAATCAAAGTACAAAATAGTTGGTTCTCAGGACACCAACCCCAACACGAAGCTGCCTCCTTAAGCCATGATACATTTTTTTCACACCAGGATGTACCGTTAAAGGTGAGCTGTAAAACTCACAGAGAACCCCGTCACACATCACCTATGGGACAAACATCCTCTCCTGGAACAACACTTGTTTCTGACCATCCATCGGGAGCGTCACCATGGCCAGCACGATCACACACCACCTCTGCCTCATAGTCTCCCCACTGAGACTTCTTCACTTGCTGCATCAAGGATGACTCCATGTTCATCTGATAAAGACAACCTCAACCATTGCTCTCTCCAATGTAAAGATATATCATTGCAAATTCATCTGTTCTTTTCAAAACATTTGCAGACTCCCGAGCCAAATCCTCTCAGGACTTCCGACTCAACGCATCAACAACTACATTAACATTCCATGGGGTGTAAGTGATATCAATATTATAAGCATGAAGAAACTCCATCCACCTCCGCTGGCGTAGATTCTGATCACATTGAGAGAAAACATATTGTAGGCTCTTATGGCCCATGAAAACAAAAAAATGCTCATCAATGAGGTAATGTCACCACAACTTTAGCGAGAACACAACTGTTTCCAACTCCATATCATGGATGACATAGTTACACTTGTGGGGATGTAACTTCCTATAACTATAAGATATCACTGCTGCTGCATTAACATGCATCCCAAACCCAGAAGTGACACATCATAGAAAACCTCAAACACACCCTCTTCGAGCAACTGAAGAATCAGAGAACTAACCAACTTCTCCTTCAGGGAACCAAATACTGCTCAACACTAATCTGTCCACAAAAAATCCTGGCCCTTTCTGGTCAACACTATCAACGAAGCTATAACTCGAGAGAAATTGGGTACTAGCCTCCGATAATAGTCCGCGAGAGAAAGGAAATTGCAAACCTCTACCACATTCATGGGTGTTGCCCAAGAAACAACTACTTTGACCTTCAACGGGTTCACTTCCACACCTTTTCAAGACACCACATGTCTAAGGAAACACACCTCTTGTATCCAGAACTCACACTTGGACAACTTCTCATAAAGCCGATGGTGTCGAAGGACCTGCAAAACAACACTGAGATGCTCGATATGCTCATCCTATGACTTTGAGTAGACCAAAATATCATCGATGAATACAATAATGAACCCGTCCAGGAACTCACTGAAAACGGAGTTCATAAGCCCTATAAACACAATTTTCATATTCCCCATGAATACGACTGATGTGTTCGTAACACTGAATGACATGACCACAAAATCGAAGTGCTCATACTTGCATTTGAAGGTAGTCTTCTAAATATCCTCATCTTTCAACCTCAATTGGTGATATCTAGATCGCCAATCGATCTTTGAGAACCAACTAGCTCATCTCAATTGGTCGAACATATCATCAATCCTTAGAAGAGGGTAACGATTCTTGGTTGTTGCTTGATTCAACATCTGATAGTCTATACACAACCTCAGACTATAATCCGCCTTCTTGGAAAACAACACTGAAACACCCCATGAAAACACATTGAGTCAAATGAAACCTCTATGCATTAGATCATACACATGAAGCCTCAACTCATGCAACTCCATGGGCGTCATCCGATAGGGATCCATCGAAATCAGAGACGTACCCAGCTGCAAATCTATCTCAAACTCGATGTCATGTCGAGGAGGTAATGTCATAGCCTCCTTTGAGAAAATATCCAGAAACTCCTCCACAACCTTAGGAGAATCCCCAACCCGAACTTCTACTGACAGCTCTGCCAACTGCAACAAAAGAGGCCCCACTTTCCTAACACCTAACTGATAACCTCACTTGCCAACAAACGCCGCTCATTGGCCCTCCACATTGGAAAAAGCGACTCTTCTCCGAAATTAGTTGATGTCTGCACACACGAAATACTGCCAATCCATACTAAGGATAACATCATATGATTGTATCTGCAACAACAAGAAGAAGTCCCTCACTAACTGATGTTGCCTCATTACTAGTCTATATTCCCGACACACATCAAACAAGGATGCCTGGTCTAAAATTGGCGTAGACAATACCAGGGGCACTGGAAGCCTCTCCACATCTAGTCTCAATATACATACCAAAGAAAGAGCACCAAATGAGTGCGATACTCCTAAATCAAACAAATCAAACACAAGGGTAGACAAAAAACTGACCATACCTTTAACAACTCCTAACTTTGTTGGTGTTTTTGCCTCTAACGCATATATCTAATCACGTCCAACTCCTCTACCTATCTACTATCGGCCTTCACCTCCACACTCTGTCCAAGGTACCAGTGAATGGGTACCATCACGAGGCTACCCTCTTCCAATTCCGCCTAATCTTGGTTGCTGAATAACAACCTACGGTCCCTGCAGTTGGCACTGTCTTGGAGGAAACAGCTGCTGCTGAAAAGGGGATGACCATCTATCTGAAAATGACCTCCCTGAGTAGCTATACACTGAGCCTGGCGGTGCCCATACCTCCCACAGATATAGCACACAAATGGAAAACTCCCAAAAGGTGCTTGAAAACCACATGTCCCTGATGGTCGGGAAAGAATCTTCTGCGACCAGTTCCTCACTGAATGAAACCCTGACTACCTGAACACTCACGACCCACTGCCTGAAGCCCTGCTCCTCAAAACACCCTTCTGGCCACCCTACTGTGGCTCAAATTCCAAGGAAAGAATCTGATCGATAACCTCATCCTTTTTCTACACCTCTAGTTTCCTCGAGAGCATAAGCAGAGTGACCACATACCTAATCATTGGACGCAAAACCTCCTCCATACATCACACTTTGGACTCCTCATTTGGGAAAACATCTGGAGCAAAGTGCATAAGATCCTTGAACCTGATCCCATGCTCCCACACACTCAGACGCTCCTGCTGAAGGGAGAGCAACTCCTGCCTCTTTGCTGCCTTCATCATCGATGACATAAAATCTACCTAGAACTCACTCTAAAAGTCAGGCCACAACACATCTGCCTCCTTGCAGTCACCAAGAAACAGCGACCACCACTGACACATAGCTCCTCACATCTGACTAACTGCTAGTGGCACCCAAAACTTATCTCGTTCTTAGATCAAACCGAAAGCGATCTTGAGCTCCTCTATCCAGCGTTTCGTTTCCATATCTGAGACACTCCCCTCATACTTACCCAAAATCTGCCGTTGAAAGGCATGAAAAGCCCGATTCCATGCCTCATACTCTTCCATCGGGTCAACCCTCCGACGATCAATCGGATCAGCCTGCTGAACCTCAACTGCCTGAGTAACTCGCGGACGACGAACAAGATCCATTCCTAAAAAAATGAGAACATCCTAAGCTCGTTAACATGGAATTTTATCAAATATTATTTAATTTATTCATTTTATTTTCTCAAAACACCCAATTAAAACATGAACACAAGTCATCATGATGGATATACTTCTCTTAGGTCTCTACCCTAAAAACAGGTCCACCTCACTTGGTCATTCAATAATCTCAGAGTCCGTGCACTAGATCATGGGGGGGGGCCTAAAACCCCGTGTCCTAGCTGGTCTCCCTAGACTATGCCACGCACCAAGGTTAACTAGCACTGCTTCCATATCGACCCATGCAATTCTCACCGTTCCTAACCCCAAACTCTATCTTATCTCTCAATTATCACCTTTGATACCACTATGTCACAACCCCCCCTCCCACCAAAGATGCTGCAATGAAGGGAGAGAAATAATGAACCACGAGTCCCGCTTCTAGTAGGCTTTGGTTTGACTACTAGCACCGAGGGTATAAAAATATCACAGTATGAGAGACATTACCCTCTATAAATGAAACAGGACCAGGAGATAAGATAAAAAATCACCAAAAAATTCCAACGGACAATATAAAGGTAAACCAAAAACCATATCACAATACATGAATAAATAAAATAGATATATATAAAAGTCTCCAAAGTAAATACCAAAAAGACAAGTCTACGACAACAACTCAACATCAACTTCAACCCAGCTAGTAATGTCCAGTTTGGTCTCTAAAGTCCTCCTAGAAACATGAAAACAGTTTATATGCATAGGGTGATCATAACATGTATACTCAGTAGGGACATGACCAAGAGCTCAAGTGTACATGTGAAAAGAGCATTCTAATGAATCAGTGAACAAACAGTAGAACCAACATGCACCTATACATGCCATCTAACCAAACCTAGCCTCACCATAACTCACTCAACAAATCACGCATCCAATATAATAAAATAACATCGAGACCATAACAAAGCAAGGAGCACCACTGCCTCTTCCCCACTGATTTATCGCTCTCACACCCCAACGTCGAACACCCTATGCTTCCATACCTTCCACACACATCACATCACATCACATCCCGCTCGCAGACACTTGAGCCACACATCACATCACATCCCGCCCGCAGACAATTGAGCCACACATCACAACCAGAACCATAAAAGTAGGGTATCATGAATGCGAATGACATCAACCTTGTTCCCTCCCACCACGCATGACCCCCACCATATATCACATCACACAACATCACGTCTCGCCCATAGGCATCTGGTCCAACACATCACATCTCACCCATAGATACTTGAGCCAACACATCACATCTTTCCTGTAGACACTTGGGCCATGCATCACTGCTAAAGAAAGAGCGGGGGTAGCCAACCATCTGTATCACTACCATCATGGATGTTGGGGAAAACATTGGGAACTCAACACCCTTGAGCATTGGTAAGGTTATCCAACTTGGTTGGGGCGTGTATAAAATGACATAAATATACATGATATTAAGATAACACACAATACCCAACCTAATAGTTCACATCATCAACACTAGCGTACACCACATCATCACCAATGTACCGCACATCAACTATCACAACTACCGCCACCACTATATGCAACATTGTGCAACCACCACACAAGCCACAAAACAATTCTCACTTTTAGTTACAGTTTCTACCACATTTATCTGTTAGCCTTTTCATTTCACATTACACCAATCATTCATTCATTCAATTTAATTTAATCCATTTATCACATCAATTTCACCCATTCACATTTATTTAGAGCCATCATTTATTCCATGGATAACTAGGCAACTCACAACCACGCCACACAACAATTGAACCAACTCGCATAACCACCGTCACGACACCACACATCCACCATTGTCATTGTGCCACATCGCCCAAGTCATCTCACAACATAAAAACCACACATATCATCCATCAGAAAACCACAACCACCATGTGCGATGACCACTGCACTACAACCGCTGCGCCACAACCCCTACGCCACAATCGTTGAACCACAACCGCTGCCCCACAACCACTGCGCCACATCGCACAACTGCATACATCACATCCATGAAAATTAACCACCACATCACATCCATGTTGTAGTACCCCGATTTGAGGTATGTGACCCTTGTTTCGGTTCGTTTGTGATTTTTGAAGTGGTTGGTTGAATTTTGGACAATTCGGGGAAAAACTTTTAAAGTTGTGGAGGTTGTGCAGGGGCGCACGGTTGGCGCACGGTCTAAACAAACTGTGCGGCCAGCCCAGGAAACTATGCACCCTTGACGGTGGGCTTCGTATGGGCGGCACACAGTTTTTCAGACCATGCAGGCAAGTCGTGTGAAGTCCCTAGGTGAGACAGTGACAACCACACGGTTGGTGCACGATTTTCCAAATCGGGCGGGGTAACCGTGCGACCACTTAAAGTTGGGTTTTTAAGTCCTGAGCCACTCAGGATTTCCCATTTTTCCCTCATTCTTCCTCCCACTCATGGATCACGTGGGAGTTCCAGTTTTCAGAGGTTGGGGGAGCTCCTTAGCTCGTTCTGGAGGCAAATCAAAGGGGTTTCTTGGTGGATCGAAGGTGGTTCTCCTTGGGTAAGTCCCTCTTTTGGTTCTTTGATTTTTTGTTTAGGGTTAGCCCTCTCCCTCTCTTAGTTTCCTAGATATACAAGGGTTGCATGTAGATATAGGGTTGTGTTTCCTTTGTGTGTTAAATTTTGATCTTGTTGATGTTAGGGAAGGGTTTTTGAGGTGGTTTCGAGGAGGCGTTCACCCGATTTGGAGCGTGTTTGGGAGAAGGGTCGATTTCTCCAAACCCTAAGAGGTATGTAGATTCTCTCTCAACTCCACTAGGTTGAAATGTGAAGTTCATTTACAATTAAATTGGTTGATTTAATTTAATTGTAAGCATGTCGTGTGAATTATGTTGGAAAATAAAATGGGTACTGATTTGAGGGTTTTGGCATGAAATTGGGTTTTTTTGAAATGGGCTCAATTGGTTATTTTTAAATTGGTAATTTTAAAATGGTAATGATTGTGGGAATGAGTATTGATTTCAATAAACGGGTGATATTGAAATGTGTTTGACATGGAAATGGTATTTGTTGGTATAGACAATAATGCATGATTATTGTTGTGGCTTGTGTGGAAATGGGTTATATCATTGGGTGGATGATGTTGGGACATGGTGGAGTAGATGAGGAAGTGACACTATAAAAAGGGTATGGATAGTGGATGGAAGGGCCACCATAAATAGAAAGTGAATGAGGAAGTGCCACTATAAAAAGAGGATGGATAGTGGACGGAAGAGCCACCATCAATATCAAGTGGATGAGGAAGTGCCACTATAAAAAGGGGATGGATAGTGGACGGAAGGGTCACCATCAATAGCAAGTGGACAAGGAAGTGTCGCTATAAAAAGGGGATAGATAGTGGATGGAAGGGCCGCCATCAATAGCAAGTGGGCGGGAAGTACCACTTGAGTGGGTTGGTAATGAATGGGTTAGACGGGAAGTGCTACCATGGTTTGTTGTGTGCTTTGTTGGTGATGTTTGTAGATGGGGCTTGTGAGTGAAATATGAAAATGGTAATCAGCTTGTGGCATGGTTGAATTGGATTCCCTGCATGGCATGGTTGATTTGGCTTCATTGTGTGGCATGTTTGGCTTATAAACAATTGGTAGCTTGGTCTTGCTTTATATAAAATGTTTTATATAAATGTGCTAACAGTTTTATCCTAGTAGCGTGTGTAGGGAAGTCAGTTGGGGAAATCCTACTGAGTATTTTTACTCACCCCATGCTTTGGTACTTTGGTGTCTTTGTAGATGTCATGTATCGTGACTTGGGAAAAGGTAATGCATCACCCTCCTTTAGTGGTGCATTGTGATGTCTTGGTGGAGCTTGGAGATTGGTGTGGAGTTGTGGTGGTGTCATGACTCATGGTGTTTTGTTGTTTAGTTTCTACTTTGTACTCTGATGTTTTGTGGACATGTCTAGTTGAATGGTTTTAGGGTTTGTGATGGAATTGTTAGTATCACATGGTTGGGTTTGAAAGCGCATGCATATTTAGTTGTTGGTTGGTTGAGTTGGGTTATCTTCTTAAGGGAAAATCGTTCCCCACTGTTCCTTGAAGCCCTCAGCATTTATTTCCAGCCTTTGGTGCCTTGGGAACATCACTTAAGGCCAAGTAACTATCACCACCTCCTCAAGCCAATGAGGTAGGGGCGGGGTGTTACAAGTGGTATCATCTTGTTCAGTCCTTTGGAGTTGATTCTCGGATTTGGAGTTGACATTCGTTGTGGTATATTCCTTGAGTCGAAATGGTAGCAAGGCATAGGAATATCGGAACTTGGAATGTATAACATAAAAGGACATATCTAACCCTTTTATGTTGAACTTCAAGTTACCAGGGAGTTGGGTACATAAGTGTTTTGGAGACACTTATAGGCATTGGAAATCTCATTGTCATGAGTGTAGCCAATGAGATGTGTATGACATATATGGTAGAAATGACTTCCTTCTAGGATGCATATTTCATTGGGCATAATGATTTATGGGATGAATTGAGAAATGGTTTTTCAAATATGTGAAATTATAATGTGAATAAATTTGATATTTTGGAAATGGTTTGGTTTTTAAAAATGGTGAAACATGGAAAACGTGGAAAGGTGGAAAGACTCGTTGTGATAGTGTTGTGTAATGTGATTTGAAATGAGCATTCTTGATGTCTACAGAAGTGAAACTCATGGTTGTTTGTTTTTTTTTTATATAAATGGCACCGGGTAGGCATCATAGAGACCAACTGGAAGTGGCCGATGAGAACGTGGTTGCACGTGATCCCCAGGTGAACCAGCAGTTAGTCTAGAGCATAGTGCAAGCTTTCCAAGCTGTGGGAAGTGTGAATTAAGCAGAAGAGCCAAAGCATGTTGATTATGTGACTCAGTTCCAAAAGTAGGATCCACCCGTCTTTAGGGGTGATTCGGACCCATAAAGGGTAGAGGCGTGGCTTTCCAGAATGAACAGAATTTTCGAATTTTTGGGGATGCCGGTAGAGTTGAAAGTAAAGCTAGAAACATATAAGCTAGAGGATCTTTATCTTCAGTGGTGGGAGTTGGTAGTCCAAGCGGTAACAGACCTGGGTATGACGTGGGAAGGCTTTGAGGAATTGTTTAATAAACAATTCTACCCACATACGTTCAGAATTCAGCGCAAAAATAATTTCTTCAGTCTGAATCAAGAGCATATGTCTGTGATGGATTATGCAGCTAAGTTTATGAGCTTAGTGTGGTTTTCACCCGAGGTGACGGGTAGCATGTCGTTGAAGGCAAGGATCTTAAAACCGAGGTTAAGGCAAGAGATCCATTCAAAAATAGCAGTGTTGTGTATCGGTGATTACACAGAGATGGTGAATCAAGCATCGGTGGCTGAGTGGGATCTGTTGGGAGCTCCGGGCGAAGGAAGCATGGTGGTACCCATGAGGAATAGCAGGAACTCTAACGCTGGGTTCAAGTGGAGGAGAGACACTTATTCCTAGGGCGGGAGTATGACACATAATCCGACGACAGAATCAGTAAATCTTCCTCCGAAGCCCCAGAGCAAACCAGGATGTTTTCAGTGTGGCTCTACGTCACACATCAAGTGGGATTGTATGGAACAACCTCGAGCATGTCACAATTGCAAGCAGATGGGGCATCTTCAGCGCTATTGTAGGAATGCTCTAAGGTTGGGTGCGCGTGACACTCCTTAGGGATCGCAGACATCGTATGCTTCGATGGGACGGGGACAGCAGCATACCCCTCGTCAGCAGAGCAAAGTCATTCATGGTGATTCGAGGAACACCACAACTCCTCAGCTAGGCAATAAAGATCAGAGTGTGGCAACCAAGGCGTTGTTCGGAGCCGAGCAGGTTGTGGTGGATGATCAGTCGGGACCATCCACGGTGCGAGGTACTGTTCTTTTAAATTCTACCTTGATGCAAGTGTTGTTTTCTATGGGCGCTTCACACTCTTTTATTGCTGCACGTGTGGTTGAGTTGATGGGTTTAAGGGTAGAAATGATGCCTTCGGTTTTGAAACTTCAAACTCTTCTGGGTCGAAGAGAGTATCGAGCCTTCTTGTGTAGATCATGTTGTATCGTTGTGGGTGAGGTTGAGCTAATGTGAAATTTCTCAGTACTTGAGATGGATGGGTATAATTTAATTCTAGGAATGGATTGGATGGTGGTGTTTAATGCCCACATCGACTATAATGTGCGAATAGTGGTTTTTACGATACCATGGCATTAGACATCTCTTTAGAGGAGAGAGGCATGAAAAGCAGGGTTCAACGGGTTTGTTGGCACCAGTAGTGGGCACGTTATTGTATCAGTTGGTAGTGTTGTCATTGGAATTGGTAGAGGGTGTTGAGCAGAGTGTTCTTCCTCTAGTGGTGGATCAATTCATGGATGATTTTCCCAAATAATTCTCTAGGTTACCTCCCGTAAGAGAAGTGGAGTTTACGATTGATCTTCTTCCGGGGACCAGTATTATCTCACTTCTGTCTTACCGAATGACACCTAATGAATTGCGGGAATTGAAATTCCAGTTGGAAGATTTAGAAAACAAAGGGTTTATCTAGCCTAGAACATCTCCGTAGGCAGTGCCGATGTTGTTTGTGAGAAAGGCGGATGAAACTTTGAGGTTCTGTGTTGATTATTGTAGACTTAACCAAGTTACGATAAAGAACAGATATCCACTTCCATGAATTGATGATTTGTTCGACCAGTTTAGGGGAGCCCAGTGGTTCTCCAAGATTGACCTGAGGTCGGGATATCATCAATTGCAGGTGAGGAAGGACGATATTCCTAAAACAACTTTCAGACGTAGATATGGCCATTATGAATATGTGGTTATGCCCTTTGGTCTAACGAATGCACCAGCGGTGTTCATGGCATTGATGAATCATATATTTCAAAGATATCAGGATTCATTTGTGATGGTGTTTGTAGATGATATTCTGGTGTATTCAAAGACAAGGGTGGAGCATGAGAAGCACTTGGCGATAGTGCTGGGGATCTTGAGGGATCATTGGTTGTATGCCAAATTGTCAAAGTGTGACTTTTGGATACAAGAAGTCTGTTTTCTTGGCCATGTGATTTCTAAAAGGGGTGTTTCAGTGGATCCGTAAAAGATAGAGTTTGTTATCTCGTGACAACCGCCAAATAATGTGTTTGAGGTACGGAGTTTCCTCAGTCTAGCTGGGTATTATCGGCGTTTTGCTTGTGATTTTTCACATTTGGCTTCACCGATGATAGATTTGACAAGAAAGAATGTTTCATTCCAGTGGAATGAACAGTGTCAGTAGTGTTTCGAAGAGCTAAAGGGTCACCTTACATCAGCACCAATCTTGGTTTTTCTAGAACCAGGAAAAGGGTATGTGGTGTATTGCGATGCATCCGGATCAAGGTTGGGGTGCATTCTCATACAAGGGAATCATGTGGTTGCTTATGGATCATGACAGTTGAGGGTGCATGAGAAGAACTACCCAACTCATGATTTGGAATTGGCAGTAGTGGTCCATGATTTGAAAGTGTGGCGTCATTATCTCTTCGGTGAGAAATTCATGGTATATACAGATCATAAGAGCTTGAAGCACATTTTATCACAAAAGGATTTGAACTTGAGGAAAATGAGATGGATGAAATATCTCCAGATGTTTGATTTTGACTTGATGTACACACCGAGTAAGGGAAATTCGGTGGCAGATGCATTAAGTAGAAAATAATATGCTCAGGTGGTGAAACAGGCATCAGACCAGTGACAGTTGATGTCGGTTATAGCTGACATGCGGTTGAAGTGTGAGGACCAAGGCGATAGAGTGGTTTTCTTTTTGGTTTTGTTGATTCCTGACTTGGTTGGTCTGGTTAAAGAGTCACAGATATCTGATTCTGAGTGTGTGACCATGAGGTTGAAACTCAATGGTGGAGAGACCATTGAGGGTTGGAAATTGAATGGAGATTTAGTTTTGTGTTTTCAGAATCGGATGGTTGTACCGGTTTCTTGTTAGGAGGATCTTCTCAGGGCGTATCATCATTCCAGGTGGGTTGTTCATCCTAGAATTTAGAAAATTTATAAAGCGTTGAAAGCACAGTTTTGGTGGGCTGGTATGAAAAGAAGAGTGGTTGATTTTGTTTCGAGATACTTGACTTGCCAGCAGGTCAAGGAAAAGCATCAAAGGCTAGCAGTAATGTTTCATTCTTTACCAATCCCTGTTTGGAAGTGGGAGAAAATAGTGATGGATTTTGTCACAGGTCTCCCAAGAACGGTCAGAAAGCACGATGCCATTTGGGTGATAGTGGATCAGCTAACGAATTCGGCCCATTTCATTCCAATTTGTGAATCTCATACAGTGGAGGATCTGGCCAAAATCTATATCCATAAGGTGGTAAAGAGGCATGGTGTTCCAGTTTCGATCGTATCCGATAGAGATCTGAGGTTTACATCTCGTTTCTAGAAATCCTTATAGAAAACCCTAGGAAATAAGTTGACCATGAGTACGGTGTATCACCCTCAGACGGATGGTCAATCCGAGAGGATGATAAAAACTTTGGAGGATATGTTACGAGCTTGTGTCATGGATTTTGGTGGCTCATGGGAGGATCACTTGTCATTGGTTGAGTTCTCGTACAATAATAGTTATCAGACATCCATACATATGGATCTGTTTGAAGCGTTGTATGGGTGGTTGTGTTGTTCTCCACTATGCTGGGTGGAAACAGGTGAGTCCTCGATGGTTAGACCGAGCCTTTTCCAGGAGACTATAGAGAAGATCAATTTAATCGGGAAGAGAATGGAGACGACTGAGAGTCATCATAAATCGTATGCGGATCATCGTCGACGGTCGTTGTCGTTCGAGGTGAGTGATCATGTTTTCTTGAGGATCTCTCCTAGGTTGGGACATAGTTGGTTTGGGAAGCATGGAAAGTTATCTCCGAGGTATATTGGACCTTTTGAGATTCTTGAGCAGGTTGGTGAGGTAGCTTATCGTTTGTCTTTTCCACCTAGGTTCAGTGCGGTGAACAATGTGTTTCACGTGTCGCAGTTGTAAAAGTATAAACCAGATCTGGGCCATGTTATTTGATGGGATCATGTTGAGCAAGATCTATATGCTTCATTTGTGCACGTGCCAGTGCAGGTTGTGGATAGGAAAGAGAAAGTCTTGTGGGGTAAAAGCATCGGTCTGGTTCGGGTTTTGTGGCAGCATGGCCATATCCAAGAGGATACTTGGGAGTGGGAGAAAGAGATGGTCGAGCAATGGACCGAGCTCTTTCAGCAAAGGGTGGGTTCACTACTTTCCGAGGACGGAAAGTCCAATGGTGGGGAGAATATAGTACCCCCGGTTTGAGGTATGTGACCCTTGTTTTGGTTCGTTTGTCCTTTTTGAAGTGGTTGGTTGAAGTTTGGACAATTCTGGGAAAAAATTTTAAAAGTTGTGGAGGTTGTGCAGGGGCGCACGGTTGGCGCACAATTTGAAAAAACCATGCAGCCAACCCAGGAAATCGTGCACTCTTGACAGTGGGCTCCGTACGGGCGGCGCACGGTTTTTCAGACCGTGCGGGCAAGCCATGCGAAGTCCCTGGGTGAGACAGTGGCAACTGCATGGTTGGCACACGGTTTGCCAAACCGTGCAGGGTAATCGTTCGACCACTTAAAGTTGGGTTTTTAAGTCCCAGGCCACTCGGGATTTCCCATTTTTTCCCTCATTCTTCCTCCCACTTGTGGCTCACGTGGGAGTTCTAGTTTTCAGAGGTTGGGGGAGCTCCTTAGCTCGTTTTGGAGGCAAATCGAAGGGGTTTCTTAGTGGATCGAAGGCGGTTCTCCTCGGGTAAGTCCCTCTTTTGATTCTTTGAGGTTTTGGTTAGGGTTATCCCTCTCCCTCTCTTAGTTTCCTAGATCTACAAGGGTTTCATGTAGATCTAGGTTTGTGTTGCCTTTGTGTGTTAAATGTTGAGCTTGTTGATGTTAGGGAAGGGTTTTTGAGGTGGTTTTGAGGAGGCGTTCACCCGGTTTGGAGTGCGTTTGGGAGAAGGGTCGATTTCGCCAAACCCTAAGAGGTAGGTGGCTTCTCTCTCAACTCCACTAGGTTGAAATGTGAAGTTCATTTACAATTAAATTGGTTGATTTAATTTAATTGTAAGCATGTCGTGTGAATTTTTTTGGAAAATCAAATGGGTAATGATTTTGGGGTTTTGGCATGAAATTGGGGTTTTGTTGAAATGGGATCAATTGGTTAATTTTAAATTGGTGATTTTAAAATGGTAATGATTGTGAACATGAGTATTGATTTCAATAAATGGGTGATATTGAAATGTGTTTGGCATGGAAATGGTATTTGTTGGTATAGACAATAATGCATGATTATTGTTGTGGCTTATGTGTAAATGGGTGATATCATTGGGTGGATGGTGTTGGGATGTGGTGGAGTGGACGAGGAAGTGCCACTATAAAAAGGGGATGGGTAGTGGACAGAAGAGACACCATCAATAGCAAGTGGATGAGAAAGTGACACTATAAAAAGAGGATGGATAGTGAACGGAAGGTCCACCATCAATAGAAAGTGGACGAGGAAGTGCCACTATAAAAAGGGGATGCATAGTGGACATAAGGTCCACCATCAATAGCAAGTGGGTGGGAAGTACCACTTGAGTGGATTGGTAATGAATGAGTTGTATGGTAAGTGCCACCATGGTTTGTTGTGTGCTTTGTTGGTGATGTTTGTAGATGGGGCTTGTGAGTGAAATATGAAAATGGTAATTGGCTTGTGGAATGGTTGAATTGGCTTCCTTGCATGACATGGTTGATTTGGTTTCCTTGTGTGGCATGTTTGGCTTATGGCATGTTTGGCTTATAAACAACTGGTAGCTTGGTTTTTATTTATATAAAATGTTTTATATAAATGTGCTAACGGTTTTATCCTAGTGGCGTGTGTAGGGAAGTTAGTTGGGGAAATCCTACTGAGTAGTTGTACTCACCCCCTGCTTTGGCACTTTGGTGTCTTTGCAAATGTCGTGTACCGTGACGTGGGAAAAGGTAAGGCATCACCCTCATTTAGTGGTGCATTGTGATGTCTTGGTGGAGCTTGGAGCTTGGAGCTTGGTGCAAAATTGTGGTGGTGTCATGGCTCATGGTGTTTTGTTGTTTAGTTTCCACTTTGTACTCTAATGTTTTGTGGACATGTCTAGTTGAATGGTTTGGGGTTTGTGATGGAATTGTTAGTATCACATGGTTGGGTTTGAAAGCGCATGCATATTTAGTTATTGGTTGGTTGAGTTGGGTTATCTTCTTAAGGGAAAATCGTTCCCCACTATTTCTTGAAGCCCTCGACATTTATTGCTAGCCTTTGGCACCTTGGGAACATCACTTAAAGCCAAGTAACCCTCACCGCCTCCTAGGGACAATGAGGTAGGGGCGGGGTGTTACACATGTCAATCGACCACCACATCACTGCCCCACACACCGCACAAACCAGCTTGTCACATGTATCACCACATAACGATCTAAACCACACAATACAACACAACAAGCATAATCACACATCACATAACGATCCAAACCTCACGAGACAACACAACAAGCATAATCACACATCACAACACACATTCCAACTTCCATATTTATTCAAGGGAATATTCACATACCTTCTTTATTTAGAATGATTATTATCATACAAACCAGATGTCTAGGGGAAACCAATTATTAGCCAAATATACGTTCTTTAATCTTTTATTTAGGGTGCGATCACACAAAAACACAATAAGGGTCATTACAACATAACTATTATAGTGAAAACAATGCTCCCTGTTGGAGTCTGCATCCCACATCGAACTTGAGGTCTGATGTGGTCTTTAGTATTCATTATAAAATAACCCCAAGGGCTCCATTAGAGGGAACACCTTGAGGGTTCGGGTCTACCTCATTTTATCATTTTACATGGTATTAGAGGGAACCTAATCTCGAGCCCTTCCTCCCATTTTATTTTCCCCATTTTGGGTTTCTCATAATTTCTCCCCCGTGGGGGGCGGCGGTCCCCCATGTAGGGCAAGGTTTATTTTTATGTTGTCGCCCCTCTGGGCTCATTTTCCAGCCAGCCTCTTGGTTTTTCCCGGCCTCCCTGTCTACCTGCTTCCTCAGCACCCCTCCCCGTTGTGCGTGACGGCTCCCTTCCGTTGCCTCCTCTACGTGCACTGGCGACGCTCCCTTCTTTGGCTTCCCGTCGCGACTACAGGATCGCCTCCTTCCGTGGCTCCCTGCGCGCGACCCCCACTCGCGATCTAGCGCAAGTTCCCGACCGACCCCGCGCGACGGATCCACCCCTATGCGCGCGATGGATCCCATTCCCCCCTGCTGGATCTCCTTCTCTCCCGTCATGCATGACCCGACTTTCCGTCCGATGGCTTCCGTCACCCGCCCTCCTCCTGCTGTCTGCCGCGACTCGTAGACCCCTCTAGCGAAGACCCATCATCACCCCTCCGTCGTGCCACGACCCGACCGCCTCTCCTGCGTGGATCCCCTCCCAGCTCCAGCGACGCCTGCCTCCTGCGGCTTTCCCCGGTGGCCCGCCTCCCGCGGCATCCCGACGCGCTTCTGGTTGTCCTCTATGACTCACGGCTTATTCCACCCAGTGGTCCTACTCCCTACGTGCAACGCTCCAGGCAAACTCTTCCGCCTCCCATCCCAGTCCCAACGCCTCTGCTTCTACCAGCTCCGCCTTGCATGACATCCCCATCTGCTGCTCCCTCCATGTCGACCTCCTCCTACGGCAGCCCCCACCTCCTTTCCAGCCTCCTCCTACCCCCCCTCCCAGCTTTGGTCGCTCCCAGCGGCTGCCCTGCTTCCAGATTCAGATCTCCGTCACCTCCTGCGGAATCCCCACCTCTCGTTGTTAGCATCTCCTGACGACTCCTAGCAGCCACCTCCCTGTCCGTTGGTACGCCCTCACACTTCCTCCACCATGGCGCAACACTTAGACCTCCTAGGATCTGGGCCCTTAGCATCATCAGACCCCGCAATGATTCTGTGGAATCCCCACCTCCCATCGTCGGCCCCGCAAGTAGGGTTTTCCCAGTGCTAGTGTGTATTTCCCGGCGTATCACCGTCCGACCCCACTAGTGCGGATTTCCTAGTGCTCCGTCAACCGGCCCAGTCTGTGTGGTTCTTCTACTGCGCCCGCGACATCATCCATCCATCATCCTGAGGGTGATCTACGATCTTGAGGGGGAGCTATGATCGTCGTTTGTTTCTTTTATTTCTTCTTGTTTTGTAATCAAGCTGGGTATGTCCAGCTTGAGGGGGAGTTTTTGCAGCCTGTTACTTGCTTTGTTTTTTCTTTATGTATTCAATCTAGGTACACCTAGCTTGAGGGGGAGTGTTGGAGTCTGCATCCCACATCGGACTTGAGGTCCGGTGTGGTCTTTAGTATTCATTATAAAATAACCCCAAGGGCTCCTTTAGAGGGAACACCTTGGGGGTTCGGGTCTACCTCGTTTTATCATTCTACACTCCCAACCACTGTTATTTTCAAAATTGGAAACAAGTATGTATAACAATCTCAATAACATATGACAAAGCAGCAAAGCATGAGATAACTCCCCATGCCCATAAATTTTAGACCTGCCAATTAATTATATGATTATACTGACTCTTACTATCCATCCAAAGGTAAGAAAAAGCATGCAGATCTCACACATAACATGTAAAAGAGTGAGAATGAGGATCCCTTATCTCAAAGAATCTTTCAAATCTCACTGCACACCGCATGGTGAAGAAGAAATGTCCGCAAACCACAACTTCCCGCAAAACCCACAGATCAACCTACATTACATCAAAGGGTTGTCAAAAACGCAACCCACAATTCCTTCCAAACCAAAGTAACATCACCACGATGAATCCCTAAAGAATTATGGAAGGAAACGCATGATAAAGAGATAAGAACTCACTACAGATTGAAGATGAGAATCTAAGTATCGATCTCCGATAAAGGAATCCCAAGGCGGGTTGGAGGGAAGGCCGCTGGGTCACTTGTAAATGAGAGGAGTGTAGTGTTTGAAGAAAAACCTGAGGCGCTCCAGCCTTTATAGTTATGTTGTACAAAATATTTACACGACATGTATCATTTACACATCGTGTAAATGTCGGGTTTCAAGACCCATCAAAAAACATGTCGCCTCAAAGGATTTAATACCCGAATTTATTACACATCATGAACCAGCGTCGCACAAGTTGTGAACCTCTCTTTCACATAGTGTAAACCTTACATGGCACAAATTATTCACGATTCCAACTTCTTAACAGCCAACACCTTCGTTCTCTCTCTAGGCCTCCTCCGAGCACCACAAAACCTTCTCAAGCCTCCTCTAAAACACCTCCAACACCTAAAACTGGCAAAGTAACGGATCAAGAGTACACAGACCATTACACCCAGAGTTTACATAGTGTGCATAAGGGAAATTATTTACCCTTATGTGACACCTAGGAGTTGTGTAAGGGTAAAACCATGTTACCCTTATGCAACGTCCTTTTTGGGAGGAATATTTTAAAAAACCCTCATTTATGCTCCTCATTCCCTGGATCGCACCCGCAACACGTTTCAACAGTTTTAAATTCCCAAAATCATGGAATTAAATTCTTTTGATTCCTTTTCCCTAGAGTCAAATGTTTATAAAGACTTAAATTCTTTGCTATTAAGAAATAATTGAAAGACAAATTAAATTGTCAATTTAATTTGCGACATTAATTCTATGATTGTGTACGTGTTATTGTTATTTCTTAAATAGTTTAACCCTTACGTCCTTCATTTTTGGTTAATCCCTTTTGTCTGAGAAGTCCAGAATTTCCTCTGTTCAAAATTGGTAAAACCTTCTTTGATCAAACCAGGTTCCTTTTATGGGTTTCCATGCACAACAGAACCTCGCCCTCTCTTCTCTATTCTAGATGTTGCATTATAAGGGGGAAATCTCTAGGTATTTATTTTATGTGAGTTTGTAAACCCAGTTCTTTTCGAGCTTCTGAAAATTAAGGATAAAGAACTATTAAATGATAATAATCTGTGTTTTTTCTAAGAACAATAATATGGAATTATCATGGATTTTTTGAATTGTCTAGGAGAGAGAATTATGTTATCACATGTAGAATTTTATTTCTTTTGAAAAGAAAATAAGGAAATTGGTTATAGGAATCCTTGATGAACCATGGACGTTGATGTGTCGAAAACTAGGATAATAAGGCCAAAGAGGAGGTGTTATTAGTTTTAGAAGTTACCACTCCAGCTTTTGAACCACACAATGTGGTTTATCCTTGACATTAACATTGAAGACCTTGAGGTTGAAAGTTACTTACCTTTTCGGGGCTCTTGTTTACACTTGTTACCATGAAATAATTTTTGTGTTGGCATACTTGATAGTTGTGCTTGATTATGATCACATGTGGGTGTGTGTAGCTCATATACAATAATTTTTTCCATGAGTACAATCATATATTGTTGTTCATGTTTGATGGTGATCAAATATATTTTATGTTACTACTTTACTCATAATGATATGCTATGTTTGGTTGTATGTCCTACCCTTTTATGTATGCCTTTGGAGATATTCTTGGTGCCCAAAGCAGGTGGACAATTGTGACATGTTTATCCCTTAGAGGGGGAGTGTGCATGACTTGAGAAAATGATGAAAATGGATCTAATCACATACTAGGACTACACCGATGCCTCATGGATGTCGTGTGATGTAATAAATGCCTATGAGATACTAAGGAGAATGTTAGTCGAGGCCCAGTGGATGTTGAGTATCCAATCACTCAATGCCTAGTGGATGTCGAGAGCATGACTCACTTGATGCCTGGTGGATGCTGAGTAGTACACACACATGATGTCGAGAAGCATAATTACTGGCCTTGTGTCTAGTCCTTGATTACTTCTGATGTCTTGACGTTATTTCTGGCATGGAGTCGAAGCAGGTACGGTCAGAGCTCATGGTGGCTTGGTTAGAACACATGTGCTTGATTTTGGTTTTTTGTATGTTGTTATGCTCGTTAAATGTTTTATTATTATGACATACAACTATTATACATGAACGCATTAGTTAAAGACGCATTGGTAGCATCCTACTAGGTTTTATTACTCACACCTTGCACAAGCATCTCGATGCACGTTCATACTTCATGTATAGGGACTTGAGTATGGGAAAGGGACTCATGGCTGATGGCTGAGCAGTGGAGCAGAGTGAGTAGTAGACCGAGACATATTCCGAAGGACTTCACCATTTTTTTCATTTATTTACCATATTCTGATTTATTTAATTTGGATTGGATTTCCACCATGGGGGCTCATTTGTCTCTTTTGTCACATGACATGTATTTCATCTTTCAGATTCTGTATGCTACTCTGATTACTTATTATGGTGTTTTTTTGTGTTCTATGACTTGATACTAATGGTATAGTCTATCCACTGACAGGCTTAGAACCTTGTTGCTAATAAAAAACCTCTTGTGTACAGGGAGGCGCACGTGAGTTCAAATGGCACTTCGGTTTAGACCTGGTGGTTTGGGCCGGGGTATCTCAAAATGGTATCATTATAGCGACCCAAGGCTTTTACATAAAACATTTCATTATTTTAAGCATAATTAATCATCAGAGTACAAGCCAAAGATCGTTAAGTCTAGTGTCTTAGAAGACTAGGTACACATAACATAAAACATGGGACAAAAAAACTTCTTTATTTAATCTCCATAAAGAGGTCGTAACTTCCTTTGAGCTCTTACATCTACATAGGGTACCCTGGGGAACACATGAACAAAGGGATGAGCTAAATAGCCCAGTAAAGGAATGAACATAACGATACATCTCAAGCACATGAGTTAGGAGTCATGACATAATGATATCCAAAGCATGAAACTTATGAAATCATTTAATATAAGAATGGGATCATATAAACATGGAATCATATAAATGTGGCAGAATCATAAATCATATCTTTAGTACGGGTCAAGGCTAACCGCCAATCCCGTTTCCCATTTTGGTACGGGTCAAGGCTAACCGCCAATCCCGTTTCACATGACATCTCATGAGACTTATCCTTACCCAATGCATTGGAGCACTATCTGGGCGCACCCATATCAACATTTTCATGAATATTCTTGCCACATAAATATTCTTACCACATATACAATCATACATAATCAACCATACATAAACATAAGGGTACCCATGGAAAGAATTGGGTACCACAATCATGACATAGAACATAACCAAATGAAGTATCATGAAAGTGTCCATGAAAGGAAAGGATTAGATCATAAATGGACGTTCATAGGGTAAAATATGCATATAACATGGTAAGTGGTGTCAAACATAAGTGACAACATATAATAAGTTTACTTTAAAATCATTAGCATTAAAACATTTTTGTGCGGTTTAAAGGAAAATACTATAGAGCTTTTCAAATAGAAAAGAGGACATTCTTTTATATAAAACCAGAATTGAACCAAGAAAGTTTTCATAATAAAAATACTGATTTTATAAATACAATGGTGTCTTAAAAAAGAGGTTAGAGTGAACTTGAAATTTGGGTAAAAATTTGGGGAGTCCCCTTAAAACAGGTTTGCTTATCGGAAAGTTCTAAGGAGGGAATCTTTCAAAATCATGTATATCCCCGAAAGAATGTGATGAAAGGGTATTGATATAAGAATCTTGTACAAATAACCATAAGTCATAAGACTCACATATATAGATAAGACAAGACCATTTTGAAAGAAATATAAGGCAACCTGAAAGAACGAAGAAGGTTTGGGTAGAATTCATTACGATTTTACCTGCATGGTGTCGGGTGTACCCAAGAGGGCTTGATGAGAGAGAGAAGGGGATTCTCATCACTTATAAAACATTAGGGAATTATGGTGAAGGTTTATAAACATACCCCATCACTTTACACAAAAAAGACATAGCATAGAGAACAATCTTGATTAAGAGTGAAAGGGGAGGATCCCTAACCTCAAATCTGGTGGTGTTCTTCCACTTGTTATTAATGACCTGAATAAACAAATTAGGATTTATTAATTCATAAGTCCAGAACCTCTTATATATGTAATTGATTTATTATAACCCTTTTTAGTTCATTCCAATCCTTTTTGATTAGTTATAAGGTTCAATTTCATTGTTCAGGCTCGTTTGTTTACTTGGCTTTAAAAGATCGGTTCACTTATATTCAAGTTTGGATTATATGCAAGATGAAAGTGGTTGTCCAGAATTGAAGTTACATTATTTAGTTCATATAAAGGAGATTACATGGTTTTAATTTTAATTAGGTTACTTAGAGTGATGTTGAATTATTATATATATAACCTTAGTGATAACCGTTTTTGTTAATATGTGGATTTGATTACAAAGAATGTGTTTTTCATTATAACTTAATTCCGTTTGTACCAAAAGATTCCAGAACCAAAAATAGGATATATTACATATATAATAATCTGGTTCAACCATATCACAAATGGTTTCATGACCAGAATTAAAGATAATAACAAAAATTGATAAACAATTGTCCTTGAATGTTCTAAATTAGCACATCTCAAACGGTGCTTTCATTTCTTTCAAATAAAAGGGTAGGGAAAGAAGAGAAGATGATGAACTTTACCAGTAGCATGAAGAAATTCCAGTACATGTATGATACTAGATTTATCATACTATTATGGTGAAGGGAGGTGAGGAAAGAAATTAAAAAGAAAAGAACTTAAAAGAAAAGAAGAAATTTGGGAAGAAGAATTTACCTCTTGAGACTTCCTCCTTTGAGAACCTCTTAAGGGGAGAGGTTTTGGTATTTTGAGGAGGATGAGAGATTTTGGACGTGGGGGAGGACCTTGGGGATAGATTTGGTCAGAATTTAGAGAAGTCTTGGAGCTTGAGAGGATTGGAGAGAAGAGGGAGTGAAGGGGGGTTTTTATAGTGGAGGAGAGGAGTGATTTCATGATATTATAATCATTAATTTATTATTTCTTCCCGAGACAAGGAATAGTAAGTATTTCATGACCAAGAATAGTGATTTTATCATGTGATCCCGAACCAAGTGGTCTTACATCAGCAGAACATCATCGATGACTCAATTAATCCAATATTTAGCATTTATTGTGAATTATCGGATTCTACTATTCATCAAAAATTCAAGTATTTCAGAAAAATCCCAAAAATTCACTCTAACCATTTTTCGACGTGTAGAATCCAAAAATGAAGTTCATTTTTCAAAAATAATTTTCTAAATATGATTATTTTAATATTTAATTAAAATAATAATTTATTATCAAAACCAGTTTTAAAACATTCATTAACTCATTCTAAAATATAGGCATATCGTACAGTATATCACTATTCATAAGGGTGTGTTACTATTTATTAGGGCAGGTTACTATTCACCAAAAATTATTTTTGTTTTATTAGACTCCAAAAAACATCTTGAACACAACCGTGTATGCCATATTTTCAAAATTCCAAACACATAAGTGATAAACTTATGTTTAAAGGTCACTTATCACTTAGTAGTTCATTATGTTGTGTTTTCATGTGATTTTATGACATAAATATAAGAAGGGAATTTCCATTGAAAAACTTTGGGTCGTTACATTCTCCCCCCCTTATGAAATTTCGCCCTCGAAATTTCGTTTTACATACTAATCCAAAAACATGTGCGAGTACTTTTCCTTCATTGCTTCCTCCAATTCCCATGTTGCTTCCTCAAACTTATGGTTCCTTCACAACAATTTGACAAGATGGGTTGTCTTTTTGCGTAGAACCTTATCTCTCCGATCCAAAATCTTTACTGGCTGCTCCTCATAGGAGAGATCATCTTCCAGTTGCACCACCTCTGAGTTTAGTACATGTGAGGGATCATGTATGTACTTCCTAAAGAGTGATACGTGGAAAACATCATAAACTCGAGCCATATTTAGTGGAAGTGCAAGCCGATAGGCTATAGCTCCTATGCGGTCAAGGATCTCAAAGGGGCCAATATACCTTGGGCTTATCTTCACTTTCTTCCTGAATCGCATGACTCTCTTCCATGGAGATATTCAAAGGAAGACTTTATCTCCAACGTCGAACTCCAAGTCCCTTCGACGGTTGTCAGCATAACTCTTTTGCTGACTTTGAGCAGCTTTGATGTGTTTCTGGATGACTTGAACCTTCTCTGTCATCTCTTGAACAAGATCGGGTCCAAGTAGCTTTCTTTCTCCAAATTCATCCCAACAGGTTGGAGTTCTACATCTCTTTCCATACAGAGCTTCATATGGAGCCATCTGAATACTCGAGTGGAAGCTATTGTTGTATGAGAACTCAACCAATGAGAGATGCTGATCCCAACCACCTTTGAATTCTAGAGAGCATGCTCTTAGCATATCTTCAAGCGTTTGAATAGTCCTTTCAGATTGGCCATCAGTTTGGGGGTGATAGGCCATACTGAAATTTAATTCAGTACTCAAAGCATGTTGAAGAATCCTCCAGAATTTAGATGTGAACCTTGGATCACGGTCAGAGACAATTGATAGTGGAACACCGTGCAGTCTCACTACTTCCTTCACATATAACTTTGCAAGTTGTTCAAGCGAGAGATCTTCCTGAATAGCGATGAAATGGGATGTATTGGTGAATTGTTCAACCACAACCCATATCGCATTATTTACCTTCGACGTCTTTGGGAGACCCGTGACAAAGTCCATAGTAACATTTTCCCATTTCCACATGGGTATAGGCAATGGCTGCATCATACCTTTGGACTTTTTTCACTCAGCTTTAACTTGCTGACATACCAAGCACCTTGATATATATTCCGCAATCTCCTTCTTCATATTATCCCACCAGAAGTGTTCTCAGAGATCAAGGTACATTTTGGTACTCCCAGGATGGATAGAGAAGGTCGAGCTATGTGCATCATTCAATATCTCCTTTATCTCTGGATCAGATGGTACACATAATTGTGTCCCAAATCTTACAACTCCTTCGTCGTCAATTTTGAAATCATGGGATTTTCCATTTTTAACAGCTTCCACCCTTTTCTGAATTTTCACATCCTTCCTTTGAGAAAAATTTATTTTCTCTAAGAGGAATGGTTGAACAATCATTTGAGAAAGGATTGATGATGTTTCTCCCTTAATGATTCCCATGTCCATCCTTTTCAAATCTAAGAAGATCGGATCCTTTTTAATTCTCATCATTAATAAAGATGCAAGATCCTTTCTACTTAGAGCATCCACCACCTTGTTTGCATTACCGGGATGGTAGTGGATTGAGCAGTCATAATCCTTGATGATCTCTATCCATCTTCACTGGCGCATATTAATCTCTTTCTGTGTGAATATATATTTGAGACTCTTGTGGTCAGTATATATCTCACATTTTTTCCAATAGAGATAATGCTGCCAGATTTTCAACACAAAGATCACAGTCGCCAACTCCAGATCATGCGTGGGATAGTTTTACTCATGGATTTTTAGCTGCCTTGAGGTATAGGCTATCACTTTATCATTTTTCATTAGCACACATCCTAAGCCTTTCTTATAGGCATCACTATACACCACAAAGAGTTCTCCACTTGAAGGGAGTGTGAGTACCGGCACAGTGATAAGCCTCTTTTTCAACTCTTTGAAACAGTCTTCACATTCCTGTGTCCAGACGAACTTTACTCCCTTCCATGTTATCTTGGTAATTGGGTTTGAAAATCGTGAAAAGTTCTTCATGAATCGTCGATAATACCCAGCTAGACCTAAAAAGTTGCGGATCTTCATTACAGAAGTTGGCCTTGGCCACTCTTCAATTGCCTTCGTCTTGGAAGGATCCACAGATATCCCTTTCCTGGTGATAACATTCCACAAGAATGATACTTCCTCCATCTAGAACTCACATTTACTATACTTTGCATACAACTTATCTATTCGCAAATTCTTTAACACATTTTCCAAATGCTCCTCATGTTCCTCCTTGCTCTTGGAGTATATCAGAATATCATCAATAAAGACCACCACAAATTTGTCGAGGTAATCTCTAAAGACTCTATTCATTAAATCCATGAAAATTGCTGGAGCATTAGTGAGTCCAAAGAGCATCACTATGAACTCATAATGTCCATACCTCGTTCGAAAGGCAGTCTTGGGAATATCTTCCTTCCTCACCTTTAGTTGGTGATATCACGACCGAAGGTCCACCTTAGAGAAATAACTGGCCCCATAAAGCCGATCAAACAAGTCATCTATCCGTGAAAGGGGATACTTGTTCTTTATAGTGATTTTACTGAGCTCACGATAATCAATGCAGAGGTGCATTGATCCATCATTCTTCTTGACGAAGAGGACTGGAGCACCCCACGGTGAAGCACTCAGACGTATAAAACCCTTCTCCATATTCTCCTGTAACTGCTTATTCATCTCTTCTATCTCTAGGGTGGTCATTCTGTAAGGTTTCTTTGAGATTGGAAAAGATCCATAGATAAGTTCAATTGAGAACTCAACCTCTCAGTCAGGGGGAAGGCCAGGCAACTCTTCGGGGAATACATCAATGTAATCCCTCACGATGGGTATGTGTTCAAGCATGATTCTCTCCTTCATCTCAATCATTTGAGCTAGATATTCATGCTCATAAGGAAGAAATATCCACACTTGAGACGATGATTTGAAAGGATATTAATCTTCCTTATTACACTTGAAAAGAATCGAAGGATGCTTCGGGATGTGAAGAGTGATCTCCCTTTACTGGAAGTTGATGTTGTCCTTATACAAAGATAGTCAATCCATGTCCAAGATAGCGTCAAACTCCACTAAAGGAAGTATTACAAGATTTTTTGGGAGGTTCAGTCCACAAACATTAACTGAGGAGGAGTTATAAACCATGGATGAAATAATTTCCCCATTCGCTGTTCTCACAGATAACTTTTCCTCCAAATTTTGAGGTGGTGTTTGAATAGTTCTACTAAACTTGAAAGATATGAAAGAATGTGTAGAACCAGAATCGAATAGTACGTCTGCTATTTTTGAATGAATAACTAGTTTACCTGTCACCACATCGTTTTCCGGCTCCACCTCATTAGTAGTGATAGCATAAGACCTTCCTTGTTCCCTTGGAGGTTGTTACTGATTGCCTCTAACAACCCTCAGCTTAGGGAAATTGTTCACATAATGCCCAAGTTCCTTGTAGTTGAAACACTGCACTGCAGGCTAAGTGTTGTTCTGAACCTTCCTTTCTTCTTCAACATTAGCGGTATTTTTCATATCCCTTCGGCAGTTCTTGGACAGATGACCAAACTTTCTACATTTGAAGCAATTCTTGGTTCCCTTGATACAGTCACCAGGATGCTTCTTTCCACAATTTTTGCAAAGGGGAAAGTGAGGCTTCTTTCCGTCATGGGATTTGTTTGATGAACCACCCATATTGTTCTCCATTTTCCGCTTCTTGTCACTATTCCCATGAGACCACTGAGAGTCTCCAATCTTCATTTCAACCTTGAGGGCATAACGAACAATCTCCTCATAACTATCGAAGTCTCGAATTGCCAACACTTTTCGTAGACCCGGCTTTAGTCTGCTAAAGAAGCGATCCACCTTGCTTTCAGTGTTCATGACAAAGCCAGAGGCGTACCTTGCAAGACTTATAAAGTTTGCTTCATATGCCCCAATGGACTCATCTTCCTTCTGTTTGAGTCCAAGGAACTCTCTTTCCATCTTGAGGCAGAGGGTTCGAGGAAAATGTTTGTTGAAAAACATCCTCTTGAATTCCTCCCAATCTATGGAATCAATTTCCTCTTGGGACTTTATATTCTTGATCAGTGTCCACCACTAATCAGCTTCCCCATCAAAATGATAGACTATCAGTACAACTTTCTCTTCTTCCGAGCACTAGAGGACAGAGAAAATCTTTTCAATGGAGTTAATCCATTATTGTACAAGGAGGGGATCATAAGACCCGCTAAACATGGGAGGCCTTTTCCGCATGAATAATTCTACGGAAACTTGCTCTTTCCTTGGAGGAGGGAGACATTCCACTTGATTCAAGTTATTATTCATAACTCGAGCCAGCTGAGCAAGTACTGCCATGAAGTTTTGAGCACCCTCTTTCGTCACATCAGGCATGTCATTAGGGCAATCATCACATTTCCTATCACATTGGTTGTTGGAATGTGTTCTTCTATTTCCCGCCATTAACTAAGAAAAAGAACGTATAATTAGAGGTCTTGAATACTTAGATATTGAGCATAAAAAGGAAACTTTGAACATTAAAGGATAAACTTATAAATAAGAAGTACTCCTTAGGTTTATATCTATGTTATCCTTGATATATTTCTTAACTTATATTCTCATGGGCTTCTTTTTTTTGTCCCTTAAAAATGGTTTGTACTAAGCTCGTGAATCTACCAAAGCATAACCCCAAGAGTTTCATAATCAAGAGTGCAGCAAGGCCCGTTGTCATGCACCAGTTCCTGTTAGAGTCTAGCTGAAAGTGGTTTTTTCGGGTTTTACCCCTAGATACATCTGTTCAAGAGCCGCCTCTACCTGCTCGTGTCCAGACAAGTATGTATTTGCTTGATAAACCACTTACTCTATACTCACCAAAATTTAGGACTGTTTTCTTATACTTAGTCTCATCCTTAAGGTTATCGCTAAGGTTCTCTATTCCTAATCTCCAAAATAACTAAACCTCCCTCTGATACCAACTATAGAGACCCAAGGCTTTTACATAAAACATTTCATTATTTTAAGCATAATTAATCATCAGAGTACAAGCCAAGGATTGTTAAGTCTAGTGTCTTGGAAGACTAGGTACATATAACATAAAACATGGGACAAAAAAAACTTCTATATTTAATCTACATAAAGAGATTCTAACTTTATTTGAGCTCTTACATCTACATAGGGTACCCTGGGGAACACATGAACAAAGGGATGAGCTAAATAGCCCAGTAAAGGAATGAACATAATGATACATCTCAAGCACATGAGTTAGGAGACATGACATAATGATATACAAAGCATGAAACTTATGAAATCATTTAATATAAGCATGGGATCATATAAACATGGAATCATATAAATGTGGCAGAATCATAAATCATATCTTTAGTATGGGTCAAGGCTAACCGACAATCCCATTTCCCATTTTGGTACGGGTCAAGTCTAACCGCCAATCCCGTTTCACATCACATCTCATGAGACTTATCCTTACCCAATGCATTGGAGAATTATCTGGGTGTACCCATCTCAAAATTTTCATGAATATTCTTTCCACATAAATATTCTTACCACATATACAATCATACATAATCAACCATACATAAACATAAGGGTACCCATGGAAAGAATTGGGTACCACAATCATGACATAGAACATAACCAAATGAAGTATCATGAAAGTGTCCATGAAAGGAAAGGATTAGATCATAAATGAACGTTCATAGGGTAAAATAGACATATAACATGGTAAGTGGTGTCAAACAGAAGTGACAACATATAATAAGTGTACTTTATAATCATTAGCGTTAAAACATTTTTGTGCGGTTTTAAGGAAAATACTATAGAGATTTTCAAATAGAAAAGAGGACATTATTTTATATAAAAACAGAATTGTACCAAGAAGGTTTTCATAATAAAAATACTGATTTTATAAAGACAATGGTGTCTTAAAACATAGGTTAGAGTGAACTTGAAATTTGGGTAAAAATTTGGGGAGTCCCCTTAAAACAGGTTTGCTTATCGGAAAGTTCTAAGGAGAGAATCTTTCAAAATCATGTATATCCCCGAAAGAATGTGATGAAAGGGTATTGATATAAGAATATTGTACAACTAAACAGAAGTGATAATACTCACATAGATAGATAAGATGACACCATTTTGAAAGAAATATAAGGCAACTCGAAAGAACAAAGAAGGTTGGGGTAGAATTCGTTACGATTTTACCGGCATGGTGTCGGGTGTACCCAAGAGGGCTTGATGAGAGAGAGAAGGAGATTATCATCACTTATAAAACATTAGGGTAGTATGGGGAAGGTGTATAAACATACCCCATCACTTTATACAAAAAAGGAATAGCATAGAGAACAATCTTGATTAAGAGTGAAAGAGGAGGATCCCTTACCTCAAATCTGGTGGTGTTCTTCCACTTGTTATCAATGACCTGAATAAACAAATTAGGATTTATTAATTCATAAGTAAAGAACCTCTTCAATATTTAATTGATTTATTATAACCCTTTTTAGTTCATTCAAATCCTTTTTGATTAGTTATAAGGTTCAATTTCATTGTTCGGGCTCGTTTATTTACTTGGCTTTAAAAGATTGGTTCACTTATATTCAAGTTTGTATAATATTCAAGATGAAAGTGGTTGTCCAGAATTGAAGTTAAATTCTTTATTTCATATCCAGGAGATTACATGGTTTTAATTTTAATTAGGTTACTTAGAGTGATGTCGAATTATTATATATATAACCTTAGTGATAACTGTTTTTGTTAATCGGTGGATTTGATTACAAAGAATGTGTTTTTCATTATAACTTAATTCCATATGTACCAAAAGATTCCAGAACCATAAATAGGATATATTTCATACATAATAATCTGGTTCAACCATAACATGAATGGTTTCATGACCATAATTAAAGATAATAACAAAAATTGATAAACTGTTGTCCTTGAATGTGCTAAATTAGCACATCTCAAACGGTGCTTTCATTTCTTTCAAATAAAAGGGTGAGGAAAGGAGAGAAGAAAATGAATTTTACCACTAGCATGAAGAAATTATAGTACATGTATTCTAATGGATTTATCATACTATTATGTTGAAGGGAGGTGAGGAAAGAAATTAAAAAGAAAAGAACTTAAAAGAAAAGAAGAAATTTGGGAAGAGGAATTTACCTCTTGAGACTTCCTCCTTTGAAAACCTCTTAAGGGGAGAGGTTTTGGTATTTTGAGGAGTTTGAAAGCTTTTGGACGTGGGGGAGGACCTTGGGGAGAGATTTGGGCAGAATTTAGAGAAGTCTTGGATCTTGAGAGGAGTGGAGAGAAGAGGGAGTGAAGGGGGGGTTTTATAGTGGAGGAGAGGAGGGATTTCGTGATATTATAATCATTAATTTATTATTTCCTCCCAAGACAAGGAATAATAAGTATTCCATGACAAAAAATAGTGATTTTATTATGTGATCCCAAACCAAGTGGGCTTACATCAGCAGAAAATCATCGATGACTCAATTAATCCAATATTTAGCATTTATTGTGAATTATCGGATTCTACTATTCATCAAAAATTCAATTATTTCAGAAAAATCTAAAAAATTCACCCTAACCATTTTTCGACATGTAGAATCCAAAAATGAAGTCCATTTTTCAAAAATAATTTTCTAAATATGATTATTTTAATATTTAATTAAAATAATAATTTATTATCAAAACTAGTTTTATAACATTCATTAACTCATTCTAAAATATAGGCATATCATACTTCCAACTTGAATATTATTTTTATACCACCATAGGTGAGGTTACTATTCATTAGGGTATATCACTATTCATAAGGGCATGTTACTATTCATTAGGGTAGGTTATTATTCACCAAAAATTATTTTTATTTTATTAGACTCCAAAAAACATCTTGAACACAACCGTGTATGTCGGATTTTCGAAATTCCAAACACATAGGTGAAAAAATTATGTTTAAAGGTCACTTATCACTTATTAGTTCATTATGTTGTGTTTTCATGTGATTTTATGACATAAATATAAGAAGGGAATTTTCATTGAAGAACTTTGGGTCGTTACAATCATAACATCAGTGTTCTTCATTTTCATTTTGGAATAACCTGGCACATGGTAAAAAGGAGATAGCTATGTGGTAGTCATGTAGGGGAGTTTCCATGTGCCTAGTCACACATGTGTAACGAACCTTCGAGTTACCATAGAAGAGATTGGTGTTACAGTTTTACGAGATTTTTTGGTGTGTTCATGCATCATGAATTGACACAAAGGTCCACATGCCATATATATAGTTATTGTTGTGCTGTATATTAGTTTAATTTAATTTCTTGATTTGTGAAATCTATTTGGGATAGATTCTCTATTATGATATATCCTTATTAGTATTAAATAGTTGAACTATGCATATTATTGTGTTATTTTATATATATGATGATTATGACTAATGTGAAGGGATGAGACCTTGGTTAGTGCTAGGAGGGTTATACCTTGGGTTATGGATAAAATCCTAGAGAAACCTTTGTGTGATCCCTTATACTGGTCATGACTTGTTTATGTTTGTAATATTCCTTCGTGTTACTAAATATTCCAACTCATAGGTGTTTGGTGGGACCACCAGATGAGAAAGAGGGTTCCCTAGAGAACATTCCCACACATGTTCTAATGGTTCTGGCAGTAGGCCCACACTAGCCTAGAGTTCTTCCACCAAGATCCATGGTCAACTATGTCAAAGATTTTCACCTCTAGCATCCACCATCCTTTCAGGGAACTAGTGGACCCCAAGATGCTGAGGATTGGGTGGACTTCATCGAGGGAATCTTCAATCTTGTCAAGATGCCGAAAAATAGGAAGGTGAAACTGGAAGCGTTCATGCTGTAGGGACCCCCCAGGCGTTGGTGGGGATTCATGGGACAAAATTGTCAATGTGAGGGACTTGGGAGGCCTTCAAGGATCTATTCTTCGGGGATTAATTTCCGGATACGTTGAAGCTTCACTGAGAACAAGAGTTCATGGAGCTACAGTAGGGTTCTATGATAGTGTCCTCCTACTCTGCTTTTTTTTACTGAGCTTCTTCTCTTTGCACCCCTTCTAGCCAGGAATGAGGCTCAGAAGGCCATGAAGTTCGAGATCAAATTCCATCCCAACATCAGACAACAACTTCGGAGCTTTGACTTAACATCATACCCAAAGGTTTTATGGAAGGACTTGAGCATCAAGAGTATCTTGGAGGAGAGTCGAGTAGTTGGTCTTCTTCCACCATTTAGTGCTTAGTTGGGTGGACCTCATACTGCTTCTTTGAGTACCCCTTTCGATGAAAGGAAGAGGAAGGTCAGCGACGTGCACCAGAGCAGTGGTATGCACGTGCAACAAAGTTCAATTTCTTTAATTCCCTTAGGGGGTGTCCCATAGTGATTCAACTGTGGGATGATTAGTCATTACCATAGAGTTTGTACAACTCATTAGATTCAGTGTCAACAATGCGAGAAGAAGGGGCATATTCAGGTTTTTTTCTCCAAAACTATGAGGTCTGGTTTTTGTAGAGGGTCAAGGCAAACGTAGTCAGGGAACCATGGATTCAGACAGGATCCTCAGTAGCAGGCCCAGACAATGACGACTCAGGTGATTCATGCTTATTAGGGATCAGGTTGTGAAGTTGAGGCAGGTTGTATCAATGTACTGGAACAAACTCTAGAAGATGGCGGTGAGAGACCTTCCATTGTATGATGTACGGTCTTGATCACATATGCTTTATTTACTATCTTGTTTGATACTGGTTCTTCCCATTCTTTCAAATTTGCACAAATAATTTCTAGACATGGCTTACTGGTCAAGTTATTATCTGAGTTAGTCTCCCTTGATACACCATTGGGCATGAAAGTGGATCACCTCTAGTGTTTCCTAGAGTATCCTATAGTCATCGTTGGTTATGAACATATGTGAGATTTCATGATTATGGAGATGATGGCCTTAGATATGATACTTGGCATGGACTGACTGACCAGCTTTCGAACTCATATTGATTTCTATCAGAGACATGTGTTGTTTACTTAGCTAAAGGGATATAGGTATGTGATGTATGTAGAATGAGAACTTGGTGTTGGAAAAGTTGGTCCATACTTGAGTCATCTTAGGACGATCACGACGCAGATGGAAAACTTGGATCTTTCAGCAAGATAAGTGACAACCCCTCAAATTTTTCCTCAACTCATGGATCTCTACCAGGATGCCTTTCCAGATGATTTCACAGGTGTTCCTCCTGATAGAGGAGTTGAATTTGAGATAGATCTTGTGTTAGGTGTGCGACCCATTTCAGTACCCCCTTATTGCATGACACCAGCTGAGCTGAAGGAGCTCAAGGTGCAACTTGACCACTTGGAGGAGAAGGACTTTATTAGGACGAGTACTTCATAATGGGGTTCACTTATGTTTACCAAAAAAGTAGACATTATTCTTTGAATCTACGTTGATTACTAGAATCTGAACTAGGTGATGGTGAAGAACACATATATCATTTTCCCCGGACCGATGATCTTTTCGACCAGTTACGAGGAGCTCAGTGGTTCTCTAAGATTGATCTTCGATCGGGCTATCACGAACCGCGGGTTAGTGAGGAATACATCATGAATACAACATTACGGAGTAGGAATGGGTTGCATGAGTACTTGGTGATGTCATTTGGATTGAAGAATGCACCGACAATGTTCATGACGCTCATGAACAAGATCTTTCACCATTACCTAGAATCATTCGTCGTGGTTTTTGTTGACGACATCCCTGTCTACTCATCGACACTGGAGCTACATGCCAAACATCTTGAGATGGTCCTAAGTACACTTTGAGAACATCAACTTTATGCTAAGCTACCAAAGAGTAATTTCTGGATTTAGGAGGTGAAGTTCTTGGGGCATGTGATGTCTGAGACATGTATATCCGTGGACCCAGAGAAAGTGGAGGTAGTGATGTCCTAGAAATGTCCCTAGAATATGTTCAAGATCAGGAGCTTTCTGGGATTAACAAGATATTAAAGATTCTTTATACAAGACTTCTCCTGATTATCACCACCTATGTCTGTGCTACCAAAGAAGGACCTAAGTTCTAGTGGTCAGGCCGATGTGAGGAGGCATTTCTTGAGCTGAAGAGGAGGTTTACTACAGCTCCAATACTCATACTTCCTGATCCTGGGATCAGATATGCAGTTTACTGTGATGCATCAGACATTATTTTGAGAGTGATACTGATGCAAAGAGAGCATGTAGTTGCTTATGGGTCACGCCAGCCATGACCCCATGAGCGAAACTTCCCTATTCAAGACTTGGACTAAGAAGTCGTGGTTCACACTCTGAAGTATTGATGACACCGTCTTTTTGGTGGGAATTTTGTTGTCTACACTGATAATAAGAGTCTTTGTTACATCTTCACACAGCAGGACCTGAACATGAGGCAGAAACACTGAGTTGAGTACCTAAAGACTTTTGAATTTAAAATAATGTATGACTCAAGGATAGGTATAACGTCATAGTAGACACTCTCAGTCGTAAGATGTCGGTAGCTTAGGAGCCTGGTGAGAAACCTTCAAAGGATTAATGAAACTTGATGAGCTTATTGGCCAATTGGAGGATTGATTCTTCTAAGAATCAGAGATCGATGACTTGTACTTGTTGAAAGTGTGTGCCCTAGACCCAACTTGTGATGTATTTTGATTACCACTACATGTATACAGTTTGTTATATATATATGTTCTTATCTTACCATAGTAGTGTTGACACTTCTACAACCACTATATTTATGATAATGTCCTTAGATTATATGTCGTATCAAAGGGTTATAGAAGATATCAGGCTATAATGAGAACTTAGAGATATTATGATAGTAATCTTAAAGTAATGTCCTATGGTCCAGATACATCATACTAACATGGCACAGATGATGTGCAACTATTAGGTGTTAGGGGCTCATAAGCATTGAGACTTCTTCTCATGAAGTTCACACTTGGTGATATCTAGTAGTTAAGATAATGAGGACAGACCCATCGATAGAAACACCACATGTTGTAGTTGTCATTGGTTGTTCCTATCTACAGACATGTGTATTGGTCTCCTAACTTGAGATCATTATCAATGTGTGTCATTTGATCGTGTACTTTGATGAAAGTCAAAAATCATGACTATGAATTCGTGGCGATCTATTTTGTGTTGGGTACGTCATTGGTGGTATGACATTGATTGAATGGTCAAGATAAGGATTTGTTGCTTTTGAGTTGAAGATGAGATATCTCGGACCTGTTTGATCAAGATGGTAGTACATTTATAAATCCATGGCCATGGTAGTCGAAGGTAAGTCTGTCCAGTTAGATAAAAAAATAATAAAGTAAGAAAAAGATGATGATACAAGTGTGCATCCTGCTTTATGAGATATCGTATGACAAAGAGATTATATTACACAACGTGTGTTCATAAGTTGATAATTATTTCTATGACTTTTCCTTATCTCTTTAAGGGTCTTGACGAGTTGCTGGACTCCACTCTTGGTCTGTGAATATTATTCACTGCTATTGAGATAAGAGTCTAGATAGTCACATACAACAACACATTTGAGAATCTACCATATTATGTTGAATAGGAATATAAGACTTGGTGGGCCACACCATGAGTTTCGGGTATTATCCAAGTTCTATCGATCACCAATAAATAAATAAATTTATTATTATTTAAGTAAAGAATAATTGGGTTGAATTTATTTATTACATGTATTTACAAGTGATTAAGTAAATACAAAGATTAATATTATACGAAAAAATATTATTATAATATTTTAGGTTCGTTTAATATTATCAAGAGTTATGAGTTGAGTTAATGGCTCGGGACTATCACGTAATATATTTAATATATATATATTACATGCATGTGATAAAATATAAATAATATTTATGACGCAGTTTAGTTAATCATAAATAATTATTTACTATACTTATTTAGTTGATGTTTATTGCACGGGGGTCAGGAACCCCTATCGGGTAATATGGAAATCCACTAGAGCGAACGGTCCAAGTTTGTCTTTGCGGATGGAAGATAGATGATTGTAGTAATTGTCGCTGCGTTGAAGTAACCGTCAGAGCTCTGCACTAGCACCTGGAATCTGACGAATGACATGTGCACAGATTCAAGAAGCGTGTGTGGATGATCTAGAGGGATTCAGTGTCGGATCCTTCGAGCAATGAATGCCGACAACTTGCGACGGACTTTCCCACATCAAATCAGAACGAGGTATTTGCATGTTTTATTTATTGTGCTTTGATTAAACCACACGGGATCCTCAGACTATATCAGGGCCGAATCGCCGCAGTTGACGTTGTTTCGTCGCTTCAATGATGGAATTTTTTTAAATTCATGGCCCACTGGTTTCCGTTGAGTGCCTCAATATGTTCAATTGGTATCAGAGCGATCACGTGGTTTTTTTGAGTCAAGATAAATTAAATTGTTTTAAATTATTAGTAGAGAGTATTAAAACGAATCCAACGAATCCAACCACATGTTGATCCGATTTCGGATGACAAAGTTATGACCATTTGAAAATTTTTTATGGACCATAATGGTGTTTTTCGGATATAAGTTTTTCAGATGTCAATTTCGTTTTGACAAACACATTGTATAACTATATATATTTTACTTGTGTTCTTGAAAATACCGGAATCCGACTAATCATTGGCCGAAATCCGGTTTCCAGAGTTGTTCCGGCTAGTGAACTAGATTTACTCCAGCAAGAAAAGAAAAGAAAATTAAATAATTTTTATTTTAATTTAAGCCTACCATGGTATGGATAATTTTTGTGGAGGATGGTTTTTATTAGGGGGTTGTGACTTTTTGAATACAGAGGGCCTGTTTTTCTTATGTTGTCTTGACTAATTCTAAAAAAAGACTCGCCGGGTCTTCTCTCCCGTGTGAGACATCTCTTCCCTTACCTGGTACATGGTAACCCCCGTCAGTTCTCCCCTCCCTCCTGGTCGAAGCCAGCTGCGCCGAACTCCACGTACTAGGTCGACCTTCCCTCATGTGCCGCTCCCCGATTTGTCAGCTCTTCACGCTACTAGATGCCGCCTAGATTAGGCATGATGGGGACACCGTCGCCTCCTCCAGCGAGCACCGACTCGTTCGGTCAGATCTCACCAGATGCCGCTGCCGACCAAGGTTGGAGGTAACCCCTGCCGCTGCTCACATGGGTCCTGTCAGACCAGATTTTTCGTGCCATGGGTCGGGGCGGGTCTACCCGATCAAGAATGGGTCTGGGTAGGCCTGCCCGGACAAAATACCCCTTGGGGTTTTCTAGGGCCAAATGGGCCAGCGGGGCTATGACCCAGTCTTCAAGGGCCTAGGTGGGGTTATTGGGGACATGTTAGAATTAATAATCAAAATACAATTAATCGAATTAAATTAAATTAATTAATTATTTTTTGGTTTTAAAATTTTAATAATATGAAATATTAATTTAATTTGAGTAGTAAATTAAATTAATTATTTTAATTTATTTTTTGGAAATTAAATTAAAGATGGAACTGATAAAATAAATTATCTGTATTTAATTAAATTTATTTAATTTATTGCAATACCCTCATACAGTTTAAATTTATCAAAATCTAATTTTTATCATGCAATTTTATTATATTGACTCATCTTGAACTAGTGACTGACCCATGTATGTCTGGATTTTTATTTATTTTATTATTTATTTATTGTGTGCGATGATTGTAATAAGTTGGTAATTAAATGACGGTTTTCGAATCATCTTATTTTCATTCAAATATGTATAAGGATCTAGGTGTCCAATGCATCTATTGTACATTGTACCCCTAGACCCTCTCGCGCACGTGCGAGTATATTTGTGCCTAGGCGATGACATTCTAAGATGTGGACCCCGCCAAGTTGAGGAGGTAATCCAGATGAGAGGAAAATACATTACTTTGGGGGCGAGCTGCGATATGAGTCCGGAGTCGACTCAGGTATGAAACCCCCAAGGTCAAGATTTATCTTTTATGGATCAATCATAATTAGATGCTCATGACCAGTCAGATTGAATTATTTATTTTATGTATTGTTTGTTATTTTATGCAAGTGCATTATTATTGCGTGATCACATAAATTAATAAACAAGATAAAATGCATAAGTGAGACGTATGTTTTTCTATTGCATGTCCAGTTGTGAGTGTGACAACCTAGATTGAACATATTTAATATAAATGGAATACATTAGTCCATAAATAATAAAAATCCCTCAAAGATATATTAAGATGAAATGCATTCCATTGCTCATATTTCAACAAAATCAGGTATTCAGGGTGCTCGTCAGCCATAGTTGAGAGTGCTTCTTACTACCGGTGAGTTCTCATGAGAGCATTGAGTTGACTTAACTAAAGTCGGTAGTCATAGATTAGCCATAACTAACTTATTATCACTTTAGAGGCAAAGTGGTGAGGGAATCAAGTTACAATTTCAATAAGATGAGACTTTACTCAACAGATCAAGAAACCGCCAGTTAAAGCGGTTGGTCAACCTAGAACCTACCTTGAAACCCTCCAAGTAGTTGCATAGCCATAACTTGTAAATTATGATGGAAGTTTCTAGGATCATTTCCACTAAAATAATCATGTGACAGAGTATTCCAAATCAAATAATGAAGACTATTATGGTTCAATAAAATAATGGGAGACATTTAAATGATATAATAATTAATTTATCATAAATGTCTAAATGGTAATCAAGATAAAGTACTGAATGATAAAATTTATTTTTTGTAGATCTAAAATGAAAATCAACAACACCACAAGTACATTATCACCACGATCAATTTTGGATAAAGAAAATATTCTAACCAGCCATAACTTCCAGGAGTGGTATAAGTGCTTGCGCATGTTACTACGTCAAGGAAGCTATATGTGCTGGAATCCTTAATTTCCACCGAACTTCATCAGCAACCAAGCAAGGTGGAAAAAGAAAAAAATGGAAAGAGCATATAGATGACGCACTAGATGTTCAGTGCATCATCTTTTCATCCATGTCCTGTCAATTGCAGAAAATGCATGAGGATGAGGATGCCTACAAGATGGTGACTCATCTCCAAGAATTATATGTCATGACCCGTCCTCTGGGGCCCGTGCTGTGACTACCCCAAACCTGCCCCCGAAAGGCCAGAGGCTGGTGACTAGCACCAAACACATTATCCTGCAAGTAGGAGGCATTTTCCCAACTACCTGTACGCACACATACACACATCCCCAACCCACAATGTTGAAAAGTAGAAATGCATGCCACTAAGAAAACCATTGAGTAACAATACAAAACTGAAAGTAAAAGAGCTAGAATACAATCCCAACAAAAGACAAGTACAAGCTCTTGAAGTACGTCTATGGTAAACCCTACCTGAAGGGTAGGTAAATGGGGTGACGCCTGAAGCCGTAGAAGTACGCATCGTCTGTCGAATCTCACCGGGCATTGCCTGGTCCTGGACCGACAAGGTCTCTGTCGAAGCGTCTGTCGTTTTCACAAGACACGACATGTGTGAGTGGATCTCGTGCAGGGCTAAGTAACACAGTACTCAATAAGGACCCAAAAAAAAAAAGATTGAATACCCTTACTGCTGAGGCACTCATTCCTGATGAGTCACTTAGACCCATTGGGTCACCTAGACCCACTCATCATGACCCACTCGTCACTTAGGTCTGCTGGGTCACCTAAACCCGCTTGTCACTTTGGCCTATTGGGTCACTTAGACCCGCTCATCACTTTGGCATGCTGGGTCACATAGACCCTGTAGAGACCCGTATCTTGACGTACATGGACATTACATTACTTTTGCGGAATACTTAGTACATAACAAAAACACACACACAAGGATCGTAATAGTTTAGTGTCTTTGGAAACTCGGAACGTAATCTTCTAAACGTGGTGAAAGATCTTCAATATCTCCCATAATGATCTTCCCTTTTTTTTACCTAAAACCTTTCTTTATATCCTGGGGAAAGAAAAACAAAAAAGGGTGAGCTCAAATGCTCAGTAAGGGTAAACAAAAGAAATATCAATCACATCATATACATAAGAATGTAGCTTTTGGAAATCTTGACCTGCAAAAGAGCTCATAATATCATAACATGGGATAAATCATAGAATTGAAAATGAGATCCCCATAATCATAACATAAAACTTGAAACTTTGTGGCATGCACACATAATCATGGAAAATCATTTCTTGTTAGTCATGACTCATTGCCAAGACTATCTTAGTGGACAAAGTCCCTTTCTGAACCGAGTTCACTCCTCGTTTCAGTCCTGTATCACTGAACCGAAATAACCTTCCGTTCCAGCCATGTCTATCTCATGAGATATAAAATCTTTACCCAATGCATTGGAGGGAGATATAGGTCCCACCCATCTTATAATGAATCCTTTCTTATGTGTGCCACATAATCATAAAACATACATCATCGCATAACACATGAAACAAAAATGGGATTCTTGAAACATCAGGACATCATAAATCCATTCATATAAGATAAAAGAATTCATAAAAATAATTCCATCACAACATGATCAAATCAATGTAATAATAGGGATAAAAACAGAACCCTTTATTATCTTAGATGGAAAATAATTTGAAAATCACTTGAACTCCATTCTTGAGGAAAATATCCTTTCTTCTTCAAAAACATTTTTCCTTTCATAACATGTCATACAACTTTAAAATAAAAGAAGTTGATTAAAAATAAACTTGAAAACTTGTAAAGGAAGCTTCTTGGAAACAATGTTTTAAAAATCCATTCATGCCGTATAAGTTAAAAAAAACATTCTTCGTACTTTTGTCGGAAAAGTCAAAAAGTACCTCGTACGGAAAAACGACAAAAGATTCCTTTCATATTCTTTACTAAAAACTCACCTAAGGGTAAAATTGGATTTAAACTATTGCAAGTGGATGGAAACAATATTTCATATTGAGGGAACATGGATGTGGATGATAAAATACACCCCAGTAAATACTTACGAATAAACAATCTCGGATAAAAATGAGATTGTGATATTTCCCTTACCTTAGGTCTGACTTGCTTTGTAAGTGTCTGAACCTCCTGTATAATGATTTAAATCATGTTATTGACTTATTACAGAATCATCTTCATTGTTATGATATCATATATGGTTCACTTATGACATTATATTACCTGTTCTTTTGTAAATTCCATGTTAAAGAAGCGTTTTGGGTAAAATCGTTTCATTTATCGTAGGTGTTTTGACTTGTTGTTCTTGACATCATCATTACTTATATCATGATTTACTTACTTCCAGAATATAAAATATGATTTATATATCATATATATTCAGTATATATATATATATAATAGATAGATAAATAAAATGAAAAACACCGTTCATGGAGACGGTAGTCCGTACGTACGCATGAACGCTGTTTTCCTTTCCTTATTGTCCTGAAATGGAAGTAAGTAGATGACATACATATGTATATATATACATAAATCCAGTAGCTTTATAATGTCATATATTTCATTATTATTTCTTATATATACATTATAATCATTCTTAAATGGTTAACATGGAGAATGAATCTCATCGCGTCGTGGAGACGGTAGTCCGTACGTACGCACGAGCGATGATATCATTTCTATAAATATTAAATTGAATTGGAGTGGATTATACAATATATCAGAATCAATATGATGTTGTAATAACTATGTATAGTTATTCTTTACACCATTATACCCATCCATGTAAGGTGGTGGTGGAAAATAGATTACACCACGGCGTGGAGACGGTATTCCGTACGTACGCACGCGCGGTGATTTCTTTTTCCGTAGGATGGATAGATGGTGAAATAGGGTTGTTTCATACTTATAATAACATATCAGTATATGAGTGATACTGATGTTATTACTTCATAATGAAACAACCTAAGAAGAAGAAGTGGAAGAAGAAATAAAGATGAAAGAATTGGTAACGGTAATTACCTCTTCTTTGAAGTGCCTCTTTGAGACCTCCTCTTAGGGCACTAGAATTGGTCTTTGAGGAAGACCAGAACCTCTAGGATGTTGCTAGGGAAGTGGAGAGGAGAAATTGGCAGGGGTTGGCCGAGCTTGAGTGCTCAAATTGGTGTGAGGAGGAGGGGGAGGAGGTGTCCTTTTATAGGGGAGGAGAGGGGCACCTTAGGAATTCTTAAAAATATTAATTTATAATAAATCTAACCCCACTTAAAAACCTCCAAAAATGACTCATATTCGAAGCTTAGATGATATAGGGTTGTAATATCATCAACCAATCAAATTTAGACATGTTTGGATCTTATTTTAAACCTTATCAATTAGATTTAACTCTAAGTTAAATAATTTGACTTTTACCGTGTCTTTTTGTTTTCTTTCACTATATGGTTAATACACTTACTATAACATGCCAAACGAACCCCAAATTGTTTATTATTAATATATATATCCTTATCTAAGTCATTTGGCCGAACCTTAGATTTTTAGGAATAAAATAACAATTAATAATATAATATTTGATTTAAAAACTATTTTGTGTCAATTTTGACACTATTTGATATATGATTTTTGTGAAAGTCATAACAGAATTAAATGTTCGAACCAAGTTGATTAAATAAACATTAATATATCATAGTAACTTATAAAATTAGTGGAATTCATAAAAATTCTCAAATTACATTTATTTTGGTGTTTATAACAACAATTATGTCAATATTTCATAAATAAGATAATTACAACATCATCTTTGTGTCATATATTAATTAAATTATTTGATGTCTAAAATTTACAAATAAAATAACATTATGTAGGAAATCTTTTTAGCTTTCTAATGAATATTTATAGTCGAATTTATCTTATGTATAACCCCATATTAAAAATGATTTACTTATTAAACTTTGATTTTAACTATTTTAACCCTTCTTTAAATAAATTAATAATAAATGTCCTAATCTAATCCAAGTGGGCCTAAATGGTCATATTTTATTCCTAAGTTTGTTTTTGGTCGAATTACACTTGTCCAATAGGATTAGGACATGTGTTAGGGTAATATTAATATCATATTTACCCTTAGTTACCCTATTTACTATTAACCGCGGTAAAAATAGTAAAAAGTTACTATTCACCAAAAAATTATTTTTATCTCATTGAACCACATTTTAGTCCTTGATATTAACCGTGTCTCTCGGATTTTTGAAATTCCATTCACAGAAGCGGTAAAATTAAGTTTTATGCAAAATTCAGTTTTTAACCTACCACTTAGTAGTTTCACTATTCATCAAAAATTGATGTTTTTCAGAACAATGCCAAAATTTCATCCCAAGCTATATTTCATATTCCGAATTCAAAAATGAAGTCTATTTTACCAAATTCATAACATAAAAGTTGCATTAATTAATTTTATAATTAAATCCCACTGTTAAAACAAATAGCGTGTTTTTAAGAAACAATATCTATCAAAAGATTGACACTTGTTTATGTCTAGTTTAAATGTGAAACTACATCCAATGACCAACATTGTATTAAATTGTAAAAATATATTCTAAATATACTTTAAAACCACTCAAATTAATGATTTATCACTATTAATTATTTCGATTAAAAAAGTTGTTTTTAATTATAATTTAGTAATTTTCACTATTCATCAGAATATGAAAGTTATCCGAAAAGTACCAAAATTTCACCTTAGGCTAAATTCGATACTCCGAATCCAAAAATAAAGTTCATTTTGAAAAATAAGATTTACTGGATTTCAAAAAGTGGTTATTACTATTCATAACGGCTAGTTTTAATAATATTTTTATAGCATATCGTTGTTTAGTGAAACTCGGTATTGCGTACTACACACGCTATCGAGGAAGGTCGCGATTGCGTGTAATGCAAGTCAAGTCAAGGATGTGTGTTGTGCAAGCTCCTTTTGGTGTAGCGTACAACACAAGACATTAATAAAATTAAAAAGAATATTTTTTTATAAAATCTTGGGCTGTTACATTCTACCCCCCTTAAAATGAATTTCGCCCTCGAAATTCGTCGGGGTTATAAATGGTTTACTATTCGAAAGATTCTTTAATAGAATCCCACATCGTAAAAAGGAATACAAAAACTTGGCTTTAAAAACTAAAGTATGAAATGTAACGATTACCCAAATAAACTAATCGCTGGGTTTCCACATAGGTAAAAATATGGATATGGAAGAGAAATCTAACCATCATGTTCTGATGGAGAGTGGTAGAGAACATGGCTATGGAAAAGCCAGTAATCACAAATCCATAGATTTGTGATGATATAAGGTACCATCTGATTCATCAGGTATAAGATCACTAGGACAACATTTTTGGTTTTCAAGATCATTTCCCTAAAGTTGAAAATTTGAATTAGAATAAATACTTACTTTATTTTGGTACAATCTCACTATTGTTCGTGCCTTGAACAATTTTCACTTCATCTCTTAAATAAATGAAGTTTGAATTTGTTATTCGTGAAGTGTTAGCAGATCATGTGATAGAATGACGAGTCATTCCATCTGTCTCAAACAAAAGGTTAGTAAAAATTATATGCATAAGTCGATCTATAGTGAGATTAATCATATATGGTTCCTAAAATGGACTTATAATTCATATATCATACTGCTTAATATAATAAAACTAGTTTTCTACTAAACAGGGACTTCCTGTAGGTCAGTGGTAGGCGATAAAGGCCAGTCGCACTTCGGTTGTGGGTTCGATTCCCACAGCCTTGTCCGAAGCGATGGGCTGTCGCCCGTCCTGCAGGTTGTCCTTTTTCCAAAACTATATAACATCCCATCAATAATATCGAAAAAACAAACAATACTAACTTATGTCCAACATAATCCATTCCAATCTTTTAGGCTTATCCATAATACTGCAGTCGACTCTCATAATATAGTGAAAATGATTACCAGAGATTTAACACCATCATCGATCCCCATATATCATAAGATATGTTTTGTTGGTCACATTCCAAACATTCAAAGTCCTTAATCGTGTATTCTCTTGAATACCTTAGTGAAAACATGAATGCAGTTAAAAGTTAACACTTTCCACATACTAAAATCCTCAAAATTCTATATACTCAAACCATGATATCACTTAGTCCTTATATCAATCATGAGCTCATGAATACAATCAAACATCTCATTATCGTCTTATCCCTTCATTATGCGCATATCATCTTATTTCCAAAAATATCTCAATCACTTCGAATACCACATTAGACCAATACATAAATATTCCAATACACCATAAAAGTACCTCAACAACATTATTCTTGAATACCAATACATAAACACTTCAGTCCATCCACATCAATGACTGTCCTGGAATAAGTCCTTCCTTGATTTAGAAGTATCTTTTTAGGTCAGGGCATTGAGTTGGGTAATGCCCATGTTCTCCACAAATAAGACATTGAAATCCATAACAGTCTGTCACCCTATGACCCTTTTCTCCACACAGATAACATCGGTCCCTCCATTTGAGGTATTCCTCAAGGTTCTTCTTCCCTTCTTTAGAAATCTCAATCTTCCTTTCTTTATGCTCCTCAACATGCGAACATGCATAATAGTTTATCTTCCTCTTCTTTGATGAATTAGGCATACCACTAAATTTCACCTTGTTAATCATATATCGTGATGACTGATTTGGCATAATCACAATATCTTTATCTTTAGGCATTACACAATTTTGTTGCTCATAGTCACCAATTTGTCCATTGGATTCAACGTTAACCGAATTCCTTCTGGTTCCCTCCATTAACTAAAACACAAAAAGAATTTTGTGAGAGACGAAATCATGCTAGGGGAGACAACATAGTAAAGGGGGAGAACCCTCAATATCTAACATCTTAGGTTAAATTCTAAGATCGTTACCATAGTTCTAGGACTATATCCTATACGTATACTTATCCTTAGGGACATCCCTAGACATACCTTAGAAATATCTCTAGGTATCTCACTAAAGTTTTCGCGTCCTAGTTTCCAAAGGTTGACTAAACCTTTCCTCTGATACCAACTGTAGAGACCCGTATCTTGACGTACATGGACATTACATTACTTTTGCGGAATACTTAGTACATAACAAAAACACACACACAAGGATCGTAATAGTTTAGTGTCTTTGGAAACTCGGAACGTAATCTTCTAAACGTGGTGAAAGATCTTCAATATCTCCCATAATGATCTTCCCCTTTTTTTACCTAAAACCTTTCTTTATATCCTGGGGAAAGAAAAACAAAAAAGGGTGAGCTCAAATGCTCAGTAAGGGTAAACAAAAGAAATATCAATCACATCATATACATAAGAATGTAGCTTTTGGAAATCTTGACCTGCAAAAGAGCTCATAATATCATAACATGGGATAAATCATAGAATTGAAAATGAGATCCCCATAATCATAACATAAAACTTGAAACTTTGTGGCATGCACACATAATCATGGAAAATCATTTCTTGTTAGTCATGACTCATTGCCAAGACTATCTTAGTGGACAAAGTCCCTTTCTGAACCGAGTTCACTCCTCGTTTCAGTCCTGTATCACTGAACCGAAATAACCTTCCGTTCCAGCCATGTCTATCTCATGAGATATAAAATCTTTACCCAATGCATTGGAGGGAGATATAGGTCCCACCCATCTTATAATGAATCCTTTCTTATGTGTGCCACATAATCATAAAACATACATCATCGCATAACACATGAAACAAAAATGGGATTCTTGAAACATCATGACATCATAAATCCATTCATATAAGATAAAGGAATTCATAAAAATAATTCCATCACAACATGATCAAATCAATGTAATAATAGGGATAAAAACAGAACCCTTTATTATCTTAGATGGAAAATAATTTGAAAATCACTTGAACTCCATTCTTGAGGAAAATATCCTTTCTTCTTCAAAAACATTTTTCCTTTCATAACATGTCATACAACTTTAAAATAAAAGAAGTTGATTAAAAATAAACTTGAAAACTTGTAAAGGAAGCTTCTTGGAAACAATGTTTTAAAAATCCATTCATGCCGTATAAGTTAAAAAAAAACATTCTTCGTACTTTTGTCGGAAAAGTCAAAAAGTACCTCGTACGGAAAAACGACAAAAGATTCCTTTCATATTCTTTACTAAAAACTCACCTAAGGGTAAAATTGGATTTAAACTATTGCAAGTGGATGGAAACAATATTTCATATTGAGGGAACACGGATGTGGATGATAAAATACACCCCAGTAAATACTTACGAATAAACAATCTCGGATAAAAATGAGATTGTGATATTTCCCTTACCTTAGGTCCGACTTGCTTTGTAAGTGTCTGAACCTCCTGTATAATGATTTAAATCATGTTATTGACTTATTACAGAATCATCTTCATTGTTATGATATCATATATGGTTCACTTATGACATTATATTACCCGTTCTTTTGTAAATTCCATGTTAAAGAAGCGTTTTGGGTAAAATCGTTTCATTTATCGTAGGTGTTTTGACTTGTTGTTCTTGACATCATCATTACTTATATCATGATTTACTTACTTCCAGAATATAAAATATGATTTATATATCATATATATTCAGTATATATATATATATAATAGATAGATAAATAAAATGAAAAACACCATTCATGGAGACGGTAGTCCGTACGTACGCATGAACACTGTTTTCCTTTCCTTATTGTCCTGAAATGGAAGTAAGTAGATGACATACATATGTATATATATACATAAATCCAGTAGCTTTATAATGTCATATATTTCATTATTATTTCTTATATATACATTATAATCATTCTTAAATGGTTAACATGGAGAATGAATCTCATCGCGTCGTGGAGACGGTAGTCCGTACGTACGCACGAGCGATGATATCATTTCTATAAATATTAAATTGAATTGGAGTGGATTATACAATATATCAGAATCAATATGATGTTGTAATAACTATGTATAGTTATTCTTTACACCATTATACCCATCCATGTAAGGTGGTGGTGGAAAATAGATTACACCACGGCGTGGAGACGGTATTCCGTACGTACGCACGCGCGGTGATTTCTTTTTCCGTAGGATGGATAGATGGTGAAATAGGGTTGTTTCATACTTATAATAACATATCAGTATATGAGTGATACTGATGTTATTACTTCATAATGAAACAACCTAAGAAGAAGAAGTGGAAGAAGAAATAAAGATGAAAGAATTGGTAACGGTAATTACCTCTTCTTTGAAGTGCCTCTTTGAGACCTCCTCTTAGGGCACTAGAATTGGTCTTTGAGGAAGACCAGAACCTCTAGGATGTTGCTAGGGAAGTGGAGAGGAGAAATTGGCAGGGGTTGGCCGAGCTTGAGTGCTCAAATTGGTGTGAGGAGGAGGGGGAGGAGGTGTCCTTTTATAGGGGAGGAGAGGGGCACCTTAGGAATTCTTAAAAATATTAATTTATAATAAATCTAACCCCACTTAAAAACCTCCAAAAATGACTCATATTCGAAGCTTAGATGAGATAGGGTTGTAATATCATCAACCAATCAAATTTAGACATGTTTGGATCTTATTTTAAACCTTATCAATTAGATTTAACTCTAAGTTAAATAATTTGACTTTTACCGTGTCTTTTTGTTTTCTTTCACTATATGGTTAATACACTTACTATAACATGCCAAACGAACCCCAAATTGTTTATTATTAATATATATATCCTTATCTAAGTCATTTGGCCGAACCTTAGATTTTTAGGAATAAAATAACAATTAATAATATAATATTTGATTTAAAAACTATTTTGTGTCAATTTTGACACTATTTGATATATGATTTTTGTGAAAGTCATAACAGAATTAAATGTTCGAACCAAGTTGATTAAATAAACATTAATATATCATAGTAACTTATAAAATTAGTGGAATTCATAAAAATTCTCAAATTACATTTATTTTGGTGTTTATAACATCAATTATGTCAATATTTCATAAATAAGATAATTACAACATCATCTTTGTGTCATATATTAATTAAATTATTTGATGTCTAAAATTTACAAATAAAATAACATTATGTAGGAAATCTTTTTAGCTTTCTAATGAATATTTATAGTCGAATTTATCTTATGTATAACCCCATATTAAAAATGATTTACTTATTAAACTTTGATTTTAACTATTTTAACCCTTCTTTAAATAAATTAATAATAAATGTCCTAATCTAATCCAAGTGGGCCTAAATGGTCATATTTTATTCCTAAGTTTGTTTTTGGTCGAATTACACTTGTCCAATAGGATTAGGACATGTGTTAGGGTAATATTAATATCATATTTACCCTTAGTTACCCTATTTACTATTAACCGCGGTAAAAATAGTAAAAAGTTACTATTCACCAAAAAATTATTTTTATCTCATTGAACCACATTTTAGTCCTTGATATTAACCGTGTCTCTCGGATTTTTGAAATTCCATTCACAGAAGCGGTAAAATTAAGTTTTATGCAAAATTCAGTTTTTAACCTACCACTTAGTAGTTTCACTATTCATCAAAAATTGATGTTTTTCAGAACAATGCCAAAATTTCATCCCAAGCTATATTTCATATTCCGAATTCAAAAATGAAGTCTATTTTACCAAATTCATAACATAAAAGTTGCATTAATTAATTTTATAATTAAATCCCGCTGTTAAAACAAATAGCGTGTTTTTAAGAAACAATATCTATCAAAAGATTGACACTTGTTTATGTCTAGTTTAAATGTGAAACTACATCCAATGACCAACATTGTATTAAATTGTAAAAATATATTCTAAATATACTTTAAAACCACTCAAATTAATGATTTATCACTATTAATTATTTCGATTAAAAAAGTTGTTTTTAATTATAATTTAGTAATTTTCACTATTCATCAGAATATGAAAGTTATCCGAAAAGTACCAAAATTTCACCTTAGGCTAAATTCGATACTCCGAATCCAAAAATAAAGTTCATTATGAAAAATAAGATTTACTGGATTTCAAAAAGTGGTTATTACTATTCATAACGGCTAGTTTTAATAATATTTTTATAGCATATCGTTGTTTAGTGAAACTCGGTATTGCGTACTACACACGCTATCGAGGAAGGTCGTGATTGCGTGTAATGCAAGTCAAGTCAAGGATGTGTGTTGTGCAAGCTCCTTTTGGTGTAGCGTACAACACAAGACATTAATAAAATTAAAAAGAATATTTTTTTATAAAATCTTGGGCTGTTACATTCTACCCCCCTTAAAATGAATTTCGCCCTCGAAATTCGTCGGGGTTATAAATGGTTTACTATTTGAAAGATTCTTTAATAGAATCCCACATCGTAAAAAGGAATACAAAAACTTGGCTTTAAAAACTAAAGTATGAAATGTAACGATTACCCAAATAAACTAATCGCTGGGTTTCCACATAGGTAAAAATATGGATATGGAAGAGAAATCTAACCATCATGTTCTGATGGAGAGTGGTAGAGAATATGGCTATGGAAAAGCCAGTAATCACAAATCCATAGATTTGTGATGATATAAGGTACCATCTGATTCATCAGGTATAAGATCACTAGGACAACATTTTTGGTTTTCAAGATCATTTCCCTAAAGTTGAAAATTTGAATTAGAATAAATACTTACTTTATTTTGGTACAATCTCACTATTGTTCGTGCCTTGAACAATTTTCACTTCATCTCTTAAATAAATGAAGTTTGAATTTGTTATTCGTGAAGTGTTAGCAGATCATGTGATAGAATGACGAGTCATTCCATCTGTCTCAAACAAAAGGTTAGTAAAAATTATATGCATAAGTCGATCTATAGTGAGATTAATCATATATGGTTCCTAAAATGGACTTATAATTCATATATCATACTGCTTAATATAATAAAACTAGTTTTCTACTAAACAGGGACTTCCTGTAGGTCAGTGGTAGGCGATAAAGGCCAGTCGCACTTCGGTTGTGGGTTCGATTCCCACAGCCTTGTCCGAAGCGATGGGCTGTCGCCCGTCCTGCAGGTTGTCCTTTTTCCAAAACTATATAACATCCCATCAATAATATCGAAAAAACAAACAATACTAACTTATGTCCAACATAATCCATTCCAATCTTTTAGGCTTATCCATAATACTGCAGTCGACTCTCATAATATAGTGAAAATGATTACCAGAGATTTAACACCATCATCGATCCCCATATATCATAAGATATGTTTTGTTGGTCACATTCCAAACATTCAAAGTCCTTAATTGTGTATTCTCTTGAATACCTTAGTGAAAACATGAATGCAGTTAAAAGTTAACACTTTCCACATACTAAAATCCTCAAAATTCTATATACTCAAACCATGATATCACTTAGTCCTTATATCAATCATGAGCTCATGAATACAATCAAACATCTCATTATCGTCTTATCCCTTCATTATGCGCATATCATCTTATTTCCAAAAATATCTCAATCACTTCGAATACCACATTAGACCAATACATAAATATTCCAATACACCATAAAAGTACCTCAACAACATTATTCTTGAATACCAATACATAAACACTTCAGTCCATCCACATCAATGACTGTCCTGGAATAAGTCCTTCCTTGATTTAGAAGTATCTTTTTAGGTCAGGGCATTGAGTTGGGTAATGCCCATGTTCTCCACAAATAAGACATTGAAATCCATAACAGTCTGTCACCCTATGACCCTTTTCTCCACACAGATAACATCGGTCCCTCCATTTGAGGTATTCCTCAAGGTTCTTCTTCCCTTCTTTAGAAATCTCAATCTTCCTTTCTTTATGCTCCTCAACATGCGAACATGCATAATAGTTTATCTTCCTCTTCTTTGATGAATTAGGCATACCACTAAATTTCACCTTGTTAATCATATATCGTGATGACTGATTTGGCATAATCACAATATCTTTATCTTTAGGCATTACACAATTTTGTTGCTCATAGTCACCAATTTGTCCATTGGATTCAACGTTAACCGAATTCCTTCTGGTTCCCTCCATTAACTAAAACACAAAAAGAATTTTGTGAGAGACGAAATCATGCTAGGGGAGACAACATAGTAAAGGGGGAGAACCCTCAATATCTAACATCTTAGGTTAAATTCTAAGATCGTTACCATAGTTCTAGGACTATATCCTATACGTATACTTATCCTTAGGGACATCCCTAGACATACCTTAGAAATATCTCTAGGTATCTCACTAAAGTTTTCGCGTCCTAGTTTCCAAAGGTTGACTAAACCTTTCCTCTGATACCAACTGTAGAGACCCGTATCTTGACGTACATGGACATTACATTACTTTTGCGGAATACTTAATACATAACAAAAACACACACACAAGGATCGTAATAGTTTAGTGTCTTTGGAAACTCGGAACGTAATCTTCTAAACGTGGTGAAAGATCTTCAATATCTCCCATAATGATCTTCCCCTTTTTTTACCTAAAACCTTTCTTTATATCCTGGGGAAAGAAAAACAAAAAAGGGTGAGCTCAAATGCTCAGTAAGGGTAAACAAAAGAAATATCAATCACATCATATACATAAGAATGTAGCTTTTGGAAATCTTGACCTGCAAAAGAGCTCATAATATCATAACATGGGATAAATCATAGAATTGAAAATGAGATCCCCATAATCATAACATAAAACTTGAAACTTTGTGGCAGGCACACATAATCATGGAAAATCATTTCTTGTTAGTCATGACTCATTGCCAAGACTATCTTAGTGGACAAAGTCCCTTTCTGAACCGAGTTCACTCCTCGTTTCAGTCCTGTATCACTGAACCGAAATAACCTTCCGTTCCAGCCATGTCTATCTCATGAGATATAAAATCTTTACCCAATGCATTGGAGGGAGATATAGGTCCCACCCATCTTATAATGAATCCTTTCTTATGTGTGCCACATAATCATAAAACATACATCATCGCATAACACATGAAACAAAAATGGGATTCTTGAAACATCATGACATCATAAATCCATTCATATAAGATAAAGGAATTCATAAAAATAATTCCATCACAACATGATCAAATCAATGTAATAATAGGGATAAAAACAGAACCCTTTATTATCTTAGATGGAAAATAATTTGAAAATCACTTGAACTCCATTCTTGAGGAAAATATCCTTTCTTCTTCAAAAACATTTTTCCTTTCATAACATGTCATACAACTTTAAAATAAAAGAAGTTGATTAAAAATAAACTTGAAAACTTGTAAAGGAAGCTTCTTGGAAACAATGTTTTAAAAATCCATTCATGCCGTATAAGTTAAAAAAAAACATTCTTCGTACTTTTGTCGGAAAAGTCAAAAAGTACCTCGTACGGAAAAACGACAAAAGATTCCTTTCATATTCTTTACTAAAAACTCACCTAAGGGTAAAATTGGATTTAAACTATTGCAAGTGGATGGAAACAATATTTCATATTGAGGGAACACGGATGTGGATGATAAAATACACCCCAGTAAATACTTACGAATAAACAATCTCGGATAAAAATGAGATTGTGATATTTCCCTTACCTTAGGTCCGACTTGCTTTGTAAGTGTCTGAACCTCCTGTATAATGATTTAAATCATGTTATTGACTTATTACAGAATCATCTTCATTGTTATGATATCATATATGGTTCACTTATGACATTATATTACCCGTTCTTTTGTAAATTCCATGTTAAAGAAGCGTTTTGGGTAAAATCGTTTCATTTATCGTAGGTGTTTTGACTTGTTGTTCTTGACATCATCATTACTTATATCATGATTTACTTACTTCCAGAATATAAAATATGATTTATATATCATATATATTCAGTATATATATATATATAATAGATAGATAAATAAAATGAAAAACACCGTTCATGGAGACGGTAGTCCGTACGTACGCATGAACGCTGTTTTCCTTTCCTTATTGTCCTGAAATGGAAGTAAGTAGATGACATACATATGTATATATATACATAAATCCAGTAGCTTTATAATGTCATATATTTCATTATTATTTCTTATATATACATTATAATCATTCTTAAATGGTTAACATGGAGAATGAATCTCATCGCGTCGTGGAGACGGTAGTCCGTACGTACGCACGAGCGATGATATCATTTCTATAAATATTAAATTGAATTGGAGTGGATTATACAATATATCAGAATCAATATGATGTTGTAATAACTATGTATAGTTATTCTTTACACCATTATACCCATCCATGTAAGGTGGTGGTGGAAAATAGATTACACCACGGCGTGGAGACGGTATTCCGTACGTACGCACGCGCGGTGATTTCTTTTTCCGTAGGATGGATAGATGGTGAAATAGGGTTGTTTCATACTTATAATAACATATCAGTATATGAGTGATACTGATGTTATTACTTCATAATGAAACAACCTAAGAAGAAGAAGTGGAAGAAGAAATAAAGATGAAAGAATTGGTAACGGTAATTACCTCTTCTTTGAAGTGCCTCTTTGAGACCTCCTCTTAGGGCACTAGAATTGGTCTTTGAGGAAGACCAGAACCTCTAGGATGTTGCTAGGGAAGTGGAGAGGAGAAATTGGCAGGGGTTGGCCGAGCTTGAGTGCTCAAATTGGTGTGAGGAGGAGGGGGAGGAGGTTTCCTTTTATAGGGGAGGAGAGGGGCACCTTAGGAATTCTTAAAAATATTAATTTATAATAAATCTAACCCCACTTAAAAACCTCCAAAAATGACTCATATTCGAAGCTTAGATGAGATAGGGTTGTAATCTCATCAACCAATCAAATTTAGACATGTTTGGATCTTATTTTAAACCTTATCAATTAGATTTAACTCTAAGTTAAATAATTTGACTTTTACCGTGTCTTTTTGTTTTCTTTCACTATATGGTTAATACACTTACTATAACATGCCAAACGAACCCCAAATTGTTTATTATTAATATATATATCCTTATCTAAGTCATTTGGCCGAACCTTAGATTTTTAGGAATAAAATAACAATTAATAATATAATATTTGATTTAAAAACTATTTTGTGTCAATTTTGACACTATTTGATATATGATTTTTGTGAAAGTCATAACAGAATTAAATGTTCGAACCAAGTTGATTAAATAAACATTAATATATCATAGTAACTTATAAAATTAGTGGAATTCATAAAAATTCTCAAATTACATTTATTTTGGTGTTTATAACATCAATTATGTCAATATTTCATAAATAAGATAATTACAACATCATCTTTGTGTCATATATTAATTAAATTATTTGATGTCTAAAATTTACAAATAAAATAACATTATGTAGGAAATCTTTTTAGCTTTCTAATGAATATTTATAGTCGAATTTATCTTATGTATAACCCCATATTAAAAATGATTTACTTATTAAACTTTGATTTTAACTATTTTAACCCTTCTTTAAATAAATTAATAATAAATGTCCTAATCTAATCCAAGTGGGCCTAAATGGTCATATTTTATTCCTAAGTTTGTTTTTGGTCGAATTACACTTGTCCAATAGGATTAGGACATGTGTTAGGGTAATATTAATATCATATTTACCCTTAGTTACCCTATTTACTATTAACCGCGGTAAAAATAGTAAAAAGTTACTATTCACCAAAAAATTATTTTTATCTCATTGAACCACATTTTAGTCCTTGATATTAACCGTGTCTCTCGGATTTTTGAAATTCCATTCACAGAAGCGGTAAAATTAAGTTTTATGCAAAATTCAGTTTTTAACCTACCACTTAGTAGTTTCACTATTCATCAAAAATTGATGTTTTTCAGAACAATGCCAAAATTTCATCCCAAGCTATATTTCATATTCCGAATTCAAAAATGAAGTCTATTTTACCAAATTCATAACATAAAAGTTGCATTAATTAATTTTATAATTAAATCCCGCTGTTAAAACAAATAGCGTGTTTTTAAGAAACAATATCTATCAAAAGATTGACACTTGTTTATGTCTAGTTTAAATGTGAAACTACATCCAATGACCAACATTGTATTAAATTGTAAAAATATATTCTAAATATACTTTAAAACCACTCAAATTAATGATTTATCACTATTAATTATTTCGATTAAAAAAGTTGTTTTTAATTATAATTTAGTAATTTTCACTATTCATCAGAATATGAAAGTTATCCGAAAAGTACCAAAATTTCACCTTAGGCTAAATTCGATACTCCGAATCCAAAAATAAAGTTCATTTTGAAAAATAAGATTTACTGGATTTCAAAAAGTGGTTATTACTATTCATAACGGCTAGTTTTAATAATATTTTTATAGCATATCGTTGTTTAGTGAAACTCGGTATTGCGTACTACACACGCTATCGAGGAAGGTCGCGATTGCGTGTAATGCAAGTCAAGTCAAGGATGTGTGTTGTGCAAGCTCCTTTTGGTGTAGCGTACAACACAAGACATTAATAAAATTAAAAAGAATATTTTTTTATAAAATCTTGGGCTGTTACAGACCCGCTCGTCACTTTCTTCTCATCACAGCTAGGCGCCAGATTCCCACTCGTAGCGAGCTTGATTTTGAGAGAATGTACTCCTCAATCCCTCGGTCTTATCTCAACTTCCAAGAAAACCCACTTAGAGTATATCAAGAGGACCGCCCCATTGCGAGGGTCCCAACTCCGCAAACTACTTGTCAATCAGACGTACAGTTTAGAAGATATGGATGTTTTAGAGAAACATGAGTCGGTTGGGTCCGAACTCAGTCTGACCTGGTCGGGTATGGGCCGATCCAGTTCGGCCTGCTGGACCCAGCCTGCGCTAGCGGGCCAATTTTTGCCCAGCTGGTCCGCATAATGGCCCAGTACCCCTTCGTCCCAGCCCGCACTAGTAGGTCGGTCTTATCTAGCCGGGATGCGGAGAACACCATGTCCATTCGAGCCACGCGGGCCGCCGCGTAACCACCTTGCAGCTTTGCTGCGGGGTCCTGCCACGGTCCAGCTGGACCGTGACCCTCCGCCGTATGACGTGGCTTCCAGCCGTGTCTGGTCAAGCCGCTGTCGGCCTTCTAGATGGCGGTCGTTCATCGGGTGTCGCAGGTTGATCCGCCACTGCGGTCTCGCCTGGACCGCGGTTGCCATCGCGTCACGAAGAACAGAAAGGAAAAAGGTGGAGGAGAAGAACACACAAAGAACACACAAAGAACGGACCACGACCTTTGTTTGCGTTGGTGTGATTCTTCCTTGTTAGAAGGTTTAATGAAGGGTAGAATCAATACATGGATTTAACATCCCTTAAATCCCTGCAAGGAAAACCCATCCTGAATACACGATCGATTCGCGGGTCAACCTGTTCGTGGGTTGATCCGCATTCGTCGCTCAAACCAAAAAACAGGGAAAGAAGGAATTCACGTAGAATTAAACCCCTTACCTAGATATCAGATCGCTCGTCGAAGGAAAGAGTTCATCGCTGGTGGTGATCCATCTGCAAATTTCCTCAATCCGTCGTCGTGTGCAAGATCTTTCAAAGAGGAGGAGGAGTGCTTGATGTCGTTGGCGATTTGTCGTTCATCGTTCGCCGACGCAAATCCTCTAAAGCCTCATAGCGATTCCCCAAATCATGCCAACAATCCCGTATCTCTGTTAAACAATTAAACTGAGTAAACACATTTCAGTGTTTCTGTTATGCTGAGTCATCGCGTTGTTACGCTGTTTTATTTATGAAATGAAACAGCCGGCGCGACAATGCGTTGCAGCGAAACAAACTTTGAATAAAATAAACTTTCTTAAGTTTATTTTATTTTTTTCTTTTAAATGCTCAAAAATTAACTTTTACCCCCAACCTTCGCCGGTCGAGGTTAGGTCCTTTCTTTGGTAAATTCATCTTTTCAGACGTAATGGTTCTCTCAGATTTTTAATCCGGGCATCCGTTTAGAAGTTTCCAAAACCGCGCACGCGTGCTATTTTAATTAACTAAAAAAAGTTCAAACATTTATTCCGGGCTCACCGGGCCTCAGAATCACATTCCGTCTCAACTCCTGGTCTCGAAATAATCCCATATAATTTAAAAAAAATTACATGAAATCTTTGGGACATTACACTCTCCCCACCTTAGGGCTTTACGTCCTCAAAAGCCAAAACAAGGGCTAAACAAACAAATGGGGGTACTGAGCCCGAATCTGAGCGTCCCGCTCCCATGTGATCTTCTGGAGATTCCTATACTGTCACTGAATGCGCACTAGAGGAATTGGCCATCCACAAAGGATCTTCTTCTGTCGGTCCTCTATATCCCCGAGGAACTCCGCAAACGTCGCCCCATCATCAATATCCCGCTCGCCCCAGTCGATGATGTGTGATGAGTCATGCACGTACCTCCTTAGCTGCGACATGTGAAAGATATTATGCACCCGATGCATCTGTGGGGGAAGAGCTAAGAGGTACGCCATCTCGCCAACTCTACTCAGAATCTGGAAAGGGCCGATGAATCTCGGAGACAACTTGCCGCCCCGATCAAATCTCCGCAATCCCCATTGAGGTGAGACCCGTAGGAGCACATGGTCTCCTTCCTCGAACTCCAAGGGCCTTCGTCTCCTGTCAACATAAGATTTATGCTCGCTCTATGCAGTCCTCATCCACTCTTGGATGATCTGAACCTTCTCGGTGGTGGCCCGTACCAACTCTGGACCCATGAGTGCTAACTCCCCTAGGTCTGTCCAGCATAACGGTGATCTGCATTGTCGCCCATATAGTGTCTCGAACGATGCCATACTAATGGTGGAGTGGTAGTTGTTGTACGCGAACTCCATCAGTGGTATATGATCCTCCCAACTGTGACCAAAGTCCAGGATGCAAGCACGAAACATGTCCTCTAAAACCTGGATAGTTTTCTCAGTATGGGGATGAAATGCCATGCTCAAACACAACTGAGACCCGAATGCCTCCTGTAGTCCCTTCCACAACCGGTATGTGAAGTGAGAATCACAGTCTGAAACAATTGTCGAAGGCACCCCATGAATCCGGACTATCTTATGAATGTAGAGGTGTCCCAAGCCCTCTACGGAACCCTACTCTCAGATGGGTAGGAAGTGAGACGACTTGGTGAGTCAGTTAATGATCACCCAGATGGTATCATATCCCTTGGACGTGCGTTTTAAACCTATCATGAAGTCCATTGATATACCATCTCACTTCCATTGCGGTACCTCGAGTGGCTGAGCCAAGCCTGCTAGAACCTAATGCTCTGTCTTCACTTGCTGAAAAGTGAGGCATCGAGAAACGAACTCCACTACTGCCTTCTTCATCCCCAGCCCTCAATACTGACGTCGAAGATCCTGGTACATCTTTGCCACTTCTAGATGCCCCACCAAGGGGGAGGTGTGGAACTCCCTCAGAACCTCCTCTCGCAATGCCACTGGTACAACGATGCACCCTCTGGAAAGAATAACGTGCTCCCCACTAATTGAATATCCATCAGGGGCTTACCTTATGGATAACTGAGCATGTCAGGCCTCACAGTCGACATCCCCAAGCTGTGCCTCCCTAACTCGCTGTAAGAGTGGGGGGGAGGGGGGGTGACAACTATCGACTGAAGGTAAGCTGCTCCATCACCATCCATGAAGGATATCTGCATCGCGATTAACTGATCAGACGCCTCACTCAGCAATTGCAACCCGACTCTCCTGCTGAGCACATCCACCACCAAGTTCCCCTTCCCAAGAGTATATACTATCTTGAAGTCATAGTCTTAGAGGAACTCTAGCCACCACCACTACCTCAAGTTCAGGTTCTTCTGGGAGAAGATATACCTGATACTTTTGTGGTTGGAGTAAACGGTAAACTGCTCACCCATCAAGTAGTGCCGCCGCATATTCAAAGCAAAGACCACTGCTTCTAGCTCAAGATCGTGGGTCGTGTAGTTCTACTCATGCTGCCTCAACTGTCACGAACCGTAGGCAATCACTACTTTCCCCTTGCATCAGGATATAACCCAGTCCGGTCCCTGATGCAACGCAGAACACTATATACCCCACGCCTTCCTCTGGAAGTCTCAAGGTAGGGTCGCTCGTCAGTCTCCGCCTCAACTCCTAGAAACTCTGCTGGCACTTCTATGTCCACATGAAGGGTTGTCCCTTCCATGTCAAAGCTGATAAGGGTGTTTTTACCCTAGAAAATTTGGGCACAAACCTCATGTAGTATCCAACCAAACCAAAGAAACTACACACCTCAGTCACGCTCTTGGGTGGCTCCTAAGTAAGAACTGCCTCTATCTTCTTCGGATCCACTGCAACTCCATCTTTCGAAATGACGTGTCCCCGAAAGTGGACCTCTCAAATCTAGAACTAAGACTTCGAGAGCTTCCCATAAATCTGGTGCTCTTAGAGTGCATCCATGACTATCTGCAGGTGTGTCGCGTGTTCTTCCTCAGACGCTGAGTACACCAGGATATCATCAATGAAGACCACGACAAAATGGTCAAGGTAAGGCTGGAAGATCCTATTCATGAGTCCCATGAACACTGCTGGGGAATTGGTCACACCGAATGAAATCACCAAGAACTCATAGTGGCCATATCGACATCTAAAGGCTATCTTCGGTACATCCTCATCCCATACACGAAGTTGATGATAGTCAGACCTGAGGTCTATCTTTGAGAACCACCTCGCTCCCTTCAGTTGGTCGAAGAGGTCATTGATTCTCGGTAGTGAATATTTGTTCTTCATATTCACCTGATTCAGGCGCTGATAGTCCACACATAGTCTCAAGCTCCCGTATTCCTTCTTGGAAAATAGAAATGGGGCCGCCCAAGGTGAAACACTGGGCCTTACGAAGCCCTTCCTCTGGTGGTCCTCGAGTTATACCCTCAACTCACGAAGCTCCGTGAGAGCCATCTGATATGCTAGTATGGATATTGGTGTTGTCCTAGGGTACATGTCAATACAGAAGTAAACTTCCCTGTGAGGATGTAATCCCGAAACATCCTCTGGGAAGATGTCCTCATACTCGTCCACCACTGCAGAAAATTGAGGACTCCTCTCATCCACCACACTAAGGGTAAGGCTAGCCAACTCGTGAGTGATCAGTTGTACCCTCCTTTGAGAAAGTCCGTCCTGCACTGCAAGTGTTCCTTTTTCGCTGGTAAAGGAGACCTGACCCCATCTCTACCGACACACCACACTCTACACCTAAAATAGTCAATCTGAGGAAGGATTGTGGATAACCAGTCCATACCCATAATGATGTCATAAGGCCTTGATGCCGCTACTAGGAGATCCCAGTCGAATCTCTCTCCTCCAAGAGTAAGTTCGCATTGCCGACACCAGTGCGTAATCATCAAATTTCCTCCTGTAGAAGTCTCTAATCGTAAGGATCGATCCAACAACTCTACCATAATCTTCAAGCTCTAAACAAGTTCTATGGCAAGGAAATAGTAAATGGAACCTGTGTCTATAAGAACTGAAGATAAGGTGGAGAAGACACAGATCGTACCTCTAATCATCTCTGGAGCATCGAGACTATAGGCATCTATCGCCTGAAGCTGGGCCCGCCCCTGTCCACCTGCTCCTGGAGCCCGTGGTGGACCACCTGGAGGTGGTGGCAGTAGTACCTCGAACCTCCTCCCACCACCTGCCGCTCTTCCTGCTCCCCTACCACGTTCTCCACCCTATAGACCACCCTGCTCGACCCTCTTCCTTTTCCTCAGTGGTCCCTCGACCGTCTGTTGATTGTCTGCACGGTGAGTCGGGCAGTCACGAGCCATGTGTCCCTAACCGCCGCATGCGTAGTACACCCTACTCCTCTGCTGGCTCCCTCTGCCATGGGAGCCTTGTACTACCGACCCTATATCCTGGGGTCGTCCCTTGAAAGGCTTGATCCACTTGGGTCCCCACGTTTGTTGCCTGCTACCCACTGCTTAAGACTCCTCCGCCTAATGTCTACTGGTAGCTCCTGCTGTTGGTGCCCGCTCTGCCAGGAAGCTCTCCACGAGTAGAGTTCGCTCCAGCACCCTGACCTGGGTAGGGATGCTAAGCGATACCATGGACACCCTGATCTCTCGACACAATCCCTACTTAAAAGCTCAAGCCTTGAAGAATGGGTCTCTCACCATGTCTGTAGAGTAGCGAGAAAGCTTGGTGAATCTCGTTGAGTACTTCACTACTGTCATGCTACCCTGCTATAGGTGCAGTAGCTTCTGGATGTGTAATGAGCACAGAGTCGTTGGAAAGAATTCCTCTATGAAGAGGCACTCAAAATCAGTCCAAGTGAGGGTCAACTTGTTATGCGTCTAAATCATCAAAATCCACCATCTCCTCACTGAGCCCTGAAGAAGGCTCACGGCTAAGATCTCCATCTGATCGAGCAATGTCCTCCCAAGATGGAAGACATGGGTGACCGCCTCCAGCCAATCCTTGACTATATGGGGGTCAGTCTCACCCCTGAACCTAGGAGGTCTCTGCCTCTGGAACTCGTGTAAGGCACTGAGTCTGTGTGCGTTCTCTACCGGTAATGCTGGTAGGAAATACTGATCAATGGGTGGTGGTAACATTAGTGCACCACTCAATGGGGCCACCTCCAGTACCAGTCCCTGTACTGATGGCTCATCGATAGGCGTACCATCCTTGTGGTCACGCACCAGAATCCTGACTGGCTGTTTACATGGTGGCATCTTGTAACAAATCAAGATGGACCACAATCAATAGATTATACTTGGTGAGCTGACTCAAGAAGGACACACTCAATTCCTATATGATGCATGTGTTTTCATGTTCCGAGTTGAAAAGAAGAATTTCAGGGTCCTAATGTATGGGCTGTCGCACCAACACTGGACTCCCCGAGTGTGAAATTCGAACTCAAAACATTCAACATTGTTGCCCCAAAGAGAGACACACTCTCTCTAGATAATGATAGGAGAGAGAGTCTCTCATTCCAAATGCATGAACAATCCCTGGAATGAGCCTCTCACCTGCTATTTATAGTGGAAGCTCTAAATACCTGGAATGGGTTCCCCAACCCTCATATATTTAACGTCCACTATATTAGTAATAAATAAATAATTTACGACGAACTAAACCGCGTCAAAAATATTATTTATATTTTATCATGCCTTTAATATATATTAAATATATTAAATGATAAAACCCATGTCATTTAACTCGACTCGTAATTTCTGTTTAATATTAAATGAACTTGGAATATTAAAATAATCTTTGATCGATTAATATTATTCATCGTATTTAATTAACTTGTAAATACTTTTAATAAATAAATTTAACCCAATTATTCTTTTCTTGAATAATAAATAATTTATTTATTTATCGATGATTAATAACTTGGACAACACTCGGACCCTGTGGTGGGCCCCACCATGTCCAATATACATATTTAACTGAATATGGATGATTCTGGAATGCGCTATTATGTGTGACACTTTAGGTCCTTATCTTGATATCAGTGAATAAAATACAGACCAAGAGTGAAGTTTAGCAACCCATTAAGGCCCCTAAAGAGATAATGATAGTCACAATAATGACAACCCACCTACAAACATGTAATGTGTACTATAATCTATTTGTATTTAGATATCTCATAAGGAAGGATGCACACTTATGTGATCACACTTTTCTTGATTTATTATTTTATGATCTAACTGGATGGATTTACCTTTTGACTACCTTGCCCAAAGATTTATAAAGTTAGTACTATTCTAATTAATAAGGCCCGAGATATATTACTCCCTTAATCCAGAAATGACAAATCCTTTCCTGACCATTCAACCATTGCCATACCACCAATGACACATCCAACACAATCTATCTCACCATGATTTCATTATCATAGTTTTTTCCTTGCATCAAATTACATGATCAAATGACACACATTGGTAATGATCTCAAGTCAAGAGACTAATACACATGTCTATAGATAGGAACAACCAATGAAACCTAAAACATGTGGTGTTCCTATTGGCGGGTCTTTTCTCATGATCTCACTACTAGAGATCACCAAGTGCGAACTTCATGAGAAGAAGTCTCAATGCTTATGATCTCCCAAAATCTGATAGTTAAAAATCAACCGTGTCAAGTCAGTATGATGTATCTAGACCATATAAATTTTGTTTAAGATTAATGTTATAGTATCTCGAGGTTCTCATTTAGCCTGAGATCTACTATAACCTTTTGATACAACAATTAATCCATGAACATTACCATTAAATAGTGTACGTAGAAATATCTACACTATAATAGTAAGAATACATCATGTATATCTAACTGTATACATGATATGGTAATCAAAAGTACTGTTCAACTTGGGTATAGGACACCCACTATTACAACACTCCCACTTACAGTAGAGCCAACTTGCTAATCATACTTGTTAACTCTCACATGATTCAAATCATGTTTCTACTGAGTAACATCTTTCGTTTCTAGGTCTTCCATGATTCCGCCGCATGGCTATTCTGCTATATGTGACCTCACCTCATTGAGTAAAACATCTCAAGAGATGGTATCCTCGAGTATATCCCTTTTTTCCACTGTCAAAACTTGAAATCTTGGCTAGTACCAGTACTGAAATTATCATATTGATAAAACTTTACTAGGTAGGTGAGATCCCAAGAATTGGAACAAATTGTTGCATCTAATAGCTGCTTCAAAGCCACCTTAGAAGATGAAACATACTTAGTTTTTGTAGGTATGGATACCACTAGATTTTATGAGCTTTCCTCAACACCTTAGCCTAACTATGATACTAGATCAAATTGATCTAAAGAAGACTAGTTTGTGTCCCCTCAAAACTAGTATCCCTTTCCCTCCACATACCAAGTATATACCATTTGTACTTTCCCAAGTAAAATAAGATAGTACTGACTTCTTTACTTGCAGTTCTCCTGGATATAACTGATATTTTCCTACTATAATGTATATATTGGAAATATCATATCTTGTACATATCATGGCATATGTGATTGATCCATCGTTGAAGCGTATGGAACTCAACTCACCACTCAATCTCTTCATATTCCTTTTCATGTCTTCTTGGAGATATTTATGCCATGTGACACTGGAAACAATTCTTCTATTGAATTATCTCAACTTGTATTTTTAATACCATGTCAGAATATGTATGATTGACTAGGTCCAAACAATTATTAGATATACCATAGTAGATTTCATTCTCTAGAACATAGGTTTCTACTTTAATTCAATCACTAGAGAATTACTTTCATCCTAGTCTTAACTAACTGTAAGACCAATAATTGTTTTCCATATGTTGTCGAACATATTCCTCTTTGAAAAAAATAGTTCTCCCATTAACCTCTGATAGAAACATGTAAAAGATTCATTCCAAATGAATATTCTATGATCATGTTTCTTACTTCAATTATAAACTGGATTTCAGCAACTTGCTATCTTTATTAACATTCTATGACGCGACCATCCCTTTCTGGTTGCATCGTATAGTCACCTTCCATGTAAGGTAGTCATGACATTCAATGCTCAATAAAACGATCATAGATAATAGCTATGGTAAGTAAAATTCTATTGAATTTAGTCATCATGACTTGGTATGACTAATCAAGGCTTATTGGTACCACGCTTGTACCACCCATGTATCAACTCACTTGAATAACCACCACAATATTCAATATCACAAGCCCCTTTTCACTTTGATACATTGAATCCATTATTGAATTTTAATCGACCCTGTCAATCTTAGATGATTTCCATATAGTGCCTACCTGTAGTAATTATTATTCTAACTGAATAATGTATCACCATCCATGGTGAATATAAAAACCACCATTACGGTTTTAACCTTCCTACGCAATATGTTTCTCTAGAACATTCTTGTTTCACATATCTTGAGGAAATTGTTCCTATGCCAACTATTTGTGCATCTTTATCATTGACTAAACCCAAGTCAATCTAGATCCCACTATCTATAATAGAGATGCACATCCTTATATATAAATGTATTCTATCACTTGACTACCACTTTATTATCTTAAGGATTTATGTAATATCTTAAACAACCGTTAGGATAATTACTTAGATGCAAAATGTGTTTCACTTGATGCAAGTTTGTTTATATCCTGAAAAACTCTTTGCATCCAAACACATGTTCTTATGAAATTATGGATTTCCATCATATTATAACTTATATGATATCCATTTTTCATGATAATTGACATATGGTTATGGGTCATCACCATTATTTTCAAATCATATATTGAAGTATAATGGAAGTTTCTGCAAGTCGCAACATCGATACTACTTAGATCACGACTCTGATGTATAAAATGTGCATTTAGGAATTGATCCATGCTACATTTTGTTAATCAATGTTAACATATAAGACTTACCATCGATCCTTCTTATTAGCATCAACATCGTAATGTAGATAATGTAATGTGCATTTAGGAATTACCCCATGCTACATTATATTGATCGAGGTATGCTTGGTCAAGATATTCTTCGGCACGCCAGCCCAAAGTAATTCATATCTTTTGACCATGCTAATAATTCACTATGAAATTCCTTAATTATTTAAAGGGACCTTATGAAGTATATATACCACTAGAACACCCTTGGAATAGTTCACACTCTCTTGTTTAACTAATTCTAAAAACTTTATGGCATACATTTATTTTGAAAGGTTTCTTTGTCCAAACTAAATACATCGATATTACCAAAGGTGTTTAGCTCTTCTGAGTCTAAACACCATACTCGGTATATCCTTGATGTCCACTTTTAGTTTGGCTTGACAAAGAATTATCTTTCCACAACTGGGTAAAAGTCTTACATTTTATATTCATCACGTATTGCATATGATTCAAGTATCATTGAACTATTTTTTGAGTACGAGACACCACAAACAACATTCATCACTAAACATAGAATGATGTCTCCTTATGTCCAATGGACATGAGATACATATAATCAATAATAGTTTTACTTAAATCATCTACTTGTCCATTAGAAGTTATATGTTTCTCACTAATAACATAGGAATCACCCTTTCTCAGCCGCTTGGAGAATACACCCAACTTCTTGTAATGTTTATATTACTTATTTGGTTACTGTATTTAAATACATATATGTGAAAGGCATATTGTATTTAATACCCAAGTAGTATGTCAGAAATATTATATTGATGAATATTCCTAATAAAGAAGTGATAACTTTCTTCTTTAATTCAGTTCATTGCGATTAACTTCCATAAATTTTATTTCAAGTTATGCAATGAAAATAACCTCCTGTTTATTAACCAACCTCATATTATTGAAGGTGTTGTGAATGTGCCATTGGATTTTTTGCTTGGTATTTCAATTTATTCACCATAAGTATTAAATATTAATCTGTCTTTAATATGATTATTTACTTGGAAAACCTTACCTAAAAGGTAATGAAGCTTTTACTCCATCCTATTTGTTATATAAGCTTAAATGAAACTAGAGTAATCAGGTGTAAATGAGACTGGGATGTTTTGAAAGATCGTGATCTTCCTTCCAATTTACACTTTGTTGGTCGAAGTGAGTATCTCAAGAGGGGGGGGGGGTTGAATTGAGTACCCAATAAAATTTATGTTAAAAATGGATTAGTTTGAAACCCCCAATTAATTTTAAATGGATAATGTAATCAACACAATAGATCATTATAAGTTCTAATATTTAAAAAGGTTTCTTAAAGATTGATTAGTTCTCAGGTAAGTAATATAAAATATTACTTAGTCTTTTGAAATCAATTTAATTAATTAAAATATTATAAAAACACTAATAAATATTAACTATCAAAGTATTAGTTTTTTTTTGATTAAAACAATTTCAGTTTTAAAAACAGAAATAAAGTGAACAAAAACACAGTGGAAATTTGAATCAAGAGGTCTATTCTCAAGATGAGACTTATTCCTCTTCACCTGGTGATTACCTACCATAAAGCAGTTTATATAAAATAAACAAGTTGATCCATAACCTAGACTGGATTTTACAACATAGCACAAACTGTCTAGGCCACACATGACCTCTTCTACTGTTATCTGTGGGAGTACAAACAAACAAGTCACACAGGGACCTCTACCACAGTTATGCATGGGAATGAAAATGTAAGAAAGGTTAAGATAAGATATCAAGTATCTTTCAGTTCAACATGAGATACAGTGTGCAAGTGATAAAATAGAGTATGCACAGACACTGCTCGAAATGTAAAAATTAATAAACAGAACTGAGAAATCTAAAAAGTTTGGTCATAGAAATGCTCAGTCTGTTGTAGTGTAGCTCGTGACTCTTGGAAAATATTTATAAGTGCAGATTGGATCGAGTTCTCAAGAAAAACTTCAGTAGAATATAGTGTCGTAGACTCTTGTTCTTGACTGGAGGAAAACAACAGATGTGTTTGAGCTTCAGCTTCCTTAGTCGAGTGTTTCCAGGATGTAGCAGTTCAACTCTTCAGCTCTATGTGTGTATTCAGTAAGCACGAGCTATCTGCTTGCTAACAATATACTTACAGCATTTGCGCATGAGGGAGTTTGCTTCCTTTATTAACAACAACAATAGGGAGAATATCTACATGCATCCGAATATTCTATTTCCTCATACAACACATATTACATTCTCTTTAATGCATTCTATCGATAATTTAAGAGAAAATCATTAAAATAGAATTTGACATTAAATTCAATAAACTATCATTTATTAATAATTCAAAATAATTATAAATTAGGAAAATAGTGACAGTGTCTTATTCTGAAGGTGAATCGATCTGACAGTGTATCAGAGTCTGGCAGTGTCCCATTACAATAGTGACACAAAGTTGGTGATGCCTTATACTTAGGAAAATTTCATGTTTGGCGGTAACTCCTCTGGCGGTGAGTCATCTAATAGAAGATCATTCTTCTGGAGATAGGTCAAGTTGGCAGTGTCTCACAATTTTCCAAATTTATGTTCTGGCAGTATGATATCCTGACAGCGAGATATCCTGGCAGTATCTCATACTTTATCGATTTTATACTATGGCGGTGTGTCATCTGACGATGTCTCAGACTTAAGAGAAATTTTCATGCTGACCGTGAGTCATGGACAATGGTGAATCATATGCGATAGTGTCTCAAACTTTTTTCAATTTTCCAGTTTAGTGGTACAACATCCTGACAGTGAGTCCTTGCCTGACGATGATTCTGCCTTGGCGGTGTGATAGGTTGACGGTGTTGTAACCACAACAGCGACTCATCCTTAGTAGTGATTGGTGGTGACTCATACTTAGTCAATTTCATCCCCTATCTCAAATTATGAAATACTTACAGAGAATATGAAATTCATTAGTATTATTAGAATCATGATTTTGTGATCATTAAAATCAGAAGGTCAACAATCTCCCCATTTTGGATGATTACAAATCATAGCATCAAAGGTATCACAAATATAACACTTCACATCAAAGGTAAAATTAAAAATGAAAAACATGATATAGAATTCAGAGTATGTGTAGATGGTATCGAAGATAAATAATGATAAAATAAAGGTAATTATTAAGTATCAAAGGGAAAAAGAGTAAAAATAAATAGGATCAAAGGTAACATAGAAATATCACAGTAATAAAAAGAAAGTGATAAAAAATAAATGCCATATAGGTATTTTATACCCCTTTTGGGATTATCAAAAAATAAATAGTAGCAAAAGAAAGAATAAAAATAGTAAAAACAAATAGGAATAATAGAATACAAGTTAGAAAAGGCATTCAAAACGATTATCAAAAATTTATTTCAAACCAAGTACCATCAATGACATGTTGTCTAATGCCATCAAAAAAAGGTTAAAGATTTAAGGATTTGCAGAGGAGTCCATCGGTTCTTTCCCCTTGGATTTGGCTTTCTTCGGATCAGAAACAGTAGGATCTGAAGGTGTTGTAGGCAAAGTAGAGGGAACACTAGTTGGTCATCCAACTATGGATCGAGAAGGATGACCCTATACAATAATAATTGGCCCAAGATTTCACATAGCTTGAGAAGGAGGCATAGGGAAAGGTTAGAACATGGCAGGAAAAGGTGCACGAGGATCTCTATTCACACCTGGTTTGAAAGATAGCACTAGATCAATGAGAATGACTTCCTAAGAAACAACTGCAATGTTGTGAACATGAAGAATTGAATTCATCAAGTTTATGAAATCTATAATGATCTGGACACCTCTTTCCATTGCACTAAAGAAATCACCATTCTCTTCCATAAACCGACTCAACACAAGAGTCATATCCTTAAATTTTCTCACTTGTTCCTTAAAATCTTGAGCTAGAGGCCACTGAGGTAATATTTTCAACCCTTTCAATCAGAGCATCCATACTAGCTGCAAATACAGATTGCATTCTTTTAAGAAGAGACTTCATTGATTCCAGATCACCACTCATTTTCTTATTTTCAATCTCTATCTCATAAATATGATGCGTCATCTTTGGTTGAATGTGACAAATAACCAATTAAAACAGATACCAGACATCATTTTCACTTAACTTGGTTAGGAGAGGAGCTTTATTATTCAAAAACTTACCAAATATGAAATCATATTTTCACCAAAATATTTTAAGTCACTTCTTGTGACTACATCAACCGAAACAGAAGGAGGAGCTGGAGAAATAGGTTCAGGTGCAGGAGGTTTCATAGAGGAAAATTTTTCCAATAAACCTGCAAATTCTATTTAATCAATCATAGATCCATTAGGATCTCCTTCATTTCAAACCTCTGGTCTACCATTCTTTGGTGTAATCTTACTGAATTTGTCCCATTATTCTATCATGGGATCAACCCAACTATCTGAAGGATTATAAACTGAAACTTCAATGGAATACTGTACAACAACAGTAGAAATTGTAGTAGGAGTTACCATAATAGGTACAAGTGTAATGATAGAATAGGTAATAGTATCTATCTCAACACTCTGGGCAATAACAATTTGTTCACTAATTTCCACTTCTTCCATTTTTGAACACTTGAGCTCTGTACAACAACTTTATGGCCAACAATAAGTTCAACTTCTACATGGCTATCAAATGGAGGCTCATCAGTAGCCAAAACACCAAACCATTCATCACTTCCTTTCTTAGAAGAAGGAATATCCTTTTTATCTTACTCCACCACATGCAGTTCCACAACAACAATAACACCCATATGATCAACAGAGGCAGAATCAGAAACTGTCTGACCATCACCAACTGGACTCACTTTAGTTCCATCAACATCCTTATCCTTTTGAAGTAATTTGAAATATAGAAATTGCTCCCCCTAAACAAGTGCATCTTTGTCTTTAAGCACTGGGTCCACTTCTTTAGTCAAGTCTGGTTTCTCAGTAGATTTACCAGGTGAAGTGAGAAGATCTGGAGGCATCTCAACATCTCTCCTTCTAATTCTTCCATCTGATCCACCAGGGCCATAATTTTCATCATTAGCTTCCCTACCATTACCATTTCTATCATCTTCACTTTCATTTCCATTCTCATTTTCTTCATCATCATCATCATTATCACCATCATCTTCTTCAATTGATTTGGAAATTTTTTATTAATCTTCTCCAGAGACCACAATCTCATATTCATCACTTATCAAAAGATTTTCTCTTTTTGACGGTCTCCTAGGTGAACTAGGAGATCCATATATAATCAGTGGTGATAGAGGTGAAAAGTATTGGTCACTACCTTCATCCACAAATGGTTCTTTTTCAACACATTCTTTTGAAACACCCTCTTCTTATTCATCAGAGTATTATCCAACCTCATCAGGCTATAGGACTAGATCAAAAACATCCCTCGATCTAGTAGGATGATCCACTGGGTTAAATCTGTACACAAATTCTCACTGTCTCCAACCCACTATCTTTTCCATGGGTTCCAGCTAATTTTTATCCTTGAACAAATAGCTCTTGAAACACAGAAACCACCATAGTCTGTAATCGTTTCTTCATTCTCAGTAACTAGACCCTTGGACTTTAACATTGTAGAAATCATCTTTGGATAAATCAAGGAGTTAGATCTTGAAGTTGGATTTATCATCTCAGACATATGAATAATGAGATACCTACATAGATTGATCCTATGACCTTGTTTCATAAGACAAAGAAAGTACACATCTTGGTATCTCTAGTTGAAAAAATCACCTTTCCTGGGGAAGATCACGTGTTGTATGAACTAAAACAACAACCTACACTCCCCATCTAACACTAAGGAAAAAAATATTCCGGTCAACTCATTACTAGTAAGTTCTACAAGAAAATATTAATATATAAATAAGTCACTATCCTTAGGAACAGATCTTTGATAGTCATCATAAATACCTTCACGGGGTACACCCAGATACTTGTCCCAATGTTTTGAAGAAAACACAACTTTTTGGCCATTTATTCTGGCCCTCATCCAGTACTATTCTTCATTATTAAATCCAAACTCAACTTACTGGTAGAAGAGATGAACCAACCTAGTATAGAAAGGTATATCATTTGAGAAAAACCAATCTAAACATCCTTGGTTCTGTATCAATTTTAATACAAGTGACTTACTAGACAACAACCAATTTTCTTCAACTTCCCTTTCAGATACTATGACTCTGTTTTCATGTTTGGAGTTAACTGGTGCAACTGGAGCAGGAACACTTGGTTTACCTTTTCGATTCTTAGTTGATCGTGACTTGTCTAGAGAAGGTTTAAAAGGACTCTTCATCCTTGGAATACAGATCGGTTCAATATGGTAATCTAGGTCGAAGGTAAAAGCAGGTGGAGTTTGAGAGAAGAGAGGTCACTCGGGGCTCGAGAGTACCATGTTGGGCACGAGGTGTGTTGGAAATAGACTCAATGCCATTTTTATATCATTTGGGATTAGGTATATCAAAAAAATCAAAATCGATATAATAATAAAAAAATCTAATTTAAATTTGGTATTGGAAAAAATACGTATATGGTCACAGAAAAAACACAAACTAAAAAAATAAACCAGCAGTTCAAAATATTAGAATTAGAGAAATTCGTAAAGGAATGAACAACTAACGGTGTGTCACCCAACGGTGTGACACCCATGGGTGTGTCACCAAATGGCATGTCACACAAAAAATTAGACTTAACCAAAATTAATCATTTCTAGATCATGTTTGATACAGTTCATTCTCTCAGAATTCAAAGGCTTAGTAAATATATCAGCTCACTGATGTTCTGTGCCAATAAACTCAAGAGTGATATCCCATTTTTGAAAATGATCTCTCAAAAAGTGATGTCTTATATCAATGTTATTTTTCCTATAATGTGAAACTGGATTCTTGGAAATGTTAATAGCACTTGTGTTGTCACAGTTTGTGGGGACATGCTGAAATTGATATCCATAGTCTAATAAAGTGTGTTTCATCCACAAAATTTGTGCACAGAAACTGCTAGCAGCTATTTATTCAACTTTAGTAGTGTAAAATTCAATATAATTTTGTTTCTTGCTACACCATGAAACTAGATACTTACTCAAAAAGTGACATGTTCTAGATGTGTTTTTTCTATCTAACTAACATCCACCAAAATTAGTATCAGAATAACTGACTAAATCAAATGCTTTTCCTATATGAAAAAACAATCCTAAATTTGTAGTATACTTGAGGTATTTAAAAATTATTTTAAAATTAACTAAGTGTGAATCTTGAATTTTCTTGAAATTGAGCACACATACACACACTAAAAATTATATCAGGTTGACTAGTAAGATATAGATGACTTCCAATCATACCTCTGTAACTGGTTTGATCAAATAGTTTCCCAGCTTCATCAAGATCCAATTTATAGGTGGCACTCATACGAGTATCACTACTCTTAGTGCTATCTAAGTCAAAATGTTTTAAAGGGTCTTTTGTATATTTACTTTGATTTAAAATAATTTCTTCTTTATTTTTAAGGAGTTGAAATCCAAGAAAGAATTTGAGTTCACCTATTAAACTCATTTCAAATTCATTATGTATCATTTTAGAAAAAACAGTACATAGAGAATTTCTTGAAGATCTAAAAATAATATCATCAACATAGATTTATACTACTAAAACATATTTTGAAATTCATTTTATGAAAAGAGTAGGGTCAAAAATACCTTTTAAAGAACCTTTGAAATAAAAAATTTGTTTAGCCTATCATACCAAGCTCTTAGAGCCTGTCTTAAACCATATAATGCTGTTGTCAATTTAAAAACTTGATTTCAAAAATGGAGATTTTGAAAACCAGGGAGTTGTTTTACAAAAACATCCTCAACTATAAAACCATTCAAGAATGAACTCTTGACATCTATTTGATAAATCTTGAAATCTAAATGTGCTACATAGGTAAGAAAAATTCTAATTGATTCAAGTTAGGATACTGGTGAAAAAGTTTCTTCATTGTCTATCCCTTCCTCTTGACTATAACCTTGTGCAACATGTCTTTCCTTGTTTCTAACTATAGTTCCTAACACATCAACCTTGTTTCTAAACACCCATTTAGTGTCAATAGTAACTGTATTCTTGGGTTTATCTATAAGTTTCTACACTTTGTTTCTTTAAAAATAATTTTATTCTTCTTGTACGGATATTATCCAGAATTCATAATTAATTTCTTCATTGATGTTCTTAGGTTCTAGCTTGGACAAGAATGCTTGATGTTCAACCTGATTTCTTAGAGAAGCTCTAGTCTATGTACCTATATCTAGATCTTCTAAAACAACATCTAAAGGATGATACTTAAGAGTTCTAACACCACTAGAAAAAGTAGGATTGGTTACTTCAAGTTCCACAGATTCAGGTTCTGGATGCTCTAGAAATTCTTCAGAACTGGATGATTTTTCTAACTATTTGAAAATAGAATTAGAATGCTTATAATTTATGTTAAAAGTTGATAAATCATATTCAAGGTTTTCTAGGGAGGTCTTGGGATCATGTGGATTAGTCTCATCAAACTTTACATGAACTGATTCTTCCACTGTTTTGGTTCTCTTATTGAAAACTCTATAGTCTTTGCTAGAGATTGAAGAACCAAGGAAAATTCATTATTTACTTTTGGAGATAAATTTTTACAAATTATCCATAGTGTTAAGAATAAACAATTTGTAACTAAAAAATATAAAGTAATCAAAACTATATTTCCTATTATTCCAAATCTCTTAAGGGGTCTTCTTTAAGATGATTCCAATCAAGACTATTGATAATATAATAGGCTGCATTGAAAGCTTCTACCCAAAAAATAAATAGGTAGGTCAAATTCATTTAACATGGTTCATGCTATCTCTTTTAAAGTTCTATTTCTAATTTCAACAACTCCATTCTACTATGGAATTCTAGGAGAATAGAAGTTATGGATGTATCCATTTTGGGAGAAAAAATCTTCAAAATCTTTATTTTCAAATTCATGACCATGATCACTTCTTAAGGTCTTTATAAGGCCCCAACCTTTATCGTTACATAATCTTGAGTTAAATAAATAATTCACATTGAGGATCTTTTTAGGTTTACAGTTTTAGATAATTAGGCCATAACTATTACATAACATCTCAAATATTACAAAGTACACACTTATACTCACTATCCATTTTTTCACAAAATAAAACTCTTTAAAATAAAACATGATTTCTTTTTCTTGATAAAAATCTTCATAACATTCATCTTGATTTCTTCCTTCCTCTTACCCATCCTTATACCATGTGGAAAACATTTCAAAACTTGGAATGAGAATAAAAAGCTTAGTAAGGGATATAAAATAATGAATGAAATCGTTAGTTCATGAATATTTTAAGCCCATGAAAACATTTTTACAAAATCATACTTTTCACCCATAAAACATAAACTCTTTAGCATACCTCATGAAATCATAAGATTTTTAAAAAACAATTCTTAGTAATCATAAATCATAAAGGTAACTTGTGACATCCATATCATACTTACATTGTAGCTTTCACAACTATATATGGAGTAACCTTCATGGTTACATTTGGAATGCTCATCATAGTATATTCCCTAAATCTATTAGAAGAAACCCTACTATTTAACTCTGTCTCATTACCCAATACATTAGAGAGCTATCACAGGCTCACCCTCCCTCGATTTATCACCGAACCACCCATATACATAAAAAATTCCCAAGAACCATAACATAATTATAACACATAAAACAAGTATAAAGGAAAAATAACATTTCCACATTGCAATCATAAGATATCATTTCAAGATATTGACATAATCAATACCTTCTCAAAACCATTTTAAATACCAAAATACAAGAAAAGGGAATATGATATTTATTTTTATTTTAAAAACAACACGACTTGTAGAGGAATCCAAATATCAAATAATGGCCAGGACGGTGGAAATGTCGTTGTCATCGCGTATGTTAAAAACAAACATTCCATTTTTCATATAGTAAAACGCTTCGTAGAAAAAGATTTATTTTGAAAATATTTGAATGAAATTAAAAATCAAAGGGACTAATTATACACTATATAAAATAAAGTGGTGTATATTATTGAAATATGGCTCAATGAAATAATATTGAGACAAAGTCCCTTACATTGAGTACGACTCATCACGTATAATCTTTATATTCCTCTTCTTTGGTTGATCACTGCTAAATAACACTTTAACACCTTAAAGAAGGATGTTCTGCCTAAAATAAGGCCTCAAGAATGTGGGGAGAGATTTTATAAAGGAGTTTAGATAGATCTTGGCCGAATCAAATGGTTCTTGAAGTGTGAGTATTAGAGAAGAGTGAGTACCTTTTTATAGGAGAGGGGAGAGACACCCTTGGAAACTCTTAAAATATTAAATTAATATAAATTAATTTTTTAATCCAAATGATTCCAACTTGAGATATTTTGAAGATAAGATGATGATAGTTTGAAATACTCCCATCCAATAATTTTTAGACGTGTATTGATTTTATTTTAAACCTTATCTTTTCGGTTTACCCTTAATAATTCTCTTTTAATTTTAATTATGGTAACAACATTTTAAATATTACGAGGCTATAAATTTTACTTATATGGGGTAAATTTCTCATAATTGGAAACTTTATGAAAATGTAGACCTTATCATAGTCACTTTTTAATTTTAAAAGATTTTTAAGATTTTTAAATAATTTAATAAATTATTATTTTCATAAAATATCAATTATGTCAATTTTGACACTTTTCATTTTATTGAATTTAAATAAAATCCAAATAGTGATATAACTTCAAAAAAAAAACCATTGAATAGATTTATAACATGTCATAGTAACCTATAAAATTCTTGGATGACATCAAATATTTTAAATTATATTTATTTTATTATTATTAGTATCATTTATTTAATTCATACTTTAATAAATCTATTATTGTATTATCATTATGTCATAATTAAATTTAAAAATTTATTTCCTAAAAATTATAAATAAATTACCATGATGTAGGTAATATTTTTAGATTTATAATTACTATTTATAGTAGAAGAAATCACTTATATAACCCCATATTAAAATTGTTTTAGTAAGAAGATACATGATTCTGACATTTTTGCTTTACCTTAGATTAAATGTTATAAATATCATAATCACACCCAAGTGGCTTTAAAATATCCACATTTAAACCCAAGGATTGTCTTTATTGGCCATAACTCATCCAATAAGATTAGGACAATTGTTATGATAGTTTTATATTATTATAATATTATTTTTACCTTTAATTAGCCAATTTACCTTTAACCGTGGTAAATAAAATACAGAAGTTACTATTTACCAAAAATTATTTTGATCCTATTAAAGAAAATTTTTCATACTAATTACTACCATGTATGTCTATTTTTGAAAATTAAATTCACAAAACTGACTAAAATTAATTTAAAGTTAATTTTGTTGACAGATTGAGGAAACAAGTCTTTAAAAAGTAAAAACAATCAAAAGATTGATATGTGTTTATATCTAATTTAAATGTGAAATTACTTCCAATATCCAAAATTGGATTAAATGATAAAAACTTAATCTGATTATACCTTAAAACCATGTAAAAGGATAACCCAACAATATAATTAAATTAGACGAAAAGATAGTTTTGAATTAAAATACAATATTTTTTTTACTGTTAATTAAAAAATAAATATTATCAAAAAAATGCCAAAAATTTAACAAGAGTAAATTTTGATATCCATTTCCCAAAGAACAAGTTTATTTTGTCAAATAGAACATATAAAAGTGACGAAAATTAGATTTAAAAAGGGTTCTCCATCAAAAGGTAGTAAAACTACCTTTTAAAAATTATAGAGTATTTATAATTAAAATTTGATTTATTTTTATTTTAAGCCTCTAAAATTTATTAAAAGAAATTAAAAAAATTTAATAAACACATGTAAATATAATATAGTTAGTTATGTTCAATCTCACCAATGCAATGGTTATGCGATAACTGCCATTTAAAATAATAATATTAATAATGTATTATTTTTCAGTATATCTCAATCTTGTGTGCAATATAAGATTTTGGAAAAACCCATTGTTGCGTGTCGGGTATGATATCAGAAAAAGTGTCCCTTTTGAAGTAAAATTAATATCTAATTCATAAATATTAATATATATATGAAAATTTCTTATTTTATAATTACCTGGGATGTTACTTCCTTTCCCCTTTTTGGAAATTGCATCCTCGTAATTTTATTCAGCTATAAAATAAGTGGGGGTATTTCTTCCTCATAGAATTTTCAGATTCCCATATTGCCTCTTCAACCATATGGGTTTCCAAAAAAACCTTAACCTGATGAATCACCTTATTCTGTAACACTTGCTCTATGTGGTCAAGAATTTGGACTGGATGTTCCTCATAAGAAAGATTCTCTTCCAACTAAACTACCTATAGACTCAAAACATGAGATGGATATGGCATATAATTTTTTAACATTGAAACATGAAAAATATTGTGTACTTGGGATAGACTCGGAGGCAAATCCACTTGGTAGGAAATTGATCCAAATTTCTCTAGGATTTTATAAGGTCTAATGAACCATAGACTTAACTTCCCCTTCTTACCAAAACACATCACACTTTTCTATGGAGAAACTTTGAGAAAGATATGATCACCAACCTCGAAATAAATATCCTTCCTATGGTTATCCACACAACTTTCTTGCATGCTCTAGCCTGTCCTCATGTGTTTCTGAATCAACTAAACTTTTTTTAGCATCTCTTCTACTAATTCTGGTCGTATTAACTTCCTTTCACCTACTTCATCCCAAAAAGCTGGAGTTCGACACCGATTCCTATATAATGCCTTAAGTGGTTCCATCTGTATACTAGAATGAAAACTGTTATTTTAAGAAAACTCAACCAAAAAAATATGTTGGTCCCAACTTCATTAGTAATACATTAAACATGCACGTAGCATATCCTCCAACATCTGAATTTTTCATTCTATCTACCCATCTGATTAAGGTTGAAAAACTTTACTAAAATTAAATCTAGTACCCAATGAATTCTGAATGCCTTTTCAAAAGTTAGAAGCGAACATGAGATCATGATCAGATACAATGGAGAGAGGAACTCCATGTAACCTGACCATATCTCTAACATAAAACTGAGAAAGTTGATCTAGAGACAAAGTATCTTGAATGGGAAGAAAATGAAAAGATTTAGTCAATCCATCAACAATAACCCAGATTTCATTGTTACCTCGATAAGTCTTTAGTAATCCCACTACAAAATCCATGGATATATTTTCCCATTTCCACTCTGGAACTGGAAAAGGTTGAAGCACCCACTTTGTTAACTGCCGCTCTGCTTTAACCTTATGACAAGTCAAACATTGTACAATAATGTCAGTAATATCTCTTTTTCATTTCATCCCACCAGTAATACTCTTGAAGGTCTCTGTACATATTAATTCTTTTAGGATGAATTGAAAATGGAGAACTATAAGATTCACATAACAACTCTTTCTTCAATTGTGAATCGCAAGACACACATAATCTCTTCCCAAATCGCAAAACAAAATCTTTATCAATGTTAAATTCAGGTAACTTAACTTTCTAAACCAATTCTACCTTTTTCTACAATGTCTTCCTTCCGTGCTTGCTTAATTCTATCTAATAGAGATGATTGCACTAAAACCTGAAACAAAACAAAGGAATTTCATACACCAACAACTTCCAATCCAAATTTCATCAAATAATTAACCAAATAGGCTTGTTCCAAATGTAACATGGTTAATGTATCATTACATTTTCGACTCAAAGTATTGACCACTTTGTTTTATTTTCCTGGATGGTAATGAATCATGAAATCATAATCCCTGATTAGTTTCAACCATATTCTCTATCTAACGTTCAATTTTTTTGAGTGGATATATACTTCAAACTTGTGTGGTCAGTATATATTTCATATTTTAATCCATAAAGATGATGCCTCCAAATTTTTAAATAAAAAACAATAGCAGCTAATTCCAAATCATGTGTAGAGTAATATAACTCATGAGTTTTCAACTGACATGAAGCATAAGTAATTACCTGATCATTCCTCATTAGAAAACATCCAAGTCCTTTAAACAAAGCATAACTGTAGATAAAAAATTCCCCATTTCTGGAAGGTAGTACTAAAATTGGAGCATTCACTAATCTTCTTTTCAATTCATGAAAACAATCATCACATTCTTTTTTCAAGTTTAACTTAACACCTTTTCGAGTTAACTTAGTCAATGAGGTAGATAACCATGAAAAATTTTCAACAAACCTCCAGTAATAGCCTGCTAAACCAAGAAAACTATGAATCTCAGTTATATTTGTGGGTTTTTTCCATTCTTCAATAAATGTTTTTTAACAGGATCAATAATTATGGCCTCTTTAGAAACAATGTGACCAAATAATGAAATTTTTTATAACCAAAACTCACACTTGATGAATTTACCATATGGTTTCTTTTCTTTTATGATTTTCAATACAATCCTTAAATGACTTTCATGATCCTCTTTACTTTTAGAATATACCAAAATTTTATCAAGAAACATAACCAAAAACTTATCTAGGAACTCAAAAAATATTATATTCATAAGATCCATGAATACAACAGGTTCATTAGTTAAACCAAAAGACATAACTACAAATTTATAATGGTCATATCTAGTATGAAACAAAGTCTTCAGAATGTCTGCTTCCTTTACTTTCAACTGATGGTACCCCGAACTCAAGTCAACCTTCGCAAAATATTGTGCTCCCCATAGTTGATCAAATAAATCATCTATATGAGGAAAAAGATACTTATTTTTAACAAATATGTTATTCAAGGCTCTATAATTAGTGCAAAGTCTCATTGAACCATATTTATTTTTAATAAACAAGATAGAGGCACCCCATGGTGATGTGCTAGGTTGAATAAAACCTTTATCTAATATCTCCTGCAACTATTTTTTTAAACTCTAAAAGTTAAATTTGATACATTTGATAAGGGGTTCTTGAAATTGGCTTATAATCAGAAACTAAGTCAACAGTAAATTCAAATTCTTGATCAAGTATAATATCCGAAAACTCATTAGAAAAAACATCAAGATACTCATTTACTACTGGCACACCATTAATCTGAAAAATTCCATTATTTTCAATAATATGTGCAAGATAACATTTATTTCCATCTTTCAATAGTTTCTCAACTTCTTGATATGTTATCAGAGGTAAGGGTTCATTCTTGTAGAGAAACTAAAACTCTTCCTGAAAAGAAATCTCTTTAGCTCTACAGTCAATCTTAGCATGGTAAATAGAAATCCAATCTACACCCAAAATAACATCAAACTCTACTAGAGTAAAAATAACAAGGTTTGTAGGTAAATTCTTTCCATAGATAAGGATAGGAAGATTCTTATAATTTATTTTTGCCTCAACATTTCCCCCATGTGTTTTTATCATAAGTTATAAATTCATTTCTTGAGGTGGAATTCACAATTTACAAGAAACTTTATCAAAAATAAAAGAATGTGTAGACTCTAAATCAAACAACACATTGACATAATATGAATAAACAAACAATGTAACTGATACCACTTCATTTGATGGCTCAACATTTACTGAAGTAGTTGAAAAGGATTTCACCACACCTTTCTGCTTATAGTTTGGGTGCTTCCTATCATTTGAGTTTTTTGTTGGACACTCATTCGTATGACGACTCATCTCATTACACTTAAAAAAATTTACTGACTGTAAATTAGATTTTGTCTTACCACCACCTTGATCTTTTTCAGTTCAATTACGAGTCTTATGTCTCATCTTACCACATCAGAAGCACTTACCAGAATTCAAAAGGAATTCCTAGTGTTCTTTTTACCCCAATTTTCACAAACCGTAAAATTAATTTTCTTAACATCACACTTTTTTGAAGAATTATTCCATTTTTCCTACCACCTCGACCTCTTATTTTGCTGTTTTTCAAAGAAAACCTAATCATAAAAAAAATCCATTTCCACCTTATCCGCACATCGAATAAGTTTTTCATAAATTTTGAACTCCCAAGAAGCCAATGCCCTTAGATACTTTAGCTTTAATCCTGATTAAAAATGATTGATTTTACTATCAAGATCTCAGATGAAATTTGGAGCATAACTTGACAGTCAATTAAATTTTACTTCGTATGCAGCCACTGATTCCTCATCTTGACTTAATTCTGAGAATTGTTTTTCCATCTTAAGTCGAACCACCTTAGGAAAATATTTCTCAAGAAACATACCTTTGAATTCATTTCAATCCAGAACATCAATATCTACACTGTCCCTTATATTCTTAACCATAGGCCACCACTGATCGACTTCACCTTCAAAACAGTAAACAACAAGACTAACTTTTTAATTGTCTGAACACCCAATGAAATCAAAAATATTTTCTAGGGATTTAATCCACTCTTTAGCTAGCATAGGGTTAGATGATCTTCCGAATGATAGAGGACATTGCCTCATGAAATACTCCACTACTGACATGTTCCTCTGTGGTTGATCTGGATGATCTCGTTCATTGATACCACCATCATTTATAGCCTGAGTCAACTGTGCCATCACTACAACAAACTATTTAGTTCCAATTATGACCATCTCAAGTTGTTGATTTGGAAGGTTGTTTTCCTATTGATGTCATCCCAACATAGCTTCCCTATTTCCTCTGAAACCAACTATAAGTACCCAACCTTTAATATTACATAATCTTGAGTTAAATCAAGAATTTACATTGATTATCTTTTCAAGTTTATATTTTTAGAGAATTAGGCCATAACTATTACATAACATCTCAAATATTACAAAGTATACACTTCTACTCATTATCCATTATTTTCAAAAAAATAAAACTTCTTAAAATAAAACATGATTTCCTTCTCTTGATAAAAATCTTCATAACATTCATCTTGATTTCTTCTTTCCTATTACCCATCCTTATACCCTATGGAAAACATTTCAAAAAAAAGGGATGAGCATACAAAGCTCAGTAGGGGATATAAAATAAGGAATGAAACCATTAGTCCATGAATATTTTAAAACCATGATTTTTTTTTCAAAAAATCATACTTTTCACCCATAAAACATAAACTCTTTAGCATACCTCATGAAATCATAAGATTTCTAAAAAAAATTATTAGAAATCACAAATCATAAAGGTAACTTGTGGAATCCATGTCATACTTACATTGTAGCTTTCAAAGCTACACATGGAGTAACTTTCATGGTTACATTTGGAATACCCATCATAGTATATTCCTTAGATTTCTTAGGAGAAACCCTACTGTTTAACTCCGTATCATTACCCAATGTATTGGAGAGAAATCATGAGCTCACCCACTCTCGGTTTATCATGGAACCATCCATATACATAAGCAATTCCCAATAACAATAAAATAATCATGACACTTAAAACAAGCATAAAGGAAAAATAACATTTCCCCATTGCAATCACAATATATCAATTCAAGATATTGACATAATAAATACCTTTTCAAAAATATTTTCAATACCAAAAGAAATTAAAAGGGAATATGATATTTATTTTTATTTTTAAAACATTACTGATTTTAGAGGAAACTAAATATCAAATAATGACAAAGGCAGCAGAAATGTCATTGTCACCGCATACGTTAAAAACAAACATTCCTTTTATCGTTTAGTAAAACTCTTTGTAAAAAAATATTCCTTTTGAAAACTCTTGAATAAAACTAAAAGTCAAAGGGGTTAATTATAAACCGTATAAAATAAAGTGGTGTATATTATCAAAATATGACTCAATGAAAGAAGATTGATACAAAGTCTCTTACCTTGAGTACGACTCATCATGTACAATCTTCATATTCCTATTCTTCGGTTGATCACTTTTGAAGAACACTTTAACACCTCTAAGGAGGGTGTGCTACCTAAACTAAAGCATCAAGAATGTAGGAAGGGATTTTAGAAAGGGGTTTGGGAAGATATTGGCCGAACCAAATGGATCTTGAAGTGTGAGTATTAGAGAAGAATGAGTACCTTTTAATAGGAGAGGGAAGGGTACCCTTGGAAACTATTAAAATTATAAATTAATATAAATTAATTTTTTAATCCAAATGACTCCAAATTGAGATATGTTGAAGATAAGATGAGGATAGTTTGAAATAATCTCATCCAATAATTTTTAGATATGTATTGATTTTATTTTAAACCTTATATTTTTGGTTTACCCTTAATTATTCTCTTTTAATTTTAATTATGGTAAAAATATTTTAAATATTAAGAGGCTATAAATATTCCTTATATGAGGTCAATTTACCCTTATTGGAAACATTATGAACGTTTTGAATTTAACATAGTCAATTTTTAATTTTAAAATATTTTTAGGATTTTTAAATAATTTAATAAATTATTATTTTCATAAAATATCAATTATGTCAATTTTGACACTATTTATTTTATTTAATTTAAATAAAATCTAAAAAAAGATATAAATTTGAAAAAAACTACTTAATAGACTTATAAAATGTCATAGTAACCTAAAAAATTCTTGTATGACATCAAATATTTCAAATTATATTTATCTTAATATTATTAGTATCATTTATTTGATTCTTCTTTTAATAAATCTATTATTATATCATCATTGTGTCATAATCTAATTTAATTATTTATTTCTTAAAAATTATAAATAAATTACAATGATGTAGGTAATATTTTTAGCTTTCTAATGAGTATTTATAATCAAAGACATCACTTTTATAACCCCATATTAAAATTTTTTCAGTAAGAAGAGACATGATTACGGCATTTTTGCCTTTACTTTAAATTAAATGTTATAAATGTCATAATCACCCTCAAGTGTCTTCCAAAGGCCACCATTTACACCCAAGGATTGTCTTGGATGGCAATAAATCATCCAATAATATTAGTATAAGCATTAGGGTAGTTTTATATTATTATAATATTATTTTTATCTTTAATTACCCAATGACCTTTAACCGTGGTAAATAAAACACTAAAGTTACTATTCAAAAAATTATTTTGATCATATTAGATCATATTTTTCATATTTATTACAACCATTTATGTCCATATTTAAAAATTAAATTCACAAAAGTGACTAAAATTAATTTAAAGTTAATCCTATTGATAGATTGAGTAAACATGTTTTTAAAAAGTAAAAACCATCAAAAGATTGACATGTGTTTATATGCAATTTAAATATGAAATTACTTTCAAATAGACAAAATTGGATTAAATGATAAAAAATTAATGTGATTATACTTTAAAACCATGTAAAAGAATAATCTAGCAATAAAATTAAATTAGAAGAAAGATAGTTTTGAATTAAAATGCTGTATTTTTTCACTATTCATTAAAAAATGAATATTATCAGAAAAATACCAAAAATTAAAGAAAAGTAAATTTTGATGTCCCATTTCCAAATAAAAAGTTTATTTTTTTAAATAGAATATATAAAGGGGGAAAAACTATATTTAAAAAGGGTTCACCATCAAAAGGTGGTAAAAACAACTTTTAAAAATATTAGAGTATTTATGCTTAAAATTGGATTTATTCTCATTTTAAGCCTCTAAAATTTATTATAAGAAAGTAAAAACATTTAATAAACATGCGTAAACATAATATAGTTAGTTCTATCCATTCCCGTTAATAAAACGACTAGGCGATAACTACATTTTAAAATAATAATATTAATAATGTATTATTTTTTGGTATATCTCAGTCTTGTGTGAAACATAATATTTTGGAGAAAACTATTGTTGCGTTTCGGGTACGCTATTAGAAAAAACATCCATTTTAAAGTAAAATTAATATCTAATTCATAAATATTAACACACACACACACACACACACATATATATATTTATATGAAAATTTCTTATTCTATAATTACCTAGGATCTTACAGTCTTAATTTTAAATCCACTTAAATTTTCTACAGATTTAACATACTTTGTGAAATAAGAGAAAACTTCACTTTTATGAGCTAGAAAGAATACCCAAGTGTACATAGATAAATCATATACTAATACATATAAATAGTGATTTCCATTTAAGATAGAAACTCTTGATGGTCCAAATAAATCCATGTGAACCAACTTGAGTGGTTAAGAAGTTGACACTTCTTTATTTAATTTAAAAGAAACTTTATGCTACTTCTCTTTTTGATAGGGGTTATAGAATTTATAGTTGGGAACTCAATAATAGGTATATCCCTAACTAACCCTTTTCTAGTAATCTTCTTAAGTGAGTGAATGTTTCAATGACCCAATCTCCTATGCCACAATTGAGATTCTTTGTGAAAGACACTTAAACATGAAACATTTTGAAAAACTAAAGAGTTTAAATAAATAGTATAAACATTATAATTTCTCAAAGCAGTAAAAATTAAAACATTTTTAGAATAAAAAACATTGCATTTATCATTATCAAATTTAAAATGAAAACCATCATCACATAAATAAAATTTGATAATCAAATTATACTTCAAACCATCAAAAAATAAAAATTTAGAAATTAAAACTGATTTTTTGTTACCAATTTGGCCAAAGCTGACGATTTTTCCTTTTTCATTATCACCAAAGGTGACATGAACACCATAAACCTTTATAAGTCTCTTGAAGCACCAATAATCTCCTATCACATGTCTTGAGAAAACACTATCCAAGAACCATAGAATTCTATAGGAGGTCTTCAAACCGTTTTCCTACAATACAAAATTTAAACAAGAAATGATGTTGGTACGTAAATCTGTTTGATTCCATAGATGTTATTAATCAAAGTTTTGGGAACCCATATTTTCCTAATGGGTTTCCTATAAATATATTGAAGACTTTTTTAAATAAAAACCTTGTTATGTCCTTTATAAAAATAATTGGAAGTAGAAATTTCAGGTCTGGATTTAGACACAAATGCGTTCTTTGTTATTCTCCTATGTCTAGGCGGATAACCAATTCCAGTTACATAATTAGGTGCAATGTGATTTCCTAAAATCTAAGTAAGATATTCTCTACCATTTTTAAACTTTTCAAGGCATTTCTTCAATTTCTCATTTGACAGTTTGAGTCTAGTATTCTATTTAAGAAGTTGGGCATTTTTCTCTTTTTCAAAAGACAGTTTAGATTTTATATTTGTAGATAAAGCATGATGCCTTTTTAAAACTTTTTATCTATCCTTAATATCATTAAAGGTATCTTATATAATTCTATGATATTCAAATATCTCTTATTGAGAAATGTCATCTTAATTATTTTCATTTTCAGAAATATCATCATTATGTACAGGTAAAATACTAGAGACAATAGGTACCTCATTGAATTTTTTTTCATAAAGCACATGTTTTATCTATTTGACTTCTCCTCATGTGATGAATTTGAATCACTAGATCTATCTTTAGAATCAATCAATGTGGATTTAATAGCCTTTTTGTATCTTATATCCTTTTCCTTATACTTCTTTTTATATTTTAATTTTGGATAGTCATCTTTGACATGTCCTTTCCTTTTACACTCGTAGAAGACAACCTCATTCTTATCTTTCTTTCAGTCCATTTTCCTACTTCTATTGCTGTCATACTTTCCTTTGTAATTTGATTTTATAATGAAATTATTTTTCTTATAAAACTTCTTAAAACATATGTCTAGGTGATCCATCTCCTTATCAACATTTAGTGAATATTCAATATCACTTGAACTTACATCTTGGACTTTCTCCTTTTACTTTTTATTTTTTTCTTCTATTTAGATGCAGTATTCTTGAAGGCTACTGAACTTCTTTTTGGCCCTTTGTCTTCTTCGTGGATTACCTTTATCTCTTCTTCATAAACCATCATATTACCAATTAATTTTTTAACCAGTAATTTACTAATGTCACATGAATCTCTTATTGAAAAAGATGCGCCTCTCCACCTTTCAGTTAGGCATATTAATAGTCGTATGATCTGATCCTTGTCAGATATTGGTTTTTCAAGTGAGCTCATGGTATTCAAAATTTCATAAAACCTGATCTAAGTGTCAGAAATAGGTTCATCGGGATTCATCTTAAAATTATCATACTTAATATATATGTGTTAAGTCTTATCTCCTTAACATTATAAGTTACCTCATGGAAAACAGAAAAAGTATCCCAAATTTCATATGCAGTTTTATAAGCATAAATTCTATTAAACTCTTCATCTCCCAGAGCACAGTAAATATAATTTATTACTTAATAATTATTATTATAAGCTAACTTAGTAGAATCATTCCAAGTACTTCTATAAGTTACAGGCAATTCATATTTGTCTTCTATAGCAGTCTAGATTTCAAAGTCCATACTTTCTATATGCATTTTCTTTTTAACATTCCATTGAGAATAATTGGTACGATTGAAAAAAGGAGGCCTGTTAGTAAAATAACCTTCTTTTCTATTAACTATTTAAATAATTTAATTAAAAATTACAGAAATATAAGATCTTTAAAGCTTAACTAAAATCACAGTTAAAAATGGTTTTGAAAACTTTAATACCAAATAAAAGAATAATTTTGATACCAAATTTGGTTAGGGTGAGTATCTCAAGAGGGGGGTGGGGGGGGGGTGAATTGAATACCCAATAATTTTTTTTGTTAAAAATGGATTAGTTTTAAATCCCCCAATTAATTTAAAATAGCCCAGTTAATCAACACAATAGATCGTTATAAGTTCTAATAATTCAAAAGGTTTCTTAAATATTGATTAGTTCTTAGGTAAGTAATATACAATATTACTTATTACTTTGAAATCAATTTACTAAATTAAAATCTTATAAAAACACTAATAAATATTAACTATCAAATTATTATTATTTTTATTAAAACAGTTTTACTTTTAAAAGTGGAAATAAAGTAAAAAAAACACACAACAAAAATTTGAAAAAAGTGGTTCAATCTCAATATGAGACTTAGTCCTCTACACTTGGAGACCACTTTCTACCAAGAAGTTTATATAAAATAAACAAGTTGATCCACAACCTGGATCAAGTTTTACAAAAAATTACAAACTGTCTAGGTAACACAAGACCTCTTCCACTATTATCCGTGGAAGTACAAACAAACATGTCACATAGGGACCTATACCACAGTTACAAATGGGAATGTAGATGTAAGAAAGGTTGAGAGAAGATATCAAGTATCTTTCTATTCTACATAAGAGGTAGCATGCATGTGATAAAATAAAGTATGCATACACACTGCTCGAAATATAAGAATTAATAAAACAAAACTGATCAATCTAAAAAGTATAGAGATAAAAATGATTGGTTTGTTGTAGCACAACTTGTGACTCTTCAAAAATATTTGTAAATACATCTTGAGTCTAGTTATATTGAAAAACTTCATTAGAATAGAGTGTTTTAGACACTTATTCTTGACTAGAGTAAAGCAATATATGTGTTTGAGCTTCGAATTCCTCAGTTGAGTGTTTCCAGGATGTAGTGGTTCAGCACTATGTGTGTGTTCAGTAAGAACGAGCTCTCATCTTGTTAAAAATATGCTTCCAACATTTTTGTATGAGGGAGTCTACTTCGTTTCTTAATAACAGAAATATAGAGAATATCCACATGCATCTGGATATTCTATTTCCTTATACAACATGTCTGACATCCTCTTTAATGCATTATGTCAATCTTTTAAGAGACAATCATTAAAATATCATTTGGAATTAAATTCAATAAACTAGACATTAGTAATAATTTAAAATAAGTATAAATTAGGAAAATAGTGGCAGCATCTTAGTCTGGTGGTGACTCGATCTAATGATGTATCAGAGTCCGGTGGTGTCTCATTACAATGGTGACACAAAGCTAGCAGTGTCTTGTACTTAGCCAAATTTTATGTATAGCAGTAAATCCTCTGGTGGTGAGTCATCTGATGAAAGATCATCCTTATGAAGGTAGGTTAAACTAGTGGTGTCTCATACCTTTCCAAATTTATGTTATGGCAGCATTATATCCTGAAGGTGAGATATCTTAGCGGTATCTCATACTTTATCAATTTTATATTCTGGCGGTGTGTCATCTGATGGTGTCTCAGACTAGCGAGATTTTCATACTGATGGTGAGTCATAGACAATGATGAATCATATGCGACCGTGTCTCAAATTTTTTCAAGTTTCTTGTTTAGCGGTACGACATCCTGACAGTGAGTCCTTTTCTAGCAGTGAGTCTGCCTTGGCAGTGTGGCAGGTTGATGGTGTCCTAACCACAATAGTGACTCATCCTTAGTAGTGACTGGTGGTGACTCATTGTCACGACCCATCCTCGGGGCCCGTGATGTGACTACCCCTAGCCCACCTTCCATAGGCCAGGGGATGACGACTAGCACCAAAGGCGTAAATCCCGATAAAAGGGAAGACATTGCCTTTATATAAGAAAACAAACACCACAGAGTACGTAAGATGAAGTAAACACTAAGTAAAACGAGTATAAAAGTAAGTGATGAAAAGTAAATGGGCCAGAATACAAACCCAACTGAAAAGTACAGTACAACTAAAAAGAAAGTACAATAGCAGTAAAGTAAATCAGCAACCACCGAGTCGTCCTCCGGCTATCCCACCCGAAGGGTGGGTACAAATGATCTCCTCAGCTCCACGGGTCTGGTCGTCCACTCCGTGTACGTCCCGCCTGTTAGTCCACCTCCGGGTACTATCCCGCTCCACAAGCCTCAACCACGATCAGTGCTGTCCATCGTCTGCAACCAACACAACGTAGTGCGGGCATAGCCCGTGCAGGGGTGAGTATACGATACTCAGTAGGGACCCCGAGACCCCCTAAGTTCTCCCAAAATCCACAAAGGATAAACCAAAAAAGTAGGATACAAATACGAAGTATCAACCAACTCTACTTAGGTATATGCCCATACATATGCCTAAGTCATCATTTCCAGTTCGGCTCCAACTCACAAGCCCAAGTACAACCCAGTCCACACAGGAAAACACAACCCAATCCACACAGGAAAGCAAGTCAATCATATCGATGATAATGATTGAAAGTCAAGACTCAGCTCACACAGGTATACTACTCACGAAGAGGGGTGGAGATGATAGATGTAGCCTCTGAATCATCTCCCCTGCCGAACCCACGTAGGATCCAAGTACATAAGTCGTCACTGCTAAACCCACGTACGATCCTAGTACAGTAACCCTCACTGCCGAACTCACGTAGGATCCAAGTACAGTCGTCCTCGCTGCCGAACCCACGTAGGATCGAAGTACAATCATCCTTGCTGCCGAACCCACATAGGATCCAAGTACAGTCGTCATCGTCGTCGCAGTCGCAGCTAGCTATAGGGTTCTCGCACACAGCACGCTCGATTCCGGGAGGGTCCACTCCACGAGCCAAGGTGTCGATACATCAACAGTCACGAAGTCCAGAGTTGATGTATCAAAAAGTTCCATCTCGTCAATGGGAACTCAACGCGGCAGAAGACACGTCAATCAGACGCCCGGTCTGAGAGATATTGGCTTTTCCGTCCTAGGGGCCCAGTTGGTTTATAAGATAAAACCAACCCGAACATACTCCAGCTGCGTCCAAACCTCAAGTGAAGTAATCCAAAAGAACCATCTCACTAAGATGAATTCAACGTAACTGACAAAACTTCATTTGGACGTCCGGTCGTTAAGTTATAGGCGTTTCCTCTCCAAGGGCCCGGTTGGGTTCAGGTTTGAACCAACCCGGCCATACCCAAACTTTGCCGAAAGATCAAGTGTAATATACCAAAACGACCATCTCGATCCAAGGATCCCAACGCAACTGATGGTGCGTCGATCGAAGGTCCGTAGCCCAAGATATGGGCATCTGAACGAACGTGGTCTGAAAATAAGGGGTTTGGGCCCGGTCCGACCCGGCCCAATACCCCCTGGGTCGGCCCGAACCGGATGGGCACGGCGCGGCCCGCAGCTGGGTGCGGCCTGCGGCCCGGCTCGGAAGCCGTCCACGGCTTGGCTCGCGACCGAGCGGGCTGCGAAGGGGGGGGGGGGCACTGCCCCCATGTTTTTGAAATGGCGGACCCTAAGGGGTCCGCCCTGTGCGCTAGACGAGGGTTTCAATCCCCGGGTTTTTCTGGAAAACGGCCGACCATAATGGCCGACCGGTTGAGCTACCGCAGGACCCGCGTGGGTCCCGCCTTTTGGAGCTCTGGGGGCCGGTTGTCCGGCCGCCCCTGCTGGACCGCCGCGGCCCGCTCCAAACGCGGTCCCTTCAAACTCATCGGCGCGGCGCGACAGCGCCGCGCACCACCACCGCAGCCCGCTCCGGTCGCAGTCCTCTTCTTTCCCACGCGGTGCGACGGCACCGCGCCGCCTTCGCCGCAAAGTTCAACAAGGATAAACAAATAAAAGGGGAGGAGGATCGACTGTGTTTGTGCGGTCCAATCTCCTCCCGTTATGTCGATAACAAGCGACCAAATTAAACAACAAAGAAAGTTAAATTAAACTTGAACGAAGATAACCCCTACCTTGAAGGAAGTTCGCAGTTGTCAAGCGCCGCAGATGATGGCGTCGTTTCCCTCGTCGTCGATGTGTACCCGAGGAAACGTCGTCTTCTCTTTTATCACAGAGAGAAGACGATGATTGCGCGTCAGTCACAGAGTCGTTATTCACTTGAAGAGATGACGTTCTTCGCGGGAGGATTGAAGTTCTTCGCGGGAGGATGAAGTTCTTCCAAAGAGAAAAGAGCTCTCTCCCTAAATTCCTCACACAACCAAAACTAACCAAATAAAATAAGGCCTCCCCTTATTTTATTATTTTGCCAAGCATTTCAAATTTCTAAAATTCAAACACATCAATCAATTAATTTAAATTAGTGTGTGTTGGTATTAAATTAATGTGAGGAGAGGAGAAGTCACCCAATTAATTACAAGGGGGTTTAAACCAAGTTAAGATGAGTTATACAACTTAAGAGGGGGGTTTAGAGGAGTTAGGGAATGTGAAGGGTTGAGCTCGTGTGGGCCCCACCCCACCTTTATCCTCTCATGGGTAGTTAGTAACTAGTGGGTCCCACACCAACTCCCACTCCTAGGATAAAACCACTTAAGTTAGGAATAAAATTTGTACCACAAATTTTATTCAATTCTTTATTAATCCCCAAATTTTAACAACTCCTCCCAAGAAAACGCACCTTTGGTAAAGGTCCTCTTAAGAAAATACCACCGCTGCGGTTTCATCGGTGCCCTCAGATTTCGATTTCGAGCACCGGTTCAAAAGATAGAAAAACCCGCTCGTTCGTTCACTGAACGTACCCAAGCTAAACTTCGGAAATTAATTCCAGGCACACCGGGCCTTGGAATCAGGTGCCGTCAGAAACTGCGTACTCGTAAAATCCCAAAGAATTTAAGAAAAAATTTTCCTTGAAATTTACAGGTCTTTACATTACTCCCACCTCAGGAATTTACGCCCCCGTAAAGATATATCATAAACTAGGGGAACAAATGAGGGTACTGTGCACGCATCTGAGACTCCCGCTCCCATGTGCTCTCCTAGAGGTTACCGTGCTGCCACCTGATGCGCACTAGAGGAATCGACCATCCACTTAGGACCCACTCCTGTCGATCCTCGATCTATACCAGGACCTCCGCAAATGTCACCCCGTCATCATTGTCCATCTCCCCGTGATCAATGATATGCATCGGGTCGTGCACATCTCAGCTGAGATACGTGGAATACGTCATGCACCCAGTGCAACTGAGGTGGAAGAGCTAGGCGATAAGCCACCTCGCCTATCCTACTGAGAACCTGGAATGGTCCTATGAAGCACGGAGATAAGTTTCTGCCTCGGCCAAATCTCCATAATCCACACCGAGGTGAGACCTGTAAGAAAACCTGGTCGCCATCCTCGAACTCCAGTGGTCTTCGCCTCCTGTCAGCATAGGACTTCGGTTGGCTCTGAGCAGTCCTCATCCGCTCCTGGATGATCTGAACCTTCTCCGCCGTGGCATGGACCATCTCTGGTCCTACTAGTGCTGACTCCCTAGGGTCTATCCAGCACAGAGGTGATCTGCAAGGTCGTTCGTACAATGCCTCGTATGGTTCCATCCCGATGGTGGAGTGGTAGATGTTGTTGTATGCAAACTCCACCAAGGGTAGGTGTTCCTCCCGGCTGCGACCAAAGTCGAGGACACATGCACAGAGCATGTCCTCGAGAGTCTGAATAGTCCTCTCCGTCTGGCCATCCGTCTGAGGGTGAAAGGCGGTGGTTAGGCGTAACTGTGTTCCAAATGCCTCCTGCAACCCCTTCCAAAGCCAGGAAGTAAAGAGAGCGTATCGATCAGAGATGATGGACGATGGCACACCATGAAGCCGTACGATCTCCTGAACGTAGAGGCGTCCCAAGCTCTCTACTGAGCCCTGCTCTCTGATGGGTAAGAACTGGGCCGACTTGGTGAGTCAGTCGACAATCACCCAGATAAAGTCATGTCCTCTAGAAGTACGTGGAAGTCCCATCAAGAAATCCATATATATCTCATCCCACTTCCACTCCGGGACCTCTAAGGGCTGTACCAAGCCTGCTAGTACCTGGTGCTCCGCCTTCACCTGCTGACAGGTGAGACATCGTGAAACAAACTCTGCCACAGCCTTCTTCATACCCGGCCACCAGTGCTGTCGTCTGAGGTCCTGGTACATCTTCGCTACTCCAAGATGTACTGCTAGAGGGGAAGTGTGAAAATCCCTCAGAACCTCATCCTATAATGTAGCTGATACCATGGTACGTCCCCTGAAAAGGATGACATGCTCTCCACCTATAGAAAACCCATTAGGTGCCTGCCCTGTGGAAATCTGATCACGTTGCGTCTCACAGTCAACATCCCCATGCTGAGCCTCTCTGACCTACTGAAGTAGTGCATGAGTGACTATGAGTGACTGTAGAAAGGCTGCCCCATCTCTATCCACGAAGGATATCTGCAACGCGGCTAGCTGCTCCGTCGCCTCTCCAAGTAGCAGAATGCCCGACCTCCTGCTGAGAGAATTATCTACTACGTTCTCCTTCCCATGAGTATAGACTACCTCAAAGTCATAGTCCTGGAGGAACTCAAGCCATCGCCACTGTCTCAGGTTCAAATTCTTCTGTGAGAAGATGTACCTGAGACTTTGGTGGTCAGAATAGACTGTAAAGCACTCGCCCATCAGATAGTGCTGCCACATCTTCAAGGCGAAGACCACTGCTGCTAACTCCAGGTCATGGGTAGCATTGTTATGCTCATGCTACCTCAACTATCATGATCCATAGGCGATCACCACCTTCTCCTACATCAGGACACACCTGAGTCCGGGCCCTGATGCATCACAGTAAACTACGTACCCTACTCCCTCCTCTGGTAGCCTCAAGATGGGTGCACTGGTCAATCTCTGTCTCAACTCCTGGAAGCTCTGTTGACATCTATCTGACCACACGAAGGGTTTACCCTTATTCGTCAAAGCTAAAAGTGGTGCTGCAACTCTGGAGAAGTCTGGCACAAATCTCTGATAGTACCCAGCCAGACCTAGGAAACTCTGCACCTCTGTCACGCTCCTGGGTGGCTCCCAAGCTAGAACTGCCTGGATCTTCGCAGGATCCACCACAACTCCCGCCTCAGAGATGACGTGCCCCAATAAGTGGACCTCTTGAATCCAGAATTGACACTTCGAGAGCTTACCATAAATTTGGTGCTCTCGGAGTGTATCCAGTACAACCCGCAAGTGGTAGGTGTGCTCCTCCTCAGTCGTTGAGTAAATCAATATGTCGTCGATGAAGACTACGACAAATCGATCGAGGTAAGGCTGGAAGATCCTGTTCATGAGACTGATGAATACTGCTGGAGCGTTGGTTACACCGAAAGGCATAACCAAGAACTCATATTGGCCATACCGACACCTGAAGGTCGTCTTCTGCACATCCTCGTCTTGAAATCTGAGCTGATGATAGCCTGACCTGAGGTCTATCTTCGAGAACCATCGTGCTCCCTTAAGATGATAGAAGAGGTCTTCAATCCTCAGAAGTGGATACTTGTTCTTCACGGTCACCTGGTTCAGGTGAAGGTAATCGACACACAGTCGCAAGCTCCTGTCCTCCTTCTTGGCGAACAAAATCGGGGAAGCCCAGGGTGAAACACTGGGTCAGATGAACCCCTTGCCCTACAAGTCCTCCAACTGTAGCCATAGCTCTCGTAGATCAGCGGGAGCCATCCGATATGCTGGAGTAGATATCGGGGTTGTCCCGGGGTACAGGTCAATATAGAAGTCTACCTCTCTACGAGGAGGTAGTCCTGAAACATCGTCAGGAAAAACATCCGCATACTGATCCACCACTACAGGAAAACTCAGACTCCGCACATCAACTGCTCCTAGGATGAGACTAGCCAACTGATGTATGATCGGATGTCCTCTCCTCTGTGTGAGTCCATCCTGTGCTGTAGAGGCTCCCTTCTCGCCAGTGAAGGTGAACCTGCTCCCATCTGTGCGGACACACCGCACCTTGCGCCTAATACAGTTGATATGAGCATGGACCATAGATAACCAATCCATGCCCAAGATGATGTAGCAAGGCCTCGACGACACTACAAGAATATCCCAGCCGAAGCTCTCGCCTCCTAGAGTAAGCTCACACTGCCAGCACCAGTGCGTAATCGTCGAGTCTGCTCTCGTGGGAGTCTCTATCCATAAGGATCGAGCCAACGACTCGGTCGGAATCTCCGAGCTCCGAACAAGGGTAGCAGCAATGAAAGAATGACTCGCTCTTGTGTCTATAAGAATTGAAAAAAGGGTGGAGTAGACACAGATAGTACCTCGAATCATCTCAAGTGCACTGTGGTCATAGGCCTCCACTGCCTAAAGCTAAGCTTGCCTCTGCCCGCCAGCTCCCTGTGGTCGGGGTGGACCTCCTGGTGGTGGTGGTGGTAGAGCCCCGAAGCATCGTCCACCACCTATTGCTCGGCCAGCTCCTCTACCTCGTCCACCTGCTTCCTGCGGACTACAACGGTCGAACCTTAGCTTCTTCCCGGGTGGTCCCTCAACCGTCTGGTGCTCCTCTGCATGGCAGGTCAGGCAGTCACAAGCCATGTGGCCCTGCCCACCGCATGCGTATCACTATCTGCCTCTCGAATGACTGGATCTTCTGCGTGTGCCCCGCACCTCCGAACCAGTATCCTGAGGTCGTCCACCTGATGGTCTGGTCCGCTTGGACCTCTGTGATGTCTATCTACTGCCGGCTACAAAAGACTCCACTACGTGCCGCCCTGTAGTAGGTCTCTCTGCTGGTGAAGGCTCAGCAAGAAAGCTCTCCACAAGAAGGGCTCGCTCCAGTACTCATGCCTGCGTCAGAATACTGAGGGAGATCATCGATGCCCGGATCTCATGCCTCAGTCCCTGCTCGAAGGTCTAGGCCTGGAAGAATGGGTCCCGTACCATGTCCATGGAGTAGCATGAGAGATCAGTAAATCTCGCAGAGTACTGAGCTACTGTCATGCTGCCCTGCCGCAGCTGTAGTAACTCCTGGATGCGCACCACACGGAGGGTGGCTGGAACGAACTCTGAGCGGAAGAGGCTCTCGAAGTCTGACCAAAGTAATGATGCCTTGTCATACACCTGGAGCATCAGGATCCACCATCTACCTGCTGCTGCATGTAGGGGACTCGCCGCAAGGATCACCATGATGTCAGCTGGTGTCCCTACTAATATGAAGACTCAAAAAATAGCATCCAGCCAATCCTCGGCCTCCTGAGGGTCCGTCTCCCCACAGAACCTGGGCGGTCTCTGACATTGAAACTCGTGCAGTGCACTCAGGCGACGTGAACTCTTAGCTGTTGGGGTTGGTGGCATCGGTGGCTCGGCGGGTAGAGGTACCGCCTGTGCCTCTACTGTAATGGGGCCCTACACCGAGGCCTCGTTGCTCGGTGGGCTGCCATCTCTCACATAGCTCAGAACCCTAGCTGGCTGCCGTCATGGGGCCATCCTGAAAAGAAAAAGGTGCGTCACGGTTAATACAGTATACCTGGTGAGCTGACACTAAGTGAACACAAAGAAAACTTTTGAAACACACATGCAATCAATGTTTTCGTGCACTGAGTCAGAAATCAGAAGTCAGGGTCCTGGTGTATGGATACGTCGGCTGCCGCACCAACACTGGGCTCCCTAGACTGATAACCACACTCAATACCCTTAACACAATTTCTTCACATAGAAGAAATTATCAGAGTCCTGAGTTATGCGGTAGAACCAACTCCTCTGATACCAATTTGTCACGACCCGTCCTCAGGGCCCGTGCCGTGACTACCCCAAGCCCGCCTTCCATAGGCCAGGGGCTGGCGACTAGCACCAAAGGCGTAAATCCCGATAAAAGGGAAGGAATTGCCTTTATATAAGAAAACAAACACCACATAGTACGCAATCTGAAGTAAACACTAAGTAAACCTAGTACAAAAGTAAGTGCTGACAAGTAAATGGGCCAGAATACAAACCCAACTGAAAAGTACAGTACAACTAAAAAGAAAGTACAACAGCAGTAAAGTAAATCAGCAACCACCAAGTCGTCCTCCAGATATCCCACTTGAAGGGTGGGTACATATGATCTCCTCAGCTCCACGGGTCCAGTCGTCCACTCCGTGTACATCCCGCCTGTTAGTCCACCTCCGGGTATCGTCCCGCTCCACAAGCCTCAACCACGATCAGTGCTGTTCGTCGTCTGCAACCAACACAACATAGTGCAGGCATAGCCTGTGCAGGGGTGAGTATACGATACTCAGTAGGGACCCCGAGACCCCCGAAGGTCTCCCAAAATCCCCAAAGGATAAACAAAAAAAGAAGGATACAAACACGAAGTATCAACCAACTCTACTTAGGTATATGCCCATACATATACCTAAGTCATCATTTCCAGTTCGGCTCCAACTCACGAGCCCAAGTACAACCCAGTCCACACAGGAAAACACAACCCAATCCAAACAGGAAAGAAAGTCAATCATATCAATGATAATGATTGAAATTCAAAACTCAGCTCACATAGGTATACTACTCATGAAGAGGGGTGGAGATGATAGATGTAGCCTCTGAATCATCGCCCCTGCCGAACCCACGTAGGATCCAAGTACAGAAGTCATCGCTGTTGAAACCATGTAGGATTCTAGTATAGTAACCATCACTTCCGAACCCACGTAGGATCCAAGTATAGTCATCCTTTCTGCCGAACCCACGTAGGATCCAAGTACAGTCGTCCTTGCTGCCGAACCTACGTAGGATTCAAGTACAGTCGTCATCGTCGTCGCAGTCGCAGCCAGCTCTAGGGTTCCCGCACACAGCACACTCGAATCTGGGAGGGTCCGCTCCATGAGCCAAGGGGTTGATACATCAACTGTCACGAAGTCCAGAGTTGATGTATCAAAATGTTCCGTCTCTTCAATAGTAACTCAACGCGACAGACGGCGCGTCAATCGGATGCCCGGTCTGAGAGATATTGGCTTTTCCGTCCCAGGGGCCCGGTTAGTTTTTAAGCTAAAACCAACCTGACTGTACTCTAGCTACGTCCAAACCTCAAGTGGAGTAAGCCAAAAGAACCGTCTCACTAATAAGAATTCAACGTAACTGACGACACGTCATTCGGATGTCCGGTCGTTAAATTATAGGCGTTTTCGTTCCAAGGTCCTGGTTGGTTTTGGGTTCGAACCAACTTGGCCATACCCAAACTTCGCCGAAAGCTCAAGTGTAATATACTGAAACTACCATCTCAATCCAAGGATCCCAACGCAAATGGCGGTGCGTCGATCGGAGGTTCGTAGACCAAGATATGGGCATTTGAACGAACGTGGTATGAAAATAGGGGGTTTGGGCCCAGTCCGACCCGGCCTAATACCCCCTGGGTCGGCCCGAACCGGGTCGTCCCGACCCAGGTTTGGGTCCAGATGGACGCGGCCTGGATCGCGGCGGGGCGCAGCTTGCGGCCCGGCTCGGAAGCCGGCCGTGGCTCGGCTCGCGGCCGAGCGGGGTGCGAAGGGGGGGCGCCGCCCCCCTGTTTACAAAACGGCGGACCCTAAGGGGTCCGCCCTATGTGCTGGCCAGGGGTTTCAAACCCCCAGTTTTTCTGGAAAACAGCCGGCCATTATTGCCGGCTGGTTGAGCCGCCGTGGGACCCTTGGGGGTCCCGCCTTCTGGAGCGTCTACGGTCGGTTGTCCGGCCGTCCCTGCTGGACCGCCACGGACTTTGGCCGCGACCCTTCTTTGATCGGTGCGGCGCGACGGCGCCGCGGCCCTCCTCCGTGGCCCGCTCCGTCCGTGACCTCCCTTGGGTTCTCCGGCGCGGCGCGACGGTGCTGCGCACCACCGCCATGGCCCACTCTGGCCGCGGTCCCTTCGAACTCACCGGTGCGGCGCGACGGCGCCGTGCACCACCACCGTGGCCCGCTCCGGCCGTGGTCCTCTTCTTTCCCGTGCGGTGCGACGACACCGCGCCGCCTTCACCACAAAGTTCAATGAGGATAAAAAAATAAAAGGGGAGGAGGATCGACTGTGTTTGTGCGGTCCAATCTCCTCCCGTTATGTCAATAAGAAGTGGCCAAATTAAACAACGAAGAAAGTTAAATTAAAGTTCAACGAAGATAACCCCTACCTCGACGGAAGTTCACGGTTGTTAAGCGCCGCAGATGATGGCGTTGTTTCCCTCATCGTCGGTGTGCACCCGAGGAAATGTCGTCTTCTATTTTTTCACGGAGAGAAGATGATGATTGCGCATCGGTCGCCGAGTCGTTCTTCGCTTGAGGAGATGACGTTCTTTGCAGGAGGATTGAAGTTCTTCGTGGGAGGATGAAGTTCTTCTAAATAGAAAAGAGCTCTCTCCCCAAATTCCTCACACAACCAAAACTAACCAAATAAAATAAGGCCTCCCCTTATTTTATTATTTTTCAAAGCATTTCAAATTTCCAAAATTCAAACACATCAATCAATTAATTAAATTAGTGTGTGTTGGAATTAAATTAATGTGAGGAGAGGAGAAGTCACCCAATTAATTACAAGGGGGTTTAAACCAAGTTAAGATGAGTTACACAACTTAAGAGGGGGGGGGGGGGGTTTAGAGGAGTTAGGGAATGTGAAGGGTTGGGCTCGTGTGGGACCCACCCCACCTTTATCCTCTCATGGGTAGTTAGTAACTAGTGGATCCCACCCCAACTCCCACTCCTAGGATAAGACCACTTAAGTTAGGAATAAAATTTATACCACAAATTTTATTCAATTCTTTATTAATCCCCAAATTTTAACAACTCCTCCCGAGAAAACGCACCTTTGGTAAAGGTCCTCTTAAAAAAATACCGCCGTTGCGGTTTCATCGATGCCCTTGGATTTCGATTCTGAGCACCGGTTCAAAAGATAGAAAAACCCGCTCGTTCGTTCACTGAACGTACTCGAGCTAAACTTCGAAAATTGATTCTGGGCATACCGAGCCTCGGAATCAGGTGCCGTCAGAAACTGCATACTTGTAAAATCCCAAAGAATTTAAGAAAAAAATTTCCTTGAAATTTACGGGTCTTTACACTCATACTTATTCCATTTCATCACCTATATCAGATTATGAAATACTTATAAAGAATATGAAATTCATTAGTATTATTAGAATCATGAATTTGTGATCATTAAAACCAGGAGGTCAACACACATAACTAGTGTAACCATCACATTCATATCATGCTTCACTTTCTCCTCATAAACTTCTCAGAGATGAGACTGCATGTTATATCTTCCATGTCTTGATGTAGTGCACACAACTAGAATCATACACTGGTGAAATCATAATGAAATAACCATTATATGATTCCTATATGAGTCTCTTGTAATCAACTTATAAACCTTCGCTTCCTGAGGTACCTTAACAGGTATAGGGACACCATCACCTTGAATTTCTGATATAGTTGTATTGTGAGCAAGCGACTGCACTACATTTGGAAATTCATGCTAGTTTGAACATTAACTTTGTCCAATATTATCATAGTTTTTTATGGTATTACTTTCCATTTTCAACAAAAATAAAACTAGCATATTAGTACTTTTATCTCGATTACCAATTTAGACATTATTGATTAATTGATTAATTGATTAAATCATTAAATGTCTCATACTATTTTATCAAATTCTAGGAACCCTTTGTACTAGAATAATAATACACCATCGCTTTAGTATTTTAGTGGAAATGATCCATGGACCTCCCCTCATAGTCTACAAGCATTGACTACACCGCTACTCAGAGGGTTTAAGGTATGCGTTTGACTACCAACCACATTAACTAGCGGTTCCTTGATCTGTTGAGTCAAGTCCCAGTTTCTAAAATCATAACTTGATTTAATCAACTTTTTTCTCTAAAATGATATTAAGTTAGCTTTGGATAATCCTTACTACCATTTTAGTTAATTCAACCCACCACTCTCATAAGAACTCCCGAGTAGTAAGTGGCACCCTCTACTTTGACAAATGAGTGCCGTAAACACCCAGTTTTTTTCCAAATTTGAATGATGGATGGTGGTTAGGACTTAATATTGCTTTGAGGGTTTTTGTGTTTTCCCTCAACGAATGTAATATATTTCTGTTAATCTAGTTCATCTATGTTGTCATGCTCACAATGGAACATTAATAGAAAAAAATTCATCGCTTCTTTATGTATTTTATTTATTTATTATTTTATGTATTTTACTACTATTATAAAATGTATAAAATAATAAATAAATGTATAAAGGAAATATACTACTTGAATGTTCCTGAGAATATAATATTGGATGATTAATTTATATTAAATGGACCAACCATGACCTTAAGGCATCATACTTGAGTCGTCGTTTGACTCGTGATGTAGTTCGCCCCCATCCAGTATCTTAGCTGCTAGTCTGGAGTAACACCTTATCTTGGAAAGGTCTATATATTATCTAGTATACCAACTCATATTGGTAAGGTCCACTCCATGTCTTGCATCGTCTATGTCAAAAGTACAATTATACTCGCTCATAGGAGATGGGGACTATGGGTGCTCTGTACATCAGATAAATTGGACACACAGACCTTTATACATTTTGATTGAAAAATAAAAGACAATGAGCAGACCATATTAATTGATTATAATCATCATATGAAATTAAATAATTAATTAAATAAAAACAACCAAACATAAATTAGTCGGGTCAATTGCTCAAGACTGGTCGGTATAAATGTAAGCATGATAAAAATTAAATTATAATAAATTAAGTATGAGGGTATTTTAATTAAATTAAATAAATTAATTAAATTTGAATAATTTAATTATATTTAGTCCACTAATTAATTTAATTTTAATTCCAAAAATTAAATTAATTAATTAATTCAATTTAATACCAAAATTAAATTAATATCTTTCAGGTATTAAAATTATTTTAATTTAAACCAAAATTGGTATATGAATTAATTTAATTTAATGATAAAATTAAATTAATTTAAATAACTACCGAGGCCCCAAAACCCCACTATGGCCCATTACACGCCGCGATGAACCTGTGCAGATCCATAACATGTCAAATAAAGGTCGTACAATGCAAATCTGTCCCAGGAAGATATGCCGAGACTGGTTTCGAGTTGGCCAGACCTACCCATGCCGGTTCCGGGGAACATCCAGTCTAGGTGAAGATGTGCAATGCCATAGTAGGGTACATTATAGGGGTTTTGGTGCCCCATACGACAACGACGACCAGAGGAGGTCGCTCCGACTGGAGCTATGATACCGATGAGCTACAATGTTTTGTTCAGATGGGGAAAGCGGTGGGATCCGATCAACGTCGAGTATCTATAACAAAAGGAGCTCTGGTGGCAGTCTGCTAAAGGTGGATTATCACCAAATATGAAGGCATCCTTTCCTGAGGTGTTGAGCGACGATCCCGCGGTGGCCGGATCTCACACCAGTGGAGGGAGCCACAACGATGGGTCTGCGTGGTAAGGGTTGTCTCACCTGGAAGGGATGGATAGTTTCTAGATGAGCGCAATGACGACTAGATCTCTTGGAAAGGCCATATGGGAGATTGTGGCTCTGGGAGGGTGGCAAAGCATTGCAGATCTTTCACAAGGAGGTGGTCTCAGAGAAAACCGACTGCTGTTGTGGGAGGAACTGAGGGAGGCAGCTGACAGCACACCAGGATCCAAGAGGCATGCACCAGGGGGTCTGACCATAACTTGGCTACAATAGGGGAGCCCGCTGCAAGGCCAAAAGTACACGACCGGTGGGAGGTGGAGCCGACATTGAGGGAGTGACTTGAGGAGGAGCACCGATGGAGGAGGTTGCTGGAGAGAGGGACACTTACGACTGCGTCATAGTTTGCTCGTGGGGAAGACCCCTCAAAAGAAACTTTTTTATGGCTTTTAAAAAAGTCTACATGGGTGTTCCCATTTCATTTTATTTTTATTTTCAATCTCTAGGTCAAGCATTCCAGTTTTTAAGTTTGTTTGTATATGTGGAATTCTCTACATCTACCAAGATTTCAATTATTATAATTATAATGATACTTTTATTATAAAAATAAATAATTGAAAATCCTGTGAATTAAAGATAGGTCAGAATTAATTTTTCTGACCAACACCGGTTGGAAAGAATGGGTTTATAAAAAAACAATAGGGTTATTTTAAAAATTAATACCTGTTAAACAACTATTTTTTCAATCCATATCTTTTTCTGAATGCTAGTAACTTGGTTATTCGACTTTGAACTGAATCACGGTCAGATCCATTGGCACCAAAATTAAACCCTCTGCTTAAATTTAAATAAAAGTTAATTTTCTTGTTTTAAATAATTTATGCGATCACTCTGATAACAATTGAAAGTATCGAGGTCGCATTAGAAGCTGGTGGGCTGGGGAATTTAAAAAATTTCATCGGCGGGATGATGAGGATTTTCATCTCTGATGATCTGATCCTCGATACATTCTGATGATCTCTTGTAAATTATTATAAGCATAAAAATATAAACCAAAAAACATACCTTTTCTGATATGAAGGTGTGCTCGACATCTGCTTGTCTTCCACGATCATTGTTTGAAGGATTTGAATCCAAAAACCTCTAGATTGTTCACATGCACTTCAAAAATCTGTAGGAATATCGATTGTCGAATTCTGGATGCTAGTGTAGAGATTAGAAGAAGTATTTGACATCCTCGAATTCACTAAAATCCTCATCCTTCAATCCTTAAAGGCATGTTGGTTCGATCGCCCTCTAGACAGTGGTAGGAGAGAGCAGCTCTTATTCCAAATTCATGAACAATCCCTCGAATGATCCTCTCACCTTCTATTTATAGTGGAAGCTCTAAATACCCAGAATAGATTCCTCGCCCCCGTATATTTAACATCCATTATATTAGAAATAAATAAATAATTTATGATGAAAAAAATCACATCATATATTTTTTATTTTTTCACACCTGTAATATATATTAAATTTATTTTTTGATAAAACCCAATTCATTTAACTTGAATCATAATTACCATTTAATATTAAATGAATCTGGAATATTAAAATAATATTCATTTGATTATATTATTCCTTGTAGTTACTTAACTTGTAAATAATTTTAATAAATAAATTCAACCCAATTATTATTTACTTGAATAATAAATAATTTATTTATTTATCAGTGATCGAAAACTTGGACAACACTTGGACCTTGTGGTGGGGCCCACCATTTTTTAATATACATATTCAACTGAATATGAAAGATTCTTGAATATGCTATTGTGTGTGACCCTCTAGGCCCTTATATTGATAGCAGTGAATAAAATCCACAGACTAGGAGCATAGTCTAGCAATCCATCAAGGCCCCTAAAGAGATAAGGATAGTCATAACAACGACAACCAACCCACAGACATGTAATGTGTACTATAATCTCTTTGTCTTTAGATATCTCATAAAGCGGATTCACACTTGTGTCATCACCCTTTTCTTTCTTTATTATTTGTCGATCTAACCGGATGGATTCACCTTTTGACTACCTTGGACAAAGATTTATAAAGGTACTACCATACTGATCAACAAGGCCCGAGATATATTACTTCCTTAATCTGGAAGCAGAAAATCCTTTCTTGACCATTCAACCATTGCCATACCACCAATGACACACCGAACACAAGCTACCTCACCATGATTTCATTATCATGGTTTTTTCCTTGCATCAAAGTATAAGATCAAATGACACACAATGGTAATGATCTCATGTATGAAGACCAATACAAAAATCCATAGATAAGAAAAACCAATTACACACAAAAAATGTGGTGTTCCTATTAGCGGGTCTGTCCTCATGATCTCACTACTACACCAAGTGCGATCTTAATGAGAAGAAGTCTCAATGATTTTGATCTCCCAACACCTAATAGTCAAACATCAAATTTTTTCAGTTAGTATGATGTATCTAGACTATATGAACTTTGTTTAGAATTAATGTCATAGTATCTCGAGGTTCTCATTATAGCATGAGATCTGCCACAACCTTTTGATATGATAATTAATCTAGAGACATTACCATTAAATAGTAGATGCAGAAATATCTACACTATAATGTTAAGAATACATTATGTATATCTAACTGTATACATAATATAGTAATCAAAAGTACTATTTATGTTGGGTCTAGGGCACCCTCTATTAAAAAAACATTCCAATTTTTCTTTATATTGATATGAGTAGGGGTTGAGATCAAGATGCCAGAGGGCTGAGCTCATTATAGACATTGGTTTTTTTCCCATTTATATTTTTATTGATATGAGCAGGGGTCAAATGTAACACCCCAAGGATTTCTAAGAATAAATTAAAATTCTTGAAATTTTGTTTAATTTATATATTTATAAGTACTCTTTAAACATAATTTTACTGCTTCTATGTTTTGAATTTTGAAAAACGGTCATCTACAATTATGTTCAGTATGTTATTTGGAGTCTATTGGAACCAACTTGTTTTTTGGTGAATATCAACATACACTTATGAATATTAATATGAATAGTAATACGACCCTAATGAATAGTAAATTGTATTATTATTTTATTTTCTTAAGGATTTAATATAATGACATCTTAATTAATTTTTAAATGTGATATAAAAGCGGTTATAGTTTTTAAATTATTAATTTTTGAATTAAGTATGATTTTATTTAAAAATTAAATTAAAAATATTTAGAAAATTATTTTCAAAAAATGGAATTCATTTATGAATTATACACGTCAATAAATGGTTAGGGTGAATTCTGGGGATTTTTCTGAAACAGTTGATTTTTTGGTGAATAGTAAAAAATACAGTTTTGAGTTTCGGTGTGTTAATGACATCATTAATGATGTAATGATGATGTAATAAATCTGGTCGACTTTTTTACAGTAAAATAAGTTATGAGGTTTCCCAAGTGGCTTATACCATGGGCAATCCCATGGTTTTGCAAATACCACAAATGAGGTGTCTCTTGGAAATTATTAAAATATTCTCTCACTTTTGCTATAAATACCAAACCATTCCTTCATTAGCTTCATTCCAAATTCCTCATCAATGAAGATATGGCCTCCTTACCTCCCTAGTATTCCTCCCAAGGTTTCCTCAAGCCCCCAAGGTCCCAACCTTTAAGTTCTAGGAGTTACTCTATAAGGTAAGAAAATTCTCAATTTCTTTCTTTTTTCCATTCAAGTTCTCTTTTATACGGTATAACTTTCAAGTTTCCACACCATGTTATTATTTCCTTCTTATTATTGATATATTATGTATTATGATTCATTTCTGGATGGGTGACCCTTGTCCCCTCTCTTTTTAATATTTTCTAAAACCATGTTGCATAGCCGTTAGGCTGCCAAATTTTTGTAAGGGATTTCTCAATTATTCTTTTATTTTGAGTTCCTTTATTTTCTTATTCTTTCTTCATTTATTCTTACCCAATAGGCATGAAATATCCAGAAATCATGTATATTCTGGATTTTCTCATGTTCATGGAAAACTCATCATCATTATTCTTCTCCTCACCCACTTATTCAAGGAATAAAAATATTGTCTGTGATGTGTTGAATTACCGACATCGTGGACAATGTGATTTCAATTTTCATTAATTATTTCAAGTCTGGTCATGAAACCATTTATATGGTTGAACCAGGTTATAATATATTTATTATGTCACATCCATGGTTCGGTAATTCTTTTGTACTCATGGTTTTAATTTATAAGAAAAAATGAGGTTGTTATTATCAAAGAACCACTAAAATGATCTAAACGAACATCATTAATGTTTTAACTTATGAATCATCATCATATAAAAAATCAAGATGATAAATGGTATAAATTATGGTACTGGAAATATTTAAATACCTTTCCATTCCAATTCTGGAGTTTCACTTCCAATCGAGAAGAACATCCATCATGAACCAATCATGGAAATCATGTAGGGAACTCACCCAAAACAGTGCAAGGAACAAAATACTAACAATTAAGGGATGAAATGAGGTTATAAAATGATCATATAAGATGTTATAAACATGAAAATGTTTTTCTAAAAAACTAATAACACTCTTTTAACCATTATACAATAATTTTAAACAAGTTTGAAGTAATACTTGCCTGAGGTAAGAGAATTCTTAACCCAATTTCAATTTTTTGGGTTAACCTTCTACTTAGTTATTTATGTGGTATTAAAATTGATTGTGTGATGGGGTTTGCTTATATTATATTTAATTATGTCTAATTACAGTGTATATACATATTCCATCCACTCTATTAAGTCTCTCTTCAATTTTCTGATATTTATAAGGGGTTTTTCTTTTAAAATCCTCTTTTAAAATTTTGTTTTACAAAATTCAAAAGCATTGTTTTTATCCTATTATTCATGTTGTATGATTATGTTATGGTTATTTGGAATTGTTTATGATGAAGGGTGGGAACTATATCTCTCTCAAATTCATTGGGTATGTGTAAGTTGGAGGTCGGCCATATGGTTACTCCATGTGTAACTGCGATGGTTACACAAATTTTAAGGTAGCCGTGAGGGTTACAAATTATAAGGTAGCTGAGAAGGTTACAAGATTATGTAAGTAATGACCCAATATACCTTTATGGTTCTACTTATGTTCTTAGGTATTGTGTAAATCTCATGTTTTACAAAGTAAGTATATATATACAGGTGATAAGTATGTCTTTTGAAAATGATTTCATATGTTACAAGTATTCATGGGCTAATGTGTTCTTTCCTTCTTTTTATATCCCTTACTGAGTTTTTTTTGATCATCCCAAGTTTTAAATGATTTTCATAGGTTAATGGATGTGTAAGACAAAGAAGTAATCCATGTTAAATGTTGAAGAATTGTCAAGGAATCATGTTTTAAGTTTTAATGTTTTAAATTTTGAAAAAAATGGAAACTATTTCTATGGTATCCACTCTGTAACAATATGTAATGTTATGAATGTATTATGTACCAAATATATAAAGATATAAACTTGAAGCACATGAGCCTCATCCAAGTTGGTTAGGACTCACTAGGTGCATCCAAGAGACCCGAGATCAAATTCAGGTGGAGGCATATTTCTGGGTACTATAGCATGCACTGTTTGGTACTGTAGCAACCAGAACTATTCATCCATTTGGGATTTCAGGCCACCGGTTTGGTCCTTGGGTCCTGCAAGGCTTTCGGGTCACCCAAGGCCTTCGGGCCAGTTGATTCTCAAGGCCTTTGGGCCACCTTAAGGCCTTAGGGCTACCCCAAGGTCTTCGGGCCACATGAATGCAGGCCCCATACACACTACAAAAAAAGAGCAGCCCTAGAAGAGGATTCAGAGCAGGTTCACTCACCAGAGCAGATCCAAATAGATTGTCAGAATAAGAAGATATGGCTATGCCATTAGTACCAACCTGTGCTTGCATGGGAAGCCTATCCAGACGGTTATGCAAAGGTGGAGAGCTACTATCAGGATGCAAATGCTGGGGAGGGGAAATTCCTTTTAGATAGTTTGGTTGAATTCCCTAAGACCTTCAGGTAATGTAATCTCCTAAGCCTACAGGCCATGTAATCTTTGAGCCTACGGGCCTTGTAAGGGTTCCCCCTCATCCCTTGAATGGGGGGTTATAAAAAAATCAATAAAAATGAAGGCCTTCGGGCCATTCAGGCTAAACTTGAAAATATCCTCAATGTAAAAGGAAGTGTTTTCTTAATTAAATTCAAGATTATATATGTAATAATTCTAGGTCCTTATTGTTGGTATCATAAGATGGTTTAGATAACTTTAGGGGTTAGGATGATGTTAAAAGAATACCATAAATGATTTTTTAAATCTATCATTAATTTGAAATGTTATAGAATTTAAATATTACCATGTTGCTTCATCTATGATATGTTTGTTCAGAATGGTTGTCTGTAGAAGGAAGAGGGATGCTGAAGAGGAGAGGCACCGAAAGAATGACATCCTTCTGGATCTATAGCCCGAAATGGTAGGGATTGGAACTGAGCAGTTTGTGATAGTAATGGCTCAGCTAACGCAGGAAATAAATGGTGGTGGCATCTATGCAAGAGAAAAAATAGAGGTACCACAATGGAACATGACAGTAGTGGAACATTTTATGAGACAACACCCTCTTTCTTTCAATGGATCTTCTGACCCAGTAGCAACTGAAGGATGGATTAAATCCCTTGAAAAGATATTCAATGTTATGGGATGTTTAGACAATCAAATGGTAAGTCTTACCATTTATTATTTTGAAGGTGAAGCTGATCAGTAGTGATCAATGGTAAGGAATATTAGGGGTAGAGAGGATTTTGATGCCTTAGAGTGGGATGAATTTAAAAGTCTTTTCCTTGAAAAATATTTTCCTAAGGTGGTGCGACTTAGGATGGAGAAGAAATTCCTTGAATTGAGGCAAAATGAGGAGGATTCAGTGGATATGTATGAAGCTAACTTCACTCGATTGGAAAGGTATGCTCCAAATCTTATTCTGGATCTTGATAGAAAAATCATCCGCTTTTACTCAGGACTAAAGCCAAGGTATTGAAGGGTGTTGGCCTCCCGTGAATTAAAAAGTTATAAGAAACTTTTCCGATGTGCTGAGAGGGTAGAGATGGAGTTTGCTGATGATCATGTGCATTCTGGAAACAAGGATAAGAAGAGGTCCAGGTGGCAAGATATGGGTAAGAACCAACCAAAGAAATCTGATGGTAAGAAAATATAGTTTCTAGTTTGTAAAAAGTGTGGCAAGAAACACCCTGGGGAATGTATTAGCAAAACCAGGAAGTGTTTTAAATATGGTAAGTTTGGACATATGGCCTGAGATTTCAATGAAAATGATCCTAAGACTAATCCTAGTAAGCAAACTATAAAGTGTTTTAAATGTGGTGAGATGAGTCATTATGCAAATGCCTTCCCAAAGAGAGATCCGAATGATGCAAAGAATATAGACTATAAAAAGAAAGGTGTAGTGAGATCCTTTGTGACTACATCAGCAGATGTCAGGCCATCCAATGAAGTTGTATTTGGTACTTTGTTTTTCACTCAGATTTTTCTAAAGTTCTATTTGATATGGGGTCTATACATTCCTTCATCTCTGAGGAATTTTTATGTAAATTGGAAATATCACCTCAACAAATGAGACCTAAACTTATTGTTAAAATACCAGGGGGAAATATTATAGTAAAGATGAATTATAAGAATCTTTCTATTGTGGTATGTGGAAAGACTTTACCTATAAACCTTGTTGTTTTACCCTTAGTCAAGTTTGATGTTATTCTAGGAATGGATTGGCTTTCTGTTTATCATGCTAAGATTGACTGTAGAGCTAAAGAAGTTGTTTTTCAGAAAGAGTTTCAGTTTTTATACAAGAATGAACCCATAAAATTAATAACATATCAGGAAGCTTAAAAACTATTGAAGGATGGAAATGAAAGTTATCTTGCTCATATTGTTTAAAACAAGGGAACTGTTCAGTTTGATGATGTGCCTGTGGTAAATGAATACCTTGACATTTTTCCCGATGAGTTACCCAGTGTCATACATAATAAAAAATTCAAATTCAAAATTGACTTAGTTCCTATTTCTAAGCCAATTTAAAAATCCCCACATCATATGGCTCAAATAGAACTTCTTGAATTGAAAAATCAGTTGCAGGATTTTCTTGATAAAGGATTTATTCGTCCTACCACTTCACCATAGGTAGCTCCTATTTTGTTTGTTAAAAAGAAATATGGTTCCATGAGACTTTTCATTGATTATAGATCTTTGAATAACATCACCATTAAAAACAAGTATCCTTTTCCTTATATCGATGACTTTTTTGATAAGCTCTAGAGAGCTCAGTACTTTTTCAAGATTGACTTGAGATCTGGATACCATCAGCTGAAGGTGAAGGAGGATGACATCCCAAAAATATCCTTTCGTACTAGATATGGACATTATGAATTTGTTGTTATGCCCTTTATTTAACTAATGCACCTACTGTATTCATGAATCTTATGTATAGAGTATTTAATGAGTTCTTGGATAAGTTTGTGGTTGTATTTATTGATGACATTCTAGTATTTTCTAAAAATAAAGAGGAGCATGAAAAACATCTAAGGGTTGTTTTAAAAACCTTAAAAGAAAAGAAACTATATGGAAAATTCATTAAGTGTGATTTTTGGTTACAACATATTTCTTTTCTTGGGCACATTGTAAATAAGGATGGAATACCAGTTGATCCTGTCAAAACAAAAGTGGTTAATGAATGGACAAGACCCACAAATGTTACAGATATTCTTAGTTTTCTAGGATTATCAGGTTATTACTGGCATTTTGTTAAGAACTTTTCTCAATTATCTAGCCCGATAACTAAGTTAGCATGAAAAGGGGTTAAATTTGTTTGGATAGAAGAATGTGATGTTTGTTTTCAGGTACTAAAGAAGAGATTGGAAAATGCTCTAGTTTTGGCCTTGCCTTCTCGAAATAGTGATTTCGTCATCTATTGTGATGCTTCGTTGAAGGGACTTGGTTGTGTTTTGATGCAGAATGATCAGATAATTGCTTATGCTTTAAGACAACTAAAACCTCATGATTTAAATTATCCCACACATGATTTGGAATTGGCAGCTGTGGTTTTTGCTTTGAAAATTTTGAGGCATCATTTATACGGAGCCAAATGTCAAATATATACTGACCATAAAAGTTTAAAGTATATATTCACTCAGAAGGAATTAGACACAAGGAAGAGAAGATGGCTTGAACTAATAAAGGATTATGATTGCACAATCAATTACCATCCTGGAAAAGCAAAAAAAGTGGTGGATGCCTTGAGTCGAAAACATCATGCATCATTAACCATGTTACGATTGGAACATGATCCATTGATTAATGATTTGATGAATTTTGGATTAGAAGTTGTTGGTGTAGGGAATAAACCTATTTTGTTTCAGGTTTTAGTGCAGTCTTCGTTGTCAGATAGAATTAAGCAAGTACAGAAGGATGATCTTGAGCTACAAAAAAAGGTAGAATTGGTTAAAATGGGTAGGCTTCTAGAATTTAACCTTGATAAAGTTTGTGTTTTAAGATTTGAAAAAAGGTTGTGTGTGCCCTATGATTCTCAGTTGAAGAAATATTTTTTGTGTGAAGCTCGTAGTTCTCCATTTTTAGTTCATCTTGGCATTACTAAGATGTATAGAGACCTTTGGGAGTATTACTAGTGGGATGGAATGAAAAGGGATATTGCTGATTTTATCATGAAATGTTTGACATGTCAGCAGGTTAAAGAAGAGCGGTAGTTACCGAAAGGGATGCTTCAACCTTTTCCAGTGCCAGAGTGGAAGTGAGAGAATGTATCCATGAATTTGTGGTGGGACTACCTAAGACATCTTGAGGTATCAATGAAATTTGGGTTATTATGGATTGGATGAAAAAATCTGTATATTTTCTTTCTATTCAAGAAACAACGTCTTTGGATCAGCTTTCTCAATTGTACCTCAAGGAGATTGTCAGGTTACATGGAGTTCCTCTTTCCATTGTATCTGACAGGGATCCTAGGTTCACCTATAACTTTTGGAAGGGACTTTAGAAGTCGGTGGGCACAGAGTTAAATTTTAGTACATCTTTTCATCCACAATCAGATGGGCATTCATAACGAACGATTCAAACTTTGGAGGATATGCTTCGAGATTGTTCAATGGAATACTAGGGAATTTGGGATTAACATCTTTCTTTAGTTGAGTTTTCTTATAATAACAATTTTTATACCAATATACAGATGGAACCTTTTGAGGATTTGTATGGAAAGCAGTGTCGGACTCCAGTGTTTTGGGATGAAGTCGGTGAAAGAAAGTTAACGGGGATAGAATTAGTAGAGGAAGTGGCTGAAAAAGTGAATATGATCCTGTAGAACATGAGGACAGTTCAGAGCAGGCAGAAAATTTATGTAGATAATAGAAGGAAAGACTTCTCTTTCGAGGCAGGTGACCATGTTTTCCTTAAAATCCCTCCTTATAAAAGTTTGATTCATTTTTGTAATAAAGGAAAGCTAAGTCCACAGTTCATCAGTCCTTTTGAAATCCTAGAGAAATTTGGAGTAGTTGCATACCGAGTAGCTTTGCCTCTGAGTTTGCCTCAAGTACACAATGTTTTTCATGTTTTGATATTGAGGAAGTATGTACCAAATTCAACTCATGTTTTGAGCCCAGAAGCAATTCAGCTGGAGGAGAACCTTTCATATGAAGAGAAACCAGTTCAGATTCTTGATCAAAGAGAACTGGTATTACGGAATAAGGTAATCCACCAGGTAATGGTTTTTTGGAGAAACCACATGGTTGAAGAAGCAACATGGGAGTCTAAAAATGCTATGAGGGAAAGGTACCCTCACTTGTTTAATAAGTAAATAAAAATCACGAGGATGCAATTTCCAGAAGGTGGGGATAATGTAACACCCCAATTATTTCTAAAAATAAATTGAAATGCTTGAAATTTTGTTTAATGTAGATATTTATATGTAGTCTTTAAACATAATTTTACTACTTCTATGTTTTGAATTTCAAAAAATGGTCATATACAATTTTGTTCAGTATGTTATTTGGAGTCTATTGGAACCAAATTGTTTTTTGGTGAATAGTAACATACCCTTATGAATAGTAATATGACCCTAATGAATAGTAAATTGTATTATTATTTTATTTTCTTAATGCTTTAAGATAATGACATCTTGATTAATTTTTAAATGTGATATAAAAGAAATTATAGTTTTTAAATTATTAATTTTTGAATTAAGTATGATTTTATTTAAAAATTAAATTGAAAATATTTAGAAAATTATTTTCAAAAAATGGACTTCGTTTTTGAATTCTACACATAGATAAATGGTTATGGTGAATTTTGGGGATTTTTCTGAAACAATTGATTTTCGGTGAATAGTAAAAAATATAGTTTTGTATTTCGGTGTGTTAATGACATCATTAATGATGTAATGATGATGTAATAAATCTGGTCGACTTATGTACAGTGAAATAAGTTATTAGGTTTCCCAAGTGGCTTATACCATGGGAAATCACATGGTTTTTCAAATTCCACAAAAAAGGTGTCCCTTGGAAATTATTAAAATATTCCCTCACTTTTGCTATAAATACCAACCCATTCCTTCATTAGCTTCATTACAAATTTCTCATAAATGAAGATATAGCATACTTACCTCCCTAGTAGTCCTCCCAAGGTTTACTCAATCCCCCAAGGTCCCAACCTTCATGTTCTAGGAGTTACTGTACAAGGTAAGAAAATTCTCAATTTCTTTCTTTTTTCCACTCAAGTTCTCTTTTATGTGGTATAACATTCTAGTTTACATACCATGTTCTTATTTATTTATTATTCTTGATATATTCTATATTATGATTCATTTCTGGATGGGTGACCCTTATCCCATATCTTTTTAATATTTTCTAAAACCATATTGCATAGGAGTTAGGCTGCCGAATTTTTGTAAGGGATTTCTCAATTATTCTTTTATTTTGAGTTCCTTTCTTTTATTATTCTTTATTAATCTCTTCTTACCCAAGAGGAATTAAATCTCCAAAAATCATGTATATTCTGTATGTTCTAATGTTCATGGAAAACTAATCATCATTATTCTTCTCCTCTCCCACTTATTCAAGGAATAAAAACATTGTCCATGATGTGTCGAATTACCGACATCGTGGACGATGTGATTTGAATTTCCATTAATTCTTTCGATTATGGTCAAGAAACCATTTCTATGGTTAAACCAGGTTATAATATATTTATTATGTCACATCCATGGTTCTATAATTCTTTTTTACTCATGGTTTTAATTTATAAGACAAAATGAGGTTGTTATTATCAAAGAACCACTAAAATGATCTAAACGAACATCATTAATGTTTTAACTTATGAATCATCATCATATAAAACATAAAGATGATAAATGGTATAAATTATGGTATTTGAAATATGTAAATAACTTTCCATTCCAATTCTGGAGTTTCACTTCCAATCGACAAGAATATCCATCATGAACCAATCATGGAAATCATGTAAGGAACTCACCCAAAATAGTGCAAGGAACAAAATACTAACAATTAAGGGGTGAAATGAGGTTATGAAATGATCATATAAGATGTTATAAACATGAAAAGGTTTCTTTAAAATACTAATAACACTCTTTTAACCATTATACAAGAATTTTAAACAATTTTGAAGTGAGACAAGCCTGAGGTAAGGGAATTCTTAACCTGGTTTCCATTCTTTGGGTTAACCTTCTACTTTGTTATTTATGTGGTATTAAAATTGATTGTGTGATGGGTTTTTCTGATATTATGTTGAATTATGTCTAATTACATTTTATATACATATCTCATCCACTCTATTAAGTCTATTTTCAATTGTATGATATTTATAAGGGGATTTTCTTTTAAAATCCTCTTTTAAAATTATGTTTTACAAAATTCAAAAGAAATGTTTTTATGCCATTATTTATGTTGTATGATTATGTTATGTTTCTTGGGCATTTTTTATGATGAATGGTGGGACCTATATATCCCTCCAATGCATTGGTTATGTGTAAGTTGGAGGTCGACCATATGGTTACTCCATGTGTAACTGCAATGGTTTCACAAATAGTAAGGTAGCCGTGAGGGTTACAAATTTTAAGGTAGCTAAGAAGGTCAAAATATTATGTAAGTAATGCCCCAAGATACCTTTATGGTTATACTTATGTTCTTAGATATTGTGTAAATCTCATGTTTCACAAAGTAAGTATATATATACAGGTGATAAGTATGTATTTTGAAAATGATTTCATACGTTACAAGTATTCATGGGATAATGTGTTCTTTCCTTCTTTTTATATACCTTACTAAGTTTTTTATGCTCATCCTGAGTTTTAAATGATTTTAATAGGTTAATGGATGTGTAATACAAAGAAGGAATCCATATTAAATGTTGAAGAATTGTTAAAGAATCATGTTTTATGTTTTAATGTTTTAAATTTTGAAAAAAATAGAAACTGTTTCTATGGTATCCACTCTGTAACAATGTGTAATGTTATGAATGTATTATGTCCCACATCTCTGAAGCTCTAAACTTGAAAAGATACTCATTGTAAAAGGAATTGTTTTCTTGACTAAATTCAAGATTATGTATGTAATAAGGTGGGGTCCTTATATCAAAAATACCTTGGGGGCTGATATCGTTATATACATGGTCTACTTTCACATTTATCTTTATATTGATATGATTAGGGGTGGAGATGCCTGAGGGATGAGATCGTTATAGACATGGGTCATTTTTTAATTTGTATTTATATTAATATGATAAGGAATCAAGATTATTATGGTATGAGATTTGTCTTATTACTACTTTCAGTAGTGGTCGAGGTGCCCTTGGGGTTTAGATCATTGCATACATCAAAAAGTACTACCCCATAGGATTTATAATGTTACCATGACATGTTTAAACTTGTTCTGACACTAGTTCTGATTGGTATGGATGCTCCTAGGGTATATTGTTAACAGTCAAGGGTGTGAAATTTATTAGGGTCATTATTGATTATTATTATTTACATATCACATGAGCATGCACTTTTACATTCTAGATTTGTTTAGGGACATCATTGGAGGTGACCTATTGAGTTATACTCACACCCTACACAAGAATATTGGTGCACGTGAAGACTTTATGGATCATGAAATTGGTGAAAAGGCTCTAATATTGATGTATGAGTTGTAATTCCATGGTTGGAGCTGGGAGGTAGGACTAGGTGGGGACTTCGGTTTGGTTTTGTATTTAACTCCAATATTTTGTATGTTTTTAGTCCATGATGTAGAGGATTGACCCATGGATGATCTTGTTTACTTCTGTATGACTTGTGTGACATTATAATAGCTCATTTTGATATAACATGTGAGACATTATTTACTTATGGTTAGATCAAAATTGTAATGTCCATATTCTTATTTTATATTATGATGATTGTTATTATTATTATTTCCTTAATAATTTATGGTTATATATACTAGAGGGTATGGTATCTACATGATCACCTATAGAACCCTATTGTTAGTTGGAAGACCCTAGAATACATCAGGACTTGGGATAGACCTTATGAATGATAATATCTAGCCCATATTTGGGGGAAGTACAAGTTACTAGAGGCATGATTTTTGTTTTTTGTTTTCAAGTGTTACACTTATGAAATTCCAAGAAATATGATGTGTTATTTATGTTTTATTGTTTTAATCTTGTCTAATGGTGGAAAGAGGCATGTGTTAATGCATAAAACATGGCATATAAGACTCACATGAAATTTATATTCTTACTTGTGGTTGATCACCTTGATTTTGATATGAGGTTAGGTTATTTAATGTCTTAGAAACAACTTATATAGTATTTTATTATAAAACATTATGTTGACATTCTATTTAAATGATTTTGGTATTTTTGTTATGTTTTTTTCATCCTTTGATGATTGATCATGTGAATCCTATATACATTTGGTCATAGCCCTGAGAGTGGGTATATCGAGAGTATGATTGAGTTATAAGAGACCCTTATATGGTATGATTCTTATATAGTTTAGTGGATCAAAAATGCCCATTACTACTTATCTCATCCCTGATAGGCATTTTATGAGTCATGTGTTTGTAATTGTTGTGGCATGCCACCACGATAACTTATAGTAGAGTGACAAGAGGGCGGGGATGAGCATGCCCCACCAGTTGTTGAACTGGAACCCCCTATTGCATCAAGACACCCTAGTGATTAGAAACTCTAAGGGAGCCTGCTTTAGGTTATTCAGTTTATTAGACCATGAGCTCTGAGAGTGGTGCTTTGTATGTTAGATTTAACAAGGGAGTTCAAGTTTTATCATACACTTCTATTTATTAGAGAGTTTGGACCACATGTTATTGAGTTTTAGGATGATTCTATGTATACCATAATTGACAAGATTGAGTCACCCCTAAATAAGAGGATAAATATCACTAGGTATATGTTATAAGGTCCTACTAAGTATTGAAAGGACGTGTTTTTCTAGGAATATTGGGATAAGGGATATCCTAGAAGGAATTTCAACATTGTTTCTTCAAGAAGTTATTTTCCTAGACATTGAGGGCTAATAAGAATTGATATTTTATTAATCTCATTCAATAGAGCATGTAAATTATAAACAATATTTCTCATTTTATTGAATTAATTTTTTTTCTCATGTGATGAAAGGTGATGAGATTTCTAAGGTTCATCATTTTGTGGATGACTTAAACTATTCTATATGTGTTTAGGTGAATGTTTTCCTTCTATCATCTTTCATTGAGGTGGTGAACCATACCCTTATCTTTGAGAGGAATCTAGTGGGGAGTGTTATTCTAAGGTAATTTGGCTTGTATTCTGGATTCAAGAGTGGATATTTGAGAATTAGGTAGTGGCGATCTGATGATTCTCACTAGAGTAGTGATAGACTGATCAATCATGGACATAGTTTATTTTCTTCCTCATAAAGGACGACTCCTCTAATTTTTTATCAGTATAGTAGAGTGGGGCATACTACACCATAGTGTCTATGAGAACCTATTGAGTGTATTCCATATAGATAGATAGGAAATATATATTGTTTTTTCCAGGTATCTTCTTAGCTTGATAGTTCTTGTAGTTTTATCCTGACTCAAGGATCAGTGGTTGGATCAAGAACCTTACCATAGATTAGTAACTAAAGATCTTTTAGTCGACCAGATCATACAGTTAGATGTGGTGGTTAGGGCAAAAAAAGTAGCAGAGTAGTGATCCTTAGGGTAGTTAGGGATCTGGGGTCTAAGGCGGAGGCTCGGGGTCACGCTAGTTTCATGTTATCAAGCTAACTTTTACTTCTCATAGAGAGGGATCATCATCTCTACAAGGTATGATTTTGGTGAAATCCACCCATGTATATATTATGTAAAATAAAAGCACATCACAATCATTTATATTTACTCAGTTTTTTATTGACCTGGTTATAATTACAGAGTACCTATATGGGGTGATGACTATTAATATGCCTTTAGGGGTGAAATCCAAGGGTATTTAGAGATTTATAGAGTGAACTATCAAAATCAGTGGCTATAAGATTCTCTGAGATTTATTTTTTATCGGAGATGCGTAGTCTCAATGTGAACCTTGGGATGGATTGGATAAATTGATATCAAGTTCACCTTAATAGCTATCACCAAAGGGTATCTTTCACATATGTTGAGGGTGATTGTTATAACCATATCAGAGAGTGGGGGATTTACATGAATACTATTCAGGTATTGACCATTGGTAACTAGGGTTGATTTCACCTTAGTTTTCTAGTTTCATTTTAAGAGAGAAAGAGATGAAATAGTCGATATTTTATCCTATCATTGAATAATTACAAGACATTTTTCCTAAATACTTGGTTTCTACCCAAAATAGTGGTCATGTTTATGACTAAGCTGATGAAAAGTGCAAAGCTTATATCCATTCCTCCTTATAGGATAACTCTTGTAGAGCTAAGAGAAATAAAGGCATAGCTAGAGGACCTTGAGGTGAAGGGATTCATTATCAAGATCATGATCCCTTGGGGTGATCCTATTTTATTTAATAATAAGGGTGATAGTTTTTTTCATCTTTATACATGGATAAATAGAGGATTAACCAAGTGATAGTTATGAACTGATAACCTCTTCCTTGTATAGATGAACTTTTCTGTCAGTTAAGTGGAGCCAAGTTGTTCTCCAAGATCAGATTGAGATTGGGATATCATCAACTACATAGAAGGCCATATGATATTCATCATACTATTTTTAGGAGTAGGTATGAACTATATGTGTATCTCATGATGTCGTTTGGTTTGAAGAAGGAACCAATAGTATTTATGGACCAAATGAATTGAGTATTCCATATATATATGTATTCATTTATGGATGTCTTTTTCGATGATATTTTGGTATACTCTCATACATGGTAGGAACATATGAAGATTGCGTTTAACATATTAATATATAATTAACTATATACTAATCTATCAAAGTGTCAATTATAGATTAGATAGGTTCACTTACTAAGGCATAGAATATCACAGGAAGACATATCAATGGTGTTATGAACCAACCTGGGACACCCCTAATCTAGGTACTCAAAACGGCCCATGAAATGGACCTAAGAGAAATCTCAATCCCCACAGGCTAACAACTAGTTTTAGACATAATGATAAACTCTACCAGGAATAATTTTTCCTCATAAACCGATAATAAACATGGTACTTCCCCACATAAGTATGACATGAACATTATATGCATCATATGGCCATACAAAACAAATAAAAAGTTTCAATAAATAAATAGAACCAATCAAGATATAAAATTCAAAATATAAATAAAATATTAAAATAAAACATAAGCTACCTTGCCAACTCTGCGCATCAAGCAAGGTCACGTGAGTTGATTTCCCGAGACCAAGAACTACAACCCTGAGATACCTGAATTAAACATGAAATATATAGGTGTGAGCTAGGATCCCAGTAGGAAAACTCCCCACGTCCCATGAATAACCTTTAATGATAAATCTATTTTCATGATAGCTTCAAAATCTAAGTATAAAATCAAGTTTCATTTTATTTTAAAAACTAACCGTATTTGGTCATAACATGAATTCAACTTATTAAAAAAATAGTTGGCCTATTTATTCACAAAGTAACTTCTAAAATTTTATAAAGGAGGTGATATTTATAAAAAAACAATGCATTTTAAAACCGTGATTTTGAAAAATACCCCGACTTTAGAAGTAAAGTAAAAACATCCAATTTTAAATGCTTCTTTTAAGATTATACCAATAAAATTCCAGATAGGTGAATTATATATTGAAAATAAATGAAAACTCTGAATCTAGTAAATACTAACATCATAGTTGTAATTTTTACTAACACTAAAGTACATAACAAAGGGAAAAAATCACTAGATGGAAATAAACCTAAGTTGTAATAGCATCCACTCAATTATAAGAGAAGAGGACAAATATAAATAGAAATGGAATCCACTCAAGTAGAAGGAATAAATAACTAAATATAAGTAGCTATAATATCCAAAAATAATAAAAAGAAAGAACTACATGTAGACAATAATAATATCTAAAATAATAAAAGAGTATAAATGAAATAAAACCATCTTGAGAGTGACCCTAGGGGAAACTAAGGTCAAGGAAACCCAAAACCCTATACTATCTCAGTGATTGAAACAATCCAAATCCATCTTGTATATGAGACATTGGGGAGAACTATGTCAAGTCCAAGTGGCAAACCATATCCATATAATAGTTTTGTTTATTTAGTGTTATATCATATTCTAAAGGCAAGGGAGAGTATAATCAATGCCTAACCAGTTCCTAATACTATTCTTCCTTACCTATGAACCTTTGGTTCCCATTATACACTAACTTTAAGTGAGTAAACTAATCACAAAATTAATCACATAAAACTCCCATGGCATATAAAATCATATCTCAACTCCCCTTTAAGAAAAAGATATTCCCAATGGAAATAAAATATATCTCATCATCATCAACTCAAAGCATATCATAAAGAAAGGGGATCACCCCAACACTTTTTATAGAATGTTGGTCTAGAATTTGCAATTTTTTTTAGAAAAACCAAAAAATATTTACTGCTAGAATGACCCAAATGCCTTAGATTTTTAATTTATTTATGGATAATATTCTTTTTAACTGGGTTGAGAGGGAACCCTTACATGATATGTAATCCTAGAGGCACAAGATCCAGTACATAGCCCGAAGGCCCAAGGACTCGACTACACTGAAACTACCCATCCCCAACATCTACTTCATTGATTGTTCCTATCTCCCCGCTTCACATGACTGATCGAATAGCATTTCTCTATGAAGAGATGCATGGTTCCTTGTACCTAACCACATTTAAAACCAATCATTAAATTAATAACAAAAACCCATCATAAATAAACATTGAAACATAATATAGCCTTAGAAAAATCTAATGCATCCTTTGTTCATAAAATTTTATTTCCTCTAAAAATAAGAGTTCCCTATCTTGAAACCATTTAAAATTAACACTCACTACTACAAATCGTGTGATATTAAGCACTAACCAGTATTAGCGCTTGATAAAAGTGATAATAAAGGTTACTTTTATCCAGGCTAAAAAAGTGATGATGAATGGTAATTTTATCAGTTCTAAAAAACATTGATAAAATCACCCATTTGTTAGCACATTTTTTAGCGCTGGTAAGGGTCACTTTTATCAGCATTTTTTAGCATTGATTAATGGTGGTCTTTATCAGTGCTATTTTAGTGTTTATAAAAAGTATATTTTACAAAAAATAATATATCATTAAAAATCATATATTAATATATAAATATAATTATTTTGATATAAATAAAATTTATTTTATTAAATATGATTTACACAAGGCTATATATGAAATTTAAATTAATATATAAGATATTTAATGAGAAATGACTTTTAAGATAATTAAAAATTAATATTTATTAACAATGTTCTAATTATTATTGAGTAATGGTCTTTTAATAACAATTGGATGACATTAAAATTTAATAAATTAATGAATGATCAAAGATAAATTAAAAACATGACTTGAACTTAAAACAACCATAAATTTTGATCAGGGTGCCCATTAAGACTTTATCACATATTAAATTGAAGCTTGAAAAAAATCTATGATGTGATTATCAAGGGAGGCCTCGGTCAGCATTTTTCATTGTCAAAAAGGCCCATAAGGCATTTATAACTGAGTTTTTTCCCGGGTATCTTAATTTAAAACATTTTTTGGAATCTCATCCTCGTTTGAGAGAGCCTTCTTGGTTTTTTTCAATGGAGAATAAATTTATTCATAGTTCTTATAATAATATAGATATTATAGTGTTTTGATTTTACCGATTTTCATATTGTAGTGTTATCTATAATTAAATATATACATATTTGAATATATTTACATATATAATACATCAATTTTAAAAATACATATTTAAAAATATTTACATAAAAATATATTTTAAATATATAAAACATATGGAAATTAATATATAATATTTATTTTATTTAAATTAAAACATTATCCATTTTAATTTACTTATAAAAATGCATCAATATATATCTACCTATACAAGTAATGTTTATACATAAATATGTGAGTCAATAAAAATATATATTTATTTTTATATTCTAATAAATGTAAAGAAATACATATATGCGAATATTTTTTTGTTTATGTTCAAAAAATAAATGTGTATGTGTGCGTAAATGTGTGTGTGTATGCATGTGTATTTGTCATCAATATTGTATAGATACATCATATATAAATGCATTTCTATAAATATATCATTATCATTAAATATAGTAATATATAAACATATTTATAATAAATATTTATAAATATGTGTATATATATAATTATATGTAAATATGTAAAAATATATATGTAAATATATATATATATATAAATATATATGTAAATACGTATAAAATTTATATCTAAATATACAACATACAAACATATTTTTAAAATTAATTTAAATATAATTATATAAAAGTATATAATTATATGAATAAATATATAAATAAAATTGAATTATATATATATATATAAATAGATATATCATAAAATATTATACATATCTTGACAGTGCAGTGGAAAAGGCATTATGAATTGAAGGTAGATGTCAGGGTGTTGTACCTCCCTCTCTCTCTCATGATGTTTTCATGATCACAAACACTCACCTATCTTTCTAACATTTTATTTAAGTTATTTGAATTATTTTTATGGAATTCAAAGTGGTTAATTACATGGAATATTCAAGTTACTTTAAAGCCTTGATGAAGGCTTGGATAAGTATCTTTATATCCCTTGAAGCCTTGAAATTATCTTAGAAGAATATTATAAGGACTTAGAAGGAATCAGAGGTGGATCCACTTGAAATTGGAGAGGTGCAGACAATATTGGCTAGCCAGTGCCATGTTTCTAGGAGCATTGATGCAACAAAAGACCCTCCAGTCAGCCATTTGAGTCCCACAGGTAGGTCGGTGGTGAAGACATTACCAATGATCACCAGAATCAACTTAATAACTATCCAGTTGAGGTGTACCGGTTAGCCAGTTCTAGTTTCAAATTTTACAAAGTCTCCAGGATTCCCACTGGCAACTCAGTGGAGGCTACCTGGTACTTGGTGGTGTCGGGTAGTGTCCAGTGAGGGAGCATTTAATGTGATTAAAAAGACCAGTATGGAGGCCCATTTTAGGTTCTATGTACTCAATGAATTTCAGAAGGTTATCAAGACTTTTAAAGCTTATAAAAGGCCTCCCTTGGATATTTTAAGAATTAACTTGTGATCATTGATCCCAACATCATGCTATCAAATATCAATCAAAGGAAAAGTTCTAGTTTTCCAAATTCTCTCAAGAGCCAAAAAAGTTATTTTTTTCCTTAAGGATCTCCAAAATTTATCACAATCTCATATTACTCCATTATACATCCTTCCATCAAAGATATTTTTGAGAAATGTGTAAAGGGTTTTCCTAAAGAAATATTATCCTTCCTCAACCTCCTTTCAATAATGGTTCACACTCTAAAAAAGTGTACTATGGGTTACTTAACATCTAACGACGTTCAAGAGGGAACTCACAAGCTAAAATTGTAATGGATGGTCTCTTGGTCACCGTTAGGACCATGTAATTTATATCATTGAGCCATAAAGTCGTGGGGTGGAGATATAGGGGCTCACATCAAGTTTTAGCTAAAATTATTATAAATTGTGTTTTTCCTCTATTTAATTTTACATATTTCATCATTAAACATCATCTTTCATACTTTCATACTTGATATTATTTCATTTTAGTGATTTAATTACTTTAATATTATCTTAATAATCATGAATCAAATTTACCAACTATCACGTATTCAATTAATCACTCTATTATTTAAAAATCAATTAATTTTAAAATTAATATTTTATTTAAAATTTTATTTTTAAAAGGAAATTAATCCCCCTATTTCCAAAATCTTTGACCAAAAATTGATATTAAAGGAGATTGTGTTTTTATCAAAAACCCTTGTTTTTCAAAATTGTGTTTGTTCTCATTTTTTTCAAATATTTAACTTATTTCAATGTTATATTTTTATTATGACATCTAATTCCAATTTTCATACTCCTATTTTTGATGATATCGATTACACTTATTAGAAGAATCAGAGGTCAAATTTTCTTGGTAGTATTTCTTATCCTGTATAGAATATGGCAATGCATGAGTATGTTCCCACCAAAGAATCTGAAAAAATGGGATTGTAGAGATATTAATATTTTTTAATTGAATTATAAAGATATGAATGCCTTAAATTATGGTCCTCATATAAATTATTTTAATCATGTTTCTATGTGAAAAACTACTTATGAGATTTGGAAATTGTTAGAAGTAACACATGAAGATATAAAAAAATTCAAGGATGCTAGATTAGATATATTTTTCCATGATTTTGAAAGCTTTACTATGCATTATGCTGAATCTATTACAAGAATGTGTACAAGATTTACTAACATCTACAATGGTATAAAGTCCCTTAGAGATGAATTATCTATAGAAATGCTCATAAAGAAAATCTTATGGGTGTTTAAAAGCTTCTAGGATCCTAAAGTGATGAATATCCAAGAATCCAAAGATGTGAATAAAATAACGGTAGAGAAACTAACCATCTCCTTAATAATATAAGAAATCATGATGAAATTCCAAGAATAAAAGGAGGCTAATGAAGCTAAATATGTTAAGAAAACCATCGCCTTAAAAGATACTAATGTGAACAGTATGGAGGTGAGGTTATTGACTATGCTATCCTTACCAAGAATATGTTCAAACACTTCTAAAAGAATAACTTCAAAAAACAATTCAAAAAGTCATATTAAAAGGAAGAATTAGAGGTGACGTGTTATGAATGTAAAAATAAAGGTCACATAGAATTTGAGTTCCTGGTCTATATGAGAAATATCAAATAAAATAAGAAAGGTAAAAGGATTTTAAAGAATCTACATGGAGTGAAAGTGTTGATTCCATGGATTGATCTTCATTATCCACATCAAGTGACTCAACCCTAAAGTGACTCATAACACATGTTGATGAAGACATCAAGGTTAATAATCCTTTTTTTATTTCTTCCTCATCCTATTATCATCTTTCTTCTTCTATTATCTATTTTTCTTCATGCTCCTCTAGTTACCTAATTCGTGAAAATTTAAAATATGTCTGAAATCAACTCAAAAATGGCTATTATCAACTCAATTTTTTATATCTTGAACTCAAAAATAAATATAATTAAGTTGTTACAGAAAAATATAACAACCAAAAGGAAAAGGCTCTTTTTATCCATGAAAATGAATAATTGTCTATGAAAATCAAAAATCAAATGGAAATAAATAAGTTTGAATTAACCATAAAAGTCATAAAAATTTCCCTTTTTAAATTCACCTAATATAAAGAGAATTTAAATAAAATTTTGGGTTCTCAAAAAATCAATAAAAAAACTGTGTTAAAGCTGTTTCAAAATTTGTTTTGTAATAATTGAAAAATAATCGGTCACCTAATCTATGAATGATATTATGAAAAAGAATTATATGGAAGACCAAAGTAAATTAATCTATTTTCTTATATTTCAAAAAGAAATACTGTTAAAAAAATTTGAATTTCAAAATCATTATTGGATAATATATGTGACCAAAGTCTGTGTGAGTATCAAAATATTTTATCATTTAATATTATAGGAAAAGAGTTTTCCAAGCAAAACCCAAGAAGTAATATGGTACCAAGATTCCAATTGTTCAATAAACATATTTGGAAACCTCTCTGAATTTAGCCAAATTAATAAAATTTAAGGAGGTCATGTCACATTTGATGATAATTCAAAGAGTAAGATAATCAGTAAAGGTACCATCAATTTTTCTAACTCAAATTTAATTATAAATGTTTTATTCATAAATGGATTGAAACAAAATATGCTAATTATGATTAAATGTTGTGATAAAATTATTAAAATAACTTTATAAAATTATTTTTTTAGATTTTATAATTCTAAAGTAAAAATTTTATTTACCACTTTGGGGTTTCAAAATGTTTACATAATTAATTTAATGTCTCTTTATAGCCAAAATTTTAAATGTTTAAGTGAACAAGTGAATGATTCATGGATTTGGCATGGATTCCTTGGTTATTGTAGATCACATTCTCTCATCAAACAAAATCATTATCAATTAGTACAAGAACTTACAAAAATGAATTTTAAAGATGACATGGTTTGTAAAGAATTTTCACATGGTAAGGAACATAAACCCTATTTTAAATATAAAAATATTATTTATTATTAAAAATCTATTGAAATTATTCAACTTGAACTTTTAGATCCTAATCAAATTGAAATTATATGATGAAAAACCTATACTATCATAATTTTTTATGGATATAAAAGATTCAAATGGAATTATTTCTTAAATTATAAAAGTGAAACTTGTAAAGCCTTCATCACGTTTTCTAAAAAATTTGAAAATTAATTTTAAATAAAATCATTTCAATCCATAGTGATTATGTAGGAGAATTCATTAACAAGGAACATACATATTTGTGTTCTTATAAAAGCTATAGTTATTCCTTTTCTTCTCCTTGAACCCCTTAATAAAATGATATATTAGAGAGGTGAAATCAAACAATCCAAGAAATTACTCAAACTATTTTAAATGAATTTTATATTTTAAAATATTTCTAGGATAATTTCATGAATACTACATTTTATATCATTAATTTTGTTCTTGTTAAGCCTTTTATTAAGAAAACCCCTTATGAGATTTGGTTTAATAAAAAACCTAAAGTGTGCCTTTTTAAAATGTTTTGTTATAAATGTTTTATTTTAAACACCAAATAAAATCTTGGTAAATTTTATTTTAAATACAATGAAGGTATATTTATTGGGTACTAAAAATCAAGAAAATCTTACCATGTGTTTAACAAAAGGACAAAAATGGTAGAAGAATTAATCCATGATATTTTTGATGAAATTTTTTCTAAACCAATTCTTCAAAATATTTTTTAAAATGTTGTTTTAAATGAACCTTTTCAAACTAAAGAATTTGAATAAGAAAAATAATATCCTTCAAATTCCATTCCCAAAGTTTTTAAAAAATCTAAAGACCATCCCCTAAAAAATATCATTAGAAATTTACATGTGAGAACTCGTACTCATAGACTGTTCTTAAATAAGGTTGAAAACCTAGCCTTTTTCATTCACCTTGAACACAAAAACCTTAATGATTCCCTTAATGATGAAAATTGGGTACTTTACATGAAATATGAACTAAATCAATTCAATCAAAATGATATATATACACTCATGGAAAGACTTAGTGATCAAAGCGTTATAGGATCTAAATGGTTTTTCTAAAGTAAACTATAAAAATATGGTTAAATTAATAAAAATAATGCTTATTTAGTTGTAAAAGGTTATAAATAGGAATAAGGACTTGAATATGGTGAAAAAATTTCACCCATATCTTAGCTTGAATCTATAATAATATTGTTTGAATTCACTTCTCATCTGAATTTTAAAATTTTTCAAATGGATGTCAAATGAAATTTTCTAAATTGTTTTGTTTCTGAAAATATTTTTGTGGAACAACCACTTAGTTTTGAAAATAATTTTTTTTCAAATTTTGTTTCCAAACTTACTAAATATAGTTATGATTTAAAATAATATCCTTGAGCTTGGTATGAGAATATTTTAAATTATCTTATTTTAAATGGTTTTAAAATGGGAATATCCTATTCCAATATCTTTTTAAAACACATCTAAAATGATCTTTTACTTGTTTAAATTTACGTTGATAATGTTATTTTTGGATCTAATAATGAGAAAATATATTTTGAATTTTCCAATTTAATGAAGAATGAATTTTAGATGAGATTTATAGGAAAACTTAAATTCTTTCTCAATTTTCAAATTTCTCAAAATTTTGATGGAATATTTTTAAACCAAGTCAAATAAACCAATGAAATTCTAAAAAAAAATTCAGAATGAATCACGTTAAGGAAATTATCACTATCATGAGCACAAATTTAAATCATCCATTAGATGAAGCCAGTAAAATGGTTAGAAACATACTTTAAATAAGTATTATTAGAAGTGTACTTTACCTTTTTGTGATCCGACCTGATATCATATTCAGTTTTTTTTCTTTATACTCATTTTCAATGAAATCCAAAGGAATATCATTTCAAATATATCAAAAGTATTTTTAATTATTTAAAAAGGTTCTAAAAATATTAGTTTTTTTTTCAAAAGAAACCTCTTTTAAATTAACTTCTTTTTATGATGGTGATTTTGGTAGATGTCAACTAGATAAGAAAAATACTAGTGGAAATTTCTATCTACTTAGAAAATTTATTATCCCATGGAGTAGTAATAAGTATAATTTTGTTCCTCTTTCTATAAATAAAGTAGAAAACATAGTCGATGGGAGTTGGTGCACTCAAATTTTATAGATGCGATACAATATCTTAAACTTTACGCTAACATTTGACCATATACCTATCAAGTGTGATAATATTAGTGCCATAAATATCTCTAAAAATTATATTCAGCACTATCACACCAAACACATTGACCTTAATTACTATTTTCTAAGAGATCACTTATAAAAAGGTGATATCTTATTAGATTTTTCCAAATAGAATATGAAATCGCTGATATTTTTACCAAATATTTATCCCTTGATCATTTAAAATTAATTAAAGGTGAATTAGGAATTATTATCCTATGAAGTTTTTCATTTTATCTATGTCTATCTTGATGTATCTTTAAAAAAATATTTTTAAAATCATGTTTTAAATAATTTTTTTTAAATCTTGATTTTTTTATTTATCTACGTTGTATATGATCCCCTATATAAACTATTTTATCATTTGAGGGGGAAACATTTATCTCTTTAATTATGAAATTTACCTTATGAGAGATCATTAATTTTTAAAATTAATTAAATATTACTTTTCAAAATATTTTCTATTATTTTTTAAAATTTTAAATCCATATTTTGAAAATAAAGTTCTTTTTTATAATATTTTATTTTTACGCAATATTTTTTACCTTATATTTATATTTGGTACATTTTTTTGAACTTTTTAAAAACAAACTCTTTTTAAAACTCATATTTTTATTTATTCTTTTAATAAAAAATTCATTTTTATCTTACTTAAATAAGAATAATGAGGAGTAAAAATAATATATATGTTTTTGTCTCTAACTATTATCCTGAGTTTTCTTTTAACAAAATACCAAACTGATGACATATTTTCAAAGAATAAATATCTTAATGAAGTTGAAACCATTCATTGATGTTTTATGGAAAAGGTTTATAACATTTTTATTTTAACTATTTTTCTTTTCTTCACTTTTTCTATCTTTTTTTCTTTATTCTCTTCTTTTTTTTCTCTTAGCTCTATGTTCATAAAGTTATACCTTTATCAGTGATAAAAAAGAACTGATAAAGGGTTTCTTTATTAGTGCTTTTCATTTTAGCGCTGATAAAGAACTCCTTTATCAGTGTTTTTTACTAGCGCTAATAAAGGTCCCCGCGAGATTTATAAATGCCACTGGGTCCTCCTCCTCCTCCCCACACCCTGTCAAGCTCTCGCAGAAGCCCTACCCTACACCTCTGACGTTGCCTCCTCTCTGCCGCTGCCTCCTTATCCTCCTCCTTTTCCATGGCCGCCGCCTCATTCTCCTCCTTCGGCACCTACTTCTCCTCCTCCTCCTCTTACAACGGCTCCTCCTCCCCGCACCCTTTCAAGCTCTCATGGAAGCCCTACCCTGCGCCTCCACCACTGCCTCCTCTCCACCGTTGAATCCTTATACTCCTTTTCCACGACCGCCACCTCATTGTCCTCCTCTGGTGCCTACTTATCCTCCTCCTCCTCTTGCTGCGGCTCCTCCTCCTCCTTTACCGTGGCTCCTCCTCCTCCTCATCCTCTACCGCGACTCCTCCTCCTCCTCCTCCACCACGGCCTCCTCCTCCTCCTCCTACACCTCTGCCTCCTAATCCTCCTCCTCCTCCTCCTCCTCCTCCTCCTCCGCTTACTCCGCTTACTCCGTTGCCTTTGCGCTGCCTCCGCGCTGCCTCCACTGCCTCTGCTGCATCCACTGTCGACGCCTCCTCCTCCTCCTCCACTGGGTCCTCCTCCTTAAGGTGACTAAAATTGAATTTTCATGAATTAATTATGTTTTCATTTATTGTCAATATTGATATTAATTATGATTTGGCGTGATTCTTATGTGTGATGCCTGTGTGTGTGACACATGTATATGTGGTTGGTTACTTGTTTGATCTTGATTAGCTCTCCCCACTATAGCCTTGTGATAGAAACCTGAATAGAGATAGTATTTTTTGTGAAAGGTTGTTACACTAGATTAGGATTTCACTCTGTCTAGTGGACCTTCGTATGGATCTTTTTCTGATTTTGGATACTACCCCATAGTTAGGCCAGGTAGGGTTTGAACCGTCCGTGTTGGTGAATTCATGTCATCAGGTGAGGCATGCCAACAGGATGAGACATATGTTTAGTATGTTCTATATTGTACACTATTCTCCTTGGGTTCGAAAAAAATGAATCTTAATAGGGTTTCTACCAATTCCTTCCCACTACCCACTCTCTCTGGGTTGGGTCATATACCAATTTAAATATCACATCCTTTCTTATAACATAACAGTGCCACCAACCTCTCACATTGGGTGTGATTCGCATATCCTCTAATTCCACAACATAGTAGCTGCTCCCCTCTCACTTATGGTGGGTCTCACCATCACATCACATAAAAAACAATTTGAGGAGGGAATCTCTATAGACAACCTCTCACAAAACTACTCCAAACCAATACTAAGTGATCCCCATTTATATATCTCACATCATATTATCATACAAAAAATGATCTAAGGAGGGAATCAAAATATCCAACCTCTATCACAAGTCAAAATTCACCATCAATAGGTGGATCCCATGGAAGTCACACACCAATCCCCTTTGACCAAGGCCTTCTCACTCAAAGTAGGGTCCTACCAACACCTTATCACTTAAATAAAGGCCATCCATCTTGTCTCATGCCACAAAACATATAAATAATAATCTAAGGAGGGTATCTAGATAGCCAACCTCTCGTACTAGCTAAACCACATCATCAATAGGTGGGCCAAAGGATGATCATACTTTAACTAGGTGAAATTCATATGAAGTCTCGATCTCTTAGTCGGTCTGACCATAAATGATAAAAGTCACCATCCATTTAGCCTTGCATAATAATCTCCTTAAAACCATCTTGGTTATACATGAAAATTATTCCCAACCTATCAACATTCTAATTCCCCCTATAAGGGAATCTACTGGGTTCTACAAACCTAACCCATATCTACTCATTGATACCAACACACACTCATCTTTACATGGTAAAGTCACAACCCACATGCTATACTTGATCTAGGCCTCGATAGGCTAGTCTATATCATCTTCTAATTCCTACATTAAAAGTCATTAAAACTAAATAATTACCATCCTAAGAAACTCACACTAAGAGCATTGGATACCCTATGCTAAGTCATCCAGACTATTACCATGACCCTCACTTAGGTACCATATCATATCTCCCCTTTGAGATCTCTTTATATAATTATAAGGAGGAAATCCTCTATGTCACACTCCACCAATCCCTATATGAAATTTCCTACTCATCACACACACCATGACTCTTATATATCCTTAAGAGGGTGTTCCCCATCATACGTGAGATATAAAACTATATTATTCATCTTCTTTAGGCCTAAGACTATAATACCTAATCAAATAGACTTAGAAAACCTAACTAGGCTATAAAAATCTCATACCAAACCTGATACTCTCATAAACACAACTAGAAACCTCACCTCCATGGATACATAATCTCTAGATGATCACAAAATCACAAACATTCAATAGAACCCTCACTCTATCTCTTGGTGGATCAAAAAAACCCTATTTATTTACCTAGGTTGCTCTTGATTTCTATCCCTTTCACTAGAACACATATACTCATGCATGAATGCACAATCATGCATAAATTGGAACATGGTTTTGTATTATAGGGTCCACCTACCTTAAAAAATGGAGTAACCCCCTCACCAAGATCAACTCATCCTCAACCAAGACTATACATGCCTTATCTAATCTTGTACCACTGATTGAGACCCAATCTCAAGGAATAATTCCAAAATAATTAATTATAGAAACTTATAATTAATTATTCACCTTAATATAATTAGGAATAATCTTTTAAAAACTCACTGGAAAAAACAACACCACCTAAACCACACAAAACATGGTGCATTCATCATACGAGGATAACCTCTAGCCAATACAAAAAAAATCTACATCATCTGAATTGCTTTGAAGATGATATAGTGAAATCATCACACAAATACTAGTTAAAATCATCCCAAATCACAGGGAAATAAAGGATAATAGTAATGGAGGAAGTATGAGGAAAAACTCACTAATGCACTATAAAAAACTCCCAAGAACCACCCCTCATCAGGGGGGATCGAAGAGGGGAAGAGAATGTATGAATCCCAAGAACCACTCAAGATTTGCTATTAATGAGCACGCCCCCACCATTTTTGAAGTATCTAGTTTTTTATCTAAATTATACTCATATTTCTTCTCCCCTAACCTATATACCCATCCTTTGGATTTCAAATAGGATGAATATAAATAAATAATGGATGAATGCCAATCAGTTGACAATAGAGTGTGAAGAAGGCATGAAAGAGTTTATCAAGTTTGAAAAAGATCATGCATATGAACCTTCTCAAATCCTTTGTTCGTGTTTACACTGTTGTTATTAAAAACAAATTAGTCCAGAGGAGTTGGAAGATCACTTGATCTATCACGGAATAGATCAGAGTTATACATGTTGTAAGAAACATGGGGAAACAATGAATGTAGGTAGTGGCTGGGATAACACTGCATTTTATGGATCATCTAATATGATTACAAGCATGAACAATAAAGATGATTGTATGGAGGATGTGATTATAGATGTGAATGATGATGAAGATCGTATTGAGGAAATTACAAGGACAGTTGAATATGAACTTCGTGATTGCCCAAAATTGTTTGAGAAGTTAAAAAGTTGTGCAAAGATTCCATTGTATGCTGGTTGCACTAAATATACAGCACTGTCAGCCGTACTGAAGCTGTATAATTTGAAAGCAGACAACGTGTGGAGTGACGCCAGTTTTACGGAACTACTTGGTCTCATGAATGACATGATCCTAGAAGATAATGAGCTCTCAAGCCGAACATAAGACACCAAATGAATGCTACGATTGATGGGTATGATCTCTAAAAGAATACACGCCTTCCCGAATGACTGTATACTATTTCGAAAGGACCAAAAATCACTTAAAGAATTACCAAAGCGTGGTGATTCTCAATACAAGAAAGATGAATCCAGTGCTACTAAAGTTGTATGGTACTTTCCAATCATTCCAAGGTTTAGGTACCTATATGGAAGTGAGGAGACTGCAGGACAATTAACATGGCATACAGATACAAGAATTAAAGATGGGATACTACATCACTCGGAAGACTCTCCTCAGTGGAAGAGAATTGATCATGAGTTTTCTGAATTTGGAAACGAGTCGAGAAACCTTCGTCTTGCGTTATCTACAGATTGAGTGAATCCTTTTGGTTTTCAAAGCAACAGTCACAGTACATGGCTGGTTATGTTGGTAAATTATAACTTACCACCATTGTTATGTATGAAATGAAAATACATCAAGTTATCTATACTTATATCAGGACCAAAACAACCGGGTAATGATATTGTTGTTTATTTAGATCCATTGATCGAAGATTTGAAATTATTGTGGGATTCAGATGTTACATTGTATGATGCTTACAAAAAGGAAGATTTCACTTTGAGAGCCATATTGTATAGGATGATAAATGACTTCCCTGCTTATGGAAAATTTTCAAGATATAGCATTAAAGGAACTCAAGGGTATCCTGTTTGCGAACAAGGTACACAATCAATTAGGTTGAAACATTCATCTAAAACTGTGTTTCTAGGACATCGCAAATTTCTACCCCGACGACATAAGTACCGATCTTGGATGACATCATTCGATGGAAGTTCAGAAGAACGTACAACACCATATCCACTAACAGGTGATCAATTTTTTGAGAAAGTTAAAAATGTGGACACTACATTTGGTAAACCAGCTTCGAAAAACCTTATGAAAATCAATTGGAAAAAGTGATCAGTTTTTTTTGAATTACAATACTGGAATTGTCTGTATGTCAGACATTTTCTTGATGTTATGCATGTATAAAAAAATGTATTTGATAATGTCATCGACATGTTGCTAAATACACCTGGTAAAACAAAATATGGAATTAAGGCTAGGTTGGACATGGTTGAGATGAGAATATGAGAAGAGTTGGCACCAGTGAAGGGTGAAAAACGAACACTTCTTCCTCCTGATGCTGACACTCTTTCCAGGTAGGAGAGATATTAGTTCTGAAACTTCTTGAATGACATAAAGGTTCTAGAGGGGTATTCGTCAAATATCAGGAACCTCATGTCAATGAGTGATTTGAAGTTAAAAGTTTTGAAATCACATTACTACCATGTTTTGATGAAAGATCTCATTCATATTGCTTTATGTTGCATTTTGCCCAAGAATTTCCACCATACATTAATGAAACTATGTTTCTTCTTCAAAGCTATATGCAACAAAGTTATAGACCTGGAAAAATTGCCAACTATGGAAAGAGAAATTTCAGTCATATTATGTAAATTAGAAATGTTCTTTCCGCCTTCATTTTTTGATATGATGGTTCATTTGATGGTCCACTTGGTGAGAGAGATTCAACTATGTGGTCCTGTACATTAAAGATGGATGTACCCCATTGAACGATATATGAATATTTTGAAAGGGTATGTCAAAAATCGAAGTCGGCCAGAGGGTTGTATTGCAGAGCGATATATTGTTGAGAAATCTGTTGAATTCTGTACCAAATACCTGTTTGGTGTGGAAAGCATTGGCCTACCGAAATATCATCACACTAGGAAGCTTGGGGGTGAAGGAATTTCTGGAAGACAGGTTGTCACAATCAATATTACAGATCGGGAGCAGGCCCACCTTTATGTTTTGCATAATAGTCTTGACGTTGACCCATATGTTGAAACCCACAAAGAAATTCTTAGGCATTTGAATCCATCTAGGGCTGAAAAATGGATATCAAATACACATAATCGATAGTTTATAGGATGGTTTTGGGACCATATTTTTAAGAAGTCAGATGAAAATACAGAGTCAATTTCAGAATGACTTCGATGGATAGCCGAAGGACCAAGTGTGTATGTATTATCTTACAATGGTTATGTAGTTAATGGTCATACATTTTATACTAATGAACATGATGAAGATAGTACCATGAAGAATAGTGGGGTTACACTTGTGGCTGAAGCGATGCATATTTCCGATGCTAAGGATAGAAATCCAATGTATGAGAATAAGTCATACTTTGGCATCATCAAACAAATATGGGAGTTGGATTATATGGAATTCCAAGTTCCGATTTTCAATGCAAGTGGGTTAATAACAAGAGTTCTGTTAAAATAGATGAATTGGGATACTTGAAAGTTGATTTTAGTAAGGAAGGAGAGAAAGATGAACCATTTATAATGGCATCACAGATAGTGCAAGTATTTTATGTTCCAGATCCCACAAACCGAAACTGGTCAATTGTTCTGTTATCGACCAAAACAACTGAATGGTCAGATGAAAATTCAACAAAGGATGACCCTTTCATTGGGACTTTGCAATCATTTTGAAGTGGTCCAAATGTAGATGATGTTTTTTATCTCATAGGAGACCACAATGAAGAGATATGGATAGTCTATAGAGGGGTCAAATCCCTTAAAACTTTAAAAAAAGAGAGATCAATAATCAGGTTATTTTTTTTATTATAATATTAATTGTGTTAGATTATGTTATTATCTATTCGTGGCTACTTTTATGTGATCTAAATTAAATGTTAAACCAATTCTACAGATAATGACTTCTACACCTACTGATGCATCCAATCCCGAGACACAATAGGTTTCTCAACCTGTTGCTGCTGGTCCCACTACTGAGGTACAACAGGTCTCTCAACCTGCTGCAGCTGGTCCCACTGCTGAGGTACAACAGGTTTCTCAACCTGTTGCTGCTAGTCCCACTACTAAGGTATAATAGGTTTCTAAACTTGTTGTTGCTGGTCCAAGTGCCGATGCTAGCGCTTCAGAGGAACATAACAATGATACAGAAACCAAGGAAATGGTAGGCAATGAAACCCCAACAGCACACAAAAAAATAGGTGTGCCGTAGTTTGATAGTTTTAGCCAAAATCCTTAAGGAAAAGGTAAAAGGCATCAAATATGAGGTGGGATGGAATAAGCGAGGCCAGTATGTAAACCCTAACAAAGCAATGTTTAGTAGCTGCATTGGAATCATCAATCGGCAATGCGTGCCGATTGATGTAGAGTCGTGGCACCATGTTGTCAGCGGGCTGAAAACATTAACGTGTGAAGAGAATACGGTAACATTACGATATCATTTATTTAATTTATTAAAATAAAATAAAATAAAATACTAAAATATTGACTAAATCTTCATTATATCTTGTAGAGTGCATTTATAGTAGATGTCTCGCACAAAAAATATGTATTAAGACTGGTAGGAAGGGTTCATAGAGGCTTTCACACCATTTTAACAAAATTTCATCTAAAAGATACTGAAGGGAAAATCAAGATGCACCCACCTCCTCTTTATGCACACTTGATATCCCAAGGAGCATGTGATGCATTTTGCAACCGTCATATAGAGAAGACTTTTCAGGTACATTGTGTTTGGTAACACGTTGTTTAATGTTGCTTGTATTCATCACTTTGATTGACATTTTTTTATTTATGAAATAACAACTGAGTGCTGAAAATAAATAATGGGTAGCAAAACCAGCGTACCCCTACCGTAAAGCAAGGATGGGGTACACTTCAATTGAAAAACAATTGGTACATATTTTAAAAGTACTATAATACTTTTATGTGACATAAAACAACACTATAACCATGTTTCTTTGTTTTTATGCAGATTGATGAATCAAAATCCCAAGCCACTTCCATCCCACACTATGCTATGAAAGGAGGCCCGTGTTAATAAAGAGAGGAAAATAGTAGATGAAAACACACAAAAAGTAAGGGAAATATCTATAAGTATGAAATAATATAATTTTTTTTTTCATTAAATCACTATGACATAACGATGATTACTTATTTTTCTATATTTTCTATTTGACATAGTTAAAGGAATCAATAACACCCACACTAGATGCAGACATACTTTCAGCAGCCTTGAAACAACCAGAACAGTATAGCCGCGTTAGAGGTGCGGGTTTTGGGGTGACACCCCGGACATATTTTCAGAAATAAACAAGATAAGGAACAAACTAAAGAAATGAAAATGATGAGAGATAGACTAGATACCCTTGAAGAAAAATTCTAAAGTCAGGTAGAGTTGTTAGAAACTTTGATGGGGGAGAGGCGAAGAGAAGAAACAACTCAAGAACAACCTATGTGAGAAGATCCCACCCCACCCCCACGATCTTTGAGGCGAGCCATTCCCCTCAAAGACCTGACTTAACCAAGGTAATCAATGTTCTAATATTTGTTTCTGCAAAATGTAAATCACATAGACACTGATACCTTTCTTGTAATGATATTTTACAGGGTGAAAATGACTATGATTTATATCCATCAACTCCCACCCATCGCCTTGTAGCGAGGGATACAATGTTCAATATGTAGAATGACACACTACACTCCAGAAAACTTCCAACCGGTCATGTCAAAGTGTTGATTAACGTAGCTCATGAGCTGAGCGCCGAGCTACCCATGCCAATTGACGATGACGAAATTCATACGGTGGAAAAAGCTGTTGGAACATTCGTTTCATGGCCTTTGAATCTTGTAAAAAAACATATCGACCAAGAGGTATTCATTTCTAATTCATTTTTCAAGAAGAACCTTTAACATTTAATTAGAAAAGGGCTGAACCGATGGATGTTATTACAGGACAAAAAAAATGAGCTAAAAGGAAAGATCGACTCAAAAGGATCAACCAACCGATCAAAATGATCTAGTGAGAGCACCTTCACCCCGCCCATTCTATATCCACATTTAATATCATTGCAAGCTCATGTGGATATGAAAATGAAAGGCGGAAATAATCACACAATTTTTTGTGAAAAATATATGTATGGAGAGGAAACATTAGATTTCGTTAGTGCTGACACTGTAGCTGAAATCATCACATACAACTGGCTAGGTTCCTCAGTTATAAATGTATACATGAGGTATGTTTTCATGATTTGAATTTATAGAATTTGATATACTATGATAATTATGGCTAAATAAATTTTATATTTTTAGCAGGCATATATATGAAAAACAATTGAATGGATTTTCCCATGAACACAAATTTGGACTCGTTGGTCCTCACACCATGTCTATAGAACAAAAAGAAATAGATTCCTATTTTCAGGCTGAATTAATGTCAAACCTGATTAGAATGTTTCAATGAAATATTATGAATGACAGGCTCTTTTTAATACCAACATTACAGGGGTAAAACTCTACATTTTAATCATATCAATTATATTTTCATTTATATCATTACTTATTCCTTTTTGTGTTCTTAGGAAGCATTGGATTCTCATTACAGTCAATTTGGATACTCCAAAGATTTATTTTCTGGATTCACTGCATGGATATCCAACAAACCGACCACACATGATGAAAATTGTCAATTTGTAATACACTAGATACAACATTTTAGAACTAAATATCTAGTTATATAATTTATATTATCTTTTAATGAGGATTCTTATATGATAGGGCGGTGTATGAATATCATCTAAAGGATGGAATGAATCTAGGGCCTAAGTACGAAAAGGTGCATGAGATCTACAAATGGACAAGTATCAGGGTATATATAATTATATTGCACTATCCAAATATATATCAAAACAGATTACTTATTTTTCTCGATGTTTCTACAGTGTCAAAAACAAACAAACGGAAAGGACTATGGTTATTATGTTTGTAAATTTATGAAAGAGATCATATTTCATGAATAAACTAGCATCCATGAAGAGGTATTTTTGAAAATAATTACTAGTTAATTTAAAATAATTATTAATCCTTTGTGTATTTATATTTTTTCAGTACTACTCTGACTGTCGCAAAAACTCCTATTCACAAGATGATATAGATGTGTTTAGAAACGAATGGGCAGCATACCTGATGGAAGAATATAAACAAATAGGACAATGAAGGTGAATTCCTACTACTTATGTTATCTTTATATGATCATTGGTATCTCCATTGTTTACAATTATTGAGAATCTATGATCACCCTTTCTTATGTTTCATATCCTTAGATTATGAAGAATGGTTTTAGAAATGATTTGATTTTCTAGTAAAGAGTAACTTAATGAGAGACTCTTATGAACTACTGACAAATGGAATAATGAGAAAATGCGTTTAGATTGTTTTGATAATTTAGGAAAATAATCCATGAGTCATTTGTGATATGTACGAATAAACCGCACCTCAATCCGATGCATGGTGTGACCAGTATGGCTAAAAGTGTCTGATATCAGTTTGAAATTGACATTAACTTTAGAAAACAACACAAATGACATACGGAATATCAAGAAAACAAGTTAAGATTATTTTGATAATTTAGGAAAATGATCCATGAGTCATTTGTGATGTGTAATAATCAACCGAACCTCAATCTGATGCACGGTGTGACCGGTATGGCTAAAAGTGTCTGATATCAGTTTGAAATTGACATCGAATTTAGAAAATAACACAAGTGACATACGACAAACCAAGAAAATGCGTTAGGATTTTTTTTATACTTTAGGAAAACAATCCATGAGTCATTTGAGATGTGTAAGAATAAATCTCACCCCAATCCGACGCACGGTGTGACTGGTATGGCTAAAATTGTCTGATATCAGTTTGAAATTGACATTAACTTTAGAAAACAACACAAGTGATTTACAAAAAACCAAGAAAACACATTCGGATTGTTTTGTTACTTTAGGAAAATGATCCATTAGTCATTTTTGACATGTGAAAATCAACCGCACCTCAATTCGATGCACGGTGTGACTAGTATGACTAAAAGTGTCTGATATCAGTTTGAAATTAACAATAACTTTAGAAAACAACACAAGTGACATACGAAAAACTGAGAAAATGCATTCGGATTGTTTTGATACTTTAGGAAAATTATCCATGAGTCATTTGTGACATGTAAGAATCACCTACACCTCAATCCGATGCATGGTGTGACCAGTATGGATAAAAGTGTCTGATATCAGTTTGAAATGGACATTAACTTTAGAAAACAACACAAGTAACATACGACAAACTGAGAAAACATATTCTAATTGTTTTTATACTTTAGGAAAATGATCCATGAGTCATTTGTGACTTGTAAGAATCAACCGCACCTCAATCCGATGCACAGTGTGACAGGTATGACTAAAAGTGTCTGATATCAGTTTGAAATTGACATTAACTTTAGAAAACAACACAAGTGACATATGACAAACCAAGAAAAAACGTTTTGATTGTTTTCATACTTTATTAAAATGATCCATGAGTCATTTTTGATGTGTAAGAATCAATCACACCTCAATCCGATGCACGATGTGACCGGTATGGCTAAAAGTGTCAGATATCAGTTTGAAATTGACATTAACTTTAGAAAACAACACAAGTGACATACGGAAAACTGAGAAAACACATTCATATTGTTTTGATACTTTAGTAAAATGATCCATGATTCATTTTTTATGTTTACGAATCAACCACACCTCAATATAATGTACGGTGTGACCGGTATGGATAAAAGTGTCTGATATCAGTTTGAAATTGACATTAACTTTAGAAAACAACACAAGTGACATACGGAAAACTAAGCAAATGTGTTTGGATTGTTTTTATACTTTAGGACAATGATCCATGAGTTATTTGTGACATGTAAGAATCAACCGCACCTCAATATGATGCACGGTGTGACCGGTATGGCTAAAAGTGCCTGATATCAGTTTCAAATTGACATTAACTTTAGAAAATAACACAAGTGACATATGAAAAACCAAGAAAACGCATTCGGATTGTTTTGATACTTTAGTACAACGATCCATGAGTCATTTTTGACGTTTAAGAATCAACTGCACCTCAATCCGACACACGGTGTGACTGGTATGGATAAAAGTGTCTCATATCAGTTTCAAATTGACATTAACTTTATAAAACAACACAAGTGACATACAGAAAACTGAAAAAATTCATTCGGATTGTTTTTATAATTTAGGAAAAATGTCCATGAGTCATTTTCTATGTGTATAAATCAATAGCACCTCAATCCTACGCACGGTGTGATCGGTATGGCTAAAAGTGTCTGATGTCAGTTTGAAATTGACATTAACTTTAGAAAACAACACAAGTGACATACATAAAACTAAGCAAACACGTTTGGATTGTTTTGATACTTTATTAAAATTATCCATGAGTCATTTGTGACGTGTAAGGATCAACCATACTTTAATCCGATGCACAATGTGACCGGTATGGCTAAAAGTGTCTGATATCAGTTTCAAATTGACATTAACTTTAGAAAACAACACAAGTGACATATGAAAAACTGAGCAAATGCGTTCGGATTATTTTCATACTTTAGTAAAATGATCCATGAGTCATTTGTGATGTGTATGAATCAAACACACCTCAATCTGATGCACGGTGTGACCGGTATGGATAAAAGTGTCTGATATCAGTTTCAAATTTACATTAACTTTAGAAAACAACACAAGTGACATACGGAAAACAAATAAAATGCATTCAGATTGTTTTGATACTTTAGTACAACGATACATGAGTCATTTGTGACGTTTAAAAATCAACTTCACCTCAATCCGACGCACGGTGTGACCGATATGGCTAAAAGTGTCTGATATCAGTTTCAAATTGACACTAACTTTAGAAAACAACACAAGTGACATATGGAAAACTGATTAAACACGTTTATATTGTTTTGATACTTTAGTAAAATGATCCATGAGTCATTTGTGATGTGTACGAATCAACCGCACCTCAATACGATGCACGGTATGACCGATATGACTAAAAGTGTCTGATATTAGTTTCAAATTGACATTAACTTTAGAAAACAAGATAAGTGACATATGGAAAACTGAGAAAACTCATTCGGATTGTTTTGATACTTTAGGACAATGATCCAGGAGTCATTTTTGATGTGTAAGAATCAAGAACACCTTAATCCAACGTACAGTGTGACCAGTATGGATAAAAGTGTCTGATATCAGTTTCAAATTGACATTAACTTTAGAAAACAACACAAGTGACATACGTCAAACCAAGAAAACATGTTTGGATTGTTTTGATACTTTAGGAAAATGATACATGAGTCATTTGTGACATGTAAGAATCAATCCCACCTCAATCCAATGCACGGTGTGACCGGTATGGCTAAAAGTGTCTGATATTAGTTTCAAATTGACATTAACTTTAGAAAACAACACAAGTGACATACGGAAAACCGAGCAAATGCGTTCAGATTGTTTTGATACTTTAGGACAACGATCCATGAGTCATTTGTGACATGTAAAAATCAACCTCAACTCAATCCGATGCATGGTGTGACTGGTAAAGCTTTTCATTAGATAAAGAATCAATATTTATTAAATGAGATAAATCATCCAAAAACATATTGATTTTACATTATTCCCTTTCATTGTTATCAGAATGAAAACATTTGAGTTTATAATTTCCATATTTTAGTTTCACATTTACATATTAATGTATTCTTTCATATTAATGTTTTAATTTATTTCATTATTGTATTACTGACATAATATTTGTTTTCTTATATAGGTGAATTTTTTTCCTTGAGTTCGGATGGTTTGTTCGACAAAAAATACCATGGACGATAATTTTTGAGAGGGGATCATGGATATCAAAGGATGAAACCTTAATGTTTATAACTGTTGTTGGATAATCTTAATTTTAACCATGTAAAACATTGTTTGAAATGTATATATCAGTGTGTTTTTTTGTAATCATGATGTTAAGTAAATGTATATAGCATTATTTTTCAAAATATTGTGTGCAATGTGCTGTATTTTGGTTCTTGGTTTGTGTGCAGGTGCTATTTTGTGCAGGTGTGCAGGTGCTAGTTGTGCAGGTGCAAGGGAAGGTGCCTTTATCAGTGCTTTTTTGAGCACTGATAAAGGATTACTTTAACAGTGCTAAAAGAGAACTGATAAAGGGCCCCATTATCAGCGCTCAAGATAGTGCTAATAAAGTCCACCCTTTATCAGGGTTAAAGAAAGCGCTGATAAAGGTGGCCTTTATCAGTTCTTTTTGGAGCACTGATAAAGGGTACCCCCTTTATCTACACCGGCATTAACATCGCTTTTCTAGTGATGTTAATGTCGGTTTTTAGCACTGATAAAATTCCAAGTTGTAGTAGTGATATTTGTAAGAACCTGGTTCTTATTTTTGAGGTATGAGCTTCTTCTTTTCTCTTTTCCTTAAGTTTTTTTGAGAAAATCTGGAAAATGGGGAAAAATTATAAATTTTGGAACTACATGTAGTGTACTTTTCCACAGGCCGTGTACCTTTGGCCGTGTGGGATGGGTACACGGGGCGTGTAGCCATTTCGGTGACGAGGGGTGTAGGAACCAACTACATGCCGTTTAGTGGTCCTTTACACACTTTGTAGTCAGTCAGCAGGCCAAAACAGTAAGGCGGTAGAGTATCCGCCAGTTGGGCGATAGTACACACCATGTACTTTGGAGTACATGCCGTGTACTCATGGCGACGGATGAACAGTGTGGCGGTGCTGCCAGAGGAACAGTTAAATGAAGGGAGTACACACCGTGTACTTGGAAGTACATGCCGTGTAATTTGTTTTTTCGGCTTAAAACATGCAGTAGCCTCCTCATTTGGAAGAGGAGGCATTTGATCCATTTTGGAGCCAAAGGAGGAGGCTGAACCTTTGAAGATCCCCTGAGTGTTCGTCTGGAATCGGTTTCTGCCTCGGACGATCTTGTTGGAACCACACGAGTAAGGGCTTCCATCTCCTTGACTGGTTCTTACCAATTCTTCTCCTAATAGGAGTTATTTGAGGTTAAGTAAGTTTTTTTCTTTGTCAGATCTAGGCCATTCTTGGGTGTTTCTGGAGTCGGCGTTTGGGTATAATGTTCGTTGGAATTTAAGGTAGGTGGCTTGGTGTTTGTTTTTCCAACTGTCGTGTGTTTTGTGCATTTTGTTCCACAAACCCATGTTGGGGTGTCGTGTGGCTGAGGCCGTTGCTATATTAAATACCTATAATTGTTTAGGTATTTAATTATGACATTAAATTACTGGTTGGGATCGTTGCTTGGATCCGGAACCACCCCAGGGGTGTGTTCCACTGTTTAGCAATTTGGCCTGGATACCTGAGGGTATGCCTTTAAAGTAGTAATTGTAGAATTGCCTCAAGAGTAATTACTTGTTTACTGCTTTTTTACATGTTGGGCATGGCCCGGTTACCTGTTTAGCCTAAGGGAATTGTTGTGATTAGCCTATGGGCACTACACTATTTAGCCTGTGGGCAGTAGTTATTTTGGCCTGAGGGAAACTTCTTCTGTGCCTGTGGGAAGCTGACTCTGTGCCTGTGGGCGACACTACCTACGCCTGAGGGAAAAACTCTGTTATGCCTAAGGGAAGATTCTTGTGTTGGATACTCTTTACCTGAGGGTAGGGGTTTATGTGTCTGAGGACATTAGTTGGTTGCTTAGAATATTTACTATGGTGATATTTTAAATTAAATGATTAAAAGGAATACTAAAATGGAAATATAACTGGTAGTTAGTTACTTTTGAGTAATGCTTACTTTATTGCATTTTTACTGCACACTGTTGTTGAATGCTTACATGCAGTTGGGAACGGGCCTTTGGTGGGTGCCAACTAGGATATGTTTCTCACACCCTGTTAGGGTCACGCTTTTCAGCCCAAACAGATTACGTTTCTGTAGGTGTAGATAGGGGCAAGAGTCCCTATACAGGTACTTGACTGTTGCAGAGGAGTAGGAGGGCATGGGACCGAGCCTAGGCTCATGATGTCGCTGCCAGTTGTTTTCCTTTGTTTTGTTATACTCTGCATTTTGTTGTACTGTATTGATGTATAAAATGTTTTGGCTGTTTTCTTATAACTTGAGACATGTAGCATCATTCTTTATATATTTTTGGATATATCCACTACTGTTGTTATTTCAGTAGTGTATGGTTTACTGATTCTGATCTCATTGTATGTTTTATTTCCATTCTGCTATGCTACACTTTTACAAATGAGTGCATAGTTTCCCCACTATCAGGCCTGGGCCCTCGCTGCTAGTTGGCAGCCTTTGGCATTTGGGGAAATACGCTTGAGGTCACGTGGTGAACTGGGTTCGGGGAACTCGTTGAGTGGCACCCGGACCTGAGACGTTACAAAGTGGTATCAGAGGAGTTCTTTTCTTTGACTTACTATTTGGAGCCATAGTTAGGGATAGGATGAGCGGTAGTTGGTAATAAGCTATTCCTAGGCATAGCTAACTTGTGTACAGGGAAAAGCCAGTCTACCTAGTATTTTTTCAATTTTACTAATTTTTCAAATTTTACAGTTGATTTGATTTCACCGTTGGGTGATGCACTTGAGATTGTGCTATTTATAATTTATTTGGGAGTTCTATTTAGTTGTAACCTGATGAGATGAGGGTATTCCATCTCATGCATCATATAGGCACATGATAGATATCACATTCCATGCATAGTTTCCATGCCATGTAGGTGAATTATAAATTGCATGTTGTTGTGATAGTTGTTGTGCTAATAAAGCATGCTGTTGTGATAGCTTCTTGATAAATACCTACTTTTTGATAGGGTATTTTCTTGTGTGGCCTATTTATATAATGAACGCCAAACTTTGGTCTCTGGGGAGTATGGGCCCTCATTGACCGGAATTTGGTGTCTCATTGACTGGTTATTCTATTATAACACAGATAAGATGTCAAACTTTGATTTGTGGGGAGTATGGGCCCTCACGGATCGAAATTTGACACTTAGGTGTTGGTTTTTAGTATTTTCTAGGTTCTGGGGAAGTTTCTAAGGCATACTGTCTAGAAACCTAGTATACACGTCGTGTAGTATCTTTATACACGCCGTGTATGACCTTCTGTTCGGGAAGAAAAATGAACTTTTTGAGTACACACCGTGTACCCTGCGTACATGCCGTGTAGTATCTTCCCGTGTCATAAACCGTGTTGGCGGCGACACAGGGAAGGGAAGAGCTTGGTTAAAACACGTCGTGTATCTTATGTACACGCTGTGTAGTGTTGACCCGGAGTCTGGCCATGTAACTAAAAACACGGGTTGATGAACTCCTGTACAGAACATGCCGTGTCTATGATGAACACGCTGTGTAGTGTGACCTGGGGACTCGACCATGTAACGAACAACACGGGCCAGTGTCACCTCTCCTTGAACACGCCGTGTACCCATGGGACACGCCATGTAGTCTTGTCTGAGGATAGACCGTGTGGTTTATCCATGTGGCTGGGAAACGGGGTGGTGTACACGCTGTGTGCGGGTGTTACACACCGTGTAGTTGCAAGCTGAGTAGTCGGCCGTGTCACAGACAACACAGGTAGTTGGGAAATTTCACCATACATGCCGTGTAGATGTTATACACACCGTGTAGTTTTTTTTTAATAGGAGTCGTGTGGCTTAGCTGTGTAGAAGGACCCGAGCAGGGGAAAGGAAGTCAAGTACACGCTGTGTAGTCATTGTACACGCCGTGTAGTCTTGTTTTACAAATTTTGAAATGCCTTCTTCCTCTTGTTTTCTTTGTGGTTCCTTCGCTTTTTGGTCTTAATAATCTTGAATCTAAGGCATGATTTTGACCTTGTAGTGTCATGCCACCTAGACGACCGCGCGTTGTTTTCCAGGAGAGCAGCAACGAGTATACTCCAGAGATGGTGAGCCATGGGCTACCAGTTGATCCTCAAGGAGAGCCAGATGTGGCACCAGCTGTTATACCAGACACAGGAGCGGAGGCGCAGTTCCGTGAAGGCTTCATGCGGTTCATGCAGACCTTTCAGGGAGCACCGCAGGCTGCCACATCTATGGCCGAGCTGACTCGTATCTTCCAGCAGCAACATCCACCTATATTTTCAAGCGATGGCGGACCACAGGATGCAGAGTCTTGGTTGGGGTCTATGAAGACTATTTTTGAGCATCTTGAGACGCCTCCAAGGTGGAGGTTCAAGCTCGCGACATATATGCTGTGTGATTCCGCCAAGAGGTGGTGGGATGTTACCACCCAGTCAGAGCATCATAGGGACATAGCGTGGAAAGAATTTCAAGCAGTCTTCTATGAATTTTTCTTCCCAGAGACGCTGAGAGAAGATAGAGCTTCAGAGTTCATGAATCTGCAGCAGGGCGCTATGTCAGTGATGACTATTCTGCTCGTTTTACGGAACTTCAGCGTTTTGCACCCATGCTGGTGGGTGATGAGACGTTGAGAGCCAGACGTTTTGAGTATGGTCTTCATTATGACATCCTAGTGCTGGTGAATGTTTTCAGGTTGCCTTCAGTACATTCTATTTTGAATCAGGCACTGATTACAAAGAGGAACCTGCGTGAATCTAGTGGTGTGGGCCAGGGCGGTTTATTACCAGTTACTGGTATTATTTCTACTGGCAATAGGAATAGACAGATGGACTTCTCTCAGGGTGGCAGTACCAGTCAGAAGAATGCTTTAGGTGGCTAGGTTATGTGCTACCAGTGTAGTAGAGAGGGGCACAAGAGGCCACAGTGTCCAAGAGACCCAGTGGAGTGCTGAGCTTGCGGCAAGTTGGGTCATCTGCAGCGCTTTTTCAGGGCATTTCCATCAGTGGCTAGTGAGAGGGGTTCTGTGCAGACTCCACGTGCGGGAGCAGGACCAGTGGCTTCTTACCAGTCGGGGAACTGGAATATGCCAGGGCGTGCAGGCAGAGATGGTGTTTGTGGCCGTGGTAGCCAGACACCAGGATCTCAGAGGCAGCAGGGCGGGACAGCTCAGGGTAGTCAGGCTGTGTCGCAGGGCCGTGACACTGGGCAGGCATATGCAGTGCAATAGACCCAGCAAGAGCAGGATCCCGGACCTTCGACAGTCAGAGTTACTATTCTAGTAGATTCTATCTTATATTCAGTACTTTTTGATACGGGTTATACGCATAGTTTCATATATGTACCTGTTGTGGAGATCCTTGGGCTCTGTGTTTCTACTTCTTCTAATAACTTGACGCTAGACACTCCGTTGGCGACTAGAACGACTGGTGTGCGTCAGTGCAAGGAGTTCCCCCTTGAGGTTGGTGGGTTCCACTTTCTATGGGACCTCTATGTCTTAGAGATGATAGCTTATGAAGTCATTCTCGGGATGGACTGGTTGGTTCCCTTTTGAGCCTTTGTAGACTGCTATCGTTGCAGGGTGAGTTTCACATCACTAGAGGGCGGAGAGTTTCTATACAAGGGAAAATGGGATGTTCAGGCAAGTCGAGCTGGACCAAAGCATCATGGGAAAGGTGGAGTCACAACCCAGATTACGAGTTTGTATTTGGATGATCAGGGGACTTGTCAGACGGATTTCCTTCCAGTTGTTGATTGTTTCAGGGATGTCTTCCCGGAAGATTTTTCAGGTCTACCTTCAGTGCGAGAGGTGTATTTATCTATTGAGCTAGTTCCAAGGGCATCACCGGTGTCCATTCCTCCTTATAAGATGACTACACCTGAGCTGCAGGAGCTCAAGAGGCAGTTAGAGGAGTTTCAGGAAAAAGGCTTTATCTGGCCCAATACTTCTCCTTGGGGTTTGCCGGTCCTTTTTGCAAAAAAGGCGGATGGTACCCTCAGACTTTATGTGGATTATCGAAATCTGAACCAATTGACAGTTAAGAACTGATATCTCTTGCCAAGGATAGATGATCTTTTTGATCAGCTTCATGGAGCATGAGTGTTCTCGAAGATTGACCTGAGGTCAGGATATCATCAGCTACATGTTAGACCATATGATATACCTCTCACAGCTTTCAGGAGCAGGTATGGTCTGTACGAGTACTTGGTTATGCCGTTTGGACTCACAAACGCGCCAATAGTTTTCATGGCTCTAATGAATCGTGTGTTCCATCCATATCTTGATTCTTTTGTTGTAGTATTTGTGGACAATATCTTGGTGTACTCTCACACTCTACACGACCATGCCACCCATCTTGAGATAGTATTGAGTACACTGAGAGAGCATCGACTATATGCTAAGCTCTCAAAGTGCCACTTTTGGATGGACCAGATTCACTTCCTGGGTCATATCATCTCAGAGGTAGGAGTTGCAGTAGACCCAGAGAAGGTGAGGGCAGTAGTTTCCTGGGAGCAGCTTAAGAACGTGTTTGAGATACAGAGTTTCTTGGGGCTGACCGGTTACTACAGACACTTCATATAGGACTTCTCCCACTTAGCAGCACCGTTGACGGGTCTGACTAATAAGGGTGTGAAGTTCGTTTTGTTAGAAGCTTGCGAGATAGCTTTTCAGGACCTTAAGGGAAGGTTGACTTCATCACCGATCCTGATACTCCCAGAGCAGGGGAAGAGCTATACAGTGTACTGTGATGCATCGGGTATTGGGCTGGAAGTAGTGTTGATGCAGGGTGATCGAGTCATTGCGTACGGGTCTCGGCAGTTGAGGCCACATGAGAGGAATTACCCGACGCTCGAGTTAGCTGCAGTTGTTCATACATTTCACTGTTGGAGACATTATCTATTGGGAGATCATTTTGTGGTTTTCACTGACCACAAAAGACTCAAGTATATATTTACTCAGCGTGACTTGAATCAGAGGCAGAGGAGGTGGGTCGAGTACCTACAGTCCTTCGACTTTGAGATTGCCTATACACCTGGTAGGGGTAATGAAGTAGCTGATGCACTGAGCAGGAAGACTCAGATACAGGCAGTGCAGGAGGCCAGTGGTGAGTGGGAGCTCATGGACTTGTTCTCTAAGATGCATCTAGAGGTTCACAACAGTCAGGGGCAGACTTATCTTTCCTCGTTAGCTATGACTTCTACCCTCCTGAACAGAGTGAGGATGAGACAACTATCGGATTAAGAAGGCCTAGTACTACGGGAGTCGGTGGCAAGTGAGGACCCTCCTCCCGGTTGGACAATAGGCGATGATGATGTCCTACATTTCCATGGACAAGTATGGGTTCTAGGGGATATATGCGAGGAGCTGATGTAGGAGTTTCATGTTTCAGCTTGGGCAGTTCATCCCGGGGTTACCAAGATGTACCGTGACTTGAGGCGTCAGTACTGGTGGCCGGGTATGAAGGGAGAGATAGCTGGTTTTGTTACGAGTTATTCCACCTGTCAGTAGGTGAAGGTGGAGCACCAGAGGCCAGCTGGGCTGTTACAGCAGTTACCCATTCCAGAGTGGAAATGGGATGATTTCGCGATGGATTTCGTGATAGGATTGCCGAGGTCACCTCGTGGAGATGACGCTGTGTGGGTTGTTGTGGACATACTCATGAAGGTAGCTCACTTCTTTCCGATCAAGGAGACCTACGGTGTTGATGAGCTCGGAAGGCTGTATATTCGAGATATCGTACGTCTTCATGGGTTCCCTCATTCTATCATTTCAGATAGGGACGCCCTCTTTACGTCTCGTTTCTGGAAGAGTTTTTAGAGGGCACTGGGTACACAGGTGCTTTTGAGCACAACATACCACCCTCAGACCGATGGCCAGTCAGAGCGTATGATGCAGGGGCTAGAGGACATGCTGCGTGCATGCATCCTAGACTTTGGGGGATCTTGGGAGAAGCATATACCCCTAGTCGAGTTTGCCTATAACAATAGTTTTCAGGTGACTATTGAGATGGCACCATACAAGGCTTTATATGGTAGGCCATGCCATTCAACTTTATGCTAGTTAGAGGTAGGTGAGGCAGCTTTACTGGGACCACAGATCGTGCAAGAAACTTCTGAGCAGGTCTAGTTGATTCAGAAGCAGATGGCTACCACGTAGTCTTGTCAGAAGTCTTATGCTGATCGCCGCAGATGACCTTTGGAGTTCGTTGTCAGGGATCAGGTTTTCTTGCATTTTTCGCCGAGGCTAGGACACAAGTGGATCAGGAGACATGGTAAGCTTTCATCGATGTATGTGGGGCCATTTGAGATTCTGGAGAGAGTCAGGCTGGTTGCCTATCGGTTGCAGTTAACGCAATGGTACCGAGCCATTCACGACGTCTTCCACGTGTCTCAGTTGCACCGCTATCATGTAGACCCGTCTCACACCTTTCATCCAGAGGAGGTTGAGCTAGAGGCAGATGCGTCCTTTGAGGAGCATCCGATCCGTATCGTTGACAGAAGCACGAAGGTTCTCCGAGGCCGGTCAGTTCCTCTTGTACGAGTGCTATGGCAGCATGACCGAGTGTAGGATGAAACCTGGGAGTGGGAAACCGATGTGCATGCTCAGTGGCCAGAGCTGTTCTGAGCTATATCTTCTCTACCCTTGGAAGGGCAATTCGGGGACAAATTTCTATAAGGGGGGAAGTTTTTAAGAACCCGGTTCTTATTTTTGAGGTACGGGCTTCTTCTTTTCTCTTTTCCTTAAGTGTTTTTGAGAAAATCTGGAAAATGGGGAAAAATCCTAAATTTTGGAACTACATGCCGTGTACTTTTCCACACGCCGTGTACCTTTGGCTGTGTGGGATGGGTACATGGGGAATGTAGCCATGTCAGCGACGAGGGGTGTAAGAACCAACTACATGCCGTGTAGTAGTCCTTTACACGCCCTGTAGTCAGTCGGCAGGCCAAAACAGTAAGGTGGTAGAGTAGCCGCCAGCTGGGCGACTGTACACTCCGTGTACTCAGGAGTACATGCCGTGTACTCATGTCGACGGATGAACAGTGTGGCTGTGTCGCCAGAGGAACAGTTAAATGAATGGATTACACGCCGTGTACTTGGAAGTACACGCCGTGTACTTTGTTTTTTCGGATTAAAACAGGCAGTAGCCTCCTCATTTGGCAGAGGAGGCATTTGAGCCATTTTGGAGCCAAAGGAGGAGGTCGAACCTTTGAAGATCCGCCGAGTGTTCTTCTGGAATCAGTTTCTGCCTCGGACGATCTCGTTGGAACCGCACGGGTAAGGGCTTCCATCTCCTTGACTTCTTCTTACCAATTATTCTCCTAATAGGAGTTATTTTAGGTTAATAGAGTTTTGTTCTTCGTCATATATATGCCATTCTTGGGAGTTTCTGGAGTCGGCATTCAGTTATAACGTTCGTTGGCATTTAAGTTAGGTGGCTTGGTGTTTTTTTCCAACTATTGTGTGTTTTGTGCATTTTGTGCAATGAACCCATGTTAGGGTGTCGTGTGGCTGAGGCTGTTGCTATATTAAACACCTAGAATTGATTAGGTATTTAATTATGACATTAAATTGCTGGTTGGGATCGTTGCTTGGATCCGGAACCACCCTGGGGGTGTGTTCCACTGTTTAGCCGTTTGGCCTGGATACCCGAGGGTATGCCTTTAAAGTAGTAATTATAGAATTGCCTCGAGAGGAATTTCTTTTTTACTGCATGTTTACATGTTGGGCATGGCCCGATTACCTGTTTAGCCTGAGGGCGTTGTTGTGATTAGCCTGTGGGCACTGCACTATTTAGCTTGTGGGAGTAGTTATTTTGGCCTGAGGGTAACTTCTTCCGTGCCTGTGCGCAGCTGACTCTGTGACTGTGGGAGACACTACCTACACCTGAGGGAAAAACTCTGTTATGCCTGAGGGAATATTCTTGTGTTGGATACTCTTTACCTGAGGGTAGGGGTTTACGTGTCTGAGGACATTAGTTGGTTGCTTAGAATATTCACTGTGGCGATATTTTAAATTAAATGATTAAAAGGAATACTAAAATGGAAATATAACTGGTAGTTAGTTACTTTTGAGTACTGCTTACTTTGTTGCATTTTTACTGCACACTGTTGTTGCATGCTTACACATAGTTGGGCATGGGCCTTTAGTGGGTGCCTACTGAGATATGTTTCTCACACCCTGTTTGGGTCACGCTTTTCGGCCCAAACAGATTACGTTTCTGCAGGTGTAGATAGGGGAAAGAGTCCCTATATAGGTACTTGACTGTTACTGAGGAGTAGGAGGGCATGGGACCGAGCCTAGGCTCGCGATGCCGCTACCAGTTGTTTTCCTTTGTTTTGCTGTACTCTACATTTTGTTGTACTGTATTGGTGTATAACATGTTCTGGCTGTTTTATTAGAACTTCAGACATGTAGCATCATTGTTTATATATTGTTGGATATATCCACTACTGTTGTTATTTCAGTAGTGTATGGTTTACTGCTTCCTCTCTCATTGTATGTTTTATTTCCATTTTGCTGCAATACACTTTGACAAATGATGGCATAGTTTCCCCACTATCAGACCTGGGCCCTTGCTGCTAGTCAGCAGCCTCTGGCGTTTGGGGAAATGCGCTTGAGGTCACATGGTGAACCGGGTTCGGGGCACCCGTTAAGTGGAACCTGGACTCGGTACGTTACAATATTCGATGAAGTATCCAGGTTTCCCACTAGTATAGGCTACCAGGTACCTAGTGGCATCGTGCATCGTCCAGTGAGGGTGCTTTTAACATGGTAAAAAAGACCATTATGGTGCTCTAATCTAGGTTTGATGTACCCGATGAATTCCAAAAGATTATTGAGCCTTTTAAATACTATAAAAGAGATACCTTGGCTCCTTGAATACTTTCATTATAATCATTTTTCGTAATGAAATGCTCTCAAAGGTCAATCAATAAAGAATCTCTAGATTTCCAAATTCTTTCAAGAGCCAACTAATGTTCTATTTTCCTCAAGGCTCTCTAAATTTTATAAAAATATCTTATTTCTAAATTGTACATCCTTACATCAAAGTGATTTGTGAATGACATGTAAATTATTCTATTAAATCAAACTTCCCATTCTTAAACTTCGTTTCACCAATGGTTCACACTTCGCAAAAGCATGGGATGAGTTTCTTAATGACCAATTATGTTAAAGAGGTCTCTTATAATCCACACTTATGAGGTATGGGTTCTTGGTCACCAATGATACCAATGGATTTATATTATTGACTTCTCGAGTCAATGGGTTGATACTTAGGGGTTCACATCAAGATTTAGCCTAACTCCTTGTCAATTGTGTTTATCCTCTATTTAATTTTTTTATTACATCATTAAACACCATGTCACATATTTGCATAATATCAATTCATTCATTTCCATGCTTTAATTACTTTGATATTATATTAATGATCTTGAATCAAATTTATTAACCATCGTGTATTTGATTTATCACTCTATTATTTCAAAATTATTTAATTTTGAAAGTAATAATTTTTTATTTTTTATTTTTATAGGGGTAATTCACCACGACCCCCTATTTCCATAATATTTGACCAAAAAGGGGTTTAATTACAAGAACAAAAAGGGTAAAGTGAGTGAAAAATCACTGATAAATGGATTTAAAAATGATGATAGATGGGTTTATATTGAGCAAGGATGGTTGAGCATGTGGGGGACACATAGTGATGATAAAGGGTGTGTCAAAAAACTGATAAAAAAACTAGGTTGAATGAAATTTTTTTATAACATATTTTTAGAATATTATCTATGCTAAAAAAACATTGATAAAGGTGACCTTTATCAGCACAACTGTTTTAGAACTGATAAAGGGGGATTTTATCAATGCTTTTGTTAGCACTTACAAAGGTTGTGACTTTTAAATGTGCTTACCATGTTAGCACTTTTTTTAGCATTGACAAAACCTACATCCAACACTTTTAAAAATATGATTTATAGTAGTGAATATGTTTACACAAGGAAAATATTTTATGACTTAAAACATAAAAAAACCATTCATAGTTACCCCTAGGACCATGAATTAAATTAATACAGTTGCTGAGGACAATCATGTATTATACAGATAATTCTTAAGGAATTAAAAACATGTTTAAAAATGGATAAGCATTAAAAGGGTTTAAATTTAAAGAATTGCATGGAGTCACCAACATCAACTGATAGAGTATTGCTTAATTCCATGCTCACACTAATATTTACTTGATCTCTGAAAACTACTTAAACCATAAACACCCTAAAATTAATAAACCCAACATCTGAAACCAAAAACCCACAATGGTATAAACTATTCCAAACTCATTGGATGGTGTAACAATGCTGAGCCATAAGAAAAAGGGTGTGTGGTCTACTCCCACTTTGAACCTGAACCTATGATACATAGAATTCCTAAATAAAACTCCCAAACCAATGATCAAATAAATCCAAAACTTCCATAAACCAAAAAAAATTACAAAGAGGCATACCTTAATGTAAATGATGAACAACATCATAAACCTCCCCTTTTAGGCCCTCCTCCATAAGCCGCAACCAAAAACCCTATCAACCCAAACATGAAAAGAGAATTTAATTATTTCTAATATAAATACACTGCTACTTATATAAATAAAATTAGGTTTTACCTTCTACTTACCGAGATAAATTCAAGACCACTAACGGCGTGTCGATCCAATTGGTATAGGTAGAGATATTGAAGATAAAATATTATTGTATTTAATATATAGAGAACAGAATAGGGGAGAAAGAGGGGGGGGAGTGAGAGAGATATGAGAGGCCCCTTATGCACCTCTTGTGTGTTGCGAAAACACCCTCCCCCTTTCCCCCTTCTATTTTATTTTTTCTATTTGTTTCTTCATATTTTTCCCATATTTACATTACCATCTTCCATATTTCACTAATGAAACACCTGTTGTACACCCCACTCCCCCTTTAAACCTTCCACTCCTATTGTAAAATACCTGCTCATTCACCACCCTCATCTTATATATTTTTTATCTTCTCTTTTTCCCAAAAAATTCAACTAAAATGACACAAATAATGATAATAATAATATCCTATTATTATTTTTACTAAGTTAATTATAATTATTAAAACCTAATATATATATATATATTCCAATATATATATAAATATATATGTGTGTGTGTTATATAAACAAATTATGTTTTCATCATTCATTTATTTTTTTATATGAATTATAATATCACTATTATTATATATATATATATAATGTTTCAACACATAATAAATTTTCAATTTTCAATTCAAACTTATTTAAAATATTATTTAAATTTTAATGTTACCACATTCTTCCCATTATAATGAAAATTATAAACTAAAATTTTGAAATTCCTCATACTATCCCTAACCCATAACAACATCATTCTTTACAATTTTTCCATCATAAAAAATTTCCGTCCCTAGAAGGTACCATGGATGTCTTATGAAATAAACCACCTACACAATAAGGGAAAAAACCACATACCAAAATCCTCACACCAAAAGATCAAAAAATTGATGATCAAACTGCACATGCATGTGGGGTCCTTCCCACCATAAGGGAAGAATTTAGTAAAATTCAAAAACAAATATCATCAAAGCAATAAACAAACTTGATGAATCAATAGAGAACTCATCAAAATGATAACCAAACTAATAAAAATTCATGAATAAAAGGGACCTAATTCTAAATTAATTAATTTCAACAACCCAAATTTTCTTATAACTAACATATCATATAAAACCACATATTTTTCAAAATTACACTATTTTTGACATACAAAATATTCCCAACACAATTAAAACTAGAAAACCATGAAATAAAAATCATATAATTTAAATAAAAAGTTTACTCATTTTAAAATCAACCATGACACAACTCAAAAAAGACCAATTCAAAATGAAAAATTAAATATCCATCTCACACAACCAAAACCAACATTTTTAATGATAAAAATAAAAAACAGTGTTTTAACCACAAGAAAACCATTTTATTTTCCCAAAAATAATAGTAAACTGAAAACAAACATTCTCATACACATATTCATTTATCACCAATTTTATCCAAAATAATTTTTTTTTCTTTTTACTGGAAAACACAAACATTAAAAAGTTAAAATCCATAATTAAAAGGAAATACCATGAAAAGGAAAACCAAATTAAATCCCCTATATAAAACACTTAAAAGTTCAAAACACTAAATGACCATAACTTTAAATTCATAGTTCTATAAAATTAATTGGTAACCCCTTGTAAATTGGGTTTCCTTTGAAATAATTCATTTATACAGGGATTTATAACTTATTCAGTAAAGATTAATTTGATGAAATCCCTACTCTATTTCATGGATTCTGATCAAAAATCAAAAAATTCAAGTCCATGAAGACAAAAAAATGGTTATAAGTTTAAAACCCATTTTTACAAGAAGGCACACAAATTTTTTTCCCCAGATTAGTAAAAAATATTTTACACCACTTTAAAATGTTTTTACATATAAAAATTCTCTATTAACACCTTTATTACATTATAAATAATTTAAGGTAAGAGTAACATCATTTTAAAAACCATACATGATATAATAAAATCCCCTTTATTTTACTAAAATTACTTTTAAACTTTTTAAAATTTCCTTCTATTATATATTAAACATTAAAAGACAAAATAGTTATAATGAAAAAATGAGATCCAATATAATCATACAATAACAATACCAATAGAAAATTATTTTAACCCTTCCCAAATCTAAAATAAATTAAGGTATAAGTAATATAAAAAGAAAAAGAAAAAATTAATATCAATCAAAATAAACTGCTAAGATCAACTAAAATCATTAAAAGAAAACAAATTACAATAAAACCACACCCTTTCGAGCCACATAACATATGTATACAGTCTTTAGGCACCCCAGTTTCCCCACATACATGTGATTTCCCCTCCTTAGGTCCCAACCATGTGCCTAAATAGGTCATTAGACTAAAGACTGTCCCCAAAGGTCAACACATATTTTTTCTAGAATGTTTTCCCTCACTCTGATGCACCCTTGGAAAATTCATAGGAGGCCACTCATCTTGATCACTACTCTAGAAAAAATCTCTTTAACTATGTAGTTCTAATTAGGTAGGCTCCTAAAAATATAGGTGAAACTTGTTAACATGGGTAATAAATATACCCTTATAACTATATAAGGGTAAGGTGTAAATTAATTGTGTTGCATAAGGGTATCCTATACTTGTGTAAGGGTAATCCCCTACACTATATAAGGGTAAGATACATGTGTAAGTGTAATTCAACACTACGTAATGGTAGCCTAGGTTTCATAAAGACTGTATAAGGGTATAATGAAGTTACATAAGTGTAGCAAATATTTTTTAAAATCTATATAAGGGTAACCCAAGGTTTCATAAGGGTAAAATCATACCATTACACAATGGATGGGAGCTATGTAAGGATAAAACCATGTTACCTTCACGCAACACCCTTTTTGGGATAAAATTAATTTTAAAACCCTTTTAAGCTTTATCCTTCCCCAAATCTACCATGTAACCTATTATAATAGTTTTAAATGCCAAAATTCATGAAATTAAATTATTTTGATTAATTTTTCATTAAGTCAAATGTTTATAAAGACTTAAATGATCATAATTTTAGAAACAGTTGTGATAAAAATTAAAATTTTAATTTGATTTGTGGGTTTAATGCTACAGATCGGTATACTACATTGTTATTTCTAAAATAGATGAAACCTTGCTGCATATAATTTTTGGATAATTCTATTACATCCAGGAAGCCTAGAAATTATTCATCCCAAAAATGATAAGTATTCTTAGAATGAACTAGGTTCCTTATCTAGGTTCCATGCATGGAATAACCCTTACCTCTCACCTCCATTCTAGGTGATGGATTTTTCTTAGAAACTAATTAAACCGAGAATCCTTGGATGTAGTTTTAAGATAATGAGTATGCAATATTGTTTCATATAATTTTTCCACAATAAAACTTGACTTTTATGTCAGAAACCTTGATGTAGGTGGTCCTATGTGCTATACCCTTTAGTAATATACATGTTTATTAGAATATGGGAAGATGTTCACCACCTTGGGAGAACAACCCTATTTTTTCATAATGAGTTTTGAATAATAATAATGCTTAATTAATTAATTATTTTTGAGTATTAATTAATTAAATGAACCATTCAAAATGTAATTGGACAAACTTCCAAGGGCCCAGATGGACCCTTGTGCACCTTCTTGTTACTAGCCACTAATGGCCAAGGCTTGATCACATATGGGTTCCTTAGAATACATGGAAACATTGATGTGTGTTGTTTTTTTACTTGAGACCTAGGTCCATTATACCACATGTGTTTATTATTTCCATGAGTATGCTTAGATATCTTGATATTCTATGTTGATTTTGATCACATGTATAGCTACTATGACTCATAATGATATGCCATGCTCTGTTTATATGTTTATTCTTTCTGCCTTGATGTGATACCTTTATTGGTATAACTTATTGACCATGTTGTATTGTGATATCATGTGGGTGTGTGAATAGCCATGAGATAATTTTATGACACTTTATTTCATGAGCGTGATTATGTAGATTGTAATACCATGTTTGATTGATGATCACATGTTATGTTTTTTGCTGCTATTTTATGACAACCCTTGTCTTTATTACACATTAATTAATGATTTATTACATAAGAATACACATAATAAAACCCAAAATATTGAGAAGTCTAGTGTCTTTGGGTAATTAGGTACATTACAAAATAACTTAAAATAGTGGTACATCAACAATATTTAAAACTTCCTTAACATGATCATATTATTACATAGTTCTTAAAACTATATGGGTTAACCTGGGGACATATATAAGAAAGGGGTGAGATATAAATCCCAGTAAGGGAATAAACAAAGAATAACATGAAGAAAGTATTAAATTTTAGACAATAGTCATTTCCATGGGATATAAAGGGGTGTGAATCATAAACATGAACAATGAGGAATGATATAGTATGATAACATAAATGAAACATGGGAATGTAGAAATAACTTTAAACATGAAATTATAAACTTAATTCAAGGATAAAAACCAAGAAATCATAATATAATGTGCTTAGGATAACCTCCAATGCATCACAAATGGCATCGCATGAGACTAAAAAATTAACCAATTCATTGGAGAGCTATCTAGGCATACCCATCATAATTATATCATGTACACACATAAGTGTGGAATATAGATCATATAAATTGAGAACATATTTCATCACATTTAATTCCATGATAAATGAGCATGGAATAAATATATGGAATTCTCTAATAAAATAATTATAGGTATGACTAAGTGAATTCCCTTGAGTGGAAATAATAATGGTATTCACAACACAAAGGTTTGGTATGAAAAAATCACAGTTAAATTTTAGTAGCATAACGATAGTATATAAAGGTTCATAAAATGGTTAAATGGGAGAGAAATGGGTTTATAATAATTTGGAAATGAAATGTAAAGTAATAGGTATTAATAAAAACATATCCCAACATAAGGAATTGGAAATAAAAGCTATACAATGAAGAAGATGTTTGAATAAAGAGGAGAAGGAGAGGGTCCCTTACCTTGAGAGGGTGATTCCAAAAGCTTGGTAGGATATTATTGAGAGATTGGGGGAACCTTGTGAGGACTTTAGAGAGTTTACTGAATATTAATTATGTTCTAATTATTTTTAGTGAAGAATAATGGGATATTTGGTAGGTTTATATAGAAAAATAGAGGGGTGTTCTTTATTATTTCACAAACTTAGGTTTTGGAATCTATATAATAAAGTAATAAAAACCAAAAACCTGTACATGGTTTTTCACATGGTTTCTTCCAAATAATAGCTATTTTAATTATTTTATAAGTACAAGTACCTAAATTATTAAAATATTACCCTCGTTAATGTGGAGGTTAGTCATGTTCATAAAGAAATGATTTTAAAACCTTAAAATATAATATAGGTTTTGGAGGATTCATAAAGGATTTATAAAATAAATAAAACAACCTAAAATCAAATCATTTTAAAGTTAAAACATATATTTTTTTTGGGTACCATTTATATAGTTTATTACATTACTTTCAAGTCATTATGGTGTCATAATACACACCATATATTTATACCATATTTAATTTTTACCTGAAAATTCGACTATCTTAGAAAATCATGAGAAATTCACTATTGGATAATTTTAACATGATGATTCCAAAAATAATATTTACATTATCAAAATAATTTTCTAAATATGCTGAAAAAAATCTATATTTATTGATAAATGATGGGTTTTTGACAATAACAGTTTTTGATCCCTTAAAAAAATACATTTGACTTAATAAAAATTATATTATCATTTATATTTAATAAAAATTATATAATTTTATTATTTTATTAAAATATCATTTATTTTTAAAATTTATGAATTTATCAAAAAGTAATATCTTAATTTAAATTTCATATTACACAAAAATACAATTTATGTTTTATCATATGAAAATCAAAATCATTTATATAGTAAAAGTAATAAGATGTAAATATATTCATTATTATATTGAAAATAAAATATACATATTCATATTATTAGGGTTTTTATGTATATCCATTTATTACACCAGAAAAATTCCTAAGAGTAAGGTGCGTGATGGTGAGATTTTCATGGGGTGGTTTGACATACATGTTTTGGGCCGTGATCTTGATGAGCTCGAACTTCTCCCATAAATGGTTTCAATCATGTTCTAGTTGTTAGATCTCATATTGGTTTTTGGTAAAGGTAAAATCCCAATGATGATATTTCCCTCATAATCTCTGATAAATGGACTTTATTATGTATGATCATACTGGTCGAGGCCATCCCTTACATTATCTCTTTCAATTGGATTTATCAAAACCCTATATTTATAATAATCATATGATCACTATTAAATGGATATATTATAAATTATTATGATTCTTAATGGTATTTTAAATTTTATAGGATATAATATTACAAATAAGTGCATGTGTTTTCTATAACCATAATATGGAATTTAATTCAATCATAAAGGTAATTTTATTTATAAAAGTTCGAGTCGTTACAATATCCCCCCTTTAGAAATTTCACCCTTGAAATTTTTATTTCACACACTAAAATATATGAGGGTAATTCTATTTCCTCGCTATCTCTAGTTCCCATGTTTCTTATTCAAACTTGTGGTTTCTATATATAAATTTGACCAGGTTCATTGTCTAATTTCACATAACTTCTTCTATACGATCTAAGATCTTCACTGGCTGCTTCTCATATGAGAGATCATTCTCTAATGACACCACCTCTGGATTGAGTACATTTTAGGGGTTTGGTATGTAATTCCTTAAGAGGTATATATGGAACACATCACTTACATGATATAGGTTAGGTGGTAGTGCTATTTGATAGGCCACCACTTTGATGCGATCAAGGATATCAAAGGGACCGATGTATCTTGGACTATGATTTCCCTTCTTCCCAAATCTCATGATTTTATTCAATAGATATATGAGGAGGAATAAATTATTTCAAACCTCAAAATATAGATATTATTTAGGATTATCAAAAAGTCTCTTTTATTGACTATAAGAAGTCCTGATATACTGCTTAATGGTATTGACCTTGTCCACCATTTTCTCAACCATTTCAGGACCCAACAATTTACATTTTCCAACTTCATCCCAACATGTAGGTGTTCTTCATATCTTACCATAAAGGGATTCATTGGGATCCATTTTGATGTTTTAGTGAAAACTAATATAGAATGGGAACCCGGACATAGGAATATATTGATAACTTCTTCCATTTAAGTCAATTTAACATTCTCTCAACATGTTCTCGAGTGTCTGGATAGTTCGACTAGATTATCCATCACTTTGAGAGTGACAATCCATGTGTATGTTCAACTCAATATTAAAATCATTTTGGAGACTCTTCGAGAACTTGGAGGTAAATATTATATCTCAAAAAGATATAATTATTAGTGGTGTTCTATGTAGCCTCACCACTTCTCTAATGTATATCCTTGAAAGTTAATAGAGTGAGAAGTCTTCTTGAATTTTAATGAAGTATGAAGTATTTTAAAGAAGATCCACCAAAAACCATATAACATTATTTTCTCTTGTATTTGGAATACCAGTAATAAAGTCCATGGTTCTTTTCCATTTCTATATAGGCATGGGAAATTGTTGCATCATCCCCTTGAATTTTTTCCTTTTAGTCTTAACTTGTTGAAATACAAGAAACATTGATTTATATTCTATAGTCTCCTTCTTCATATTATCCCACCAATAGTTATCTAAGAGAACTCAATACATATTTATGATACCTTAATAGACATAGAAGGTCAAGATATGTTTATTATCCAATAAATATTTCTTTAACTTAGGATTTTATGGTATACTTAGCCATAATCCAAATATTATACCTCTTTATTCAATAATTTTGAACTCTAAGGATTTCCCCTTTCTTACAACTTCCACCTTCTTTTGAATTCCCACTTAATCTATTTGATCATCCTTTATCTTATCCATAAGTGATGGTTGATCAATCATTTGTAAAAGTATTGATGATATTACTTCCTTTATGATTCCCATATCCATCCTTTTTGAGTCTTAGAAGACCAGATCCTTCTTAATTATCATCAATGATAAAATTTTCAGATCCTTTTTTTACTTAGTGTATATTTTACTTTATTTTATTTCCCAAGATGGTAGTGGATTGAGAATTCATAATTTTTAATCACCTCTAACTATCTTTTCTATAGAATATTCATCTATTTTTTTGAATATATACTTGAGGCTCTTATGATCTGTATATATTTCACACTTATCCCTAAATAGATAATGTTGCTAGATTTTCTATGTGAAGATTACTATAGACAACTCCAGATCATGTTTTGGGTAGTTATATTCATGAAATTTCAATTTCTTTAAGGCATAGGCTATCACTTTGTCATTTTGTATTAATACACAGGACACACCCTTCTTCGGAGCATCGTTATATAACACAAAAATTCTCCCACTTGTGGGTAGGGTAAGTAAAGTTGTAGTGATAATAATATTCTTCAACAACTTAAATCTTTCTTCACATTTATTATTACAAAAAAAAATAACTCCCTTCTGAGTTAGCTGGTTAGAGGGTTTGAAAATCATGAGAAAATTTTCACAGATTATGGATAATACCTAACCAATCCAAGGAAAATATAGATATCTATCATAGATTTTGGCCTCATCCATCCTTAAATTGATTTTTTCTTCAAAGGATCCACATATATTCTATTTATTTTGATAAAATTCCACAAAAACGATACTTCATTCAACCAAAACCTTCATTTTCTAAAATTTTCATAAATCTTGTCCTTTTTAAGGTCTTTAGCACAGTTTTATGATACTCCTCATGATCCTACTTTATTTTGGATTATATGAGAATATCATATATAAAGACTATCACAAATTTTTATATGTAATGTCTAAAGAATCTATTCATCAAGTCCATGAAGATTTATATAGAATTAGTGAGTCTGAATGGAATTATTATGAACTAATAGTGTCTATACCTTGTATGAAAAGTAGTCTTGAGGATATCCTATGTCTTCACCCTTACTTGATAATACCCTGACTGGAGATCCATATTAGAGAAGTATTGGGCTCCACATAGCTGATTGAACAAGTCACCAATTCATGGAAGATGATACTTATTCTTTATCATGATCTTGTTGATCTCATGATAATCAATGAAAAGGTGTATTGACCTATCCTCATTATTTATGAAGAGGATTGGTGCACCCCATGATAAAGAACTTGGGCATATGAAACCTTTATCCAAATTCTCTTATAGTTGTTTCTTTATATCCCCAAGTTCCACAACAACCATTCTATATGGAGTCTTGGGTATTGGAAAAGCTCCAGGTATAAGATCGATTAAAATTTCAACCTCTTAGCTAGGAGTAAGACTAGACAATTCTTCATGAAACACATCAGTTTATTACCTCATAATGGGTATGTATTCAAGGATCACCTTTTTCTTAGACTCAATCAGTTGATCTAGATATGCTTTTTCATAGGGTAATAATATCCATGCTTGAGATGTTGGTTATAAATAAGATTCATCCTCCTCCTTTCACATGTATAAAATCAGAGGATGATTCATGATACAAAGAGTTATTTCCTTCTCACAGTAATTTATGCTAGATCTATATAAGGAAATCTAATCCATACCTATAATTACATAAAATTCCACTAAAGTGATCATCTCAAGGTTCACTAGGAAGTTCATCTCACGAATTTTAATAGGGAGATTTATATACATTGGATGAAATAATTTCCCCAATTATCATTTTCATTGATATCTATACTTCCATGATTTATGGTGGTGTTTGAATACTTCTAAAAAACTTGTGTGATATGAAATAATGTGTAAAACTATGGATAATAACCCTACCTTTCACTTTTTTTTATTCTATTTCTAAAAATTTACTTTATCTAAAATAGACTTAGTGATTATAATTTTCAAACTATTAAAAACATAAATGGGAATCTAATAAAATTAAAGGGATAATTTATAAATGACGTGTATTTATTTAACTTATAAATTTCTAGGCTTTAATCTATGCTATCCATGATCTATTTCCTAACATAAACTCTTATGACATTTTTGTTCCTTTAATAATGGTTCATAATGAGCTAGTGTATTTACCAAAGTATATGCCCCAGGAGTGTCAAACCATGTGTGTAGAAAATCCTATTATCATGCATCGGTTCTCGATTGAGTCTAGATCAATACTGTGTTTTCAGGTGTTACCCCTTGGTATTTTTGTGCTATATCCACATCCACTTGTAGTATCCATACAAGGATGTATTTTCTTAAAAACCACTTAATCTATACTTTACCAAAATTCAGGGACATATTCTTATATTTAGTCTTATCCATAAGGCTTTCACTATAGTTTTTTAATCCTAATCCCAAAATAACTAAACTTTCCTTTGATACTAACTATGAAAACCCTTGTCTTTATTACACATTATTTCATGATTTATTACATAATAATACACATAATACAACCCAAAGGTCAATTAGTTTAGTGCATTTGGGTAATTAGTTATATTACATAACAAATTAAAATAGGGGTACATCAGCATTATTTATTTTTTTAACATGATAATATTATTCCTTCATTCTTAAAATTGTCTGGGATAACCTGGGAACATACATAAGAAAGGGGTGATTTATAATTCCAGTAAGGGTATAGAAAAAGAATAACTTGAATAAATTATTACAAATTGGACAAAAGGAATTTCCATTGGATATAAATGGGTGATAATTATAAACATGAAAAATGAGGCATGATATAGCATGATAACACAAAGGCAACACGAGAATGTGAATTTTTTTTAAACATAACACCATAAACATAGTTTATGGTTAAACACTAAGAAATCACAACATAAGTGCTTAGGATAATGTACCATACACCATACATGGAATGTAAAGAGACTAAAACATTACCCAAATCGTTGGAGCACTATCTGGTCACACCCACCATAATCATATCATGTACATGCATAAGTGTTCCACATATATCATATAATATAAGAACATATTTAATAACACTTAATTACATGATCAAGGAGTGTGGAATAAATACATGACAATACTCAATAAAATAAGTATAATTATGTCTAGGTGAATACAATTGAGTGGAAATATCAATGGTATTCACAATATAAAGGTTTGGTATGAAAAAGCCGTAGTGAAATTTTAGCAGCTTAACATCAGTAAATAAAGGTTCATAAAATGGTTCAATGAGATAGAAAGGGGTATCTAATAATTTGGAAATCAAATGGATAGTAATAGGGATGTGTAAAAACATATAACAACATCATTAATTGGAAATAAAAGGCATAAAATGAAGAAGATTCTTGAATAAATAGGAGTAGGAGAGGATCCCTTACCTTGAGAGGGTGATTCCAAAAGTTTGGGAGGGGATTCTTGAGAGCTTGGGGGCACCTTAGGAGGACTCTATAGAGGGGAGGGATGTCTCACCCTAACCACAGATGCCTACGTTTTTATTATTTTCTCGGTATCGTGACTCTAAGTAGAGTCAGGTTTGGGTTTGGGTTTGAATTTTTGAAGCTTTGATGTTTTTGGTGGGTCTCAGGCTAGTGCGCAGTCACCACATTGCTAGTGGTCACCGCGCATTCGGTCCAGGTGGGTGTGCAGTCACCACGCATATGGTTCAATCATGCGTTCAGACCTGGTGAGTGCGCAGTTGCCTAAATGTTTAAATAAATAATAATATTAAAAGAATAAATTAAATTAAAAGGAATTTTATAAAATGTTTAATAATAATAATAACAATAATTTATAATATTGTTATTATTATTATTATTAGTAAGATTTTTATTATTATTTTCTATTATTTATTTACTTTTCTTTTTATTTTATTTTATCTTTGTATTTTCCTTTCTTTCTCTCTTTCCTTCTTCTTTCTTCTCTTATTTTCTTTTTTTTCCATGCATTTGTCCCCCTGAACTCCTCTTATTCTCCTGCATGACCCACAACCTCCATCTGGCCTTCCTATCGCCTCCCCTCCTTACTCAGTAGGACCGCCCAGAGCCCCCCTTCTTCCTCTCCTGCTTCCACTGCACAGCAGCCGTGCATGCGACCTGATGCCCTCTCTTACTCCTTGCGCTGCCCAACACCTTCTCTCTCCTCTGCCCCTCATGCAGCCTGCTGACCTCGCCCACGCCACCCTCATACTCCCCGCATAGCTGCCCACGCAGGCCCCTACTCCGTCCTCTATCCGCTACCCAGCCATCCTGCGCACAACCGGTGCTCTCCCTGACCCCCAGCGCGCACAACCCCCTTCTCCGGGTTGGCTGCCTCCATCGCGCACCCTCCGAAGCCCCCTGCCGTGATCCGGCCCCCGTCGGCCCCTTCCTCCCTATCCACCTTCACCCCAACCAGCCCCTGCTCCCTCTCTCATGCAGCGACCCGACGACCTACCACCTTCAATGCTTGCCTCTCCGTTCTCCCGGGACGCCACCTCCTATCTGGCCTTCTAGCCAGTGTGACACAACCTCTTTGCCCATTCCCGATGTGATTTCAGAGAACCCAACCCCCCTTGTCTGGTGGCCAGTAGCGACGAACTCGAATCTCATCGTGCAGCGCCTTCGCGTTGCCCCGACGTGGCCGCGAATCCCCTCGTTGGGTTCACAAAAGGTTGTCTTGGGTTACGTCGGACCACGCTCCATCTTCCACTACTGAAGGCGAAGTGATTCAGATCACTTCAGACTATCCACCCCTATTTATGGGGAGCATTTGGTTTTACCACTTTTTTTGGGTTCGTTTCATTTCATCTAAACTGGTGTCGAGGTGTGTTTTACTCTATTTATTCATTTGGATTATTTTAAGACAGTGTTTTTGTGTTTCTTTAGATGCCTTTCGTTGTTGCAGCGCATTGGCAAGGTTTTTCCGTGATATTTCGGTCGTCGGAAAGTGGTGCATACTTGTGTGCAAGTTGGGACGTACCGCATCGTCATCGTAACCGGGTTGCGAGTCGAGGTAGGTCCCCCACTGCACTCACCTTTAAATTTAGAATTTTTTAATTGCTTGATGTTGTATTAATTTTTAATAAATGGGAAATAATATAAGATAATTAATTTTTAAATGATTATTTGGTGTAAAAAAAAGATCCATTTATTTTATACACGACACTTGAAATATTTTCATGATGAGCGGACACCCAGTAGTGAAAGAATTCCAGTTTGGACTTTAAATATAATTCACGTAATTTCAAATATAGTTATGGTTTTAAAGATAAATGATTTCTTCTGAACAAGTTTTTTGGGTTTTCTTGAGAAATGAGGTTTTTCTTTAAAATTGGTGAAGGCCCGTTTGTCACTTTAATAAAATAAATTATTTTGGAAAAACTCACATTGGGTTTACTCAGGGGTGATAATTGGTGTGAATTAATTGCGTGAGTTGTGTATGATATTTCTGCCTCGTGACTGATTGATTTACATTGTGTACACACCCCTTTTTATTGCATGTGTTGACATGGGCACAACTAATCATTTTTTTCCATTTTCTAAAAGCCGATTTAAGGGTGGCTGGTACCCATTACAAAATTCATCACTTCTCATTCACCACTCCACAACAACCATTTTCTGAGAATGATTGCTGCACTAGTTTAGATTATGCACTGGCTAGTGGACCCATAGTAGGGGAATACTTAGTTATTGCTACTATGGGGATTGGGTCCCTCGGTTAGGCCATGACGGGCTATACCGGGCATTAGGGCGTTATGACGTCATCGAGTTAGAGCATTATTTCAGGATGAGTCACATGTATAGTATGTTCTGGATTGTTCACGATATCCTTAGTTCAACCCATGTTTCCTTTAGTGTTTATTTTTATGTGACTAATGACTGAGAGGTCTAGTTTGGTTGCTGGCCCCTGTGTGCCACTCTTTCCATTGCCCTTGGTGTTTGTTGTGTATTATGTGTGATTTTTTCTTTTTGGATAATGACTGAAGTTTGTATTTCTAAATGGTTCATAGAAAATGTTTTAAAAAGAAATATACCTATTCCTTTAGAATGTTAAATTTGTTTTTTTAAATTAAAAAGGTCAATGGACTGATACTTATTTTAGAAATGAAAGTGTGTGTAGAAACTAATATTTTATATAATTAATTCTAACCTGTAATTAGTAAATTTCTTTATTTTAACGCAATGCATTGGGAATAGATATCAAGCTAGACTACTGATTTTTAATACTCACGCCTATAATTCTTTCCTATTTTTAGTGTTTGTGCAGGCTATAACTTGGGTGCATTCGCCTTGGGAAATGTTTGGTCGTGAGTTGGAGAGTGACCCATGTGGTCACACGGATATAATGGTTGTCTCTTTTGGTTAGTTTTATTTTTCTTTTGTTCTTGTTTAGTTACTTTACTTTGTTTATTTATTTTGTGCTGCTCTGTTCTATTTCAGCTGCTTGATTTTTTTATTTATACTGGGAGAAATCGTTCCCACAGCCTCTATTGATGCCCTGGTGCTTGTCGGCAGCCCAAGAGGATTGAGAACGCCTCTCGAGCCATGTCGCAGACCGGATTGGGTGACCGGATCAGGGTCGACCCGGGTTGGTTCATGAAAAAATGGTATCAGATATGGTCATCTCTTAGCGGACTCTACTTTTCAGAGCGCCCTTTATTAATTGGGATGTCCGGTAGATGGAGATTAGGACTTTTGGGGCTCAGGAGATGGGTTACGGGTCGGTGCCTGATCACCACCGCTCGTGATGAGACCTGAGTTACCAGGGTTAGTCTAGGATTTGAATCTTTTATCTTTGGTTGTTTTGGATTGAGGAATGACAATGTGGGGAAAATCGGTTCACTTTGCAGCCTCACATGGGGTGGTGACCTAAGTGAATTCCAAGTGTCCGGCTCAAGGTCCTCTTAGTGTTATGCTTTACTTGGGGCATGGCTCACCACCATGTTGCTGGGTTAGACATATGCACCAGTTCTTTATTCCAGTGGGTTATTACTGCTTGTGTTTTGTTTTAATCTTGGTTGATTTGAGTGCGTTAAAAGTGAAATTGGTTTTGAAATGGAAAAGTGTTTCTTCCAAATTGTTTTTGAAACTACTAAAGTGGGTTTCTAAAGAGAAGGTGTATTAGTTTGGAAAAACTTGGTGTGTGTTTGGATTTGTTAAGGAAAAGAAGTGGTTGAACCTTGGCACTCCTTATGGAGGGTCACACGTGCATGGGTATGTATGGTAGTGCGTGGGGGAACTTATTCGCAGGTGATGTGAGCGGGATTGAATAAACGCACATGTGACGGTTCATAAAGTGCCGTAGGTGAGTTTTTAAAATTGCAAAGAAATAACGGTTTTGGAAAAGTGATTTATCCTTGTGTTGTATATGTTTGGCTTATGGGCCTATTTCCCTTGGCTTGTGTTATTGCCTTGATTGAGTTTTGGATTGATGCCATTTTTGATGGTGTTTTTCGTGTTGTCTTGAGTGTGTCGCCCAGAAAGCCTCCAAAAGTTGTTAATGAGTTATTCTCAGTTGTCACTTCATTTTGTGCGTTTCCTTCTTTTCGAGGTAATCAAAGTCTGTTAGAGGTAATTTTATTGTTATGAAAGATAATGTGTCTTAGGGTTGTTGGGAACTACCAGGATAGTTAAGGTCCGTACCGCCCTAGAGTTATTTTAGGGTTCAGTTATGGACTAGTAAAGATGGAATATCTCATCGCCGTTAGAGTTTTGTGTGTGATTAATGGTGGTTGACATCCACGAAGGTTCCCCATCTGGAAAGGAGTGTGGGCCAGTGGAACCTATCACCAAGAAACAATCCTCGTCAGTACCAACTCCTGGTTCATTAGACCGCTCTCTTGTGTGCCACCAGTATGGCCAATCCGGACATTCTAAGTCATCATGTTTCCTCCATTTGAAAACTTATGACCATCATGGTTGTTTGAATCATAGAATGGAAGGAGTTTAAGACCATAAGATGCAAATGCATGACTGTGAGGCTTGAGACACTTCATCCATTAAGACCCCAGCCATAGGTCTCGAGGTGAAGCTCGCGCACAGTCAGGAGTTGCCGAGGGTGTGTGGAACCTTAGTCTGAATGATGTTTTCAGCTTTGGGATGGAAATATCTGAAATTTTCTTGTTCCATTCTCTTCACTGTCATAATATTATCCTTATTGTGGTGGCGTGATGACCGCGTTCTCCCACAATCCAAGTGGTCTAATCTACTCTCAGTGTGGTTCTTAAGTTTTTTGGTCTCTCTGAATGGTGTGGGTCCATGAATAAATGGACCTATTATGATTTTGAGTTGGACCTAGCTGTGTTTGATAGGGGAATATTCATTTCATGAAGTTGATGGGAGGTGTTGAGTTAATTTCTCATCCATAAGTTTTTGGATTGCTTTGTAACAAGATTTTTGTCAAGTATTAGGTGTGTTGTTCGGTACATATGGGGAAAATGAATGAGTTTGGTTTGGGAGTTCCCACGTTGCCCCCGAGGGGGGGGGGTTGTTCAGGTTTCAAGGTTTTTTTATTAGTAAATTCTTGTGGTGGGGAGAACCCTCTCATACTCTCCCCTCAATCTTAGGTAGTGGCTTTTATTGAATTGGTTGGGTGTGATGTTTGTTGGGAATGGTTACCCCTAAGCTCTCGGTTATCTATGATTTTGTTTGGGAATGAACTCAAATTGTGTCAACTGTTGGCTTGGTGACTTTCTGGGGGCAGAAAGTGTTTGTAGTGGGGATAATTGTCACACCCTGACCACAGAAACCTATGTTTTTATTCTCTTATCGGTCCTGTGACTCTGGGTAGAGTCGGGTTTGGGTCCGGGTTTGAATTTTTGAAGCTTTGATGTTTTCGGTGGGTCTCGGGCCAGTGCGCAGTCACCGCTCTGCTAGTGGTCACTGCGTATTCGGTCCGGGTGGGTGCACGGTCACCGCGCATACGGTTCGATCGTGAGTTCAGACCTGGTGAGTGCGTGGTTACCTAACTGTTTAAAGAAATAATAATATTAAAAGAATAAATTAAATTAAAAGGAATTTTATAAAATGTTTAATAATAATAACAACAATAATTTATAATATTGTTATTATTATTATTATTAGTCAGATTCTTATTATTATTTTCTATTATTTATTTCCTTTCCTTTTATTTTATTTTATCTTTTTATCTTCCTTTATTTCTCTCTTTCCTTCTTCTTTCTTCTCTTCATTTCTTTTTTTCCATGTGTTTGTCCCCCCGACCTCCTCTTATTCTCCTGCGCAACCCGCAACCTCCATCTGGCCTTCCCGTCGCCTCCCCTCCTTACCGCAACAGGACTGCCCAACGCCCCCCCTTCTTCCTCTCCTACTTCCACCACACAGCAGCTGTGTATGCGACCCGAAGCCCTCTCTTTATCCTGGCGCTGCAAAACGCCTCCTCTCTCCTCTGCCCCTCATGCAGCCTACCGACCTCACCCGCACCACCCTCCTACTCCCCGTACAGCTACCCGCATAGGCCCCTGCTCCCTCCTCTGTCCGCTACCCGGCCAGCCCGCGCATAGCTGGCGCTCATCCTGACCCCCAGTGTGCATAGCCCCCTCCTCCAGGTTGGTTGCCTCCATCGCGCGCCCTCCGCAGCCCCCGTGATCCGACCCCCATCGACCCCTTCCTCCCTTTCTGCCTTCACCCTGGCCAGCCCCTGCTCCCACTCTCATGCAGCGACCCGACGACCTCCCGCCTTCCCTGCTTGCCTCTACATTCGCCCGTGATGCCGTCTTCTATCCGACCTTCCAGAAAACGCGACACAACCTCTTTGCCCCTTCCCAGTGTGCTTTTGGAGAACCTGAACCCCCTTGTCTGGTGGCCAGTAGTGACAAACCCGAATCTCTTCGCACAACGCCTCTGTGTTGCCCTGACATGGCTGTGAATCACCTCACTGGGTTTGTGAAGGGTGTATCAGGTCACGTCGGACCAAGCTCTCTCTGCCGCCACTGAAGGCGAAGTGATTCAGATCACTTCGGACCGTCCACTACTATTTACAGGGTGCCTTTGGTTTTATCACATGTTTTGGGTTCGTTTTGTTTCGTCTGCACCAGTGTCGATGTGGGTTTTACTCTGTTTATTCATTTGGATTTTTTAAAGATAGTGTTTCTGTGTTTTTTAGATGCCTTGCATTGTTTCACCACATTGTCAATGTTTTTACATGATATTGCGGTCATCAGCAAGTGGCACGTACTTGTGCGCAAGTTGGGACGTACCACATCATCGTCGTAACCGGGTTCCGAGTTGAGGTAGGTCCCCCACTGCACTCACCTTTAAATTTAGAATTTATTAATTGCTTGATGTTTTATTAATTTTTAATAAATGGGAAATAATATTAGATAATTAATTATTAAATGATTATTTGGTGTAAAAAAAGAGCCGTTTATTATATACACGACACTTGAAATATTTTCATGATGAGCGGATACCCAGTAGTGAAAGAATTCCAGTTTGGTCTTAAAGATAATTCATGGAATTTCAAATATAGTTATGGTTTTAAAGATAAATGATTTTTTCTGAACAAGTGTTTTGGGTTTTTTTGAGAAATGATGTTTTTCTTTAAAGTTGGTAAATGCCTGTTTGTCACTTTAATAAAATAAATTATCTTGGAAAAACTCACATTGGGTTTACTCCGGGGTGATAGTTGGTGTGCATTGATTGCGTGAGTTGTGTATGATATTTTTGCCTCATGACTGATTGATTTACATTGTGGACTCACCCCTTTTTATTTCATGTGTTGACATGGGAACCTAGCATTGCGAGTGAATCTTCTGAGAAAAATTACTGCACTAGATTAAATTACACACTAGATAGTATCCCCATAGATGGGGAATACTGAGTTATTGCTGCTATGGGGATTGAGCCCCTCGGTTAGGCCATGAAGGGCTATACCAGCGTTAAGGCGTTATGTCTTCATCGAGTTAGATCATGCTTTTAGGATGAGTCACATGTATAGTACATTCTAGATTGTTCACAATATCCTAGGTTCGACTCATGTTTCCTTTAGTGTTTATTTGTATGTGACAGACAATTGAGAGGTCTAGTTTGGTTGTTGGCCCCTGTGTGCCACTCTTTCCATTTCCCTTAGTGTGTGTTGTGTATTATGTGTGATTTTTCCTTTTTGGATAATGACTGAAGTTTTGATATCTAAATTTTTCGCAGAAAATGTTTTAAAAAGAAATATACCTATTCCTTTCAAACGTTAAACTTGTTTTTTTAAATTAAAAAGGGCAATGGACTGATACTTTTTTTAGAAATGAAAGTGTGTGTGGAAACTAATATTTTATATAATTTAGTTCAAACCTGGAATTAGTAAATTTCTTTATTTTAAGCTAGTACATTGGGAATAGATATCGGGCTAGCCTACTAAGTTTTAATACTCACGTCTATAGTTATTTTTTGTTTTTAGTGTTTGTGATGGCTACAACTTGGGTGCATTCGCCTTGGGTGACGTTTGGTTGTGAGTTGGATAGTGACCTGTGAGGTCACACGGAGATAGTGGTTGTCTCTTTCAGTTATTTTTATTTTTCTTTTGTTCTTGTTCAGTTACTTTACTTTATTTTTTTATTTTTCCCTACTCTATTCTATTTCATTTTCTTTATTTATTTATTTATACTAGGCGAAATCATTCCCATAGCCTCTATTGATGCCCTGGCACTTGTCGCCAGCTTGGGAGGACCGGGAACGCCTCTCGGGCCATGTCGTGGACTGGCTTGGGTGACCGATTCAGGGTCGACCTGGGTTGGTTCTTGACAAGGGAAGAGTATAAAAATTATCCAAGGGTTTTTAGTGAATATTAATAGGATATTGGGTGGGATTATATTGGAAAATAGAGGGAATTTATTTATTATTTTCCAAACTTAGGTTTTGGACTTTACATAAAAAAGTAATCAAAACCACAAAAAATCCCATGTATTTTGTAAAGACCCCAAACCCAATGGCCCAGATCTGGTTTATTAATTTATTATATTGGTATTGTGAAAAATTGATAACATCCCAAAGGAATGAATAGTTTAGTTGCTTTGGAAAACCAGATATGAAGAGAATTTTTACCTTAAAAATTGAAAAGAAATACAACATATAAAATTCTATGGAAACATCCATATTCTCTTAGATTATCCCTACATGTCAATCGTAATATACATCTTGGAATATTAGGGAAAAATAAAACATAATAAAAGGGTGATCTTAGATGCTCAAAAAGGGTAATCAATGAAACAGAAACTATCATATGTAAACATAAACAACAAGGCATGGTGAATAACTAAAAAAACATGCAATTAAAACATAAACTTAATCATAATATGACAGGAAGAAAATCTAATCAAATAACACCATATAAGTAATCACATGAGAATTATATTTAACCATGGATATTATAGTAGTTAAAAAATAACATGGATTATCAATAAATATTCTAATAATAAGGTAATTCATAATGAGGGACATCATAAACACACCGTCAAGGCCTCGACTAAGAATTATACATAAATGGGTAAAGCCTAAAAAACCCACTATAGTTTGTATCATGAGACCTAAGGATGCATCGTGGGGCTATAGAGGGGCCCAAACAACACTTAATAAGTCCAATGCATTCTTTATATGAAATTTGTGAAACATAATCAACATATACATTCATATTGAAACTATCATATGGAATTTAAATAATTCCCCCAATTAGTAAAAATAATCATAAAATGTCCAGAGTAATATGGATAATGATATCAAGATAGAACATCCCTAATTAAAGTGATCATAAAACATTAAATAAATTATTTTAGATGGTATGATAAGAAAACAACCTCAATTAAGCATAAGAAATTAATAAAAGGGTTACCAATGTAAATAATCGGGTATCATAATCATGTCATAGGGCATAAAAAATCAACATATCATCATGGTTTGCATGAAATAATGGAGTTAAATCATACATAGAATTTCATAAGGCAAAATAATAATATATAATTATAATTTATGTACAAATAAAGTGAAAACATGTAAAAATAGTGTTTAAAAAACTTTATAAATGAGCCACTTCAGTGCAGTTTAAGGGAAAATATAACAGAGTCTTTAAAGCCGACAAATGAATAATTGTTTGAACAAAAACAAAAATAAAATTAGATAGTTTTTCATGATAAAAATAGATATTTTAGAAAGATATTGGTGGATTAAAAAATACTATTGAGTGTACTCGAAAATAGGTAAGAAATTGGGAAGCTCCCTTTAATCAGACTTGTTTATTGAGAGGAATTAAAAAGGAAACCTTATAAAAGATGCATTTTACCATAAAAGAAAGAATAATTGATCTAGGTAAATATGTTTAGATAATAAATAAATAATTTAGGAAGAGTACATAAGAATAATTAAGAATTACATTGTGGTAAATATAGATAAAGCGTAACCTGAGAAAAAAATGGAAGTTCGAAAGGAATGACTTACCTTATGTTTGAAAGTGTTTTGCACTTTTACTTAATGTTTTGGACAATGAAATTAGATTCATTAATAATTTTATTAAGAACCTATTAAAAATTTATTTTATTTATTATAATTTTATTAAGTTATTTTATGATCCTTTTTATGAGTTATTAGATTCAATTTCATCATTTGGGAGTGTTTGTTTCCTTGGTTTTTAGGATTGATTCACTTGTATACATGTATTAAAGATTATGTAAAATGGAAATAGTTATCCAGAATTGAAATTATATGTTATTAATAAACTTATAGAGGATTAAATGGTCTTATATATTGGCTTTTTTCGATCATCACACACTAATTTTGTTATATTAATTAATATTATATATATATATATTTGTTCTATAATACTAAATAAGTTGTAATATACATTTTAAAATCTGGTTTAACCATTATAATTATTTTATGACCAGCCTTGAATGTGGTATTAGAAAATGAAAAATCATCGTCCATGAAGGTGGTGAATCGACACCTCAGAGATGATGTTTTCATTTTTAAAACAAAAGGGGAAGATAATATAATTGATGGTGGATATACCATTAAAATAATAAAATTACAGTATATATATATATTTTATACTGGAGTTATCATGTTAATTTGTATAGGGGAGGTGAGGTAAGGATAAGAAAAGAAAAGAAATTGAAAGAGAGAGAGAGAAGGTTTTACCTCTTGAGTATAGTCTCCTTGAGAACTTCCTTAAGAGACTTTGAAATGGTCTTTTAGGGAGACCAATAAGACCATAACGTGGGGAAGAGGTTTGGAAGAGTAATTGGAAAGAATATAAGAAATATTAAGGGAATATAAGGTGTGAGGAGAAGGGGTGGTGAGGTGTGGTATTTATAGTGGAAGAGAGGGGTATTTTTTGATTATTTTATTCATTAGTTTATTATTTTAGCTCAATACTAGGAATAATGTTGATTCTTATGACTAAATACAGTAAATAAAATATGTGAGCTTGAACCAATGAGTTATTACCTCATCCCTACATCATCCATGACTCAATAATTCATTTATTTACTTATAATGTTAAATACCGTAAATTACCGTATTTCACTATTCACTAAAAATTTAACTATTTTAGAAAAATAAAAAAAAATTCATAATAACATTTTTGACATTTAGAATTTGAAAATGGACTCCATTTTATGAAAATAATTTTCTAAATATGATAAATTTAATTTTTAATAAAAATCAACATTTATTCGAAAAATACCGATTTTAAAATTATTACTGATTTTATGACACTTTGAAAAATTAATTATGGTCTTATAAATTTATATTATAACCATAAGACAAAAAAATATTAATTCTTGAATCTATTTTTTAAAATTAAATTTTATTTTAAAAAATTAAATTAATTATAATATTTTAAATAAACATTTACACTTTACAAAAGTACTGACACTTAATTTATCATTTTTAAAACATTTATATTTACTTTTTACATGATTTAAATATATTATATTTTAATTTATAAGATACTAAAATTTAATTTACACTTTAATAGGTGAGGTTACTATTCTATCAGCAATATTACTATTCCTAATGTTCATATTACTATTCCAATGATCAAGTTACTATTCCATGAGTATAAGTTCCTTAATTTCTAGAAATACCTCTTATTTTATTCATTCTTAATTTATAAAGTTTTTTTGTGTTCACTATGTGATTTTATGTGAGTTATTCTATATTATGTAATTATAAGAAGGGAGATTCCATTGATAAAATTTTGGGTCATTACATTCTCCTCTCCATAAAAAATTTCATCCTCAAAATTTCAAGAATATTTCCTCATAAAAATATTTGGGTAGTTCGTAATCATAATTTCCTCTGGTTATCACATCGCCGCTTCAATTTTGTGATTTTTCCAAAGTAACTTTACTAGATGGATTGTCTGATTCCTCAAAACCTATTCTCTATTGTCTAGAATCTAGATTAGATCTTCAGAGTAAGATAAATCAGGTTTCAATTATATTCCTTTAGAAGTGAGACATTACATTGGGTTTGGTATGTATTTCATTAACAAAGATATGTGGAACACATCTTTACTTTAGAAAGGCTAGGTGGAATTTCTAAATGATAAGACACAACTCCAATTCTATCCAAATTTAAAAAGTTCTGATGTACTCAGGGATTAGTTTCCCTTTCTTTCCAAATCTTATAACACCCTTCCATGGAGATACCTTCAAGAAGACATGATATCCCATTTGAAACTCCAAATATTTCTTCATATTTTCAGAATAACTCTTTTTCCTACTTTGAGCTGTATTTATATGGGTTTTAATAGTCTTTAACTGTACTGTTGTTTCCTCTATAAGTTATGGGATTATAAGATTCCTTTCACAAACTTCATCCCAACAAGTTGGTATACAACATCTCTTGCCATATAACGCTTCATACAGAGCCATTTAAATACTTTAAAGGAAACTATTTTTGTAGAAAAAATCTATTAAAGGTAAATACTGACCCCACATACCATGAAAGTCATCTCAAAATTTATTATAAAGTTTGGATTGTCCTTTTAGACTATCCATTGGTTTGAGGGTGATAATAAATACTCAAATGAAGCTCAGTATCCAAATTCTTCTGAATAATTTTCTTGAATTTTGATGTAAATTGTGGATCAAAATTAGACACAATTGAATGAAGTGAACCATGAATTCTCAAAACTTCATTAATATAGAGTCATGCAAGGTGATCTAGTGGAAAATATTTTCTTATTATGAAAAAATGTGCATATTTGTTAAGTCAATCAACAATTACCCATATTGTATCATTATTTCTTGAAGTATTTGGTAATACAGTGACAAAATCCATTGTAATGTCATCCCATTTCCATGTAAGAATAGGTATAGGTTTCATGAATCCTCTAGGATTTTGTCTTTCAGCATTCACCTATTGACAAACTAAACATATTGATACATAATCAAAAATTTCCCACTTCATATTATCCAACCAAAAATGTTCCTTCAAATCTCTATACATCTTAGTTATACAAGGTTTTACTGAGAAATTTGATCTTTGAAAATCATCCAATAATTTTCTTTTTGGCTCGGGTATAGAGGGAACACAAATCCTCTTTATAAATTTCAAGATTCCATCATTATATACAAATTCTATCAATTTACCATCATTCACAACTTTAATTTTCTTTTGAAAATTCTCATCATATGACTGAAAAAATTTAATCCTTTTCCTATAAAGATGGTTTGGAAACCATTTGAAAAAGTAATTATGCTTCACCTTCCTTGATAATTCCCATATCCATATTTACTATATCCATGCACACAGGATCCCTATCAATCCTCATTTTTTTAAAAACTCCATGATCCTTCCTGATCAATGCATCTGCCACATTATTTTCCTACCCTGGGTGGTAGTGTATTGAAAAATCACAATCCTTGAGTAGCTTGAGCCATTTCATTTGCCTCATTTTGAGTTCTTTATATGATAAGATATCTTTCAAACTCTTTTGATCTATATATATCTCACATCTTTCACCATAGATATGGTGTCTCCATATCTTCAGAGTAAAGATTATAGATACTAACTCAAGACCATGAGTTGGATAGTTTTGTTCATAAGTTTTTAACTTCCTTAATGCATAATAAATAACTCTATCATTTTTTTATAAGGACCCAATAAAATCCTTTCTTTGATGCATCACTAGAAATTATAAATCCGAAATTTTCTAATGGTAGAGACAAGATTGAAGCATTCACTAATATCCTCTTAAATTCTTCAAAATCATTATTCACATTTATTTGTCCAAATAAACTTAACCCCTTTATGAGTAATCCTGGTTAACAGGTTAGATAATCGAGAAAAAATCTGAACAAAACGTTGATAGTAACCTATTAAACAAATGAAACCATATACCTCAGTTATGTTCTTTTGTATAGGCCATTCTTATACTATATTTTTATTCACAGGATCAATTGTGATTCCATGGAGAAAATATAGACAAGAAAAGAATCTGTTTGAAGCCATAAATCACACTTTCTAAACTTCCCATATAACTCTTTTTTAAGAGTCTCTAGAACAATCCAAAAGTGGTTATCATGGTCCTCATAGATTTTGGAGTACACCAAGATATCATCAATAAATACCATAAAAAAATTATCAAGATATTCCTTAGATACTCTTTTAATTAGATCTATAAAAACAAAGGGTGCATTAGTCATTCCAAATAGAATTACTGTAAACTCATAATTTCTATACATTGTTTGAAATCCAAACTTTTGGAATATATTCCTTCTTCATATGAAATTGATGATATCCATATCAAATATAAATCTTTAAAAAATATTTAAATCCATAAAGTTTGTAAAATAATTCATCAATGTGAGGTATATGATACTTGTTCTTTATCAAAATTACATTGTTCTCCCTATAGTAAATGCATAGATTTATAGATCCATATTTATTATTAACGAAAATAATATGAGCTCCCCAAGGAGAAACACTAGGGAATTTAAATACCTTATCACTAAATTCCTCTAGTTGTTTCTTTAACTATATTAACTCCACCGTGACAATTCTATAAGGAGTCCTTGATATTGGTCTCACATCAAGGATTAAATCAATAGAAAACTCAATTTATTGCTATGGAGGATGTTTATGTAATTAATCTAGAAATACATCAATTTATTCTTGCATAATATGTACATACTCAATTTGAAGATCACCTTTTTCATCAGTAGGTTTTATCTACTCTTCTTCTCAAAAAATCTCATTTAGAAGAGCTGCTGGAGGTGGATCTAGATATGACTCATATGATGAAGACTCCTATATAAAGATGAGAAATTCTATATCTTCATCACAAATAATAATTTTCTTCTCTTTGAAATAATTTTTTTCATTATATTTTGAAATCCATCCCATACAAATTATTATATCAAAATAAACCATAGGTATAATAATACAATCAGAAATTAGAGCATGTTTATGTGTCCTAATAAGAACTTCTTGACACATCTTTGTTGTAATAATTTTTTTACTAGGAGTTTTTACTGAAAACTATATTATTAAGGTGAATTGGGAATATCTAATTTTTATAGAAAACCAAGAAGATATAAAAGAATGTGATGATTCAGAATCAAAAAAATCTTTATTTAAATTTGAGGAGATGATTAAAGTACCTTCCACCAAATCATTTAGAACTCCAACCTCAGTTTTTGTGACTATATATTAAGAGCCTTGTTCCCTTGGACATTTATAGGGAAAGTTCCCTTGACATATAAGATATTCAAGTACATAGTATCCTATATACTTACAGCTGAAGCATTTCACATTTCTAACTTCTTTCTTTCCCTTACAATCACAGGCTTGGTGGACTTTTTCTACACACTTATAACAAACTCCCATTCCCAATAGGTAAGTTTCATGATGTTTATTTCAAAATTTATTAAAAGTTAAAAAATATATTCCTCCATTATTCCATTTTTCCTTATTTCCTTTTCCATAGTACTCTGAGTCCCTCTTCTTATCTTTTTTTCCCTTAGAAGATATATGGATTGTAAAATTATTTCTCTATCTTGGTGGAACATGATACTATATCTTCATATGATGAAAATGTTTTAGAGACTAGTGAACTTCGTATAATTGGATTAAGAACATAAAATAAATCATCAATTTTTTTACTTGGATTACATATGTAGTCCATGACATGCCTTGCTAACCTTATGAAGTTAGATTTATACTTAGTAATGTTTTCATCCTCTTTCTGTCTTAGACTTAATAATTTTCTGTTCATATATTCTTGATGTTCAGGAGGGAAATATTTTTCCAAGAATATTTACTTAAAATCATTCCATTACATAGTTTCAATTTCTTCCTCCTCCTTTGTGTTTTGAATTAATGACCACCATTTATTCACATCTCCTGAGAGACAATAAACTAACATGATAACCTTAGACCTTTCATTATTTCCCAAAGAGATAAATATCTTCTCTAAGAAACTTATCCATTGATTAACTACAAATAGGTTTGTATTCCCATTGAATAATGGAGGTTGTTGTCACATGAAGTGATCTACCATTGCTACACTGCATCGTGGATTAGGCTGCTCCATGCGTGGAAGGCTATTGCTCATAACCTAAGTCTGTTATCCCAATATAGTTATAATTTATTCAGATCCAGTTGAAACTCTAGATCCGACATCATTATCTTTCATTGGAGGGAAATACCTACATGGAATATTTGCGTTGATATAGTTTCCATTACTTCCAATAGGAACCATTTCTAAATAATAGAGTATACTAGATTAGATCATAACATTATGAAACATAATCTATAATCTAAAACTAGTGAAAAACTTAAAATAAATTGAATATTTAAGTATAGCTAATTTCTAAATCATAATCTTGGTTACTTTGGGAATATTCTCAAATCATGTTATAGGGTTATGTTTCCCTAATCTATGTTTTTTCTAAATCTAGTTTCCAAAGTTTCTATTAAACTTTACTTGATACCAACTATAAAGACCCTAACCCTAATACCCTAGACCCAATGCCTTAATTTATTACACGGGTACTATGAAAAAGAGATCACATCCCAAAGGATAGAATAGTTTAGTAGCTTTTAAAATCCAGATACAAATATAATTTTTATATTAAAACTTGAAAATAAATACAATATAGAAACTCTTTTGGAAACATCCCTATTCTCCTAGATTATCCCTGTATGTTAATAATAATATACATCTTGAAATCCTAGTGAAAAATAAAACATAATAAATGGGTGATCTCAGAAGCTCAGTAAGGGTAATCAATACACCAAAAGTTATTATAAGTAAACAAAAACAATAATTAAAGGTTAATAATTAAAAACAAATTCCATTAAAACAGAAAATTAATCATAATAAGGTAGGAATAAAATATTATAAAATAAAACCATATAAGTAATCACATAAGAAGAATACTTAACCATAAATATTTTACTAGTAGAACAATCACATGGATTATAAATAAATATTCTTATAACTAGGGATTACATAATTTGGGACATCATAAACATACCGTCAAGGCCTTGGACAAGAAGTATACATAAATGGTTAAGGCCTCGGCCAAAACCTGATCTAGTTTGTGTCATGAGACCTACAGATGCATTGAGGGTCTATAGGGAGCCCTTCACGACACTTAATAAGTCCAATTCATTCCATATATAAAAGGGGTGAAACATAATCAATATATAAATTCATATTGAAACTAGCATATGAAATGTAAATAATTTCCCCATTCAGTAAACATAATCCTAAACTGTCTAAAGTAATATAGAGAATGGTATCAAGATATTACAACCCCAATCAAAGTAATCATAAAACATTCAATAAAATATGGTAGATGGTATCATAAGAAAAAAACCTAAATTAAGCATAAAAATTTAACATAATAGTTACCCATGGAAAGAAATAAGTATTGTAATCATGTCATAAGGCATAATAAATCAGTGTATCATCATGGTTTCCATGAAAGAATGTATTTAAATAATAAATCAAAATTAATAAGTTAAAATAGGCATATATCATGATAATGGATGTCCAACTAAAGTGAATACATGTAAAAAGAGTATTTAGGAAACTTTAGAAATGATCCACTTCAGTGTGATTTAAGGGAAAATAAGAGTCTTTAAAGCAAACAAAGGCATAATGTTTGCATAAAACTAGAAATGAACTAAGATAGTTTTTTATGATAAAAATAAAGATTTTAGAAAAATATTGGTGTCTTAAAATATATTACGGAGTATACTTTAAAATGGGTAAGAAATTGAGAAGTTCCCTTTAACCAAGCTTGCTTATTGGGAGTAATTAAAAAGGAAACCTTATAAAACATGTATTTACACATCAAAGAAATAAGAATTAATCTAGGTACATATTTTTGGAGAAAAAAAACATAATTTAGGAGGATTAAATAAGAATAATTAATAATTAAATTGTGGTAAATAGAGATAAAGCATAACCCAAATGAAAAAATAGAGGTTTAGAAGGAATCCCTTACCTTATGTCCAGAAGTGTTATGCACTAGCACCTATTGTCATGGATAGTGAAATTAGATTCATTAATAATTTAATTCATAAACTATAAAAATTTATTTTATTTATTATAATTTTATTAGATTCATTTTTGTCATTTTGATGATTTATAAGATTCCATTTCGTTATTCGAGAGTGTTTATTTCCTTGGTTTTCGTGATTGATTCACTTGTATACATGTATGAAAGATAATGTAAAATGAGAATAGTTATCCAGAATTGAAATTATATGTTATTAACGAACTCACAGAATATTAAATGGTATTATATATCATTTTATATCTATATGTAAGGATTATTCCTTAGATAAAACATTAATGATAACTGTTTAGATTATTTTGGTGTTTTTTCCCAATTATCACGCACTAGTTTTGTTTTATTAATTAATATTATGTATATATATTGATTAAAAATACTAAATAAATTTTAATATAAATTTTACAATATTTTTAACCATTATATTTGTTTTATGACCATCCTTTAAGGTAATATTAGAAAATTAAAAATCATTTTCCATGAAGGCAGAATCGATACCTCACGGATGATGTTTTTATTTTTAGAACAAAAGGGGAAAAAAAGAAAATTTATGGTGGATATAACATTAAAATAATAAAATTAAAATATATATATGGTACTGAAGTTATCATATTACTTTGGACAAGGTATTTGAGGAAAGGATAAGTAAATAAAATAAATTGAAAGGGAGAGAGAGAAGGTTTTACCTCTTGAGTGCAGTCTCCTTGAGAACTTCCTTAAGGGACTTGGAAATGGTCTTTTGGTGAGACCAGAAAGACCAAAACGCAAGGAAGAAGTTTGGGAGATTAATTGAGAATAATATATTCAATATTAAAGTCTTATAAGGTGTGATGATAAGGGGTGGTGAGGGGTGGTATTTATAGTGAAGCAGAGGGGTGTTTTTTGATTATTTTATTCATTGGTTTATTATTTTGGCATAAGACTATCAATAGTGTTGATTCTTGGGACTAAATACAGTAAAAATAGAATGTGATTTCGAACTAATAAGTTCTAACCTCATCACTACATTATCTGTGGCTCAATAATTCATTTATTAAATTATAATGTTAAATACCGTAAATTACCGTGTTTCACTATTCACCAAAAATTCAACTATTTTAGAAAAATCTAAAAAATTCACCCTAACTGTTTTTCGACATGTAGAATTAAAAAATGAACTCCATTTTATAAAAATAACTTTATGAATATGATAAATTTAATTTTTAATTAAAATCATCATTTATTCAAAAAATACCAATTTTAAAATTATAACTCATTTTATAACACTTTGGAAATTTAATTATGGTCTCATAAAATTATCTTATAATCATAAGATTAAAAAATATTAATTTATTAATATATTTTGTGAAATTTAATTTTCATTTAATTTTTTTATTAATAATAAAATTATAAATAAACATTTACGATTTACAGAAATACCAACACTTAATTTATCATTTTTAAAACATTTATTTACTTATTCCATGATATAATTATATCATATTTTTATTTATAAGATACCCAAATTTTATTTATACTTTCATAGGTGAGGTTACTATTCTATTGGCCGGATTACTATTCCTAATGGTCATATTACGATTTCAATAGTCAAGTTACTATTCCATCAATATAGGTTCTTTAATTTCTAGAAATACCACTTATTTCATTCATTATTTTTTTATAAAGTTTGTATTGTATTCTACATGTATTTTTATGTGATTTATACTATATAATATAATTATAAGAAGGTAAATTCCATTGATATTTTTTTTCATTACATTTTTTCACATGGTTTCTACCAAATGGGAGTGGTTTTCATTATTTTATAAAGACAAATGACAAACTTATTAAAATATTACCTTGGTGATATGGAAGTGAGTAATGTTCACATATAAATTATTTTTAAACCTGAAAATATAATATAGGTTTTGTAGGATTCATAAAGGCTTTATAAAATTAATTAAATAACCTCAAAATTACATTATTTTAAAGGTGAAACATATATTTGGTCATGGGTACCATTTATAGAATTCATTACATCAATTTTGGGTCATTATAATGCCATAATACACATCATATATTTATACTGTATTTAATTTTTTCTAAAAAAATAATCTTTCTTAGAAAATTATCAAAAATTCACTATTGGATAATTTTGATATGATGATTCCAAAAAAAATATTTATTTTATCATAATAATTTTCTAAATATTTTAATTTTCACTTTGAAAATAAGAATTGACATTTATTGAGAAATGATGGGTTTTTTAACAATTATAATTTTTGAACCCTTATAAAAATTACATTTGAACTCATAGAAATTATATTATCATTTATATCTAATTAATACTATTTAATTATATTATTTTATTAATAATATTTTTTTAAAATCATGAATTCATCAAAAAGGAATATCTTAATTGAAATTACATATTTCACAAAAATACAATTTGTGTTTCATCGTATCAAAATAAAAATCATTTATAATGTAACAACAATAAGAAGTAAATATATTCATTATTATATTGAAAATTAAATATAAATATTCATATTATTAGGGTATTTATACATGTCCATTTTTGACACCAACAAATTCCCTTAGATTAAGGTGCGCGATGGTGATATTTTCATGGGTTGGTCCGACGTACATGGTTTGGGCCGTGATCTCGATGAGCTTGAACTTATCCCATAAAAGGTTTCAACCATGCTTTAATTATTTGATCATGGCTTAGGATTATTCAAGGGAAAATCCCAATGATTCTATCTCCCTCAGAATCTATGATAAATGGGCTTCATAGTGTATAATCCTACTGGTCGAGGTCATCACTTCCTTTGTCTGTGTCAATTGGATTTATCAAAACACTATATTTATATTAATAATATGATCATTATTCAATGACTATATTATCAATAGGTATGATTCCTAACATTATTTTAAATTTTATAGTATATAATATTCCAAATAAGTGCATGTGTTTTCTATAACTATAATAGAGAATTTATTTCAATCACAAAGGGAATTTTATTTATAAAAGTTTGGGTTATGACATGTTTCCTCATGATGACATGATATGCTATGCCTATTTTTTCTCTACCTTGTTATGTGTGTTTTCTATACCTTTGGAGGTATTGCTTATGTATCTGAAATATGTGAACCATTATGGTATGATTCTTCTTTTAGGGGAAGTATGCGTGATGCCTGATGTTGAATATGGTAGGAGAATGATAGCCTAATGGATCAGACGATGCTCAATGGCTTGAAGATTTTGAGAACATGCCAGTACTCAATGAATTGTGGATTCCAAGTTACATGGTCTTCTCAATGCCTTTAGGATTCTGAGAGACATGTCACTAAGCCTTGTGCCTAGTTATCCTTCTTTCGTGATAGGAGACTCAATTCCTTATGGATTTTTAGTATATGTTAACTAGTCAGACTTGTGTCCTAAATTGAACTTGAAGCCTTGAGTATGTCGATCAGTATAATACCATCCTTATGGATAAAACTTTATCACATCTTAATTCTATTATGACTGTATTTTGGAATGGGTCTAAAGGTGGTAAGACTAGGGTCCGTGGTGGTTTAGTAAGCACACGACTGCTTAACACAAGGTGTTTATTGCCATGTCTATGAGATTTGTTTTAAATTAAAATTTTCCAATTTTGAAAATTTAATTATAGAAAACGGATTTAACATATGGAATCAAAGAAATTCATAATTTTTAATAATGTAAAATTTATTTTTTAACAAAATTAATAATGAAAGTAGTAAATATTAATTACCATGACTAAGGTAAAAATGAATTCACCGGGTGATTAAACTAAAAAGATAAGGCTAAAATGAACTAAACACTTGTACAAAACCATTTTTCTGGACATATTTTAGTACTTATCTATTCTAGGGTCTATAATTTCCTAGTTTGGATTCTTTTTTCAAGATAAAAATGTTGTTATGATTGAATCTTTTCAAAAAAAAGTTACAAGTGTGCCACTCACATCACTTATAAAAGGCCACCCCCTATTCTCTTTACTTTACACTATAAAAACATTTTGAATTGGCCAAGACCTACCCAAATAACATAAAAATTCTACACTATCATACCAAAATAATTATTTTTAGAATTAATCCAACCTAGGAAGGCCTTTTGTGAAAACCTAAGAATTATACCTGAAGAAGAGGTAACGTTCTTGAATGAACATTTTTATTTTATTTATTCTTCCACCACCTTCAATTCATATTAAACCATAATGATATAATATCCTTAGTATCTTAAATATATTGATATTTTTTCATGTTAAGATTGTGATCTACAACTATTTATACTTCCATCAAATGGGTTGTGAAATCATCAATTGTGTGTACAGAGTACGAGTTCCTCATGAACCGATGTCATTCATTTTTCCATTAACACATCTCCCAGTTGGATATGTTGATAGATGTAAAGTATATATATGATATTTATAACATAAATATACTAATATAGTAATTATATCATATATAAATTTTTTACATTCCATTTCGTAGGGGATACAATAACTTCACTCATGTGTGCTATAGACTACCACCTCATGAAGTGATGTGATTCGTTTTTCAGTAATTCGGTACACAGAATTAAATATTCATAAATTTAATTAATGTATGTGATATAAATGAAAAAAAAATTATATTAATCACATATTTATCAATATTAAAAGATAACAAAATAATAATATTTTATTTTATTTTCACACTAAAAAATGATAACATCATTCCTGCATATGTGGATTATCATCTTCACAAAGCAATGTGACTCTCTTTTCATAACCACACCAAAAAGATCATATAAATATATAATTATATTTAAAGAAATAATATGGTATATATGATATTATGATAATTTTTTAATGATTAAATATTATTTACCTACTTTCTATAATGATCATTGAAAATTTGAAATTTTACTTATGTGTACGTCTGGCCTACCATCTCCATGATTGTAACATAGTCTATTTTTTGAATCCATTATTCATGATTGGTTTTAAAGGTATAAATGATGTAAAAATATGATAATAATTTCATTATTATTATTATGGATATGATATGACTATATATGTGCAATAACTGGATCTTTCAGGAAGAAACACACATGCGAAAATAAGGTAATTAACACTTGAAAAAATGAAAACTATGAAAGATTATTAATGGATGGGTAAAAAAATGTTATAAAATAGTTATATATTATATTATAAATATTAATATTGTTCTTTAATAAGTTAATAACATTATTAAAACAAATATACAGGAGGTTAAAGTGCATTCAAAGAAAAAGAAGCCTGAGGTAAGGGACTTCATCTCAATTTATCTTCAACGAGGTATATTGTAATGTTATCCACAAAATTTATTTTATATGGTGTAGATAATGCAAATTAGAAATGTAATATAATGATTCCATAATAATTTATGGTGTTTTTAGTTTCAATTTGAATTATTACATCTAAGGTGATTTGACTTAAGAGTTACCAAATGGTAAAAAAATTTATAACTTAATTTCTTTTCCTTGGGTTATATTACTTTTTTGACGTCTTTGATATTATAAAATTATGTGTATAAATAATTTTCATTATATTATGTTTCAGTAATAATTTTTTATGAGGATTTATAGTTTATACATATAATAAATTCATTGATTAATTATCTCATCAACATTATGATCATTGAATTGGTTTATTTCATAATCTCATTCTAATCAAAATTTGTTATTCTTGAATTTCAGTTAAAGAAAATTATTTGATCATTGTTAAAATAAAACCATTTAATTTTATTATCCTATAGTTATTCAGGATATTTTTAGGTAATAATAACTTTTATCTACTATTGTTTACCTTATATAATTGATAATGTTTTTTAAGAGAATATGAAGTTGCTTCTCTCTTCAGTCGGAAATCTTTTTTCTTACAAAACTAAGTTATATAAAAATGTTTTCAAAAACATTTTTAACATTTTATAAATGATTTAATAAAGACTTTTTTACCAATTTTTACATTTTAGAAAATATTTTTAGAGGAATTTTCTTATCGTTTTCCGAAAAATGTGCTTTTCTATCCTTTTTATAGTGTAATAGAAATGTTCTTTTTAACTTGCATGACATGTATGGATTACGCACCGTCATGACCATCATTTAATTGAAGATTTCATTGAAATTTTAAAATTATATTTTTAATGAAAATTTTTTTTCGTAATATTCTGAAAATTCTTAGTTTTTAGAAGTGGTTTTCAAAGAAAATTATTTTCAAAATGTTTTATGTTTTAAAAAGTTTTTTTCAAAATGAAAATGATATTTTCCTGAAGAAGGTTTTTAAATATATTTTTATGGTATTTATATTAATCAATAATAAAAACCCTTTATTTTACATATAATAAAATAGGTATATGTTGTATTTATACCATCCTTATTCTCCTTACTAATGGTTTATGATTATTTTGAACAAGTATAGTATTGAATTTCACTTCCTTGATTCATTTTTCTGGTCAATAACATTACCTTGAAATTTTCACTTTCCTATGATAATTAAACATTAAATTTTCCCAAAATATCCATATTATTTATAATAGAAAAGTTTTTTTAAAGCATATATAATTCCTACATATAGTTTTCTACATTGAAATTCGTTTTTTTATCTCGAAAAAAATTAATAAATCAGTCTCTATTACTCAATATGAATATTTGATGATAAGGCCTATTGTTCATGAATTAAATCAATTATTCGATATATGAGGAATTATTTGGACATGAACTAAATGGGTGGGGCCCAGTTATAGAGAGCACCTCAATACATTGTTAGTCAAATGGGACAAATCAGTTGGCTAGCTCTGGTTAAATGGGTTTTTACCCATTTGTGTAAACTATCTTTAGGAAAGATCTTGACGGTAGAGGTATCATGTGCCTAGAAAAAATGACGTCTAATAAATAATAATTTCCTTTATTTAGAATTTAATTATTATTATCCATGATATTTTCATAAATATATTATATTTAGTTACATTTCATTCTCAGTTTATTGATTAAATTTCAAGTGTTTTCAATTATTTACATTTTCATAATGATTATGCCTTATCTAGTTATGATACTCTTGTTGTTGATTAAATAGACTATGTTTTCAGTTATTTAAATTTTTATATTGATTATGATAGTAAAATTATTTAAATGGAATGTGTGATTATTTATTTACCTTATCTTGTGGATTATTCTCATTGATTCATGATTGCTGCCATTGTACTTAACCCTTACTCAACATTTGATATCGCCCTTGTTTTTCTTTCTTTCTAAGTAATCCATGACGTTTACTACAAGAGATATGAAATATTATTCTATAGGGAATAATTATATTCACAAAAAAATTTATGTTATAATATTTGTATTCAGATGTAATATGAGAATCATATATCTATCTAGTTTACCAAGATTACTAAATTATTCAGTCCTTCAGGATGTGATGTCAATGTATTAAAGAAGGCATAGGCTCTAGGCAATTAGGGTTAGGGTTGCTATAATATATCTATATTTACCTTATATAATTTATTAATATTTATAATATATATATATATAATTTATTAATAATTATTTAATTAAAATTATTAATAATATTAATAATATTTTTTAAATTTATTCATTTTTATTTTTTTATTTATCAAATTATTTTAATTTTTTAATATTTTTAATACTTGTATGTTTTATTTTTATTTTCATTGGAGTATATAAAAAATCGTGGGGCATGTATAGGCCAACATGGGAAGGTAATTTTGGTCGAGTATAGGCCAGCATGGGATGGTGGGTCGGGTCATGTATAATTATTAAGTATTATTTATTTTCTTTATTTATATTTAAGATATATTATTTAATACTATTTATAATTAATATATATTATATTTATTCATTTTAATTAATAATTGTTTCAATAATTTGTTAATAATTTGTTAATTTATTCATTTTTTTATTTAGTTATTACCATTTATTCATTTTATATATGTATATTTAACATATACTATTTATTAATCTTTATAATATATATATATATATCTGTGTGTGTGTGTGTGTTTAAAAGAAAATTATTCATTTTTATTAATAATTATTTAATTAATATATTTTTTAATATTTTTTAAAATTTAAAATTTAGAATTTTTATTTGTTTAATTATTTCAATTTAAAAATTTTATATAACTATATTTTTTATATAGTATTTGTTATTATTTATAATTTATATATATATTAAATTTATAAATTATTATTTAATTAGTAAATTTTTAATTTTAATTTTTAAATTTATTTAAATTTATTTTTTATTCATTTAATTATTTTATTTTTAATACATCTAAAGCTCTCAATTTTTTATTATAACATATAAAAATTGGGGTATATATAGGCCAACAAGGGGAGGTGGGATGTGTTGTGTATAGGCCTGTACAAGAAGGTGGACCGGACTGTGTATAATTACTAAGTTTAATTAATATTTTCTAGTTATATTGAATAAATATGATTTATTACGCTTTATAATTAAAATGTATAATAAATTTATTCATTCTTATTAATATTTGTTTCATTAAAAAAATTATTAGTTTTTTAATTTATTCATTTACTTTTTTTGTTTAACTATTACTATTTATTAATTTTATATATCAATATTTAATATATAATATTTATTAATATTTATAATTTATATATATGTATACTAAATTTATTCATTTTTTTATTATTTATTTAATTAATAAATTTCTTTATATTTTTTCATTTAATCATTTTTTATTTTTATTTGTAAAATTATTTCAATTTATTCATTTTAGATATATATATATATATAATTTACTATTTATTAATATTTATAATATATATATATATATATTAAATTTATTAATAATTATTTAGTTAATAAAAAATTAATATATTTTAAATTTATTCATTTTTATTTTTTATTTTTTTTATTATTTCAATTTTTTTAATATTTTTAAAACATTTAATTATTTATTAGAGTATATAAAAAATTGGGTGGCACATATAGGCCAGCATGGGAAGGTGGGTCGGGCCATGTGTAAGTCCGCATTAGAAGGTGGGTCTGGACGTGTATAATTATTACATTATTATCAATTTCAATATTTGTATTTAATATATATTATTTATTACTATTTAAAATTAATATATATATATATATATGTGTGTGTGTGTTAAATTTATTCATTTTTACTAATAATTCTTTAATTAATAATTTTTTTAATAATTTTGAAATTTATTCATTTAAATTTTTTTATTTAATTATAACAGTTTCTTCATTTTATATATCTATATTTAATATATGATATTTATTAATATTTATAAATATGAATATGAATATTAAATTTATTCTTTTTTATTAATAATTATTCAATTAATAAATTTTTTAATATTTTTTTAATTTACCTTTTTTTAATTTTGATTTGTTTAATTATTCCAATTTTAATTTATATATATATAATTAATATATAATATTTATTAATATTTATAATATGTTTATTAAATTTATTTAAAAAAATTTAAATAGTAGAATTTTTATATTTTAAAATTTATTCATTTTTATTTTTTATTTATTTAATTGTTATAGTTTTTGAATATTTTTTAAACTTCTATTTTTTTTTATTGGAGTATATAAAAATTTGGGGGCATGTATAGGCCTGCATGGGATGGTGGGTCTGGCCATGTATATGCATAGATGGGGGGAAGGTGGGTTGGGTCGTGTGGGTCGGGCCGTGCATAAGCCTGTATTTGGGGAAAGTGGGTCGGGTCTTATATGAGCAGACCTGTGTGGCCCATGTTTATATATGTGTATACAGGTGTCGATCCCCCGTTGTTCGGGCACATTGTGTTAGTGGGGCACATAGGTTTATCAAGCGTTACATAAACAAATAAGAAGTCTAATTTGGGATGGATTCATAGGACAACCCTTTATCACTGCTAGATAAAAGTGCTGATAAAGACCTCCCTTTATCAATGCTTAAAAAAGAACTGATAAAAATTACCCTTTTAAGCACTTTTATTTATCATTGATAAATGACTTGATTTATCATCACTTTTTTAGCATTGATAAATGGTAACTTTATCAGTACTTTTTTCTAGTGTTGATAAATGATACTGCTACTTATTGAGGGTTTTGTAGTCATGTTAATTAGTAAGTTTTAAATTGGCTTGTGGACAAGTAAATTGGAAATAGGCATGTTCTTGAATATTTTTCATAATTAATCATTAATTGGCATGAATGTTGTAATTGACATCAATTGACTAGAATGACATATATTTAACATGTTTTGAATGATTTGGTATTTTGGTATGCATTGTATCTTGCTGGAACATGATATATAGAATGTGTAAGTGGCCTGATAAAGGGAATTGACCTTGGCTCTGTTGTGAACATAATGTGTAATTAACCAATAGCATGGGAATTCACATCAGGTCTGATGTGAATTGAATATGTAAACATGATAATTTTACATTGGTCTATTTTCCATTTTAAATCATATATATATATATATATATATATATATATATTATGGATACTAGTACTAGATATATTTTTTGGTATGGAAAAAAACATCTGACATCATGTCGTAGTAGGTATAGCTGACCCTGGGTGTCAAACCTGAGCATGAGGGTCGACGGGCCTATTGAGATATTCTCTATTCAATTATAATTATTGCCTTTATTTATCATATTGTTGCATGCACTATTAATTAAACTAGATTGTTATAGACACCATTAGAGGTGGACTACTAAGTTTCACTCACACCATGTTTGATTATATAGTTGGGGATGGAGCAAGGATATGGGACCGGGCAAGGGCTTTGGGACCAATTTTTGGAGTCTTTCTTTCATTTAGTTTCTTGTATGACATTTATCAGGACAATCAGTATGGCATTTCATGGTCTAATTATGTTGTATTGATTTTTAATTTTCCTATTTATCAGTTGTAGATGATTATACTATTTTTTATCTTATTTTAGATGTGATTGTTATCTTGTACCATAGGTTTTAGTCTCTTCACTATATTGATTTGATCCCCACTCCTAGTTGATAGACTCTGGTGTACATAGAGGCACTCTTGAGGCCTTATGGTGACCAGTCTTGATCATGTGAGGGAGAACCGGTTTGGGGACATTACACAAACCTCACCCCTCCTTGGTTAAACTAGAAATCAGTGCTTTTAGATGGAGTAATTTCAAGATGAATCACCTATATTAGATTTCCATAACCAAATAAAATTTAATCTCAAATAAATTTTTGCCTCGATCCTATGATACCATAGCTGCTACCTTCTCCGAGTCTACTAAAACTCTATCCTCTTAGATAACATGGCCTAATAAGTGAACTAAGTAAATCCAGAAATAACGTTTAGAAACCTTGGTGTATATTCAATTATCTATTAGTATAATTAGTATTATTTCATGGTGTTTAGAATGATCGTATCTAGAATTGGAGTTCACAAATATTTCATTAATGAAAACCACGACAAATTAATCTATATACATATGGAATATATTGTGTATCAACTCCATTAATAACTTTGTTGCATTCATTAGACCAAAAAAACATTACCATGAACTCATACAATTCATAACTACTCTTAAAATTATTAAAGGGTATATTAGATGGTATCACCCTCAACTAATGGTACCCTATCCTCATGTCAATCTAAAAGAATATATGGTAATCTCTTAGCTGATCAAAGAGATCATAAATATGTGGAAAGGGATACTGGCTCTTGACTATGATCTGGTTCAGCCTTTGTAATCCACAAATAAACACAAGTTTCCATATTACTTCTTGGGGAATAACATGTGAGAAACCCATAGTGATGTACTATTACATATATATCTCTATACTTCTGAATCCTCTAACCAAACTTTCAACTCCCAAAGCCTCACTAGGTCCATCCAGTGGGGTGGAATGGAAGTAGTTCCATATCCTATAACAAACTTAGTGGTGAACTTTATCTTTCTATCAGGTGGTAATATAGATAAATCGTTGGGTAATACATCCTAAAAATATTCCACCACTAGAGGAAAGATACTCTATTTTGAATAACCATTATCTATAATAAGGCTTTCCACTTGGGATACGATCTAATCTAATTTATATTGAAGTGGTTCCACACAACAAACTTGAAGAACCCATTCACCATGATAAACATATATACCCATTTTAGAGATATAAAGGTCCCACTTCTTTGATAAAATTCGATGTTAACCTAGTAAATAACTAGTTAATACGTAACTAGAATATAATTAAATCTATACATTTCTAGTAAAAATAGCTCTAAGGGAAAATGGTAGCCACCGTTTTCAAGAGAACATGCCTTACATTGCCCAATACCCTTTGATTGCACCCCTAATGGAATGTTAATTATTATAACACCATCTATTATTTCCACATCTAAACCCAAGACATTGATGAATTGAGAACATATAAAGGAATGTTATTCCCTTGCATGAAAAAAACACAAGAAATGGTATATTCTATAATAATTGTACCCCATACTTTGGAAGGTCTGACATCCAAACTTGTAAGAGTATACTATATAACATGAAACTAACTCGCCCATATTCCCTGGTCTCCTACCTGACTCCCTATAATGCTATTTCTTAATGATACTTACACTCATGCATCAAGGTACCATGCCCCATGCCTTACCTCAAGCGGTTGGTAGAACTCCAGCTACCTATCTTCTAAGAGGTAGTTGAGTCCCTCATAGACTATGGTGTCTATCATTATCCTCCACCACCACCTGATTGTTGATTTCCCCTATAAATATTATTTAGGCGGCCCATATTACCACAATATTATAACTCTGATATAGGTAAAGGACACTTCTAATGCTTGTGACTATCCCTACCACCCAAATATCACTGCACTTATCCATGGTCCTGTGATGGAGGTCAAATCCCCTTGCTACATTTTCATCCACTACCTTTTTGGAAATTCTCAAAGCATAGTTACTTAGTTTTTGAAGAGGAACTCTATGATCATTCCAAAATAACTATCTACCCACCACTCAAATCATCCTTTAGGTTCCCTTCAATAGAGTTGTTCCGATGGAATATTTTCACTAATAAATTGATTTCATAATGAAGCCCGTCAAAGATGAGAACCAGCCTAACTATCTCATCACCAACCAATTAAGGAGAAAAAATTTTAAGGTCCCTGAAAAATCCAATGTAGTCCATTATATATTTTCTCCCCTACATTATTTGTATGAACACCCAATCCCTTTCATCCCTCATCATCTTTGGTAGAAGTGACTCAAAAACTTGTCCTTAAAATCATTCCATATTATATCCTCATGTTTTATATCATACACTATGATTCCCCAAAATCTCTTCAATATTCCATATATCATATAGGTAAGAAGATTAAACCTCCTTTCTAGGGTGTATCTAGGAAAATAAAGATTGTTTGGATGGAATTGATATTGAACTTCTCTTCATGAGGTCCTACCTCCCCAGTGAACAAGGTGGGTGTTGTAGATGGATCTCCATCATCATATCAGACATGGAAGGGATAGTGTGATTAGTCTCCCACTCCCTGAAATACATGACTCACAACAAAACTATCATGGATTTTATTATCCATTATATTCCTCATATCAACAGGAACTTCCATCTCCACTATATGAGGGGTGTGCTCATTACCACTCTCTCAACATTTAACTGTAATAAGAAACAATTGAATTTCAATATAAGGGCCAAAAAACTCATCAAAGTACAATTATAAAAACATGATAAAACGTATCTGGAGAAATAGATTAATGATAACCAAATATACAAATTCAGTTAAAATATTGGCTTAAAAAGCGAATTAATAAGTTACGACAGATTAATTTTGTTCCTTTCATCAGACATGTCTTTTAAGAAAGGAAGCATGTCTAAGAAAGATGGTTTTGGGAGAATCACTCTAGATGATGTGAGGTGGGACTATGATGGTTATTTCATGAGGTGTTTAAATCCGGCTTCTGAATTGTGAATGGCCACCACGGAGGGGAGTTCATGTGCTGGTGGCGATGATGGGTGTGAAAATTTTGGTTTTTTGTTTTTGTTGGTTGTTTGGGTGTTTGTTTTCTTGTTCAGCTTTAGAGGGGATTTGGATGTGTTTTGGGCTTGAAAGTGTCTTTGGTTTTCTCACATTTCCTAAAAGTGATTGGAAAATAATAAAAAAATTATTTCGGGCTTTCATCAGACCTGTCATGAAATTTAATCACAATTTAAATGGTAAAATTCATATGCAATAAAATCATACCCTACAAGATAAATTCATGTTCACATGATTTCTCATGTGAATACTATGATTTATACATACATAACTCAACATATACCATACCATGATTAATCTCTCATAAATCAATAACATCACAAAATAAGTGTATCACCCAAGGTGAAATAGCATCACAATTGTGAAAAGTGAATCCTCAACAACAACAATGTCATCCCAATAAATAAGGTACTCCCCCACACAAGGTTTAACTAATTCCATATATAATATCATTACCAATCCCCAATGAATCCTATTCTTCTTTCTAACTTTATCAATTATTAAACCAAAATAAAAACCTCCACTGATACCACTTTGTAAAATCCCTATCCTAGTTCTCCCTTGCGAGACTAAGACGGGTTGCATGAAAAATTAAGAATGCCTCCTAATATTCCATAGGCTACCAAATAGTAGTTATGGTCTAATAAATATAGTGGGGAGAATGTACCCTATAAAACTGAATAAAAGTCATAGTAAAAATACATCTAACAAATCAATATAAATCATTTTTGGAAGATATATAGGAAAAACCCAATTTCATCCAATATAATCAAACCATGAAATTTCATACAAAATATCATACAAAATATCATATATATAGCCAAAAAAAGAAATACTCCAAATTAAGACTCGTAAAATTAATCTTTAACACCATTCTTGGTTCTATATCTAAGGTCAAGTCCTAGTGGTGAAATAAACATATCAATAACAAGTCTCTTTAACCTTTTCCAGGCTTGTCCCCCTAAAGTCGTCTTAAGTACCAAATAGCAACCTAAATAGGGTGTGAGTAAAACTCAGTATTCACCTCCAATGGTGTCTAAAAAATTCTTTTTGAGTAATAGTACATAAAATAAAACAATAAACAAATTAATTAATTTTAAATTATATACATATATTCTAAATAAACCTACTAACCCTCGAGCTCTAGGTTAACAACCAAGGTCATCCATACCTTATATAGAATTATGATGGAGTTCTCTATACATACACACAAATTGTTTTAATACTAGTATCCATAATATCTATATATGATGTCATAATAAATAATAGACCCATTGAAAATTCCCATTTCAAGGGTCAATTACAAATTCAATTCACATTATAACAAATGAAAATAGACATGTTAGGGGCCAAATTCATATTCAATGTATTAAGTACAATTAAGAACCAATGCATACCAGTAAACCCAAACATGACAAACATGCTAACTAAATTAAATTTTGGTAAATTCGTGATAAATTCCAAGTATAATTCCAATTTCAATTGCATAACAATATTCCATTATTTCATGTTCCAATTATCATGTCAATTATTCCCAATTACTAATTCACATGTCAATTATGCACAATTACCAACTAACATGTCAAATATAGAAAATTATTAATTTATATTTCAATTATACCCAATTACTTATTCACAAGATAATTGTGCATAATTACCAATTCACATGTCAATTATTCAATTACAATACATGTGATCTTTATCAATTTCAAATTTAAAAGTTAATCCATTCCCATATACCAATTTACCAATTTCTAGGGTAATAACCTTTCATGAGGTTTGATCCAGGGATCAACCAATGGTTCGAAAAATCATTTTTAATTGAATCAGGTTCATATATTCTAGATTCTAATCTAGGGTCAAAGGAAGGAATATATAGTAATGGAAGGAAGTCCAAGGTATTAATTATAAATGGACTCAGCGGTATCTCTGGTATGTATAGGTAAATAATTCAAGAAATACTAGTGGATTTTAATTAAAAGCAGTTGTGTGCATGGTGTACTAGTATAATCACACATGTCAAAAATACAATAAACTAAATGTAGGACATAAGTAGATTATTAGACAACCTACCTAAAAATTATAGAGTTTGATCATAATAATCAAGTTTTAGGACCACATTAAACACAGCAAGTCCATAAAATGGATCTTTAAAAAAACTGCAGATCAAAGGATCGAAATATAGAAATGGAGAATTCAAGGAAGACCTATAGAATAAAGAAATAATTCTTCCATTTTAACTCAATAATGGGAGAGGAAGATTTGAATTCTTCTTAGGAAACGATCTATAGATAAAAAACCCAATATTAATGGATTCTGCCTAATCCACTGCTCTATAAGAGTATAATGCCTAAAACTATTTCCCAAAAAACAAAAAATCTGAAATATGAGAAAAAGGTATGAGAATTATTAGTTTAAATGCGTTTCAATTAGTCCAAGGAAGGCTGAACATGGATGCAGTAACCATCCTTGAAAACTTGGCCACCAAATGAGTGTTTCAAAAAAAACTGAAACCCCTCACCACCACACCCTGGTGCTACCCCCATGACATGGAGACATTTCCCAAGGGAACATTTTATGTCGTGAACATAAGAAAAAGTACATTTTATCTTTTCCATGATCTCAAATAAACCCATGGTGATGCTTTTAGGATGTGATTCACATAGAGACCACCAGTACACCCCACATTATGCCACACCCACTACTATCAATTTTCGTTTATCCATTTCACATGGGATAAAAATCATATACCTTGGGCAAACCCATGATTTTGGTTTGATGTTTTTTACACCATAATTCTCAAATATCCTTTTTAATTCATCATGCACTTCCAAATACCCTAAAAACAAAAATACAAAGGTAAGAGTGACTCTTTACCAGAGTCGACGCGTAAGAGTATGATATTAGTACCTCTATTCAAGATCATGATTTTATAATCTAGGTTCTGATGACTTGAGGTTATTGTATCTAATTTGATATGGTCGTGATGGATACATCTTTCTATGGGTGTATATGCATGGATTGTGATGACTTGAGGTACAATACATGTATGTGGGTTGTAGAGGCTTTTAAACATACAGTTGGTTATGGATTGAATAAGGGTGATGATGAGGCCAATAAGTGGATGGATACCCACATGAGATATTGGGACCTATATGAGAATGGTTTTTGTACGAAAGAGTCCCAAATCATATCATGGATGACTTGATTTATAGAAGGGATCAGAGTATATGATGTGTAACATTGGGGGTGTGAGAGTGTAAAACCAAAGAGGAAGTGGTTGAGGGGTACCCATTTCTATATATATATATATGTTATCAATATTGTGGTTGTACTTTTTTATATTATTTGTTGAGTAATCCATGGTAATTATGGGAAAAAATAATAACATGTTTAGGTGATGGATTGGTTTTTTTATGCAATGTGCTTAAGTATGATTCTTTCCCATTTTTCACTAGAGGTTTCCCTGAGGATCCTACTAATTTCACATGTTATTTTCACCCTATGTATATGTAAACTATTTTTTAGGATATCAGGATTTGGTTGGTTGTTGAGCTAGACATTACTTGTTTGAGGATTTCTTCATGATATATTAGTGATTCATGGTTACTTTAAAGGATTTTCTTTAGTATTTTCAGTTTTTTCTACTGTATTACATTATATAATGTATTAGTATTCCTTATTTATCCCCACTGAGTATGATTTTCTTAGTTTTTATTCCCATATTATCTCATAAAAATCAAATATATATGAGGGTAATGACTCACTAATGTGAGTTTATAAACCCTTGATGATTGTCTTCATGTGAGGGCCTATTGGAGGTGGGATTCACGTATCATTAACCCTATTTCTCCATTTTGAGGCTTATAGGGGTAACTTGGAGGGAGGACTCATTATATATTTACTATCATCTTATGGTTTAAAAATATCTTTATCTCTATCAAGAGATCATATAACTATATTTTTACTTAATGCAGGTGATTTTTCTATATTAAATCTTTGTAGTAATTTTTCATTATATCAGGATTGATGAATAAAAATTAAAACTTAAAGATATAAATTTTTTAATAAAATTTAAAACTTTTTCTTTCCAAAGTCTTTCATTTTAAATTACATATTTAGATATTCAAGTACCTTATGAAATTAATCAGGGGTTAAAATAACATTTAAATCACTAATGTATAATACAATGATAAAAAATTTAAATCTTGTCCTCTTAATGAAGAATCGTGGATAAAATAGATCATTTTTATAACCTAAATTCATAAAATAATCACTCAAATGGATATACCACATATTCTTATACTACTTTAGTCCATATATTTTTTAATAATCATAAATGAATAAGGATCTCAATATTAAGGATAGTTTTTCAACATTTTGAATCCTTCTGGGATTTTCATATTAAAAAAATTATAAATATTCCAATAAAGTTATAAAGTCCTAACATCTATTATGTGTAGTTAAATTTTATCATTTATAAAAAAATTAATAATGTATTTAAAGTTTTTCACATCCATTTCATGAGAGTATGTTTCATTATAGTCAATATTGGTTCATTGTGAGAAGTATTAAGAAAAAATTCATTCTTTATATCTACTTACTATATTATTTTATTTTATCTTTCTCAAAAATAACCATTTATAACCAAGATGTTTAATTCCTGTAGGGGTTTTCCCGGTTGACTCAAAGACCTCCCATTAATCAGCTGAGTGTAACTTATACTGGATTGTATATCTTCATTGATCTGAATCTGATCTATGATGACATTCATTAATAATTTTTAGTTCTTGATCCTCCCTAATAATTTATTGTGGAATATTAAATGAAAATTTTCCATAAAAAATATCTATACTTAATTAAAACATCTTCAAGTGTTACTAAAATTTATTTAAATTTCCACGTGATCATGATTGAATAATTTTAGTAAATTTATTTCTTAAGGAATTTCATTATCAAGTGACTTTACATCATCCTCATGATCATTTATTTATATCAAAATATATGTTTTCCTTTCAATTGATGATTGTTTTTGTCTCTTGGACTATGGGGTATCACAAACTTTAGGTATCTATTAGAAGAATTATTGGTAACACCATCATATTTTCCTTCAAGGGAATTTATTATTATTAGATCATTTACAATGGATATATATGATATAGTGATCCATATTGAATCTTTAATTCATTGGGAAACTGATTTGATAAATATTAACAATTTATAATCTTATAAACTTCATGTTCAATCATATTTGTTCATGGATCAAGATTTAATAATGAAAAACAATTAATGATATTTGTTTTAATTTTCATTGAATTTACCTTTTAATATTGGTAAAATATTTTCTTTGAAAAGAAAATATGAAAATCTAGCTGTGAATGTATCTCTTGTAAATGTCTCAAGATATATAATTTTTAAGTTAGATTCAAATCTAACATAAACCCCCAATATTTTATGGGTTCTTATCTTTATTCATTGTGGGGGTGTTACAAGCACATTTCTGGCACAACCAAATATTCTTAAATCTGAGATATTTGGCCCATGGCCACAAGATAACTGTAGTTGGGAATATTCATGATTGATTCATGGATAAATTTAAATCAGTGTTACTAAATGAAAAATTATATATCCTCATGATGAACTAGAAAGTTTAGTTTTCATAAATAGCAGAATAGAGATAGGTTGTAACAACTTTATAAATGATTTAACTAGACAATTTTGAGTGTTAAATTGTGCTATAAGATGTTAAAATAATATTCCTTCTAAGAAGAAATCATCATTAAAACCATGTGATTAATATTAACTAGTATTATCAAGCCTAATATTCTTAATTGAATAATTTTGTAATTATTCCCTTATCTTTATTATTTAGGAAATTAATTTAACAAACTCTAGGATGTGGGTTAATAATAAACACACATGAGATCATATAGTGAGTATGTCAATCATGATAATAAAATATCTAAATATTACACATAGTGGATTTATTAGACCCCATATTTTACCATGGATCTATTCTAAAAACATAGGGGATTTCATCATAAATTTTTATAGTGTTGGTTTTATGATCAATATTCCTTGGCAGTAATAAATTCAGGAAAAAGAATTAGGTGTAAGAAACCTTTTATCAACCAAGGGATAACCATTAGTACATTTAATTATTTTAATCATCATTATTTATCCTAGATGGAATAAATAGTTATTTTATGAAATAACTGTATCACATTTGGTAAAATTGTTGTTAAATTTTTTGTCTCAATTTTACAAATATTAACATAGTATAATCCTTAGGGAAGCCTTGTACAATTTTATAAATTCAACTTGTTCTCATTGTTAATTTTTTTAATATAGAGTTATTAAACACCTTGTTCATCCATAGTATCTATATGATATATTGTCTCACAAATATCCTTAAAACAAAAAAAAATTCATGGAGACAAAATAGAAAACAACGAACTATTTATTAGTATATTTGTACCACCAAGTATGTATATTTTTACTCTTCCAAAGCCTTCAATTATTTTCATACTACATATTAATGTACATACACGAGAACTTCCCATTTTATGGTGGAATAAATGTTTCTCACATTTAAAAATTGTGTGTGTTGTGGCATTATCAATGAGGAACATTTCATCATCATGGTGATTAATCCTGACGGATTGTTTCATAGATTTCATTCCAATTAATAATAAATAATACATATATACAAGAAATAATAGAAAAAATGAAAAATTCATCAAATTTTCTAACAAAAAACGTTTATATCCAAAATATTTATGATTTATCGATATGTTTTATACCTCTAGGCTTCACAAAATAATCGGATATGTCATAATTTAGAGTGTTAACATTATATTTTACGGTCTAGTCTGAAAATTTTTCTTCAATGATCTTTTCTTTTCATTGGATTGTTTTCTAATAAAGTTCAATAATATGTTTCATCATATGGTTGGAATGTCACCAATGTCCCTTCACACCACACTGAAAAATTTCATTTTAATCAATATTTGTATTCTTTAGCATTGGTTGTTCATTATTTTCTAACATTTAATGGTGATATTTTTTCATTTATTTTGGTGTATGGACACCTCAAGTAGATGATTTTACTTGGCCATATCTCCATTAATTTTCTCCACAACCTTGATTAAAAGTAGTTTCATTTACATTAGGAGATAAAGCTTCCCAATTTAGTCTAGATTCACGATTCCTCATTAAGAGTTCATTATTTTGTTCCACAAAATAAGTCAAGAGAGTAAATTAGTATATTTTTAAATCCCTTACAATGATATTGTTATACCATAATGACGTTTAAGGCATGGTAAATAGAGTAATTTTTCTCTATAAAATCGATGTTAATGATATTATATCCTCATAATTTTAATAGAGATGTTATTTTACACATGGTGGAGTTATATTAACTAACCGATTTAAACCCTTTGAATTGAAGATAACTCCACTCATACCTTTATCTTAGAAAGATCACCAGTTGAAGTTGATTATACCACTCCTTAAGGTCTACCATGACACCATCTAATCCTTTAAATTCTGGTAATCATTCTTGAAATCTCCATGGAGGTGGTAATGAATGAATATTAGGGCTGAGGCATGGTCGTCAGGTGAAGCATTATTTATATCTTCAGTCACATCGTCAAGGCCTTGTGTGTCAAGATGATTCTCAACATAAAAATTCCATGAAATTATTTATTTATAGAAATATCAAGATATAGAAAACTATACTTTAAAATATTCCCCATAAAAAATTATTATTGATTTGACAAAAAATTTATCACTGGTATAGAAATTTTGTTGATAAAGTGTTGTGCAACCAAACGGACATTGGTTAAAATAATGAAGATTTTCATAATTGGCATGAAAACATAAATTGAAGGTGAAGCGATGGAGAACATAATGTAACTTTGAAAAATCAGAATTATGATGAAAAATATAATTTAGTGAAAATGGAATAAAAGATAAGGAAAATATATATATATATCTACAAGAGTGTAATATTACAATTATATTATTCACATGTTATAATTCTAAACGGTGATGAAACCTGATAACTTTATACATTTTCAAGTGTTTTTGAAATGATGTGTTCTAATAAATATATAAATTATGACCTCCATAAATGATAATTCATAAATATTATTCATTTATATTTACATTTATATATTTATACGGTTATCTATAAATCTATTTCTCCCCATAGTAAATGGAGGATTACTTAATCAATAAACCTATTTTGGTGGCAGTAACCCTCCTTCCCTTATATCTTATGATGATTAATATTCATCCTTAATGTACCCTCCACTCCCATGACTTTATCATTGTCTCACTTTGGGAGCTCTATCAATAAACGGCCTTATTTTATTCATTCTCCTTTTATGTTGTCATTTACTTTCCATGGATTTATTAATGTTTGGTATTGTTGTTATCATGAGGTGTTGTGATCTATTCTATTGGAAAAATATATATTAAATTCATCAACTACAATAAAGAACCAATGCATACCAATATACCAAAACATAAAAAATTTGTTTACAATATTCTATTTTGGTTAATTAATTCCAAATACCAATTATCATGAAAATTATAGTGTCACACAAATATTCCATTATGCAATGTTCCGTTTCTCATTCATATTATGCCTAATTACCAATTCACTTGTCAATTATTTGCAATTAAAAATTCACATACCAAATATGATCAATTACTAATTAACATGCCAATTATTCCCATATACTAATTCCCATTTCAAATATAAGAAATTAAAAATTCACTTGTAATTTAATCATTTACAAGACAATTAATTCATCTCAATTTCCAATTCACAAGTTATGCCATTCCCATAAACCAATATTTCAATTCCAAGGGTAATAACCATTCACAATATTCAATACATTGTTCAATAAATGGTTCCAAAATCCAATTATATGGGATCTTGGTTTCTATATTCAATATTCAAACATGGGTTCAAAGGTATGTACACATCATAGTGGTTGGATGTCCAAGATATAGACTCGACGGGATCCATGGTATGTCTAGGTAAAGGATTTTAGCAATATCAGTGGATTACAATTGAAAGTTGTGATGCGCATTGATTTCCAATGTGATAAAACATTTCATAAATACTAGAAATTGAAATTAGACTACAGAAATATTCTTATAATACCTACCTCAAAATAAGATAAGCGAAGCTCAAGAATCAAGTTCCTAGATCATGAGTGACACCAAAAGTATCATACTTGGATATCTAAAAACTTTGGATTAAAGGTTCGAAATATGGAATTTGAGAACTCCATAAATCCATCAAGAAAAAATAAAACTTTATTTCCTCTAAATGCAGTGAGATATAATAAGATATCTAGTCCTTATGAACCATAATCTAACAAGACAAATCCAAATAATAAGGGATTCACCCTAAACCATTGCAGGACAATAGATGAACATATAAAAATATTTTGTGTAACACACCAAAAATGAAATCCAAGACAAAGGGATGAGAATGATAAGTTTAAAAGAGGGAAGTTGAGTCTAAGTAATCACTAAAACCCCTACATTAAGATGTCACATAGATGGAGTAACTACCCCCATACATCCAAGCACCCAATAAGTGTTTTAGTAAAAATTAACACTCCTTGTCTCATGCCCTGGAGCTACCAAACATGACATTGATACCTCACCCATGGGAAATATACAATCCTTATCCATGAAACCCTATCAATGTTGGATAGGATGTAACCTCCACCATTCCCATAAAAAATCTTGCAGGACATGGTGCACTAGGAAACCACTAGCACACTCCACCCTAGGCCTTTCCCACCACTAGCCATTTTTTTCTGTTAGTTTCACCCTGGAGACACACCAGTATTCCCTATTTAACCCCATGGTTTTATTCCCTTCAATTTGTCACAAGAATTCCCAAAATATCCTTTTTAATCTATTGTGAACCTCAAACTCCCCCAAATCATAATATACAAATACAAGAGAGGCTTTTTAATAGATTCAACATGTTGGGGTGCAATAGAAGTACCTCCAGATGGGATTAGAGTTTTACACTATGCGATTAGATGGCTTGAGGTTATTTCACATACTTATATCTTGTAGTGATGGATCTTACTTCCCACATGTGTATATTAATTGGCTATGATGACATGAGGTATAATTCATATACATGGGTTGTAGTGGCTTCCATCCATACACTTGGTTATTGATTGGATGATGGTGATGATGAGGTGGATATGTGGACTGATGCCAACATTAGATGATGCAAATTTCATGAGACTGAGGTAGGTATGGTTGAGGTGTGACTTACATCAAGAATGACATTATTTATGGAAGGGATGAGAACTCATGACATGTAATGTCGGGGTCTGAGAGTAGAAAGTTAGTGGAGAAGTAGTTTAGGGGTACCCATTTCTATATATATAAATATATTCCAAATATTTGGGTTATACTTATTTGAATTACTTGAAAATTAATCCATGGGGGGATAATAAAATAATAGTAAACCTATTTGGGTGATGGGTTAGTTATTTACTCACTGTGATTTAGTATACTTATTTCACATTTTTCAGGAGAGGTTTCAAATAGGATACAATTGATTATACATGTTATTCTCACCCAACATATATATAAATTATTTCTCAGGATAGAAGGAGATGGTCAGTGGTTGCAATAAAAATTACTAGATCGAGGGGTTATTTAGGGATTGTTATAGATTTTTAGTCATTAGTGAGGATTTTAATTAGTATTTTCAGTTATTTCAGTTGTATTTCATTGCAACATGTATTTGAATTTATTCTTTATTCATTATAAAATGAGATTTTTTATTCACATCTTATCTCATATTTCTTAAATATTTATGAGGGTAATGATTCATATGTTTGTGTTTATATACCCTTGATACTTAACTCCAACCCATGGCTTATTAGAGGCAGGCTTCAGGTGTCATTATCTTTCCTTCTCTATTATCATCCCTAGAGGGGTACCTTTGGAGGTAGTGGGTTGTGATATCTTAATTATCCAATCATGATTTAAAAACATATTTATCACTATCAAGAGATCAAATAATTATTGGTATAATTAATCATCCTGATATTTCAATATTAAATCTTTTTAGTACTATTACAATATATCAAGATGGATGTCCAAGAATTCCATGTTCAAGATATTCACTTTGTACCCCAAATAAAAAAATTTATTCCTTACAATTTATTTCATTTAAAATTCATTGTTAAGATATTCAACTACCTTATAAAACTTATCTTGGATTCCAATAACATTAAAATTATCAACATATTACTTCAATTATCACAAATTCAGATCCAACCCTCTAAATGATAAAACATTTCCAAAATAGATCATTTTTTAAACCTTTATTCATAAAATATTCACTTATATGGTAATAACAGACACATAATTACTAATTAAGTCAATATAATGATTTATTAATCTTGTATAAATAATGATCTCAAGATCTGGGAAATTTTTCCAGTATTTTGAATCCTTTTTGGACTTTCATGTAAACATCATTATCAATATTGAAATAAAGGTATGTAGTAATAACATCCCTTATATGTAGTTTGATTTTCTAAAGTATAATAAACCTCATGAGGTATAAAAAGTTTATCACATCCATTAAAAGGGTGTATGTTTCATTATAATCAATTTCGAGTCCTTGTGAGAATCCATGACCATCAAGTCGGGATTTATAGCTTATTCTATAATAATTTTAATTTATATTTCTAAAAAATACCCATTTATAACCAATAGTTTTAATCCCTTTAGGGGTTTTCAAAATTGAATAAAAGAACACTCATTTATCAAGTGATTCTAATTCATATTGTATTTTATCTACCCATTAATCCCAATATGGTCTATCATTAAATTCATTAACAATTTTTGGTTATTGATCCTTGATAATAATTTCAAGTAGAATATTAAGAGAAAGAATTTCATCAATGATGGTATCTACTCATTTCCACCGCATTCTATTATTAGTACAATTTATTAAAAATTCATCTTGATTATAATCTGGTACTTTTAGTACAATGATTTCTTATTTAATTTCCTGATCAAGTGAATTTACATTATCCTTGGGTTCATTTTGTTAACCCTCATGGGGTTTTTTCCTTTACTTTAGATAATGTTTTTTTTCTCTTAAACTGAGTGGTCTCCCATTAATATAATGTAGATTAGAAGCATTATTTTTAACACCATCATATTTTTCTTTAGTGATATTTACTCTTGCTTGATAATTATAGTGGGAACATATGATTTACTAAACTATTAATTCATATGGAAATGGATTTGAAAAATTTTAAAAATTTATAATCCTTTGAATTTCAGATTCACTCATATTTTCATGAGGATCAAGATGTTACAAAAATATAATTTTCAATTATATTTCATTTATTGTGAATTTATTTATCCTTTTTTAATGTTAATATCATCTTTTCTTCAAAATGAAGATCATAAAATCTAGTTGTGAATTAATATCCTCCCATTATATCATGATACTTAATAATTGAGGAAGATTTAGATCCAACATAAATACAAAATATTTTTTGGGTTCCCATAATTTTTCATTTAGGGGGTGCTACATGAATATATACAGCATAAAAAACACTCTTAATTTTGAGATATTTGGTTCATGGTCACAAGATAATTATAGTGGGAGGGTATTCATTATAGCTTGATGGTCTAATTGTATTCAGTGATACTATATGAAAAATTTCACATCCCTCTACTAAACTATCATATTTATTTTTCATAATTAATGTTATATAATTAAGTTTTAACTATTTTGTAAATTATTTAACTAGACCATTATGAGTGTGAATATGAGTAACAGAACATTCAACCATTATTCCCATTGATATGAAATAATCATTATAATCATGTGATGAATATTCACCGACACTATAATGATTGATATGATTGATTAAAAAATATAGGGATTGTTACCTTATCCTTATAATTTGGGAAATAAATTTCACAAACTCCAGGTTGAAAGTTGATAATAAACACACATGAGACTATCAAATTGACACATCAATCATGATAAAAAATATCAAAATAGTTCATATGGTAGATGAATCAGACCACATATATCACCATGAATCTATTATAATAACATAGGAGATTAAATCATAATTTTATATGGTTATGGTCTTTTAATAAATTTTCTTTGACAAAAAGTTGTGCATGAGAAATCATTGGGTGTAAGAACCCTTTTATCGACCCAAGGATGAACATGAGTACATTTAATGATTTTTCTCATCATTATTTATCCTATATGGCCTAAATTATTATGATATATAATAAATTTACCATGGATAGAAAACTTTTGGTTTACCATATTTTCCTCAATTGTAAAAATATTAACATAGTATAATCCTGATGGAATCCTTGGAAGTTTTTATAAATTCAATATTTTCTCATTATTAATGATTCTTATAAAAGGTATAAGAAAATTCATTTATAGACTGGATGTGATATCTATTCACATGAATATCATTAACACATAAAAAATTTCATTGATAATTGGTATAAAACAATGAATTATTTATTAGTATATGGGTACCACCAGGTAGGTATATTTTTCTCTTTTGGAGCCTTCAATTAATTTCTCACTACTGATTAATGTAGATATATGAGAACATCCCAATTTAAGGTTCATGAACTATTTATCAGATTTAAAAATCATGTGCATCATGGAACTTTAAATGAGGTAAATTTATTTATCATATGGATTAATCATGACGGATTATTTCATAACATTTATTTCTATTAAAAATAAATAAGACATGAATATACGAAATAAAAGAATGCATGAAACCTCTAAAAAAACTTACAAGAAAACACATCTTTTCCCTGATCATTTATGCATTATAAATATTATAAATACCTTTATGGTTCAAAGAATGGAGATGTAATAATTTATAATGTTATCATTTTATTTCAAGGCATAATTAGAAAAAAATTCTTTAAAAATCTTTTCTTTTCCTTTAATTGATTCTTGATAAAGATAAATAAGACATTTTGGCATATGAATGGTATGTGACTAGTGTCCCTTCACACTACACCAAAACCATTCATTCTCATCGTTATATATTATCTTTTTATATGATTGTACTTTATTATCCCACTTCTTGTGGTACCCTTTAATCTTTTCAATTTGTGTATGACCACCTTGAGTAGATGTTTTTCCTTGGCCTTATTTCCATCATGTCTTTCAAAAATCCTGGTTATAAGAAGTTATATTCACTTTATGGAATGAATCTATGATAATTAGTTTCGATTCATGAATTATCATTAGGAGCTAATTTTTTTGTTCCACAAAAATAAGGCAAGAGATTAAATTTGAATATTTTATAACCCCATTCTCATGATATTGTTATAGTATAATGAAATTCATTGAATAAAAAGTAAAGTATCTTTATTCCAGCATATCGATGTAAGTGATTTTAAATTCAAATATTTTTTAAATGGGATATTATTTTAAATGTGTCATAGTTTTATTCATTATTTGATTTAAAGACATGGAATTTTAGATTACTCAACTCATAACTTTCTCTTAGAAATACCACCAGTAGTAGGTGATCATAACACTCCTTGAGGCCTTACCATAACACCGGTGGAGACTTTACCATCAGGTACTCATTATTTTAGTCTTTATGTAGGTAGTAATGAAAGAATATTAAGGATGGATAATGGTTCTGAGAAGAAGTGTAATTTCAATCTTTAATTATCTCATCTAGGCCTTCTGCATCATGATGCATATCAACATACAAAATCCATGACAACTCGTTCTTTCTTGAATTATAAAGATGTAGAAAACTAAAATTTTCAATATTCACCTTGAAAAATAAATCCTTATCAATTTGAAAAGATATTTAACCCAAATATAGTAGTCATTTTTATAACATATTGTAAAACATATCGGGCACTGATTGAAACAACAATTATTTTTGTAATCAGAATGAAAGCGCTAATCTAAGGTGTTGTGATGGAGAACATAAAGCAACATTGAGTATTAAAAATGATGGTGGTGAAATTAATTTCATTGAAAGAGATTAAAGGAAATATAACATAAGAAAAACACAATATATATCACCAAGAGGATGATATTCCTATTATATTATAAACACGCACACACACACACACACATATATATATATATGATGGAATTCCCAAGGTTGAAGAAACCCATTGATGTTATACATTATCAAGGGTTTGGGAAATGAGATGTCCTCATAATTATTTAAATTATATCATCCACAAATAATAATTCATAAAATTTATTTATTTAAATTTAAATTTATATATTTATACGGTTCTTCTAGGAGCTCATGTTCCCTAGATTCAATGGAGACTTCCTTGGTCATTTAGAGTTCTCGGGAGGAGGTGACCCTCCTTCCCATCAATATTTTGACGATTCATCTTCAGTAATGATGTCCCCTCTATACCAATGATTTCAGAATCATCACCCTTTGGGACATATGTCAATAAAACATCTTATTTTTTTCATTATACTTTTAGGGTTTTTTCTATTATAGGGATTCATTAGGGTCATGTATTGTTGTTGTCTTGGGGGGTTATGATTCATTCCAGAGGCCAAATACATATTAAATGTATCAAGTATAAGAAAGACCCATTGAATACCAGCATACCAAAGTATTCCAAACAAGTTAAATATATTATATTTTTTCTAATTCATGAAAAATAAAAATTATCACGCCTATTACAATTATGTGCCAATATTCTAATATTAAAAGTTCTGATTATCATGTAAATTATTCCCAATTAAAAATTCACATGTCAATTATTTTCAATTTAAAATTCACTAGTCAAATATTCCCAATTACCAATTCATGTATAAATTATGACCAATTATTAATTCATATTTCAATGATTCCCAATTACTAGTTCACATGCCAATTATTCAATTACATTCCAAGTGATCCATGTCATTTATTCAATTACAAGAATCTTATTTTTTTCAATATCCTTTAATGGGTTCTTTTCTTAGGTTGATATTGATTTTTGATGGGGCTTTTTATTACACTGAGGTTTTATGAAGTAGGTCCCAAGATTATACAGTGATTTGAGATGTAGGTCCCTCCGGTGACTGATCTATAGGTCTAGTTCATTCAATATTGGTTTAGGGTACTATAGGATTCATGAATAGTACATGGTCCAAAAGTGGGGTGTGATGGGGTGGTGTGGCTTTTTCAATAATGCCAATGTATAGTATTATGGTGGGAACTTCTCAAGATAGATCCTAGGGGTAATTTAATCATAGTCACTAAGGTTGGGTTTCCTCAACCATTGCATGTCTGTTGTACATTGGTTCATCTATTTTTCCTAAAATAGTCATATTATAAAATTTAAAAATGGATTCAGTTATATATTTATCCATACATTTATTTATAATTACATACATATACACAAATACACAGACATATATACATGTAAATACTAATAATGAATAATGACTAATTAACTATTAATTATTTATTAATACTAATTATTAATTATTAATCATATTTATATATAATGTTTTTATGTATGCATTTACTATCATTTATTAATTACTATTTTTTATTTTTATTTAATAATTAGTAATTATTATTTATTAAAAATTATAAACTTATTATTAGTAACAATTTAGCATTTCTAATTAATTAGACACTATTAATTACTACTTTTTAATTTTATAATACTTAAAATTTATTAAATATTTATTAATAGTTAATAATTATATATTCTTAATATAAAATATTAAATATTAATTACCAATTATGAATTATGAATTATTAAATATTAATTAATTATTAATAAATAATTTTAATTTAATTACTTTGGGAACAATTTTTAAGAAACTACTATGAAATAAACAATTAATAATGGTTTTTAGAAAACCAATTAAAAGTAACCATTTTTTTTGATTTTGTGACCTTTTAAACTTCAATTAAAAAAATAAAACAATTCCATTTATCAATGGTTTAAAAATATGATAAAACCATTGTTAAATTACATTATTATACTGATTTAACATGTTACAAATTTTTTAAAAAAATCAAAATTTTGTAATATTTTAACCATAATTTCCCTTAAATTTAGAATAAAAGATGTAAATCTGTAATAATATTAAAGGTAGAATAAAATTGATACTAGGATTTAAATTATTATTTTCATATTGTAATTCAATTAAAGTATCATTTGAACACATTCTACACTATCTTTGAGTATTCAATGGTTTTTGGGTGATTTTTGAGTGTTGTAGGTTGATTATAAATGAAAAAGTGTTCATATATATGAAAGCATAATTTTATACAACATGGAAGATTGGGAAAATAGATAAATCTTAATTTTATAATTTATTTAGATGTTCATAATGATTTAATTAGAACATTATATGACTCTTGATCTTAGGATAGAAATTAAAAAAAATAAAGATTTCCTAAGACTTTTAGAAATTCTTAGTGTTTTCTAATGATTTTGTAAGACTTTAATAAATTTATAATACTTTGCTTCCACTTCATTAAATTTTGGTCTCAGTTTCTCGTAATTATTGATTTTATAAAATTTAAAAAATATATGGCTTCAAAATGAATTTATAAAACATTTAAATTCTTATGAAATATCAAGAATGAGAAGAATTTGGAAAATGTGTGGATTCATAGAGACTTCATAAAACATTTAAATTCTTATGAAAAAAAATTGTGGTAGAAACTTTTGGCAAGAAAAAGACACTATAAACGGAGTTAATAAGACTTTGTGTACAATTCTTAAGACTAATTATAGACTTTATAAGAGAGTCCATCAGTCAAAAAATTTGATTCAAATTGGGGTCATGTGGAAGAAAAAATTCAAATTCAAATTTCCTAAAATAAATAGAGCTCAACCTAAATTAAATTTCAATTTACCTTGTATTTACAAATCAATTAAAATACTCCAAACCCTCCACATGGTGATCATATGATGAAGCTAATGTGAATAATATGGGTGTGATAATGAATTATGAAATTGATAGTATTTAATAATATCCTATGTTGTAGAATATTGACCCTCAAGTTGTAGATGTGGAAGCCATCAAAGAATGCGAATAAATCGACACTAACTCAAAATAGTATTCCAATTGCACCATATAAATGTTACACTTGATTAAAAAAGATAAATAATGTTTTACCCATGTAAGGGAGATTGAGAATCCTGAATCATTTGATGAACCTTAGTAATTCTTTTGAATTTATAAAGGGGGTTTGAACATCAATTAAAAAGAAGATTTCTTATTGGTTGATGGTACTAATTAGGGAACTTATATTTTCTCTAGATAATTATATCTTCTTCATTAACTTTTATAAATCTTATCCATTAATAGTATTATAGATCTGTAGTGGTTAAGAAAAGAAGATTTATCATAGACTTATTAATTAATTATTATCTTAATTTATGATTTTATTCTATTTATCTTGCTCTAATTTATTTTTAGTTGTAAACAACAGGAGGACTCCCTTATTAAATTTTTTTACTATTTTCTTCAATTTTTCTTGGAATTCACACACAATCCCATTATGATTTCCTATATTTCTCATATGTAGGAGGAAATTGGTTTGACCTAGGGGTGATTATATGTCTCCAATTACTACGCTATATGAGAGATGGGAGTGTAGTGATCATTGAAAATCCCTACTCAAAATGAAAATCCTAAGAGAAAGAAAGTGGATTGGGTATCCACCAGTTAATGAGAAAATAAGATAGTTCATTTGAATGGATCATGATTTAATCAGAAAGATAAATAATATATGAGGTTTGATCACTAATTTTAAACTAAATTCAATCATCGTTTTTCTTATCTTAAATCATACAAACACAATTGATCACTATTTTCAACACACACTAAAGCCACACACAATAAAAAAATTACACTAAAAAAATATATAATCTCTAGAGACAACCCAAGTCCCACTTTCACTATATTTAGTTGTGTTTAAAAATTGTTTAAAATGATGTCTACAATAGTCACCACATCAACCAATAGTCCTTGAAAAGTATGGATTCCAATTTTGTGGTTGTTCCATTTGTTGTTTTAATTTTGAATTTTTTTTAATACATGACCATGTCTAGTTCAGATCACCTATTTGGATTTAATCTTACGGATGAGTTAACATTATTGAATACAGTCTAGAATTTAAAAATCATTAAACAAGTGTATATTGAATTTGTCACAATCCCACTACAAGACTCTTTATACCCATCTTCTTCTTCTAAGAGGGTCACTTTAAGAATTTGAAACATGGAAGATAGTTTTTTTAATTTAATAGAAGTATAATATAACTTTATGCACCTAATTTTAATGATAATAATAATAATAATAAATTATGACAACCAAATAATCAATATGTTTTTAAACTCAGAACTAGACTAATCTAGTAGTTATGTAAGTTTCATGTCTTTATAGGAAATAATAAAAATCCATATCTAAAGGAATTTAAGAATCTATCAAATTAATTCAATCCTATATGAGTCCTAGAATATTATATAAGTTTGAAGGTATTCTATTTCTCTCTATAAGGATCATAATAGGAGTGGATGTATACCTTTTGTAAAACCCCTAGTTTTCAGTACATAACCCTTTATTCATGTATTTTTTAGTATATATATTGTTTGAGATAAGTTTCCATAGGTTCTAAGGATTTTTGGAATGTTTGTTGGTTTTTTTAGAGGTTCAAATTTTTTGAATGGATAGTAGAAACCATGCAATATATCTAGGAAAATGTGAAAGGGAATACAATGGGCACTGGCCAGGAGCATGGTTTGTGCATGTATTATCAAACCCATATGATTTACTGGGGGAAATTTTTCTTCTTGAAATTTGGGAAAACAAGTTTGGAACACATTATTTTTAACCATGTGATCTAACCATGTGAGTATTTTCCATAATATCATAGCACCTCATGGTTGGTGAACAATTTTCCAAACGATTTTGCCTAAACATGCAACCTACAGTTGGAGAAGCTAAAACTATAGATCTAATCTGAATTATGTTACAAAACCTAATTTAATTTTCTAATCAATCCAAAACCCAAAGTAATATTTCTCCTTAGTCTTGAGATACTTTTGATTTTGATCTACAAGAAATTATAAGGTGAATAAAAGCACGTTAGAGGTATATATTCATTGATAAGTACATATTGATCCTCGTTATTCTTAAATCCAAGGTTCTTATATCTTGTGGAACAATAGATCTAGACCTTTATGGATATATCTATAGGTTATGATTTTGTTAATGATTATATCTTATATGATCTAGTTAAGGAAACATGGGTTTTGGTTGAATTTTGAATTTTTGTAGTTTTGTTCTTCATTTTCAAAAATCAGTATGAGGTAAGTGGAATCTCTATCGACACACTTAATTTAGAACTTGAAGGCTTATTTTAAATTGAATTATTTGATAGAAATAGTGGGAAAATCCTTGTGTAATTTTTTTTGGAAAATCTTGTTGTGGTTATGGCTTGAAAATTTTGGGACAGTTATTTGGTTTTTGGAAGACTCTTTGGTAATAATTTTAAAATTATGTTTTTAAAATTATGGTTTGGTTTTTGATTCATGTAAACCATATATTTAAATTCATTTAATAAATACATGTTTTTATTTGTAATGTATTAGTATTATTTTGGAATAACTGGTTTAGAATGTGTAAAGTGGGGTAGATTATGGTTGTGAAGTACTAACATTAAAGTTGGGATGGAATATAGACATAATGTGTAACACCCCGACCCCAGTTACCCAAAGTCAGTGCATTATTACATAACATTGGAATGATCACAAAAGATCAATTCTCGAAATACCGATTAGTTTAGTAGCCTTGGAAACACTAGATACATTAATAAGTCTTACATCGCATGATAAAGTGAAAAAATACAACAACATAGTCTCTATAGTCCACACTCATATCCCCTTAGAATATCCCTGCAGGTTAGTCATAAAATACTTCTTCACATCCTGGGAAAAATAAAACATATAAAGGGGTGAGCTCAGATGGTCAGTAAGGATAACAATATAGTGGAAACTTTCATCAATAAGCATAACCATTTAAGGCAATGTATAACTAAAACAAAAGCCTTTTAAAATTGAAATTAAGTATAATAAGGCTAAAATAAAATGAAATAATTCCATTTACGTATTCACGTGGATATGCTACTAGTGGAATAATCACATGCAATATCAATAACCACTTTCATAATAATGGAATGCATAATTCCAGACTATAATAACCACATAGTGAAAGACTTATTTCAAGACTAAAAAATAATATTTTTTCAAGTCCTTGTGACAAGACACTATTTTGTCTCATGAGATCTACTGATGAATTGAGGAGCTATAGCGGGCTCCACCCGTCACTTACTAAGTCCAATGCATTCCTCATATGAACAGGTTTAAGCATAACTTAAACATTCATATTAAAACTAGCATACGGAATGTCAATATTTTATCCATAAACCATGAATTGTATAAATATAACACATCCACAGTCAAGCATATCACAAAACCTTCAATACAAAATGAAAGTTTTGTATCATAATAAATCAACTTCAAATAAGCTTAAAATTCATCAAAGGATGTTGACATAGAAGAAATCAAAACTATTTGACAGAAATATCTATTTTTTTAAATCATTTAGAAGTCACATTATTATAAAATAAAACATTTACTTTGAAAATATTCTTATAATATTTTAAGGGAAGCTTTGACGATTTTATAATGGTGGAAAATAGCCACACTCGCCGTATAAGTTAAAAAAGATATTCTTAACTTAATTTTGTCGAAAAGGTTAAAAAGGGATTTGTTTGGAAAAAGACAGAAAGATTCTTTTATAAACTTCTTATTAAATGTAAAACAATGGTATAAATGACTTTAACCCATATTCTATAAAATAGTAAGAATGTTTTGAAATACATTTTTAAGAAACATGGATGTGGATGATAAAGAGGTCACAGTAGATAATTACGTATAAACAACCTCGAGTAATGAAGAGATTGTGAAATAAACCCTTACCTTGTACAATTCCTTGGTCGAGGGTAGGTTAACCTACTATATAATTGTGAAATAATTGTTATTAAATTATAAAACAATCATATTAATATGATATCATATATGATCTTTTAACATTTCTTTGTAAAAAATATCTTAGTATTATCGTCGTTTCGGGTGTTAACAGATTTGTTTTCCTTTATATTCTTTGTTATGTGAGTCATAATTGTTATGTATGGGATGTATATTATTCATATACAGAATTATATCAAGTATTTAAATATTATTTTTAATCATCTAATGAAAATTAGTCTTGAATGGATATGATGGGGAATGAATCTCATCGTGTTCGTGGAGACGGTAATCCGTACGTACGTAAGAGAGAAAATATAATTATTTTGATATTAAAATAATATATAATTGGATGTTATATCATATATAAAGAATCATTATAATGTTTTATTTATTATTTAAATCAATTAAACATCATTATTATACCCATCCAAATAATAATGTATTGAATAACAATTACATCACGGCGTGGAGATGGTAAGACGTACGTACGCATGTATGGTGACATGTTATTCAAAGGATGGATACAATAATGAATTTGGTTGCACCATTTTTATAATAACATCACAGTATATATAAGATACTGTATTTTTTATTTTATAATGGAAACAACAAAGAAAAAGGAAGTGGAAGAAGAAAGGAACTTGATGGAGGTGATGGAATATTTACCTCTTCTTATGGTTCATCCTTTTTATTTGATCAAAAGGGCTCCTTAGGTGGGATTTATAACTAAATTAATGCCTCTAGGATTAAGGGAGGATAGTTTAGAGGGTATTTGGGTATATTTTGGCTGAGATAAAAGGCTTTTAATGTGTGAATTAGAGAGAAGGGGGAGTGACCTTTTATAAGAGGGGTGAGGGGCACCTTAGGAAAATCTAGAAATATTATTTTATAATAAAATCATTTTCGGTTTCCAATGGCTCCAAAATGAATTATTTAAAGTATAAGGTGGGTATGGTTCAAAAACCACTCAGCCAATATGTTTTATATAGGTTTGGGTCACTATATTAACTTTATCCATTAGATTTAACTCTTAGTTAAATAGTTTGACATTCACTATGTCTCTTTGTATTTTTATATTATATAGTTAATAAACATACTATTTACTCCCAAGAGAACCCAAAATGGTTCATTAATGATACACCTATAATAATATAAGTCTTTTGGAAGAACCATATATTTTTAGGAATATAATATCATTAATAATATAATATTTGTTTTTTAAAACTCTTTTATGTCAATTTTGACACTATTTGGTACATTGTTTTTACTAAATTCATAACAGTATTATTAATTCGAATTAAAATCATATAACCAACCCTAATATGTTATATTTACCTAGAAAATAAGTTTAATTCATAATAAGTCTCATATTACATTTATTTGGATATTTATAATATCATTTATTTTAATATTTCATTTATTAGGTAATTACAACATCATCATTGTATCATAAATAAATTAAATTATTTAATGTCTAAATATTATAAATAAAATACCATTATCTAAGAAATCATTTTATCTTTCTAATTAATATTTATAGTCTTATTTATATTATGTATAACTCTATATTAAAAATGTTTTAGTTATTAAACTTTGATTTTAACTCTTCTAACTCTTCTTTAAATTAAATAATAACAAATGTCCTAATCTAATCAAACTGGACCAAAGAGGTTCATATTTTATTCCTAAGGTTGTTTTTGGTCGAACTATACTTATCCAATAGAATTAGTACATGTTTTAGGGTAATAATAATATCATTTTTACTCTTAATTTCCCTAATTACTTTTAACCGTGGTAAATAAATGTAAAAAGTTACTATTCACCAAAAATTATTTTCATCTTATTGAATCACATTTTACTTACTGATATCAACTGTGTCTCTTTGATTTTTAAAATTCCACTCACAGAAGGGGTAAAATTATTTTTTATGGGAATTTGCAAATTCTCTTATGAGGTGGGTAAAAGACGGTGAAAAGTTCAATAAATTTTTTATATATTAAAATTATTATAAACTAACTCCAATGAATTACATTGAACTTATATAGGTATTATGTATCTATTTTGACCTAAAATAAATTTAAATAAAATAAAGAATTATTTAAATAAAATTTTGGTTTTAAACTATAACTTTGTGTTTTTCACTAATCATCAAAAATTGAAAGTTTTTAAAAAAATACCAAAAATTCACCCTAAGATAATTTCGATATTAAAAATCCCCAAATGAAGTCCATTTCGAAGGATAAATTTTATAAAATTTCAAAAAGTGGGTATTATTATTCATAACGGCCACTTTGATTGGTCGTGGTGTGTTAAAACTCGGAGTTGCGTACAACACACACTATTGTATTATTCAAAGAGAAGCGTATTGTGGAAGCTTGGGGTGTTACATTCTCCCCTCCTTCAAATAATTTTGTCCTCGAAATTTCTAGAATAATATGGCGTAAAAAGACTCGGGTGGTTCTTCATCATAAGTTCCTCAGGTTCCCACGTTGCCTCTTCCATATTATGGTTTCTCCATAGAACTTTTACCAGACAAGTCATCCAGTTTCTCAGAACTTGTTCTCTTGTATCAAGAATCTAGACAGGCTCTTCGCAATAAGATAGATCGGGTTCCAGTTCTAATTCCTCCTAGGTGAGTACATGCGTTGGGTCAGGCATGTATTTTCTCAATAGTGATACGTGGAACACATCATGTACTTTAGAGAGACTTGGCGGCATTTCCAAATAGTAATCTACAGACCCAATTCGTTCTAGAATTTCGAAAGGTCTGATGTACCTAGGAATCAATTTTCCCTTCTTACCGAAATGTATAACACCCTTCCATGGAGATACCTTCAAGAAGACATGATCTCCCACCTGAAATTCAAAATCCTTCCATCGGTTGTCATCATATATCTTCTACCTACTTTGAGATGCCTTGATGTGTTTTTTGATTACCCTCACCTTTTCCATCATTTTTTCCTCAAGTTATGGGCCTATAAGTTTTCTTTCACCAACATCATCCCAACAGGTCGGTGTGCGACATCTCTTTCTGTATAACGCTTCATATGGTGCCATTTGAATACTTGAATGGAAGCTATTGTTATAGGAAAATTCTACCTGAGGTAAATATTTATCCCACATACCATGAAATTCAAGTGAGCATGATCTTAACATGTATTCTATGGTTTGAATAGTCTGTTATGATTGTCCATCAGTTTGGGGGTGGTAAGAAGTGCTCAAACGAAGCTTAGTATCCAGGGATTTCTGAAGACTTTTCCAGAATCATAATGTAAAACGTAGATCACGATCAGAAACAATCGATATGGGTACTCCCTGCTGTCTCACAACTTCATTAATATATAGTATTTCTAGATGTTCAAGTGTTAAATCTTCCCTTACAGCAAGAAAATGTGCTAACTTGGTAAGACGTTCAACAATGACCCATATTGCATCGTTCCTTCTAGGAGTCTTTGGTAGTCCCATGACAAAGTCCATCATAATATTATCCCATTTCCACTCCGGTATGGGAAGAGGTTGCAAGATTCCTCCAGGTTGTTTCCTTCCAGCTTTCACTTATTGAAAAACCATGCATCTTGACAAAAAATCAGCAGTCTCCCTCTTCATGTTATCCCACCAAAAACATTCCTTCAAATCTCTATACATTTTGGTGCTCCTATGGTGTATAGAGAAATTGGAACTATGAGCATCATCCAACAATTCCCTTTTTAGATCAGGTATATCGGGAACACAAAGTCTCTTCCTAAATTTCAAAATTCCATCTTCATACACAAAGTCACTCAATCTCCCATCATTCGTCGCTTTAATCTTCTTTTTAAACTCTTCATCATCAGTTTGAGAACTCTTTATCCTTTCTAGTAAAGATGGTTTGGCAACCATTTGAAAAAGTATTGATGTTTCACCTTCCATGGTGATTCCCATATCCATATTTACTAGATACATGAAAATAGGATCCCTTTCAACTCCCATCTTGTTCAAAACTCCATGATCCTTTCTACTCAAAGCATCTACCACATTATTTGTCTTCCCTGGGTGGTAGTGTATCATGCAATCATAATCCTTGAGTAGTTTAAGCCATCTCCTTTGCCTCATGTTGAGTTCTTTCTGTGAGAAAATATACATCAAACTCTTGTGATCAGTATAAATATCAAAATTTTCACTATAGAGGTAGTGTCTCTAAATCATCAAAGCAAATATTACATCTGCTAACTCAAGATCATGAGTAGGATATTTTTTCTCATGAATTTTCAGCTATCGTGATGCATAGGAAATAACCCTATCAGTCTGCATAAGGACACAACCAAGTCCTTTCTTTGATGCATCACTATAAATAACGAACCCATCATTCCCTAATAGTAGATTCAATATAGGATCATTGACTAATCTTCTCTTTAGATCTTCAAAACATTCGTCACACTCTTTTTTCCAAACAAATTTAACCCCTTTACGTTTGAGCTTTGCTAATGGGTTATCCAACTGGGCAAAATTATAAACGAAACGTTGATAATAACCGACTAAACCAATAAAACTGCATACCTCAGTTATACTCATCGGCACTGGCCATTCTTATATTGCTCTTGTCTTAGAAGGATCAACAGAGATTCCATCCATAAAGACAATATGTCCAAGAAAATAAATCTACAGGAGCCAGAATTCACACTTGCTAAACATCCCATATAATTCATGTCTTCTAAGAGTCTTCAGGATAATGCACAAGTGATTTTCATGATATTTATAGATATTAGAGTATAAAAAGATATCACCAATGAATACCACTACAAAATCATCAAGATATTCCATGAAAACTCTATTCATTAGATCCATGAATACAGAGTGTGCAATAATTAATCCAAAAGGCATTACTATAAACTCATAATTCTCGTACCTAGTTCGAAATGATGTATTCAGAATGTATTCCTTCATCACACAAAACTGATGATATCCAGATCAAAGGTTGATCCTTGAAAAGTACTGAGATCCCTGAAGTTGGCTGAATAAATAATCAATGCAAGGTAGGGTATACTTTTTCTTTATTTTTATAGCATTGATCTCCATGTAGTCAATACACAACCTCATAGATCCATATTTATTATTGACAAAAAGGACATGGGATCCCCATGGAGAAACACTAGGGTGAATGAATCCCTTATTACTCAATTCCTCTAGTTTTTTCTTTAGTTCCACTAATTCCACAGTTTCCATTCTATAAGGGGTCTTCAATATGGGTCTTGATCGGGAATTAAGTCAATGGAAAACTCAATTTCTCGTTCTGGAGGATGTCCAGGTAAATCTTCTAGAAACACATCAACACATTCTTTTACAATAGGTACATACTCTATTTGAACATTTCTTTCCTCACCCATAGTTATTTTATTCTATTCAACCCCAATAATTTAATTTAGTTGAGCTACTGGGGGTGGATCTAGATGAGAATCAGGTGGTGAGGATTCTTCTCTAAAGATAAGGTGTTCTTTATAATCATCATCAAAAATCGTAACCTCCTTATTCTTACAATAAATCTTCATATCATGGTCCGAAATCCAATCAGTACCATGGATTATATTAAATTCAATCATGGGTATGATTATCAGATCAGCAAATAAAGAACATTTATGTGCTCTAATGGAGACTGATTCACAAAACTTTGTTGCAATGATACTTCCCTTAGGAGTTTTGACTAACAACTACCTTGTTAAATCAAATTGTAAATATCTAATTTTCATAGAAAATTGGAAAGATATGAAACAATGTGATGATCCAGAATCAAATAATGCATTTTCTAAACTTGAGGAAACCATTAAATTACCCGCCGCCACATCTTTCAGAGATTCTACCTCAACAGTAGTGATAGCATAAGCTTGGCCTTGATCCCTTGGCCTTTTCTGAGGTAAGTTCCTCTGACGCTTAAGGCATTCATTTTCATAATGTCTTTTCTCCCTATAGTTGTATCATTGAACATCGGTAGCTTCTTTCTTCCACTTGCAGTCACGAGCTTGGTGGCCTTTTTCACCACACTTGTAAAAAACTCCCATTCCCTTCAAGAAAGTACCGGGGTGTTTCTTCCCACATTTACTTCAGGATGGTTATTCAAATTTTTTTATCTTACCCTTATTTTCATTTCCAGAGTTACCAATAAATCTCTTCTTCTCTTGCTTTTCTTTAAAGTTGTAAGACTTAGAGAATTCATTTTCTGTCTTGACAGTGCATCAGACAATATCTTCATATGATGAAAATGATTGTGAGACTAATTCTCAATGGAGAAACGATTTTAACCCATCAAAGAAATTATCAATCTTACTTCTTTGGTTATGTATATAATTTTTAGCATGCCTCTCTAACCTTGTAAAGTTAACCTCATACTTTGCAACATTCTTATTCTCATTTTGCCTCATATTCAGAAATTGTATTTCCATATCTGCTCGATGGTCACGAGGAAAGTATTTTTCTAAAAAATATCTTTAAACTCCCTCCATTCCATATTTGATACTTCATCATCTTCCTTTGTGTTTTGAATCAATGACCACCATTGATCAGCATCTCCAGTGAGGCGGTAAACTTCCATGATAACTTTTTACCTTTCACTACTCCCGAAGGTGTGGAATATTTTATCTAAGGAATTTATCCATTGCTCATACAATAATGGATTTGTACTCCCATTGAATGTTTGTGGTTGTTGCCTCATGAAGCAATCTAACATTGATCCTCCACTTTGTGGATCAGGGTACTCAATACAGGTAAGATTATTATTCATAACCTGAGTGAGTTGTCCCAATATAGTGATAAGCTGATCAGCACTAGTTGTATCACCAGCTCCACTATAATTATCTTGAGCAGGAGGGAAATCCCTACATGGAGTACGTGCAATGATACGATTTCCATTCCTTCCACTAGGTTCTATTTCTAAACAATGGAATAAACTAGATTAGTTTATGGATTGAAATACATAATTCCTAACATGTAAAATACTTAACATAAATTGAATAGTTTATAGATATAATCAATAATCATAAAAATGTTTTATTTGAGGAATTATATACTCACAGACCCTTCATAATGGTTTGTAAAGAAAATGAGAATTATCCTAAGCATATCCCCCAGGAGTTTCGTAACCAAGAGTGCAGCAAGGCCTGTTGTTGTGTACCAGGATACCCCGGGTCAAGCCCGAAACTCCTTGTCAGAGTTTTCACTCCTAGGTACATATGTGTTAGAGCCTCCTCTACCTGCTCGTATCCTGACAGGGATGTATTTCTTGTAAAACTCACAAAATATCTACAATACCAAAATTCTAGGAAGTTCTTCTATACTAATCCTCAAAGTCTATATTAGGGTAATTCGTATAATTAGAGTCAATCTAAATCTAGTTTCCAAGGCTAGTACTAAACTTCCTCTGATACCAACCGTAATGCCCCAACCCCAGTTACCCAGAGTCGTTGTATTACTATATAGCATTAGCATGACCACAAAAGATAAAAGTCTTGAAAAACTGATTAGTTTAGTAGCCTTGGAAACACTAGATACATTCATAAGTCTTACATTACATGATAAAGTAAAAAACTACAACCACATAGTATCCATAGTCCACAATCATATCCCCTTAGATTATCTTTGTAGGTCAGTCATAAAATATTTCTTCACATCCTGGGAAAAATAAAACATAGAAAGGGGTGATCTCAGATGCTCGGTAAGGATAAAAATATAGCAGAAATTTTCATAAATAAGAATAAAAATTTAAGACAATGTATAACTAAAACAAAAGCCTTTTAAACTTGAACATAGGAATAATATGAAAAAAATAAAATGAAATAATGTCATTTACAGATTCACATGGATATTCTACTAGTCAAATTATCACATGCAATATCAATAACCACTTTCATAATGATGGAATGCATAATGCTAGACTATCATAACCACATAGTCAAAGCCTTGTGCCAAGACTACAAATAAGATTTTGTCAAGTCCTTATGCCAAGACACCAGTTTGTCTCATGAGACCTACTGATTCATCGTGGAATTATAGCAGGCTCCGCCCATCACTTACTAAGTCCAATGTATTCCTCATATGAACAGGTTTAATCATAACATAAACATTCATATTAAAACTATCATATGAAATTAAATACTTCATCCATAAACCATAAATGGTATAAAAATAACACATCCACATTCAAACATATCACAAAACCTTCAATACAAAATGGAATTTTTGTATCATAATAAATCAACTTCAAATAAGCTTAAAATCCATCAAAGGATGTTGACATAGATGAAATCAAAACTATTTTAGAGAAATATCTATTTTTTAAATAATTTAAAAGTCACATAATTATAAAATAAAACATTTACATTGAAAATATTCTTATAAGATTGTATGGGAAGCTTTGAAAGTTTTATAATGGTGGAAAATAGCCTCACCCGCTGTATAAGTTTAAAAAACATTCTTTCCTTAATTCTGTCGAAAAGGTTAAAAAAGACTCTGTTTGGAAAATGACGGAAAATTTCCTTTATAAACATCTGATAAAATGTAAAAAGATGGTATAAATGACTTTAACCCATAGTCTATAAAATATTAATAATGTTTTGAAATACATTTTTAATAAACATTGATGTGGATGACAAAGAGGTCCTATTAGATAATTAAGTATAAACAACCTCTAGTAATGAAGAGATTGTGAAATAAAACCTTACCTTGTAATTTTACATGGTCAAGGGTTGGTTAAAATTCTATATAATGATGAAATAATTGTTATTAAGTTATAAAATAATCATATTAAAATGATATCATATATGATCATTTAACATTTCTTTGTTAAAAATATCTTAGTATTATCGTCGTTTCAGGTGTTAACGGGTTCATTTTCCTTTATATTATTTCTTATGTGAGTCATAATTGTTATGGATGGGATGTATATTATTCATATCCAGAATGATATCAAGTCTTTAAACATTATTTTCAATCATCTAATGAAAATTAGTCTTGAATGGATACGATGGGGAATGAATCTCATCGCGTTCGTGGAGACGGTAATCCGTACGTACACACGAGCGAAAATATCATTATTTTGATATTAAAATATTATATAATTGGATGGTATATCATATATAAAGAATCATTATCATATTTTATTTATTATTTACATCAATTACACTTCATTATTATACCCATCCAAATAATAATGTATTGAATAACAATTACACCACGACGTTGAGATGTTAAGTCGTACGTACGCACGTATGGTGAAATGTTATTCAAAGGATGGATAGAATAATGAATTTGGTTGTACCATTTTTATAATAACATCACAGTATATAGAAGATACTTGATTTATTATTTTATAATGGAAACAACAAAGAAAAAGTAAGTGGAAGAAGAAAGGAAATTGAAAGAGGTGATGGAATATTTACCTCTTCTTTGGGTTCTTCCTTTTGATTTGATCAAAAGGGCTCCTTAGATGGGATTTATGAAGAACTTAAGGCCTCTAGGATGAAGGGAGTATATTTTAGAGGTTATTTGGGCTGATTTTGTCCGAGACAAATGGCTTTGAAGGTGTTAATTAGAGAGAAGGGGGAGTGCCCTTTTATAAGAGTGGTGAGGGGCACCTTAGGAAAAGCAAGAAATATTATTTTATAATAAAATAATTTTCTTTTTATAATGGCTAAAACATGTATTATTTAAATTATAAGGTGTTTATGGGTCAAAAACCACTCAAAAAATAGGTTTTAGATAGTTTTGGGTCACTATATTAACTTTATCCTTTAGATTTAACTCTTAGTTAAATAGTTTTACATTTATCATGTCTCTTTGTATTTTTATATTATATAGTTAATAAACTTACTATATACTTCCAAGAGAACCCCAAATGGTTCATTAATGATACACTTATCATTATATAAGTATTTTGGGTGAACCTTAGATTTTTAGGAATATAATATGAATTAATAATATAATATTTGTTTTAAAAACTCTTTTATGAAAATTTTGACACTATTTGGTATTTTTTTTTTCTAAATTCATAGCAGCATTATTACATCTAAAAAAAATCTTATAACCAACCCTAATATGTTATATTAACCTAGAAAATTATTTTATGTCATAAAAAGTTTCATATTACATTTATTTTGATATTTATAATATGAATTATTTTAATATTTCATTAATTAGGTAATTAAAGCATCATCAGTTTGTCCTAAATAAATTAAATTATTTAATGTCTAAAAAATATAAATAATATACCATTGTGTAGGAAATATTTCTATCTTTCTAATGAATATTTATAATCGAATTTATCATGTGTATAAACCAATATTAAAAATGTTTTAGTTATTAAACATTGATTTTAACTTTTTTAACTCTTCTTTGAATAAAATATTAATAAATGTCTTAATCTAATCCAAGTGTACCAGAGAGTTTCATATTTTATTCCAAAGGTTTTTTTGGTCTAACTATACTTATCCAAAAGAATTAGAAAATGTTTTAGGGTAATAATAATATCATTTTTACCCTTAATTACCCTATTTACTTTTAACCGTGGTAAATAAAAGTAAAAAGTTATTATTCACCAAAAATTATTTTCCTCTTATTGAACCACATTTTACTTACTGATATCAATCGTGCCTCTCATATTTTTGAAATTCCACTCACAGAAGCGGTAAAATTATGTTTTATGTGAATTTGCAAATTCTCCTAGGAGGTGGGTAAAAGACGGTGAAAAGTTCAATAAAATTTATATATATATATAATTATTATAAAATAACTACAATGAATTAAATTGAACTTATATAGGTATTATGTATCTATTTTGACCTAAAATAAATTTAAATAAAATAAATAATTATTGAAATAAAAATTCGGTTTTAAACTATAACTCATTGTTTTTCACTATTCATCAAAAATTGATAGCTTTCAGAAAAATACCAAAAATTCACCCTAAGATAATTTCAATATTCCAAATTCCAAAATGAAGTCCATTTTTAAAGATAAAATTTATAAAATATCAAAAAGTGGGTATTACTATTCATAACGTCTACTTTGATTGATCACGGTGTGTTAGAACTCAAAGTTGCGTACAACACACGCTATTGTATTATTCAAAGAGAAGCGTACCGTGGAAGCTTGGAGTGTTACATGAAGTTCCACCATAAATGGTAACACAAAGCTTTAGTGTGTGTGTTTGTGGAAATCAGATGAATATACCAAATGAACGTGAAGTGGTTTTGAAACATGTTGATTTTTCCCTTGGAACTTGTTCACTTTTTTATATAAACTGTTTTAAAATTATTTTAAACTATTTTATATAATTTTTATATCATGTTTTTGTCCAAGTGGACTAATTTTTAAAGTCATTGGGAAATTCCTAATGAGTTTAGACTCACCCCTTAATTGGTAAATATTATGCATTTTTAGATATCATCTATTAAGACACAGGTAAAGGCAAGGTATCACTATTCTTTAGTGAAACTTCTTAACACTATGGGCCTGGAAAGTGGAGTTAGATATGGGATCATGTTGGGTTTTTCTTGTTCATGTCACTTGGGAGTTTTGAGTTTTGTGTTATTTTGGTTCTATTAGAGTATAGATTTTGGTTTCCACTTCTAATATAATATGTTTTATTAGTTTGGTTAGATTTTGAGTTGTATTTTGTACTCATTCAACATATATAGGTTTGGTCGGTTATAGTTTATGTAGTTTTTATTTTTATATTTAAAATTTAAAATCATACTATAAATTTTCCTGAGGCCCTTGTAATTTATTTCTATAATTTTGTGTCTTGGGGTGTCACTTAAGGCCTAATAGCACAGACATCACTTCTCAAGCCAATGAGGAGCCGCAGAATGTCACAAATTGTATCTTCTTCTGTCATTACATCCAGAGATAGAAATAGTATCATTCCATATCCTAGGAAATTAATAATTGGATAACATTTTTTCAACATTAAACATAGGTAATAAATAGGTATAGCTAAACACATTCTTCATAAATTAAAGTTACCAGGTTTTTTTGGGTATATGAGTGTTTTAAGACACTACTAGGTGATTTGGAATCTTATCATAATGGGTTTAGCTAATGAGAGTTTCAAAAAATTAATGTATAGTAAGGCTTACCAATATGATTTCATTTTTCATTCTTATGTTAATGGTTTATAAAATGAAAAAATAGTGATGATCTTTAAAAATAGTGAAATTGTTTTTTTAATCACATGTTTATAGTATTTAAAAAATTGTTAAAATTTTAACAATCATTGAATTATGGAAATATATGTTATGATATGTGTTTATGTAGTAAATTGGAATTTCTAAGCCTTCAGTTACTAATTAGTGAGAATAATTTGATTATTTTTCTTGGTATAGTGAATGGAACTAAGTAAGAATCCTAGAAATAAATCAAAAGGGGTAATTGTGAATGTGGTTTCACCTGAGAGATAGGTGAACCAAAATATAATCTAAATAATTTTCTATTATTATCATGCAATAGATAAGGGTAATCATAATGATGAACCTCAGTAACATGACCTTTTGGTTCGATTCCAAAATTAGAGTCCATCCATATTTTTGGGGGATTCCGAGCTTGAAAAATAAAATGTCTGGTTGAATCATATAAATAGAGTCTTTTATTTCCTTGGTACACTATCATAGATGAAATTAAAGTTGGAAACATATATTATGGATTATTTGGCATGATAATGGTGGGAATTATTTGTTTAGGATAAATTGGACCAAGGAATTAAATGGGAGGATTGTGAAGAATTGTTTAACCAGCAAGTATATCCTCATGCCTTACAAATTACTAGAATAGTTGAATTATTAAACATGAAGTAAGATAACCTCATGGTGAAAAATAATTGGATATATTTATGAATATATTTCATTTTCCTTGGATGGTTTTGCAAGTGCGTCCTTGAAGGCTAGAATTTTTTAGTAGGGGTTGAGCCCAGATATTCATTTGAGGATTTTCATTCTTTGTTTTATGGATTATATAGAAATTTTCAATAGATAAATGGTGGTATAAATTTATATAATTTGAAATATGGTTATATTAATTATATTAATTTTATGGGAATATGTGGAAAATATAATTCTTGAAATAAGCGGAATAGGGACACATATTTTCCGAGTGGTGGGACACCTCAGAATCAAACCATAGTGTTAGTAAATCTTCTTCCTCGTCCCAAAAGTGATCCAAGATGTTTTTAGTGTGGTTCAATGGATCAGATCAAGTGATATGGTATTGAAATACCTTGATAATATAATAATTCGAATAATATGGGACATCTTCTTCATTATTTTCAACGTGCTCTGAGGTCTTGTGTAATGACCCAAACTTTTATTAATGAACTTTTTATTGATCTAATTAAATGTCTTATTATGTAAAATGGTTATATAAAACATATTCACTTATTTGGTTTTATGTTTTTGGATTTTAAAATACTGTTAAGAATTATTCCTGTTTTTAATATATCCCTTGAACAATGATCACATGATTAGTATAAATATAGGGCTTTAACAAATCTAATTTACTTAGAAAGAGAAATAAATTGCCTAATTCAGTAGAATTGATCCACATGAATCCCATTTTATAGATCTTTTAAAGGAGGTAGAATTATTGGGCTTCGCTCTTGGCCAAGCCCAAGCCGAGCTTCAACACATTAAGCTTGAACGGAACCTCCTACGGGAGAAGTGGAAGTTAATAGAGATTACTACCTGAGTGATGTTATCCAAGCCACCCAAATAGTCTATCACCATCAAAAATCTTAACCTCGGGTCTTATGCTGGTGTTATAAGGGGTTATGTAACAAGATCCTACCACTATGATTATGTGCACTATTTTTTTATAGAATAAATAATATATATTAATTTTATTATTATTACTTTGTAAAAAGTTTTTAAAGCACAAATAGTATTTTTAGTTAATATTCAATTAAGAAATTTATTTTGATGAATAAATGGATTTTTGAATTAAATAATATTTTCATAAAATATTATTCCTAAATTACTTTTTATTAAATATAATTTATTTTTTAATTTTTATGAATACAATTGTAATTTTTATTAAGGTTTGAAAGCTGTTTTTGTCAAAACCCATGAATTTTTTATAAATATTGGTTTTTATTTTAAAAGTAAAATTTCACATATTTATAAAATTATTTAGATAAAATGAATATTATTTTTCTAATCAGGACATCGAAATTATCCAATGGTGACTTTTTCATAATTTTCTGAGACAGTCGAATTTTTGGGTAAAAATTAAATACCTTTTAAATATATAATGTGTTTTATGACATCATAATAACCCATTAGTGATGTAATAAAATAAAATAAATGCTATGTTCTAAAAAAATATGATTTAACTTTTAAATAATGTGATTTTAGGTTTGTTTTATTTATTTTACAAAGCCTTAGTAGACCCTCCAAGACTTATAAAACATTTTAACATTTTAAAATGATTTCCTTGAGAGTGTGACTATCCTCCACACAAGAATGCCTAATATTTTAAGAATATCTGCCATTATATTTATAAAATAATTCTTTTCACTCTTATTTGGTAAAAACCATGGTCAAAAACCACGGGTTGGTTTTTGGTTTTTATTTGTTTAATTGTGGTGTCCAAAACCTAAATAATAATGAATTCCCTCTCTTTCCCTATATAAACCCACTCAATCTCCCAATACTATTCACTAAAACCATTTGGAGCTCGACCAAACTTTTTACTCCTCTCTCTATAATCCTACCAAGGTTACCCAATCTCCCAAGAATCCTATCTCAAGCCTCTCCCAAGCCATTAGGATCACAATTCCACATAAGGAATTTCATTCTTTCTCATTTTTGTCCACATTTATTTATGTTGTTATACCCTTTTATTTTCAATTAAAAATGTTATGGTATGATTTCACACATCCCCTATACTTTCCTCCTTATGTTTTAATGATTATATACCCATTTATCTCTCATTAATTCCTCCCATGTACACTCGTTACCATGCTGAAATTCCACAAGAGATTTCTCTCTCCTCATTTACATTCAAGAAATTATTTTTTATTATGTATCTAAATTACATTACACATGTTGGGATATGATGTTCCATGACCCCATTACTTTCTAAATGATTAGATACCCCTTTCCCTCTCATCAATCCATTTTATGATTTTTATTTGACATTGTTATGTTATCGAAGTTACACCAAAATTTCAATGCCAAAATCACTGTTTAAGTGAATACCATTCCCATTTCTCTATCAAGGGTATTCACCTTTATGAAAATGTAATTTTTGATTTATGAAATAGATTTATGTATTCCAAATCACTTATTATTGTAATTAATTATGATTTTTAATTAATCCATGTTGTGTGATCTATGTGGCACACTTATGCGTGAAATGAAATGATTAAGAAGGGTGTGCCCTGATAGCGCTCCAATGAATTGGGTAAAGAATAGTATCGTGATACACCATCTACAATTAGATATTACTCATGATAATTCATGTTAAATGGGGGTTTACTCATGCTCCATTTTCAGTGAGCCTTGGCTCATGCTAGTATCATTTTAAATGTTGTTGCCACATTTCCATGTTATGATAGTCATGTTATTTCATGCCTTTGTGTTCAAGTTTCTATTACGATCCATTGATATTCGTATTGCCTAAAATTTAATATATTCTTCATGTTATGCCTTTATTACCCCCTTACTATGCTTTATAGCTCACCCTTTTCATATGCATGTCCCCAGGTTATCCCATGCAATGCTAAGTACGAAGGAATGTTGTGTTCATGTAAAAAAAATTTCAAAAAAGTTATTTTGTTTTATATTCTAAGTTATTATGTATTGTTCCTAATTTTTTTAATACACTAGACCTTTAAATCCTAAAATTTTCATTAAGTGAATTTTTATGTAATAAATCATGTTTATGTGTGTAGGAAATAGAATTCTTGTTATAGCTGGTATCAAAGGATAAGTTTAGTTGTTATTGGGATTAGGATTGGAAAACCCAAGTAAAAGCATTAGGGATAAAACTAAGTATTGTAAAAATATCATTAAATTTTTTTGAGTATTGAGTAAGTGTTTTATCAAGAAAATACATCTTTTTCTGGATATGAGTAGGTAGAGTCAGCTCTGGCATAGATTTATCTAGGGGTAAACCCGAAAACACCTATTTGAGCTAGACTCGAATAGGAACGGGTGCATGACAATGGTCCTTGTTTTACTCTTTTTTATGACACTCCTAGGGGATATGCTTGGGTAAATTCATAAGCTTAGTATGAACCATTATTAAGGGAATTAAAAATGCCCCTAAGAATATTTGTTTGGAAGTAGTTCATCTATAGCATAGATAAGTTAAGGAAATAAATGTTATTTATAAGTTATCCATTTTTTTCATTGTATTCATGTTTATGTGTTACCCATAAATTTCGTTTTATTTCATTCAATGGATAGTAATATGATGACATGGGCTAAAAATCAATTCAAAGATCAATGTAAAAAACTATTCTAATGAGATTCCCAGTCTGGTGGGAGTGGAAATCGCAAACTTTGTCATGATACTCTCTCATTTAACTCATGTTTTGAATAGAAACATGGGTCAAGAGGAAATTTCACCCCCCCCCCCCCCCCCGAGAAAGAACCATATGAAATCTAGATCTTCATGAGGTAAAGGCCTCCCACTTTTAATGGATCATCTGATCCCTTAATCATCGAACAATGGATCGACTCTATTGAGAAGATCTTCTCCATCCTTCAATGTTCTGAACAAGAGAACGTACTTTTGGCTATTTATTGTATGGAGGGTGAATCTATTCAATGGTGGACATTGATAAAAATATGAAGTCTGAGGAGGAGATCAAGGAATTGGAATGGAAGGATTTCTGGAAAATATTTTTTGATAAATATTTTCCTCACACCCTCCGACTTAAGATAGAAAGGGACTTCCTTGACCTCAAGAAAAAGGATTATGAATCCATCTAACCGTATAAGGAAAACATCCCAAGGTTTTCATGATATGCCTTTAGATTTTTCATTACCCTCAAATGCAAGTTTGACCGCTTATTTGGTGGGCTAAAACCTAGCCTACGAAAATCCCTAGTGATTCGTGACTTCAAGAGCTATGAGAAAATTGTATGATGTGCCATCAAAGTCAAAATGGATATCAATGAATATCAGGGGTATCATGGGATAAGAATCATAAGGTGGACTTTAATTCTGGAGGTCCAATGGATAAATCCAATGGTACTATGAAATTATATCACCACACTTTCCAATTGTGCGGAAAGAGGCACCCCAGAAATTTCCTGAAGGGGATGATGAAATGCATTTGATGTGAAAGAGAAGGGCACCTGGATATTAACTGCTGAAAAGAAAATCCTATTATTGTTATAGATGATAGGAAAGCTTCATTAGACTCTCAAAATATTTTTCATTGATTCAAATATACAGAACCAAAGAAATTTTCAAACCAGTTCCCTAAGCCAAGGGTTTTCCGAGGCAACCAACAACCTCCAAGGCAGCATGGGAGAGATTTTTCCATCACTACCACCAAAGTGAACCTCGACAATGAAGTGGTGACATGTATTTTGGTAATTCATTCAATAATAGAAAACATACTTTTTTATTTTGGTTTTATAAATTCTTTTATATCTCTAAAGTTTAGTATAATAATCCCAACACCACCACAAATCATGGAAGTAAAGGAGTTAGTGAGAATGGAAAATGGTGAAATCATTGAATACCATGAATATAACTCCCCCCTGTCATAATTTGTTGGTTGAAATTCCTAGTGAACCTCTTCATACTACCTCTGGTATAATTTGATGTAATTCTTTTCATGGATTGGCTTTCCTTATATAGAGCCAACATAAATTGCTGTGAGAGGGGAATCACTCTCCATATGAAGAATCAACCCCCGATTTTGTACAAGTGTAAGGAGGAGGATGAATATTCTTTAGCACCATCATCCCAAGAATGGATATTACTACCATATGAGCATGAAAATCTTACTCAAATGATTGTTTCTAAGAAATCAACCATCCTTGAAGACATTCCTATTGTGAGGGAATTCGTTGAAGTGTTTCCCGATGAATTTCCTAGTCTTCCTCCTAGAAGAGATGTTGAATTATCAATTGATCTTATACCTAGGGAGTTTTCAATATCCAAGACTCCATATAGAATTGTTGTTGTGGAGATTAATAAGCTGAAGAAGCAAAAAATAGGATAATCTGGATAAAGGGTATATATACCCAAGTGATTGACCATGGGGTACACTAGCCCTCTTTATCAAGAAGAAGGATGAGTCAATGTGCATTTTCATTGATTATCGTGAGATTAACAAAATCACAATAAATAGTAAGTGTCCTCTTCCCCCAAATTGATGACTTGTTCAATCAGTGATATAGAACACAATATTTCTCTAAGGTGGATCTACGATTGGGATATTACCAAGTAAGGGTGAATAAGGTGGATATCCCTAAGACTGCTTTTCGTACATGGTATAGGAACATTGAAATTATAGTAATTCCTTTTAGACTCACTAATTCTTATGAAATCTTCATGGACTTGATAAAGAGAGTCTTTAGAGATTACATCAATAACTTTACGGTAGTCTTTTTAGATGATACTATAATATACTATAAAACCAAGGAGGAGAATGAGGAGAAAATAATCACTGTATTAGATACTTTTCAAAAGGATAATCTTTATGAAAAGTATAGAAAGTGTGAGTTCGGGTTGATGTAAGTCTCATTCTTGGGTCATATCATCATAATCAATGGGATATCTATAGATCTCTCCAAGACATCTGCAATTTAGGGATGGATGAGGCCAAAATTTGTGATGGATATCTGTAGAATCCTTGGGTTAGATGGATATTATCACCAATTTTTGAGAAATTTTTCATGATTGTCAAACCCCATTACCAAGCTTACTCTGAAGGGAGTCAAGTTTTTATTGGAGTGATGAATGAAAAGAGAGATTCAAGGAGTTGAAAGGGTGGCTTATCACTGTTCCTGTGATCACACTAATCACAAGTGGAGAATTTTTTTTGGTATTTAGTGATGATTTGAAGAAGGGATTGGGTTGTGTGTTATTGAAAAATGAAAATGTCATTGCCTATGTTTCAAGGAAATTGAAATTTCATGAAAAAAACTATCTAACACATGATCTGGAATTGGCTGTCGTAATATTTTCTTTGAAAATTTGGCTGTATTTCTTCTTTGGGGAGAAGTGTGAAATATAAATGGATCACAAAAGCCTCAAGTATGTATTCACACATAAAGAGTTGAAGGTGATCCAACAAAGATGGTTAGAAATGATCAAAGACTATGACTGATCAGTCCATTACCACCCTGAGAAAGAAAACAAGGTAGAAGACACTCTAAGTTGAAAGGACCCAGTGATTCTATCATGGATCAGAATTCAAAAGGATCTAGTCTTCTTAGATTTGACGAATATAGACATGGGAATCATAAAGAAGGTTACATCATCAATCCTTTCACAAATGATTATTTAACCATCTCTTTTGGAAAGGTTAAAGGATTCTCAAAAGGATAATGTGGAAATTCAGAAGAAAGTGGAAACTATTAGAAAAGGTAAATCCTCATAGTTCAATGTTAATAAAGAAGTAATTGTGAGATTTAGTTCAGGACTATGTTTTCCATCAAATCTGGAGTTATAGAAATAACTTTTGGATGATGCACAAAGTTCAAATTTCTCCATTCACACAGAAAACAGAAAGATGTATCAAGATCTCTGAGAGCATTATTGGTGTAATAACATGAAGAAGGAGATATTTGAGTATACATGAAATTGTCCGGTATGTCTTCAAGTGAAGTCTGAGAAGTAGAAGTATAAAGGGACGATTCAACCATTACCCATACCAGTATAGAAATGGGATAACATCACCATGGACTTTGCCATCGGACTTCTGAAGACATCCAAAAGAAACAATGCTCGCTGGGTTGTTGTGGATTTTCTTATAAAGAAAACACACTTCATTGAAATTCAGGAGGATTTCTCATTGGATCAACTGGAAAGAATATACATCATAGAAGTAGTAAGGCTGAATGGAGTACCACTATTTATTGTATCCAATTGAGATCCAATATTCACCTCTATGTTTTGGAAGAGTCTCCAATACACTCTTAATACAAGCTGAACTTTAGTACAGCTTATCATCCTCAAACTGATGGCCCATCTCAATGGAATATTCAAACACTTGAGGACATGTTGAGACCATGATCAATGGACTTCAAAGGATTATGGGATCAAAATCATCCTATAGTTGAGTTCTCTTACAATAATAGTTTCCACTCAATCATCCAAATGGATCCTTATGAATCCCTTTATGGGAAGAGGTGCAGAACACCGACATGTTGGGATGAAGTTGGGAAGAGAAAACTCATATGTCCATAAATGGTCTAAGAAATGGTAGAGAAGATTAAGACTATCCAGCTGCACATTAAAGCTTCTTAGAGCTGACAAAACAACTATGATGTTAATCATCAACGAGTCCTCGATTTTGATTTTGGAGACATGTGATTCCTTCTCATATCACCGTGGAATAGAGTTATGAGATTTTGGAAGAAGGGAAATCATATTCCAAGGTACATAGTCCATTTTGAGATCCTTGATTGCATTGGAGCAGTTTCATATTGACTTGAACTCCCACCAAACCTATCTCAAGTACATGATGTATTCCGTGTAATACTCTTGGGTAAGTACACACCTGAACCGTCACATTTACTCAATCTAGAGGTGGTACCATTGGAAAACGACATCTCCTATGAAGAGAAGACAGTGAAGATATTAGATTATGTGGAAAAAATTATATGAAATAAGACAATGCCCATCATCAAGGTGTTGTGGGAAAACCAAAAGTTTGAAAAGGAAATGTGGGAATAAAAGGAAGTGATGAATCAGAGTTACCCTCATCTGTTTTAGTGTGCTAAAAAGAAAGTTCTTGGGAAAAAAAATTAAAGGGGGAAGATTGTAACGACCCAAACTTTTATTAATGAAAATTCATCTTGATCTAATTTAATATATTATTATGTAAAATGGTTATATAAAACATATACACTTCTTTGGTTTTATGTTTTTGGATTTTAAAATACAATTAATAATTGTTACCATTGATAATGGGCTTTAAAAATCCAACTTACTCTGAAAAAGGAAGCAATGGCTTCATCTAGTAGAATTTCTCCATACAAAGCCCATTTTCGAAGCTAGAAAAGGAGGTAGTGTAACTAATCTTCTATCTTGACCAATCCCAGTCCGATATTTAACATGTTAATATTTAATGGGACAATATATGGGAGAAGTTGAATTTAATAGAGATTACCACCCGAGCGATGATATCTGAGCCACCCAAAGTGTCTGTCACCATCGCACACCTTACCCTTAGGTCTTATACAGGTGTTATAAGGGGTTATTTAACAATACCCTATCATTATTATTATGTTCATTGTTTTTTTATAAAATAAATAATATACATTCATTTTATTATTATTACTTTTTATATAGTTTTTAAAGCACAAATAGTATTTTTAATTAATATTCAATTAATAAATATATTTTGATGAATTAATAGATATTTTAATTAAATAATATTTTAATAAAATATTATTACTAAATTACTTTTTATTTAACATAAATGATCGTATAATTTTTATGAATACAATTGTAATTTTTAATATGGTTTGAAAGATGTTTTTGTCAAAACCTATGAATTTTTTATAAATGATAGTTATTATTTTAAAAGTAAAAATTCAAATATTTTGAAAATTATTTAGATAAAATTAATTTTATTTTTGTAATCAGGATGTCAAAATTATCTAACCATAATATTTGCATAATTTTCTGAGAAATTCGATTTATTGGGTAAAAATTAAATACTATTTAAATATATAATGTGTTTTGTGACATCATAATGACCCAATTGTGATGTAAGAAAATACTATAAATGGTATGTTCAGAAAATATATGTTTTACTTTTAAAATAATGTGATTTTAGTTTTGTTTGATTTATTTTAAAAAGCCTTAGTGGACCCTCCAAGACATATAAAACATTTTATCATTTTAAAATGATTTCTTTGAGAGTGTGACTCACCTCCACATAAGCAAGCCTAATATTTTAAGAAGTTTGGAAATTGGACTTATAAAATAATTTTTTCCACTCCCCTTTGGAAAAAAGCACTGGAAAAAAAATATTTTGGTTTGTGGTTTTGATTAGTTTAATGTGTGGTGTCCAAAACCTAAATGATAAATAATTCTCTATCCTTTCCTATATAAACCCACTAAAACTCCCATTCCTCTTCACTCAAACCATTTTGAGCTCAAATAAAATATACCCTCATCTCTCTATAATCCAACCAAAGTTCCCCAAGCTCCTAAGAAGCCTCTCCAAGCCTTTAGTTTCACACTTCCATGTAAGTGATTTCTTCCTTTCTCATATTTGTCCAAGTTTATTTATGATGTTATACCCTTTTATTTTCAATTAAAAATATTGGGGTATGATTTACCACCTCCCATATAATCCCCTCCTTATTTTTGAATGATTATATACCCCTTTATGTCTCATTAATGCCTCCCATGTACACATGTTACCATGCCGAAATTCCATAAAGGATTTCTCTCTTCTCATTTAATTTCAAGCAATTATTTTATATTATACATCTAAATTCCATTACACATTTTGAGATATTATGTTCCATAACCCCCTTAATGTAAAAATTATGAGAGACCCATTTCTCTCTCATCAACCCATTTTACGATTTCTATTTGACTTCGTTATGCAGCCGAAGTTACACCAAAATTTCCATGCCAAAATCATTCTGTAAGTGAATACCATGCCCATTTATCTATCAAGGGTATTAACCTTTATGAATGTGTACTTTTTTATTAAGGACATAAATTTATGTATTCCACATCTATTAGTCATGGAATAAATTATTATGTTTAATGAATCCATGTTGTATGATCTATGTGGCCCACTTATGCATGAAATGAAATGATTAAGAAGAGTGTTCCCTAATAGTGCTCCAATGCATTGGGTAAAGAGTTGTATCTTGATTCACCATGTTAAATGAGGTCTTACTCATGATTTTTTAAGTGCAATGATGGTTTACTCATGATCCATGTTCAATGACCGTTGTATCATTCTAATATCATGTTAAATATTGTGGACACATTTCCATGTTATGATAGTCATGCTATATCATGCCTTTATGTTCATGTTTCTCTTATGTTCCACTGATATGCCTATTTACTAACATATACTATATACTTCATGTAATGCTTTGATTACCCGTTTACTAGGATTTATAGCTCACCATTTTCTTATGTATTCCCTCATGTTATCCCATACAATTCTAAGTAAAAAAATAATGTTGTGGTTATGTAAAAGAAGTTTTCAATAAAGTTGTTGTCTTTTATGTTCTAAGTTGTTATGTAATGTTCCTAATTTCCCAAGACACTATACCATTGGATAATCAGAGTCGTATTAAGTGAATTTTTATGTAATAAATCATTTTTATGTGTGTAATAAAGAGAAGGGTTGTTATATCATTTGTTAGAGACACATCTCATGTTTCTCAAGAATCTTCTACTTTTATGGGATTAGTGCAACTGAATAACTCTTGTCATCAGAATAGATAAAGCTAAGTTGATTCAAGTAACACAATGACTCTTTAAACTTTAAAATATCAACAGGGTAACAAAGAGAAAAATATAATGAGTAAGCAATTGTATGGAGCTAAGAAAGTGATCATGGATGATCAATATGGTACTTTAATGGTATGAGGTATGATTATTTTGAATTATAATATTATGAAATATTGGTTTTATATAAGTGTATCCCGCTCATTTAGTGTTTCTCATGTTGTATATCATAGGGGTTTTTATGTTGACATGATTCCTTCTGTGTTAAAACTTCAAACTCCTCTTGGACAACGAGAATGTTGATCCTTTATGTGTAAATATTGTTCTATAACTATTGATGGGGTTTATTTTATTTGGGATTTATTTTTTCATGATATGGGTGTCTATGAATTGATTTTGGGTAAGTATTTTTTTACATTTTTCAAGGAACACATCGACTATTATGCCAAAATGGTTAGTTTCATATCTCTGGATGTAATCGAGCATGTCTTTATAGGATATTGCATTGTAAAGGAAAGTAGAGCCAAACATTTGGAACTGGTGGTTGGAAACATATTGTTCATGTTAGAAAAATTTACTTTAGTATCATTGGATGAGATTGGTAATAGTGATTTCCAACTATTTTTTACCAGTTTCCTAATGTTTTCCCCAATAATTTCTCAAGATTTCCACGTAAAAGATAATTGTATATTACAATTTACCTTTTACATTATAATAGTCCTTTATCACTTCTATATTATAGTACAACACTAATATAATTAAGGGAATTGAAATATTAGTTGTAAGAATTGGAAATAAAATGGTTCCTTCGACCAAGAACATCTTTCTGGGAAGCACTTGTTTTATTTTTGAAGAAGGTGTATGGAAATCCTAGAACTTTTTTGGATTATCATAATCTTAACCAAGTTATGATAATGAATCAGTATCCTATCCATGCATTGATGATATATTTGGTCAATTTAGGGGATCCCAGTGTTTCCCTAAAATCTACTTACATTTGGGGTATCACCAATTTTGATTTTGAATGGAGGATATTTTGAAGAAAAGTTTTAGAAGAAAATATGCCCATTATGTGTATATTATTATTTCATTTGGTCTTATGAATTCACCATATATATTTTTGGAATTGATTAATCAATTATTTACAAGGTATTTTGATTCCTTTTTTGTGGTGTTTTTTGATGATAAAAGAGTGTATTCTAGGAAAAAAGGGGGTCATATGTAACACATGGCTATACTGTTGGGTATCTTGAATGATCATTGTTTATATGAAAAGTTATCAATGTGGGAATTATGGATAGAAGAGGCATGTTTAATTTTCTATATCATTTATGAAAATGGAATTTTTGTGGATCCTAAAAGGGTGTAAGCTATTATAGCATGGAAACCACTCCATAATGTCTTTGAGATACATATTTTTCATTGCTTAGCAGGATACTAAAGAGGTTTTTCACATGATTTTTTATGTCTAGATTCACTAATGATTGATTTTTTGAGGAAAGGTGTTCCTTTAAAATGAAACTATGAATTTCAAAAATCCATTAAATAAATTAAGGTTATCATTACATTAGTACCTATCCTCACATTTCTAGATTCTGGATAATGATATATACTCTGTTGTGATGAATCAATATCTTGGTTGTGATGTGTTCTCATGTAGAGATATAATGTTGTTTCTTATGTTTCATGGAAGTTATGTTTTTGTGAGAAGAACTATACAATAAATGATTTTTAATTAGATTTTCTGGTCCATGCTTCAAAGACTTGGTGTCATTATCATTTTGGTGATAAATTCATGGTGTTTGAGGATTATAAGAGTGAAAAACACATTTTTTTCAAAAAAAGAGATTTGAATCTAAAACACTGCATACTGATAGAGTTTCTAGTGATTTTTAAATTTGACTTGATGTATACACTAGGTAAATGGAAATTTGTTGTGGATGCATCGGGTAGAAACCCATATGCTTAGTTTCATAATTAATATTTAAATCAGTGGAAACTAATGTTAGTCATAGCATAAATTCATCTAGAATTCTTGGACCAAGGTGGTGATGTAGTTTTCTTTCTAGTTTTATTTGTTCCTACTTTCATTGAGCATGTTAGAGTTTCTCAGACAACCAATCATGATTGTGTTTTTATGAGGTTAAAACTCAATATTTGTTAGACCATATATGGTTAGAAAGTTAATGGGTGTTCAGTGTTGTAGTTTAGAGATCGGATGGTCGTATATTTTTATTTTCTAGAACAACCTCTTAATTCCTACCACCATTCTAAAAGGGTTGTTCACCCAATAATTTTGGAAATTTTCAAATCATTGAAATAAATGTTTTGGTGTGTTTTCATGAAAAGGGATGTAGTGGAGTATGTATCGAGATTCCCCACTTATTGGAATGTCAAAGTAAAAAATAAATGGCCAGCGGGTATGTTGCAGTCTTTACCCATTTTTGTGTGAAAATGATAGTAGATAACAGTGGATTTTATAATAGGTCTACCAAGTACAGTTATGAAACATTGGGTAATTTTTAATCATCTCTTGATTTTGACTCATTTTATCCCTTTTCATGAAACCCATATGGTAGAATATTTCTCAAAAATCTATATTTTAGAAGTGGTAAAGATGTATGGGATTCCAATTTTGATAGTGTATGACCAAGACACCAGGATTACATCTCATTTTTTTATATCCTTATAGTAAGCCCTTGGAACATAGTAGACTATGAGCACATCTTATCATCCCTAAATGGAATAAAATTCAAACAGATGATCCAAATGTAGGAGTAAATTATTATAGCTTATGTGATGGATTTTGGTGCCTCTTAGGATGATCATATATCTTTAATGGAGTTCTCAAACAATAATAGTTTTCATGTCTTAATATATATAGATCCTTTTGAAGTATTTTTTGGGCCACTCTTTCCATTATTCACTATGTTGGGTTGAAACTAGTGATACTTCATTACTTAGACCAAGCCTTATACAAGAATCAATAGAGAAAATTTAGTTGATTAGAAAGATGTTAGAGACATATTAGGGTTATCAGAAATCATATGTGGATCATAATTGATGACCATTTCCATTTGAGGTGAGTGATCATGTCTTCTTGATAATCTCTCCAAGTCCTGGGTATTATCATTTTGGAAAGAATTGAAACTTGTCCCCATGCAACATAGTCCCTTTTGAGATACATGAATGGGTTTGTGAGGTGTTATATCAGTGGTATTTCCCATAAATATTTCATTAAGTTCACGATGTGTTTCAAGTATCTTAGTGAAAAAGTACCAAATAGAAACTCACTATGTGATTCAATGAGATCATGCAAACCTAGATCCATATTATATATTGATTCATATGCTGGTACAGATTGTAGATAATAAATAGAGTATCTTGAGTGATAAAATTATTATTCTAGTATGGGCTTTATAGAAATATAGTCAAATTCAAGAAGATACATGGGAGTGTGAAAAGGAAATGTGAGATCAATGGCTCAAAAATTTTCAGGAAAACAAGGATTTTATACTTTCCTAGGATGGAAAGGAAATAGTGGTGAGAATTTAGAACCCCTAGTTTTGGGTAAATAACCCTTTGTTTAAGTATTTTTTTAGTCTGTACAACATTTGAGTTATGTTTTGGGAGGTTGTGAGGGGTTTTCAATTTTTTGGAGGTTTATATGCAGTTTTAATGTCTTTGAATAGTTAGTTGAAACTATAAAACATCTCAAAAAACTATTCAAGAGAAGATAGTGGAATCTGGGAAAGTGCATAGTTGGAGCACATATTAGCCAAACCGTGCGATTGTCCAAGCTAAATCGTACTTTATGAATTAGAGGAAAACACGGTCGAAGCATGGTTTGTCTAACTGTGTGATCCAAACATGTGAGGTGTGTAGGATAGTATCTCCACACTGTTGGATTATTGCTTTCCAACCCGTGTGGCCAAACCATGTGGAATATAGTTCAAACCCCTAAAAATGTGGATCTAATATCAATTTACTTCCAAAAAATCTTTTAATTTTCTAATCCCTCCATAAATGAAATTTCTATTTCTCCATAGGCTTACGAGACTTTCCCTTTTTATCCAAAATCAATTTTTAGGCTAATAAAATCACATTAGAGGTCCAGATTCATTGGTAAGTACACTTTACTTCTCATTCTTCTAAGATCCAAGATTCTTCTCTCTCTCTCTCTCAAAACCATAGATATTGACAGTTATAAATATATGTCTGTGTTATGATTGGTTTCATGATGAAATATTTTTGGATCTAGTGAAGGGGGACATGGGTTGTAATTGAATCATAATGTATTACAGTGTCATTATTCATTTTCTCTAACCATTGTTAGGTTGGTGTCTTCTCTCCTAACTTTTCATTATAAATTTATGAATTAGTTTTAATTGAATGGTTTTATTGAAATTTTGGGGAAATACATGTGTAATTATTGTGGAAATTTTATTTTTTATGTCTTGGAAATTAAGGAAAATTGATTTAGTTTTCGGAAGAGTATTTGGTTAATATTTTAAAAGTATAGTTTTAAAATTATGGTTTGTTTTTAGAGGAATGTAATTTGTTTATTGAAATTATTTAAATAAATAAATGTTTTCATTTTGAATGGCTTGTTATGATTTTGGCATAACTGGGTTTGAATGTTCAAGGTGGGATGGATTATGGTCATAAAGTACCACATTAAAGTTGGGGAAGAGTATGAACATGAAGTTCCAACATCAATGGTAACATCAATCTTGAGTGTGTGTGTGTGTGTGTGGTTGTGTGTATAGACATGGTAATGGATATTACAAATGAATGTGAAACAATTTTGAAACATTTTGATTTTTGTCTTGGAACTTGTTCACTATTTTGATATAAACTATTCTAAAATGATTTTAAAATATTTTATCTAATTGTGGAAACATGTTTTTGTCTTATTGGAAAGAGTTGTGAAGTAATCAGGTAAATCCTATAGAGTTTAGACTTGCCCCCTTCTTGGGTATTGTTGTGAATTTCCAAATTTCATCTATTGAGTCACAAGTAAAGGCAATTCATCTCTTTTATTTTGTGGTTCATCTTGATATCATGGGCATGGCATGTGTAATTGGATCTTGGAGAATGTTGGGTGTTGCTGGTTGATGTCAGTTGGGAGTTTTAAATTTTGTGTCCTTTTTTCTCTTTGAGATTGTCTTTAAGTTTTCATGTACTCTGATGTGGTTCTTTGTTTTGGTTATGTTATGAGTTTTATTTTTTACTCATTCATCATATAGATGTTTGGTTAGTTATATTCTATGTGATTTGTATGTTTTATCGTTCAAATGGAAAATCAACCTCCAAATTTTCTTAAGGCCCTTGGAATTTATTTCCTAACTTTAGTGTCTTGGGGATGTCACCTAAGGCCTAGTAGAACACCCATCACTTCTCAGGCTAATGAGTGTGAGTGGGATGTTACCAATCTTATCATAGATATTTCACTAGCTAAGATGAACTCCATATGGATTTTCTCTAAAAATTATTTTTTACCTCAAGATGTGAACATTTGAGAAAAGATATCTATGGAATAAAAACAAAACTTTTGGGGGACTCTATATGTGTTTTAAAAGATATTTATGATGAAAAAGACATGATTCACACATAACCTATTTTATGACCAAAATATATTAGTGTTATTTTTCCAAGTACAGTTATATAATGACCAAAACTTTTGGGATGCTCCTTCTAAAGGAGCACTGATGAAAAATATTTAATTGAACTGAGGGAACTAATAGAAATGATCTCATTTAACTCTAATTTTTTTTTGAAATGTATAATACTAGATGAGTAAAAAAATTAAATAGTCCCAAATCCTCTTTACATGAAAAAATATTAAATAACTAACTTATCTAGTGAGATATTTAACACTGAACAAAGTTCATAATGCATCATCACCAAGACCCCACAGTATTTTTCTAATTATTTCATTATTTAGAGCATTTCACATTTGGTTTTCCTCAAGTCAAACAAACTAAAAACTATGAATCCATTTACCATAGGTTGTTCCAAAAAATGACCATGAATCCAAGGATTCAAAGAATATTAAATAATTCAGTATAGTGTCAGAAATAATCATAAATTAATGTCGATCCTCCAATAAACATTTCTGCATACCAGTTACTACTATTATAGAGAAATAATTCTAAACCCTATATAAGATACTAATAATAGGGATGGAATCAAGAACCCTCTTTGAAATAAACATTGAAACATGTAAAATAGTCCAAAGTTAATCAATAATCCACCCTTATAATATATAGATCAAAATTGAATAAGATGGAAGATCAGTTTGGTCAAATCATTTATTCTTTGAATAACATGGTAAATAAAGGATTATGTATGCTTCCATTCCAATAAATTATTATCCCTAAAGTTTATATGAATTTTATCTATTTTTTAGGAGTAAGGGAAGGGGATATAAGTGAATAATCACCACTAGAAGTCAGTTTTGGAAGAGGGAAGCCTAACGAATAAGAGGAAGAATATAAACCTGTGAAAGAGAAAGAGGGGGAGGTACCCTTAGAGACATAAATAATAAACAACTATAAATGAGAAGTTAAGGGTGGATATATTCCTCATACCCAACCTTCTTTCCTTTCAAGAATGATCTCAACCAAAAATCCAGTGATGAGGCCCTAGAAAAAGAGATGTTGGACTCCTTTAAGAAGTTAGAAGTCACCATATCATTTATGGATATAATTAATTAAATACAAAGGTATACAATGTTTCTTAAGGGTATATATACATAAATAAGGAAACTAAAGGTGATGAAAAGTTATGTCTGGAAAGGAATTGTTTCTCTTTAATAACTCCATAATTACCTCGGAAATCTCAAAATCCAGGTACTTTTACAGTCCCTTTCACTATATGAGATCTTAATTTTACTAATGTATTATCTTATTTTAGATCTTTTATAAATTTTATTACTCATTAAAATTATTCTTCCCTTTAGGTAGGATAACCTAATATAACAAGGGTTATTATACAACTATAAAAAAACTACTTATTAACTAGGAGTCTTGGAGGATATACTGGTAATAGTAAAAGGACTGTTATTCCTACCTAATTTTTGACATAATAAACATGAAAGAAGAAATATATATATATCTCATTACCTTACCACATTGGAAGTAAATTTATAAAAATAGCTAAAACCAAAATAAATGTTCATTAAGGAACTCTTTCAATGGCTTTTTGGTAAATAAACTATTAATTTTAGTATTATGGATTCAATGAAACACCCTCCTGAATAAAATTTTGTTTTCACACTATCTGATTTTTAAATTCCCTTTTATGTTGAGGAAGAAATTTAAATATTGTATGAAATAAAAAACTATGAGAAACCCCAGATTCACCAAATCTTTTTGGAAACTCATTTTTCTTTTAATGAACTAAATCCTGAATCTAATCTATGTAGTGATTTTTTAAAGAGATAAATAAAAATAAATAGATAATTTAATTAAATCTATTACTAATAGTTATATGTCTTACAAGTTGGTTTCAATTTGGGAAACATTGAGTTAACACCATCACTAAAACACCCACATAATCCAGAGCTCAAACTATTTCTATCTATTATAAAATACAATTATATTAAGGAATATTAAAAACTTCTTGTGATTTTTTTAAATAATTTGTAACCAATTAAGAACACTGACTGTTAAAAATTTTGAAACATAATATTAGATCCATATCCTTATCACTAGGATGCTTTTCCTAGAATTGTTCCCATAATTTTTTTACACCAAATCCTCTTAGAAAATCATTCAAAACTTATGAGATATCCCCAAATAAGGCTCAATAAAACCTTAATTTATGTTGTGAAAAAATTGAATTCAAATATTTTTAACATTCTGAATCACATATCCCATCTTAGATTCATAGTGGTTGATTCCAATTCACATTATACATAAAAATACTAGAATCTCCATTTTGAAAAATAAAAATAATGAACTACTCAACACTATGATCCAAAACAGTTGTAGGGTCTATTTTGATTACTAAAAAATGAATTATGTGACCAAAAAAGACCAAGTCCCCACCATTTTTATATCTCAAATTTTTGAAAGATTATTCAATAAAGGAAACTATTAATTTCTTGATGGATTATCAGGTTATTTTCATGTCCCCATTTCACTAAAAGATCATGATAAAAATATATTCACATTTCACTTCTGTACATTTTAATACTGATTAATGCCTTTTAGATTATGAAATTCCCTTAGTACATTCCAATTTTGTACTATAATAATCCATATAGACATGATTGAAAGCTTTTAAGAGGTATTTCTTGATGACTTTACAATGTATGGGTCATGTTCTAAAATATTTCAAAAAATATATGGGAAATTTTTAAAAGTAATTCATTGAAAATAACTTGGTTTTATGCTTTGGAAAATATCATTTTATTGTGGAAAAGGTAATGCTCTAAGACACATAAATTCTATGAAATTAATTAAAGTGTAAAGGGCCATGTTTGATTCCATTTATACACTTACATACCCCCACCACTATGTAACATGTTATATAATTTTTAGGAAATTATTGATTTTATTGAATATTAAATAAAGGATTTTTCAAGATTGATTTTACTTTTACTGACCTAATTAAGAAGGATAATAATTTTTGAATAATAAATCAGTCATGATATATTTTCACATCATCAAAGGAGGTCTAACCATAGCTCCTAAAATTAGTCCACCGACCTAGTAATAATGCATTGAATTTTTATTTGATGCTTCCAATCAAGAAGTGAGAGAATATATGATCCATAATATAAATAGACACTCACATGTGATAGTTTATACTTTAAATACCATAAATATATTATAAAATTTGTTATATACAAATATATAAGGAGTTTTTTTCTATCGTTGTTACATTGTAAAAATTTTGATTAATACTTTTTGGGAAGAAAAGTATCCATTTACTCTAATCCTAGAGGACTTAGGAATTTAATCAAGAAAGATGATGGAAAAAAATATTGGTGAGGTGGATGATTCTTCTATAATAATTTAACTTTGAGATGAAGGACAATAAATTATTTGAAAACCTAGTTAAATTCGACATTATGAGATTTCACAACACTATAGAAGTTAAAACACCCCTAAAAACAACCCTGGATGATGTTATCCCTGGTGAGTAGTTGTATGAATTCATGAAGGTACTCTTGTATGCTGAATATAGTTTACTATTTTTTTCATATCATAGAAATCCTCCAACTTTTGTAAGAATAAATTTCTGAAGATGATATCTGAATCAAAATATTATGTTTTTAGAATCCATGCTTTTATAAACCATTTAATGATCTAGTAATAAAAATATATTTCCCTAAGGAAGGGGTATATTTTGTGGTTAAATTATTCCATACCCTTCAAAATATTGGACACTTTGGAACTCAAAGAATAACTAGAAAAGTGTTGGAGTATTGTTTTCTAGCCAATAATTTTTAAATATGAAAAAAAATATTAAGTATATAAAAAATACCAATTTACTAGAGTAATTACCTAAATATAGGAAATTCCCCAATAACCTTTTAATATTAATGAAATATTTTGTGCATAGTGTTTAAACATTATGTCACGACCCGTCCACGGGGCCCGTGCCGTGACTACCCCAAGCCCGCCTTCCATAGGCCAGGGGCTGACGACTAGCACCAAAGGCGTAAATCCCGATAACTGGGAAGGCATTGCCTTTATAAAAGTAACAAAACACCACAGAGTACAAGCAGAAGTAAAACACTAAGTACAAAAAGAAGTGCTGGAAAGTAAATGGGCCAGAATACAAACCCAAAAGAAAGTACAACTACAACTGAACAAAGTACAACAGAAAAAGACAACAGCTGGAGGGACGGAAGAGGCTCCTGGGTCGTCCTCCTCGGATCCTACCTGAAGGGTAGGTACAGATGGCGCAGCTCCTGGATCGTCCACCACGAATCCTACCTGAAGGGTGGGTACAGATAGCCTCCACAGTGCTCTCGTCCGTCAACCTCCTCCGAGTGTCGTCTCGCCGTGAAGTCCACCTCCGGACACTGACTTGTCGTGTAGTCCACCTCCGGGTACCGTCCAGTCCTCGAACACTCGGCCTCCGTCAGCACTGCCTGTCGTCTGCAACCAACACAACGAGGTGCGGGCATAGCCCGTGCAGGGGTGAGTATAACGATACTCAGTAGGGACCCCGAGACCCTCAAGGTCTCACTAAATCCAACAAGGATAACCACAAAGAAGATCTCAACAGATAACCTCTACTTAGGTATATTCCCATACATATACCTAAGTTATCAAGTAACCCATCTCAATCATGAGGAAACACAAGGATCATGAGATCAACGGATAACCACTACCCAGGTATATGCCCATACATATACCTAAGTTATCAAGTAACCCATCTCAATCATGAGGAAACACATGGATTGTGAAATCAACGGATAACCACTACCCAGGTATATGCCCATACATATACCTAAGTTATCAAGTAACCCATCTCAATCATGAGGAAACACAAAGGTCAAAAGTCTCAGCTCAAACCAGGATGTTCATTATCGAAACCGTAACTACTGAAGAGCTCCATCTCTAGAGTGTACAGTGGTCCTGTCACGACTCCGAGGTACTGCTCACTAACCTAAGACTGTTGAGGTACTCCTCCTGTCGAGTACCGCGGGCCAGCCACCCAAACACAGTAGTGCTTCCCGCCGAGGTATGTCACCCAAACACAGTAGTGCACACCCCCTAGTAGCCTGCTGAGGTACTCTCCGGACGAGTACCGCGGGTCTGCACTATCACACAGGTAGTGCTCCGTCCGCCATGGGTCTGCACCCAAACAAAGTAGTGCCCCGTCCACTGGGCTAGTCGACTCACTCCAAGTCAAGTCGGTCAAGCAGTTGTCAGGTCTCAGTCAGCTACACGGTCTTCGTACTCCGCATGCTCGTCTCTGGGAGGGTCCGCTCCACGAGCTGCAAGTCGATACTCCAAGTATCTCAAGGTCCCACGAAGAAGTATCTCAAAGGACCACCTCGTCACAGGGGTCTCAACGCAACAGACGGCGCGTCGATCGGACGCCCGATCTGTGAGTTATTAGCCTTTTCGTCCCAGGGGCCCGGTTGGTTTCGTGAGCGAACCAAACCCAACCGTATCTCAACTGTACCCCGATCTCTCATAGGGTATACTCATAGGGATCGTTTCTCAATGTGATCGTCAACGCCGCTGACGGTTCGTCAAACGGACGTCTCGTCTGAGAGTTATCAGCTTTTCCGTTCCAGGGGCCCGGTTGGATTTCGGGTGCGATCCGACCCGGCCACTACCAACTATATCCAAAACTCGGGCGAAGGATGCCAAAAGTTCCGTATCGTCAACAGGAACTCAACGCAACTGACGGCACGTCAATCGGACGCCCGGTCTGAGAGTTATTGGCTTTTTCGTCCCAGGGGCCCGGTTGGTTTTTTTAAGGCAAAACCAACCCGACCGTACTCCACCTGCGCCCAAACCTCGGACGGAGTGAGCCAAAAGATCCGTCTCACTAAGCGGAAACTAACAAAGCTGACGGTACGCCAATCGGACGTCCGTAGCTCAAGATATGAGCGTTTCCGCTCCGAGGGCCCGGTTGGTTTTGTGTACGAACCAACCCGGCCGAACCCAAAGTATTCCTAAACCTTGAGTGCGATAAACCGAAACGACTGTCTTGCTCCAAGGATTGCGTTTCCACTGACGGCGAGTCGTTTGGAGCCCGTAGCTCAAGTTACGGGCGTTTGAACGAAAGTCGTCCGAAGACGGGGGGTACGGGCCCGGGCCGACCCGGCCCGACCCGAGCGGCCGAGCGGCCGACGCGGGGGAAAGCCGCCGCCCTGCGTGACACCCCCGCGGCACCCGCGGGGTGTCGGCCAGACAGCCGGACGCGCCGCGTGACAACCCCGCGGCACCCGCGGGGTGCCGCCCTGGACACCCGCGGCACCCGCGGGGTGCCGTGTGACAACCCCGCGGCACCCGCGGGGTGTCGCGCTGGACACCCGCGGGGTGCCGCGTGACAACCCCGCGGCACCCATGGGGTGTCGCGCTGGACACCTGCGGCACCTGCGGGGTGCCGCGCTGGACACCCGCGGGGTGCCGCCGCCTCCGGCCACCGGAGTCGCTCCGGTGGCCCGTTTTCCTTCCTGTCTGCGCCGTTGTTCCTCCCGGGTTCCGTTCTTTACTGCGGGACCATCAAATATCCATTGCGGCACATTCCGTCGTCGCCCTCCAAATCCGCAAAACACGAAGAACGACGGAGGGTTGTCGGGCCGTGTTCATTTGACCCGCACCCTCCGCGTTAGATAAAAACAATGGGAGAAAGTAAAATGTTCAACACATGAACCAACAATTTTAATAAAATAAAATTGTTTCTTTGATTCTGGTTCTTTAATTTTTTAAAGAATGTTCACGGGAAAGTAAGGAGGGGTATTTCCAAAATTATAAAATCCCTACACGCAATCAAGAATACTCATCCCACAACCAAACTTTCCACGGATTAACTTAGTATTGAGTTGATCCGCGTTCTTTATTTTCAAAAGGAAACATCCGAGGAAAAAGGGTATTATTATTCTCAATTAAAAACCCTACCTCGGAGTCGTCGCGCGTGAGCGTTCTTCGCAGAATTGTTTGTCGCGGAAGAGGGGGGATCGTCGCGTCGTCGCGGGAAGGCGTCGCGTCGTCGTGGAACACGGCGTTGAGTCGGCGAACTCAAGCAGCCGATCGAAGACCCGTCGCGGAGGAAGAGACGTCGCAGAAGAACGTTGTCAGCGTCGCGGATCACGGCGTCGCGTCGTCGATTTTCGGGTTCGGCGTTCTTCGCGTTCTTCGCGTTCTTCGCGAAGGAGGAAGAAGATACAAGGATTCTGTCTCAACGAGAAATCCTCCAAAAAAAAGATAGGTTGGTCTTATTTTATTATTATGCCAACACACGAAAGAGGGGTAAGTAACGACCCATCAATTCGTTGAATTAATTCAACGAAAGAAACAGCTCATTTAATTTACGAAAATAAACCGCCCAATTAAATGGTCTGTTAAGAAATTAAGAAAACGCGTCAGTTGACTTTCATAATGACGGGTTTTCTCGGGTGCGTTACTTAGCGGAAAGAAACGGCGGGGCTCGTGCGGGCCCCACCTCACAAATATCCTACCAAGAGGGTAGGATATTTCTGGATAGTATCATATCCGGTTCAACTCAGTTTAAGCCGCTTTTAAGTGGCTTCAAGCGGCTTCAAGCGGCTTCAAGTGAAATGAAAAATAAAATTGTCGCACAATTTTTATTTTATTTCATAACTTAAAAACCAAAAATTAAAAAAACCACACCAGGGAAAACGCAACTCCGGAAGAGGCATTTCTAAAAAAATACCGGCGCTGCGATCCCATCGGTGCCCTCGGAATTCAATTCCGGGCACCGGTTCAAAAGTTAGAAAAACCCACACGTTCATTCACTGAACGTACCCGAGCCAAACTTCAGAAAATGATTTTGGGCACACCGGGCCTCGGAATCTGGTGCCGTCAGAAGCTGCACTCTTGTAAAATTTCAAAAAAAATTAAGAAAAAAATTTCCTTGAAATTTACGGGTCTTTACATTACTCCCACCACAGGGATTTACATCCCCGTAAAGCTCCAACACAAACTTAGGGAAACAAAGGCGGTACTGAGCACGCATCTGAACCTTCCACTCCCAAGTTCTCTCCTGGAGGTCCCCGAGCTGCCAAAGAAAGTTCACAAGAGGAATCGACCGTCCTCCTAGGATCCGCTCTTGTCGATCCTCGATCCCCACAGGAACTCCGTAAAAGTCACCTCATCACCAAAGACCAGCTCCCCATGGTCAAAGATTTGTGTCGGGTCGTGCACGTATCTCCTCCGCTGAGATACGTGGAAACGTCGTGCACCTAGTGCAACTGAGGTGGATGGACCAAGTGGTAAACCATCCCGCCTACCCAGCTGAGGACCTAGAAAGGTCCATTGAACCTCGGAGATAACTTGCCACCTTGGCCACATCTCCGTAACCCTCGTCGAGGTGAGACCCGTATAAGGATGTGATCGTCATCCTCGTACTCCAGAGGTCTCCAATTCTTGCTGGAACTGAAACTCAAAACGACTGCTGCCACGAGAGTAAGGTTGACTGACTCAAGAGTGATCGGTCACACCCTCCTATGCAATAGTTACCCTGCGCTGCCTGGGGTTTCCTTTTCCACCGACCAAGGAAAACCCATCCCGACGTTTGCCTAAAACCGTCAATTTGAGTATGAACAGTTATTGCCCACTCCATACTCAAACTAACGTCGTAAGGCCTCGACGCTGCCACCAAGAGATTCCAACCAGAACTCTCGCCTTGAGGGTCTGACCACACCGTCGGCGTAAGTGTGATTATCGAGTCTCCTCTCAAGGTATCTCTAGACGTGAGGGTCAAGTCCACGGCTTACCGGAAACTCTAGGTCTGGAACAAGATTTGTGAAAGTGAGGAATGATTCATATCAACGTCTGTTACTACAGCAGCTAGTAGTGGACACAGACTGTCCCTTGAATCATTTCTAGAGCCATTGGGTCACACTTCTGGACCGCATGCAGCCGCATTCTTCCACCGCCCTCTAGCTCCCTGAGCCTGGCGGGAATAACTAAGGCGGGTGGTTGTACCATGTTAGGATGTACACCACCTCATGCTGCTCTCCTAGCTGTGCCTCCACTTCTGCTGCTTTGTATACTCATCTCTCCTTTAAGATTTCTCTTCTTGAAACATTTAACACGCCCGAGTCTCTAAGACTGGCACTGGTTTCCTGTTTCTTACTGCACTGTGTAGTCTTCATCCGCTCCTAGATGAACTACACCTCCTTTGCATACGATCTGGAAGAGCTGCTAAAATTTCTCCTTTGCCGAAAAGAGAAACCCGGTCTCATCCCCTATCTAGATGAACCACGCCCATTGCCTAATACAGTCAATCCTGGCATGAAGGATGCATTCATTCCATGGATGACATCGTAAGGCCTCGACGTAACTACTAAGAGATCCAACTGTCACTCTCGCCTCCAAGGGTCCAGTCACACTGTCGGCATCAGTGTGAGGTCACTGGGTCTCCTCCAGTAGGAATTTCGAAAGTGAGGGTCAAGTCAACAGTCTTAACCAGGACCACTTAGTAACATCACAAAAGAGGACAGGAAATCAAACATCACAAGATAAGTGTCTTTATTTTATTGCAGCTCATGGTACAAAGACACAAAAACAACATCAACAAGGAACTAGAAGTACAAGAGACGTATCCACTAGTTCCGCTCCTGTCCACCTGCTCCAGGAGCTCTACTGCCTTGTCCACTGCTCTACTGTTGCTCCAGCATTCGTCGCTGCCTCTGCCTCGGTGGCTCCTCAAAAGCCTATGGATCAACTGTACGAGGAGTCGGATAGTCACGTGCCAGGTGCCCCTTTCCACCGCACGAGTAACACAGTCTGCTTCTGGCACGCCTAGCTCTGACCCCACCCCGGGTGCCCCGCACCATCGGTCCTAAAACCCGAGATCGCCCAACTGCTGGTCTGGTCCTCCTGGACCTCTGCATCATCTGTCTACTGCCCACAGATGACTCGGCTTCTGATCGAAAAACACGCGGCAAAGGCAGCAGCTCCTGAACACGCTCGGGGTGTAGAGCTACTGGCACAAACTCCACCCTGAAGAAGGTCTCGAAGTCTTCCCATGTGAAAGCCATCCCATCGCAAAACTGGAACAAGTGGCTCCACCACCTGCCTGCTACTGCCTGAAGAAGGCTGGCAGCAAAGGTCACCATGAAGTCTGATGGCATCCCCACTAGCCTGAAGACTCCCACCACAGCCTCCAGCCAATCCTCAGCCGCCTGCGGGTCCGTCTCTCCCCCGAACCTGGGTGGCCTCTGGCGCTGGAACTCATGCAGTGCGCTCAAGTAGCGGGCATCGCCTACTGCTGGGGCTGGTGGCATCGGTGGCCCAACGTATGGTAGTACCGCTGGCGCCTCCGCTGGTGCCTCAACTGCAAGAGGGCCATGTACCGAAGCCTCGTCACTCGACAGGCTGTCAGCACGCACATCCCTCTAGGCTCTAGCTGGTCGTCCAAGAAAAGGCATCCTGAAAGAAACAACGTAACACGGTCAAACGATTATACCTGGTGAGCTGACCTGGTTTGAGCTGTTTTAAGGGGAAACCCTTGAAAACACACACGCAAACAGTGTTTTTGTGCACAAAGTCGAAAATCAGTTGCCAGGGTCCTGGTGTATGGATACGTCGGCTACCCGCACCGACACTGGACTCCCTGAACTGAAAACCATACTCGGTAGCCTTAACACTATTGCTTCACAGAAAGAAAGATCAGAGTCTGCGGTAGAACCGACCACCTCTGATACCAATTTGTCACGACCCGTCCACGGGGCCCGTGCCGTGACTACCCCAAGCCCGCCTTCCATAGGCCAGGGGATGACGACTAGCACCAAAGGCGTAAATCCCGATAACTGGGAAGGCATTGCCTTTATAAAAGTAACAAAACACCACAGAGTACAAGAAGAAGTAAAACACTAAGTACAAAAAGAAGTGCTGGAAAGTAAATGGGCCAGAATACAAACCCAAAAGAAAGTACAACTACAACTAAACAAAGTACAACAGAAAAAGACAACAGCTAGAGGGACGGAAGCGGCTCCTGGGTCGTCCTCCTCGGATCCTACCTGAAGGGTAGGTACAGATGGTGCAGCTCCTGGATCGTCCACCACGAATCCTACCTGAAGGGTGGGTACAGATAGCCTCCACAGTGCTCTCGTCCATCAACCTCCTCCGAGTATCGTCTCGCCGTGAAGTCCACCTCCGGACACTGACTTGTCGTGTAGTCCACCTCCGGGTACCGTCCAGTCCTCGAACACTCGGCCTCCGTCAGCACTGCCTGTCGTCTGCAACCAACACAACGAGGTGCGGGCATAGCCCGTGCAGGGGTGAGTATAACGATACTCAGTAGGGACCCCGAGACCCTCAAGGTCTCACTAAATCCAACAAGGATAACCACAAAGAAGATCTCAACAGATAACCTCTACATAGGTATATGCCCATACATATACCTAAGTTATCAAGTAACCCATCTCAATCATGAGGAAACACAAGGATCATGAGATCAACGGATAACCACTACCCAGGTATATGCCCATACATATACCTAAGTTATCAAGTAACCCATCTCAATCATGAGGAAACACAAGGATTGTGAAATCAATGGATAACCACTACCCAGGTATATGCCCATACATATACCTAAGTTATCAAGTAACCCATCTCAATCATGAGAAAACACAAAGGTCAAAAGTCTCAGCTCAAACCAGGATTTTCATTATCGAAACCGTAACTACTGAAGAGCTCCGTCTCTAGAGTGTACAGTGGTCCTGTCACGACTCCGTGGTACTGCTCACTAACCTAAGACTGCTGAGGTACTCCTCCTGTCGAGTACCGCGGGCCAGCCACCCAAACACAGTAGTGCTTCCCGCCGAGGTATGTCACCCAAACACAGTAGTGCACACCCCCTAGTAGCCTGCTGAGGTACTCTCCGGACGAGTACCGCGGGTCTGCACTATCACACAGGTAGTGCTCCGTCCTCCATGGGTCTGCACCCAAACAAAGTAGTGCCCCGTCCACTGGGCTAGTCGACTCACTCCAAGTCGAGTCGGTCAAGCAGTCGTCAGGTCTCAGTCGGCTACACGGTCTCCGTACTCCGCACGCTCGTCTCTGGGAGGGTCCGCTCCACGAGCTGCAAGTCAATACTCCAAGTATCTCAAGGTCCCATGAAGAAGTATCTCAAAGGACCACCTCGTCACAGGGGTCTCAACGAAACAGACGGCGCGTCGATCGGACGCCCGGTCTGTGAGTTATTAGCTTTTCATCCCAGGGGCCCAGTTGGTTTCGTGAGCGAACCAAACCCAGCCGTATCTCAACTGTACCCCGAGCTCTCATAGGGTATACTCATAGGGACCATTTCTCAACGTGATCGTCAATGCCGCTGACGGTTCGTCAAACGGACGTCCTGTCTGAGAGTTATCAGCTTTTCCGTTCCAGGGGCCCGGTTGGATTTCGGGTGCGATCCAACCCGGCCACTACCAACTGTATCCAAAACTCGGGCAAAGGATGCCAAAAGTTCCGTATCGTCAACAGGAACTCAACGCAACAGACGGCGCGTCAATCGGACGCCCGGTCTGAGAGTTATTGGCTTTTTCGTCCCAGGGGCCCGGTTGGTTTTTTTAAGGCAAAACCAACCCGACCGTACACCACATGCGCCCAAACCTCAGGCGGAGTGAGCCAAAAGATCCGTCTCATTAAGAGGAAACTAACAAAGCTGACGGTACGCCAATCGGACGTCCGTAGCTTAAGATATGAGCGTTTCCGCTCCGAGGGCCCGATTGGTTTCGTGTACGAACCAACCCGGCCGAACCCAAAGTATTCCGAAACCTTGAGTGCGATAAACCGAAACGACCATCTTGCTCCAAGGATTGTGTTGCCACTGACGGCGAGTTGTTTGGAGGCCTGTAGCTCAAGTTACGGGCGTTTGAACGAAAGTCGTCCGAAGACGGGGGGTACGGGCCCGGGCCGGCCCGGGCCGACCCGAGCGGCCGAGCAGCCGACGCGGGGGAAAGCCGCCGCCCCGCGTGACACCCCCGCGGCACCCGCGGGGTGTCGGCCAGACAGCCGGACGTGCCGCGTGACAACCCCGCGGCACCCGCGGGGTGCCGCCCTGGACACCCGCGGCACCCGCGGGGTGTCGCGCTGGACACCCGCGGCACCCGCGGGGTGCCGGGCTGAACACCCGCGGGGTGTCGCACTGGACACCCGCGGGGTGCCGCGCTGGACACCCGCGGGGTGCCGCGTGACAACCCCGCGGCACCCACGGGGTGTCGCGCTGGACACCCGCGGCACCCGCGGGGTGCCGCCGTCTCCGGTCGCCGGCGCCGCCGGAGTCGCTCCGGTGGCCCATTTTCCTTCCCATCTGCGCCGTTGTTCCTCCCGGGTTCCGTTATTTACTGCGGGATCATCAAACATCCGTTGCGGCACGTTCCATCGTCGCCCGCCAAATCCACAAAACACGAAGAACGGCGGAGGGTTGTCTGGCCGTGTTCGTTTGACCCGCACCCTCCGCGTTAGATAAAAACAACGGGAGAAAGTAAAATGTTCAACACATGAACCAACAATTTTAATAAAATAAAATTGTTTCTTTGATTCTGGTTCCTTAATTTTTTAAAGAATGTTCACGGGAAAGTAAGGAGGGGTATTTCCAAAATTATAAAATCCCTACACGCAATCAAGAATACTCATCCCACAACGAAACTTTCAGCGGATTAACTTAGTATTGAGTTGATCCGCGTTCTTTATTTTCAAAAGGAAACATCCGAGAAAAAAGGGTATTATTATTCTCAATTAAAAACCCTACCTCGGAGTCGTCGCGCGTGAGCATTCTTCGCGGAATTGTTTGTCAAGGAAGAGGGGGGATCGTCGCATCGTCGCGGGAAGGCGTCGCGTCGTCGCGGAACACGGCGTTGAGTCGGCAAACTCAAGCAGCCGATCGAAGACCTGTCGCGGAGGAAGAGACGTCGCAGAAGAACGTTGTCGGCGTCGTGGATCACGGCGTCGCGTCGTCGATTTCCAGGTTCGGCGTTCTTCGCGTTCTTCGCGTTCTTCGCGAAGGAGGAAGAAGATACAAGGATTCTATCTCAACGAGAAATCCTCCAAAAAAAAGATAGGTTGGTCTTATTTTATTATTATGCCAACACACGAAAGGGGGGTAAGTAATGACCCATCAATTCGTTGAATTAATTCAACGAAAGAAACAGCTCATTTAATTTACGAAAATAAACCGCCCAATTAAATGGTCTGTTAAGAAATTAAGAAAACGCGTCAGTTGACTTTCATAATGACGGGTTTTCGCGGGTGCGTTACTTAGCGGAAAGAAACGGCGGGGCTCGTGCGGGCCCCACCTCACAAATATCCTACCAAGAGGGTAGGATATTTCTGGATAGTATCATATCCGGTTCAACTCAGTTTAAGCTGCTTTTAAGTGGCTTCAAGCGGCTTCAAGCGGCTTCAAGTGAAATGAAAAATAAAATTGTCGCACAATTTTTATTTTATTTCATAACTTAAAACCCAAAAATTAAAAAAACCACACCAGGGAAAACGCAACTCCGGAAGAGGCATTTCTAAGAAAATACCGGCGTTGCGATCCCATCGGTGCCCTCAGAATTCGATTCCGGGCACCGGTTCAAAAGTTAGAAAAACCTGCACGTTTGTTCACTGAACGTACCCGAGCCAAACTTCAGAAAATGATTTCGGGCACACCGGGCCTCGGAATCAGGTGCCGTCAGAAGCTGCGCTCTTGTAAAATTCCAAAGAAAATTAAGAAAAAAAATTACTTGAAATTTACGGGTCTTTACACATTATGTGGTAATTTACTATTTTATTTGGATTTAACAAAATTTTATTAGTAGTAGATTAAGTTGTTAAATGGATTGAATCCTAAGAAGCTAGAACTGATGATTCAAAAGTTATATATGAATTTATACAATCACACATATTTTATAGGTTTATAATACCATGAGAAATATTCAATGACTAAGGAAAACATTTCTACAAAAAAAACTATGAAATAATTCATAAAGAGATATTGAGTACAATATAAGACCTAGACTACCAATCACCCATAGCCCAATGGGATGGTAAAGGTATTTTGTAGAGAAATAAAGAGAATTTTGTTAATGATAGTGAAACATAGTAGAAAATACTTGAGAAAAAAATTAAAGGATACACTATGTGAGTACATAACTAATTTCAAACCCTCCTAGGTAAGAACCCTTACATAATAGTACATAATAAGTGTTATCACTTACCTTTTGAACTATAGCAAAAATCCTACTAATATATAAATAAAATGAAAAAAGAATTCAGTAAGGATATTCATCAGTGAAATCTTTCATTGATGGAAAAAAGACGAGTTGAGGAGAGAAGCATATAAGAAATACATTGTGTATAAATAATGAACCAAATATTCATATGAAAGAGTTATTTAGAGAAAATAATTCCAAGTTGGTAATAAATTGATGTTGTTATCATCTAAGATGAATCTCATACATAGCAATATTCATTTATAATGGACTACTATGTTTCTTATTTCCTTTAAAGTGAATGGGAAGCAGTTAAAGAAATTTCATAAGGATTTTTGGAATGAACCACCGGAGGATTCCTCACTCCTCCCTAATGAATATGAATAATAAATACAATATTATCTCTTTCCTTTACACTTACAGATATTATGGTTGTTATTCCTTTATAATTACATGTTAAAATTAATTGGAAGAAGTGCCTAAGATAACTATGTGGTGAGTATAAAGTTCTAGGATGTAAATAGTTTTCAAATATTTCAATTATTTTTGTGTGTTTGTGGTGTGGAAAATTAAATTAAATTTATAATATTTTTTTTTTAAAATATAACTTCCCCTTCACTAAAATAAAAAACTACTAATTTGTAGCAGGAATGATAGAAGACCTTGGTATTGAAACTGAGGAAAAGATTTTTAATAAAATAGATAATTTAGTGGAATCAAAATGATATCATAAAGAAATTAATATTTTTAACTTGAGCATAGGTAACCTAACCATTTGGAATGATGTTTTCCCCAAGGATCCTCCCTAAATGAAATTTGTATAACTAATGTGAACTGGAGTAAAACAAGTTGATGAGAACTGATACTAAGTCAAATAATAACATGTTTGTTAGTTAAAAATTAAATAATAGTTAGATAAATCGTAGAGTTAGATGCCAAAGTGATGCTTTTATGCCCAGAATATTATAATTAATCTAAGGGTATACTTACTATCATGGAATAGTTTAGTCAGGGGTTTATCAACACTCATCTAATAAGTGAATAATGTAAATATCATAGGGAAAAATCTAAGAAGTTATAATTTAAAAGGGAGATAAAAAGAAAGGGGAATTTTGAAAATGTATGAAGAAGGGGAAGATGATAGATCTTAATGTCATATAGGAAGTACCAGTGATGTGTAAAAAGCGACTTTGGAATAGGGAGTTTATGGGATATATATTTATGTTGTTTCCACTTTTAAAAATCTTAATTTCACTAAGTTCCATTTTTTACTACTAAAACATGAACATTTTCATGAAAGGACGTGGAACCCTTTTTATCTTAAGGTCAAGTTTATATTTAAACATGGATTAGTAATAAATATATAAATTTTAAACTTTTTTTATAATTTTAAAAGAATTTTACTCTTATTTTTCTAAAATTTGATATAAAATACTAATGTATGAACTAATTTGGAAATTTGAATTAAATTTATAATAGTATTTAAAATAATTTTTTCATTGTTTAATTCAATTCCAATATCATTTGGACAAATCCTATAATGGGTTTGAGGTTTCCATAGTTTTCAGGTGATTTTAGAGAGTTATAGGTTACGTAGTGATCAAACAGTGATATATCATATAGTATAACCCTTATAATTATGTACTAAATTGTGTATGGGTTTTAGTATCCCATTATTAAATCCTTTTTCACTCAATATATCCTTTTAAATTCATGTGATGAAAACATACTTAAAAATATATAATTGAAAAATTTCCCTATTTGATAGTAATTCATTATTTTTATCACAACATTATATAAAATATTTCAAATGTGGAAATTACTTTTTTTAGGATTCTATGATCATGGGACTTAAATTCGTATAACTAGGCCAAATGATGGATCTAGAAATAAGAGGCCTATAATGTAAATAAATTTTGGATGAGATAGATTTGATATAACTATAGTGATTGGGCCATAACACTGACTCCAAAACTCTAATTAGGATGATTCTACCTCCATTGGACATCTAACTCAATGCCTTAACTCTGAACCAAATTTCAATCCAAGATTCAATAATTAATTTATCCAACCATCTAGACAATATAAAGGGGAAATACCTCTAGGAACATTCCACATAACCTCAAAGATACTTGACATATTTTGGGAAACTTTCATGTAATTATCCATAAAATGACTCCTAATCTTATTATAAATGTATTATTGAACATAGGGTGAGTTTTGAGAGCTTATGATGTGATTTTTCATAATATATGGATTCCTCCCCTTTTATAGAGTTCTAAACTCTTTATAATCACTTAGGGATAAACACGATGTCAATCCCAAGATTATTGTTTCTATTATTTCAATAATCTTTTAAATTCCATGTTTGTATATTGTTTTTATACATCCTCTCTTTTTATTTAATTTATCTTTGGACTAATATGTCATACTCAAACTCATATGATAATGTTTGGAGGAACCCATTCGTGTGATGTTTCAAAAACCCTCACCACTTCTTCTTCCCCCTTTCAATTACAGTTTTTATGTTGTTCATATTGAAATATTGAATTCACATAAACAATTACATGGAGATTCAAATTTATATCATGATATCACAATTAAATAACATAAAAACTTAGAAAACATGTTGAGTTCTTCATTTGTTTCCTTGATGAGTTACAATTATAAAGTTGGACACAAATCACTCAATAATTAGCAATAATTGGTGAATCATTTTGTTTTTCTGACTAAACTCTAAGAGGTATCCTTGTATAAAATAACATAATATATAGTCATGGGTGTTACAATCTAGGGATTAAAATATCCAAATCCAATCTCTTGAAGCGATGAAGGATGAAAACCATGATATTTTATCAGTTTGATCATTTTTAATGAAATTTGTTATATTGTGATTTCATTTACCACTTGTTTATTTATGTTTTCACCTTGAACTTTTCAGAATTAAACATTCAATGGTAGGTTTTTATTATTAGTTTCTTAAACTTCTACAAAAAAATAAATAAAAAACATTTAGTGATAGTTTTTAAAAATCCATCGGTAAATGTTTTTTATTTCTTAAAAAAATAACTTCTCTACCTTATCCCCACCCCTTTCTCCCATGATCTCCTTGAGAATGAGCCCATAAATCCTAAGCACAATCCTGAGAACCCCCTATCCCCTGATTCATCACTGCCCCCCACCCACCTCTCCCCTAATCCATCATTGTTTTCCACTCTGTCTCACCCTTATCCCCTTATCCCCTTCTCCCCCTTCTCCCTTATATTTCAAGTAGTTATGAGTGGTAAGACCTCATTTATTCCTCTTCTCTCCTCCCCATTATTCCCTTTCCCTCTCACTCAAATTTTCTCACTCCTACAAACCCCAAAAAAATGTTTCATTTGGATTATGGTTTTGGGACGTTCTAATGATGCATATTTTTGTTGTCTGGGTAAAGGAGGTTTTTTATTGGCATGATTGTGCCTTATCCTTAAAAGGTGACAAGTTTCAGAGGGTTATTCTTGAAAAAAGGTAGTAATTTATTTTAAATTCCCTTATAATTCATGTTTTATATTTATTGGATGATTTTAAATGATTTATTATGATTTTATAATCATTTTATAATCTTGTTCTTTGATTTAAAGGATTTAAAATTGGATTTTATGATTAGGGTGGATGTGTCTTATGATAAGATATTGTGAAAATAGATGATTTGACATCTTGAAAATGGTTCCTCATGAAATTTTTTGGTACAATAAACCCATTTTGGTCTTTAAATAGTTCAAAATTGTCTAATGAATTGTCATAAAACAAGTTCACATTCCAAGTGGATTTTAAAATACTGAGTGGATTTTATAATGGTAATTAACTATTTAATGGGGTATTAGATGTGTGTTGTCTTAGAGGCATGTTTTTGAAATTGAATGTGGTTGAACTTTAATCTTTTTTGAAAATTATTTTTAGACCATAAGTATCATTGTGGGTTGAAATGTTTTAAAAAAGTATGGTTTGGTCTTGAAAATTGGCGCTTAAGACCATTATACTTCCATTAAAAAGGGATTCCTTGACTTTAAAATTGATTTTATGGAAATAATTAAATTTATAAAAAAAATCAAAGTTTGGTTTGATAAATTATTTTCAAATAGCATTTAAAATGTATTGTTCAAATAGTGTGAAAATGGCTTGGCTTCTCATGATCTTTATAAAAGTATGATTGATACTTTAAGAAAAGTGTTTTCATAATTGTGTGAGACCATCTTGAGACTTATGTGACTATAGATATTCTCAAGGAGGCTTGTGATCCCATGAGGGGATTATTTTTACTAACTCATCTTTGTGTGTTTCTTAAGAATATATGTGATTTGGTCCATTTTTGGTAAGGGTGTAGGAGGTGAGGTGTGAGTTAATTTAAAATTACTTTCACATGTTGTATGTGACTATATATATTAGTTTTTTCAAATGTGGGGGTGAAATAATATTTAAAGTGTGTTTTGGGATGCGACGTGTGGCACGGTGTGAGGCGTGTTCTTCTTGAAACTAAGGCACATTCCATTACATTATTAAAAATAAAAAAATTTAAAAAATATTTTAGGTAACTTAAAAAAAACATAATAATATTATTATAAGATTAAATAATTTTCAAGAATTTAAAATTACATAGGTCACATCATTATCTATAATTGAAAACAATTGTTTGGAAGAGTTTACTTTATATCATTAAAAATATCTTATACATCTATCTATATTGTAAAAATAATGAAAAAAATTAATATTATTATATACTTATATAATTTTTTAATTTAAAAATTCAACAAGTCAAATGATAAAAAAAATTATAGTTGGTATGATTACCAACATAAATTTTAAATTTAAATTGAATATTAGTTTAAATATTTAAAACAAAGTCACAAAGGTGAACAAAAAAATGATATTTTCACAAATTTGGACATAGTGATCCTATGGTATTTCTCCCATGATGCCTATTTTAAATTAATTATTTTATTGTTTTAACTTGCTTCTATTTTATTTTATACTATCCATGATTGATTTCCATTTTTTAATTTAAACTTTTTAGTTTGTATATAACTCTTCTTATAACTACTTAGATTCTGTTTTTTTTTCACTTCCATTTAGCTATTTTCATACTTAATAATACATATGTGTTTTAATTTTCTTTAACAAAGTATAGGAACACTATGATATATATAAATAAAAGGTATATCACATTATCGAGGAACACACCTCATTATTCTAAGGGTTTAGAGGAGTTTTTAGATTTTTTAATTTCTAATATATTTATTGATGGGACACTCAGATGCCCATGCCCTAAATATAAATTTTCAATATGGTTGAAGAGAAATGATGTTTATGAAAACATGGTATTAAATAAATTCTCTTCTCAATATTTGTGTTGCATTTAGAATGGATAATCGAAAATTACAAAATGTTTGAGCACTGATTTCAATTAACAGAATGTGATACCAACTTCATCGATAAGGGAAAATGAAATGAAAACCCTTATAAATGATTCTTTAAGAATTTCAAGATAACAACATAAACTTCAAAACATATCATAACAGTTATTTTTGGGTTCTACAAATATTAACTTGATAATAGATGGTTTAGAGAATATAGGATAACCAGATCAATAATGTAACATATCATTGGATGCTCTTATTGATTCTATAGAGAATAATGTAAGTAATAATTTCACTAAGTAAAAAAATGGGTTTCACAGTTTAGTTGATGTTGGAGATCAAGGGTTATATGGTGGATGTTTGAAATATTCAAAAAATTCCTTTCTGATTATTTTTTACCATATCAAATGCCTATACAGAATTAAAAATATAGAGATATCTATGATATTGGAATTATTTCATGATGAATTTCTAGAAGCTAAGATCCCATAGTCTTTTTAAGATATGAAAAAATGTAAATAATCTGGGTTGGAATTATAAAAAATATATATGCTTTTACCAATGATTGTATGCTTTATTGGGAATAGGATTAATGTAGATAGGATTGTAGAAAATTTTCAACTTCTAGATGAAACTAAATGGATGATGTTGGTTGTCTGAATAAATATAATAAAATAAAGAAAAAGAAAAAAAGTACACAATTGAAAAGGTTTTTCATTACTTTCCTTTAAAACATTGATTTCAAATATTATTCACATCATTGAAAACTACTGAGCACATGAAGTAGCATTCTATAGATAATAAAAATGACAAGTTAATGCGACATTCAAGAGATTCAAAATCTTGGATGATATTTGATTCCTTACATATAGATTTATCAACATATTTGGGATTGGTTGTTGATTGATTCAACCCATTTGGGACTTTAAGTACTATTTATATCATTTTCCCAGTTGTTTTGATCCCGTGTAATCAAGCTATATGGATGTTTATGAAAAAAACATATTTTATAATTTTTCTGATTATTCTTAGAAAAATAATTCCTTGAAATGATTTTTATTTATACTTTCATACACTAATTGAATAATTACAAGAGTTAAGGAGAAACTGTGTTGATTCATGTGATGAATCTTCTAGAACAATGTTCAAAATGAACATTTTCAATTATGGACCATTGGTGTATTCCAGAGACTGGGGAACTTATCAGGTTTGGAATCTTACATGAGTTTGGATTATAATATTTGTAACTTCAGTTTTGTTCTAGAATGAATACCTTATAGAAAAAATAGTGTTTCCTATGTCATAAAATATTTATTGATGCATCTCATAAACTTTGGTTAAACAAATCAAAATTCAATGGTTATATTGATTGTATATTACCTCCAATGTTTTTGAAAGGTTATGAAATATTATAATAACTTGGAAATGTTGAAATAGAATTTTGGGATGGTGTATCATTTGAATGATAGTGGGGAATTATTTCAAAGTACATCATCAATTGAGATTATAATGAAATAATTATAGATAAGATATATATTAACCACACATTCATATAGGGAATTTAATTTTTTGTGTCATAGTATTTATTTCATGCATATTGAGAATATTTTTTCTGAAAATTTGATCTTCAAATTTCTTAATGATCATGTAAAATCTAAGGACATTGTCAATGCTTAGAAGGACTTATAAACAATTAATATAAAGATTGATCATTGGACAGATGATAATGGAAAGTATACTCGGGAAATTTTTTCAATGAAAAATAGGGATAAAGATACATTCCATAGAATTTTAATACATGTGAAATTATCTGATGAGTATTCATGTAACATTTCAAGGTGTATCGACATAAATCATGATAGGTTACATGAATGGAAAATTCATGATTCACATGTTTTTTTACAAAAGTTACTACCATTGGAATTTAATACATTGTTACCTAAAACTTTTACTATAATTTTACTATAATTTTTCACATTATTTAGACAATTATGTAGAAAAACTATATAACCAACTAATCATGACAAACATTAGGATAGATTATTATTGACAAACTGTTTAGTGGAGATGATCTTTCTTTCATCCTTGTTTACAGTCATGTTGCATTTAACTATGCATTTAGTTGATGAAACTAAATTATGAGGTGTCGCAGATTATCGATGGATGTATCCAATTGAGAGGAAATTTATTTATATGTTTTTCATCTTAAGTAAAAAATTCTAGTAACTTAATTGAAAATATTATTATGTTTTTATTATTTTCTTTCATAGATACCTTGGTTGTTTGAAATCATATGTGAAAAATTAATCTCAACTAGAAGGCTCAATTTCTAAAGGCTGTTTATAAGAGGAGTGTCTTATCTTCTTTTCTATATACATGGATGATATTGAGACAAGATTTGATAGAGTTATACATTTTGACGATACATCCACTATATCTCAACTACACAAGAAATAAAAGATATTTCCTACTATAGTTCAATCAGTTAGGAGGATCTCAAGTATTACACTAATAGAAATGTAATTATTATAGTCACAAAGATATGTGTTTCTAAATAGTAAAATTTTATATCCATTTATTTAATATCTTAGGATACGAAAAAAGATAAAAATGATAAATTAAACATGAAATGAGAATGATATAACAAATGTTTTTAATAAAGAGTTTTTATAATGGTTTTCACATCGTGTTTGTTCATAAATATTGAAATCAATAAACATATTAGGTTGACACATATATTTTTTAAATATAATAAGGTATATTAATTTTTTTAAATCATGAATTATGATACTCGGACTAAGTTTTTAGAATATTTTTAAATTCTAGCACGATGTCCTCTAAAACATGATAGAAATTTTGACGCTTATAATGTGAATGACTTTTAATTTCATACAGTTGATTAGGAAGAGGGTTTAAAAACAAAAAATAGTGGTATATTTATAGTTTCTAAATTTGGATACTATGGAAAGTTGGCTGATATTTTTGAATTAAACTATCATGGTCATTTATCAGTTAGTTCATTCAAACACAATTGGGTCAGTATTACCAAAGTTATTAAAATAGATTAATAAAAATTTACTTATGTGAACTTATCTCACATGATGGATGTCAATGACCATGAATTAAATGATCTATATATATTATCATTGCAATAAAAATGGTATACTATATGGAGGATGTCATGGATAAAGGGTAGAGTTTATTTGTTCACATAAAACCAAGAAAATTGTATGATATGGGTGTTGAAGTTGAAGATTTTACCTCTAGCATAGAATCTCATCAATAACAATAAACGCAATTTTTTCATTATGATATTGAAAATATTATCCTTACAAGGGTGGATGTTGTAGATTATATAATGATGGAGCAGTATAATGACATGATTAAAGGAAAATTTGATTATTTGTGAAGTTTTCCATTAACTTATCAACAACCTATGATATATGTTATTCATTTCCATCACAATGGATATGTTATCATATTCAAATTGATTTTTATGAATCATTTTTAAAATTTTAAATAGTAAATGTTATATTTTTTTGTATATGTTTTCATTCATTATAATACCTATAAATATTTTTTTTGTTAGTATTGTACATATATTAACATTTCTAAAAAAAATCTGCATAGAATTTCAAAAATATGTGTTCTAAAGTTATTTTTATTTATTTCAATGATTGGAATTACAAGGAATATAGTTATCCCATTTTATTGTTATGGTGTCCCCAAAGATGATGATGTGAGGTTATTTGGCCATATTCGAGTCCATTTGGTGGTTGAGCCAATTACCCTTTTGATTACATATTTTAATTGGAGATATATCCCTCAATCATAAAACAATGAAGTATTTTATTCCTAGATAAAGGTAATTTTTATACATTATGACTCAATTGAATTCAATTAGTTAATTAAATTATAATATATTAAAAATAAATCTCTTTGGACATATTTAGGATGTGAAGGTCATTGCTTTGTAGAAAGAATTAGTTTATTTATATCAGAATATAACTGAAGGTGTCCTTGGTGATATTGTGTCTATGGATGTTTTTAGTGAACAGGTCAATCATACAAATTCATAATCATTTTTTGCACAAATTATTATTAGTTATAACTATTATTAGTTATAACTATAAATTTAAATATACAGTACTATTTAATTTTCAAGAAAATTTTCATATAGGTTTCGATAGTTAAGAGTGGAGATAGAGACATAGATGGTGTTGATCTTAGTTTTTTGGGTAGCGGTGATGGTGGAATTTGGATTTGGTGATGGTGATGTGTAACTAAATTCATGAGTGACTTATACAATTATATGAGGACTGATAAACCTTGTTGGGGTTTGAGGTAAGGGATATCAGTATTTTTTCTTGTGTTAAATGTTTTATGATGGTTATTGGTTCATTTTAATTTTTATTATGATTTATTTATTATTACCTAATGTTTAAAAGTTTTCTATATTTTGAATTTTATTAATAATGTTGTATTTTTCTATTTTAAAAGTTGATTTTTAAAATCTTAATCATGGGTTTAAAAATCATTCAAAATGAATTTTAAAAGCTAGTTTGGTTGAAAATTTCAAATTGTTGTCTTAATTTTTGTTTTAAGTTTCACATTGAATTAAGGATTTTTCAAATTTATAATATTTTTTTGGTTAGTAGTTGTTTGATTTTTATTTTGATCTTGTTTTAATTGAAAGTCCATTTACAAGTAGGTGTCCATTATATTATTGTTTCTTTATATTATAGTGATTTTATATTCATGTGACTTCATTATTATTATTTTCTATATATTTCATCTAATGTGTGGTTTTTTCTATAAGATTGGGATGTTCTCATTTTGGCCTAAAAATAAACATGGAATGCCTAGATTTCTAAAATGATTGATGGTGGTGCCTTAGTCGAATGAGTTTTAATGTTGATTTTTAAAGATTTTTTAGAGTTTTGTATTGTATCTTACAAGTAAAATGGTTTTTTCCTATTAAAGTGTTATTTTTAAATGGTTAATTTGTTCTAAGTAGAATTTAAATGTAAATGGTTATCTATAAAATGGGTTTTGAAATAGTAAATCTGAACAAAAAATAAGTTTTTAAAATAATGTTTGATAGGGATTTTCTAAGGGTATAACATGATTAAGATGACATGTGGTGATTTTTTAAATGAATTTTAAAATGGATTTGACTTGGTTTCTAAAGGAAATCCAAAGAGATTTGATTGATCTTTTTTTGGTATGTTTAAACTTTTATGGGTGATGCCTTAGATTTTCAGATTCTTATGTACTTCTTGATTGTGGTTCATTGGTGTGTATGTTAGTGAATAATGATGCATTTTATGTGTATATACTTGTGAGACATTTTCTTGTGTTTATAATATTGATTTGGTCAGTAGTTTGATAATGATTTCGATTTTGTTTAAATTGAAACTCCATTTATAGTTGGTTTGATGGGGTTCATTCATAGTTTGTTTTCATTTTTTAAATATGTATAATTCTATTTTGTTTTATGGGAATACAACTTAAGGAGGTTTTTCTTTTTTTACATAAATATATAGAGTTGTTTTAAACCACCGCTATATATGGTAAAAAAAATTAGATATGGTTTAAACCACCATTATATATTATTATATATAGTATAGGTTTTAACTACTGTGAAATACTTGGAAGTTCTGTGAGGAAACCCCACTGCTAAAAAAATAACCTCTTCTAAATAATGTTTTTTGACACTTCCCATAAATCATCACTAAATTTATGAAATAGATGCTAGTTGAATTATGACACCAAATTTAGCATCGGTTTTATAAAACTATAGTGGAATCATTTTGTGGAAGTTTAAATTTCCACTAAATGAAAAAATAACCATTGCTAGACACCTATTCTAATGTAGCATTAAGTTAGAAAACACCAAGTTTTATAAAATCACATTCCCCTTTTTCATAATCAAAACATTATTTAAAAATTATTTATCTAAGTCTCCATTAATAATGAACTAGGGTTCAGGCTACACTTTAAAAATTCTAGTAAAAATATAAACATGTAATTTGATGCACATGAAAACATGATCGAATTTTGGCACTGTTACCAGTGATCCAAGATCATTTTACCCTTTTATTTTTTTTATTTTTTCTTTTTTACTCCATTCAATCTTCCCCATTCAATTTTTATTATTTAGGTGTTTTATGTCTCTCTCTTATTCTCTCTTTTCGTTTATTAACTAAAATAGATTTATTTTTCTCTTCATTATTTTATTTTATTTTATTTTATTTTTATTATCAATAGTTTCTTTTCTTTGTTAAATTCTTAATAAATAAATAAACAAACATGAAATTATTATTTCATGAAAATATCTAGCAAAGAAAAATTACTTTAAATTGACCAATAAATTGAAAAGACGTTGCACTTGAAAATTATGAATTTCATAATAGTGAAATGCAATGACACTAAGGAGACTATTATGGAACCTCAAGTAATCATAAACAAATTTATGAGTTAACCAAATCAAACCCTAGAAAATATGACTACAAATAATCAAACCTTAAAATAATTGACCACCTATGATGTGGAGTGAAAACATGCATACATCCAATATCCTAAATAAGTAGCCAAATTTGGGCTAAGATTAGGCCTTATCCACATTATACGTAACTCCATGGTCTTCCTAGTTAGTAACCTCATAAAAATATTTATAATTTTCACATAGTGTGCTCAACCACGAAACCCCAAAATGTGTCTGAGGGACACATAAATCTTAGGGTCTTCCTTTTCTCCCTTAATGTAGTAGCTAAATACTAACTATACTATATGCATACAAAAATTATAGTCTGTAATGAACATAAATGAATCATTCTATAGAATCTATTCCCTACCTTCCAAAATGAACCCATTAGAAAATAAATCTATGCCATTAGAAAATCAAAAGGAGAGACCCTTCATGGATATTAATAGACATTAAAAACACTTTTATCAAGTTTCCCACACCACCAAATTAGTGACCAATTGTTAATTCAATACCTCTATAAGGGACTCATCCCCATGATTCATGGAATGATAGATGATGTAGTTGTTGTTTCCCTAGTAGGTAAAACCCCTACTACCACTTTTGACATATTATCCAATATGGATCAAAATGCACAAAAATGTGGTACATATGTAATTACAAAAACTAGAGGAATTCATGAGGAAATACATTCATCTCTGTAACAAAATAATAATAGTAAAATTAAAAAAAAATATTACCCTCCTTGGAAAATTATCTCTTATCAGTGCCCCTGACATTAGGATTCATCTGAGTCCTGTGAAGTATTATTTACTGGGAATCCATTTTAATAAGAACCACCCTTCAAGAAGGAATCATTCAATCCAAATATTAACCAAGTTTGGAAAAACCCCATTGTACCAGCAAGGAGGAAACTCAAGCTATCCTAAAAAGAATTTGTATCAACAAGGAAAAGGTATAAAACCATATCATTCTTCAACATATCAAAATAATTATCCTCATAGAAAATATGAACCAAGCCTCAAGTTCATGGTGAATCAAATATAACCCTATAACCTTTATTTCCAATAAACCACACAATCATCTATTCAAGAACTATGAAATCATGTTGTACTACTAGAAAACACCATCAGTGAGTTAAAGATGCACGGTTATGGAAAATTACCATCACAACCTATTTCTGATCCTAATGAAAATTTTAATGTATATACTATCACACTTCTTAGTGGTAATAACATTATAATTACAATTATTCTATACAATAGGTATGTACTCCTCTAGAAAACTCTCTTTCCCTACCCTAAAAAAGATTGATATGAATAAAAAAGAAAAGGATAAAAAAGTAATCATTGAGGATTCCCTTAACCAATACATTCCTTTTTTCCTTTCCCTAAAGATTCATTCAATATAATAAAAAAATTTATATTTAAATATATAAATAGTTCTTGGATACATTTAAAAAGGTACAAGTTATCATTCCTCTCAAATATGTAGTTATATAAATTCTTTTCTAAACAAAATTTCTCAAAGAACATTGCACCCACTAATAGTGAATATAGGGGGATGATAGATTCAACATTATAAGGTATGTCTTGACCTTGATTAAACCACTAATTCTAGAAAAATTCAAGTATCTAGGAACTAAATGTAAGTATCTGAGTACTTTTATAACACCTTTCATAATGGGGAGACTTTATTTTCTGATACAATGCTTGATTTAGGTTCATCAATTAATCTAATGACTCACTTTATGTATACATCTCTACTAGTTTTAAGCTATTCAATTAACATTCATCATTATACAATATTCAAACCCAAGGACTACACACCGAACTAGAGTGATCGAGGATATGTTTGTAAGAGTGAATAATATCATCTTCCCTACATACTTCTACGTTCTTAATACAGAAGATACCTAGACCTAAGACATTATACTACCATACATGGAAGGTCTATACTTAAAAAATAAAATATAATCATCAATATTGCCAATGGTACTCTTTCCATTTAGTTTAGGGAAGAAAAGTTAAGTTTTAATTTCTTAGATATTATGAAACACCATATTGAAGAACAATCCACTCTTCCTGTGTATTTGATGGAAGTTCTCTCCAATGGTAGACACACACATCATTTTCTCCTAAATCTAAACTATGATTCATTTTCTACTTCTTCACTTTTTGATAATTTCATTTTTAATTCATGTTTCATGTTTTTTTTTGGATTGAGAAAAATGTAATTTGTGTGTTTTAATTGAAGTGTGTGTTCATTATGAGGCACCAATGACCACCATGATTATTCAAATCTCATTTCTATTGGTTATCTTTATGTAGAGAATAAACATGAGAAGATAGATAGTTTCATACACCTCACTCCACCAAAATCCCTTCTATAAATTAAAAACCATCATTATTACAATTAAACCCACTTCCATCTAATATAAAATCTGTTTATCATGATGGTATTGACCAATTTCCCATAATTATTTCCAAAAAATTCTTTATAAATAATGAATAAAAAATTTTGGACCTTTTTAGGGAGTATTAATAGGTGATAGGATGTATATTGGCTAATATTCATGGTATTATCCAATTTAGGTGCATGCACCATATAATTTTAGTTGATGAAGAAAATCTCATAAGTCAATTTCAATTATAGTTAAATATTGAAGTGGAAGAAATAAAATTTAGTAAATTACATATGGTTGGGATCATATATCCCATATTTGGTAGTAAATGGGATATCCTAGAACAAAGTTTTCCTCAAAAAACTAAAATAACAATAGTGTTGAATGGAAGGAGTTAATTGGTTCCAAAACATGTGAAAAATAATTGGAAAGTCTATATTGACTACCATATACTAAATAAATCCATGTAAAAGGAAACCTTTCTTACACCTTTCATTGACCAAATGTATGAATGATTAGCTGATAAGACCCATTATTGTTTCCTTTATGCTTGTTTGGGTTATTTTAAAATACATAGTTCCCTTGAAGATCAAGAAAAGACAACATTTAGATATCCATTTGGTACATTTTCATATATGATGAAGTAATTTGGTCTATATAATACTCCTGGTACATTTTATTGTTGTAATTTGAGTATATTTTAGGACTACCATAAAAATTGTATTGATTTTTTATGTTTGACTTTATAGTTTATAGATCTTCTTTTGTTGACTATTTGGATCACCTAGGTTCTATTCTCCATCATTCCACTAAAAGATTTATTATATTACATTATCCCAATTTCATCTACATGGTAGAGTGGGGTCTAGTTCTTGGGAATTTTATTTTGATTAATGGAATATATGTTAATAAATCAAAAATTGAAATAATTTCCTCCCATCCATTTCTAAAATGTGTTCGCAAGGTGTGGTCTTTCTAGGGCCATGATTGTTTTCACCATTGATTAATTAAAGTCTTTATTAAGATCTCACTTCACATATCTCAATTGTTGTAAAAATATTCCAAGTATGTTTTTGATAAAAAAATTGAGGTTACGTTTAATTCACTAAAAATTAGTTGGGAATAAACTCCCAAAATCCAACCACTAAGGTGGAATCTTCTGTTAAAACTTATGTTTGACTCCTCTAACTTCTCATTTGGGGTAGTTTTATCATATATGGTTGAGAAGAATCCTTATGTAATTTTTTATGCCTCACATACCCTTGAACCTTCCTAATAAAACTATGTGATTAATAAAAAAATATTTATATTATTTTTTCCTTGGAAAAAATCTATTTATATATTCTTGGATTAGAATTCATTATTTTTTCATATCACATGTCCCTTTGGTTTATCCTTAAGATATCTGAGGCTAATCCCAACATTATGAAGTGGATGCTCCTACTCCAAGACATTTACCTAGAGATTTGAGATAATATATGAGTGTAAAATTTAGTTTCTAACCACATTAGTAAGACTCCCCCCATTGGACTACCTTGTTGACACATTCCTCCCCATTGGTGAATTATTCTCTAATTATCACATTTTGATGTAGTGGACCTTACCCCTTGGTATGTATAAATTATGAATTTTTTAGTAGCATCTTGGGTTCCCATATATTTTATCACGTCACAATAAAAAATACAATAAAATGAATCATGATAGTATATTTGGGATTACCCATACTTATAGATAATTTATAGAGACTAGGTTTTTCATCGGTGTGTCCCCAACCACGAGTTCATCTTTATTTTGAGATTCTACTATAATTTATCTTTTGTTCTCCACTTTATATCTCAACATATAGCTCTAAAGGTATTTGAATCTGGAAATTATTGGCTAACTTTATATAGATATACCCCCCAGTGTTTTAAATCATACGCATGATGTCAATTCATTGGTAATATCTCTTAGAGGAATGAAATTCCCCAATATCCCATGTTATTTTATGAGATCTTCAATGCATGAGGCATTGAATTCATGGGTACTTTACCAAATTCATTTGGGTTTGTAAAAACCTTATTGTATATTGAATATGACTATAAATTGGTAGAAGAAAATGCTAATTGGACTGATGAATCTTGATTGGATATTGATTGTGTATGATCTCAAATTATCAATAGGTTTGGTTTGATATGATTCATTATTAGTGGACATGGTTCACATTTTTATAATAAAAACTTGAAAATCTTCTTCTATAAATATAAGGTAATTCCTAAATTCTATACTTCTTATCACCCCCAAACTAATGGAAAAATAAAAACATAAAATCAATAATTTAAGTGAATCTTGGAAAAACTATATCAACCAAATGGGAGAGATTGTACTTTGATCTTGGATAATGAACTTTTGGTATACCATTCATCTTTTAAAACCCCAATAAGAATGTTACCATATATGATTGTGTTTGGAAAGGATTTTCACAGCCCATTTAAGATAGATAATCATGAATATTGGTTTTTTAAATAATGTAATATGAATCTATCATATGTAGTTGAGCATAAGAATTTATAGATTCTGAAGTTAGAAGAAATTTGGTTTGAGTAATATGAGAAATCTTGGATCTATAAAGAGAATAAAAATACTATCCCTGATGAGATGATTCACCAGTGGAAGTTTCAAATATTTAAGAAGGTACTCATGTATAATCCTAGGCTAAACCTCTACCCAGGAAATTTTTTTCCCGAATAGCTTGGTCCTGATACTGTTACTAATGTTAACATTATTGGAGAAATACAGGTTTTTCATGAGAAGAGTGTCTATAGGTTTTCCATCATTGGGTTGAAACTTAAAAACTTCTACGATGATTTTACAAACCATCCGATGGAGGAAACCAAACTGACAGATATCACATATGAAACTGGTTATTAGGTTGTCCCTTCTCCCTATATCTATTTATGTTTTTATTTATTTAAACTAATTTCATTGAGGAAAATGTATTTTTTATGTGTGGGGAAGTTTGACATTGGATATTTAGGATTTAAATTCAAGAAAATCCAACATGTGATGTATTTCCATTTACACATTTTGTATGTATTTATTTAAAAAGCAAAACTAAACAAATTTTGTTTCAATTTTTTATTTCCTTTTTTGTGTGTTTTTTGATAAACATTGATCTTAAAGAGAATATCGAAAATAATTTTTCATTCTTAATTTGATTTCCTGGGAAACTTTTTTTTTTAAATTAATTAAAATAAATATTGATAAGGAATATTTTTCTTGATTATATATTTTTAAATCATTACCAAATGATTAATGGATTTTTGAAACTTATTCCTCATTAGAACTGAAAAATATTTTAAATACCTTGAATAAGATACATTCTAATACCTTGATTTCATATTCTTCATTTTAATCAATTTTGTAAGAGTCGCGGGTCATGTAGAGAAACTGGAACTTTTCTTAATTATATTTGAATCCATAAAATTCTAGTGTACTACACCCATGATATAGGTCACTGTTTAATTAAAAATCTATTTTTAAAAGTAACTCCTATTTTAGGCCACCTTAACATTTGAACCTTCTTAAGATTTAGAGGCCATGAATTTCTTTTTTGGTATGCACATTACAAGATAATTTATCTCTACCTACCCATAACATGGATAAATTATTATTTTTTCAGTAAGTCTGGGGGAGAGGGTGTTTCAATGTTAATTATAAGGAAATATTATGGGTTAAAATAAAGGCTACCAACATTTTTTTGGGTATTGGGATCACTTTACATATTATATTATTAGTTTAAAAATGTTTTACTATTTTTCTACAAAATTGTATTATATATTAAAAATAGTAATGTACATTCAAAAAATATAACAAAAGAAAAAAAAGAAAAGAAAAGTGGAATTTTACTCATTATTATTCAATGCTTGGTTGAGACCTATAAAAAGGGAACAATTAGGAGAGTTATTTGTAAGTGATACACTCTTTGAGCAATTGAGTGAGTACATTCATTGTGAAAACATTCTGAATTTTTACATGCTTTGTACATAAGATATTAAACACTTATATCGTGCCTCATATTTTTAAACATTAAATCCTACAAATCCTTAAACCTTAGAACAATCTATTAGAATTCTTCTTGATTAGAACACTAGTTTCTATTGGTAGTGAACACAGAATCTCAACAAGAATATGGAAGGATCACATAAACTCTAAGAAATGATCATAACTCTACTTTTGTATATTCCTAGAGTAAAGAGGGAAATTTTCTAAGTGAGGTAGGTTGTGACATATTTCATGGGTGAACAAATGAAGTTGAAAAAATTTGAATGTGTGAGATTAAGAATGATGGGAAGATTTATTTCATTTCGAAAGAATCTTGGATGTTTTATCACCATTGATTTAGGAATGGGACATGATTAAGATATAATACTACCCAAGAGTACAATGGATTAGGTGTGGGGTGTGATCACAAAGTGATATATCATATATTATCACCCATATATTTAGGTATTACTAAAACACCCTGAGTTTTTATGGACCTTTTTTCTAAATAAATGAAAATTTTCATTTATATATTGCATTTCACTAAGTCAAACATTCCTTTCACATGGAACTGACTTGTTGTACGTTGCACACAACACTGAAATGGCGTATGATACATACAACACTAAGTATCAATGAAACATCTCTTTTTATTATTACTATCTAAATGATATAATTATAACCTATCTGTTAAACATGGTTATATGAATCGTAATAACGACTTTTCAAATATTGATAATAAAATATATGATTCTTGGTAAAGTCCTTCTATGTTTAAAAATATTGTTTTATTTATCGAATTTATTTTAATGTTATTATAATAAAATTAATTTTATACACTCATAGAAATTTATTTTGTTTAAATAAACATAATTTTTGAATTTTGAATATTAATATTTGTTTAGGTTGAATGTTTTTTATTTTTCTGAAAAGTTTCAATTTTGTCGAAAAGTGAAAAATACTTCTTTGTAGTTAAAACCTGACTTTTTCATTTAAATAATTATTTTATGTTAAATTTATTTGAAAGTCACTATATATAAATGATACATATATTAATCCAATTAATTCATTGGAATCATTTTATAATATAATTAGATATAAAAAACTTGTCAAACTTTTGAAATGCATCTTTAACCAGCCTTCTAGCCACATTTTTAGGATTAGAATAAAACATAATTTTACTGATTATATGAATTGAATTTTAAAAATTAACATACATGTTTTTAATCAGTATGAAATATTTGGTCTAATAGGATATATAAAATTTGGTGAACAATAACTTTTAAATTTTATTTACCACGGTTAAAGGTAAATAAGGTAATAATGTTAAAAATAATATTATAATAATATAAAATCTCCCTAACACTTGTCCTAATTTTATTGGATATGTGTTTTTTGACCCAAATCAACCTTACGTCAAAAACATGATCCTTTTTAAGCCACTTGTGTTATATTAATACATTTATTATATTTTATTTAAAGAAGAGTTATAAGAATCATATTCAAAATTTAATAATTAATCATTTTTTATATAGGGTTATACATAAGATAAATTCTACTATAATTATTAATTAAGAATATAATAAATTTTTATTAATCATGATAATTTATTTTTAATTTTTATAGAATAAATAACTTAATTAATTTCTTGTACAATAATGATGCAATAATTTTTTAATTGATTGGGATATCAAATAAATTAAATTAAAAATATTGAAATAAATATAATTTGACATAATTAATGAAATAAAAGAATTTTATAGATAACTTATACATGTTAGTGAAATATTTTAAGTATTGCTTTCAAGTTATCATGTTGTCTTGATATTTGTAAAAATGAAAATATTGAATAGTATCAAAATTGACATAAATGATACTTTAAAATAAATAATATTTTATTAAATGTTATAAAATTCATAAAAATATAAGGTTCAGACAACTAAATTTTATAGTTATAAATATTTCATAAATGATCCAATTTGGGTTATTTTGTCATTTTATATAAAATATGTTAACCCTATAGTTTAAAAAGATAAGTTGTCACAGTAAGAGTTAAATTGTTTAACTAAAGGTTAAATCCAAAATATAAGGTTGATTATATGACATAAACATGTCTAAAATTCATTGGTTTAGATTATTTAGACATATAATCATCTCAAATTCTAAATAAATCAATTTTGAGCTTTAAAATTGAAAATAAATTTATATTAAATTATTAGTTTTGGAGTTTCCTAAAGTTCCCCTCCCCCCCCTTATAAAAGGGAACCTCTCCTTCTCTTTTATTCACACCAATAAATCCTTTTGGATCAACTAAAACCTAACCAATTATCTTTACAACTTCCCTCCCTTCCTAATATAATCCTTACCTTGGGAAAAATGAAACTCAATGAATCCTTTTGGAACAAACCAAAAGGAGTTACCCAATTAAGAGGTAATGTCTTCTATCAATCTCCTTTCCTTTATTTTCATAATCTACCCCCTATACTATCTTTATTACATAATGGTATGAAAACAGTAGTATCATAAATATACTATGATTTTTTTATTCTCATTATTGTCCCTACACTTACACACACCTCTATCTAATGGATATTGTGCATACTATTTCTATGTACAACAAACTACTAGCTCATGAAATGATGATTGTTCAGTTTTATTTTGAAACCAATAATGGTATCAATTATGATGGAAACTTTTGTATATATATCATATATTATATTTCTTATGTATTTAATATTTATTATTCCTTTTTACAACTCATACCATTTTACTTTCCATTTGATGTTAATACAATAATTTTGTTTGAGGAAGTGTGTACTACCGTCCCATCAATGTGATGTGATTCGTTCACACACCACATGGAATGTTTTAATGATGGGATTAGTGAAATTATATGATATAAAAATTATACTATAATAATTATATATATATATATATGACATTTTCACACCTTCTTTCAACATGATGATTAAAAATGAAAACAATGTTCACGTGTACGTACGGCTTATCGTCTATATGAATGGTGTATTTCATTTCTTAAATTTTTATGCTATATATTATTACAATATACATATACTGTATATAAATTATATTTATATCATGATATATATTATGTGATCATGATATATTTATAAGTACCAGTGATATTACAAATTAAGACACATGTTAAGAACAAAGTGAATATTACCTGAAGTAAAACCTTAACATAGGACTGTTATTAAGTAGGTAATATAAGGTCATAATAAAACCATATATGGTATTATGTATAATAATAAGATTATTTAGAAGATTTATAATAAACTATATTTATTATATAGGAATCTTGTGAAAGTATGAAGATAGTAAAGACACAAGGTAAGGGATAATTTTGCAATCTAATTATTATTCGAGATTGTGTATACATAAGAATTTACTGGGGTTTATTTGTCATCCATGTCCGTGTTTTCTAAAAATGACTTCAAAAAATGGTTTACTATTATCTTATATATTTTAAAAATCATTTTTATCCATTTTTTACTTCTTACTTCACATTGTGGAAGGAATGTTTCTTTTTTTCTGTAGGAGGTACTTTTTGAATTTTCCGGCAAAAGTACGAGAAGAATGTTTTTTTAACTTATATGTAATGAAGGGATTTTTATGCTTTCATAATTCATCATTTACATGAATATTCTCTTTAATTTTTCAAATTTATTTTCAATTAAATTATTTTCTTTTAAAAATTTGCGGTGTTTTAAGAAAATAAAGCATTTTTGAAAAAGAAAGGATATTTTCCTCAAGAATTAATTTCAAGTGTTTTATAAAAATTATTTTCCATTTAATATTAGGGATATATTTAAAGTATACTATCCCTAATATTCTTATGGTTTATTATGTTAATGATATAATTATATTTATGAAGTCCATTTATTTTGTATGGATTATGTTATGATGGAATGATGTTCAAGAAACCCTTCTTATTCATTGGGTTAGGTTTATGATAAATGTTTTATGTTTTTGTTCAAAATATAGTAAGGATTTCATTATGATATGTTTGGGATCTATATGTCCCTCCAATTAATTAGTTAAATAATTATATCTCATGAGATAAAATAATTTGGTTTTGGGAGTGGAACTTTTCTACTAATATGACCATGGGAGTGAACCATGACTACTAAGATGGTATGAGGAGTGAACTCATGCTACTAAGATAGTATGGGAAGTGAATCCATACTACTAATATTGTATTTTCAGTGATTCCTTAGCTAATATGGAAATAAGTATATGCTTTTGTTTTTCCCCACTTCTATGTCTTATTCCTATGATATGATTTCATGGATTATTCTCTTTATTTAATTAGGAATTATATCATATTAACTACCAATATTTATGCCATGGTTTTTGGTAGGATCATTGATATGCAGGGTATGATCTTTTATTTTTTAGGATCACATTATCATACCCGTATACTCATGTTTATGCTTATATGTCTCCCTTGTTTACCCTTACTAGGAATCTGAGATCACCCCTTTTATGTTTCATTCCCCTAGGTTATGATAATATGTACTATGTTTGATGTATCTAATAAGAGTGCTAGTCAAGAAGAAATTATTGTTATAATATGTAGTTCATTTAGGTTCTAGTGTTATGTTTCCTTGTTTCCAATGCCACTAGACCAATTATTGTATTTGGGAGTCTATTTGTATAATGGATAAGTATTCCATAAAATTTATGTAATTTCAATGTTTTTAAAAGAGAGGGCCACTACAATTGGTATCAAATCAAAGGTATAGATAACCTTTGGAATCTAGGGTGAGAAAACCTTAGTGGAACCATAAGGTAATACCTAAGGATAAGTCTAAGGTTAAGGAAAATTATAGGAAAATGTCCTAGAATTTTGATGAAAGATATAGTGAGTGGTTTATGTTCTCATATAAATATGCATTTCTTACTGGTGGGTTATGTTCTCATAATAACATACAATGAAAATTACCAAGGGTGTACACCACAAGAAATTTCCTCAAATTCCTATGAGTCTCCACCCTCGATAGAATATATTATTTGTATCTCATAAATTGATACATCCCAACTATAGAATATATATTTAATAATATTATCCTAGAACTTTTAGATTCTCATCATAGTGGGGAAACACTATGAAATTTTAGGGTGTCAAATACTCATAAGAAATTGTCACATACTATGTCATGAATAAGAACAATCATGATGTGATAAAAATTTTATTAATATTCAAAATAATGAGTACAGGTAATCAGAAAGTAAATAGATGTTGGTTCTAGGGAACCAACTCTAACAAAATCCCACTTTCACTATATCAAACTTCTAAAACCTTCAGTCTACTATCTCTTACATGATACTCATAATCCAACTAATATAATGATTTAGTCAAGGGTTCCTCCATGTTTTATTTCATGTAATATCTACTTATAATAACTTTACCCATATACAAAACATCCAATAGGTGATACATTTAGAGTATGATCATTATCTGTTTGTATAACCTTGGATCCATTTAAAGAGACACTATTGTGGTATTGTCACAATATAATGTGATAGAATATTTATTGTTAGGAAACACATCAAGATCTTGGATAATGTTTGTATTTAAAAACAAATTTATTTTCATCGAAATCTTTTTATACTTAGGCGCTATTATAGAATCGACGATAATGTACTTCTTTGAACTCTTCTAGATCACAACTCTTCCATTGTGATTGAATACATATCTTGAATATGACATTAGATCATTATAGTCTTTTTGAAAACAAAAATAGTATAAATCATTGTGACTAGATTATCATGTCTTCTATACACTATGAAAATATCCTTAATTCTTATTATATACTTAAGGATATCCTTAATAGTATACCAATGTTGTTAAACCGGATCATCTTGATATCTTCATACCATGCTCAAGGGATAGGAAACATCAATACTATTATATAACAATGAATAAGTGATTGATATCATCATATAAGCATTTAGGATCATACACATTCTATCTTTACCCTCTTTTGTTTGAGTAAATATTTCTTAGACAGATGTATACCATGTGATACTCAAACCAATAGTATCTTGGATTGTTGTATACTAGTTTTTTTTAGAATTTGTAAAATGTAAGTACTATGACATGGTCTAAGAAGCCTCTTAGATCTATCACATATGATATTGATCCCTTGAATATAGGATGCTTCACCTAATTACTTCATGGAGAAACAAATGTTTAACTAGTCCTTAACTAACTATAAGTCTAGTATGTTATTTCTAATAATTAATATTTCATTAACATATACTACTAGGATAACAACTGCACCCCCACTAAACTACTTGCAAACACATGTCTCGCATTTATAGCTACCAAGGATTAACATACAATGATATAACATCATTTTATATGAATATTCATCTCATTAAAAAATTACATGCCTGAGGACCATAATAGTTTAGTGTTATTGAAAAAATGGAAGATAATCTTATAGTCTGGTAAAAGATCATCAATGTTACCCACAAATATCATCACAGTTAGTACTCCTATTAAAAACCTTTCTTTATAACCTTGGGAAATGAAAAATAAAAAAGTGTGAGCTCAGATACTCATTAAGGGTAAATAAAGGAGATACGTAAGCATAAAATGAGTATGTGGGTATGAAAACATGATAATAACATTTGAATATCATTTCCTACATATCAAAGATAATATACATGAGTAGTGTAATAAAGATTGGCATTTCATACGACATGAATCATAAGGGAATAAAGAGAATAATCCATGAAATCATAACATAGGAATAAGACATGGAATTTTGGAAGACACATAAGCAGGTAAAATGATTTCCATAATAGTCAATGATTGATGATAAGTCCATATTAGTGGAATGGATTCACTCCCAAAACCATCTTAGTAGTCAAGGTTCACTCCCAAGACCATATTTGGAAAATAATTACTTTACTAAACTGAGTTCACTCCCCATTCCATCCATATCTATCTCATTAGATATAAATCTTTACCTAATTCATTGGAGAGAGATATAGGTCCCACCCATCTCATTATGAAATCATAAATATGTGTACTATAAGTTCTTAAACAATCATATCCTAACACATGAAATTAAATTTGTATCATAATCATGTCAACATATGATAACCTTTGGAAAATAGAAAGGTTTCATAATCATTTCATCAAACCAAGTTCCATAAAAAGAAGCATGTTTCGTAATTATATAACCCTTGAAAGAGAAGTAGGTTTCATAAACATATAATCTATTAAAGAGAAATGGGTTTCATATAAATCATTCCATCAAAACATAAACCATTCATATAAATAATATGAATGTAACCCTTGGATCATATCACCATAAAGGAATGAGTAAAACCTACAGATGTCATCATAGATGGAAAATAATTTTGAAATATCTTATAAAATCATTTCTTGAAGAAAAAAATCCTTTCTTCTTTAAAAAATTCTTTTCAAAACATAAAACCTTTTAAAAATAATTTTCTTTGAAAATAACCTTCAAAACTTATAAAAGAAGGTTGAAAAAATTTTGAAATTTTTTTCCATTGAACATAACCTTGAAAACATATAAAATAATCATTGAAAAAATTAAATGTTTTTAAAATCATTTACATTGAAAATTTTCCTAAAATATCATCTAAAAACATTTCTAAAACATTTATAGAAAATATTGTTTTGAAAAAACATGGATTCCCGACCAAAGAGAGAAATAAGTTCTGATTTTATTCAAACAAATCTTAATTATCTTAAGTAGAAAAGAGGTGAAAAAGGTACTAATACATGAATATATCATTAATAACTATTGGAGAATTAAATTCATGAGATTTCATGTTATATGGATCAAAATATTTCATCAATGGAAGCATAATCATATACAATCTTGATAATGATTTGATTGTAATAATAAAATCTTACCACTTTAGTAACTTTGAATAAAAATCACCAAGAAAGAATAAAATTACATGAAGATTAAAATATCAGTAAAAGAATTAAATTCATTATATAACATTTAAAATGAAAGTATATACAACTCATAAAATAATATAGGTGCATAACAAAACATGTGTCTCAAAGAAAGAAACTTCAGACATAATTACCTCACTGATTTATTAACTTTTGAACCTTATAACCACATGAAATTGAGATCATAAAATTGATATATAAATACTCATAAATTTAAGTATAATAATCATATAATTCATCAATGTTTAGTATATATAACACATAGAATAAATTGGTGGTGAATATGGTTTGTATCTCATAAATATAAGAATGTGAGATGAAATCCTCTTACCATTTGAGTAACTTTTGAATCATGAGATTTGTGATATAATAAAATCAATTTAAAACTTTTATATCATGAAATAAATTATATTAATTATATAAAATTTCATAGTTCATTATATACACCACACAAAAATAATAAGTGGAGAATATAGCATATATCTTACAGAGATAAAAGTGAGACGAAAAAACCCATACCATATGTCTTGAATCTCATCATACTCATTCATACAATATGTATAATAAATATAGATATATTATACATCTAAAAAAGAACCATATTATTATATATAATATCATATATTATTTTTTATGACTTTATAATACCCATTTTTTAATAATTTCATGTTAATATTATGTTTCAGGTAATAACCGCTTTGTTTTTCATATATGATTTGACTTGTTATTAATGATCATCTTAATTAGATAATGATTTACTTATTTAAAAAATTTGAAACATGATATAAATATCATATATATATATATATATATTCATTATATATGTATTTATAATAATATATAAAATATATAAATACGAAATGGAATACATTTTTCCTGGAGATGATAGTGCGTACATACAGATGAACATTATTCCCATTTTCTTGTCGTATTGTAATAAAGAAAGAAAATAATATATATATATATATATATATTATCATTCCATTAGAATTAATATTTCATAAATATCATATATTTTTACTAAAACCATCCTTAATACATTCCATTTAGAGTGTGAATGAATCACATTGCTTTAGGAAGGCGGTAGTTCACATGTCCACAAACGAAGTTATCGTATTCCAACAAAATAGAAATAATTATGTTATGTTTTATATAAATATTAAATAATTATAAATATATAATATATATCATATAAAAATATAAATTATTTCATTATTTCCTTCTTTTATAGGTGTTAATGGATGGACGAATGACATCAGTTCGCGAGGTGGTAGTCCACTGTACACAAGAACGATGATTGAATATCCCATTTGATGAAAGTGTGTGTGAGTGTACGTATTAACCTTAACATAAAAAACATATCAGTATAATTAGGATACTAATGTTATTATATATTCATGTAATAATTATAATTAATGGTGTGAAGAAATAAATAAAACAAAAGTTATTGTTGAAGAATGTTACCTCTTCTTTGGGTAACACCTTTTGGTTTACACCAAAGGGATTCCTTGGATGGCTTTATTACAAAAGTGAAGATTCTAGGATGAAGTGATGTAAGTTTTTAGGATATTATTTCAGGGTTTTTTTTTGAAACAATGGGCTTTACAGGTGTTAATAAGTGAGGGGGTGAGTGCCCTTTTATAGTGGAGGAGTGGAATTCTTGTAAATATAAAAAGGTAAACACTATTGAGAGGTCTAACTTAAGTAATGTGCCTCCAATAATGGTTAATTTTAGATTAAATTGATTATATAGTATAATAATTGACATAAAATGGATTTTATACATTTTTCTACGTTATTTGTCCCCTTAAGTTAAAGTTTTACCACTAAGTACACTCATTTGTACCTTAATCGATGTAATTAATTTTAATTACTTTCACTAATATTTTTGAAAAAAAACTAAGTTGAAATTAATATAAATTTTATATTATGATATTAAAAATATTGAATCCATTTTTTGTGAATTATAAGCACATATTTGGTAGAAATTAATTTAAAATTAATCTTGCAGAAGGGACGAGACAACGAGTTATTAAAGTTAAAATGTTTAAAAGATTGAAATATTTTTATATCCAATTTTAATGTGAAATTGATTAAAATAAAAAACATTGTACTAATTGATGTATAATTTATCTAAATATACTTTAAAACGAATTTTAAATATAATTTAACTATATAAATAAATTAGACGAAAATGCATTTTTTCAATTAAAATCTAGTGGTCTATCACTATTCATCAAAAAATGAAACTTCTCAAAAAAAATCCAAAAATATACCCAAAGTTAATTTCAATATCCCAATTTCAAGAATATATTATATTTTTTCAAATAAAATTTATAAAAGTTATAAAATTTTGATTTAAAATAGGTGCTCCATTAACAGGTAGTAAAATTACCTTTTAGAAAAAATATATATCTTTATGTATAAAATTCGATTTATTCTTATCTCTTATCTAGAAAAAAAATAAGTTTAATGTTAAATTGTTTAATTAATATAATATATATATATATATATAAATTATTAAAATCATTTATCAAAAAAAAATATTAGTTTATTAAGGTAAAATGTGTTTGATTTCATAAATATAGTTTTCTAGCCAAAGATTTCCTATATCTTCAAAAGATATTTATTTTCATTTCTAGTTAATTGGCCATCAAATAATATTTATTATATACATATGTAAAACATATTTTTATAATTTAATTAATCCTATTTTTAAATTTCATTCCAATGGCTAGGTGAAATCTATAATAATATTTTAATAATAATATTAACAGTATATTGTAGTTTTGGAAAAACTAGGTCCTGTGTGTCATGAAAGTTATTGAAGGAACTCAGAATTGTGTACCAAAAATACAAACATATTATTTCATATACTAGAATATAATATAATTGTTTAATGTAGCAAAATATTGAATTGGTGTTGTATACAAAGTAAGAATAACTTTGTGCTTTCATATAACTCAAGCTATATTTAGTGTTGTGTGATATGAAAAAATATCAAAAAGATTAAATTAATTTGAATTTTTTTTTGATAAAAACCTAGTGAGTTACTAAATTAATTCTTAATGAAACTAAATATTTTTATATATTCATCAAACTGAATGTTCTATGACATAGATTCTTTATTCAATCAATAAATGGATCTCCATAACTTGAAAAACATTTTTGAATTACATGGAGTCAAAACCCCTTATGGTTGTTTCTTATATACAATTTTCTAAAGGTTCCCATTAAGAAAAGATGTTTTGTAAAGACCCGGATTTTCTATGTAAATTTTTTTATATGGAATTATTACAAATCTTCAAAAATTGATGGTGTGTGATTCCGAAGCCCGGAGTGCCCGAAATGAATTTCTGAACATTTTTCTTAGTACGTTCAATAAATGCGTGAGCGGCATTTTCTAAATTTTGAACCATTTCTCATATTAAAAATCTGAGGGCACCACTGAATCTGCAGTGCCAGGATTCACTTAAGGGAGGCTTTACTTTGACCGCAGTAGGTTTGGAAAAAAGTTATGTTTTGTGACTTTTTAAAAGAAATGAAATAAAATAATTTTGTTATTTTATTTCATATCCCCCAACAGATAAGTAAAGGGGGTGGGGCCAGTTATGTGTCAAGCCAATAAATGGATTGTCCTATCAACCCTAAGTAACATCATCATTGGGGAATTATGAATATTCGTAATTAATGATCCCCATTAAACTCAAATTTCGTTGCTTATTCTACCCCTCTTCTATATATATAGATCATGGGGAGGCGTATCGGCATAAATTTGCCAAGAAAGAAAGTGCTGAAAGAGCATCGCGATGCCAGAACCTTAAAATATGGATTTGACTCAGCGAGAGGTGATGGGCGACACCAAACTATGAACCAAAGGGAGACGTACGTGTGGTGTCGTTGGGAAATGGTTGCGGTAATGAATAACATTATCCACCTTTAAGCATGAACGTTTCTCTGACGATTTGAGGTAGGGTTTATTCCTTTATGCCTTCTAAATGATTTTCCTCTTCCATGTTCTGAAATAACATGAATAACTCAGGTCAAATGACTAATGGGTTGACCCACGATTCATTTGTCGTTGAGGGAGGTTGTTGCAGGGAATCTTGTGGGGTTTATCTTGTTGTTTAATTTTATCATTTATTAAACCCTTAATCCCCACTTGTTATGTTCTAACGCAGAGGGTGTGGGTCTAACAAACCTAGCCCGAACCCTCTAGCATATTTTATACATTTTTTTGCCTCCATGGAAGACTGATAGTGCGACAAAATAGAATGGTCACGTGGTGGATTGTGCGTCGATGCACACCACAAGAGGAGGTCGCAACACAAAGCTGCGAGGATCATCAGAGCGACCGGCACCAGCTGGCTGCAGAGGAGGCATGGTGCGCCACCGTGTGCTTCCAATGAACAAGGAGGACCATGGCTCGTCAGCCACAGAAACTTGAGGAAGGTGGCCAGCACGTCGGCCGGCCGCGAAGGAACCGGCGGAGCGGAGGTGGGACGCGACCCCAGTGGCACACCCGTGTGGCAGCAGGGTCACGACCTGCAATGGTCTTGGCAGGATCAGGGGGCCACCAGTTCGACAAGTGGCCGGTGGATGGGGCGCACGCCAGCAGCTTGCCCGATGGAAAATTCATGGCATGTCGATCGCGGTACGGAGGACCCGCAGTGCCACGTGGTGCCACGTTGGGTCAACCCCCGCAGGTTGACCCACTAACGTGGCTTCGCACCACATGAGCCCTACCTAGATGCACTGTGTCTAGGTATCCCTGGTGGCCTGCACCACCAGGAAGGTGGAACCGCCAGGTCAGTCCAGTGGACCAACCTGCCACTTAGCTGGCTGACCCACGACATAACATCCTAGTCCGAGGCTCAGCAAGGTTGGGTCAGGCCCAACGGGATGGGTTGACTCGGGTCGGTTCGGACCCGAGTTGGGTTGGGTTGGCCCTAGTTGACCCAGGTCATCCAATGCCAAACCGGGTCGGCCCAATCTGACTAAGGCGGACCGGACCAAATCCCAGTACCGACCAATTACACATAAAGGGCCTTAACTCGAGAACCAGACGTCCATTTGATGATACGTCTATGGAGTTGCGATCCTTGGAGGGAGACGTTCCTTTTGACATACTCCATGAGAGTTTTGGGAGAAACTTAGAGTACGGCCAGGTTGGATCGCACCCGAATCCAACCGGGTCCTTGGTACTGAATTGCCAATAACCCACAGATCAGGCGTCCGATTGACATGCCGTTTGTTATGTTGGAACCCTTATGACATTGAGGATCATTGGGTTACTTCTTATGATACTTAAGTCTAGTTTAAATACAAATGATGTCTTGGGAAGCAGTTCTCCCAAACACACTACATAAGGAACCCTGCGACTGGCTGAGACCTGACGACTATTGACTTTTCAACTCGGAGTGAATAGACGGCCCATGATACATGATGGAAAAGAGTACCTCAGCAGGCCATGGTGGGTGAGTGGCTTTGTGTGACCTAGAAGACCCACAGTACATGATGGGCAGGAGTACCTCAGTAGTTCAAGGTTAGTGGGAAGCACCTATGTGTGACACGGCAGGCCCACTGTACTCGATAGAGGAGGAGTTCTCTAGCAGTCGAGGAGTTCGATGTAGTGACTGGGAATGTTACTTATTACTATCCCTAGAGAATCTTTTGTCTAGCTATTAGTATTCATAGTGATCCAATGTGGGTCAGAATCATAATCATGTTTCTCTAAGTTGTATACCTGATTTTAGTTGAGACTCTATTTGAGCTGTGTCTATTGCTTTGTGCTTTGTGATTGAGATCATGATTTATGGTTTTCCTTATAGAATTATGAGAGAACTTCGGGGGTCTCGGGGTACCTACTAAGTATCGTTATACTCACCCCTACACGGGCTTCGCCCGCACCTTGTTGTATCTTGTGCAGACAACGAGCTGCTGGGCTGAGGCTTGAGGGAGCCAAGATTAGGTGGTACACGGAGGAGACAGGCAGACGCAAAGTGCTAAGGAGGGGATCTATACCTACCCTTCAATTAGGATCCTTGGAGGATGGATCAGTAGCTATTTTCCCTTTTTTCAGTTGTATTGTTCCTTTCAGTTGTATTTGTTCTTTTCAGTTGTACTCGTACTTTCAGTTTGGCTTGTATTCCGGCCCCTTTTACTTTCATCACTCCTTTCTCAACATCATTTACTTCTTGTTTTGTTCACAGACCGTGTGTTTGTATAGTTTTAAAGGCAATGCCTTCCCATTTTAGGGAATATGCCTTTTGGTGCTAGTCAACAGCCACTGGCCTACGGAAGGCGGTCTTGGGGTGGTCACGGAACGGGCCCTGGGGGACAGGTCATGAAAAAGTGGTATCATAGGAGTTCATTTCTACTGAAGAACTATGAATCTGATCTTTACTGTGTAGCAATAGTGTTAAGTGTTATGAGTGTGGTTTTTAGTTTGGGGAATCTAGTATTGGTGCGGTGGCTGACGTATCCATACACTAGGACCCTATATTCTGATTTCCGACTGAGTGCACAAAAACAGTGATTGTGTGTGTTTTGAAAGGTTTTATTTTGATCTCTTGAGTCAGCTCACCAAGTATAACTTATTGACCATGGAACACCTGTCTTCTTTCAGGATGCTTCCACGAAGACTACTAGCTAGGATTCCTGAGAGAGTATGCAATGACTGCCCACTAAGCGATGAGGCCTCGGTGTAGGGCCATGTTACGACATTAGCACCTTCAGGTGGTGTACCAAAAATACCACGTCTCGTTGGAAAGTTGTTTCCACCAACCCCACCAGCAGAGGATTCACATTGACTAAGCACATTGCATGGGTTCCAGCATCATAGACCATCGAGGTTTCTAGGTGAGATGGACTCGTAGGCGGCTGAGGACTGGCTGCAGGTTGTTGCCAAATGTTTTCTCTTAGTTGGGATACTAGGTGATTTTATGGTGATCCTGGCATCCTTCCTTTTTCAGGCAGCAGTAGGGATATGGTGGAGCCTGATGCTCCAGATAGATGATGAGGTGGCCCTCATCTGTGTGGACTTCGAGGGCCTTTTCAGGGCAGAGTTCGTCCCAGTGACCTTACGCTCTATGCGTATACAGGAGCTGCTGCACTTACATTAGGGTAGCATAACAGTGGCCTAGTACTCTTTGAGGTTCACTGATCTCTCCCGCTACTCAACTGACATGGTGTAGGACCCTTTCTTCATGTTCTGGATCAATGGGGAGGGTATCTTATGGAAGATCAAATCATTGATGGTATCACTCAGCATACCAACTTGGGTTTGGGTGCTAGAGAGAGCGCTATTGGTGGAGAGCTTCCTAACTGTGAAGACACCCATAGTGAGAGCCACCACCAGACGTCAGGTAGCAGAGTCGTTTGCAGTAGGTAGTAGGCAGCAGGCAGATTACATAGAGGTCCAATAAGACTAGACCTTCTGGTGGATTACCCTGGGACACAAGGTCAGAGGTACGAGGCTCGCAAGGCAGAGGAAGATAGGTGAGGGACGCGCAATGTTACATGTGCGGCGGGTAGGGTCATACGACTCACCACTGCACAACCCGCCATATGGACTACCAGAAGATAGTCGAGGGACCGCCTAGTCAGAGGTAAAGGTTCAAGCGAGGAGGTTCATAGGGTGGCGGACATGGGAGAGGTGCTGGCTGTGCGGCAGGCGGTGGGTGGAGTTTTGAGGCTATACCACCACCGCCGTCAAGTGGTCCACCCCGACCATAGGGAGCAAGAAGATAGGGATGAGTTGTAACATCTTTGATCCAGGTGCCACTCAACGGTTTCCCCGAACCCAGTTGGTCACATGACCTCAAGCGCATTTTCCCAAATGCTAGAGGCTGCCGACTAGCAGCGAGGGCCCAGGTCTGATAGTGGGGAAACTATGCCCTTATTTGTCAAAGTGTAGCGCAGTGGAATAAAATAAAAAGCATACAAGAACTGCAGAAGCAATAAACCATACATATTTAATATTCACAATGGCAGTAAAAGAAAACCAACCAGTTATATAGATATGATGAAACATGTCACAAGTTCTAAGAAAATAGTCTGGACATGTTACACAGTAGTACAATACAATACAGAGTACCACAAAGCAAAATAAAACAGCCGGCAGCATCACGAGCCTAAGCTCGCTCCCATGCTCCCCTACTCCTCAGCAAAGTCAAGTACCTGTATAGGGACCCTTGCCCTTATCCACGCTTGTAGAAATGTAATCTGTTTGGGTTGAAGACATGACGCAAACAAGGTGTGAGAAATAAATCCCAGTAGTCACCCACCAAAGGCTCGTTCCCAACTATGTGTAAACATGCAACAACAGTGTACAAAAGTAAATTCAATGAACTAAGCAGTACTCAAAAGTAACTAACTTACAAATTATATTTCCATTTTATTATTCGTTTAAACATTTATTATCTAGAAACCACCATGGTGAATTACCATGTAAATAGTCTATGTCCTCAGACACGCAACCCTTACAATCAGGTAATCAGAAACTTAACCCGCGGGTAATTGCCCACAGGCATAATAGATATTTCCCTCAGGCATAGGAAGTGTCTCCCTTAGGCCCAGAGTCTATTTCCCACAAGCACAGAAGAAGTTTCCCTCAGGCTAAAAGATGCACTGCCCTCATGCTAAGTAAACACTACCCACATGCTAACAACTAATCGGGCCATTCCCAACAAATAACAAACATTTACATACAATTCCTCTCAAGGAAATTTAATAAACATTATTACAAAGGCATACCCTCGGGTATCCTGGCCAAATGGCTAAATAGAGGAACGCACCCTCGTGGTGGTCCTGGATCCAAGCAATGATCCCAAAAAAAATTTATTATCACATTTAATTACCTATACAATTCTAGGTATTAAAATATCGAAGGGATCAGCCACATGACACCCCAACATGGGTTCATGGCACAAAATTCACAAAAACACACAAGAGTTAGAACATCTAACACCAAGCCACCTACCTTAAACACCAACGAACGGTATATGCGAACGTCGATTCCAGAAATTCCCAAAGAAGACGTAGATCTGGGTTAGAGGAAAACTCGTTCAAACATAAATAACTTTACCTCAAGAAAGAATTGATAAGAACGGATAAAGGAGAGAAGAGGGATTACCCATGCGATTCCAACGAGATCGTCGGTGGAAGAATCTGATTCCCGACGTGCTCTTGGCAGATCTCCAAAGCTCTGGCCTCCTCTCTGTCTCCAAAACGAACCCAAATGCCTCCTCTACAAAATGAGGAGGCAACTTCCCATTTTAAGCGAAAAAACAAACAAACTACACGGCGTTTACTCCCAAGTACATGGTGTGTACTTTTCTTATTTAACTGTTCCTCTGGAGGCACCGCTAAACTGTTCATCTATCAACATGAGTACACGACGTGTAATCCTGATTACACGGCGTGTACTGTCGCGTAGCTGGCGGCTACTTCCACCACCTTACTATTTTCCCGTCGACTGACTACATGCTGTGTAAATACCACTACACATTGTGTAGTCGGTTTTTACACCCTCTGTGGCTACACACCCTGTGTACTTATCCCACACGGCCAAAAGTACATGGCGTGTGGAATAGTACACGGTGTGTAGTTCCAAATTTTAAGATTTTCCACCATTTTCCTTATTTTCACAAGAAACACTTAAGGAAAAGAGAAAAGAATAAACTTGTACCTCAAAAATAAGAACCAGGTTCTTACAAACTTCCCCCCTTAATGAAATTCGTCTATGAATTTCCCTTCCAAGGGTGGCGAAGATAAAACTCAGAACATCTCTGGCCACTGAGCACGTACGTCGGTCTCCCACTCACTGGTTTCGTCCTGCACTCGGCCATGCTACCATAGCACCCGTATGAGAGGAATTGACCGGCCTCGGAGAACCTTCATGCTCCTATCAACAATACGAATCTGATGCTCCTCAAAGAATGCATCGATCTGAAGCTCCACCTCCTCGGGATGAAAAACGTGAGATGAGTCTGAATGATAGCAGTGCAACTGAGATATATGGAAGACGTTGTGCATGGCTCGGTACCTCTTTGGTAACTGCAACCGACAGGCAACCGGCCCGAATCACTCCAGAATCTCAAATGGCACCACATACCTCGGTGAAAGTTTTCACTGTCTCCTGATTTGCCTGTGTCCCAACCTCGGCGAAACACACAAGAAAACATAATTCCTGAACATGAACTCCAAAGGTCGTCTACGGCGATCAGCATAAGATTTCTGATGAGACTGTGTGGTATCCATCCGCTTCTGAATCAACTGGACCTGCTCAGAAGTCTCTTGCATGAGACGTGGTCCCAGTAAAGCTGCCTCACCTATCTCTAACCAGCACAAAGGTGATCAGCATGGCCTACCATATAATGCCTCGTAAGGTTCCATCTCAATAGTTGCCTGAAAACTTTTTTTATAGGCAAACTCAACTAGGGGTATGTGCTTCTCCCAAGATCCCCCAAAGTCTAGGATGCATGCACGTAGCATTTCCTCAAGAACCAATATCATACGCTCTGACTGACCATCGGTCTGAGGGTAGTAAGTTGTGCTCAAAAGCACCTATGTACCCAGTGCTCTCTGAAAACTCTTCCAGAAATGTGATGTAAAACGAGCATCCCTATATGAAACGATAGAACGAGGAACCCCATGAAGACGTACGATCTCTAAGATATAAAACGTTCCAAGCTCATCCACACCGAAGGTCTCCTTGATCAGAAAAAAGTGAGCTACCTTCGTGAGTCTGTCCACAACAACCCACACGGCACCATTGCCTCGAGGTGACCTTGGTAACCCAGTCACAAAATCCATCGCGACATCATCCCATTTCCATTCTGGGATGGGTAACTGCTGTAACAGTCTGGCTGGCCTCTGATGCTCTGTCTTTACCTGCTGACAGGTGGAACACCTCGTAACAAAACCATCTACATCTCTCTTCATACCCGGCCACCTGTATTGACGTCTCAAGTCACGGTCCATCTTGGTAACCCCGGGATTAACTGCCTAAGATGAAGCATGAAACTCCTGCATCCACTCCTCGCATATATCCCCTAGAACCCATACTCGTCCATGGAAATGCAGAATTTCATCATCACCTATCGTCCATCTAGGAGAAGGGTCGTCACTTTCCACCGACTCCCATAGAACTAGGCCTTCTGAATTCGATAGCTATATCATCCTCAATCTATCCAGGAGGGTACAAGTCACAGCTCAAAAAGAAAGATTGGTCGCCCCCTGACTGTAATGTACCTCTAAATTCATCTTAGAGAACAAATCTATGAGCTACCACTCACCAATAGCCTCCTGTACTGCATGTATCTGAGTCCTCTTGCTCAGAGCATCAGCTAAAACATTACCTTTACTAGGTGTATAGGCAAGCTCAAAATCAAAGGACTATAGGTATTTGACCCACCTTTGTTGCCTCAGATTCAAGTCACGCTGAGTAAAGATATACTTGAGACTTTTGTGGTCAGTAAAAACCACAAAATGTTCTCCCAAGAGGTAATGTCTCCAACAGTGCAATGCATGCACAACTGAAACCAACTCGAGATCATGTGTTGGGTAATTTCTCTCATGTGGCCTCAACTGCCGAGAACCGTACGCAACGACTCGATCACCCTTCATCATCACTGCTCCCATCCCAATACCCGATGCATCATAGTAAACTATATAGATCTTCCCTTTCTATGGAAGTATCAGGACTGGTACTGATCTCAACCTTCCTTTCAGGTCCTGAAAGGCTATCTCGCAAGCTTCTGACCAAATGAACTTCACACCCTTCTTAGTCAAACCCATCAACGGTGCTGCTAAGCAGGAGAAGTTTTGTATGAAGCATATATAGTAACCAGCCAGCCCCAAGAAACTTCGTATCTCAAACACGTTCTTATGCTGCTCCTAGAAAACTATTGTTCTCACTTTCTCTGGGTCTACTGCAACTCCTGCCTCTGAGATGATATGACCCTAGAAGTGAATCTGGTCCATCCAAAAGTGGCACTTTAAGATATTGGGATATAACTGATGCTCTCTCAGTGTACTCAATACGATCTCAAGATGGGTGGCATGGTTGTGTCGAGTGTGAGAGTACACTAAAATGTCGTCCATGAATACTACCATAAAAGAATCTAGATAAAGATGGAACACCCGATTCATCACAGCCATGAAAACTTCTGGTGCGTTCGTGAGTCTGAACGGCATTACCAAGTACTCGTACAGAACATATCTGCTCTGAAAAGTTGTAAGAGGTATATCTGATGGTCTCACGCATAGCTGGTGATATCCTGGCCTCAATTCAATCTTCGAGAACACTCATGCTCCATGAAGTTGATCAAAAAGATCATCAATCCTTGGCAAGGGATATCGGTTCTTGACCGTCAACTTGTTCAACATCCGATAATCCACACAGAGTCTGAGGGTACCATTCGCCTTCTTCGCAAAGAGGACCGACGAACCCCAAGGAGAAGTACTAGGTCGGATGAAACCTTTTGCATGTAACTCCTCTAACTACCTCTTGAGCTCCTGCAACTCTGGTGTAGCCATCCTATAAAGAGGATTGGACACTGGTGTTGCCCTTGGAACATGCTCAATAGAGAAATCCACCTCACGCTCCAAAGGTAGACCTGAAAAGTTGTCTGGGAAGACAACCCTAAAATGATCAACCACTAGAGGGAAATCCATCTAACAAGTTCCCTCAACATCTCATCACCCACCAAAACTGGTGCAAAACGCTGAATCTCGGTGAAACGAGTAGAATAATCCATCACCGACATAGTGCCCTGCTGCAGGTTCATGAACTCTCGAGATTTATCTTCCCTCATCGTCTCTGGAAAGAAGAAGTCATACAAGACTTCCTAAAAATCTTCCCACGCCAGATCCTTGCGATGCTCAGACAGGGTGGTAACATCCCACCACCTCTTGGAGGAATCACGCAGCATATAAGTCGCGAGCTTGACCCTCCGCCCTGGAGGCATCTCAAGATGCTCGAAGATAGTTTCCATAGACCCCTGCCAAGACTCCACAGCCTATGGTCCTCCATCCCCTATGAACGTAGGTGGATGCTGCTACTGGAATATACAAGTCAGCTCAGCCATAGATGTGGCAGCTGGCGGTGCTCCCTGAAAGGTCTTCATGAACGACATAAAGCTTTAACGGAACTGCGCCTCCGTGCCTATGTTCGGTATAACAGATGGCGCCGCATCTAGCTCTGCTGGAGGATCCACTGGTAGCCCATGGCCCACCATCTCTGGAGTATAGTCATCACCACTCTCCTGGAGAACGACGCATGGTCGTCTCAGTGGCATGACACTACAAGTTCAAACGCACACCTTAGATCCACATTTATCATAGTTTAAAAAACGGGGGGACCAAAAGGGAAATAGGAGGATAAAGACATCTCAATATTTTCAAAACAAGACTACATGGCGTGTATACTGACTACACGGCGTGTACCTGACTTCTCTTCCCCTGCCTGGGTCCTTCTATATGGCTAATCAACACGTCTCCCGTTGAACAAAACTACACGGCGTGTATATAATCTACACGGCGTGTATGGTGTAAATTTCCAACTGCCTGTGTCGCTTGTGAAACGGCCGACTACTCGGCTTGATACTATACGGTGTGTTACACCTGCACACGGCGTGTACACCACCTCGTTTCCCAGGACACATGGATAACACCGCACGGTCTGTCCTCGGACAAGACTACACGGCGTGTCCCACAGGTACACGGCGTGTACTAGACGAGCTCCACTGACCCGTGTTGTTAGTTACACAGCCAGATACATGGCTCAAACTACATGATATGTTCCATATACACATGGTGTGTACACGAAAGGATTACACCAACTTGTGTTGTTAGTTACACGGCCGGATCCCAGGTCAGACTACACGGTGTGTTTCACAGTGGACACGGCGTGTATGTCTTAAGGTCTCCTTCGTCCGTGTTGTTGGTTACACGGGCGGACTCCGGGTTAACACTACACGGAGTGTACATCCGGTACACGACGTGTTCACCCCAAGCATTTCCTATCCCCGTGTCCCTTCCCACACAGTCTATGACACGGGAAGAGACTACACGGCATGTACTGAGGGTACACAGCATGTACTCAAAAAGTTTTCTTTTCTTCCCGAACAGAAGAACATACGGCGTGTGTTTGAGGAACTATACGGTGTGTATCCTGGGTTTTCCAGATAGTAAGCCTCTGAAACTACTCCAGAACCCAGAAAATAATGAAAAAAAACACCTAAGTGTCAAATTCTGATCATTGAGGGCCCATACTCCCCGCGAATCAAAGTTTGACATCTTATATGTGTTATAACAAGATAAACAGTTAATGGTCCACCAAATTCCGGTCAATGAGGGCCCATACTCCCCAAAAACCAAAGTTTGGCGTCCATTCTATCAACAAGTTTATACAACAATACCTTATCACGTATCATGTATTTTATCAAGAAGCTATCACAATAGCATGCTTCTTCTAGCACAACAACTATCACAACAACATGCAATTTCTAATGCACCTATATGGCATGGAACTATGCATCGCATGTGATTCCTAGCATGTGCCTAAATGATGCATGAGATGGAATACCCTCATCTCATCGGGTTGCAACTAAATGGAACCCATGTATAAAATATAAATAGAACAATCATAAGTGTGTCACCCAATGGTGAAAACAAATCAACTGTAAAATTTGCAAAAACTGAAGAATTGCAAAAATATGAGGTAGACTGGATTTTCCCTGTACACGGGTTAGCTACACCTGGGCACAGCTTATTACCAACTACCGTTCTCATCCTATCCCTGACTAAGGCTCCAAATAGTAAGTCAAAGAAAAGAACTCCTATGATACCACTTTGTAACATCCCGGATCTAGGTTCCACTCAACGGGTGCCCCGAACCCGGTTGGTCATATGACCTCAAGTGCATTTCCCCAAATGCCAGAGGCCGCTAACTAGCAGCGATGGCCCAGGTCTGATAGATGGGAAACTATGCCCTCATTTGTCAAAGTGTATCACAGCGTAATAAAATAAAAAGAATACAACAACAGCGGAAGCAATAAACCATACACATTTAATATTCACAACGGTAGTAAAAGATAACAAACCATTTATATAGATATGATGCAACATGTCACAAGTTCTAAGAAAACATCCAGGACATGTTACACAGCAGTACAATACAATATAGAGTACCACAAAGAAAAATAAAATAGCCGGCAGCATCGCGAGCCTAAGCTCGGTCCCATGCTCCCCTAATCCTCAACAAAGTCAAGTACCTATATAGGGACCCTTTCCCTTATCCACACCTGCAGAAATGTAATCTGTTTGGGCCGAAGACATGACCCAAACAGGGTGTGAGAAATAAATCTTAGTAGGCACCCACCAAAGGCCCATGCCCAACTGTGTGTAAACATTCCACAACAGTGTGCAAAATTAAATACAATGAACTAAGAAGTACTCAAAAGTAACTAACTTATCAGTTATATTGCAATTTTATTATTCATTTAAGCATTTATTATCCAAAAACCACCATAGTGAATTTCTATGTAAACAGTCTGTGTCCTTAGACATGCAACCCTTACCCTTAGGTAATCAGAAACGTAACCCGTAGGTAATTGCCCACAGGCGTTACATATATTTCCCTCAGGAATAAGAAGTGTCACCCTCAGGCACAGAGTCTATTGCCCATAGGCATGGAAGAAGTTGCTCGCAGGCTAAAAGATGCACTTCCCTCAGGCTAAGTAAACACTTCCCTTGGGCTAACAAGTAATCGGGCCATGCCCAACATATAACAAACATTTACATACAATTTCTCTCAATAAAATTTAATAAACATTATTACAAAGGCATACCCTCGGGTATCCTGGCCAAACGGCTAAATAGAGGAACACACCCTCGGGGTGGTCCTGGATCCAAGAAATGACACCAAACAACAATTTATTATCACATTTAATTACCTATTCAATTATAGTTATTAAAATTGCCAAGGCCTCAGCCACACGACACCCCAACATGGGTTCGTGGCACAAAATTCACAAAAACACACAGTAGTTGGAAAATATAACACCAAGCCACCTACCTTAAACACCAACAAACGGTATATGCGAACGTAGATTCCAGAAATTCCCAAATACAATGTAGATCTGGGATAGAAGAAATCATGTTCAAACATAAATAACTTTACCTTGGGAATGAATTGGTAAGAACGGCTTAAGGAGAGCAGAGGGCTTACTCGTGCGGTTCAAACGAGATCATCGGCGAAAGAATATGATTCCCGACGTGTGGTCGACAAATCTCCAAATCTATGGCCTCCTATCTTACTCAAAAACGAACCCAAATGCCTCCTCTACCAAATGAGGTGGCTACTGCCCATTTTAAGCGAAAAACAACGAACTACACGACGTGTACTTTTCTCATTTAACTGTTCCTCTGGTGTCACCGCCAAACTGTTCATCCGTCGACATGAGTACACGGCGTGTATTCCTGATTACACGGCGTGTACTATTTCGCAGCTAGTGGATACTTCCACCACCTCACTATTTGCCTACCGACTGACTACACGGTGTGTAAATACCACTACATGGCATGTACTCGATTTTTAAACCCTTCGTGGATACACACCCTGTGTACTCATCCCACACGGCCAAAAGTACACTACGTGTGGAATAGTACACGACGTGTAGTTCTAAGTTTTATGATTTTCCCCCATTTTCCTTATTTTCACAAAAACACTTAAGGAAAAGAGAAAAGAAGAAACCCGTACCTCAAAAATAAGAATCTAGTTCTTACATGAGCTCAGCTCCAGGAAGTTGAGGCCTACAACCACAGAACTCGAGAGATGATTATAGGTATGATATGTGTGTACACCTCCTCATCTTCAGTACTTATAGACACAGGTTCCAGTCACTCTTTTATTTCCATGATCTTCGTTCAGATCTCAGAGATTCCGGTGGAGAAGTTGGCTCGATCTTTATGGTTGGAGACTTCTATGGGAGAATATTCAACAATTACACACTGGTTCTAGTAGTGTGAGCTTACTCTAGGAGGCGAGAGGTTCATCTGAGATCTCCTAGTAGTGGCGTCGAGGCTTTATAACATCATCTTGGGTATGGACTGGTTATCCATAGTCAATGCTCTGATTGACTGTATTAGGTGCAAAGTGTGGTGTCTCTGCATGGATGGGACCAGTTTTTCCTTCACCAGTGAAAAGGGAACCTTTACAGAATAGGATGGACTTACCCAAAGGAGGGTGTAGCCAATTACTCATCAGTTCGCAAGCCTTACCCTCGGAGCAGTTGATGTTGAGAGTCTGAGTTATCCTGTAGTGGTGGACTAGTATGCCAACGTCTTTCTTGATAATGTTATAGTACTACCCCCACATAGAGAGGAAGACTTTTACATCAACTTGTACCACAGGACAACACTGATATCTACACCAGCATATCAGATGGCTCCCGCAGGGCTTCGTGAGTTACAGGTTCAATTAGAGCACTTTGAAGGAAAGGGGTTCATAAGACCCAGTGTTTCTCCCTGGGCAGCCCCAATTTTGTTTGACAGGAAGGCAGATGGGAGTTTGAGACTCTTTTTGGACTACCAAAACCTAAAACAGGTGACCATTAAGAACAAGTATTCACTTCTGAGGATAGATGATCTTTTTGATCATCTGAAGGGAGCTCGTTGGTTTTTGAAGATAGACCTCAGATCTAGATATCATCAACTCAGGATACGGTATTAGGATGTGTAGAAGATGGCCTTTAGATTTTAGTATGGCCATTATGAGTTCTTGGTTATGAATTTCAGTGTGACCAATTCCCCAGCAATGTTCATGGGACACGTGTATAGGATCTTTCATCCATACCTCAATCGCTTCATGGTGGTGTTCATCGATGACATCTTGATATACTCAGTGACAGAGGAGGAGCATGCCTATCATCAACATATAGTTTTTGATACACTCTGAGAGAACCTAATTTATGGTAAACTCTCAAAGTTCCCGTTTTGGATATGAGAGGTCCACTTTCTAGGATATGTTATCTCAGAGGCTGGAGTTGCAGTGGATCCAACGAAGATAAAGTTTGTGCTTTCTTTGGAGCCACCCAAGAGTGTGATGGAGGTGCGGAGTTTCTTGGGGTTGTCTGGATACTACCAAAGGTTTATTCCTGACTTTTCTAGAGTTACAGCACCCTTTTCAGCATTGACGAAGAAGGGGAAGCCCTTCGTATGGATAGAGAGATTCCATCAGAGTTTCCAGGAGCTGAGGTAGAGACCGACGAGTTCCCCCATCTTGAGGATACCGGAAGAGGATATTGGGTATGTAGTCTACTATGAAACATTAGGGACTAGACTTGGGTGTGTCCTAATGCAAGAGCGAGAAGTGATCGCTTATGTCTTGAGACAGCTGAGACAGAATGAGAAAAACTACACCACCCACAACCTGGAGTTAGAAGCAGTGGTCTTCACCTTGAAGATGTGGTGACAGTACTTGATGGGTGAACTTTTTATAGTCTACTCTAATCACAAGAGTCTCAGGTATATCTTTTCTCAGAGGGACCTGTACCTGATATAGCAACGATATATAGGGTTTCACTAGGGCTATGACTTTGAAATAGCATATACTCTTGGTAAGGGGAACATGGTAGAAAGTGAACTCAGCGGGAGGTCTGGTCTCCAGTTTCTGAGTGAGGTGACAGAGAGGCTAGCCGCGCTGCATATATTCTTCATGGATAGAGATGGATCCGAATACATTCAGTCTATGACAGTCACTCCCCCACTCCTTCGGTGATTCAGGGAGGCACAACTTGGGGATAGCAACTGTGAGGAATGACGTGCTAAGATATCCTCAGGGTAGGCACCTGATATATTTTCTGAAGATGGGGAGCACGTCATTCTCTTCAGAGGACATACCATGGTACTAGTGTAACTACAGGAGGAGGTGTTGAGAGAGTTCCATGCATCCCCTCTAGTGGTACATCCTGGTGTGGCGAAGATGTACCAGGACCTCCGGCATCAACACTGATGTCAAGGGATGAAGAATGCAGTGGCAGAGTTTGTTTCACGATGCATCACTTGTCAAAAAGTGAAAGATGAGCATCAGGTTCCAGCAGGCTTAGCTTAGCCACAAGAGGTGCCAGAGTGGAAGTGGGATGGGATCTCTAAGGACTTTGTGGCAGAGCTTCCACGTACATCCAAGGGACATGATTCCATTTCGGTGATCGTTGATCGACTCACCAAGTTGGCCCACTTCCTACCTATTAGAGAGAAGGGACCAGTAGAGGGCTTGGGATGTCTTTATGTAGAGGATATTTTACGACTTCATGGGGTGAAATAGACGATGGTCTATGACCTTAATGCATTTTTTACTTCCCGGTTATGGAAGGGATTATAAGAGTCATTTGAAACTAAGATGCATTTGAGCACTGTCTTTCATCCTCAAACGGATGGTCAGATAGAGCAGACCATACAGACACTGGAGGAAATGTTATGTGCATGCATCCTAGATTTTGGCCATAGTTGGGAGGATCACTTGCCCTTGGTGGAGTTTTCATACAACAATAGTTAGCACTCCACCATCGGTATGGAACTATTGGAGGACCTATACAGTCGACCATGTAGATCAAATCTTTGTTGGATAGACCCAGGGGAGTCAGCACTTATAGGTCTAGTGTTGGTACGAGCTACCACTGAGAAGGTGTAACCATCCCGGAGCAGATGAAGACTGTACAGAGCAGGCAGAAATCATATGCCGACAGGAGAGGGAGACCTCTGTAGTTCTATTAGGGGGACCACATTTTCTTTCAAGTCTCTCCTCGATGGAGATTATGGATATTTTTCCGAGGCGGCAAGTTATCACCGAGGTTTATCGGGCCATTTCTGATACTTCGGAGGATAGTAAAGGTAGCATACTACCTGGAACTTATACCACAGTTGAAGAATGTGCACAACGTCTTCCACGTATCTCTGTTGAGGAGATATGTTCACAACTCATATCACGTCATCAACCATGTCGAGCTGGACTTAGAAGATAGGGTGACATTTACAGAGGTTCCAGTAGAGATTGAGGATCGATAGGATAGGGTCCTTCGTGGGTGATTGATAACTCTGGTGTGAATTCACTGGCTGCACGGGAACCTCTGTAGAGACCCGTAGCTTATCGTACATGGACATTACATTACATTTGCGGAATACTTAGTACATAACAAAAACACACACTAAAGGATCGTAATAGTTTAGTGTCTTTGGAAACTCGGAACGTAATCTTCTAATCGTGGTGAGAGTTCTTCAATATCTCCCATAAAGGTCATCCCTTTTTTTTTTACCTAAAACCTTTCTTTATATCCTGGGGAAAAGAAAACATAAAAGGGTGAGCTCAAATGCTCAGTAAGGGTAAACAAAAGAAATATCAATCACATAATTTTCATAAGAACATAACTTTTTTGGAAATCTTAACCTGCAAAAGAGAGCATAATTTCATAACATGGGATAAATCATAGTAGTGAAATGAAATCATAACTTAAAACATTACTCATTGTGGCATACACACATAATCATAGAGAATCATTTCTTGTTAGTCAAGACTCATTGCCAAGACTATCTTAGTGGACAAAGTCCCTTTCTGAATCGAGTAATCCTCGTTTCAGTCCTGTTTCACTGAACCGGTATAACCTACCATTCCAGCCATGTCTATCTCATGAGATATAAAATCTTTACCCAATGCATTGGAGGGAGATATAGGTCCCACCCATCTCTTAATGAATCCTTTCTTATGTGTGCCACAAAATCATAAATCATACATCATTTCATAACCCATGTAATAAAAATGGGATTCTTAAACAACATGACATCATAAAACCATTCATATAAGATAAAGGAATTCATAAACATAATTCCATCACAACATAGTCAAATCAATGTAAAAATATGGATAGAAACAGAACTCTTTATTATCTTAGATGGAAAATAATTTTGATAAAACACTTGAATTGAATTCTTGAGGAAAATATCCTTTCTTCTTCAAAATCAATTTCTTTTCACAAAACATCATGCAACTTTAAAAGAAAGAGATTTTATTGAAAATAGTCATGAAATCTTTTAGAGGAAGCTTCATGAAAATAAGGCTTTATAAAACAGTAGAAATCCGTTCGTGCCGTATAAGTTAAAAAAAACATTCTTCGTACTTTTGTCGGAAAAGTCAAAAAGTACCTCGTACGAAAAACGACAAAAGATTCCTTTCATATTCTTTACTAAAAACTCACCTAAGGGTAAAATTGGATTTAAACAATTGTAGGTTGTTGTAAATAACATTACATATTGAGGGAACATGGATGTGGATGATAAAATATACCCCAGTAAATTTCAAAGTACAAACAATCTCGGATAAAAATGAGATTGTGATATTTCCCTTACCTTAGGTCCGATTTGCTTCGTATGTGTCCGAACCTCCTGTATAATGATTTAAATAATGTCATTGACTTATTACAGAATCATATTCATTGTTATGATATCATATATGGTTCACTTATGACATTATATTACCCGTTCTTTTGTAAATTCCATGTTAAAGAAGCGTTTTGGGTAAAATCATTTCATTTATCGTAGGTGTTTTGACTTGTTGTTCTTGACATCATTATTACTTATATCATGATTTAATTACTTCCAGAATATAAAATATGATTTATATATCATATATATTCAGTATATATATATATATAATAGGTAGATAAATAAAATGAAAAACACCGTTCATGGAGACGGTAGTCCGTACGTACGCATGAACGTTGTTTTCCTTTCCTTATTGTCTTGAAATGGAAGTAAGTAGATGACATACATATGTATATATATACATAAATCCAGTAGCTTTATAATGTCATATATTTCATTATTATTTCTTATATATACTTTATAATCATTCTTAAATGGTTAATATGGAGAATGAATCTCATCGCGTCGTGGAGACGGTAGTCCGTACGTACGCACGAGCGATGATATCATTTCTATAAGTATTGAATTGAATTGGAGTGAATTATAAAATATATCAGAATCAATATGATGTTGTAATAACTATGTATAGTTATTCTTTACACCATTATACCCATCCTTGTAAGGTGGTGGTGGAAAATAGATTACACCACGGCGTGGAGACGGTATTCCGTACGTACGCACGCGCGGTGATTTCTTTTTCCGTAGGATGGATAGATGGTGAAATAGGGTTGTTTCATACTTATAATAACATATCAGTATATGAGTGATACTGATGTTATTACTTCATAATGAAACAACCTAAGAAGAAGTGGAAGAAGAAATAAAGATAAAAGAATTGGTAACAGTAATTACCTCTTCTTTGAAGCGCCTCTTTGAGACCTCCTCTTAGGGCACTAGAATTGGTCTTTGAGGAAGACCAGAACCTCTAGGATGTTGCTAGGGAAGTGGAGAAGAGATTTTGGCAGGGGTTGGCCGAGCTTGAGAGCTCAAATTGGTGTGAGGAGGAGGGGGAGGAGGTGTCCTTTTATAGGGGAGGAGAGGGGCACCTTAGGAATTCTTAAAAATATTAATTTATAATAAATCTAAGCCCACTTAAAAACCTCCAAAAATGACTCATATTCGAATATTAGATGAGATAGGGTTGTAATCTCATCAACCAATCAAATTTAGACATGTTTGGATATTATTTTAAACCTTATCAATTAGATTTAACTCTAAGTTAAATAATTTAACTTTTACCGTGTCTTTTTGTTTTCTTTCACTATATGGTTAATACACTTACTATAACATGCCAAACGAACCCCAAATTGTTTATTATTAATATATATATCATTATCTAAGTCATTTGGCCGAACCTTAGATTTTTAGGAATAAAATAACAATTAATAATATAATATTTTATTTAAAAACTATTTTGTGTCAATTTTGACACTATTTGATATATGATTTTTGTGAAAGTCATAACAGAATTAAATGTTCGAACCAAGTTGATTAAATCAACATTAATATATCATAGTAACCTAGAAAATTAGTGGAATTCATAAAAAATCTCAAATTACATTTATTTTGGTGCTTATAACATCAATTATGTCAATATTTCATTAAAAAGATAATTACTGCATCATCGTTGTGTCATAAATAAATTAAATTATTTGATGTCTAAAAATTAAAAATAAAATACCATTATGTAGGAAATCCTTTTATCTTTCTAATGAATATTTATAGTCGAATTTATCTTATGTATAACCCCATATTACAAATGATTTACTTATTAAACTTTGATTTTAACTATTTTAACCCTTCTTTAAATAAATTAATAATAAATGTCCTAATCTAATCCAAGTGGGCCTAAATGGTCATATTTTATTCCTAAGTTTGTTTTTGGTCGAATTACACTTGTCCAATAGAATTAGGACATGTGTTAGGGTAATATTAATATCATATTTACCCTTAGTTACCCTATTTACTATTAACCGTGGTAAAAAAAGTAAAAAGTTACTATTCACCAAAAAATTATTTTCATCTCATTGAACCACATTTTAGTCCTTGATAATAACCGTGTCTCTCGGATTTTCGAAATTCCATTCACAGAAGCGGTAAAATTAAGTTTTATGCAAAATTCAGTTTTTAACCTACCACTTAGTAGTTTCACTATTCATCAAAAATTGAAGGTTTTCAGAAAAATGCCAAAATTTCATCCTAAGCTATATTTCATATTCCGAATTCAAAAATGAAGTCTATTTTACCAAATTCATAACATAGAAGTTGCATTAATTAATTTTATAATTAAATCCCGCTGTTAAAACAAATAGCGTGTTTTTAAGAAACAATATCTATCAAAAGATTGACACTTGTTTATGTCTGGTTTAAATGTGCAATTACATCCAATGACCAACATTGTATTAAATTGTAAAAATATATTCTAAATATACTTTAAAACCACTCAAATTAATGATTTATCACTATTAATTATTTCGATTAAAAAAGTTGTTTTTAATTATAATTTAGTAATTTTCACTATTCATCGGAATATGAAAGTTATCCGAAAAGTACAAAAATTTCACCTTAGGCTAAATTCGATACTCCGAATCCATAAATGAAGTCCATTTTGAAAAATAAAATTTACAAAATTTCAAAAAGTGGTTATTACTATTCACAACAGCTAGTTTTAATAATATCTTAATAGCATATCGTTGTTTAGCGAAACTTGGTGTTGCGTACAACACACGCTATCGAGGAAGGTCGCGATTGCGTGTAATGCAAGGCAAGTCAAGGATGTGTGTTGTGCAAGCTCTTTTTGGTGTAGCGTACAACACAAGACATTAAAAAGAATATTTTTTATAAAATCTTGGGCTGTTACATTCTACCCCCCTTAAAATGAATTTCGCCCTCGAAATTCGTCGGGGTTATAAATGGTTTACTATTCGAAAGTTTCTTTTATAGAAACCCACATCGTAAAAAAAAGGAATACCAAAACTTGGCTTTAAAAACTAAAGTATGAAATGTAACGATTACCCAAATAAACTAATCACTGGGTTTCCACATAGGTGAAAATATGGATATGGAAGAGAAATCTAACCATCATGTTCTGATGGAGAGTGGTAGAGAACATGGCTATGGAAAAGCCAGTAATCACAAATCCATAGATTTGTGATGATATAAGGTACCATCTTATTCATCAGGTATAAGATCACTAGGACAACATTTTTGGTTTTCAAGATCATTTCCCTAAAGTTGAAAATTTGAATTAGAATAAATACTTACTTTATTTTGGTACAATCTCACTGTTGTTCGTGCCTTGAACAATTTCCACTTCATCTCATAAATAAATGAAGTTGAATTTGTTATTCATGAAGTGTTAGCAGATCATGTGATAGAATGACGGGTCATTCCATCTGTCTCAAACAAAAGATTAGCAAAAATTATATGCATAAGTCGATCTATAGTGAGATTAATCATATATGGTTCCTAAAATGGACTTATACTTCATATATCATACTGCTTAATATAATAAAACTAGTTTCTACTAAACAGGGACTTCCTGTAGGCCAGTGGTAGGCGATAAAGGCCAGTTGCACTTCGGTTGTGGGTTCGATTCCTACAGCCTTGTCCGAAGCGATGGGCTGTCGCCCGTCCTGCAGGTTGTCCTTTTTCTAAAACTACGTTACTATAACATCCCATCAATAATATCGAAAATCTTCTATCCTTAAACAATACTAACTTATGTCCAACATAATCCAGTCTAATCTTTAGGCTTATACATAATACTGCAGTCCACTCTCATAATATAGTGACAACGATTACCAGAGATTTAATACCATCGTTGATCCCCATATATCATAAGATATGTTTTGTTGGTCACATTCCAAACATTCAAAGTCCTTAATCATGTATTCTCTTGAATACCTTAGTGAAAACATGAATGCAGTTTAAAGTTAACACTTTCCACATACCAAAATCCTCAAAATTCTATATACTCAAACCATGATATAACTTAGTCCTTATATCAATCATGAGCTCATGAATACAATCAAACATCTCATTATCTTCTTATCCTTTCATTATGCACTTATCATCTACTTTCCAAAAGTATCTGAATAACCTTTCATGGTTATTGGTACCATTCATCATACACTTTCAAAACTTAAGGAAAGACAACAGTGTAACAATCCTTAGATGTCTCCTTATTCCATGAGATTACTTATACAACATTACACATGATAAACATGTAATCATTCCACTATATTCTTAGACCATTGACCGAGCTTCAACATTTCTTTCATCTCACATATCATTTGTAGTTTCTTCATCATCATCAACATAAATACTTCCCATACGACCATACTGATTCTCTTCATGAGACTTTCCCTTAGGGCATTGGTTTGCATAATGCCCATACATTCCACATTTAAAACATTTAACCATTGTTGATGTCGTAGCAATACCATTATCCTCATCCATGGTGTTAACTGAACCTTTTCCTTTGCACTTACTGGCTTTGTGTCCTTCTTTTCCACACCCAAAGCATCTTCCAGTTCCTTTGAAACATTCTCCTTGATGCCTCTTCCCACATGATTTACATAGGGGAAATTGAACTTTCTTTCCTCTATGATCATCATGGAACTCCATCTTTCTCTTATTAGTCGAGTCAGGAAACTTACCAAATTTTACTTTATTGATCATGTTGTGAGATTGTTGATTCGGCATAATAATGATGTTTGGACATCCAAATCCCATTTCATTTGGTTGCTCATGAAGAATATCATTCCATTGTCCATCATATCCTCCATTATCGTGAATCATCTTGTTTCCAGCCATATTCTAAAACCCAAAAAAGAATAGTGTAAGAGGCAAAAATCGTAATAAAGGGGGAGTAACATAAATATCTATCATCTTTGGTTTAATCTAATATCGTTACCATAGTTCTAGAACTATATCCTATACGTATACTTATCCTTAGGGGCATCCCTAGACATACCTTAGAAATATCTCTAGGGATCTCACTAATGTTTTCGCATCCTAGTTTCCAAAGGTTGACTAAACCTTTCCTCTGATACCAACTGTAGAGACCCGTAGCTTATCGTACATGGACATTACATTACATTTGCGGAATACTTAGTACATAACAAAAACACACACTAAAGGATCGTAATAGTTTAGTGTCTTTGGAAACTCGGAACGTAATCTTCTAATCGTGGTGAGAGTTCTTCAATATCTCCCATAAAGGTCATCCCTTTTTTTTTACCTAAAACCTTTCTTTATATCCTGGGGAAAAGAAAACATAAAAGGGTGAGCTCAAATGCTCAGTAAGGGTAAACAAAAGAAATATCAATCACATAATTTTCATAAGAACATAACTTTTTTGGAAATCTTAACCTGCAAAAGAGAGCATAATTTCATAACATGGGATAAATCATAGTAGTGAAATGGAATCATAACTTAAAACATTACTCATTGTGGCATACACACATAATCATAGAGAATCATTTCTTGTTAGTCAAGACTCATTGCCAAGACTATCTTAGTGGACAAAGTCCCTTTCTGAATCGAGTAATCCTCGTTTCAGTCCTGTTTCACTGAACCGGTATAACCTACCATTCCAGCCATGTCTATCTCATGAGATATAAAATCTTTACCCAATGCATTGGAGGGAGATATAGGTCCCACCCATCTCTTAATGAATCCTTTCTTATGTGTGCCACAAAATCATAAATCATACATCATTTCATAACCCATGTAATAAAAATGGGATTCTTAAACAACATGACATCATAAAACCATTCATATAAGATAAAGGAATTCATAAACATAATTCCATCACAACATAGTCAAATCAATGTAAAAATATGGATAGAAACAGAACTCTTTATTATCTTAGATGGAAAATAATTTTGATAAAACACTTGAATTGAATTCTTGAGGAAAATATCCTTTCTTCTTCAAAATCAATTTCTTTTCACAAAACATCATGCAACTTTAAAAGAAAGAGATTTTATTGAAAATAGTCATGAAATCTTTTAGAGGAAGCTTCATGAAAATAAGGCTTTATAAAACAGTAGAAATCCGTTCGTGCCGTATAAGTTAAAAAAAACATTCTTCGTACTTTTGTCGGAAAAGTCAAAAAGTACCTCGTACGAAAAACGACAAAAGATTCCTTTCATATTCTTTACTAAAAACTCACCTAAGGGTAAAATTGGATTTAAACAATTGTAGGTTGTTGTAAATAACATTACATATTGAGGGAACATGGATGTGGATGATAAAATATACCCCAGTAAATTTCAAAGTACAAACAATCTCGGATAAAAATGAGATTGTGATATTTCCCTTACCTTAGGTCCGATTTGCTTCGTATGTGTCCGAACCTCCTGTATAATGATTTAAATAATGTCATTGACTTATTACAGAATCATATTCATTGTTATGATATCATATATGGTTCACTTATGACATTATATTACCCGTTCTTTTGTAAATTCCATGTTAAAGAAGCGTTTTGGGTAAAATCATTTCATTTATCGTAGGTGTTTTGACTTGTTGTTCTTGACATCATTATTACTTATATCATGATTTACTTACTTCCAGAATATAAAATATGATTTATATATCATATATATTCAGTATATATATATATATAATAGGTAGATAAATAAAATGAAAAACACCGTTCATGGAGACGGTAGTCCGTACGTACGCATGAACGTTGTTTTCCTTTCCTTATTGTCTTGAAATGGAAGTAAGTAGATGACATACATATGTATATATATACATAAATCCAGTAGCTTTATAATGTCATATATTTCATTATTATTTCTTATATATACTTTATAATCATTCTTAAATGGTTAATATGGAGAATGAATCTCATCGCGTCGTGGAGACGGTAGTCCGTACGTACGCACGAGCGATGATATCATTTCTATAAGTATTGAATTGAATTGGAGTGAATTATAAAATATATCAGAATCAATATGATGTTGTAATAACTATGTATAGTTATTCTTTACACCATTATACCCATCCTTGTAAGGTGGTGGTGGAAAATAGATTACACCACGGCGTGGAGACGGTATTCCGTACGTACGCACGCGCGGTGATTTCTTTTTCCGTAGGATGGATAGATGGTGAAATAGGGTTGTTTCATACTTATAATAACATATCAGTATATGAGTGATACTGATGTTATTACTTCATAATGAAACAACCTAAGAAGAAGTGGAAGAAGAAATAAAGATAAAAGAATTGGTAACAGTAATTACCTCTTCTTTGAAGCGCCTCTTTGAGACCTCCTCTTAGGGCACTAGAATTGGTCTTTGAGGAAGACCAGAACCTCTAGGATGTTGCTAGGGAAGTGGAGAAGAGATTTTGGCAGGGGTTGGCCGAGCTTGAGAGCTCAAATTGGTGTGAGGAGGAGGGGGAGGAGGTGTCCTTTTATAGGGGAGGAGAGGGGCACCTTAGGAATTCTTAAAAATATTAATTTATAATAAATCTAAGCCCACTTAAAAACCTCCAAAAATGACTCATATTCGAATATTAGATGAGATAGGGTTGTAATCTCATCAACCAATCAAATTTAGACATGTTTGGATATTATTTTAAACCTTATCAATTAGATTTAACTCTAAGTTAAATAATTTAACTTTTACCGTGTCTTTTTGTTTTCTTTCACTATATGGTTAATACACTTACTATAACATGCCAAACGAACCCCAAATTGTTTATTATTAATATATATATCATTATCTAAGTCATTTGGCCGAACCTTAGATTTTTAGGAATAAAATAACAATTAATAATATAATATTTTATTTAAAAACTATTTTGTGTCAATTTTGACACTATTTGATATATGATTTTTGTGAAAGTCATAACAGAATTAAATGTTCGAACCAAGTTGATTAAATCAACATTAATATATCATAGTAACCTAGAAAATTAGTGGAATTCATAAAAAATCTCAAATTACATTTATTTTGGTGCTTATAACATCAATTATGTCAATATTTCATTAAAAAGATAATTACTGCATCATCGTTGTGTCATAAATAAATTAAATTATTTGATGTCTAAAAATTAAAAATAAAATACCATTATGTAGGAAATCCTTTTATCTTTCTAATGAATATTTATAGTCGAATTTATCTTATGTATAACCCCATATTACAAATGATTTACTTATTAAACTTTGATTTTAACTATTTTAACCCTTCTTTAAATAAATTAATAATAAATGTCCTAATCTAATCCAAGTGGGCCTAAATGGTCATATTTTATTCCTAAGTTTGTTTTTGGTCGAATTACACTTGTCCAATAGAATTAGGACATGTGTTAGGGTAATATTAATATCATATTTACCCTTAGTTACCCTATTTACTATTAACCGTGGTAAAAAAAGTAAAAAGTTACTATTCACCAAAAAATTATTTTCATCTCATTGAACCACATTTTAGTCCTTGATAATAACCGTGTCTCTCGGATTTTCGAAATTCCATTCACAGAAGCGGTAAAATTAAGTTTTATGCAAAATTCAGTTTTTAACCTACCACTTAGTAGTTTCACTATTCATCAAAAATTGAAGGTTTTCAGAAAAATGCCAAAATTTCATCCTAAGCTATATTTCATATTCCGAATTCAAAAATGAAGTCTATTTTACCAAATTCATAACATAGAAGTTGCATTAATTAATTTTATAATTAAATCCCGTTGTTAAAACAAATAGCGTGTTTTTAAGAAACAATATCTATCAAAAGATTGACACTTGTTTATGTCTGGTTTAAATGTGCAATTACATCCAATGACCAACATTGTATTAAATTGTAAAAATATATTCTAAATATACTTTAAAACCACTCAAATTAATGATTTATCACTATTAATTATTTCGATTAAAAAAGTTGTTTTTAATTATAATTTAGTAATTTTCACTATTCATCGGAATATGAAAGTTATCCGAAAAGTACAAAAATTTCACCTTAGGCTAAATTCGATACTCCGAATCCATAAATGAAGTCCATTTTGAAAAATAAAATTTACAAAATTTCAAAAAGTGGTTATTACTATTCACAACAGCTAGTTTTAATAATATCTTAATAGCATATCGTTGTTTAGCGAAACTTGGTGTTGCGTACAACACACGCTATCGAGGAAGGTCGCGATTGCGTGTAATGCAAGGCAAGTCAAGGATGTGTGTTGTGCAAGCTCTTTTTGGTGTAGCGTACAACACAAGACATTAAAAAGAATATTTTTTTATAAAATCTTGGGCTGTTACAACCTCTAGGAGAGCACATGGGATTGGGAGGCTCATATTCATGCTTAGTACCCCCATTTGTTTTCTTAGTTTATGTTGTGACTTTTGGGGACAAAAATCCTTAAGGTGGGGAAAATTTAAAGACCAGGATTTTCAATGTAAATTTTTTTTATAAGGAATTATTATAGGTCTTTGAAAATTGGAAGTGTGTGATTCTGAGGCCCAGAGTGCCCAGAATAAATTTCTAAACTTTATTTCGGGTACGTTCAATAAACACATGAGTGGCATTTTATAACTTTTTAACCATTACTTGGATTAAAAATCCAAGGGCATCGTTGAATCTGCAGCACTAGGATTCACTTAAAGGAGGCTTTACATTGAACATAGTTGGTCCAGAGAAAAAGTTATGTTTTTTGGCTTTTTAAAAGAAGTAAAATAAGATAATTTTGTTATTTTATTTCATATCCTCCAACGTACAAGTGAAGGGGGTGGGGCCAACAATGTGTCAAGATAATAAATGGCTTGACCTACTAACCCTAAGTAATGTCATCATTGGGGAATTAGGAAGCTTCATAATTAATGATCCCCATTAAACTCCAACTTCGTTACTTACCATCCCCCTCTTCTATATATATGGAGATTGGGGAGGGGTATTGGAACAAATTTTCCCAGAAACTAAGTGTTGAAGGAGCACCGCGATGCCAAACCCTTAGAAGACAGAGCTAACCCAGAAAGAGAGGACAAACAACACTGAACCATGAACTGAAGGGTGACGTACGAGTGGCGTCATTGGGAATCGGTTTCCGGAACGAATAACATGATCCACCTTTAAGTGTGGGTGTTTCTCCGACAATTTGAGGTAGGGGGTTTATTTTTTTTATGCCTTCTAAAGGATTTGCTTCTTCCCTATTCTTGAATAACATAAAGAACATGGGTCAACCGACTAACGAGTTGACCCGCGATTCATCCGACTTTGTGGGATATTGTTGTGGGTAATCTTGTTGGGGTTATCTTGTTGTTTAATTTGTTCATTTATTAAAACCTTAACCCCCCACTTGTTATGAGCTAACGTAGAGGGTGTGGACATAATGAACCTGGCCCAAACCCTCCACTATATTTTCTACATCCTTGTGCCTCTATGGAAGACCGACAAAACGACTACACCAATCGGCTATGTGGCGGATTGTGTGTCGACGTATGCTGAAAGAGGAAGTAGCGCCACAAAGCTGCGATGATTGTCGGATCCACTAGCACCGGCTGGCCACAAAGGAGGCATGGCATGCCATCGCGTGCCACCGATGAACTGGGAGGGTCATGGCTCGTCAGCTGCGATGACTATAGGAAGGAGTCTGGCACGCTGGCTGGCCATAACAGAACTGGTGGAGCAGAGGTGGGGTGCGCCCTCAACGGCGTACCCGCACAACAGCTGGGTTGTGGCCTGCAATGGTCGCGGTAGGAGTAGGGGGCTTCTGGATCGACCAACGGCTAGTGGACGGGGCGTGTGCCAGCAGCGTGCTCGGTGGCAAACTCATGGCCCGTCGGACGTGGCACAGAGGACCCACGGTGCCACGTAGCTCCACACCACATCAGCCCTACTCGAACGCGGTGCATCCGAGTATCTCTGGTGGCCCGCGCTGCCAGGTGGGTGGCACCACTGGGTCGGTCCAGCCGACCGACCCACGACTCAATTGGGTCAGGCTGGGTTGACCCAGGTCGGGTCAGACACGAATTGGGCTAGGTTGAACTGGTTCGATTCTGACTCAAATAAGTCCGGGTCGGCCCATGCCAAACCGGGTCGGCCCATGCCGAACCGGGTCGGTTCGGTCCGACCAAGGCGGACCAGACACGAACCCAGTACCGACCAGTTACACTTAAAGGGCCTTAACTCGAGAACCAACCATCCGTTTGATGAGCCGTCTACAGCATTGGGATCCTTGTAGCAATATAGTCGTTTTGACTTACTCCAAGAGAGTTTTGGGAGAAACTTGACGTACGACCGGGTTGGATCGCACCTGAATCCAACTGGGCCCTCAGCACTGAAATGCCAATAACAAATAAACCAGGCGTCTGATTGACGCGTTGTCTATTGCGTTTGAACCCTTATGACATGGTGGATCATCAAGTTACTTATTGTGAGAATTATTTCTGGTTGAAATATGACTGATGTCTTGGGGATCAGTTACCCCAAGCACACTATGTATGGAACCCTGCGACTGGCTGAGACCTGACGATTGCTTACTTTTTGACTTGGAGTGACTTGACAGCCCACGGTATGCGATGGGTAGGAGAACCTTAGTATTCCATAGTGGGGAGAATCCATGGTACGCAATGGGGAGTAGTACCTTAGCAGGCCATGGTGGGGGAGAGGCTCTGTGTGACCGGTAGACCCATGGTACGCGATGGGGATGAGTACCTCAGCAGTTCAAGGTTAGTGGGAAGGGGCTCTGTGTGATGTGGAATGCCCACTATACTCAATAGAGGAGGAGTTCTCCAGTAGCCGAGGAGTTCAACGTTGTGACTGGGAATGTTACTTATTACTATCCCTAGAGAATCTCGTGGTTTTCTATCAGAATTTATAGCGATCCTATGTGGGTCAGCATCATAATCCTATTTCTCTGAGTTGTATACCTAGTTTGAGCCGATACCCTCTTTGATTTTTGTCTATTACTTTGTTCTTTGTGATTGAGATCGTGATTTGTGGTTTTACTTGTGGAATTATGAGAGACCTTCGGGGGTCTTGGGGTCCCTACTGCGTATCGTTATACTCACCCTAGTATGGGCTTCACCTACACCTTGTTGTGTCTTATGCAGATGACGAGTAGCTGGGATGAGGATTGAGGGAGCCAGGACTAGGTGGTACATGGAGGAGACAGGAGGACACAAAGTGCTAAGGAGGTGATATGTACCTACCCTTTAGGTAAGATCCTCAAAGGACAGATCAATATCTAATTTCCCTTTTTTAGTTGTATTGTTCCTTTTAGTTGTATTTGTTCTTTTTAGTTGTACACGTACTTTTAGTTGGGCTTGTATTCTGGCCCCTTTTACTTTCATCACTCCTTTTTCTATAGTAGTTTCTTCTTTTTCGGTTTGTGGGCCGTGTGTTTATACATGTTTAAAGGTAGTGCCATCCTGTTTTAGGGAATACTCCTTTCGGTGCTAGTCATCAGCCCCTGGCCTATGGAAGACAGGCTTGGGGTAGTCACAGCACGGGCCCCGAGGGAGGGGTCATGACATGTTTTGACATCCATCTTAAAATTTTCATTATCATGGTAATATTCTATAGTAATTATAATTATGATGAATTTAAACATGGAAAGTAGAAAAAAGGATTCATTATACTATGTTCCTTGATGTTATTTAAACCCATTATCCATTAGTTTTCCTTTATAGGTATTCAATTTCCCTTATGTGTCCAGTTTTATCTTGAATACTCATTTACACCCAATTGGATTTACATCAACTATAAGATTGACCAAAATCCAAAGAAAATTAAAATACATAGAATCTATCTTAGAATTCATGGCTTATTGCCATCTTTCAGCTTCTGAGCTCTTTACTTCCTCTTTGTAGGGGAGAGGGTCATTATTTCCAACCAATAATGATTCCCATTTTCAGTGACTAGAAAACCATATCTTTATAGTTCTCTTACTTATCTAATTCTCCTATATAGTACTTTTGTTTAAGTAATAACCTTTTCCATGGGGTATTGAAGAATTTATTCCTATACCAACTCTAGAGTATCTTGATAATAAAATTCATCAAACTCAGTCTTTCTCCCACTATTTTTCTTGAAGATGTGCTCCCTTCCAAGAAAAATGGAATTTCATGAAATTGTTACTTTCTTATTTTAGGGGTCATATATATAGTATCTTTTTATTTCTTGGAGATACCCTATAAAGAGAATATTTGTGCCTTGCTGTGCTAGTTTTTTCTGATATGGCCTTAAAAACATATCACATCCATAAACATGAGTGTGTGAAAACATGGATTTTTATCCATACATTAACCCTTATGGAACTCAATTTTCCACCTCATTTGGTACCCATTTTAGAATGTTTGCTGCAACACGTAATTCATATCCCAGAAAGTATAATGGAATATCAACTGACTTGTCTTATACCTTACTATATCAAAAAATGTATTGTTTCTCCTTTCACTAACACCATTTAATTGTGGTGTATAAGGTGGAGTGTGTTGAGATATACTCCCAAACACCCATAAAAATTCAATAAAATTTTGGTTATGATATTCACCACCTTGATATAATCGAATATTTTTATCTTCTGAAAAGGTTGGTTCTCTACCTTATTCTTGAGTTGTTTGAATTTCTAAAATGCCTCAAAATTATACCTAATAAAGTATAAAAATACATATCTACTAAAGTAATTATAAAAAGTTTTGAAATAAGAATACACACCTTTTTCTTATACTAAAAAATTTCCACATGCATCAATGTGTACCAATCCTCGAAGATTTGTGGCCCTTTCACCCAGTCCATTGAATAGTGGTTTGGTCATTTTTTTTGAAAAAATGAATGAAATATTTTAAGTGGTATTAGATCAAAAGAGTCTAAATAACCATCTTGATATAGCTATTTTATTTTCTTATCATTTAATTTACCAAGATGGTAATTCCATATCTTGGTGTTATATGAGTCGTGTAAATATTATTCATTATATGTTACCAATACATGGTTTTTGTAGTTTAATACATTAAGACCATTATTTAGTTGTTTCATACCATAACAAAAGTTGTATTTGTAAAAGGGTAATTATATATTTCCATATTTGAAAATGAATCCATCCTTGTTAAGAAAATAAATAGAGATGATGTTCTTAGTAATGCTAGGAACAAAAAAATAGTTCTTAAAATCCAAAATCATTCAAGTTGCCAATGAAAGGTGGTAGTATTCTATAGCCAAACCAATTATTCGTGTTCCATTAGCTACATCAAGATCCACCTATCCTCTATAAAACTAATAAAATATACATGGTTCCTGTATTTAGATATAAATATTAGAAAAAAAGGATGTTTTTAATACCCAATTTATAGATATAGAAATATTACACTCGATAAAAAATGTACCTTTTTCTTACCCATTCTTATAGGTGAAATTATTCTTCCCATGTCCAAGCTTGGTACATGAAAAACATACTGCATATTTTTCTTTTTTCTACCTTTTGAAATTATTCTTCTTAGAATGACGCTACTCAAGATCAATAGACTTAGTATGAGTCTTGTGACCATTTTCCTTGTTCTTCATTTTCTTTTTCACCATCAAGATTTTGGATTTTTTATGTTGGATGTCCTTATCAACTTGGATAATGATAGTAAGAATTTTATATAGAGACTTATCTCTACTGACAATGTTATAATTCACAATAAAACTATAGAATTATTTAGGCAGTGAGGAAAGGGTGATATTTATACACAATTCATCAAGAAATTTAATTCCTAAGATGTCTAAGTTCTCTATATATCCAATCATGTTAACTAAATGTGGGTCATCATTCACATAATATCCATGATTTCACATGAAAATTACATTACAAATCTCATATCTCTCTCTTATCACCTTCTCTTGATAGATATCACAATGTTCAGACATAATGATATATGCTTCCATGTCCTCGTGTTTCTTTAGAAGTTCATTTGACATGGATGATAGCATGAAGAATTATACATTTGTGGAATTATCCAAATTTTTCTTATATAGAGATAATTCTTCTTTACTATTCTCTTTTTCTGGCACTTTAGTAATGGGGGTTTCCAATATGTATACTTTCTATTCATATCATAGAATAACTTAAAAGAACAATTTTTATTCTTGGAAATTAGTGTTAGTGAAAAGTTTATACTTCTCAAGTATGGATCATAGTGATATGGTTGAATTCTATTGTATTTTCATTTCTAAAATTAATAAGAGAATAATTTTAATGATTTATCTGATTTATAGAATTAGATAATAAATATTAAATTTATTAAATTCTAACTATTTTATAAAAACCTAATATCCCTCACCATTAGTTTTTAAATATACTATTTCATGGATATTTTAGTGGAAAGGATCAATATACCCCTTATCATAACCCAGATGGGGGTATGTCATTCTATTTTAAGTTATTTAAGTAGGTATAACTTACCAACTACTTTAACTCACAACTCCTTCATTTGTTGAGTTGACCCACCAATCCTAAAATCATGAATTTGGATTTCTTCAACACTTTTCCTATTATTTTTACAATGTATCATGGATCTGATCAACCCTTAATGTGAACAAGGTTAAGTTGACCCAAAACTAAAAATATAAATTCCCAAAAAAATGAAAGCACACCAAATAGGTTGGTCAACAACTTTGAACTATGGTTTTATTTCTACCAAAGTAGTGGAAGGTTATAACAACTTAATATATATAGTTTAGGGATTTTAATTATTATGAAAAATTTCCCTTCTTATAAATATTACATCCATGATAATATTAAGTGGACTTACTTAAATGATTAACCATGTATTAGATAAATTTTATGCATAATCCAATTTTATTTTAGTTTTATCTTGAATGGTTGTTAATTATTTAATTCATGTCATCATGAATAAATATTCATGTTGAAAGTAATCATAAAACTTGATAGAAATAAAAATAATAAGAGTAGTATGAACATGATATTTTCTTAATGGTTTGTTTATCTATAGGATGATAAACTAACTGTTGACATAAGGGAAAAATACCATGAACCATGACATGGTTAATGTTGTGGATGTCCACCTATCCCCCCATATATATCTTGGATTTATTTTTCATCATATCTAAACATGAACCACCTCAAATATCCTTAGATATCTATCTATTACATAAGATTTTACTCACATTTAGGTGATGGAAATGAAATGATTGTTTTAGGGGGTTTACGATAAAGGAAACAGTGGGAACACATTCTATTACGTAATGAGAGGAGAGACGATGAATAGACCCTAAATTTAATTTAATAATAAATTAAAAGAAAACCAATCACATACATAGTTTAGGTATATAATCATTGTCATAAATATACATGCAGGTATTTATGCATTTAATAAACTAGAATTCATTCCCAATAATTGTTATTTAAGATAAATTATGCTTGAAAAAAATAAATATATTATCTAATTAATAGATTATTTTATATTAGGTATCATCTAAAAATTCTTAATAATCTCATCCATAATTATTTTAAATTAGTTAAACAATTTATTTAAAATTTACTAAGTTTAAAACATGTACACTAGAGGCAACATGGCGAGTACCCATCCAAACTACCCGATGTTTATTATATTCATGTATTGTTTACTCATGTTTTAATTAGTATATTTTTTATATCACATAATTTCATGGCATGTATTATTAAATAAATGACACACAGACACATGTTATTTATGTAGTGTATTATGTTTTAATACGTGTAGAGTAATCACAGTATTGCGAATTATACAAGATATATAGTTCTGAGTATTATACAAAAATTAATTAGATATTTAATATATATATATATATATATTTATAACCTAATACATGGAATGTAAAATTCAAAGAAATTACATAAGGAACACATGTTGATATGTTTTATAAATTATAAAAAAAATTAATTTTAGATTTTTTGTAATTGGGTAATATAAGCGGCGTGTACTATCCAACTACACATTTTGTATATTTCTTTTTCATCTATCCATGTCACATTCCTAGGGATTGGTCATGTTGTATTATCCTGAAAATTAATGTAGTATAAAAAATTAACCGAGGATACATGTTGTGTTATGTCTGTGTTACATGGTTACCAGTCACACTTGTTATGTGAAAAAACATGTCTTATCTTTGAATATTGGACTGCACATCATGTATGAAAGTTACACATTGTGTAGTTCTGCTAACCATGTTTTGGGCAAGCCCACTCAGCATATGGTGTATTAAATACACACCACATATAATAAATGGACATGATCTGAATTAATTTTTCAGATTTCATAGTGTGTTAAACATGGGTACATGGTGTGTACTTACAAGATATATGTGGTGCACTTTTGGGTTCTATGAAAAAAATATTGGAACCTCTAGATGAGTTCGTTGAATTTTGTTTTTTCAAAAAAAAATCTATTTATTGATTATATTTTCAATAAAAAGTGGGAGGATATAAGAACTCTTGATTTAGATTAAATTTTAATTAAATTGTAATTTAAACTAACAATTAATTACTGAATCAAATAATCATTTTTAAATAATTATAAATTATTATTTGATCACATAGAAACCAATTAAAGGTTTTAGGAACAATGGAAGAGCCTAATGGGGCATGCCCAGCTCAAATTTGTACCTTAATCAATGAATAATATGAGATTTACATCAATGAATAATTTCATGGCCAACATAATTGAATCAAATATTAATTTACATGAGAACACTAGAACAAAATGTTGGACCATCCCATAATAATTTAAAATTAATTTATACAGTTAAAGAATTACCTTGTAAAAAAATCTTTTTTCATTCATGAATAAGAAAATGTCCCTACATCATGTTGTATTTTCATTATTGGAATAAATTTGTAACACCCTAGGTTTTTATGAATTTATTTTTTTATAATAAATTAAATTTCTTTGATAACTTGTGTTACACATGACACTGCGTTTTAACGAACAACGATAAAATATTAATATTATCATTTAAACAAGGCTATTATTACCTAGTTATTAAACATTGAGGAATGAATCTGAATAAATACATTTTAAATATTAATTATAATGGTTTTATATAAAGAAAACATATTGAAAGAAAAGTACTTAATTTTTTGGTAAAGTCTTTATATGTTTTAAAGATAATATTATCTCAAAAAAAATTTGTGAACAATGCTAAATTAATTTTTGAAAATTTTAGAAAATTAATTTAATAAAATAAAATTAATTTTTTATTTCCTCATATTAAAATTATACCAATAGTTATTTTTTGAAATTTTTCTAAAAAGATTAATTTTTCAATGAATAGTGAAAAATATTGGTTTTTATTTGACCCTTTATTTTCATTTAAAGAGATTAAATAGATTATTTTTGGTTTAATATGGATTTAAAAGTAAAATTAGTTCAATTATATATCTATTAGTACAATTTAGGTCATTTTAATAATTTTAATTTTTAATTTTAATATAAAATCATTTTAAACATTTGAACATTTTCTCTTCGGAAAACCGATTTCTTATCATGACTATAAGATTACTATTAAATGAAATTCTTCCACTTCTATGAACTTAATTTGGAAAAAAGTTTTCCGTATTTATAATAAGAATAATATATATTATATAATAAGTTTAAAGTATTTTTTTTACCATAATGAACAGTAAAAACATAATAAAATAGTTATTACGGTTAAGGTAAAAATGGGTTTACCTGGGGGAGAAACTAAGAAGATAAGGGTTAAAAACACCCAAAACATGTCGGACACCCATTTTATAGACTTAATTTGACCTTATATCTTATATCATTGAAAATTTTATATGTTAGAGCTTGGTTCTATGAGAAAAAAGTGGTTACACCTTTTTCTTTTCAAAAATTACAAGTGTACCACTCACCATACTTATAAAAGGCCACCTCCTCCACTCTCCTATTCACAAAAAAAAACCGATTTGGTTCTAAAAATACCTATATAAATACCTTAAATAATTCCATAATCTCATCTTTTAATCCATATTCTTATCATAAATCCATCTTAGGAAGGTTTTTGGTGTAAACCCATGGAGGCTACCCGAAAAAGATGTAATGTTCTTCTACAAGCATTTTTATTTTATTTATTTCTAAAAATAATTATATTCTTATTAAACTATGATGATGTAATAATATGAGTATCATACATATATTGGGATGTTGTTATGAAAAGTTCCTAACATTAATCCATCTCCTCTTTCCCCAAATGGGAAAGGATAACGTCGCTCGTGTGTACGGTGGACTATCGTCTCGCAAACCAATGTGACATGTTTTCCATAAACACCTCTCATGGTTGGGTATGATGATGGATATAATTAATATATATATAGGATATTTTTAAAATAACTATACTTATATAAATATATTACCACATATACCTTTTTTACTTTTCATTTTATAGAGAATATGATAACGTCATTCATGTGTATAACAAACTACCACCTTGTGAAGTGATGTGATCCATTTTTCACTTAAATTTTACATGGAAAGTAATAAATAATAAATTAAATGAATATATTTTATTTATAATACATATATAATCTTCTATAAAGGTAATATATTATTTACCTTTCTTTTTCTTCATCTTATGAGGAAATGGAAACATCATTCATTCATACGTATAACATACCACCTCCATGAATGGTGTATTTCATTTTCTATATATAATGTTTATGGACTACTATAAAGAAATATATAACCAATATATATGATATTTATATCATGTTTAAAATTATTTATATTATGGAACCATGATAAAATTTAGAGGAAAAAAAATAACTAATAAAAATATACTCGAAAAATAAAGCAATTATTTTCAAAAACGTGACTTTAACATGGATTATTAATAAATGGGGAATAAATGGTCATAAGTAAATCATATATGGTATGATATATATAAATATAGTTCTATAGTATATTTATAATAAAATTATATTTATTATATAGGAGTTTTGAATGTGTATGAAGGAAGTTAGGACATAAGGTACAAGATTTTTGTTTCAATTTTCCTTCTTTGAGACATATGTTATGTTATAAACCTATCTACTTTTAATAGGTGTACACACAGCCCCTTTAACATATAATATCATTAATTTATTTATTTTAATTATATTTTAGGTTTCAATTAATTTTATTCTTTTTTTGGGATTATGATTCAATGTTAATAAAGTGGTAATGTATTTATGATACAATCTGATCATTTATTGGGATTGTTTTTGTTTATTCTCATTATGATAAAATATTATCATCCATATCCTAGTAAACACATTAATTTTATTATAATCTAGTTATTTTTTGAGAACACATGTTTCTCATTAATAATCCTCTCTTTATGTACTCTAGATTTCAAAATAACGTTTTTAATAAAAACAATATTTGTTTCCCATTTCAGTCAGACATCATTTTTCTTGAAAAACATGTTTTTAAAAAATATTTTCAAATTTTTTTAACATTATAAAAATTATTATTAAATAAATTTAAGGACATTTTTTAATTTGAAAAAAAATTAAAGGAATATTCAACTTGTTTCCCAAACATGGCCCATTCTCCTTTTACTGAAAATGTGAAAGGAGTGTTTATTTTAAATTGTACAGAATAAATGGAATTTCCCAGTTTTATGACAATTATTTTATTTTAATCTTAATTTATATGTTTAAAATTTTATTTTCAAAGAAAATGATTTTGAAAATATTTTATTAATTTTTAATTTAAAAAAAGGTTTTCAAAGAAAGCATATTTTCCTCATGAAATGTTCCAGGTAACATTTCTTTCAAAATCATTTTCTATATAAGATAAAATCATTTTATGTACTTATGATTTACTAGGGATATGATCTAATTTTACCATTATTATTCTTTATTTTAATGTTTTATGTGTATGGTGAAAATATATTTATGAAACCCGTTTCCCTTCCAAGGGTTATATCATGATAAAATTCTTATTAAACCTACTTCTTTTTTCATGGGTTATGTTATGAAGAAATGATGAAATGATTATGAAACTATTTATTTTCCTCAGGTTATGATATGATAAAATGCTTATGAAACCTATTTATTTTCATGGGTTATGAAATGAGGAATATTTTAGGATATTGAGGCACACATATTTATAATTTTCATTATGTGATGGGTGGGAACTATATCTCTATCAAATGCATTGGGTAAATATTAATATCTCATGAGATAAAACATAAATATAATGGGTACTTAACCTGGTTAATTAAAGAACTTTATCCAGTATGATATCCATGGTAGTGAACCTTGACTAATACGATGGTTTGGATAGTTAACCCCTTCCACTATGATAGTCTCAACCATTAGACTTGAACTACTAAGGAAATTATTTTCTAGGCTTATGTGTATGCCATAATTTCATATATTATTCTATTTTTATTCTCTCATGGATAATGCTATTTGATTCCCTTATGATTCATATCTTATGAACTAAAATTTTTTATGCCAACACCACAGATTATGATCCTTGATATGAAGGGTATGGTTTTCAAATGCTATTCTCATATTATCATACCTTTTTGCTCATGTAATGTTTATGAATCTCTATTATTTACCCTTATTGTGAATTTGATCTCACCCTTTCTTATGTTTCTTTTCCCGAAATTATGATGAAATATATTACTTCTACTTTTTTTAATAAAGGTTCTAGTTATGAAGAACTTAGTATGAGATGATTTAGTTCACCTATTAACTAGTTTTTTATGTATCCAAGTTTCCAAAGGCATTATACACTTACAATACTCATTTGTGTGTTCATGTAATATAATGATTGTTCATCAAAAAAATATGTAATATATATGTATCAAAACTTGGGTCATTATAGTTGGTATGAAAGGATTGGTTATGTTATCTTATGGAAACTATGATGAGAAGACTTTTGTTAGAACACTTAGGCTAAGCCAATGTATAGGGTAATATTCTAACGATTTTTTAAGTAAGTGATTATGTGTTTTACCATGAAATACATCCCTATATAGATACTATAAGTGGACATGGTTCTAGAACATATGTACCTTGGGGTAATAACTCTGAAAAGGCATGTTGTGATTGACTTTAGAATCACCCGGTACATGAAATTTTGTCTTACTGCACACTTAGTTTGACACTCCTGGTTGATATGATTTTGTTAAATCACATTTTCTTTACAAATAATCATAAAAATATTTAAATATATGGTGATCTTATATGGACTAATTTAAGAAAAAGGCTTCATATATTTAAAACAAATTGTCTTTATTTGGATATAATAAATTTTTTTCCATGACTATGTGGTTATCCACTATGATTAACATCGCTCACACTATGCTTTTTGGTTTTACTTGATGTATGGAACCCTAAGAAATCATGTTAATTCTGAATGTGATGGAAAATTCATGATTTTCCTCATGAGAAACTGAATGTTATGGGAGCAAGAATAAAAAATATCATTGCAATTCTCATAGAACTTTCTCAAGATATGTATCATGTTATACTTTTAAATGAGAAAAGGAAAGAACAACATGTTATTGATTACATCATGAGGAAATTTATACCTTCTTTAAATGGTTATTCTGATCCACTAGTTGTTGATAAATGGATCAACGCCAATAAAAACATATTTTCCATTATCTAGTGTTTGGAGAATGAAAAAGTCATTTTGATTGTCTACCATTTTGTAGGTGAAGTGGATTAATGATGGACCCTTATCAAGAATACAAGGAAACCAGATGAAATTGACCCCATTTATTGGGAAAAGTTCATGATCTTATTTTTTTAATAAGTACTTTTATATATTCTTCATATGAGGATAGAGAATGAGTTCCTTGTGATAAAGAAAAGGTAAGATTAATTCATGGGTACCTATGAAATAAAATTTAGAAGACTTTCCATATATTATTCTGGTATTATCATCCAAACTGAAAGTAAGGTTGATCGATTCTTCAATGGCATAAAAATAGGTATCCAAAGATAATTAGTCATAAGATAATTCATAATCTATGAATAAATTGTTCAGTTTGTTATCAAGGTGGAAATGGAAGTTGGAGTTACATTGCAATCTCATGATTTTGATAATAAGATAAAGATGGAATTCAAAGGAAAATATAAAATCCATGGAGAGAAGAAGATAATATTTTCGTTATGCTCAAAGTGTGGTAATAAACACTAAATAAATTGTATTAATGGGAATAATAATTATTTTAAGTGTGGTAATAAAGGTAATTGAACAATTTATTTCCAAAGTTATGGGAAAAAGTTATCTAATGATAAGAATATAGTGAAATCGAAACAAAATACACCGCACACACTCTAGTGTTTCAAAAACAAAAATTATGGGAATTATTGTATCTAGTTCCCAAATATTATGGTTAATGATGATGATGAAAATCAGTAACCTCTTAATCTAATGGATGGAGTAAATATCATGTGATCACTATTTCTGATGAAGGGTGTGATAACTATGTAATGAAAGATACACTTACCATACACTCTAAAACTACTAATAACTTATTTAACTATGGATCTACCCATTAATTTCCATATGATGAATTTTATAAGGGTATCAAGATTCTACCCAAATGATTCAATATATAATTAGTAGTGAAAATCTCTAATGGTACAATGATCACATCTCACGTATATGATTCCTCTCTGGTTTAAATTTAGGGGGATGTGATTCCTACAAATCTTATCATTCTACCTATGGTTCAATTTGATGTTACCTTAGGCATGGGTTGGATTTATCTACCTAAATCCCACAATAATTTTTGAGAAAGGGAAGTTTTGTTTAAAATTACAAACCAATATATGATCATTTATCAGCGTAATGATAAATATGAACTTATGCTGGAAATCACATCCATTGTATGGGTCTTAATTCATATTTAAAAATGATATTTATCTCAGATGGTTGGGGAGAAACTCAACATTCATGATATGACTATTGTATGGGAGTTTATTGATGTATTTCTAAAAGAGCTTCCTAGACATCCAAAAAAATGTGAATTTGATTTCTCAATAGAACTCATACCTAGTTCCATGCCTATTTCAAAGACTCCCAATAAAATAGCCCCAATTAAGTTATAGGAATTAAAGAAGAAACTCTAGGATAACAAAAAAAATGGATTAATTTGGTCAAGTGTTCCACCTTAGGGCACACCCATTCTCTTTGTAAAAAATAAATATGGATCAATGAAACTTTTCATTGGTTATCAAGAATTGAAAAAAAATCACAATCAAGAACAGGTATCATCTACCTTGTATTGATAAATTTATTGATCACCCACATAGATCTCAAAAATTTTCTAAGATTAGAATTCATTATGTATATCATCAATTGTGGGTCAAGAAGGAGTATATGTCCAATATAGCCTTCCATACAAGTTATGAACAATATGAATGTATAGTGATTACATTTGGTCTAACCAATCCCTCATCTATCTTCATGCATTTAATTAATAGAGTCTTTAGAGATTACCTTGATTAGTTTTTTATATTATTAATAGATGATATTATTATATATTAAAAGGGTAAGTAAGATCATGATGATCACTTTATTATTGTATTGAATACCCTGAGAAATGAGAAGTTGAATAAAAATTTTACTATGTGTGAATTTTGGATGCTAAAAGATTCATTTTTTTGTCATATAATCTTGAGAGATGGTATATATGTAGATACATCCAATATAGAGGCCAATGAATGTTGGTTCATAAAAACTATGGTGACTCAAATACAAATTCTTCTTGGTTTATCTATATATTATCTATATTTTATGGAAAATTTCTCACTAATATATAATCCACTCACCAAGTTAACTCGGAAGGAATCAAATTTCTTATAGACAAATGAGTGTGATTAATATTTCAAGGAACTAAAGAGAAGATTAGTCCTCATATTTTTTATTGAATTAACCTATAGTGGAGAAGGGTTTGTAATATATAGTGATAAATCCAAGAAGGTAATGGGATGATTTCATATTAATAATTACATGGTTATAGGTTCATAAGTAAAATTACCCAACTCGTGATTTGGAGTGAGTAGTGGTAATTTTTTGTATTAAAATAATTGAGGAATTATATTTATAGAGAAAAGTGTGATATATATATATATATCGATCAAAAAAGTTTAAAGTATATATTCACAAAGAATTACTTTAATATTCTCCCAAGAATATGGTTAGAGGTTATTGAAGATTATGATTTCTCAATACATTACCACCTTAGAAAAGATAACAAGGAGGCAGATTCTTGGAGTTAAAAGGATCACGATAGTTTATCCATGATGAGGATCACAAAGGATCCTATATTTATGGATTTGTAAGGTATTGATCTAGAATTCCAAAAGGATTGGTAGAAATCTTATCTTTCTCAATTGAATGTTCAACCATCTATCCATGTGAAAATTAAAGATTCGTAGAAGGAATATGTAGAGCTACAAAAGAAGGGTAAAAATGTTCCTATACTTAAACATGATCATGATAGAATGATAAGGTTTAGGAAAAATGTATGTGTTCTATCCATATAATATTTGAAGAAGGATTTGATAGAATAAGTTCATAGATATTCATTATTTATTTATCTTGGAAACATGATGATGTATAGAAAATAGTAAAACGTCATTATTTATTTTGACATCAAAATCTCAAAAATGTCTAAATTTAATAATTCTATATGGGTTTTAATCAATTTCCTTACAAATTCAGTACACTTCATCATGATCAGAGAAGATTTTTATATAGATCATATTTCCAAGATATATATTAAGGAATAGATAAGGTGTCATGTAGTAACAAATTCCATTGTATTCTATTAGTATCTAAGGTTTCCCTCTATGTTTTGGCTAAGTCTTTAGAAATATCTTGATATAAAGTTGACTTTCAACACTTTGTATCATCCTCAAATAGATGTTAAATCTGAAATAAAAATTCAAACTGTAGTGGATATTTAAAGATCTTATTATTTGGATTTCAAAGGGGGTTGGGATCAATACATTCCTCTATTTGAGTTTTTATATAGCAATAGCTTTCACTCAAGTATTCGGATGGCTTCTTATGAAGCCCAATATTGATATAAGTGTAGAGATCCAACATAATGTAATGAAGTTATATAAATAATTCTATTTGGACCTGAGATAGCTAAATAAATGGTAAATAATGTTAAATCCATCCAATAACAATTAACGACATCACAAACAGGATAGAAAAGTTATTTTGATAATCTTCAACATGATAGAGAATTTGAAGTTGGTGAAAATGTGTTTCTCGGAATTTATCCATGGAAAAAAGGATACGATATTTAGGAATAAAGGAAAAATAATCCCAAGTTATATATATCTCTTTGAAATTATTAATCATTTTGGGATGGTATCTTATCATTTGGTTCTTCCACCAAACCTCTCTTAAGTCCACAATGTGTTACATGTATCAATCCTAGAAAAGTACATACCCAAACCTTCATATGTACTGAACTCAGATACCATATGGCTTGATCATGGTATTTCTTATGAGGAAAAACCAATGAATATTATAGATCATACACATAATGTTATATCAAATAAGACCACTCACCTGATCTATGTTTTTTGGTAAAACCACCAGTTTGTGGAAGCTACATGGGAACCTACGAATATAATGAGGTAAAATTATCCTCATTTTTTAAACCAAAGTGAAGGAATTTAGATTATAAATTTAATTTTAAGGGGGGTATAATGTAACACCTAAATTTTTTATTCATAAATTTGATTTTAAATAAATTTAATTTATTTGATAACTTGCATTATACACAACTCCGATTTTTAATAAACCATGAAAAACTATTAATGTTATTTTTTATACACGACCCTTATTAGATATTATTCAAACTTGGATAATGGATAGAAAAAAATTAAAAATTAATTATAATGGTTTTATATAAAGAAAATTTATTGAAAAAAATTACCTAATATTTGGTAAAGTCTTTATATGTTATAAAAATAGTAATTTATCGTAAACATGTTTTTTAATTTTTTTCTGAACAATAATTAACTAATTTTTAACACAATTAAAAAATTAATTTTACAAGATAAAATTAACTTTTTTAATCCATCAAATCAAAATTATCTTAGAGTGACTTTTTGGGATTTTTTTAAAAAAGATTAATTTTTTGATGAATAGTGAATAATACTAGTTTTTATTGAAAACTGCCATTTTTTAAATAACATATAAGGTTATTATTTTAAAAAATGGGTTTTAAAGTAAACTTTGTTCAATTATATATCAATTAAAATAATTTAGTCTGTTGGAATAATTTTCATATTGAATTTGGATATAAAAACGTTTTAAACTTTTGAACATTTTCTCTTTGGAAAACCACATTCTCATGCAACTACGGGTTTAATTTTAAATTAATTTTTCCAATTATGTGAATGAAATTTTTAAAAATTGTATTTATATTTGGAATCATCATAATTTATATTATCTAATCAGTTCAACGTAATTTTTGACCATAATTACTAGTAAAAAAGTAAAATTTATTTACCGTTGTTCAAGTAAAAATGGGCATACCAGGGGTTAAACTAAAAATATAAGGGTTATAAATTAACCAAAACATTTAAAACACCCATTTTTTGAAAATATTTTGACCTTATATAATTTATTCGTGATAATGGTTCAATTTGGATCCTTGTGGGTATATAAGTTTTTTACAATCCCTACCCAAATAAATTTCTTACTTCCCTCCTATCATCCTAGAAAAATAATTTTTATCATGCATCCATTCAATTATGTCTATTGGGGAAAACCTATAGAGGTTACCTGAAGAAGAGATAATGTTCTTCAATAAGAATTTTAATTTATTTCTTCCTCCACCTCATTTGATTAGTAGTAAACTATTCTGGTATCATAGCCTCAGTATCATACAAATAATGAGATTTTTTATGCTAAGAGAATGTCCAAAATTCATATCTTTTTCCCTCAATTGGAAAATTATAACTTCACTCATGTGTATAGTGGACTACCGACACATGAAATAATGTGGCATGTTTTCTATCAACACCTGTAATGGTTTTGTAGGATGATGGATATATTGTATATATATGATCTTTGTAACATAAAAACACTTCTATAATATATTATCATATATTCCTTTTTTTACTTTCCATTCCATAGAGAATATAATAAAGTCATTCATGTGTAAAGCGGACTATCACCTTGCAAAGCGATTTGATCGGTTTTTAACTTATGTTTTATATGCAAGGAAATATGGGAAGGATATAATGAATATATGTTATATATAAGACATGTATATGATTTTTTAAATTTAATATATTATTTACCTTTCTTCTTCTTCACACATTGAGAAAATAAAAACAACATTCATTCGTATGTATGACTTACCATCTCTATGAACAATGTATTTCATTTTCTATATATTAAATTTATGGAATACTCTAAATACATATATACTGAATATATAATATATTTAAATCATGGTTAAAATTATTGATATTTTGGAACCATGGTAAAATTTAGAGGACCAGAAAATAAAACAAATAAAAATATACAAAAAATACAAAGCAATTATTTCATAAAATGTGACCATAACATGGAATTTTTAATAAATAGGTAATAAAAGGTCATAAGTAAATAATATATGGTTAAATATATATAATTTTGGTTCTTTAATAGATTTATTATATATTTATATTTATTATATATAATGTTTTAACATGTACAAAGGAAGTCAAGACTTAAGGTAAGGTATTTTTGTCAACATTTGCCTTCTTTAAGACATATGTTATATTATGCACCTTTATTCTTTTATGAGGTATACATATGTAACCTTTCACATATTGTATCATGAATTTATTTATTCTAAAGACAATTTACGTTTCATTTAATTTTATTCTTTCATGGGTTTTATGAATCAATGTTACAAAAGTGGTATTTTTTATGATATAATATCATCATTTATCAGGATTGTTTATGTTTATTCTTCCAATGATAAAATATTATGATCCAAACCTCATGAAACTATTAAATTTTCTAATACGATGGTTATTTCTACAGAATATTTTTCCCATTATTTTCTTCTCTTTATGTACTCAAGAGTTCAAAATAATGTTTTTATGAAAAATCATCTTTATTTATCTCTTCTGTCGAAAACCCTTTTTCCTCCAAAACCATGTTTTCTAAAAAAATAAAAAATGTTTCTATCATTATAAAAAAATATTAAATAAATTTTTACCCATGTTTTACTTTATAAAATAAAATTGAAATGAATATTCATGTCATTTTCCAAATAAGGCTTGTTTGGATTTTATCGAAAATGTAAAAGGAATCATTGTTTTAACCTGTACAGTAAGAAAAAAAATTTCCAAAATCATGATCATTATTTAATTTGAATCTTCCTTTATAAGTTTATAGTTTTTCTTAAATAAAATTATTTCCACAATATTTTATGAATTTTTAATTTTTTTAAAAATTTGTTTTTTAAATAAAGGATTTTTCCTCAAGAAATTTTCCAAGTTATTTTTCATTCAAAATCATTTTCCATGTAATATGGAATATTTTTATGTACTTGTGATTTATTTTGGATATGATCCAATGATAAAATTCTTATTATTTCTGTGAATGGTTTATTTTTATAATGAAGTGATGTTTATAAAACTTGTTTCTCTTCCATGGGTTATACCATGATAAAATTCTTATGAAACTCGATTCTTTTTCCATGGGTTATGCTATGATGAAATGATGAAATGATTATGAAACCTATTTCTTTTCCACAAGTTATGATATGATGAAATTTTTATGAAACCCATTTATTTTCATGTTTTATGATATGATGAATGTCTTATGATCTTTTTCTAATTCATATGTATGATTTTCCTTATGTGGTGGGTGGGACCTATATCTCCCTCTAATGCATTAGGAAAAGATTGATATCTCAGGAGATAATTAGGACTATCATGGGAAGTAAAACCAATTCTATAAGGGACTATGTCCACTATGATATTCTTTGTAGTGAACCTTGACTACTACAATTGTTTGGGAAGTAAATTCATTCCACTATAATAGCCTCGACAATGAGCCTTACACTACTAAGGAAATTATTTTCTATTCTTATGTGTATGTAACAATTCCTTGTCTTATGAAATTTGTGTTCTCCCATGTATTATGTTATATTATTACCTTATGATTCATCTATTATGAACTAAAAATCTTTATGTGATTACCTATGATTTTTATCTTTGATTTTTAGGGTATACTTTTCAAATGTTATGTTATTGTTCTTATACCCTTCTGCTCATGATATGTTTACACATAACACTTGTTTAACCTTATTTAGTATTTGATATCACCCTTTATTATTTTTCTTTTCCCCAAATTATGAAGAGATGTATTATGTATTATTTTTATAAAAATGGTGCTAGTTATAAAGAACTTAGAGGGATATGGTGTAGTTCTCCTATAAACCATTTTTTTATGTTTCTATGATTCTAAAGCCACTATAGCTTTATGATCCTTAGAGGTGTGTTTATGCAATGTGATGAATGTTCATCAAAAAATTACATAATATCTATTTATAAAAATCATGGTTCATTATACAAGTATATATTCCCTCCAGCATTGATCTATACATGAACCATTTTCCTCTGAGTGTCGTCATAGGAATTTCTTAGTTCTATAATGGAATATCATAATGCTTGTGTGATTCATCTATGATTATTATTAGAATTTATTCCAAGAATATTTATATATTATATCTCTAGAATCAGGAGGGGTGGTGGGGAAGGATCACCTTCCATCCTTGAGAGAATTTATATACATGATCTCTCTTGGGATTGTGAGGATTCTTTTGAGTCATTCTACAAAACAGAAAAATGAATAACATTAGGGTTGGAAATAATATAATTGGGTTTAAATTGTACTAGGGTTAGAAAATAATAATTTCATAGGCACCCTTATTATTTTTTTAATCCATATCGAACCCCATGTCTATAATAATAATATTACTATTTCTTGACATGTGAAAAACCAACAAATTAATTAAATAATATTTCTTCAATAAATTGTTTAAAATTTGATCAAATAATATTTAATGTATTTTATTTCTCACTAGAACTTTAAAATAGATCAACCATTCCTCTATAGTATTTATTGGTCCTTGAATAATGAATATTTATTTTATAAATAAATATAACTACATTATTTGGTAATACAAATAAATATAATATTTAATAAATAGTAAAAAATATTTATTAAATACTCTAGTCATAAAATATTCTCTCAAATAACCAGTGATGGAATATGTGTGATCAAAAAAACATTAATAATTATTAAACCATGTATGAGAATATTATTTATTAAATATGTTATATAACAAATAGTAATTTTTTTAAGTGAGGTTCTTGTTTCACTTAGTGTGTGGCCCTCTAGGCCTCTTTCTCAATGAAATTAGAGGAGCTACCCAAAGTCCAATGTTAGCACCTAGAAATATGCCAAGGAACCCATAAGAAAATAAGATAAGTTTATAATGACATAGAACATTATAAATATGATTACTATGTCATATAATCCATTTATCATGATATATATAATCAAGTAGGTTTCATGCTAGTGTCATCAACCTATGTTCTTGATATTTCTTTCTTTGACGTATCTACCCACAAAACACCATTTACATTGATTTATTTAGGTTGTTTATTTCCCATAAAAGGTCATAAGATATCAAATTCCATTAAATAACATAATGAAGAAATCATTCCTTATATTATTAACTAATCAGATATTATTTTTTTCACACCCAACATATCCAACTTCTCTACGAACATATATCATCAAAGTTTTATTCGATACATAAAATTTTGAAAATAATAATATCCATTAGTAATAATATTAATGTATATGGATAAATACACACATACTCATATTATAATATACAATGACACATATAAATGTTGATTTCCTACTGGCGGTTCATGTTCTCATAATATCCTGTACTCAAAATTACCAAGGGCGTACACCATGAGAAAGTGCCTCAATGTCCTATAAGCATCCACCACTGATAGCCTATACTATTTATATCCCATAAAATGATATAATCTGGTGATAAAACATATATTTAATAATATATTCATTTTACTTATAGGTTCTCAAAATAGTATGGAACCACTCAACCTTTTACCGTGACAGTTACTCTAAGTAAATTATCGCATAGTATGCCAGGAAGAAGAACAATCATGATGTGATAAGAAGTTTCTTGATATTAAAAACATTGAATTTAAGTAACCAGAAAGTACATATAATTTGTTTCATGGGTACTAACTCTAATAAGATACATCATGTAGTGATCATATTTTTATTCAAATGCATAAACTAAGTATATTTATAAGAGTTTCCTAAGGTGTGGTGGATCTTTGATCCACTAATGGAGCTAAGCATGTTTTAGTAGATATTGAATACTACCACCAAATGTTTTTTAATATAATGATATTAATTTTAAAAAATTATACTTATGTGCCTTAGGTTACCAAACACATTATTTTCATTTCCATTTTTTTGATTAAGATGTATTTATTTTAAAATTTGTGAATAAATGTTTCATATTTTATAAATATGCAATTTGTTATGGTATGGAAAATATAAATAATAATTTTTATGTGTTTTATTAAAAAAATCATGTAATTATAATAGATAATGAATGCAGTTCACATGACTCATATAACACCAAATTATGTCATCACTACTTAGGTCATTGTAATAAAAAATTCTTGACTAAATTACACCAAGATGGATATTTGATTCTTTTTAACAAAAGCCACTTTTCATAGTTCAGGATTTTTTTCAAGGTAAAATGACCAAATATTTATTTAATAGAAAAGATTAAAGAGACATATATCTTCTAGAGTTATATTTTAAATATGTGTGTGGACCATTTTCTATTAAATAAAGTGGTGAATACTCATACATGATAGATTTTATTGATGACTATAATATATATGGATATGTATACTTAACGATTTGAAGTCATATTACTTTGAGAAATTAAAGGAATATAAGAATGAATTTTAGAACCATTTTGGTAAAAAAATAAAGAAACTATTCTCATAATGTGGTAGATAATATCTTAACCAAGAATTTTTTTACTACTTATGGTATTTTGAGATATTATCCTAAATAACTCCTCCTTATACACCATTTTATATTAGTGTATGTGCAATGTATAACCTCATTATTTTCTATATAGTAAGATAAAATATGCTTCATGTAGGTATTCAATTATTATTCTGGGGGTACACATCATATATAGTAGTACACATACTAAATCAAGTAAAAAATAAAATGAAAAGGGTATTCTTTATGATCATTGTTTTGGAAAGAAAAATGTGTTATCAAATTTACTTGTGTGTGGAGGTGAAATGTTTTGTAGGTAAAAAAATGCACCCCAAGGAACAAAGTGCATACTTATATTTTACCCAAAAATTGATATGTTACCTATAAGAACACTCAAATAAAAAAGGTAATGCTGGATAGACACATCATATTTCTTGAGAGGGAGTACATCTCCAAATGAGATAGTGAGAGTGAGATAGACTTTGATGAATTCATGGATCAAGATATACTTGAGTTGGTATATTAAAGATTCCACAAAGCCACATTGAATAAGATATTACAAATAGAAAAATATGATATAGGATCAAAATAGAGGATAGATATCCTAAAAGATATGGTTTTATAGTAATTGAGGATTTTGAATCATCATTAGTGGATAATAATGATCTAATAACCATCAAGGATGGAGTAAGTGGCCTAGAAATTGTGAAGTGGAAATAAACAGTGAGTACTGAAATTGATTTCATGTACCAAAACTATATTTTAATTTTGATAGATCCTCTTATGGATGTAATTATTTTAAGTTGTAATTGGTTATTCAAGAAGAAACTAGACGTGGATGGAAAATTTAGCACCTATAAGGAACAACTATTTGAAAAATGGTTTAAACAGTGTTAAGGAATAGACTATGCTGAAACATTTTCACCAATTTTTATGCTAAAATATATTAGAATAATACTTACTATAGTATCTCACTATGCCTGTGAGATTTATAAAATATATTTCCAAACAATTTTCCCTAATGGGAACCTTCAGGAAGATGCAGATATGACACAACCCGTAGGGTTTTTGATTCTAAATAATTCTAACAAGCAATGAAAATTGTGGAGAAAGGATTATGGATGGAAGAAAACATCAATATCAAGAAACATTCAATTTTATGGGGCCATAATCTAATTTGGATTTATAAATAATGAATGTGATACTTGTGTCTACAAATGGTTTACTGGGAGAGCAATTTTTTCCTTGATAGTATATGTTGTTGACATGTTATTGATCAAAAATAAGATACCAGTCATAAAAAAATATTATAATTAGTTAAAATCATGTTTATATATAAAATAAATAGGTGAATATATATAAATTCATGGGATAAAGATCAATCATGATATATCCAAGAGGCTTCTTAGACCATGTCAAGGAATATACATTCATAAGATACTAAAAATATTCAGTATAGAACAATACAAGAGGGTATTTTTTATAATGTCACATGGAATTTATATTCCAAAGAATATTTGTCCTCAAACACGTGAGAAGTTTCATATTGTAATGTTATGACCCAGAGGCTATTAAAATGGTTCCCCAAGCTAGTCGATCACATGGCCTTAATCATACATCCCCATATGTTAGATGTCGCCGACTAGAAATGAGGGTATAATGATGGTAGGGTGAGGAGACTATACCCTCATTATCAAAGTTGAATAGAGTTATAAGAGATAAATAACATAAAACAAGAGTATAAGTAGTATAAATGAAATATAAATTATTAGAATATATATATAATAACTAAATAATAATAAACAATTCCTAATATACAATGATGCATGTCCATGTGACTAAAAGGTATAGGAAGTAAGAAATTACAGTAGGCAGTACAACACAATACATAACTAAAGAAAATGAACAATAATCCCCAAGGTCCATCTCCATGAGAATCATGATCCCCATCTCATTTTTTTGTTCCTAACTCTAAGTAAAATCATTATTGCCCAAGCATAATCTGAATAACCTGGTTCTGCTACCATGAGGTCTTTTTGGGTACCCCAATGCAATGGAAGACCGAACAAGGTGTGAGATATATTTAGTATCCTAACACTAAATGTGTCTAAACCATATTCTAGTCTATGAATTCAAAATATAGTATTGTTTAGGTACAACTGACTAAGTAGTAGATAAATCAATAAAATAAACAAGTTGGGATCAGGCTCCTCGAGGACATAGGGCCAACCAAATATACTACAACCTAAGTCAGAATGTCTCTGAACAGGAAACCATATGTATAAATATATATGGTCAATATATGTAGTTACGTCTATAGCAATATATATGGGTACAACTACTAACCAAGACAAGTCGTGTAACTCAAGAGTCCATGGATAATAGTATGAATCTCACAAAGTATCAAGGGATGACATATTGGGGTCTCAAAAGTTAAAGGTATTCCATGTTCAAATTTTAGATTCATAATATAAGGGTTCATACATTAGATAAGGGAAATAATCCCTAGCATCTAATCAAAGGATTTGGAACGTCATATCCAACATCCAAATATGAGAGTACCACTAAACATATCTAATAGTTAAACATGCATGATAGATTTCGTACATCCTATGACCCCGTCCAAGACATCATGGAACACTACTATAGTTTCAAGTATTTGTGATGAGACATTTACAAAGGAAAAATTTCCCATCACAAATATTCTGCGTAAAGGACCTATTTGTGATGGAGGTAGAATTCTATCACAAATAGTAAGCAGTTGTTATATAATTAAAAGTTAGTCACAAATAGTTTTGGTGGGGTTTCCCACCACCCAACGTGAAAATCATTCATGAAGGTCATTTACGATGGATTGCTTAGTCCATCGTAAATTCTTTTTCAGTCGTGATTATTTACGATGTTATTAAATTCTCATCGCAAATAATTTTTACAGGAAAAATTTTTTACGACAGAATTGATTCTATCTTGATTACTTCATCGAAATAAGTATCAGGATTTGACATCGTGTTGCACTTCCTTTCTTCTTTCTCCTATATTATTCCTTTCCTCTTCTGAACCGTGATGGAACCCTACCAGCCACCCCACTCCGTGTAGCCCTAGAAAGCTTCTTTTCTTCCAATTTTTGGTTCATTTCACATCAAATATACAAGTTATGGACTCTTCTTTTAGACTTCATCAGTTTTTTTGTGTATTTTGGTTAGATTGATAAATTGACAAAACCTAGGTTTAGTAATTTACCCTATTTTGATGATTTATTTAACAAGTAGGCTTAGTATAAATTTATTATTTCATATTTGAGTGTCTTGATTATGCACAAGTTGTTTTAATTTGATTTACAGTATTTTTCACATTATTTAATCTTTAAACTGTATAATTTTTTTTGGTTTTAGGGTTGTTGAAATGTTATTATTTTATATTATTATTTGAAATATGATTATTATTGAAATATTCTTGAAGTTTGTTTTTATTTTAAAATATGATGGTTTCACCAACACTATGATTTATTTTAATTTTCTTGGAGTTTTAAGGTTTTTGGAAATTTATTATAATATTACCTGTTATTTATTTCTTTTTTTTGTTTTTTTTTGTTTTATTTTGTTTTGATTTAATTTTTTTTAGAAATCATGTATGTATGTCTACATATTGGTTATGTTAACTTGTTTATAATAATAATATTTTCAGGAGCACATAATATTTGTTTATAATAATATTTGCGCGTGTGCATAATATTTCTTTATAATAATATTTGTGCGTGCGCATAATATTTGTTTACAATAATATTTGTTTATAATAATGTTTTTTTATAATAAATGTTTTTTGGGGCACGTGCTTTTATGTATGTATGTCTAAATATTTGAATGTCTAAATATTTGAATGTCTAAATATTTGTTATGTTATTTTTGTTTGCGCACGCGCATGTGTGTAATAGTAAATTTGATATTAGTATATTTTATTAATAAATTATGTGATATATATATAATTATAATATTTTAAATAAATATAATTGATTAGTTTTTAATAATGATGAGAAAATTAATTTAAAGAAAACATTTTAATAAAATGTTATTTATAAGAATTTTTTTATAAAAAAAAATTAAAACATGGGTTTAATGAAAAATAATGACAATTTAAAATATTTAATATTTATTAAAAACTTATTTAATAATAATTATGATAATTTTTTGTAACATTCTGTAAAAAATATAACAAATATAAAGAATTATTATAAATTCCTAAAAAATATTAGTTATTAAAATTATAGTATTAATTGACATAATTAGTAAAAATCAATAAATAATTTATAAAATGTAATAATTAATGATTCTTTATTATTAATAAATTTTAAATATTAATGATAATTATAAACTAATAATAATTTGTAAAAAAATATAATAAAACATAACAACTTTTAGAAATTCATAATAATTCATATAAAATGTTGTATTAATAAAAATAATTAGTATTAATATTTTGTATAAATGTTATGAAAACACCCGACACTCACAACTATTATAATACATCTAGGGTAAAAATTATTGATTCAAAAATTTTTAATTCAAAATAATTCTTAATTCAAATTAATTATTAATTCAAATATATAAACACAATTTTATTTATAAATTATTTATATAAATTACAAATTCATGGTAATCAAATTTATTTATAATCAAAATTAACCATAAGTAAAAAATAATTATAATATATATATATATATATATACAGATTTGATATTTTTATAGTTGTTTAAAAATGGATTAGAATATAGTTGATGTATTTATATTAATTAAGACATTGTGATAAATATATAGTAATTATTAAAATTTTAATAATAATTTAAATAAATTGATAATAATAATTACATAATTTATAATAATTTAAATAATTTACAAAACTGTAATAATAATAATCAATACATAATAAAATTGTAATAATAAAATTACAATAATAATTTAAGAAAAACTGATATATATATATATATATATGTGTGTGTGTGTGTGTGTGTGTAATCATTACCTAAATTAAAACAATTTAAATAATTAATAATAATCATAACATAATAATAATTAAATAATTTATACTAATTTATAATAATTAATAATAATCAGTAATAATTTATAATAATAATCATTACATAATTAATAATATTCATTATATAATTTATAATAAATTATGATATATATATAGTAATTATTAATTAATTAATTAATATAATTTCACACTAATGTTTAATTAATTAAAATAATTCATATTAATAATATTTATAAATATTGTAATATATATTTATATATAAAAACAAATATTTATATAAAAAAATTAATAAAAGATAAAAAATGATACCCTCATGTGCGGTGTAATGAAACACTCAACGCTAACAAATTTTATGTCATGCCTAGGGTAAACCATGCATTCCGAACCTAATAGGGGTCTATGATTTTTCATATAATAAATATTTTGGTTGATACTTTAAATTTTAATAAAAAATTATAATAAAAATATTAAATGAATTACCCTCCTGTGCAATCTAACTAAACACTCGATGCTAACAAATGTTATATCCCACCTAGGGAAACCCCCACATCCCAAACCCAACAGTGATCTTTGATTTATCATATGATACAAAGTTTGAAATATACATTGAATTTTTATAATTAGTTATAATACAAATATTAAATGAATTTCCCTTTCCTGTAATGTAACTAAACGCCCAATGCTCACAAATCTAATGTCATGTCTATGGTAAACCCACACCCATACCCAACAGTGATCTCCAATTTATCATATGATACATCGTTCAAGATATATAATTTTATGTTAAAAAAATAGCATCTCTATTGTATAATATATTTTTTATTTTTTATTTTTATCTGTGTTGAGCCTCTACGGGCCCCATAAACTGGTGCTAACACAATGTCTCACTCTGCTCATATTTCATAGAATATTTTAAGATAGAAAAATATAATAATAATTTGAAACTAGTCAAAATGATTGGTAATAACTATTCTTATTCTTGTTGTTTTTTAGATAACAATGGGCTTTGTAAGTAAACACTAATATCTATTATGTGATTGTGATTGGATAAATAATCACAAAAATTCAAATGGATCTGGTTTAAATCATGTCTACATTTAAGGTGTTAAAACCTTTATATCATTTGCATCATCGAATTCATATTTTGTTTCTAAAGTAAAAATTAAATGTCTATGTCAAAAATGTGATCTTAGGATATTATCAACATTAGATAATATTGAAAATCATCTATTGCATTCTGGTTTTTTGAATGGCTATATTTTTTCTATCAACTTGTTGAAAAGAATTTGGTAAAAAATAAAAATATTTTGGTTCTAGATCCATAATTTTATAATTTAATACATGAGGTAGCTGGTCTATATATTCCTAGAACAACAACTCAGAATGATATTCCAAATCCCGAATTATAACCTTCTAAGTTTTACAATTTTTTGAAATCCAATTGGGAGGCCTTATATCTGGGGATACAAATGAGAAAACTTGAAGCATTTATAAAATTTATAGATATAAAATCATATTTTGGAATGTATAATAGTTTTTTCGATTGGATTTTATCTTTGGTAAGTTGTTGTTTCCTTAAAAACAAATATTACCTACAAGTTTCTATGAAAGTAAAAGGTTTGTTTATAATTTGGGTCTAAGTTACCAGAAGATCCATGAATTTTCAATTGATTTCATCTTATATCATGGTGATTATGAATCTTTGGTTAATTTTAAAACATTTGAAGAATAGAGGTATAAAGAAGAAAAATAAGGAAAGTCTAGAGTTCCTATGAAACAGTTGAGATATTTTCTAATTACACCTCATTTATAGAGTTTATTTATGTATCCCAACACAGCTGGATTGATGACTTGGCATAAATAAAATATTTCCATCACAAAAAAAGCTTAAATCATCTATGTGATGGTGATTCATGTAAACATTTTGATCATACAAATCCTTATTTTTCTTCAGAACCTCATTATATATGACTGGTCCTTTCTACTTATGGTTTTTGTCCATTTGGTGCTTACGAAAGTCAATATTCTTATTAGCATGTTTTCATTACTCTTTACAACTTATTTCCTTCGATGTTGATGAAGGAACCATATATATATATATATGATTCTATTAATTCTAGGACATACAAAGAGGAATTTTGGTGTCTATTTGAAGCCACTAATTGATGAGTTAATTTCATTATTTAACAACAGTGTGACTACATTTGATATAATTGAAAATCAGAATTTTATATTTAAGGTTGCATTAATATTGATGATCAATGACTTTCCGGTGTATGGTATGTTATCTGAATGGAGCACACATGTTCTAAAATCATGTTTGTACTACATGGATGAGAATAAAGCATTTATTCTTGGTAATGGGAGAAAGGTTAGTTATTTTGAGTGTCATCGGAGATTTCTTCTGGTGGATCACCCTTTTCGAAGGAATGGAATTAATTTTACAAAAGTTCGAATTGAAACAAATGCACCTCCAATAGTGCTCTCAGGTAATCAGGTAAAATCTATTATCTCTGCATTACCTCATGTTACTTTTGGACAAATCATAAATGATAAAAAGTTAAATGGTTTTGGGAGGGATCATAATTGGATAAAGCAGAGTATTTTTTTGGACTTTCCATATTGGTCTGATTTGTGGGTTAATAACATATTAGATGTAATGTATATTGAGAAGAATGTTCTTTATAGAATTTTTTATGCCATTTTGTACAAACCTGGTAATACCAATGATAATGAAAAACATGATTAGATCTTGTGCAGATTTGCAAACATCTTGAACTCCAATTATTTGAAGATGAAATATCACACAAATTAATGAATCCAAAAGAACCTTACTCACTTGTTAAAGAAAACTATTTATTATTTGATCAATGGATTATATTTTTGATGTTACCAGATGGTTATGCTTCTATTTTTTCTCATTGCATCAGAAATGGGCATATTAATGGGTTAAAAAGTCATGACTATCATGTCAAAATTGAAACATTACTTCCTATTAATCTTATAAGGATTTTTAATTCTTCAATATGAAACTTTTTTATCGAAATATAATATTTTTTATAATATATTTATCCAAAAACCATGGATTGTGATGCATTTTGTTTTCTAGAAAAAGATGTTGTTTTAAATTTATGTAAATTGGAAAAAATATTCCCATCGGGATTATTTGATTATATGGAACATTTAATATTGCATTTTTCATATGAAGCTAAATGTTTAGGGATGGTATAATTTTGGTTATGTATCTATTTGATAGATGTATGAAAAAATTAAATAAAGTACATAACAAATCATCAGTTGAATGGTTGATTACAGAAGCATACTTGCAGGAGGAAATTTAAAATTTCTTCTCTTATTATTTTCAATCGGAATATCCTTCAAAACGTAATTGAATGGGTCACAATGGGATAAATTTTGATGATGTCACAAACCATCAGTTTTCAATTTTTAATCATCTCAAGATTTATTTCAATGGTTATCATGAGTGATGGCTTATAGATAAAGAACTATACATTGCTCATACTTATTTTCTACTAAATTGGAAGAAATGAAGTGATTTGTTCAGTAATTACTAGTTTTTTATTATTTTATTAAATATTTATAAAATATATCTTTATCTAAATTAACTTTTTTATAGACTATATGATAACCATATCAAAAAAAATTTTATAAAAATTACATCTTCTACTCTTGATGATTGTCGACAGCTAAATTTTACATTTTGGTTTCAAATATTGGTAAGATAAGTTGCTTTCAATGTAATATTAAATCAATTTTTCAATGTTATCTATTATTGATAATTTTTATTATTTATAGGTAACACAACATGACAATAAAATTGATAGTATATTATGTGTGCTCAAAAACCCTCCATTGAAATTGGTAAAATATTATAATGGGTATGTGGTTAATGGATTTCTATTCCATAAACGCATATATGGTGACTCAAAGAAATCAATGAATAGTGGTGTTCATTTGAATGGATTCCATCATAAGAAAAGTGAGGTTGAATTTTATGGTATACTAGATGAAATAATTGAGTTATGTTATCTGGAACCAAATTATCTTACAATGTTTAAATTTCAATGGTTTGATACAGATTGGGTATTGTGAGTTTATCCACGACAAGGAGTAGTTGACATTAAATATAACAGTCTTCTTGCATCAAATTAACTATTTATGTTGGCACATCAAGTTTACTATGAAAATTAATGTGATGTTTTGAGAGATTTGAAGGACTGATGGAGTGTGATAAAAATAAAATCATATGACAATCAGTTTATTGAAAATGAAAATGGTTCTGTGGAAGTGCAGCGTATTGAAATTTTTCAAGAAACATCCAAAAAATATATCTATTACCTGATAGGATATAAATAGCGAGTATGAACCCCCCACCCCCAGTTAAGGGATGATGATATAGATAATTTTGATGAAGTAATAAGAGAATATGAAACTAAAAGTCATATGTAAGTTTACTATACTGAAGATGAGGATGAAGACATTGATGTCGATGAAAATGGTGATGAATATGATGATTGATGTATTATATTCAAGTATTTAGTTACATGTAATTATTATATTTTGGTATTTATTAGTTTTTTAGATTTCATATTTTTATTAACAATCTATTACAGGTAATATTATTTTATTCTAACATTTATTATTTTTTTATATTTCATATATGTATTAGCAATCTCTTACTACTGAGAATATTTATTTCAGATTGCTGGAGATGATTCTAATGATCTATTACACTCTCTCACTGGTTCTAGACTTCTTTTTAATGAGACCAATTCAGATCCTCCTCCTAAGGTTGGTACACCTACATGGAGGGGGTGCGGTCTTGCTCGATTACTGATTCGAGATCCTCTTCAAAATAGATAACCAAATGTTGACTTTTATCCCCATTAACGGAGGTGTGTTTAATTGGTTAAAATATTTATTTTATATTAACTAAGTGTATTAATTTTGATAACAATTTTAAGATTATATATTTGATTTAATTTACATAGTTTTTTTCATTTAGCCATTGGGCAGGCTAGTGAGATTCTAAAAAATTATTTTTCTAAGCCATGGGTGTCATGGGACCTAGTACCCATCACTGTGTGGGACCAGATGTTTGACCACTAGATTTTACATTATTAAATAATATATACTACTAAAAAAAATAATTAATACCTTATTTTATTTAATTGACTTATAGAATTTATTTTCTATAATTTATGATAGCCAAAGAGGTCCTATCTGAGAGGCATGAGATACTTGTATATGTGAGTGCTTTATCACTTTCTACACAACATCAGAAAGAGAGCTATGGATAAAGCATGTTCTACAGTTTTCAATCAGCCTTGAATCTACCATCATTTTGACTATATATCAACTTAGATATGGGATGGGATATTCTTCTTTTATCTAGGAGATACTTTTATGTGGATATCATCAGCTGGACATTAGATTTGGGGGAGGCAAGAGGTCACCCATAGGTCTGGGAGTCATACATTTGGCATACATCGATGACACATGGTAAGTATTATTATTTCTTAGTGTATATATATTTTAACTATGACATGTTTTTTATATTATATAGGCCACTACTAACCCATATATTATGGAGTTTTAAGTTTATAAGAATATATATATTGATCCATGTATAGAAGAAGTTGTAGTTAAACAACAGTGCCATATTATGGTTAGTGATTTTGTTTAAAAATGTCATGAATATTAATTTTATTATTATTCTAACTAGTTATTATATTTAAAGGAAACATATGACGCTGTGAATTCTCATTCCTTGGAGATTCAATCTGAGACCGAACCATATATCACTACTGATTCCGGTTTCAATGAGCTTTCTTGGATATAAGAGACTACACGGGGTGTCAAGAAATGTCAAGTGATTGGTATTGGTTCTCAACTGACACCTATGAGTTACTATGGTGCATCTGTAATGGCATCAATGAGTGCAAAGGGAGCTCATATAGAGTCATCGTTGATGTTTTCGTCTGCTGCATAGTATGATAAGAGGTTAAGATCTGAAGATGTGATGATACAGCAGATGCAGAATGAGAGGGAGGAGAGTGAGTAGCCGCGTCTAAGAGATAAGCAAATGGTGGAGTATATGCAGTGACTTGTGCATGTTGTTTGTATAGAGTTTCCTCCCCCTGATCCTTCGAGTGATCTCCTCCATCAGATGATAGTTGATGATTTATGAAGTTTTTATGAATTTCTTTGTAACTTGGTATGGAAGACATGTTCTTTTTTAACTGATGTATTGCATTCATGTTTATTTTAATTTTTTTAATTTTCTATAATTCTTTTTTAATATTAGTAAATTTATTAATTTTTTAATATTTTTAACATATTTTAATTAATTTCATATTTTTTAATTATTATTAAATATATATATATATATTATTTTTATTTTTCTATATATTTAATATGATAATTATTTTTTATAATTAAAAATATTTTAATTAATCTTTATTATATTTATTTTTTAAGTTTATTTTATTTTATTTAATATTCACATTTTCATTAAATATATATTTTTTAAAAAATATTAATTTTATTTTCTATTTTTTAAAATAATTTTAATTATTTATTTAATATTTTTTTATTTTTTTATTTTTGGGAAAAAAATTTATTTGCAATGGATGGATTCATCCATCCCAAATAACCTTTCGAACCTTTTATGAAGGATTGTCGCAAAATTTTATTTATAAACCCTTATAGGAGTCTTTTGAGACAAACAAAGGGTCCAGTGCAAATAAATATTATTTGCGATGGATCGTTGAAAATAAACATATTTGTGAACCCACCATCAGTAATGGGGTATTTGTGACGGACTCCCATCGAAAATGGATTTTTCAAATGGGAGTCTATCACAAATACCTCCTTACAATTACCTTAAATTCATGTGGTGTAATGAGGGACCCATGTATCACCCAAGGATTCACATGATGTTGTTAATTTATGAGCCCATCATTGGTGTTTCATAAATAGGAAACCCAAGTATCACTCATTATATCCAACTTCTATATGAGCCTGACTATGGAATTCCATAAAAAGGAAACCTAAGTATCGGTCAAAGTGTGTGGAAAGTCATTTGTCCTTTGATCCCATCGAGGAGTTCCATAAAAAGGAAACACAAGTATCTCTAAAGGGAAAATATAATGAAAGTAACCTATGAGCCCATACTTGGAAATCCATAATCAGGAAAACCAAGTATCACTCATGGTAAATATAATCTTAAACATCCAATGAGGTTGTCCAAGGAGTTTCATAAAAAGGAAGCCCAAGTACTGCTCAAGGAATAATGAAATATCAACATCCTATGGTCCCATCCAAGGTGTTCCATAAAAAGGATCCTGAGTATTTCTCAAGGTGCAATAAAATTCATTTAATCATTAATTATCAAATATAGAAGGGTATATATTCATAAACATGACATTAATCACAATTCGATTGATAATAATAGGGAGATTCATGGTAAATTCCATGTCAATATCATTCCACTTACCAAGTGGTTCCATGTACAAATAAAAGTATTATGAGATAAGTGAACTATTCATAATTAGTAAACACCCTACATGAAAAGGATATAATATTTCTCATGAGATCATGCATTCCAGTACAATTCATTAGGTTATTTTAATAATGAAGTAGGTCAAAAACACTTAGAAGATGGTTTGTCACTAAGGAATAATATAGTGGAGTGTCACATATTTCCATATTCCAATTAATAAACCAGTTTACATTTTAAAAGATAGTTACCTTAATAGGTGGTTTTATTAGAAAACAATTGATTAATTAAAGGAATTTAATAAACACACCCTCCATAACCATCAACAATTCCAAAATAATATAAAAGTGATACTAGAGTTAGGGAATTAGATTCTACATATTTAATTTCATATTTAAGAGGAGTCACATTGTGATACCAGTACGCTACACGATGGCGTAATTTATAAATTGACAAAACATGAGGGTAAAACTATAGACCATATACCTCATACTTAGGATGGTCCACTCATCCAATATCAAGCCTTGAATCGATCTAGTTTGATAAAAATTGATGAAATGGAAAACACCTTAAAAATATGATGGATTAGGTCACATGAATATAGCATTAAAGATGGTGAGATATACAAAGGAAGGGAGACAGATGAGTGAAGAACTTACTAAGAGGATTCCATTTCATCTGACATCGCTCAAACCGAGAACTAAACGAAGTGGATCTGAAGGATCCCTAGGAGATAGGAGGAGGCTTTTCCAAGTGGAGTTCCATCTTTTTCATGCAATGAAATGAGTATGATCCACCTATTCTCTTTTTTTAAGGTTTCCACAAATTACCTGATATATAAGTGTTACACATCATGTAACAGTTTCACAATGTGTAATAGATACACATTTTGTATTCCTTGAGGAAATCCCCTAATCTTTCACATCATGAAACCATTAGGCTATACCCCCATGAAACCATTATACATAGTGTAAATGTTTTACATAACATGTAAAACTCACATTGGCTATTTGAAATAGTCAGGTCATCTGTTCTTCCTCTGATGCTTTCCCAAACCCCCGGAACCTCCACCGAAACATAGACCACTTCTAAACCGTTAGAATATCACATTCATTCCCGAAATTAAAAATGTACTATACCCAAATATAGAATTTTAAATTCCTATGTAAATTCCATCTAGTCCAAAACATGGGATCCTACAACCTCCCCATCTTAGAACTTCACATCCCTAAGAACCCTTAGGGAACAACGAAAACAACACCCAACCTACTTAGGTCATGAAGTTTCATTTAAATATTCACATTTCATTTTTAACACCCAATGCACCTCTGAGAAACCCTTTAATCATATAGTACATAAATCAGATAAACTCGGTTCAATTCTCAAATTAAAAAATAGAAACATTGAGATAACACTTACCCAAGCCTATCTATCTAGAGAAATTATGACATAATCAACTGAATCATTAACAATATTATGGTATATTCCACCAAGGGTATATTATTTAATATCTGATTCCAAGGCAGGGTACTCCCCACCATCATAATTTCCTCATTAAGAATGCCTACATCATTCTAGCGATGCTTATGGCATGATTCTTAGCTCGATCGAATGATCGAATTCAAATAATCATCATTTATCCAGGTCTATCCCTCTTTATATGACAAAACTTGGTTGAATCACACTTCACTTACCTGAACTCAATTATTTTCCATGAAATGGTTCCTCACTAACAGCATTTAACGAAAAAAGGGGAAACATGTCAAGCCATTTCTGACCGATTATTCTCAAAAACACTCATCTTAAACACCTGAAAAATCACATCCTGAAATATAACACCTTATCCTAAGGCATATCACATTTTCTTCAAACACATCCCATGAAAGCCTTAACTAACTTCCAGTGATGTATCATTCCCAAATGTTAACTTTAACCTTTCATGCCTTAGTACAAACATGGATGTGTACCGATCTAGCACACTTGGATCGTCTCCCTTAAAACATCCCATCTGATCCAGATTAGAAATATAATCTAACTTAAAAATCATAAACAGGAGTCTAAGGAGATCATCCTAGATTGTCCGTACTCCACATTTACAAATGAGATGTTGGAATATAGCTGAAACTTCCATGCATCAAAACAATGACTGGTCCCAACGGTAGTCAAGCCAAGAATCGGTTAGTGTCCATGAGTTTTTTCATGTCGTTCCAACTCAGGAACATAGGTATCACTCAGAACCAACCTTTCCTCTATAAACAATTATGCCTCTATATTGAAACTCCTATAGAGTCTTATTATCAAACAGAATTACTTTTTAACTAGCTTGGTGTATAACCAATGCTCTCCCAATGTACCGTGGAAAATATTAAGATTGGGGACTTAATATTCAGTAAGGAAAGAGTACAATAAGAAGATAATAATAATTACCAAGAATCCCTTTTTCACTCTCATCATAACCAAGGGGATGTGTCTAGAATGGTTTTCAACCAACCATACACATCCAAGAATAGACATGAAGATTATTTGAACAACTAGTGATCAGTATATTTCGAAATATCTTAGCTATAATTTCCTACAAATCATCATTAATCGATCTTGATTCCTTTATCACTCGAGGCATCCTATTCTCACATAATAACCACCACTAAAGTTCATCCCAAGATAAAGGTGTTTCCAAAATATTCATACATAAAAAATCATATCATCATTGAGATACCTCATAATCACCAAAATATTTCTAAACTCACCATCCCCAAGGAAATTTGAAAGAAGCTCTGGCCATTTTCAACTGGTCCCTTCATGGTTGTGCTCCCTATACATGGAAGAATATACTAAAACCATTTTAATGTGAATATCCTCACCTTAAGAGGGTCTAAGATGTATTTTACTAAAAAAGGAAACACATCCCATGTCACATGATACATTGACCACTAAATGTAGTTATATAACATGGCCAATATGCTTTTACGAAGCATTAAATGGAAAGGAGATATAGAAAATACACTTAAAATTTCACTAATAAAAATTTACATTAGACGTACATTTTACACTTATCATGAGTTACATCCATGTGCACTATAGCATTAGGTGTAAGAGCTAAAACCAACCGACCATCATGTCAAAACACCTGATCCTTTTACAAAACCATCTCGAGCAATAGGATGATTTAAATTTCCTATACAGGCCACTCTACCTCAAATATGAAATGTTATAGAAGTGTAATAACTCAAGGATTTAATGATTTCCACCTAACTCATAGGGTTCTTGGTACGACTTTATAAACTCGATAGTTACCACATGTATGAATGCACTCTACACCAATATTTCACAAGAAAAACATAGCATCCTTAATACTCCCCATAGGATCATCATCCTTGTGCATCCTAGAATCTAATGGCCCATACAAAGAACTAGTCTAGAGTCATGTTATCCCATATTACATAATCTCTGGATGAAGACCTCCTAGTTTTTCAGTCACATAAAAAATAAGAAAAGAAGGTCCATAGAACCCACTAAGTGGTCAACCATGCCCTAGGTATGTCTAACCTGATAAAACTAATCATTACATGATGTTCACACTAGTAAAAAGGGTCAATGTAATGAGAAACCACATATCCATCTTGGGTGTCACTTTGGAATCTATGAGTTCAACTAGGGACAGACAACACCCGAATAATATCATACACCTAAAACAATTCACAAGCATCTAGCATTATTTTTAAGGTTCTTAGGGCACTACCTACCTCTGGCTACCCCTTACCAAAACATAAAGTTTTGACCCTACAATGGGGTCACGTCTAAAAATTCATTAGGCATAAGGGCTTATAATTTAGGTTCAACACAACATATGAAATTCAAATGGTACCAATATGAAATTTCCATGTTCTATCCCAAGTACTTGATAAAGAAAGGGTAATTCCAACCCTTGGGTTTTCAAGCTAAATAACCACTACCTATTTCATTTAAGACATTTTCTTAATTCATATTTAACTCATTAAACATTTAGAGGCTTGGTTCTAAAGAATAAAAAGAACCATTTTTGGAAGGGAACTATACTTAGAAATTTTATTTATCTAATTACACAAGGCACACAAGAAAGTTTTACCAACTTATTTCAAGTATTATATATTTCTTTGAATACTTTGAGAAGTAGTTAATTTATCACATAAATTCATTTTAATTATCCATAAGGTTCTAACAATTGGGATCTGTTAAATAAAATTTCAATTCTAATCTATATAAGAAAACACCCTTTATGTTGTAATTGTAATTTTAATTAAATCAGGCCTCAAATAAGTATAACTCAAAAGTAGATAAAGGTCCATTATTAATTAAATAATGGAATGGTCAAGTAAGATTCCACCATATGTATATATTTAAAACCATATAATTATCTGAATACACCTTAATTCCCATCCCTATATAGCATAAACAAACCACCATGGGGTTAAATATTAAGGCATAAAAATATAAGGAAACCTACATGGGTCCATTTTAACCATTCTGGGTTTATCTAAAATGCCACCCAATAGTAGCTCATTGTATTTATTAAGGTCTTGGACACCCTTAATAGGATTATCAGGTAGCATAATAAGCTAAGGCTTACCAACTCCGGTAAACCCAATCATAAGATGCATAATCAACCAATTTATTTTAAGTTGTAAGGTCTAGCAGATTTTTCATTTATACAAACGTTTCTAGGTATATAAAGCTCATAAAAGATGGTTCAATTATATGGGTCACCATTTTCCAATTTATAAAGCACACATAGACTTTATAAATTGAAAATTGGATCCCATTTAATCGCAATCAATATGTTTTATCCAATGAAACCCATTGTACATGGCTTAAACATTTCAGGGTTGGTGAGTTAAGGTGTCACCATCAATCTATGCGAGAAAACACTATTTAGGTTGATGTTGACACTTTAATAAAAAAAATTATATCAAAATTATAACTAGTAATATTATCAGAAATCATGCTATCAAAACCAATAAATTTAGGTAAATTTTCTAAACATGGATTAGTAATCACAGGAACATGTTTTACAAACAAGAATACTAAATAAAAAATTGAGGAAAATTAAACATATGAGCATTATAATAAAATTTACAAGAAGTTTTACAACTAAGAATGTTACTAAAATACCTAACATGGTTTGTCACGAGCATTATGATAATGCACAAGGCACGTCAACATATCTAAAACAGCTTAGAAACTAAATCTACAAGAAATGAAATATTCATGGAATTGTGTGCCTACAATGATGTATGTAATTCTAATTTCTTTACACACTGTGATAAGGGTAAAATACTGAAAATCTCATAAATAGGTAATAGTTAAAATTACACCAATCACTCAAGGTGAAATCATAATAAACTATAATAATTAATAGCATGAAAAATAGTCCCATCCTTGGACACATGGACTTTTCCCTGTGAATGGGTTGATCACTCCTAGACATAGTTATTTACCAAGTGGTGACACATTTATAGTCTCCTATCTACTAACCCAAAATAGTAAGAAAAAGGAAAAGAAATTCCATGATATCACTTTGTATCATTCCAACCCTAGAGACACTATAGTGGTTCCTAGATCTGGTCAGTCACATGGCCTAAAGAAAGCCTCCATGTATGACAGAGGCCACTGACTAGCAGTGAGGGTTAAATGATGATATTGTGGGGAGACTATACCCTCAAGATCTTGGTAGAACAATGTTATAACTGATAAATAAAATCAATAAATATAATAACAAGTATAAATGAAAATCGAATCAGTGGAAGATAAATATAATAACTAAATAAGAATGGCCAAAGCCATATATACAATGATTCATGTCCATGTGACTAAACATAGGTAGAAAGAAAATACAACAAGCAATACAACACAATACATAACTATAGAAAATTGAAAATAAACCCCAAGGGCTATCTCCATGAGAATCATGATCCCTATCTCAGTCATGTTCTCCAAAATCCTATGTACAAGCATGATAGCACAAGAATAATCCAAAGAACATGGTCCTACAATCGTGAGGTTTGTTTGGGTACCTTAGTTCATTGGCAGCCCGAATAGGGAGAGAGATATGCTTAATAGGCCACGACCAATGGTGTATAAAGTATAATATAATCTGTGAATATAAAATATAGTAGTGTGTGGGTATAACTAAATATGTAGTAGAAAAATATACAAAATAAAAAATTCGGGCTCAGGTTCTTCAAGGACTCCTGGCTGACCAAACCCGCTTCAACCTAAGATGGAACATATTTGAATTGGAAACCATATATATACATATATATGTTTTTTGTGTATAGTGATTCCTATATCCATATATATGGATACTACTACTAACCGATACCCATGTCATAATATAGGTGTTCATGGGTAATAGTATGAATCCCACGAAGTGTCAAGGGATGACTTTCCCATGTATCACAAGTACAAGGGACACCATGCCCAAGTATCATATGCATAATATAGGGGTTAATACTTTAAATAAGGGGAATAATCCTCATTATCTAATTAAGGTATTTTGAATTTAATGCCCAACATCCAAATAAGGAAGTACCGCCAAAAATATGTAATATTTAAATATGAATGATAGATTTTGTACATCCTATGAGCCTGTCCAAGACATCCTATAATGAGAGACCCAAGTATCACAAAAAGAGTCATATGATGCCATTAATTTATGAACCCGTACTTGTAATTACATAAATATAAAACCCAAGTATCTCCTATAACATCCAAATACCCTATGATCCCATCCATGGAATTTCCTAAAGAGGAAACCCAAGTATCACTTAGAGTGAGTTGAAATTCATCTATTATAGGATCCCATCCAAGGAATTACGTAAAATGGAAACCCATGTATCACCCAAGGAATAATATAATTAAAGTAACCTATGATCCCATCCATCACATTCTGTAATCATTAAACCTATGTATCTTTCATGGTACATATATTCTAAAACATACAATGAGCTTGTCCAAGGCATTCCATAAAAAGGAACCCATGTATTAATCAAGTCATAGCGCAATCTCAACAACCTATGAGCCCATCCAAGGTGTTACATAAAGAGTGACCCAAGTATTTCGCATGATATCATGTAATCCACTATAATTCATTAGTTTCTTTAAATAAGGAAGTAGGTCATAACCACTTATAATATTTTTTGCAATTAAGGAATAATATACTGGAGTGTCACATCCTTCCATATTCTAATTAATTAACCCATTTTCATTTTATCAGACAGAACATCTCAATAGGTGGTTTTATTATACTACAATTGATTAATTAAAGTCATCTAATGAACATACCCTGAAGAGGTGGTTAAAACTTGAGTACTATGATCTTAAATAATTCCAAAATAATATGAAAGGGTTACTAGAGTTATGTCATTATATTCTATATATATAATTTCAATTTTAGAGGCGTCATGTGGAGACACTAGTGTGAAACATGTTGGTGTAATTTATAAATAAATGAAACTTGATAGAAAATATATAGACATTTACCTTGTACATAGGATGGTACTCTAATCTAATATCATGACTTTAATCAAGCGAGTTGGAGGGAAATCGAAGAAATGGAAAAAAAATCATGAAAATTGGGAGGATTAGCTTGTATAAATATAGCGCCAAATATGGTTAGATAAATAAAGGAAGGAAGAAAGAGTATTGAAGAGTTTAATGAGGGGATTCAATTTCCCTCAATGATTTTCAAATTGAAAACTGAATAGTTGAGATCCGAAGGATCCCTAGGGGAGGGTTGGAGGTGCTGCCAAGTGGTGCGCCATCATGTTCATGAAAAAAATAAGGTTTATAAGTGATACACATCATGTAATAGTTTCATGGAATGTAATAGATTCACATCATGTATTCCTCAAGGAAATCACTCGATACTTCACATCATGAACCTATTTGGCCCCACCCTATGAAACTATTACATGCCATTTAATTTTTTTACACTTTGTGTAAAACTCACAGAGGCTATTTTTAGCATCCTGGTTGTCCGTTCTTCCACCAATACTTTCCCAAATTCCCGGTACCTCCACTAAAACAAAAATTTTTTCCAAAAACGCTATTTCAGGATGTCCAGACCAACATAACCTCACTTTGGTACCTTAAATCCAAAACTACCCATCTTGGAATGGAAAATTTTAAATTCTTATGAAAATTATATTCGGTCCAAAACACGAGACATTACACATATCATAAAAAGGATTTTATACACATTAATAATTGGGTTAGTCATGTATGTCTTAAATGTACTAGGTTAGATGTCACCTATTCCATAAGTGTGGTAAAAAGATATTAATCTAACCCATGAGATCTCCATTGGATGGTAGTCAATACTTTCCTTAAGTATCTGATCTATACTAAGGATACATTCCTGGTTTATGGAAGAGATGAGGAACTAGTCATCATGGGATAAATAGATTATAGTATCTGAATAAATATGTATGATCTAAAATCATAATCGAGATGAATATTCACTCTTAATGGAGGGTCTATAATCTGAAAGAGTTTAAATAAAATATTATTCATTTACTATATAGTGGAGACTGAATATATTATTTCTTATAATATAGCTAAAGAATCATTTTGTAAATTCAAATTCTTCCAAGATCTAGATATGGTTCCTAGTAGTAAGGAAACCTATCATGCTATATTGTGATAATACTATGATAGTGGATCTTGTAAAGGATTCAGGTTCATTTTAAAGGATGAAGTATACACTCTAGAGATGTCAACTCTTAAGTATATTTTCTCAAAGAGGTGACATTGTAGTAAGAAGGGTTTTCAAAAAAGATAAAATGGAAGTCACATTCACTAAAACCCTATCTTATTAGAATAATGAACATCCTATAAGGGATGGAGGGCTAAAATTAAATAATAGTTTGATCAAGTTCAAGTGGGATTCTGTTAAAGTTGGTTTCCTAGAACAAAATTATATTTACTTTTGATTACCTATATATATTAAAATGTGGGGATATTAAATAAATACCTTATCAAATATTTACTATTCTTCTATGTGAATTTAATTTCATAATGCCATAATGTATCTATAGGATTGAAATAATCATACATAGTTCCCCATTATGATAAGAACCTTCAGATTCTATGATAATATTCTTAAAAAAAATGTGATATAGTCATTTGATGTTATATTATGGGACATCGATGAATTAGACTATCATGTGCTCATACTCATTAACCAATGATAATTCATCTCATGAAGCTCTCACTTGGTAATATCTAAGATGGAAAATTATAAATATGGACTTACTAGTATGAATTCCAAATTTTGATGTGTAATGGATATTCCTATATGTGAATATGTGTAATGATCCTTATAATTTATTATTATTATTAATACATTTCATAAATCATTTACTTTGATGTACTGACCAAAACCAAGATTCTATATATTCATAGGAAGTAGGGGATGATGGGTGTGTCATGAATTATATGTTTTTAATGAATAAGTCAAGGAAGGATTTTTCTATCCCATCTTTATGGAAGTTGATATCTTTTCCCTTTGAATGAAATGAAACATCCAAACTAAAATCATTGTCCATGTTGTATGGCTGGGTTCATTTTAGGAAGTCAAATAAATATGTATCAAGAATATTAATTAATGAAATTAGTATGCAACCTTCTTTATGATTTATCAATAAAAAGTGATCTTATTACATGGCGAGTGTTTCTAGGTGGTTCTTATAGCTTTAGTATAAAATGATTCTTCTTGGGTGCTTTTACATACTGTAAGATGATGATATTTTACTTTAGGTGAAATTGCCTAATGACAATAAGGAAGAATCCTAGAGGGTCACACAATTCATGAAACTATTGATCTTAATTAAATTCTAAATGAATTTAATTAATAGAATAAATATTATTCTCTAGTCCAAGGAATAAAATGTATTAACGATTTATTAATCACATGTATTCAGTCACCCTTTTATGTAATTTGAAAATTAAATAAATATTTATTCATGATACAATGAATAATATTAATATTTATTTATTTATTTATTGAATAGTATTATTATTCATGGTTTTCTAAATGTTAAAGAGGAAGTGTAGACTGATTTATCAGGTCCAGAAGGAATGGTATATTAAATATCATTTAAAAAATGTTTATCTATTTATATAAAGAAGTGATATTTAATTTATATGCGAGTTTAGCAGATGTTAAGTAAATAATAATATTATTGTTATTATTCTGACATTGGATTCTCTACGTATTAGGTTAATAATAAATGTCCTATTTGTAATTATATATTTTCTAATGTATCTCTTTAAATGCTAAATTATATAATTTAATATGGTTATATGATTTTTTACACAACACATACCCTCTAGGTATTCTATAAACCCTAGATAGAAATTTCTATAGAACTCTTGGAATAACTGAGAGCTTCCACTTTCTTACTGCTCTCAAAAATGATAAAATAAGAATCAATCGTCCAAATGTTGTGTGGTGACCAAAGGAAGAAATGTAAGATGATACGTACGGACATGCTTGCACTCGAAGTGCCATAAAAAATGCTTCAATATCATAAGATCACATGTGGATCACAACTAAATGGATTCTACTTTGGATCACCTCGATGAAATGATGATTCAACCAAAAGGAGGTTTGACTGATCAATATCTTCTATAAAGAATGAATTATCAAGACTGGGGTAATTATTCTAATTAAATTTATTAAAAATTTAACATGAAAAGGATTATAACACTATATTATGTTGTATTTTTTCAATCTTCAATAAATTTAATTTATTGTTCGTGACTTTTATTACCACGTATATTTCATATTATTCATTAAAACTGAAATAAGATGTGTTTTTCATAGCCTAATAGGCACTTCTATTGTGTACAGAACCTATATCCTTAACATAAAGACTCACTAAAGCATATATGAAGATAAATTCCAACATTATTAATAATTGAGTTAATGTCATCAACAAATCAATAACAAATATCATGAATTCTCAATGCACATGGTAATCCCATCACAAAATCCATGGTCACCTCCTCCCACTTCCACTCTAAATCACTCAAGAGATACAATAATCAAACAAAAACTTGTTACTTGTTTTAACACCTTTTAATGTTAGGCATCTAGATAAAGTACCTCCATTGACTTCTTCATTCCTGATCACTATACCTTATTCTTATAAAAATAGTACATCTCCTTAATACCCATATATAAAATTAAAGGTGATATGTGAAAAATAATGAAAAAATAAATTCCACGTGTCCAAAAAACATGTATCTTTCCATGAAAAAAACAATTTATGTTCCTAGTACTCTATCCAAACATCATGATAATCATTATTAACTACCTATAATATCCCGTGTTTTTTAATCGAGTTAAAATATGATTTTTTGAACTTTTTTATTTAATGCTCATTTTGGATTAAAAAACCATGATTCGGGACAAAGTTTCATGAGTTGGGTTCGTTTATTTTATTGATATTGGGTTTGAGTAAAGGTTCTATGAGTATCATGGGTGTCTCGATGGGTTTATAAAGCACTGGAACTAGAAACTCAGTTTTAAAAAGGCAAGATAGAGTCATTCTCACAAGTTGTACATGGTTAGTAAAACTTTATGGGTTATCCATATAGGATACTCCAAGTATCTGGTAGCAGGCTTATGGTATGTGCACGATCTGTCAGGATTTCTGAGTTAAACTGTGCGGCATACCCATTTTTGAGTTTCAGGTTAAATTAATTTAATTAAATTCAGGGTTGAAAGTAATTTAATTAAATGAGCTATTGGGGGTTTCATTTAATTAAATAAAATTTTATAGGATTTAATTAAACTATTTTGATATGTAGAAGTTATTTAATTAAATTTAGATGAAAATAATTAATTTTTTTAAATGTTGATGAGTTGGAGTTTGTATTTAATAAAATGAATATGAGAGAAATTTAATTAATTGACATGTAACTGAGGAGTTATGGGTTTCAATTAATTGAATTAAAGTTGATATAATTTATTTAAATGGGTTTGAGATGGATAAGTTATTTAATTAAATTGAGATGAAAATAATTAAATTTAGTTTAAATGATGATGAGTTGGAGTCATTATTTAATTAAATTGATACGAGGGTTATTTAATTAAATGACTTGTAAATGATGAATTGGAGGTTATCAAATATGGGTAATATTAAATGGTAATATTAAATGGTAATATTAAATGATGTTTAAATGCAGATTTGGGGATTCATTTAATTAAATTCAAGGTAAATTAAAACTTAAATAATTAATGCTAAGTGGATGTTCAATTTAATTAAATTCATGGTTTAGAAGAATTTCATTAGTCATTAAGAAATGGGGGTCATTATTTAATTAAATTTAGGATGAAATAATTTAATTAAATAATGTTGTTTATTTAGAGTTTTTATTTTAATTAAACTGTGTTCAAAGATTTTAATTAAATTAAATTAATTGGAGAAATTATTTAATAAAATTTAGTTGGAAGGAATTTAATTATATGATGATTAATGAGGTGTCAAGTTTTTTTTAAATTAAATTGTGTGAGAGAATTTAATTAAATTACGATTAGTTAGAGAATTTATTTAATTAAATTCGATTGAAAGGAATTTAATTAAATGAGGTGTAGATGAGGTGTAAATGGGGAGTTTAGGATTTATCAAATAGGTGTTTTAATTAAATGATAATAATAATAATAATATGGGAGTTATTATTATTATTATTATATTAATTATTATAATTATTATAAGGGAAATAATGAGGGAGAGGCGCACAGCTTGGATGAGACGCGACCCCCCCCCGTCTTGCCTCTCCCATGGGTGTCGCACCACTCATCCTTTTGTCTCCCCCTATGCACACTGGATCATGGTGGTCCCTTCATGGAAGTTTTCTATCATGGTGAGGTGAGTCCTTCTACATGTATTTAGTTTTCCACATTGACTTTTTCGACTCTCTGTCACCCGTGACACGTCCATGGTGCAACACCCAAGGATGGTGCACCACCCTCCTAGATTCTCTTTGCGCAGCTATCTATTTCCTGTTCCTTCAGTAAATTTATTCATCTCAGTGAGGTGAGTCCTTCTATATATGTTTTTTTTCGTATTAGTTGTTTCGGCTCTCTATCACCCAATCTCTGTGAGGCCAAAACCCTATAGTTGGGTTCAATTCAGGTTCTTCTTTTCTTCTAGTTCTATGTGGTGTGGAAGCTGTCTTGGGACCGTTGGTCTGTATTCCATCAATCGTCACCAAAGGCGAAGTGGTTTGGCTTGAAACAGTTCATCTCCGTCATTTTTGGGTAAGGATAAGAACCCAATAGTTGGATTCACACTGCTTGAATTAGATTCTTATGGTTTTTTAGTGTTTTGGTTAATTTTTTGGGTGTGTGTTGATCCCTACTACACTAATTATGGGTGTCGGTTCATGCCTGTTAGGTGCGACATTAAATTCTGAATGTGCGTGCACTTTTTTTAGGTGTGTGTATGTGAGCGGGTCGTAATTTGAGTTAGGAAGTTTTGTCTTGGAAAAATTATTTGAGTTATGGTTCTCAACATTTCCTAATTAATAAAATTTAGTTTTGTCGATTTACTGCTTTTGATAAAGTTGACTACATTGTTTGAATAAATTTCTTATTAGAGGGATGATATAATTAATTGTGAATTAATTATATGCTTTTAGTTTGAAATTGAGATAATTAGTTGGGGGATTAATTATGAGACATTAAATTTGTTAAGACGAGATAATTAACTATGAATTAATTATGTTCTTTGAGATAATAATTTTCATGGGATTAATTATGAGATATTAAATTGGATAAGATGAGATAATTAATTATGAATTAATTATGTGTTTTGAGAAAATAATTATTAGTGGATTAATTATGAAATATTGAATTTGTTAAGATGAGATAACTAAGTATGAATTAAATATGTGCTATGAGATAATAATTATTGAGGGTTTAATTATAAGATATTAAATTGGTTAAGTTGAAATAATTAATTACGAATTAATTATGTGATTTTAGATGATAATTAATTAGTATATTAATTATGATATGTTAAATAGGTTAAACTGATATAATTAACTATGAATTAATTATGTGTTAGGATATTTTAATATAGATAATTAATCAGGGGATTAATTAAGAGATTTAGATTTGGGGTAGATGAGATAATTAATTTTTGAATTAATTACGTGATATAGATATGGTTTCCTAGAGTTAATTAATTTAATAATTAATTATGTGGTGTGGACCTGTTTTACTTGTTACTAGTTAATTGTTGAATTAACTAGAGTAATTTTTGTGATAAGTTAATTGTTGAGTTAACTGAATGACTTGTTGTGTTTAACTAATTGTTGAATTAGTAATGATATTGATGATGACAATTAATTGATGAATCAATTATATCATGATGTGGTGAATGGTAACATGGGAATTCATGGGTTCTTGAGCATGGAATGGTAACATGAAAATTTATGGTTGCGTGAGTATGGAATGGAAGCATGGATATTCGTGGTGTGTGAGTATGGAATGGTAACATGAAAATTCATGGGTGTGTGAGTATGGAATAGAAACATGGACATTCATGGGTGTGTGAGTATGGAATGGTAACATGGGAATTCATGGTGCGTGAGTATGGAATAGTAATATGGACATTCTTTGGTGTGTGAGTATGGAATGGAAACATGGTCATTCGTGGTGTGTGGGTATGGAATGATCACATGGACATTCATGGGTGCGTCAGTATGGAATGGTAACATAGAAATTCATGGGTGCGTGGTCATTGAATAATAACTTCGACATTTAAGTGTGTGTGGGTTATGGAATGATAACATCATTCAATTGTGTGAAATATAAGAATGGTAACATGGTCATTCTTTTGTGTAGTTAAACAAATAATATTAAGTAATGTGATAAACTGTTCATTATACATTATTTATATATATATTGTTTCTTTTTAGACTCCTATTCCTGCTATGAGCTGAAGAAAGTATCACCGTCAGGTGTACCTTTGGAACCTAGACGGTTTGTTGGTTATTTATTCAATTCTTGTATTGATTTGATATAATTGAACGATGTTTAATTTTATTGAATTTTCTATATTGAGCTAGACACTAGTGGTCCCAGCCTACTGATATTTATATCTCACACCCTATTTGGGATGCCATTACACTGGGGAACCTGAGTGTACTTTCTTGTTTGCAGTATTGTGGACTCTTACTTGTGGTTATTTACTTGTACTTGGGAGTTAGGAGCAAAGGACTGAGCAGTAGATCGGGATGCTCGTAGAGATTGCCCTTACAGCTTTTAGTCTTACTTATTTATGTATTGAAATTTAAAGAATGTTTTTTTGTTTACCGCTTTTAGATATATATCACCATGACATGCATGAATTGTATAAACTGGCATTGGCCACTTTATTCGGTTGACTATTTCTTTACATTTTCTTCCGCTATTGTCTGAGTTTATTATTTGTTACCACTGTGCACTATAAATATGAGGGTATAGTCTCCCCACTGACCATCCATAGACCCTCACTACTAGTCGGCAGCCTCTGGCATACAGGGAGACGTGTATGAGGTCATGTGATGACCGGTCCAATTACCAGTTCGAGGGTAACCTAGGTTGGGATGTTACAAAGTGGTATCAGAGGCATCTGGTTTTCTTTCTGTTCTTCCTTTGTCCTTCTATTTTGGGATGGTATACAAGAGACTAGAAAAGTGTCAACACTTGGTTAATAGTCATTCCTATGATTGATCACCCCATGTATGGGAAATGACCAAGTGTCTAGGGTTGGGAATTGATGTTGATATTATTTGATATTACATTTGATATGATTTCACCTTGGGTGGCAAGTGTACTTTCCGATGCTTATTGATTTTCAGAATTTTATAAATTTTCCTTAGCCTGATATGGAAAGGAATTTTCATTACATGCCTCATATTAGAAACATATAGATTCACTTTCCATGCATATTACATGTCATATAGTTGCATTTGTATAATTACTGCTAATTTTGATTGTGTGCCTTGGGTGTAACGGAATGTTCTGATCTCCTTTAGCATGCATCTTTAGATAGCATATTTTGGTGATAGATTTAACATTCTTGAGTGTTTATTTACAATGTTTCCTCTATGATTAACATTATTTGTTGTTATTCCATGTTTATATGTTATACCATAATTATGTGTTACTGCTTGTGATAACATACTACAAATGTTTTGGTTTTTAAATGGTTGCATTGATGAAAATTGTTTGGTTACATTTATGAAGGGAGCTAGTTTTAGTTGTATGGTGTATAGGCACCTTGTAACTGGAAAAAGGGTAACTCGTGTATTCGAATGACTTAAAAAGGGATGCTAATGTTAAAATGATAAATGAACATTGATTGTGATGAATGGGATCCAAATGATAGTGGTAAGGTGTATGGGTGCCTTATTGATTGGTAGATGTCCACCCATGTGTTCGAGCCTAGTATAATCATAGTGTGTCTAGAAATGGTTATAAATGTAAAACTATTGAGTTTTGATTGAAAGAACTATTGTGGGTTGCATTCTGAAGAACCTAGGTTAGAATAAATGGGACCCTCGGAGGCTGCCTCTTTGTTAAAAATGAATTTACATTCTAGATTTTCTATTTAAAATGAAATGACATTGAATATAAAATGCTTAAAGGGGGAGTTTTTTTGTTTCAAATGTGATCTTTTTTATGTTGGTACCGTTTAAGTGTCATATCCCTAGTATCAATTTTGGTTTTTAAATAATGGAACCCTTTTTTGAGGAGTGGTTATTGTATCTTGACTATTGATAGGGGAATGATCATTGGGAAATGCTTATTTTATTAGGTTAGACATGAATTAGTCATGGTCATCCATTAAAGATGTCTATGGGTTAACTATGGAGTATAGTGTTTCAGGAGTTAAGGTAAACTCATCCCACTTCTTGGGAGGATTTTAAGGACTTGGGTGTTTTATGAATTGGTAGGTGTTTAGAAGAGTTTTAGTGGGAAACATTAAAGTAAAAAAGGATTCCTTGGGTGAAATAGGAATTGGGTTTTGGTTGATGACATGTCGGCAGGTGAAGCCAAGACTTTTGGTAAAGAGTTGACTGGTAGTAGCTCAACTGATCTTTTGGTGACCTAGGTTTACTCTTAGTGTGTTCTTCTGAATGAGTCAAGCATGTCCCCTATCTTGGCCTCATTCTGGAGACACTGAGATAGGGTCGGTCTTACACCGTGTTAAAGTTTTAAAAGTCATTCAGCTTCGTAAGTGGTTGTTATCTGGGTTATACATGGGATGCATGGTTTTTTGGGTTATGCCTTTATTTGTACTAGGGTATGATAACGTTTTTGAAAAATCCAAGTGATGTCTTAGATTAGTAAGGTCACTAGAAGTTTGGTTGGGACTTCATATACATCTGATTGGTGTTGAAATCATTTTAAAGGCAAGTCACTAGTTTAACGACAGGTATGGGTTTCTTGGGTCGGCGATGTCTTTTAAGGAAAGAGTCATAGCTTGGGGTTATAAAGTGGTTAAAGGTCCATTGGGAATTTGGGAATGTAATTTGATCATTTAAATGAGTCTTCTTGACCTTGGTGGGTTGTTTATTGTTGTAGTATCCCCCGATGGCTTCTCGAGGACGAGAACTTTTTTAGGTGGGTAGATTGTAAAGTCTCGTGTTTTTAAATCGGGTTAAAATACGTTTTTTTTAACTTTTCCATGTAATTCTCAGATCAGTTTTAAAACTAAGCTTTGAGATGAAGTTTCAAGAGTTGAGTTCATTTAATGTATTGATATCAGGCTTGAGTAAAGGCTCTAGGAGTTTCCCGGGTGGCTCAATGGGTTTTGGGAGCAGCAAACCTAGAAACTAAATTTTTAAAAGGAAAGGTGGAGTTTTTCGCATGGCATGCACATAGTTAGTCAAACCGTGTGGGCCAACCATGTAGGACACTCCAAGTATCTGGTAGAGGGTGCATAGTCTATTCATGGTCTGTCAGACCGTGCGAGTTAAACCGTGCAGCTTACCAAGTTATGAGTTTCAAGTTAAATTAATTTAATTAAATTCATGGATAAGAAAAAATTAAATGATATATTGGGGTTTAATTTAATTAAATTAAATTTGAGAAAATTTAATTAAATGACATTGAGATGGAGAAGTTATATAATTAAATTGAGATGAAAATAATTAAATTTATTTTAAATGATGATGAGTTAGAATCATTATTTAATTAAATTGGGATGAAAGGAATTTAATAAAATGACATGTAAATGTGGTGTTGGGGGGTTTCATTTAATTAAATTGAAGCTGATAGAATTTATTTAAAAGAAGTTGAGATGGAGAATTTATTTAATTAAATTGAGATGAAAATAATTAATTTTCATTCAATGATGATGAGTTGGAGTCTTTATTTAATTAAATTGAGATGAGAATAATTTAATTAAATGACTTGAAAATAAAGAGTTGGTGGTTATCAAAGAAGGGTAATATTAAAAGGTAATGTTAAATGATGTGAAAATGAAGAGTTTTGGATTCATCTAATTAAATTGAATGTAAAGTGGAATTTAATTAATTAATATGAAATGGAGGTTTTATTTAATTAGATTCAAGGTTAATAAGAATTTAATTAGTCATTGAGAAATGGGGGTTATTATTTAATAAAATTTCATTTAGATAATTTAATTAAATATTGTTTATGAGTGGGGGTTTTTATTTAAATTAAATTGTGTTCAAGGATATTAATTAAATAACATGAATTGAAGAAAACATTTAATTAAATTCAGTTAGAATGAATTTAATTAAATTATGATTAATGATGTGTTATAGTTTTTTTTAAATTAAATTGTGTGAGAGAATTTAAATAAATAATGATTAGTTGGAGAATTTATTTAAATAAATTCAGTTTAAGCGAATTTAATTAAATGAGGTGTAAATGAGGTGTAAATGGGGAATTAGGGATTTTTCAAATAAGAGTTTTAATTAAATAATAATAATAATAATATGTGTATTATTAATATTAATATTATTATTATTATTATTATATTAATTATTATAATTATTAGAAGGAAAATAAATAGGGAGAGGTGCACAGCCTGGGTGAGGCCTGCCCCCCCTCCCTCATGGTTCTCCCATGGGTGGCGCACTACCCATCCTCTCGACTCTCTCTTCGCATGTCTGATCATGGTAGTCTCTTCACAAAGGTTTTCCATATTGGTGATTTGATTCCTTCTCCATGACTTTTTTTGTTCACATTTTCTTTTTTAACTCTCCATCGCCTACGACACACCCATGGCGTAGCCCCCATGGGTGGTGCACCACCCCTCCTCCTAGCTCCTCTTCGCACGGATATCTCCTTCCAGTTGCTTCATGAAATCCATTCGTCTTGGTGGGGTGAGTCCTTCTCCATGTGTTTTGTTTACGTCAGTTATTTTTCATCACCATCACCAAGTCACCATTTGGTTGAAACACTATAGTTGGGTTTTATTTGGTTTCTTCTTTTCTTTTGGTTCTAGGTGGTATGGAATATGTCTCAGGACCCGTTGGTCCATATTCTAAGGAATGCTACCAAAGGAGAAGTGGTTAGGCTCGAATAGGTTCACCACCATCATTTTCAGGTATGGCTATAAACGTAATAATTGGTTTCACACCCCTTGAATTAGATTATTATGGTTGTTTACTATTGTGGGTAATGTTTTGGTTGTGCGTTTGTCCCCACCACACTAATTATTGATTTCAATTCATGGTTGTTAGGTGTGATAATAAATTATGAGTGTGTATGTCCTTTTGTTGAGGTGTGTGTATTGTTTTGTTGATTTACTACATTTGATAAAGTTGACTACAATGTTTGAATAAATTTCTTACTAGTGGGATGAGATAATTAATTGTGAATTAATTATATGCATTGATTTTGAAATTGAGATAATAAGTCAAGGGATTAATTATTAGAGATTAAATTGGTTAATATGAGATAATTAATAATGAATTAATTATGTTCTTTGAGATAATAATTATCGAGGGGTTAATTATAAGAAATTAAATTGGTTAATATGAGATAATTAATTATGAATTAATTATATTCTTTGAAAAAATATTTATCAAGGGATTAATTATGAGATATTAAATTTGTTAAGATGAGATAATTAATTATTAATTAATTATGGTCCATGAGATAATAATTACCAGGGGTTTAATTATGAGATATTAAATTGGTTATGTTGATAAAACTAATTATGAATTAATTATGTGCTTTGAGATGATAATTAATCAAGAGATTAGTTATGAGATAATAAATAGGTTAATTTGAGATAATTAATTATGAATTAATTGTGTGTTATGAGATTGTAATATAGAAAATTAATCAGTGGATTAATTAAGAGATTTCGATTTGGGTCTAAGTTGAGATAATTAATTTTTGAATTAATTACGTGATATAGATATGATTTCCAGAAGATAATTAATTTATTATTTAATTGTGTGGTATTGACATGGATTTCTTATGTCTAGTTAATTGTTGAATTAACTAGAGTAATTGTTGTGATAAGTTAATTGTTGAGTTAACTAAATGACTTATTGTGTTCAACTAATTTTTGAATTAGTAATGAGATTTGTGATGATATTTAATTGGTAAATTAATTATATTATGAAGCGGTGAATGGTAACATGGACATTTATGGGTGCGTGCATATGGAATAGTGACATGGACATTCATGGGTGTGTGAGTATGGACTGGTAACATGGGAATTCATGGGTGCATGAGTATGGAATGGTAACAAGGACATTCATGGTGTGTGAGTATGGAATAGTAACATGGACATTCTTTGGTGAGTGGGTACATAATGGTAACATGAACATTCATGGGTGCGTGAGTATGGATTGGTAAAATGGACATTAATGGTGCGTGAGTATGGAATGGTAACATGGAAATTCATGGGTGTGTGAGTATGGAATGATAACAAGGATATTCATGGGTGCGTGATCATGGAATGATAACTTGGACTTTCCAGTGTGTGTGAGTTATGGAATGATAATATCATTCAATTGGTTGAAATATAGGAATGGTAACATGCTCAATCTTTTGTGTTGTTAAACAAATAATATTAAGTAATGTGATAAATAGTTCATTATAGATTATTTATATATATATATATATAGTGTTCCTTTTCAGACTCATATTCCGGCTATGAGACAAAGTACGTATCGCTGTCAGGTGTCCCTTTGGAACCTGGATGGCTTATTGGTTATTTATTCAATTATGTTATTGCTTTTATATACTTGCATGTGGTTTAATTTTATTTCATTTTCTAGATTGATCTATACACTGATGGTCCCGAACTATTTTTATTTATATCTCATACCCTATTCATGTCGTCATTGCACTGGGGTACCCGAGTATACTTTCTTTTTTGTAGCACTGTGAACTCTTGATTGTGGTTGTTTATTTGTACTTGGGAGTTTGGATCAAAGGATCACGCAGGATCTCAAGATGCTCATGGAGATCACCCTTATGACTTTAAATCTTTTTCTTATTTATGTATTGAAATGTAAAGAATTTTTTTTTACCGCTTTCATATATGTGTCACCATGACATACATGCATTGTATAAACTGGCATTGGCCACGTTCTTTATTCAGATGACTATTACTTTATATATTCTTCTTCTATTGTCTAAGTTTATTATTTGTTACCATTGTACACTTTGAATATGAGGGTATAGTCTCGCCATTAACAATCTATAGACCCTCACTGCTAGTTATATTCCTCTGGCATATTGGGAGACGCACTTGAGGTCATGTGACAACCGGCCCAACTACTGGTTTGAGGGTAAACTGGGTCGGGATGTTACACTACCCAATCTCTCTATGCCTCTGTATAAGTGTCTCCCAACTTAGACTCTTTACTTTATAAAAATAATAGATAATTTATTTTCATATATATCACTAAATTTTCTATATAAAATAAAAATGAAGTGAGTTTCTCTATCATCTTCTATTAATCAGTTGTATCTCTAGCCAAATATCTATAATTCTTCCTACTCAATATGTCAGTTTTCACATTAATTTCTTCTAAATTATATAAAATATGAAAACCATATTTATATAGAAACTTCACCCATCTATTTTTATGATGATTTCAATTCCTATGAAAGAATATATAACATAATATCTTATAGCATGAAGCTTTCTATAAGAAAGTAATGTCCCACAACTTCAATGAAAATTTTATAACTACTAAATCAAGATCATTGGTTTTATGATTTCATTCATGAGGTCACAAAAACCTAAACACATATGAAATAATATCTATGTCTCTCTCATGAATAAATATGAATGTTAATCAATGATGAAACTCATTTCAGTAAACCTGAAATAGGATTGCATCATCATATATGTAAATTATAGGTATGGTATTAAAATTGTAACATATTGTTATCTTTTTTCAGTTATTTATCATATATCTTTATGATTCCCCCTTTTTTTGGTGTGTTTTGGGCCTTCTGAATATGGAGAGAATTTTTTGCTGAAAATGACCTAATGTTTGGGGATGTGCATTTATTGTAATTAATGGTGTCCGAGTATAAATGTGAAAAAAAAGTCATAAAGGGATTTCCTTTGGGGACTCTATTTACATGGGGGATTTTTCTAAGTGTTTTTGATGAATCATATTTCTGAATGATTTCACATAATAAATAGGTTACATGATTGAATCTATTGCTGAGATAATTTCATGAACTAGTTCAGAGCATGAAATTCTTATTTATCATGAAACTAGCTCACATTAGAAAAGTTTTATTGATGTTTCTTTAACTGAATTGATTAATTTTTAGCTCATATTCCTTTTTTGGATTTCACATCATAAACCCATGATTAACATTATGAAATGTGTGTAACGTTCAGGTTTTTATGTGATGCATGTCTGATTCATTTTAATTCAACTACAGGCTCCACTGTTGAAACCTAGGATCTCTCTTAAGTAATTTTGGGGATCTCCAATCCTTCTCGATATTTTCATTCATTGATTTATCTTTTTTGTGGCTGTATTGAATATATTCATGTAAGTGATATTTCTTATTATTTGTTATTTTTTTCATGGAAGTATCTATACAATATGTTTTTTGATCCATTGGTCATGTGGTGTTGATTCATATTCATCCTTTCTAGATCTCTTATGCAATCTTCCTCTAAAGTTTAAAATTTTTGTTGGTTGTGGTGTGGAATGAAAATTTCTTAAGATACATTTTGTTTTATCTTCCACAAAAACCATTTTTCTTGTTTAATTGATTCTGATATTTAAGGATTGATTATAGGACCTTCGTTGTTGTCTTTACATTCTTCTGTATTGTTGGATCCCATTATTGGCATGTGTGACCTGAGTTTGACCTAGGTAGTTTCTTCTATAGCCTATGTTGGATGAAATTTATTTCCCTAGTATTTAAAATTGTTTTATAAATGAATTGGAAAGATTTAATTATGTGTGTGAAAATGGGTTTTTTGTGAAAAAAGTTTTTTCCCCTTGTTTTGTTAAAAGAAAAGGTATTTTCAAATCAATGTGGAATGGATTTATAAAATGGTTTTTAAATAAAGATTTTTATGAATTGGTTTGGATAATATATCACATGGGAATAATAGGGTTTTAGGTGGAAGGTGTGGTAATATGCCTCGTTTGTTGATACTATCGGGGGGTTCGCACATGTGGTGTTCTTCTACTCCTAAGGCCCATTATTTTATAGAATTATTAGACCTTTTGGGAGGTTCAATTACTAGCAGGTTACTCTTATTTCTAGATTTGATTCGTATGTCTAGATACTTTATGCACACAATTATCTATGTCTGGGTATGAGTGTTCTTGATAGCACAACCTAGTTTGATCCCTCGCATGATTGTACTTATGCTTTGGTTTGAACAGTTTTAGATATGAGAATATATATGATACATGATTTAAACTACTTTGATATATTTATGATATGATTTAAAACAATTTTACTTAGATTATTTATAACATTAGATAAAGGGTAAATATAGCATCCCGTCTTTTTATAACATAACTTTTCATTCCATTACACGGAACTGAGGATCTTTAAGGTTTAGTGTCTTGGAAACAAGGAACATAAAACATGAAACAAAAAAAAACATTCTTCTTAAAAACTTGAAAGGCTTCTCCTCATGTTCACCCTAGGCTCATTACTGCATCTCATAACCTGGGGACATACATCAAAAGGAAGGGTGAGCAGAAGGCCCAGCAAGGGAAACAAGTGAAACATTTTACATATGAACTTGATATACATCAATAAAGTCATGAAAAGGACTTTAATGCATGAAAATGAAATCATGAGGCATATCATAATAAAAATAACATTTTTCATAACTTGAAGATGTGGCTGCAACATTTAATATTGACAATCATTTCGTTTCACCAAGGTCCATCCCCAAGGTGTCGTTAAAAATTACCAAGGTTATTCACCAAGGCATCGTTAAAATTGTAATCTCTAGTGGTTACATCATTACCCAATGCATTGGAGCGCTATCAGGGCGCACCCTTAAATTTGCCTTTATTATCATGTGAGCCACATATATCATCATCAAACATTTCATAAATAACCCACATAGCATAAAATAAATGGGTTTCATTTCATAATCATAACGTTTTAAAAACTGCTTTAAAGACATGATCTTTACGTCACTTTAAACCCACGGAAAGGGAAAGAGGGTCTCATGTATGTAAATCCCAGAATTTAAAATGGAACATTTTGATATATATGTGAATACCCTTGTATAAATAATAGCTTTGAGTATTCACTTTATAATATAAAATAATTTTTGAGAAAAGAGAGAGGCATTTTGAGGGGAAAATTCTGCAGCATAACGGCTAAGTTTCGGGGTTTTAGAAAACATTGAAATGAGAGGGGACATGGGTCACCCACTCATAAATGATCCATAAAACAGTAGGGTGAAGGAATAATAAGGACATATGGACATGGTAATGAAATTTTAGGGACATACCATTTGAAATGAAAAACATGGAAGAAAAAAAAAGTTTAGATTTCTCTTATGAAAATTCGGCAGCCTTACGGCGTCACTTAACTTCAAAAGAAAATGATTTGACAAGATAAAATAGGATCCCTCATCATATGATAATAAGAGATCAGTATGATGGATATATAGATAATTCCCCAACATAACAAAAAGGAACTTGAAAGAATTGACATGAAAGTAGAACTTCAAAACGAGAAGGGTGAAGAACCACTTAAAAATTCGGCAGCCTAACGACGCCACTTAAAACTTCAAAATACTGAATTGAAGCGATCAAATGGGGTCTCTCATCATATGAACATAAGAGTCCAGTATGATAGATATAGAGATCATACCCCAATATAACAAAAAGGAACTTGAAATAATTGACATGAAAGTAGAACTTCAAAACGAGAAGGGTGAAGAACCACTTAAAAATTCGGCAGCCTAACGGCGCCACTTAAAACTTCAAAATACTGAATTGAAGCGATCAAATGGGGTCTCTCATCATATGAACATAAGAGTCCAGTATGATAAATTTAGAGATCATACCCCAACATAATAAAAAGGAACATGAAATACTTGAATGAAAATAGAACTTGAAAACGAGGAAGGTGAAAGAATCACTTAAAAATTCGGCAGCCTAACGGCGCCACTTAAACATTCTTAAAACGAATTGATGAGAGCAAGGGGGGTCTCTCATCATATTAACATGATATAGGCAGTAGGATGAATATAAAATAACATCCTCCAACATAAGAACATGGAGTATAAATGAAATGAAATAAAAGAGATTACTTGAAAAGAAAGAGAGAGGTCGGATCCCTTACCTTAAAATGTAACTCTTAAACCTCAAAGGTTGGGACCTTGAGGGCTTGGGGGCACCTTGGGAGGACTCCTTGGGAGGTAATGAGACCAGAAATTCGTTGGGAATGAGTGGGGAGTTGAATGGATGAGAGGAGGGCTTGGTATTTATAGGGAAAGTGAGGGGACAAGGCATTAATGACCAAGGGACACCTCACATGTGCTTTTCTCAAACCCATGTGCTCTCCCTTGGCATTTATCATGGAGTTAGGCCACATGGGGCCCCCAAAACAATAATTCATCACCCTTGGCCGGCCAACCCTTAAAAAAACTCATGACATCATCATGACACAGTTATGATGTCATTAAACATACTGAAACCCTAAAACTGTATTTTTATTATTCACTGAAAATTCAACTTTCTCAGAAAAATCCCAAAATTTCATATTAACCAAATATCAATGCTCTGATTTCAAAAATGAAATCCATTTTATAAAAATAATTTTCTAAATATTTTTAATTTAATTTTTAAATAAAAACACTATTCATCGAAAATTCATTTTTCCAGAAAAAACCCCAAAAATTACCATAACATAATATCGATGCTCTGAGTTCAAAAATAAAGTCATTTTTATAAAAATAATTTTCTAATTATTTTTAATTAAATTTTTAATTAAAAAACACTATTCACCAGAAAAAACTAATACTTGAATAATAATTAATGAAACCGTTATTTAACAATTTTATTGAATCACATTACTTAATCAAGGTGCCTAGATTATTTTAAAACTTTCTTTAAGTGAGATTACTAATCCATTTGGTCATATTACTAATCCTAATCATAAAATCACTATTCATAATTTACTATTCATCAAAAATCAAGTTGATCTTATTAGACTCTAAATTTAGTACTGAACATAATTGTAGAAGACCATTTTTTGAAAATCATTACACATTTTTAATTATTTAGGGTTTACATAAACATATTTAAAATATACTTTTTCTAAAATTCATCAAAAATATGCATATTATTTTTTATCCAGTCATTTGAAAATTCATAAACTTCATCATAAGCAGAAATCCCGATTTTTATTTAAAACAAGGATTACACAAGGCAGTTACGGTCTCGTTACATAGCCCCTTATAATACCAGCATAGGACCTAAGAGTAAGGTGTGCTAGGGTGATAGAATCTTGGGGCGGCTCGGTCAACATTGCCCGAGTAGTAATTTCTATCAGTTTGAACTTCTCGTGAAGGCGATTCCGTTCTAGCTTCACATGATGAAGTTCGGCTTGGGTTTGGTCCAGAGCAAAGGCCAATGGTGCTACCTCCTTCCCAAGCTCTGTTAGATGGGCTTCGATCGGTCCATGACTACTAGGTGAGGCCATCAAATATTCTTTCTATAATAATCAACCAAGATTACTTATATATAGAGACAATAATCAAAACATTTTGTTCATAGCGGTCATATTGACCGATGGTCATATAACAGTCAAAACCAATGGTATCATTCTAATTATAATCATGTTTATCAAATAAAACATTTGTTGAGTAATAAAAATAACGCATAAAATTAGGAAACAATATTTATTTAAAATTTCAGGTCGTTACAATCTTCCCCCCTTAAGAAATTGCGTCCTCGCAATTTTTTTAAAAATTGGGTTTTGAAATTTCATTGAAAGTCCCACATCGGAAAAGGGGTCAGTAAAACTATTACTTTAAAAGAAAGAAAGGGAAGTACAAAGGTCACCCGAGTTAACCCACACTAGGGTTCCATGTAGGAAAACATGGACATGGAGGAAAAAACAAAGGGTCAAGTTCTGAGGGAGAGTGATAGAGAACATGATTAGGAGAAAGTTAACCATGAGAAAATCCCAAACTTATGATGTGTGTAAACGGTCTTTGATTACCTAGTAGGAAACGTAAACCAACAACATTTTTGTTTTACGTTTCTTTTCATAATTTTGAGGATTTCATTTACTACATAGAACAAAAACATAAGAAAATATACCTACCTTCAAGTAGAGTTTCATCCTTTAACAAGTCCCTACCAACACTAATCTTTTCTCCAAATGATGAGAATTCAAAAACACTTGGTCTCATAAAAGCACAAGAATCATCTTCTATAGAATCACATAATCTACAAAAGATTAACTATCTATTTATTCTATCTTTAAACATTATCCCAAAAACAGAAAGGTTAAGGTAAAACAACTCTTCAAAAAGAAAGAATCCCATAGGAATGGAAACTACTTTTAAATCATCAAAGTTTCATGGTACTACCCAAAGTTCATCATAGACTATTCCATAAATAACGGTCCTTAAAATTCCTCAAAACAAACCAAACTAAGATTGAAACCCAAATACAATAAGGATTTGATAACATAGTCTTCCAAAACAACTTCATTGTTCATCTCCAGACAACATCAACCACTCCTAACATCTTATAAAAAAGTATCTAACCTAAACATATTTTACCCAAGATAGGTTAGTCATTCCCATAAGTAACCTAAATTACTATAAGTTCACCTTAAATTCATCGATTCTTCAAAATATAAGTCAACCTTACTCCTCAATGAAAATACCGTAGTAATCTATTTACCTTGATCAAATATGGTTCCCAAAATAATGAACGTCTTCCAAAATAATAATCATATTTTAATCCCCTAATCATCCCTGTCATATTAATACGAAAATTGTCGCATTTCCTATCACATTGGTTGTCGGAACATGTTCTTCCATTTCCCACCATTAACTAAGGAGAGAAGCATAATTAGGGGCTTAAGTACTTAGCTAATAATCATGAAAAGGAACTGAAAGCATATAAGGATAACTTGTATATGAAAGGTATACCCTAACTTGTGATCTCCTAGGTTCCCATCTAGGTTACGAATGATCATATATTCTTATGTGAACCTTTATTTTATTTTATCTTTGTTCCTTTAACAATGGTTCATACCAAGCTTATGAATTTACCAAAGCATATCCCCCGGGAGTGTCGTAACCAAGAGTGCAACAAGGCCCGTTGTCGTGTACCAGTTCCCGTTCGAGTCTAGCTCAAAGCGGTGTTTTCGGGTTTTACCCCTATGTACATCTATGCCAGAGCCACCTCTACCTGCTCGTATCCAGACAAGGATGTATTTGCTTGGCAACCCCTTACTCAATACTCACCAAAATACCAGGAAGATTTCCTATATTAAAATTTTCTATAGGGTTCCTCCTAGAGTTTTCATATCCTAATTTCCACAAATAAATAACCATCCTTTGATACCAACTATAGCATCCCGTCTTTTTATAACATAACTTTTCATTCCATTACACGGAACTGAGGATCTTTAAGGTTTAGTGTCTTGGAAACAAGGAACATAAAACATGAAACAAAAAAAACATTCTTCTTAAACACTTGAAAGGCTTCTCCTCATGTTCACCCTAGGCTCATTACTGCATCTCATAACCTGGGGACATACATCAAAAGGAAGGGTGAGCAGAAGGCCCAGCAAGGGAAACAAGTGAAACATTTTACATATGAACTTGATATACATCAATAAAGTCATGAAAAGGACTTTAATGCATGAAAATGAAATCATGAGGCATATCATAATAAAAATAACATTTTTCATAACTTGAAGATGTGGCTGCAACATTTAATATTGACAATCGTTTCATTTCACCAAGGTCCATCCCCAAGGTGTCGTTAAAAATTACCAAGGTTATTCACCAAGGCATCGTTAAAATTGTAATCTCTAGTGGTTACATCATTACCCAATGCATTGGAGCGCTATCAGGGCGCACCCTTAAATTTGCCTTTATTATCATGTGAGCCACATATATCATCATCAAACATTTCATAAATAACCCACATAGCATAAAATAAATGGGTTTCATTTCATAATCATAACGTTTTAAAAACTGCTTTAAAGACATGATCTTTACGTCACTTTAAACCCACGGAAAGGGAAAGAGGGTCTCATGTATGTAAATCCCAGAATTTAAAATGGAACATTTTGATATATATGTGAATACCCTTGTATAAATAAGAGCTTTGAGTATTCACTTTATAATATAAAATAATTTTTGAGAAAAGAGAGAGGCATTTTGAGGGGAAAATTCTGCAGCATAACGGCTAAGTTTCGGGGTTTTAGAAAACATTGAAATGAGAGGGGACATGGGTCACCCACTCATAAATGATCCATAAAACAGTAGGGTGAAGGAATAAGAAGGACATATGGACATGGTAATGAAATTTTAGGGACATACCATTTGAAATGAAAAACATGGAAGAAAAAAAAAGTTTAGATTTCTCTTATGAAAATTCGGCAGCCTTACGGCGTCACTTAACTTCAAAAGAAAATGATTTGACAAGATAAAATAGGGTCCCTCATCATATGATAATAAGAGATCAGTATGATGGATATATAGATAATTCCCCAACATAACAAAAAGGAACTTGAAAGAATTGACATGAAAGTAGAACTTCAAAACGAGAAGGGTGAAGAACCACTTAAAAATTCGGCAGCCTAACGGCGCCACTTAAAACTTCAAAATACTGAATTGAAGCGATCAAATGGGGTCTCTCATCATATGAACATAAGAGTCCAGTATGATAGATATAGAGATCATACCCCAATATAACAAAAAGGAACTTGAAATAATTGACATGAAAGTAGAACTTCAAAACGAGAAGGGTGAAGAACCACTTAAAAATTCGGCAGCCTAACGGCGCCACTTAAAACTTCAAAATACTGAATTGAAGCGATCAAATGGGGTCTCTCATCATATGAACATAAGAGTCCAGTATGATAAATTTAGAGATCATACCCCAACATAATAAAAAGGAACATGAAATACTTGAATGAAAATAGAACTTGAAAACGAGGAAGGTGAAAGAATCACTTAAAAATTCGGCAGCCTAACGGCGCCACTTAAACATTCTTAAAACGAATTGATGAGAGAAAGGGGGGTCTATCATCATATTAACATGATATAGTCAGTAGGATGAATATAAAATAACATCCTCCAACATAAGAACATGGAGTATAAATGAAATGACATAAAAGAGATTACTTGAAAAGAAAGAGAGAGGTCGGATCCCTTACCTTAAAATGTAACTCTTAAACCTCAAAGGTTGGGACCTTGAGGGCTTGGGGGCACCTTGGGAGGACTCCTTGGGAGGTAATGAGACCAGAAATTCGTTGGGAATGAGTGGGGAGTTGAATGGATGAGAGGAGGGCTTGGTATTTATAGGGAAAGTGAGGGGACAAGGCATTAATGACCAAGGGACACCTCACATGTGCTTTTCTCAAACCCATGTGCTCTCCCTTGGCATTTATCATGGAGTTAGGCCACATGGGGCCCCCAAAACAATAATTCATCACCCTTGGCCGGCCAACCCTTAAAAAAACTCATGACATCATCATGAAACAGTTATGATGCCATTAAACATACTGAAACCCTAAAACTGTATTTTTATTATTCACTGAAAATTCAACTTTCTCAGAAAAATCCCAAAATTTCATATTAACCAAATATCAGTGCTCTGATTTCAAAAATGAAATCCATTTTATAAAAATAATTTTCTAAATATTTTTAATTTAATTTTTAAATAAAAACACTATTCATCGAAAATTCATTTTTCCAGAAAAAACCCCAAAAATTACCATAACATAATATCGATGCTCTGAGTTCAAAAATAAAGTCATTTTTATAAAAATAATTTTCTAATTATTTTTAATTAAATTTTTAATTAAAAAACACTATTCACCCGAAAAAACTAATACTTGAATAATAATTAATGAAACCGTTATTTAACAATTTTATTGAATCACATTACTTAATCAAGGTGCCTAGATTATTTTAAAACTTTCTTTAAGTGAGATTACTAATCCATTTGGTCATATTACTAATCCTAATCATAAAATCACTATTCATAATTTACTATTCATCAAAAATCAAGTTGATCTTATTAGACTCTAAATTTAGTACTGAACATAATTGTAGAAGACCATTTTTGAAAATCATTACACATTTTTAATTATTTAGGGTTTACATAAACATATTTAAAATATCCTTTTTCTAAAATTCATCAAAAATATGCATATTATTTTTTATCCAGTCATTTGAAAATTCATAAACTTCATCATAAGCAGAAATCCCGATTTTTATTTAAAACAAGGATTACACAAGGCAGTTACGGTCTCGTTACATAGCCCCTTATAATACCAGCATAGGACCTAAGAGTAAGGTGTGCTAGGGTGATAGAATCTTGGGGCGGCTCGGTCAACATTGCCCGAGTAGTAATTTCTATCAGTTTGAACTTCTCGTGAAGGCGATTCCGTTCTAGCTTCACATGATGAAGTTCGGCTTGGGTTTGGTCCAGAGCAAAGGCCAATGGTGCTACCTCCTTCCCAAGCTCTGTTAGATGGGCTTCGATCGGTCCATGACTACTAGGTGAGGCCATCAAATATTCTTTCTATAATAATCAACCAAGATTACTTATATATAGAGACAATAATCAAAACATTTTGTTCATAGCGGTCATATTGACCGATGGTCATATAACAGTCAAAACCAATGGTATCATTCTAATTATAATCATGTTTATCAAATAAAACATTTGTTGAGTAATAAAAATAACGCATAAAATTAGGAAACAATATTTATTTAAAATTTCGGGTCGTTACAGTAAAATAGTTTACCATGCTTTTTTTATAAAAATTGATTAACTATTTATCATGCCTTTTTTCCTTTAAAGTTGACCATGTTCAAATTTTTTGTAAAAAGACTTGATATAGAACACATTGGTGGGATCATACTAAGAATATTGAGATCACACCTTGTTCACCCCTTAAGTGGTTCTTAGACATTGTTATTTATTTCAATACATGGAAAGAAAAGGCACCATAGTGATGTGGTGAGGTTACTGTCTGCTGTATCTGGGTAGTTGGTAATGGGATAGTGGTATTTTTCCCTCTCTATCACATGGAGTAGCTATTTTAGTTTTATTTTTTCTTTGATTTTGAACTTGTACCTTGTATATTTTTTAGATACTTAAGAGTTTTATTGCTTCTTCTATTCCCTTTTTTCTATGACATATATTTCTTATTTTACTCTTGTGTTTTTTATTCCTGTTGTGTGTGTGTTTGTTATGTTGTTTTCTTTAGGTTGGTTGAATCTATTCCCTCTAGGTTTTTTTAAGGCCTGGGTTCTATTCACTATCCTTTGGGGATCGGGAACACCCTTCAGGTATGTAACAGTTTGGTTTGAGTATTGGTTTGAGAGGGTATCCATGTCGGGTTTGTCACAATTTGGTATTATTTGTAGGTTGTGCTTAGTTTTGGGAAGTTGGTAGATTGTAGATAGGATTTTCTAAACTTGATAGGTAGGTTGTGATGATTTTCTAGCCATCTTTTTACATGATTGGACTCAACTTACCATGGTATGTTGGGATGTGCATCTCCTATTTTGATTTCTTGATCTCAATATCAGTTTTTTCTTATGGTTTTTTGGTTTTAACTGAGACTGTCATATTGGATGATCACTTATTCTATTTATGTGTAGTAGTATACCTTTGAGACATCTTCCACAGGTTCCTCAAGAGGGTACAGTAGAAGATCCTCAAGGGAATCCACCTCTAGATAAGAATATTATATAGGATATCATTTGGGAAGTTCATGCTATATACCAAAATATATAGCAAGACTAGAATGTAGTTGTTGAGGTACATCCATGAACTGAAGAAGAAAGGGACTGATCATGGGAGTTCATAAATGAGAATCCACCATCCTTAAAGGGTATGAATGAACCTCAAGAGGTAGATTAATGGATGTACAAGATTTATTAGATATTCATCTTCCTGGATACACTTGAGAATATTATGTTAAAGTGTGTGGCATTCAGAATTGAGGGTCCTAGTAAGCAATAAAGGGATTTCATAGTACAGGAATACATACACATGGTATTGTATTGGAAAGGTTTCAAGAACATATTTTTTTATTAGTTTTTTCTAGATTTACTAATGATGTTAATTTCTCTATATTTACTCTCCCTGAAGTAGAAAGAAAATTCAATGTAGGCATACATTAATCAGTTCACAAAGCTTATTTGTTTTTCTATGGTGGTAGTAAAGAATTAAAAGCTAATTGCTCAGAAGTACCTACATTGTTTTCAATCATATCTTAGATAGTAGGTTTTTATGCTTAATATTTATACCTATATGGGGATATTAGATAGTGAAATATTGGTAGAGATGGATATGTAATTCAAGGATGGTTATTTAGTCCCTTATCTTCTACCGAATGGTAACTTTAGTGGAATATAGGGGGGAAAGATGAATTGGCATGATCATCATAGGCATGATGGGGGTGTTTCTCATAGTTAGACTATTATTCACATTTAGTTAGATCCAGTAGTGTACTTCTACCCTACAATCAGTTTGGGAAAATTTTGGACACCTGATGTTCATTTTCAGCACCTGTGAAGATATGTTTTAGTTTTGTTTGTTATGGACATTTACAGCATTTATTTCAAGCTATGTATATGCCTCATTATATTCAAGGATAATTATATACAAAGGACACTATGGTGTAGTCACATAATTTAATGTCTATAGGGGTCCATCCATATTCCTTACGAGTAAATCACCTTCATTCAGTGGATGAGTTTTTGATAGAGGTAGATATAGGTCCAGTGATAGTGAGAGGTATCATCCTTATTACATCATCATTAGAGACTTCTTTATTTGATATAGGTTCCTCCCACTCATTTATATCTACCCATTTTATGGATATTCTTAAAATTTCAATAGATCTCATATCTTTTATTTTGGAGTTAGAAACACCTTTTAGAAATAGAAAAGTGTAGGGGTTTCAGTGTTCTTCTTGTTCATTGTCGATACTTGATATAGAGTTAGTATAGTATCTCCTCGTTCTCAATATGGATATATTTAAAAACATCATAATTATGGATTTTCTTATCACTCATTATTCTAATTATGATTTTTATCATCAGTATTTCTCATTTATTAAAGCCGATGGGAGATCTTGGGAGTTTTTGGGAGATTGAGATCTGAGTTATGGTTGTCCAAGACCTTCCCACCCAGAGCTCAGGAGTTTTTTATGTTCTATTTCAATTGATCCTGATGAATTTTATTTTATGGGTAATCTTCCCTTGGTTGTTAGGTATTTTCCTGATTTGTTCCCATATTATTTCTCTAGTATTCCTTTAGAGATGGAGGTAGAGTTTACGACTGATCTAGTTCTTGATACATTGTCTATCTTAATACCCTATTATCATATAGAACCAGTGGAGATGAAAGATACCAAGATTAGGTTGGATGATCTAATTGAAAAAGGTTTCATTTTCCCTAGTGTTTTACCTTAGGAATCCCATATAATCTTTTCCAATAAGGTATATGGTTCACTCTTATTGTGTGTGGACTATCAAAATTTTAACCTGATAATGGTTAAGAATAAGTATCCTTTTCCCCATGTGGATAAATTTTTTTGACCGATTAAAAGGGAAAAGTGGTTTTCAAAGATAAATCTTTGGTCAGGTTATCATTTTTTTAGAGTTCAAGATTCTAATATACTGAAGATGGCTTTTAGGTGTAGGTAGATCTATTATTAATATATTGGGATGTTGTTTAGTCTAACTAATGCTTTTTCAGTTTTTATATACTTGATGAACTGGATATTCCATGAGTATCATGATACTTTTTTGGTAGTATTTATGTATTAAATTTTGGTTTATTTTAAATCTGAGTGTGAGTATGAACACCATTTGAGTTTGGTTTTAGAAATCCAAAGGAGTCGTCATTTTTATGAAAATCATTCAAAATGAAATTTCTAGATCCAAGAAGTGAAATTATTATGTCATGTGATTTATGATTAGGTATTTTCAAATGATCCTATGAAGGTGATTCTGGTCTTGTCATGGGAAGATTCATGGAACATCTTGAAGATTCAGAGCTTCCATGGTCTTGTTTGGTACAATCAATAGTTTATCAAGGATTTATTGAATTTCGAAACAACTTTGATTTCTATTACTAGTAAAGGGTTGAAAATAATATGGGATATTAATTGTTAGTCTTCTTTAAATGATTTTAAATTATTCATGAAATCATATCATATTATGATCTTACTTGATCCTGGTAAGGGGTATGTGGTTTTCAGTTATTCTTTTGGTTCCAGTCAGGGTTTCATGTTTATGCATGATGATAATGTTGTTTCTTATAGCTCTTGTTATCTTCAATAGTTTGAGAATAACTATGTCACTCATTATTTAGAGATTTCTGTAGTTATACATGCACTTAAATTATAGTGGCACTATCTTTTTGGGGACATCTTCATAGTATTTTCTAACTATATGAGTATGAGATATATATTTTCTCAAAAATACTTGAATCTAGGACGGAGGTAGTTGGTGGAATAATTTTACATGTTTGACTTAGACATCTCTTAAACATTGGGGAAGGGGAATTTAGTTGTAGATACTCTTAGCAAGAAAGTACCATTATAGGATTATCTCGAATCAATGGAGGAGTGGAACCTTATGAGGATATTCTATTAGTTTCACCTGTATTATCTATAGGATGTTTTAAGTATGGTTATAACTAGTGTTTAGTTATCATCATCTCTCCTTGAGCCTATTCTATAAGTTCAACAACAAGATGGAAAATTCAAGATAATTCAAGAAACACTATATGGTATGGAGACTATTTTTGGTTGGTCTCTCCCTTAAAATGGTATTCTCATTTTTGGGGATTGTTTTGTTTTCTTAGATCTATGTGGAGATCAGTCTTATTTGATTGTCATTATTCTTCCTAGGCCATTCATCATGGCACTATGAACATGTATTATAACATGAGATGGTGATTTTGGTGGCTGATTATAGATTTTGACATTGCCGATTATATATCCCGCTATTATTCTTTTCAACTGGTAAATGAAGGACATATGAAACCTTCTAGTTTTCTCTAAATTCTTCTAGTGATAGTTTGGAAATGGGGTGAGTATTCAATGTAATTTTTTATTGGATTACCATGGACCTCTGAAAAAGTAATTCTATCTAGGTGGTGACTGACTGGTTGATAAATTAATCTCACTACATTAGAATTAGGTATGCCACTTATGTTGAAGAAAAAGGAAAGTTATATGTACATGATGTTGTGAGGTTAATGGGGTTCCCACTTCCATAATTTCAAACAAGGATCCTAGGTTTACCTCATGGTTTTGGAAGAGTCTCCATGAGGTGATGAGGACTCAGGTCATGTTGAGTACAACATGCCATCCATAGACAGATGGCTAGATGGAGTGAGTTATTCAAATCCTAGAGGATATGCTTCATTCCTGTGTCTAAAATTTTGGTGGATCATGGGATATCCATATGGGATCAGGTGAGTTTTCTTATAAAAATAGTTTCTATTCATCAATCAGAATGTCTCCCTTTGAGGATTTTTATGGTCACCCATACAGGTTTCCTCTTTTTTGTGAGGAGGTGGGTGAGGCCTCTATTTTTGGACCAAGTCTCATTTAGGATACATTTTTGAGGATTCAGGTTGTACACTTGCATTTCCTTAAATCTCATAGTTAGAAAGAATCATATGTGGATCATCAGTATTGTCCTTTGTTGTTTTACATTTGTGACCAGGTTTTCTTTAAAGTTTCTTCTTAGATGGATCATCATCATCTTGGAGAAAATATAAAGTTGGATTCAATATATATTAGACCATTTGAGGCCACTAAGAAGCTTGGACAAGTATCTTATAGATTATAATTTTTATTTCAGTTGATGGGTATTCATGATGTTTTATATATATTCCAACTCAAGAAATACCATCTAGATCCCTCTCAAGTTCTGAGCTAAGAGGATATTGAGTTAGAGCTAGATGTTTCTATTGCAGAGCAGCCAGTGGAGATTATTGAATCTCAAGTGAAAGACTTGTGTGGGAAGTAGATTCCATTGGTCATAGTATTATGGAGACATAGAACAGATTCTCATGAGACTTAGGAGAACGAGTCATCAATGAGGGAGCAGTAGCCACACCTCTTTCTAGACACCATTCTTCCATATGACTTCCTAGGGACAAAACGTTTTATAGTGGGGATTTTGTAACATCCCATTTTATTATTTCAGGTATTTCTCATCTCTCTTTTCATTTCCATATTTTTTTGGTTGTGTTCTGAGCCTTCTAAGGACACATACCATTTGTAATGAAAAATGACCTAAAGTTCAGGGATGTTTTTTAATGGAATAAATGGAGTCTTAGTGTAAATGTGAAAAGTTATTTAGAGGATTTCCTTTGGGGTCCAAGTTGACCTAGAAAAATTTTCTAAGTGTTTTTATAGAATCTTCTTACTAAAAAATTTCACATCATTAATGGGTTACATGACATGAATATGTTTCTCGAAATATGTCATGAACTATTTCAGAGAATGAAATGTTTATACATCTTGAAACTATATCACATCATGAAAAGTTTTATCGGTTTTTTAAAATGTGGTGATTCATTTTTTGAAGTATATTCTTTTCATATATTTCACATCATGAAATCAAGATTTAGGTCATAAAATGTGTGTGGATTGTAGGTTTTCATGCACTACGTGTATGATTATTTTTCATTCGATTGTAGGATCCTCTCTCAAAACCAAGTATCTTTACTACGAATTTTTTTGGATATCCCCTCCTTCCTAGTCATTTCTTTTATTGATTAATCTTAATTTTATTTATGTTATGTCTCTTTGGGTTAGTTATCTTTTTGCTTCTATTTTTATGTTGGTCATAATAGCACCATTGTACTATGTTTTCAGATCCTTTCATCTTATAGTGTTAATTTTACTTGATCCTTTCTATATATATTGTGAGATCACATCCAGAGGCTGACCATTATTTTGTTTTTGGTGTAGCATATGAATTTCTAAAGTTATGTGTTGTTTTTTCATATTCGTAGAATATTTTTCTTATTGAATATTCATTAAATTACACAAACACATTTCTAAGGAACATAATTTTCTAGTGCATTTAGAAACTTAGAACACAATATTATTAATTCATGAAAGATGTCTAATGTCTCCCATAAAGATATTTCCCTTTATTAGTCCTACTTAAAATGGTTCTTCATAAACTTTGGAAATGAAACATAAGAAAGAGTGAACTCAAATTATCTGTAAAGGTAAACATAAGAGTTAATAATATTTGATCATATAAAATCATAAAATAATCATAAGGGTATGTTATCTTGAAAATAACATACAAATTTTATACCCAACCTATAATATTTCATAATAATGACTCATAGAATAAAGCTTTTTCATATTAGGAAATATAGAGAATAAGAGTGAGAAATCATCCTAAAAAAATCATGAACCATAAGGTCATTTCATAAAAGTGTGGCATCATCATAAATATAGAAAACCATTTTATGTGTCAAGTTTAACTACCAATACCCTCAATATGGTGGATCAAGACGCTTCCATTTCCCATAGTGGATCAGGATACACCTATTTCCCATTTTGGATCAGGGCACGCCTGTTTCCTATTATGGATTAGGACACACCTGTTTCCCATTGTGGATTAATCCCATTAACTTCTTTCCCATTTTCATCTCATGGGATATAAATCGTTTAAAAATTCATTGGAGGGAGATATATGTCTCACCCATCATATAATTAAAATCATACATATGTGTGCTACAAGATCATAAAACATTCATCATATCATAACCCATGAAATAAAGTGGGTTTCATAATCATTTTTTCATTGTATAACCTGTGGAAGAGAAATGGGTCTTATAAACATCTTGTCATCATAATCCATTCATAGATAAATTAAGAATGGTATCCTTGGTTCATATATCTAATAAAGAATAAGTTACATCAATGGATGTAATCATATATGTAAAATTATTTTAAAAGATAAATCACTTGGAACATTTCTTGAGTAAGATATAATTTCATTGAAAATCACTTTTAAAACATAAAACATTTTATAAATATTTTTATTTGAAAATAAACTTAAAAAATTAAAAAGGAAACATTAAAAATCATTTGAAATATTTCTTGAGGATAATATTCATTCCACATTGAAAAGAAATTAAACATTTTTTAAAATATTTTTAAAAAACGTGATTTTGGAATAAAAAAAGTTTTTGATTGAAAATGTGATTTCTCACATAAATATTCTTTGGAACTCTTGAGTACATAAAGAGAGGAAAATGAATGGAAAACATTTATTCTCATGACATAACTAGAGGAGAAGAAAAATTAATGAGTTTCTTGATATATCAATAATAATATTTGATAATCAAAAACATAGTCGTAAATAATTCTATTAAATGATGATATTGTAACATAAAATCTTTAACACTTTGGTAACTTTGAATTGTAATCCATATGAAAGAATAACCATAAATGAATCTTATAATATCATGAAAATAATTAGATTCATGTTATAAAATTTCATATGTTTAGTATATACAAATAATAAAAAAAAGTGATGTATAACATAACATATATCTCAATGAAGTAAAATTGAGACAAAAATCCCTTAGCGCTTTTGTAACTTTTTAATAGCAAAATCCATAAAATATAGATCCTCAAATGGATATGTAAATCCCCATAAATTTAAGGATAATAATTATGAAATATATTTTTGGGAAGTATATACACCATATAAAATAAATACGTGGTGAATATGTAATTTTTCATAAGGAAAAATAAAACAAAATATGGAAATCCCTTATTGAAGTCTTCGCTTCTTTAATACATGTTCAAACCTCCTCTTCTTTGGGTATTCTCCTTAGTTTTGAACTAAAATTTTCCTAAGATGGATTTTTTCCAAACTAAGGCTCATAAGATAAGGTTAGGGAAATTGAAAAGTTATTTTGGAAGGGGTTGGTTGATCCAAATGGATTGATAGGTGTGAAGAAGGGAGGGTAGTTAGTGCCTTTTTATAATTTAGGAGGAGTAGCATTTTTATAAATACCCAAAATAAGTCACTATTAGGGGAGTCAATATTACTTCCTATTGCTCCAAAATTGATAAATAATGGATGGGAGGTATTATTTGGTCAAGATACACCACCAACACACAAAATGAAACCCATTTTTATTATGTTATTACTTAGTCTTTAAGTTTTCTCAATTTTACCCTTTGTGTTTTTACAATTATAACCTGTATCTTTTTATTTAACTAGGAAATTTATCCTTTAAGAATAAAATTAAAATGATATTTATTAGATAATTTATACCTATTTATTCTAAATACTAAATCATATATGTGTGTAAAATTAATTTTAAAACAAACACATGTAAGGCCTAAAACTCTATTATAAACTTAATTACAATAATTGATTTTAATAGTTTTGACTAATCATTTTGGTAAAAATTAATTTGACTATATTAGACAATATAAATTATTCTGATTCCAAATATAGAATAAATTTTTGCAAATTACATTCACATAAGTGGAAGGATTCAATTTTAAAAATAATTTGAAAAACGTGACATGAATACAAGTTTTTAAAGAGAAAAGTTCAAAACTTTAAAATATTTTTATATCCAATTTTGATATGAGATTGATTCCAATGAACTAAATTGGATTAATATATATATATAATTGAACGAATTATAATTTAAATCTAATTTTAAAAATAATTTATCTTTATAAATAAATTAAATGAAAAGGTAGTTTTTAATTAAAATTCATTATTTTTTACTATTCATCAAAAAATGAAATTTTCATAAAAATACAACAAATTAAAACTAAGATAATTTTTACATTATGAATTAAAAAATAAATTTAATTTTATAAAATTAATTTTATTATAAAAACCATTTTATTAGAAAATAGCATTTTCGAAGCATATAAAGACTTCACAAAAAAAATTAAGTTCTTTTTTTACCAATATGTTTCCTTTATATAAAACCATTATAATTAGTATTTAAAAATTATTTATTACTATTCATATATCTATGTTTAACTTCTAGGTTATAATGGTCATGTTTAAATAACTATATTAATAAAATATTGCGGATTTGTTAAAACTTTGTGTCACACAAGCTAAGACTGTGTTATATGTAGCACAATCTTAGATTTTTGTTGTGTGTAAAACCTGTCATAAAAGAGATTTAATTTAATAGATAAAATAATAATTCATAAAAAAACTTGGTTTTACAGTCTACCCCGATTAAAATGAATTTCTCCCTCAAAATTCATCATTCTGGTATAGAAAAATGAGGACACTTATACATCATCATATCCTCAAGTTCCCATGAAGCTTCCTCAAACTAGTAGTTTTACCACAAAACATTGACTAGGTCAGTGGTATTATTTCATATAACTTTCTCTATATGATAGAGAATCTACATTTGTATCTTCTTATAAGAAAGGTTCTTCTCTAGAGGTATGTCCTCTGAGTCTAGTACATGTTAAGGATTTGGTATGTACTTTCTCTTGAATGAAACATGGAACACATAATAAACCTGAGAGAGGTCTTATGGAAGTGGAAAATGATAATCTATTATCATGATATGATAAAGTATTTTAATGGGACCAATATACCTAGGGATTAGTTTACCCATATTTCATCCATAGAGAAATCCATGGAAAGACCTTCTCGCCCACTTCAAATTCTAGAATGTGATGACAATTATCAACATAAAATTTCTATCAAATTTTTGTTGTCCTTATGTGTTTATTAATGAATCTAACCTTCACTACCATCTCATCGGCTTTCTCAGGTCCTAGTATCCTTATTTGTACAACTTCATTCTAGTAATTTGGAGTTTTACACTTCATTCCATAAAAAGACTTATAAGGATCTATCTAAATGTTTGAGTGAAAAAAAATATTATTGTGTGAAAACTCAACTCAAGGAAGTTTTTTTCCTGACCAACTTTGAAATACATAATAAAATATCTTAAAATATACTTTAATCATATTTCCACATGTTGTAAACTCATTCCTCTTCAAATAAATTTATCACTATATATAATACCAAAGGGTTTAATTTCCATAAATGTCTCTTTAAATATCCTTAATCTTCATAAACTCCCATCATATAATACCTTATAAGGGGTGTGTCAAAAACATTGAACTTATGATCAACCATAAACTCATAAATCCATGATGGTGTCAATAATTATTAAGTTAATCATACCTAGAGACATATATGATTTAAAAATATTATTCATCCTTTGTTCCTAAAATAAGATCTTATCTTATACAAAAAATGCATTGGTATCTTGGGTTCATCCTTATAACAATAGAATATCAAATGTTATTTTGTTATTATAGAATCCATGTTGAGGGATATAATCACAAGAAATTTCACTAAATTGTGGATAATAAGATTTTCATAGGGCACATCCATACAAATAAAACATAAAGTTACCAACTAAGGAGTAGAGGATAAGTTTCCCCTAATCTTCATGATTTAACTTATCGGTTGTGATTTCATAATATTTACCTTTTTATTTTTTCTTCAATAGTTTTTTTGGATTATCATTCATATTATCCCTTGGTTTGAGGCATTATTTCTCATAATCCCTCAAATCCATGAACTTGAAACACTAAAGTATGGGTAGTGAATTTCATTTATCTTCTTATTTTATTTTCATTGACTGGCCTCTTCACATCAATTTTACATTATTTTTCTCGATGGATAGGGTTCCCATATGTGAAACACCCTCTTCTTCCTTTCAAGAATTCACCAAAGTTCTTCTTCCCACAATTTCTTCAAGTAGAGTTTGAAACTTTTTATTCCCTCCATGTGACAAATCATTGTATTTTCCATGGAAACCCATTTTCCTTTTCTTATTAGAAGAACCAAGGGGGTTTAAATTCCATTTCCATTTTTCGTGCATATTGAAAAATTTATTCATAGTATTTAAATACCCTTATGGATAACACCCACAAAATATTTAGTTTCAATATATTAAATAATTTATAAAACTTACCTTCAAGATGAATTATAATACCTAAAGAGTACCTCACACATCATGTAAAATTTACTTAATTTCCACCAATAGTTTTATCATCCTTCTTCTTAAGATCGAATAATTCCTTATCCATTTTTGTAAGAATAATAAAATAAAATTAATTATTTAAAAATAAAATTTTTAACTCATCCCACTTCACAGAGTCTATTTCTTCTCATTGACTCATATTCTAAAAAATATTCCACCATTCATCTACCTCACTTACTATATTTTAGATAGCAAGAGTGAATTTTTCATGTTCTGTACACTGGATAATGGAAAATATCTTCTCCATGGTACTAATACATTACTCAGAAACTAATGGATCAATAAAATTACTAAAATAAGTAGGGTGTTTCCTTATGAAAAAATCAATAGAATTTTGTTCCCACCTTTTCTTATTTGGATTCTCACCATGATTCATGACTTGATGAGGATGTCTGAGTATAGTAAATAGTTTTTTCATTCCATATCCGAAAAAATTCGGTTTCTCATGAGGAAAATCATTTCATTTTTCATTTTATTCCTCATTAACATGATTTTTTGGGTTCTATCCATTGACTAAGACCATAAATAATAGTGTGAGCAATGATAATTATAATGTAAAATGGAATAGTCTAAAAAATAATTTACGAGGTCTAAATCAAGACACCTTCTTTTTAATTTATGACGTTGTAGGTTTATCCTAGGTCATTCATTGTCATCATATATTTAAATTCTTCATGATTTTATTTAAAGATTTTTTGATTTTACAAATAGTATCCCCCAATAGTTTCCTACTAGGTGTGCATCAAGGCCTATTGTCATGTACTAGTTCCAGGTTGAGTCTAGCTCAATATGGTGTTTTGGTATTTTTACCCCTAGATACATCTGTGTTAGAGCCAAATCCACTTGTAGTTTCTAGATAGGGGTGTAATTCCATGAAAACCACTAACTCTATAATTTACTAAAATTCTAGAACATTTTCCCATAATTTATTTCATCCTTAGACTTATCCTTAGATGCATCCCAAGGTATATCCTTAGAAATATTTTTATGGATATCACTAAAGTTTTCCCATCCTATTTTCCAAAGGTTAACTATACATTTCCATTGATACCAACTATAAATATCCAAGATTTTCATAGGTGGATATTACATCTTTTTATATGAAAATTCATTTCATTACACAAAGACACACTTCATAACCATAATATCTAAGTGCCTTTGGAAACATGAAACATGATATTATTAATTCATTAAAGATATTCCTTGTCTCCCATAGAGATATTTCCCTTCATTAAACCTACTTAAAACTTTTCTTCATAACCCAGCGAAAGGAAACACAAGAATTGATAAGCTCAGATGCTCAGTAAGGGTAAACATAAGTGATTATAATCATTGAACATATAAAATAATATGATAATAATAAGGGTATATTATCATAAACATAACTTATAAAGTTTATACCCAACATGTTAAAGATCATAAACATTATTCATGGCATAAAACTTTATCATTATAGATAATATGGTCCATAAGAGTGAGAAATCAATATAAATCAATCATAAACCATAACCTCATGTCATAAAAGTGTGGAACCATCATAAATATTTAAAACCATTTCATTTGTGAAGGTTAACTACCAAGACTATAAACATAGTGGATCAGGACACACCAATTTCCCATAGTGGATCAGGACACACCTATTTCCCATTTTGGATCAGGACACACATGTTTCCCATTATGTATTAGGACACACTTATTTCCCATTGTGGATCAAGCCCATCAGATTTTTTCCCATTTTCATCTCATAAGATATAAATCTTTACCCAATGAATTGGAGGGATATATAGGTCCCCACCATCACACAATTAAAATCATACATATGCATGCCACAGGTTTATAAAACATTCATCATTTAATAACCAATGAAATAAAATGGTTTTCATAATAATTTTGTCATGGTATAAACTATGGAAGAGAAACGGTCTTCATAAACATCTTTTTATAACAAACCATTTCGAGAAAAATTAAAAATATTATCCTTGGTTCATATCCCCAATTAATCATAATTTATATCAAAGTATTTTATCTTATATTGAAAATTATTTTGAAAAATAAATCACTTCGAGCATTTCATGAGGAAGATAACTTTTATTTGAAAAACACTTTTAAGACATAAAACATTTTGGAAATCATTTTATTTGAAAAATAATATTAAAAACTTATAAAGGAAGTATTAAAAATAATTTAAAACATTTATTGAGGAAATTTACTTTACACATTGAAAAACACTTTTTAGAACATTTTTTAAAACATGATTTTGGATGAAAAATAGATTTTGACCAAAAAAGGCAATTTTTCATTTAAACATTCTTTTGAACTCTTGAGTACATAAATAAAGGAAGTTAAAGGGGATACATGTATTCTCATGAAATAAATAGAGGAGAAGAAAAACTAATTAGTTTATTGAGATATGGGTCATAATATTTTATCATCAGTAACATAGTCATAAATAATCATGATATATTATGAGATTGTAACATAAAATCATTACCACTTTGGTAATAATGAATCGTAATCCCCATTAAATAATATAATTAAATGAAACATACAATATCATGAATATAAGGATATTCATGATATAAAATTTCATAGGGTAAATATATTCACATCATATAATAAGATAGGTTTATATCATTACATAAATCTCAAATAAAAAAAATTGAGACAAAAATCCCTTATCACTTTGTAACTTTCAAACCTTAAACCCCAATAAAGAGATCCTACAATAGATATGTAAATACCAACAAATTTAAGGATAATACTAATAAAATAAATTAATGATGAGTATATACTCCACATAAAATAAATATTTGGTGAATATGACATGTGTCACACCCAAAAATAAATGTGACACGGAAATCCCTTACCTTAAGTCTTGACTTCTATCATATATGTTCAAACCTCATCTTCTTCAAATATTCTCCTTAAGTTTGAAATAAAGTATTCCTAGAATGGATTTATTCCAAAACTAAGGATTCAAGGATTAGTAGAGGGAAGTTTTAAAATTATTTTGGAAGGGATTGGTTGATACAAATTTCTAGAGATGTATGAAGAATGGAGGGTAGTGAGCATCCATTTATAATTGAGGAGGAGGGGCATTTTTTTTAAATACCCAAAATCATTCACTATTGGGGGGTCAATATTACATCATGTGGCTCAAATTTTTATTAATAATGGATGGTAGGTATTAAATGGTCTAGAAACACCTCCAACACACAAAAATAAACACATTTTTATCGTGTTATTCTTTAGTCTTTAAGTTTACTCAATTTTACCATTTTTTTCCATGGTAACTTTTATCTTTTGATTTGCCTAGATAATTTATACTTTAATACTAAAATTAAAATAATATTAATTAGATAATATAAAACTAATTATTCAAAATATTAAATACAATTAATGAAATAAAAAACATGTGTGTAAAATTAATTTTAATATAAATGCATGTAATGAACAAAACTCTGCTTTAACCTTAATTGTAGTAACTAATTTTAACTATTTTCACTAATAATTATAGTAAAAATTTAATTTTAACTTATAATATAATATAAATTATTTTGATTAAAAAAATGGAATCCATTTTTCTAAATTTCATTCATAGAAGTTTCAAAATTCAATTTTAAAAATAATCCCATAAAAGTGATGGGAATACGAGTTTTTAAAGAAAAAAAGTTCAAAAGTTTGAAATATTTCTATATCCAATTTTGTTAAAAAATTGATTCCAATGATCTAATTTTTTTAATATATTTATAATTAAACTAATTATAATTTAAAACCAAATAAAAATATAATTTAACTTTACAAATAAATTAAATGAAAAGGTAGTTTTCAATTAAAATTTAGTATTTTTCACTATTCATAAAAATCACAAAACTTAACACTAAGATAACTTTTAAATTTTGAATTAAAATTTTAATTTTATTTTAAAATTTTAATTTTTTAAAATTTTCAAAAACTAATTTCATTATAAAAACATTTAATGATAAAATACCATTTTTGAATCATATAAAGACTTTACCAAAAATTAAGTTCCTTTTTTATCAATATGATTCCATTATATGAAAACCATTATAATTAATATTTAAAAATTAGTTATTACTATTAATATCTATTATTTTAATAGCTTGGTTATAATGGTCATCTTTAAATTACTATATTAATAAAATATCATACCTTTGTTAATACTCAGTGTCGCACAAGCTAAGCCAGTGTTGCATTTAGCGCAAGTTTACCTTGGTGTTGCCCATAATAAAAGATTCTTTGGGTGTTTCATGGAATTAAATCCATCAAATAAATATAATTTATTTGAAAGAAAATTATAAAAACTAAGGGTGTAACATACCATGTGTTATCTATCCATACTAGAATAATCCACCCTCTAATAACAATCGATACAATTCAAAAAATAATGAAACTAATTTATGTCATATATGATACCATGTGGTTTTATATAGAACACAACCATATCCCACTTCCTATAATTTCTTCTTGGTACTATCTCACACCCATAAATCTCTTCAATTAACCTTAATTGATCCCCACTTAAGTAGATAGATTAAGAGGCTATCAAATCCTCTATATGGGTAACTATTAACCTCTTACTAATAAATTCATGTTAAATGAATATAATTTAAAATAGTAAAATAAAATAAAGTTACTCGTAAAAAATAAATATTATAAATCACATTACCACTATTTCTCTCATCTCTACAACTTCTTCTGCATAGACTATCTCATAACCAACTCCTCTAAATCATTTCTATAAATGACTACATCTACCTTACCTCAAATAATTCACCAATCCCTGGGGAAGAAAAATATTTTTTGGTTGACCTCTACCAATACCACCAGACACCAAGGGTACTTCAGGTTGTTAATGTTACAGTAATGGGAAAGTTTATGTTGGATATTATAGTTGATGGGGTGTCCCATCCACTCACTTTAGCCAACAAGTACATCCCTAATAAGATCAACACAAAAACTATAAATTTCCTCTACATCTACATGAACGATATACAAAATCAATTTCTATACTCAAATAATTTGATCATATCAATCCCAAGAATCCTAAATAAGGGGTCTATTCCCATGACCCAACATTCCTAAGAATTAATAAATCCTACTTTCAATTCTACCTAAGATCAAGTTATACCATATTTCATCATACATAACACTAATAATTTTTAGGGTCCTATTAATAACCTTATCCTTCCTCACACCTCTATATATTCACTCATTATAATTAAACTAACCTATTATAGAATATATAGTCCCATTCCCCTCTCAATGTGGTGATATATCACTCAACATAATCTAATAACTTGTGGGAATAATATATCAAGCATATAAACATAAACCTATAGTCCAAAAAACTAGATCCCCCTTACTTAATATTTAATATATATTGTTAATACTTTTACTAAAGGGTATAAATTAATAAATCCTCTTAAAAATGGTCTCAAAATTAGCTCTAATTGACTATAGATACATCACAGTCTCTATGGAATAACATCTATAACTATTTATGTTGGTCCATTTTATAAGATCATTGTTGGTGTAACTCAATATTCCTCAACTACCTTTAAAAGTTGAAATAATCACTCTATGTCCAAAATACCTGACTATATTTACTTTTTAGAAATATATATATTATAATTAATCTATCCCTACCACTAAAATTATGATAAAGTAACTCTCTAAACATTTTCAACTACTGCACTTAACTTTTGTTGAACATACACTAGTGACTCCTACACTCATTATTTCTCTACCTCACTGTTCTAATGAAAATTTTTATTAATAAAAATAAGAAAACATTTCATTCCATTGATAATGTGTATGTATATATTTACACTGCCTCAAGGTCAATCAAAAATAACAATTAAATGCATAGCTCATGAAATTATCGTGATCTGATACTGTATGATATATATACTCACGCCTACATAAATACAATATCAATAGTATACCATCCATTTATTAATAATAAATAGGATATCAAAGTTAATAAATAGAATCAAAAAGGCTTTATATGACCTTGGCTAGTTCCCCCAGCCTATTTAACTTTCTAACTTAAGAAATATAATAACCTTACTGACCTAAGTAATATTTACTAGTGATAACTATAAACTCTACACTAAAATACACTCTCTAGAAAAAAAAAATCATAAATTGGACCCTCTAAAACTCCTCCTAAGCTATTAATAGATTCAATATAATCCTAAAATCCCTCCTTCAATAGGCTATAGGGTGGCAACTAGCACTAATAGTATAAATTATCAAATATTTGAGGTATTATCCTTATTTTTTTAGAAACAACTACACCATTTACAAAAACCAAAAATAACAATTCAAATATAAATAAAATATCCAATTCATGTTTAAATTAAACACATAATCATAACCAAAAAAATCCATAAAATACAAGGGAAACACCAATACAAGACTCTAGTACTCCCAACTAGATCACCATGTGATCAATATAACGTATCTCATCACAACAATTGGCTCAATATTATAAGTATAAAATAGAATGGATAATTATAGGGTGATTATAAAAGTATACCCAATAAGTTCCTTATATAAACTCCCAGGTTTCATTTTAATATGAATAATAAATCATTATTAAATGGAATATATATAGTTAATCAATTTATATTTAACAGCCATCAATAGAAACACCAGTTCAAGATAACCATCACCGCATGTTATACACCACATCCTCCATTTCACCGCATTTTAAATCACCACATCCACATCACTATAATAATTTCATCTTGTTAATTTTAACAAATACCCGCTATAGCATAAAAGGACCATATAGCTACAACAAAAACTATTTTATAGTGGTATAATTATAATAATAATAAATGTACTTGTTTTAGGAATTCCATGGACCATGGAATACCATTTACATGTAATATCCACATTTCATCAAGGAACACCACATCCCTTGCATCATGTTGACCTCAAGGAATACTATATCTCTATCACCATCTAAAACATCTTCCTATAAAAAACAATTATCCTAATTTAATTTATATAAATCAATAATATATAAATACATACATAATTTAAATCACATAATAATCCAAAACATATAATGATGATTTATATAATAATAATATTTACAACCTAATAACAAAATAAACCCCCATTATCTTTATAATAATTTCATCATCAACATCGCTAACATTGATATAACCCTGAGAAATCTACCTCAAATATCTATAGTCAAACCAATACCCCCAAAATTCTTTTTTTATATATTTAAATGAAACCTCTAACAACTCATTGTTCCCATTACATCATTACTCAATAGTTATCATGGTTCATATAATCAAATAAAAATATAATTATTAAAGCATACATCATATTACATCACTCAAAAGTATTCATAATAAGTAATAAATTCTATTTAATCCTCATTTATCAAATAAACTTTTACTTTTATATCATTATTCCATGTCAATTACTATCACCGTGATATACCATAATTAACATCTTTCAAATTAATTCATATTATATAGCAATTAAATTTCCATTTCCCATGAATACCATAATAATTATGTTAATCTATTATTATTTTAAAATAAATCATAGCCTTTTCCCATTACCATATTAACCAAAAAAAATAAATTTATAGAACATGGAAATAAGTGGGAAGTTTTTATCCCCATCCTTGATTCTCTAATCAATATTCATTCTACCAAAATTAAGATTTTCCAGCCTGAATTTTCATGTTCATGTAATTAAAATAGACAAACTTATTCTCTTAATTATATAATATAATATTTCAAATAAAATTTTTTAGTATCCCATCATTAGAAATCTAGTACACTGAAACATATATTTTTAAGAGAAATAAAGTACATTGATCAAAAAGAAATAGATCTAGGGATTTTACCTTCAATTTGGTGACTTTTATATCATCCAACAAAAACAATCTATTGATGTCATGAATAAATGACAAAAAATAATTCTAACAGATATGAAAATTTAATAGAAAAACTTTTTACTTTATTTAGGTTGTTGTATTGGTATTTTTAAGAGTTTAAAATTAAAATTTTGTAACATAACTTCTCTTTCATGGTCAGTTTGAACAGTCTCCAAGACCATGCATCTCTCCATGAAGATTCATTTACCTTAAAAAATAAAATTAATGGAAAAAATTCATTAACTAACCTAATCATTCAAATTAAGATACAATTTTCACTACCTCAAAATAAAAATAATTGGTTATTTTGAAAACCTCCATACCCATACAGGTGACCATTATAGTAAAATTGATCTTAACTCCCTTAAACAATATATATTCTCACCAAACATGAATAGCATAGTAAAAACCATATTCCATATCGATTACCAGTGTCAAAATTAGTTTTTAAGATCAACCACCTCATAATTTTACACTTTTAAATCCCAAAATTTATAAAATGCTCATTAAAATCACATAATTTAAAAAAAAATTGGACCTCTATATAACACATGATACTTTGTTACAAAATTAAAAAGTATTACCATAATTATAATAAAATGGTTTTTTTTGAAATTAATTCAACAAAAATGTAGTTGATTATAAACAAAAAAATATATCTTTTATAAATCATATAAACCTGACAAATATTTATTTTGGTTATAATTCTTTACTTATATCCAGGATAGAAAAATTTAGAATTTTCCTTGTCATAATAGATCAATGGAACAAACAAAATATTTAAAATTATTGTTAATTTATCAGTTTTTAATGTTGATCTTGAAGAAAAGGTGTAAATACAATAACCTAATGGTTTTTTACTTGGTGAAAATGATATATGGGTCTGAAAATTTAATAATTGTATATATGATATGTCTAAATACCTGATAGCTTGGTATTCTCATTTTAAAATATTTTTTATGGCGTCAAAAGTTAAAAAGTGAGAGTAGATAATAATTTTTACATCAATTAATATTTTAAACATCAACTTATTATTATATTATATCTGTGTGGAATTATTTTTAGGAAATAAAGAAGATATTTTAAATTATTTTTTCACTCAAATGAAAAAACATTAAATATCAATTTTTGGGGTGATGAGACACTTGTTGGGTCTTTAGATTTCTCAATGAGACTTATATATTTTATAAGCTTTAGAGAAATATATTTTGTAATTATTGAAGAAATTAATTATGAAGAATTAAAAGGTTTTTTATACACCTATTTTAGTAGGAATGAATTTTTATAAACCTGATTAATGTAAATATGTTTATTAGACAACATTTAGAATAAATTTTTATTTGAAGGATTAGAGACCAAATATCATGTATATTTTGACATTATGTGCTCATTTACAATGTTATTTGAAAGAATAAAATTCAATTATATAATAGAGAATTATTTTGTAGGTAAAAAATAATTTTGATTTTTTATTATGTTTTGAAAACAAAAGGATAATTGGTTTATTTTGATATGTTGATGTAGCATGGGTTAATAGTATTGTTATACAAAAATAAACCTCAAGTGGTGTGTTTTTCTTGGAAGAGAGGTGTATATCTTGGAACACAAAGATACAAAATTAAGTGATATTTAGTACCTTTGAGGTTGAGTGTGTTTTTGTGAAATAAGTAACTATGAATATGATGTGGATAAAGACTCAGTTCAAATATCATATGGTTGAGGTAAATATTTCATTTTTCATTTGTTATAATAGTTAATGTAAAAAAAATATTTCAATAAATATAGTCGATCATTCCCAACAAAAGTACATTGATATCAAGTAAAATTTCAAAAAAAAGAGAAGGTCAAGAAATGATTACTAAAAGTATAAATTGTTTCTATAAAGGAACAACTAGTGAATGTGTTCACAAAACCACTACTAAATGATTGTTTTTTCTAAATTGAGGTATATGATGGGTGGTCAACCATTCTTTAATCATGTATAAGGTAATTATATCCTATCTAATTCCATTTATTTATTTTTATTATACATTTAAAGAGGTATAATTACATAAATTCAATGTATTTTCAATGTTTAAAGGGAATTATATAGATAAATTCATGGAGAAAGTAGTGATTTCATCATTTTATTATTAAAATATTTTGATGAGTTTATTAATAATGTGTTTAAGGAGAGTTAAAAATATGTTAATGGAGATCTTGTGATTGTTTTCACAATAGAGTTATGAGATATATTAATTTTTATAGAAGTAATAAATATTAGAATTTGTTATGAATAACTATTAAATTATTATCAATCACACTTGTTTCCTCCATAATATTTTCTAAAGTAGGATTAGAGATGATTCATTAGTCTTTTCTAGACAATAATTAGAGATGTTAATAAATATGATGATTTTTTATAATTGTTATATTTTATTTTAGAAATAATTTAGCTTAATGAATTTGATTAATAAATATACTTCTCAATTAGTATCATTTTATTAAAGGTTAAAATTTATGTAATATATTTGGTATGTATTTATGAAAAAAAACTTTCAAAAAAATATAAAGGGGGTATTTTTGAGACCAGGTTCAAGATTATGAGAAAATGATATCATGATAAAGAATAAATAGAGTGGGGATTTAAGGAAATGTGAACACTTTATTTAAGAAAATTAAGTACAAAAGTGAGTTTAACTTTAATTTATAGTCTCCTGGTATTATATTTTGTTATTAATTCATGAGAATGAAGTTTTTTATATTAATTTTATATTATTTATAATTTTCATGATGTCTTCAAATGTGTATGAATCATTTTCATATTATGAGATGGAATTTTTAAAATATTGAAGATTGAGTTCCAAAACTATTTAGCACTAGTATCTCAATGGGTTTTTAATGGAAACCTGATAGAAAAAATAAAAGCTATAGAAAAGTATTAGGAAGTGTACTAGGTTAGTTTCCCTTACTGGGTTTCTAATAGTTCTAATAGAGGGATTTTTTTTCACTTATTTTTAACAGGATCCCGATGGACTATAGCAGGTCCTCTATAGTTTTAGATAATATATCTTCAATTTCGACCACTTTATAAATTATTCTTATGTTTCATTGAGTGTTCCATGAATTATCACTTAAGTTCATAAAAATACATCTAAAATATTTATCCAATATAAATAAGTACCATTTTTTCATATAATGGTTAATTATTATGCATAACATTATGGTGGATATGTAAATTAAATTTTTTAATTGAAAATTGAAGAAAGGAAGTTATTGAAGAGGTATACATAAAAATCACTATTTCAGATCAATTTTTTTAGAAAATTAGTGTGGATAATTGGAAACTATACCTTAATAATATTTCAAGAATTCACTAAATATATAATTTATATTTTTAATTGAAGTTATGATACTTATTTTGAATAAATATGTTCTGAATTCTAAATAATTATGATTGTTTTGTATGTAAAGTTAATTTTTTCATTATAATTTCTTAATTCAATTTATATAAGTGTGTGGGAAATATATAAATATCAGATTGTGTTAGAAGATGAATATGGAGATCAAAAATTTTAAGGAAATTTACTAAATTTATATATTTAATATGAAAGTTTATTAAATTTAATTTTTTTAAAGAACAAATTTTTTCTTATGATTTTAAGGGATTTAATCTACATTCAAATAATATTTTCATATTACTGATTATTCAAAAAATGAGTTACATTGATCTTACTTGTTTTGAAATCATATCTACAATTAGATAACTATGGAAGTAATAATAAAATGGTCAAGAGACTTACCATTGTATATAAGTTCATGTATATACCATGTGTATTTATATTCAATATTGATATTATAGTGAATTATGTGAATATAAGTGATATCTAATCATTCATAGTATATATTATCTCATTTAATGGTGAACATTATTAATGATCAAGTTTTCTCTATTTTTTATTTAATTTTTGGAACTCAAACAAAATAAAAACAAAAAATAGTCCCTTATCAATTCAATTATCAATGTTTATTTAAATTTTGTTTATAAAATTTTCAATTAATAAAAACTTCTGCATTGATTCACCCCTAATATATTAATTATTCACATATGTCCTATTAAATTATAATTTTTATCCATTTCATAGGTGGTTTAACTCTTTTATAAAATTATATTTAGTCTATAGCTCATTATTTCCTAAAAACTATAATTTACTTATACCTAACTAACATAAATTTCCCCCTTTGAGACCCACCTAGTTCAATGATTATTTCATGTATGAATTTCAATAATTCATCGAATAATATTACTAGGGCCAGAAACTAGAACTAAATTTATAAATCACACAAATGGAAGATATTTACATCTACCAAATTTGTCTCACTCAAATATAAATAAAAAAATTCCAAAATACTTGGAATGTGTAACACCTTGGGTTTTTAATATATATATATATAATTTAATTTTTATTTAATTTAATAAAATAATTTACATAAAAAACTAAATAAAATGGCAATTAATTTTAACCCAATAGAGACAAACATTTCAAAACTATAAAATAAAAATAAAAAATCGATAAAATCATTAAAGTGTTTGTGTATAAGGGAATATAATCTATATATAAAAAATAAAACTAAAGTTTTAAAGTAGAATCATTATACCATAAAAATTTATAGTAAAAGCTATTGGTTTTTACAACATCAGTATAAAAAACACCAACTAAAAATTTCCACAAATTGACCAACACATCACCCCATATCAATATTGCACCAACTTTATGGTTATTAGCATGACAATGCATCAGGTGAATTGATTGTTTAAGTTTTTATCCTCAAATGGAAATATCATGGTATAGGTTTGTGACCTCAACATCCATTAACAAAATAATAGATAATGTGGCTTTAAGAATATCCACATCAACATTGATTTCTTATAAATATCAACATTAATGTTACTTATTAAAAATAAAACTTTATTTTGTGAAATTTAATATAGTTCCACGATAAATTCTAGAAAATATTCATCAAAATTCACCCCAATGTGGGAATCAAGTTCATTAAAGTTATCATAAAATTTTAATCTATAGTTAAAATTAGATAATTTTTTAAAATTATTCAATCTTGAACACTTGTTTAGAAGACAAGAATTCATTATAGAAAATTCCAGGTTTTATTATATGAAATTATTCAGATATTGAGAATTTATCCTTATTTCATCCCTTTTATGGTTCATTTTATATTTATATTTGGATTAAGTTATTTTTCAAAGGAACCCATTGTTATATTCATTTGATCCCATAAAAATTCCCATATAATAAAACTTAAGGTTTAAAATAATATATTTTCATATTCTAAAATGGAAAATAAGATGAAACAATTGATAAAAATTTTTAATGTTTATTTTAAAGTGATATAGATTATTATATAGAATTATTTTATAGTTTATAAATAAAAAAAGTATTTATAAAATAAAATATGTGTAATTACTGATTTTTTTGATGAATTTTACAAGCGAAAAAGACTACAAATTGATTTTTTGGGGTTGTGAATGATTAATTGCATGGTTTATAAAATTTTGATAATAAAAATATTGATTTTCCTATATTAGCAATTTTCTTATCATTTTTTAAGTGAACTTATTTTAAAACCATGCATAACAACCATGTTGTCTTTAAATTTCCCTATATTTTATATATTCCCCTATCTCCTCCCTTATTTATCTCCCTCTTTTTTCATTGTTTTTTCATGAACAACATCTAGAGTAATTTTAATTTATACATCCTCCATTATTCATATATTTTTCTCTATTTTATGAAGATAAAAGGAAATGGATTATTTTCAACCACTCCACACCTCTCTTTTTTTCTATTTTGGGTTAATATTATTCTAGTTTCTATGGATTTATATTTAGAGTTTCATTTTAGCATGTTTAAGTACTATTAAATGTTATAGACTTCATTTGTGGTAGTATAATAAGAATTAAAGTATTAGATAACAGATTTTTTTAAGTATTTCTAGTATCGTATTATCATTTATTAATATTTTTCTTCATTATAATTTTGGATTATTATATGTATTTTAACCTTATATAGTTTTAATGTAACTTTTAGATCTTTTATGATGGGTTTTATATAATTTTTTTGATGGATTTGAGATTATTTAATTAATTTATGTTCATTGTTAAATGTATATGGTCTTTAAATCTCCAAATGTTTTTAATAAACAATGGTGGGTATGATATGTTAGTTAGTTTAATTGTTATTGTTGAATTATTTTAATATAATTATATATGGTATTATGGTACTATAGATTAAAATTTTCATAATCAAATTAAAATTAATTATTAAACATATTAGGAGAGTTTTATGGTTTATTTATGTGGTGAGTTAATGATATGGAAAAAAATTAGATTATTGTATGGGTTATTTTGTTTTATTTGATGATTATAGGTGTTGTGAATTTTTATTAACCTTATTTTGAAATACATAAATGTTTTAAAGTGTTTTTTAATGTTTTAAAATGTGTTTTAATGTTTTAAAATGTGTTTTAATGTTTTAAAATGTGTTTTTGTTAAATATATATTAGCTTTAAATGGTTATTCCATATAAAAATTTAACTTTTCAACTAAAAAGAGGATATTGGTTTAATTGATTACGTTATTTTCATGTTTTTCTTATATAAAAATATATGTTTTTTATACAACTATGTTTTTTTCTAAAAAAATTGTGTGTTACTTGATATTTTTATTATGTTTTATTTATTATTAAGTTTTATAATGATCCACTGGGTATATTAAAGAAAATAACCAAATGAAGTAAATAGACAAATGGGGATATGTGAATTGACCCAATTAAGACATGGTAAATATAGTATTATAATTTACACTAAGAGGTTTTATGACTCTAAAAACATCTTTCTATCCAATGGTGTAGTTTTAAGATAAACTTAACATATAATACATGCTATTAATTTTTTCCTGAGGCAATTCAGTCGGTATTTATAAAGAAATTTTCTTATTGTATTTATTTAAAACATGCTCGTGAATAAGATGAAGGATATTTGAAGATATGGTATGATGAAAATTAATGAAGTATTACTGAATTAAATTCATTCATGGCATGAAGGGTTAGGTTTCACCATGAAGGGATAGTGTTAGATGACTTTTTTACTCTTATATTGAATATTCATGTTGTAATATGAATATCTTCACTATGATGTCTATTCCTAGAGAGTTACAAAAAAATATTATATTGAGAAATTGAATCCCTTAAATATTGGTTAAGTCTTATTTCATAAGCATATTGTTGCCATAATGAAATCTCAATAATCACATTGTAATGTGTGTAGTTACATTGCAATGAGTGTTTTAATTTTGTGCATTGGATCGTATATTTGAAAAGATATTGAATATATATATTTTAGATCCAAAATCCGCACCATATATAATAGATTCACTATGAAATTATTTAGGATCCTATAAATATTATGACTTCCACCCATTAAAATGTATAATATAAAAGTGGGAAAAAACTCTAACACATCTAGCCACCCATTCTAGGGAGATTTTTTCTAGGAATAAGTAGAAGAAAATGGGTGAATATTTTTTACATGTTTTCTTAAAAATAAACATTTTGGATCCATTATTTTTATTAATCACAATATACACCTTTTTTATAAACATACTTGTAGTTTTGTGAGTTGTATTTTTTATACAGACTTAACTTCTAATTTATATGTTTCGGTGAGTTGGTTCTGATGCATGTATGTTTTGTAACTTATAAAATCACAATGAATCATTTTGTTATAATATAGAGTTACCTTCATATTTTTTATAACCAAACCTAAAGAACATAAAGATTTTTTCTACAATAATGTAGATAAATGCATATTAATCTTAGAGTAATGGTATATACAATAAACACAATATTGTTCGAGAAAATATAAATTCTTTAAAAATTCACTATTGTATATATATTGAGAGATATCATGGGTATTTTTTGTAGTTTTTTACTTATAGGTTTCATTTGTAAGGAATTGAATGTACAAGATATAATTTTTTATTATAATAATTGCTAAAAATCCTATGAGATCGATGAGATTCTAAGACTATGAATCTGAGTATATTTACAATCTAGAGTGTGATAAATTCCCTAGAAAGACTTGATAATGATCAGTTTTATCAAAGACGATATTAGGTATAGAGCTACCCATTACTGAAGGGCTATTAAATAAGTTCTTGGGTAAAAAGATAGTATCTTTTAATCAGTGATATCCAAAAAGTTCTAGGTTTTGGGATTTTTATACCTTGGATCTGGTCACTGATCCTCCAATTATTCTATTTTAAAATCAAAGATTTCTAATAATTAAAATAATTGGAAATACCCTTTATAATATCATTTAAATGAGTTTGTGGATTATTATCCTAAACATGGTGTATTTGATTTATTTCTATGGTTTTAGTTTCTAATTTTGTTGTTTACCTTAGCCAAGTTTTTAATATCAAATACTTTTAATTTATGACATATTTATTTCATTATCCTCTAATTTTTTAGAGTATATAACTTCCAAATAATTTACTTTCATTATTGGGAGAAAATTTTAATATTTTTTCATCTCCAATTCATCCCCCTTCCTCCTATTTAAGCTTTCACACTAGGATAACACACACATGATCAAAATTTCAAAGTCACTTAGTTTAGTAAGTAGAGATTGATCATATTATTGATTCTTATATTTCAAGTTCAATTCCATCTTCCTGTTTAATTTTTTTATTTTTGATAATAAGATAAGAATTTGTATAGCTATATCACAACTAATATTCAATAAGGATTTTCCACTTGATCATAAGAGTTAGTGAACATTATAAAATACGATATGTCATGTGTATTATTTATCACTTTATCACTCATTATTTCATAATCATGTTTGTGATCCACTCACATTAATCTAGGATTGGAAAGTTATTTTTGGAGTTGATTTTTTGGTTACCATTGATTCACCCCTACCACTCATCAATGATGGTCTACTCTCACATGGGCCTCACACATGGTATTAGGGTATTTTTCAAGGGTTCTAGGTTTCTTTCCCATGGATATGAGTTTGATTTTTATTCATTATATATTTTTATCTATGAAATCTATGTAATCTATGAATACTATCAACAATAAAAGAGTTCCCATGTTCAATGTCAATGGATTCCTTCTATTTAAGGAGAGGATGGTTCTATAACTTCTTTCTCTTGTCTTATACATTCTCGTTATCACTAATAATAGTATATATATTTCCAATGTAGGGAAAACCCATTATTTTAATAATTAGAAGAATATTGAAATATATGGGATAATATGAAATATGTTACACTCATACCTCTCAAAGAATTAGTTAACAGAGTTTATGTGATTAAATAAAGTGATTGGAATAAAAATAAAATTCCATGACTTATAAGAGAGAGATAAAAAATTTAGATTCTCAACTAAAAATATATCAACCTCGATTTGAGGATATTTTCATTGAAGAATATTAATTCTTTATTCATGGGTAAAGAATTATAAGATTTATTTTATGATATAGATAAATTCTTGAATATTATACTATGGTGAAGAATATAATGAGAATACCCATGACAAGTTTGATATAAATATTTATTCCCTAGAGAAAAAATATAGTTATAATTGAATAATATATAAACTCAATAATTTCTCAATATGATATGAAAAGAAAATATTATCTTCCTTTAAAAAAAATTAAAAATTGATAACGAGACAAATTTTAAATATAATAAGGGTTCAAAAAAATATTGAACCCAAAAATTCTAATAAAAAGGAATCTGAAATTTAAGATGCTTCCATATATTTTAAAGAACTTATATCATTATTCTTCTATGTCATGAAATGAGGAAAAGGTAAATATAGAGTTTAGATTCCTTTTTTAAGTGCTTCAACTGTGAAAATATTATGATCATTTCAATTAATTCCCCTAAATAGATAGATTATTATGAATAGTATGATCTATTCCAAAGTTCATCAAGAAGAAACAAGTTGTTAAGTGGATAAAATAGATGAAAAATATTCAAATAAGAAGGTAAGGATACCAATACAGTGAATATTAATTTATTATAAAAATATTATGACTTGTTTTGTGATGATAATATTTATAGATATTCAAAGGATTTTATGGATAATGGACTTAAAGTTTCTATGTCTAAAATAAAACAGTCCATGGAACCCACTAGTGAAGAAAAATGAAATAGAAAATAGGGAAATAATGAAAAATAAAGTAGTGATGAGGATAAATTAAATGAATTATAACTATGGATAGATATTTTTATATTTCTTAATTAAATAAAAGAATTTACAAAGAAATAAAATCGATAAAGAATTATAATAATTCATTGAAAATGTTAATAATAAATCAAAAGTGAAAGATAATTTTAAGATGCAAGTGGAGTTCACATGGAAGATAGTGATCTCAATGAAATACTTGAAGCTATAGATGAGATATTTTTTATTACCAAAAAAATATCATTACAATAAAATTAGAGGTAATTTATTTTGATTCAAAGTCAGTGGAAGGTTAAAATCCCATTAGAAAATACCTTGTCGTGGAGTTTAAAAAAATATAAGTTATAAGTTAGTGAATTCCCAAAAATAGTAAAGAAAGTTATTAATTCTTCCAAGTAACTAGTATATTTCATTAAAGTACCCAAAATTATCATATAGGACACCCAATCATGCAACTTAAATGGTGTGACCAATTATAAGAAAGGAAATGAATTGATTACTTCACCCATGAAGGAGAAACAACTGTTTATAATCTCAGTACTGATACTAAAATATATATAATCATTGAGGTATAGAAAAATAAGAATATTGATGCTAAAAATAAATTCAAATACAAGGCTATGGAAATTACTTATAAACATAAATATATTGAAAGGAAGTAGTGGATTTCAAACTAACAGGAGAATCAATGAGTATATTTTGAATAACCTATTTTCTACCCAATAAGATTTCACATTAAAAGTATACATTGGTGTTTTAGAGTTTATGGATATAAATTCTATGTGTGTTGGTATAATATATCACTCCCTTAATAAAATAGAATCTATTAATCAATAGGGAGTCGACCTGATGTTTTATGAGGCCATATGATAAAACATTCAAAAGTGAAGTTATAATTACATAACTCTTGATTTCCCTGAGGAAACTTATGGGAGATGAAATAAACCCAAAAACAACTCCAAAAATTATCTCACAATACTATTGATACAATTTAAAGTAAATTATAAATACAAATATTTCAATAGGATGAATAGTAATGAAAATTAATTGGTGGTTATGGTGACTTATAAAGCATTACAAGATGAAAAAGTCTTTGATACTTTATAGCGGCTAGTCATCACACTTGGTCAAAAATAAGAAAATATTGAAACATATACAAAGTTATGATATAGGATCTACCACTTTCAGAAATTATGGAATGATTAATGTCAAAGGATTTGGAAGCATTAAAAAAAATTTGAAGAAAGTTTAATTTAGTTACATTCCCATTTTTGATGGGATAAGGCACAATATCTTGAATGTCTATCAACATTGTGACAATATTAATGAGATTATATTTTAAATAAATGTATGTTTCATAAGGATATTGGAGGAGAATATTATCATTATGAAGGTAAAAAAAGAGGTAATCTTTTTTAGATTTATAATGATCAAGACACTTTTTTCATGAGTATGTTGGTGTAAAATAAATTATGGCATTGAAGACATAGCCATTTGGGTTAAAATAACATGGTTAAGTTAATCATATTTAAATTAGTGAAGAATATACCAAATATAAATCATGAAATAATTAATCCAGGTGACACACGTTACAAAGGCAACATGGCGAAAAATAGTAAAAATTTGGTGGAGATAAAAAATATGAAACCTAGTAAGTTGGTACACTCGAATGTGTGTGGTCTAATGATTTTGAAGTCAACAAATGTAGATAAGTAATTCATGACATTTATTAATGATTTTACTTGTATTATTTATGTTTATATTATATTTTGTAAATCACAAACTCTTGTGGTGTTTAAAAATTTTCAAAGTTGTTTTGAAAACCAAATGATACATTCTATTAAAATATTTTGGATTGAAAATGTATCTAAACACAATAATAGAATCTTGAAGTTATATTTTGAGAATCATGAAATAAGTATTGATAGTAATTCTTCATAAAAATCCAAAAATGGAATATTTGAATGAAATAAATGGGGTTTTGTGAACATGAGAATAACTATGTGATTAGAGGATGGTATATTTTTGGAGACAAGACATAACAGTGGTTGTTTATATTCATAGAGGATGCGTAATTCAAAAACATTTATTCAAAAAACCTTATGATATGGGGTTTGAAAAGAATATAAATTTGAATATTTTAAAGTAATTTTATAGCCCATGTTTTATCAAGATCAAATTAATATATTTTTTAATGTTTGATGATATAGGATAATAGTTTATATTTCTTAGATAGACACACGATAGAAGGAGTTAATCATGTTATGATAATATTCTAATAAAAATAATTGATATATTTGATTTTATTTATTTTATTATATCATAAAATCAAATATCCTTTAAAATTCATTACCTATTGAGGATGAAATTGAAGAAGCTCTTAAAGATGTTGTAGGTCATGATGGAAGTGGTTAAATTTCATAAGAATATTTTCAAAAATCTCTTGATAATTCTAAAACTTATATTGATAATAAAATCCATGAAAAAGCTTAAAATAACTTCTCAATACTTAAGTATATTATGTAAAATAGTAACAATCTCGTAAACATTAGTAAGGGTGTTCATACATAGAGGATTTTGAGTAATTCCTATCTTACCAGCTTACTTTAACAATCTAAAAAAATTGTTTCAAGGAAGTATTATAGCATGAGGATTGGATTATGGTAATGGAATAAGAGACAATTTATATTGAGGATAATTACATTGAATGGGTTATCAGAATTTAACTCATTGAAAAACATGATGTAGCATAAAACAAAGACCGTCTTGTATATAATAGTTACTCACAAATTGGGGGTATTGATTTTGTTATGATTTTTTCTTTAGTCACAAGGCTTCAAATGATTAGAATTATTATTTCAATATATTCTCAAAGTAATTATAAGTTTTTTCTAGATTTATATAAAGTCATAATTTCATAATTTTCAAATTGAGAAAGAGTTATATATTGAATAATTGTCATTGTTTGATAGTGATGTTTCTTAAGTGTGTAAGCTGAAGAAGTATTTATATAGGCTGAAGTAAACACCCTAATCATGGTACAAAAATATAGAAATTAGCTTAAGTTGAATAAAATTAAAGAAATTCAAGGTGGATTATAATCTCTATATCAAGGTAGATAACACAAACTCACACATTGTGATTATGAAGGTTTATGAAATTATTTTTGCTATAAAAAGGTTAATTATTAGGAATTCCCTACCAAAATAAGGGAACACATTGATATTTAAATGATTAGTGAGATGATTTTTTTTTAGGATTATAAGTAATACACTTAGTATATTTAATTTTCTATAAGAATATAAGTATTATTGTGAGTTATTAAATAAGTTTGGAATGGAATAATTGAGAGTAGCCTCTACTCCTATAACACTTAAGATAAAGTTTTACATCGATGAAAAGGAAGGTGTGTGTGTCAATTTTAGTTCCTAAGGATTATTGATAGAAAAATTTATTTGATTGAATCAATATTGGAAAACATATTTTTGATTAATTTATGTGCATGATTTCGATCCATACTATGGAATAACATCTTATTGCGATCAAACGGATCATAATCTACATCAATGGGACTCTTTATTATGGTTTTAGGTTTGAAAAGGTATATATTTTCATATTTATGGTTATAATAATTCATATTAGATAAGATATATTGGTGATAGAAAGTACACTTCTAGATGTTTATTCTATATTAGATGTAGTTGTGTGGCCTGGAACTCTAAGAAGTAAAATTTTGTTACTCTTACCTCAATTGAATCTGAGTATGTGGTGATATCATAGGACAATAAACAAATAATGTTTATAAAGTGATAACTCAAGGATATGATAATGGTTATCGCATACCCATTGGTTATTGGGTGTGATAATCAATGCATAATAAACTTTTTAAAGAACTTGGTACAACATTCAGGGTTAAATAAGATTTATATAAAGTACCACTTCATCAATGAGATGGGTAATGTCTATATATTTCATTATAATATTTTTTAATTAAGGATAATGTTATATATATCTTAACAAATCCACTAATGAAGGATTCCTTCCAGTACTTGAGACTGTTGTTGGGAGTGTATTAACTCTCGAAATCCATGTATGTTTTATAATTCCCCACATTCCATTCATTAATTAAATTTATTGAAAAATGAGGGATACAAAAGGATCTATTAATATAAAGTGGGGAGTCACAATTTCTTTTTCTAACAATTATTAAGGTGAAGAATTGAATAATATTTTTTTTCCTTATATGGGGTACATGAGGCGTTGGTAGCTAAATCTTAAGGAATAGCTCATATGTTGATTTGTATATTTCCAGTAAATCCAAATGGGGGATTTAAGATCCCTTAGAGAGATTAAATAAAATAACCTTATGGATTAAATTGATATAGGGTGATTTATTAGTAGAATCAATTAAGGAATTTCCAATATAGTATTAGTTTTTACACTAGAGGTGAGATAACTCTCAAAACATCATTCTATCATAACGTTTAGTGTTTAGATAACCATCACATTATAAGAATATTATGAATTTTTTATTAAGTCAATTCATTCATGAGTTATGAATGTATTTTCAGGTTGTATTTACTGAAAACATTCTCATGTCTGAGTTAAGGGATAGTTAAATTTGATATAAGATACAAAGGAATGAATTTTTATTGAATTAAATTCAATCAAGATGTAAATTATTAGGTTTCACAATGGATTAAAAATATTAAATTACTTTTTTAATACTATATAAAAGAGTGATTCCACATAATGAAGATCTTCATCATGGAGGTTATTCCTAATGAGTTGGAGATATAGATTACATCATGATATAGAGGCCATAAAAATTCATTGTAGTACTATTTTAGAGTAAGAATGGAGTCACACTTTAATCTTGAGAAACATGCTGTAATGGGTTTATAGATTCTATAGATCTAATAAATAGTTGGGAAAGAAATTTTTTCCTATATTTTAGATATAACCCTCATTCTAAAACTAGGGGTATTATGTAACATTTCCTAAAGAGACAAGAAATATGAGGATTCTCTCCCATTATAGTGTGTGATGAAAAGGATACTAAACTCTGAGATAATAATCTTCCCTTTCCTAGGATCATTTACTAAGGATCGAGGAGGCGAACATCGGTGGATACATTATCTATATTCTAGAGGATCTTGATTTCAATAAGGAAATATTTATCAACTTATTGTTTCTTCTATTTCTTTCATTTTTTTGGATTATATGACTATATTTCTTTTATATTACTTGTTCTTATTGATAATAATACAAGAATGTATGCAATGGGATCTAGAAAATCATTCACCAAGGATTAAACACTTGACAATAAGAGTTAGTGAACCTTGTAAAAAACCTTATGCCATGTGAAATATTTATTTATTTATATCTCATCATTATTCCATCCTGTATGAGATTAACTCACACTAACCAGTGACTAGAAATAGATTTTAAGAGTTGGATTTTTTATTACCACTGACCCCCCCTAATAGTGGTATAATATCACCTAGATATCATATTTTCAATTTGTGAATCAGGATGGGATGGGTTGGTTTTATAGTTTTTTGGAATTAATAATAGATAGGGGTTTTAATTGATTCATTTAGTGACATATTGGTAATCCTATAATAGGTGGATCAAGAATCATTAAACACTAATTTATTTTGGTGTTGGTTATTCCCATTGGTGTATTGGTGTGTACTTAAATCTTGGGATGATGAAATATATTTTGAAATACCTAGGGTATTTTAGTTTTGAATTTTTGAGTTTGAGTATATATATAATTTCAACTATAAGAGTTGTTAACTCTTGAATTAGGTGATTAATGGATCATTATTAGAAATGTGAACCTTATATTTTAATCAAGGTAGAATGACTTTATAATTTTTGTTAAAATTTATTTTTATGGTAGTTTATCAAGTATTATAGGTACATTAAGATGTTAGTATATTTTTAATGTAGTTTTGGAGGTTTTTTATGGGTATTAATTATTAACTAGATGTTTTTAAAGAATCGTGGTTTAAGGTATTAATGACAAATTATCCTATGGTTTATAAACTGTAGAGGGTGGAAATTTTGATATAGTATTTGTTTTATAATTAGGTTCATGGTTAGAAAACTATGTACCTTAAATATTAATTCCACATTTTTATGTATTTTATTATTTTAATAGTAAACCTATTAGAGAATAATTGTATGATTTATTAGGTTTTTTTGATAATGTATGAGATAGGGAGATATTATCCTTGGTGAGGTATTGGACCTTTAAAGGTAATTTATTATTGGTTTAAAATCTATTTGGATATTTAATCTTTGAAACTAACTTGACAACCTTTAGGTTGGTTAGGGGTGTTAGTTTACATCTAGGTAGGAAGGATGTTCCAAGGAAAATTATATCTATTATTTTATAGAGCATAGTTTATCTTATTTGTGACAGTGAATTATTCAATGAAATATTGTGTTTAAATATCTATGTGGGAGGGGGTTGTCTCTAGTTATTATCTTTAGTTATTATTTCTTGATTTATAAATCAAGTTATCTCAATTGATTTTATATCCGGGTTTTTCTGGGGGATTATTTGGATTTATCAAGTTTTTGTGAATCATATTTTCTATTAATTGAGTAAGTGACACCATTGATTTATAAAGGTATATTTATCCTTCTTTATTTTGCCTCTTGATTTAGAGGGTTGATAGTCATGACACCCCATCAATGGCCTACGTATATTTGTGTTTAAAGTCATATATTTGACATAAAATTTAAATTATTGTATTTCTTTGAGTGTTAATAACTACTTAGATAAGTTTTAGTGGGGTTATAAGTAATTATTACAGCTTATATTTCTCTTATTTTTTCATCCCATATTTGATATAAGGGTCGTATGATAAAATTTACTAGAGCCGTGATAAATAGACTTATGAGATTTATATGGAATGGTTTTCAATATTTTCATTAAGTAATGGCATAGGTTTGGGATTATTATCCTTATATATATTTACTTTCCATTAAAAAATTATTTTTTGGGATGAGTATGTTATCCTTGGGGAAGATTCCATGCATAGTTTTTTTTATAATACATTGGGTAAGAAAGTTGTTTTAATTATTCTTATTTATACAGAAAACTCATAGCGTGGTGTTAGTGGTACCCATGGGTTATGATAGGATGTTTTTTAAAATCCACCCATAGAATTAGTAAATTCAATGAGGGGGATTGTTTAATTGGTATTATTTTATGTTTTCCATTTTAAACAACCTTCATCATCAGATAGAGATATATAACATTACATTTAAACACAAAAATTTACACATGGAATAAGGCACAATATATTTACAAGGTTCACATATCAAATTGAGAAATCTAATCCTTGGTGTGATTTATAATCACCCATGATCACACCACACCCTATTATTGGAATGTGGATTACAGTGATCATGGTTTACCTAGGAACTCACATTAAACATGTCCTGATAGTGTGTGTCCATCCAATATAGATATAATTGTTTATAATGTTTTTCAATAATAAGATATTATTCAATAACATCAATATTCTATCATGTTCACATTGTGCTTCTTCTTTTTACTAGATTTCACTCACATAAGTATGTTCTACTTACCCTTCATTTTCATGTACAGAAATGAGCATGAACATCTTGTTTTTCATTCTCTTTACTTATATTTCTTAGATATCTCAAATGTTCAATGTAAAAGTGTGTCATTTATTCTCTGTTATTAGATATTTGATCAATTTTCTACATGAAACTTATTATTTTTCACCTTTTATATTCATTGAATATTAGTGAATTTTATTTCTATAAATGATTTTATAGAAATTTCACTATCCTCAACCTTCTTCATAACTTGGGTCACTAGTTCCTGAATTATTCTCCATATTTCTCGTAATGTTGAATTTTAAATATTTAAGTTGAAATTCCATAAAATTTTCACCATGGTTTTCTCTTTAAAATATTCCCCAAATCATGGAATAATATTCTCTTCAAAATACTCTATAAAATACAAAGGAATTAATTTTTTTAATTTTTCCTCCACTTGTGCATTGTGGCATGAATAACTCATGGTGTGGATTTTCTCCTTGCATTGTTTAACTCTCCAACACTATCTTTAATTGAAAACTCTTATTGTGATATTTTATTCGATGAAGAATAGATCAAAAAGCATAACCTAATTCAATTATTTATAATATATAATTCTAGTTCTTATCCATCCAAAATTAATTTAATAAAAAATTTCATCTTTTATAACTCTATGTAGATACTAGATATATGAGGTTGAACCTTATAAAGATCCACCATATAAAGTCTTATACTAAAGTCTATAAAGTTTAGTTTTTTCTTAAATCCCTGAGTTTTTACAAAGGCATGAACTCTATGAATTCCTTGTACTTTATGAATTTATTAACTCTAATAATTCTTTATACCTTATAAAGTTTTTAACTCTATTAATCCCTTATAATATAAAATTTTATGTGCTATATGAACTTCAGGGAACTCTATGAATTCTATTAACTCTACAAACTTCAAATTTATGAAGTTAATAAACATTATGAATTTGAACTCAGTGAAATCTATGAACATTAAATAACATGAATTTTTTAAAAGGTTTGAACTCTACAAACTTCTTTTTGAACTATACAAAAAATGAGATAAACTCTATCCAATATATGAACCCTATGAATTTGAACTATACATAGTTTATAGGGTTTATAATATTTTTATTTTTCTCATTTCAACACAATAATTCTAAACTTCCTAACAACTTCAAAAAAACACTTCTAAATCTAATTCAAACATTAAATATCAACTCTAAACATGTTTAAACATACCAAAAACCTTTACCTCACATAATATAATTTATATTATGTGAGTTTGAATATGATTTATGTATTGGAAACAAAATCCAATATTATAAAAATATTTATTACATACTTCTTTAATTCATTTTCTCTAGAGAAAATCTATATTATAGAGGAATTATTCTTTATAATCAGAACACAATATCTTCAAAAAAAACCATGAAATATCTTGGTCTCAACAATATCCCCTAGTGGAATTTTTTATCAATCATGGAAAATAAATCACATTCAATGTCAATAAACACATCAATGAATCATTATCCAATAGTCTTAAGCCTGCATAAGTGAACTCAATAAAGGGAAAAATAGAATTGAATAAAAAATATTTTTTTACATAAAAATATTGATTTACATTCAATTTTACATAGATCTAAATTTAACTTGATACCACTTTAAAAAATAAACTTTTCTCAATCTATGATACCATATGTTATACCATGTGAGAGTATACCTTTTCACTTCGTCCAATGATACTTCCTCTTTTTAAAAATATTCATTAAACCTATTAGAAACATATTCCTATATCCATTCTTAGAAAATTATTATAATAGTTCAAAAAAATTCACAAACATACATGATATTCTAAAATCATATATTAACACTTTTAAAAACTCTCCCTAAATATTTTCCCCATGATTCAAAAAAACATACCTTTAGATACTCATCTTATATTTTTCCTCCCCCTTAATGAATACATAAATTGATTTAACATGTAGGGAATTATATTTTACTTTTCTATTCATTTAAAAAAAATATCCAAAGAAAACGATTATATAGGGTACAAAAACACCATACATATTCCTTAAGAGGAATGAGGTTGAACACCCATCTCCAACCTCAATCTTTGAAATGCATCCCTGGAAATGGTTTGGTGAACGCATATACTATATGATCTAGGGGAGGAACAAATTCGATATTAAACTCATTTATTTTCAAAATATCTTTTATGAAGTTAAATTTGATATTTAATTTCATGGACCTTGAATGTTGAATGTGATTCCTCGAAAAATTAAAAGCACTTTCATTATCACAACCCAAAAGTACTGGAAGTTTCACTTCCACCATGATGTATTCCAATTGTGTCTTTATCCACATATTTTGGGTGGAGGTGTGAGTTGTAACCATATAATATACTTTATTAGTGCTCAAGGTAGTATAATTTTTCTTATTTTTATTCCAACACACACACCATTCACCTAGAAGAAAATCTACCATATATGGATCTTCATTCATCAACACAACCTACCCAATCCATATTAATATAACCAAATAGATCAAGACTTACTTTGATTTTATATTTCAACCCAGAATTTTTAGTACCCTTTATATATATGATAATTATTTTCCCATCAATCAGATGAGACATTTTTGTGCACTTTGAATCCAATAACAAAAGGTGACAACATAGATAATATATAATCTATAATCTGTTAAGTATAACAGGAGTCCAATAACCTTCAAAAACTATTTTAGATAAATATTTTTTCCTTACACATCCTTTAAAAAAAATCAAAATAATATGGGACTAAAAAATGGATTTTAATCTTCTATACCAAATTTATTTAAGCTTTCCTGAGAAAAAATATCTTAAGAGGGAAAAATGTGATATTCCTATTTAGAAATTTGGTAAACCCAAAACAATTATCATTTCACTAAGCATGGGTACTTCAAATAAATTTTTCATTTTGGTATCATTTTCCTCCAGTATACATAACTAAGTAGTTTCTAGACTAGATAATTCATTACCTGGACCTCAAGCATGTCTCCTCATATGCCAAAGGCTGGAATCTAGTAACAGGGGTCTAAGGTGTTAATATGGAGAGACTATATCCCCATATAAAAGTGTATAATCACAAGGAATATAAGTAGAAATATCTGCAATAAATAATTAGAGTATTTATAATAAATAAAATATAACATTATAAAACCAATGAACATATGGAAGAATGAAATCATACAAACACACAATCATTCAAACACACATAGTCGAATCACCCACTGGGATGATCCCGATACACTAATTAAATAAATAAAATATACAATCTATTCAATACATACTTGATCTATAACTCATAAATATCCAAACTCTATCTATGAAATCCATATAAATGATCAAATCTTGGGAATCTTCCCATCCAGAACCTTGAACAATTGATGTCTTCTCAGTTACTCAAGTGCCAAGGCCACCCGAGTAGGATATTAGTAAAACTCAATAGGGATCCTCTAATGTAGTCCAAAACATAACCATTAAATGTAGTTTATGTTCATGTAAATGATCAGATGAAAAAATAAAATGGTTAGAACAATAAATAAATATCCATCATTGATCCTCATGTTCCAATGTGAAACTTGAGATTGATTATGCCTATTTTGATCGATGTGAGGGTGTTTGTCAGCTCATCATGTAACTATTCCAACTAGTGAAATCATCTGTAATGTGGGTGTGACTGCACAATTCAAGGAAAAACCACATCCAAAACTTAAGGGATTTCCCTACCAGTAATTCATCACCTAAATGGAAGGTGTATCCTTCCATGAAAACTGCTTCCAGGTCTAGAAAGTACCACGGTAGGAATCCAACACCTAGAGCTTGGGAATATACCTCCATGAAAACTACATCCATAGATAGGGCATACCCTTACAGGAATCAATAACCTGTAGGTAGGGATGTGACTCTACAATACTAGGAATATATCACTAGGATCTTTGGAGTTTCCTATTAAGAAAACACATTTTCCAAATCTAGGGGTGTGGATCTCCCCCACTGGGAATCACATAGTCTGAGTCCAATAATATAGTGTTGTAGCTCTCCCCTACTAGAAATCACATCATCTGAGTCTAGTGGTGGGGATCCCCCTATAGCCCAAATGGCCCGAAGGCCTTCTTTTTATTTTATTATAGGTAATCCACCTTTTAAGGGTTGAAGGGGAACCCGCACATGACCTGTAGGCCTAAGGCACAAGGCCCGACATGAATTGTAATACATGACCCGAAGTCCCAGAGGCATACTAGTCCCATTACATGACCTGTAGGCCCAGCCCACTAGAACTTCCCTTCCCCAGCGTCTTGCATCATTGATCTCCTTAGCTCCCCACCTTTCATTGCTGATCGGCTAGCATTGCCCCGTACAAAGCTGCACGGTGCCTGGTCCCGATGGCGGCTGCCATACCCTCTCATTCTTCCAATCGGGTTAGCTCTGCATCTGGTGGCAGCTACTCATGTTAATCTGATCTTCTTCTGGGGCATGTTCTGTGTGAATTGGGCTACTCCATGGTCTACGTGACCCGAAGGCTCTGTGGCCCGAAGGCCTTTGATGACCTGAAGGCCCTGGAGACCCGTAGGCCCAAACCGGTGGCCTGAAGGCCCAAATCGGGTGAATAGTTTCGGATGCTATAGTACCGAACAATAACTGCTATAGTCCTGCTACAGTACTGCTACAGTACCCCTGGAAATTCACCTCCACCTGGTTTTGAACCCGGGTCTCTTGGATGCCAAGCAAGATCCCCCTATGGAATATCACATTATTCGAGTTAGGGGTGTAATTCCCCTATAATATTTCACATCATCTAAATCCAAGTAATATGTCCAAGGAATCCCAAATCACTGTATATATGTCTTCATGGCCTATACATCCCACCATATGGATATATGGAGTATATCCAAGGCATACCAAACCATTGTAACATCAGATCTGAGGATCGTATACATGGAATCCCAAAGGATATATTAAAACATCTCATTGGATAGTACATTCCACCCAAATCATCTCATTGATATCATCTCAACATGTTACCCATTTGCTCAAACCCATCCTACAAACTAGGTTCGGCCTCTCTAGTGCATTACCTTTCATAATTATATCCATTATAGGCTAAAATCAATTATTCAACTCCTATGGTGACTCCCACAATCATCACTACCCATTCCCACTCACTCACCCTCTCTAGGGTCAACATATCATTATGGTACCCACCAGGGTCCCCTAGGTCTCATCAAACATGGAAACCCCCTAAATCTTCCTTTATCTTTTCCCCAACCATGGGTTAAAATTCATTACTCAAAGGGAATAACATTTGTCAACATCATTATAATCATCTCACAAACTCACCATCAATATAGGATAATCCCTACTAACATCCCTCTAGGAAGTTGGCATAAATCTCGTCTCAATATCCAAGCCATCACTAAGTCGTTCCACAGACACTCAACTAATAAAAAACAAGAAATAATACTCCTACCTAATCACTCACATCCCAAGGGGTGATAAACACTCACTCAATGCTCATCTCAACTAGCCTAGTGGATCTAAGGCATCTCAAGGGTTCACTGAGGCCCACAAGAGTCACTCATTCCCATATTATCTCATATATCTACATGAGGGGTCAACACTAGTGCAGAAAACATTTTTTACAGCGGTTATTTTTTATATTTTACATTGGATTTTGGTCGATGTTATTATAATAGATGTTATAAACATTTTTTTTACATCAGTTATTTTACAACCGACATAAAAAAGACAAATCTGAAGCGTTTTCACATAGGTTGATAAAAACCCGACGTGGAAAATACTTCAGAGTCGTGGTTTATTACATCGGATATTTAATAAATAATGTGTTATATACTCTTTCATGTCGGTTATTATATAACCGACCTCATAAATCACTCCTCTGAAGTGTTTATCACGTCAGATATTTTCATAACTGACGGGATAAACCTGTCTGCCAAGCAGTTTCCAACGTCGGTTAAATAATAACTGACGTGAAAACATATCTACTACATCGGTTATAAAATAAATGACATCAAAAACTATTCATTTACATTTATTAGTTCGGTTATGAAATAACCGACGTAAAAACCATTTCCCAGGCATTTATTACTTCGGTTTCCAAATAACTAATGCTAAAACTAATCCCAATGAATTTTTTACGTCGGTTATAAAATAACCGATGTAAAAAAAATTAAAAAAAAACAATCAACCACTACTATGCCCTGCCAAAAGACCAGAAATAAACCAAAAACTTACCAAAAATATACCAGAACCCTCCCCCCACCACACTAGACAGCCCCCACCACCGATCAACCACTTCTATGCCCTGCCCAAAGACCTGAAATAGACCAAAAAATACACCAAAACCCGACCAAAAACAAACCAGAACCCCCCCCCCCCCCACCCCCACTGTACAGCCCCACCACACCCCTGGACACCCCCCACCCCACTGGACACCCCCAGACCCAAAACAGACTAGAACCCGACCAGAACTCCCCACCCCACTGGACAGCCCCCACCACACCCCTGGACACCCCCACACACCCCTAGACTACCCCCCCCCACCACCACCACCTGGACATCCCGCACACCCCTGGACACCCCCACCCTCCTGGGCACCCCTCCACCCATAGACAGCACTCCCCCACCCCTGGAAAGCCCTCCCACACCCCTAGAAATTCCCCCCCCCCCCCACCCCACTGGACAGCCACCACCACACCCCTATATACCCCCCCTGGACTTCCCCCCACCCCATGGATAACCCCCCACAACCCTAGACAACCCCCCCTCCACACACACACACACACACTCCTCGACACCCCCCACCCCCTGGACAGCACTCCCACACCCCTGGACAGCCCTCCCACGCCCCTAGACCCCCCCCACCCTCCTGGACACCCCGCACCCCCGGGAAAACACTCCCACACCCCTGGATAGCCCTCTCACACTCCTAGAACCCCCCCCCCCACCCTCATGGACACCCCCACCCCACTGGACAACACTCCCCTGGACAACCCTCCCACACCCCTCGAACCCCCCCCCCCCCCACACACACCCCCCTAGACATCCCCCCACTCACATGTACATCCCTACCACCCTCTTGGATACCCTCCCACACTCCCATCCCACTGGACATCCCCCACCACACCCTTGGACTCCCCCCCACCTCACTGGACACCCCCATACCAAAAACAGACCAAAACCCAACCAAAACCAGACCAGAACCCCCCCCCCCCCCCACCCACCCACCCACCTACCCCCTCCCACCCCACTGGATATCCCCCACCACACCCCTGGACCCCCCCCCCCCCACACACACACCCCTGGACTGCCCCCCTCCCCCACCCCTAAACAGCCCCCCACGCCCCTGTAAAACCCCCCACCCTCGTGGACACCCCCCCAACCCCCTGGATAGCACTCCTACACCCCTGGACAGCCCTCCCACACCCCTAGACCCCCCACCCCACCCCACCCTCCTATACACCCCCACCCCACTAGATAGCACTCCCCTAGACAGCCCTCTCACACCCCTAAACACCCCCCCCCACCCCACCCCCACTGGACTGCCCCCCCCCCCCGGACACCCCCCTACCCCCCACTTGACTGGACATCCCTCTCACCCTCTTGGACACCCTCTCACCCCACTGGACAGCCCCCACCACACCCCTAGACCCCCCCCCCCCACACCCCTGGACTGCCCCCACCCCCTGGATAGCTGGTGTTGGGAGAGAAGGCGCCTCCATCCCTCAGGGAGATGAACGCTACTAGAAGGTATTCATCACTCTCACATGCGAAGCTTGAGCTCTCAAAATGTTTCACCAATACTTTCTTCCCTTGTAAACATCATTAATTCTATCACATTGACGTCAGTATAACCAAGGGAAATAGCTTCATGTGTGACTAAAATACCTTGATCTTGGCGGTGGAAATCTTCCAGATCTTACGGGACTGAAAATAATGCCCCCAAGGCTTCCCATGAGATGCCTGAACCGACGTTAACAAAAAGACCAGTGGTGGGCAGAGGGCGCTGGTTCAGTTGGTGGAGAGGGACGCGGAGAAGACGAATGTGATGATCTGAAATATACCCAACAAGTACACTAAGTAACTGTTTAGTTTCCCAAATTAGATGATTGAACAAATATAGGGATTTTTGTGTGTTTTTTTGGAGATAGAAGGGATATTATAGTAATGTTCTTGGACCAAAATTTCATGGAGGAGACCAAAAAACACACAAACAGCCCTATATTTGTTCAATCATCTAATTTGGGAAAATAAATAGTCACTTACGTGTACTTGTTGGGTATATTTTGGATCAATGCAGTCATCTTCTCCACGTCCCTCTCCACCAACTGAATCGGCACCTTCTTCCCATCGCTAGACTTTTTGTTAATGTCGTTTCAGGCATCTCATGGGTAGCCTTAGGATCATCATTTCTAGTCCTACAAGATCTAGTAGATTTCCACTGTCAAGATCCAGGTATTTTAGTCACACATGACGGAGTTTCCCCCTGGTTATACTGGCATCAAATTGATATAATGAATAATGTTTACAGGGGAAGAAAGCATTGGTGAAACATTTTGAGAGCTCAAACTTCGCATGTGAGAGTGATGAGTACCTTCCAGTGGCGTTCATCCCCCCAAGGGATGGTTGCGCCTCCTCTCCCACCCCCTTGGACTGCCCCCCTCCCCCCCCCATCCTCATGGACACCATGGACACCCCCACCCCACTGGACAGCCCTCCCACACCCCTGGAAACCCCCCTCACCCAACAGGACACCCCCACACCCCTGGATAGCCCCCCACTCCCCTGGACAGCCCTCCCACCCTCCTGGAAATGCTCCCACCCCCTGGACCCCCCCCCCACTCTCATGCACACCCAAGACACCCCCACCCCACTGGGCAGCCCTCCCACACCCCTGGATACCCCCCACCCCACTGGACACACCCCCACACCCCTGGATACCTCCGCACCCCACTGGACACACCCCCACACCCATAGACACCCCACTGGATAGCCCTCCCACACCCCCGAAAACCCCCCTCACCCCACACGACACCCCCACACCCCTGGACACCCCCTGGACAGCCCCCTACTCCCCTGGACAGCCCTCCCACCCTCCTGGAAACTCTCCCACCGCCTGGACTGCCCCCCCCCCCCCACTCTCAGGGACACCCCCCCTCCCACCCCACCGGACATCCCTCTCACACCCCTAGATACCCCCCCCCCCCCCACCCCACTAGACACCCCCCCCCCCACACCCTTGGAACCCCTCCCCCCCAGACCAGAATCCATACCAGAAAAACCATCATAAGTAGACCAAAACAAGAAGTAGAGAAAAATTAGACATTCACATATATAACATTCAAAACTTACAATGTCAACCTAAAAAAACTAAATCCAATCTAAACGACTACCAAATACACAATTAGAATGACAATAATCAAAATTACATTTTACACTACAAACAACTGAAATTCAATCAAACTTGTAAAATAAGTTGACCATTCCACTTGTAATTGTTTGATGTCTTGAGAACTATAGGTTTGAGGGTCATCAAATAGATAAAAATGAAAAGGATATTAGTTAACTTTTATAATGAATAAATCAAATAAAATATTATGGAAAAGTTTAAAAGGAAATATTACCAGGTAAAAGTTCACAACTGTTCTATTTGTTATTATTTAATACATAAATCTTAACATATAATATCCACATTCGATGATGCCTTGTTGTTAATGACAATTCTTTTTGAATGAGTGTAAATTCAATATATTATTTTTATGTAATAAATCAAAAAGTACAAATTATAAATGGATATTTACCTTTACATTTACATATTTGATCTTCTCACTCCTTTTCATTGTTTTTTTTCGAAAGTAGGCCCATCCCCTGTTAGAAAATAATACGAATGGGATAAATTTAAAATTTATTATAATATATAAAACTATTGATAAATTGAAACTTACTTTTCAAACATTTTCTTAAAACTTTCCTGCACATCACCATGGACAAAGCATATCAAATAAAGTGTTTTCTCCATTGGGAAAAAAACACCTAACATCCAATGATCACTGATAAAAGAAAATTTAAGGTTAGTGGTTTTTAAAAGATAATGAACACTTTGAGAGAGATGTGTTTCATACCTCTCACAAAAAGGCATCATCCAATATTGTGTGACTATATTCTGTTCAAATCTTTCAGCAATATAAAGAATTATTTGTTCTTCATCCAATTTATGTGCTTCAGAGGAAATCAAATGCAGGTCCATGACTCCATATATATCTGTCCGCTCATTATTCTCACAAATTTTATAAAGATACCTAATACAAAACATACATAATTATACATTTTTAATAAATATAACATAGGGAAAAGGTGTTAATACTTACATGGAAAAAAAATTCACCACATTGATGCCCAACTTATCTCCAATAACAAGCTCCATGATATCAGTTTTCACAATCCCCACAGTTATTGCACGTCCACAAACATGATCTTCTATTGGAAACTCATAATGATCCACCAAAAAATTTGAATATCATGGCAATCTGTCATGACTACTAGAATCTGTATCTGATGTAATAGTCATTTGTCTTTGTTGTTGTCTATACAGTATTTATTTACCTTTGAAATATTCCTGTAAAAATAAATAGAATAATATATTAGTTTTAAAATGATAAAACAACTTTAATAAAAAAAAAGAAGATATAACATACATACCTCTATGGTAATGAGTTGCAGAAGTCTGGATGGCCAAATTAAAAAATGGTCGATACTATGTCCAACTGTCATCACCTCATCTGTAGGTAATGGTACTCGAGCTGATCTATCTATAATATCCTTTACAGTGAACTTATGATTCTCTACCTATAGTTATTGATGATGAACTGTATCTCCTATACAATATACCATCACATATGCAACTATATGATTTTGAGGATCATAAACATACAACTCTCAATAAGTAGAATGTTGCGGTGGAGGAGTAGGATAAAAAATGGGGTCCTCAGGCTGAGGTGGGGGCGTGGGAGCTAATGGCGGAGGTGGAGGATAAATAATGGGGGTCTGCAGGGGGAGGTGGAGGAGTGGGAGTTGCAGTCTGAAATTGTCTTTACATGTCTGCAAACATAGACTGTACCAATGCTCTAATATTTTTTTCCATCATCACATTAATATTATGAACTTCAGCCTCCAAGTATTCTATTTTTTTATAAACACCCTCAACGTAAGAAGTTGAAGAACATGGAAACACTTTTCTTACTGATACACCTGTCGGATATCCTCGTACAACGACCAAGATGTTCGGGATTTCCAAATGCTGCAGATAAAATATCTTGCCTCCCCAGCAGCTGTAAATACCCCCCTATGAGCTCTGCTTCTCAAAAGAATCATGTATTAATAAATTGAACATTTCTATAATGACTGAAATTATATGAAGAATATAGTTAACTTAGATAAATAAAATAGATATCTTACAATCCTCTCAGGTACGATTCTAGAATCTTTAGAAAGATATTGCCCTTTTTTCCAATCCGAGTTCTCTTCCATTTTTCATGTATAGATGGAGGGGATGGAGGGGCTACCTCTCCAGATCTTGAAGATTCAGCTCTTAGTTTTTGTAATTTTTCCGCCATCATTTGTTCTTACAATAATGTATACCCACCCCGAGATAAACTATGAGGGTATACATTTTTAGATTGGATCTCCTGATGATATTTCCTTGTTTACTGTAAATTAAGAATAATAAATCATTAAAAAACATTAATAAGATCATTTATATAAGAAAGCTCATAAAAGTTTACGTTGCCCTTACCAAAAATTAATCTTTTCTTCTACTTTCAGCAAATTGTCTCCATGTGTCTTCATCTATGAAAGGATATATATGACATGGATTTTCATGACTCCTGTGACAAAAAATGAAATCATATGAGAGGGTTAATTTGAAATCCCTCCATCTCCTAGTAGCCATCAATTATAATTTCTTCCTGACTCCTCCAGTTTCAGGAATATCAAATGTCATTTGATAAAGAAGAGGTTAAACATATTATATATACTAGAAACATTTAAATAATAGGAAAACAATATAAAAAGATCTTACCAAAATCATCTCCCATAACTGAGAGATTACCTCTTTGTCCACACTTCTCTAGTCATCATACAAAATGCTTACTTTTCTCTTACCCTGAGTTGATACAAAACTCTTGAAATATTTTGCATTTGGACGTCTAGGAATATCATCCTCATCAAACTCAATGAGTATCCTCTGATCCTGCGTATGGGCAAGTGATAATTTTGGAAAACATGTGCACCCACATTTACCAACTCTTGAACTCTTTGTCATAATGGGAGCACATGAGGAAGATTGGGGAACATCAAGAGAAGCATGTGAATATTCCTCCCTAGAGGTATGACCAATATACTCATCTCCAGAATCATATGGTTGATCAACTAATTGATCTGTCATTATCCTTCAAATCAAAAAAACAAACATTATTTCACAAATATACAAATTCAAATATTACAATACTAATGTAAACATAAAATAGAAAATTATACTAAGTTATGTAATAGTAAACATGGTTAATATGGTAAGCATGTTAAACAATGGTAAATATGGAAAACATGGTAAATATGGTAAATATGGTAAACCTGGTAAACATGGTAAACATGGTAAAGTAATTATCATTGATCAAAAATAGTAAATATATAATTTATGTAATGGTAAACATGATAAAGTAAACTAAACAAAATTAAAACACAAAAAAACTTATACTTATTTGTTTTAATACATGTTATAATAAAGAAAAAACTTACAATATCTAACATTTTATGAAAATAATAAATGTAAAAAAGAAATAAACAAATGTTACCTGTAATTTTAGGAATGTACAAATGGATTGTTTTCCCAAATTCATTCATTGTGATCGTTCCTTATGGAAGAAACCATGTCTTCAACATGCTCATGATTATGTTCTATTAATCTTTCCATGGAATTAGTGATCTCACATAAATCATCATCTTCATCAAGTTCATCCTCACCAACATATTGTTTTTTCCCTTGTAAAAAAATAGCCCACCTGCATATCTGATTGATCAACTACATAGAAATTTTTTTTTGTATGTGTTGACATTATAAAAGAATCATATGTGTCTTCCAATCTATTCAGATTAACAACTGTCATTCCAAATTCATCATGTCTGACATTTTTATTACTGATAAACCATTTAAAGTTAAAAACAGAAACTTTAATTTTAAAGTAATCAACCTCCCATATTTCTTCAATCACTCCATAATATGCACTTGATGCAGAAATTGGGTTTTTTTCTTTAGCACTTCGAAAAATTCATTGCTTCTGCAAACACTAATACACCACTATTTTGAACTGCACTTCTGTTGTCCTAAACTTTTGTATGAAATGTATATCCATTAATTTCATAACCGAACCATGTTATCACATTTTAACATGGACCACCCACTACCCATTTTAATGTCTCTAATACATCTGATCTAACAAGTAAGGTCTTTTTTAAACCATTAAAAAAATGTTTTGTTGTGCTCATTCAAAATCCACATTTCCTTCTTCTTTGGATGACATTGTTTCAACTCATTAATATGAAATGTGATATACGGTTGAGCATCAGCTATGTTATTCAAGATGTATAATTCTAACTTCTTCATCTGTTCAGCTGACAACAATTTGACTTTCAAACCATGAATCCCCTTTCCCTCATTATTAACTCATTCATGGTGAGTTGTAGGAAAACCTATGTGCTGCGCCGCAACCAATTAGCTCGTACAAAACTCTACAACCTCCTCATAAATATACTTTTCAATAATGGAGGCTTCAAGTCAATATGGATTCTTAACATACCCCTTCAATATTTTCATATACCTTTCAAAAAGATATATCCAACGAAGATATACAGGTCAACAAAGCTTTATTTATCAAACCAGATGAATCAAATGCACCATTATATCAAAAAAAGTTGGAGGAAAATACATTTCCAATTGACAAAGTATGCAAATTGCATCCTTTTCCAAAATTTTCAAAGAATTCACATCAATCACCTTATAACAAATTGAATTGAAAAAATAACACAATTTCATTATAGTATTTCTGACACGTATGGTAAATTTTCCACGCAATGCAACTGGTAGAAGTTGTTTCATCATGACGTGACAATCATGAGATTTTGTAACGCCCCGACCCCAGTTACCCGGATTCAGTGCATTATTTTGTAACATTGGCATGATCACAAAAGATCAAGTCTCGAAAGACCGATTAGTTTAGTATCCTTGGAAACACTAGATACATTCATAAATGTTACATTACATCATAAAGTGAAAAACTACAATAACAAAGTCTCCATAGTCCACACTCATATCCTCTTCTGACTATCCCTTCAGGTCATTCATACAATACTTCTTCACATCCTGGAAAATATTAAAACATTGAAAGGGGTGAGCTCAGATGCTCATTAAGGATAACAATATAGCAGAAGCTTTCATAAATAATCATTAACATTTAGGGCAATGTATAACTAAAACAAAAGCCTTTTAAACTTGAAATTTAGCATAATATGGCAAAAGTAAACTGAAATAATGCCATTTACTTACTCACATGGATATTCTACTAGTCAAATAATCACATAAAATATCAATAACCACTTTCATAATGATGGAATGAATAATGCCAGACTATCATAACCACGTAGCCAAGGCCTCGTGCCAAGACCACAAATAAGATTTTTTCAAGGCCTCGTGCCAAGACACTAGTTTGTCTCATGAGACCTACCGATGCATCGAGGAGCTATAGTGGGCTCCACCCGTCACTTATTAAGTCCAATGCATTCCTCATATGAACAGGTTTAAAAATATCATAAACCATAACATAATCGTATCACATAAAACATGCATCAAGGAAACATAACATTTCCACATTTCAATCACAAGATATCAATACAACACATTTATATAATAAAAACGATTTCAAAACCATTTTCAATACCAAAATAGAAGAAAGTTAAAACGTTGTGTTTATTTTTCATTAAAAAAAAGTGATGGCTTGTAGAGGAATCCGAAACTCAAATAATGGTCATGGTGGCGGAGAAGTAGTTGTCTCCGCATATGTACGGAAAGAAAAACATTCCCTTTTTGTTTTTTAGTAAAACACTTTGTATAAAAAAGATTCCTTTTGAATAAACGTAAAAGTCAAAGGGGTTTATACACCGTATAAAATAAAGTTGTGTATAAAACCAAATATGCCTCAATGAAAGAAGATTGAGACGAAGTCCTTAAAAATATCATTTTTAAAATAAAATAGATCTATTATGTGTGTTCACTATAAGTACACATAAAGAAAGTACAAATACAAGATAGTACATAATAATATCATGACATAATTTGAAAGTAGGAGATTAACCCAAAGAATGGAAATTGGGTTAAGAAATTCCCTTACCTTGTGTCCGACTTGATTCAACTGTTCTTTCACCTCCTGAATAATAAACTAGAGTTAATATATACCATTTTAAATTTCATTATCCTTTTTATATCACTTATTACAATGTTATGAACATTATGTAATTATTTAAGTTAATAACGGTCGTTTTGTCGATTTTTGGTACTTGAGTCAAGAATAAACTTCTTATAATTACAAGTTTTTTATGTGTTAGAATATCCATTATCTCCAGAATTATATGATTTAGATGTCATATATATCATATATATCCAGTATATACATTCATTCATAATATTACGTAACATTTAGAGGTAAGAAATGAAATGCATCGTTCATGGAGACGGTAAGCCCTACGTACGCATGAACGCTACTTTCATTTCTATTTCATATTTAATGGAATGAAATCATAATTATATAAAGGTATAATATAGTTCCAGTATAATATCATATATAAAATCATTTACTCCATCCTTTATAAATCCCACATATGGCATTAACGATTCACATCACTTTGAGGGGGCGGTAGTCCGCACTTCCTAAAATGAAATTATCGCGTTTACCCATAATGGAAATAATAAAGTATGCCATAAATGAGAAATACAGAAGCATAAGGAAAACATAAAAATATTATATATCATATATAAATATAGTGACATCTTAATGGCCACCTTTGAAAGTGTTATATGAGTGTTGAACAATCATCATTTCGTGAGGCAGAAATTCACCATCCACAGAAACTGTATGTTCTTTAACCATTAGATGTAGGTGTGTGTAAGTGTATCTCTAATACTTCTTATAAAAACATCCTAGTATATTGAGGATACTGGTGTTGTTACAAAAGAAATTAATAAAAAGAGTTTATGGGGTTGGAGAAGCAAAATAAAACAAAATAACATAAGAGAAGACATTACCTTAAAATCGGGTAACTCTTTTGATTTGAGCCAAAGGCTTCCTTGGGAAGAATTCTGCCCAAAGTGAGGCTTCTAGGAGTAAGGGAGGGAAGTTGGGAGAGTATTTGGGCAAAGGTTGTCCGAGCCAAAAGGCTTTGAAAGTGTGAGTAAGGTGGTAGAGGTGGGGGCCTTTTATAAGAGGAGAGGAGGGGCACTCTTGGAAAGTAAGGAAATTTTACATTATTATACAATGCTTTTCGGATTCTAAAGGTCCCACACTTATATAATTCTAGGATTAGGTGATAAGGGTTCTAAATCTACCCATAAAATAGTCTTTGGACAAGTGTAAGCCTTGGATTTTACATTATCTTTTCATTTTATTAAAATCGTTAAATAATGAGGTCATTGCTGCATCATCATGATGTCATAAATAATTTAATTTATTTAATGTATAAAAATTATAAAAAAATACTATGATGTAGGAAATATTTTTATCTTTCCAATTACTATTTATAGTCAAAAATATGACTTGTATAACCCCATGTAAAAATTGTTTTAGTAAAACATTTCATGTTTGTGTCATTTTTTACTTTAACATTAAATAAAAGGTATTTATGTAATTTTCCAACTAAAGTGGCTCCATGGGGTCCCCAAGCTGACCCATGGATTGTATTGGTCGTCCATGGCACATCCAATGAGGGTAGTACATGTGTCAAGCTCATCTCATATTATTAAAACATTATTTTTACCTTAAACTACACTAATTACCTCTAATCGCGATTAAGAACTTAAAAGTTACTATTCACCAAAAATTATTTTAATCTCATTGAACCACATTTTACTTCTTAATGACAACCATGTATGTCGGATTTTTGAAATTCAAAAACACAGAAGTGGTAAAATTTCATTTAAACGAAAAATCTGTTTGTACCACTTAGTGGTTTCACTATTCATCAAAAATTGAAGTTTTTCAGAAAAATCCCAAAAATTCACCCTAAGCTATATTTGATATTCCGATTTCAAAAATGATGTCTATTTTAAAAAATTCCAAACATATAAGTTGCATTAATTAATTTTATAATTAATTCCCGCTGTCACAACAAATAGCGTGTTTTTAAGAAATAATTTATATCAAAAGATTGACAATTGTTTATGTCCAATTTCAATGTTAAATTAATTCTAATTACCACCATTGGATAAAATGGTAAAAATATATTATAATTATACTTTAAAACCACTAAATAGTATAATTTATCACTATAAATTATTTTGATTAAAAAAGTTGTTTTAAGTATTTTTCACTATTCATAAAAAATTGAAAGTTCTCAGAAAATTACAAAAAATTCAAATTAGGATAATTTAGATATTCCGAATACAAATATTAAGTCCATTTTGAAATATAAAATTTATATAATTTCAAAAGGTGGGTATTACTATTCATAACGGCTACTTTGATTAGTTGTGGTGTGTTAGAACTCGAAGTTGCGTACAATGCAAGCTATTGCATTATTGAATGAGAAGCGTATTGTGGAAGCTCGGGGTGTTACATTCTCCCCTCCTTCAATAAATTGCGTCCTCGCAATTTGAAATTTTTCTTTGAAAATAAAATGTTGAAAATAGAAAATACCTTTGTGGAAAACCCACATCAGAAATATGGTTAATAAAATTTACCCTTAATAAGAGGGAAAGGGAAATGAAAAAGTCACCACCAAATTATGATCTCAATAAGGAGAACATTGGTAGAAATTAGAGACATATAATTGGAGGAAAAATGTAAATATTTGTAGGGAGTGATTGAGGTCATCAATCACAAACAATTGTAAAATTGAGGGCCTCAAAGCCTTCAATCATTGATGATTTAAAATATTATCAGTTGAACAAGACATAAGGTATTAGGATAACACATTTTTTGTTTTAATATCCCTTTACTAAAGTTTAAGAATTAATTTATTCATAGAATAAGAGATAGGTATATATATTTATTCTTGACAAGTAGAGTTTCAACCTTCAACTAATTTCTACCACAAACTCATTTTTCACTCAAAAAGATAATAGAACTCAAAAATATTATATTTATCCTAATCGTATAAGGTTCCAAATATTAACACATAACATTTAGATTAGTAGAACTGTTTTGTAATAACCAGGGACTTCCTGTAGGCTAGTGGTAGGTAATAAAGTTCTGTCACACTATGGTTGTGGGTTCGATTCCTGCAGCTTTGTCCGATGCGACGGGTTATTCCCCACCCTGCAGGTTGTCCTTTTCCTAAAACTATAGTATTATAATATTCCAAATATAATCTTCATAAATGTTTTAAACTTAAACAATACTATCCAAAGTTCAACTTAATCCATTCCAACCTTTATAGTTATCCAAAATACCTCTGTCCAGACTTTCTCTAAAAGGTCTCTAAATTCCAAAATCAATTGTAACATCAGATTCCCCAAACAAATTAAAGTTTCTCTTTTTGTCACATACTAAAAATATGATTACCTTCATCATATTAAAACCTTACTGAAATCAACAAGTACTTCAGTACAATCCTTATATATATATCACATTATTCTAATAACCAGAATATAATCCATGAGTCCAAAAGCACCAATACATTAATTATTCTGCTTCAACTATAGTAACAGCATAAGATTGTCCTTGATCCCTTGGACTTTTCTAAGGTATGTTTCCCTGATGCTTAGGACATTAATTTTCATAATGACCCATTTCCCTACAATTGTAGCATTCAACATTGATAACCTCTTTCTTTCCCTTACAATCATGAGCCTGGTGACCTTTTTCTCCACATTTGTAACAAACTCCCATTCCTTTTAGGCAAGTACCAGGGTGATTCTTCCCACAATTATCACATAATGGAAAATCCTTCTTTCCCTTTTTCCCTTTATCTGTCTCTTGTTCCACCGTTCTCTTCTTCTCTTGCTTTACTTTGTTTTCATAAGACTTAGAGAATTCCTTTTCTGTCTTGATAGCACATGAGACAATATCTTCGTATGTTGAGAAAGATTGTGATACTAAAGCTCGAAGGAGAAATGGTTTTAACCCATCAAAGAAACGATCAATCTTACCTCTTGGGTTACGTATATAATTTGCAGCATACCTCGCTAACCTTGTAAAGTTGGCCTCATACTTTACGACATTCTCATCCTCCTTTTGTCTCATACTCAGAAATTGCCTTTCCATATTTGCTCTATGGTCACGAGGAAAGTATTTTTCTAAGAAAAGCTCTTTGAAATCCATCCATTCCATATTTGATACTTCATCATCTTCCTTTGTGTTTTGAATCAGCGACCACCATTGATCGACATCTCCAGTGAGGCGGTAGACTACCATGACAACCTTCTCCCTTTCACTACTCCCCAAGGTGTGGAATATATTCTCTAAGGAGTTTATCCATTGCTCAGCTACTAATGGATTTGTACCCCCATTAAATTTTGGTGGTTGTTGCCTCATGAAGCGGTCTAACATTGATCCTCCACGTTGCGGATCAGGGTGCTCTATATGAGTAAGGTTATTATTCATAACCTGAGTGAGTTGTCCCAGTATGGTAATAAGTTGATCAGCACTAGTTGTATCTCCAGATCCATAATAATTATCTTGAGTAGGAGGGAAATCCCTACACAGAGTGCGTGCATTGATACGGTTTCCATTCCTTCCACTAGGCTCCATTTCTAAACAGTGGCATAAACTAGATTAGTTTATGAATCAAAATACATAATTCCATACTTGTAAAACACTTAACACTAATTGAACTATTTATGGATATAATCCATAATCATAAAAAAAGTTTTCTTTGAGGAAGTATATACTCATAACCCTTCATAGTGGTTTGTAAATAAAATGAGAATTATCCTAAACATATCCCCCAGGAGTGTCGTAACCAAGAGTGCAGCAAGGCCCGTTGTCGTGCACCAGTTCCCGTTCGAGTCTAGCTCAAACCGGTGTTTTCGGGTTTTACCTCTAGGTACGTCTGTGCTAGATCCGCCTCTACCTGCTTGTATCCAGACAGGGATGTATTGCTTGGAAAACTCACAAAATCTCTATAATACCAAAATTCTAGGAAGTTCTTCTATACTAATCTTTAAAGTCTATCTTCGGGCTATGTGCTCTAATCAGATTTTATCTAAATCTAGCTTCCAAGGTTAGTACTAAACTGCCTCTGATACCAACTGTAACGCCCCGACCCCAGTTACCCGGAGTCGGTGCATTATTGCATAACATTGGCATGATCACAAAAGATCAAGTCTCGAAAGACCGATTAGTTTAGTAGCCTTGGAAACACTAGATACATTCATAAATGTTACATTACATCATAAAGTGAAAAACTACAATAACAAAGTCTCCATAGTCCACACTCATATCCTCTTCTGACTATCCCTTCAGATCATTCATACAGTACTTCATCACATTCTGGAAAATATTAAAACATTGAAAGGGGTGAGCTCAGATGCTCAGTAAGGATAACAATATAGCGGAAGATTTCATAAATAAACATTAACATTTAAGGCAATGTATAACTAAAACAAAAGCCTTTTAAACTTGAACTTTAGCATAATATGGCAAAAGTAAACTGAAATAATGCCATTTACTTACTCACATGGATATTCTACTAGTCGAATAATCACATGAAATATCAATAACAACTTTCATAATGATGGAATGCATAATTCCAGACTATCATAACCACGTAGCCAAGGCCTCGTGCCAAGACCACAAATAAGATTTTGTCAAGGCCCTATTCTGAGACACTAGTTTGTCTCATGAGACATACCGATGCATCGAGGAGCTATAGCAGGCTCCACCCGTCACTTATTAAGTCTAATGTATTCCTCATATGAACAGGTTTAAACATATCATAAACCATAACATAATCGTATCACATAAAACATGCATAAAGGAAACATAACATTTTCACATTTCAATCACAAGATATCAATACAACACATTGATATAATAAAAACGCTTTCAAAACCATTTTCAATACCAAAATAGAAGAAAGTTAAAACTTTGTGTTTATTTCTCATTAAAAAAAGTGATGGCTTGTAGAAGAAGCCGAAACTCAAATAATGGTCACGACGGCGGAGAAGTCGTTGTCGCCGCATATGTACGGAAAGAAAAACATTCCCTTTTTGTCGTTTAGTAAAACGCTTTGTATAAAAAATACTCCTTTTGAATAAACGTAAAATTCAAAGGGGTTTATACACCATATAAAAGAAAGTTGTGTATAAAACCAAATATGCCACAATGAAAGGAGATTGAGACGAAGTCCTTAAAAATATCATTTTTAAAATAAAATAGATCTATTATGTGTGTTCACTATAAGTACACATAAAGAAAGTACAAATACAAGATAGTACATAATAATATCATGACATAATTTGAAAGTAGGAGATTAACCCAAAGAATGGAAATTGGGTTAAGAAATTCCCTTACCTTGTGTCCGACTTGATTCGACCGTTCTTTCACCTCCTGAATAATAAACTAGAGTTAATATCTACCATTTTCAATTTCATTATCCTTTTTATATCACTTATTACAATGTTATGAACATTATGTAATTATTTAAGTTAATAACGGTCGTTTTGTCGATTTTTGGTACTTGAGTCAACAATAAACTTCTTATAATTACAAGTTGTTTATGTGGTAGAATATCCATTATATCAAGAATTATATGATTTAGATGTCATATATATCATATATATCCAGTATATACATTCATTCATAATATTACGTAACATTTAGTGGTAAGAAATGAAATGCACCGTTCATGGAGACGGTAAGCCGTACGTACGTATGAACGCTACTTTCATTTCTATTTCGTATTTAATGGAATGAAATCATAATTATATAAAGGAATAATATAGTTCCAGTATAATATCATATATAATATCATTTACTCCATCCTTTATACATCCCACATATGGCATTAACGATTCGCATCACTTTGAGGGGGCGGTAGTCTGCACTTCCTAAAATGAAATTATCGCGTTTACCCATAATGGAAATCATAAAGTATGCCATAAATGAGAAATACAGAAGCATAAGGAAAACATAAAAATATTATATATCATATATAAATATAGTGACATCTTAATGGCCACCTTTGAAGGTGTTATATGAGTGTTGAACAATCATCGTTTCGTGAGGCAGAAATTCGCCATCCACAGAAACAGTATGTTCTTTAACCATTAGATGTAGGTGTGTGTAAGTGTATCTCTAATACTTCTTATAACAACATCCTAGTATATTGAGGATACTGGTTTTGTTACAAAATAAATGAATAAAAAGAGTTTATGGGGTTGGAGAAGCAAAATAAAACAAAATAACATAAGAGAAGACATTACCTTAAAATCGGGTAACTCTTTTGATTTGAGCCAAAGGCTTCCTTGGGAAGAATTATGACCAAAGTGAGGCTTCTAGGAGTAAGGGAGGGAAGTTGGGAGAGTATTTGGGCAGAGGTTGGCCGAGCCAAAAGGCTTTGAAAGTGTGAGTAAGGTGGTAGAGGTGGGGGCCTTTTATAAGAGGAGAGGAGGGGCACTCTTGGAAAGTAAGGAAATTTTACATTATTATACAATGCTTTTCGGATTCTAAAGGTCCCACACTTATATAATTCGAGGATAAAGTGATAAGGGTTCTAAATCTACCCATAAAATAGTGTTTGGACAAGTGTAAGCCTTGGATTTTACATTATCTTTTCATTTTATTAAAATCGTTAAATAATGAGGTCATCACTGCATCATCATGTTGTCATAAATAATTTGATTTATTTAATGTCTAAAAATTATAAAAAAAATACTATGATGTAGGAAATCGTTTTATCTTTCCAATTAATCTTTATATTTAAAAATATGAGCTGTATAACACCATGTAAAAATTGTTTTATTAAAACATTTCATGTTTGTGTCATTTTTTACTTTAACATTAAATAAAAGGTATTTATGTCATTTTCCAACTAAAGTGGCTCCATGGGGTCTCAAGCTGACCCATGGATTGTCTTGGTCGGACATGGCACATCCAATGAGGGTAGGACATGTGTCAAGCTCATCTCATATTATTAAAACATTAGTTTTACCTTAAACTACACTAATTACCTCTAATCGCGATTAAGAACTTAAAAGTTACTATTCACCAAAAATTATTTTAATCTAATTGAACCACATTTTACTTCTTAATGAAAACCATGTATGTCGGATTTTTGAAATTCAAAACACAGAAGTGGTAAAATTTCATTTAAACGAAAAATCAGTTTTTATAAGTACCACTTAGTGGTTTCACTATTCATCAAAAATTGAAGTTTTTCAGAAAAATCCCAAAAATTCACCCTAAGCTATATTTGATATTCCGATTTCAAAAATGATGTCTATTTTAAAAAATTCCAAACATATAAGTTTCATTAATTAATTTTATAATTAATTCTCGTTGTCACAACAAATAGCGTGTTTTTAAGAAACAATTTATATCAAAAGATTGACAATTGTTTATGTCCAATTTCAATGTTAAATTAATTCTAATGACCACCATTGGATAAAATGGTAAAAATATATTATAATTATACTTTAAAACCACTAAATAGTATAATTTATCACTATAAATTATTTTGATTAAAAAAGTTGTTTTAAGTATTTTTCACTATTCATAAAAAATTGAAAGTTCTCAGAAAATTACAAAAAATTCAACTTAGGATAATTTCGATATTCCGAATACAAAAATGAAGTCCATTTTGAAATATAAAATTTATATAATTTCAAAAAGTGGGTATTACTATTCATAACGGCTACTTTGATTAGTTGCGGTGTGTTAGAACTCGAAGTTGCGTACAATGCAAGCTATTGCATTATTGAATGAGAAGCGTATTGTGGAAGATCAGGGTGTTACAGATTTCATACCTATCAACTTCAAGTCCTTCAGTGAGATAAAAGTTTTTACATTTGAAGAATAACCTTGAGGCACTTTGATATCATGAATAAACTGACAAAAGCTAATTTTATCCCTCTTGGATAATGTATGACAAGTCGGGGGAAGAAATTTTCATCTTCCATTAGGAGTGGGAGCTAACTCCAAACGTATTCCCATTGATAGTAAGTCTAATCTTTCATTCAACCCATCTTTTGTCTTTCCTTTAATATCTAACAATGTTCCAATAAAACTATCACAAATATTCTTCTCCACGTGAATGACATCATTATTATGTTTAACTTCATGATATCTCCAATATGGTAGCTCAAAAAATATTGACCTTTTCTTCCAATATGTCTATCATTACCAGATTTCTGTGTCTTTCCCAATGTCACAACAAGGATTTCCACCATATCATAATACAGATCAGGGGATAAAGGTTTTAGAGAAATATCAAATTCTTGTGAGCCATTGAATACCTTTTTTAGTCTTCTATACGAGTGATCCATAGGCAAAAACTTTCAATGACCCATGTACACTGTTTTCCTCCCATGATGCAATTGATAATATGAAGTTTTTTGTTCGAAAATTGGTCATGCTTTATTCCCTTTAAAACTGTATCCAGACAAAATTCCATATGCTGGGAAGTCATTTATAGTGAAATTAAGCATTGCATGGAGTTAAAAATATTTCATTTTATAATAATCATACACCCTAATACCATCCTCCAATAAAAGTTTCAAATAATCAATCAATGGTGACAAGAAAACATCAATATCATTGCTGGGTTGCTTTGGCACAGAGATCATTATACTCAACATGACATATTTGAACTTCATAAAACTTTAGGATAGAGGTTGTAAATTACCAATAAAACAGGCCATAAACTATGTGTGCTACTGAGGGTTCGGTATGGATTCATTATATATGTGCGCAACCCTAGTCTGAGATTTCTAATTTCATTTCCAAATGTAGGATATTTCTCATCAATTTTCATCCACTGTGGATAATTAGTTCGATAACGTATTTTTCCATCACATATCCTCTCATTAGCATGCCATATTAACCTTTTTGAATCATGTGAATTATCAAATAAACATTTGAAATGATGAATTATAGGAAGATACCAAAACATATTGGAAGGGATCTTTGTAATCTCTACATCAGCCTGTGATTTTTCTTTCACCTTATACCATGATGTCCCACATTTAGGACTCTCTGAAAGAAATTCATATTCCTTCCTATATATCATACAGTCATTCGGATAGGCATGTATTTTTTTGTATCCCAATCCCATCAGGCATAATATTTTCTTGGCCTTATAATGTGAATTTGAAAGATCATTATCTTTTGGAAGAATGTCTTTCATCAATTTTAGTAGCTCTATAAAACTTCTGTCACTCCATCCATGTTTCGCCTTTAGGTTAATCAATCTTAAGACCACTGAAAAAACTATAAAATCTGTAAAACCAGGATACAATGGGTTTTTAGCATCACTATATATACATGCAACTTTTGGTTCTATATCAATTTGTTCTGCTGCAATATCACAAATCATTTCTTCAATTCCATCAAAGTTACCATCTTGCGAATCATCATCACCAGTAGATCCGACATTCCATCCAATTTCACTATACCAAATCCAAGGGTTGTAACTTGGATTAAAACCATGACAAATTAGATGATTTTTTATCTCTCTACTTTTCAACTTCTTCATATTCAAACATTTCAAGCATGGACAGAAAAAAATGTCACTGCTTGGAACATTTCGTTTAGAAAATTCTAAAAAGGCATAAACACCTTCCTTATACTCACTACTCATTTGATATGCCATAATCCAACTTTGACTCATTATTACTTATAACAAATTTCAGAATTATACATCTTTTTAAGATAAGACAAATATTTGTTTATATGAAAAATATCATAATTTGAATGTAAAACAATTTTGAAATATAAAACAAATCTATGCATATTTTAAAAAATATTCTTGAAAATGATTTTAAAAAATATTTATTTGGATATAACAGTTTTATATTCATCTTGGATCCTTTCTTCTTAAGGTTCACAAAGAATACATCCTGGTGCAACTGGATACCAAATTCACCCTTCCGTAAAAAGAAATATGAAGTATAAATATTAAAATATCTATACATTCACTACTGAAAATTACACATATCCTAACAATTTGAAACTTTGGACAGCCCCCCCCCCCCCCCCCCGGACACCACCCCCACCCCCTTGGACACCACCCCCACCCCCTGGACACCCCTACCCCCTTGCACAACACCCCCCACCCCTTGGACACCACCCCCACCCCCTTGGACACCACCCCCCACCCCCTGGACACCCCCCCCACCACTGGACACCACCCCCACCCCTTGGACAGCCCCCACCACTCTAGATAGCACCCCCACCCCCTGGACACCTCCTACCCCCTTGGACACCCCTTTCCCCTTGGATAGCCCCCTCACCCCCTGGACACCCCCCACCCCCTTGGACACCCCCAACCCCCTTGGATAGCCCCCCCCCCCCCCCCCCCGGACACCACCCCCCACCCCCTTTGACATCCCCCGCACCACCTTGGATAGCCCCAACCCCCTTGGACAGCCCCGCACCCCCTGGACACCACCCCCACCCCCTTTGACACCCCCCTGGACACCCCCACCCCCTTGGACACCCCCTAGACACCACCCCCACCCCCTTTGACACCCCCTGGACACCACTACCCCCTTAGACACTCCCCTACCCCTCTGGACAAACCCCCCACCCCCTGGATAGCCCCCACCCCTCTAGATACCCCCCACCACCTTGGACACCCCCACCCCTCCTGGACATCACCCCCACCCCTCCTGGACACCACCCCCCACCCCCAACCACCTTGCACACCCCCTGGACACCCCCCCCCCAACCCTCTAGACACCCCCCCCCCCCGGACAGCACCCCAAACCCTCTGGACAGGCACCCCACCCCCTTGTACACCCCCCCCCCCCCCCCCCGGACAGCACCCCAAACCCCTCTGGACAGGCACCCCACCTCCCCCTTGTACACCCCCCCCCCCCCCCCACCCCCTTGGACAACCCTTCCACCCCCCTTGGACACCCCCCACCCCCTTGGACCCCCCCCCCCCTCACACACACACACACCCATGGACTGCCTCCCCCCCTCCACCTCCATGGACACCATGGACACCCCCAACCCTCTGGACATCCCCCTAAACCCTCATGGACAGCCCCCACCACCTCTGGACCCCCCCACCCACCCACCCACCCACCCACCCACCAACCCCCTAGACACCCCCATACCCCCTTGTACAACCCCCCCCCCCCCCCACCCCCCTGGACACCCCCTATCCCCTTGGACAGCCCCCCTCATCCCCTAGACACCAGCCCCCCCTGGACAGCCCCCAACCCCCCTTGGACAGCCCCATTATAGCATCCCGTCTTTTTATCACATAAACTTTCATTACATTTTACAAAACCGAGGATCTTTAAGGTTTAGTGTCTTGGAAACCAGGAACATAAAACATGAAAAGAACAAAAACACTCTTCTTAAAAACTTGAAAGGATTCTCCTTAAGTTCATCCTAGGTTCATTACTGCATCTCATAACCTGGGGACATACATCAAAAGAAAGGGTGAGCAGAAAGCCCAGTAAGGGAAACAAGAGAAACATTTTACATGTGAACTTGAGATACTTCAATAAGGACTTGAAAAGAAATTTAAGGCATGAGAAAGAAATAATGAGATACATCAAAAAAAAATAACATTTTTCATAACTTGAATATGTGGCTGAAACATTTAATATTGACAATCGTTTCGTTTCACCAAGGTCCATCCCCAAGGTGTCGTTAAAATTACCAAGGTTATTCACCAAGGCATCGTTAAAATTGTAATCTCTAGTGGTCACATCATTACCCAATGCATTGGAGCGCTATCAGGGCGCACCCTTAAATTTGCCTTTATTATCATGTGATCCACATATATCATCATCAAACATTTCATAAAATAACCCATATAGCATAAAATAAATGAGTTTCATTTCATAATCCAAACGTTTTAAAAACTGCTTTAAAGACATGATCTTTACATCACTTTAAACCCCACAGAAAAGGAAGGTGGGTTTTCATGTATGTAATTCCCAGAATTTAAATAGAAAATTTTGATATATATGTGAATACACCCGTAGAAATAAGAGATTTGAGTATTCACTTTATAACATAAAATAATTTTTACGAAAAGAGAGAGATGCATTTTGAGACGAAAATTCTGCAGCATAACAGCTATGTTACAAGGTTTTAGAAAACATTGAGAAGAGAGGGGACATGGGTCAAACATTCATAAATGACCCATAAAACAGTAGAGGGACAAAATATAAGGGGATTTAAGAACATGGTAATGAAATTTGAAAATATACCATCTGAAATGAAGAACATGAAAGGAAGAAAAAAGATTTCTCTTGTGAGAATTCGGCAGCCTAACGGCGTCACTTAAACATCAACAAAATTGAATTGACAAGGTCAAATAGGGTCTCTCATCATATGAAAATAAGATTCCAGTATGATAGATATAGATATCATACCCCAACATAATAGAAAGGAACTTGAAAGAATTGACATGAAAGTAGAACTTCAAAACGAGAATGGTGAAGAACCACTTAAAAATTCAGCAGCCTAACGGCACCACTTAAACTTCAACAAAATACTGAATTGAAGAGATCAAATGGGGTCTCTCATCATATGAACATAAGAGTCCAGTATGATAGATATAGAGATCATACCCCAACATAACAAAAAGGAACTTGAAAGAATTTACATGAAAGTAGAACTTCAAAACGGAGAATGGTGAAGAACAACTTAAAAATTCGGCAGCCTAACGGCGCCACTTAAACTTCAACAAAATATTGAATTGAAGAGGTCAAATGGGGGTCTCTCATCATATGAACATAAGAGTCCAGTATGATAGATTATAGAGATCATACCCCAACATAACAAAAAGTAACTTGAAATAATTGACATGAAAGTAGAACCTCAAAACGAGAAGGGTGAAGAACCACTTAAAAATTCGGCAGCCTAACGGCGGCCACTTTAAAAACATCAAAATACTGAATTGAAGAGATCAAATGGGGTCTCTCATCATATGAACATAAGAGTCCAGTATGATATATATAGAGATCATACCCCAATATAACAAAAAGGAACATGAAGGACTTGAATGAAAATAGAACTAGAAAACGAGGAAGGTGAAAGAATCCCTTAAAATTCGGCAGCCTAACGGCGCCACTTAAACATTCTTAAAACGAATTGATGAGAGAAAGGGGGGGTCTCTCATCAAATGAACATGAAATAGGAAGTAAGGATGAATATAAAATAACATCCTCCAACATAAGAACATGGAGTATAAAAGAAAAGACATAAAAGAGATTACTTGAAAACAAAGAGAGAGGTCGGATCCCTTACCTTAAAATGTAACTCTTAAACCTCAAAGGTTGCGGACCTTGAGGGCTTGGGGGGCACCTTGGGAGGACTCCTTGGGAGGTAATGAGACCATAAATTCGTTGGGAATGAGTGGGGAGTCGAATGGATGAGAGGAGGGCTTGGTATTCTATAGGGGAAAGTGAGGGGACAAGGCATTAATGGCCAAAAGGGACACCTCACATGTGCTTTTCTCAAACCCATGTGCTCTCCCTTGGCATTTATCATGGAGTTAGGCCACATGGGGCCCCCGCACAACAATAATTCATCACCCTTGGCCGGCCAACCCTCAAAATATCTCATGACATCATCATGACACAAGCTATGATGTCACTAAACAATACCGAAACCCTAAAACTGCATTTTTACTATTCACTGAAATTTCAACTTTCTCAGAAAAATCCCAAAATTTCACACTAACCAAATATCAGTGCTCTGATTTCAAAAATGAACCTCCATTTTATAAAAATAATTTTCTAAATATTTTTAATTTAATTTTTAAAAAAAAACACTATTCACCGAAAATTCGTTTTTTTCAGAAAAAACCCCAAAAATTACCATAGCATAATATCGGTGCTCTGAGTTCAAAAATGAAATATGTTTTATAAAAATAATTTTCTAAATAATTTTAATTAAATTTGTTAATTAAAAAACACTATTCACCCGAAAAAAACTAATACTTGAATAATAATTTATGAAACCATTATTTAACCATTTTATTGAATCGCATTACTTAATCAAGGTGCCTAGATTATTTTAAAACTTTCTTTAAGTTAGATTACTAATCCATTTGGTCATATTACTCATCCTAATCATAAAATCACTATTCATAATTTAACTATTCATCAAAAATCAAGTTGATCTTATTAGACTCCAAATTTCGTACTGAACATAATTGTAGAAGACCATTTTTTGAAAATCATTACACATTTTTAATTATTTAAGGTTTACACAACCATTTTTAAAATATCCTTTTTCTAAAATTCATCAAAAATATGCATACTATATTTATCCGGTCATTTCAAAATTCATAACTTCATCATAAGAAGAAATCCCAATTTTTATTTAAAACAAGGATTACACAAGGCAGTTACGGTCTCATTACATAGCCCCTTATAATACCAGCATAGGACCTAAGAGTAAGGTGTGATAGGGTGATAGAATCTTGGGGCGGCTCAGTCAACATTGCCCGAGTAGTAATTTCTATCAGTTTGAACTTTTCACAAAGGTGATTTCGTTCTAGCTTCACATGATGAAGCTCGGCTTGGATTTGATCCAGAGCAAAGCCCAATGGTGCTACCTCTTTCCCAAGCTCTGTTAGATGGGCTTCGATCGGTCCAAGACTACTTGGTGAGGCCATCAAATCTTCTTTCTATAATAATTAACCAAGATTACTTGTATTTAGAGACAATAATCAAAACATTTTGTTCACAGTGGTCATATTGACCGATGGTCATATAACAATCAAAACCCAATGGTCTCATTTTAATTATAATCATGTTTATCAAATAAAACATTTTTGTTGAGTATCAAAATAAAATAAAATAACAAATGAAATTAGGAAACAAGATTTATTCAAAATTTCGGGCCGTTACAATCTTCCCCCCTTAAGAAATTGCGTCCTCGCAATTTTTTTTAAAAAATTGGGTTTTGAAATTTCATTGAAAGTCCCACATCGGAAAAAGAGTCAGTAACACTATTACTTTAAAAGAAATAAAAGGGAGTACAAAGGCCACCCGAGTTTACTCACACTAGGGTTCCATGTAGGAAAACATGGACATGGAGGAGAAAACAAAGGGTCAAGTTCTGAGGGAGAGTGATAGAGAACATGATTAGGAGAAAGTTAACCATGAGAAAATCCCAAACTTATGATGTGTTTAAAACGGTCTTTGATTACCTTGTAGGAAACGTAAACCAACAACGTTTTTGTTTTACGTTCCTTTTCATAATTTTGAGGAATTCAATTACAACATAAAAACATAAGCAAATATACTTATCTTCATGTAGAGTTTCATCCTTTAATAAGTTTCTACCCAAAACTAATCTTTTCTCCAAACGATGAGCATTCAAAACTACTTGGTCTCATCAAAACACAAGAATCATCTTCTAGAGAATCACATAATCCACAAAAGATCAACTATCTATTTCTTCTATCTTTAAACATTATCCCAAAAACAGAAAGAGTAAGGTAAAAAAAAACTCTTCAAAAAGAAATAATCTCATAGGAATGGAAACTACTTTTAAATCTTCAAGTTCCATGGTACTACCCAAAGTTCATCATAGTCCATTCCATAAATAATGGTCCTTAAGATTCCTCAAAATAAACCAAACTAAGATTGAAACCCAAATACAAGAAAGATTTGATAACATAGTCTTCCAAGGTAAACTTTATCATTCATCTCTAAACAACATCAACCACTCCTAATATCTTATAAAAAAAGTAACTAACCTAAACATATTTACCCCAAGATAGGTTAATAATTTCCATAACTAACCTAAATTACTATAATTCCACCTTAAATTCATCGATTCTTCAAAATATAAGTCAACCCTACTCTTCAAAGAAAATACTGTAGTAGTCTATTTACCTCGATCAAATAGGGTCCCCAGAATAGTGAACATCTTACAAAATAATAATCAGCTTTTAATCCCCTAATCATCCCTTTCATATTAATATGGAAATCGTTGCATTTCCTATCACATTGGTTATTGGGACATGTTCTTCCATCTCCCACCATTAGCTAAGAAGAGAAATTATAATTAGAGGCTTAAATACTTAACCAATAATCATGAAAAGGAGCTTAAATCGTATAAGGATAACTTGTAGAAGAAAAGTATACCCTAACTTGTGATCCCCTAGGTTCCAATCTAGGTTATCCATGATCATATATTCTTATTTTATTTTATCTTTGTTCCTTTAGTAATGGTTCATACTAAGCTTATGAATTTACCAAAGCATATCCCCCGGGAGTGTCGTAACCAAGAGTGCAGCAAGGCCCGTTGTCGTGTACCAGTTCCCGTTTGAGTCTAGCTCAAAGCGGTGTTTTCGGGTTTTACCCTTATGTACATCTGTGCCAGAGCCACCTCTACCTGCTCGTACCCAGACAGGGACGTATTTTCTTGGAAACCCCTTACTCAATACTCACCAAAATACCAGGAATATTTCATATATTTATACTTTTCTATAGGGTTCTTCCTAGTGTTTTCATATCCTAATTTCCACAAATAACTAAACCATCCTTTGATACCAACTATAGCATCCCGTCTTTTTATCACATAAACTTTCATTACATTTTACAAAACCGAGGATCTTTAAGTTTTAGTGTCTTGGAAACCAGGAACATAAAACATGAAAAGAACAAAAACACTATTCTCAAAAACTTGAAAGGATTCTCCTTAAGTTCATCCTAGGTTCATTACTGCATCTCATAACCTGGGGACATACATCAAAAGAAAGGGTGAGCAGAAAGCCCAGTAAGGGAAACAAGAGAAACATTTTACATGTGAACTTGAGATACTTCAATAAGGACTTGAAAAGAAATTTAAGGCATGAGAAAGAAATAATGAGATACATCAAAAAAAATAACATTTTTCATAACTTGAATATGTGGCTGAAACATTTAATATTGACAATCGTTTCGTTTCACCAAGGTCCATCCCCAAGGTGTCGTTAAAAATTACCAAGGTTATTCACCAAGGCATCGTTAAAATTGTAATCTCTAGTGGTTACATCATTACCCAATGCATTGGAGCGCTATCAGGGCGCACCCTTAAATTTGACTTTATTATCATGTGAGCCACATATATCATCATCAAACATTTCATAAATAACCCATATAGCATAAAATAAATGGGTTTCATTTCATAATCCAAACGTTTTAAAAACTGCTTTAAAGACATGATCTTTACATCACTTTAAACCCCACAGAAAAGGAAGGTGGGTTTCATGTATGTAATTCCCAGAATTTAAAATAGAAAATTTTGATATATATGTGAATACACCCGTAGAAATAAGAGATTTGAGTATTCACTTTATAACATAAAATAATTTTTAGAAAAGAGAGAGAGGCATTTTGAGACGAAAATTCTGCAGCATAACAGCTATGTTACAAGGTTTTAGAAAACATTGAGAAGAGAGGGGACATGGGTCAAACATTCATAAATAACCCATAAAACAGTAGAGGGACAAAATATAAGGGATTTAAGAACATGGTAATGAAATTTGAAAATATACCATCTGAAATGAAGAACATGAAAGGAAGAAAAAAGATTTCTCTTGTGAGAATTCGGCAGCCTAACGGCGTCACTTAAACATCAACAAAATTGAATTGACAAGGTCAAATAGGGTCTCTCATCATATGAAAATAAGAGTCCAGTATGATAGATATAGATATCATACCCCAACATAATAGAAAAGAACTTGAAAGAATTGACATGAAAGTAGAACTTCAAAACGAGAATGGTGAAGAACCACTTAAAAATTCGGCAGCCTAACGGCGCCACTTAAACTTCAACAAAATACTGAATTGAAGAGATCAAATGGGGTCTCTCATCATATGAACATAAGAGTCTAGTATGATAGATATAGAGATCATACCCCAACATAACAAAAAGGAACTTGAAAGAATTTACATGAAAGTAGAACTTCAAAACGAGAATGGTGAAGAACCACTTAAAAATTCGGCAGCCTAACGGCGCCACTTAAACTTCAACAAAATACTGAATTGAAGAGGTCAAATGGGGTCTCTCATCATATGAACATAAGAGTCCAGTATGATAGATATAGAGATCATACCCCAACATAACAAAAAGGAACTTGAAATAATTGACATGAAAGTAGAACCTCAAAACGAGAAGGGTGAAGAACCACTTAAAAATTCGGCAGCCTAACGGCGCCACTTAAAACATCAAAATACTGAATTGAAGAGATCAAATGGGGTCTCTCATCATATGAACATAAGAGTCCAGTATGATATATATAGAGATCATACCCCAATATAACAAAAAGGAACATGAAGGACTTGAATGAAAATAGAACTAGAAAACGAGGAAGGTGAAAGAATCCCTTAAAAATTCGGCAGCCTAACGGCGCCACTTAAACATTCTTAAAACGAATTGATGAGAGAAAGGGGGGGTCTCTCATCATATGAACATGAAATAGGCAGTAGGATGAATATAAAAGAACATCCTCCAACATAAGAACATGGAGTATAAAAGAAAAGACATAAAAGAGATTACTTGAAAACAAAGAGAGAGGTCGGATCCCTTACCTTAAAATGTAACTCTTAAACCTCAAAGGTTGGGACCTTGAGGGCTTGGGGGCACCTTGGGAGGACTCCTTGGGAGGTAATGAGACCATAAATTCGTTGGGAATGAGTGGGGAGTCGAATGGATGAGAGGAGGGCTTGGTATTTATAGGGAAAGTGAGGGGACAAGGCATTAATGGCCAAAGGACACCTCACATGTGCTTTTCTCAAACCCATGTGCTCTCCCTTGGCATTTATCATGGAGTTAGGCCACATGGGGCCCCCACAACAATAATTCATCACCCTTGGCCGGCCAACCCTCAAAATATCTCATGACATCATCATGACACAGCTATGATGTCACTAAACATACCGAAACCCTAAAACTGCATTTTTACTATTCACTGAAATTTCAACTTTCTCAGAAAAATCCCAAAATTTCACACTAACCAAATATCAGTGCTCTGATTTCAAAAATGAACTCCATTTTATAAAAATAATTTTCTAAATATTTTTAATTTAATTTTTAAATAAAAACACTATTCACCGAAAATTCGTTTTTTTCAGAAAAAACCCCAAAAATTACCATAGCATAATATCGGTGCTCTGAGTTCAAAAATGAAATATGTTTTATAAAAATAATTTTCTAAATAATTTTAATTAAATTTTTAATTAAAAAACACTATTCACCCGAAAAAACTAATACTTGAATAATAATTTATGAAACCATTATTTAACCATTTTATTGAATCGCATTACTTAATCAAGGTGCCTAGATTATTTTAAAACTTTCTTTAAGTTAGATTACTAATCCATTTGGTCATATTACTCATCCTAATCATAAAATCACTATTCATAATTTACTATTCATCAAAAATCAAGTTGATCTTATTAGACTCCAAATTTCGTACTGAACATAATTGTAGAAGACCATTTTTTGAAAATCATTACACATTTTTAATTATTTAAGGTTTACACAACCATTTTTAAAATATCCTTTTTCTAAAATTCATCAAAAATATGCATACTATATTTATCCGGTCATTTCAAAATTCATAACTTCATCATAAGAAGAAATCCCAATTTTTATTTAAAACAAGGATTACACAAGGCAGTTACGGTCTCATTACATAGCCCCTTATAATACCATCATAGGACCTAAGAGTAAGGTGTGCTAGGGTGATAGAATCTTGGGGCGGCTCAGTCAACATTGCCCGAGTAGTAATTTCTATCAGTTTGAACTTTTCACAAAGGTGATTTCGTTCTAGCTTCACATGATGAAGCTCGGCTTGGATTTGATCCAGAGCAAAGCCCAATGGTGCTACCTCTTTCCCAAGCTCTGTTAGATGGGCTTCGATCGGTCCAAGACTACTTGGTGAGGCCATCAAATCTTCTTTCTATAATAATTAACCAAGATTACTTGTATTTAGAGACAATAATCAAAAAAATTTGTTCACAGTGGTCATATTGACCGATGGTCATATAACAATCAAAACCCAATGGTCTCATTTTAATTATAATCATGTTTATCAAATAAAACATTTTTGTTGAGTATCAAAATAAAATAAAATAACAAATGAAATTAGGAAACAAGATTTATTCAAAATTTCGGGCCGTTACACCCATCACCCCCCTGGACATCACCCCTACCCCCTTTGACATCCCCCACACCCCCTTGGACACCCCAACCCCCTTGGACAGCCCATGCACCCCCTGGACACCCCCCCCCCCCCACCCACTGGACAGCCCACCCAACCCCCCTGGACACCCCCAACCACTTGCACAACCCCCCTGGAAACCCCATGTATGCGCACACACACATGATAGAACACAAAAAAATTATAAACATGCATAATATCACTTCTATAGGTATATTTTACCAAAAAAGAATTTAGCATGGTATAAATGAACACTATGAAACTTACCATTATAGCAAGAACAAAGAAAAATAACATCTCAAAAAATTAGTTTAGGGCATCGCAGAAAATAAAAATTGAAAACGAGTCGTGTGACGCTTACTTGAGTGTTGTGAGTTGACCTGATAGATTTGATGATAATAAATATGAAGAATTATGTTGGAAAAATGAGGTTGGAGGGAACGACTTCAAAGAATCATTTCTAGGTTTTTTGCGTGAGAGAGACGAGTCGTAGGTCACCTGATCGAAGAAAACAGAATGACTGAATACAGGGTGTGATAAATTATTTCAAAGATTTATCACATCGGTTATTTAATAAAGACTTGGTAAACTATTTTTTTAATGTTTATAATGTCGGTTATTTAATAACCAACATAGAAAACAATTTATCACGTCATTTATAAAATAACCGACATGATAAATTGGATTCTATTGAGTTACACATTCCCTAAGAATCTCCCTATGGTATATATGATTTTATTTTTGAAAAATATGAAATTTGTTCTCACCAATGAGTTTTTTAACCTATTTAAATTTTATAAATAAATTTAAATAAATTTAATTCTAATGTAAAGACAGAACAAAGTTCCAATGGCCATGTTGGACCCTAGTGCACTATCTTGTTTCCTCAGCCACAAATGTTTGGGGTCTTGGTTATTTTGTGTGAATTGAGATATATAGACCCATTGAGGGTTGTAATTATATCATTTAGAAATAGTTTAATTTAGTATGGGTTCCTTGTTACACTAGTGGAATAAATGTTTAACACGTCGGCGTTTTTCACGTCGGTTCTATATAACCGACGTGAAAAGCTTTAATAATCGATATATCACGTCGGTTATTTTATAACTGACATGATATATCGATTAAGATATATTTTTTTACATCGGTTATTTTATAACTGATGTAAAATATACAGATATTAGCTTTTTTACATCGGTTATTGTATAACCGACGTGAAAATCAAATCTGGCGTGCTTTATCATGTCGGTTATTTAATAACCATCTTAGGAGTGTGCGATAAGGAAGAGAATGGTTCTATGGTCCAAAATAATCAAAGGTGAAAATGGGTTTTTCTCACAATTTAAAACTATTTTGTGATGTAAAACTGCATCCACCATGTCCTTAACCACATCATAGTGTGCCTCTTATCTGAACTAAATAACCCAACATGCATAAATCTATATAGAATAGATCTTCCCTAATTATCATTTAATACATGCACTTCATCCACCCAAAATGTCTAGTACAACATCATACCCCACTCTATGTGAATTTTTTACATTATATCTCTTTATGGATGAAATTTACAATGAGAAGGGACCACAAAATAGTCATCCCTATTTATCAGTGCCCTAGACTACCACCCATGACTAACCAAATGATCGATTTCTGGGTACTATGGTGTTGTGGGTTTCCCATAAACCCTTCATATTCAAGGACTTCATGGCCCAGACCTATCCATTTATTTCTCCCCCATAGTGGTCCCTACTTTTCATTTATCCTATTTTCAAATAGGGACAAGTCTAGGGAAACATTCACTCACCTGACCTTACCTCGATGTCCACTCGAGCACCCAAATCTATAGCAACACAGGTTTTTCATATAAATATATTTTATATATTAATGGGTGAATATCAATATCATTTTACAAAATCATTCCTGGGGAGTGTAAAGGATTAGTGTCTTTCTAAACTAGACACATGATCTTCTTATTTCTTGAAATATATTAATCATCTCCTATAAAGATATTCCCACATAGTACTCTTCTTAGACATACCCTGCATTAAACATTTTTCTGTAACATGGGGAAAATAAACATAAGAAATTGTGGGATCAAATTATCAGTTAGGGTAAACATAGGAAATATCAATATAACATGAGTATAAGGATATGAGAACATGATAATAAAATTTTTAAACCATACCCTACATATCATAGATCATAAACTTGAGTCAGGGAATATATCTTGTCAGTTAGTAAGATATGAATCATAAAGGAATAAAAGAAAAATATACATGAGAATAGAACATTAGAATAAGACATAAATTTTTTGAAAACTCATAATCAAAGAAAACCTTATGTCAAGTTCACCCACCAATATGTTCATAACATGTTAGGCATGGGATAACCACCTATGTACCTGCTTCAGGATTGGGATAACCTCATGTGTACCTTATTTTTAGGGATTGGGATAACCTCCCATGTACCCTCTAAGATCATAGAATATTAATCTTTACCCAATGCATTGGAGGGAGATATATTTTTCACCCATCATATAATCCATAAATTTGTGATCCATAAGATCATAAAACATTTCTTATAACATAACTCATTCACTACTAGAAAAATAAGCTATACTAATGGTTTATAATCATTGGTATGGGAACCAGAACCATTAGTATAGCTTATAAAAATGGTTCTAAGAACTATGGGAATTATAATCATCAGTATAGGGCTATACCAACGGCTTTATTTGAAACCATTGGTATAACTCGTTACCAAATTTTAAAACCCATGGTTTACTTCAAACCATGGGTATACATATTTACAAATAGTTCCTAAAACCATGGGTATAGAGGCCTTTCGAAAATTTATGTATACCCATGATTAAATGAACTATGAGTATAGATTCTTATCCCCAATGGATATCATCAGCACCATCCAGTACCTACCAAAGAACCTATAAATATATTAAAAATCATGGTATACATTTAATGCAGTATAATTATTATATATTTAGAATTTAACCATCAGGTTATCAATAGTTTTCAAACCATTTAAAATACTATAACATACCTAAAAAATCAACACCATCAATTAGTTTTAGTTATTAAAAATCATCCACACATGTCTCATTACTATCAAATCAAAATGGATGGGATCAATATCTCCCTCATCACCACCAGTTCCATCATAATCATCATCATTATTATCTCTTGGGGCACCAACACCATCATCATCATCACCACCACCAGTAGTAGTATCATAACCTCGACTGCCACTAGGACCCTCATTGACATCACTCAGGTTATCATATATAGAACATACTATTTCCATACATTAATCAAAAACATTAGAAACCTCTGATGGAAGTGATGGACATATAACTATCATCGCATTCAAGAACTTTTTTGTGACTAGTTTACCTCTTTCGTTCTCTTGTATAGCTATTTTTTTATTTTCTAATTATTAATGAGCATTGTTTAGCTATATGGTGTGAGATATTTGACAAGCACTCAATTATTTCCAATACCTAGTGAGGATGATGTTTTTCTTGGGTCAACATCAGACTCTTCATTGCTGCTCCTCACCTAATACCTTTCTCAAATGATCATTTGACCTAAATTTGTCATCTTTTTTCTCATAAAGGGCCTATAGGGAATATTTTTTAAAATATAAACAATGTTTTTAATTAATAATTATGTATAAAAATTTTAAATATTAATAAAAATACTTATAATCTTTTCTTGTATCTGTGCATTTACAGCACTTCCATCCTTTTTCCTCATACTCAAGGAAAATAATTTTTCTCAAGGATCATGGCCTTCAATTCCCAATTTCTCTTACTACAAATTATATTTATTACTATAATATTACATTATATAATAATATTAAATTGCTAAAAAAATACCAAAAAAATTGATTGTGAAGACATGTGAGACTAAATATCAACTCACATGAAGTTAAAACTTTACCACATTAGATTAAATTATAGTGGATAGTCACTATATTTTATTAACTTCAATTCTCACATTATGTTAAGATGAAAGGGAATAAATATACATGTGATTAAGTGAAATTCAAGCTAAAATGGGATGCTATGTTATAATAATAATATAGTGAGCCGTTCATTTTAAAGTAACCAATTTATGGTATATTGGAGTTCAACACAACCTAGATTGAATTAAAATTTTATCTATTGAAGAAATACATAAAATTAATAAGAATATAAATAAAAATTTAATTATAAATTTAATTATAAATTTAATTATAAATTTAATTATAAATTTAATTCTAGTGGGATAACATAATCGATACATATTAATTAACATGTTAAACATGGTTATGATATATATTCCTCTTGTATATTCATTTCATTCCAATTCTATTTTTGTTACATTATTTAGTTATTTTTTCACTTTGTTATTTTGGTTATTTGGTAAATTGGTTCGATTTTTTGTTAGTTTATTTGGTCATTTGGTCATTTGGTCAATCAGTTGGAGTATTTTTCATATTTTTTGGTTTAGTCATCTCATTCATCTTGGGTGAGAGTGTTTCTTTCATTAATGATTTACGTCATTTGGTTAATTTTTGGGTTATATATTTTGGAATATTTAGACATTTTTAAAATTGGATAGATTATTTGGTTCATTTTAAGTTTGGTCATTTTTATTGATTTGGGTTAGGATATTTTCTTCATTTTTGTGTTAAGACATTTTTGAGTTAGATAATTTTGTTTACTCAGGGAAATTTCATTTCGTTCACTTTGGTTTAGGTCATTTTGGGTTTGGTCATTTGGTTTATCTTTGGATAATTTCTTATTTGCATTAGGTAATTTGGTTTATTTTGGTTTAAGTCATTCGGTTCATTTCAGGGTTATTTAATTTTTGGTTAGTTCATTTGGTCATGTGTTCTTTTTTCAGTTAGAAAATTTTGTTTACTTGGGTATAGGTTATTTGGTTTATTTTGGGTTATGTCATTTTGTTCATTTTGGGTTATGTCTTTTTAATTTATTTCATTATGTTCATTTTTGGTTTATCTCTTTTTTATGTTAGGCTATTTGGTTTATTTTTGGTTTATTCCTTTTTGGGGTTACATAATTTGATTCATTTTGGTTGTTTGGTCATTAGTTTGTTTTGGATTAGTTCATTTGATCAATTGTTAAATTTTTTATTAGTTTAATTAGTTCATTTCGGGTTAGGATATTTATTTTTATTTGGGTTATGCTATTTAGTTCATTTTTTGTTAGGGTATTTTAATCATCATGGGTTATGTCAATTGGTTGATTTTAGGTTAGGTTATTTGGTTTGAAAAGATTTTTTGAACTGAAAAATTTTCAAATGAATCCCTTGAGGAATGATACATTCATCAAAGCATATTTTTAATTCTTGAATTATTATTTTGAAATATCATTGTAGAGTTAAACTAAAATCAAGAAAACTGGTATGTCACCACATGACCCAAAAAGGCTCAAGTTGTGACTCCCCAAGACCACCTCCATAGACCATGGGCTAGCGTCTAACTCCACGTAGGAATATCACAAATAATGGAGGCCTTAGACTATAATACCTATACGCAAGCACCCCACATACACCTCCATGATCGGTGCAGAGATATAAAAATAGAAAATAAATGCATACATTAATCTATCCCAAACCAGAGTATAATATAAGTACAAAAAGGGAAAATAAAGGCCCATAAAAAGAAAACTATAAAAGTATCCAACCTATTCAGATAGATAGAATCATTTTCAAATACTCCCACCGGAAATTTCCTCATCCAAGATTTGGTAAACACCCCAGTTAGTCTAGCTCACTAAGATCTGCCTACTATGGGTCCTCCTTGGACTCTTTTGAAGGGCCTATGGTCTTCACAAGACACAAAATATGTGGGAAATTCCAGTTCATGGATGATTATAACAATACTAAATCGGAATCACTAATACCCTAAAGAAAAGGGATAAACTAAAAGGATATAGTCTACTTGACCAAGCTTGAGGGAACCCACATGACAGTGAAACTCTATCTCAATCATCCTCATCTATACACGACTAGTCATCTAATACCACATAGTGTGTCAAAAAATATGTGAAAACACCACAAGGACTCCCACAAAAAACAAACCCAAATATACTTGTCTTAGATTATGAGTCTGGTGAGGTTTTGAACTTATAGCCAATGACAAGTTACTACTCGAGTGTTGAACGTAACACTCATCCAGGAGTACACACTCCACGATCTCTGTCATCCCAAATAACTATCATCCAAGAGATATATTCCATCATATACAAAACTTCCATCCCTGATGGAACATCTGATATAACACCACTCAATTGGGTATCACAAAGTTAATGGAACAACACCACGATCCCAAATGGGCATATATCTGAGAGAACATGCTCATCGAATCATGCCATAAATAAATTCATGATGAAAACCAACAGATCATGCGACATAGATAGGGGATCTCACATACCCCTGATGGAGGATACTAATAACCTTAATGAAACCATGTAATGTCTCCTCATAAAGGGGATCACTCATAGGATCTGGTAGGGGACACTAAAAACCTAGTCTAGGAAACAGAATACCACATCTCCTTAGAAAGAAGATCACTCTTGGGATCTACTAGGGGACACTACAAACAGAATCTGGTAACCCAAATATCTCACCCAGATAGGGGATCACTCCCAAGATCTATTGGGGGACACCACAAACCCAATATTATGTCTTAGAGATCACATTACTCAAATTGAGGATTTCCACCCATGTAGTGTTGGTCCTGAAAATTCTAAAAGTCCCAACTAATAAAACTTGAGATATAGGGGATCGTACTTTTGTTGATACCAAAAACCCTACATAAACTATATGCTGAGTAGGGAATCTTATACCTAATGATTCCACAACCCTACTGAAACTGCCCACCACATAGGGTATCATATACCCAATAATGTCACAAAACCTAATGGGCCATCCTTCTAGATAGGGGATCGCCGCCCGTATAGTGTTTGTCATGACAATACCAGTAACCTAATCTATGGAAAACGATACAATATAGGATCATGTTTCAGACTCCATGGAGGGATGCAACAACTCTAATTATATGATAGAGGATCCCACTTTGGCCTCTCTGGGGGGATACTACAACTCTACCCAAGATCATCCTTTCAAGGGGATCAAAATTCCGAATCGAGAACATAATGTCACATGTACCATCATAGGGATATACCAAGGGAATTCACTCAACCATTGTTGGTCCAAACACCGCTAACCCAGTTTAACCCCAACATCACCTCACCCCACATCTCTTAGGCCCAAACCCCAGACACCATCCCATTATACATGGAAAACTACTCAGGATAGGCTACTCATAGGACCAAATCTGAGCCCCAAAGAAGGAGATACGAAAGGCAGAAGGCCCTACCAAAAAGGACTACATAGTGTGTAAGGGGGTCAACATGGTGTTTGACCCACCCAAACACTTGATCATGTCCTTTGATGCACGTCTTGGCTGACCATGTGGGATGATATGGCATGTACTGTTGGCACATGGTGTGTCTCACCTCACCTAGGGTCCTTGAACATGTCTTCCCTTCACATGGCTTGTCTAAATGTGTATCACACATGGAATTTACCCCTTGGTACATGGAGTCCTAGATAAATGGCCCCCCAACCATGATATATTCATGTGTCCATGTTCCGTACCCCATGCTTGTATACTCTAGTTGTGTAATTTCACACGGCTATGTACATTCACATGACTTCCCTGACCATATCATTAGGCAACACGACATGGGATTATTATGCGACATGTAACCCTGATACACAATGTATAGTTACCAAAACTCATCTTCCCCTGATGATAAGAACACATGGCATGATCCAATACACTACACACTGTGTAGATAGGAATTCCATCAGAAATTTCCATACGAGTAGCTCGAATCGCCTTTGTTATCCCCAAAACACACATATAAACTCACAAGGTGTCCCTAGAAAGCGTATAAGGGATTTGAAACCTTAAAACAATGCATAAAATGGTATTGGTACTTAAAAATAAAACCTTTCTACCTCATGGTAAAACACTGTATATTTGGGTGTGGAACAACACCCATAATTCGCTGATTCTAGATCTGATGATGATCAGTATCAAAATGGGATATGGAGGCACCTTCTCACCTTGGTTATTGTACCATCCAAAGGAGGAGAGGGAATCGTCTTCTCTAGGTGTGTACACTAAATGGGTAAGGGAGAAGGGTTATTGTTTTAATTTTATTAAAACAATATCCTCCATGTAACTCCTCATCAACAAATCATCTCCAAATGAACACCTAGTACCAATAAAGCTTATGTCATTCCGAGGGTAAACACAATATTCTAAACTCAAACACTATCTAAGAATTTCAATTCAAGTCTATTCTCAGTATTTAATCATGTTTCCAAAGAAACTATGCAGTCATGATAAAATATTTTTAATATTTTTAATATCAACGCACTGAGTCTCTTGAGGCCCCATAATCCCACACTGACTCAACTCCTTTCTTGAGAAATATTCCTTAAAATATTCCAAAAGTCTTACAAGTAAAAAAACATGAGTCACTACATCTTCCCCACATAAAGACTTAATTCATAAAAAGATAAATCCTAGGCACTTAGAAAATGAATTGATCTCTGAATTGGGAATCTCATGCCAAGGAGCTCACCAAGACCTCCAAAAACCTACTGAAAATTCCCACCACATAGGGGATCATATACCCAAAGATTCCACACACTATACTAGGAAATATTTCTATATATAGGATTGATGTCCATGTAGTGGTGTTCATGAAGATACCAAGAATCCAATCTGGGGGAAAAATATGATAGAGGATCCCTCTCCGGACTCCCCAGAGGAATGAAACAACTCTAATAATATGATAGAGGATTCCACTATAGCCTCTTCAGAGTTATTCTAAAACCCTACCAAAGATCATCCTATTTTGTGGATCACAATTAAGGACATAATGCCACACATACCCTCATAGTGATAGATCAAGGTAACTCACTCAACCAATGTTGCTCTAAAAGTTGTTAACCTAGGAGGCCCATAACATAGCCTCATTCTGCATCTCTTAGGCCCAAATTGTCGCCACCATTAAATTCTATGGGGAAAACTACTTTGGATATGCTTCTCATCAACCTAAATCTGAGCCTTGAATAAGGAGATATAAAAGTCAGAAGGTCCTCCCAAAAAGGACTACACGACGTGTAAGGGGGTCTACAGGGTGTGTGACCCCACCGGAACACTCAACCATATCCTCTGCTATATGTCTTGGCAGACCATGTGGGCTAACATAGCGTGTATCAGTGGCACACAACATGTCTTTCTTCACCTAAGTCCCTGACCATGTCTACCCTTTACATGACTCGGGAAATCGTGTTTCATACATGGAGTGGACCCCTTGGTACATGGAAGGTTCTGGCTAAATATCCCCCAACCATACCATATTATTGTGTCTATTTCTAGTACCCCATACCCATGTACTATGGTCGTGTACTTTCACATAGCCATGTATGTTCACACAGCTTCCCTAGCCATGTTCTCAAGCCACAAGACATGGCATTAATACATGACATGTAACCCTAGTACATGGTGAGTAGTCTCTAAAACTCATATTCCCTAAAAGGGAAGAACACACAGGGTCCCCAAATACACTAAACATCAAGTTGATGGGAATTTATTCAGAAATTTCCCAGCAAGTAACCTAAATCACACCTATTTTCCTAGAATCACATAAATCGACCCCCAAGGGTCCCTAACAAGCATATAAGGGATCTAAAACATTAAAATGTTGTATAAAACATGGTATAGGGACTTAAAACTCAAAATAGGATACCTTGTGGTGAAATGTAAAATCTTTGTGTGTGGAACGACACCTAAAACATGATGATTCTTGATCTGGAAATGATTGGTGTAAAAAACAATATTTTGTGGAAGATCCTAACATTGGTTCATCTGTCGTCCAAAGGGTGAGAGGGATTAGGATCCTCATATTGTGTGCACTAAATGGCTTGTGGATAAGGTTTATATTTTTAACTTTATTAAAATAATATACTCTATTTAACTCCCCATCGCCAAATCACCTCCAACCGAACACCCATCACCGACAAAGATTATGTCGCGCCTATGGTAAACCTGAAATTATAAACTCAACCATTATCTCATAATTCCAATCCAATACTCTTCTTGGGATATATTCATGTTTCAAAAGAAACTACACATGCCTGATAAAATATTTTTAATATTTTTAATATCACCGCACTAAGGCCCTTTGGGCCCCAAAATCCCTAGCCGACTCAGTGCTTAACTTCAAAAATATTTCCAAAAATATTTCAAAGTCTTACAGGTCAAAACCCAATTCACTAAATCCTACCCACCTTAAAGATTTTCTTCATTGAAAAGTGAAATCCTATACATCTAGGAAAGTAATTTATCTCTCAACTGGGACTCCCATGCTAGAGATCTCACCAAGACCTCCATAATACTACTGAAAATGTCTGCCACTTTGAGGATCGTATACCCAACGATGAAAAAAACCCTACTAGTCCATCCTGCTAGATAGGTGATCACCACCCATGTAGTTTTGTTCATGATGATACCAAGAACCTGATCTAGGTAAAATGATATGATATAGGATCTCTGTCTGGCCTCCCTGGAATGATGAAACAACTCTAATGATATGATAGAGGGTTCCACTTGGACCTCTCTAAAGGGATTCTATAACTCTACCCAAGATCATCCTATTGAGGGGATCACAATCATAAACTGAGTATGTAATGTCACATGTACCCTCATAGGGATAGACCAAGGGAACTCAATCAACCACTACTGGTCCAAACACCACAAACCCAAGAGACCAATAGAATTTTTTCAACCCGCATCTCCTCGGCCCAAACTATCAACAACACCATGTTCTACGTGGAAAACTAATCAGGATAGGATACTCACATACCTAAATATGAGCCTCAAAAAAAAAGATACAAAAGGTGAACATGAACACTCGATTGTGTCCTCTACTTCAAAACTTGGCTAACCATGTGGGCTCACATGGCATGTACCAGAAGCACACTGTGTGTCTTGCCTTACCCGGGTCACTAGAAATATATTCCCTTCACAAAACTCAACCAACTATGTTTCACATCTGGAGTGTGCCCCTTGGTACACAGTGTGTCCTAACTAAACATCCCCTCATCCGTGTACATTCATACAGATTACTTGGACATATCCTAAGGCCACATGACAAGGGGTCACTAAATGTATTGTAACCTCAGTTCATGGTGTTTAGTCCCAAAAACTCATCTTCCACAAATAATAATAACACACCATGTGCTCCACTACACTACACACCGTGTAGACAGAAATTCTGTTAGGAATTTTCTTGTGAGCATCCTGAATCACCCCCATTTTCCCCAAAACACGTAGATTGACCCCAAAGGGGCCCCTATAAAGTTTATAAGGGCCCTAAAATCCTAAAATGATGCATAAAAAAGGGGTTCAGGACTTAAAACTCAAAACTGCCTGCCTCATGGTGAAACGTCGAGGCTTTGGGTGCAGTACGACGCTTAGAACGCACTAATTCTCAATCCAAAGATGAATAGAATAAAAGAGAGATCTGATGGAACCTCCTTGTAGTGGTTTTTCTTTCTTCCAAAGGGGTTGATGTCTTCAGCTCCTTCTATAATTCATACCATAGGGGTGGGTGATTAGGGTTATTGTTTTAATTTTATTAAAAAAGTATCATTCATTTAACTCCATGTTTCCAACTTGCCTCTGATTGAAAACCCATAATTGACCAAGATTATGTCACCCATAGGGTAAAAACGACATTATGAAGTCAACCAAGGTCTCAGAATTCTGATCTGAGACTCATCTCGGAAGTTATTCACATTTCCAAAGAAATTGTGCATGCTTGATAAAATATATTTAATATATTTAATACCATTGAATCGATGCTCTCTAGGCCCTAGAATATTGAATTGAATCAGTTCCTAGCTTCAAAAATATTTCTAATCCATACAGTGAAAAACCCAAGTCACTAGATCCCCCCACCTTAATCCTTTTCATCACTGAAAAGTGAAAGCCTAATCACAAGGGAAAGGAATTGAACTCTCAATTAGGACTCCCACACCAGAAAATTCACTAAGACCTCCATAACCCTATAGAAACCACCCACCACATAGGGGATCATATACCCAACAATGATACAAACCCTATTGGGTCGTCTTATTAGATAGGAGATCATCGCCCATGTAGTGTTGGTCATGACAATTCTAAGAACCTGGTCTAGGGAAAATGATACAATAGAGGATCTTGCTCCGGCCTCCCCATAGGAATGCAACAACTCTAATGATATGATATAGTATCCCACTCTGGACACTCTATATGGATGCTACAAATATACCCAAGATCATCATATCAAGGCAATCACAATCTTGGACTAGAGACATTATTATGCATCTACCATCATAGGGATATACCAGGGGAACTCACTCAACCACTACTAGTTCAAAAGGAATTATCCCAAGAAACCCAAAACATTGCCTCACCCCATATATACTAGACCTAAACCATGGCCACCATCACATTATACATGGAAAAATACTCAGGATATGCTACTCACAGGCCTAAATTTGATCCCTAAAAGAGATGCAAAAGGTGGAAGGTCCTCCCAAAAATAACTACACAACATCTAACGGGGTATACGCAGTGTGTGACCCTGCCTAAACACCCTATCCATATGCTATGATACACTAAATTTTCATCCATGTAGGATCACATGGCATGTATCAGCCATACACAGCATGTCTCACCTCACCCGAGTCCCAACTGTGTCTTCCCTTCACACATCTTGAACAACTGTGTCTCACACACGACGTGTAACCCTTGGTACATGGCTTATCCTACCTAAATAGCCCCCTGACCATGCCATCTTCTTTTTTCCATGTTCAACACCCCATTCTTGTGTATTTTGGATGTGTACTTTCACATGGTCATGTAAATTCACATGGATTCCTGGGCCATTTCCTCTAGCCACATGATATGTGGTCGCTACATGGAATGTAACCTCGGTACACAGCTTATATTCCCTAGAAATCATCTTCCCTTGATATTAAAAACACATGGAATGCTCCACTTCACTACATACTGTGTAGACAGGAATTCCATTGAAAATTTCCCTTCGAGCAGCACGAATCACCCAAGTTTTCCCTAAAACACACATATCAACCCATAAGGGGTCTCTATAAAGAGTTTCTGGGATCTAAAACCATAAAATGATGTATAAAAAAGTATTGTGACTTAAAAATAAAAACCACCTAACTTATGGTGAAATGATGAAGATTTGGGTGTAGAACGATGCCCAAAACATGTTGATTCTTCATATGGTGATGATCATCATCAGAAACGGGATCTTGCATCACCTCCCCATCTTGGTTCATCCATCATCCAAAGGGAGACAAGGATTAATCTCTTCCTATAATGTGCACCAAAGGGGTGGGGTAGAAGTGTTATTGTATTAATTTTATTAAAACTATATCCTCCATTTAACTCCCCATCACCAAATTGCCTCTTACCGAACACCTGAAACTGAAAAAGCATATGTCATGCCTAAGGTAAACATGATTTTATGAACTCAATCGTGGTATCATAATTCTGATTTGAGACCCCACATAGGAGTTACTCATGTGTAAAATGAAACTATGCATGCGTGATAAAACATATTTAATAATTTTAATATCACTGCATGATGGCTCTTCAGGCCCTAGAATCTCGTGCCGACATAGTTCCTGGCTTCAAGAATATTCCAAAAAATATTATGAAGTCTTATAGTTCAAAACTTGAGTCACTAAATCCTCCCCAAATTAAGGATTTTCAACACTAAAATTGAAATCCTAGGAACCTTGGAAATGAATTCAGCTCTCAACTGTGACTCATATGCCAATGAGCTCACCAGGACCTCCACAAACCTACTAAAATGACCTTCTATATAGGGGATTGTATAATCAATGATTCCCAAACCCCTAATTATAATCCCTACTAGATAGTTGATCACCTCCTAGGTAGTGTTGGTAATAAAGATACCAAGAACCTAATCTAGGAAAAAATATATGATAGAAGATCCTGCTCCGGCCTCCCCAAAGGGATGAAACAACTCTAACAATATGATAGAGGATCCCACTATGGACTCTCTAGAGGGATGATAAAACTCTACATAAGATCATCCTATCAAGGGGATCATAATCCTAAACTAAGGATGAAATTCCATGCGTATCCTTATAGGGATAGACCAAGGTAACTTACTCAACCCTAGCTGGTTCAAACACTACTAACCCAAGATACCCACAATATTGCGTAACCTCGCATCTTCTAGGCCCAAACTGTGGCCACCATCACGTTATATATAGAAAAATTCTCAGGATAGGATACTCATAGGCTAGAATATGATCCCAAAATAAGGTGATATGAAAGGTGAAATGTCCTCCCAAAAAAAGACTACACTGTGAGTAAGGGGATATACATAGCATGCAACCCCACCTGAACAGCCAGTTGTGTCCTATACTACTCCGCTTGGCTGACCATGTGGAATCACATAGAATGTACCAGTGGAACATGGTGTGTCTCACCTTAAATGGGTCCCCAGTGGTGTCTTCCCATTATACAGCTCAGCCAACCATGTCTCACACACGGCATGCACCCCTTAGTACATGATATGTCCCAACTAAATGGCCCTCTGACCATGCCATGTTCTAGTTTCCATGTCTGAAACCCTATGCCATTTTAATCTGGTTTTGTACTTTCAAATGGTTGTGTGCATTCATATGGCTTCCCTGACCATGTCCTCATGCCACATGACTTGGGGTCTCTACATGGCATATAACCCTGGTACACAACATGTAGTCCCTAAAACTCATCTTCCCTAAATGGGAAGAATGCACGGTGTGCTCCACTAAACTAAACACTGTGTCTATGGGAATTCCATTGGTGATTTCCTTATGAGAATCTTGAATCTCCCATATTTTTTCTGAAACACATTGATCGACACACAAGGTATCCCAAGAAAGGATTTAAGGTCTCTACAACCTTAAAAATGCATAAAAAGTGGATTGGGACTTAAAACTCAAAACCCCTAACCTCATGGAGAAACTCTAAATCTTTGGGTGTGGAATGATGCTAGAAACATGATGATTCTCAATCTGGTGATGATCAGCATCAAAAATGGGATCTAGAGGCACCTCCTCACATTGGTTTGTTCATAATCCAAAGGAATAGAGGGCTTCAGTTTCTCCTAGAGTGCACATCAAAGGGGTGGGGGAGAAGAATTATTTTTTTAATTTTATAAAAACAAAATCCTCCATTTAAATCCCCATTGTCAACTCACCTCCGACCAAACATCTAGCACCGACAAAGCTTATGTCACGCCTAGGGTATACATGACATTTTGAACTCAACTGCAATCTTAGGATTTAGATCCGAGACTCTTCTTTGGAGTTATTCATGTTTCCAAAGAAACCTTTCATATATGATAAAATATTTTTAATATTTTTAACATCACTACACCAAGGCTTTCTAGACACCGTAATCTCATGTCGACTTAGCGCCTTGCTTCGATAATGTTTTTAAAAATATTTCAAAGTCTTACAGATCAAAACCCATGTCAATAAATCCTCCCCACCCTAAGGATATTCTTCCCAAAAAAGTGAAATACTAGGAACCTAGGAAAGGTATTAAGCTCTCAACAGGTACTCCCACACCGGCGAGCTCACCTAGACCTCTACAACCCTACTAAAACTTCCCAACATGTAGGGGATCATATACCCAATGAATCCACAAACCCTAATGGGCCATCCTTCTAGATACAGGATTGCCTCTCATATAGTGTTGGTCATGAAGATAATAAGAACTTTATCTTGGGGAAATGATATGATAGAGGATCCTACTCCAGCCTCCCCATAGGGATGAAATAACTCTAAAGATAAGATATTAGATCCCACTCTGACCTATTCGAGGGGATTCTATAACTCTATCTAAGATCATCCTAATGATGGGATCACAATCCTAAACCGAGGATATAATTCCACATGTACCCTCATAGGGATAGACTAAGGTAAGTCACTCAACCACTACTGGTCCAAACACTGCTAACCAAAGAGACCCACAACATCACCTAACCCCGCATCTCCTAGGCCTGAAACATGGCCACTATCACATTATATGTATAAAAATACTCAGGAAAGGATACTCATAGGCCTGAATATGATCCTTGAATAAGGATATACAAAAGGCAGAAGTTCCTCCCAAAAAGGACTACACGATGTGTATGGGGGTATACACAGCGTGTGACCCTACCCGATATTGGGACCAAGATGATGTTGAAGGTGATGAAGGTTTCAAAAGTTTTATTTTGTTTTCAAGGTTGGTTTTGAAGAAAAGACATCACTTCAATTTGTTTTGGAAAACATTTGTTTTGGGTTTGTTTTGAAAAGAATCATATTCAAAATTTTTTTCAAAACAATCAAAAAATAATCGTATACAGATTTATCATATCCAGATGGCAGAGAGAAATATGTGGTATCAATTTTTTTCAAAACAATTATAAGACAATCATATCCATATTGTATTGATTTTCTTTCAAAAAACATGGATTATAGGTGAAGTAAAATAAGTGGTGTCGATAAAGGTGGTGCCGATGGAAATGGTTGTGATGATGAAAAGGGAGGTAACAATGAAAAAGGTGATGTAGATGGGAAATGTGATAATGATGGAAATTCAGTACCAATGAAAGTCGTACCGATGGAAAGGTGGTGCCGATGGAGGTGGTGGTGAAGAAAAATTAGGTGTCGATGAAAAAGGTGTTGCTGATGGGAAAAGTGATGCTGATTGAAAGTGGTGCCGATCGAAGTGGTGCTGATGAAAGAGGTGATGCTGATAGAAGATGAGACACCGATTTTTTTTAAAACAATGTTATTTGGGTAGAAGAAATGGAAATATATGGTGTTGATTGAGAATGAATCATATTTAGATTTTAATTGATTAGATCTGGGTAAAAGAGAACATGTGATACCGTTCAAAAAGGTATTGTATTTAGAATGTATTGTATCATATTGGGAAGATCATTATTCAGAAAAGATCATACTTGGGTTGAGGTGAAAAGAAATAAGCAGGAATGAATGGAAAGTTACAATTCTTTCCAATCAAATTTAGATGATGCTAAATCTGATCCTCAATAAATTAAAATTCAGGAAGGTATTCATGATTCAAGAAAAGGTTTTGAATTTGAGAATGTGTTTTCTCAAGGGGGGAAAGAAAATAAAGTGGATATTGATGAATGAATTGTCAAGGGGGAGTATTTCATTTAAAAGAGTGATTTTATCTCAAGTGGATAAGTTCATTTCTTTAAACACATTCAATTGGTATGGTATCAATCATGGTTTTGAAGAAATAATCATGAAAGAATCAGATTCAGATGATCATACCCATGTATTTCTCATCAATTGTAATCATATTGACATTTGATATGGGAGTCTAAAAAAGAAGAGATGAAGATTATGGAAGTTTTGAGAATAATCGAGAATCATTGAAGAAGTCATAATTGATCCAAAATTTCAGGAGAAATTTAGATTTAGGTAAGTTTAAGTGAGCGGGAAAGTGTTTTGGGATTTCGGTCTAAATTTGTTTTGGGTCACCTATAAAAGGGAAACAAGTACATTGTACTTTGTGTAGTTTTTCACTATTCACTATAGAAGATAGAGAAGCTTCAGGTTTCTAGAGAGAAGAAGAGATCAATTCCATTCAGATTGACAATTGTTCTGGGTGGTTCCGATTCATTCATATTCCATTCGACATGAAAATTGTATTTGGGAATTGAAGTGGTGTTGATTCTACTCTGTCGTATTCTATTAGGAAAATCAAACTTAAATAATTGTATTCTGTATTGAAGCAGTGTTGATTCATTTTTATTGAAATCTATCAGGAAAATCTCACTTCAATAATTTTATTCTGAATTAAAGTAGTGTCGATTAATTTTTGTTGCATTCTATCAGGAAAATCAAATTTGAAGAATTGTATTGAAAAAATCGTACTCAGAGATTCAGACTAGGAAAATCAGACTTGACATTCAGGTTGATTTCTTTATCAAAGTACTTTGAGGTTCTTACATTTATTCTAGGTAATGAATTGATGAATTGTATTATAATTTGAATACATTTGTTGAATTGAAAAGAATCACAGGTAACATTAGTTGTTACAAAACAATTTTATTGCTCTATTGTACTAAGAGGGTGCACATTCACTAGTGGGATTATTTCATAGTGCTACACAAGTGAAAGGGTACATCCTACTCGTTTTAATCCAAGGATTGTTTTCTTAGTGGATTTTATGGTATTGGATCATTTCCAAACCATACCAAAGATGTAGCTATTCTTATTGAATAGTGAACCTTGTAAATCTTTGTGTTCCTATGGATGTGTGTTGAGTTTATTTTTAGCTGGGAATTGAAAAATCTAACAGGATGTGAAGGTTGTTTCAACTGAAAAGAAACATAAAAGAAAACGAGTATCATGGATTAACCCCCTCCCCCTCTCAGTGATACATTACTCTGACTGGTCACTTTCATACAAACACTCGGACTTGTCCTCTGCTACATGGATTGGCTGACTATGTGGTCTCACATGGCGTGTACCAGTAGCACATGGTGTGTCTTGCCTCACCTAAGTCCCTGATAGTGTCTTCCCTTCACATGGATCAGCCAACTATGTCTCACACATGGCATGTTCCCCTTGGTACATAGTGTATCCTAGATAAAAAAACATATCCATGCCATATTGATATGTTTCTTCCTAGAATATTATGCTCGTGTACTCTAACTATGTACTTTAACATGTTCATGTATGTTCACATGACTTCCATGGCAATATCCTCATTCCACACAACATGGTGTCACTACATGGTCTATAACCCCAGTACATGGCGTGTAGTCCCCAAAACTCACCATCCCTAAATGGGAAGAACACACAGCATGATCCACTACACTACACGCCATGAAGATGGGAATTCCATCAAGAGTTTCTCTGTAAGCATCCCAAATCACCCCTATTTTTTTCAAAACAAGTAGATCGACCCACAAGGAGTCCCTAGAAAGCATCTAAGATCTATACAACCTTAAAATTATGTATAAAAAAGGGGATCAAGACTTAAAACTAAAAAAACCTAAATTGTGGTGAAACATTGATTCTTTAGGTGCATAATGATGCCTCGAACGTGATGATTCTCGATCTAGCGATGATCGTCATCAAAAACGGGATCTGGCAGACCTTCTAGACTTGGTTCATCAATCGTCTAAAGGGGGAGAGGGCTTCAACTCCTCCTATAGTGCACACTAAAGGTATGGTGGGTAAGTGTTGTTGATTTAATTTTATTAAAACATTATCCTCCACTCAACACCTCGTCACTAACTTGCCTACGACCGAAAACCTGGTGACGTAACATCTTATTTCATGCCTAGGGTAAAAACGACATTACGAATTATACCACAGTCTTTGAATTCTGATATAAGACTCCACTTAGTATTTATTCACATTTCCAAATAAATTGTGCATGTGTGATAAAATATATTTAACGTTTTTAATATCACCACACCCAGGCTCTTCGAGCCCCATAATTCTACAACAACTCAGTGCCTATATTCATAAATTTTCCTAAAAATATTCCAAAGTATTACTGGTCAAAAACCAAGTCACTAAAACCTCACCAACATAAGGCTTTTTTCCCTAAAAAGTGAATTCCTAGGCACCTGGGAAAGGAATTGGTCTCTCAACTAGGACACCTACACTAGTGATCTCACCAAGATCTTCACAAAGGCCAACAAGGGTTCCTTTACTTCCTACAAGCACACACTCAGTGGAACATCAAGGCTCAAACATGCCTGATGTCTACCTCATCCTAGTCTATATCATGCAATAAAGCAAGAACATGTATCCTCGGCAGTGATGGATAGGAAACACTAAGCACCCAGTCCATCTATAGTCATAGGGTCTAGAGGTACACCCCCTCACTAACCTGACACAAAGACCAATGAAACCCTACTCCAAACACACAAGTCAAAGGAACTCATCCACCGCACCTTGATATTTTCCACTTTGGGAAACACTAACTCACCAACATAGTTGTTTTATCGCATATCAAGAATGTTTCTTAGTAGATAAAGTGTCCCTAATTATTGTGAGTCTAAATCCACACCAAACCGCACCACGTCCACCTCAAGAATCTCTCATAAAAAAACTGACATTGAACACATTATGGTACCAATGAACAGAACATGGTTTCCAAAGTGCACACATTGGGTCTTACCAGGCCCTCTGTTTACAAAAAAAACAACTCACAACCCCACCCCAAACACAAAAATCGGAGGGACTCATCCACCACACCATGATACTATTCTATTTTGGTAGAACTGACTCACCCTCATGGTTTTACTCACATCGAAAAAATTCATCTAAATGGGGGAATGATCCCTCTTCCTCGTGAATTTTAATCTATGTCAACTAACACCAAAATGAGGTTACATCAATGCCCTATGTCACCCTGAACAAACCTCAAACAAGAAATGGAAATAAAAGAGTAGCTCACAACTGTGTCTATTAATACTACTGAAGAAAGTATAAAGGACATGGAGCATACCTCGATCCATCCTTGTAACATCTAGGTAAAAGGCCTCTATGGACTACAGCTAGCCTGGAACCTATCCTACAGCTCCCTGAGCCTTGTGTGAACCACCTAGGGGTGGTGGTGGAAACTCATACCATTTGTCAGCTCCTGCTACTTTACCTACTCCAATGCCATACTAAAAACCTTGCAGACCTTCATGCTCAAAATGCTACCAATTCCAAGGAGATTCATTGATCAGATCCCTCTCAGCAACTTAGCAGGTAGGAAAATCTCTAGTAAGATTCCCCCAATCATTGCAAGAATAACACCGCCTCTCATGTGGTTGACCAAAACCATCCTGGAATCCATGATCCTCTGACCCTCTATCCTAGTATCTCCACCTAAAGAGTCTTGTATGCCTAGATCCATGGGTCTTCCATCATCTATTAGATGTTGAGGTATCATCTACCTCAAATCTAGCACTAACGGTTAGAGTCTTCTCATACAGAAAGATCTACAATACCAGGTTCTACCAAATCACTCCAAAATATGTGGGAATGAACAACAGCACAACCAACTCCCTGATATACTAGAATAATCCCTACTTGATCGTATGTTCCCTAAAAACATATCCCAAACCATATCATGGGAGTAACATGATAGTTTTGTGAACCTCTTTGAGTACTCCAAGGTTATGTTATCCTGCATAAGTTGTAGAAGCTCTAGGATACACACTGATCTCAACATGGATGTATAGAACTCCTCCCAAAAGATCCGCTCAAACTTTTCCCAAGTGAGTGTCACCTCTTTGTGGCTCTACATCACCAAAATCCACCATCACCTGGTCAAATCCTACTGAATGATTTCTGCTAGAACCACCATCTAATTGAGAGGTTCCCTCAAAAGTTGAAAAACATGTGTGACTTCTTCAAGCCAGTCATCAACTACCTGGGGATCTGGATCACACTAGTACCACAGATGTTTCTTCTTATGGTACTCTAGTAACACATTCATCCTATGAACATCCTCAGCATGAACTATCAGCACAACCTATTGCTGGATGGGTGGTGTCTCAACTGGCAGGCCAACCATAGGTATAGCCTCAAAACCTATTCAATGCACTGAAGCCTCAACATAGAAAGGATCATCACCAAAATCTTTTCATGGAACCCTGACTGTCTATCTTTGTGGAGGCATCCTGAAATACAATTGAGATTCATCATGTTCAAAAAGTATATCTAGAGAGTGAACTCAATAAGAATAGGAAAAACTAAAAACCCATGCCACTATATGGTATTTATAGATTTTAATGGAACTTTCAACATGTTTGGAAGCGTATTGTTAGCACAACCTAGAGAGAGTAGGAGGAATTCATTTAAACTCTAAATTTGATATTAAATGGGAATTTTCATCCTTATATTAAAGTGATTCCTGAGAATAAAACTTAAATTTCATCATAAGAAACTAACTAAATGAGGCATTTCCATCCTTCTATATTAATGTGTCATTTCTGACCTTCAGTATTAGGACTATGTGGGTTTGTTTTAGGACTGTTTTAAGACTATTTTATAGAAGTCTAAATTCATTTTATAAATATTTACATTTTTATACTTCTTAAATATACCAATAAAATTAAATGGCCACTTTAGGTTGGTTTGGTTCTATTCAATTAAGGTTAGGTTGATTTCAATGGACTATAGGAAATTTCATGTAAGAAAATTTTATATTTTACAAGAAAAATATTAATTAAAATTAGTTTATAGTTTTAGAAATGAAACTAATATAAAACAATTTTAATATAATGAACCAAAAAGACTCAAGTTGAGAAAATATGAATGAAAAGAGAACACATATGGTTTTTCTAATAATATAATTGGTTGAAAAAATAATTTATAAAAGTTTTGGCTCCCCAAAGTATTCCCAACTTATTGATGATAACATCTCAAAAAAATAAGAATCATGTTTTGTAAAATATGGTCATAAAGCACTCCAAAGAACAAAAATATATTTTCAAGTCATTGGTTGAACTATTTTAAGTTAGGAAATAATGAACTTGATTTTTGGGATCATTATTCAATATTTTCTGAAATCTAGAATATTATATTTTAGTTCACTCTCAGCATGAAAAATCTTGAAGCCTATATAATTGAGAGATCCCCTAAAATTTTTACTTTATCAAATAAATATATTATAAAAAATTAACAATATAAATATAGATATTATTTCTATTCATATTAAAGTACTTGTAACCTCTCATGTTCAGACGTTGTAGTGAACCCCAAAGTTTGAAAATTCATCATAGAATCCCTATTCTTTTTGTTTTTCTAATGTATCCTAAAAACAAAAATTCAATAAAATTAATATGAATTAAAATTTTAATACAAACCATTAATGACTAATAATACTTTAAACTCATTAATCTTCAAATATGTGATCATTTCTTGATATTGTGTTAGTGTACGGTTAGTGAATATTGGTACACCCTCTAAATCAGAACCAACAATAATGTTCCAATCAACATATAACTCAGACTTATATGATTTCCATAGCTACCCAAGATCTATCAACCTATGGCCTTAGTAGCTTAACTATCAAGAAAGTTAAAATGATGCTCCAATAAACATGTTAATTAATATAAATAAAACAACAATATAGATATCAATTTAAAAAAATTTCTTAACCATATCTATTCCCAAGATTTTTTCTTGATTTCATTAATAATATGCCTCCATGAGACTGGTTGAATTAAAATGATATCATTGTACATGGCTAAATATTTTATAATAATCATACACTATCTAGAATTTTTTCATATCATTTGATTATATTCACTAAAATATACCATTATTTTTGTTTGATGGTTCCAGTATTCATGCATATAGGTATGACTATGTCTCCTATTAGAATATCCAACTAGATAATATAAAAGAAAAAATATTTGATTCATAGTACAACATGAAAAAAATGATGTGATATAATTTGGAATGATTATAAAAAACCTAATGCAGGATGCTCATTAGGATCTGATGGATCCATGCGTTTTCTGGGATTGGTAGCCTCTGAAGGATTTTTCCTATTCCAATATATGCTTTGGGTTATCTTTATGCAGTAGAGTGGAATATTAAGGAGTAAAATTATCAAATCCTAGATGGATAGTAGGAAATGGAGGCATTGTAGACATGGTAGGATAAGGATAGAAGGGATAGGGATACGTAAAAGGATATGGATATGGTATAGGTATGAATATCTTAAGAGGAAGTGTAGAAATGGTATGAGAAGTATGTATAAATAACATAATGATGGAGGTATGGGTGGGAACATACCTAGAGGCTCAAGTGGAGGATAAAAAGGTGTGGTAGATGGGATGTCTGCTGGTGGGTTAGGGTGTGAATTAGTACGATGGGTGTTCGGTGTATCTTTAGGATCACCCATTCGTGGACCTATAATAATAGATTGAGGAGAATTCGAAAAAAAATTAGATGAATGTCCCTTAACAATTTTGATAAATAATAAGAATGTGACTATAAATGTAATGTAAAAAACAAATTGCAATTATTATACTCACTAAGAGAACTAGAGGAGGTAACCCTATCTTGTATATTCATTAATCATTATCAAATAATATCTTCCTTAAAATTTATTCAATATATTTCATAATATACATAAGAATGAAATTTCAATTTTTTGGAAATACTTATTAAAAATTCTATATGCAACTTAGAATTCCAATAATTCATAAAAAATATCATAACATGTTTTGGAAACTATAATTTAAAACCATGTTATACATTTTTTTAAAACCCATTTTAAACCCATTTTTCTGAATTGAAATAAATCTAATTAAATGAAATGAAAAAGAAAACTAAAACGAACATATCATTAAAAAACTAATACTAAATTAAAGTAATTATTGTAGTACCAACCTAAGAAACTCATGTAAATGTAGACTGAATGAACTATAAACATGTATGGTTTCTTATATATATTACCCACTACTAATTTAGGTTAAACACAAATTCTCACAATGGGAATATTTGGGGCATCAAATAAAATATTTTTATCAATACCAATGGGGGATTCAATAGTTTCAATTTCTTCCCCACCATAATGAAAAATATATCATGGGATTACTTCAATAAAGAAATCATAATTAGGTATCAGATGATCTTTCACATAAAACAATTTTTTTACCATTTATGCCAAAATATATGGTTCATCAGTATCTAGTAATTGAGTCGCATCAATAAATCTGAACCCATAGTAATCAATAAATGTACCATGTTGCATCATTGAATCAACCAATTTTACATTTCATCATAGTGACTTGACCAAGAGAGTAGTAATCCAATAAAAAATATATTATTAACAATTCCATAATAAGACATTTTCAAATTAAGGACTACTATCTGATGTACTATCATAATAGTACATTGTTGTAGTTAACATAATTCCCTCATGTTGTGTTCTCATATTTACTACTCAATCATTTGTAACAAATTTATACCCATTGATTATTAAATATTTTCATTCACAAACTAAAGAATTGGGACCAAAATACAATGCTCTTAATTATTGAGAGACTGAGTCAAATCGTAAACTAAATACTTGAAATATATATTAATAATAAAATTAAATAAATATTTGTATTTTATGTTTATTAAAGTAATTTTCATACCTTTTATTTCAACCAAGTAGGAAACTCTTTCCTATGAAAATCTTATATCCTTCTCAAAGGAAAATATCTATGAACTCTACTTGTGATATTTTTATATTCCCTACAAAAAATGATAATATATGTTTAAGGTATATGTGAAATGACATAATATGAGATAACATATAAATATTAAAATTACTTACTAGATATAGTCCTCGAACAAACCACAATTAAACAAGACTATGTGATGTGCCATATCCCACTCTTCAAAGATAAATGTGGACAATGTATATGACCCAAGAATTATTCATTTTTGGGGAAAAGATGGAAATATAGGCTCAATTTCCCCATACTGCTCATCATTGTTTCTCATTTTCCAGTTATGCCTTGTTCTCAAATTAGAAAAATACATTGAACAAAAATATATAGATTCTTGAGCCAAATAACCTCTCAAAATGGAACCATCAAGATGATTCTTCTTTCAGACATAATATTTTATTTTACACATATTTATTTTAGTAGGATACATCCAACAAAAATAAATGGTTCCCCAAAGAATCTTTTCAGTTGTAAGGTGAACTATTAAATGAATCATGCAAGTGAAAAAAAATGGAAGGAAAAAAATTTACAACTCAAACAAAATTAACTACGCATCTTTATGCATTTTTATCAATAAATACTTGAATTAAATTTTAGCACAAAGGTATATATAAAAAAGTAACAAGAGAATCACCATCACCCAGAAATTATTGGATAGTAAATGTTGGATTTTTATTAGAATCAATTCATGAATAAGGATGTGGTAATCATAAATTTTTAGGGATATTAGTTTAAAATCCCTTCTATTAACTCGTTTAGATATGTTATTGGAATAGCCATCAAGAACATTGATATTCTCCAATTCTTCCAAAAATGATTTTCCTCTAAAAGTTTCATCACATAAGAATAATAAGGAACTTTCCATTTGTTTTCACTGATATATACAAGATGTAGTTTTAGTCAAATACACCAATCTAATAAGTCCTGATGAGATTATATGTCATCATTAGTCTTCCCCTTGATATTTAGAATAATTGAAAGCAGCATTTCACATAAATTTATCTCAATGTTCATTACGTCAAAACAATGACATAGAAAATTGGTTGAATAATATGTAAACTCAAAAAAGATACTTTTATTTTTCCAATTATAAGTGGATTCAGTGTTGAAATTATTCCTCTTTTTAGATTTCATCTAAATTTACCCTAATAAAAAACAAAAATCTTTCCATTCATTAAGTACACCAGTTCCTGACATATATTGAGGTGGCTATTTAGTGTCAACAGTATTATCAAACCTCTGGTGATTATTCTTGTATTGATGATCCATTAGAAAGAATTATCAATTCCCCATGAAATTGAAACTATGAAGATATTTAAGTCTTCTCAATTTTGTATTCTTTATATAAATAGGATATGATAGGTTTCCCTTCATGGTCCAACCATGCATTATTTTATAAGAAATAAAATAATTTATTATCCATAGAAGGTCAGTAAGTATCTAAAATATATTTTTTGAAGAGGCATCGAATGTTTCCACACCTATATCCCAAAGCTACTTCAACTCTCTTATTAAAGGTTTCAAGTAGACATCTATATCACAATTAGTATCATAAGGTCCAGATATTAGTATACTCAAGAAAGCAATAGATTTCTTCATATATATCCATATAGGAAGATTATAAACAAGAATAAAAACTGGCCACATGTTGTGAGTAGTAATAATATGACCAAATGTATTAAAACCATCATAAGATAGACTCAACCTGACATTATGCACCTCAACTGAAAATCATGATGTGTGCATACAATATCTTTAATGTTAACCCATTTGTAGGACGAACCATCATTATTTTTAATTCACTAATCGCCATTCCATCTTATATTGGTTGATATTTCTAGAGACATAAATATATTTTGAAGCATGAGAATAAATGGAAAGTGCCACATGACTTTCTGTGTCACATGAGATGGTGTTCCATCTGAATTTTACTTCCATCGAGATGTACCACATTCTTTATAGTTTTTAAGGTCTGTTGTTTTATCCCAAAATAAACTATAATCATTCAGAAAATCACATATTTTATTAGTATAAAATCTAAGCTACTTAATTAACTTCCATGCCTTATAATGATTTGATGGAATATCTATATCGTCCAGAATAAATTCTTTAAAAAATGTAATAATATAATCAATGGTGGTATTATAAATTCTATACATTGTTTCTCCATGATATAACCACATTAAAAATTACAACTTTTTTATTTTAGATCATTCTTGATATATATGAGTTCTGGAAACATCCATTAATTTTCTCACTCTCTCAACATCATTTTCTTTGTTCATTTTTCATTTTTATTAATATCATTTTACACTTTCAATCATATACTATCTCTCTCATGATGATGATAAATGGAAATTGATCAAATATAAAATTCTCCACACCACTTACTTCATTCCATTCATAAATAGTATAATATTGATTCATCTCTCTATTTTGATACCAAACATAATAGTTTTTCTGAAATCCAATTTTTTTTATATGGTAGCTAAATTCTTCCCGAATTAACCGTGATCTTCCAACACAATTATAGCATGGACACTATAAATTACCTCTATCTAAAGCATTGTTAAATAAAAAATATAAAAAAATATCCAAATTCTTTTAAAAATTAGTTAAAATACGATCAGTATGATACATTCAACTTATATCCCTTCTATTATAAGGAAAAAAATTATATTCAAATAAATAATGTAAACCATAATTAAAAAATTCATTAAAACCAATTTTAATATGAAAGTCATTAAAGTATACTATTATCTGGAAAAATAATAATATAAATAACATATACTATAAGCAATGACAACAAATAATGAACCAAGGTGGGTATCCCCAACATTTAATAATTCACTATCATGGTGGATAAATTGAAAAACTTTGAGACACTACAAATTGCTACCCAAGGTTTTAACTATGAAGAATCAATCAAAAAGATCTAAACAAAGTAAAAACATTAATTTCAAGAAGAAAAAATATTACTTTCCAAATGATCACCATACTTCGAACATCTCAAAATACATACAAGATATCAAAACTATAATTAAAGTATCAAATGATTGATATAAAGAATATGGGAAAAAAATAAATACCTAAGAATATATACTGATTCAATATTAAGATCTAGAATATGGTAAATAAATTTTATTCTTTGGATAATTTAATCTATAGTTTATTTTTTTAGATATCCCAAACAACCACAACAATGTCTAGTCTTTGGAATTTTTAAGCAAGATGGATTGGAATACCCAAACTAGTCACATTAGAAACACACTAATTATTTTATTCATTATTTAGGAGTGAAAATTGAAGGATATGGCTTCCATGATTTAAGTTCCACCAATTTATTCTCTTCACTAAATGGGGAACCTTTACTAGACCTAAAAGAGATAGAGCTTCCACCATTCTTATGTTGTGACCAACCCAGAGTATTTCATTAATTCCTCATGGGATCAATCAATTTAGATGTTAAAAACATAAACAAAAAATCACTAAATATCTAATTAATTAGTGTAGGATCATTAAAGTATAAGGATGATACCATAAAGAAAAGTATATATAATACTCAATTAAATAATTATAAAACTGAACTAATGCTAGAAATAAACAAAAACTTGAAAATTAAAATAATAAATATTGATGATGATTTAATAAAATTATAGAAGAAAGTAAAAAAAGTTACAAGACGTATAATTCTTATGTTCATGTGCTAATGTTTTTAAATACTTAATGGATTTTTCTTATTTTCATTAGAATTATGTCTATGTCACACCCCCCCCATCTGAGTAATTACTCTCACTCCCTCATAAATTCTTCTTTTTAATGGTCATATACTTATGTTCATTAGTGAGAATGGTAATGAAAAACTATATTTAAATGTAGATCCTATTTTACCCAATGGATATAGTGAAAGTAGTATTCTAGTAATTGCATTATAGAACACTCCCTTAATAAAAAAACAATGGTCATGTAATAAAAGATACTTTTTATAGGTAGGGAAGAGAATAGAATGTTAAACCCAACATGGATTAAATAAAAATCCATAGACACACTAGTATAATCCCACATTAATCACATGTTATAAAGAAATAATGATCACCCTCTCATGATATCTATGATAGGGTGATGAAAAAAATGAAATAAAACATATAGAATATATGATAGAAGAACTTTTTAAGCTTATCTATGATAAAAACCCCACTCCCAGATCATTTTATTCCTTCTCTCCCTTTACATCCAGCTAAAACCCATTATTTATAGGTAAAAATTCTTCTTGTGATCGAATTCACCATCCCAAAATAACTATTCAAATTTTTACATTGATCTCATAGTCAATAAATATGAAATTACATCAATAAATTCATAGATATTGTGTTTTTATTTTCATGTTGACTAGAGCTTCACGACATGAACATAAAACATGGAATGATCTATTCAAGGCAATCCATGCTTTGTGAGGAACCTCTTTACTTCATATCATGAATGAAAACTCATTAAGTCTAGAATTTAAAAACATGAACAAAAAATCACTAAATATATATTTGAACAACATAAGAACATGGATATTTGATAACAATCACATGATAACATAGATAGAAATGAAAACAATACTCACTAGAAGAGAATAAGGATTCAGATCTCACTATTTTAATGTTGAAGAAGATCTAAATCAAAAAATTCCTGAATAAGTAAAGAATAATGGAGGAGAAGGGAAGTCGTCACTCACTATGATGAAGTAAATTAGGGTAGGGATCATGGGTAAATATATGGGAGGCTAAGAGCCTAATGGATTTTTGAAAAATCATTACTAATGGATTTTAAAAAACCATTGGTATAGCTAAACCTATACCAATGGTTTTTTGAAACTATTGGTACATATTTATATATACCAACGGTTTGAATGAAACATTGGTATAGAATAGATCTAAAAACTCTATACCAATGGTTAATGTAAATAATTGGTATAGATGAATTTTTATATCCCCATTTTCTAGTATTTATTGAAAGTAAATGGGTTTAAGAAGCATTTCATCATTGTATAACCCATAGAAAGTGAATCGGTTTCATAATCATATCATCAATTCATCATAGCACAGCCCATGGAAAAGGAATGGGTTTCATAAAAATATATTCATCAAAATAATAAAACATCCATATAAATAATAAGGATGATATAATTGGATCATATCCTCAGCAGACATAAGTAATTCTGGAAGATATCATCTTATATGGAAAATTATTTTCAAATATCACTTGGAAAATTTATTGAGGAAAATATCATTTTCACTTTAAAATAAATTCTTTAAGATATAAAAACTTAAAAAAATATTAAATATGATTTTTTTTTGAAAACAAAATTTAAAACTTTTAAAGGAATATTTAAATCATTGAGCGGTTATGGTGGCGGAAAATACCATTCATGTCGTGCTCGTTAAAATGGGGATTCATTTCACAATTTTGTTAAAAGTCAAAAGGGACATGTATATAAAATAAAAATAATATTACTTTAAAAAAAATTTAAAAAGTAAAACATGGTTACAAATTTCTTTAAAAAATAATTTTATAAAATTTAAAACTTTCTTTAAAAATTATTTATAAAACATAGACATGGAGGAAAAATGGTTTTTGATCGAATACAGAAATAAATTCAATTTTTCCTTAAAAACAATATTTTGGAATATTGAGTATGTAAAGAGATAAAAATGAAAGGAAAATATTAAAATTAATTTAATAATAAAATGATAATAAAATTCATGAGTTTCCTAATAGTTTGATCATAATATCTCATCATTGGAAGCATAACCATAACCAATCCCACCAAACAATGAGATCATAACATAAAATTTTCACCACTTTGGTAGCTTTTAAATAATAATCCCCATGAAATAAGTAAACTTATATAGATATTAATATACCATAATTATCATGATAATAAATATAAAATACATTCATGGGCCTTATATAAACTATACAAAAGAAACAAGTTGTGAATATGGATTGTATCCCACTGAAAAAAAAAGTGAGATAAAAAATCATATACCTTAAGTATTGACTTACTTTGTACACATTATAACCTCATGTATAATAAAATAGGTTTATTATAAATATATCAAATATCCATAAATATATATATCATATAATATAATATTTAATTATGACCTTTTATTACCCATTTATTAACAAATCCTTATTAATATCATGTTTTGTGTAATAAATGCTTCGTTTTTCATGTATGTTTTGGTTTATTATTTCTAGTTCTTTTACATTAATCATGGTTACATAATATAAAAACTGTTAAAAATTATATGTATATCATATATATTCAGTATATATTTATTTATATTAATCTATAGAATTTTGATATGGAAAATTAATTACACCTTTTACAGAGATGGTAGTCTATTTGTATGCATGAACATTATTTCCATTTTCCTGACAAATGAAAGGAAATAAAGGAAAATAAAATATCAACTTTACAGATTAATTATTATTTAATATATATCATATATATTCATTAAATTTTTCCTTGTTAGCTTCCATGTAAAGCATAAGTGAGAAATGAATCACATCGCTTCACGAGGAGGTAGTCCGCCATACTCACGAGCGACGTTAACGTATTTCGATATAATGTAAAGTAAGAAAGTATATGGGATATTATAAATTAATAAGTATAAATATTTTATAAAATTAATATATATAATTAAAATCCATCATTATATCCTTTCATGATAGGCGATGATGGAAAATGAATTACATCAATTCGCAAGGTGATAGTCTGCCGCACACACAATCGACGATTTTGCTTCCTACATGATGTAAGAGGTGATATATGTAGTTAATTACATTAAAATAATAAAATATTAGTATATTTTATATAATTATGTAATTATATTATCATTTTTTAATAATATTTGAATAGGATAGGGAAATAAATAAAATGATAACGCAAGGTTAAGGACTATACCTCTTCTTTGGAGAACACCTTTAGGGTTTGCACCTAAATCATTATTAGGATGATTTAATAATAAAAATAAGGACTCTAGTATGTGAGGAGGTATATAAGAAATATATTTGGGTAGTTATTATCCAAAACAAATGGTTTTTGAAGTGTTAAAAGGAGGGGAGATGGGTGCCCTTTATAAGTGTGGGAGATGACACACTTGGATTTTTTGAAAAGAAAAACGTGTAACCCCATTTTAGACATGAAAAAGGGATTAAAAATGAATCATTATTGAACATTATATGATATAAGGTCAAAATATGTCAATTAAATTTTATTTTAAAAGTTTTTAGGTCATTTTACCCCTTATCATTTTAGTTTAACCCCCAGGTAAACCCATTTTAACCTTAACTGTGGTAAATAATTTTTACCACTTTTACTATTAATTTTAACCAAAAAATAAGTTGAACTTATAATATAATATTAATTATTATTATTAAAAATATTAAATCCATTTTTCAAAATTCCATTCACATAATTTGAAATTTTTAATTTAAAATTTAAACCCACAAACGTGACAAAAAAGTGATTTTCCAAAGAGAAAATTTGCATAAGTGTAGAATGTTTTAATATCAAAATTCAATATAAAATTTATTCCAATGACCTAAATTGGATTAATAAATACATAATGGAAAAAAATTAATTTTAAAACCCGATTAAAAAAATTATCTTTTTAATTCTTTAAACTAAAAGGTAATTTTCAATAAAAATCATAATTTTTTACTATTCATTGAAAAATACATCTTTACTAGAAATTATAAAAAATTAACCCTAAGATAATTTTGAAATTTTGATTCCAAAAATAAATTTTATTTTTTAAAATAAATTTTATAAAATTTTAAAAAAATTAATTTTATTATTTGTTCACATAAATCAATAAAAATCATTTTTTGATAAAAAATTATTTTCAAATCTTATAAAGACATTACTAAAAATTAAGTAATTTTTTTATCAATATTTTTTATTAATATAAAACCATTATGATTAATTTCAAAAATGTGGTTATTCATACTCATGCCGCCAATTTTAATGGATATATTATTACAATCATGTTTAAATAATAATATTAATAGTATATTTAGGTTTATTAAAACTATGTGTTGTATTTAACATAATATATTGATGAAATTAAATTTAATTGAAACAAATATTTCCAAAAAACGGGGTGTTACATTCTACCCCACCCCTTAAAATGAATTTAACCTTTAAATTCATTCCACCAAAATAAAAAAATTAGGATACTTCAACGTCATCATATCCTCAGGTTCCCGCATAGATTCTTTAAATTGGTGGTTTTTTTTAAAACATTAACAGTGTGAGTGGTCTTATTTTATAGGAATTTCTATCCATGATCCAGAATCTATACTGGGTTTTTTTCATAATAAAGATAATTTTCCTGTGGTATGACCTCTGAGTTCAGTACATGTGAAGGATCATGTATATACTTACTCAAGAGAGATAAATGGAACACATCTTATACTTGAGAGAGGTATGGTGGAAGCACTAATCAATAAGCTATTATCCCTATATGATCAATAATTTAAAAGGGACCGATACATATAGGGTTTAGTTTTCCCTTCTTTCTAAATTACATTACCTACTTCCATGGACAAATTCTTATAAACACTTTATAACCAACTTTAAATTCCAAATCACATCAGTGATTGTCATCATATCTTTTCTACCGACTTCGTACATCCCTTATGGGTTGTTGAATGGATCTAACCATCTCTTATATTTCATCAGTAAGCTCTACTCCCAATAGATTTATTTCTCCAAATTCATCCCAACATGTTGGAACTCTACACTTTTTTCCATATAGTACTTCATAAGAATCCATCGGAATGCTTTATTGAAATCTATTATTGTATGAAAACTCGAATAGAGGAAGGATTTTATCCCAACCACCTTTTAAATTCATTGAAAAAGATATCAAAATATTCTCTTGAATTTTAATTTTTCTATCAAATATATTATCTTTCTATGGATTATATGTAATACTGAAACATAGCTATGCATCTAGAGCCTACTGAGGACTTTCCCATAATTTTTTAAGTAAACCTCGGATCCTGATTAGATAAAATATAATTTGGTACTCCATGAAACATTACCACTTCCTTAATGTATATTATATAAAGATTTTAAAGGGATAAATCTTCTCTAATAGAAATTAATTTTGTTGAAATTGTAAGGTGGCCAAATGCAACCCATATAACATTATGCCCTTTAGATGTTTTAGGGAGTCTGATAATAAAACCCATGGTGATGTTTTTCCATTTATATTCTGGTATGGGTAATGGTGGTAACATCCCCCTATGATTTTGTCTCTTATCCTTAACATTATTACATACCAAGCACCAATATATAAATTTTTCAAAATCTCTCTTTATTCCATCCCACAAGAAATAATATTCCAAATTTGTATACATCTTTTTACTTTAAGGATGAATAGAGAATAAAGAACTATGAGATTCCCCTAAAAGATATTTCTTCAAATATGGGATTAATATAACACATACACAATTACTAAAACTCTTCATTACATCATAATCAAGGTTAAACTCAAGAACATTTCTCACCTTCTTCTACAAATCAACATATTCCTTTTGAGTCTCTTTAATCTTTACTTGGATAGATGGCTGAACACACATTTTAGAAAGATAATATTTCTCCCCTTACTTTAGGATTTTTAGATCCATCCTTTTCAAATCCAAAAATATTGGATCTTTTTTTATCATCATCATAGATAAGCTAGAATATTCCTTTTGACTCAAAGCATCGTCCACCTTGTTCACTTTCCCAATGTGGTAATATATTGAGAAATCATAATCATTAATCTTCTCTAACCATCTTCTCTGATGCGTATTCAACTCTTTCTATGTGAATATATATATTAAACTTTTATGATCAATATATATGTAACACCTTTCTCTATAAAGATAATGTATCCATATTATTAATGCACAAATTATTATTTCTAAATCCAAATCATGAGTTGGTTAGTTTTTCTCATGAACCTTCAATTTTCATGTGGTATAATCTATCACCATATCATTTTAAAATATCATGGTTATCTATATTATAAAACATATTTTCCCAAAATCAACATAAACATTATTTATCACATCATTTAAAAATATAATGTCATACTAACCAAAACAACTCATGGGTAAGTGGTTTGAATTTCACCCTTATCTTCCTTCGGTTATGGGTTCAGTCCCCATGGACTTTCCAAATGTGATAGGTTATCCTTTTTTAATAAAACTTTATTAATATATTTTTATAACATCCCTAGAAATATTATGAACATTATTAAAAATAAATTTAATCATCAAATATTATATAAACCTTAATGTTTATCAATACCTTTAAACTTATGAAAATATAATTCCTCTAAAATAGAGATTCATGTTGATCCCAAGGGTTACATATACATTATCCTATAATAAAAATTCTCCAAAAATTTCATTAATAACATTAAAATTTCATCACATAAAACCTAAAAAGTGGTGTTTAAGACTTTGAAATTATGATCAAACTTGAACTCATAAACCCATAATGTTATCAATAACTCTTATGTTAATCTTACATCAAGAAATATATTATTTAAAAAATAACCCAATCCATAGGTGATTCATTATTCTTATAACCAAAATACCATTAGTAAAAATAATTCTACAATATAATTCTTGAATCCTAATCTTCACATACTTCAATCCACTTCATTATTAAACCATTAACTAATATTTATAATCTAATTACTTAATAACTCCATCTTTCCATATGTTATTTGTAGTCTCCTAGTCATCAATAGAAAAAACTTTACTCGTACAACCCTACTGGTCCACTTCTTGAGATTTCCCCCTAGGAAATCGATTTTCATAATGCACATACATTCCACATTAAAAGAATCAACAATTGATAATTACTTAGGGAAATCGTTATTCTCATCCATTTCATTAATTTAACTTTTATTTTTTATCAGAAATTAATTACTTTATGCTCTTATTCTTTACATATAAAACATCTTATCATTAATTTGAGTCATTCCCTTGAGTTCATATTCCCATATTCTTCACATATAGGAAACTGAATCTTCTTTTCTCCATATTATCTGCCATCCAAGCTCTCAGAAAACTCTATCCTTCTCTTCTTTTTTATATTTGAGAGTTTTTAAGGTGTATTTTGGTAATTATATATATTAATAATTGATTATAAATTATCAAAATATAATTTACTCCAGTAATTATCCTATTTGGTTTCTCATTAAAACATCTTCTATCACATTCAACATTAACCCAGTTCCTTATGGTTCCCATCATTATCTAAAACCAAAATGCATAGTGTGAGAAACAATATTTATAGTGGGAAACCACATAATCATCAAAAATCACTTATAGGATGTCTAAATTATGACACCTTATTTTCAATATATGAAACTTTAGGCTTATCCTAGGTCATTAATTATCATTATTCTAATCATTCATCGTAAAAATTTTATGAATTTCCAAAGCATATCCCCAAGGATTTTCAAACCATGTATGTAGAAAGGCCCATTTTCATGTACCAAGTGACGATTGATTTCAACTCAATACAACCTTTTTAGATTAAATACCCCTATGTGAAATTGTGCTAGAGCCACATCCATTTTTAGTATCTAGTTAGGGATGTAATTGCTCAGAAACAACCCCCTCTATCCTTTACCAAAATTCTATGATATTTTCTTATACTTAGAATTATCCTTATACTTATATATAGACTTATCCTTAGATATATCCTTAAACATAACCATTATAATATCACTATAGTTTTTAATCCTAGTTTATAAAGGTTAAATAAACTTTTCCTTTAATACCAATTTTATTGAACTAGTATTTTCATACATAAATTTTACATATTAATATGTGAATATCTATATCATTTTACAAAAACATGTCTAAGAACCGTAAAGGTTTAGGGTATTTGGATACTAGACTCACAATATTATTATTTTTGAAAGAAATTAAATATATCCCATAAATATCTTCCCACATAGTACTCTTCTTAGAAATACCCTACTTAAAACCATTCCTCATAACATGGTGTAAGGAAACATAATAAAGGGTGAGATAGGATTCTTAGTAATGTTAAACATGGGATATATCAATATAACAAGAGAATAAGTGTATGAGAATGTGAGAATAAAATTTTAAAACCATATCCTACATATCATAGATTATAAACCTGATTCATGTCATAAATCTTGGAAGTTCATAAGACATAAATCATAAGTAATAAAAAAAATGATCCATGAGAACATAACATTAGTGTAAGAGATCAATTTGTGTCATACACATAAGCATAGAAAATCTTTATCAAGGATACCCACTATGACATTTATAACATGTTATGCTTTGGATAACCACCCATGTACCTACTTTGGTCTTTTGATAACTTCCCATGTACCCTCTTTTTTGATCTTTGGATAACCTCTTGTGTGCCCTATTTTTTAATATTTGGATAACATATCACGTACCCTCTATGCTCATAGAATATTAATCATTACCCAATTCATTATAGGAAGATATTCATCCCACCCATTAGATAATCTAAAAATATTTGTTCCAAAAGATCATAAAAAATTAATCATATCATAACCCATATAAAGAAAATGGGTATCATAAAAATTTCATCATAGAATAACCCATATAAAGGAAATTGGTTTTATAATCATCTCATAAATTCATCATATAACAACCTATAGAAAAGGACTGGGATTCATAAACATATATTCATCATAATCATAAAACATTAAAATAATGAATAAGGATGGTATAATTGGATTATATCTCTAAAAAACAAAATAAACACCAAAAAATATCATCTTAGATAGAAAATGATTTTGAAAGATCACTTGGAACATTTCTTGAGGAAAATATAATATCCACTTTGAAATCACTTCTTTAAAATATAAAAAACATCCCAAATATTATAGAAAATATTTTATTTGAAAATAACCTTTAAAACATGTAAATTAATCTTTAACTAATGGAGTGTTAATGTTGATGGGAAATATTGTTCATTCTATACTTGTTAAAATGAATATTACTTTCACATTTTCATTAAAATACAAAAAGGTCCTAGTTTGGAAAATTATAAGAATATTAATTTAAAACAAATTTTTTAAAATTAAAAAATGGGTAAAAATTTCTTTAAAAAATCATTGGAGAATAATGAAAACATTCTTAAAAACATTTTTAGAAAACATGGACATGGAATAAAAAGGGTTTTCGAACAAAAAGAAAAATTAATTTGTTTTTTCCTTAAAAATATTATTTTGGGATATTGAGTAAATAAAATGATTAAAATAGAAGGAAAACATTTAATTTGAATATATAAAAATATTAAAATAAAAACAATGATTTTCTTTAGGTATATCATATTATCTTATCATTATATGTATAATCACAAACAATCTTGATAAATAATGAGATCGTGACATAAAACTTTTACCACTTTGGTAACTTTCAAATCGTAAATCCCATGAAATAAAGAACATTATATAGATATTTATATCCCATAATTATAATGAGAATAATCATAAAATACATTCATGGGTAGTATATACACCATATAAAAGAAACAAGTGGTGAATATGGCATGTGTCCCATATAAATAAAAGTGAGACAAAAATCCCTTACCTTAAGTCTTGAATTGCTTCAAACACATTAAAACCACTTGTATAATAAATATAGTTTTATTATGAATATATTTAATAAACATAATTATATAAATAATATAATATACTATTTACTTATGACCATTTATTAACAATTCCTTATTAAAATCATGTTTTGTGTAATAACTGATTCATTTTTCATGTATATTTTGGTTTGGTATTTTTAGTAATTTTACATTGATCGTGGTTTCATAAAATAAATAATTTTAAACATTATATATATATCATATATATTTTCATTACATATCTATTTATATTCATCCATAAAATTTATAGATAAAAAATGAATTACATCGTTCATAGAGACAGTAGGTCATACGTATGCATGAACGATGTTTCCATTTTCTCTAAAGATGGAATTAAATGAAGTTAAATAATATAAAACCTTTATATATTCATTATTATATAATATATATCACATATATTCAACAAATTTATCCTTATTACCTTCCATGAAAAGCGTAAGTGAGAAACAAATCACAATGCTTTGAGGTAGTAGTTTGTCGTACACATGAGCGACGTTATCTTATTCCCACGAAATGGTAAGTAAGAAGTTATATGAGATATTATAAATAAATAAGTATAATTATGATATTAATATCATATATATAATCAAATAAATCATTATATCCTTTCTTTAGTGGTGGTGATGGAAAATAAATTACATCAGTTCGCATAGTGGTAGTCAACCGTAGACACAATCGATGGTTTCATTTCTTGATTGAGGGAAGAGAAGATCAATATGGGTCATGAAATTAACATAATGAAATATCACTAAATTGGAGATATTTATGTTATTATAACATCATGTTTTAACAATATTTTTAGGGGTTATAGGAATAAATAAAATGAAAACACATGGTAAAGGACTATACTTTTTCTTTGGAGAACCCATTTAGGTTTACACCAAAATCCATATTAGGAGGGTTTCCAAAAAATATAAGTACTCTAGGATATGGATATCAAAGTAATTAATGTATTATTGAATATATCATTTGAACCAAATAATTTAGGAAGAGTGAATATGATAGGAGAGGAGGTTCCCTTTTATGAGTGGGGGGAGAGGACACACATAGAAGTTTTTAAAAGAAAAAGGTGTACCCACATTTTAAACATTCCATGAGGATAAAAAATGTATAATTATATAACCTTATATGTGATAAGTTATAAATATATTCATATAATGGGATCTGGAAAAGTTTTTAAGTCATTTTACCACTTATCTTTTTAGTTTAACCCCCCAATAAACTCATTTTAACCTTAACTATGGTAATTACTTTTTACTATTTTTACTATTAATTTTGAATCAAAATTAATTTTTCATTATTATATAATATTAATTGTGATAATTAAAATTATTTAATCCATTTTTCTAAATTCCATTCATAGAATTAGAAAATTTAAATTTCAAATCTAAACTCATAGAGGTGATGAAAAGTGGTTTTCCAAAGAGAAAATTTCCATGAGTGTTGAAAGTTTTAATATCAAAATTCAATATAAAATTGATTACCAGTACTTAAATTGGATTAAAAATTATATAATTTAACTAATTTTAATTTTATATCCATATTAAAATAATATTTATCATGTAAATTATTTAAATGAAAAAGTGGTTTTTAATAAAAAACAGTATTTTTTTTAAAAAAATCGAAAAATTATTCTTTGTAGAAAATTATAAAGAATTAACCACAAGCTAATATGTATTTTTTTTATTAAAAAATTGAATTTATATTTTTCAAATAAATTTTATAAAAGTTTCAAAAAATAATTTTATTATTTTTTCACATAACTTAATAAAAAATATTTTTTTGGAAAAAAGTGTTTTCTAAGCATATAATGACATTACTTGAAATTATGTACTTTTTTGTTAATATTTTTTTTATCAAAAAATTATGATTAATTATTAAAAAAATTATATTCTTATTCATGAATCCAATTTTAATGTCTAGGTTATAATGGTTTGGTTTAAATAATAATATTAATTTCATATTGTGGTTCATTAAAACTCGGTGTTACGTGTAATGAAAGATATCGAAGAAATTAAATTTATTCAAAAAAATCATTAAAAACAAGGTGATAAAAAATAACTCTATGTTAGACATTCCATGCCCAAAAAATATCTATTTAAGACATATAAACACTTGAAAATCTATTCTTATCATCCTTTCTTAAAATAAACCCATCCCTAATCTCAAAAATTAAAATTTCTCTAAAATTTTATTACTAAAAAAGGGATGGGGTTTTTACAACCTCCCTACCATAGCACATATCACCCCTAAGAAGCCCCAATAAAATTCCACCCCAATTTTCAACCTATTTTGGTAATTAATTCATTCTTAATTTATCACATTCTATCCTAAAATGCTGATCAAGATTCCATTGTTAAAATATAAACATGAGATACACTATTAATTTAAAAATAGATCTTCTACTCTTCATCATTTACAAAACACTGATATGAAATATATGCATTCTCATCTGACCTAGTAAACCATGGTATCATCAACTAACTCATCACCTGGCTTATAGTTCCTCCCACCATAATTATCCACTCATAAAGGCTTATTATAATCCATAGTTCTCCCAACCATCATAATCACTTACCCAAACACATTATCTAGTGGTATATCAATATTATTGGTGTAGTTTTCATCTCACCACACCCATTCATAGGTAAAAACTCTGGTTGAAAGACAATATGGTTCCCTTTTTATAATCCTAAACTAAGTTGGATGAGTCTCTATCACCCATGAAGAAGTCCAAATACATTGTCGTATCCATAATAATCACAAGATGATCCTTGAAACACAACCTACAAACCCAAAATTGAATACCTAATGCATTTTACAGCATAATGCATCAATTTACTCTTAAAACACTAGTTATACTTCCTCTAGTTGTCCTTACTCAAAAATCTTTATCTCATCCCCCAATGCACTATAAAATTACCCGATCATGATGCCTTAATTATCAAATTAATTATAAGATCTCCCTAATACCCCTAATAGGGTCCAAACCTAAACCCTAGTGTAATTGTCCTGTTGGATCACCAACTACTTGCATTATCTGGTAAATTCTCACTATAATCACCGACACACCATTGATCTAAATCACATTCAAATCATATAAAATTCATACCTTGACTGATGTCAATGTCGGGACTCCATCCATTACTTCAAATGAATCCTAAACCTATTATCAACCTCAAAACAAAATAAAATCAGATATGTATACTCACTAGAATCATAATTCCATATGACAGTCCAACGATTGGTATCATCACATCTATGACCTCACCCGCATAAATTCATACTTCCCTATCCCATGTTCTATCCATTACTACACATAATTACTAGATGTTACCATCCAATTCATTCCCTATTATTAACATAAAATTTCAATTACTGCCCATTTTTGGCTTGTGGGAATATCATCATCGACACCCGTCAAAATTGATCAGTGATGAGGATCACACCCTCAACTAACCAATGGTTCACTCCCCATTATATGGATTTCCCTACACTGGTCCTTGGTTATAACTTAAAAAGGTTCTCGAATCACAAAACCAATGAAATTTATATCAAGGAATAACCTTAGGTTGATGGCATATATCACCCTAATCTATTTTTTATGCTACCTCTCACCATAGAGGGATGCCGCTATTTTTATTAAAACCCCTCAAGAAACCAAGACCATAAGAATTTCATCAAATCAATGGTCCTTAGCCTATACATAGTCGATCATTGATTTTAAACTCAAACAATACCATATTTAACCAATGCTTTTTATCATGATCCCATCTAAGAATAAAGGGAATTCACTCCAGTACAACCCGATCACATCACCAAACTCATGATCCAATGATTAACACATCATCAAACCTCATATCACACACCTAAACCATCAAACATTCTCATGTATTTTCAATATAATCTAAACAAAATCACCTTAATTCTCTTATCCATAGATCTTGATAGCTTACCCATGTTGAGACTAACATCAGGACCACCCATTACTTAGCATCATTCTAAAATCACAAGCATCTACCCTTGCTTCATCCATCCTAGATCTGACTATATATGATAATAATTCATAACCTTATTATGAATTTCACTTAAAATCATAGATCTAAAAATTCTACTGATCCTACCCTATAAAACCATCCTTGATATCATATCACACCATGTACACCATTGTTATAACCCGAAGCATCTAGCCATACTTCATGTCTCTAAGTTACTCACAATATGCGACAACCTCTCTCTCTCTCTCTCTAGGGTTACCCTCACACATCATATCTCATATCATCGATAACACCCAGATCACATATTCTAAGTCAAATCTCAAAACATTTTTCTCTCTCTCCTAACCCATAGGTCACACCTCACATAAATCGCATCTCACAAAAAACACATCTATGTTCCCATCTCAAATATCACATGAAAATTCAATAACCAAACTACCCACTCTAGGGCCTCACACACATCAGGAATCATATTCCATGTCATCCACCTACTAGGGAATTGATTTTCACCAAGCATCCGCATACAAAACTACCCCCTTGAGAATAAAAATCTCAGGCTGATCACTATAGGGCCTCTACATATGGGATCCACACCCTATTTGATCACATTATAATTTATAAATATTTATATATATATAATCGAAAAATTATTAGATTATTTTTTCAAGTATACCATATCCATATGGTCTAGTTAACTATAATTCCACCAAGAATCTATATGGGAAAAACCATATAATTTTTTGTTGACAATTTAAATAAATAAATCCATTATCTTTTCAAAACTAGAATCATAATCACCCAATAGGGGTTCGTCACTAAGGTATAATATTCTTGTACTATCCTTATAGGTTCACTATACCTTATTTATAATAGGGACTATATATTCATATTCATTTTTCATCCCACTATAAGTTCCACATGACCTTTCAATAAAAGAAACAAATATTGTAGTCCGGCTGAGTAGATTTCAACCACCTAGTTAAATGAAAAAATTCTATAAAATTAATTTCTAAAACTTTAAACAAATGGACCTTGTTGTTGTTTATATCAATAACACACAAGTATTGATATGTCATGTGAATCCTACATTCTAAATATAATTTATGAACATTGGTCTCTTTCTAACATTCCAGGATGTAAAAACCCAATAAATCATAAATCTAGAAATTAAAGTGTGTCACCTGAGATGAAATAATATAACTGTAAAATAAAAATCCAAGAAAAGAAGTCTTATTCTCTTGGTAACCTAGTATTCCTAACAAAAAGATTATTCTTGATACACCAGTATGATATCCTTCACAAGCACCAACACATCCCTATGTCACTTATCTACTATCTCCATAAATAGTAATACACAATAAAAATCTAATACATATTTTTATATTAGTCACATAAAAGCTTTAATACCACATTGTAATGTTCTCCCCTAGACCATGTCCATTTATTGGTGCCTTGACCATAGAATTCACTAGTGGTATCAAAGGTTCACCTCCCTATTTTCTAGAGTTTGTTGATTAGAAGCGACGATCTTGGGTGTTGCCATGGGGAAAATATATACCCATTTCAGAGTACGCAATCAAATGGAAGATAAATAAATATTATCTGTAATAAATAACTAGAGTACATAAAAGTAAAAAAACATAACATTCTATAAAAAATTAATATACCTAAGAAACAGTCATACAGACTCATGCTCAGGCCTGAACATTTAGTGTGATTTCCCACCCGGACGACCAAAACACAGTAACAAAATAAATAAAATATTCATGGGATCTACTTAATACTTTCATATTACCATTTATATAATAAAAATTAATCCAATATATCTAGTTTAATGATAAAATCCCAGGACTCTACCCAAGATAAACCTACAACCAGTGAAGTATGCTCGGGTACCTAGGTGTCATGGTCACCCAAATAAGGTGTGAGTATAACTTAGTTAGGAACCACCAATGTGCTCCTATACATAACTAGTAAATGTATTTTATGTTCATGTTAAATTCTCTATTTAATAAATAAAATGGTGTTAATTCATAATAAAATAACCATTATTGATCCTTGGTTTCTAATGTGACACCTAGGATCAACTGTATTTGCTTTAACCAATGTTAGGGTGTCTCTAAACTTGTCATATAATAGTGAAAACTAGTACCATCAGCTAGATCCAGGGTGTGACCACACCCTACCATGAAAAAACTGATCGAAAAACTCAGGGGGGGTTTCCAAGAATCTATCATCTGGAGCTAGGGTTGCCCTACTAGGAAAACTAAATCTGGAGTTAGGGCGTACCCTACTAGGAAAAAAAATTCTAAAGCTAGGGTGTACCCTACCAAGAAGCTATAAACTTGATCTAGGGGTGTTTGTCTCCTCTAAAAAGAATCTATGTCCTATATTTAAGTTGTAAATTTCTAAGAAAACACATTGTCTCAGTCTAGAGTTTGGTTATCCCTTACCGAACATCACACTATCTGAGTCTTGGGGTGTGGTTCTCTCTACTAGATATCACTTTGTATGAGTCTGAGGTTATAAATATCCATTTATATACATCACATCATTAAAATCAAAGGGTGTGTTTCCCCATACTGGATATATCATTATCCAAGTCTTTCAGTGTAGTTCCCCATGCCATATATCATCTCATCCAAGTCCAAGGATCATATCCAAGGTGTATCAAATTATAGTATTTACATCTCTATGGACTGTACATCCCACCATATTGATATAAGGTGAATATACTAGGAATCACAAATTATTGTAACATTGGATCCAAGGATCCTATATAAGAAACATCATACCATATTTAAAAAAATATTAGTGCACAATTCAACCCACCCAAATCAACTCGTTGGTAGCATCTTGATGGGTTTTCCATCTACCCAAACACATCTTACAAACTAAGGTATGTCTCCCTAGTACATGACCTTCCATTTTTATAGCAATAATAGGATCAAATAATTATTTTGGGTTATAATTTGACCCTAAAAATCATCACTACCCATTCCCATACACACACTCTCTAGGGTCAACATATTACCAGGGTACCCACTAGGGTTACTTTAGTCTCTTTACACACATACCCCCATTGCGGGTTGTTTTATCTCATCCCCAAACATGGGTAAACAATAATCACTCAATAGGGCGTTGAAAAGGAACCTATATTAAGGGATATTATGCTTATACAATCCAATTACAACCCTCAAGGGGTCTAAGTGTCTCAAGGCACACAAAATATCCATGTTCTTGACCATCAGTAATTGAGGCAACAATCTAGTGCATAAGGGTCCAATGTGGCCCTTGGAACTTTACTCTATATATCAATAGGAATTAAATTCATTTAATAATATTTATAAAATTTAAATAGTTAAAACGCCCTTGGTGATGAGACTGCATGTCACATACTTTACTAATAAAACGTATAAAAACCATAGGAAAATACTCAGGCACCACTTGCCTTAATTTAAGAAAACTCTCTTTTAGAAGAAATCTCAAACATCCCCACTAAGACCCATCCAAGCTCAACCAGCCAACTACCATCCACCTGAGGACCTGTCTTACTCCAAAAAAATCCAATTTAATTAATTATAATCATTTATAATTAATTAACAATTTATAATTAATTAATCAATTTAATTCAATTATGAATAATTTCTAAAATATCATCAAATAAAAACCACTCACTAAAACCATGAGAATCATGGTGTGGACCACTCCAATAACTACCCTAATCCTAAGATCCAAAAAAATATCCAACAACTGGATTTAATACAATCAAAAAAATTATTAAATTTAGGCTGAAACACTTGAAAAATCCATTCAACGTCATACCTTCAAAATAACAATGTGAAATGACGTGAAATCAGCATCAAGGTACATCCTATATCCATTGAACACAAAATCCACCGTCAAATTGAGCTAATTCCACTATTATTTAGTGGAATCATCTTAAAACCCTAGGTTGGGTCACATTAATCAAAATTTATGTAGGTGAAAAATAATGGAAGGATGGGAAATAAGGATATCACCTTGAATCATCTATGTAAATGCATCAAATCCACCCCATTCAAAGGGGAGTTAAAGGAGAAGGGGGAGGAGGTTGGATGACTTAGACATTCATGAGAAGAAAGAGAAGTGGGTCTGAGGCCCTAGATAATCAAAGGGGGGAATAGAGTTTTCCTCAATTTTAAAACAATGCTAGGTGGAAAACACAATGTACCATGACTTTCACCACATCATGGTGTGCCTCCCAGTATCCCCAAAGAACTCAACACATACAAGGGATCCTCACTACTCAATATTTTGGGTAGGAAACTCAGCCACCCAAAATGGACAATGCCATGTTTTATCCTCCCCACAATTTATCGTTTTCCATCATGGATCCTTCTAGATGAAATTCTTAGTGATCAGGGGACATGGTGTAGTTGGTCCCTATTTCTCTACACCTCAATCAAACACCACATCTGGATAAATTCCAGTATATAGGGGCTATAGTGTGGGGATTTCATAGTAACCATGCTTAACCAAGGGCTCTATGCTCTAGGCCTGGTATTTTATCCCTTCTCTATATCAGTGCCTACATCGTGGTTCTCCTAATTTATAATAAGGATAATCCTCAAGCTATACACACTCACTTAACCTTGTCCTGATGTCCACTTGAGCACCCAAGTCACCCTCTGGGAATTTTCCTTATCCAAAAACATCACCTTAAGATGTTTAAACACTTTGAACTTCATTATGATCATCGGTTCTCAAAATAAAAATGTCCCCAAATTAAAAAAACAAATGACTATATATTTTCACTACTCAAAATGAAATTGGGTATTTATAATCTCCATATAAAATTTTTTACAATCACCTTATTAATTTCCAATAAAAATTATATCATATGCATATAATAGAAATGACTGATATTTTATTTTCATCTTTAATATAGATATTTGTTCCAATATTCCATTTCTTAACTTCAACTTCTTTAAATAGGTATATAACTTGGAATACCAATCTCTTGGGGATTTTTTTTCAACCCATATAAATCCTTTTTTAAATTAAAAAACATAGTTCTCATCTTTACTAAGAAATAATTCACAAGGTTTCTTAATATAAACCTTCTCTTCCTACTCTCCATTGATAATGGAAGACTTGAAATCCATTTGGAAAATCATTTATTTACTTTTTATTACAATATGTTGAAATATCCTAATGGTTTCTTGTATAGAAACTGATGCAATGTTCTCATCAAAATAAATGCCTTCAGCCAGAGAATACCCAACACACACAATTATTTATTTACTTCTTATAACTTCTACATCTCCACTCAACTTGATCTGGAACACCCATTTTGTTCCAATAATATTATTGTATCTAGGATTGGGTATCAGTTCCCAAGAGTCATTATTCTCTATCTGGACTAACTCTTCATTCATGGAATCAAACCACTCTTGATTCTTTAAAGATTCATCAACATATCTAGGCTCAAATTGATAAATCAATGACGAATGACATGTTGTTCTCAAATTTCACAAATTATAAACCAAATATCAGTTTTCTACAATGATGTTTTAAAAATCCACCTATTTTCTCAAGCTTGGATGTGATGAGTAAGGTTTCTTATAACCACTTGAATTAGATGAATCATTATCTTCAACCTCTATCATTAATAATTTCCTTCATTTTATGAAACTCCATTCTACTATTTAACTAAAATATCTTCATCTAATCACTTCTGGAACTTTCTTCTACAAGGGCATCTTCTTTCTTAGATTGTTCCTGCACTTTTACATCATTTTTTTTATGATCTTTCATGTATCATTGTATCGGTTTTTTTATGATATTTCATGTATAATTTTTGTAACATTATTATCCTCTTATATTCAAAGTATAACTTGTAAATATATCATCAACTCCTCTTTTATCAAATATACTAATATTTTCACCTTCGATATTGACAATATAAGGGCTTCCAAGTACCCTTAAGCATATCAAACATGGGTTCTTACTCTAATATATTTTTATTTTTCCATGTTATAATTTGGTCTATATGATCTATAATGACCCAATAATTTCATACATATATATTACATCATTTTAGATGAATTTTCTATACATTTTATAATAAAACATGTCCCCCAAACAATAAAGGTTTATAGTATTTTGATAATAGATACATAATAATCTTATTTTAAGAAAGTTATGCAACATCTCCCACAAAGTTCCTCTTACAAAGTACACTTATTAGACATACCCTACTTAAAATATTTCTTCAAAACCCAAGGAAAGGAAGTAAAATAAAGGGTGAGATTAGATGCTCAGTAAGGGTAAATAAAATAGAAGTCAATCAATGATCATAAAATATCATAATATAAGTATATGTGTATGAGAACATGATCAAAACTTATGATAGTCACACCCAATCAATAAAATATCATTAATCATAAATCATGGAATAAGGATTTTTCATAACAAAATATAGAAGTCATAAGTGTGTAAAATCATAAATAACAAAACATGAGTCATGATAATAAATCATAAGTATAATACATACTCTTTTGTAATACACATAATCATAGAAAACCATTTCCTTAGTCAAGGTTCACTATTAATATGATCATAGTGGATTGGGTTCACAATTCATTCCATCATTTCCTTAGTTGAGTTTCACTCTAAATACTATCTTATTGGAAAAATTCCCTTATTAAATAGGGACCACTCCCCATTCAATTCCTTATCATCTTATGAGTATACATCTTTATCCAATTCATTGGAGTACTATATAAATTTGGTCCCACCCGTCAAATAATGAAAAAAATACATATGTGTGCCACAAGATTGTAAAACATTCATCATATCATCATTTTATAACCCATGGAAAAGAAAAGTGTTTCATAAACATCTCATAATTTCATCATATCATAACCCATGGAAAAAATGGGTTTCATAATGGTTTTATCATAGCTTAATTAAACCATGGGAAAGAAATGGGTTTTATGTAATCATCCTTAAATCATTATCATTATTCAACATCCCGAGAAAGAAAGTGGATGGTAGAATATGATCATATCCCAAGTGAAGCTCAAAAATCCTTAAAGGATGTTGACATAGATGAAATGTACCTTTACAATAATATTCAAACCTTTGTTTGAAAACTTGATAAAAATATTCTATTCTTTTGGTAACATTTCCACTAAAGATTTCTAGAATAGTGAAAAAAATGATTTTCATTGAACATAACCATAGAAATTTATAAATTATTCCTTGAATAAAATAATAGTCCTGATTTTGGAAAATATATCCATATTTTACATGTTAAAAGAGAGTAATCTTTTCGCACTTTTATAAAAAGTAAAAAAATAACTTGTTTGGAAAACATTTCTTTAAAAGGATTACTTTTAAAACTTTTTAAATAAAGTAAAAGGTAATTTAAATGAACTTTCTAAAACATTTTAGGTATATGTAAAAACTTCAATAAATCAATTTTTAAGATAATGGACATGGAAGAAGAAGTTTGACGACCAAAGTGGAAATAAGGTTGACTTTTCCTTTTAAAAAATAATTTTAAGTACCAAAGAGATGAAAATTGTACTAGTACATAATAATTCTTCAAATAACTATATTAGAATAAAATATATTGTTTTTATAGGATAATATCCATAAAATTTTCCTCAATTTAAATTTATTAGAGACAACCCTGAAAAGAAATGAGAATATAACGTAAACCCTTTCCTCAAGTCCCGCTTTGCTTTATACATGTTAAAATATCCTATATAATACATATAGATTTATTATAAAAATATTATATAACCATATTCATATATAAATTAATATGTATCAATTATTTATTTTTTATAATTATCCTTTTATTAATAATTCTCTCTTAAAATGGACATTCGAGTGAAAACTAGTATGTTTTCTATACATGTTCTGGTTTGATAGTTCTAATACGTGAAACATAGTAATGGTTCATAAAATACATAATATTAGTTAGTATATAAGATTCATATTTATTAATTATTTACACTTTCATAACCATTCATAAAAATTATTGTTGAAAAATGAATTATATCACTTTGTGGAGACGACAATCTGTACAAACGCATGAGTGATGTTTAAATTTTTTGATGTATGGAATAAAATAATGGTAAATAATAATTAAAAATTATAGAATAATTAATATATTATAAATATAATATATATTAATTAAATATTTTCTTATAACCAACCATGTAAATTAGAAATGAAAAATAAGTCACATCGCTTCATGGACATGGTAGTCCACACATACGTTGGAGCGATGTTATCATTTTCCAATGGATGGAAAGATAAAAAGGTAGATAATATTTTATAATTAAAAAATAATTATTATTTCATAAATATCATATATAAATATTAAATTCATCATAATAACTAACCGTGAATTATAGTGATGGAAAATGAATTATATCGTTATATGGAGGTGGTAGTCCACACGTGTGCACGAGTGTTACTTCCATTTCCAATTTGATAGAAAGGAGGTGGAAAATGGTTGATACATCATCATAATAAAAATTAAGTATATTTAATATACGAAATGATTTATTTTATAATGTATTCAATAGATTTATATGAGGTATAAGAAGATATAAAATATGAAGTACTTTATTAATATTTATATCTTTTCGTTGAAAAACTCTTTTTGGTTAAACCTTGACCCTCGAAAGGATGGTTTTCTAATAAAAATAGAACCGACAAGACATGGGTAGGTATGTTATGAAGTAATTTTTGTATTTTTTTGGTAGATATAAGATAATAATTAAGTGTGAGTAAGATAAAATAGGTGGTGTCCTTTTATAAGGTAAGGAGATGACACACTTGGTATTTGTCAAAATATTAAAAAAAATATTAATGTCTTACTCAAGAAAAATGGATCTAAATTGGATCAAGATAAAATATATGATGAGATAGGAATGAAATATTTTAATTCAATAATATTTGGATAAGTTTTTAGGTCATGTTATCCCGTATCGAATTCAATGTCTATAATTGGTAATGATTCATTTTAAAATAAACCTGCAAAATGCGATGAAAATCAGTTTTCCAAAAAAATGAATTTTTAAGTATAAATATGTTTTTACAAAAAAATTAAGAATAATATATATTATAATGACAATAATTAGAATTTTTTAATAAAAAATAACTCATTAATTTTAAAAAACAATTCAAAACAAAATGGTATATTGTAAATAATTTAATGGAAAACAGATTTTCCTATAAAATCAATATTTTTTCACTATTCACTGAAAGTTTGATCTTTTGAAAAAAAACTGAAAATTTTCACCTAAAGATAATTTTGATATTATGATTTAAAAATGAAATATTCTTATAAAATGTAATTTCTGAAATTTTTAGAAATTAATTATATTATCCACACACAAAATGTAATAAAAACTATTTTTGAAGAAATTATGTTTTTGAAGCATAAAATGATATTATTCTCATTAATTTACTAATAACCATAATTTAATGAATATTAAAATATATTATTGAATATATAATCTAATAATTTCATTAAATCCATTAATTAATTCTGATTTATTTAATAAAAACACATTGTTCACATAAAATCAGTTTTTTAGAAAAAGCTCATTTATCTTCAAATGATTTAATTTTAGTTTATATCAAATTGAAAACTAATGAATTAATTTTATACATGTGTAAAAAATAATTTTTTATAACTATTCATACCCATAAATCCAATGACTAGGAGATAACTATCACATTAAATAATAATAATTCAATAATATATCGTGGTTTGTTTAAACTTGGTGTTTCATGTAAATAATGTTATTAATGAAATAAAATTTATTTAAAGAGTAATATATCATAAATTATTAGGGTGTTATATTCTACCACCTTATAATAAATTTTCCCTCAAAATTCTATCACTCTGATGTAGACAACTGAGAATACTTTTGTCTCATCATATCTTTGGTTTCTCATATAGCTTCCTAAAATTTATGGTTTTTCCACTAAACTTTAATGAGGTGAGTGATATTATTTCGTATTAATTTATCTATTTGATCCAAAATATCCTCTAATTATACCTCATAATAGATATCATTCTCTATTTATGTAACCTCTAAGTTTAGTACATTTAAAGGATCAAGTATGTACTTCCTCATGAGAGATACATGAACACATTGTGAACTTGAGAGTGATTTGGTAGAAGCAGAAAGTGTTAAGTAACCATCCCAATATAATCAAGAATTTTTAAGGGGTGTATATATATATATATATCATATTTCACTTATATAAAAATCTCATAGCCTTCTTCCATGTATATATTCATACAAATACCTTTCACCAACATCAAACTCTAGATCTCATCGACAATTGTTAGCATAAATTCTCTATCAACTCTGAGCTTTACTGATGTTCTGCTGAATGTATCTATACTTCTCTTATATTTCCTTATATATCTCATGTCCTAATTTATTTATTTCTCAAATATCATCGCAAGGCATTAGATTTCTACACTTCCTGTCATAGAGGTCTTCATAAGGATCCATCTGAATAATCAAGTGAAAGCTATTATTTTAAGATAATTTGACAAGAGGAAGTTTTTGATCCCACTCACCATTAAAATCTAGATAATAATATATTATAACATCCTATAAGGTATTAAAGGTTCTATCAGACTAACTATCTATATGAGGATGATAATTAGTGTTAAAGTTCTACTCTTTATTCAAATCCTTTTGAATACTTCTCCATAACATCAAGGTAAACCTCAGATCATGATAAGATATAATAGGTGAAACTATATGAAACCTTAACAATTTCTTAATTTATATCCTAAAAATATGATCAAGATAGTAATATTCTATAATGGTAATTAAATTTTAGATTTTATAAGGTGATCTACTACAATCCAAATAGCATTGTGTCCTTTAGATTTTTTGTGGATTATGATGAGGAAATCAATTGTAATGTTTTCTCATTTTCATTCTAGTATCGGTAATGGTTGTAACATACCCTTTGAATTCTATCTCTCAGCCTTAACTTTCTAACATACTAAGTATCAAGATACATACTCTACAATATCTCTTTTCATGTTATCCCACTATAAATACACTTTCATATCTCTATAAATCTTCATACTTCTTAGATTAATAAAGAATTTTGAACTATGTGATTTGTCTAAAATTAAATTATTAATATATTATATTGATGGGAAACATACTTATTTCATGAAACTTACCATTACATCACAATAATGGTTGAACTCAACAATTTTTTCACCTTCTTCTATAGTTCCAAATCATTCTTTTGTAACTCTTCAATCCTCACATGGATGGGTGGTTGAACATCATCTGAGAAAGATATTATATTTCCTCTATCCTTATGATTTCAAGATCCAACTTCTGAAAACATAGAAATATTATATCTCTTTCAATCCATTTTCATGTAAAAACTAGTATAGTTTTTCTAACTCATTGCATCAACCACCTTGTTTTCTTTCCTAGGGTGGTAGTGTATTGAGTTGTTATAATCTTAATCAATTACATCCATATACTTTGATTCATATAAAAATCTTTTTGTGTAAATATATATTTCAAAATTTTATGTTTGGTATATATATCACATATTTCACCATAAAGATAATGTCACCAAATTTTCATTGCAAAAATTACTATTGAAAACTCAAAATCATGAGTCGGGTAATTTTTCTCATGAATTTTCAATTAGCACGGGGTATAGACTATCACTATATCATTTTATATAATGACACATCTCATTAATTTTTTTTATGAATAACTATAGATCACAAAACCTTCTCCACTTTAGGGTATTGTAAGTACAGGTGCACTAACTAACCTTCTTTTCAACTCCTTAAAAAAATTTCACATTCATTTTTCTAAAGGAACTTGGCCCCCTTCCAAGTAAACTTTGTTATTATATTATATAGCCATGATAAATCCCTTACAAAGAAATGGTATTATCCATTCAACCCAAAAAAACTATAGATATTTTCTACCTTGGTTGGTTTGTTCCATTACTCAATAACTTCATTTTTGATGGATCCACTAATATACACTCACTTGAGATTATATGACCCAATAATGACACTTTTTATAATTATATTTCACACTTGATAAATCTGGAATACAAGTTATCTTCCTTAGGTTCTTCAAAAAAAATTAAATAATATTCATGCTCTTTCATGATCTTGGAATATATAACAATATCATCTATAAATACTACCACAAACTAATCAAGGTAATCTATAAAGTCAATATTCATTATATCCATAAATATTTTGGGGAAATTTGTAAGTACAAATGGAATCACTATAAATTAATAATAACTATATTTCATACATAAGTCCCTCTTGGGTTTATTGTAACATCTCGTTACCTATTTTCAGGTGATTCACATATATTTCTCTGTTTTCCTCTTTAATTGAGTGTGTCTTGGGACTACCAAGTATAGAGAAATTTTTTTGGGAAAATGACCTAATCTTTAGGGATGTATGTTTGTTTTAATTAATGGAATCTGAGTTTAAATGTTTTAAATGGATTTGTGGGGTTCTCCCCATGTTTAGAGAATTCCTGATATGGTTTGATGTTTTTGTAAAGAAATTGGTGTTTTTTTAGTCTTCTGGAGATATAAAAACTGTATAATGGGAATACATGATAGGTAACCTCAATAGAGAATATTTCACAAACCATGTACATAGTTTTAATGGATTACACACCATTTATTTTTTCACATTTTGTAATGTTAGAAAGATCGATTTTTAATTAAAAATTGATGGGTTTTTTCATCATATCTGAGTCTTAAGTATTAAATGATGTGTAAATTAATTACACGCCATGTAAATGTCACTAAAATATATTTTAGGGAATTATACTAGTGATATGTTTTCTCATTCATCTGTGGGCCTCCTTGCTCTTGACTTAGGGATCTTCTCCGATGATTTTGGGAGCCTTTGTTTAATATGGATTAATTCATTAGTGTTTTATCACCATTGAAATTGGGTTGTGTCTCTCCAGATTAGTAATTATTTCTTCTTATTCCTTTATTAAATCATGATATTGTTGTTGCATTGAGTTATTTGATATATTTACCCATGGTGATGTTTCTTCTTAATTCTCTCTAGATCAATTCTGTGACCTTGTTTTCAGATCCATTTCCTTGTTGGTTGTGGTGTGATGAGTGTACGTTCTTGAGGTACGTTGTGATCTTTCCTCATCACCAACCCTTTTTTAAATTAAATCAATTATAAGATGTGATTATTGATTTTGGTGAATCTATTTTCATTGTTTGTTTCTTCCATGTGGTGGACTCCATTATTGGCATTCATGACCTGAGTTTTGAGGTAGGTGGTTTCATATCTCACATGTGTTGTTGAACTTCATTGCTCCTGATTTTGATAAATTGTTTTATTAAATGAAATGGTGTGATATTACTGACTTGTTTTGTGTGTGTGGAACTGGGTTTTTATAAAATATGGTTTTCTACTGGTTTTGGTAAATAGAAAGGGCTTTTAAAATAAATTTTAAATGGTTTTGAGAAATGGTTTTGATAGAATGATTGATCAAATGGTTTTTATGGAATTGTTTGGAAAATAGAGAACATGGAAAGACTTGGGTACTTAATTTAAAGATATAGTAATTGGTCTCATCCAATATCAGTGGGTTTTCTCATGGGGATTTCCTATACTCTAAAGCATTATAGTTCTAGGGACTTGTTAGACCTGTTGGGAGGTTCACTTTCTGGGGTGTTATTCTTATCTATATATTTGATGAATGTGTATAGTGGATTGATGAATACATGATTGTATATGTTAGGTATGAGTATCCTAGTTATCATAACCTAGTGTGACCCTTGGCATGATGTTACTTGTGCTACTTCTTATCCGATTTTGGTTATTTGGTTTGTACTTTTTTGACTTTAATTCTATTGATTTGTTGTGATATATGATGCATGATATTTTGACATAATATATATACTATAATATATGAATATGAAATAATTTTAAACTAATTTAACTTCTTTATTTGGAAATTTTGGAAAAGGGTAAATTAAATAGTTTTAAAATTCTTTTGATATAAACACTGTTAAACTGTTATCAAACCTTATTTTCTTTAAACTTGAGAATGCTTGGATTATTATTCATAGACATGATATGGAACACCTGGGTGGGACCCTATTGATTCTTTTAGATCACACCCTTCATACCCCTTCGGCGATTCTTATAAATGTTTATTCCTTTCAATACAGGGAAAGTCAAGGCGCTACAATGAGGTAGTGAGGTTTTCTATCAGTTAGGTTTTGGGTAGTAGGATGGTGAGATAGTGTGGTTTTTTCCACACTATAACTTGGAGACTATTGGAGTAGCTATTTTATATTTTTTTCCTTTGTGATTGGAATTGTCTCTTGGAGTTTGTTTTGATACCTTTCCAGTTGTATCTCTTCTGCTATTTTCATTCTTTTATGACTTATATGTGTGTGTGTGTGTGTGTGTGTGTGTATATTCATGTATTATTCCATTGTTTATTTATATAAATTTTTATATATGTCATGTTTTCTACTTCATATTGGGTGAAATCATTCTTTCTATTTTTTTTTTCCTGAGCACTGGAAACCAACCCATGGGTGTCACACCCAAGTTTTTTCTTTTCATGTCATGGTTTTGATCTGATTCATTGAGAATCCCACTACTTTTATTTGGTGTTGGGTGAGATTAAATTGTATTTTTGAACTAATGTATATTTATAATCATCCTAATTTGTGTTCCCATTTATTTTTTAGGAGTTTTTGGAGAGAGGGCAGTTACTTCATGATTTGGGCCAACCGTGAGCCCATTTCCAGTTTTAAAAACCGAATTTGTTTCTTTTATAAATACTTTTATTTTTAAAATTTTTACCCATTTCACTTCATAATTTTACTATAATGACATGTTCAAACCTAAATATAATTTTTTACCCCTTAACAATTCATAATCATGGTGAATTTGGGTTACTTCTTTAGGTATTGGGCCAACCCATGGGCCCATTTCCAGTTTTAAAAAAATAAATTCTTTCTTTTATATATTTTTTGGTGATTCCACCTCCCACCCAAATCCAAAATACCTATACTCACCACCATTATCGATTTTACCTCTTCAGAGATCATTGGAATCGAATATTAGGGTGAATGTTATCAGATTTCCTCAAATTGTCCATAATTGAGAAGGTAAATTATTTCATCCATAAATCATTCAATTCGTACTATTTTTCCAACAAATATTCTTTTCCAGGTTCTTCCAGATATTAGGAGACTCTCCAAGAAGTTTCAAGTCATTACCTCTTCTCTAAGGGTGCGGATCTAATGGAAGACGAAGAGTTTTCTAGTTAAAAATGTGAGATTCCTTGTCCTTTATCCACCCTCTTCTACCTCCTTTCATTATTTCTTGGTTTTATAATCTCACCTAGTCATTCAAAACCTAGGGTTCTATTATCCCATGATTTTTTATGTGGGTTTTGTTCTTTTGGGTCTTCTATTCATAGGTTTAGGGTTTGTAAACCCTCATATGGTGATATTGGGTGTGCGTTTCCATTACGCCAAGGATTTGAGGTAGGATATACCTTGAACATGCCTTTACCATTTAATTTTCATCATTTTATTATTTTTATCACCTTATATATATGTTTTTTATTTTTATTCAGCCTTTTTATAATTATATTTGGGTGAAAAATGGTTTTTTATGCCTTGTTTTGTGAAAGGTAGTGTTGTTTTTTTCATAAAAGTGCACACCAAGTGTTTGTTTAAATGTTGTGCTGTCTTTTGCAACTATTTTGTGAGGTTTAGAACCTGTTTTATGGTATTTTGAACATGTTACAGTATATTTAATAAAATATGGCATGAAATTGGTGTTTTATTCCATGTCAAGGGCTTAAAATAAATTGTTTTATTTAAAAGGGTAAGTCATGTGTTCGGTAAATTGTTCGGTTGGATTTTATGTGTTAAGTGTGATTGGAAAATTATTTGTCTGGATTTATAAATGTATTTTAAGAATTAAAATTGGTATTTTTTTTCCTTCTATGGCTTTCCAATTTTTATTTGGATTTACAAATAAATGGGTTTTTGTTTACAACATGTTTTAGCACAAGTTACCTGAATATGGCCCATTTCACATCCTTATGAAAATGGTTTTGTTTTGAATATGTAACCTAAGTGTTTTAATGGATTTATGGATGTGGTTTTATGTTTCAAATGGTATGTATACACATCCTTAATAAAAGTGAAATTCATACCTTTTCTAAATGTTAGTTTTTAGAAAGGCTTAAAAGCTCATTTGGAATTTTTTTTGTAAAAATGGTTTCCATGTGTATCTCATGTTCTCTCTTTTGGGGACATTTTATGGTCTATGAAATTAATTTATTTACATTTTGGGGGGCTGAAAAATCTTGTTTTTTATGTTATTTATGGGTTTCTTCCCTTAAAAAATAATTTTTGAATGGATTTTATGTGTAAGGCCTTGTTATTCTCCTTGAAATTGTTTTACAAAACTTTTTAGTGGTTTATTGATTCATAAAAGAAATTTGAAGCATGTTTATGGGATTTTTGTGTGTTTATTGTTTGGGAATGGAATTTTTATGTGAAATGTGTATTTTATAATATGTGTAACTTGATTGATCACTAAAGGGGATCTTGGGTGTCTAGGTTGGCGGACGTGTACTATTATGCTAGTGATCCCGTGGGGTTTGGCCCCTGTTTCACGTAGAAAGTTTAACGATGACCACACTAACTAAACTATGATGATGATGTTGTTGGGGGAACACTATGTTATGAGTATTCTACCTACTAGTGTCCTGTGTTCAATAGAACAGATATTTATTATGGTTACTTTCACCGAGATACGAGGTACCTGGGGCTCACAACTAACTAGTGCCTAGGGGTGTTCCCGTGACTTGTGCTCATTGGATATTTTTTCCTCACAGTCAGAATATAGTGTTTTTGTTGGTAAAATCATAATTGTGTTGATTTACTTAAAATTTTACATTCTTTAAAGCATCCCTCGTGAAAACTATTTTCATTTTGAAGTTGCACCTCTTTGAAAATTTTTACTAGTATTCTTGTTTATAAAACATGAAAGTTTTTGTCTGGTGATTTTTTATAGAATGGGACCTCATTTAGAAAACATAACTTGATATCTGTATTTAAAACTTTAATTTTATGTTTCTTTTATTTTAAAGTATTTTCATTTGGAATAGAATATCGGGCTAACCTGCTGAGTTTTAATACTCACGCCTATAGTCTTCTTCTATTTGTAGCCCTTGTGCAGGTTTCAGCTTGACTTCGATCGCCTTGGGAGATGTGTGATCATTATGTTGGAGAGTGACAAGAGGGTTCACATGGATTTAGTTTGTTATCGGGTTTGGTCAACTGATTTTTTGGTTTAGTTTTACTTTCAGTTTCTTGTACAAATAATGTTAAGTTAAATTTTTATGTAAATCTATTTTGGGCTGTACATTTCCTTCAGCTATTTTTTTGAATATTTATATTTGGGAGAAACCATTCCCTTATATACTCTATTGATGACCTTGATGATTGTCTCCATCCCTGGAGGATCAGGAATGCCTCTCGAGACTTGTCGCGGGCTAGCCTAGGTGACCGGTTCAGGGTCGACTCGGGCTGGTTCATGAGAAAATTGTATCAAAGGAGGTCGGATCTTAGCAGACCTTTCTTTTTAGAGTTCCCTTGTTATTTGGGGGATGTCAAGGTAGATGGAGTAGGATTGTTGGGACTTTAGGGGTAAGTGTGGGAAGATCATCGCGAACACTTGCTCGTTCTTATCCTCAGGTTTCCATGGGATGTTCAGTTTTATTAGTGTCCTTTGTTCTTATAGATTGTTTAGTGTTGGTATATGACAAGGGGAGTCTGACTATTGGCCTCTGTGAGCTCACATTGCCTAGAAATCCATGTGAAGTAGGGGCATGGTCCTAAAAAGTCTCTTTGTGTTGGTGTTGTGTTTGACATATGGCCACCAACCATATGGTCAAGTCACCCACCGACACTAGTTCCCTTTTTTGGGTCTCTTAGACCTTTCTTGAATTCTGAATTTTTGTTTTGAAAATCCTTGTGTGAGAATTGTTGAAATGGGTTTTAAAGGAAGAATTAGATTTTGAAAAGTGGAAAAATGGGTTTTCAAAAATTAAATATAAGAATGATTTTGGAAGGTTGTGTTTTTGTGAATAAAAGAGGAATTGAAAATTATTTAATGGGATTAGATTATCCATAATCTAAACTTGTGGTTTGTTGGAATAAAATGTTTTGAAGTGTGAATCATTTTAACTTGATTCTGAATATTTGTTTTAAATGGGGTGTTTTGGGATGTTTAAAAGTTTTTTAATCTGATGAATTGGTTTTAGAAATTACTTTTTAGTGGTTAGTGTTTTCCTAGAATGGGTATTGGTCTCAATGGATATCAGATTATGAAAAGATATCTTGGTGAATTTTATAAAATGGTAAGGTGTTTTTTGTAGTAGCTTGGTTGTTTTGAAATTTGTAAAAATGAAAAGGGGTGGGTTTTTAAGAAATGGTTCTTGATGAATTGTGGTTTGTTTTGTGAAATATGAAAATGGTTTTTGACTTCATGGTTGGTGTTCCTTTTGAAGGGACATTATTTTTGGAATGATGATGTTTTTTATCCTTTGGTGTTTTCATGGGTGCCCACATGCATGGTTTTATTGATATATGGAAGGATGGACTATATGGAATGGTGGTTGGGTGCCTAGGGTGGAATGGAAATGTTCATGTGAGTGATACTTGATTAAACACCATTGGTGAATGTGGAAATCCACCAAGTTAGTTTGTTTTTCAAAAGTGTTTTGAGGTGAAAAATTGTGGCCTTTGTTTATAAACCTATGGTTATGTGGATAGATTTTTCTATGTATTAGAAGAGTTTTTTATTCTGTAATCTTCTTTGTGATCTAGAATTCATACTATTTTTGTGTCTTGAGATGAGATCTTATTGGTGGATCAGTTTTGGATTAATTTTCATTGGGTTTCTAAAGATGTTTTGGATGTTGTGATGTGGCCATGAATAGTTCTCCGTTGTAAATCTTTCCTGTTGATCAACCTAAGGATTCATATAAAATGTTAAATTCACCACTTAGAATGATGCCTCAGCCCATTTTTTAGAATAGAGAGCTGTTTGGGATCGATTTAAAGTGCTTCCAAGTTGTGATAATTCTTTTGGACATATCAATTGTGTTCAGTGATATTGATGTGTGTTGTTGTATTTCCGTGTCCATTCTACTCCTTGTTCAGAGTGAGACAGAATTTTGATATGTATATATGAGTTCCTATTAAGATGAAGGTGTTTTGTTGATCATGTGAGGTTTTTTTAAGTAGTGCGATCCTTATCACCCTAACTGCAGTGCATTAAATGCTTCAAGAATCAGGGCTCCAGCCATAGGCCTTGAAGTGAAGCTTTTCATGCAGTCATGAAATCTCCAGATGTGTGGGGAGCTTGACAAGGCTCCTGTATCCACCATTGTGGTATGGTAGTTTCTATGTCTCTATTTTGGTTCCTTATCAATATGAATTTCCCTTCGTATCAACAAGCATTATGGACTTACCCCTCACACAATGTTTATGGTTATGCCTTCATTAATGTGGGTTTTTGATCAATGTCCATGTGTGGACTGCCTGTGAAAATCAGGTACAATCTTGGTGTTACCTGTTCATAGGTGGAGTGTGTTGGGTAGTTACTTTGTTTATTTTTTGGTTTCAGTGGCCTAATTATGAGTTCCCCTTCCCTCCCCTCCCTGAGTAGTGGGGGTCCGGATCTGTGCTGAAAGTGTTGGCTCAGTTCTTGTCCCCTCCATTTTGGAGTGGGTGGTTTAGATGTTCATGTTGTAACCCTATTAACTTGGGTTTTTAGGTTGTTTTGGGAGATTTCTGGTGTTTATGTGTAGGTGATGCCCAATTCTAGTTCATTTTGAATTTTTTTTATTTATTTATAGTTGGTCTCTAATGGGTGGGAGACCCACTGCGGGTCTCAAAGATCTTTCCTTTTGGATTTGTCTGATGGTAGTTGTGATTTAATGGTGGAGAGCCCATTCTGGACTCCACCTCTATTCATTGGATTTTTTGAGTGAACTATGGTTTGGGTGATCGTTGGGTTCATTGAGATAATTCCCAACAATCTATTTCTTGGATTGGTTGTGGAGGTGGTGGCATGATCTTTCTATTGATTCTCCAGAAGTGGTTGTGATTTGGTGTTTTTTTTGGGAAAGAGTATATAGTTACATTGTTCATGAATGAAATATACTTAGATTTAGAGGCAGTATTATGTTGATAAGGAATTATTAGGTTTTGTTCTGTCATTTGAAAAGTGTTATGGCTTTTCGGGGGTGGAAAGCTTTAATGGTGGGGAGAATTGTCACACCCAGTTTTTTTTCTTTTCATGTCATGGTTTTGATCTGGTTTATTGAGAATACCAATACTTTTATTGGGTGTTGGGTGATAATAATTTTGAGTTTTGAACTACCATATATGTCTAGTCACCCTAATTTGGGTTCCCCATTTCTTGTTTAAGAGTTTTTGGAGAGAGGGCGGTTACTTCATGATTTGGGCCAATCGTGAGCCCATTTCCATTTTTAAAAACCAAATTTGTTTCTTTTATAAATCTTCTTTTTCAACATTTTTCAACCATTACACTTAATACTTTTCCTCCACTTACATATAATAACCTCCATATAATTTTTGACCCCTTAAGAATTCATTATCATGGTGAATTTGGGTTACTTATTTAGGTATTGGGCCAGCCCATGGGCCCATTTCCAGTTTTAAAAAAAAATTGTTTCTTTTATATATTTTTCATGTTTTAATATTTTTTAGTGATTCAACCTCCCACATGAATCCAAAATACCTCTCCTAAACCCCATTATCTATTTTACCTCTTTTGGAGCTCATTGTATTCTAATATTAGTGTGAATGTTAACATATTTCCTCAAATTGTCCAATTTTTGAGAAGGTAAATTGTTTCATCCATAAATCATTCAATTATTACTATTTTTCCCACAAATCATCTTTCCATGGTTCTTCCAGACCTTAGGAGACTCTTCAATAAGTTTCAAGCCATTAACATTTCTCTAAGGGTGTAGATATAATGGAAGACGAAGAGTTTTATATTTGAAAATGTGAGATTCCTTGTCCTTTATCCTCCCTCTTCTACCTCCTTTCATTATTTATTGGTTTTATAATCTCCCCTAGTCATGATCGACCTAGAGTTATGTTATCCCATGATTTTTTATGGTGGTTTTGTTCGTTTGGGGTTGGTCATCATAGGTTTAGGGTTTGTAAACCCTCAGATGGTGATATTGGGTGTGTGTTTCCATTACGCCAAGGATTTGAGGTAAAATATACCTTGAACATGCATTTATCATTTAAGTTTCATAATTTTATTATTTTTATCACCTGATATATATGTTTATTATTGTTATTCAGCCTTTGGATAATTATATTGGTGTGAAAAATGGTTGTTTAAGCCTTGTTTCGTGAAAGGTGGTGTTGTTTTTTTTCATAGAAGTGCACACCAAGTGTTTGTTCAAATGTTCCTCTATCTTTTGAAACTTTTTTGTGAGATTTAGAACCTATTTTATGGTATTTTCAACATTTTATAGTATCTTGAATAAAATATGTCATGCAATTTTTGTTTTATTCCTTGTCAACTGCTTAAAATAAATTGTTTTGTTTAAAAGGGTATGTCATGTGTTCGGTAAATTGCATGGTTGGATTTTATGTGTTATGTGTGATTGGAAAATTATTTTTTTGGATTTATAAATGTATTTTAAGAATGAAAAATGGTATTTTTGGGTCCTTCTAGGTATTTACAATTTGGATTTGGTTTTACAAATAAATGGGTTTTGGTTTACAACATGTTTTAGCCCGAGTTTCCAGAAAATGGCCCGTTTCAGTTCCTTATGAAAATGGTTGTGTTTTGAATATGTAACCTGAGTGTTTTAATGGATTTATGAATGTAGTTTTCTACTTTAAATGGTGTGTATACACCTCCTTAATAAAACTGAAATGCATACCTTTTCCAAATGTTAGTTTTGAGAAAGGCTTAAAGACCCATTTGGCATTTTTTTGGTAAATATGGTTTCCACGTGTAATTCATGTTCTATGTTTTGGGGCCATTTTATGGTCTATGAAATTGATTTATTTATTTGTTTGGGGGCTGAAAAATCAGTTTTTTATGTTATTTATGGGTTTCTGGCCTTAAAAGATCTTTTTTGAATGGATTTTATGTGCAATGCCTCATTATACTCCTTGTAATTGTTTTATGAAACTTTTTAGTGGTTTATTGATTTGTTAAAGAAATGTGAAGCATGTTTGTGTGTTTATGGTTTGGGAATGTAATTTTTATGTGAAATATGTATTTGATAATATGTTTAACTTGATTGAGCACTAAAGGGAATCCCGGTTATCTAGGTGGGCAGATGTGTACTAGTATGCTAGTGATCCTGTGGGGTTTGGACCCTGTTTCGCGTAGCAAGTTTGATGATGACAGCACTAACTAAACTATGATGATGATGTTGTTGGGGGACCACTAGGTTATGGTTATTCTACCTACTAGTGGCTTGTGTGCACAAGAACAGATATTTATTATGGTTACTTTCACCGAGATACGAGGTACCTAGGGCTCACAACTAACTAGTGCCTAGGGGTGTTCCCATGACTTGTGTTAATTAGATATTTTGTACTCACTATCCACATATGGTGTTTTTGGTTGGTAAATTCAGAAGTGTTTGTGATTTATTTATAATTTTACTTTCTTTAAAGCATCCCTCTTAAAAAATATTTTCATTTTGAATTTGCACCTCTTTGAAAATTGTTACTAGTATTCTTTTTTTATAAAACATGAAAGTTTTTGTTTGGTGATTTTTTTTATAGCATGGGACCTCATTTAAAAAACATACCATTATATATGTATTTAAAACTTGAATTTTATTTTATTTTATTTTAAAGGATGTGAATTGGAAATAGAATATCGGGCTAACCTACTGAGTTTTAATATTCATGCCTATAGTATTCTTCTGTTTTTAGCCCTTGTGTTGGTTTCAACTTGAGTTTGATCACCTTGGGCAACATGTGATCATTGTATTGGAGAGTGACTAGAGGGGTCACATGGAGTTAGTTGGTTATCGGGTTTGGTCAGTTGAGTTGATGGTTTAGTTGTACTTTCAGTTAATTGTACAAATAATGTTAGGTTCAATTTTTATGTAAATGTATTTTGGGTTGTCTATTTCTTTCTGATGTTTGTTTGATTATTTATATTTGGGTGAAATTGTTCCCTTTTGTACTTGATATATTCCCTTGGTTCTTATCGCCATTGTAGGATGATCGGGAACGCCTCTCAGTACTTGTCATGGGCTGACCTTTGTGACCGGTTTAGGGTCGACTCGGGCTGGTTCATGGAAATGGGGATCAAGAATTCCATTCAGGTATGTGATGGTTCAGGTTGGATACCCATTTGATTGGATATCCAGGTCAATTTCATCAAACATTGGTACTAAAAGGTGAAGTGTGTTGTTTTCATACTTAAGGGTCCTAGAAAGTGATGGTGGGACTCTATGGTACTTGTAGATAGGCATGTGGTCTTTAACTAGAGGTTTTCATGAATCTTTTCTTCTAAGAGTTTATTTCCAGAGTAACTGATGATGGAAAAGTCTCTATAGTTTCTCTCCTTATAGTAGGGAGAGTGTTCTTTGTCGACGTTCACTAAAAGTTTTTCCGATTTGGTTCATTTTTTACTATAGGTTATAATGAATGACCAACTAAAAGCTCAAATGTACCTACAAGGTTTCTGACTCGATATCAGATCATAAGTATTTATGCTAAATATTTTGACCTATGTAGATATAGTGGATAGCTCTATGATAAAATAAATGAATACATCGAGAAAGGTTGGATATTCCTCCCCTTATCTTTAGTGGTTCTCTAGGGAAAAAAGAAGAAGTGACAGGATCATCACAGGAGTGGTGGAAGTGATTCTCTATAGTAGGCCTCTTCAGCAACTCCAGTTATAGCTAGTGGTGTGCCTATAACTTTCTATGAGGGTGGAAAGGCTGACCACATGAGAAAATATTATCCTTCACCTAAAAATATGTGTAAACTTTTTGGATGTTATGGTCATCTATATAATTTCTTTCAGGAAATGTATACTCCTCGATATGGTCAAGGTTCATCAACTCCAAAGTCTACTATGATGCAATCAGATGCTTCTAAGACTACAAGGATCTAGCCATAGGCCTCAAGAGTGAAGAAAATTTATATAGTAGATGGGTTTTCAGTAGGGTTAGATGTAGGTATAGCGATAGTGAGAGGTACTGTATTTATTTCATCTTTAGTAGCAGTTGCTTTATTTGATACTGGTTCTCCTCACTCATTTATATCTAGCCACTTTTTTATATTTTTAACCTTTCAACAGATCTCATTTATTTTTTTTATGCAGTTAACGACACATCTTGGGAAGATGAAAGATCAGGGGTTTTTGTGTCCATCTTCTTTGTTATCTATAGTTGGTAAAAAATAAGTCTGGGATTTTCTTATTCTTGGTCTGGATTTTTTAACATCATCATCAGGATGGATTTTCTTATTTCTCAATGTACTAAGGTTAATTATTATTATCATCATTTCTCATTTTTGATGTCTTATTGGAGATCAGGGGTGTTTTGAGGAGAGTGGGATATAATTTCTGGTCATGCTGGACCTTCCCTCCCATAGATTAAAAGTTTTTTTTCAGTTGTTACAGTTGAGATAGATGAAATTTCTTCTAGTATTAATCTTCCCACTATTGTTCGAGATTTTCCTGACCTTTTCTGAGAATATTTTCCTAGGATTACTCCATAGATGTAGGTAGATTTTATGATTGACTAGTTCCAGGTATGTTTCCCTTTTTAGTACCTTCTTATCATATAGAACTAGAAGATCTGAAAGAGCTCAAGACTCAGTTGGATGGTCTGATGGAGAAGGGTTTTTTCACCCCTAGTGTTTCTCCTTGGGAATCCCCAGTGCTTTTTTAAAAGAAGGAAGATGGTTCACTCTTATTTTTCATAGACTATCAGAATTAAAACTAGGTAATGGTTCAAAACAAGTATCATTTTCCTCGCATCCATGATTTGTTTGATCAGTTAAAGGGAAAAAGTGGTCTTCAAAGATTGACCATCATTAGGGTCATAATCATCTCAAAGTTTAGGAGGTGATATACTAAAGAAAACCTTCAAGAAAATGTATAGCCATTTTGAATATCTTGTGATTCCATTTGGTCTGAATAATGCTCCTACAGTTTTTATGGATTTGAGGAATCATATATTCCATTCATATCTTGATACTTTTTTGGTAGTTTAAATTGATGATATTTTTGTTTAATCAAGATTAGAGAATGATAAAATGAACCATCTGGGTTTGGTTTTATAAATATGAAGGAGTCACTATTTGTATGGAAAGATTTTAGAATTCTCTTTCTATATTCAATAAGTTAAGTTCTTAAGGCACGTGTTTTCTGAGCATGGATTGTCAGTTGATCCTGAGAAGGTGAAGGCTAATTTTTCTTGGGAAGAGACATGAAATGTCTTTGAGATACAGATCTTACTTGGTCCCACTAGATACTACCAACACTTCATCAGGTATTTCTCAAAGTTGGCATCACCTTTAACTACTCTTACCAGGAATGGGGTTAAATTCATATGAGATGAAAATTGTTAGTCTTATTTTGAAAATATGAAACAAATACTTATATCGAATATTATTTTGATCTTATATAATCCCAGTAAGGGGTATGTGGTTTTCTATGAAACTTATGGAACTATTTTGGGTTGTGTGCTTATATTGGATGATCATGTGGTAGCTTATGGATCTCTTTAGCTTCAACCACATGAGAAGAATAACCTCACTCATGATTTAGATATTTCCACATTTATACATGCACTTAATTGTTGGTGGCACTATCTTTTTGGGGATATTGATCAACCGACAAATTCATCTCATTTCATTCCAATCAGGGACACCAAAAAAGTTAAAGATCTGGGTGATCTGTATGTGAAGGAAGTTTTGAGGTTACATGGGGTTCCTTCTTCCATTGTTTTAAATAGGGATCCTGGGTTTACATCATGGTTTTGGAGGAGTCTCCAGGAAGTGATGGGTACTCAAGTCCGTTTGAGTATGGATTATTATCCACAAACATATGAAAAAATAGATCATGCAATTCAGATCATATAGAATATGATTTATGATTATTTCATGGATTTTGGTGGATCTTGGGATGTCCATCTGGGACTAGTTGAGTTTTCTTATAACAATAGTTATTATTCATCAATCATAATAGCTCCTTTTAAGGTTTTGTATGGTCATCTATGCAGATCAACTCTTTATTATAAAAAGGTAGATGGATATTCTTTGGTGGGGTCATGTTTAGTTCAAGAGATAGATACAACGATTCAGGATATACTTTAATGGTTGGTTATATCACAGAGTCAACAAAAAATTTATGCAGATCAACGGTGTTTCCCTTTGTATTTTTTTCATAAGTAACAGGGTTTTCTTGAAAGTTTCTCCTTAGTTGGTTCACCGACATCTTTGAAAATAGGTAAATTTGTATTCAACATATGTTGAACCATTTTTGGTCACTGAGATCTTTAGAAAGGCTACTTATCGGTTTGCATTTTGAGTTCATTTGATAGGTATTCATAATGTTTTCCACATATCACAGTTCAGGAAATATTATCTTGATCCCTTTCACAATTTTATATGGGATGATATTGAGTTAGATCCATCTAAGTCTATTGTGGAGCATCCAGTAGAGATCGTTGACTCTCGAGTGAAAATCTTATATGGGAAGCTGATTCTATTGGTTGGAGAGTTAGAGGAACGAGTCTAATTCTCAGGAGACTTGGGAGCATGATTCATTGATGAGGGAGTTGGGGACTCACCTCTTTACTAGATTTCATTCATAGACATGAATTCCTGGGGATATAAAGTCTTATGGTGGGGAGTTTTTAGCATCCCATTACCTGTTTTTAGGCGTTATTTTTTCTTATTTTCCTCTTTAATTGGGTGCGTCCTGGGACTCTTAGGGATGGAGAACGTTTTCTAATAAAAATGACCTAATTTCAAGGATGTATGTTTGTTTGAATTAATGGAGTCTAAGTATAAATGAGTTAAAATTATTTGCAGGGTTCTCCCCATGTTTGAAGAACACTCGAGATGGTTTGAGGTTTTTATAAGGAAGATGGTGTTTTTCCTGTTTTCTAGAGAAATACATATTTTGTAATGGGAATACATGACGTATAACTTCTATAGAGAATATTTCGTTAACCATATACACAAAGATAAGGGAGAACCATTTGTGTATAGGTAGTGTGTTGTATAATGTTAAAAGATCAAATTTTAATTAAAAAGTGATGGGTTTTTTGGCATATTTGAGTCCTTAGGATTACATGACGTGTAAAGGGAATACACACTATGTAAATATCATGAACAAATATTATAGGGAATCGTATAGTGATTTTTTTTCTAATTCATCTGTAATCCTCCTTAATCTCGACCTAGGGCACTTCTCTGGTGATTTTGGGAGACTCTGTTCAAAAAGGATTGATTTTTTCATCATTTGATCACCATTGTAATTGGGTTGCGTCTCTTCAGGTGAGTAATCCTTTCTTATTCTTCATTTATTTGATCATGGTAGCATCATTTCATTTTTTTATCAGATATGTTGACATATGGTGATGTTTCTTCTATATTCTCACTAGATCTATTGTGTGATCTAGTTCTGAGGTTCATTTCCTTATTGGTTGTGGTGAGGTAGGTGTGAGTTCTTGAGGTATGTTGTGATATTTCCTCTTTAAAAAATCAGTTTTTAAATTGAATCAATTTTGAGATATGATTATTGTTTATAGGGACTCTTTTTTCATTGTTGGTTTCTTTTATGTAGTGGATTCCATTGTGGGTGTGGCTGAACTAAGTTTTGATGTAGGTGGTTCCATCTCTCACCTGTGTTGGTGAGCTGATTGCTCCAATTTTTTATAAATTGTTTTATTAAATGAAATTTCTAGATATGACTGACATTTTTTTGTGTGAAGCTGGGTTTTAATAAAATATGGTTTTTCCTTGGTTTTGATAAATGGAAAGAGTTTTTCAAATCATTTTGAAATGGTTTTGTGAAATGGTTTTCAAATCGTGATATGATGAAATAGTTTTGATGGAATGTTTTGGAAAATAGAGAACATAAAAATCCCTATGAACATAGGTGGAAGGCATAGTAATAGGTATTATCTACTATCATGGGTTGTGTTCATAGGGATTTCCTCATCTCCATATCCATGTTGTTCTAGGGACTTGTTAGACCTGTTATGGGGTTCACTTTATAGGGTGTTACTCTTCTCTCTAGACTCGATGCATATGTATAGTGTCTTGATATGTATGTGATTTTCTACGTTAAGTATGAGTGTCCTAGATATCATGACTTAGTGTGATCCTTGACATGATGTTACCTATGTTGTTTCTTGGCTGATTTGGGCTATATGGTTTGTACTATTTTGATTGTACTGCCATGGATTTGATGTGATATGTGATGAATTCTTTGTTTAGACATGATATATCTTCTATGATATATGGATATGAAATTATTGGAAACTGATTTACATTAATTGTCTAGAAATGTGGAAAAATTGGAAATGAAAATATTTTTCTATGCTTTTGATATAAAAACTATTAAACTATTATCATTCATTGATTTCTTTAAATTTGAACATGATTTTTTTATTATTTAGAGACATGATATGGAACACCTGGGAGGACCCTAATAGTTTTATTAGCTAACACCCTACATACCCCTTTGATAGTGCATAGACCTGGTTATGTCTTTTGATGTGGGGAAAGGAAAGGCACCAAAGTGATGTGGAAAGGTTTTCTATCAACTGTGTTTTAGGTAGATCGATGGTGAGATGGTGTGGGTTTTCCCATGCTATCACTTGGAGACTATTAGAGTATTTATTTTATATTTTTTCCCTTTTAGTTGGATTTTTTATTAGAGTTTTTTTCTATATTTTTAGTTGTATTACTTTCATTTTTTCTTTTTATTATGACATATATATATATATATATGTATTCTTCTCCATTTATTTCTATACATGTGTATATATTTCATGTTGTCTGTTTTAGGTTGGAAGAAATCATTCCCTCTATTTGTTGTGGTTTTACTAGGTGTTGGACACCATCCCATGGGGATTGGGAAATCCCTTCAGGTACATGAAAGTTTAAGTCAGGTACCAGTTTGAGAGGGTATTAGGGTTGGGTTCATCACATATATCCTCCTTTTTGACCCTTAATAGATGATATCTAGAATGAATTTAAATCAAGGAAAACTATTGATCTTCATGCAATTGATCAAAAAATTCATCAATACGAGGTATAAGATACTTTTTTGTGATAATGGTCTTCTTATGTTCTTAATAATAAATGCAAAGACACATTGAACCATATTTTTTATTAAAAAATAACATTTTCACCCTATGGTGACTCACTAGGACATATGAATACCTTATCAATATTCTCTCGGAGTTTCTTCTTCAACTCCTATAACTCAATTGGGTCTATTCTATAAGGATTCTTTGAAATAGGTATAGCATATTGTATAAGTCTAATGGAAAACTCAAATTCACTATTTGGGGTAAGAATAAACAAATCATTAGGAAATAAATCTGCATAATCTTGAACAAAAGGAATATCTTCAATGTTGAGTATCTCCCTAGCTATTTTTGATAAATATCCCTCCTAAATAGGTAGTGAGACCCATATAAAGGATGTAACTTCCTTGTAAATTTATATTAATCCTTGCATCAAAATATTATCATATGTTGATTTGAACTATAAAATGTGATTTTCCTTCCATGTAAATTGATATGGACTTTATATAGAGATATTTAATCTATTACCAAAATCACATCAAATTTGACTAGAGGGGGAAGCACAAGATTTGTAAGAATCATATTCCTAGGAACTTTTATCAGAGAGGATCTGTAGACTTGATATTTGATCATCATACTATTATGATTTTTTAATGATAACTCAATATCTAATCATTAGGGTGGTGATTTTATACCCTTATAAAATTATTAAGAAATAAAATAGTGGGAAGATCCATAATTAAATAAAACATTTGTGGTTATAGAGTTAATGGTAAGTGTACCTTTCACCACTTAATTCTCATAACCCACCTCAGTGGTTGTGATCACATGAGATTTACCTTTATCTCTAATATTAATAGGTTTATTACACTGATAGTGGTGTTTAACCCTCATATTCATTCATTTATTGGTCTAATTTATATAATCCTGATAATTATTTCATTAGAGTTTGGGTGGTATATTAGGTTGATCTTTTTTTTTGTTCCTTACATTTAATGGCTTCTTCACATCACATGGTAATTATTTTTCTTGATAGACATATTTTTCACACTTAAAACATTTAACAATCCCCATAAGGTAATTTCTTATAAGCCTCCTTCCACACTTCTGACATGAAGGAATATTAATCTTCATTCCTCTATGGGTTTTTTTATTATAATTTCCACAAAATTACATCTTTCTATTTTTTTCCCCAAAACCATGAGAAAACTAAGAGTCTCCAATTTCAATTTCTAGATTGAGATCACATCAAATTATTTCTTCATAACTATCAAATTCTATTATATTCATTTACTTATAGTGACTTGGTTTCAATCCACTAAAGAATCCATCAACTTTTTGTTCATGGTCAATGATAAAACTGAAAGCGTACCTTGCAACTCTGGTGAAATTTACCTCATAGGTACTAATGGATCCATCATATTTATAATTTATATCTAGAAATTAACTTTCCATTTTTATTTTAAGATTTCAAGGAAAATACTTATTGAAAAATACCTTTTAAAACTCTTCCCATGTTATGGAGTTAATTTTCTCCTCTTGCCTCATATTCTTTATAAGAGTTAACCATCCAAATAATACACATCCAAAATAACCTTTATCACGGTCTAATAATTGGATAATAGTGAATATTTTTTCTATATAATTTATATATTACTATGAGATAATTGGATAAGAGTAACCACTAAAAGGAAGGTGTATGTTACCACATAAAAGACTCAATAGTGAGTTGGCCCTTCCTTTAGCCATTTTGAATTTCATCATGATCCTTATTACCATTCATAGATTGAGAGAGTTGGTTGAGAATATACACAAGATTTCACATCCCATATCCCATTTCATTTGGTTTCTCATGAGTAAGTTTGTTTTATTTCCCATCACATTCAATGTTAACATGATTCCTCCTAGGTCTAGCCATTGACTAAGACCAAAATGAATCATGTGAGCAACAATAATCATAGTGATTAATCATGTAATCATGAAAAATCATTCAAATAATGTCTAAATCCTGAAAAATTCCTTTCAATAAATGGTACCTTAAGTTTAAGCTAGTATATTCATGTCCATCGTCTATTCAAATCCTTCATAATGGTTCTTAGAGAAAATGTGAATTAACCCAAGCATATACCCCATGATTTTTTAGATAGGTGTTCTGTTTTAGGACCACTCATCTTGCACCAGTGATGATGAAGTTAATACCCAATTCACCCCTTTCAAAGTTATTACCCCTGGGTGTATATATTCCATAGTTACATCCACTTTACAGTAAAAAGACATGGATTTATTATCTAGGAAAACCACACAATATATACTTTACAAAATCTTTATGATGTTTTCCTATACTTATACTTATCCCTAGGGTTTTCAATAAGGTTATCTAATCCTAATTTAAAAAAATAACTAAACCATGATTAGATAATAGCTATAGAGGCCAGAGAATTTCATACATATATATTACATAATTTTATATGGATATTTAATAAATCTCATAACAATAAATTCCCTATAACCATAAAGGTTTAGTGTTTTTGGAGACTAGATACATAATCATATTATTTCATGAATGATATTCAACATCTCCCACAAAGTTCTTCTTAAATAGTGAATTTATTAGACATACCCTATTTAAAACCATAATTTATAATATGGGGAAAGAAAACATAACAAAGGGTGAGATCATATGCATAATAAGGGTAAACATAAGATATATCAATCAATAATCATAATTGATCATAAGACATGAATAAGGGTATGAAAACATAATTAAAACTTATGATAATCATACCTAATCTATTAGATATCATTAATCATAAATCCTGGCATAATTATTATTTATAGAAAAATACATAAGTCATAAGTGTTAATAATCATCAATAATCAATCATGAGTCATGATAATGTATTATAAGCATAATACATAAGTTTTTTGAATATAAAAAATTATTTACTTAGTCAAGTATCACTACTAAGACTATCATAGTGGAATGGGTTCACTCCCCATTTAATTATTTCCTTAGTCAAGATTCACTCTAAAGATAATCTTATTGGATAGAGTCCCTTGCTAAAATGGGTTGACTCCAAATTCTAATACTTATTATCTCATGAGATATCCATCTTTACCCAATACCTGGGAGAGATATATAATTACTATCCCACACATAAAATAATTAAAACCATATATATGTGTGCCAAAAAAATCATAAAAAATTCATAATATCATAATATCATAACACGTAGAAAATAAATAGGTTTTATAAACATTTCATCATAGCATAACTTATGGAAAATAAATGAGTTTCATAAAGGTTTTATCGTAACTTAATTAACTCATGGGAAAGAAACGGGTTCCATAGAATCATCTTTAAATCAACATCATCATAATACATCAATAGAATTAAATAGAATAGTATCATAAGATCATATATATAAGAATAAAATTAATTAAAGGATGTTGAAATATATGAGAAATACCTTCAAAACAACATTCAAACATTTCTTTTAAAACATTAGAAAATTATTATTTTATTTTGATAAAATTTTCACTAAAAATCCCAAAATATTGATACAATTATTTTATTTGAAAATAAACATAAAAAATTATAAAGTATTATTAAAAGAAAAGAACATTCATAATGGTGGATAATCTGTTCATACCATATATATTAAAAACACATTCTTTTCACAATTTTTCAGAAAGTTAAAAATGACTAGTTTGGAAAATATTTCTTAAAAATGTTTATTTTAAAAAAATTAAATATATTAAAAGGTAATGAAAAATAAATTTTCATAATATTTAATTTATAGTAAAATACATCCATAAAAAAGATTAATATCATGGATATGGTGGGGGAAAAGTTCAATAATGAAAGAGGAAATAAGATTGGATTTTCTTAAAAAACATTTTTTCGATAATTTTAAGTACCAGAGAGATAAATATTGTAGTAATACATGAAAATTTCATGATTAACCATTTAATATAAAAATATATGATGTTTAAATTATAATATTCATATAATTTACCTTAAAATAAATTTAACATTTTGAATCTTGAAAGGAAATTATATTGTAACATAAACCCTTACCTCAAGCCTCATCTTGTTTCATACACACTAAAATATCCTATTTAATAAATATATATTTATTATAAATATATTATATAAAAATATTTATACATAATTTACTATGTATCATTCCTATATACTTTCTAATTATCGTTTTTAACAATTCTTCCTTAAAATGGGCATTCGAGTGAAAACTGGTTTGCTTTCCATGGATGTTTCGATTTGATGGTTCTGGAACTTGAAAATTAGTCATGGTTTAATATTATTAATAATATTATTCATGATATAATTTTCATATTTATTAATTATATATAATTTTATAACCATTAAAAAATGGCGGTGAAAAATGAATTACATCACTTCACGGGGACGGTAATTAGTATGTACGCAAGAGTGATGTTTTCATTTTTCAACGGATGGAAAAAATAAAGTAAAATAATAATTAAACAATAAAGAATCATTATTATATCATAAATAAAAAATATATTCATTAAATATATAATTATTATCATAATTTTAAATCATAAATAAAAAATGATTCACATCACTTCATAAAGGTGGTAGTCCACATGTACGCACGAGAAACATTATCCTTTTTCAACAGATGGTAATGTAATAAGGTAGATAATATTTTATAACTATAGAATCATAATTATTTCATAAATATAAAATATAAATATTAAATACATCATAATATCCAATCATGAATTATGGTGATGGAAAATGAATCATATCGCTACATGGAGGCGGTAGTCCACACATACACACGAGTGATACTTGCATTTCCCATTTGATAGAAAGGAGGTGGAAAATTGTTGATAAATATTAATAATAAAAATTAATTATATTTAATATACTAAATTAATTATTTTAAAATTTATAAAATATATATATAGTATTTAGAAGAAGAAATAAAATTAAAAGTACTCGGTCAGGAGTTATACCTCTTCGTTGAGAAACCTCCTATGGATTACATCTTACGCCTTGAAAAGATGATATTATGATAAAAAATAATTATATGAAATTTTTGGGGATGTTAGGAAAATATTTATGTTTGTTTTATATAATATAATATGATCTTTAAGTGTGAATAATAGAGGATATATGGTGTCATTCTATAAGGGTGAGAGAGGACACACTTGGAATTTTTCAAAAGACTAAAACATATTAATGTATTACTCATGTAAAATGGTTCCAAATTAGATCAATTTAGAATATAGGATGATATTTAACCGAAATATATTCATCCCATGGTATTTATACAAGTTTTTAGGTCATTTTAACCCTTTTCTCCTCAGTTTAACCCTCCATTAATCCCTTTTAACCTTTATTGTAGTAATGAATTTCTACCTCAGTTACTATTCATAATGACCAAAAATTTAGTTGAACTTATTATATAATATTAATTATTATGATTCCAAATATTAAATACATTTTATCAAGTTCAATATTGATAATGTGAGGAAATTCATTTTAAAATAAACCCACAAAACGTGATTAAAAACGTTTTTCCAGTAAAATACATCTTTAGTATGAAGAGGTTTTTATAACAAAATTAAGAATAATATCAATTAAAATGAAATTAATTGGATTATTTTTAATCAAAAGTAAATAATAAAATTTTAAAATCAATTCAAAACAAAGTGTATCATTTTAAATACTTGAATGTAAAAGAAGGTTTTCTATAAAATCGGTATTATCTCACTATTCACTAGAAATTTAATCTTTTCATAATAAAATCCCAAAAATTCACCCTAAGGTAATATTTATATTCTAATTGATAAATTGATATCATTTTTATAATATACAAAATATAAAATTTTCATAAATTAATTATAATATCCATGCACAAAATTCAATAAAAAGCTTTTTTGAAGAAAATCTATTTTTAATGCATAGAGTGACCTTATTCTCATTAATTTTATAATAACCATAATTAGTATAATGTTAAAATATTTTATTGAATATATTAACTATAAATTTCATTAAAAATATTAATCAATAATTATTTATTTAATAAAAATACATTGTGAGCATAAAAATGATTTTTTATAAAAATAACTCTTTTATCATAAAATACTTTTATTTTAATTTATAACCAATTGAAAACCAATGAATTAATTTAATAGATATGTAAAAAATAATTTTTTATAATTTATTTATTAATATTCATACTCTCCAATCCAATGTCTAGGCTATAATTATCGCATTAATTAATAATAATTTAATGATATATCATGGTTCCTTTAAACTCGGTGTTGTGTGTAAATAAAGCCACAAAATAAATCAAATTTATTTAAAAAGAAATATATCATAAAATATCAAGGAGTTACAAAAGTAGTGATTTTGAATGTGAATCATTACTTTAATATCCTGTCTCTAACAATACCTAGAATTCTCTTGCTTTATCGACATGGTTTGAGCCATCTCTACCAAGATTCTATTCTTTTGTCCTACCAAACCATTTTGTTAGGTGTGTATGGTGAACTAAGTTGATGGTGAATATAATAATTCTCAAGGTAAACTTAAAATATTCTATTAGTGTACTTATTGCCATTATTAATCATAGTCATCTTTAAGGAGTAGCCGAATTTCTTTTTATCACTTATCTTGGTACTCTTGAACATCTTAAGAGCCTATGATTTATGTTTTATAAATATAATTCAAGTGATGTGAATGAATTAATAAATAAAGGAAATAAAATACCTATCACAATTGATTGATTGATTTCTAATGGTCCTATAGATGTTATAATGAATACTATCCAAGGGATTATATATATGAATCTAAACTTTATTGAGTATGAAATTTATAATCTTCCATTTAAGTTTGGAAGATAATTTCCAATTTCTTACTCTTTTCATATTAGGAACATCACAAACATTTTCTCTTTGGGTAAAATTTATCATACTCCATTGTCCAGGATGACCAAATTTTCAATGACATGGTAGATTTTATTCTTCCACGCTCATGTAGGATGAATTTTATGCATCACCCACCTAAAATAAATTGCCTATAGTCTATTGGCCTCATGTCACAATCCTTCCATCTCCTAGATTCTTCACCAAGAAGCCGTATTTTTTAAAAATCACTTCCTTACCTTTATCACATATCTGAGAAACACTTAACAACTTGTGTTTTAGCCTATCAACACACAATGTGTTTTTGGAATTCATCTTCTCTTTTCCAATCATAGATGAACCAACACCTTTAGTCTAAAGTGACCCATTATTACTAAACGTATTTGAACCTTATTTTTAGTTTTATACATTATTTAGTTGTATTAAATATTCTATCATATTTGAATAACATCAACTATCAAGTATCTATAGTTATTCCCTTTTTGATGCTCTAAGTGGAACATCTACAATAACAACCTTTTCTTTGTCATTATATGTCATCTCTTAATACTTTTGATTATTTTTATTCTTAACCAGTTGAGATGGTATTATAGTTATAAAAACATAAAAATGGATACCAATCTCGTCACATATCCCAAAAATTTCCACAAAATTTGAAATATATGTTGAGTCTTTCATCCATAATTTTCCTTTTTCCTCTAAACATTTCTTCTTTAAGTGGGATGAATATTCTTCAAACTATAGCTCTCAAACCTTCTACATTCATAATACTGATGATGATTAAACCAACACATTAATTCTATATTACCAGAGACTCTATAGTTTCAACAATATCCATATAAGTCATACTTCCTTTTGTAAGAAATTTTCTATCCAAAAATTGATTCATATCTTTATTTATTCTTTGAACCAACAATCTTAGAACCTTTTTGAGAATAAATTTTTTTGGGATCATATAACACTATATTATTTGTTCCTAATTTATTTCCATAATTTTATAAATCACTAGTTATAGCAATTTTTATTTTTATTTTATGTTTTGATAATTTTCATGTTTCTAATAATTGGTGTTATTATCCATTAACTTGGTCTTGTTAACCTATTTATTTGATTTATACATAAATTAAACAATTTCAAGATATGTTTTACTATTTTTTTGTGATCTTTATTTTTTTTTGAATATCACTTCTCTTATATGTTTCTCCAACTTCTTGAACTAAATTCTGGAAGTTGAATTTGAGATTTTCTGATTCTTTTTCTACATTGACTTGTTTTAGTTGAATAAGTTCAAGCTCCTTATCTTTTTGCTTTATTCTTTATTCCATATTGATATTTTGATTTTTCTCATAGTCAATAATATTCTTTAAATCATCAAACTCTTTTAGCAATATTGATTTTATTTCTATGTAAATGGATTTTATTATACTAGAGTACTAGTTTCCATTATTTAATATTCTAATATTTATCCTTAATTTGGTGGTCTTTGAAAGACACTCCCTTAACTATCTCTTCAGGATAAAAATATATTTTAATTTATTATTAAATATATATATGTTTCAACATCTTTATCTTCATCAATACATTCAATTTATCATTATTATATAAGAAATTTATCTTCTCTTATTTGGATAAATTCCTACCATTTCCTATAAAAGAAAACTTTGAATTGGTTGATTTCATCTATTAGGACCTCCTTGGTATTTTGTCTTCTTTATCAATGGATTTTTCTTCTTTTTATTTTGTAAAGTTAGTTGTGAAGTGTCCAATAGTTCCACACTTTAAGAATGTTAGGGGAAGATTCCCTTTATACTTTCTAGTTTCACTTCTCAATTTTCAAGTGATAGGAGAGAAGTCTTTCATCCACTTCTTATTTTAAGTTAGAATAACTTTATTTGTTATCTTCTTCTTCCTAATTTCTTTTACCATTTTTTAGGATTTAAAATATATTTATTTTTATACTTTAAAATTTTTCTTGGTAACATTTTCCATTATCCTATCATAGGATATTCGAATACTATGTATGTCATGTAGAGAAAGTTTACTTAGATTTATATCTTCAAGATCTGAGACTTTATCATCAAACCTATAAGAAGATATTCATGGTATCTTCTGAATTATAGTTGAATCCTACAATTTATCACCAAAACATTTGACTATGATCACCATTTTATTCATCCTTATTAAAAATTGATCTAAATATTCTTTATCCTTCGTATTTAGTTATTTATATTTAAATCTAAAAATCTAAAAAATTTCTCTCTTCACCTTGGTATTAACTTTATGAATATTTTTCAGCTTTTCTTATATGCCTTTAGTTGTATTTATTCCTTTTTTTCATAAACTCCTTCTCTAATAAATAATACAGTATAGAATTTAGTGCATTCCAATAATTTTCAAGATTCTTTATATAATTTGTTGTTATGAAAAAAGCTTTAGTATAAGTAGTAAATCCATCAGTTGTAGAATCAAAAACATTCAAGCTTGTGGATAAAAGATAAGGTCGCATATGATCCTTCAAGATGTGATAATTCTTGCCATAAAATGTGGTAATCCCCTTATTGTTTTCTAAATTTTTATTGTACATTATTCATGAAAAATAATTTAGTTATTGAATATTAAACTAGAGAGAAAAATCATTTCTTGAACCTCCAAACACTAGTGAGTTAGCTAAGGTAATCGGTATCTAATACCACTTGAAAATCCACCCACGTGATTAGTGAAATCACTAGGGGTGAATAAGTGATTTGTAATTATTTTATTTTTTACCTTTTTAACAATATTCATCACTGATTATAGTGATATTATTTTTTTTAAACACACATATGCACATACATAATAAGGCATACTATATTTATAAGGTTCAACACTCAAACTAGAAGTCTAATACTAGGTTTGATTTGGAATCACCCATGATTACACTACCCCCTAGTATCAACCTATGGATTATAGTGATTAGGGTTTTCCCTTGAACTCATGTTACATGTCTCATGAAAGTGTGTTGGTGTGGGTGTGTGTTGCATAGATGAAATGATTTAGAAATTTTTACAGTAACTTGATAGTATTCAACTAATTCATCCTTTAACTATGATTTCATTATGATACTTCTTTTTTCCAACCTAAACTTACACAATTCAGTTATTCTTCCTCTTCTTTTTTTTATATTATAGTGAGAAATAAATTATTATTCTTATTTACCTTCGGTTCTCTTTCTTTATTAAATAAAATGTTTAATGTAGTATTTTATCAACTCTTCTCTCTTCGCAAATATTTGATCAATTATCTATATAATTATTCTTCTTCTTTTTCACCTTTTATATTCACTGAATATTATTGTATAGTGTATCCATAAATTATTTTACATAAATTCAATAATCCTCAACCTTCTTCATGACTCATGATAACTATTCTTGAATTATTCTCAATATTTCTCACAAAGTTTAATGTTAAATATTTAATTTGAAATTATCTCTACTTTTAACCATGATATTCTCTTTCAAATATTCTATTCAAAATGATCCACAAAATATGTATCATTTAATTATTTTTAATTCAGCCTCTACATGTGCATGGTATCATGTATTACTCACATAATGTCTTTTCAACTTGCAGAATAGACCTCTTAAACACCAAATTGAATCAAAACTTCTTATTGTAATTTTTGAATTGATAAAGAACATATCAAAAAGAATCACCTAATTTAATTCTTTATAATATATTATTTTATATCTTATTCATTTAGAAATGATTCCACAAATTTTTTCAAAGTATTTAACTTTACATAGATACAAACTCTATGAGGTTAAATGTTATGAAGATAAACTCTAAAAAATCCTCCTTTGATCTCTATAAAGTTAATTCTTTCTCAAATCTTTTGATTTTTCACAAAGGCATTAACTATATGAAGTCCCTTTACCTTAAAAAGTTATGAACTCTATCAAGACCTTATGCCTTATGAATTTATAAACTATACGATGTATTTTTAACATATGAAATTCTAAAATATATGAACTCATACGAATTCTATAAATTCTTTGAGATTTAATAACTTTAACCTTGAAAAATATATTAAATCTATTAAGTTTAACTCTACAAAATCTTTGACCGCTACAAAACATGAATTTTCACAAAGTGTTGAACTATAAGAACTTATTTTTGAAATATATGAATTATTTAATAAATTATATATAATCTATGAACCCTATGAAGTTGAAATCTATTGAATGAATAGGTTTCAATACTTTTTAATTTTTCTCACTTCCCTATAAAAATTATAGAATTCGTGAAATTTTCAAAAAAAAACTTACAAACCTAATTCAAACCTTTCAATATCAACTCCACACATATTCAAACATACCAAAAACCTTCACGTCACATAATATAATTTATTTTATTTTATTTTATATATTATTTATGTATTAAAAAAAATATAACACAATAAACATATTAATAGCATACTTCTTCAATTCATCTTCACGAGATAAATTACACATTCTAGAGGATCTCTTCATTGACTTCAAAACACATTAACTTAAAAAAATCTCAACATATCATGATATCAATAGTTTTATTTTTATTAACCTAGAAATTTGGTATGTTTAGGTGAGATATTGGTTTGATATATGGGGAATATGAGTTTGTAATTTTTTGGCATGCATGAGTTACTCCTCATCTGTTGTGAAAGATATAGTATAAACTAAAGTGCATTGTGAAATATTATATATCATTTTCACTATATGTGATATAGTGGTCTTTTGTGTGAAATAAAGGTATCACTTGGATCAATATATTTATGTTGTTCCTATCACTAATATAAATGAAGACATATCTCTTAGAGAGGCTTACTTACGTGGTGTCTATCACTTAGAGTAATAGAGGAATGCACATGGAGTGACATGCCTTTGATATAGTATCATGTACTGTCATATAGATTATTCTAAATAAGGTTATAAAATTTATAAATTAATATCATGATATGATATTTATGGAATTTATAATGTATTAAAATGAATTCTGAAACAGTAATCTTTTATATATGGTTTTTAATTGAGTTAATTCAATGGATTGTATACATTTTATAATATATGGTCTTCCATATTTAATCCCCTTAGAGTGTCTAAGAGGATCCTATATAAAGAAGTAAAACCTAAGAGGTGTTTTTCATGATTTGTATCATAATTTAGACTCAAAGTGGAATCTCTATCTTTTATCCTTATCCTTTAATACTAATGTTCTAACAAGATTTGGATTGAAAGATAAATCCTACCAAGAAGTGGTCTGAGTGATTTTTACACCTAGTTGATACCTTTAGAGGTGAAAAGACATTACTTTTCACTAGGGTATCTTCCTCATCCACTATAAGTAAATATTTAACTTCAATATCAAGGTATCTTATCCATTTTTTATGTTTATTATTAAAAACACATCATGGTAGATCTTATAACATTAGGTTTTGTAAGGTTTTCCATAATGTTTTGGGAAAATAATAGAAAATATAAACCCTATTATGGTATCAATTACATTTCCAAGAAAAATAATAGAATTTTTAGATTTTAGGAAAATTAATAAGCTTATAAAGAATAATCATATCATGGGAAACAATATATTTATATCACTATTCATGATATCTGAAAGGCATATGTGGGAAAAATCATGATTTTAAATCATGAAATTTCATGTAATGATATATCACTATCTATGATTGGATATAATAACATATACCAAAAATTGTGCATTTTAATGTGTCTATGATATACGATATTATATTCTATGATACATTTAAAAATATAAATTTTCTAGGAAATATAGCTATAAAAATAGAAATATAGTTGCATGAGATTCAAAATACAGGGAGTGAAAGTCCTGTAGTTGTTGTACGCTAGATTTTTATCCTTTGTATTATTGTAAGTGATATAGATATATCATAACATTAAGTAAGGTCAAAATAAGGGTTATCCCAAGAAGTAGTTCACTAATGATGTTGGTATGTCTATATCACAAGAAATAATAATGATGTAACACCACCTATGATATAAATTGTTTTTGTTTTTTTTCATTTATGAAATGAAATTATAATTTTAAAATTGTAAAATAATTGCATTTAAATTATTTATTAATTTATTAATAGTTTATAAATTATTTATCATTATGAATTATTCATACTTTTTTATTAAATGTTTAAAAAACATTTAAGAAGATGATTTTTTAATAGTAATTGTTAATATTATAGTGCCTTAAATTTACATGGTATTTATTTTATTTTATTTCAAAAAAAATATATTAAAAATATAAATTTATTTATAAATTGATTATAAATTAATAAAAAATAAAAAAATATAAAGCACTTATATTTTTTTATAAAAAGATTATAAATAATAAATATGAAATGTTCATTTGAATATCCTCTTTTGAGAATTTGTTTAAACCACACTAGAATGGTTTGGGGGAATGAGAACAAGGTTTGAATAAATATAAAATATATGATGTTAAAAAATTTAAATTCTTCATATTAGTAATATGATAAAATTATATGAGTTTAAAAATGTGAAAATTTTATGTTTTAATAAATCATATATTTTCATATGATTGGGTTTATATCAATTTTATGTAAATGTCAAATATAATGAGTTCATATTTTTAATATAAAAATAAAGTGTTTATATTTATATTACATGGAAATTCAATGTTATTTTATAATGTATTATAAATTGTTTAAATTCATTATATAGTCATTTTTATTTAAATTTTCATTATATGTCATGTCTAAATTTATAAATTGTTCATTTATTTATTTATTCCATTATTCATGAATATAAATTTTTTATATTATGATTTTTGTATGTTATATTTAAACATTTTCTATAATATTTCATGTTATGCATTTAATAATTTTCATCTTAAGTTATAAACATATTTTTTATTTTATTTCATCAAAGGTTTTTGGTTTAATGTTTATAATTCCAAAGTAGGTATTTTATTATGAGTACTCTTACTTATTTGGAGTAAAAATAATACCGAAACTATTTATCATGATTGAATATAAACCTATGGATATTGGGCTTTTGGGTTAGAAATTCACTAAAAAGGTGGGGTTGGATACTGAAAAGTGATCTCTTATATGAATCATTTGATTCAAAAGTTAAGACTTATCATTCAAATTTTTTTTAAAGGAAGGGTCAAAGACCATAGAATAAAATAAAAGCAGTACAAAGGAAGTGAGAGGATGGGGTCAGACAGAGTCATTTCCCTCATCAAAGATATTAAATACCATGTTTTTCCTAATCATAGAGCTAATTTTTTTCTCTTCTTCTCGAAGGTCATTCCAATTTATTACTTCCTCCACACCCACGACCCTGGCATCTAGAATAGATCTCTTCTAATCTTATTTCATGTTGAAGGAGTCTTTATATATATGTGTCATCAGATTCAGGTTCAATAAATGGTTTTAAATCATCCTTTAGAGCATCCCAATCCACACATCCATGCCCCCTACCACGACATCTTGGAGGACAACCTCACTTCCAAGTTTTACTTTATTTTTGGGATTCATCTAATAATTCCTTTTCTGAGTCAAACACATCACACACAGAGGAATAAATCACCTTATTTTCATGCATCACATTGTCCTTCAAAGTGTCAACTCCTTGATCATCAAGGGACAACACATCTGCAAATTTTCCAGAATCCTCATGAAGGACGGGAACACCACCATGAGCAGTGCCTTAGGGTAAAGACATCGCATCCAATGGAGAGGAAGGAGATAACTGATGGTTCTCAATGAGAATGGGAGTAGCATTTAAATTGGAAACTAGTATGGAAGGTTTAGACATGTCCTTGTTGAGGGATTGGATAGAATATAAAAACTTGTGTATATGTTACCTTAACAGTGACATGCTCATCAATAATGCAATGGAAGTCAGTGTCACTACAAAGTGAAGACAACTCCATTTTAATGGATTCACCCACATAACTTTGAACACTAAGGGAATGAACAGTAGCATTGTGGATGGGGACCTAGTATTTTTTGGGAAATACCAACTGAAAACCATCATTATCAACCATATTTTTCTTACCTTTTCTTTTAGTGTTGACAGTCATTTCCTACCTCAAATCAAAATCCACCCCTTCTTGGACTTTTGCCTCAAGATTAGAATTTTTCATCTCTTCCTTTAAATCAATTTCTATCCATTTAGTAGGCTTAACAGTCCCTACTTCAATGTTCTATTTTATTCCATGATCACTAGGAGGTTTACCGACAACCTCCTTCCCATGAATAAAATTGGAGACAACACTATAAGTTCTATTTTTATGAGTAGATAACATACCAGGGATTTTTGTAACCCCATTACTAATCCCTTGTTTGAAAATATCTTAAAAATAGACATTCCCAACCTTTTAGGTTTTATCGGCAGTGATTTTGCATCGGTACTCTTTTTTTCTTTCATGGGACCAATCCATCTTGATTGGTATGCACCAGTTGATCTTCATATAGTAGTAACATGTCTATATTTCATGAAAATGGTGCATTTTGAATTTTTTTGATGGATTTCAAAGGAGTGACCAATTATAAAGAAGCAAGAACATAATTCTGGCAGCCATTCAAACAGCATTTTTAGTTCTGGTTTGAATTCCCCAGCAGTCAGAAAAACTGTATCAATTAGATCCTGTAAGAGATCAATTTCAATTAGTGCTCTAGAATAGTGACTATACTGTGCTCTCTAAATTTACTTGTCCATTTTTATCGGTCTTACAACAGCAGCGACAACATCATGTAGGATTGATGGGTTCTATAAGAACCAATTCATTCCATCGATCTGAATCAATGCTTGAAAAATGGTATTCCTTGAGAAGTGTGGATCAGAAAGAGGATCACATTCTTGTAGCAATAGGTATCCAAGCTTCAAATGAATTAGAACAAAACCCCAAGAAAGGAATTTATATGAAAATTTTACCTGGTATTATCAAGGTGTGTAGGATGGATGAATGAGGTATGATATTTCTAGGTTCTAGTATTGTTTTGACAATATAAATAAGTAAAAAATCAAATTAGAAGAAGAAAATTTAGTTCGAAAAACCAAAAATAATTCTTCATGTAGCCAGACAAGGACATTGAAACCTACATGAAGTGTTAGAAAGGAGATTAATAATTCTATATGATGTAATTTTCTATAATATCTAAATGGATTTGAGAAAATCCATGGAATGTTGATGTCTGGTACTATTGTTATTGAAATAAATTCTTTGGTCTTCAAGGGTATATGATATAAATTATATATTTTATGATTTTTTTAAGTGTATATGAGTTAAAAATTAAGGAGAATATTGATAGATTTTGTAGTTTTCATTCAATTAATAAATCAGATGGTTGCAAATAAATGTATCAAACACTGGTGGATCTTAGTAAAGGATGTGTATAGTTTTCTCATTTTTCTTATATGATAAGAGAAGTTATATGTTAACAAAGTGTTGTTATAAATAATATGAGATGCCACAAATAGTTTTTGATCCATCAAATTATATAACAAATAATTTTATAAACACATAGAATATCATATATTATATTGTTACAATAGATTGTTTATTAAATATTCCCACTTAAAATCAATATTATTTCCTAACATAAAAGGAGTTTGTGATATTAGCATGATATTTTGAAAATAATAAACTATCTAATAGGTTAGTGGGAGTATGTTTGGACTTTGATAAGTTCAAACATAACAAATTAATGATTATTATAGATAAATAAAATGTCACTTAAATATCCTAAAATATTTAGGGTAAATTAATAAAATATTAATATAAATAATTACATTAGTTACAAAGTAAAAAAAATTATGGAAAAGTTTCCAAGGATAATGATAAGAATATAGTTAAAATAGTTATAAGTAGACAATTGAATTCATCAAAATTTTAACATTTGATGTTTTGAAGATAAATAGATTGAATAATTTTTTCAAGGAGTTGAACATTAGAAATATGATTCTTAAGTCTCTCCATTATTCAAAAAAAATATTCATAAAATTTACTCACTAAAATAGTTTTATGAGAGGGTTGTATCAGATAGTCACGTGAATATATTGAACAAATTACATATTAGTGCAATGAGTTTAAAAAAACCTATAAAGTATAACAAACATAAGGCTAATCTGGTGGTCTATCATATATGATATGTTAGATATATTCTTATGTATGGTTTTTTAAATTGTTATTAAAGGATTTTAAGAATATAAAATGTATCAAGTTATATAAAACATAATCTTTAATTTATCATTCTTTAATGTTGGTTATATATATATATATATAGTGAAGTGAAATAATAATTGGCCTCTCAGTATAAGGCTTTGAATTATCCCGAACAAATATTTTTCATGGAGTTTTATAGGTTGTGATAAAATTTTAAGGTTAGTGTTGGTATGATTCTTGTATTGGGATATGAAATATGATCATGATCCACAAAATTATTTTCGTATGATGGATGACCAGATAAATATATACCACATAGATTATCATACAATATGTATTTGGTATACTAGGGGTGAATATTTTATATTTGGATTCCCCGCTACTTTAGGTTGTTGAGATACCTAACATGATAACCTTCATACTTTGATACTTTTCTTAATTAGTATTTGGGTATTAGTTAATCAGGGGGTGGTTGGGTATATTAATGATCATGTCATCAGTTGAAACTTAACCAATATGGTATTATTTCTATCATATGAAGAGTATGACATCGATTCCCTCTATTAAGATAGATTAGGGAAGTGTATGGTCATACAAAGATATTACATATGATATAATTATCAATTTGGGTGAGGGGGATGTGATATAATCATCCTATTAAGATGAATGACCTGATATATTCATCAACTTGGTCGATCTATACTTAGAGAATTAAAAATGTACGAGTTAGATATATAATATTTATATACTTTATGTCCAATGGCAACTTGATTTCATGGAAAAAGGGATCATATAAAAATACATGCTATAATATGATGCAGTTGGTGAGAATGGGTATAGAGATACATATGTTTGATGGAGATCATTTCGGATCTCTCTATAGCTTGAGTAATATCGATACTTTTCTAGAGGCTACCATTTCTTACATTTATTTATTTATGAATAAATATTATTTTTCAATGCTATAAAGTATTTTTGGGTCACACTTTGTAGTTGATTAAATGGGGATTGAGCATTACTCAGAGAGATAATCTAAAATTGTCTTAGAGTTTATCCAAAAAGAGTTTTATATAGATATAACAAGGTAGTTCATATGATTCAATATAAGATGAAGTTGATGATATTTTTAAAAAAATTCAGAAATCCAAAATGAATTTTGGATATGGTTTCATAAGTTATTGTATATGATATAATATAAGGTGAAATGACACAAACTCTATGAGTATTTAGAGTAAGTGGGTGATTAAATAAGATATTACCTAAATCCCTATAATATCATACAATATGATCATATTTTAGGGTATTACATGAATGGTTCCAATGTAATAGTGTATTCCATGTTCCTATATCATAATTCATGGTATAGGATACCATGCCATTTCCTATGATTCACATGGAAACTGAATGTTAACTTGTTAACATTTTAATTGCTTCCACCAATATCAATAATTATTCTAGACATTTCATAAGATGAAATTCATGATAGGAAGAATTCATTAATTTTATGAATGCATGAACAATCAAGGATTTAATCATGCCTTTTTTAACACATGAGTAAATTCATGGGATCGAAGAGAGAATATAAGTATTTATATAAAGGATTCTGAAGGTTGTGACTTATGTATGAGAAACATGGTAAGCTCCTCGAGGATTCTCTCCTTGCCTCATTGCTCTCTTAATATTCTGTACTTATCTTTCCGGAGGTTCTAGTGTTATTGTAACATCCCGACTTTATCCAAAGTTATGTACCATTTAATTTTTGGTTAAATTACTTAAAATATCCCTATTAATGTTGCTTATGAGGTTAAAGAATGTCACGGGGGCGTCTGAGGCTCGTTTGAATCCTATAGAACTGAAAATGGGGGAAATGGGTTGGGCTGCATGTTTTGCCTGAAACTGTGTGACCTAGGGTGCACCGGCATGTGGCATGTTTCACGTTTCGAATAGTGAGAAATCACATAGTTTTTGTATGGTTAGTTAAATTGTGTGACTTTCTTGTGCAGTGTGCCCTAAGCAGCAGAACATTGTGCACGGTTGGCACACTGTTTAGCCAAATCATGCGGTCAAACCGTTCATAGTGGTTTTTGTGGGTTAAATGAATAATTTTACCCTAATGAATGTTTTAAGACCTCCTTTATTTTTTCCCCTACCATTTCAACCAATTTTTCTCCTCCTCCATGCCGCACAAAGCTCCTCTCCTCCCTCTCATGGGGTTTTGACTTTTCTCCTTCTTTTCTTCTTTGATTTCTTTATCTCTAGAAGCAATAGACTCATCTTGAGAATATATATACCTTCCACACTCCTTTATTTCTAAGTTGATCTATCATCCATTGTGCTATTTTGGTGCAATGGACTTTTTCCTTATTTTGGGGGTTTCGATAAATTCATTGATTTCTACCGTTTTAGGTTAAATAAAGGCTTGTTATTAGACATGTGGATTATTATGACCATGAGGTAGGGTTTCCACTCTCTTTACCATATTTTTCTTCACCTTTTCACATTTCTTTTTTGTGTCACTCTCCAAATACTTCTGGTGATGCCTTATTCTTGCATACTAAACTAATTGGAACGGTTATTTGTGTCCATAGTGAACTTGGCTTATGTAGAATCCCATATCTAGGGTTTTTTCCTTGTATATGGCCACCCCTCAGGTGTTTCCATCCTCTATGTCTCTTATACCTATGACTTACCTTTAGAACCACCTTTTGTGTGTGTGTTTCCCCTTGTTTGATGCCTTAAAATTGTGAAATGAGCTAAGATGGGTAATGAACCATGAGTCCAATCCTCTTGGAAATGATTATGCTTGATTATAATTGATTGTCCATGTGTAATTCTATATGACCTTAACATTATTGAAGTTTCCTTTTTAATGTCACATACCTTATATTTAATTACTCATTTAAAATTGTAAGAATGTTATGCTTCATGTCTTATGCTTTAATTATTCCATATGTTGTTCCATGTGATGTGAACCTTTCCTTGTTAATTGTTTCTTAATTTGTGCCATAGGTGAATGGATTGAATTGAATTTCCATGATTATCCAAGCTAGTTAGATTGGTATTTTGGGAATTTCATTGATGAAATGTGTTTAATTTCATGTTAATGAAAATTTCTTAATGCTTATACCTCATTCTAGTGGATTGAATTAGATGTGAAGCCTTGGTAATATTGATATCTTGTGATATTGAAATATACCTCATACTCATTCATGATCTTATCTAATTATTATTAATTCTATATGAGTTTTTCCACTGTTTTTTGGCTTAAATTTTATATCTTTATTAAATGGTAAGCATGTGGAATTAAGATGAATATTTTGTTGGAATGAGATTATATATGTATACCTTGCCTTATGATATGCCTTGTTTGATATGAATCACATGATACAGGTCAAGAGATAACATGGGTTCTGCATTAAGGATCCATGGGTGTACTTGTTGTGCTCGTTTGGTTATGAATCGACACGCCAGGAGAAATGCTTTAGCTTTCCAGGTACAGGTTGTTTGGGCGATTTATTATACTCCTAAGTGATATTGGTTACCTAGGGGAGAAATCGTGGAAAGAACCATTGGAAATATGTCTATGACATTCCATGGGTGATACTCGGTCCCCTATGTGAGATGCCTAGGATAGACTCAGAGTTTCCATGCCTCGAGTGATACAAGGGGCGTTGTATGGGTCTCTTTGGATGGAATCGGTGGTATTCGACTATATTGAATGTTCTATAGTGACCCTTGGGATTATTCTAAGATCACCTTGGAAAATCTTGAACTCCACCACTAGATTTGATGGTTTTTATTGGTTTTTTCTTATATTATATGCATCTTCGATATTATTATTATGAGCTACTTATGCACATGTGATGTTTATTCTTTATTTCACAAGAACACTTGAATGGTGGAAATTGAATCAGACCCCAATACTAATCAAAAACTTGGGTATATGGCTTCCTTGGTTTTCTTTGTTTATGATTGGACCTTGGTATACATATTACACTTTCACAAGTAGCTCTTTTTATAAATATGACATGGGCCAAAGTAGGTGGCATGGGTGTTCGTTTAGGAACTCAGAACAAGTTGTTACCATTTATTTATATATTTCTTAGTATTTATTTTTATGGAAAAATATTATATGTATTATGTTTCATGGAATGGAAAGGTCTAGACACCATGGGTTCCAACCTATTAAGATTTATATCTCACACCCTTCTTGGGTGTCATTTGGTACCGAGTAGACTTTATGATTACAGGAATGGATAAAGGGAAGCATGATGATTTCAATGCTCGATTATTGGCTATTTTAGGATGGGGATTTAGGGGCAGAGAACTGAGCCTATGTTCAATATGTTGTGTAGTAGTTTTTGGAATTTTTTTAGTTTTTTATATAATGCAGTATATGATTGTAACCATATTCCCCTACACTCTAATTTTTGTAAAGACTCATGAAATTCCATGATTATCATTATATTGGTTATTGATATTTTATTTCCAACAACTATTTACTTATAATGTTCTATTTATCTCTTTAATTTTACTGCTTTATACTTATATATATTCTTCTAAAAATTATTATATATTTTTTACCACTGTGAATACTATGATATATGTGGGAATAGTCTTCCCGAAAACACGCCCTAGGCCCTTACTACTAGTCGGTGGCCTCTGGCATTTAGGGAGATGCACTTGAAGTCTTGTGGCCAACCAGGCTCAAGGCACTATTGAGTGGTACCCAGATTTAGGGAACTAAAAAGTGGTATCATGGTTCTTTTTATTCTTGTCTTACTATTTGGGTTTAGACAGGAGACTAGGACATTGGGATTTGAATCTGACCTTATTCTATGATATAGCTAACCCATGTACAGGTGAAACCTGAATTTCCTGGGTTGGGAATTATAGTTATTTATTACACCATTTATGGTTGATACTACTTCATTGTTGGGTGATGCACATGTTTTATGATGTTAGTATATTGATGCTATTGAAATGATGGTTTCTATTACTTCATCCCGATGAGATGAGGGTGTTTCATTACATGAATTATACTAGGCACCATAGGGATTATAATTTAATGCATATTTACATTCCATGTTTACTTTCAATGTGCATCACCTGTTTCTCATGTGATTTCTATTGTGCCTAGTTTTTATGACTTACTATTCCTATTCTCATATAAATATAGAATTGTTCCAATACAACTTGTCGGGATATGTTATGAATTGGGTTAAGTGGATACACAATTTCAATTTATAAGGTGTATGGGCCCTTATAAATTGAAATGGTGATCCACCTAATTCAATCATTGAAAAGGGGAATTAAATACATAAATAAAGAAAAGTGAATATCACCCTTTTTAAATGTAATGGACACCTTATATAGAGATGTGAGATTTTAACCTTGAATTTACCTTGGAAATGGACTATAATATATGTATCGGTGATGTTTCTATGATCCATATAAATACTTTCCTTCTTATCTAGAACTAGATCCAGGAGCAGGCTGTTAGTTGTGTTGTTCTCAGAGGCGAGCTTTGTATATATCCTTCTTATCACTTCCTTTATCTATTTTTCTTATCTTCTTACTCTACCTATTATAAATTCAGTCTAAGGTGTGCTTTTGTAAATTGTAGAGTTATGCCACCATGAAATCCTCATGATGTACTCGAGAGTGGTGATGATCCACTCTAGAGGTGGTAGGTTGTGACCCACCCATGAAACCTCGTGTAGTTCCACCTGAGACACCTCATGTAGATATTCTATTGGGAATCAATTCCCAGTTCAAGGATTGTTTTCTCAGGTTTATACAGTTAGTTCAGAGTGCTCCCCAGCTTTCCCTGATTATGGCAGAGCTTATGTGGGACATTCAGCAGTAGCATCCTCCCACCTTCTTGTGGGATGGAGGTCCACATGTTGCAGAGTCATGGTTAGAATCCATGGTGTTTATCTTTGACCATTTTGAGACACCTATATATCGGAGGGTCAAGATTGCTACCTACATGCTCTATGACTCAACCAAGCATTGGTGGGATGTCATTTCTTAGTCTAAACATTACTGAGATATTTTATAAGAAGGATTACAAATGTATTTCTATGACCAATTCTTTCCATAGACTCTAATAGTGGATTGTTCTAGATAGTTCTTGTATATTTAGTAGGTCTTTATGATATTTCTTGAGTATTCTTATCATTTCACTGGGATTCAGTTTTTTGATCCATCTCTGACAGATGAAGAGTTGACTACTATGATGAATTTTGAGGATGGGCTTGGGCATGTTGTCCACTTGTAGGTGAACATATTTTGTTTCACTACCATGATAGAGATAGTTAACTAGGACCTAATTATGGAACAAAATCTTAGAGAAGCTGGTTTTGTGTGCCAGGGTAGTTCTATTCCACATTAGGGTGATAATTCTTTAGGCAGTAGAAAGCATCATTTTGAGGGTGTATGTGGGGGTAGTTCCACCCAAGTGACACTCACTAATACCTCTATAGTGTGTCACCACTATGGAGGTCTAGTCCCTAAGAATCTTTAATGTATGAGGGACCTGATAGAATGTCAAGATATTGGTAGGATGGGTCATCTTCAACACTTATGTCATTATTTTCCCCCCAGAATCTAGTGGTAGGGGATCTATTCTAGCACCTCCATTAGGTATAGGATCTGCAACACCATGTCAAGCTAGGAGTTGGTCTTCTACTAGCTAATCAGGATGAGGCAGTAGTGGTTGTGGCTGAGGCAGTCAGGGGCCAGATCTTCAGCAACAACATAGTGGATCTACTCAGGCTATTCAGGTAGTATCTTAGGGGTGAGGTTCAGGCCATATGTATGCAGTGTATCCAGCTCCATAGGATCAGATTCTAGGGCCATCTATAGTAAGAGGTACTATTCTGGTAACCTCTACTTTATTTTTTACCCTTTTTGATATAATTTCATCCCACTCCTTTATATTTTGTATTATTGTGGAGAGTCTTAGCCTTACAATCGAGTACTTTTGTGGTGTTATGTTTCTTGAAACTCTGCTAGGGGTCAGAAGAGAGGTCATGCACCAGTGTCAGCATTTAAACCTTCATATAGGTGGGTTCCATTTCTTTTGTAATTTATTCATCCTTGAGATGACTGAGTTCGATGTCCTCCTTGGTATAGACAGGTTTTTCCTTTATTATACCCAATTGGATTGCTATCACTAATGGGTGTCTTTCGCATCACCTGAGGGAAGCACGTATATACACAAGGGAGAATGGGATATCTAGGAAGATCCATCTAGTCCTAGGAAGACTGGGCTAGGAAGAGTGATAGATCAGTTAGTGAGTCTCTTTATGATCAATCTGGGGATGCAGTTAGTGTATTTTCCCCCTATTGTGGATAGTTTCAAGGATTCCATCTCTAATTATTTATCTTGCTTACCTTCTGATAGAGAGGTTGAGTTCACAATTGATCTGGTGTTAGGTGTGGAATATGTTCCCATTCCTCTATATAGTATGGCATCGATAGAGCTCTAGGAACTCAATAGGTAGCTTGAATATCTTGAGGCTAAGGGTTTTATATTCCCTATCACATCGCCATGGGGTTCACTAGTCCTTTTCTCCAAGAATGCAGACTGTGACCTCAGGTTTTGTGTGGATTATAGGTGGTTGAATCAACTTACAATAAATAAACATTATTTGTTTCCTTGTATAGACAACCTCTTCGACCAGCTTTGAGGAGAAACTATTTTCTATAAGATCAATTTGAGGTTAGGCTATCACTAAGTTCATGTAAGACAATCGGATATACCATGTACAACATTCTGGAGTAGGTAAGGCTTGTACAAGTACTTGGTTATTCCATTAAGTCTGAAAACATGATAAAAATATTTATGGATTTGATGATTTAGGTTTTCCACCTGTATCTTGATTCCTTCATGGTAGTCTTTCTATACGGTATCTTGGTGTACTTGTGCACCAGACATGACCATGAAGACTATCTTCAGATCATACAGAGTACACTGAGAGAGCACCATCTGTTTTAAATCTTAGTAAATGCCACTTTTGGATCAATAAGTTTCACTTCTTGGGTCATATCATATATGAGGAAGGTGTATCTTTTAACCTAGATAAGGTGAGTGTCATGGTTTCTTGGGAATATCCCAAGAATGTGTTTGATATACACAGCTTTTTGGGGCTAGATGGATATTAAACGTGATTCATTCAGGACTTCTCTCACTTATCAGTGCCTCTTACAGCTTTGACTAAGAAGGGTGTGCAGATCTTAAGGTATGACTCTTTTGAGAAGGATTTTTAGGAGTTAAAAGGAATAATCACTTCATCTCTGATTTTGATTCTACCTAAGTTGAGAAAAAATTATGTAGTCTACAATGATGCTTTGTGAATTGGACTAGGTGCAGCTCTGATGTAAGATGATTGAGTTGTGTTGTATGGATCTTTCCAGCTAAGGCCTCATGAGTGGAACTATCCTACAAATGAACTTAAACTCGCATCCATGGTTCATGATATGTGCTATTGGAGTCACTAACTTTTGGGTGAGAGGTTTTTTATTAACACAGATCATAAAATATTTAAATATATCTCCACTTAGTGGGACTTGAATTTGAGAAAGTAAAGGTGGGTAGAATACCTACAATCATTTGACTTTGAGCTTTCTTACACACCTAGTAAGGGTAATGTATTAGTTGATACCTTTATTCGTAAAACACAGACATAAGTTGTTCAGGTGTCTAGAAGGGAGTGGAATATGATGGATTTGTTTTCTGGGTTACATATTGAGGTTTAGGAATATCAAGGGAAACCGGTTATAGTAGCTCTAATAGTGACATCTTTTCTTCTTGAGTGAGTCTGAATGAGGTAATTATATTATTCAAGGTGATTGTTTTGATAGAAAGAATCTCAGGAGAGCCCACCTCCAAATTGGATTGCTGATGGTAATGATACCCTGATCTATTGTGGATATGTTTGGGTGACTTCTAATATATGAGAAGAGTTTGATGAGGGAATCTTGTTCCTTTGTTTGTGTAGTTCATCCTGGTCTTACCATGATTTATAGATACATGTATCATCAGTACTGGTGTCTGGGTATGAAGAGGTAGATAGCATAATTTATCACTCAGTGCTTCACCTGTTAGTAGGTGAAGGCAGATCACCAGCGACCTTCTAGACTTCTACAACCTCTATCTATTCTTGAGTGGAAATGGAACAACATCACCATAGATTTTTGTGACTAGATTTCCAAGATCTCCTTGGGGCAGAGATTCAGTGTGGGTGATAGTCAATCGGTTGAACAAATTTTTGCACTTCCTACAGATCCAGGATTCCTTCTCTATTGATGAGTTGGGAAGGATTTACATATAGGAGATAGTGCGACTTCATGGTATACCCCAATCTATTATTTCAAACAAATACTCTTCGTTTACATCGTGGTTTTGGAAAGGGTTGAAAAAGGAACTTGGTTGATAGGTTCTTTTGAGTACTGTATATCACCCTCATATCGATGGGTAGTCTGAGTAAATGATTTGGGTGTTAAAGGATATTCTACGGCCCTGTATCCATGATTTTGGAGGTTCCTAGGAAAAGAATATTCCTATGGTTTAGTTTTCCTACGATAACAATTTTCAGGTAATAATTCAGATGGATCTGTATGAGACCCTCTATAGTAGACTGTTCTATTCACCTTTATACTGGCTTGAGGTAGGTGAGGCAACTCTACTAGGTCCACATATCATTCAGGAGACTTTATAGCAAGTCTAACTGATTCAAAAGCATGTGGCTACAGCTCAGTCCAGGCAAAAGTATTATTCTTATCTTCTCTATTAACCTCTAGAGTTCTAAGTGGGACATTGGGTGTTTCTACATATAACACCTAGATTGGGTCATAAATGAATTAAGAGACATGGGAAGTTATCACCAAGATATGTCAGGCCCTTCAAGATAGTGGAGAGAGATGTGATGGTGGCTGATCAGATGTTGTTACCTCCGAGGTATCGTACCATGCATGATGTCTACCACATATCTCAACTTAAATAGTATCATCCAGATTGGTCTCATTCATTTGATCCTTGTGATATTGAGCTTTAGGCAGATGCATACTTCGATGATATTTTGATTCATATCATTGATCCTAGCATGAAGGTTCTCCAAGGTAGATCAGTTCCTTTAGTTAGGGATCTATAGAAGCATGGACGCGTTTAGGACAAGACCCAAGAGTGGGAGGCCGATGTACATGCCCAGTGGCCAGATATGTTCTCAAAATACATTCTACCACCCTTGTAAGGGAAACTCAGGGATGAGTTGTTTTAAGGAGGGGTGGTTGTAATGTATCGGCTTTATCCAAAGGCACAAACTGTTTAATTCTTGGTTTAATTCCCTAAAATGGAATTAGTAATGTTTCTTAGGAGGTTAAAGGAGGTTACAAGGACTTTTAAGGCTCATTTAAATCCCAAATAACCAGAAATGGGGAAAAAGGCTAGGCCTCATGGTTTGTCTAAAACCATGAATCTAGGGAACATGGACGTGTGGCATGTTGTAGGTTTTGTACAGTGTGAAGATGAATAGTTTTCACAAGATTAGTTAAATTGTGCACCTTGATTATGCGGTGTGTCCTTAGTAGTAGAACCTTATGCATGGTTGGTGCATGGTTTTGAAAAACTATGTGTCCAAACCATATATGGTGATTTTTTGTGGGTGAAATGACAACTTTTCCCCTAATGAATATTTTCATCCCTCCTTTAGTTTTTCCCCTACCTTTCTAGCCAATTTTTCTCCTCCTTTATAACACACGAATCTCCTCTCTTCCCTCTCATGGGGTTTTGACTTTTCTTATTCTTTTCTTCTCCAAATTTCTTTGTTTTCAAAAGCAATGGACTCATCTCGGTAATCTCTACCTTCTTCACTTCTTGATTTCTAAGTTTCTTAATCATCTATTATTATTTTTTGGTGCAATGAAATTTTTACCTATTTTGGTCATTTTGATAAATATGATGATTTCTCCCATTTTAGGTTGAATCAAGGCTTGTTATCAGGTGTGTGGAGTACTAAATCCATGAGGTAGGGTGTCCACTATCTTTACTTTCTTTTCTGTTGCATTTTGATATCGTGTCATTGTGCCGCTCACCGAATCCATTTGTCGATGCCTTGTTCTTGCATACTAACATAATTAGAATAATTTTACTTGTCCATATTAACCTTATATAATTTATAATCCTATATTTAGGTGTTTCTTCTTGTCTTTGGCCACCACTTGGTTGTTCCCATCCTCTTTGGCCCTTATGCCTATGCCTTACCTTGAGAACCACCTTGTGTGTGTGTTTTTCCCCTTGGTTTATGCCTTAAAATTGTGAAATTGGCTAATATGGGTAATAAACCATGAGTGCAATACTCTTGGAAATGATTCTTGTTGATTTTAATTGATTTTACATGTGTAATTCCATATTCCCTTTAGATTCTTGAAGTTTCATTGTTAATGTCACATAATTTACATTTAATTACTCATTTCAAATTGCAAGAATATCAGGATTCATGCCTCATGATTTGCTTATTTCATATGTGGTGCCATGTTTCATGAACCTTTCCTTGTTAAATGTTTATTTCTTTATTCCATAGGTTAATTGATTGAATTTAATTTCCATGCTTGGCCACTTTATATATCTTGTGATTTGGGGAATATCATTGATGACATGTGTTTAGTTACATGTTAATGAAAATTGATTAATGATTATACCTCGTTCTAGTGGCTTGAAATAGATGTTAATACTTGTTAAGATTGGTGTCTTGTGATATTAAAATATGCCTCATGCCCATTCGTGATCATATCTAATTCTTATTACTTTATATATGAGTTGTGAAATTATTGTTTGGATTAAATTTCATAGCTTGATTAAAGGATTCATGAATGGACTCATCGTGCTTGTTTGGTTATGAATCGACATGTCGAGAGTGATGCTTTTCTAGGTACAGGCTTCCTAGGAAGTTTCTCATACTCTTGAGTCATATCGGTTCCCTAGGGAAGAAAATATAGATGGACCCATTGGAAAGATGGCTACGCCATACCATGGGTGATACTTGGTCCCCTATGTGAGATACCTAGGATGGAATCAGAGTTACCATGCCTAAATTGATACAAGGGATGCCGTATGGGTTTCATTGGATGGACTCATTTGTATTGGATTGAATTTTATATTCGGTAGCAACCCTTGGGATTATTTTTAGATCACCTTGGATGGGATCAGACTCCACCACTGGATTTGATGGTTTTTATTGGTTTTTTTTATATGACTTGTATCCTTGATATTATTATTATGGGCTGCTTATGCATGTGTAATGATTTTTCCTCATTTTACAAGCACACTTGAATGATGGCATATGAATTAGAACCCAAGTAAAAGCACAAGCTTAGGGGTATGGATTCCTCGGTTTGTCGTGTTTATGATAATCCCTTTGTGTACATATTATGCTTGCATAGGTACCTCTTTTCAGAATTTTAGCATGGTCTGAAGTTGGTGGTATAGGTTGGGTGTCCATTTAGGAACTTGTACCAAGTTGTTACTATTTATTTATATATTGCTTGGTATTTATCATCATGGCACACTATTATATATATTCTGTTACATGAAATGGAAAGGTCTAGATACCATGGGCGCTAGCCTATTAATATTTATATCTCACACCCTACTCGGGTTCCTTTTGGTACCTGAGTATATTTTATGATTGTAGGAATGGATAAAGGCAAGTGTGATGCTTTTTATTCTTTATTTCTTGCTATTTTAGGATAGATATTCAAGGGAAGAGGACTAAACCTATGCTCGAGATGTTATGAAACTATTTTTTTTTTGTTTTTTTTTTTGTTTTTTATAGAATATAATATATTCTTGTACCCCAATTCCCCTTCACTATTCTTTTTGTATAGACTCATGACATGCCATGATTATCATTATATTGGTTATTGATATTATGTTTCTTCCAGTTGTTTACTTATACAGTTATGTTTATCTATTAACTTCAACTACTATTTGTTTATATATAAGCTTCCATAAATTTTTATATGTTGTTTACCATTGTGTATACTATGGTCTATCAGGACATAGTCTTCCCATGGAAACACCTTAGTCCCTCACTGTTATTCGTAGTCTCAGACATTCTGGGAGATTCTCTTGAGGTCTTGTGTCCAACTAGGCTCGGGGTACTATTGAGTGGAAATTGATTCTGGGACACTACAGTTATGTGGTTGATGATGGGGTTGCACTCGAGCATAGATTGATTTGGTTCAACCTATGAAGACACGATAGATAAGGTAGTTGGATGAATACCTTTTAGTTATCTCTATTAACCAAAGATATTGAAGAACAATGAGAAGTGATGGTGGAATCTATGGTGTAAGGTATGTGTAAAAAAATTCTATTCATTTTATATACATCATGGTTTCAATTTTCATGCATGGTGATCTTTGGATTAAGGGTTTCTAATCCATTCAACTTCCCTAATTAACTGTTAATAAGTCCTAAGAAACCCTTCACATCCTATCATGAAAAATATGTATTGAGATCTTAAGCATTGGTTTTGGTGGCCAAGCATGAAGTAGGGTATTGTTTAATTCATTTTTTGATGCCTCACTTATTAATAGGTGAAGGTCAGGTACCAAGTACCCATAGGCTTAAGTAAACCTTTTGAGTTTCCAAAGTTAAATCATGGTAGTATATCAATGGACTTTGTGACTAGAATTCCTTGATAGGTGAATTTTTATGACACTATCTAGGTTATCATTAACCAGATAACCAAGTCCGTTCATTTTATTTCTATTTGGAAAAAAAATTATAGAGAGTTTGGGATGACTATATACAAATGATATTGTTTATTTTCATATATTATCATTGAAAATTTTCTTTGGACCTGATTTTTAGTTCATTTCATTATAATGGAGAAGTTTTCATGATTATTTTAGGACCCAATTGTGTTTTAGTATGACATTACACCCCTATAAAAATAGTCATACCAAGATCACTATACATTTCCTTGAGAATAAGATGCAAGCTTACATGCAAGATTTCATCTGGAGTTATATTGATCACATACCCTTATTATAATTTTCATACAATAATATCCACTACTCTAATATTAGAATGGAAAATTTCAAAGCCTTATATGGGAGACCATGTAGTTCACCCCTTTGTAAGATGTATATTGGTGTGTTGAAACTTAGGGGGTTGATTTAGTGCATTTGACCATGAAGAAGGTACTGGTGAACCAAGAGCATATAAGGATAGCCAAGAGCCATCAAAATTCCTATACAGATCAAAGATAGAGACCATTGGAGTTTGAGTAGTGACACTATGTGTTCCTAAAGGTCTCACCTTGGAATTATTTTAGGATATTTGGTTAGGATGGAAAATTATCCTTAGGATTCACCAAACCATTTCAGATTCTATGTTGGTTAGTTTAGGTTTTTTATCACTTTGTGTTACCCCCATAGATAAACTATATTAATAAGGTTTTTCATGTGTCATAGTTGAGGGTATATTTTCATGATTCATCAAAATTATCAATTGGGTTGAACTAGACATTGAGAAAAAAACTTCCTTTGTTGAATACCTAGTGTTTATCAAGGATCAACAAGAGAGGATCCTTCATGGGTGACTGTTTCCATTGATATGTATGATATGGAAGCATGATAATATTTAGAAGATCTTGTGGTAATTTAAGAATCATATGTGATCATAGTACACTCACATATTTTTGTGATTTGTTCTTTTTGAGATGAAAATCTTTGAAGGTGGGTAAGATGTAGCGACCCAAATTTTTGTAGTAAATTATTTTGAATATTTTTAATATTATAAAGATAGTCGTGAAGCATGTTTATTTTTATTTTTTATGAGGGTATTGGAAAAATATATAATATAATAAATATATTATTTCTAGATAGGTGTATGAGAACTATTAATAACTTTTAAATTAATTCTTGAATGGAAATTCTGACATCATGATTTATTTATAAAATGGGGGTCTTTTCTTAGGATAGGTACAATTTCCATGTTTAAGCTTAGAGACTTAGACCGGGAGTTTTTGGATTTTAATTTAAATACCTATTTTTTGACACCCTTAAACTAATTTTGGTTATAAATATAACTTTATGACATTTCACATTATATTTATCATTGATAAGGGGAGAAAATCCCTTGAAATTTTTTATTTCATTCTATATGCATTAGAGAACCGTTCTTCATGGTGGCATCACCAACAGTTTCAAATCAAAGTCAAATTTTCAAAGTGGAGACTAATCACCATAAATTTAGGAAATATTAATATTTTCATTTTCCATGTACTTTACATCTCCAGGTTCTTTTCACCTAACTTGAAATGACAAAGTGTGATAATGATTCTTGGATAATATTAATTAAAAAATTTTGAATAAAATATTTGATTAAGATATTGACATGAATTCATTTTATATTGCATGAAAGAATAGAATTCTGTATACTTAAATATTGTTGATCATGTGTTCTTTATTATTAGATAACGATTTCTACAATGGGATTTAAAAGAATAATTTTTTTGTAACTTTTACAATTAATTTTAATTTATTGAGGATTCATTTGATTAAATTATACTAAAAAATTTCATGTGATTTGTTTATTATTATTCCTTCTATAATTTATGTAAGTTTTTAAAAGTGTTCATAGAAAACAAAATATCTTGAATTATTTTACAATGAATGTTAAATCAAACCCCTTTATATATTCTATATTCATCAATAAACATAAACATGAACTCGTTTTTGGTGTTCAAACTTTAAACTGACTACTATTCTTCAACTCCATTATTCCCCTTCCTTTTTTTTATTATTTATGTTTAAATAGATCATTGACCATTTATAGTAATTGTTTTGGGTTTTTTTGTCAAAGTGGGCATGCAATGAGGTTATTCATTGGGGATTGTAGGTGTGTCTTCAAAAGGGGATATGGAGGTGATGATTGGTGATAATAACAGATGGTTTGTGAATATTTAATAAGGCATGATGAAAAGTTTGTGGTGACACCCCTGGATACATGGCCAGAGGTGATGAACACGGTGTAAAACATAGGAGATAGTCTGTTCTTGATCTATAATTCTTTATTACACAACATTCAATCCCATGGGTGCCACACCATGTCTTACGCACCCTATAGTGATAAGGTTTATAAACTACTATAAATATCACACTGGGTGTGACCACGGGTCATGTGTCATGTATATCATGACTTTGGGACTCATTATGTATTAGAGTATATGTTAGGTCAACACATTGGACTCATATAATATATGGGAAATTAAACATGCCATGTATTTGAGCAGCCTGACTTGGGTGTATCTATGAATTCATAGTTGAGTCATCTAAAGGGTATATGATTTCTGTGGATGAAGTACATGTAGTGTATTTTAGTTACATAACATATACTGAACAATAATAGTACGGTTCTGGCTTGTTCGAGAGTCCAACACATTATGTACCCCACTAGGACACTTCGTATAGGTCAACTCAATATGAACTAGATTATGGCGGTTTGATCTGACCACTTCTTAGGCTTATACATCATGTATGCTAAAGAACATTTCATGTATTGGGTAGTCTCCAGTGCTTCTCATAATTTCTCACCCGAGTGTATTAATTAGAAAAATAAATAGTCCATTATAAACATTTTTCACATATAGAAAGATTGTGTGGTCCTATTAGTTATCAATGATCATTTTTGAGGTATTGAGGGAAGTTCAAAGATATTAGCTTCTTGGGGATGAATAAATTTGGTGTGACATTTAGATCAATCATGAATTTCAGGTAATCTTCCATGTGTCAAGGTTTGGTCCTCTATGAATTGGGTTTATATACTCCCCTAGTGTTATTATCATGATATAGTATGTTCCCCTATAAGATATATAGAGATATTACTCCCCCATGTATTGGGAAGAGGTCCTCTATTGGTGGATTCAGTACTCCACTTTTTGTTAGGGTGATATCCTCTATAAGGATAAGGTACTCAATTTATCAATGTTCACACTCCTCAATGGGGTGTGGTCCCCCGCTATTGATTTATAGAGGTGTATTATAAGATTTTTGAATTTTTGTTCTTAGTTTAGCTTTATTTTGGATATCTCAGGTTTCTTTCATTTTATGTTTTCTACAGAGTTGAGTTGTAAAGACTGAGAAAATTTTTGACCATGGTTGAATTTTTCCCGCATAGCATATTTTTATTTAATCTATTTTATATGACTTGATATATAGTTCCTCTCTTTTTTTCTCAGTGCATCCTAATTTTTTACTATACTCTCCCCTGTATGGGCTATATTCCCACATGTGTTGTATCTGTGCAGATGAAGTATGGTTGGGTGGAGACTTCGATGGACATGGTGCTGGTGGTTTTGGTACATAAAGGATATTGGTTGTGTTTGTTTTTGGTGGTGTTCGAGTTAGTGTTAGAATAGAATGGAGAATAACTATCCTATTTGTTTGAGGTTAATCCATTCCTGGGGATATTGGACCTTGTATCTTTCCTTGATTTATTAGCATTGTTATTTATTTTATTATTTGGATATTTATGATGGGTTTCATGCATGTTATACTAAATTAAGTTATATATTTGGGTTTCATTATAATATATATATATATATATATACATACATATATATATTATTTTAGATACATGTGTTTATTTTCTTGTTTATAGGTTAAGGCCTCCCATATGTGTGATATGTCTTCTTTATGCTTATCACCAACCCCTGACCTATTTAAGGAAAGCTGGGGATGGCACACTCAGATTACTTTTAACTCATGTGGGTTTCTAGTGGGTTGGGTTGTTCGCTACTAATAGGTTTTCATAGTGATTTTCATAACTAATGGATTCCTCTAGAAGTGAGAAGTTTTTTATCACTAAAAGTTCTTTCTCATCTATTATAAGTGAATATTAGAATTTAAAAATAAATTATGTTCTTTATGTTTTATCTTTATTATTATATAACATTCATAGTGATCTTGTTGAATTAGGTTTTTTAATAAAATTCACTATATTTTAAGTAAAATAATTATCCTTTTAAACCCTTCCTATTTTTTTGATTATTACCATTTGATTTGGTATGAACATATAATTCATTATTCATTATTATTTGTATTGGTATTAATATTATTTTAGGGATGGGTTGTGTCATAATCCAACATGAGTTTCCCCTAAACCAGTAACCTAGACCATTCCAAATGTTGTCTTGAAGGGAATTCCCAATCCCCATGGGGTAGAAACTTGAACCAAGGAATCAAGGAATTCACCTATGGGAATAGTTTCACCAAAGGTATAATAATATCACCAAGTCCAAACTGTGAACTTGACATGACCTCACCATATATTGATGGGCCATACACTCAATCACATAACACAAATAAATAGTTCAATCACATGGAATATGAATAATAAATATAAAATAAATAACACAACAAAATATAACAACATTAGGAAGAATTAGACAAGGTGAAACATAAATCCAAGAAATGATCAAAGTGGTTTGTAACCCATCACTATGAGAAATTTGGGAATCATACCACGTGGTCGCCTTTAAAACCCAAATGAATATAATATGAATACTCACCACCTCTAATTTATGCCTTTCCCTTGCCTACATTATATAAAATAAGTTATGTATACACCCATTAGTGTATGCAGGATGTGACATAAAAATCCTGGTAGGATCCCATTAAGTGTTCCACATCCAACCTTTTCTAGAAATACAAAATCATATTGGATTATAAATAATCACATGAAAGTATTTTTAAAACATTTCAAATAATTAAAATAATAAGCATTATATATGAAACAAAAGAATAAACTATATATTGAGTGTTTCTTTAAAACATAAAACATGGGAGTTAACCCTATGGTCACTGATTTTGGGATCACCAAATAAATAATTTCACTAGACATATACTATAAAAAATAAAATAACTTCATTGTCCAATGGAAATGTGTATGAAATTACTTCATTATTTAGGATGTCACACTTAATTAGTGGGGAGGTACATTATTACTATTTAGGATTTCCTACCTAAGTACCTAGGGGTTCCCATTAGGTTTAACCAATCCAAACAATCATTATAAAGTAAAAAATTTCATCAAAAAATTCATAGGAATCATAAAATACACATACAATTTTCTTTGAATCCACTTAATGAGTTTAACATGAAAAAAATGAATTTAAAATCTTTGTACCATTTATAAATTAGTTTTGAAAAACTTTTAGAACACCCATAATAGTATTTTAGAGATGTAATTTTAAAATCCAAGTACCAAGGGTTTATAAAATAAAGGGAGAATACATAACCACATAACTTTTCTTGGTGAAATCATCGATATACATAGTTAATCCACTTAATATTTGGAGGATGGATCCCTATAAGGAAAGAAGGAACCATAAGAATAAAAACTATAGCCATGAAAACCGATCAGTGAAAACCCTAGGTCATTGTGGCTTCATTTTTTTAGAGAAATCAAAGAAATAAGGAAGATAAGATCTAATGGGGAGTAAATTAGTCACTTACATACTTATTTACATGTGATTTAGGGTGATATCCCACTAAATATCAAGTTGATATGGAAGGGGGGGTTTTGATGACTGGGACTTGGGGGTTTTATAAATGATGAGAAAAAAAGGTTTAAAGGGGTAAAATGTTAAAAATTATAAATTAAAAAACTGGGGAGAGGTATACCATAGTGTATCCCTACTATATATGGTATGGTGTCACTTTTTGGACACCTCTATAATATATCCCATGGGTTTATGCTGTTTTACACCTCTGAGAGGTAGAACCGGGGCCCTAGAGTCTTGGACTCTATAGTATAGATCACTTTTACTACAACATAGCCTCACCTAAGAGTTTCTCTCTACTTAATATCATTCCACCTCTAGGGAATGGACTACTATTTCAGGAGCTAAAAATGTTCATATCACCAAAATAATTAAATGGATTGAAAAATTAAGATAAAAAAGCAGTAAATAAAAGTCCCTTACCAGAAAAAGACATCATGGATATGAAAATTCTCCCCTTATTATCACTTTATGTCCTCAAAATTTCCCTCATACTTCCCATAGAAGTAAAAAACTACATAAAATATAGAACAACCCACATATTTTCAATACAAACACATGGATGAGGCTCTACCACCATTTAATTATTTCCTTACCCTATAAAAATCCAAACTTTGGGGCCTTCATCCAGTTAAATGTAAATAATAAACCATAAAATTCCATAAAAAACAAATAAGTGGAATCCCATTAATAAAAATTAATTTACTACATAAACCAAAACATGAACAACAAATCACACAAACCTTTAACAAAAACTTCTTCAAATAAGTGATCTTCCACAATATTATAACCAAAATGAAAGAACAAAATCATAAGAAATATTCATGAGACAATTAAACTTTAAATATTGAAAAAAATAATTTTATAAATGAAAAACCAATCCAATAATTAACTTTCATCATTCCATCCAAAATAAGAAAAATATGATGGTTCAAAAACATATTTTAAGTAAATAACCCTAGAAAAATTTTAAAATGAATAGTTTCCAAGAAACATAACAGGCAAGATGTAATTTAAGGAAACCCCTAATTAATACTCAAAGAATACGCTTTTAAAACTCAACCAAGTTATCTTTTAATTAAAAAAACAAATAAAAATAATAAAGTTTTTAAACTCTAAAAAAATTAATGAATACATGGTAATAGTTCATTTAAAATCACGAGACTTAAACATGTATCTCCCAATCATCTTTTGAAACATAATATAACTTCTTATTAAAACATCATGCATTGGTGGGGTCCCCCCCCCCATTTAGTCTTATAATCACTTTAGCAACCAGATTTCATTAAAATGGGTAGTTAAACAGATGAAGATTCAATAATGAGAGTATAATTATAAAATAATAAATTAAAAAATCAAAATTACATATAAAAAAACATATAATAAAATATCATTCTTATTGAAATGTGAATTATGAATAGCATTTAATCACATAAAATAAAAATAAATGCAATGAAACTATAAAAATAAAGTCACACTTCTTTATGAATCCCAAAAATTCATTTTCAAATAAGGATTTTCTCATTTTGGAAACACAATATGGCATAAATTATAAGGCACCAACAAATCCCCTGGCACTATACATTACAATCACAAAACACATAAATACATATTTATACCAAATAGGGAAATTAATCTAAATAAAACTAGTAAAATGACCATAATAAAATAAAACAAAATTAAATGGGCACTATTTCTTAAAACCAATAAAGTCTATATATTTCATGTTAATGTGAAACATAAACTTATGAAACAATCCAATCAAACAAAAAATTATTTTCAATAAAAATAACTATTTTAGAACTACATTATACTATAATCAAATAGGTCTGTAAATACCCTCAAATTACTTCCTTCCACAAAGCCTTCAAAATAAACTAAAACAAAGTTAAATCACAAAACCATATTAAATAATTAATACAAAGACTAATGTAATTCTCAAAAAAAATATCACATTCTCATCTATCCTTCCAAACAAAACAAATAAAATTAATAAATTAAAAAACCTAAACCTCAAACTCCCTTGAAATCATTTAATAAGTTTAGTATAATAATAATTTTCAAAATAAAAAATTACCAGCATAACACACACTAATATAAGAAACAACCCTAATTTTATTTTGAACTTAAATTATTTATTATAATAAATTTCATTGCACTTTTTAAAATCACACATTTATTCCAAGGTTTTTTAAAAATATAAATAATCATTAAAACATTTAAGAAAATAAAAATATTCGCATTATAGAAAATCTATCCCATGTGGTATAAAAGTTATAATTTAAAACATAATTTTTAAAAGAGAACTAGTTATATTTGGAGGTAATTATGTTAAATAAAACTAGGTACATTTTAAAATCACTCAACATTCATAGAATAAATACAAGGTTTTCTCAAAACACAACAAACCTATTTAAAATAAAACGAAAAGGTTGGTATATTTCCTTTTAAACTTAAAATAATTTTATAAATCACATCACTAATGAGGCTATTAGAAAACTTATAGAAATTATGAAACCTAGTTTATATAGTTTTAAACCAATATTAAATACATGTTCAAACAACATTGTTTGAAAGAAAATTTCTCAAATTTGAGAAACTATAAAATAATAAAACAACTTAAATCAAACACATAAAAACTTGACACATTCATCATTGATAATTAAAACATACTAATCCATAAAAGGACCTATAAACCTCTTTACAATTAGTTTCCCACTAAAATAAGTCATTTATCCCAATATCTACAACTTATTTAGTAAAGATTTTATTAAAATAAGTCCTAATTTGTTTTATGACCTCCTACTTCAAATAAAATAACTACTATAATAACTAAACATAAATATTTACCTATTCACCATTTCACCACAAATAAAAATGTTTATAAGAAAAAACCATTTAATAAAATAGATACATGTAATTAAAGTATTTTCAATCTATTTAAAAATCCTTTTTATTATTTTGAAACTCTTCCCAAGAAACTATTTTAACCTCTAGGATTATAGAATCCTCTTGTAAAATCACTACAAGTACTTTAAAAGAATTATTAAAATTAAAATATGGAAACTCCAATTTTAAAATAATTTTTATACCAGTTTATTTATAATATTGTAGAAACCTATTCAAGTAATAGTTTTAAATAATTTACGAGAATGAAAATTAACCTTAAAAATCATCAACTCATAATTTAACTATATAAACAAAAGCATGTTACATTACTTTGAAACTATATTAATTATAAAAACCAATAATCATACCAATTTAAAACCATTTTTTATTAATTTTGATCTTTTATCAAAACCCTTATTGCATTATAAAACATTTAAAACTGGTAGAGCATCAAATTCACTTTTACCATATATTTCCTAATAATTTATTTTTAAAATAAATTGTCTACTCATCAGGTATATATATACCTAAAAATCAAGAAAATATTCAGTTCAATAATCACAATGTAAAACCTTATTTTATCATTAAAAAATTTAGCTAACAAATCAATTAATGTATATTTATAATATGCTCCTTTATAAAGTTACCCAAAATACCTTTAAACACTTCTAACATATTTAAAATTAATGAAAAACATCTTTTAAAATCATCCAAACAAAAAATAAATTCCATTTAAGTTTTTATCAAAACCTATTATGATTAAAAGATTCAATTTATTTCATAAAATTAATCACTAAAAGTCACAGCATCAAAGATTAGTCCAAGAATAATAAAATAACAACATCACTTTAACCAAATAACAACACTATTTTAAAGAAATCATCTCAATCCCCCCTAAAGTTTCAAATAAATTGAGCTAAGTAGTTTGATATCATATAGGTATCATTAATTTGAATCATAATTGATCATAAAATTAAAATATAACATTAAAAATCATTCAATAATAAAATATAACAAAACCACATCCAATCTAGATGTTTATCCAGGGTGCACGGTTTTCCTCCAGCACATCTTATCCATATAACTTACATGTTCTTCTTCCAACTTCCTTAAAATATATAAGCACACCTATAAAGTAATGATGACACAAGCCTAGAACTATAATGGAACATTCTCAATATCCCTTCGAAATTCTTGGTTTAGTACTAAAAGTGTGGCCAGACACTCCTTTTCACCCCTCACTTGAGCCCTATCAGTCCTATCAATGGTTTACCTAACTCCTCAAGTAACATAATAAAAATTTGGGATTTAATACCATTTTTTCATGAACCAACCCAGTATTTCCCTAACCCAGGAACCTGGACCAGTCTGTGAATTGGTTTGAAAGGATTTTTCCTATCCCCACATGTTAGAAACTAGTGTCTGGTAATCAATGAATACACCTATGGGAATGGTTTCTCCCAAGGAATAATAATATCACTGGGTCTTGACTATGAAACCATCATTAACTCACTATACATTGGAGGTTCATGCACTCAATCACATAACATAAATAAATTTTTCAATCACATAGAATATCAGTAATAAAGGAAGAAATAATGAACACAATTAAACATTCTAACATTAAGATGAATTAAGAAAGGTATAATATAAATCCAAAAATGAAAAAAAAAATTAACCCCTAATCATGAAACATGTTTGTATTATACCACCCTATCAACTTTAAATCCCAAATGAATCTAACATTAATAACCATTACCTATAAGTGGTACCTTACACTTACCTACATTTTATAAAAAAAAGGTCTTTATACACCCATTGGTGTATTCAGGGTGAGATCATAATAATCTCAGTAGGATCCCACCAAATGTCCCATATCAATCATTTTCTATAAAAACTAAATCATGATGTTTTGTAAATAATCACATGAAATTAGCTTTAAAAAATTCTAAGAATGAGAAAATCATCACTATACATTTCTTTTATCAAATGAAACAAATGAATAAACTATACATTGAATGTTATTTTAAAACATAAAACATGATAATACACCCTAAAGTTATTAAGGTTAGGATAAATTAATGAATAACTTCTCTATCCATGTAGTGTAATGGATATAATAAATTTAGTGTCCAGTGGAAATGTGTATGATGTTACGTCACTCGTTAGGATGTCACGCCTAACTAGTGGGGAGGGAAATTTTCCCTATTTATAATTTCCAACCCAGGTGCCTAGGGGTTACCATGAGGTTTAACCATTAAAAAATCATTGTGAAGATAAAAAATTCATCAAACAATGCATAGGAATCATAAAATGCACGTACAACAAGCCTTGAATCCATAAATAGAGTTATTTAAAAGATTTTTACCGTATATATATATCAGTTTTTAAATTATTTTATAACATCCATAATGTAATTTTAGATGTTTAATTTTAAAATTCAGGCATCAAGGGTTTAGGAAAAAATGGGAGAATATGAAACCACCTTCCTTATCCATGTGAAATTATCAATATATAGATCGAATCCACTTAATATTAGGAGGAGGGATATATATAAGGCAAGGAAGAACCCTAATAATCATAACTCTAGCCATAAAAATAAAATATTGGAAACCCTGGGCCTTTATGTCTTTGAGGTAGAGAGAAATCCAAGAAATAATGGAGATAATTGTAGATCCCCAGGTCAAGATGACCACTGATAGGGGGGTGAATCAGTGTTTACTTTTACAATTTCTTTTCTTTTAATTCAACCTATCAAACTTTTTAAGGTTCTCGATCCACTCAATTATATCTAATAATCTCATATCATATGTAGAAATAATAATTGAAATCATAGTACATGGTTTTCAAAAGTTTTGGTATAAATTATTACTCATTTTCGTGTTGGTAAAATTACCCAAAATGGATTATCCACTATAATTTGATCAATGATTACAATGAACAAGGTAGAAAATTCTTATACAACCCAATAGTCGATTATCTTGTTGACCATGGTTCTACCCACCAATAACTAACTCTTCTATCTTTGTTGGTAAGATACCCCATTCGTCTTCTATTATCCTAGACTATATAGGCACCTTATCCTCTAACCTCTTCAGCAACTAGTTATATTCCTTAGTCATAAGGTCCTTCTTCTTCTTAGTGTTGATCTTGAAATATAAAGTCCTCTTCTTTCTTCAAATTGATCTTCCTCAATAAGCATATTATATCTATTTTACTCAGGTAAAACTTTGAAATATTCAGAAGATTATTGGAATAATAATGTTGTTCTTCAATATCCTTCACACCAAATCAAAAATAAACTAGTTCTTCTTAGCTTACTAAATACTCAGACCTAAAAGACTTCTCTTTTAAGTATATTCTGGATTCAATCTAAATTTATTATGATCTTCAGTGATTGATCAGGTACTACTCAGTTATTCAAATTATTGGGAAGATATTTTTCTTCTACTGATAAAGTTTCCATCCTAAATAAAATGTGTGCAAGTGATGCACACAATTTATTCCATATTAACACCTTAGATACTTTATGCAATCGTGATTATTTCATGTTATTCTCATGTTTTCATTATGAACCCATTTTACTTATCTAATAAATATGTCTCAAATAGTACATGAAATAATTCCTATATATATAAAATTATCATACAATAGAGTATATGATAAGTCATGTATTGTGGGTTCACTTTCTTGATGCTTCGCGTACTGATGCATCAAACAAAAAGTTAATTCCTTTTATATAATAAATAGTATGTGACACTCTCTTTATGAAATCACAAAAACCTATAATTCACATATAACTTCATCAAAATAGCACTTCACTTCTCATAGAACTTCACTTTTCTTCTCAAAATTTTATCCTTCACAAAAATCACAACTTTCTTTATGTGGCTCAACTAGAAAAAAAAATAAGAGCTTCCGTTCTTGATAATCAGTTCTCCCAAAAATTCCTTTGAAACATTATCCATGTTTTAACCTTGTATTTATAAGCAATTGTGCATATATTTAACATGTGATAATCCCACAAAATATGTTATGTCATTCAACTGTATGTGACGCTGAAAATACATTATCTCTCACTGCAAATGGATTGGCCTATACATACTGTATGCACTTCATAGTATCTTCATACCTACTCATTATAACCATAATTCATTTTTCTCATAGTACCTTATTATAGAATCTACTTCATTCACACTACATGGAATTTTTTCATGGCTACACATTTCATCTCCTACATACTGCAATTATAAAATAATTTTTTCATAGATATTATATCACATGGAGGCCTCAGTATGAAGAAATCCATACTTAGTTGAATTATTCGTCATGCAAGCTCCTAGAAATACCATATAACAACTAATTTAAAAATTAAAATCCTCATCTTCATGTAATATGTATCACATATAATTTAAACTTGAAAAATAAAATTGCATACCTTTTGTTCATTTCCATTGCTACCATGGTATGTGGAAATTCAAACTTATCCAGTTTCAAAACTCTTGTAGAACTAGGTTGATATCACATTGGGGTTTAATTCATATGGGTTACTCGAGAATGAAAACCATCAGATGCAGAAACAATTTGAAGGTTTGAGGAATAATATAATCTTCATCTCAATCATATGGCTTACATCAAATGGATCATAAGGCTTTAATTATATGTGTTCTTTTTTAATCCCATGAATAGTAACTGCATAGCACTTATCCCACATCGAACATCAACACAGGTTCCATCCACTTAATAAGTCATTCCATTTTTCTAAAAACTAGAGCTCGAACTGGGGTCGGTACCTGGATACACCTTCACACACCATATGTGTAACGCACACCTAGGTTCCCCTACGCGCCACCCGTTCACATCCCTATGGGTGTTATGCGCCTCCACTCACCCATGACTCTACAAAATCTTGGACATCACTATACTCAACCACCAACTTGTATGGCTAGAGGTAGACCTTTTTTCCACCAAATTAGTGGATGCATGGGGTCCCTTTGTCTAGTTAGGTGGTTGGAAAAAAAATTCCAATGCTTTGAAAATATCTAATTGAAATATACCATATGAGAATTCCAAATAAAAATGTCAAACCATAATCTCATCATCTCCATTTCTAATCTCCATTTTTTTATTTATATAATTATTTAAATTCAAAAACATAATTTTTATAATTCAATTCATCACTTATAATAATTTTATTTAAATGATATAACAATGTGCAGTCTCTAAACATCTATTGCACATGTCTTTATCATTAAGACTAGTTCAACAATCGACATAGTTAATATTCCACTATATCAATAATTTTTCTCCTAAATTGAATTCTTTGAGATAGTAGCCTCACAATTTCCTTTTCCATAGACATGGAAGAACCTAAATCAAACTATATACTTTCATGCATTCTTTATCAAGAATAAAATTAAATTCCCTAAGAATAATTAATCTTCTCCTCTTCTCCATCATTCATTTAAGTTCACTACCTTATCCACTAGCAAGAGAAGAATGAAATCACATGTTTTTTCTTAGAAAATAGACTTATATGGGAAAATCCTTTGTATAAAACAAGATTGTATAACCAAGATGATCAATGTTTTACATAAATTATACATCATGTGATATCAAACTCAGATAATTCACTTCTTCGTGTTTAAGGGCTTCTCAAACCGTCAAATAATGAAATATACTTTAGCTTGCACATATATCAACAAGCACATCAAAAATTTAAAGTGAAAAAGGATACAAATCCTCTTTTTACTCAATGCCAAATCACCCTTGATAATAATTATCATTTGGAGTAGGGATAAGGGAGTGATTTTCATGCCTCATCTTCCACTTTTATAAAGTTATTTAGTAGTTACACATTCACTGTATAGTGAATATTTAATAGATTTAACTCATCAGTTCTCCCCATCAAGGTATGAATCTATATCCTTTAATTCCATGTATGTCAATAAAAAATAATATATATTAGGTAATATTGAGGGATCTTTTTTTCTCAATAATAGAATTTAATTTGAGTGATTATTTTCAAATTGGGACATTGTTTTCTACTAACCTCATAATGAGAAGATTTAATTGGAATATTCTTTTTTTTGAGTCTCATATATTTTCTTAACTTATTTATTACCAAAAAAAATTCCTTTTTGGGGAAAATTTTCTCCACATAAGTCTTCTATATCTTAAAGTTTCTGATTTTGGATAACTTATCATCAACATTCCCTCACTTTCTGAAGCCATTTTTTTTATTTTTTCTTTAATTAGTTTTTCAACTTCCTCAAAATGTTTAGCAAGTTTTAGTTGATTTGGACAAAAAACTAGGAACTATTTATTAATCTAGTCATCTTATTTATTCTTATTATATGCCCTTATGAAAGGATTAGTATTTCATGAATCCTCTTTTTTTCTTTCTGAATTTTTTCCCATTAAAAGTATAGGGAATATCTCCAGGTAAATTGTTCCTATATAACTAATCTCTATTCTCTTCTAATTTGAATATTCCATACACTTATTATAAGCATTCAAATCTATTTTATATTGGAATCTTGGGTGGATTTTTGGTTAGTACTTTATTTATTTGATAATCTGTTCTCATATGTTCACTATAACTCCCACTTGAATCATGCATGTTTCTTAGAAATGACAAGTTATAACAAAAAGAGTAGGATTTGTGTATATACCTTTAATATCACTAGAAAAAACCACTAAAATTGAATCATACACCTTGATATATATTATATCCAGACACTTTTTGTTATTGTACTTCTTCAAACTAAGCCTTCTTTTTTTCCAAGGGAAAGTGACTTTCTTAGCATATTTATCTCTCCCTTTGATATAATAAAGGATATGTTACTCATATTCCTGGTCCAATCAGGTTTATATTTATTTTTATCACCTACACTATTATAAATAACATTTTTTCTTTAAGAAAAATTAGGTAAAATTTTATCTTTCCCACTTAGACCCTTTATCTCACCAATATTGGAAGATTAAACTTTAACCTTAGTTGACTTAGTGAAATATTATTTACTTATCATAAGTTTTCTATCTTTTTATATTTTATCTCCCTTTCATGTGGTCTTCTATATTTTAATGAATTTCCTTGTTAACATGGAACTCCAATGACTTGTTCCCAAACTTTCTGAAACAACAACAATAGTCTGTGAATATTTTTATCTTATTTTCCGGTATATTCTATCTAAATTTCATACATTATGAACCTTGATGCTTTTGAGTAGAACCAATACTCTTTTTAAAAATTATTTAGGAATATATATTCATATATATTTTCTCATCTACCCTTGATATAGTATATTTATGAGTACTTTTCACCATCCATACTTTTCTAGAATTTGGTTTATAACATATACCAACAATTCAAGCAATGTTAGAACAACAAATAGTTTCTAGGTTATGAGATATGTTCTTCTTAGAAGATGTTTCCATTTAATTATAGGGTTATATCATGATCTTCTTAGAGTCATGACATTCAATGGAACCTTTTGCAGTGTATCTTTATTTCCATCAATATGGGAAGTTCCATATTGTGATGATTCCTAATTCTTTAATCTTATATCCAGCTCAAAACACTTCATATTGTGGGAGATATTCACATCATATACTGATCTTATCTAGTCTTCCTGATCCCCCTTTAGCTTATTTATTTATTCTTAATTCATTATTTTATTCTTATAAAGAATTATAAAGCTCATTTACTATGGTTTCTTTATCCTATAATTTAAAATATTTTAAAACCATAGAAACTTTGTGCAATTTTTCAAGTTCATATAAATCTTCTATAAAAACAATCTCAAAGAAATATTTCTCATAAAAATTAATTTGAAATTATTCAATAGTTTCATCATATCTTTCATTTCAAATAGATATTATTTCATCCATTTCTTTCATAATTTTTGTGAAAGTGTTTGATATTCCATCATTTTTATCCAATGGAACTTTCATTGCATTAGCCTCTTATTCCATCTATAAGTTTTATTATTGAAGACCCTTGATAGTTCCACTAATATAATTTACCACTTCTTTTGGAAATTTATTCATATGTTATTTTAGTTTATAATGAATATCAATAAGTAATATATCATCATCACAGCTTGAACAAGGTTCATCGAAAGAATAATAATCAAAATAATTATTAAAACTTGTACCAATTAGATTAACTTTAGTTAGTGGTGCCTCTACCTTTACTATAATATTATTTTTCATCCTACTTTCATATCATTTCTTCCTATTCTTATAAGTTTTTGAAAAAAATATCCAGATTTTTATTCTCTTGAGTAACTTACTTTTTCTTCATTTGAGGTAACTCACTCATTTATTAAAATATGTAGTTCATTAAAAAAAATTAGATCTTTAAATTTAACCTTTGATCTGATACTTATTTTAGATCCCCATTCCAAATTGACCAAAAATTGGGGGTGAATCAGTGGTTTACTTTTATGAATTATTTATTTTAATTCAAACTCACAAACTTGTTAAGGTTCTTAATCTTCTCAATGAAATCTCACATTCTCACCTTATATGCATAAATAATAAGATAAAGCACGACACACAATATTTATAAGGTTTGGTATAAATACATACTCCTTTCCATGTTAGTTAGACACCCCAACATGGATTATCTACTATAATTTGATCAATGATTACAATGAATAAGGTAGAAATTGGTTATATAGCCTAGTATTTGATCTTATAGTTGATCCTGGTGTTACCCCTTGTAACCAACTCTCCTTCCTTAGTTGGATAGACACCCCAACTATCTTATCTTCTCATCAACTATTTATAAACCCCATCCTTGAACCTCTTTAGTAACTATTTAGATTCTATTTTCCTACACTTTCTGTTGGTGCATGCATCAGGGTGGTGACATTCTTTTCTTTGCCTCATCATTCTCTCTTTATAAAGGTGGGTGGCCTTTATCACCATGGTTGATGATGTTGACTCATTGATTTAAATGGGATAGTGGGATGTTGGTCCCTCCTTCCATGGATTCCTCCTTGGAGTTTGTTCCCTAGTCTAAGTCTCCCTCATATATTTAATTCATGTTCCTGAACCTCATTCCCAGTGCCATCTCTAGGTGTACTCTAGTTAATTATGCTACTTATGTTATGATAGGGCAACTACCTATGATCATAGATGATGGTGACATTGGACACATCTAGATAACTATGGACATTGGGTATTGGGAACCTATAAAGTATTCCTATTTTAGATTCAAGGGCATATCATGTGTGAGGAATCTTTGGTGTGGGACCCAAGTCATACTATATCCATCATGGGGTAATTTACATTAGGGGTGTAAGAATTCCAAGGCTTTTACCTTGATAATACCTTGTTCATTGCATGAGGTATAGGTTTTGATTCATCTGTTGGGGTCATAAGATAAATGTCTTATGGGAAAAGTTGGTCACGGGTTTAACATCTTGTGCGGGAAGGTTATTCATAGGATTAACATATTATGAGGATAGGTTTTTCATAGGTTTAATGACTTGTGGGGACGGGTTGTTCATAGGTTTAATTTCTTGTGGGGACAGATTAGTTATAGGTTTAATATCTTTTAGGGACAATTTGTCCATAGGTTTAACATCTTATTGGGATAGGTTGGTCATAGGTTTAACATCTTGTGGGTACAGGTTTGTCACAATTTTAATATATTTTAGGGATAGGTTGGTCACATGTTTAACATATTATGGGGATAGGTTGGTTATAGGTATAATATCTTTTAGGGGAGGTTTCTTCCCATGATGATCATATATTGAGCATCCTATGTTCCCCACACAGGGTAAGGCTATAGTTTAACGTCATGTGTTAAGGATGTTTTCATGCATTTTAATGCCATACGACTAGGATATTGGTCTTTGTATCTTAAAATATTGAAGATCGGATATGGGAGGGGACTACACCTAGGGAGACCCTTTATAGGTATAAGAGGAGGATAAGGTAATAGCTCTCATAATAGGTAAAGGTGGTAAGTTTTCCTTGATGATGCCACCTTAAGATCTTACATGTCCATTGCATAGGCACCTTTGGGAGGTGCATAACATAAACATTATCATAGTGTACTGGAAAATGGTGATCCCAAAATTAGGGTACATATTATTAGGAGAAAGTGGACATACAATTTTTTAGGCCATGCTTGAAGCTAAGATTCCAGACATGAGTGTTGATGATATGGGTCATGAAAGTGATCGAGGCTTGGGTGAACCTGATCAGAGTAGGTGAGGGGAACCTGGGCGCATAACTTGCATGTAACAATGGTTTATGTAAGGAGGCATAAAATTGGGTACCTGAAGGTTATTTAATGAAACTCTATAGTTTCATTTTCAAATGGTGTTGCATGATGCATGGGCTTGAGCACAAGGATAGGACATAGATATTAGGGGTATATGTACATGAAAATTATAGGATCATGGGATTCTTGGAGTTTCATGAAGGAAACTCATCTATAATGAACCCAACTAGACTTTAGGTGAAGTTGTGTGAGGATATCTCAAACATGATCTAAGAAAATTTAGGGCCTATGTGAGGTTATCCACGCAATTTTTTTTCCTTTTAGAATCCATGTGGATTTTGGAGTTTCATGATGTCATGAAAGAGTGGGTTACGTGAATGAGAGATAATGCTTCAACTTTCATAGTTCCACACTCAAAATGAAGGAGATTATTCTATATTTATAGCCGAAATGGCTGTATTTGGTAATGAAAATTTGAATATTTCATCAAAATTAATTATGCGCTCCTCATTCCATTGCCTCCAATGGAAGGTCACATAAAGTAGTGGTTCATCAATGCCTTTTCATACAAATGAATTATGCAGTAATGTCAAGGTTATGAGAACTGGGGAAAATATTGTGTGATGCCATATTATTTAATATTTAGGTTATTCTTATATCTCCCTCACAACCTTGTCTTTCAATGTTTCCTTTTGTGTGAAATTCGGTTTCATGCTAGATTAGAGAGTTGGGTGAAATGCCCTAGAGTTGCGCATGCTCACTCCCTCAGCTTTGAAATGGTCCCTTATGATATCTTATATTCTTTTAGAGAAAACCTACCTTATAGGGGTTGATAATTGTTTTTGGAACCTAAAAAACCCACCCCCCTTTAAATTAGAGTTGACAAGGGACCGAAATATCGAGTTCCAAGGAAAATGATAAAGTGTAGGGTAAGTTTCCATCTGAGAAGATCCCTGAGGAGTGCCCCACTGTCTCAGTTCTCATAGCTTTTTCTAACTATGATCCTATACCATTTTAGGACCTAGAAGACTCTAGTTCTAACATCACTAAAGATAATTTCACTATTCAACATAGGTCAGGGATAAGTGTGCATACTTTCATCACCCGCACCTTAGAGACAAACCTAGTGGGTCATATGGGGTCTCTATACTATTGGATGTTGAACCTAGGGACTATAAGGGTGGATTATTTCACTCTCCATGTATTGTCCCCATGACTATCTAGCTGAGAGAGTGTGTGTCGAACATCAGGAGTTCGATGATGACTAGTATAAATACGATTATAAAATTACCAATGTGCTATAAGAAGATAAATAAGAACTTTATTGATTAGAGGATTGGGCATAAAAGTATGAGGCCATCAATAATTTTAAAGTGGGATCATCATCCAACTAAGGACATAGTTGGAAGCAGTTTTGTAATGTATCATATTTTCTGTGTATTATTTTTAAATATTATATGAAATTATTATGAGACCAGGCTTTTTGATGGCGTGCAATTTTGAGGCCTGGAGTGCTCGGAATAAATGTTTGCAATAAATTAAAATTTTAAATAGAACGCATGAGCAGATTTCTTGTAAAAGCGGAATAACTTTTAAACAGGTGCCCATATCATAAATCAGAGGTCATTGTTGCCTTCAGAGTAGTGACTTTACATTAGGTGGGGCCTAACATCAACCGGCGCGGGTCAGCTACAAAAGTTATTTTTTTGATGTTTTAATGGAAATAAAATAAATTAATAATTTATTTTATTTTAAATTTTTCCTTAAACATAGTGACCTAATCCTCCCCTATTAATACCTTCTTATGGAAAGTTTGTAGGGTTAGCTACATATCACTACGAATTGAGGTTTTACTTTGGATCTTTGGAGGAGAAATCGTTGGTGGACGATGACGACACAATCGATCGACGCATCCTGGATTTGATGAACCTCGCCAAAGAACATGACGTGGTGATCATTCTTCAAGAGAATCAAGTAATGGGTTGTTATTTTGATTCTTATTTTCCCCATTCTTGGGTTAAATAAAGAAAGCAGATCAACCCACAAACAGGGTGATCCACAGATTGTGCCTTCTTGAGGGAGGGTGTCAATTTCATTTTCTTTTGGGGATTTTTTTTATTTGGGAATTGATTTTATATTTATCTTTGGTTTTTCATTTTGATTCTCCTATTAAACCTATTAACAAGAACAGATCGATGCTGTGAAAAATGACGGCAGAGGTGCGTTCCTCCTTTGTTTATTGATTTTCTTCCTCTTTTTCAACCCTGCACTCTTAGTGGGGTTATGAACAATAGATAGTTTTGTATCCATTTCACAATTTAACGATCCCAAAATAGAGTTCCAAATTTGTGATGACCCAGAAGAGGTGTGAAGGCAATGATGGATGATGAATTGGAAGGGTTTGGGAGTTCCTGTTCTTAGAGAATTCTTCGAGAGAGAGAATCAGAACATGTTTTGGGGATGATTGGAGGCTTGAAACCAACGGAATAATCTTTTTGATGTCGGGGAGACCTAAACCCTTTAGTTTCATGGATATTGTCCGGCCGGATTGAAGAACAGAGCATCACGGGAGGCGCGCTGGTGAAGAACAACGATTCTGAAAATTTCCAGAACACATGGCGTATATCATGAAGAACACATCGTGTGGGTCCAGATCAATGGCGGAGAATGTTCCAAGATGCATGAATCTTTGACATGGTGTGTTCTCCTAAGAACACAGCGTGTGGGTCCTTACACAGGACTCACCGTGTATCTCAGAATATCCATGGGTATGGGGTGGAGTACATGGTCGTGTACTCCAACACATGGCCAGACCTCACTGGATGCATGGGTTACCACGTATACCTGATACACGGGTTGTAACACATGGGTTGAAACCATGTATGGGCACATGGATAGCATACATGGATTCCTCCCTGGATAGAGGAACATGGCATGTCACTCTCTTACACATTGTGTATACCTTCTTCTACATGACAAGCCTTGCGACATGGGTTATTGTACACGGGCAGTACCCAGGGCCAGAGGACATAGCATGTTTCCCTTCTACATGTTGTGTACTTTTCAGTACATGGCTTGATCCTCTTTTCCACCTTTCCTTGGACAAGTTTTTTTTGGGTTAGTTCCCCTTTTTTCTCGTTCCCCTGATGTTCGGGTATCATTTCCATCCTCTGGAGTATGATCCCTTCATTAGGACTTTCTGAGATAGAGTCAGGTATCCCTCCGAGAGGCTCGGAGTGATATCCGTTATCCATTCATGACCCTAGGTAGAGTTAGGTATCGACATGACTACTTCTACAAGACTTTGATTCTCTACTTAGAAAGTGAATTTGGATGAGTCGTGGTATCCGCCAAGGCCCTGGAAGTGATCCTAATCTGTGTATCATGATCTTTTCCCACTCAGGAGTGTGTTCTCCCGAAATGAGTGTACTATATCTCATGGATTTTCCCAAAGAACAGTACTTCTCAGACGGATGACATCAAAGCTATCAAACTCGTGGAGTGAGTTCTCTCAGATGAGTGCTTCGTGGAATCTTAGAACTGAATCCCTAGCATGGGTATGTGGTTGTGTGACTTGTCCCTAGACTAAGAGTTTGGGATTTGAGTATATCTGGATTGTGTTTCCCTTGTTATATGTTTAGTAGACATATACTGTGTAGAGCTGAGTGTACCTTTACTTTGTGTATTTCTTTTTGGTTTTCAGGGTCCTCTACTGAGTATTGTTATAATCACCCCTGCATGAGATTTGCTCGCACATGTCATGTCTTGTGCAGATGAGCAACCTTTTGACAGAGTCCAGGGTGGACCAGGACTCGACCAAGCTTTCTAAGTTCCCTGCAGTCCTAGGTGTTCCTATGGCTATGAGAAGAAGTCCCAGTACCTCTTTGTTCTTACAGGTTGAACTTTGTAGTTTGTAGACTCTTATTTTTTTGGTGGGCTTGTAGTCTGGCCCAATTTACTTTCAGTACTTTACCTTCCTTCGTACTCTGTTGGTTGGGTTTAGTTGTATGCATGCATTTTGTTCCTTAGTGTTTTTTACATTTTAGCATTTGTGGGATTGGATATGTGTGTGTGTGTGTACAGGTACATAGGAAATGACTCCCATGTTAGTGATATGCCTACTCGATGCTAGTCACCAGCCCCTGGACTATTGGAGGCAGTCTTGGGGAGTCACGGCATGGTCCCCACTAGGACGGGTCATGAAAGAGTGGTATCTGAGGAGGTTGGTTATACCTTAGGAACAAGAGTCTGTGAGATTGGTTTGGTGTAATAGTGTTAAGTGTTTTGAGCTTGGATTTCAGGCCAGAGACTCCAGTGTTGGTGAAGGTGGCTGACGTATCCATACACCAGGACTCCGATAACCTTCTTTTCAACTCATTACATGAAAAAACCAGTTATGGGGAAGTAAAATAATGGTACGTGCATCATATAGGAATGGGTTTTGTTTTCCATGTCCTTTGTTTCAACAATATAAACATACTCATTTACCATGGTACATCTTGTTTCCTTACAGGATGCCTCCATAACGCATACCCGCTAGGATTCAACAGCGCGATCACGAGGATAACCCCCTTAGTGAAGAGGCTTTAATATAGGGACCAGTTCCCCAGGCGTTACCTCCAGGTGGTGCACCTGCTATACCACCACCAGTGGAGCAGATCGTGGTACCTACAGTACCGACAGATGAGGGGCACAGGCTGAACGGACTCCAAGAGTTCCAAAGATAGCGAGCCCTCAGGTTCTGAGTAAATCCTAACCCTCAGGCAGATGAGGACTAGCTTGAGGCGGTGACCAGAGTTTTTCGTCTAGTGAGGACACCATCGGACTAGATGGTGATCCTAAGAGTGATCCTTCTTCAGGGTTCAGCGAGACGATGGTGGAGTCTGACCATGCAGACTCATGACGAGGATACTATTTCATGGACTGAGTTTCAATGACTCTTTAGGGATGAGTTCTCTCCAGTTACGCTGAGAGAGGTGCATATCCAGGAGCTTCTTCAGCTCCAGCAGGGCAGTTTGACGGTGTATGACTATTCATCGAGGTTCACCAACCTCATCAGGTACTCTATGGACATGGTCAGGGATTAGTACTTCAGAGCTCAGACCTTCGATAAAGGTCTATGATGGGACATCTGAGCTAGTTCCATGCCTCTATGCATTTCGACTTATGCTGGAGTGATCGAGCAAGACTTGGTGATCGAGAGATTCTTATCGGAGCATAGACGACCAGAAATAGTCATAAGCGGGCAGATAGGTGTGGAGACCTCGGCAGCAGGGAGCCAACGTCAGGAACAGGGATCAGGACATGCGAAACATCACAGGAGGAACCAAGATAGGGGTTTAGCAGTCCAGGGATCTCAGGCTAGATCCAGTTAGCGTAGGGAGAGGTGATGTTACACGTGCGATGGTAGGGGACATCTCGCTAAAGATTTTCCAACCCGTCGAGCTACTGACAGGGAGGCGGTGGATGGAACACCGAGATAGAGTCATAAAGTAGATAAGACAGACCCTCCAGGTGGCGGATGTGGAATAGGAGCAGAGAGAGCTATAGGTGGTGGCAGACGCTTCAATCTACTTCCACCACCACCACCAAGAGGTTCGCACCAGGCTCAAGGAGCTGAGGGAAAGGGGTGGGGACAACTGCATACGGTCGAGGCGTATGACTTAGGGACTCCAAGGATGATCTGAGATATGATCTGTGACTTATCTACCTTATCTGTCATACTTATAGACAAAGGTTCTAGTCATTCCTTCCTCGCCACATGTCTTGTGTGAAACCTTGATATTATGGTAGAGTCATTAACTCAACCATTACGCTTAGAGACACCTATAGGAGGATACTCGATGATCACGCACCTTTTTAGATAGTGTGATCTCAGTCTTGGAGGAAAGAGTTTTGGTTGGAACCTCTTGGTGGCATCATCGAGGCCTTACGACATCATTCTCAGTATGGATTGGTTATCTTCGGTCCATGCCTAGATTGACTTCTTTAGGTGAAGAGTGCGGTGTGTCCGCAGCGATGGGACGAGGTTTTCCTTTGTTGGTGAAAAGGAGACTCAGGTAGCACAGAATGGGCTCATTCATAGGAGGGTGTATCCGATCACTCATGAGTTTTCTAGCCTTACCCTCGGATCAGCAGATGTTGTGAGATTCCAATTCCCATCAGTAGTAGCGGAGTACGAGGAAATCTTTCCCGAAGATGTTCCAGGACTACCTCCCCACTGGGCGATCGACTTATGCATCGACATACACCCCGGGACAACACTGATTTACTCACCAACATATTGGATGGCTCCTACAGAGCTTTGTGAGTTGAGGGTGCAGTTAGAGGATTTTCATAGAAAGGTTTTCGTAAGACCCAGGGTTTCACCCTAGGCATCCCTAGTCTTTTTTCCAAGAAGGAAGATGGGAGTTTGAGATTTTTGATGGATTATCGTTTCCTAAATCAGGTAATGGTGAATAAAAAGTATCCACTGTCAAGGATCGAAGAACTCTTAGATCAGATAATAGGGTCACGGTGGTTCTCAAAGGTTGACCTTCGATCAGGTTACCACCAGTTATGAGAACGGTATGAGGATATACTGAAGACGGATTTCAGATGCTGCTATGGTCACCATGAGTACTTGGTGATGCCTTTCGGTATGAAGAATGCCCCCGTAGTGTTCATGGGACCTATAAACTGAATATTCCTTCTGTATTTATACCAGTTCGTAGTGGTCTTCATCAACGAAATTCTTGTGTACTCGGTGTCAGAGGATGAGCACGCGAGACACATATGGATGGTTCTAGATGTACTTTGAGAGCACCAAATCTATGGGAAGCTCTCAAAGTTCCAATTCTGGATTCAGGAGGTCCACTTTTTTGGACATTTCATCTCATCATATGGAGTACCGATGGACCCAGTCAAGGTGGAGGCAGTGTTAGCATGGGAGACACCTCAGAACGTGATGGAGGTGCAGAGCTTCCTTGGATCGGTAGGATATTACCGAAGATTCATTCATGATTTCTCCTGGATATCAGCATCGATGAAAGCCTTGACCAGGAAGGGGAATCCCTTCATGTGGATGGAGAAGTGTCAGTAGGCTTTCGATCGGTTGAGGCAGAGTTTGATGATCTACTCAATTTCGATATATTCGGAGGAGGGTGTCGAGTACATAGTTTTTTGTGACGCATCAGACATCGGGCTTGGTTTTTTCCTGATGCAGAGACAGGAAATGATTTCTTATGGTTAGTACTAGCTTAGACCACATGAGCAGAACTATGAGACCCATGATCTCGAGTTGGCAGTAGTAGTCTTCGCATTGAATATGTAGCGACACTACCCTATGGGTGGGCAGTTTATCATCTACTCTGACCATAAGAGCCTCAAGTAAATCTTCTCGTAGAAGGATCTGAATCAGAGTCAGAGGAATATGCTAGAGTTCCTTCAGGACTACGATTTTGAGATTATCTATACTCCTGGGAAGGGGAACAAGGTGGAAGATTCTATTATCAGGAGATCGAGCATGCATCTATTGAGTGAGGCGATGGAATAGTTGGCCTCATTGCAGTTATCCTATATGGATAGAGAGGATGAAGCTTACCTTTAATCAATGGTTGTCACCCCTCCACTCTTACAGTGAGTTAGGGAGGCACAACTGGGAGATGTCGACTGTGAGACTTTACATGCTCAATTATCCACATGACATGCTCCTGATGGATATTCTCAAGGTGGAGAGCACATAGTTATTTTCAGAGGACGCAATTTTGTACTATTGGCATTGCATGAGGAGGTCCTGAGGGAGTTTTATACATCCTGCTTGGCGGTACATCCTAGAGTGGCGAAAATGTACCAGGATCTTCGATGATAGTTCTGGTGGTCAGGCATGAAGAAGGCAGTAGCAGAGTTCATTTCTCGATGCCTTACGTGCCAGTAGGTGAAGGCTGAGCACCAGGTTCTAGTAGGATTAGCTCACCCCTAGAAGTGCCAGAGTGTAAGTGTGATAGAATATCAATGTACTTCTTGACGGGCTTACCACAAATGTCCAAGGGGCATGATTCCATATGGGTGATCATCGATCGACTCACTAAGTCGGACCACTTTTTAGTTATTAGGGAGTGGGGTTCTATAGAGAGCTTGGGAAGCCTCTACATGCAGGAGATAGTTCAGCTTCATGGTTTCCCTTTGACAATAGTATCAGGTTGTGATGCTCGTTTCACATCCCATTTGTGGAAGGGACTGTAGGAGGCGTTTGTGACTTAGCTACGCTTGATCACAGTGTTCCATCCCTAGATAGATGTTCAAATGGATAGGATCATTCAGGATTTGGAGGATATGTTGCGAGACTGTATCTTGGACTTTGGTCACAGTTGGGAGGACCACCTACCACTATTGGATTGTGCGTATGATAATATCTACCACTTCACCATTGGTATGGCACTGTTCAAGGCTTTATATGGGAGAATCTTTCGGTCACCGCTTTACTAGACTGACCCTGGAGAGTCATCACTTATGGGTCCAGAGTTGGTGTGAGATAGCACCGAGAAGGTACAAGATCATATGAGATTGGATGAAGACTGCACAGAGCTGACAGAAGTCTTATGCTGATAGACGACGAAGACATCTAGAGTTCTTAGAGGGGGACCACATCTTCCTTCGGGTCTCACCTCAACGAGGTTTACGGAGATTTGGTCAGGGCGGAAATCTATCTCTGAGGTTCGTCGTACCTTTCCAAATACTGTGTAGATTTGGAGAGGTGGAGTACCACCTAACTCTACCACCACAGTTACATCGGGTACATGATGTCTTCTACGTGTCGTAGCTAAGGAGGTGCGTGCATGGCCCATCGCACGTCATCAATTGGGGTGAGCTAGAAATCAAGGATGTATCAACCTTTGTTAAGTACCCAGTGGAGATTGAGTATCGGCAGGAGAGTATCCTTCGTGGAAAATTGATTCCCTTGGTACGTGTCTGATGGCAGCACAGGAAAATTCAGGAGAGCACGTGGGAGCGGGAGGCTCAGTCTCGTGCCCAATACACACATCTTTTCCAGTAACCTTTTGTTTGGATTTTCAGGGATGTAAATCTATAAGGTGTCAAGAGTGTAATGTCTAAGATTTTCAATGTATTATTTTTAAATATTATGTGGAATTATTACGAGACCATGATTTTTGATGGCATGTGATTCCGAGGCCTGGAGTGCCTAGAATAAATGTTTGAAATAAATTAAAATTTTAAACAGCGTGTGTGAGCGGTTTTTCTGTAAAAGTTGAATAACTTTTAAATGGGTGCCCAGATCAAAAATATAAGGGCACTGTTACATTCATAGAAATGAATTTACCTTAGGTGGGGCCTAACATTGACTGGCATGGGTTAGCTACAAAAGTTAGTTTTTGGAAGTTTTAATAAAAATAGAATAAATTAACAATTTATTTTATTTTAAATGTTTCCTTAAATGCAACGGCCTAATCCTACCATATTAATACCTGCTTATGGAAAGTTCGTAGGGTTATCCACATAACCCTATTAATTGAGGTTTTCCTTTGGAGCTTTGGAGGAGAAACTATTGGCGGATGATGACGACACAATCAATCGACGCATCCCGGATTCGAAAAACCTCACCAATGAATGCAATGTGATGATCATTATTTAAATGAATCAAGGTAGGGGTTGTTATTTTGATTCTTCTTTTCCCCATTCTTAGATTAAATGATGAACATGGATCAACCCACAAACAAGGTGATCTGTGGATCGTGCGTTCATGCGGGAGGGTGTCAATTTCCTTTTCTTTTGGGGTTTTTTTATTTGGTAATTGATTTTATGTTGATCTTTGGTTTGTCATTTTTATTCTCCTATTAAACCTATTAATAGGAGTGGATCATCGGCATGACTAATGACGGCGGAGGTGTGTTCCTCTTTTTTTATTGATTTTCTTCCTCCTTTTCAACCCCATGTTCTTTGTGGGGTTATGAACAACGGATCATTGCACATCCATTTTGCAACGTACCAATCAAAAAATGGAGGTCTGACATCATGATGACCCAGTGGAGGTGCAACGGAAATAGTGGTGAACAAATCTGAAGGGTTCAGGAGTTCTCATTCTTTGAGCGTTCTTCGATCAGAAGAATCAGAATGTGTTTTTGGGGATGATCAGAGGCTCAAAACTGACAGAATCTGCTTCATGATGTTGGAGCGACCTAAACCCTTGAGTTTCATGGTGATCGAACAGCCAGATCGAAGAACAGAGCATCACGGGAGGCGCGCTGGCGAAGAATAGTGATTCTAGAAATTTCCAAAACACACGGAGTGTATCCTGAAGAACACGGCATGTGGGTATAGATCAGCGGTGGCTAGGGTTCCACGATGCACGAAGCGATGACATGGCGTGTTCTATGAAGAACATGGCATGTGGGTCCTTAATCGGGACTCATCGTGTATCTCGGAAGATCCACGGGCATGGGGTGGAGTACACAGTTGTGTACTCCACCACACAGCCAGACCTAGTCGGCTGCATGGGTTACCATGTATACCAGATACACGAGTTGTAACAAATGGGTTGAAGTCATGTACGGGCACATGGACAGTGTACATGAAGTCCTCCCTGGATAGATGAACACAGTGTGTCACTCTCTTACATGTCGTGTATACCTTCTTCTACACGACAAGCCTTGCGACATGGGTCGTTGTACACAGGCAGTACGCAGGGTCAGAGGACAAGGTATGTGACCCTTCTACATGCCATGTATTTTTAGTACATGGATTGATCCCCTTGTCCATCGTTTCTTAGAAAATCTTTGTTTGGGTTAGTTCCTCTTTTTTATCATTCCCCTGAAGGTTAGGTATCATTTATATCCTTAGGAGTATGATCCCTTTAGCAGGAATTTCCGAGATAGAGTTAGGTATCCCTCTGAGAGGCCCGAAGCGAGATCCTCTATCCATTATTGACCCCCAGTAGAGTCAGGTATCAATGTGACTACTTCTATAGAACGTCAATATTATACATAGAAGGTGAATCCAGATGAGTCGCGGTATATGCCAAGGCCCTAGCAGTGATCCTCTTCTGTGTATCGTGATCTTTTCCCACTCAGGAGTGTGTTCTCCCGGAATGAATGTATCTATCTATCATGGTTTTTCCCAAAGAACAGTACTTCTCGGACGGACGACATTAGAGCTATCAGACTCATGGAGTGAGTTCTCTCGGATGAGTGCTTCATGGAATCTTCGAACTAAATCTCTAGTGTGGGTATGCGGTTGTGTGACTTTTCCCTAGACTACGGGTTTGGGATTTGAGTATATTTGGATTGTACTTCCCTTGTTATATGTTCTATAGACATATATTTTTTAGAGTTGACTGTACCTTTACTTTGTGTATTACTGTGTGGTTTTTGCGGTCATCTTCTGAGTATTGTTATACTCACCCCTGCACGGGCTTTGCACGCACGTGTCATGTCTTGTGTAGACGAGCAGCCTTTTGAAGAGGTCCAGGGTAGGCCAGGACCAAACCAAGATTTCTGAGTTCTCTATAGGACTAGGTGTTCCTACGGCCACGAGTAGTAGTCCCAGTACCTCTTTGTGCTTATAGGTTGGACTTTATAGTTTGCAGACTCTTGTTTTTTTGGTGGGCTTGTATTCTGGTCTAGTTTAATTTCATTACTTTACCTTCCATCGTAATCTATTGGTTGGGTTTATTTGTATGCATGCATTTTTTTCCTTAGTGGTTTTTACATTTCATCATTTGTGGACTTGGAGATGTGTGCGTGTGTACAGGTACTTAGGAAATTCCTCCCATGTTAGTGATATGCCTACTTGGTGCTAGTCACCAACCCCTATCCAATTGTAGGTGGACTTGGGGAATCATGGTGCGGGCCCCATTGGGATGGGTCATGACAGGTTAAGGTTGAATTAGTAGAGTCATCATCTCTAGTGGATAAGTGTTGGGTTGAGCAGGTCTGGGTGTAGATCCATGTTGATAAGGTATGACTTATAGCTGAGAATAAATTAGTATATCTCACAAGGTTTTAATAAGCCATGGAATCTACAGAATAGAGGTTGTTCAAGCTAGAGTGATCGATTGTTGAGGCTTATCCATTGGGAGACCTTCCATTTATTATGTTTTCATAAAGGAGGGGATCCAACATATGGATTACCCTTCTCAATATCACCCATTTTTTAGAAAATATGAGTGTCATCTCCTTTTCTTTTTATATGAATACCAAACATATTAATAAGAAAATTTACTATAATCCTCTAATACCATGTGATTCATGCTCGGTGTGAGAAAAAAGATGCAAATAGAAGACTATTTGTTTATATAAGATTACCATTTGTGGAATGAATAGTAGGGTTCAAAATGATTCATCCTGATGAGGAAATCCTTGGTTAGAGAGTGGAACCCTGAACAAACATCTTGATTTCATGTGAGAAGGTTCCCAAGTAGGGTAACTTTAGGGGTGATTTATTCTACCCAAAAAAAGAGAATATGGAGGATATGAATTGAGACATCCAAGATTCTAAATGAAAGGAGGAGTGACATACCGATTGAGGATGATTCTAACCAAGTTCGAAATGCATATTCCACTATCATACTACCAAGAGTGGGAACATACTAATGAATTCTAACCATTGACCATTTTTGAAACATGGGACCTATAAAATTTTCATCCAGAACCCTAATAGGCATGTTTCTAGGATGGTAGGTAAGCCATTTTTTCTAGGAACCATCATTTTTAGGGGGATTGTTTGGAAGTGGATTATAGTGGGGATCCAAGTGAAGGAAGATGTGAAGTGTGGGGATGAATTCAGGGGATGTTAAAATGGATTTAAACACTCTTGAGATCACACCACCATAGTTTTTAACACATTGGATGGGAGTATTGATTTTAGCAAGAGTTCACCTTCCAAGTGGAGCACCATCTTGGTTTCCAAGGCGATGGTCAAGGAACTCAAATGGTACAGTGAGCAACTAATGTCAAAAGGGAAAAAAGGGATCCTATCTAATGAAGGCCTAATAAATTTTATATTTTTACATCATGAAATGTGGATGGAAGGTGTTTAGTTTAACATATTGTAGTAAGGACATTAAAAACATAGTTTTACATCCTACAGTGAGGACACGTGATCGCTATAGTTTAAGGTCACATAACTTTGACCATGGTGACATATAGATTATCTTTATATGTTCAGTACGTGTATATCATAGTTTGGAATCTTGTGGATAAGATGTGTGAACCAATGTGAATAAATGGAGGAGTTTAGGTTTGCACCTAACTTTTTCATAAACCAATGGGTCCAGCGAGTGCAGCTAGGATTTTTTTAGGACTTTGTGAGGAGTCCTACTGGATTTGTAACTCTTACATCCACACCCTCACTTTTTCCCAAGTTGAAATAGTGACTTTATGGGTGAAGGTATAAATTTTTCTCATATTTACCCTATGGGTTTTCAACCTGATAGATATATGTGCCTCTTTCATGGGTAATTTTATGGTCATTTCCATCGAACTAGATAGGTAAATATTTAGAGGCATATGTATGGATTTCTACACATGGTTTAAATTCATGACCCTTGGACCAAATATACTAGTTTAAGGTCATAGAGTTTGGTCCATTTAGATAATCTTATGTGGTGGGGGAATCATTACAAACCTAATGTAATGAGGGTGAAGGACCCCAGAACACCCTAAGATGGGAGGGGTGGATCAGGGTGTCAAATTTTTCTTTTTAAAGTTGTGGATATTCTTCCCACGTTGGTATGAACTTGTTAATATGTAAAACAAATGAAAGTAGGGAGATGAAACAACAATTTTACTTGGTTCACTACAAAGGGCTACATCCAAGGAGCATATGCTGATAGTGTGTCGGTCGTACCTAAATCCACTAATATTTACAAGTTATAGGATTACTAGATTTGGTCACAGTCACTCTATACCAGGAACACTGCCATTACAATGGTTTAGGGAAATCTCATTGTGTCCCTTAGATCACTTCCATCAACTCCCCCTAGCTCACTGCCTTGAGAGAAGTCAAACCCATTTTATTGACTTGAAGGTCTCTTCAATAGTTTTTCATTGAAGTCTTTGTCTCTGTTCAGTATAATACACCACTTGCATCGAAGTCCTAGATTGTTGCACTTGAAAGCACTAAACCACTAAACCAGATATTCAGAACATGTAATCATCTTATGCTGACAATTGCGCACAACACATTCCCTTTTCGCATAAGATCTCACTTTTGTGTGCAAGATTTTCCTTTCATGTGGAAAATTTTTCCTACAATTACACCCTTTATGCGTAACCTTTTGTGTGCAAATTTATCTTTTCCACTCAACTTTAACTTTTCCGCACAACTTTAACTTTTCTGTACAACTTTAATTTTTCCACACAACTTTAATTTTTCCACACAAACTTAACGTTTCCACACAACTCACATTTCGCGCAACTTTTACATGCATAAAAACTCATATATTCTTTAATTCTTTAGTCTTATCGGATGAGGGGGTTCACCACTTATTTATAGGCATCACTGACCCCTACACGTAAAACCCATTATGTCACGCAAAACCTCTAATTCTACACGAAAATGATTTTCATGCAGGAACCATTTTCCGCGCACAACTCCAGGTTTTTCGTGTAACTCATGCCTTTTCTATTTTTCGACATTCTGATCCTAAAAAGTGACTTACATGCAAGTTTCCAAAACACCTACAATATTGCATGCAACTTCCTTTTCCAAACACAAGTTTCTTCATTTTCTGATTTTCAGGCTCAAAAATTTGGCAAACACTGGGAAATGACCCCACCTTCAGTATTGTTGTCCACTTGAACTGTATGATCCATTTCCTAGAAAACATTATGAACATCAAATAAGGATTGACAACAAACACAAACCAAACTCCAATTCATGTATATAACGGTCATGGTTTTAAGAATCCCCCCTTTTGGGTTTGTTAGCAATCACCAGATAAATTCAATAGAGCACTAGCCACAAGAAAAACATGAAACGCAAGATTCAACTCAGCCAACACTCTAAGTATATGTGATCAATGCTCAGTGTAGAAAACAAGAGGGGAAGCTCAAATTGGGTTCCCGTGTTTTGGAATCCTTAAAAACACCCAATTTATTCTCTTACTATTCCACAATGTATTCCTTCTCCTCCTAATACTGAGCTCTCATCGTGTCATAGAAGCATTACATTTCCATCACATGTATTGAATTTATTCCTTCTCCCCCATTGAAAATAAACCCAAAGACCAGTATTTGTTCATTTCACAGCTCAAAAACACCCCTGGAAAGTATCTCCCACATAAACCTGCATCACATCCACAAACAAATTAAAAATAGATAAAATAACTAGGTAGAGGGGAATTTTGTAACCTCCTTATGCACTAAGAGGTGGTTGAACACCGAGGTTCAATTGATGTTTCTCAAACACAGCTGTTGACAGTGTATTGGTTAGGATATCATCCACTTTCTCATTAATTCCCACAAGATTCATTTTAATCATGCCTTGTTTAACTTTTTCCTTGATAAAGTGATATCTGATTTCAATTTGTTTTATTCGAGAATGAATAACAAGATTCTTTGTAAGATCAATTGCGCTCTTGTTATCATAGTAAATCACCATTAGTTATTTCATCTCATCACCAATATTTTTCACTTGTTGCTTCATCCATAGTAGTTGAGTGAATGCCTTGGTAGCAGAGATATACTACTAAGAGAAGTAATTTCTTGTTTCTTTCTTAACCATACAACACATTTCTTCCCAATATAGAATGATCCACCACTGGTGGACTTTCTTTCCACTACATCTCTAGCCCAGTTAGCATCAGAAAATGCTGATAATTCATTGTCCCTTCCTGCATCAAAGTATAACCCACAATTATGAGTGCCTTGAATGTACCTCATGATTCTTTTTATTGTTTTCATATGTTCTTCCTTTAGATTACTCTGAAATAGGGCAGCTAAGCAAGTTTCAAAGACAATATCAGGTCATGTCATTGTTAGGTATAATAAGCTTCCAATAATCCTCTTGTACATGGTGGGATCTACAAAGGTCCCATCCTCATGCTTTCTAAGTTTGGTTCCAATAGAAATTGATGTTGACATTGTTTTGGAGTCATGCATATTAAATTTCTTCAACAGCTCTCTTGCATACTTTTCTTGAGAAATGAATGTGTAATCCTTATTTTGAATCACCTGCAACCCCAAGAAGTATATGATCTCTCCAATCATAGACATTTCAAATTCTGATTTCATGTGATTAGAAAATTCATCCATTAATTTCTACCTGCTACCACCAAATATAATGTCATCAATGTAAACTAGAACCATGAACTGATATTTCGTAGAATTATTCACATATAGATGTTGATCAACTCCTCCTCTTTTGAATTCCAGCTTCTTGAGATAAGAATATAGTCAGGAATACAATGCTTGTGGTTCCTACTTCAAACCATAGAGGGACTTATTTAGTTTACAAACCTCTTTTTTATCAGTACCAAGAAGAAAACCCATTGGTTTTTTGATGTAGAATTATTCTTAGAGAATACCATTCAAGAATGTTGTATTGACATCCATTTGATATACTTTATATCCTATTTGGATTTCCATGGCCAGAAAAAGCCTGATTGACTCCAGTCTAGCCATCGGTGCAAAGGTTTCATTAACATCGGTGCCTTCAATCTGTGAATATCCTTTACATACCAATTGTGACTTTTTTTTATAACACTTCCATTCTCATAAAACTTGTTCTTGAAAATCCACTTTGTACCAATCACATTATGACCATCAGGTCTCTTGACTATATCTCATGTCTGATTCTTGTCAATCTGATCTAACTCTTCATTCATGTCTTTCACCCATGATTCATCCTTTGCAGCTTATTCAAATGAGGATAGTTCCACCATAGATAAGAATTTAGATTGTTTATTACTCCTCATTCTCCTCATTTGTGTGGGTGAAATCCAATCCCCAATAATGTTATATTGATCAATTTTTGATCTTTAATTCCTCCTTTGAGATTAAGCTTCATTCTCTCCAAGAAGGGTTTCTTCTTCAGATTCTTCTTCTAATTCAACATCATGATGTGACTCCTGAGTGTTTTGTACACCTTAATCTATTTCTCTATTTTCATTTACTCAACATTCACTTTCTTCCTCATTTTCTATCACATCAGCATATGAAATCCTTAAAGCATTTGTGGTTTTCTCTTCAATGATCTTAACATCACTGCTTTCAACAATCCTTCATAAGCGCTTGTTGAAACACTTGTAGGCTTTTCTTTTCATTGAGTATCCAAATAAAATTACTTCATTTTTATTGTTACCATACTTCCCTTGATTTCCTTCTTTGTTTTTAATGAAGCATTTACTTCCAAAAACACGAAATTATTTCAAATAGGGCTTCCTTCCATGCCACAATTCATATGGTGTCTCCATCTCACCCATATAAAGCCCTATTAGATTTTGAATATAAATTGAATATTGAACGACCTCTTTCCAGTAGTGTCATGGAATTAGACTCTCAATCAGCGTAGTTCTTTCCATGTTTTTCATTTGTCGATTCCTACGCTCAACAACTCCATTTTGTTATGGTGTTCTCACAGTATATACCTCATGTTATATCCCATGCTTATCTAGGTAATTTTCAAATTCATTGGACATGTATTCCCCTCTATTGTCAGATCACAGCACTTTGATTGTTCATCCAGTATCATTCTCGGCGATTCGATGATATTTTTTCATGTAGTCAGGCACTTGTTGTTTACTTTGTATAACCATTACACATTCCATTCTACTGTAATCATCTATGAAAAAGATGAAGTACCTTTATCTATGAGTTCTGGAAACATTTATCGAGCCACATACATTTGTATGAATGAGATCAAGAAGATGAGATGCCATTTTCTTCTTTGGACGATATGAACTGTAGACCAGATTCCCCCAAATGAAAGCATCACGAGACTTTTCACATTCAAAATTTGGGTTGGGAATGTCTATGACAATCTTCAGTTTTGATATTTTCTCCAAGTCTTGTTGATTGATGTTCCCTAGTCTCCGATTCCATGGGTTATTTTCTTCCTCAATAGTCATTTAGAAAATTTTTTCTTTACTATCAACCTGATATTGGTTTCCTTCTATTCTACCTCCCTTCATAAGTGAATTTCTTATCTTTCCCTTGATAGTGAAGCCTTTAAAATTAAAAGTAACTATAAGTCTTGAGTCACAAAGTTGGCTTACATTGAGGATATTATGGCGTAGGCCATCCACATAAAGGACTTCAGTTTTCTTTAGCTCTCCATTAGCTAGTTTAGTACTTCCACTACCTTTGATTTTTAGAGATCCATCATTTCCAAATTGTATTGTTCCATCAACCCTCATCTTGACATCTGTTAACAAGCCTACATTACATTTCATATGAGATGAAAAACCACTATCCAGAATCCAAGTAATATTGATTTTTGTAGCTTTAAGGGATACCTATACAACGATAGATTCTTCAATTTTCTTCTTTTCTTTCCATGAGACATTGGATTGAGTGTAGGACACTGATGGACTTTCAATTCTCTCTTCCGTGTACATGGATTCTTCATAGTCAAAATCTTCTTCCAGAGGAGAAAACCTATTTGTAAGAGCAACCCTATCTTGTTGATGAGTTTTGACTTGTCTCAGACTCCAGTATAAGGTGTTCATGTCCCTCCTCTGCCTGTAATCAATGGAATTATGACCAAAGATAGAAAAATGATAATAGTATCCATAGAAATTGTTTCTTCTAAAAGAATTCAGATATGAATTTGTTCTCCTATGTTAAAATCTTTTCTATTATCCATTCAAATAGATTATTGACTCTTCACAATAAGACATGGTATGGCCCAGATATCCACAGAACTAACACTTCAAGAGAGGAAATGTCTTCTCACTTCTGTTTATCCTCATTTCTTCTTTTGTGGGATAATAGTTTGACTGCCACTTATTCATGGAGTATTGAGGATAGTCTTCTTTTCTTCTTTCATATTGAATTGGGGATTTATTTTTCAGCACTTCAGGTGACTTTTCCACATGACCCACTTTCAGATTTCCTTGATTTTGGTCACCTTTATTTGTAGTATTTGATGATTCGGCCTCACAACTGATTCCACTATTTCCCATGTAAGCAGGTATTTTATCATTCAAAATATTTTCAACTCCATTAGAAAACCACGTTTTTCTCTCTCTAATAGCTCAGCATCTAAGAACCTTCCAAACTATATTTTCTTCCTTGATTCTTTTGAAATTGATTCACTCTCAAGTTTACTCCTAAGAGTAATAAATTCCTCTTCAAGACCCTCAGTAGTTTTAGAATTTTCTTCCAGTATGGAGGTGAGTTCATTGATGACCTTTGCCTACACTTTAATTCTCAACTTCAGATCCACTACATCATCAGTTATTTCAAGGATTTTAGACTGTACTTTCACAAATTATTTTAGTAATTCAATTTCAGCTTCAATCTGATCAACATATTAAGATGATTATTCTACAATTGATTTCCACATATTGTAACTCTTACATTTAATATTAATCTAACTAACAACATCCTTAAGTTGTAACTCGGGATTGTAATTAGTTGTCAATTGATTGACTCCACCGTTATCCTCTAATGGTTCTGATTTTTTAATAGTGGCCATCATGGAAGCATGGTTTCCAATTTTAAATTCTGTTTCTTCTTCTTCACAGAATTCATTATCATCATCTTCCTATTCACAAAAAAAAACTCTTCTTTAATACTTTCTCTCTAGATTTAAAGTCTCCCTTTTTTAAAAACATTTTCTGAGGCATCTCAATGTTTTCAGATTCAGTATCTTCATCATCGATCTTTCTTAAGAACTAAGAGGCAATGTGCCCAACGTTTCCACAATGAAAGAAAGCTAGAGGTAACTTCCCTTTGAACTTTCCTTTTCCTTTATGGAACTTCTTGTAAATGAGAGAAAGAATTTCTTTTTCCTCATCATCTTCACCACTACTATCTTTTGTAATTTTCAGTTTCTCCATGGATTTGAACTCCATTTCCTTTCTCACTCGAATCGTAGAATCTTCTATTTTGAGTCTCATTTCATATGCCACCAGGCTACTCAGCAGATCATATAAAGAAATTTTAGAAAGATCTCTTTCCTCAAGGGCTGAAACCTTTTCATTGTACAGGGGTGGAAATCTTCTCAAAATTTTCTTTATGATATCAACGTCTTTGATTTCTTTTCCTAGACCCCAAATTTATCCAACTAGTTTAGTAATTAAATTGAAGAAGGATATGCATTCTCATCAGGATGCATCTTCAGATCATCAAACCTACTGTGCAGGACTTGTAGTTTCACCTCCTTAACTTTGTTATCTCCTTCATAAATGTTTTCAAGTTTATCCAACATGGACTTTTCTTAGGTTAAAATCATCACCTTTAGATATATCTAATCATAAAGAGCTATGGTGAGATCATTCTGTGCTTTAGCATCTGCATCAAGGATTTTCCTATCTGCATCAGTTATAGCAAGACCTGTTGGGTCAGTAACTTATATTCCTTGCACAGTGGAAAATAGGACTTCCATTCTAAGGGATCTTAGATGAGATCTCATTATGTTATTTAAAATCTAAAAATTACTTCCATAAAAGAGAGGGACTCCCCTGACACTGGCTGAATTCTCCATGATGGTATATGACAGATCAAACACCAGCAACCTCCCTCTGATACCACTTGAAGGACCCCGAAACACCCTAAGAGGGGATGGGTGAATCAGGGTGTCAAATTTTTCTTTTTAAAGTTGTGGATATTGTTCTCATGTTGGTAGGAACTTGTTAAATCTATCAAATAAATGAAAGAAGGGAGATGAATCAACACTTTTACTTAGTTCACCGCAAAGGGCTATGTCTAAGGAGCATACGCCGATAGTGTGTCAGTCGTACCTAAATCCACTAATATTTACAAGTTTTAGAATTAAAAGATTCAGTCACAATTACTCTATGCTAGGAACACTTCCATTTCAATGGTTTAAGGAAATCTCACTATGTCCTTCAGATCACTTCCGTCGACTCCCCCTAGCTCACTGCCTTGAGAGAAGTCAAACTCAGTTTATTGACTTGAAGGTCTCTTAAATAGTTTTGCATTGATGTCTTTGTCTATGTTTAGCACGAGACACTATTTGCATCAAATTCCTATATTGATGCACTTGAAAGCACTGAACCACTAAACTAGATATTCAGAACATGCAATCATCTTATACTGACAATTGCGCGCAACACCTTTCCTTTGTATGTAAGAACTCACTTTTGCGTGCAAGATTTTATTTTTTTATGGAAAATCTTTCACGCAACTACACCCTTTACACGCAACCTTTTGTTTGAAAATTTATCTTTTTCATGCAAATTTAACTTTTCTGCACAACTTTAACTCTTCTGTGCAACTTTAATTTTTCCACGCAACTTTAAATTTTCCATGCAAAATTAACTTTTCCACGCAACTCCCATTTCGCCCAACTTTTATGCGAATCAGAACTTGGATCTTCTATAATTATTCAGTCATATCGAATGAGGGGGTCACCTCTTATTTATATGTGTTGCTGACCCCTATGCACAAAACCCATTATTTCGTGTAAAACCTCTCATTCTGTGCGCAAATGTTTTTCCCACAAGAACTGTTTTCCATACACAACTCCAGATTTTTCGCGTAGCTCATGCCTTTGCCATTTTTTGACATTCTGATCCTAAAACATGCCTTGCTCTCAAGTTTCCAAAACACCTACAATATTGCGTGCAACTTTATTTTCCAAACACACGTTTCTTCATTTTCCGATTTTTAGGCCCAAAAATTTGGCAAACATAGGGAAATGACCCCACCTTTAATATTGTTGTCCACTTGAACTATATGATCCATTTCCTGAAAAACATTATGAACATCCAATGAGGATTGACATCAAACATAGGAAAAACTCCAATTCCTGTATAGAACAGTTATGGTTCCAACAGAGGGGGTGAAGGTGACCTGATACCACTTGATCTTGCACAAAGTTTAAGGTCATAATGCATGTACCACCTCTACCTAAACATCACAATGCCTTAGTATTTATAAAGATGTGGGGGGGAATATTTGTAGTTAGGCCCAATATAGGATATCTAGGTATCACTACATATACCAATAAATAGGTAATCAAGACACATGTAGATCTAAGATGTGTCGTGGTAGGAGACCAATGTTAGGGGTAGGCAGTCCTCTTAAGTGAGGACACAATGAAAGGAGGGGGTATTAGTTTTCCTAAACACCAGAGGTATGGAAAAATATTAGCCTAACTAGGTTAAATACCCTAAGAATGAGGGTGGATCAAGGTATTTAATATTAAAACAACCACCATTTTGGATCATTTTTCTCCATTAAACAAATCACTCTTCTCTCCCTTTCCTAAAACAATGTATTAGAAGAAATGAAAACATAAACGAGAAATATAAATTTTACTTGGTTCACCCACACTGGGCTACATCCAAGGATCATACATAGAAAATTTACCTATGTACCAAATCCACTAAATCATGTTGTTATTAAAAATTTTATAGTTAACTCACTATCCCTCCTAGTTCACTACGAATCAAAATTTAAAAGCTTATTACTCTCTCAACTAGTGTTTCCTCACTGATTCTTCAGAAGATTATTCTTTTGATCACCTGAATCAATATTGTTTATATGTCATTTAGTGTTTCATAAATCTCAACTTTTATCCAATTGATGACTACCACTTTACCATAGAATTTTTGGTCAATTCCTTATGGTTCGTTCAAGATTCACTTTTGTTAAAATCCTTTCTCAACTTTCACAAAACTTTTAAATCCTTCATGAAACATTCTAATACTTCATTAAACTTCATACTTTCATGAAACCCACATACTTTAACAAAGATCTCTAAACTTTTGAGAAACTAACTTTTTCATATTGACATAAGTTGTTTCTTCATAGAACTGATGTTCATATGAAACCTTCATGCATGAAAATCCTTCACAAAACTCATTCATGATTTCATAGCCTTTGAATCTTCATTAAGGATTTCCCTTTTTTAAAGGAGGGGTAGCTGCCTATTTATAGAAATTTCCTCCCCTTCAAAAAAATTTATCTCTCACCACTTCCTTTTCATAAAACTCTTTAATCAATTTGCGAAACTCCCTTTCTTCATGAAACTTTGGGGAAATTTTCCATTCAAGTAACATTTCATATTCGTGAAACTTACCACCTTATCGCAAAACATTATTTCACAAATCACCAAACTTCCATGAACCAATCATTCATAAATTACATGCCTTTTACATATTATCATGAATAAATCATGAAAATCTATCTTTCATGAAACTTTTCCATTTCTCCAAATTTTGGACCTCCAAAATTTGGTAAATAATGATAAGTAATTCCACCTTATACACACAACTTTATAAACAACTTCCAGAGCTCTATACCTCTATATTAGGTCTTTATTAACATACCTTGTCAATAATCATGCTAAAAATTCACAAATAGCCTTGTGAACCTACTTTTTCAACAAACATAATCAACCTAGAAACACTATAGATCCAACTTGAGGGATTTTTTCCTAACAAAAACTGACTAAATTTTGGGGGACATAGGGGGAATTTGCATATAGTTTAAGGTCATAATTTTTAGAAAAAAATATTTTATTAGTTTAAGTTCATAGATCATGGACTAGATTTTAGTACTTAATCCGGGATTTTATGGAACTATAGATTTTAAAACCTGATGTGAAGAGTGGATGGGAGGTCCCTACACCCAAAAAAATAGTTCCGGGGTCGGTCACACATAGTTTTTGGTCATGATGCTCAGACCGGAGTTGGTTGTAGTTTAAGGTAGAATAGATTTGACTATGTTGAATAGTGATATGATTTTTTCAGTTAATAATTACCAAACCTATCATGGATTGAGGGCTGAGGAGGCCTGGTATAGATGATAATGTATTTGTAGATGGGCCAGAAATAAGGGGTCAAGGTGTCACTATGTATCCCACCGAATTGGGAATCAAGACACAGATATTTCTAGAATATGAAATGGTGGGAGACCAATTCCATATGGTGGTTCATTATCTCAAGTGATTATGAGAATATAACTTTGTAGTTTAAAGTATCGTATAGAAAGACCCTAGCCGAACAGTTTGAGGTCATACAGTTGGGACCAAACAGGGGCTATTATCGGTTTAGAGTCATAGAACTTGGACTGTGTGCTTGAAATTTGTTAAAAGCTATGATTTTTGTACCAAAGGGTTTTGGGTCCTAGGGTTATTCATGAAACAAATAAGAATGGAAAAACGACAGTAAAAGAGGGCGAAGGAGGCCAATTGCTCCGTAGTTCCTCTCCGGGACAATTTACACACAATATAAGGTCATGATTCATATACCAAGGGTTTAAAAATAGTTTAAGTTTATAATTATTATACCATATATGGGGAATTTTTTCTATTTAAGGAACACCCGCACATCTCAACCGTACTTGGGGAAAAGTCCACCATGACTCATAATCCTATGTGATCCATGCTTAGTGTGAGAACAAGAAGTGACTGGGATTTCCCCTTATTTAAAAGGAAATTATGATAATGGGAAAAGTAATATGACTTGGGAAAGATTCAATGAAACTAACTTTCTTGGAAATCATGCTTGAATGTATGGGGGAATAACATAAGGGTGTTGAAAATACACCAGAACAAAGGGATATAGAAAGGAAGGTAAATCAGAACTTCTGAGATCTGGAATATAATGGGGGTGACTAATGGGAAAGGAATGAATATTTACCATGTTTGAATCATATTTTCCATAACCACACTAGTTATGGATGGGTAAAACAAATGTGAGATCAACCATTGACCATGATTGAAACATGGGAGCTACCAAATGTCACCAAATATCCTTCAACTCATGTGCCCAAGATGGTAGGTGTGCCAGCATTACAAGGAACTATTATCGTCAGGGGGGATTTTTTAGATCAGGAGGGTGATGAGGATTTAAAATGAGGGACGTATGAATTGTGTAAGTGTAAATTTCAGGATTTACAAAAGAAATTAAACACTCTGGGGGTTATTCTACCATGTACTAGAATGTACTGGATGAGCATATCAGCATGTGAGGATTGAGAAATTTCTTAAGGGGGGAGACTAGTAAATAAGTTAGTGGTCGGGCTAGTCCTAGGATGTGAAGTCAATTTATCACTACGTATCCCATGAAACTAGGAATCAATACACAAGTAGTTCTAGAACACGGTGTGATAGATGATTGAAATTAGAAAAGAGGGTTCCCTCTTGAGTGGGGGCTCAAGTTATCGCATATTTTCACATAATGCAATAGGGATATGGACCATTTAGTTTAATGTCATACAGAAAAGACATTGAACATGTAGTTTAACATTATATGGTGAGGACACATGGCCCAGCAGTTTGAGGTCATATAGATTTGACCATAGTGGGCTTATGTTAGGTTATTCCCATTACTATTGGGGATAAAGGTGGTGTTATTGGGTGACTGAACATGGAATCCACCTAAGGATGAGTGTATTATCTCATGATTATCATGTGAGACATCTCTTCTCATCATACAAGGAATAATATTCTTATCATACGGGGCATCCTGTGGTCATTTCATAGGATATGGCCATGGTTTAACATCTTGTGAAAGGATGGGAGCATGAATCTTATGCATTAAGCTACCTATTTTGTCTTCCTCATGTTGGGACATGAGGACATCTAGGACTACTGATAGGCTAGGGGAATATGATTATCATTTACACCCCCTGTGGGTGTGATTTTAATTTTTAGGGTCATATCTGAGGCTTTCACACTAGGTTTTTATGTTTCTTCATACTCATGTTAGGTCATGAGGGCATATCGACCTACTTATAGGACAGGATAAGTATGATTGAGGTTCACTCCTTGAGAGGAGTCTCATAGGGACTATTTGGGATGAGTAGGGATATATATATAGGGGATTCTCGACTTGTTGGTGGGTCAAGGAATATGATTAGGGATTAAAATTGATGAGGAAACATGTGGGTATCATTTGGGGTTCCTCTCAGGATCATTAAATGAGGAATCTTATGCTTTATTTACAAGGAATCTTGTGTTTGGAATAGGAGGTATCCTATACATGTCACCTAGGGTATACTTTATTTTAACATCATACAGCTATGATGATATCATACAGTTTTATATCATGTGACTAGGATGAGGACCTATAGTTCGGGTGGAGTGTATTTTCTAATCAAAAATCATGGACCTGATGTGAACAAAGGTCATGGGGGTTTACTTATAGTAAAGTATATCTCACCATAGGGGAAAAATTTATTGTTGGGCCTAAAGAAATGGGGTCTAGGAATCACTACATAACCCATGGATTTGGTAATCAATCAACTTGTAGTTCTAGGACATGGTGTGGGAGTAAACCAATGCCTAAAGGGTAGTGTACTCTATGTGGAGGGCATTGACTCATCTCATGTTTATAATATGAGCTATCTCGTGTTTATCACATAAGATAAGGCTATAATTTAACATCATGAATGAGGATATTAAGATTTGAATCATCTCATATGTGTTATATGAGGCATATCATTCTTATTATATAGGGTGAGGATATATTTTAATGTCACGTGTTTAGTACTTTTGTATTCGAATCATTTAATATTTATCATATGAGGCATACCATGCTTATTGCATAGGGTCATGCTATATTTTAGTGTCGTGTTCTAAAGAATTTGGCCTTCAAATTGTCTCATATTTTTCATATGATTCATACCATTATTATTATAAAGGGTAGGTATACAGTTTAATATCATGTGCGGAAGAAATTAGGCTTTGTAGTTTAAAGTCCTACAGATTGGACTATGTGTTCAGGTGAAGTACCACTTAAGGAACCTAAAATTGGTGGGAGGAATGACGTGATCCCCATCTATGGTGATCGATGAGTATAAACCATTCAATTAGAACTTATTAATTATTTAATCTCCTTCCCATTTGGGTTTTAGTTTCAATGGATTTTCTCTAGGTATCATGGGCATCTTGATATCCAGTACCATATTAATGGGAAGGAAAGAGAAGAGGTAGACCTTTTTATCAAATGTTTTTGCCACCCAATTCTAATTCCTTTACATGTTATGAAACATATATATCTTGTTTTCTTTTAGGGATTCCAAAATAATCAATAGGACTTCCACTCTTCTATTAAGTGTCTTCTGATCATAAACGGCTATTCAGAGTGACAGCAGGTGAACCTCTATCAACAGAACTGCCTCTGTCCCCAACATCAGGTAGTACGAGGTTACCTATGTGGAATTTCAAGTCATATTCTGATATTCCCAGATGTAATTATGGATCTTATTAGGCCAAAAATTCTTGTTCTGTACTACCATGTTATGTAGGATGTTAGATAAGGTTTTGTTGAATGCCTCGATTAGCCTATTTTCCTACACATGATAGTGGGAAGTGTGGTTAGACTATATTGTGTGCATATTATATAGATTATTTATATTAGAAACTCAAAAGTTAGTTCCATTGTCTATGATAATTGAGTGAGGAATCCCAAATCAGTGGATGATGTGGAAATTCATGAACTCGGCCACGGATCATTTTTCAACCTCTTCGAGGGGGTGGCTTCCACCAACATTGAAAGTAAGTCTATGGAAGTTAAAATGAACTTGTACTATCAAGTTGTCACTAGAAGGTAAGGACCCACATCATCGAGTCCCCATGTGTAAAAGGTCTAGGAATACTTAGTGGTATGGAGAACCTTGAGGGGGTGATGCATGAAGTTGGCATGGATCTTGCTTGCATGAAACCTCTTAGTGAATTCGATGTAGTCATGGACCAGGGTGGGAAAAAATTAACCAAACCTCTAGATCTGGTGGGAAATATTCATTCCTTCTTGATGGACCCCACATGACTTAGTGTGTACCTCTTGTATAACTAGAGGAATATCCTTTTCTTGAATGCAATGGAGGAGGATTCCATCGAATCTATTCTTGTAGGAGGTATGTTCAAGGCTAGGTCCATCCCAGAGGATAAATTTCCCTACACGATGATGGATCTACTCATGCTCTGCTTATTCTAGTGGGATAGTTCTATGTTGGAGATACTTGACAAAGGTATTCATCTAATTGTGTCGTTCATCAGGGCACTTTAGGTCCTTACCGCAGAAGTAATGATCCCCAAATAATTTACCCGTTAATCTTAATTATCAGAAGTGATGGGGGTGATGATACTTAAGTGGGACACATGAATGAATAAATCATCTTGGTCATGCTCTATAAGAGATGTGGTCAAGACTGCCAAAGTGTCAGCTCAGTCTTTCTGTGATCGGGGAATATGAGTCACCTCGGGCCAAGAATGGAATTGGTCTATCAACTCATGAGTTGATCTAGCAGGGGAATGAGTTCTTATTTCCTAATGACATAGTCATGATCGATCTTCTTGATGAGTAGCTCAGAGTCTCTCCTCACATGCAGTTTGGGTACATCAATATTGAGGGCCAACTCAAGGCTAGTGATAAGAGCCTGATAATCAGCCTCATTGTTGGTGAAACCTTCCAATGACATGAATGAGAATGTAAAGTTGGCCTTTGTTGGAGTGATTAAGACAATATCAAGTCCCGCCCTATTGATTTTGGGGTTATTGATCCTTCTTCTAATTAGACTATATGAGGCACTATTTCATCTACCAACAATGTACAATCTAATATATAGAGAGGATAGCTTCATCTGGGAAATTAATGTCCAGGGGAAACTCCTTAGGGTTCAGATGCATTACTAGGAAATCTACCGATTATTAGCTCTTGAGAGACTTATAGGGTACAAAACTGATGTTAAAATACTACAAAATTACTTCCCAACATTCTAGTCAGGCTTTCAACATGGGGTGGTTGAGAATATACTTCAGCAGATTGACGCGGGATACTAATTATATCTTATGGTGCTGTAAATATTGCTAAAACTTCTAAAAAAAGAAGACTAGGGTGAGGAAACTCTTAAAAATGGGAAAATATCTAGTTTCCATGTCAAGTAGTATATTACTAAGATAATACAATCAATTTTTTATTCCCTAATTATTCTTATAAGCTATGAGGGAACCAACAGATCATTCCAAGTCAATCACATAAAGGACCATAGGCTTCCCTAGTATGGGAGGAATCATGATAATAGGATAAATAAGATACTACTTAATTTTCTCAAATACAGCCTGGTAGTCTTTTTCCCACTTGTATAGGGTTCCTTTCATTATGAGTTTTGAAAATGGCTTACACTTTTTAACCATATTCGCAATGAATTGGTGGATATAGTCCAAGTGGACCTGGAGGCCTCAAAAATCCTGAAGGTTTCATAGAGGATGAATATTTTTGATAAATTCTATCTTATCTAGATTGATCTCAATGACTCTCTACATAACAAAAAATATGATGAAATTCCCAAAGGTAACCCTAAACACACATTTCAAGGGGTTCATTTTCTGGTGGTGGAAGAAAATGATATAGTACACTTTCTTAATATCCTTGATATGAACCTGGAACTTGTGAGATTTAACCACCATATCATCCATGTAGCACTCCACTAATTTCCTAAGGATCGGTTTGAAGATATGATACATGGAAAAATAATAGGTAACTCTAGTACTCTTCAAACCGAATGGAATCTCTTGGTAGAATAAGGTTCCCCATGGTGTTCTAAAAGTGGTGGCCTCCTCATCCTTGGGGGCCATCTAGATTCGGTTGTTCCTAGAATATACATCCATGAAGGAGAGGCCTTAGAAACCAACTATTACATAAATTATTATCTCTATTACCATAAGGGTAAAATCATACTTCATGAAGTGTAATTTGAGGCCCCGGAAGTTGTTGTAAACTATGATATGATCATTCTTCTTCTTGAATGGTACAATGTTTTCCATCCACTTAGGTTATTGAACCTCCCTAATAAAGTTGTCCTTAATTATCTTTTCTACCTTAGCCTAGACCATGGAACCATGTGAAGGTTTCATCTTCTTGGGAGGATATTTGAACCCATAGTGGATCAGTGGGAGGCCAAGGTGATGGACCACCACCTAGGGATCGAGCCCTAGAATTTCCCTATAGATCCAAGAGAACACATCATTTTTCTATTTTAAAACATACACATACTTTTTTTGTTCCTTTAGAGACATGACTACACTAATCAGTGTTAGCCTTAGGGATTCCTCTATACCGAGGTTCACCTGGGTTAGCTTATCGATTGTGTTAGAGGTACCTTATTTAAATTCTATAGGGGTGCCATCCAGATCCTATTTATCATCCAAGACATAAGGATTTAAGGGAGGAGGTGACCCTGTGGGAGCTATAGATCTCATATTGGCACTTTCATCTTCTCTAGAATAAGCAAGATCCTTGATGAGGGGTTTCTATTCTACAGAGGCTATGGCGACGAAAGCTGTTGAGCTAATCCCATGTGATTTCTAACCACAATACCCACCTTTGATATCGAAGAAATGTTTTCAAGTCAAATTCTACTAAGTCAACCTTGTCTTTTGGAACATGTGGTGGTGCCTTAGACCAGTTTCCATGGGGAAAATCACTCAGTATTCCATAGGATTTGGGATTTATGGTGTTGGATGATCATGTCCTGTATAGAAGTATAAGGTAATCCATGACCACTCAGTATTCTTAAAGATGATGAAATAGCTTATTAGCTCCATGTTTGTGGGATCTAACCGATGGATTGGAAGAATGAAGTTATCTTTCAAATCCACACAAGGATCTGTTAAGGTGTTCATCAGATCTCTTGGGGAATTGATACACTCAACCCAATTGAGATGAAGTTTTTTTTCTCCCTTTTGTAGTAACTAGCATTCAGATAGTGGGTTTCACAAGAGTTTAAGGGGGGGCATTGCCTTGGAGTGCCCCTACTCAACTCTTAAGAGAGTATTTGAGGAATTGGTGATAATAATATGAGACCACCACATGCAGATGGATCTAGGTCCTTCCCAACAATGTGTTATAGGTTGTGTCCTAAAAAACAACTATAAACTCAGTTCTTATTACTAGGCCACTAAACTAGGTCACTAACCAAATATTGTTGTATGGTTTCTTATCAATCTTATCATGAGCTAGAATTTTTAGGTTGGATGGATTAAGACAGAATTCTATGAGTCCTAGCATGTGGATTTTTCAGTTCAAGATGAGATTGATCCTAGATCCAATAACCACTAGGTGGTGGTGGATTTATATGACATTGAACTGGCTTATGACATACAACTAATGAATTTACCATTGGACAGTGGCACCCTCATCCTCTTAGGAGAAAGAAATGAAGGGTTGGAACTCTTCCTATTGTATTCCTATACAAGGTAGGCCTTAGTAGCGGCTACCTAGGTCTTGAACTATAGAGGGATATTCAGAGCCTCAATGAGAACCTCAAGAATCTCCCTTGATAGGCGAATTGTATCGAGGATTTAGAATCTTGATGGAATAATGGTGAGGTTATTTAGAAAATCATACTTCCAAGAAAGGGGCATATTTCTACCTACTAAGGGTCTCTCATTGATAGGGAGTATAAAAGGTAACACTGACCAAGGTGCTGGGACCTGACTGGAGTTGATTGTATTACATTATTGGCTAATTGTCTTAAATTGAGCACTATATGGATGAGGTTGGGCCTTGGCTGACCATGGCTGAGAATGATGTCGTTGAGGTTGGGCCGTACTATCAACCAATATGATCGACTACAAATACATTCTTGATGGAGAATCCTAAGATGATTCTGCATGTTGAGCCTTATGTGAGGCTTATTGTCTAGTCTCAGTGTCCTGAACAGTCTCTTCCTGAGCCTTGTCTTGGACATTGTTCCAATTACCATGGTACCTGCCTCTCCTTTAATGGTGTTAGTCATGTTTTTATCAGGGTACGTAGTGGAATATGATGGGCTGAGGATTTAAAAAATTTCATCACTAAATAAATAGAACATATTGTCTCTGATGATCTAAACCTTGGTTCAGTCTGAGGATATCACATGAATTAAAAAGACCATAGAAAATAAAATTGAATGAGTACCTAATTTCGAATCAGAGCATGCTTGACTGCAGGTCATCCCTAGTGACCACTTCTTGAAGGATCTAAATTCTAACCCCTCTATATTTTACACACATTCATTAAGAATTTATTTTCATTTTGTTCTTTGAATTTTGGGTTCTATCACAGATCTCTAACAATCTCTTAAATTTTGTGACAATCACCATGATATTGTGCCTTTGATCCATCAAAGGAATCTTTGATCGTTTGCTCGAGAGACACTTTCTCTCTCTATGAAGTGGATAAGAGATATACTATCATACCTAATGAATAAAAAGTGCATAGAATGAGCCTCACATTTTCTATTTATAGTGGATGATTCAAATATCCAGAAAGGGTTCCCTAACCCCCATATATTTAACATCCACTAAATTAGTAATAAATAAATAATTATGAATAACTAATTTAATCATAAATATTATTTATATTTTATCTCATGCTTTTAATATATATTAAATATATCACGTGATAAACCCGAGTCATTAACTTGACTCATAATTCTCAATAATACTAAACAAAACTGGAATATTAAAATAATATTCGTTCGAATAATATTATTCCATATATTTACTTAAACACTTGTAAATAATTTTAATAAATAAATTAAACCCAATTATTCTTTACTTGAATATTAATAAATTTATTTATTTATTGGTGATTTATAAAATAGGATAACTCTCGGACCTTATGGTGGGACCCACCATGTCTTGTATACTTATTCACCTGAATAGGGAAGATTCTCAAAAGTGCTATTGTGTGTGACCCTCTATTCCCTTATCCCGATTGCAGTGAATAATATTCATAGACCATAATTAGATTCTAAAAACCCATCATGGCCCCTAAAGAGATAAGGAATAATCATAGCTATGACAACTTGTAGGTTTCGGGTGGAGCAGAAGCACATGGATGGGTGTACCCAACTTTAATTTTATCATTAACAACGATCAATCTGAGATCTGTCATGATGATAAAACACCACATCTTCGAAATATAATGAATAACAAAAGAAAAGAGGGGAGTCCCAGAACCATAGAGAGGATCCTCATATGTTGGTTATAATTAATTTAATTAAAAGACAAGAATTACCTTGATGGAATTCTCTCTTCGTTTATGTTTCTAGTCACGATCTGATGTGATCTGTCATTGCGTCATAGAAGCCAAGTGTAGGCTTCCTCTAGTGGTGATCCACATGTGCTCCATGTATCTCTGGATGTCACCAAAGGGATCTTCGGGTGCTGTCACAGAAGATCCTTCGCTTACGATGTCAGTCTTCGGTCTCCTTGAAATCCACTTCCAAATCGCTCTCCTTAATCTAGTGGAGGAGGATCTCTCTCGTAACTTGAGACCATTCTTGGAGGAAAGGAATTCTCTCTTGGCTTAATAGATTTTTCTAGATCCATTTTGCACACCCACAAAGAATGTCTAGGTTAATGAAAATAATATAATTTGTATTTTAATTACTTAGAATAATAAGATGAATTAATTACCCAAAATCATTTATTCATTTCATTTAATTATTAGTAAAACCTCATGTCTAATAATAACAGTTGACTATTATTATTACTTGACATGAACCCAGAGAATTACACCTAATATTATTTAATTAAATAAATAATATTATTTCTCACAAATCCCTAGAAAAACTGCACGGTGTGTATATATTAATATAAATGGTGTGTAATTTTGTATTTCCATTTTCTTTATTTCCTCCACCACATTTATTAGACCTTGAATAATGACTATTTATTTCTTAAATAAATATCACTACATTACTCACTAATAAATATATTATTTCACCCATAATATATTCTCTTGAATAACTAGTGTCAAAATAAATGTGATCAGACATCCTTGAATAATTATTAAACCACAATTGAGAATAATCTTTATTTAACTTGTTAAATGAATATTTAACTGAGATACTTAGACACACTTAGTGTTTGAACCTATAGGCCTCTTTCTTAGTGGCAATAATCAGAGCCTACCTAAAGTCCAAGGTTAGCATCTAGAAACATTCCAAGGAACCCATAGAAAAAGAATTTAACTCCGCAATGACATGTCACCACCTACGAACACTTACCATGTAATGTAGTCCCTTTGTCTCGATATCTAAAATCAAGCAAGTTTCGTGCTAGTGCCATCAACCCATGTGCTCGATTATTCTTTCTTTGACTTCCCAGAATTGAACTTTCCCATTCCTCACCATGGCCATAGATTTATTTAGTCTTTATCAATTCCATAAAAGGGACTTAGATATTAACTTCCTTTATGGAACATAAAGGAAAAATCCTTTATTGAGTTATCTATTAATTCAGTATTACTCGTGACACACTCAACATATCCTACCTCACTGTGAATAGTGTGTCATCAGAAATTTCATCAATACATCTATGTGTGTGAGTTTTAATACCCATTAATAATAACATTAAAGTCTAAGGACCAATACATATGTATGCATATAGGAACATCCAATGACACTATGAAATGTGGATTTCCTACTAGCGGGTCTCATTCTCATAATATCCTCCTGGATATTACCAAGGGCGCACACCATGATAAGGTGCCTCAAAGTTTTATGAGTCCTCGCCCCTAATGGACTGTATTATTTATGTCTCTCAAATAAAATCATTCTGCCATAGAATATATATTCAAGAATAGTGTTATGGAACTTCTAGGTTCTCATCATAGCAGGGATCAGCTATAATCCTTTGGTGCAACAAATATTCTTAGGACATTATCACATGCATTGTTATGAAGAAGAACAATCAAGATGTTATAAGGTAATTAATGAATAAAGTACAAAGTAGTTGGTTCTTTTCCACCAACTCCAACACAACCAACCTATGAACACATACTATGTAATATAATCTCTTTTTCATTGGATGTCTCATAAATCAGGATGCACGCTTATGTCAGTGCCCTTTATTTCTTTATTATATTTTGATCTATCTATATTGATTTACCATTAACTACTATGGACATGAATTTATGATGTTACTTCTATCCTGAACAACCAGGCCTGAGATATCACTTCCTCAACTCAGAAGCGACAAATTATATCTTAACCCTTCAGCCAATTCTAGACCACCAATGACACACCCAACACAATCTATCTTTACATGATTTCATTATCTTGTTTCTTTACTTACATTTATGTATGTGATCAAATGGAACACATTGGTAATGATCTCAAGTCAAGAGAATAATACACATGTCCATAGATAGGAACTACCAATGACACTCAAAACATGTGGCGTTCCTATTAATGGGTATATCCTCATAATCTCAACTACTAGAGATCACCAAGTGTGAAGTTAATGAGAATAAGTATCAATGTTTATGAGCCCCCAGCACCTGATAGTCAGACATCAACTGTGTCTAGTTAGTATGATGCATTTAGATCATATGACATGTATTTAAGATTAATATCATAGTATCTCAATGTTCGCATTATAGCTTGGGATCTTCTATAACCTTTTGGTATGAAAATTAATCTATGTAAATTAATAATAAATAGTGGACACAAAAATATATACACTATAATGGTAAGTTTTCATCATGTATAACTCATTATATCCATGATATGGTAATCAAAAAGTAATGTTTAGTTGTGTCTAGGGAACCCATAATTACAACACTTCTACGTGCACTAGATTCAACTTACCAATAAACCTTGTTAGCTCTCACATGATTAAGATCATGTTTCTACTGAGTTTCTTATTTAGTTTTTTGGTCTTCCATGTCTCTATTTCATGGTTATTCTGCTATGTGCAACTTCATATCCTTGAGTAAAACTCCTCAAGATATGTTAATCCCAAGTGTATACCTTTTTTCCACTATCAAAACCAGAAATATTATCTATTAAGAGCATCATAATTTACATTATGATAATAATTTAATTAATAGTTCATATCATTGTGTATTTTACACTACTTCTTAGCTACCTCAAAAGTTTCAACACACTAGGTATTTTAAGATATGACTACCACTAGATGAATGAGATTATATTGATCATTACCTTAGCTTGACTATGATATTAGATTATATTTACCTTATAGTAAAACTAGTTTGTGTCCCTATTTAACTAGAATCCCTTTCTATCCACATAATAAGTATATATCCCTTGTATTTCCTCAAGTTCAATCGGATAGTTCCGGATTCTTCCTTTATAGTTAACCAGGATAAAACTAATATTTTCCTACTATAAAGTATATATTGGCAATATAAAATCTTGTACATATCATGACATACATGATTTATCCATCATTAAATCATATGTAATTCAAATCAATACATAAATCTCCTCCTAATCCCATGCATGTCTTCTTGGATAGATTTATGTCATGTGACTCTGGCAGTAATTCTCTATCGAATTGTTATAACTTGTATTTTTTAATACATGGTCAGTATATGTACTATTGGCTTGGTCTAAGAAACCTTTATATATTATTTAGTATATCTTTTTTCCAAGAACTTAGGTTAATTCATTCTCTAGAGTATTTCTTTTATTCTTATCTTAGCTAACTATAATACTAATAGTTGTTTTCCATATGTTACAAAACATATTATACTTGGAAAACAATGAATCTCCCTATAACCTCTAGAAAACACATGGAAAATATTCATTCCAAATGAATACTCTAATATCTTGTTTCTTAATTTAATCCAAAACTAGATTTCAATAGCTTTCACCCATATTGGCATTTTGTAATGTCACCATCCCTTTTTGGTTGCATCGTATTGACACCTTCCATGATCGGTGGTCTTGACATCCAATGCTCAATTTAATGATAATAGAAAGTATATATTACAAGTAAAATTCTAATGGATTTATTCATAACAACATGTTGTTACCAATCTATCCTCATTAGTATGATGCTTGTACTATCCATGTATAGTCACACTTGAATACCCACCGTAGTATTCAAAATAATAAGCCCCATTTACTTTGATACATATAATCCACTATTTAATTTTAAATGATCTTGTGAATCTTAGATAATTACCACATACTGCTTACTTTTAGGAATTATTATTATCAATGAATAATGTATTACCATCAACGGTGAATATAAAACCATCACTATGGTTTTAACCTTACTATGAAGTATGAGTCTCTAGAACATTCCTCTTCAACAAGGTCTTGTGGAACTTGTTCCTATGTCAACTATTTGTGTATCTCTCGCATTAACTAAACCCACAAAAATCTTTCTCCCACTATCTCAAATATATATGCGTACACTTTTATAGAAATATAATCTATAACTTGACTATTACTTTTCTATCTTAGGTTTTTATTTAATATCCTAATAAACTTTTACGATGATTTTTATAGATGCACATTGTGTTGTTCTTGATGCAAGTATGTTTATATCCTGAACAGACTCTTTGATTCAAAACACTTTTTATTATGACACAATGGATTTAAATCATACTAAAAATCATATGATATCCATTTTTAATTATAATTGGAATATATTTATGGGATAACATTGCTATTTTCAAAGCATGTCATGGAAAATGGAAGTATCTACAATGAATGAGTTTTAACATTGATGCTCCTTTACTTACATCATGTATCTGATATGTCTAAGGAAATGTGTGTTTAGGAATTACTCCAAACTAATTTTTTTTTAACAATTTTAACATGAAAGAATCATTATCAATCCTCTTTATTATCATCTTAGCCCTGATTTGGATAAGGTAATGTGCATTTAGGAATTACTCCATGCTGTATTATATTAATTGATGAATGATTGGTCAAGATATTCTTCAGTATACTAGCCCGAAGCATCTCCTATCTTCTGACTATTCATATACCATATTTCACTTTCACATCCCTTAAATAAACACTTAAAGGAATCTAATGAAGTATACTTACCACTAGATTGCCCTTGGAATAGTTCACACTCTCTAGATGAACTAATTCTAAAAGCTTTGTTGATTACCTATATTTATAAAGGTTTATTTGTCCAAAAATAATTTCATTAGTGTATTGATAATACCTAAGTTCTTTAAATCCAAATATTCTAAAACCATAATGGGTATATCCTTGAAAACTGCTTAGTTTTTCTTGATAAATTATTATCTTTCCACAAATGGGTATATAATTCTTACATTTTATATCCATCAAGTACTGCGTATGATTCAAGTATCACTAAACTATTGGTTGAGAATGAGACGCCACAAACAAAATTCATTCTTGAACTTGGAATAATGTCTACTTATGTCTCAAGGAAATGTGAGATAAATTTTTTGGTAATACTCAACAAGAGATCATCTAGAATCATTTACTTGGAAATTAGAATTTGCGTACTTCTTATTGATGACTTAGGAACCACCCTTCTCAGCTTCTTGGAGAACACACCTTACTTCTAGTAATGTTTCTTTACTTACTTGGTAATTTTATTCAAATACATATGTGTAATAGTAATATTTTATTTAATATCCAAGAAATGTGACAAAAACATTACTTACAATTGATGAATATACCTGAAGAATAAATTACTTCTTGCTTCTTCCATTCAGTTCATTATACTTATCTTCTATAGAATTTATTTCATGATATTCAGAGAAATTAATCTCTTATTTAATACCTATTTCTTTGAAGGATGTTGTGAAGGTTACTTTCTCTTGGCACTTTTCATTTCCCTTTTTGGATTGTCTTTCAACTTGTTATCCATAATAACTAAAGATGAATATTTCTTTAATGCTCTTATTTTTTGGAGAACTTTACCTAGAAGGGAACAAAGCATTTTATCCATACTATTCATTTTGTAATCTTAAACGAAACTAGTGTAAATGGGTGAAAATGATATGAGAAATGGATCCATTGAAATACAGTGATTCATCTTTAAATTTACACACTATCCAATGTAATTATCACCTATTCATATATGTTCTTTACTTTCTCCTTTCAAGCTTCTTGAAGATGAGACTACATAAAATATTATCCATGTCCTAAAGTAGAATGCACATCGGGCATTAATGATAGAATTATGACATAACCATAATATGTGTTATACATGAGTCTCTTATAAGAATTCTAACACCCTCATTGTCTAAGGTGGATTAATAGGTATTTGGGACTCCAGTTCCTTGAATTTCATATATCATAGTATTATGAACAAGTGTCTGTTCTACTCTTTGGAAACTCATTATCTTGTAGTATTACTTTCCATTTTATACAAAAAAAAAATCTAGCAGATTGGTACTTTTAGATTTATTATCGATTTAGACATTATTGATTAATTAATTAAATCATTAAATGTATCCCACTATTTTATCAAACTCTAGAAACCCTTTGTATTGGAAATGGAATACTTTGTCACTTTAGTATTCTAGTGGAATGAATATTTAAACCTCCCCTAATAGGCTATAAGTTATGGATATTCCACTACTCGAAGAGTTCAAGGTAGGCTTTTCACTAGCCAACCACATTAACCCGTAGCTCCTTGATCTGTTGAGTGAAGTCTCGTATTCTAAAATCATAAATATGATTTACTCATTACTTTCCTCCAAAGTTGCAGAAAGATATATTTGGACACTTCTTTACTGTCAACTTCATTTAATTCAACTCATAACACTTATAAGAACTCCCCAGTAGTAGGTGTCACCCTCAACTTTGTCTGACGAGCACCTCGAACACCCAGTTTTATTCAAATTCAAATGATGGAATGTGTTTATAAATTAATATTTCTTGGAGGTTTTTATATTTTTATTAACCAATTTAATCTATTTATATTAATCTATTCATACTATTTTTTTATTCTCACAACTAAAAATTAATAGAAAAACATTCATCACATCTTTATGAATTTTATTGTTTATTATTTTATGTGTTTTCCCACTATCATGAAAACTCATAAAATAATAAACAAATGCATAAAAGAAATAAAACTATCCAACTTTTCGTGTAAATTTATTTATTATTGATCCATTTTAATTAAAAAAATCAATCTTGACCTAGGGTATTTCATAGCTAAGTCGAGTCCTCACTCATATCACAGTTTACCCTCATTCTAGGGTATTCGCTTCTCATTTGGAGTACCACCTCATCTTGGTGGGGTTCGCATCTTAAAGAATCATCATCAAATCTAAAAATATAATCACACATAGATGAGGGGTTCTAGGGTTAAAAAATGGAATAGATAAAGTGGACATGTAGGCCCTTAAAAATATTAAACAAAAAGACGATGCGCAAACCGTTATTTAATTATCTACTTATTATAATAATCGCACACATGTAATAAATAATAAAAGCAATTAACCCAGACATACATATATATGATCACTAACTTAAGAAAAATCAGTATAATAAATAAATGCATGATAAAAATTAAATTGAAATAAATTTAAAGTATGGGGGTATTTAAATAAATTAAATGAATTACATAAATTTAAATAATTTATTTTATTCAGTCCCTACATTAATTAAATTTTAATTCCTTAAATTAGATTAATTGATTAATTTAATTTAATACAAAAAATAGATTTATATTTCATAATATTGAAATATTATTAATTTCTAACCAAAAAAATGATTTTAATTAGTTCAATTTAATACTAAAATTAAATTAATTAACTTAATTAATTTTTTATTATATTAATTTAACTTGGGCCCCAAAAACCTTTTGCAGGGTGAATACAGGTTGGGGATATCCTGTAATGGCCCATTCACGTGAGTTTTTTGGGCCGGGTAGGTGAGTCCAGTTGACTCCAAGAAGGCACAGTGGTGCTCGAACAAGAGGTCATATGGAGTCTTGAGCAGGGAGGGTGGTGTTGGGCTAGAAGGAGTCCATCGGGACAACGATATCCAGAGGCAGTGAGCTCACAGAGCAACTACGAGCAGTTTTGATCAGGTCGAGATGGAAACAAGCATATTCAGTAGGATCCAGTGATAGAGGACGATGATTAGCGGATAGTTGGGCATTAAGAGGAAGTCAGTGCTCAGCCGTAGTACCAATCTAGCCGGCATGGTGTCCGGCCTCTATGGAGGGAGGCATGGTGGATGTTGTGAGGTGGTGGCTCAAACAAATCCTGTTGCACCACTAATAGGAATAAAGGAGGGTCCATCAAATGGAGAATAGACCTCGGCCCCCTAAAATAATAATTTATTTTCATTATTTCTCTAAAAGCATGGTAATAGGGTTAAAGAAAAAAAATGGGTGCCCTTTTTTTATCTCCAGGTCAAGGAAACTCCCACCATTTCTAAATCATAAAGTCAATAGAATTTTGTTTATGTTTTTTTTGTGATAATTTCATATCCAGTGGGAAAAAAAGATCACTGGTCTGAGGTGTTTCAATGGCCAAGTTCCAATGGATTTCTGGATATAACAAATCAAGGTCTCTGAAACATATTTTTCTAGAATTTGTTTCAACAAAAAACATACATATTTAATACCTGAAAACTCACCAAGTTCGATCCATACAAAATTTTTCTAGATGGTCATAACTTGTCCATTCAGAATTAGATCAGAGCATGGTGTATTTTTTTGGGACCTCAATAATACCCACTAATTAAATTTAAAGAAAAATAATTTTTCTAGGCTTAGTAGTAGGTGGCGGGCTGGATATTTAAAAAATTTCATCACTAAAGAGATGGAACTTTTCTTCTTCAGTGATATGAGCCCCAGTATAATTTGAGGATCTCACATGAATTAAACAAAGCATATAAAATATAATAGACCGAGTAACTCATTACAAATCAGAGTACACTCAAATATAGCTCATTATCGATGACCAATGCTCAAAAAAATTTGAATCTGAACCCCTCTAGATAATCCACACACACTTCAAGAATCTACACTCACATAATTCTTTGAAATCCGGGTGCTAACGTAGAGCTCCAATGATCTCTTCGACATCATGACGATCACCACAATCTCATGCATTTGATCAGTCAAAGGTGTCTTGGATCTATCACTCAGGAGTGACTTTATCTCTCTAAGAAGCGAGACCAGAGAGAGACTCTCATTCTAAATGGATGAAATTTTCATGGAATGAGCCTCTCTGCTATTTATAGTGGATTCTTCAAATACCCAAAAAGGGTTCCCCAGCCCCCATATATTTAACATCCACTAAATTATCAACAAATAAATAATTATGAGGAAATAATTACATCATAAATATTATTTATATTTTATCACATACTTGTAATATATACTAAATATATTATTTGATAAATGTGATTCATTAACTTGACTCGTAATTTCTGTTAATATTAAACAAAATATGAATATTAAAATAATATTCATTAGAATAAAATTATTCCTCGTATTTACTTAAACACTTATAAATAATTTTAATAAATAAACTCAACCAAATTAATATTTACTTGAATAATAATGAATTTATTTATTTATTGGTGATTGATAAAACCGGACAACTCTCGGACCCCGTGGTGGGGCCCACCATGTCCTATATAATTATTCACCTGGATAGGACGGATTCATGAATACTCTATTTTTTGTGACCCTCTAAGCCCTTATCTTGATATTAATGAATAATATTCCTAGAGAAAGAGCAGAGTCAAAAAATCTATCAAGGCCTCTAAATAGAGAAGGCATATTCATAGCAACAACAACCAACCTACGAAAATATACTACGTAATATAATCTCTTTATCATTTGATATATCAGAAAATAGAATGCACACTTGTGTCATTGTCCTTTCTTGATTTATTATTTTTTGATCTATCTAGACATATTTACCCTCAACTACAATAACCATAGATTTAGGAAGGTGCTACCATCCTGATCAACCAGGCCCGAGATATCACTTCCTCAACTTTAAAGTGAAAAATACTATCTTTACCATTCAACCAATGTAATACCACTGATAATGCACCGAACCCAAGATAATATGAAACGATTTCATTATCATGGTTTTTTACTTGCATCAAAGTAACAGATCAAATGGAACACATTTGTAATTATAACAATTCAGGAGACCAATACACATGTACATAGATAGGAACTACCAATGACACCCAAAATATGTGATGTTCCTATTGGTGGTTATTTCCTCATGATATCAACTAATAGATATCACCAAGTGAGAACTTGATGAGAATAAGTCTCAATGTTTGTGAGACCCCAGCACCTGATAGTCAAACATATACTATTTCTAGTTAGTATGGTTTATCTAGATCATAGGACATATATTTAAGATTAATGAAATAGTATCTTGACGTTCTCATTATAGTCTAGGATCTGTTATAACCTTTTGATATGAAAATTAATCTATGGAAATTACTATTAAATAGTGGATGTAAAAATATCTACAATATAATGGTAATTTTGAATCATGTATAACTAATTGTATCCATGATATGGTAATTGAAAAGTACTATTTAGATGGGTCTAGGGCACCCACTATTACAAAAAGATAGAGGTTCTTGAGGGATATGTGTAAAATTCTCCATCACTAAGCATGGCGTAGAGATCAAAGAGCCTAACAGTATTCAAAAAAGCATACTTTGGTTCTTCTTCGGTGGAATATTACAGGATTTGATGAATTGTGGGGGTCTCTCCCAATTTGAGAGGCATGAAATCATCAAGGGTGTGGGATGGTTTTGGAATTAGTGTGGGACTCTGATTCCTTGGCATTATCTAGGACTATTTTTTTAGTCTTGGAAGGTTTTGATATTGATGAGGTGGTCAGGATGGGTGTGGAGATCACAATGGGTGCTATTTTTCTCAATAATTCACGAATAATATTATGGGTTTGAGCAATCATCTTATGGGATAGCCAGTCATTTTAATTATGAGTACCCTATCCTAGAGCCTATTTTTATCCATCAGAGTCTTTTTTAATACTATCAGAGATGGTAGAGACAAGTTTTACTTATTTCAAGACATCTCCCAAAGTAACCATCCCACAATTTACCAAGTCATAAAGTCAGTATTTAAAGATGAAAAACTCCTTGATGGTATACTTGAAGACCCTGTGATATGAGAAAAAGTTAAAACAATCAGTGAGGTTAGATTTCTAAAACCTTATACATTCTAGAAGCTTCAAGATGTTCATTTTTAAAGAAGATATGAAGTACCCTATGACCTACATGTCATTGAAGGAGTAGGTATTGTTCTTTCACTATGTTAAAGGAGCCCTAGATACCTAGCCCTAATTAGGGGCTTGGTAAATATTTTCTCCGTGATATTGTTATTGTATAGGTAGCACCTAGTGAGGTTGTGGTTGGTGAGGCCTTCTTGGTTGGGTTTCCTAAAGGTGTACTAGCTATGATGCCTCAATCTGGATAGCAGTAACTATTTCTCCCTTCACAAGTTTTCATATAGGAGTGGGAATAGGTAATGGTTATGACCATTTTTTGTTCCACTACAAGGATTCTTCCAGGCACTAAACTCTTTTGGTGAACTTTCAGAACCCTCTAGGATATCATAGGAAGATGATAGTATGGACCAATTCACCTTTAACATTTTTCAAACACATTGTCAATAATATTTCCTAGGAGAGATACATATTGAGGGAGTATGTGAGTCCCTTCCATTAAGAAATAAAGTTAGTAACTCATTCATTAGGCATTTTCTTTCACTTTGATAGGTCTTTAATGCTGGTATTGTGTAGGGTAGAGCTAAAATGGTAGAGGAATTTTCTATATAGATTATACCAGTAGGTAATAGAAACTGTATATAGTTTACTATACTAAAAAAAGCAGGTCCCTCTAAGGTCTAGATGAAGCACTGAAGTTTCACAGCTTCTTGATGCTCAATAGTTCTTAGCATCAGGATACACTATAAGGAAAAGTGGGCCAGATGCTGTAATGAATAACTCATACCATTGAATGGGATGAATCATGGATTAACTAATTCTAGAGGAAGACGCATATGGTCCACCCACATCAAATATGGCTTCCCTTCAAGCATAATCAACACCTGTTGTATTTCTAGTGCCTAATGGAGGGAAATGAAAGCTACTATAACATTGTATTAGTGAGGTTCGGTAGTCACCAGAGTCTTGATTGGTCTTCTAGATCATGAGGTGTTGAGATCATGGTACCAAGAAGAGAATTCATGTTGTTAAGATGGGGTAGGTGAGTCATATCTTGGCCATTTTCCAGCACCACCAACCTCCACCCTAATCAGATGTGAAGGACCTCCTGCCTCAACTCTAGGTATTTGTATAGGAATAAATGGCTGCTCAAATAAATGAGTGATAGGGTCCCCTGTGACACAGTATCTTCCTATGTGTTGTTAGATGATGATCTCAGTAGTGAGCCTCTTGTATCCATTAAGATCCTAGAGTAAAGTGGATAATCTAACACCAAACTCAGTTTCTAGTGTAGCCTCAGATCAACTAATGATTTTGAAAACTCCCTTGACTTTGTTGATATTTATACTAGTAGGCAGTAATACCTCATTAGGGGGACTCTTGTGGCTCTATTTCTACCTCTACTAATGAGTGTGGGCACCCGTTTGAGGGTATGTATGATACTATGTCTCCTATAGGGGTGGGTTTTATTCATCACATACCATATCTTCAACCTTATTTATATTATCATTCATGGGATTGATTGTGGTGACATTCACAATAGAAATTTTTTGAGGAAACTTTTTGTCATTGGTAGGAAGGTCGGTCTGGCAGTCCTGTTGTTTCCTTGGAAGGGGACTAAAGTGGAGGGTAGTGTACTACCCCCAACCCCTAATTTTCAAGTGGAAAGATTCAACATTCATGATTATCTATAGCATAGTGAGGCTCCAAATATAGGTTCACTATAAATTCTAGTGATATCCATACAAATTAGAGCACTCAACCACCAGGAGTGCTATAATGTCAACCTTCTTTCACTGTTGGTGGATGTCCTCAATATTCTCACAGCTTCTTGGATGGGTCATTTGGTAACCTTGTAAGTAGTTTAATTTTTAATAGATATTCTAGTGAAATAAATATATATTATCCTTGGTGAGGAAGTATTATATGATGAATTTCAGGGCTGTGAGTGGCTAGAACGTGAGTGATGGTTGGTCAATGTCCATAATCTCCCACAAATCATCCTATTATTCATTATCTAAAGGGACATCCTATTCCTAGTCACCCCAAGATATTATTAGCATTGGATGAGATACCGAGGGTGGAACTAACACTGACCTACTATACTGTTGAATTTATAGCTGAGGGGGTGTCACGTAGGCCAACCATCCTTAGAATGTTAGAGTGTCTTCCAAAGGTGGGACCAGCTTCATGATCATATCCATATAGGATGGAATGTTAATGGAATCCTGATGATATAGATATACAACATCCCTCTAAGTCTTAGCTAAGTTCTCACCATCGTTTGAGGGTGTTAATTTGTATCTTGGAATCTATCCTACTTCCAAGGTGGAGGTTGAGAGGTGGGATTCTGATAGTGGTAGGTATGGTCGCACAGTAAGTCCCTATATTGCGGAAAGAACATCCCCTAAATGAATATACTTATAGAGCAATCTTTGGACCTTATGGACCTTGTTTTTAGGGATTATAATCCCCATTAAATGGGTTTCTTCCCCTAGTTCTTATGGTGGGGGTAGGTGGTTCCATCGATTTATCTGTCATCTCATAGTTTGAGAATTGATAGTGATGCAATGTTTTTATCATTATTTTTTTAGGCTATATGGGAGTTATCTGAGTTTGATCCCCTAAAGGTCATGAGGATTCATTTTTTATGTGTCGTAGCCAGCATTTCAGGTACACCCCCCCCCCCCACTATGATTGTTTTCCCTCTAACCCTGGTATGGATCTTTAAAGTGGGGGAATTCGATGGCATGGGGAGGAACTGTGTGTTGGTTTGTCGTGTTTCAAGGAGGACCTCTTTGGTAAGATCCTTCACCATGGGGTGGCCCATGATGGTTGTTGGTGGCACCATGATAAGGAGAGTCAACCCAACCTTCCTAGTTGGTAGTTGGGGTCTTGATCCCTATCAGTAAAATATAGGCCATCACATGGTGGTTTTGTAGGTGGGTGATGTGTTTATACAATGGAAAGGTCCAATAGAGATGAGATAGAGACCTTTTGTTGGGCAGGTTTGTGACCCACCCCTGTGTTAGTACTGGGTGTTATAGATCAGATCCAATGAATAAGGAATCAGTTTGACATGATTTTTTTTCCAATGTATACAATCAACATTATCATTTTGTCTGAGTGTGAGCCCTCCTAGGTATAACCTGGGTGGTATTAGTCACAGGCATGACCAATGCACCCCCCCCCCCCCCCGGTGTAGGGGAGAGATCTGTCAGACCGCTTCAAGGTCTTTATAGTATATATCCCTAGTTGGTATAATCCATTCCCACTCATAATGACAAATTAGGGCATTGATGACCCTCTATTGAATGATTTTGGAGAGGGAGATGGGGTTTGGTCATATGGTAGTCATAGAAGTAGTGGTCGTTATGGGAGGAGTGTAGTTTTGTGGTATTTCTTCAACACTAGTTCTCCTACCCCCACACCTACTGGTGGTGGGTCGTCAAACATTTTCAATATCTTGAGTCATGTATCATGCATGAAGTCAATCATCAGTATAGTTTTGATGAAATTTATTCCCAATATACCCAACATTATTCATTATTTACAATATGGTTCCATCATGGAGTAATTATCCATATCAATTATGTCTCATACTATAGATTCCTAAAGTCTCTCATTTTTCCCCAGTTGCAGGAGGATAGTGCCACATCAGGCTGACCATTTTGTTTAGTGAGGCCCGATGCTGAATGTCTAGATCTAGTGATTCCCAAACCTAATAGTTCCCAACATTATTGATCCACCTGTGATTATAATATAATATCTTCACATCATTTTCACCATTTTTTCTAATGCTTTTCGTCGGGGCATGCATCAGGGTGGTGATGCACTTTTTCCCCGCATTCCCACTTTTCATAGTCAGGCGGCCTCTATCACCATTGTTGATGATGTCGACTGCTTGATAGAAATAGGATGATGGGATTTCAGTTCCTAATTAAATACTTAAATAGGATAATATTCATTTCTTATATTATAGTTTTCATGTGATTCAATGTTCATAAACACCTCTACTAGTTCATTTTACAATTTGAACATCTTTTCTTAACATGTTTGTAATTCCTTCTAAAATGAACTATTACAAGGTATATTTTTTAACACCACATAAAACAACCAATGTTATTTATTTTATTTTAATATTTTATTTTTATGTATCTGATTCTATGATTAACATTTTATCCTTCTGGAGATACTAAATAATCAATTGGAAAGATGACCAAAGTGGGCCTTGAACCAAAAACATTCTGGGTGAAGTGAACTGGACAACAACCCAATAAAATGACTATAGTGTCAAATATACAAGACTAATGATGCTAAAATTTTAATTAGAGATATATAAAATCATTAAGTACAATTAATTTTAGAGTTAAAATATCTGATTATGATTTTTGAATAGAGTTACAGGCAACCCAAGTTGGAGATGAAATTTTGGGCCAAATTTTGTGGCCTAGAAAAATAGCCCACCATTTCAATAATATATTGAAAAAATAATAAATTTGGGATAAAATTTTATAGGATCTTAGTAGAAATATGAATATTCATTTTCTTATTCTATGGATCACCCCAATTTAGCCATATAGAAGCTCTTTTTGGCGCATCTGTTTGATGGATGCAAGCTGGCTCATATTCTTGTCAAGGGTGGAAAAGTCCTCTCTCCATTAACTTTCCTCCCACTTAGGCCTACCAACATTAATTAGTGTGAATTTTACTATTGTTTTCTCAACACAAGGCTTCAAAAATTTCTATTTAAGGTAGTGGTGTTATAGTATTTAAGGATTTTGTGTTCTTTGTTTCATTGTAATGTTATGTTGTTGCTTTGCCTTTGTAATGTTCTTCTTTCAATTATAAGTTATTAGAATCACCTTAGTCACTTAATAAAACTTATTATTATTCTATTTTTTCTATTATTTTTGTTAAAAAAATTATACTATTTCATTAAGGTGTAAATTTATTCACACAATGAATAGATAAATCCTTCAAACAACAATGGAGTGTTTGTTATTTCATTGTTTTTCACTTCTTCAATTCCACCCTCATGCATCCACTTCCCACTTAAATTGAGAGTATATCATAAATGGAGGTATAACCCTCTTATGGGTTGATCCAGGGGAGTATAAATGGTCTTGATTGAATGTTATTTCTCACTCTATTAATGTTTAATCACTTCTTTTAATTGATATTTTTGTTTGAAGATCTTAATACTTATTCATCCTTGTTGAATTTTAAGGCCACGCACTTCAAGTGATAATAAGAACATTTACCTTGTATTTCTCATAAAGATGATAATCCAAGTGTATAGGTTATTATAATTTGGTTTTTTTTGTTATTAAACCATTAAGTAATGAAGTTTTATTGATCTTTTTTAAATGAATTACTCTTGATTCTAAGAAATTGGAATCATTAAAAAGTAATTTCATCAAATTCATCCCTTGTAATAACCTAGGATCAACCTGTTCTCATAATTTGAATTCATATAGGTCTCTTAGTTCTCATTTAAACCCATATAAAATCAAAACAAAGTTAGCCACTTCATATCCAAAAACAATCCATAAAATGTACGTGTCTGTAGGTTTCTTGTTAGGTATATGAGGATTTGAAAACTCAAGCTACACTAAAAGCGACTGCTTAACCCTAAAAACCTGGGTAAATTTGGGAGATACATAATTTTGGCACTGATTCTAGGGACCTAAGTAAGTTTTCTTATCTACTCACATCTTATTCTCACCCCACTTCTCTATTCTCACCCCTGATTTTACTCCTATGGAAGGCCTCTTTGAACAAATCCAAACATGGGGAACCTCTCCCTACTTTGACTATGCCACACCCAATTAAAAGTATAATAATTTGGATAATTAATGTTTAAATTATAAATTTTCATCCCTATCAAGGGAGATCAAAGATATAAATCTTAGGGAACTCCATGATTTTCAACCTTCTATCTAATATATTCCTTATATATTGCTTGAACAATTGTGTAATCAAATGGAGAGAATGAATTATAAGGTTTTATCTTTGAGATTATAACTACAAATCATTAAAACATGTGAGGATACCATACCTACAATGAATGTCCATTCCTTAACCTTATTTAGAGTGTTTAGTTTCCCACAAACCTCTTATGAAAACACTATAGAACAAACATTTGAATTTGGGATAGCTGAAGATGAGAAAAGAATTGTTGATGGTTGTTTAAGTCAAAAAGAAATAGATTTTATTTATTCACATGATATAATTTTCTCTTCTTGTAACGAATCCCCGAAATCTATATCCATTAATGATCTTTCAAAACCATATATCATTGAACCCTTATAATAAATCATGAACTCCTAGTTTGTACCCATTCATTTCACTGATCCAAAAAAAATTCATGGCAAAAACACTGATTCTAAATGAAACAATCAAAATTTTTCTAGATCACAATTTCCCTCATGTAATTTTGATCAACCCAAACTTGAGAATAAGGCCTTTCCATCCTACCTCAACTTTTCATTCATTGGGGATATCCAAAACCTTTTGGTTTTCATTGTCTCTTCTCTTAATACCAATAAAGGGGAAATGGTCCTTAATGTCTTAGGAAATACTAAATACACAATTGGATCAACCATTTCTGATATTCCTTGGATTTTACCACTCATTTTAGAACATAGGTTTGTACATGAAACAAATTATAAACAAATAATCACTCTAAATCTAGTAGAAGTGGTGAAAAACTTGGTCTTTAAAATTTTGAAAGTTGTTATTGGGTAATTTGGGGGGTCCAAGTCAGGATAATGAATTTAAACTAAGTACTTTCTAGGAGGTAACCCGACTTCTTTTGTTGTTTTCATTTGTTTTTGTTTTTTTTTTTGTATTACCTTAGATAAAAAATGGTATTTTTTCAATCCAATTTTTTTTTTATTGTTTTTTAGTTAAGGTAATCCCTTGAGGTTTCCACTATGCTCTGATGTTTTTTGAGTGTGATATTTAGAATCTTAAGAAGTTTCATGCTTTCAATGGAACCAAATGCCATCAAAAGTTTAAACCCAGTACCCAAAAATCCATGAGGAGTCTACATGCAGAAATGAGATCTAAGGATTAATCGAGATCAGTATGAACTTCAAATTCAAACACTATGTGGCTTTATTCTTTTTTTCACTAAAATTATTTTTCAAACTCCTCTCCTATATCTCTTACCCCTTCTGAATTTTCATTTATTTAAAAATTGGGGAAAATTTTATTCTAAGTTGGGGGTGACATAAATAAAGTTTTTTTTTGTGTGCATAAAAAAATTAAAAAAAAATGAAGTGAAAAAAATGTGTGTTAATGAAAGAAAAAATTTCTTTTAACCTTGAACTCGATAATACACATTTCATACTTTGAAGATGAATATCAAATAATTTTTCATTCCTTTATTATGATTTTAATCCATGTTTAAGTTCATGATCATAAATTTTATAAAGTGTTGCTATCTAATGTGATTTTTCACCATTTATATTTTCATAAATTTAATAAAAAAAATCACAACGTACATCATTTGGATTTTAGGGTATTGGTTTGACTTCTTGGGGTCCTTGATAAATGGAATAGGTTTTGTGATAGTTTTATTTTTAACATAATTATTCAAAAAATCAAAAAAATAGAATTTCATGTAAAGAAATGGATTGGCCTAATACGCGGCTATCAGTATTTGGGGATTGTGACTCCATAGTTCTCTGGACCAGAGTTGTGAATTTATCTCTATTTTTGGAAATTTCATTTTTTTTATTGAGTTAACTTGAGATGATTTCTGAGTATGTGAGCTTCAGTTGGTTCCCTAAGGTCTTTGAGCCTAGGAGTCATCGACAAAGTCTCACTATAGGGGTTGACTTGATTGAGTTAAATTTAAATTACTATGGAAAATTTTCAAAAAAAATAATAATATGAATAATAATATTAATATTAAAATTTTATTCCACCTAGAGATTCCATATTTTCCTCCTTGAATAAAAATGAACGCCCATGTCAATTGTGATGCACAACACATCATCATGATTAATTGAAATTGAATGAAATGTGGGGATGAATTTGAACAAAGGAATAGGATTGGGCTTGGGATATGCTTATGAACCAATATCGTGTTAAATTATTTTTATGGGTTTCATAATTTTTTGGTATGAGGTATTTTGGTGAGTGTTGTATATGAAAATGTTTTTGGAAAATTAAATTTCCTCCAAATATATATTTTTATTATTAATAAGAACACTTTTATGGAGAAAGTGTGAAACCAACAAGTACAACCTAGCCATCAAACACTATATCAAATTAAAAAATTATTAAAGACCATCTTAAACCCATTAGAATTAATATCCTTAAACAATTTCTAGGAGAGAGATGTTACCTCTTTGATTTGAAAAATGGAATTTGAATTTCATATTTTTTAGATACATTTTTCTCAGGACTAGAAAAACTCAAGTTGGGGGGGTGTGATTATCCATTGAAAGAGGACAATATTTATTTCTTATATTATAATTTTCATGTGATTAAATGTTCATAAACACCTTTACTAGTGCATTTTACAATTTAAACTTATTTTCTTAGCATGTTTGTAATTCCTTCTAAAATTCACTATTACAATATACATTTTTAAACACCTCCCAAAACAACCAATGGTCTTGATTTTATTTTAATATTTTATTTTCATGTCTCCCATAATATGAGGAGCATTATATTCATCTGTAGATACTGAATAATCAATTGGGAATATGACCAAAGTGGTCCTTGAACCAAGAACATTCTGGGAAAAGTAAAATGAACATCAACCCAATAAAATGACTATAGCGCCCAATATCCAAGCCCAATGATGATAAAATTTGATATGAAGATGGATAAAATCATGAGGAACATTTCATATATAAGTTAATAGATCTAATTATGAGTTTTGAAGGGATTTCTAGGAGTCCCAAGTTGAAGATGAAATTATGGGCTAGATTTTATGGCCCAAAAAAACAGCCCACCATTTCAATGATATCTAAAAAAAATCAATTTGGGATAAAATTTTATAGGATATCAGGGAAGATTCAGATATTAATTTTATTATTCTATGGCCCACCCCAATTCAACCATCTATAATCTCTTTTTGGCGCGTTTTTTTATGGATGCAAGCTAGCTCTAATTTTTGTCAAGGGTGGAAAAGTATTCTCTCCATTAACTTTCCATCAACCTAGGCCTACCACCATTAATTGGGGTGACTTTAACTATTATAGGATAGAACCAAGGCTTAAAAATTTTCTATTTAAGGTAGTGGTGTTAGAGTATTTAAGGATGATTTTTTCTTTGTTTCATTGTAATGTTATGATGGCGTTTTGTCTTTGTAATGTTCTTCTTTCAATTGTAAGTTATTAGAATCACCTTAATCTCCCAATAAAACTTATTATTCTTATCATTTTATATTATTTTTTTAAAATTATTGATACCATTTCATTTATTTGTGGATTTATTCACACAAAGAAGAGATAAATCCTTCAATAAATGGTGGAGTGTTTGTTATTTCATTGTTTTTAACTTCTTCAATTCCATCCTCATGAGTCTACTTCCCTCTTCCATTGAGAGAATAACATCAATGGAGGGATAAAACTATTATAGGTTGATCCAAGGGAGTATAAAGGGCCTGGATTGGATTTTATTTCTCACTCTATTACTTTTTAATCACTTTTTTTAATTGATATTTTTTTACAATCTTAAGACTTCTTCATCCTTGTTGAATTTTAAGGCCACAAACTTCAAGTGATAATAAGAACATTTAATTTGGAGTGCTTGTAAAGATGATCCTCTAAGTGTATAGGTGATAAGAATTATGTTTGTTTTGTTATTAAACCAATAAGTGGTGATTTTTTTGATCTCTTTAAATGAATCACTCTTAAGTCTAATAAATTGAAATCATTAAAAAGGAATTTCATCCAATTCATCCCTTGTAATGACCTAGGATCAACCCTTTATAATAATTTGAATTCACATAGGTCTCCTAGTTCTCATTTAAACCCATCTAAAATCAACCCAAATTTGGCCACTTCATAGCCAAAAACAATCCATAGAATGTATCTGTTTGTAGGTTTCTTCTTAGGTCTCTGAGGATTCGATAACCCAAGCTACACTGCAAGAGACCGCTTAACTCTAAAAATTATGGTAAATTTGGGAAATACTATTCCCTCTTTCCATAGATTCCTCATTAGAGTTTTTATCCTAGTCTGATTTTCCCACATATATTTGAGTCATATTCATAAATCACATTTACGGTGTCATATCTAGGTGGACACCAGTTAATTATGTTGCTTATGTCATGATAGAGAAGCTAAATGCGGTCAAATATGATAGTGATGTTAGACGCATCTGAAAATATATAGACTTTGGGTGTGTTGGGAACCTATAAAGTCTTCCTATTTTGAATTTGAGGTTATCTCATGTGTGATTCATCTTAGGTGTAGAACCCAAGGAACCCCATATCTACTATGAGGTAATTTATTCTAGGTGATTAATACTTCCAAGGCTTTTTACCTAGGGAATATCATGTTCATTTCATGGGGTAGAGGTTCTAATGCATCTAGTGGGTTCATGGTTTAATGTTTTATGGGGATAGGTTGGTCATAGGTTTAATATCTTGTGGGGATAGGTTGGTCATAGGTTTAACATCTTGTGGGGAGAGGTTGGTCATAGGTTTAACATCTTATGGGGATATGTTGATCATAATTTTAACTTCCTATGGGGAAAAGTTAGTCACGGGTTTAACATCTTGTATGAAGAGGTTAGTCACAGGTTTAACATAGTATGGGGACAGTTTGGTCACATGTTTAACGTCTTGTGGAAACAGTTTGGTCATAGGTTTAATGTCTTGTGGGGACATGTTATTCTTGGGTTTAATATCTTATGGGGACAGGTTGGTCATAGGTTTTAACATCTTGTTGGGATGATTTGGTCATAGGTTTAATGACTTGTGAGGACAGGTTGGTCACATGTTTAACATCTTATGGGGGCAAGTTGGTCATAGGTTTAACATCTTGTTGGGATAGGTTGGTCACAAGTTTATTGTATTGTGGGGAGAGGTTTGTGGGATTTCATTATGTTTCCATGTGTAATATGATAACACTTTAGGTTTGTCACCTTCCAAGAGGAAGTCAGGTGGATTTGAGGTGGTTTGGCGAAAGTGTGCCCCCATGGGGGGAAGATGATCACACCTCAGAGTTATCGCCTTTCTAGAAGAATACATGTAGATTTAATAGTGTTGTTAGGATTAAACCTTGGGGAGGTATCCCAGGTGTGTCAGGATTGAGACTCAAGGAGGCATCCTACATACCCTATTAGGAGACAAGGATCGTAACTCATGTAGATCAAGTGCATAGTTTAAGGTCATGCAACAGGACTGGTCTATGCAGTTTAACATCATGTGGTAAGGATGCTCACTTCACGAAAGGGGAGACATTAATAGATAGCATGGGGATTACACGAAGAGGCTTCCTGTTGTAGGTGTATCATCCCATGGTGGTATATGAGGTATCTTCCCATTATGATCATCCATGATGAATCCTATGTTCATCGTACAGGGTAAGGCTATGGTTTAACATCATGTGTTGAGAACATTGTAGTGCAGTTTAATGTCATACGAATAGAGCATCAGGCTATACAGTTTAACATCTTCTAGCTCAGACATGGTAGGGACCTACACCCAGGGAGACCCTTCCTGGTAGGAGAGTAGGATAAGGAACTATCTCTCTTAACAGATAAAGTTGAGAATTTTCTCTTGATGATTCCACCTTCGGGGCTTACGTGTCCACTGCACATTCGCCTCTGGGTGGAGCATGGTGTAATCCACATCATGGTGAAGTGGAAAATAGGGATACCAACATTATGGTGCCTATTATTAGGATCAAAAGGTGATATAACTATTCAGATCATGTTTGAAGCAAAGAGGTTGGACACGAGGGTTGATGATACAGGTCATGTGGGTGATTGAGGTGTGGGTGGACCCGGATGGAGTAGGTGTGGGGAACCTGAGCACTCAAATTGTGTGAAAATATGGTTGATAGAAGGAGGCATCAGATTGGGGAATATGAGGTTGTTGCATTGAACTATTATGTTGCACGTGCAAATGGTGTTATGCAAGGCATGGGCTTATGTAGAAGGACAGTTCATTGATATTAGGGGCATAGGTGCGTGCAACTTCTAGGGTCACACGAATCTTGGAGTTGAGTGAAGGGAACTCATCTAGAATGAAACCAAATAGCCTTAGGGGATATTTTTCAAGGACATCTCAAACATGATCCAAGAAAATTTGGGGCCTATGTGTGGTCATTCGTGCAAGTTCTCTACCTTTTTGAATCCATGCATTATGGAAAAAATGAATATTTGTGACGGATTATTTGCAACGAGCATATTACCCCATCACAAATAACCATTATTTCCGACGGGCACTTACCGTCCGTCGCAAAAGGTTTGGTGCGAAATACGCGTCAAACCATGGGTAAGGGTATTTGCTACAGGTTCCTATTCCCATCACAAATAACCGGCGACGGTTTTTAGTATTTGTGACGGGATACTTCCCTCGTTGCAAATGCCTTGTCGGCATGTGCCATTTGCAAACGGGGCCTGTCGCAAATAATTTTTTAACGGCCCACTGTAATTAATGTGTGCAGAGGCATTTGCGACGGGCCCTGTCGCAAATACCCCATCGCAACTAATCTAACTTATATATACTCTCATCTGTTTTTCCTCTCATTTCACTCTTTACCTAACTTCTCTCTCTATCTCTACTAAAAAAATTCTTCTAAAATTTTTCATAGTTTAAACTTTTAAATCAGAGCATTATCTGCGACTTTAAAACTCCAAAAGTTTCAGTTTCAATGTATTTATCTATTTTTTATTGTTTAGTCAATTTATTTTATTTTAAATTATTTATAATTTTTTTAATTAGATGTAAATTAGTTAAATTAGAATTAGATATTTGTTTTTCATTATTTATTTTTATGAATAGTTATATCTAAGTGTTAATTGGCAATAAATTGTAATAATTAGTAATAATTTTAAATAATTTGTAATAATTAGTAATAACTAGCATTAATTAGTAATAACTAGTAATAAATTGTATTAACTAGTAATAAATTGTATTAATTAGTAATAATTAGTAATAATTAGAAAAAATTAGAAAAAATTAGTAATAATTAGAAAAAAATAGTAATAATTAGAAAAAATTTGTAATAATTAGAAAAAATTTGTAATAATTAGAAAAAATTAGAAAAAATTCATAATAATTATAAATAATTACGAATAATTAGTAATAAATTGTAATAATTAGTAATAATTAGTAAAAAAATGCAATAATTAGTAATAATTAGTAATAATTAGGATTAATTAGTAATGATTAGGATTAATTAGTAATAATTAGGATCAATTAGTAATAATTATTAATAATTAGTAATAATTAGGATTAATTTGTATTAATTAGGATTAATTAGTGATAATTAGGATTAATTACTCATAATTAGTAATATTTAGTAATAATTAGCAATAATTATCAATACTTAGTGATAATTATCAATAATTAGTAATAGTTATGAATAATTATTAATAATTATCAATAATTAGTAATAATTATCCATAATTAGTAATAATTAGGATTAATTAGTAATAATTAGGATTAATTAGTAATAATTAGGATTAATTAGTAATAATTAGGATTAATTAGTAATAATTGGGATTAATTAGTAATAATTAGGATTAATTGGTAATAATTAGGAATAATTACTAAAATAATTAGGAATAATTACTAATAATTAGAATTAATTAGTAATAATTAGGATTAATTAGTAATAATTTGTAATAATTATTAATAATTAGTAATAAATTCTAATAAATTGTAATAATTAGTAATAATTAGTAGTAAAACGTAATAAATAGTAATAATTAGTAATAATTAGTAATAAATAGTAATAATTGGTAATAATTGGTAATAATTAGTAATAATTAGTAATAAATAGTAATAATTAGTCATAATTAGTAATAAATAGTAATAATTAGTAATAATTAGTAATAAATAGTAATAAATAGTAATAATTTGTAATAAATAGTAATAATTTGTAATAATTAGTAATAAATTGTAATAATTAGTAATAATTAGTAATAATTATTAATAAATAGTAATAAATAGTATTAATTAGTAATAAATAGTAATAAATAGTAATAAATTGTAATAAATTGTAATAAATAGTAATAAATAGTAATAATTTGTAATAATTTGTAATAATTTGTAATAATTTGTAATAATTTGTAATAATATGTAATAATTTGTAATAATTTGTAATAATTTATAATAATTTATAATAATTTGGAATAATTAGGAATAATTTGTAATAATTAGTAATAATTAGGAATAAGTAGTAGTAATTAGTAATAATTTGTAATAATTTGTAATAATTTGTAATAATTCGTAATAATTGGGATTAATTAGGATTAATTAGGATTAATTATCCATAATTAATAATAATTAAGATTGAGTAGTAATAATTAGGATTAATTAGTAATAATTAGGATTAATTAGGAATAATTAGGATTAATTAGGAATAATTAAGATTAATTAGGAATAATTAGTAATAATTAGGACTCATTAGTAATAATTAGGACTAATTAGTAATAATTAGAATAATTAGTAATAATTGGGAATAATTAGTAATAATTGGGAATAATTAGTAATAATTAGGATTAATTAGTAATAATTAGGATTAATTAGTAGTAATTAGAATTAATTATAAATAATAAGGATTAATTAGAATTAATTAGGATTAATTAGGATTAATTAGGATTGATTAGGAATAATTATTAATAATTAGGAATAATTAGTAATAATTAGGAATAATTAAGAATAATTAAGAATAATTACTAATAATTAGAAATAATTACTAATAATTTGTAATAATTACTAATAATTAGTAATAATTAGTAATATATCATAATAAATTCAAGTACATTGATAAATTGGCACAATTTCCAGCGGATTGGCGGCATTCATTTTGATCGACATCTCAGCTCCTTGCAACTTTCTTCCACTGAAATCAATATGAAAAATCTGCTTGGACATACGTCGGAGTAGATTTTTCAAAGTGATTCAAGTCGGAGAAAGTTGTAAGGTGGTGATCTATCGGACAACAGAGGCTCTTTTGCCCAACAACTCATCCTCTTGCAACTTTCTATGACTGAAATCACTATGAATAGTCTGCTCTGATGTACGAATATTCATTTTCATTTGCACGAGAGCATGGAGAGCATCATGGCGAGGCCATACTGGTCTCCATCCTTGTGCATACTAAAATGAATATTTGTACACTGGAGGAAACATTTCATAGTGTTTTTACTCGTAGAAAGTTGCAAGGGGATGAGTCACTGGACAAAAGAGTTGTCGCCAATCCATTGAAAATTGTGCCGCTGGTAATTAAGAATAATTAGTACAAAATACCTGAAATTAATAATAATTAGTGGTAATTAGTATAAGTTTTTATAAATGAGTGTATATTAGTATAAAATCTTAAAAAGTAGTATAAATAATTATAAAATAATAGAAATTATTATAAATTTCTAGAAAATAGAATTTAATTGTCTTCTCTTTTTTGGATAGTGTTTATCTTATATCTAATTATACAAAATAACTAATTATTTCATATATTTTTTAATATGGAACGAGGAAGTTGACAATAGTCATTATTAGATGATTGTGCTTGGATAACTGAGTGCAGGAATCCAAATGATTCTGGTTTAAATCCTATATATATTGAGGGTGTTCAAGCTTTTTTGTCATTTTCATCATCGAAACCAAAATTTGTTTCATAAGAGACAATTAAGTGTCCTTGTAAAAAATGTGCTCTGAGGGCGTATGACACATTTGAAAACATTGGAGTTCATTTATTGCGTTTTGGTTTTCAATCAGATTATGTTTTTTGGTATCAACATGGTGAGCATGGTTCCAAAGAAGATATTAATAATTTGGTTCCAGATCCAACACAGTTTCAAAATTTAGTACATGATGTGGCAGTTCCATCTGTTCAAAAAACTGAAACTCAGGATGATATTGATTTCACTTCTGAGTTGGAACCATCTCATTTATATGAGTTGTTGAGGTCTGCTGAGGATACCTTATATCCTGGTTGTAAGATAATAAAGTTTGAAGCAATTGCTAAATTTATGTCCATTAAATCAGATAATGGAATGTCAAATAGTTGTTTTGATCAGATATTCTCTTTGTTAAAAACACTGATACCTAAAGGAAATGTGTTGCCTATAAATTTCTATGAGTGAAAGAGGCTGGTTCGTAATTTGGGTCTTAGTTACCAAAAGATTCATGCATGTTCAAATGGCTGCATCTTATATTATAGTGAAAATGAGTTATTGGATAGTTTTCCTATATATGGAAAATCAAGGTATAAAGAAGCTCAACCAGGGAAGTATGGATTTGTTCCTATAAAACAATTGAGATATTTCCCACTCACACCCAGATTGCAGTATTTATTTATGTCTCAAAACATAGCATCATTGATGTCATGGAAAAAAACCAACATTTCAACTGGTAAAAGATTAAATAATCACTCTGATGGTGATTCATGGAAACATTTTGACCAAGTGCATCTGTCATTTTCCTTAGAAGCCCGAAATATGTGATTGGGTCTTTCTACTAACTTTTTTTATCCATTTGGTTCTTACGGTAGTCGGTATTCAGGTTGGCATGTCTTTATAACTCCGTATAATTTACCTCCATGGATGTTGATGAAGGATCCATATATCTTTTTGACCTTATTAATTCCAGGTCATCCAAAAAATAATATCGATGTTTATTTGAAACCATTTATTGATGATTTGAATCACTATATAGTAACAGTGTCAGTACATATGATGTTGTTGTGAAACAAAACTTTCTACTGAGAGATGCATTGAGGTGGACAATTAGTGACTTCCTATCATATGGCATGTTATCTAAATAGAGTATACATAGTTCAAAATCATGTTTGTACTATATGAGAGACAGCAAATCGTTTATGATCATCAATGGAAAAAACCTTGTTTTTTTACTATCATCACAGATTTCTTCCAATCGGTCATCCTTTTTGAAGAAGGAAATATCATTTCAAAAAAGGAACATTTGAAAAATATGAGCCTCCAAAAATGATCTCAGGTACAGAGTTGAAATAAATTGTTTCTTTATTACCTCCCATCACATTTGGACCAACAATAAACCAACAGAAAATTGATGGGTTTGGAAAAGAGCACCATTGGATAAAATGAAGCATTTTTTGGGATTTGTCATATTGGTATGATTTTTTGGTCTGTCACATGTTGGATGTGGTTCATATTGAGAAGAAATTTTTTGATAATTTATTTCATATAGTTTTGGATACACCAGGTAAGACTAAAGATAATATAAAGGCACAATTAGATCTTTCCAAAATTTGTAAGCAACCAGAACTTGAAATGTTTGAAAATGTTAGATCACAAAAGTTAATGAAGCCAAAAGAAGCTTATACACTATCCAAAGAGAGTCACTTATTATTATTTTATTGGATTTCATATTTGAGACTTCCAGATGGTTATGCTTCTAATTTGGAAAGATGTGTTAGAAATGGTCATATTACTAGATTGAAAGTCAGGAGTGTTGCATTTTAATGAAAATTCTTCTGCTAATTGGATTAAGAGTTTTGTTAAATCCTATGATTTGGGATGCGTTTATGGACATATCATATTTTTTCGAGACATTTGTGCATTAACAAAAGACTACGATTTTATAAGGAAACTACAAGAAGATGCCATTTTTATTTTATATAAACTAGAAAAAAATATTCCCACCAGGTTTTTTTGACTCAATAGAATATTTGATATTATATTTGCCTCATAAAAAATTTGGAGGTCTAGTACAGTTTCGATGGATGTACCCATTTGAGAGATTCATATAGAAATTGAAAAAAAAAGTACGTAACAAAGCATTAGTTGAAGGATCAATTGCAGAAGCTTATTTGCAAGAAGAAATTTCTTTTTTCTGCACTCATTACTTTCAATCTGAATATCCTTCAAAACACAACTGTATGAGTCGTAGTGAGAGAAATTTTGATGATGACATGAGAAATAAATTATTAGTTTTCAATCAGCCCGAACTTGGCTTTGGTGGAGTTCATCAACAATGTCTTTTAGATAATGAACATCACAGATCTCATACATATATATTTCTCAACTGTGAAGAAATTACACCATTTGTATTATAAGTTCATCTATCACTTATTCTATAATTTCCATAAAAATACATTAATCTTATTTTATTTTTAGGTTATATGATAATCATATCAAGAAACAGTTTCCACAAATTATAGTAGCTTCTCTTGAAGAATGACATCAAAAAAATTCATACTGGTTTCAAAAACTGTAACATAAATTATTTTTCATTTTACATAAAAAAATAAATTTAATACTTATTGTTTTAAAACTTTTTAGGTATCTCACCATGCTAATAAAATTGATTGTCGATTGTTTGTATTGAGTAACCCACCATCAAAAATGGTTAAATCTTATAATGCATATGTGGTGAATGGTTTTCGATTTCATACACGTACATATGGGGAATCAAAAAAAATGAATAATGGTGTTTTCTTGAGAGGATCACATCATAGAGAAATTAAAGTTGACTTTTACAGCATGTTGGAAGAAATAATTGAACTGTGTTATCTAGGACAACATTATATAATGATGTTTAAATGTCAGTGGTTGGATATTTAGAGAGGCTTGCATGTTCATATGATCCATGGAATCATTTATATTAAATATAAAAGTCTTCTTGTAGTAAATAAACCATTTTTATTGGCTCATCAAGAACATAAAATTTATTAAGTAAATTCATGTGCTATTTAAAGGGAGTTGGGTGATTGGTGGAGAATAATAAAAATTAAATCTCGAGAGAATCAGTTTACTGAAAGTGAATGTGGTTCCATTGAAGTTCAAGGAATTGAAATTTTTCAAGAGACTACTCTGAATCCATATTTTTCAAGAAGAGACATGAATATCATTGATGAAACCCCATAGTTAAGGGCCGATGGTGATGATGATGATAAAGATGTTACAACTGAATTTGAAATGACAATAGATGATGAAACTAAAACTAATATGAAAATTGATGATGTTGAGGAGGAATATGAAGACATTGACATCAACAGCTATGAATATGAGGATGAAGATGGACATTGACACAACAAAATTCTGTTTATAGTCATATATAATATATATCTATATATAATAGTTATTTTTAACTATTTTATAATAAAAATCATTTTGTGTTTCAGATGGATGATGATCTGTATCGTATATTATAGGAGGTTGATCTACCTTTAGATGAGCGGGAGGTTGGATCAGTCGACCCTAAAACTATTGGAAGTTCATGGGGCACTCGGAGGGGGTGTGGTCTTGCCCAATTGATGATTCTCGACCCTATCCCTAAGAGATGTCCACATCTTGGGTTCAATCCAGGCATACAGAGGTATGTTTACCTATGAATTTTAGTTCGTTTTCATTAATTTATTTATATTTTAATTGTTTGATTATTTATTCTTTTTTTCACAGCTTTACGCATATAGTTTTTGGATAGGGGAGTGCTATATTGTGCAATTATTTTTCTGATACACGGGTGCCATGGGATCAGATTCCCATTTATGTTCAGCAGTGTATGTTCGAGCATTGGATGGTACGTAAATAAATAATATTTATTTTGAAATTAATTTAATTAATAACTTGATATAATAAATTATATGTAGGGTTTATGGTATCCTATTGAGAAGAGAATGTGTGAGGCTATTTGGAAAGCATGGCAGGAAGATATGTGTCCGCATTGCACTCAGTTTTTGCATAATTTGAAAAGGAAAGCAATGGAGAAAGCATGAGTGAAGGAGTTTGAAGAGACATGTCGTGTTTACCGACCTGATTATATTTCATCTTAGGTTTGGGATGGATTATGTACACACTGGTTGAGTAGGCGGTTTCATAGTAGATCATCAGTAGGTCGGTAAAATCGGGGGAGATATGAGGTGACACATAGAGTTGGTATTCATACATTCAGTACACATAGGGATCATATGGTAAGTACATTTATTTTAAATATTGTATATAACTTTAAATATAAATGGTTTATTTTATATTCATATAGGTAGTCTCACATCCTGATATTACGGAGTATGACATTTATAGGAGGATGTACAGTGATCCAGCCACTAGGGAGATTAGAGGTTCTTATCAGCGTCAGATTGTGGTCAGTATAAGTTTTTTAAAGTTTTAAATTTAACTAAAAATAATATTTTAACTATTTTAATTTTAAATTTCAATTTAAGGAGTCATATTTGGTCGCGACATCTCAGACAGATGTTGAGAGTCAGGCCAAGACCGATACTCAGACCAGTGCTGTAACGACCCAAAGTTTCATTAATGGAAATCCCTCTTAATCTAATTAAATGTATCTTTATGTAAAATGTTTATATAAAATGTCAAATTATTTGGTTTTATGTTAAGAATTTTGATCATTGCTTTTATAGTCATTGAACAATGATCACATGATTAGTATAAATATAGGGCTTTAACAAACCCAATTCACTCAGACAAAGGAAGCGATGGCCTCATCCAGTAGAATTGCTCCATACGAAGCCCATTTTTCAGTGCTCAGAAAAAAGGTGGCATCTTTGGGCTTCGCTCTTAACCAAGCCCAAGCTGAGCTTCATCATGTCAAGCTCAAACGGGACCGTCTACGGGAAAATTGGAAGTTGATAGAGATTACAACTCGAGCGATGTTATCTGAGCCACCCCAAGAGTCTGTCACCATCGCACATCTTACCCTTAGGTCTTATGCGGCTATTTTAAGGGGTTATGTGAAAAATCTCTAGTACTATGTTCATGTACATTATTTTTTTTATATAATAATTAATATAATTTCTTGTCATTATTGATACATTGTAAATAGTTTTTAAAGTACAAATAGTGTTTTAGTTATTATTTAATTAAGAATTATATTTTATTAAATTAAGGGATTTTTGAATTAAATAATATTTTAATAAAATATTACTATTATTATTAAATTAATTTTTTATTAAATATAAATAATATTATAATTTTATGAATGCAATTGTAATTTTTATTAAGGTTTCAAAGCCATTTTTGTCAAAACCTGTGAATTTTCGATAAATGTCAGTTTTTATTTTAAAAGTGAAAATTAACATATTTATAAAATTATTTAGATAAAATAAATGTTATTTATGGAATTAGGATGTCGAAATTATCCAATGGTGAATTTTTCATAATTTTCTGAGACAGTCAAATTTTTGGGTAAAAATTAAATACCATTTAAATGTATAATGTGTTTTATGACATCATAATGACCCAATAGTGATGTAATAAAATACTATAAGCTTTATGTTCGGCCAATATATGTTTTACCATTAAAATAATGTGATTTTGGGTTTGTTTGACTTATTTTACAAAGCATTAATGGACCCCTCAAGACTTATTAAACATCTTGTATTTTTAAATTATTTTCCATGGGAGTGTGACTCACCTCCACATAAGCAACCCCATTATTTTAAGCAGTTTGGACTTTGAACTTATAAAATATTGTTTTCCTCTCCCCTTTTCCAAAAACCATGGGCAAAAACTATGAGATGATTTGTGTATTGAATTAGTTTAATGTAAGGGGTCCCAAACCTAAATAATAAAGAATTCACTCACCTTTCCTATATAAACCCACCCAAGCTCCTACTTCCTCCTCACTCAAAGCCTTTTTAGTTCATCAAACCTCTTCCCTACTCTCTCTATAATCCTCCCAAGGTTCCCCAAGCTCCCAATAAGCCTCTCTCAAGCCTTTGGAAGCACACTTCCAAGTAAGGGTTTTTCTTCCTTTCACTTTTTTTGTCCAATTTTCTTAATATTGTTATGCCCTTTTAATTTCAATTATAAATGTTGGGCTATGGTTTAGCACCTCCCCCATACTTCCCTATTATTTTTTGAATGATGGGAGACCCCTTTCTCTCTCATTAAATTCCTCCCATGTACACCCGTTACTATGCCTAAATTCTGAAAGGAACTTCTCTCTCCTCATTTACATTCAAGCAATACTTTTGTATCATGAATTTAAATTCCATTACAATTATTGGGACATGTATCTATATGACCCCCCTTACTATCCATTTCATTTATATATGATGATACACCCCTTTCTCTCTCATCAATCATTTTTATGAATTCTTATATCACGCTGTTACGCTGCCGAAATTGCATCGATTTTCTAAGCCAATGCCATTGTGCAGTGAATACCATGCCCATTTATCTATCAAAGGTATTCACCTTAATGCACATTTACTTATTGATTATAAATTTTCATTGCACATTCCTTTTTCAAGGAATAAATGATTATGTTTTATGAATCCATGTTTTATGATCCATGTGTCACACTTATGCATGAAATGAAATGTTTAAGAAGGGTGTGCCCTTATAGCGCTCCAATGCATTGGGTAAAGTATAGCATCATGATACGTCATGTTCAATGAGTGTTGAATCATGATAATTCAAGTGCAACGAGGGTTTACTCATGCTTCATGTGCAATGAGGATTTACTCATGCTCCATGTGCAATGAGCCTTGGCTCATGCTAATTTCATGTTAAGTGTTATTGCCACATTTCCATGTTATGATTATCATGTTTTATCATGCCTTTATGTTCATGTTTCCCTTGTACTCTATTGATATGCCTATTTTCTAACATGTATTGTACTCCTCATGTATTCCATGTTTATTCCCTTACTGGGCTTTATAGCTCACCCATTTTCTTATGCATGTCCTCAGGTTATCCCATGCAATGCTAAGTACGAGGGAATGTAGTGGTCATGTAAAGGAAGTTTTCAATAAAGATGTTTTATTTCATGTTTTTAGTTGTTATGTAATGATCCTAATCCCAAAAGACACCATAACTCTCGATCATCCATGTTGTATCAAGTGAATAGTTTATGTAATAAATCATGTCTAAGTTTGTAATAAAAGCAGGGTTGTCATAGTTGGTATCAGAGGATAGGTTTAGTTATTTTTGGGATTAGGATTAGAAAATCCTAGTAAAGCCTTAGAGACAAGACTAAGTATAATAAAAACATCCCTAAGTTTTGGTAAGTACTGAGTAAGTGGTTTATCAAACAAATACATCCCTGTCTGGATACGAGCATGTAGAGGAGGCTCTTGAATAGATGTATCTTAGGGGTAAACCCCGAAAACACCGCTTTGAGTTAGACTCGAACGGGAACTGGTGCACGACAACGGGCCTTGCTGCACTCTTGGTTACGACGCTCCCAGGGGATATGTTTTGATAAATTCACAAGCTTAGTATTAACCCTTATTAAGGGAATAAAAAAAATTCCCCTAAGAATATATGTTAGAAAGTAGATCATGAAAAGCCTAGATTGAAGCCTATAGACTCATGAGTTAAGGAAATAAAAGTTTATTTATAAGTCATCAACTTTTGTCTTTGTATTACCCTTTATGTGTTACCCCCTAACATTCCTTTTATTCCAGCCAATGGCTGGTAATATGAGGACTCGGGCTAACAACCGATGTGAAGATCAGTGTGATGACTGTACTAATGAGATGCTCAATCCAATGGGAGCAGTAATCGTGAACTTTGTCACGCTTCTCTCTTAGCTAACTCAAGCTTTGAATAGAAACGCGGGTCAAGAGGAATGTCCAAACCCCCCTAAGAAGGAACAAGTCACTGTTGAGAGCTTCATGAGACAAAGGCCTCCTACTTTTAGTGGATCATCCGATCCCACGATCGCTGAACAATGGATCAACTCCATTGAAAAGATCTTCTCCATCCTTCAATGTTCTGAACAAGAGAAGGTTCTCCAAGCGGCTTATCATATAGAGGGTGAAGCAGATCAATGGTGGACGTTGATTAAAAATATGAATCCTGAGGAGGAGAACGATTCGTTGGAATGGAAGGATTTCCGGAAGATGTTTTTCGATAAATATTTTTCACGCACCCTCCGAATTAAGATAAAAAGGGACTTCCTTTCCCTCAAGCAAAAAGAAGAATAATCTGTTGGAGCGTATGAGGAAAACTTCACAAGGCTTGCACAATACACTTCCGGCTTTGTCGTTACCCCTGAATGCAAGGTTGACCGCTTCTTTGGTGGGATGAAGCCTAGCCGGTGGAAAGTATTAGCGATCTGTGACTTCGATAGCTATAAGAAAATTGTCTGATGCGCCCTCAAGGTCGAAATGGAGATTAGGGAATCACAGGGGTATCATGGGGAAAAGAAGCATAAGGTGGAATTAAATGTTGGTGGTCCTATGGATAAATCCAACGGTGCTAAGAAGATCCGGCACCCACTTTCCAAAAGTGCTGAAAGAAGCACCCTGGAAATTGCCTCAAGGGGACAAGGAAATGCTTTAGGTGTGGAAGAGAATGGCACCTAGCTGTTAACTGTCGTCAAGAAAGACCCGCGGCTACGATAGAGGAGATTAATGCTCCGTTCAAACCTCAACGTGTTGTTCATTGCTACAACTGCAAAGAACCAGGTCATCTTGAAAATCAGTGCCCTAATCCAAAGGTTTTCAGAGGCAACCAACAACCTGCAAGGAAGTAAGGAAGAGCTTTTTCCATCACTTCTGCCGAAGTGAACCCTGAAAATGAAGTGGTGACAGGTATTCTAGTTATTCATTCAAGAATAGAAAATGTAATTTTTGATTCAGGTTCTATGCATTCTTTTATATCTTGAAAGTTTAGTAGAATAATCCCACCACCACCACAAATCATGGAAGTGAAGATGTCGGTGAGTACGGAAAATGGGGCAATCATTGCATCCCATGAATATAACTCCTCCCCTATCATAATTTGTGGTTTGAATTTCCCGATGAATCTCATCATACTCTCTCTAGTGGAATTTAATGCAATTATTAGCATGGATTGGCTTTCCTTATATAGAGCCAACATAAATTGTTGGGAGAGGGAAATCACACTCCATATGGAGAATCGACCCCCAATTATTTACAAGTGTAAGGAGGAAGATGAATCTCCTTTAGATCCATCATCTCAAGCATGGATATTACTACCCTATGAGAATGTGTATCTGGCTCATATGATTGAGTCCAAGGAAGAAACCATCCTTGAAGAAATGCCTATTGTGAAGGAATTCGCTGAAGTGTTTCCCGAGGAACTACCTGGTCTTCCTCCTAGAAGAGACGTTGAATTCTCAATTGAACTTATACCTGGTGCACTACCAATATCCAAGACTCCATATAGAATGGCTGTCATTGAGCTTGAAGAGCTGAAGAAACAACTATAGGAGAATTTGGATAAAGGGTTTATATGCCCAAGTGCTTCACCATGGGGTGCACCTGTCCTCTTCGTCAAGAAGAAGGATGGGTCAATGCGGCTTTGCATCGATTATCGTAAACTTAACAAAATCACAATAAAGAACAAGTATCCTCTACCATGGATCGATGACTTGTTCTATTAGCTGCGTGGAGCACAATACTTCTCCAAGGTAGATTTTCGGTTGGGATATTATCAAGTAAGGGTGAAGAAGGAAGATGTCCCCAAGACTACTTTTCATATAAGATACGGGCACTATGAATTCATAGTAATGCCTTTCGGACTCACCAATGCTCCAGAAATCTTTATGGACTTGATGAATAGAGTCTTTAGAGATTACCTAGACAAATTTTTGGTAGTCTTTATAGATGATATTCTAATATACTCCAAAACCAAGGAGGATCATGAGGAGCATTTAAGAACTGTACTAGAGACTTTGCGCAAGTAGAAGCTCTATGAAAAGTACAGAAAGTGTGAGTTCTGGTTGAAGGAGGTCTCATTCTTGGGTCATATCATCACAAGCAATGGGATATCTATGGATCCCTCCAAAACAGATGCAATTGAGGGATGGCCGAGGCCAACATCGGTAACAGATATTCGTAGATTCTTGGGGTTAGCTGGATATTATCGATGATTTGTAAGAAATTTCTCACAATTATCCAACCCTCTTACCAAGCTAACTCAAAAGGGAGTAAAGTTTTATTGGAGTGATGAATGCGAAGAAAGCGTCAAGGAGTTGAAAAAGAGGCTTATCACTGCGCCCGTGTTCACTTTACCCACAAGTGGGGAAATTTTTGTGGTATTAAGTGATGCTTCGAAGAAGGGCTTAGGCTGTGTGCTGATGCGGAATGATAAAGTGATATCCTATGCCTCAAGGTAGTTGAAAATCCATGAGCGAAACTATCCAACGCATGATCTGGAGTTGGCGGCAGTGATCTTTGCCTTGAAAATCCGGCGGCATTATCTCTATGGGGAGAAATGTGAGGTATATACTGAACACAAGATTCTTAAATATATATTCACACAGAAAGAGATTAATATGCGCTAGAGAATATGGATAGATCTCATCAAGGATTATGAATGTTCAATACATTACCACCCTGGGAAAGAAAACAAGGTGGCAGATTCCCTAAGTAGAAAGGACCCAGCAATTCTATCAATGATGAGAATTGAGAAGGATCCAATCTTCTTAGACTTGATGAATATGGACATGGGAATCATAAAGAAGGGAATATCATCAATCCTTTCACAAATTATTTCTCAACAGTCTCTTTTATAAAGGTTAAAGGATTATCAAAAGGATGATGTGGGAATTCAATAACAATTGAAAGATATCGAAAAAGGGAAATCCTCTGAGTTTAATGTTAATGAAGAAGGAGTTGTTCGATTTGGGAAAAGACTATGTGTTCCATCAAGTCCGGAGCTGAAGAAAGAACTTTTGGTTGATGCACATAGTTCAAATTTCTCTATTCACCCAGGGATCATAAAGATGTATCGAGATCTTCGAGAAAACTTTTGGTGGGATAATATGAAGAAGGAGATCGCTGAATATACATCAAAGTGCCTGGTGTGACAGCAAGTGAAGGCAGAGTGGCAGAAGTCTAAGGGGATGATGCAACCATTTCCCATACCAGAATGGAAATTGGAGAACATCACCATGGACTTTGTCACTGGACTTCCGAGGACATCCAAAGGAAACAATGCAATCTGGGTTGTTGTGGATTGTCTTACAAAGACTGCACACTTCATTGCTTTTCGGGAGGATTTCTCATTGGATCAACTGGAACAAATATATATCAGGGAAGTGGTAAGGCTACATGGAGTACCACTATCTATTGTGTCTGACCAAGATCCAAGATTCACCTCTAAGTTTTGGAAGAGTCTTCAACATGCTCTGAATACTGCACTGAACTTCAGTACGGCCTATCATCCTCAAACTGATGGCTAATCAGAGCAGACTATCCAAACACTTGAGGATATGTTGAGAGCGTTCTCAATGGACTTTAAAGGAGGATGGGAACAATATCTTCCTCTGGTTGAGTTCTCTAATAATAATAGTTTCCACTCGAGCACCCAAATGGCACCATATGAAGCCATGTATGGGAAAAGGTGTAGAACACCGTCATGTTGGGATGAGGTCGGTGAACGTAAGCTGTTTAGACCAGAAATGGTCGAGGAAATGGTGGAGAAGGTGAAAACCATTCAGCAGCATATCAAGGTAGCCCAGAGTCAACAGAAGATTTATGCAGATAATCATCGATGAGACCTTGAGTTTAAAGTTCGAGACATGGTTTTTCTACGCTTATCTCCATGGAATAAGGTTATGAGTTTTGGAAAGAAAGGGAAGTTAAGTCCAAGGTACATCAGCCCCTTCGATATTCTTGATCATGTCGGGGATGTGGCCTATCGACTAGCACTTCCACATACCATGGCCAGAGTACATGATGTCTTTCATGTATCCCCCTTAAGGAAGTACATACCAGACCCTTCACATGTACTCTCTTCTTATGTGGTACAGTTAGAGGATGATCTTTCTTATGAGGAGAAACTAGTGAAGATCTTAGATCGTAGAGAAAAAGTTCTACGAAATAAGACAATTCCCCTCGTCAAGGTGTTGTGGCGAAACCACAAGTTTGAAGAAGCAACTTGGTAATCAGAGGAAATGATGAAGTTGAGTTACCCACATCTGTTTTAGTGTGGGAAAAGGAAATTTCAAGGGCGAAATTTCTTAAGGGGGGAATATTGTAACGACTCAAAGTTTCATTAATGGAAATCCCTCTTGATATAATTAAATGTATCTTTATGTAAAATATTTATATAAAATGTCAACTTCTTTGGTTTTATGTTAAGAATTGTGATCGTTGCTTTTATAGTCGTTGAACAGTTATCACATGATTAGTATGAATATAGTGCTTTAACAAACCCAATTTACTCTGACAAAGGAAGCGATGGCCTCATCCAGTAGAATTGCTCCATACGAAGCTCATTTGTCAGAGCTCGGAAAAGAGGTGGCGTCTTTGGGCTTCGCTCTTGACCAAGGCCAAGCTGAGCTTCATCATGTCAAGCTCTAATGGGACCGTCTATGGGAAAAGTGGAAGTTGATAGAGATTACCACTCGGGCGATGTTATCTGAGCCACCCCAAGAGTCTGTCACCATCGCACACCTTACCCTTAGGTCTTATGCGGCTGTTTTAAGGGGTTATGTGACAAATCGCTAGTACTATGTTCATGTACATTATTTTTTGTATATAATAATGAATATACTTTCTTTTCATTATTGATACATTGTAAATAGTTTTTAAAGTACAAATAGTGTTTTTAGTTATTATTTAATTAAGAATTATATTTTATTAAATTAAGGGATTTTTGAATTAAATAATATTTTAATAAAATATTATTATTATTATTAAATTAATTTTTTATTAAATATAAATGATCTTGTAATTTTATGAATGCAATTTTAATTTTTATTAAGGTTTGAAAGCCATTTTTTTCAAAACCCGTGAATTTTGGAAAAATGTCGGTTTTTATTTTAAAAGTGAAAATTAACATATTTAGAAAATTATTTAGATAAAATAAATTTTATTTCTGAATCATTATGTCTAAATTATCTAACAGTGAATTTTTCATAATTTTCTGAGACAGTCAAATTTTTGGGTAAAAATTAAATACCATTTAAATATATAATGTGTCTTATGACATCATAATGACCCAATAGTGATGTAATAAAATACTATAAGCTTTATGTTCGGACAATATATGTTTTTCCATTAAAATAATATGATTTTGGGTTTGTTTTACTTATTTTACAAAGCATTAATGTACCCCTCAAGACTTATTAAACATCTTGTCTTTTTAAATTATTTTCCATGGGAGTGTGACTCACCTCCACATAAGCAACCCCATTATTTTAAGAAGTTAGGACTTTTACTTTATAAAATATTGTTTTCCTCTCCCCTTTTCCAAAAACCATGGGCAAAAATCATGATCTGATTTGTGGATTGGATTAGTTTAATGTAAGGGGTCCCAAACCTAAATAATAAAGAATTCACTCACATTTCCTATATAAACCCACCCAAGATCCCACTTCCTCCTCACTCAAAGCCTTTGGAGTTCATCCAACCTCTGCCCTACTCTCTCTAGAATCCTCCCAAGGTTCCCTAATCTCCCAATAAGCCTCTCTCAAGCCTTTGGAAGCACACTTCCAAGTAAGGGTTTTTCTTCCTTTCACTTTTTTTGACCAATTTTCTTAATATTATTATGCCCTTTTAATTTCAATTATAAATGATGGGGTATGGTTTATCACCTCCCCCATACTTCCATCTTATTTTTTGAATGATGGGAGACCCCTTTCTCTCTCATTAAATGCCTCCCATGTACACCCGTTACTATGCCGAAATTCTGAAAGGAACTTCTCTCTCCTCATTTACATTCAAGCAATAATTTTGTATCATGAATCTAAATTCCATTACAATTGTTGGGACATGTATCTATATGACCCCCCCTTACTTTCAATTTCATGTAAATATGATGAGACACCCCCTTCTCTCTCATCAATCATTTTTATGAATTCTTATATCACGTCGTTACGCTGCCGAAATTGCACCAATTTTCTAAGCCAATGCCATTGTGTAGTGAATACCATTCCCATTTCTCCATCAAGGGTATTCACCTTAATGCACATTTACTTATTGATTATAAATTTTTATTCCACATTCCTTTTTCATGTAATAAATGATTATGTTTTATGAATCTATGTTTTATGATCCATGTGGCACACTTATGCATGAAATGAAATGTTTAAGAAGGGTGTGCCCTTATAGCACTCCAATGCATTGGGTAAAGTATAGTATAATGATACGTCATGTGCAATGAGTATTGAATCATGCTAATGCAAGTGCAACGAGGGTTTTCTCATGCTTCATGTGCAATTAGGATTTACTCATGCTCCCTGTGCAATGAGCCTTGGCTCATGCTAATTCCATGTTAAGTGTTGTTGCCACATTTCCATGTTATGATTATCATGCTTTATCATGCCTTTATGTCCATGTTTCTCTTGTGCTCTATTGATATGCCTATTGTATAATATGTATTGTACTCCTCATTTATTCCATGTTTATTCCCTTACTGGGCTTTATAGATCACCCCTTTTCTTATGCATGTCCTCAGGTTATCCCATGCAATGCTAAGTATGAGGGAATGTAGTGGTCATGTAAAGGAAGTTTTCAATAAAGATGTTGTATTTAATGTTTTTAGTTGTTATGTAATGATCCTAAGCCCCAAAGACACGAGACCCCTCAATCATCCATGTTGTATCAAGTGAATAGTTTATGTAATAAATCATGTTTAAGTTTGTAATAAAAGCAGGGTTGTCATAAGTGCCCCCTAACTTGATGAGGCAGTATGGATGTAGGTGACCCAGTATGGCTTCAAGAAAGGTCAAGTTGTTGGTATTGGCTCTCGAGTGACCCCTGGGGGTTTTATGGTACCTCTGTGATGTTGGAATCCAACTCAAGAGGAGCTCATGGAGAGTCGTTATCATCTCATGCACAGTATAAAGAGCAACTGTGAGCTCGGAGTGAGCTTATAAAGACTATGCGTAGGGATTAAGAGGAGATGTGTTAGTAGCAGCAGTAGCAGTAGGAAGAGTTCCTACAACAGCTGTAGCAACAGATGTAGGATGAGATGCATCGATAGCAGCAGGACCAGGAGCGAGAGCAAATGGAGTACATGTGACGTCTAACTCACAGTTTAGGGATGGAGTTCTCTCCACCATCTTCTCCAGCTTCTCCAGACGACCCTCGTCCTCAGTGATATATTTTTATTTTATGATGAAAAATTTGAATGTATTTTTTTGTAATATTAACTGTTTAAAGTTTTAAATAGTGTGTGTTTTATATTGTCTCGAAAATTATAGATTTTTATTATTTATTTAATATTTTTATTATATTTATTATTTTATTAATTAATATATTTTTATATTTTTCTGAATACTAATATTTTTATTATATTACTAATATTATTATTTCATTAATATTAATAATATTATTATTATTATATTAATTAATTATTTTGTAATTAATTTTATTTTACGAATATTAATATTATTATTTTATCTATATTAATATTATATTATATTTATTATTTTATAAATAATTTTATTCTATTAATATTAATATTATAATTTTATTTATATTAATATTATATTATTATTATTATTTTATTTATTTATTTATTTAATTTTTAATTTTTTAACTATTTGCGATGGGCCCATCACAAAAGGCTTAATTTTTCAACTATTTGCGATGGTCTGTCAAAAATAGTAATCACTGGGCCATAGTAAATACTTTCTTAAAAAATTCGCCGAATATTTTTGCGATGGTGCTACTGCCCGTCGCAACTAATAACTTTTTGTGAAGGTCCATCACAAAAAGTAATATTTGTGATGCCATTTTCCTCAACGAGTCATTTGCGACAGGGTCCCGTCGTAAATGAACTGTCACAATAATCCATTTTTTCAGTAGTGATGGGAATGTTGGAGTTGTGCGATGTTGCCAAAGAGTGAGTTGTGTGAATGAGAGTTGATGCTTCAAATTCTAGAGGTCCATACTAAAAATAGAGGTGGTGATGCTCTATTTATATCCAAAATATGCGACATTGGGTACACAACTCTGCCTATGTCATGTAAAGTAGTTGTGCACTCCCCATGCCTTTTCCACCAGTGGAAGGTCATGTAAGGCAATGGTTCATCGGTGCCTTTTTCACTCAAATTGATTATGTACTAATGTCAAGGTTGCACGTATTGGACCAATTTTGTGTTCTTACATATTTTTCAATAATTAGGGTCTTCTCAGAGGGCCTGTTAAACCTAATCTTTTGATTTCACCTTTTATCTGCAAGTTAATTGCGCACCAAATCAAAGAGTTGCATGAAACACCCTCAAGTTGCGCATATGCACTCCCTTGGCACCAGAATGGTCCCTCAGGTTGGTTCATGTCTTTTTTAGGGAAAATACTCCTTCTAAGGGTGGAGATACATTTTTTCACCTATAGACACCCTAGTCACAAGATCCTTCTTCTTCTCATTATTGACTATGTGATAGAAAGTCCTCTCCCTTCTTCAGATTGATCTTCCTCCACAAGCGTACTAGATCTAATTCACTCATGTACAACTTCAAAAACTTAAATAACTTCTTGGATGATATTTTTGGTCTTGAAACTCTTTCACACTAGATCTTTAATGATCTAGTTATTCCTAGATTTCTAAATTGTCAGACCTAAAAGTCTTCTCTAGTAAGTATATTTTGTCTTTAGTCTCAATTTCTTCTTATATTTAGTGAATGATCAGATCTTCATCAGTCGGTCAAATGCTTGGGAAAATATTTTACTTCTACTGATAAAGTTCTCTACCTCAATAAAATGTGTAAAACTGATGCACATAGTTTCTTTAATATTAATAATTCAGATACTTCATTAAATCCTGAGTATTTCATGGTCTTCTCAAGTGTTATTTGTGAACCTATTTTACTTATTCACTAAATATTTCTCAAATTATATGCAAAATTTTTCCTATTCACATCAAATGATCATATAATAGAATATATGATAAGTTGTGTATTATTATTTCACTTTACTTATGTTGATGAAGTTGGTGTCCTAGGACCAACTATTTGTAATTTGATTACATGAATATTCAATGTATTGAATATTAATAAAAAAATATTACATATTATTCATTGTCCTAGATGAATCTGATGTAATAATGTCCTAGAGTATATGTTGCATTGATGAGGTCATAGCAGTTCTCCGCTATAATAAGAACCTTGAAATGCTATGATAATATTCTTAAAAAATGTTCTATAATTGGATAATGTACTGTGATGGGACACATAGTATATAGACTGTTATGTGTGAGCACTCATATGTGGATAATGCTTCTTCTCATGAATTTCACACTTGGTAATCTCCAAGATGGGAGATTATGAGAATTGACCCACCAGTATGAATTTTTTATGTTTTGGTGTCGTCAGATATTCCTATTTACAAGCATGTGTAATGGTCCTTAGAATTTAATATTATCATTAATGCATGTCATGACTCACACACTTATATTTTAAAACAAAAACTATGAAGAAATATGTTTGCAGTGAGGTAGGGTGCATTGGGTGTGTTATGATTGACATGTCATTGAGGGATAATTTAGGGAAGGATTTTCCACTTCCATCTTTATGGAAGCTGATATCTTTTCCCATTTATTAGAATAAAACCATCACCCTAAATTTTATGTCTATGGTGTAATGACGTGTTTATTTTATATAGTCAAAGAAAGACATATCAAGCATGTAGGTTAGTGACATGGATATGAAACCTACTTGATGGGATATTGTGACAAAGGAATTATATTACACAGTGAGCATCCATATGTGGTTTTCATCTTTGCGACATTAAGTTTTTTCTCTTGGGTTCCTTGACCCATTTTTAGACAGTAATCTTAGACTTTAGGAAATCACACCTAATGCCAATGACAAAGAATCCTACAGGGTCACGCACTAAGTGTTTCTGATTATCTTGATTAAATTATATTTGAATTTAATTAATTGAATAAATATTATTCTCAAGACTGAGGGATGATTTTATGAATGTTTTATCGATCAAAAATATATATTAATGAATAAAATATTTATATTAAATATTTATTCAGGTGTTCAATAAATTATAGAGGTGTTTGAATGGACCAAGACCATTTTTGTTTATGGATATTAATTAATAAGTTGGTTAAATAATATTTTTTATTGTGCAAGTTGGAACACACCACAAAATAATAATAATATTTTTATTATTATGTGTCATGGGGTTTATTAAAGGTTGTAATATTATTTAAGGGTCGACATACAATTATATAATGATTTTAACCTAAACCCTAGCTCTATAAATAGATAGTCATGTCTATTATGTAGCATGTGCAATCAAAGATAGAGAATTATTGCACACAATTAATTCTATCTCTACTCATCCTTCACTCTCCCTCTCAAGAATGAGAAACAAAAGAGATATTCCTTCAAGACTGAATAAAAAGTGATCAACACAAATAATGAAAGACAATCGATTTGTTAAAATAGAACCCAAAGATCGATTAGAATTGCTTTGATATCAAAGTAGCATGTGTGGATCACTACTATAGTGATTATATCCTTGGATCCTCACAGCACAGCGAAGGCAATTTGAAAGGGTCTTTTCGAATGATCAACATTCATATCAAAGAAATATCATATGCCCAGGTATTCATTACTTATGATATTAAATAAATTATTTATAAATTTGGTGTCTAATGTTCTCACTCAAGGTTTTAGGCATAGAAATATTAAAAGAAATTTAAATATATCTCCCACCACCACACGCCTCTGCGGTGCCCGGAACCAACAAGTGATATCACAGCGGTCACATTTAAATTTATAATTATTTATTTGATTATTTATCCATATGAAATCATGGTTGAATTTTCATTTCATATTATTCATTCTTTAATCCATTTTGAATTAAAATGTTATCAAAATATTAATTATGACTTTTCAGAGTTTCATTTTCTTAAAGTTCTAAGAACAAATTAAGAACAGTCGTAGATTCCATCGAGAACTTCCAATTTTTGGATGGTAAGATATGGTTACACAGTGTATAGTCGGGGTACACATCATGTACTCTGGTACACTGCACCTAGACATGATGTGGGATACACAGTATGCCCCGTGATTATTACACACGATGTACATCACGTGTTGATAGGTCTACCAGGAACACGGTTGTAAGATTACACAGTGTGTATACGGCATACATGTTGTGTAGTCCACACAGGTTAGCAGTGTAAATCATGAAATATTTATGGTTATTATATATGGTAAAATTGTGTGATACTAACTAGATAGATCATTTATGATATACATAACATGTATGTGGTGTAAAATTCATTTAGTTCATCAATTCCCAAGTCATAGAAACACACCAAGTTATCTAGAAAAATAGAATTAGAGAAACATGGCGTGTAGCTGGTAGCACATGTTGTATAGTATCTCACCTAAGAACATGAAGAGTCCTTTTCAAGGTTTCAGGGACACATAAAATTGAGAAAACATAGTGTGCATCTAGCCTATACACACTATGTGATCCCGTTGAGATACACATTGAAGAACCAAGTGATTATCTCGGGAACACATAAAGAAGATACACGAAGGGTAGCTATCATGTAGATACCATGTAGTTTGGCTGAGTCAACACACTGAATCCCCATGCATGTGACCCAGAGATACAACAACAGAGGTACACGGTGTATGTCTGGATAGTACACATAGTGTAGTCTCCCAATTACTAGCAAAATTAAATTATATTAAATTGAAAATTACTGCATTAAAACCTTATTGATTTTATTGGCACTTTCAGTGTCACACTCATCTTTTTTTATATTATTTATCTTATAATTTTAATTGGGAATCAGATAGTTTGGGTTGAGGCCTGACTTAAAATTTATAAGCTCTTATTTAGAAACGAATGTTTTTCCCTTGGTTGCATCTAGCACACTGCGGTCGAAGTCGCGCGGCCTTGCCTGGGTCATCGCGCGACCTCGCCCAGTTCACCGCACGTCCTTACTGATGGTCAACTAATGAAATAATATGAATTAAGAATGGTTTTAATAATAATAATAATAATGTCACTTGAGAATATTATTATTATTTTCTTGGATAATAATTTAATTGAGAGTGTTATTCTTATTAATAGCATTTTAGTAAGTTGATAATTGTATAGTTTATTATTTAGTTTATTAAGTTTGTTATTACCTTATTATTATTATTATTATTATTACCATTTTTGTAACTGGCTATAATTATTTTCCATTTACTTTTATTATTATTATCATTACTATTTTTATTTTAGTTTACCACTACTATTATTATTATCATTAGTTTTAATTTTATTTTGTTTTTATTTTGTTTTATTTATTTATTTTGGTAGGGTTTTTTTCCCACCCTTCTCCTTCCCTCGGCCTGTCGTACCCCCTCTCCTTGGTACCCCACCGTGATACACCCTTCTCTCCTTAGTACAATGTCACGCCACGCCCCCGCTCTCCTTGGTACCCTGCCGCGCCGCACCCCCCCCCCCCTCCCTGGTACCCCGTCGGACCAGCCATCCCAGCCGACCACCTCGCACCCCCCCCCCCATAGTGCCCTACTTATTCCTTGAATACAACCCAACACACCACACCTAGTTCCATCCGCCGGACCTCCCCTGATCCCCCTCAGCCTTCTGTTGTTGCACCCCTTCCCTCTCTGATACGCAACACCTCCCACTCAGATTTCCGTCGCACCTCCACCCAATCTTCTGGAAACCTGTTGCGACGGACAACCCGCACCATCCCAAGCCATCCGCTCACAATGTACCCCTTCCATGAACACCCTATGGCACCTTACTCTCCTTCTGCATGCACCACACCACTTCGGATAGGTCCCTCCCCTCTTTTCTTTAAGTTTTGTTTTGATTGTTTTTTTTTGCGAGTAGGATGTCCATTATAAGGTTTGTTATTATTTATTAGGGGTCCATTTTTAGGGTTATAATTTTAATTTTATGGTTTGAGTTCTTGAATTAAGTTCCGCACTAGGTTCCTTATGATGCAAATGGCGTGCGATTGAAGTTTTACGCTGGAATTTGAAAATTTCACACCAATTTTCTGGAGTTTTTTTCACCCGAGGTAGGTGGTTCTCCATTTAAGTTATTATTTGATGAATTTATTTGCAAGATTAATTTTTTTATCATGTTATTTAATTATTTTGTGTAGATCGAATTGGTTTTTCATTGAATTTTGATTCGTGTTGAAATGGTTTAGTACCATGTTTATGTTACGTGTGTGTTTTCTGTTGTGAACTTTTATCTAATTAGTTGTTAGTGATTTTTTTTTAATTATAAAGTTAGCTTATTAATTGGTGCAAGAGGTGAAAATTGTTTTTTTGACATGACGTCGGGTTTGTTTAGTCATAAAAGAGGGGTTTGTGTGGGTTTAGTGGTTAACGCCAAGCGATTTCTTCTAAAATGTTTTATAAGATTTTCTTTCTGGACCGTTAAATTATGTGGTTTATGAAATTGTGTTTTTTCATATGGTGTAAGGCTTTACATCAAATTATTTTGGTGGTGCACGTCACACTTTAAAATTTTATTTTAATGCGTGTGATGTGTGAATGTTTTTGAGTTTATAAATGGTTACTTTAGTTTGTGAAAAGCCATGTGACACCCTTTTACTATTGCTTTATAATTTTTTTTATGGTTTACTTAGTTATGAAAATGGTGTGAAACATGTTTGAAAAATTTTTTAGTGTGTGCCTTATTTCAAAATGGTTTTTACAAGTGTAAGTGGTGGTTCGTTTAGTGGTGAGTGTATTTTAAATTTTCCAGATGGTTTAGTTGAGTATGTAACCAATGCAGATTATGTTTTGAAAAGATTTTGGTGTGTGTATGGTTTTAAAAGCAGGTTTGGGTGTGTAATTGTGATTTTGCATGCGTAAATACCTTGTTTGGATTTTATTAATTAGTGTGACATGTGACATTAACTTGAAACTTGTTTGAGCACAAACCGAGAATCCTGGGTAGCTAGGAGGGTGGACTAGACTAGTAGGCTAGTGTTCCAAATGTGACTAGACCCAATTTCACTGGCAGGACTGATGATTGAAACACTAACTAAACATATGATTTTTTGAGGGTCGTGGCCTTCTAAGACACGTTTTCTGAGGTTCGTGGCCTTCTAAGACACATTTTCTGAGGTTCATGGCCTTCTAAGCCATGTTTCACCAAGACACGAAGATCTAGGGGCCCAAGCTAGCTAACACCCATGAGGCCTCTCCCATTTTAGTTCTCATTGGTTACTTTATGCTCATCAGTTTGACACATTAGTTATTTTAAAAATTAAGGGTGTGTGTTTTTTTAATTTAATTTAATTTAAGTTGTTCCATTTGAAATTGATTTCCTTAATCCCATTTTCTTTAAAACTATTCAAGCTTTTACTTTTTTTCTTCAATTAAAATTAAAAATGTATTTGTTATTTAATAATTATGTGTGGAACCTTTTTATTGGGCGACATCCTACTAGGCTTTTTGCTCACACCCTACATACACCTTGGGGTGTTTGTAGATTCTGTTTCTTTTGTATTCTAGGTCGAAGCATTGAACTCAGCGATGGTGGTTCGGGTTGTTGATGGTCATCTCATACAAGTTGGTGTTTGTGACTTGTGGATGTCACACCTCTCTTATTTCTTGGAGGTTTGAGTTAGAGTTCTAGTTTCTTTTTTTATTGTTACTTTCTAGATATCATTTCAAGTTCTAGACCATTGAATTTGATTTTAGTTTAAGGTCTTGTTTGGTTGTCTGTTTTCAATTTTAGTTTATTTATCTTGTTGATGGTTTTATGTATCTTATTTTGGGTAAACCATTCCCACGTGTTACTCTTGATACCCGGGAACTTGTGTCAGCCCGTGGGGATCAGGAACACCCTTCGGGCCATATCGCAGATTGGGTTGGGCGTCGGGTCGGATGGTGACCCGTCCTGGTTCATGACAAAATGGTATTAGAGGGGAGGTTTGTTCTTTTGGGTCGTGTTCTTTTGGGATAGAATCAAGGTAGACAAAAATTAAGGGTGTTAGAACTCGATTCTCTAGCTACGAGTAAGGTGCCTGGCCAGCACACTTCATGGAAGAATTCGAGTTACCAGGATAAGTTGAAGTTTGTCAGAGTCGTTAGTCCTTCTGATTGATCTTGTTTAGGGAAAATTAAAAAGGAGTAGGGTCAGTAGTCCTAGTGAGCTTGCAGATTTTGGAAATCTATGTGGAGCTAGGGATTCTATCCTAGAATACTCTCTGTGGTGGTGGCGTGATTGACGTATGGCCGCCAACCATATGTCTCAGTCACCCACTGACGCTAGTCTCCTCTTACATTGTTCTTTGTCTCTTTGTTTTGGATTCATAGAAATCTGGTTTTTAAGTAAAAATGATTTGTTCTTGAAAATTGTTTTGAAATGAAGTATTTTAAAAATAAAATGATGTGTATGGTTTGACAAGTGTGGGTTGAATGTTTGGTTTTGAAAAATGGAAAGGTTCGGTTTTGATCCTTGGTGATCTCATGGGAAACCACATGCATGGGTATATATAAAAAGGGAAATGGTTAATGGCATGAGAAGATGAGTGCCTGGATGGACATTAGTTGGGTGCCTGTGTGGAACGAGGACATGCATTTGTGAGGCCTATGGGACACCATTTGTGTTTGCGCAATCCACCAGCTTTGTTCTTTTTCAAAATGTATTGTTAAATGAAAATTTGGTGTTTTAATAACCGGTGAGTGTGTGGTTAGTGGTTTCTTTTGAAAAGTGCTTCAGGAAACCCTTGCAGTGGTTCCCCTGCATGTTTAGTGTTCGCTTGTGGTATGTCTTGGTCATTAGACTAGTTTGATTGGGTCCATGGTTTTCTTTATTGACTAGTGCACGCCCACCATAAAGCATTAACATGTGATTGAAGTGCGTCCACGGGAAATTCACCATTGGTCGGACCTCCAGTTGGTCAGAGGACTCTCTTCTTGAATTCTAGAATTGAACCCGCCTCTACTTTTTATAATTAAGTGGATCCTCTCACAGTGGGATGACAGATGCGAGGAGATTCGAAGGGAGTTTTGGTCTCTTTGAGTCGTCCGAGTTGTTGGGTGTGAAGTTTGACACCATCGCGTCTGAAGGTTCCCCCCAGAAATGGTGAAAGGAATTCCAGCAGGGAAGGGTGAAGGCGGTTTGGAATTATCGGTTCTGACCGATGTCTTGAAAGGTTTGTAGTGCTTCCATCTGCCGCGAGGGTCATGTTTGGTAATGTCTTGCAATGTGAGTTCTCTTAGAAGGTAAAAAGTGGATTTTGTAGAACCCTCTGAGAATCCCTGATTTCATTGGAGCATGTCCTCCTCTTAGGGAGTTCTAATTTTTCTGTTCAAAGGGGGGTGTTTGTCATGCATCTTCCTTTCTTAAGTTTCTTTGTAAAGGTAAAGAAGTTATGCATGTTCATCATCTAAACCCATGTTTTGGTGGGTGTGTCATGATGGAGTATTTGGATGTCGTGGTTTTTTGTGTCTGATGGTGTGTGTTGGTTGCAGTGTGGTTGCATGTGGCACCAAAAAGGAGAAGCTTCGTTCGAGAGTCTTCAATGACTGACTTCGAGGTAGAAGATGCTTCAAACATCAGAGCTCCAACCATGGGCCTCAGAGTGAAGTTGGCGCATGGTCAGGAACCCCAAGAGTGTATGGGATTCTAACTTTATTTCTGTCATTGATATTGAATGTGAAGATGGTTTAAATTATTTTCTGTGGTTGTTCCATTCCAAACGACCTGTCTAGGTGTGTGAGGTTTCCTGTGGCTATGAGGAGGCATGGTCATCTTGTTACCTTAAAGTCCTATGGGTTTCATCCCAGTGCATATAATCACTTTTAGTGGTCCTTATGGGGTCTGTTAGGAAAATCGGCCTCAGATTGGAATAGTACTCACCCAGGAATATGGAGATTTTGGTCGGTCTTAGGTTGTGGTTCTGACACCCCGGTAGTCGGGCCCCTCCCTCCCTACCCCTTATGATGGGGTGTTTGGTCACTGACATGAAATTTTGATGTTTTGTATCTTCTGTTAGTTCCAATGGTGGGGAGTCTGTTTGGACCTCCACATTTTGGTTTTCCAATCTCATCTCGGGTATTGGTAAGTTTCTAATGGTGGGGATACCCTTCAGGTTTTCCCATGTTGACCTTTTGATTATGTTATTAAAGATGGATAGGTAGTGAGTGATAAGAGTGTTCCTTGGATGTGTTTTGGTCTTGTTTTTTTGTTCCAGTCAAATGGTGTGGTTTTTGTTTAATAGTGCTTGAGGTATTTCGTCTTGTAAAGTTGGTTTTTGTGGGTGTGAGGGATCATTTTCTTAAACAATCAACTAGAGGTGTTTCAGCTCTTTGGGGGCGGGCAACACATATCAGAAATTCTTTTTACGCATTTCGTGATGTTTTATTTGAGTCACTTTCTCTGAGGATGATGTTTTTGCCTCTTTTTGCTTGTTGATAGTGGGGATCCTCTTTGGACCTTAAGGGGGTATTGTTTTCTACTTTGGGTCTCAGCCTTAGTTGTGGCTTTCTGGGGACAGAAAGCTTTATGTTGGGGAGAATTTTCACACCAATATTTTTTTATATTATTTATCTTATTATTTTTATTGGGCATCAGATAGTTCAGGTCGAGGCCAGATTTAAAATTTCTAAGCTCTTATTTAGAAACGAATGTTTCACCCTTGGTTGCGTCCAGCGCACCATGGTCGAAGCCACACGGCCTCGCCTGGGTCACCGCATGACCTCACCCAGTTCACCACACATCCTTCCCGATGGCCAAATAATGAAATAAGAATAATTAATAATGGTTTTAATAATAATAATAATATTAATGTCACTTGAGATTATTATTATTATTTTCTTGTATAATAATTTAATTGAGAGTGTTATTCTTATTAATAGCATTTTAGTAAGTTTATAATTGTATAGTTTATTATTTAGTTTATTAAGTTTGTTATTACCTTATTATTATTATTATTATCATTAACATTGTTGTAACTGGCTATAATTATTTTCCATTTACTTTTATTATTATTATCATTACTATTTTTATTTTAGCTTACCACTACTATTATTATTATCATTAGTTTTAATTTTATTTTGTTTTTATTTTGTTTTTTTTTTGGTAGGGTTTTTTTCCCACCCTTGTCATTCCCTCGGCCCATCGCACCCCCTCTCCTTGGTACCCTGCCGCACCGCACCCTTCTCTCCCTGGTACATCGTCGCGCCACACCCCCTATCCTTAGTACCCTGCCGCACTACACCCCCCCTCTCCCTGGTACCCCGTCGAACCAGCCATCCCGACCAACCACCTCGCACCCCCCCCATGGTGCCCTTACTATTTACAAAAGGCAACCTGTCACGCTGCACCTAGGTCCAGCCGCCGGACCTCCCCTGCTCCCCCCTGGCCTTCTGTCGTTGCACCCCTTCCCTCTCTGATGTGCAACACCTCCCACTCTGATTTCTATCGCACCTCCACCCGATCTTCCAAAAACCTATTGAGACGGAAAACCTACACCATCCTAGGCTAGCCGCTCACAATGTACCCCTTCCCTAAACACCCTTCGACTCCTTTCTCTCCTTCTGCGTGCACCACACCACTTCTGATAGGTCCCTCCCCTCTTTTCTTTGAGTTTTATTTTGATTTTTTTTTCAGCGGGTAGGATGTCCATTATAATGTTTGTTTTGGTTTCTTAGGGGTCTATTTTTAGGGTTATAATTTTAATTTTACAGTTTTAGTGCTTGAATTAAGGTCTTCTCTAGGTTCCTTATGATGAAAACAGCGTGTGATTGAAGTTTCATGCTGGAATTTGAAAAATTCACACCAATTTTCGGGAGTTTTTTCACCCGAGGTAGTTGGTTCCCCATTTAAGTTATTATTTAAGGAATTTATTTGAAATCTTAATTGGTTTAACATTTTATTTAATTATTTTTTATATAGATAAGTGGTTTTTCATTGAATTTTGATTCGTGTTGAAATGGTTTAGTACCATGTTTCAGTTACGTGTGTGTTTTCTATTGTGAACTTTTATCTAGTTAGTTGTTAGTTATTTTTTTAAAAATTATGCAATTAGCTTATTAATTGGTGAAAGAGGTGAAAATTGTGTTTTTGACATGAGGTTGGGTGCATTTAGTCATAAAAGAGGGTTTTGTGTGGGTTTAGTAGTTAACGCCAAGAGATTTATTTTAATTGTTTTATAAGCTTTTATTTCTGGCTCGTTAAATTATGTGGTTTATGCTATTTTATTTTTCATATGGTGTAAGTTTTTCCATCAAATTATTTGGGTGGTTCAGGTCACACTATAAAATTTTATTTGAATGCGTGTGATGTGTGAATGTGTTTGAGTTTATATATGGTTACTTTAGTTTGTCAAAAGCCATGTGACACCCTTTTACTATTGCTTTAATTTTTTTTATGGTTTACTTAGTTATGAAAATGGTGTGAAACGTGTTTGAAAAATGTTTTAATGTGCACCTTATTTTAAAATGGTGTTTACGTGTGTAAGTGGTGGTTCATTTAGTGGTGAGTGTCTTTTAAATTGTCTATATGGTTTAGTTGAGTATGTAACCTATGTAGATTATGTTTTGAAAATATTTTGGTGTGTGTATGGTTTTAAAAGTGGGTTTGGGTGTGAAATTGTGATTTTTCATGTGTAAATGCCCTGTTTGGATTTTATGAATTAGTTTGACATGTGACAGGAACTTGAAACTTGTTTGAGCACAAACCGGGAAGCCTGGGTAGCTAGGAGGGTGGACTAGACTAGTGGGCTAGTGTTCTGGAGGTGACTCGACTCAGTTTCACTGGAAGGACTGACTATTGCAACACTAAATAAACATATGCTTTTCTGAGGGTTGTGGACTTATAAGTCATTTTTTCTAAGGGTCATGGCTTTCTAAGCCACATTTTCTGAGGTTCTTGGCCTTTTAAGCCACGATTCACCGAGACATGAATATCTAGGGGCCCAAGCTAGCTAACACCCACGAGGTATCTCTTATTTTAGTGCTCATTGGTTACTTTATGCTCATCAGTGTGACACATTAGTTATTTTAAAAAGTATGGGTGTGTGTTTTTTTTAATTTAATTTAATGTAATTTGTTACATTTGAAACTGCTTTCCTTAATCCCATTTTATTTAAAACTATTCAAGCATTTAATTTTTTTCTTCAATTAAAATTTCAAATGTATTTGTCATTTAATAATTATGTGTGGAACCTTTTTATTGGGTGATAACCTACTGGGATTTTGGATCACACCCTATATACACCTTTGGGTGTATGTAGATTCTATTTCTTTTGTATTCCAGGTCGAAGCATTGAACTCAGCGATGGTGGTTCGGGTTGTTGATGGTCTTCTCATGCAAATTGGTGTTTGTGGCTTGTGGATTTCACACCTCTATTGTTTCTTGGAGGTTTGAGTTAGAGTTCTAGTTTCTTTTGTTGTTGTTACTTTATGGATGTTCTTTCAAGTTGTAGACCATTGAATTTGATTTTAGTTTAAGGTCTTGTTTGGTTTTCTGTTTTCAGTTTTAGTTTATCTATCTTGTTGATTGTTTTATGTATCTTATTTCAGGTAAACTGTTCCCACATGTTACTCGTGATACTCGGGCACTTGTGCTAGCCCATGGGGATTGGGAACTCCCTTCGGGCCATGTCGCAGACTGGGTTGGGCACCGGGTCGGATGGCAACCTGGCCTGGTTCGTGACATTCAGTGTTTGAAAATTTAATAAGGGTTTTAAAGAATTTTAAATACTCAATTAATTTACTATAATAAATCTACAACTATTGGTTATGCTATTTATTTTCCATTAATTTCGTTATTATAGTTGTCTCCAAGAGGATTTTTATGGTCATTAAGATGAAATGGAATTAATTAATTAATTAATTAAGGCAATTACATTTATCTTAATAAATAAATAATGAATAATAAATGAACATTATCCATTTACTTTTGAGTATATGTTTAATGTATAACCATTCATGAGCTTGACTAAGACCTATGTATGTGTTGGATGTTTTATTTTAATGTATTGCATGGGTTTTCAATTATTTATTATTAAATTGAATATGATGGCCTATGAGTAATCCCTCCCTCCATTATTATGTAAGACCAATGTGTCCAAGGATATTTATGTAATCCCAATTTAACCAATCCTTTGGTTCCCCTCACTTGAATGTGAGTTATAAATACTTGTAATTAATGGAGTTACCCAAGGTGTGTGGAGGTGGTTCAATATGGAACCATAATGATTTCAACCCAAGTGTTATATAGGTGGATAGGTGGAATGTTGCAACTCATGACAAGACTAGAAATAGGAGTTATTTTCCATAGTTTATGGGTTGATTTAATATCCTCTCATTAAATCAACCATTAGATAAATCTCATGAATGGGTCATTTAATTATTTATTTATTTATGTCTATCCAATTATTTATTTTATGGATGCAAGACTGTGATCACATAAATAAATGAATTAATGAGTAAATATGGAAATTTAAATAAATGGATTGTGAATAAATGTTTTATCCATCATGTTTAATTAATTAAGTAACATACACTTAATATTAACAATACATGTAAATGATAAAATCAGATAAAATTTTTTCATAATAAATTAAAATCACTCAATTAAATATTAAGTCGGAATTGGCCTTCCATTACTTTATTAGAAGTTAAATCCTTGAAACTGAGTGTTTGAAAAACCCTCGTTGGGACACTTATTTTTAATGTGGAGTTCTTATAAAGGTTATAGGCTGACTTAACCATCTTACATTAAGATAAGTATCTCTCACTAGACTTGGTGTAACATAGAGGAAAGTGTTAAGGAAATACATGTTTGGATTTTATGACAGGGGAGTCCACTCAATAGATAAAGGACATACAAACCCACAGTTGGAAAATTCCTACCTAAATAAATACCTTCAAGTAGTTTGACCTTCCCTCGTTAGGGTTATGTGAAGGGGAATATGGATCCTTTCCACTAGAATTTTTTAGCAACTCGAAATTTCAATTTCAATTGTAAGGGCTATTGAGACTTGATCAAATAGTGTAAGATTTAATAAAAATTAATTAATTAATTATTTCTCACATAATTTGTAATCAAGAAAAATTACTAATAATATTATCTTTAATTGTAGAATAAAATTTAAATCTCATCATACACATTATGCCTATGATCAATATTGGAGAAATAAAACCTCCTCAATGGAAGTAACTTCAAGGAGTGGTTTAGATATATCTTGTGGTACTCACATATGTATTCAAATACATGAAGCAAGTAATTTCTGAATATTTGACCGAGGGGAGGTAGATTTACAAGCAACCAACTGATTAAAAATTACTATTGTAACTATCAGGGACTACCACCTCATGTTATTGACTGAAATGTTCTTGGTTTTAAAGGGTTTTTATTATGTGCCATTGGTTACCAAAAATATTATATTTGTATCCAGACATGATAATTATGGATTTATTTTCAAGTTTGGAAATGAATATTTATTTTTTTATAAATATAGAATTTTTTATGATAAGGTGCATTTAAATAATGGTTTTTATGTTTTGGATTACACAAATCAAGTAATGGAAATCAATAACGAAACTGATTTACATGACACTTACCACACCCAACTATGGAATCACTGGATATGTCATGTAAATGAAAAATTATAAACTAAATTATACCTAGATGGATATTTATATTATTTTTAACTAAAACCACTTGGTATATTTCATGCATGTTTACAAGGTAAAATAAACAAATCCCCATTTAGTGGAAATTTGGAAAGGGATAAAGAGCTTATTGAATTAGTTTATACAAATGTGTGTGGACCATTTCCTATTGAGTAAAGGGGAGGGTACTCATACTTTATAACTTTTACTGATGATTTTATTAGATATGTATATGTCTACTTAATTAGGTATAAGTCATATTCTTTTGTTAAATTAAAGGAATATAAGAATAAAGTTGAGAACCATATTTTTAAGAAGATTAAGAAACTCTTCTCGAACCATAGTGGAGAATATCTTTATCGTGACTTCATTGATTACTTATGAGATTTTGGGATCCTATATCAAATAACTCCTCCTCATACACTTTAGTGGAATGGTGTAAGTGAAATGAGGAATCATAACTTTTTAGACATGGTGAGATTAATGATGAGTTATACAAGTCTTTCATTATCCTTTTGGTGATACACATTACAAATAGTAGAAAAAATACTAAACCAAGTGGAAAATAAAGTAGAAGATGGTATACCATAACATTTATGAAATGGAAATAAAACTATGTTGTCATAATTATATGTGTGGGGTTACGAAGCATTTTTAAGGCCTCTTCAGGTAACAATCTTTCACCCTGAGGCACAAAGTGTACCTTTAAAGGACACCCCAAATAAATAAGGTGATATTAACTATATTAACCCTCAGAAAAAAGGTAATAGTGGAAAGACACTCCATATTTATTGGGAAGGAGTACATATATAAAAGAGAAAATGGGAGTGAGATAGACTTCGATGAAGTTAAGGTTCAAGGTACACAAGAGTTGTCATAAGAACAAATTCCACAAACACCCTTAAAAGAATAAGTTATTCTAGTGAAACAAGTACTATGTAGGAGTACAAGAGAGGTTAAATAACCATAACGATATGGTTTTATATTCATTGAGGATAGTGACTCGTTATTAGTTGATAATAATTATCCTCTAAACTACAAGGAAGCGGTAAGTGGAACAGATGTTTCCAATTAGCAAGAATATATGAATTATAAAATGGATTCCATGTACCAAAATCAAGTATGTATTTTGGTATATCCTTCAATTTATGTAAATTCCATTAGTTTCAAATGGGTATTCATGAAGAAACTGGACATTAAAAGACAATTCAATACCTATAAGGCATGACTAGTTGCAAAAGGGTTTAAACAGTGTCAAGGCATTGACTATGTTGAAACCTTTTCACCAATTTCAATTATAAAATCCATCAGAATTTTAATTTCCATTATGGATTACCATTACTATGAGATTTATAAAATGAATGTTAAAATATCCTTCCTTAATGGGAACCTTAAGTAATATGACTGTATGACATGACCTGAAGGGTTTGTGACTCTAAAGGATGCTAATAAGATATGAAAATTAAAAATAAAATTTATTGATTAAAGAAAGAATCTAGGTAATTTAACATTCATTTTGATGAATCCATAATGGAATTTGGTTTCATAAATAATGCGTGTGAGCCTTGTGTCTACAAATTGTTTAATGAGAGTGTAGTTGTTTTCTTAATAGTATATGTTGATGACATATTACTCATTGGGAATGAAATACCTATGTTATAGTCTGTTAAGGAATGGTTGAATAAATGTTTCTCTATAAAGGACTTGGGTGAGGAATCATATATTCTTAGGGTCAAGATCCATCGTGATAGATCCAATAAGTTTCTTGACCTAAGTCGAAGTAGATACATTAAAAGGATACTGAAGATATTCGGTATAGAATAATCCAAGAGGATATTACTGCCAGCATCACATGGCATTCATCTTTCCAAGAAAATGTGTCCTTATAAACACAAGGAAAGAAATATAATGGAAAGGATTTGATACACGTCATTGGTTGGGTCATTCATGTATTTTATTCTATGTATTAGGCTGTATTTCTCCTACGCATTAAGTGTGGTAATAAGATATCAATATGACCCAAGTGAACACCATTGGATGGAAGTCAAGACTATCCTTAAGTATCTAAGGCATGATAAGAATATGTTCTTGGTTTATGTAGGAGATAAGGAACTATTCTTTAGAGGATATAAAGATTATAGTTTCTAAAATGATAAAGATGACATGTAATCACAAATAGGATACATCTTCACATTGAATAGAGGTGTTGTGTGCTGGAAGAGCTCAAATATGGCTATAGTCATAGATTTTATAGTAGAGTATAAGTATATTATGTCTTATTGGGTATCTAAAGAAGTAGTATGTATATAAAATTCGTCCAAGATCTTGATGTGTTACCTAGTGATAAATATCCTATCTCACTCTACTATGATAATACTGTAGTGATGGATCTCGTAAAAGATACAAGGTCATATCATCAGAAGAAACACATACTTTAGAAATATCATCTCTTAAGGTATTTTTCTTAAAGAGGTGAAGTTTAATTGTGAAGTATTTTCATAGAAGACAACATGGTAGATCCCTTGAATAAATACTTGACTCAGTAAAAACATGATTATCATATGAGGTCTAGTGGGCTAAAAGTCATAGGCATTTGGCTGCAGTCCAAGTGGGAGTTTGTTAGAGTTGGTTTCCTAGGACCAACTTTTTTTACTTTGATTACATGTATATTAGATATATTGAATTTTAATAAAACATCTTATTAAATATTGTTCATTTTTTTCATGACTCTTATGTAATATTTTCCAAGAGTATATTTCGTATTGATAAGGTCATAGTAGTTCCCTGCTATGATGAGAACCTTAAAGTGCTATGATGGTATTCTTAAATAATATTTTTCGGTTAGATAACATACTAAGATGGGACACATAGTACATATAAGGTTAGGTGTGAGTATTCATAATATGATGAGGATTATTCTCATGAAGTTATCACATGGTAATCTCTAGGATGGAAGATTATGAGGACAGACCCGCTAGTAAGAATTCTACATGTTTTGGTGCCATCAGATATTCTTATATATGAGCATGTGTAATGGTTCTTAAACTTTAAAATTATCATTAATTCATGTCATGACTTTCACAATTAGATTTTATGATGAAATACATGGTAAAAGTTTTTCATGGGGAGGTAGGGTACGTTGGGTGTGTCATGATTGACATGTCTTTAATAGATAAGTCAAGGAATGATTTTTTCCTTCTATCTTTCTGGAAGATTATATCTCGTCCCTTTGATTGGAATAGAACTATCACCCTAAATTACATGTCTATGGTGTAATAATTTTTTTATTTTATATAGTCAAAGAAAGATATATTTAGCATATAGGTTGGTCACACATATGCATAACCTACATGAAGAGATATCATGAAAAAGGAATTCTATTACATAGTGAGCATTCATATTTGGTTTCCATCGTTGTAACATTAAGTTTTTTCTCTTGGTTTCCTTGACCAAATTCTAGATAGTAATCTTGGAATTTATAAAATCCTACCTAATTCCAAAAATAAATAATCCTAGAGGGTCACACACTAAGTGTTTCCGATGATCTTCATTAAATTCTATTTGAATTTAATTAATTGAATAAATATTATTCTCAAGATCGAGGGATAATTTTATTCATGTTTTATCGATTGTAAATATTTATTAATGAATTTAATATTTAAATTAAATATTTATTCAGGTGTTTAATAAATTATAGAGGAGTTAGAATAGACCAAGACCATGTCTGATGAAAAATATTAATTAACAATCCAGTTAAATAATATTGTTATTGCACAAGTTGAAACATGCCACAAAATATTATTATTATTATTATGTGGATGGGGTTTATGAAAGGTTATAGTATTATTTAAGGGTCAGCATGCAATTAAATAATTATTTTAACCTAAATCCAAGATCTATAAATATATGGTTATGCCTATTGTTTAGCATGTGAAATCAAAGATATATAATTGGTGCACACAATGAATTATCTCTCAACTCCTTATCTCTCCCTCTTAAGAATGAAAAACACAAGAGATATTCCTTTAATACTGAAGGACGATCAATCAACACAAATAAATAAATACAATCAATTCATCGTGAAAGCACCCAAAGATAAATTGGTATTTCTTAGAGATCAAAGGAGCATGTGTGGATCACTGCTAGAGGAATTTTATCCTTGGATCCTCATAGTACAATAAAGGAAATTCGAAAGGATCTTTTGGGATGATTAAAATTCACATCGAAGAAAGATCCTAATCCTAGATATTCATTTCTTCTGATATTAAATAAATTAATTATAAATTTGATATGAAAGATCCTCTCTCGGTGTTTCTGAAATATAAATATTAAAATAAATTTTAATATATTACCCACCACCACATGTTTCCATTATACCCAAAACCAATAGATGCTTCATATATTGATGCTTCAAACAAAAAGTTAATTCTTTTCAAGTAATAAATAGTACATAGAACTCTCTTTATGCAATTATAGTAAGATGTAATTCACATAACACTTAATCTACATAACACTTCACTTTTCATAGAACATCACTTTTCTTCTCAAACTTTTACCCTTCATGAAAAGAAAAAACTTTATTTATGGGACTTGATCGGGGAAAAATAAGATCTTCCACTCACAATAATCACTTCTCCCAAAATTTATTTTGACACATTATCTGTGTGTTAACTCTATATTTATAAAAAACTGTGCATGTGATTAAAAAATGATAATACCAAAAAATATGTTAATCCATTCAATAGTATGGGATATCAAAAATTAAATTTCCTCTCACCACAAATTGATTGTCCTTCACATAATGAATGAACTACATAGTATTTTCTTTCTTACTCGTTATAACCACAATGCATTTTTCTCATACGATATTCTTATAACATCTACCACATGAACACCTCATAATTTTTGTATGGAGACAAACTGCATGGGTTGTATACTATTATTCTCAAATAATTCTTGCATATAACATATATCTCATGAAATCCTTGGTATGTGGAAATTCATACTTAGATAAATTGATCATCATGTGAGATCCTAGAAATCTCGCATAACATTTTGTTCACAAAGTGAAATCATCATCTATATGGAATATGTATCACATAGAATTTAAAATTGAAAACTAAAATTGAATAACCTTTGTTCCTAATCGTAGCATCCACTTAGCCAATTTCCAAACACTCATCTAGCTTGGTTGATCTTGCAAAGAATTTAATCCATATGTGGTCACTCAATCATGAAAACCCTTAGATGCAATAACCCTTTTAAGGGTTGAGGAAAAAGATGATCTCTATTTCAATCAAACAACTTGCATCAAATGGGTTAGATGGATATTATTATATGGATACTTTTTTAATCATGGGAACAATAAATACTTAGTGCCTATCCCACATTGAACATCAATATGAGTGACCTTCACTTAATAAGGAATTCCATTTCACTGAAAGATCAATTCATCACTAGGGTTTCCACTTGGATGCCCCTTTACACACTGCATGGGGCACACACACATGTGTTTCCTTGCATGCCACCCATGTTCATCTCTGTGGGTGCTATGTGCCTTCAATCACCCATGACTCCATATAGGCTTGTACATCACTATGATCAGCTGCCACCTTGGCTGGATAGAGGTATACCTTGTTGACCACCTAATTAGTGGTTTCATGGGGTCCCTTTGTCTATCTAGGTGGTTGGAAATTTTTTTCTAACACTAATAAAATATCTAAGTGAAATATTTCATATGATAATTCTAAATACATATTCCAAACTAGAATCTCAACATCTATATTTCCAATATCCCTTTTTTATTTCCATAATTATGTAAATTACAAAACATTATTTTAAAAAATCAATTCATCACTTATAATCATCTTCTTCAAATGATATAACAGTGTGCATTATTCAAACATCTCTTGAGCATGTCTTTGGAAGTAAGACCGATTTAAAAATCGTCACAATTAATATGCTTCCATGTCTTGAACTTTTTTTTAGCTTGAATTATTTAATCTAGCAGCCTCACAATTTTATTTTCCATAGACATGAAATAACCTCAATCAACCTATAGAGTTATATGGATGCTTTATCAATCATGACATCTAATTCCCTAAGTATCATTATACATATATTGACTTTATGATATACTGACAAAAAATACAATATTCATTCTTAAATCTTTCACTTTTCATCTTTAATAATATCTATGGGAAAATGAGTCTCTTACTTGCTGATTTACAAATTATTCTGGGTGATATCTCACCAAAAATCAAGTGGAGATGTAAGGGGGTGAGGGAGCTCAATTCTTGGGACTTGGGGGGTTCTAGAAATGAGGAGAAAAAGAGGCTAAAATGGGTTAAAATAGATGAAGTATAAACTGGTAAAATTATACAATTAAAAATTTGGGTAGTGGTATACCATGATGTGTGTAATACCTAGGGATTTTAGTTTATATTCCTTTAAATGAATACTATATCATGCACCACACAAAACATCACTCTGAAACAAATTGTAACATTATTATTTAAATATGATTGTTATAACCTAACTATTGGATTGGTTGGTATAAATAGGAGTAACAAAATTATGAAATATATATAGAAAAAATTTTATAATAAAATTTTATTTATTAATTCCTAGGAAATAAGTACTCAATTTTTAATGATAAGAATTAACTCATTTAATTTTATGATCAGTTAAAGTTTAAAAGAGTCATTTTTCTACAAATGTAGGTTTTCTATATATTTTATATATTTAATTTAAAATAAAAATTACTCTTATTTATATTATTAAATTTATTAAAAAAGTTTTTTTATAACTTCAAACTAATAAATAATCATTCGTACATTGATTACAATTTTTTTACAAATGTAGATAAAAATCATTTGATGGTAAAAAGAGATATTTTTCATAAAACCATTTTTAAGTGTGTAATGTATTATTATCTTAATAAATTTAATTAATCACTATTTATTAATGATTTTTATGAAATAACTTTATAATATATCCAATTGAATAAATTAAAAAAAAATCCAGGGGTTGTTACTAGGATAGGTATAAGAATAAATTCATTTCATGCTTTGAAAATACATTTTTTATAAAAATGGGTTTTAATAATTTTATGAGAGTACATTTAAATTATATTATACCACTTTTATAAAATTTATTTACTAAAAATAAATTAATTTTTTATTTAGAATATCAATTTTTCTTAGGGTTAATTTTTTTATTTTTCTGAAATGGTTGATTTTTGAGTGAATAGTGAAAAATATTTTTTTTACAAAAAAAAAATTATGAAATCATCATGATGTAAGCTTGATTTAAAAATTCCAAAAATATTTTTCTTGAAAAAATATTCATTTAAGGAGTAAAATAAATCATTTAAAAAAATTATTTTTAATTTATAAACTCATTCTTGACTTTTTGGAACTTAAGTTATATTTTATTCTAATAAAAAACTAGTTTAGGATATTTACATTTAATAGTGTGCTTGGAATGTTACATTTGATTTTGGCATGATAAAAATTTCATATAACATACCTTTTTTAAATTATAATCCAATTAAATCCATTATAATAAAACGTATGCATAATTTTAGTGTAAAATCATTTTTACGCTTAAAACGAGTATTTTTCTAAAAATGATTGTTTGTTGCATTTTGTGAACTTATATTAAAATTTATTTATTCCAATTATAGAAATTGGATATTAGAAAATGGATTATATATTTGGAATAAAAAACTTTAAATTTGGTGATAATTTCCCTTTAATTTTTTGTCTTAATGAATGGTTACTATAGTAAAAGTTTCACACCGTGGTAAGGGTAAAAAGGGTTGATGAGGGGGTTAAACTAAGAGATAAAGTTTCAAATATACCTTAAATTTTTCTAAATTTGATTGGTTGATTCGATTTAGAGTAAAAAATATCCTATCTTCAAAAATTTCTAAATTGGATCCACTTTCCCATGAAAATGATTTTATATTATTTTAAAACATTGAATATTTATTAGAGTATCACTCCCCTCACTTATAAAAGGGAACCTCATCTACTCACTTATCCACACACTTTTATCACTATTGATCAGAAAATATAAACCCAAATACCTTCCAAAATATCCTTCTTACATCCTAGAGGTTCTAGTCTAACCAAAATACCAATCCTAGAAGGCTTGAGGTGTAAGCTAAAGGAAGATATCCAATGATGTGGTATAAGTCTTAACCAAATTCTTTCAAATTAATTTCTTAGTATTACTCCTTATAATTATATTATAACCATTATAAAATAATTAAATAATTATATTTTCTATACTAGAATTTTATTATATTAATTTAACAAATATTTTTTACCTTATTTTCTCCCTATAAGAAATGAAAACTTCACTTGTGCGTATGTGTGGACTATTGTATCCATGAAGCGATGTGTTTCATTTTTCATTACTGCCTCCTATGGATGGTTACAATTATGGATAAAATAAATATATATTATATTTATGAAATTAATATGATTCTTAAAATATAATATATTATCTACCATCTTACCCTTCTATCCGTTGGAAAATGATAACGTTACTTGTACGTACATGTGGACTACCACCTCCACGAAGATATGTGATTTATTTTTAATTTATGGATTAAATTTATTGTCATAAGTATGTATTTAATGAATAAATAAGATATTTATAATAATAATAATATTTTTTAAAGATAAAAATTTATTTACTTTATTTCCTTTTCATCCATTATAAAAATGAAAATGTCATTTATGTGTACGTACTGACTACCATATCTATGAAACGATGTAATTCATTTTTCAGGATTGTATTACATGGATGGTTATAAAATTATATTGAATATATAAACATTATAATTATAAAATTTTAATATTATTTATATGATGGAACCATGACCCCTTTGACCACGGTCAATGCATCGATGTTATTTTTAGGTTATAAACGGAATGACCCCAAAACGTCCAATGTGAACTTAATCATTTTAATAACTAAATAGAAAATATTAATAAATTAAATAAAAGGAATAATTATAATGTAATAAACATGAAAAAATTTATTAATAAAGTAAATTATTAATAAAATTTTATTATTTAGGGTTTATAAAACGTACAAAATTAGTCGGGACTCAGGGTATGGGATTTCTCATCTCAATTTCCTTTCTTTGAGACTTATGTAATTTTCATCATGGGTTTTATTTTGTATTGTGTATAAAATATCCTATTGATTTATTTTATCATTATATTCTTAAAATTAAAGTGTTTTACTAATCTATTTTATGTTCTCTCCTTCATTATTATTTTGATTTAAAAGTTACCAAAGACATAAGGGATTTTTCTTTAAAACCTTATTTTAAATATTATTAACTCTTTTTTATCCATATCAATTAAAATGATTCAATAATGTTTTTATTTATACTAAAAAGATTTTTAAAGGTCATTTTAGCTACTTTTTACTTTATTTATAAAGTTTTTAAAAGGAATCTTTTCAAATTTTACCATACTAGTCGTTTTTTACTTTCTTTATAAAAGTGTAAAAAAGAATGTTTTTAAACATTTACCACATGACCAAATTTTCCCCCAATTTTAGCCATTATTAATTATCAAACTTAATCTACAAGTTTCTATGGTTTTTAAAATAATTCACTTTTCTTATTATTTTGGAAATTTTTAGATTTTAAATGTTTTCAAATGAAAAGGATTTTTCTTCTCATTTTTATGAGATAATTGAACGTGTGTTTTCTTATGGTATAAAATGAAAATTATTATTATTGTTATGATTAAAATGAAAAAAAAATTATATTTTTCATTCATGTTATGGTTTTTGTATATTTTTTATAATAATGGGTGGGTATAATATAGTCCTCTAATGCATTGGGTAATGATATGTTCTCGAGAAGATACATAATGAAATTAACCATGAAGGTTGTCCTTTTGTAAGTGTTATTGTAGTAGTGATATAAAGATGTTTTCCAAAGGTAACTACATGTTTTTCTATGATTTTAATGGTTATTTATGGAAATATTTTGATTTTATATGGTAAGAATATGAGATTATGATTTAAAGAAATATTATTACCTTTTTAAATAAAAGGTGTGTTCTCAAGGAAAAAATTTCATGTATTTCAAGAAACCCTCATGATTATAATTTTTAATTTATGTATGATTATGATATGTTTCATGAAAAAATTTCGGTAATAAATTTTCTTTTATGTGTAAGTAAATGATTATATGAGATCAAATTTTATTATGTGAAAAGACAAACTATCTTATGGGTGTTCATGATTTTCAAATAAACTAGCTGGTTTATTTTCTTTTTATATCCCTTATTGATATTTGTTTCACTTATCTTGTGTTTCAAAAAAATATAGGGCCTAAATATGTGTAGGAATATTAGAAGTGGAAATGATCACATAACTTTAATGAAAGAAATGTCATGAATTAAATAGGATTGTAATTATAAGAAACTTTTTTGTGGAAAAAATGTACATTGTATGGAAATGTTCACATTTTTATATAATGGTTTTCTTTATTATCTAAAAATATAAAGTGAAAAATATTATAAATTTAATAAAGTTAAACCCTTATTATAAATCATATAATTGTGAGTTGATTATGTTATGAGGCATGATAATATAGCCCTACTGGTTATGGTATAGTGTCCCTCCCTAGACACTTTTGAAGCATAACCCCTTGTTCTATGTTGTGGTACACCACTAGTATGTGGAACTAGGGGCCCCAAGTCTATTCCTCCATGGAATAGGAAACCTACACCATGGAACATCCTTGACTGAGAGTTCTTACCTAAACTACAACACACCCCCTTTATGGTGTGGCCTGATGCTATAAGATCCAAAAATTCTTAGATCACAAAAAGAATTAAAAGAACCTCAAAATTGAGATAAAAAATAGTAAATAGAAGTTTCATACCTAAAAATGACATTATGGGTGTGGAAGGTCATGTCATGTCCCCTTCCACTCAATGGTACCCATCCTAGTCCAATAATGAAGGAAAATAGATAATTATTCCTGAAGATCTTCTCCAATGGATCATGGGTTGGTAACAAGAATTAAGGGTATATCATACACACAAATGAGATGCATTACCCTTTAAGAAAAATGATTAATGAGAGATAAGATAAGAACTCCAAACAACTCCTGCTCATAAAAGAATAAAAACTATAGATTAAACTAAAATTACTAAAAGAAGACCCTCAACAATGACCTCGAAGCCCAAACAGCTCATGAATAACTCTATGAGATAGTAATGTCCATCCTGATCACCATCCATCTTCTATGGAATTGAAAACAATTTATATAGACGTAGGGTAGGAATAATAGGTATACTTAGTAGGATCCTTCCTAAAGAATCTCATGAAAAAAATAAAGAAAGCATATTAAAGTCCATTGAATAAACAAGTGAAATTAACACATCACATAATTAGGTATACTAAGTTCTCATCATCACCATGGATTTCTCACCAAGTATCACATATAAGTAATCATATAATATCTAGAATAGTATAAAAATTAAGGTACCCCACTACCACTTCCTTACTGGTTTATCACTCTAACCCAATGTCACACATCATGATCCATATCTCTCCAAATAAATAATCCCACCAAAAATTACTTAGGAAACTAAAACATATCATGAACCTCGTTCATCACATAATCTTATCATTAACATTCACATCTATGGATAATTACTGAGTAGTTCTCTAGGTTCCATCATAGCCCATAATTCATGTATTATACCTCAATCTATTACAGCTCATACATAGTATACCTATAGTGATCCTTAGGATACTATATTTAGATATACATGTGTGTGAAATAACTAAAAACCATTAAAAACCTCTACACACATATATAAGAAAGAAAAACACCATGCATTCCAGTACATAATATTGCTAAGAGAAGAGAGTGGGGAAATAGGCGGTGGTCATCCATATGTTCTTTACCAACCTAAATATTGGGTAAAACACACTCCAGAGTCCACTGGTGTCGGTCACTCTACCGACATGGGTGAGGTAGCGTATGAAATCACATAACATAGGAATATATATATATATATATCACAAACCACGCTATAGGAAATAACCTAGCCTTAACCTCATATGAAACTATTGTCACTCTAACACCTGGAAACCACCACTAAGGAGTAAGTATCCTATAAACACACAAACCATTCAAGAAACTTTAAATTGATTCTTTTATATTACATTTCATTTTACATTAATTTCCAACCAATTTCCATGCACTCCAGGCATAATCCAACCTATTTCAATGTTTCTCAAGAATTATTATCATCGTTATTCCATTATGATCCAACCCTGTGGGTTAAAAAATCATTATCATTCTATACTTGTAGGTGCACTATAACTCATCCTAATCTACCATAAAAGATGCAAAAACCAAGAATAACTAGTTACGTCAAACAGTATGAAAAGGAATATAGAAACAAGAAACCTGGTTATCCATCCTTTAAATGAAATTCATCATTAATAAATAATCCCAAATTTTAAAACAAAAAACAATGGGATAGACCAGCTTCAACCCATTCCATCAATCCAGGTGTCATCCCTATCACCACTATACATATCACCATCCATCCCTTTGTCACAACTATTACCATAAACCCAAACATCTCTACCTTTTTCTCATCAAACCATCAGTCATCTTAGGCTCACATCATATTTCATAGGAAGGATCCTCATCTAGTGAAAACGAACAAGAAAAAATGTAACAAAAAACAATTAATAAAGAAACTAGGCCCTAAAATCAAGGCATTCATCATTCATAAACATACATGCTCTCTCAGTCCCAAAAATTTATCTTTAACAATTATTTTTTAACATATTTAATTAACCAATTAATTTAACACAAGTTACAACTATAGGAAACCTAAGGCATCAACTATCAACGACTATGAATTATTCAAACATGCTTTAAGTATAACTTCCAGTTTCATCAATTACAAGAAGAACGATAATAGTTAAACATGACTTTTTACTATTTATCCAACAAGAATTGATAGGTTAATGTTTTTTATCCAATTCCAACATAACAAACATGTTAATTCATAGCATAAACAAAATATAACACACTATCTAGAAAAATAAGAGGCAAACCATTTACATGACATAAACACATGCAATTGCTACAACAAAAGACCAATACTTTATTTATTTCTAGTTTAGTCTTCATTAAGGTTAATTCCATAGTTATGAAAAGATATAAAGCATGATAACTTTATGATTTTACTTAAAAACAAGGAGAAGTAACAAATCCATTGCCTCAATGATTTCAACATTCTTTTAAAAAGAACAAAACAACAAGCACAAATTTCTGATCACCTATCCCATAAGGAATTGATGTATCATATCTCTCTTAAAATCATTTAGTGTATATCTCTCTCATGATGGTTCCCAACAAATAGTACTTCTCAGACAGACATCATCAGTGCTATCGGACTCAGGAGTTCATACTACCAGATGAGTGCTTTGTGAAATCTTTGATCTAGATCCATAGCGATGGTATGCAGTAGTTGTGACTTACCTCTAGATTGTGTGTCTTGTTTGAATATATATGGATATCCTTATTATATTCTGTAGACATGTACTTGTGTAGAGCTAATTGTACCTTTCCTTTTTGTATTGTTTTGTGGTTTCATGGTGTAGTATTGTTATACTCACCCATGCATAGAATTTTCCCACACATGTCATGTCTTGTGAATATTAGTGACCTTTTGATAGAGTCCAGGGTGGACCAGAAATAGACTAATATTTGTGATTCTAGACAAGCTGAGGTGTTCCTTTGGCTTTGAGCAGTAGTCCCAATACCTATTTGTTTATAGGTTGGACTTTGTAGTTTACAGACTCTTTTGTGGGCTTGTATTCTGGCTCGGTTTACTTTACTTGCTTTACTTCTATCTAACTCTATTGGTTGGGATAGTGGTATGCATTCATTTACTTTCTTAGTGGTTTTTTACATTTCATCATTTTGGGATTGGAGGTGTGGGGGGGTACATAGGAAATGTCTCCCATGTTAGTGATATGTCTACTCGGTGATAGTCCACATCTCCCTATCCCTATTAGAGGTAGGCTTGGGGAGTCACAGCACAAGACCCACTGGTATGGGTTGTGACAGAGTGGTATCAAAGGAGGTCAGTTCTACTTTAGGACTGGGAGTTTGTGAGGTTGGTTTGGGAAATAGTGTTATGTGTTTTAAGTTCATCTTTCGGGACAAGGACTATAGTATTGGTGAAGTGGATGACATATCCATACACCAAAACTATGATAAAATGATTTCTGACTCGGTACATGATAAAACTGGTTGCAGGGAAAACAATGGTACATGCATCATATAGGAAGGGTTTGTGGTTTCCATTTTCTTCTTGAGTCAGCTATCCAGATATACTCATTGACTATAGTACATCTTATTTTCCTATAGTATGCCTTTTAAAATTCATACCAATTAGGATCCAGTAGCTCAATCACAAGGATTAACCCCTCGGTAATGAGACTTCGATATAGGGACTGGTTTCCCATATGTTACTTCCAAGTAGTGCACACCACTAAACTACCACATGTGGAGCTACCTGTGGTACCTACAATACCAGCAGATGAGGAGCGCAGGATAAGCTCACTCTATGAGTTTCAAAGATAGATACCCCTCAAGTTCTGAGGTGAACCTGACCCTAAGGCGACTGGGAATGGCATGAGGCGGTGACCCGAGTTTTCCACTAGTCAGACACTAGCCGATCAAATGGTGATCCATGGCGGCGAGCCTTTTAAAGGGATTAGCAAAGTGATGGTGGAGTTTGGTTTTCCAAACTCACAATGAGGAGACACTCTTATGGATAGAAATATAGAACCTCTTCATAGAGTATTTTTCACCGGTTACACTGAGAGTTGTGTATATACAAGAGCTTCTTCAGCTCTAGCAGGGCAGTATGACGGTAGATGATTATTCATAAAGGTTCACCAACCTCTCCAGGTACTCTATGGATATGGTATGTGATCAGTACTTCAAGGATTGGACCTTTGAGTGAGGTTTGTGCAGAGATATTCAAGCCAATATTATCCCTCTGAACATTCCTACTTATACTGGGGTGCTCAAATGAGCTTTGGTGGTCGAGGGATTCTTGGCTGAGTAGAGATAGTAGGTGATAGTCGGTAGTGGATAGGCAGGTGCAGAGACCTCATTAGTAGGGAGACGACATCATTCTTAGGGATCTGGACATGGTGGGTGTTTCAGGAGGAGGTCCCAAGATAGAGGATCTACATTTCAAGGTTTACATGGTGGATCCAGTCATCCTAAGGAGAGGCAGTGCTACTCATGTGATGGCAGGGGACATCTCGCTTGAGATTGTCCAACCCATTATTCTACTGATAGGGAGAAAGTGGATGGACCTCTGAGTTAGAGTTAGAGGTAGGATAAGGTAGATCCATAGGGCTTCAGACATGATAGAGGATTTGAGAGACCAGTAGGAGGTGGTTGATGTTTCGACTTGTTACCACCACCACCCCCAGGAGGTATGTCCTAGGCTCAAGGAGCTGGAGGAAAGGGGCAAGGAAAACTGTATGTGGTCAAGGCATATGACCCAGGGGATCCAGGGATGATTTGAGGTATGGTATGTGTCTTTTCTACTTTAGATATTGTAATGATATACACATGTTCTAGTCATTCCTTTCTCTTCACGTATCTTATACAAGACCTTGATATTCCAATAGAACCGTTGACTCATCCTTTATGCTTAGAGACACCTACTGAAGGAGACTCGATGATCACACATCTATTCTGACAGTTTGAACCTACTCTTGGAGGTGAGAGGTTTGGTTAGAACCTCTTGGTGGTATCTTTGAGGCCTTATGATGTCATTCTTCGTATAGATTGGTTATCTTCAGTCTATGCCCAGATTGACTGTTTTAGGAAAATGGTGATGTGTGTCCACAGTAATGGAATGAGGTTTTCCTTTTTCAGGGAAAAGGAAACCCAGGAAGCATAGGATGGACTCGTGCATAGGAGGGTGTATCCGATCACTCATCACTTGGATAGCCTGACCCTCAGTGTAGAAGATGTTATGAGTTCCTAATTCTCAATAGTAGTGGTAGAGTATGAAGACATCTTCCATAAAGATTTTCTAGGATTACCTCCTCATTGGGGGGTCGAATTATGCATTGACTTGCACCCCAAGATGGAACTGATATCCTTACCAACATATTGGATGACTCCCACAGAGATTCGATATCTGAGGGTTCATTTAGAGGATTTGCAGAGGAATGGATTCAGGAGACCTAGTGTTTCACCCTAGGCAGCCCTAGTGTTGTCTTATAAAAAGGAAGACAGGATCATGATGTTGTGTGTGGACTACTGGCACTTGAACCAGGTGACTGTGAAGAATAATTATCCAATAGCAAGGATCAATGACTTATTTGATCAGTTTAGAGGGGCACAATGGTTCTTGAAAGTTGACTTTAGATCAAGTTATCACCAGCTGTGAGTACAAAACGAGGATATACTGAATACGAATTTTTGTTGCCACTATAGTCATTATGAGTGCTTTGTGATGCCCTTTGGTGTGAATAATGTCCCATATTTTTTCATGGGACTCAAGAACTAGATCTGTCATCCTTACTTAGAATGGTTCATGGTTGTCTTCATCGACGATATCCTTATGTACTCAGCGTCCGAGGAGGAGCACGTGAGACACATAAAGATGGTTCTGGACGTACTCTGAGAGAGCCATCTTTAGGGGAATCACTCAAAGTTCCAGTTATAGATTCAGGCATTCCACTTTCTGGGACATGTTATCTCAACAGACAGAGTGGTAGTGGATCCGGCCAAGGTAGAGGCAGTGCTATCATGGGAGCCACCTAGGAGAGTGACAGAGGTGTGTAGATTCCATGGGATGGTAGGATATTACTAGAGATTCATCTATGATTTATCCAGGATATAAACACCAATGATAGATTTGACCTAAAAGGGTAATCCTTTTATGTGGATAGAGAAGTGTCAGTGGGCTTTTCAGTAGTTGAGGTAGAGTTTGATGATCACCCTAATCTTGAGATTGTCGAAGGAGGGCATCAAGTACGTAGTGTTCTGGGATGCATCAGGGATCGAACATGGTTGTGTCCTAATGAAGAAGCAAGTGGTTATTGACTATGGTTCATTCCAGTTGATACCACATTAGAAAAACTATGTGACCCATGATCTGGAGTTGTAATTGGTAGTCTCACTAGTGCAGAAAACATTTTTTACGTCGGTTATTTTTTATTATTTACGTCGGTTTTTAGGCGACGTTAATACGGACGACGTTATAAATAACGTTTTTTACGTCGGTTATTTAAAACCCGACGTAATATCCCTAACATCACGGTGGTTATCACGTCGGTTCATCTAATAACCGACGTGATAAATATGCGCGGGGGGGCTTTATCACGTCGGTTATTCCCTAAACCGACGTGATAAAACGCCTGGGATATCGTTTATCACGTCGGTTATGTCATAACCGACGTGATAAACCCTGCCCCTGGCCTATTATCACGTCGGTTATTTAAGAAACCGACGTGATAAAAAGGCCTGGGAAACGTTTTAGCACGTCGGTTATCCAATAACCGACGTGGTAAATCGATTCCCAGGCCTTTTAACACGTCGGTTATATTAGGAACCGACGTGCTAAAAGCCCCGGGAACGGTTTATCACGTCGGTTTTAGAAAAACCCGACGTGATAAACCCCTGGCAATTTATTTACCACGTCGGTTATAAAATAACCGACGTGAAAGAAATTTTTTTTTTTTAAATAATTGCACTGCTCTCACCAAAAAGCAACCAGAAACCAAACAAAAATAACAATGCCAGCCCTCCCCCAAGCCCCAACTGAACCCCACCCTCATCTATACCCACCTAACAACCTGGCCAGCCCTCCCCCACCACATTGGAGCCCCACCACAACCCTTGGACACCCCCCCACCCCTTGGACAGCCCCCCCACCCTCATTTACACCCCAAAGACCCCTAGTACAGCCTCAAACACCCATTGGACACCCCCCCCACACCTTGACAGCCCTCCCAGACCCCTTGGACACCCCTCCCATATCCCTTGGACACCCCCCCACCCCTTGGACACCCCCCCCCACCCCTTGGACAGCCCCCCCACCCTCATTTACACCCAACCGGCCCCTTGGACAGAACTCCCAGACACCTTGGACACCACTCCCATATCCCTTGGACACCCCCCCACCCCTTGGACACCCCCCCACCCCTTCGACAGCCCCCCCACCCTCATTTACACCCCCCGAACACCCCTTGGACACCCCTCCCATATCCCTTGGACACCCCCCCACCCCTTGGACACCCCCCCACCCCTTGGACAGCCCCCCACCCCCTGGACACCCCCCCGACCCCTTGGAAACCCCCCCTACCCCTTGGAAACCCCCCCATCCCCTTGGACAGCCCCAAACACCCCTCCTATATCCCTTGGACACCCCCCCACCACTTGGACACCCCCCACCCTCATTTACACCCAACCGACTCCTTGGACAGCCCCAAACACACCTTGGACACCCCTCCCATATCCCTTGGACACCCCCCACCCCTTGGACACCCCCCCACCCCTTCGACAGCCCCCCCACCCTCATTTACACCCCCCGAACACCCCTTGGACACCCCTCCCATATCCCTTGGACACCCCCCCACCCCTTGGACACCCCCCCACCCCTTGGACAGCCCCCCACCCCCTGGACACCCCCCCCCCCCGACCCCTTGGAAACCCCCCCTACCCCTTGGAAACCCCCCCATCCCCTTGGAAAGCCCCAAACACCCCTCCTATATCCCTTGGACACCCCCCCACCACTTGGACACCCCCCACCCTCATTTACACCCAACCGACTCCTTGGACAGCCCCAAACACACCTTGGACACCCCTCCCATATCCCTTGGACACCCCCCACCCCTTGGACACCCCCCACCCTCATTTACACCCCCCCCCCCCCCCCCCGACCCCTAGGACAGCCCCAAACACACCTTGGACACCCCTCCCATATCCCTTGGACACCCCCCAAACACCCACCCACCCCCTTGGAACCTCTCCCCCCATACCAAAATCCAGACCAGAAAAACCATCAACAGTAGACCAAAACAAGAAGTAGAGAAAAATTAAACATTCACTTATATAACATTCAAAACTTACACTGTCAACTTCAAAAAAAACTAAATCCAACCTAAACGACTACGAAATACACAATTACATTGACAATATTCAAAATTACATTTTACATTACAAACAACTAAAAGTCAATCAAACCTGTAAAATAATTTGACCACTCCACTTGTAAGTGTTTGATATCTTCAGCAGTAAAGGGTTGAGGGTCATCAAAAAGCTACAAAGGAAAAGGATAGTAGTCAACATGTATAATGAATAAATCAAATTGAAATATTATGAGAAAGAGGAAATCTTACCAGGTCAAAACTCAGAACTGTCCCAGTTGTTATTATTTCATACATAAATCTTAACATGTAATATCTGCATTCGATGATGCCTTGTTGCTCATGACATTTCTGTTTGAATGAGTGTAAATTCAATATATTATTTTTATGTAATAAATCAAAATGTACAAATTATAAATGGATATTTACCTTCGCATGTACAAATTTGATCTTGAAATTCCTTTTCTTTGCGCTTTTTCGAAAGTGGACCCATGCCCTGTTAGAAAATAATACGAATGGGGTAAATTTAAAATTCATTATAATATATAAAACTATTGTGAAATTGAAACTTACGTTTCCAATATATTCTTAAAACTTTCTCGCACATCATCATGGAGAGAGCATATCCAATAAAGTGTTTTCTCCCTAGGGCAAAAAACCCCTAACATCCAATGATCCCTGATAAAAGGAAATTTAACGTTAGTGGTTTTTTATGTTAAAAGATAATTAACTCTTTGAGAGGGATGTGTTTCATACCTCTCACAAAAAGGCATCATCCAACACTATGTGATTACATTCTTTTCAAATCTATCAGCAATATAAAGCATTCTTTGTTCCTCATCCAATGCACATGCTTCAGGGGAAATCAATTGTGGGTCCACGAATCCATATACATCTGTCAGCTCATTCCTCTCACAAATTTTATACAGATACCTAATACAAAGCAGACATAAGTATACATTTTTAATAAATATAACGCAAGGAAAAGGTGTTAAGACTTACATGATAAAAATTTGCACCACGTTGATGCCCAACTTATCTCCAGTGACAAACTCCATGATATCAGTTTTCATAATCCCCACACATAGTTCACGTCCACAGACATGAGCTTCCATTGTAAAGTCATAATGATCCGCCAACAAATTTGAATATCTTGACAATTTGTCAAGACTGCTAGTATCTGCATCTGATGTCATAGCTATCTGTCTTTGTTGTTGTCTATACAGTATTTCTTTACCTTTGAAGTATTCCTGTAAAAATAAATTGAAAAATATATTAGTTTTCAAATGATAAAACATTAATAAAAATATAAAATAAAAGATATAACATCCATACCTCTATGGTAATGAGTCGAAGAAGTCTGGATGGCCAAAGTAAAAAATGGCCGATACTATATCCAACTGTCGTCACCTCATCTGTAGGTAATGGTATCCGAGCTGATCTATCTATAATATCCTGTATAGTGACCCTCTGATTCTCTACCTCTAACTGTTGATGATGAACTGTATCTCCTATACAATATACCATCCCATATGCAACTATATGATGTTGAGGATCATCAACATACAACTCACAATAAGTAGGTAGCTGCGGCGGAGGAGGAGGATCAAAAATGGGGTCCGCAGGCTGAGGTGGGGGAGTGGGAGCTACTGGGAGAGGTGGAGTGGGAGCTGCACCCTGAAATTGTCTTTGCAAGTCTGCAAACATTAACTGCACCGATGCTCTAATCTTGTCCTCCATTGTCGCATTAATATTATGGACTTCAGCCTCCAAGGATTCTATTTTTTTTTTATAAACTCCCTCAACGTTAGAAGTTGAGGAACGTGGCAACACTTTTCTTACCGATACACCTGCCGGATATCCTCTTACACGGCCAGGATGTTCGGGCTTTCCCAATGCCACAGATAAAATATCTTCCCTCCCAGATGGTGTAAATGTCCCCTGTGAACTCTGCTCCTCAAGAGAGTCCTGTAATAATTAATTGAACATTTCTATAATGATTGGAAATATATGACGAAAATAGTAAACTTAAATAAATAAAATAGATATCTTACAATCCTCTCAACTACGAGTCTCGATTCTTCCGAAAGATATTGTCCTTTTTTGCCCTTCCGAGCTCTTTTCCATTTCTCATGTCTAGATGGAGGGGATGGAGGGGCCACCTCTCCAGAGCTTGAAGACTCAGCTCTTAGTTGTTGAAATTTTTCTGCCATCATTTGTTCTTCCAATAATGCATACCCTCCCCGAGATAAACTATGAGGGTATACATTTTTAGATTGGATCTCTTGATGAGCTTTCCTTGTTTGCTGTAAATTAAGAATAAGTAATCATTAACAAAACAATAATAAGATCATTTATATAAGAAAGCTTATAAAAGTTTACATTGCCCTTACCAAAAATGATTCTTTTCTTCTACTTTCAAAAAATTGTCTCCATGTGTCTTCATCTATAAAAGGATATATACGACATGGATTCTCACGACTCCTATGACCATAAATGAAATCAGATGAGAGGGTTGATTTGAAATCCCTCCATCTCCTAGCAGCCAACGATAAGCATTTCTTCCTGACTCCTCCAGTGTCAGGAATATCAAATGTCATCTGATAAAAAAGAGGTTAAAAATATTATATATACTAGAAACATTTAAAGAACAGTCAAACAATAGCAAAAGATCTTACCAAAATGGTCTCCCACAGCTGAGAAATTATCGCCTTATCCACACTTCTCCAATCATCATAGAGAATTCTTACTTTGCTCTTAGCCTGAGTTGCTACAAAACCCTTCAAATCTTTAGCATTTGGACCTCTAGGAAGATCATCATCATCAAACTCCACGACTATCCTCTCCTCCTTCGTACGGGCAAGTGATAATTTTGGTAAACGTGTGCACCCACGCTTACCATCCTTTGAACTCTTTTTCGTAATAGGAGCATGTGAATGTTCCTCCCCAGATGTATGACCAATATGCTCATCTCCAGAATCATGTGGCTGATCAACTGATTGATCTGTCATTTTCCTTCAAATCAAAAAAACAAACATTAGTTCACAAATAGAAAAGTGTACTAAATTACATAATAGTAAACATTGGTAATATGGTAAGCATGTTAAACAATGATAAACATGGTAAACACAGGCAAAAGGTTGCCAAAGTGTTGGCCCAAGAAAGCTGAAACGTGGACTCACTGAGTCCACCGGTCAGCCGGTGTGAGCAAACCGGCCAGCCGGAGGACCCAGGCAGTAGACTTGCCCACTGCCTGGTGCCACCGGCCGGCCGCTGGCTCACCACCGGCCGGCCGGTGGACCAGACAGCCTTTCTCTGTCTGGACCACCGGCCGGCCGCTGGATCACCACCGGCCGGCCGGTGGACCAGACAGAGAGCCTTCCTCTCTGTCTGGACCACCGGCCGGCCGCTGGCTCAGCACCGGCCGGCCGCTGGTGATCCAGACAGAGAGGAAGGCTCTCTGTCTGGTCCACCGGCCGGCCGGTGGACCAGACAGAGAGCCTTCCTCTCTGTCTGGATCACCGGCCGGCCGCTGGCTCACCACCGGCCGACCGCTGGTGGTCCAGACAGAGAGGAAGGCTCTCTGTCTGGTCCACCGGCCGGCCGGTGGTGATCCAGCGGCCGGCCGGTGGTCCAGACAGAGAGGAAGGCTGTCTGGACCACCGGCCGGCCGGTGGACCAGACAGAGCTTTGTTCTGGACCACCGGCCAACAGGTGATCCACCACCGGCCAGCCGGTGCGCCCAAGACTTCTCCTCTTTATGGTTTTTATTGTTTTATCGTTTTGGTTTGATACATGTTTTAATAAGTAAAAAATTTACAGTATCTAACATTATATGAAAAAACTAAATGTAAACAAGAAATAAACTTGTGTTACCTGTAATTTTAGGAATGTACAGTTGGATTGTTTTCCCAAATTCCTTCGTCGTGATCGTTCCTTATGGCACAAACCATGTCTTCAACATACTCATCATTATGTTCTGTTAATCTTTCCATGGAAGTAGGGATCTCACATAAATCAGCATCTTCATCAAATTCATCCTCACCAACATATTGGTTTTTCCCTTGTAAAACAACAGCCCACTGCATATCTGACTGATCTACTACATAGAAAATTTGTTTGGCATGTGTTGCCATTATAAAAGAATCAGCTGTGTCTTCCAATCTATTCAGATTAACAAGTGTCATTCCAAATTCATCGTGTCTGACACTGTTGTTACCGATAAACCATTTACAGTTAAAAACGGGAACTTTAATTTTAAAGTAATCAGCCTCCCATATGTCTTCAATCACTCCATAATATGCAGTTGATGCCGAAATTGGGTTTCTGTCCTTAGCACTCGAAAAATGCATTGCTTCTGCAAACACCAATACACCACTATTCTGAACTGCACTTCTGTTGTCCTGAGCTTTCGTATGAAATGTATAGCCATTAATGTCATAAGCGGACCATGTTATCACATTTAAAGATGGACCACCCACTATCCATTTTAATGTCTCTGATACATCTGATCTACCAAGCAAGGTCTTTTTAAACCATGGCAAAAAAGTTTTGTTGTGCTCATTCAAAATCCACATTTATTTCTTCTTTGGATGACATTGTTTCAACTCATTAATATGCAATGTGATATACGGTTGAACATCAGCTATGTTATTCAAGATGTATGATTCTAACTTCTTCATATGTTCAGCTGACAGTGATTTGACTTTCAAGCCACGAATCCCCTTTCCCTCATTATTAACCCGTTCATGGCGAGATGGAGGCAAACCTATGTGTTGCGTCGTAGCCAAGTAGCTCGTACAAAACTCTGCTACCTCCTCAGAAATATACTTTTCAATAATGGAGGCTTCAGGTCGATATGGATTTTTAACATATCCCTTTAATATTTTCATATACCTTTCAAAAGGATACATCCAACGAAGATATACAGGTCCACAAAGTCTTATTTCTCGAACCAGATGAATCATTAAATGCACCATCATATCAAAAAAAGTTGGAGGAAAATACATTTCCAAATGACAAAGTATAAAAATTGCATCCTTTTCCAAAATGTTCAAAGCATTCACATCAATCACCTTGTTGCAAATTGAATTGAAAAAATAACACAACCTCATTATAGTCTTTCTGACACGGATGGGAAATATTCCACGCAGTGCAACTGGTAGAATTTGTTGCATCATGACATGACAATCATGTGATTTCATACCTATCAACTTCAAGTCTTTCAATGAGACAAAATTTTTTACATTTGAAGAATAACCTTGAGGCACTTTGATATCATGAAGACACTAACAGAAGCTACTTTTCTCCCTCTTCGATAATGTATGACAAGCCGGGGGAAGAAATGTTCGTCTTCCTTTAGGAGTGGGAGCTAACTCCAAACGTATTCCCATTGACAGTAGGTCTAACCTTGCATTCAACCCATCTTTTGTCTTTCCTTTAATATCTAGCAATGTTCCGATCAAAGAATCACATATATTCTTCTCCACGTGCATGACATCAATATTATGTTTGACTTCATGATACCTCCAATATGGTAGCTCAAAAAATATTGACCTTTTCTTCCAAATATGTCTATCATTACCAGATTTCTGTGTCTTTCCCAATGTCACATCAAGGTTTTTCACCCTCTCAAAATACAATTCTGGGGATAAAGATTGAGGAGCAGTATCAAATTCTTGTGAGCCATTGAATGCCTTTTTTAGTCTTCTATAAGGGTGATCCATAGGCAAAAACTTTCGATGACCCATGTACACTGTTTTCCTCCCATGATGCAATTGACAATATGACGTCTGTTGTTCGCAAATTGGACATGCTTTATGCCCTTTAACACTGTATCCAGAAAAATTTCCATATGCTGGGAAGTCATTTATAGTGAATAGAAGCATTGCATGCAGTTGAAAATATTCCATTTTATAAGAATCATACACCCTAATACCATCAGCCCATAACAGTTTCAAATCATCAATCAGCGGTGACAAGTATACATCAATATCATTGTCGGGTTGCTTTGGACCAGAGATCATGATACTCAACATGACATATTTGCGCTTCATACAAACTTCAGGAGAGAGGTTGTAAATTACCAATAAAACAGGCCATGAACTATGTGTGCTACTGAGGGTTCGGTATGGATTCATTCCATCTGTGCACAAGCCTAGTCTCAGATTTCTAATTTCATTTCCAAATGTAGGGTACTGGGCATCAATTTTCTTCCATTGTGGACAATCAGCTGGATGACGTATTTTTCCATCACATACCCGCTCATCAGCATGCCATCTTAACCTTTTTGCATCATGTGAATTAGAAAATAAACGTTTGAAACGAGGAATTATAGGAAGATACCAAAATACCTTTGAAGGGAGCTTTGTAATCTCTACATCAGCTTGTGATTTTTCTTTCACCTTATACCGTGATGTCCCACATTTAGGACACTCTTTCAGAAATTCATATTCCTTCCTATATATAATGCAGTCATTCGGACAGGCATGTATTTTCCTGTATCCCAATCCCATCGGGCATAATATTTTTTTGGCCTTATAATGTGAATCTGGAAGATCGTTATCTTTTGGAAGAATGTCTTTCATCAATTGTAGCAGCTCTGTAAAACTCCTGTCACTCCATCCATGTTTCGCCTTCAGGTTAATCAATCTTAACACCGCCGACAAAACCGTAAAATCTGTACAACCAGGATATAATGGTTTTTCGGCATCACCATATAGACGTGCAACTGTCGGTTCTATCTCAATTTGTTCTGCTACAATATCGCGAATCATTTCTTCAATTCCATCGGAGTTACCATCTTGCGATTCATTATCATCAGTGACATTCTGTCCAGTTTCGCCATGCCAAATCCAAGGGTTGTAACTCAGATTGAAACCATGACAAATCAGATGATCTTTTATCTCTCTACTTTTCATCTTCTTCATATTCAGACATTTCAGGCATGGACAGAAAAAAATGTCACTACTTGGAACATTTCGTTTAGCAAATTCCAAAAAGGCATCAACACCTTCCTCATATTCATTGCTCATTCGATGTGCCGTAATCCAACTTCGACTCATTATTACCTATAACAAATAGCAAAAATATATATATTTTTTAGATAAGACAAATATATTTTTATATGAAAAAAATCATAATTTGAATGTAAACAATTTTGAAATATAAAACAAATCGATGTGTAAACCCCCCTCGACACCCCCCGACCCCTCTGGACAGCCCCCCACCCCTCCTGGACACCACCCCCCACCCCCTACCTCCTTGGACACCCCCCTGGACATCCCCCAACCCTCTGGACAGCCCCCCCACCCACCCGGACAACCCCAAATACCCTCTGGAGAGGTCGCCACCCACTTGGACAGCCCCCCACACCCATCCACCCCCTTGGACACCCCCCTGGACACCCCACCGACCCCTCTGGACAGGCCGCCACCCCCTTGGACAGCCCCCCACACCCACCCATCCCCTTGGACACCACCCTGGACACCTCCCGACCCCTCTGGACAGCCCCCGACCCCTCTAGAAAGCACCCCCACCCCTCCTGGACACAACCCCCCACCCCCGACCTGCTTGGACACCCCCCTGGACACCCCCCAACCCTCTAGACAGCCCCCCACCCCTCCTAAACACCACCACCCACCCCCTACCCCCTTGGACACCCCCCTGGACACCCCCCAACACCCACCCACACCCTTGGACAGCCCCCCACACCCACCCACCCCCTTGTAAACCCCCCTGGACAGCCCCCCGCCCCTCCTGGACACCACCCCCCACCCCCTACCCCCTTGGACACCCCCCTGGACATCCCCCAACCCTCTGGACAGCCCCCCCACCCACCCGGACAACCCCAAATACCCTCTGGAGAGGCCGCCACCCACTTGGACAGCCCCCCACACCCATCCACCCCCTTGGACACCCCCCTGGACACCCCACCGACCCCTCTGGACAGGCCGCCACCCCCTTGGACAGCCCCCCACACCCACCCATCCCCTTGGACACCACCCTGGACACCCCCCGACCCCTCTGGACAGCCCCCGACCCCTCTAGAAAGCACCCCCACCCCTCCTGGACACAACCCCCCACCCCCGACCTGCTTGGACACCCCCCTGGACACCCCCCAACCCTCTAGACAGCCCCCCACCCCTCCTAAACACCACCACCCACCCCCTACCCCCTTGGACACCCCCCTGGACACCCCCCAACACCCACCCACACCCTTGGACAGCCCCCCACACCCACCCACCCCCTTGTAAACCCCCCTGGACAGCCCCCCGCCCCTCCTGGACACCACCCCCCACCCCCTACCCCCTTGGACACCCCCCTGGACATCCCACAACCCTCTGGGCAGCCCCCCCACCCACCCGGACAACCCCAAATACCCTCTGGAGAGGCCGCCACCCACTTGGACAGCCCCCCACACCCATCCACCCCCTTGGACACCCCCCTGGACACTCCACCGACCCCTCTGGACAGGCCGCCACCCCCTTGGACAGCCCCCCACACCCACCCATCCCCTTGGACACCACCCTGGACACCCCCCAACCCCTCTGGACAGCCCCCGACCCCTCTAGAAAGCACCCCCACCCCTCCTGGACACAACCCCCCACCCCCGACCTGCTTGGACACCCCCCTGGACACCCCCCAACCCTCTGGACAGCCCCCCACCCCTCCTAAACACCACCCCCCACCCCCTACCCCCTTGGACACCCCCCTGGACACCCCCCAACACCCACCCACACCCTTGGACAGCCCCCCACACCCACCCACCCCATTGTAAACCCCCCTGGACACCCCCCGACCCCAAATCCATGCACCTATGCCATGGTTGTGTGTGAATAAAGTAGTAACAACTGTAAAAGGGCAACCCATCTAAATGGACACGCCCCAACCCTCTCGGGGATTTATAGAAAACGATGAAAAATTAGTGAAATCATAAAATTACTCAATATTGCAAGTCGAACAAATAGATCTAGGGATGATAAATAAGATTATGGTGCCAAAACGAGTTAAAAGGGTTCGCAATCGAAGAATCTTAGCTAGTTTCAACAAAAAAATCACAACACATATATATATACTATCCCCGAAAAAAAACGAACGAGTGGGAGGATTACCTGAGTGCTGCGAGTTTAGATGATTGATCCGAGGATATTAAATATGAGAAACGATGATCGCAAAACGAATCTAAACCAACGAAATGGACGAGCCGATTCGGGTTTACGCGCGAGAGAGACGAGTCGTGACTGTCGAAGGTAAACTCGCGAATGACAATCCACGGGTCTGGGTAAATTTTTAAATGAGTTATCACGTCGGTTATTCAATAACCGACGTGATAATTGTTTTAAAAACATTTATAACGTCGGTTATTTCAATAACCGACGTAAAAACCTTCCTCCGATTCATTTGTTACGTCGGTTAGTTTATAACCGACGTTATAAAGGGCTCAAAATCCGCGTTTTTTTACGTCGGTTATGGAATAACCGACGTCAAAAACATCTGCGGATTCTTTTTTTACGTCGGTTATAAAATAACCGACGTAAAAAAGCCTTCAAAAACCGCGTTTGTTACGTCGGTTATTCAATAATCGATGTACAAAAGCCTTCGGAAACCGCGTTTTGTACGTCGGTTATTGTTATAACCGACGTAAAAAACGAAGCCGCGCGATTAATAACGTCGGTTATAATAATAACCGACGTTAAAGGTGTACCGAATACAAATATTTACGTCGGTTAATAAATAACCGACGTAAAAAACCTCGTTTTACATATTATGACGTCGGTTTATATAACCGACGTAAAAAATGGTGACGTAAAAAACGTTTTCTGCACTAGTGTCTTTGTGTTGAAGATATAGTGACACTACCTGATGGGTGAGCAGTTTATTGTCTACTCTGATCACAAGAGTCTCAAGTATATCTTCTCTCAAAAGAATCTGAACTTGAGACAGAGGTGGTGGATAGAGTTCCACGAGGATTATGACTTAGATATTTTCTATACTTTTTGTAAGGGGAACATGGTGGCAGATGCTCTCAATAGAAGATCAAGTTCATAGTTGTTGAACAAGGCATCAGAGTAGTTGGCCTCGTTGCAGTTATCCTTTGTCGATGGATATGGGAGAGCTTACCTCTAGTCGACGGTTGTTATCCCTACACTCTTGTAGAAAGTCAGGGAGGCACAGCTTGGGGATACTGATTGCAAGACTCCACATGCTCAGATATCCACAAGACATGATACTGATAGATATTCTAAAGGTGAGGAGCACGTTTTTCTTTTTAGAGGGTGCATAGTTGTACCGGTGGTGTTGTAGGATGAGGTTATAAGGGATTTTCATATGTCCCCTTTTTCAATAAATCTATATTTGGAGAAGATGTACCAGGACCTTCGATGTCAGTTTTGGTGGCCAAGAATGAAGAAGAGAGTTGCAAAGTTTGTCTCTTAATGCCTTACTTGTCAGTAAGTGAAGGATGAGCATCAGATTCCAATGGGTTTGGATCAACCCCTTAAGGTTCCAGAGTGGAAGTATGATGGGATATCCATGGAATTCATGATGGTTTTACCACATATGTCCATGGTACATGATGCCATCTGAGTTATCATTTACTGACTCACCAAGTAAGCTCACTTCCTAGCTATCCAGGAGTAGAGTTTGGTAGAGAGATTAGGACACCTCTATGTGCAGGAGATAGTTCGACTTCACAGAGTTCCATCAATGATTGTTTCATATCATGATGCTTGTTCCATATCTCCATTGTGGAAGGGAATACAGGAGGCATTTGGGACTCAATTACGCTTGAGCACAATGTTTCACACCCAAACAAATGGCCAGACAGAGAGGACTATTCAAGTTCTAGAGGACATGTTGTGGGATTACATCTTGGACTTTGGTCATATATGGTAGGATCACCTACCACTGGTGGAGTTTGCATACAAAAAAAGATTCCACTCCACCATTGGTATGGCACCATTTGAGTCTCTGTATAGAAGACCCTTCAGGTCACCACTTTTTTGGACTGACCCAGGTGAGTCAGCACTTATGGGCCTAGAGTTGGTTTGAACTACTACTGAGAAGGTGCAAATCACCCAGGATCAGATAAAGACTACATAAAGCTAGCAGAATTCATATGATGATAGGAGACTGAGGCCTTTGGAGTTCAAGGGGGGAGACCATGTGTTCATTCAGGTCTCACCTCGATGTGGGTTGCGGAGATTTGAATGGGGTGGAAAGTTATCTTTAAGGTTAATAGACCCTTTTCAGATACTACATAGATTTGGTGAGGTGGATTACCACATAGATCTATCCCTACAGTTTCACCAGGAACATGACGCTTTCCACGTGTCGTAGCTGAGGAGGTATGTGCATGACCCATCACACGTCATTGACTGGACCAAGCTGGATATCAAAGATGGAACGAATTTTACAGAGTACCCAGTGGAGATCGAGGATCGACATGAGAGGATCCTCCATAGGTGAGAAATTACCTTGGGGTGTGTCTGGTGGCAACATGAGATTCTTCATAAGAGCACATGGGAGCAGGAGGATCATATTTGTGCACAGTACCCACATCTTTTTGAGTAGCCTTTTTTTTTCTTTTTAGGGACATAAATCCCTAAGGTGGGGAGAATGTTGTCCCAAATTTTTAGTATATTATTTTGAAATATTATATGGAATTAATTCAAGACCAGGTGTTGAGATAATGTGCGATTCTAAGGCCCAGTGTGCCTAGAATAAATTTTTAAAATATATTAAATATATTTAATATCACATGCAAGCAGTTTTCCTAAAAAAGTAGAATAACTTCTAAAAGGGTTCTCAGATCAGAAATCTGAGGGCACCGTAACATTCAAATCTTTGAATTTACCTTAGGTGAGTCCTAACATTGTCCGACATGGGTTTTCTGTGAAAGTTAGTTTTTGGATGTTTTAAAGAATAAAATAAATTAAAGATTTATTTTTAATGTTATGCAGAGACGCAACGTTATTTATTATTTTAATGAACCTAAAGGTAGGGGTCTAGGGTTAGACTCATAACCCTAGATAAATCCCTAGGATCTCTATATAGTAACCTTAGAGAAATCTCTTAATAGATGATGATGAGACGGTGGATCGAGATCGTTCTTGACAGATCACCATCGGCAAAAAATCCTCAATAGAGAATGATCTAAATCCTAGGTAGGGCATTTTGATTTTAATTCATTCTTTCCCATTCTTAGAATCAATGATGAACGCAGATCAACCCATGAATAGGTTGACCTGTGGTTTGATCATTCTTGCGGGATGGATTTGATTTCAGAAAATTATAAGGGTTTGATTATTATTTTTATTAGCTTGTTGATTGATATTATGGGAATGGATCAAGGCTAAAATGAAAAAGGATAAGTTTCATTCCTTGGGTTTGTTTTATGTGAATTTTTCTTGCCCCTTTTTCCTACGTGTTCTTTAATCTTCATGAGATATGAACGGATGATCATTGTGCCTACGATTCATGGAAAAACGATCCGAGATTGTAGATCTAGCATCGGGATGACCTAGAAGAGGTGTGGTAGTGATGGGGACATATGTATCGAAGTATTTTGGGAGATATTTTTCTTCGATCGTTCTTCGAGCGTTCTTCATGTGGGTGATCAAAATCGAGTTTCAGAGCTGATTTAAGGCCCGAAACTCACCGATTCTGTCTATGACAATGAGGTGACCTTGGATCTTCAGTTTTGGGATGAACATACCAATAGATCTGAAAATGGAGGATCGGCCGAGGTGCACATAATAAGAACTGTGATTCTGGAAAATCATGATGAACATGGCATATATTCCATGATACACATCATGTGGGCCCTACTGAGTGGTGGCTAGGGTTTTGGGAATTCGTAAAGTGTCAAAATGGTGTGTGGAATCTGTAACATGGCGTGTGGTCCCTTCCTCGGGACTCAGCATGTATCTTAAGGGATACATAGACACGGAGTGGAGTACACGACATGTAATCCACCACATGACCAGACCTAGACCGGTTACATGGGATACCCTATATACCGGTACACGAGTAGGCAGACACGGGTTAAAGTTGTGTACTGGCACATGTCCAGCAAACACATAGTGGAAATCGGATAGTAAGACATGGAATGTGACCCTTTCTACACATCATGTTTACCTTTTTACACGACATATTCTTCTAACATGGGTCGTTGAACATGTGAAATACCAGCGTGTTACCCTATTACAAGCCATGTATCCCTTTCTACATAGCTTAGATCCCATGTCCATTGTATCTTTCCCAAGCTTATCTAAGGTTTGTGCCCTTGATCATTTACTTAAAAGTTGGTGGGTATCATTTCCTACTCACAGAAGTATGATCCCTTCAGTAGGACTTCCAAGATAGAGTTGTTGGAATCCCCCGAGAGGCCTGGAGTAGATCCTCTATTCCTTCCTCGTTCCCTAGGTTGAGTTCTGGGTATAGATGTGACCAACTTCATCGGGCGTCGATCCTCTACTTAGCGGGTTAATTCAGATAGAGTTGTTGGTATTACCCCATGTCCCTGGCTATGATCCTCATTTGTTGTATCGTATCTCTCTTCAGATCATTCAACATATCTCTCTCTCTCATGACTGTTCTCAATGAACAATACTTCTCGGATGAACATCATCAATGCTATCAGACTCAGGAGTGCGTACTCCCAAATGAGTTCTTTATGGAATCTTCAAGAGGGATCCCTAGCGATGGTATATGGTAGTTGTGACTTACCTCTGGACCGGGTGTCTTGTTTGAATATATCTAGATATCCTTGTTATATGTTGTAGACATATACTTGTGTAGAGATGACTGTATATTTTATTTGTGTATTTCTTTGTGGTTCCGGGGTGTCTTGCTGAGTATTATTGTACTCACCCCTACATCGGTTTTGACCACACATGTTGCGTCTTGTGAAGATGAGTGACCTTTTGATAGAGTCCATGATTGAATAGGACTAGACGGAGCTTTGTGAGTTTAGACAGGCTGAGGTGTTCCTACTGCTTCGATCATCAGTCCTAGTACCTATTTGTTTACAGGTTGGACTTTGTAGTTTACATAGTCTTTTTTCAAGCTTGTATTTTTTCTCGGTTTACTTTACTTTCTTTACTTCTATCATACTATGTTGGTTGGTATAGTGGTATGCATGCATTTACTTTATTAGTATTTTTTTACATTTCAGCATTTTAGGCTTGGAGATGTGTGCATGTGTATAGGTACTTAGGCAATGCCTCCCATTTTATTGATATGCCTACTCGGTGATAGTTATTATCCCCTAGACTATTAAAGGCAAGATTGGGGAGTCACGGCACAAGCCCCACTAGGATAGGTCGTGATGGTGAATGGGTAATTTATATCATGAATGGCCCGAGTTTAAGACTCACTGAAAGACAGGTCACCCTGATCCCAAAACTCTATTAATTCATGTTGTGAACCACATGTTCACATTGTGAGTTTTCAGAGTTAGATTCAAAAAATAAAACCCATCATCCATTAATGTCATGAACTAATGGTTCACATCATGAATTTCACCTTGATAACCACCCTTACTCAAGCCATAAATCACCATTTGGGTTGTGAACTACTCACTCATGCTATGAACCACAATTAACATTGTGACTTACTCATGATTCTAGATTTTATCTCCCAAACTCTGCCAAACATAATCCAAGATCCCTCCAAGAACCTCAGGCCTTGAAAACACACAAAGGAATGGGATAGAAGGGTATGTGCCCTCACATCAAATACCACTTAAACAGTTATTTCCCTTGAAAATTTAAAATCAAACCCATAGAGAAAGGGGGGAAAGGGGTCACTCAAAAAAACACCCTATGAGATACCACATAAGAACCTCACCATCAGGGGAACACAACCATCCCATAATAAGGACCATGAGATAACCACACAACATTATCAAACAACTCCCAAACACTATCCCTTGGGAGATACCTTTCAAATAAGAGAAATTTAGTAAACAAGGAATCAAGGGAGAGATAAATCTATCTTATAAACCATATAAAGGTCAACATTGTCAAAACATACTTATAAAATAAGAATTAAGAATCAAAGAACTTGGGGTACTGAGCACACATATGTAACTCACATTCCTAGGTGTTCTCCTTCATGTCGTTATGTTTCCAGAGGACACAAAATAATGGATTAGAACACCCAATCAACACCTCCTCTTAGCAGTACTAGATATCCATAGGCCACTCCTCAAAGGTCGCATCATCATAAACATCAATCTCTCCAAAATTAGTTAGGTGATAATCATCATGAAGATTGTGGTGAAGCTACGACACATGAAATATATTATGAATTTGGATCATCTATAGGAGAAGTGCTAATTGATACATGATGGATCCAACATGATCCAATAACTCTAAAGGCCAAAAAATCTAGGGTAAATCTTAATACCATGGCCAAACCTTCACTATCCATGATATGGAGTCAAATTCAAGAACATGTGATCTCCAACATCAAACTCCATAGGTCTCCTCCTATGATCTGCATAGGAATTTTGGTGATCCTACGCTGCCTTCGTCCTCTAAAGAATCATATAAACCATATTTTTCATGCTCTATACTTGTTCTAGCCTAAGAATTGTTGACTCTATGACCCCAGTATAGAATAATAGAGAATAGAAAAGTCAATTGTAAAAAGATTCAAATTGTGCTATGATAATGGTGGAGTCGAAACTATTGTTGTAAGTAATTTTTAATAGGGTTAAATGTCTCACCCATGAACCTTAAAATCCAAGACACAAGCATGTAACATTTTTTCAAGAGTTTGGATGGTCTTCTCTGTCTGGTTGTCTTTCTATGTATGAAAAGAAATTATAAGACTTAATTGACATCTAAAAGAATGTTGGAGACATATCCACAACTTGGAGGTGAAATAAGGATTGCAATTAGATATTATTATCCTTGGGAATCCCTGGAACCTCACCACCTCCTACAAATACTTCCTTGAAAAAACCTCCATTGAGTTCAACTCCTTGATCACTAATAAGTGAGCTAATTTTTTCTAATGATCCATGATCACCCAAATAGCATCATAACCTCCTTGATCCTGAGGTAACCCAATGAAGAAGTCTATATTAATGTCTTATCACTTCTAATGAGGAATATATAATGGATATAGAAAATCACCAGGAACATATTGTTCAACCTTCAACTTCTGGAATACTAAACATATAGACATAAACTTTTCAACTGAACACTTCAACCTAGGCCACCATAATTGACCTCTCAAATAATGGTACATATTTTTCACACCATGATGTATCAATAAGGGAAATATATGGAACACAGGGAGAAACACCTCCTCCTATGGCCCTAAGGCCTTCATTTTTTATTGATTTTGATAATCCACCTTTCAAGGGGTGAGGTGGAACCCTTACAAGGATCGTATGCGTAAGTATTACATGGCTCATAGGCCTTAGAGGAATTCATTGCCCGTAGGCTTCAAAAATTACATACAACCACTCTATGATACATTAGAATTGTAACACCCCAAGGTTTTGGAAATAAATATAGAATGTAATTTTATAATCTATCCTCTTCTATGTTTTGAATTTCAAGAAATGGTCATCTAGAGTTGTGTTCAGTAAGTCATTTAGAGTCTGATAGAACAAACTTGATTTTTGGTGAATAGTAACATACCCTTATGAAAAGTAATATGAATAGTAATATGACCTCGTGAATAGTAAATATTATTATTATTTTATTTTCCCAAGGCAATAGGATAATGGGATCTTAATTAATTTTCCAATGTCACATAAAACTAATTGCACTTCAATATTGTTATTTTTCAAATTAACTGTGACCTTATTTAAAAATTAAATTAATAATATTTAGAAAATTATTTTTAAAAAATGGATTTCACTTTTGAATTATGCACATCGAAAAATGGTAGGGGTGAATTTTTGGGATTTTTCTGGAATTCTAGAATTTTTGATGAATAGGGAAATACGATAAAATACTGTATATACAAATTATCAGTTAAATACACTATTCATGACATCACAAGTGATGCAAGGCCACTTGATTCGAACTCACATGATATTATTACTATTTAGGGTCACTTTCATTGAGATTATTCATAGTCTTGATAAAAATATTATAATAATGATTAAAATAATCTAAAATACCTCCCCTCCTCCACTATAAATACGACCCTCACTCCCCTATTCCTCTCTCACCTCTCAAGCCTTGAGCATTGTCTAAATTCTGCCAAATTCCCTCCCCAATCTTCTTCCCCACGTCCTAGATCTTCTGGTATCACCAAAAGACCAAAACCAAAGCCCTTAAGGAGGATCTCAAGGAGAAGAGATCAAGAGGTAAACATCCTCCTTTATTTTCATTCTTTTCTTTCATTTTATGTTATTCTCTTCCATTACCTTTGTATTATGTTGAGATATTTCATTAAATATTCCCCCTTACTGTCCATATTATGTATTAATGATGAGATATTCCATTCCTCTCATCAAACTATTTTTTTTATGAAATTTTAAGAGACGTCGTTAGGCTGCCGAATTTTCGTGAGAAATTTAGCAAGTTTTCTTTCATTTTAAGATTCCTTTATTTTTTTCTTCTTTCCTCACATCCTATTTACAAATGATCATCATAACTCCAGTAGAATATATATACTGGATTTATATCATTTTAATGGAATAACCATCATAAATATTCTTACTCCCTCCCTTTTATTTTGTAAACGAAATCGACATCCATAAGGTTCCGATTTATAACCTTCATGGAAGACGAAGTTTCGTTCTTCAATTTATTCTTCATTACTGGTAATGAAACCATATTCATGGTTTAACCAGACTATAATATATGTTTTATAACCTAATTAATATTTAGGAACCATAATATGTACATATAATTAAGTTATATGACAAAACTAGTTCATAATAATCCAAGTACCGCCGAATAATCGAAGTGGTTTTCATCTAATGATTCAACATCGTTCCATGTAACCAAATGGTAGAAAAGCACATTAAAAATTCTTTATGTTCATAAATAATATTTAATTTCAATTCTGGATATTTACATCCATTCAACTTCATTACTTAAAAGCAAGTGAACTGAATACGAAAATCAAGAAAACAAACACCCAGAAACGACAGAATTCAATATAATAACTTATAAATAATAACATAAAAGAACTAAACAGAATTATGATAAACTAAATACATGTCTATTAGGTTCTAAAATAAGTTATTGATATGTATAATTTCACATTCCAGGACCTTAATTTCAAGAGGAGAACACATTTGGATTTAAGGTAAGGGGTTCCTCATCTCACTTTCATTTCTGTGAGATTTTCATCGTTCGCCACTTATTTATTGTATGTGGTATATGTGTACTGACATTTTATATATATAATAACATTATTCTCTTTATATTCATGTTATTCAATTATTCACTTGATATTTATTAAGTTCTTGTCATATGATTCAACCGATCACATTGTTGTAAGGGTTTTTCACCAGAACTTCCATTTTCATTCGGGTTACTTTCATTGTCTAAATACCTCAATGAAATTCTTATGTATTGTTATGTACTCCCCATATATTCTGTGTGATTATCATATATATGTTTACAAACCATAATCCTTCCTTATTTTATGGATATTTACACATTTTAAAAGTAACTTTCAAAATTATTTCCAAAATAGAAGTCTGGTTCAAGGGAATTTCTCCAATTCATATCTATTTACAAGGGCACTCTATAATCTGTTTTTGGAAATCGTTATATTTCTAAAAAAATAATTTCATTATTAAAATACTATCTTAATTCACTTCTGGTTTTATACAAATATTTTCCAAAAGAAATCTTCTTTTCAAAATAAATGAGTATTTATCTCAAAATTGCTTAATGATTTTATAAGAGTATTTTCGTTCAATGCTCTTATTGATTACATGGTATTATTGGGTTTAATCATTTATAAAGTTATATACCATATTTTATTTAATGTTTTATGACTAAATTTATTTTGGATGATCTATCCTAAAACCATTCATCATATTATTCCAAATGGTTAGTGTTTATGTTCAATAATTGGTGAAAGTTAGTTACATTTCATATGATAGTTTCAGTATGAATGTATATGTTGTTTATGTTGATACCTGATCATATGAGGAATGAATTGGACTTATTATGTAATGGGTGGGGCCCACTATAGCCCCTCGATGCATCGGTAGGTCTCTTGAGACAAACTATGCTCTTGGCACAAGGCCTTGACAGAATGATTATTTTTATGGTCCTAGCACGAGGCTTGGACAGTATGGTTATGATGTCTGGAATATGAACTTCCCTTATGATGATGCTAGTATTTGAAGTTCATGTGGTTATTCGACTAGTATAATACCCATGATTATGTTTAATTATGTAATTATTTATTTATCTCACATTCCTGCCATAATATGTTTCAAGTTTATTATTAAAGGCATGTGTTTTCAATTATTCACCATGTCTAATGTTTATATTATTTTCTGATGTATTGCTTACTCTTACTGAGCGTTTGAGATCACCCCTTTCTTATGTTTCATTTTATCAGTACATGAAGAAGTAATTTATGAATGACTTACAAGCATAATCTAGGAGACGTGATGACCCTAGTGGAATAAATTAGTGTTGTTTTTTCCTTTCCACATGTAATGTTGAACTTATGTATGTATCTTGTTTCCAATAATACTAAACTACTCGATCCTTTGGGATTCATATTCCTTATATATATGCCAATGTAATCAAATAAGGCACCAACTCCATGAAACTAGGGTTAGGTCCTTACATTTGGTATCAGAGGAAGTTTAGTAGAACACTTGGAAACTAGATTAGGAAATTTATAGTAGGGAACAAAGCCCTAAGATAGTATTTGAGGATAAACGTACAAGAAAATCCTAGTATTTTGTTAAGGAATAGATTATGTGGATCTTTCAAGTAAATACATCCCTATCTGGATACGACCAGGTAGAGGCGGCTTTGGCACATATGTATCTAGGGGTAAAGCCCAAAAACACCGCTTTGAGCTAGACTCGAACGGGAACTGGTACACGATAATGGTCCTTGCTGTACTCTTGGTTACGACACTCCTGGGAGATATGCTTAGGATAATTCATATTTTTTTTACCAGGCATTATAAGGGAGTTAATGTAAATTTTCCTCATAGTATTGGGTTTGAATAACTCTGGAAACCAGAACTGAACAATTAAAAACGTTCTTAAACAATACTAAGAGCGATGTTTTCTTAATTTTCAAATGGAAAATGAAGGTACAAGTATTTTGTCCCTTCCCACGGAAATCCTCGATACTATAATCGTGAAGTCATATACGGAAGACTATGAACCCTTTGGAAACCTCCGACTATCCTGCAAGCTTCTTTACAAAGTGTCAAACAACTCAAATATCCTTCAAATCTTCAGGGGATCGGAATTTGTGTATAACCAAATGGCCAATGCATTGTTCGAGAATTATAAAAAGAAAGGGAAGTACTACGAGAGACTCTTCCTGTGTTTCACCCTGAATAATAAATGGTTGGCCTTCACGGATTTTGGAGAAGCTGCAAAGGAGCTGGACTTCCGCACAGTCTTTATGTACCAAATCCTGTGTTTCAGCATGCTTGGGGACCTCTGCGATTTTGAATCTTTCATCGAATCCTTAAAATATGATGTGGTTCGAAAGATATCTAGGAACCAAATCCAAGAAGATGTCGCGGAACTTGATGTTACCCATTCCTATCTCTGGAAAAACCACCTATATCAAACGAGATCTTGGGTTTAACCATGATCTAAATTGTCGAGAGTGTATTTGGGAAGATGAGACCCGCGATATTTGTTATGCCCTGGGAGTATAGTTGAATAAAACCTTCCTCCTTAGGCGGTGGAGGTAGAGGGACATCACCAAGGATGTCAGGAAGTCCATACTAATGTTTTGTGAAAGGGAGCAAGAGATTGTGTAATTTCTTGAGTTTTATAAATCATGTCTAAATGAATGATGTTGTATTCTCTTTTTTGATATATTTTTATATAAAACAATAACTTGGTTTAAAATTGATTTTCCATACTAAATGTTTATTTACTAAAACTTTTTAGATAGAAGATGAGTCAACCAACCAATATTTTATCACTACCTACTAAGTTGTTAGAGAATATAATTGTCAAGACATGCTCCGAAGAGGACCAGCCCTATGTCAACTTACGTCTGACTTGTAAACTACTATATTGGGTATCGAATCATCCAAACATTCTCTATATTTACCAAGGAAGAAATTTGGTCTATTACCGTGTTTCATATGCACAATTTGTTGCATATAGGAAAAGAAGGAATTATCATGAAGCTCTTTTTCTATGTTTCACTCTGGCTGATAACTACCGAGCTTTGGGTAAATTTATGGAAGCTTATTTGGATGGTGACCATCGAGTGACCTACCTATTTCAGATCCCGAGTTGTAGTGTGTATGGAGAACTTTACGACATCAATATCTTCAATAATGATGTGGTGTGTGGGAATTATAGGGATTTAGTCCACACTAAAATTTCTGACCTCCACACTTCTCATGCCTCTCTATAGAAACCTGAGTGCTTTAAGCACAGTTTCGACCCTAGCTGTCCGGAGTGTGTCTAGGTTAAGGAAATCGAGCAGCTGAATACTACCTTAGGAATTCACCTGAGATCATCAGCACCCTAGCATCGGTGGTGTTCCTGGTAAAGGGAATTCTGGAGTAACGTGTGTCTAGTGTTTCATATGGTTCTGGGAGATTGAAATCTTTGAACTAGGTTGGGGATTCGTGTATTGGGGGACTCGGGAAACAATTAGCATATTTTTACTTTTTTAACTAGTGGTTGTATAAGAATATGACATGTTGTCTCTTGTTTTTGTTATCCTTTCATCATCTATACTTTTGAATGAGTATCACTAAGTGAACTTTTATAATAAATTTTCAGATGGAAGTACAAACCCATATGTTGTCTCTTCCTGTGGAGATCCTGGAGAGCATTGCAATCAAAACCTATGAAGAAGGGTACCTACCTCTCGCAAACTTATGAAAAATGTGTAAACAACTATGTGAAGTGAAAAACAGTCCGTACATTCTCCGCACCTGTCAAGGGAATGCTTCCATTTACTACCGCTTATCCATGGCACAATTGGCTGAGTACGGGCGAAGAGGAAAATACCATGAAGGGTTTTTCCTATTTTTCACCCTAGGACGGAACTATACGGCCAGGTTATGTTTTTAAGAGGATTCTTTGGAGGGAAACCTTTGTGCAGCTTACATGTACCAACTCCTTAGTTTTAGCATGTACAACAATATCTACGACTTAGATGTCCTCAGTCGAGACATAGTTCAGCGAGTTCTTCGTATATTGGTTCATTCAGACATTTCCAAACATTGCACTATTCGAGCCTCCCTCTGGAAGCCCGAGTGTTTGATGAAAGAGTTCAACCCCTTCTGTCTGTGGTGTGTCTGGGTCAGAGAACTAGAGGAGTTGAGAAACAATTTGGGTTTTCCGCTGAATGCACCTGAGGATCCTCTACGACGGGAGATGTGGTAAGAACGTCCGAGGGCATTCTTTTGTGGTTATGAAATGAATTGCGAGGAATAAATTATTCGAAGGAGGTAATAATGTAACACCCCAAGGTTTTGGAAATAAATATAGAATGAAATTTTATAATCTATCCACTTCTATGTTTTGATTTTCAAGAAATGGTCATCTAGAGTTGTGCTCAATAAGTCATTTGGAGTCTGATAGAACAAACTTGATTTTTGGTGAATAGTAACATACCCTTATTAATAGTAATATGAATAGTAATATGACCTCATGAATAGTAAATATTATTATTATTTTATTTTCCCAAGGAAATAGGATAATGGTATCTTAATTAATTTTCCAATGTCACATAAAACTAATTGCACTTCAATATTGTTATTTTTCAAATTAACTGTGACCTTATTTAAAAATTAAATTAATAATATTTAAAAAATTATTTTTGAAAAATGGATTTCACTTTTGAATTCTACACATTGAAAAATGGTAGGGGTGAATTTTTTGGATTTTTCTGAAATTCTAGAATTTTTGATGAATAGTGAAATACGATAAAATACCGTATATACAAATTATCAGTTAAATACACTATTAATGACATCAAAAGTGATGCAAGGCAACTTGGTTTGAACTCACATGATATTATTACTATTTAGGGTCACTTTCATTGAGATTATTCATTGTCTTGATAAAAATATTATAATAATGATTAAAATAATCTAAAATACCTCCCCTCCTCCACTATAAATACCACCCTCACTCCCCTCTTCCTCCCTCACCTCTCAAGACTTGGGCATTGTCTAAATTCTGCCAAATTTTCTCCCCAATCTTCTTCCCCACATTCTAGAGCTTCTGGTCTCACCAAAATACCAAAACCAAATCCCTTAAGGAGGATCTCAAGGAGAAGAGATCAAGAGGTAAACATCCTCTTTTATTTTCATTCTTTTCTTTCATTTTATGTTATTCTCTTCCATTACCTTTTTATTATGTTGATATATTTCTTTAAATATTCCCATTTACTGTCCATATTATGTATTAATGATGATATATTCCATTCCTCTCATCAAACTATTTTTTTTATGAAATTTTAAGAGACGTCGTTAGGCTGCCGAATTTTCGTGAGAAATTTAACAAGTTTTCTTTCATTTTAAGATTCCTTTATTTTATTCTTCTTTCTTCACCTCCTCTGTCCAAATGATCATTATAACTCCAGTAGCATCTATATACTGGATTTATATCATGTTAATGGAAGAACCATCATAAATATTCTTACTCCCTCCCTTTTATTTTGTAAATGAAATCGACGTCCATAAGGTTCCGATTTATAACCTTCGTGGACGACAAAGTTTCATTCTTCAATTTCATCTTAATTACTGGTCATGAAACCATATTTATGGTTGAAACAGACTATAATATATGTTTTATAACCTAATTAATATTCAGGAACCAGAATATGTACATATAATTAAGTTATATGACAAAACTAGTTCATAATAATCCAAGTACCGTCGAATAATCGAAGTGGTTGTCATCTAATGATTCAACCTCATTCCATGTAACCAAATGATAGAAAAGAAAATTAACAATTCTTTATGTTCATAAAGAATATTTAATTTCAATTCTGGAGATTTACATCCATTCAACTTCATTACTTAAAACAAGTGAACCGAATATGAAAATCAAGAAAACAAACACCCTGAAATGAAAGAATTCAATCTAATAACTTATAAATAATAACATAAGGGAACTAAACAGAATTATGATAAACTAAATACATGTCTATTAGGTTCTGAAATAAGTCATTGATATGTATAATTTCACATTTCAGGACCTTAAGTTCAAGAGGAGAACACATTTGGATTTAAGGTTAGGGGTTCCTCATCTCACTTTCATTTCTGTGAGATTTTCATCATTCACCACTTATTTCTTGTATGTGGTATATGTGTACTACCATTTGATATATATAATAACATTATTCTATTTATATTCATTTTATTCAATGATTCACTTGATATTTATTAATTTCTAGTCATATGATTCGACCGATCACATTGTTGTAAGGGTTTTTCACCCGAACTTCCATTTTCATTCGGGTTACTTTAATTGTCTAAATAACTCAATGAAATTCTTATGTATTGTTATTAACTCCCCATATATTCTGTGTGAGTATCATATATATGTTTACAAACCAGAATCCTTCCTTATTTTATGGATAGTTACACATTTTAAAAGGAACTTTCAAAATTGTTTCCAAAATAGAAGCCCGATTCAAGGGAATTTCTCCAATTCATATCTATTTGCAAGGGCACTCTATAATCTGTTTTTAGAAATCATTATATTTCTAAAAAATCATTTCATTATGAAAATACTATCTTACTTCACTTCTGTTTTTATACAAATATTTCCAAAAGAACTCTTCTTTTCAAAATAAAAGAGTATTTATCTCAAAATTACTTAATGATTTTATAAGAGTATTTTCGTTCAATGCTCTTATTGATTCCATGGTATTATTGGGTTTAATCATTTATGAAGTCATATACCATATTTTATTTAATTTTTTATGACTAAATTTATTGTGGATGATCTATCCTAAAACCATTCATTATATTATTCTGAATGGTTAGTGTTTATGTTCAATAATTGGTGAAAGTTAGTTACATTTCATATGATAGTTTCAATATGAATGTATATGTTGTTTATGTTAATCCCTACTCATATGAGGAATGCATTGGACTTATTATGTGATGGGTGGGTCCCACTATATCCCCTCTATGCATCGGTAGGTCTCTTCAGAAAAACTATGGTATTGGCATGAGGCCTTGACAAAATGATTATTTTTATAGTCCTAACACGAGGCTTGGATGGTATGGTTATGATGTCCGGCATATGAACTTCCCTCATTATGATGCTAGTATTTGAAGTTCATGTGGTTATTCGACTAGTAGAATACCCATGATTATGTTTAATTATGGCATTATTTATTTAGCTCATATACCTGCCATAATATGTTTCAAGTTTATTATTAAAGGCATGTGTTTTCAATTATTCACCATGTCTAATGTTTATATTATCTTCCGCTGTATTGCTTACTCTTACTGAGCGTTTGATCTCACCCCTTTCTTATGTTTAATTTTCTCAGGACATGAAGAAGTAATTTATGAATGACTTACAAGCATAATCTAGGAGGCGTGATGACCCTAGTGGAATAAATTAGTGTTGTTTTTTCCTTTCCACATGTAATGTTGAACTTATGTATGTATCTTATTTCTAATAATACTAAACTACTCGGTCCTTCAGGATTCATATTCCTTGTATTTATGCCAATATAATCAAATAAGGCACTGACTCCGGGCAACTGGGGTTGGTTCCTTACAAGAATACTACCCAAGCCAATATGTGAAGCATGACAGAATACCACAAACTAAATTCTCTCTTATAGAAAATGAAGAACTAGAGCGATGATCAAATTCTCCTTTAGATACTCAAAATCATCCTAACACTGGTCATTCTAGAAAAATGTTTGATCTTTCCAAGTCAATTTTTTCATAGGAGTCTTAAGCTAAGATAATTTGGGTAAGAACCTCCTATAATAGCCTACAATACTGAGAAAACTCCATACCTATAAAATATTCTTGGGGGATATCTAAGATGAAACTACCTTGATCTTTGAAGGATCTATGATAACTCCACACTAAGACATGAAATTCCCTAAGAAACTAACTTCATGAGCCAATAACTCACACTTTTAAAACTTACCAAATAGATTTTAATGATGAAGAACTCCCAAAATAGTCCACTGATGCTTTGTATGCTCCTCCTCAGACATGGAGTACACATTGATGTCATCGATGAAAACCACTATGAAACAATCCAAAAACTCTCAAAACACTTCATTAATGTACCCCATGAATATAGTTATAGCATTCATCACACCAAAAGGAGTTACAATGAACTCATAATTCCAATAATGGAATTAGAATGTAGCCTTCAGAATATCCTTATCCTTCACTTGCATCTGATGATATCTCGACCGTAGATCAATCTTCAAGAACCAACTATCTCTCTTATACTGTTCAAATAAATCATTAATCCACATAAGAGGGTATTTTTTTCTTCAATATACCTAATTTAAGTGAAAATAATTGATACATAGTGTAGACTATCATTGACCTTTTTCACAAATAGAACCAGAACACCCCAAGGTGACATGCTTGGGAAGATAAAACCTCACTACAAGAGATCATTGACCTAAATTTTTAGTTCCCTCAAATTAGAGGGAACCATCCTATATGGAGACATTGAAATCGAAGAATTACTCATCTTTAGATTTATCCCAAACTCGATCTCCCATCAAGGAGGTAACAACACAACCTCTTTAGGGAAGACATCATGATACTCTTCCATAACCCTGGGAAACATCATCAGTTAGGAATTTGATGAACACAACATCAACTCAAACATTATGGAAGACAAGGATGGAACATTCCTCTAACCCATATGAGGTTCTTTATCACCAATGAACACAACAGACTCTTCATCAGCATCATAGAACATAATATTCCTCCTGAAGTAATCCATGATAGCCTAAACTGAATACAAATAATCCTTGTCAAGGATAATATCATATGGTTGTATTCAAAAACATAATAAGTCTCCTAAAGAGTTGTTTTATACCAAAAATATCTCATAGTCTCTACATACTTCACACAAATAATCTTGACCTCTAACTAACATTGTCAATTCCAAGGGAAATGGAAGCCTCTCCACCTCAAGTCCCAAATAATAGACTTGGGAAGGTGATGTGAAGGAGTGTATAGATCCTGAATCAAAAAAAATCATGCACCCAAGTATAAAACAAGAAATAACTACATCAAATGATGTCTAAATCACCTAGATCTATCAACCCAAGAACATGAAACTATCCACAACCTATTTTACTTCCTCTCTGACCCTAATGATGACCACCTCCATGGTCTCACTCTTCTCTCTAAGGATGAAGAGAATCATAGGTTTGTCCTTTACCTACACCATCCCCCTTATTCTAATAAAAATCTAGATTACTCTACTACTACTACCTCATCTAAAATTTCTACAATGGCAAAACATAAAGTGGAACACTGACAGCACACTACTTGCTCATAAAAGTTGGGCACTCTCACTGTTGATGACCATGGACTCCAAAAGAAAAAAACATTTGATCCCTTTGAAGGGGTATGAGAGCTGAAACCCCTATAGAAATGAGATAAAGAGGGATGGTGTCTACCCACATCTCTTCTACATGGATAATTTTGACAATTCCTCACCCATGACAATCCAATTCTGACCAACATCCTCTCAACATCCTTTATTCCTACTAGCACCTCAAGATATGTTGATAACATAAAAGAAGTGACCTAGAAATTGATATTTGTAAGTAAATAATCTTAAAAATGTATCACCGTAGACTCATCATCTAGAAGTAAGTCTAAATTATATCATAAAAGGTTTGTAAAATGGATCCCAAAAGCCCACACATTAGAGCTCCCCTATCAAATAATAATAAGCTCATGCTGATTGGATTCCCTTACTATAAAAGAAAGAAACTTGACTCAAATTTAATCTCAAAACTTATACCATAATACATATGAATCCTCTGATCCTCGAAGAACAAGAACCACCACTGTCTAGATGCCCCCTGTAACATCATCACCACCAACGAAACCTAATTATCCCTCTGAGCACGGTCAAACTGAAGGTGATCTCCACCTCCTCCAACTAGTCCTCTATCACTGAATTTGAAATGGAACCCTCATACTTTTATAGACTCTAGCATCTAAACTCTCAGAGTGTCTTCCTTCAAGTTTTTTTATCATCAACCTCGACTCTGTGGTAATATTTTGTCACATCCTGCCGAACATATTCGATTCAAACCCAATAAGGATGTTAACTTGGAGCCATACATGAAAAATAACAAATGATTAGGGACTCTTAAACCTAGAATATGGAATATTTGAGATTAATTAATTAATGTATAACCTAATCCCAAGGTCTTCCAATTCCAAACATAGGTGAAAACAAGAATGATACATGATTATTTCCTAGGTATCTACCCCACAACCAATATCACCTCACTTGGTAGGCTCAGTAAACTTAAAGATCCTCATGTCAGATCATATGGGGGCCTGAATACTCATTTCATAACTAGTCTCCCATGTTTAAATCACTTACCAGGATTAGGTGAAACTGTTTCCTTGCCGACCCATACAGTCCTTGCTGTTGTCTACCTCTAAAATTTATCATATCCCTCAACCTAACCTTTTATACCATTATTTCATGACCCCATCCGCCCAAAGGTACCCCTACTAGGTCATAAATAAAGGGAGATAGATAATGATTCTTTAATACTACCACCAATAGGCTATGGGTTGGAGACAAGGATCGATGGTATATCATACGCACAAATGGGATGCATTACCCTTTAAAAGTAATGAACAATGAGAAATAAGATAAGAACACCAAACAACTCCTAATTATAAAAAAATAAAAGATCTCAAAACATGTATGAAATTTCATACAACTAAAAAATCTACAAAGTAAACTATAAGTACCTAAAGAAAATCCTTGGTAGCGACCTCGAGGCCCAAACAGTTCTTGAACAACTCCACAAGCTAGTAATGTCCAGCCCAATCACCAACCAGCTCCTACAATCCTTATAACAGTTTATATATACATAGGGTGAGCATAACATGTATACTCAATAGGATACTCCCCAAAGTCACACGTGAAAAAGATAAAGAAAGTATACTAAATCCCAGTGAATAAACAAGTAAAATTAAATCATCACCTAATCTGGTATACTAAGTTTCTAACCTCACTATGGCTCTCTAACTAAGTATTACATACAAGTAATCATGTAATATTCAACATGGTATAAAGATAAAGGTACCCCACTACCACTTACCCACTAGTTTTCCTCTCGATCCCAACATCGCACGACCTGATCTATCTCTTTCCAAATAAATAATCCTGCCTAAAAATACCTAGGAAAATTTAATATATCTTATGCCCTATAAATTATATCATCTAATCATAAAAATCCATATCTCTAGATCATAACTAAATAGTTATTTGGGAGCCACCACATCTCATACACTATGTACTATACCTCACACCATTACATCTCATACACACTTACTTAGAGTGATCCTTAGGATCTATATCTGGATATGTGTGTGGCATAATCACAAGCTATTACAGCCCTATATACACATATATGGGAATGGTAACCATCATACATACCAGCACATAATACTATTAGAATAGATCATAAAAGTGGGGGTAGTTAGTCATTCATTCCTTGCCAACCTGGATATTGGGGAAAACACCCTCCAGAGTCCGCTGAAGTTGGTCACCCTACCAACATGGGTGGGGTAGCATATGAAATCACATAACATAGGAATATATATATATATATATATAGCTCATAAACCACACTATGGGACACTACCAAGCCTTAAACTCAACTACAACTATAAATACTCAAACACCCAAATTTTACTATTAAGGACTAGATATCCTATAAGTACATAAACAATTCAGGTGACTTTAAATTAATTCTTTCATATCACATTTCATTTTAAATTAATTACCAAATTATTTCCATTCCCTCCAGGAATAATCCAACCTCTTTCAAGGTTCCTTAATAATTATCACCATCATTATTCCATTAAGCCTCCAACCCCATGGGTTAAAACATTCATTATTATTCCATAATTCTAGGTACATTAGGACTCATCCTAAGCTACTATAAAAATGCACAAACTAAGCACAACCAACTATGTCAAGTAGTGGGGAAAGGAATGATGAAATAATAAACCCATCCATCCAACCTTTAATGTAGATTCATCATCGTGAAAGAATCCTGGATTTTAGCACACAAAATGGGAAATCCAACTTCAACCCATTCCATCAGTCCCAGAGCCATCCTAGACACCACTATGCATATTATTATCCATCCTTCCGTCATAGACTCAAACTATTTTCACAAACTCAGAATCCCTTCCCATTTCTTATCAAACCCTCATATATCCTAGGATCACATCACATTTCATACCAAGGCTCCTCATATAGATAAAACACACAAGGAAGTAAGAAACAACAAACAGATAGCAGGGAAACTAGGCCCTAGGACCAAGGCATGCAGCCTTCATAAACAACTGAGATCACTCATCCCCAAACATTTATCTTTAATAAACAATTTTTTATTTTCCATATATAATTAAGTAATTAATTTAACATAGGTTACATAGATAAGAAACCCAAGGCATCGGCTATCAATTTATATGAATTATTTAAACATGCTTCAAGCATAACTTATAGTTTCATCAAATACAAAAATAAGAATAACAATTAAAAATGTACCTTTATTATTTAGCCAAAAAAAATACATCTTTAAATTATTTATCCAATTACAACATAACAAACATTTTAATACATAGAGTAAAAAAATAGTACACTATATAGAAAAATAAGAGGAAAACTGTTAACACGGCATAAACACATGTGATTACTATAACCAAAAACCAATTCTTTCTTTATTTATGATTTAATATTCATAAAGGTTAATTCCAACACCACCTAAAGAGATAAATCATGATAAATTTAAGATTTCACTTAAAAATAATAATAAGTAATGAATCATCTACCTCAAGGATTTCAACATTCTTCAAAAAATAATGGAACAACAAGCACAGATCTCTAATAACATCTCCCATAATGAATCGAATATTCCTATGGACACTGCACCATGAACACACCACCAAAAAATAAAATAACTCCATGAGAACTATGGAGAAAAACTATCATATCATGGAAATATAACACAGGATGAAACAAAATTGAATGGACAATAAACCTTAAGGGAAATAGGGAACTCACCATAGATCACTATGGATTGAACACAAGAAGTCAAGGATTAATCCCAAATGAAAAGGATTTAAAACACTCTAGAATATATCCTTTGGTCATCTATATTTGGGAGAAAATAATAGGATTTTTGGAGAATTTGAGGGTGTGATAGAATTTATAAGCACTATTCTAGACATAGATTCACAATGTGAATGGGTAATTCACATTGTGAATGGAATGAGTTTAAGAATCATTGAAAAATATATTTACTAGATCCTAAAACTATAGATTAATTTAAATAATGAGCTATATGTTCACATAATGAGTTTTCATAGATATATTCACTAAATATTACCCCAAATTCATTAACATCATGAAATGATAGTTCACATCGTGAATTGCATCCTATGAACCACCCTTACTCAAGCTGTGAATCACTATTCAGGATACAAACTACTTACTCACATTGTGAACCACAATTCACATCATGAATTATTCCTACTTACAAATTTTAACTCCCAAACTCTATCGATCCTTCTCCAAGATCCCTCAAAGCACCTCAGATCTCAAAAACATGCAAAGGAACGGGCTAGAAGGATCTCAACCCTAATAGGTTGAGTGTCACTCCACAGACACAAACACAATCATATTCATCTATATTTATTACACTCACTCATGATATATGAGAACATATGAGAGTACAAATAAGTTGTTCATACTCACACTCTACCTATGCATAAAAAAATGGTTCCTTATTTCATGTAATTATATTTTATTTGACATGCAGGTATAAGTATTGAATCAGAGATGGAGGTTATGGCTCATGGTGATCAATGTTAGGGAGATTGAGGTTTGATAAGTGGTAGTTTGGTAAGACATAGTCCTATATTTTTTATTTTTGTTATGTATCAAACCATTATAAATAATTTATTATTTTATATGTGATGTTTATTTGTATTTATGATTATATTCATCGCATATATGTCATTTTGTTTTTATTATGTTTCATGTTGTGTTTACAGGAAATTGTGTAAACTATTATGGACTTTATTTTATAGGATTTATTTTATGGAATGCTTGATATATTAATGATTCATTACATGTTTTTAGTACAATCCAACATGACTCATTTTTTCTTTTATTGATGACATGGTCTCCCCATGGTTTGGGTAAAAATATTGATGTAAATTAGTAGTCTTTGGTGCATAAGGAGGCATACTTGAGGTTTTTGGTGTCACCATATTAGGATAAAGTATATCCCAGGATAATTCATTATAAAAAGAATATAAACCTCAATCATCCAATTATTTTATAAAAAATAAAACATATTATAAATTCAAGGGTGACAAAACAATTGTAAATATCATAGGGTAAAAATTACAATATAATAAAAAAGGGGAAAGATATAACTCATCCATATCCAATGTACCTATATATAAGGTATGTATATCCAATAAAAGATATTATATACACCACTTAAATAATCAATGTTTAGCTCTACCATTAACATGATTGTATAAAATTTTATTAAAACAAGTAAAAAATGATGAAAATATGTAAAAGGGAAGGGTATCTATACTCAGTGGCGTCATCCCAAAACCATGAACTCAACTAAAACAATGTGAATAAATCATGTTAATAAAATTTGAATTTTCAAAAGTATCTAAATCATGAAATTAATATTGCACCCAATGTAAGTTACAAACTTAGATATACCCCATATCTCACTACAACTACATTTTATAAAATTACATGATACATGCATAATACAATGAACTCTATAAAAATCTAGAACAACATTAACAAATAAGGTCCCTTAGAGACTCACTCCCACTAGTTATCATCTCATAACCTAAAGAATAATGACTCATGCTTCAAAAACCTAAAAAAATGTAGGGATGGGAAATAATACCTAATCAATTTTTCTTCCAATAACAAACTCACACATTGGATGCAAGGTTGTGTTTAAACACTCATTATGGATTTTGGTTGCATAGTGATATGGTATTATAGGAATCGCTCAAATAATAAATCATAAAATGAGAATATATCACAATCCCAATAATCTTTTTTGGTAATGAACCAACCCTCCATCATCAAACAATCCGCTTAGGTAGAATCCTCATAAATGATCAATGGAACTCCCCTGACACCACAAACTCTATCCTTGGATCATCAATGGGACAAGAGTAATGGTCAAATCTATTGGCCCTCCCATGGAAAGTAAAGTTTAATACCCCATCCACCAACAAGAGGAGTTAACAATGGTGGTTAGAATAACTAGGACCTCTTGTACCATCGACGAACCAATCCACCAACAAGAGTAATGGTCAAGATCTATTGGCCCTCATATAGAAAGGAAAGTTTGATTCCCCATCCACCAATAAGTGGAGTGAACAGTGTGGATCGGGATAACTAGGATCTCTATAGGTATCAACATGTACTATATATTTCAATTTAGATCTCAGGATGTTCAAAAAAATCACTTCACTCTAACCTCTATCCAAGAATGATAAATACTATAATAAGTATTGATAAGAAACATATCACATGACTTTCATCACAAATATACCATGGTACTTTCCATAAATGTTTTAGAATTCATGAAATTGTGATAAAACATTGATAGAGAGCCACACCACAAAATAGATAACATTTTATACACCAAGATAAAAATGATAAAATTGGCCAAGAAAGTGGATTCAAATTAAAATATCAATCACACCATTATGAAGGAAAAATGTTATCTTGGAATGATCTTACAAAAAAATATTTTATTTTATTCAAAAAAATTATTTTTTTAATATTCCTAATAAAAAATTATTTCAATTAATCAATCATTTTTATCTATGATTGATAATTTCTTCTAAAATTTTCTAGGACCATAGATTAAAACTTTATATTTCACTATATCACCCCAAACCATTGTCATAGGATAATTCCGAGGTGCTGCTAACCTTAGGGTATATATCCAAGGAACCAAAGGCTAGAAATAAATTCCAAGGGATTTGAAAATATTTGGGATGATTCCCCTAAAGAAAAAATATTACCTAATGATATACAATAGAAACAACCAAACTAAAATGCCTAATCTGAAGCAGCATAAAAAAGGAGGAAGGGAAAGGTTTTAAAGTGGAATTTTTGATTAAAAACTCATATTAAATCTCAACCATGAAGATCACATTTAGATCTAATGAAGTTCCCCCAATATAGGTATGAAGATCAAACGTTTCAAAAATGGGTATGACTGACACCACACCCTAGTGGAGCCCAAAACAGTTGTGGTCTCTCTAAGAAGGTGAGGCACAAGAGGTGTGATACGACCAACTAGTAGGTCCTAATCCATGAGTATTGTTTGTTTTAGTCTCACTATGCCCTGAGATATATTTTGGTGAATCCTTCTTGGCCATTTTTCACAATGAGGCACCCAGGGTGCCACGCCCATGGCCACACTCAACTGTCGATGGTTTTGGCATGGTTGTGTTCCCTAGGGATGTATACCATGCACCGCACCTAAGGCTTCAACCTCACTTGGATGTTTTGTTGGTCATAGTGTGCCAAGATAAGGGAAACCACTCCCAAACTCTCCAATAACCATACCAAAGCTCCTTGAACCCAACTAAAACCTTTAAAAAGGATTAAAACACTAAGAGTGTGAGGATATACCCTAAACAATGGGGTGTTACATTATCCTCACCATTGGTATTTCTATCCCCTAAAAGATGGATATTTCTAGGTCCTTGAAAAACTCTAGCCATTACTCCAACATTTATTTCTCATGTTCCCATGTTTCCTTCTAAATATTGTCATGATGTCACAGTATTCATACTAAAGGTATAATTTTTCCCTGTAGGATCCTCTCTTGTCTATCCACAATACAAACTGGTACATGGATAACATTACAACTGGTTCAAGAGTAACATGTTTCCAACTAATTACATGATTAGGATTCGGGTGATACTTATTTAATTGATAGATGTGGAATACATTATAGACCGCACTGAATCTTGATGGTAAGGCTAACTAATACACTACAATGCCAACCCATTCCAAAATATCAAATGGTCTAACAAACCTTAGATCCAATTTCCCTTGGTTTCTCAAGCATCGATAACCATTTCTCGATGATGCTTTCAAGAAGACATGGTCACTTGCATTGAAAGGAAATGGTCAATGATGGTGATCTGTAAAATATTTTTTTCGGCTCTGAGTTGTATCCATCTGCTTCCAGATTATTTAAATTTTCTACATAGTATCATGGATGATACTAGGTCTAATTAGTGTGGTCTCTCCTATTTCCACCCAACATAGTGGAGAATGATAAGGAATATTATATTGTGCTTTGAATGAGTCCATGTGCATCATCTCCTGATAGCTACTATTATAGGAGAACTCCACGAAAGGCATATGGTCTTTCCATGCGATGCCTAAGCCCATAACACAAGCTATGAGCATATCTTCCAATGTCTAAATTGTTCATTCTGACTAACCATATGTCTAAGGATGATATGTTGCACTCATGATTAGTTTAGTTCTGAGATCCTGTTACAAAAATCTCCAGAATCTAGAAGTGAATCAAGGATATTTTTCAAAGATGATCAAAACTGGAACTCCATGAAATTTGACCACTTATTGAATATACAACTTTTCCAAATCTTCTAAAATTTTGGAATCTCTAATTGGGAGAAAGTGTGATGAATTGGTGAGTCAATCCACAATCACCCAAATATCATTGTGCTTTTGAAGAATACTTATTAGACCTATGAAAAATCCCATATAGATCTGATCCCACTTATATATGGGTATAGACATAGATTTCGGTCTTCCATCCATTCATTGATGCTCATACTTTACCTACTTACAAGTTAAACATTTAATAATGAAATCGGAATTTTTTCATCTCATACCTGATCACCAGAAATGATATTTCATCACCTTGTACATTTTCTAAATACCCAAATAAATAGCTCATTTAAAATGGTGATACACCAAAATAATCTATTCCTGGAAAGACTTGGGGACTAGAATTCAGTTATGAAAGTGTAATAAAGAATTTGTATCCCCTATCCAACCGTCAGAATCCGCCCCACCATTTTTTTTGACCTAATGGTGATGTAATCAGGATATTCTCTCTAAGACTCTTTAATAAGGTCCATAAATTCAAGAACAAGATTAACTAGAAAGAAAATTACATTCTCATTATTTTCAGAACAATTTAGATTCATGCCAACAACCCCACTCATCAACTCCCATTGGTCATGAGCTTCCCTGAATAATTCACTATATGATTTCCAACTCAACACATCTTCCATAGAATTACCCTTAAAAGGTGTGTATACCAAGTGGAAACAGAACATCTGTAAGCACTCCATCCATCTCCATTTCCCCAAGTTCATTTTTTATTAAGAAAATATGTATTTTAAACTCTCATGATCTGTGAAGACTATTAACTTTTCTCCAAAGAGGTAGTGACGCTAGGTATTTAAGGCATGGAAAACTACAGCTAATACCAGGTCATGTGTTGGATAATTATTCTCATGCATTCATAACTTCCTAAAACCATGGGCCACAAAATTATCTCCTTACATGAGAACACAACCCAAATTGGTTCTAGATGCATCCCATATATCATATAACTGTAACCTGGTTTTGGAAATATTAGGATGGGTATCCATGTGAGATGATATTTAAGCTCTAGGAAGCATTTCTAAAATTTGTCATTACATGTTAATGGGACACCCTTTCTTGTTATAGTAGTCATAAGAGAATCAATCCTTGATAAATCTTGAACAAAGTGACGATAGTAGCCTAATAATCCAAGAAAACTGCACATCTTGAAAATATTATTTGGTGGCTGCCAAGAGACAAACACTTTAATCTTCACTGGATCAATAGATATTCCCTCCTCATAAATGAAATTCCTAAGGAAATGGTATTCTTTTATCTATAAGTCACACTTAGAAAATTTATCATATAATCAGTGATCATGCATGTGCTCAATACAATTTCCAAGTGCTTCTCATGGTCATTCTTACTTCGAGAGTAAACCAAACTATCATCAACAAATACCACAAGAAAAATAATCGAGGTAACTATGGAAGATATGGTTCATCAATTCCATAAAGACTGTAGGTGATTTCTTTTGACCAAAGGGCATGAGAACATATTCATAATGTCCATAATGACTTTAGAATGTTGTCTTCAAAATATCCTCTTTTACAACTCTGAGTTGATGATATCCAAATCATATATCAATCTTAAATAACCACTTAGATCTATTTAATTGATCAAATTGATTTTCAATTAAAGGAAGATAATAATAATTTTTTATTGTAACTTGACTCAATTTATAATAATAAACACATAAATAGATGGAACCATTTGCCTTATTTATAAATAAAACTGGTGCATCCCATGGTGGTGTATTAGGTCTGATAAATCCTATAATATCCAACTCTTCTATATGATCCTTTAAATATCACAACTCTATTAGATCCATTTTTTAAGACAATAGTGAAATAGTAATTTTTTTCGAAAGCAGATCAATACAAAATTCAATTTCCCACTTGGGTGGTGATCTAGAGGAGTCTTTCATAAAGACATCTGGGTATCAATCCACCATAGAAGGAGGAGTCTTATTTCTTGTTTCATTATTAGTACCCAGGTTCATTATTTCTAACTGGCTAGAGATGATTGTATCCACTAACACTAAAGTTCCCTCTCTACCTGCATTTATATCCGAATACCCCTTGAAGACATGGAGAGTTTTTTCTGGGGATGTGAATGACACTTGTCGAGCGTAGCAGTCAATTTGGGATTTAAATCCCACCAGTAAAATCATTTCAAAGATTAAATAAAAAATATATCTCTCTATGATTGTAAAATCCCACAAAAACTGTACAACATCAATGGAAATGGAATGTTCTGGACATTTGAATCCTTTCACTCCCTCTATCCCATAGGTGACTTGATACTCATGATATGAGGTACTATTTCCAGATATAATCTCAATTTTTTACCAATATAATAAGCAGGGAAGGAATGCGATGCACTAGGATCAAACAAGACATTCATAAGAGTCAGTTTTATAAGGATGGTGCCTCGCACCGTTGAGGGGCGAGATTTCTCTACTGAGATAGCATACTCTACTCTATATAACTATCAATCAACTATCATAGGATAACTCTTTCTTTCTTGTTGCGGTGTTGACTGGACAATCAATGTGTTTCTGGAGGTATCCTAGTTCACTTGTGTCTATGAATGAAAACTATACTGATGAGATTATTCCTTTCTAGTATATGAAGGTTGAGTCGAGCTAGTTTTTCCTTCTGATTTCATAAGTTTATGACAATATTTCTTGAGATTCCCTTTATTATCATGGTGGTGTGAATCCCTTAGTGGTGTCATGAATTCCTTCTTTCTATATATAAGAAAGTCGCACTGGAAATAGTCCGGTTAATTGATGTGATGTGTTAAATAAGATATCGGTCTGATGGATTGATTTTTTATTATCTTTATACCCTAGGAGTAACTCTCCCTCTTGTACTTATTCCCCAATCTAAAATTTCCACCAACATTAGGATTCAAAAATCTTTCCCCTCTACTTTGATTTCTTGTAATATCTATTTCTCCAACCAGTGCCTTATTTACTATTTCTATATAATAGGTAATACATAACATTACCATCTTTGGCTGAACCTAGGGTCGAATACCTACCTCAAATATCTATGTTTTCAATCTATCACTAATAACCACCTCTTATGCAAACCAAACAAGAAGTATATAGCATATTCAGTCATTGGAATGATTCCTTATTCTATTTATGTCATCTTTATTAATTGGAAAATTTCTAGAATGATTTTTTTATCAAAAATTTCGACAAATCATTTCCAAGATAGGTCTTGAACCAACATACCATGAACTGCTAAGCTCTAAAATGCAAGTTTCAGGTTCTCATACATATATGTTTCTAGCTTGACCCTCACTTTATCTAGAGTCCCCATGAATTCAAACATCTTGGTTATCCTGGCCATTCATACCTATGCTTGCTCAGTTCCAAAATCACCATGAAACATTGGTGGGTTTTTCTTTAGAAATTATACAAAGTGATTCACCTAACAAGGTTCCTCGGTCCTAGGTTCCTTTTCAACAACCTGTAAGGCATGCATGATACTCTGAACCAAATATGGTTTCACTCGTGGTTCATGTGCAATAACATTCTCAAGTAATCCCTCTCATTTATTACTTATTATAATTATAGGTGGCATTTCTATTCTACAAACCATTTCAAAATTCCACAATTTTTCACTTTTACTATTCATCTTTTCATGGTTATACTTTATATATCAACAAAAAAAGTATGATAAAACGATTCCAAAATAAAATAATCTTTTGGAAATGAAATCATAGTGGGAAGTATCTTTAATAATGCATGATACCTAGCACTCACCAGCTAAACCCATGATAATGAGTTGATAACATACTGTTGGACCCTCTGTGAAATAGTGGTTTTCATAATCAAAAATCATGCCAATCTACAAATTCTATTAATTCATATATTAAGTCAATCATGTTAATAAATATTTTTAAGTGAATCAATAATGCCACATTGTATAATACATTTCAATAAATCAATAAACTATGAATATGTATGCTTCAATATGTTTACAAGTGTATATTTACATGTATTTATGAATATCACTTAATCTGGTAGTATTCTGTGTAAGACAGACACTTTATAAGTTTTTCAGAGTCCCCGGCACCGATAGTTCAAAAGGAGTCACCATTGGTGGACTCACCAGTGAGGACTCACTGATCGAAGAAGTCACTTATTAAAGAAGACACTGATGTCGGACTCACTGATAGAACAAATGACTCACTGATGGTTGAGTCACCAATGATCGATCGCACTGATAGTTTAAATGACACACCGATGAACGACTCACCGATAGACGACTCACCGATAAACGAGTCACCGATGAGTGACTCACCAATAGAGGACTCATCGATGGACGACTCACTGATGGACGACACACCAATGAATGAGTCACCAATAGACGACCCACCAATGAACGAGTCACCGATGGGCAACACACTGATAGTTCTAAATGAGTCACTAATGACAACTCACCAATTCCCGTATATACTGATAGCACAAAGGACTTATCGATATGCCGAGTCATTGATACCGATGGAAAAGACTTACCAATACACAGAGTCACCGATGCTGACAGACCGATGATGACAGACCGATGAAAATGAGTCACTAATACTTATGACTCACCAATAGTCATAAAAACTATTTTTAATTTATTAATTAAAATTTATATCTAACGGTCATATTTAGAAAAATTAATGTTTCTAACATTATTTAATGTTGACTGTAGGACTATCATTAGACAGTATGAGGTACATGCACGTGGGGAGATCATCATGCCTGCTGAACCTTGAAGTATAAAATAATTCCACACCGAATCATTTTACACTCAATAAAAAGAGAAGAGGAATATGTTTTAAAGTAGAGAGAACAGAAGACCTTCAAACTCCTACAACTCTTGAAGATTTTTTCAAAATCCCAAGAACTCAAAGAAAGAACATACGGGGAGATCAACAAGACAAGTAAAAACCTGATAGACTTCACTGAACATCCTAACATCAAGGAGATGAACTTTTCACACCTGGAATCTAGATTACAGAGGCTACGATAATTTGTTTTGAATACAACTTTATGGAAGAGGACTCAAACCTCATTTCCACTGAATTAATCAAGTCCATATCTTCACTACATAACACATGGAGCCTTCTAAACCTTTATCTGCATCTCTAGCTCTGTTTTGTTTGTTTACTTAACTTTTTGAGAAGTGTGTGTATTTGTCTCTAACACACACACACTATCTCATGTGCATAACCTAAGGATACATTATATCCTCAAACTCACTCTCATTATTAGCTCTTGTATCCCATGTAGAACAATGGAAGAGGTCATACTACTGCAAATATAGCTTTTATCAGCGCTAAAAAAGTGCATTAACAGTGCTAAAAAAAACGCTGTTAATCGAGGTGAAGATAAAGGGGGGTCCCTTTTATCAGCGCTCAAAAAAGTGCTGATAAAAGTAAAAAAATAATAATAAAATAATAATAATTTATATTCAGGGGGAGCTTTTAACAGTGCTTGCTTGCCCCCCTTTATCAGCGCTAGGTGGACCTCCTCCCCACTCCCGTGCGCTGTCCTTACCCACGTGTCCCACACATGCACGCACACATCCTTGCTTCCACCTGAACTTGAACCCGCGACCTCCTCCTTGCGCGCCTGCACCTTTACCACTAAGTCATTTCATTTTTTTTTCTATTTAATGATACATCTATTTATTTGTATATTAATAGAGATTCATATTAATATAAATATATTTAGTTATATTAATACATATATGTTTATTCATATATTAGTATATATATATTCATTCATATATTAATATATATTTATATCTATTTATATATATATTTGTAGTTACAATTTTTTATCCCTATATTTATTTGTATATTAATATATATTTATAAGATTAGTTTTAAATACATTTATAAAATATGTTTTTTATGTGTGTTTATAAATAAATAAATACATACATACATACATATATACAACACGCACATAAAGACACACACACACACACACACATATTTACAAATAAATACATATATATGTGAGTGTGTGTATTTGAAAAGCCATATAATGTTAAAACGACCATAACTTCTAATATATAAGCTTGTTTCAACTCCACAACCAGTCAAATCGAAGAAAATGAAACAATCTTCAATATGATATGTGTTACAAGCCTAACGTACATTCGGATTAGAAGTTATACATGTTTGAATGTTAACAAATCGGGGTATCCAGACTAAAAACTCAGTTTTGGAGGACTTCTGGGCCTTTTTGGGGCCAAAAAATGTGACATAATCTTTTCTTAGATCATAGGCACATAGATCTCATCGCAGGATTCGATTTGATATGATGTAGAGCTCAAACGGACACCCGGATCAAAAGTTATGGCCGTTTGAAGTTTGGGTAACATTTTCAACTTATTTTAGATCTTTTATTAATTGTTTTGATTTTTTGTGTCTTCAAATTGTTATTGAATGATTTTTAATTGATAATAATTATAAAATTATTAATTAATACTTTTTTTAAAATATTTTAAATCCATTTTTACTAAATTTCTTATATATTAAATTTAATAGTCTATTTATACATATCTAAAACATATTTAAAAAATATATATTATATTTATATCAATATAAATATATTTATATAACAATATATTATTTTTCATGAAAAATTATTTTTTTTGAAACATAAAATTTTTTAGCGCTAGTAAAAAGTGCTGATAAAGCCCCCCTTTATCAGCGCTACTAAAAAAAGCACTGATAAAGGGTCACTTTTAAAAAGTTCTTTTTTTAGCTCTATTAAAGACCCCCCCCCCCCCTTTATTAGCACTTTTTTAGCACTGATAAAGGCCCCCTTTATCAGTGCTTTTTTTAACGCTGATAAAAGGGTAGTGCTTCCCTTGCCCGTTTTTGTAGTAGTGTCAAGTGTGACCTGTTTGTTGTTTTTCCCACGAATAAATGTGGTAGAGGTCAAGTGTGACCTAGACAGCCTTGTGTGCTATTGTGAACCCCCATCCAAGGTGCAGATTAAATTGTTTATTAAATTAAATAGCTTGGTGGCAGGTGATCACCAAGTGGAGAGGACTAAGTCTTATCATGAGACTGAACCTATTATTTTTTATTTGTTGTGCCTTTTCTTTTTAGTTGTAATTTGTGTTTATTACTTTTTACATAAAAATAAATTGAACTTTGATAGTTAGTTTAGAAAGTGTTTATATCTATTTTGAACCAATAGGTTAGTTTGAAAAATTATCCTAATATTCAGATTAGTATAGCTGGGAACTAATCAATCTTCTGAGAAATTAATTGAACATTCAAGACTTATAAATTCACTACAAACTAACTTTGGTTATTTTTTTAATTGGGGGAAATTTTCAAAGAACCAATTTTAACAGAAATTTTTATAGATAATCAATTCACCCCCTCTTGAGTAATCTACTCCGACCAACATTTGGTATCAAAGGCATTAGAAATTTGTCTGTTTTCAAAGATTTTTCAAATATTTATCAAATGTGATTGTAGTTGTCTTTCAAAGATCTTAAAATTTTTGTTATTTCTAAATTTTTATCTCTTTGAAATCCTTTTACAATTTATATTATGGAAAATCTTTTAGAAGGACCTGTTACTAATAGACCACCTTTTTTTAATGGAACCAACTATGCTTAGTGGGAACTTGAAATGATAATACGTCTAGAAATCATGGGATTTAAAATATGGACCGCTATTGAAAGTAAATATGAAATTTCTGAAACTTCTAGAAACACTTGGGATGAACCTACCAAGATTGCCTATAACAATAATTGTAAAGCTATTAATTCTCTATACTGTGCACTAGGAGATGAAGAGTTTAATCACATTTCTACCTGTAAGACTGCCCATGAGATTTGGGACACTCTGTCTGTTTCTCATGAGGGAACACATAATGTGAAAGAGATGAGATTAAATACTTATATTATTAAATATGATAATTTTAGAATGAATCCTGATGAATCTATTTCTGATATGTATCTCAGGTTCAACGAAATAGTGAACACTATGATTTCTTTAGGAAGAGTTGTCACAGTAAAGGAGCAGATCATGGGGATTCTTCGATTCTTACCAGAGATATAGAGAGGGAAATTTTTGTCTATTAGGGAATCATGTGACATTGATAAGATACCAGTGAAAGAATTTATTGGAAAATTAATGATGTATGAAGCGGAACTCAAAGTAAATCAAGAAGAGGATGAACCAAAAAGGAAATTTGTATCCTTCAAGACTACTACCTATAAAAATAAAGACAAAGAGAAAATTCAAGATGCTTTTGAAAGCTTCGGTAGTGAAGAATCATCTTCAGAGAGTGATGAATAAATAGCCCAGCTATCCAGAAGGTTCAAGAAATTTTATAGGAAAAATAAGTTTTTCAGAAAACCCAATTACAAAGGAAAGTATGATAACAAGGGAAATTTGAAAAAGGATTGGAAGAGAAATGATAAATCAGAAGAGATTATTTTTTATGAATATAAGAGGAAAGGAAATGTTAAATTTGATTTTCCAAAGTTGAAATATAAAAGAAAGCATGAGAATAAGGATAGAAAATATAAGAAAGTAATGAAGGCCACATGGAGTGCCTCTGAGGACAGCTCCAGTGAATCTGCTTCTTCACATGATAAGAAAGATGATATGGCTAATATGTGTTTTATGAAAAACACTTCTGAGGTAATCTTAGACTCTCCTATTCAAAATTATTATTATTCTGAAAATGAAAGTGAGTCTGAGAATATGACAAATGATGAATTATTTGAATACTATAACATGCTGGAAGAAACATGTAATGAGCTAAAATATAAATATAAATCTTTAAAGAAACATCATGCTCTTACTGTAACTACTAAATTTGAACTTACTAGTGAAAAAATAATAATGCTCAATTGCTCAAGGAAAATAATGAGTTAAAAATGTCTAATGAGAAATTAAAGAAGGATCTTGAAAATTTTACCAATGGTAAAAACACACTTACTCAAATTCTTGGTAAACAGATAGCTCCTAAGTACACTTATGAAAATAGAATATCAACTAGGACAAATAAATTTACCAAAAACACATTTTGTGACAAAATCTGTAAAATCTTCTTCTTTCTTCAAAAACCATAATTTTAATGCAAGTTCCAGTTCAAAAAATTATTTTACTGCATCCAATTCTTCTAGAACAAACATAGATTATTTTTCAAATATTCTATATTCTACATATAGGAAACCTATAAGACAATTATGGGTTTCTAAATATCTTATTACTAATGTTTCTGGACCCAGAAAAATATGGGTACCAAAATCGTTTCTTGGATGTACTGTTTTGTAGGTAAATTTTCTAAAGAGTTCCTATAGGAATCTGTGGTACTTGAATAGTAGGTTTTCAAGACACATGACAAGGGGATACTCAAGATTCAAAAGTCTTATCAAAATTTATGGAGGATATGTCACATTTGGTGATAATGGTAAAGGAAAAATCATCATCCTAGGACAAATTGGTAACCCTAACTCTATTTCAATTTCAAAAGTACTTTATGTTGATGGAATAAAATATAACCTACTTAGAATATCTTAATTGTGTGATTATGGATTTAATATAAAATTCATAACTAATTCATGCCATGTTTGTTATTCCAAGAATAACTTAGTATTTACTACTCTTAGAAATGATGATGTATATGTTATAAATTTAGACACACTGGCATCACAGAATGTCTCTTGTCTAAGTGCCTTTCACAAAGAGTCTTGGATTTGTCACAAAAGACTAGGACATTTCAATATACACTCCCTTAAGAATTTAACCAGAAAAGTTTTAGTTAAAGACCTGGCCAAATTATAGTTTCCATACAATAAAGTGTGCAATCCTTGTCAAAAAGGAAAGCAACATAAAATCTCTTTCAAACCAAATAAATAAGTAAAAACTTCTCAACCTCTTGAGTTGGTTTACATAGACTTGTTTATACCATCTAGAGTTTCAAGTCTCAAAGGGAAGCACTATTTTTATGTTCTTGTAGATGACTTTTCTAGATATACTTGGACCTTTTTCTTAGTTCACATAAGTAAATCTTGTTCAAATTTTACCAAGTATGCTAGGGTTGTAGAAAATCTTAGTGGACTTAAAATTAAATCCTTAAGAAGTGACCATGGCCGTGAATTTGAAAATAAAAACTTTGAATCCTTTTCTCCCAAAAAGGCTATAGACACAACTTCTCTACTCCTAGGACACCTCAACGGAATGTTGTAGTAGAAAGAAGAAATGGAACCCTACAGTAAATTTCCCAAAGTATGCTTAATGAATATGACCTTCCAATTTATTTCTAGGCTGAAGCTGTTAATACAGCTTGTTATATAATAAACAGAGTCTTAATCAGACTCATCCTTAAGAAAAATCTCTATGAGTTGTGTAATAGTAGAAAACCCAAGGTAAATTATTTTAAAGTGTTGGGATGTAAAGTTTATATTCTGAACACTAAAGAAAATCTAGATAAATTTTCCTCTAAAAGTGATGAAGTAATATTTTTTGGATATTCTACATCAATCAAAGCCTATATAATCTTTAATAAGAAAACTAAATGTGTGGAAGAATCTGTACATGTCAAGTTTTATGAAATAGATCCACATCAGGCTAAGACCACACCAAAAAATCTTGAAGAGGATATTTCCAATTTGGAAATTAATGAAAAAACCTCAAATCATCCTGTAAAAGAATTTTTGAAAACTACCAGTTCTATAAATTCTCCAAAATCTAGCCATAATGAACCAGATCAAAATGTTGAACCTAAAATAACCAGTCCTACCTTTACTAGACCAACTGGGACCCTTAAAACCCATCCCTTATATTTTTTTGTTGGAGATTTAGATAGAGGAACACAAACTAGAGCTTCTTTGAGAAATCAAGTTAAACATCAAACTTTCTTGTCACAAATTGAACCTAAAAATATCATTTATGCAATCAATAATGAATTTTGGGTGATGGATATACAAGAAGAGATTAAATAGTTTGAGATAAATAAAGTCTGGAAGCTTGTTGATATACCAAAATATACTTTAACCATATGAACCAAATGGGTATTTAGAAATAAATTGTATGAAGCTGGTAATATAGTTAGAAAAAAAGCTAGGTTGGTTGCACAAGGCTATAATCAAGAAGAAGGAATTTATTATGAAGAAACCTTTGCACCAGTAACTAGGCTTGAAGCCATTAGAATCTTACTGTTCTATGAAGCACACTTGGAATTTAAACATTATAAAATGGATGTCAAAAGTGCATTCTTAAATGGTTATATAATTGAGGATGTTTTTGTTGAACAACCCCTAGGTTTTACAAATCCACATTTTCCAAATCAAGTTTTCAAATTATCTAAATCTTTATATGGTTTGAAACAAGCTCCAAGAGCTTGGTATGAAAGACTAAGTAACTTTCTTATATCTAAAGGTTTTATGAAAGGAGTTGTAGATCCTACTTTGTTTATAAAAATAATTTCTAAAGAATTTTTAATAGCTCAAATATATGTAGATGATATTATATTTGGATATTTTAAAAATTATTTATGTAATGATTTTTCAAAAATGATGCAAAGTGAATTTGAAATGAGTTTGATGGGTGAACTTAAATATTTTCATGGATTTCAAATATTTCAAAATAAATAAAATATTATTATAAATCAAAGTAATTATACTAAATATATTTTGAAAATATATGTCTTTGACAGTATTAAGAGTAGTGAAACCCCTATGAGTTCTACATGTAAGTTAGATCTTGATAAAAATGGAAAATTCATTGATCAAACTGCTTACAGAGGAATGATTTGGAGTTTTCTGTACTTAACTACTAGTAGGCCAGATATTATGTTCAGTGTGTGTATGTGTGCAAGATTTCAAGAAAATCCAAAAGAGTCAGATTTAAATGATGTTAAAAGAGTTTTCAAATACCTCAAATATATAACTAATTTAGGGTTATTCTACCCTAGAGGACAAACTTTTGATTTGGTTAATTATTCAGATGTTGACTTTGGTGGATGTAAGTTAGATAGAAAGAGTACCTATGGAACATGTCACTTTTTGGTAAAGTCTCTAATATCATGGTGTAGTAAAAAGCAAAATTCGGTTGCATTATCAAATGCTGAAGTAGAGTACATTGCTGCTAGTAGTTGTTGTGCACAAATTTTGTGGATAAAACACACTTTATTAGACTATGGATTTCAATTCAGACATATCCTCATAAAATGTGACAATAAAAGTGCTATTAACATCTCTAAAAATACAATTTCTCTTTCTAGAACAAAACATATTGATGTAATACATCACTTTTTGAGAGATCATTATCAAAAAGGTGATATAAGTCTTAAGTCTATTGGGACTGAGCATCAACTTTTTGACATATTCACCAAACCCTTAAACTTTGAGTGAATAAACTACATCAGAAATAAATTAGGAATCATAAATCTCTAAATACTATGCAATCTCTTTCCCCTCTTTGTCTATGAAACTGGTATAGGTGAAACTGATCTATCAAACTGATCAATGAAACTGATTAGTGAAACCAATCAGTGAAACCGATAAGGTGAAACCATTCGCATGAAACTGTTTGTGGGAAACTGTTTGCATGAAAATTATTGTGTGAAACTGATCTTATGAAACTGATCATATGAAGCCAATCACTTGAAGTTGATTGTGTAATACCATTAGTGTAAAACCGAAGCCTATAAGGACCTTTTTATAATTCTGTCTGTTTTAAGTGAAATGAAATAGTTTTGTTGTTCTTTTAACCGCTATTCAATTTTATGTTTTTACGATTTTCAATACCTAAATGATAAAATAAATTCAATCTACTTAGACCTTTCACCTCCCTCACTACCTTTTGAACCTTCTACCCTTCAACACTCTACCTCTCTACATGTGACCTTTCAACTCCCTTCAAACCTGAACCTTCAGAAATGGAAAGGAAGAAGTGCGTAATGGAAGGAATGAGTTAATCTCCATCAGCTAAGCGTCATAGAGGAGAATCTAGTGTTACTTCAAAGCTTGGTTTGGGAAGTCATGTTGTTACAGCTGAGAAGTAAGTGTCATCTGAATAGATATTTTCAAGTCCCTCTTGCTGAGAGTGTTGGAATCTCAAGGTTGGCTTAGATGGTTTTTGAATAATGAGAGGTTGTTTTATCACCATATGGTACAAGAATTTTATCTCAATGTGAAGATATATCTGGATGGAGATAAGGAAGCAAGGATGAAGTTTGTTGTGAAGGGAAAAGAGATTTATTTTTCATCAAAGGAATGGGATGAATGTTTTGAAATGCCTCATGAGGGCATCTATGCTGACTACCAGGGTAACATACCTCTAACCTCCTACTTATTTTTATATGAGGATGATTTAAAATAATTGAATAGGAATTAAGAGTCAAGGAGAGATACTACTATAGAGTTAGATGGAGAGGCCAGAATACTCTTTGAGTTAATTCAACATCAATTCTACCCCAAGGAAGGGAGACTTTGCTGCTGTGAAATATCAGGATGTCTTCCTGATCTTTCTGTTGAAGAATGGGATAAAAGTGAACCTATGTAGGTACCTGATGGTATATATTTCTGACATGATAAAACCCTTTGAGAAAGAAACATGTTTATACTACCCTAGGATGATCTCTAAAATGCTAAGGAATTTGGGTTGTGTGGAAGATGGTGCTAAAGTGATCGGTGCCTGTAGTGGCTTCTTCCTTCACAGAGAAATTTTCAAGAGGATGGATATTTTCTAGAACCCTTGGAAGAAGTGTTGGGTAGGAGATGGGGACAAATTATATGAGGATTACAATCCTATTGACCATCCTACCAGACCAATGGATCAAGTTGATCCAAGCCTTAAACCTAGAGAGGAAGTGGTTTATTCATATGAGGAAATTAAGGCTAAGATGCCAAGGGAATAAGGGTCTCCTATAGATGATAGAAGTGACCCTAATATTGATGAGATCCCAAAGTACGTGTCTTATAGACCAACCACTCCAACTTTAGAGTTACCATCTCGAGAGACTTTATTGGGTGATGAAGAAGAGGAAGAGATAGAGTTCATTGGTGTGGAAGGCTATGTAAGTAAGTCGGAAGATGATGATAATGATGATGCTGATGATGAGGAGGAGGAGGAGGAAGGTAATGATGAGAATTTAAGTGACTCATTAAAAGTAGGTCAATAATTAGAAGATAGATCAAGTGAGGAATCAGTACATAGAGATAATGGACAGGGTGATGCTGATCCTATTGAATAGGATGTTGTTGCTCATGCTGCTGGAGATGCTGGTGATGAGGATAGGCATAACCATCCCAATGTTTAAGATCAAGGCATTATAGGTTTCGGGCACAGTAGAAGCATGTTGGTGGGTGTACCCAACTTTAATTTTAGCGTTAACAATGATAAATCTGAGATCCATCATGATAATAAAATGCCGAATCTTCAGAATAGAATGAAGAACAAAAAATAAAGAAGGGAGTCCCAGAACCATAGATAGGATCATTATATGTTGGTTATAATTAATTTAATTAAAAGAAAATAATTACCTTGATGGAATTCTCTCTTCATTTATGTTTCTAGTCACGATCTGATGTGATCCGTCATTGCGTCATAGAATCCAAGTGAAGGATTCCTCTAGAGGTGATCCATGCGTGCTCCATGTATCTCTGGATATCACTGAAGGGATCTCCAGGTGCTAGCGTGGAAGAGCCTTCACTTGTGATGTCTGCCTTTGATCGCCTTGATCCGGTGGAGGTGGATCTCTCTCACATAGCTTGAGAGCGTGCTTGGTAGAAAAGGAATTCTTCTCTTGGCTTGAGAGCTTTTCCAAATCTATTGTGCACAACCCCAAAAAAATGGATAGGATAATGAGAAATATATAATTGGGATTTTAATTACATATAATAATAAAATAAATTAATTACCCGAAATCATTTATTCATTTCATTTAATTCTTAGTAATACCCCTTGTCTAATAATAACAGTTTACTATTATTATTACTTGACATGCGCCCAATGAATTACACCTAATATTATTTAATTAAATAAATATTATTATTTCTCATAAATTCCTAAAAAAAATTCCCAGTGTGTATATTTAATATACACAGCGTGTAATTTTATTTTTCCATTTTTCTTTATTTTATCCACCACATTTATTAGACCTTGAATAATGGCTATTTATTTCTAAAATAAATATCACTGCATTACTCGCTAATAAATATATTATTTTTCCCATAATATATTCTCTCGAATATCTAGTGTCGAAATAAATCCAATCATGCATCCTTAAAAAATTATTAAACCACAATCGGGAATAATCTTTATTTAACTTGTTACATTAATATTTAACTTGTTAAAATAAATATTTAACTGAGATACTTGGACACACTTAGTGTGTGACCCTCTAGGCCTCTTTCTCAATGGCATTAGGCGGAGCCTGCCTAAAGTCCAAGGTTAGAATCTAGCAACATGCCAAGGCACCCATAGAGAAAGAATTTAATGCCGCAATGACGTGTCACCTCCTACGAATGCTTACTGTGTAATATAATTCCTTTGTCTCGATATCTCGAATCAAGAGGGTTGCATGCTAGTGCCATCCACCCATGTGCTCGATTATTCTTTCTTTGACTTTATGGAATTAAACTTGCTCATTCCTCACCATGTCCATGGATTTATTTAGGCTATATCAATTCCATCAAAGGGCTTAAGATATCTACTTTTGTTATATAATAGAAGGGAAAAATCTTTTCTCGCATTATCTATTAATGCAGTATTACTCGTGACGCACCCAACATATCTTACCTTGCTGCGAATAGTGTGTCATCATAGTTTTGTTCAATACATCTAAGTGTGCGAGTTGTAATACCTATTAATAATAATCTTAAAGTCTAAGGACCAATACACATGTCTGTAGATAGGAACATCCAATGAAACTTTGAAATGTGGATTACCTACTGGCGGGTCTCGTTCTCATAATATCCTCCTGGATATTACCAAGGTCGTACACCATGAAAAGGTTCCTCAAAGTTTTATGAGTCATCACCCTTAATGGACTGTATTATTTGTGTCCCTCAAATAACATCATCCGGCCATATAACATATATTTAATAATAGTGTTATGGCATTTCTGGGTTCTCATCATAGTAGGGATCCGCTATGACCCTTTAATGCAATAGTTATCCTTAGAACATTATCACATGTATTGTCACATAGAAAAATAATAAATATGTGATAAGGTATTTATTAATGAATAAAGTACAAATTAGTTGGTTCTAGTCCACCAACTCCAACAGACTCCCACTTGGACTAGAGCCAACTGCTAACAACCTTTAACCCGCTAGCTCTCACATGATATTCATGCTTTTTCTGAGATAGGCCTTTAGTCATGGGTTTTTCCATGTTATCTTTCATGGACAATCTTCTCACTTCAACTTCACCCCTTTGATATAAATCCATCAAGAGGTGATACTTCCAGAGTATGTGCTTTTTCCATTGATGTGACCTTGGTTCTTTTGTAAGAGCCACCACTGTAGTATTATCACAATACAATGTGATAGGGTCTTTACTGCTAGGCACCACATCAAGCTCCTGGACAAAGTTTTGAATCTAGACGGCTTCCTTGTATGCATCATAAGCTTCTATATATTTGGACTCCACTGTAGAATCAGTGACAACTGGATGCTTTGAACTCTTCCAGCTCACAGCTCCTCCATTGAGATAGAAAACATATCCAGATTGCAATTTTAGATCATTCTAATCTGTCTGAAAACCAGCATCAGCATACCCTCTGATGACAAAGCTCCTCATCTCCTCCATACACTAGGAACATATCCTTAGTTCTTCTCAAATACTTAAGGATAGTCTTAATATCAGTCCAATACTATTCTCCTAGATCTGCTTGATATCTTCCTACCATGCTCAGTGCATAGGCAACATCAAGCCTGGTACATAACATGGCATACATGATGGATCCTATAGCTAAATCGTATAGGATCTTACTCAATCTATCTTTCCCCTATTGTGTCTGAGGACACATTTTCTTAGAAAGATGTAGGCCACGTGACATTGGAACCAATCCCCTCTTGGATTGTTCCATACTAAATTTCTTTAGTATCTGGTTAATTTATATACCCTAACTTAGTCCAAGAAGCCTCTTGGATCTATCACAAATGATCTTGATCCCTAGAATGTAGGCTGCTTCACCCAAGTCCTTCATGGAGAAACATTTGTTCAACCAGTACTTAACTGACTATAAGACTGGTACATCATTTCCAATAAGCAATATGTCATCAACATAAACTACTAGGATAATGATCACATTCCCATTAAACTGCTTATAAATACATGGCTCACATTCATTTTTAATGAACCCAAATTCCTTTATGGATTCATCAAATCGAATGTTCCATGACATAGATTCTTTATTTAATCCATAAATGGATTTCTACAACTTGCAAACCCATTTGGCTTCACCTGGTGTCACAAAACCTTCTGGTTGTGTCATATAGACATCTTCCTGAAGGTTCCAATTAAGGAATGTTGTTTTGACATCCACTTTACAAATCTTGTATTCATGGTAAGTTATTATGGCAAGTATGATTATTATGGATTTAAACATGGAAACTATCAAGAAGGTTTCATCATAGTCAATTCCATGATGTTGTTTAAATCCTTTAGCCACTAGCCTTGTTTTATAGGTGCTAACTTGACCTTACATGTCCAGTTTTCTCTTGAATACCCATTTTCATCCAACAGGCTTTACATCAAATGGCTCATCGACCAGAACCCAAACTTGGTTCTGATACATGGAATCTATCTCAGAATTCATAGATTCTAGCTATCTTGCATCTTCTGAGCTTTCTACTACTTCCTTGAAGGAGAGAGGTTCATCATTGTCCAACAATAATGATTCACTATCCTTGGTGACTAAGAAACCAAATCTCTCTGGTTCCCTTACCTCTCTTGAGCTCCTACACAGTACTTATGTTTCTGGAACCTCTTCCATGGGGACCTATGGAACTTGTTCCTATACCAACTCATGTGTATCTTGAGCATCACCTTTGTTGAAATCAATATTGCTCCCACTATCCTTTTTGAGGATGTGCTCCCTCTCAAGAAAGACGGTTTGTCTGGAGACAATCACTTTCTTGTATGAAGGGTTATATAGGTAATATCCTTTCATTTCCTTAGGATATCCTATAAAGATACACTTCGTGCCCTGGGGTGCTAGTTTTTTGCTTGAGAAGGCCTTAACAAACACCTCGCATCCCCATACATGTGTGTGTGACAAAATGAGTTTATTTCCATTCCATAACTCAGAGGGAATTCTATTTTCCGCCTTAGTTGATACTCGGTTTAATGTGTATGATGCAGTTTTCAATGCATATCCCCAAAAGGATAATGGAAGATCTGCATGACTCATCATCGACCTCACCATGTCCAACAAGGTGCGGTTCCTACTTTCACTAACACTATTCTATTGCGGTGTATAGGGAGGAGTGAGCTGAGATAGAATCCCAGACTCCCGTGGAAGATCTATTAACTCTTGGTTTAGATATTCTCTACCTTGATATGATCAAAGCTTCTTTATCTTCTTACCAAGCTAATTCTCTACTTCATTCTTGAATTCCTTAAATTTCTCTAAGTCTTCTGAATTATACCTCATTAAGTAGGCATATCCATATCTACTCAAATCATCAGTAAAAGTAATGAAGTAAGAATATCCACCTATATCTTCTACTAGAAATGGTCCACACACATCCGTGTGAACCAATCCTAGAAGATCTGTGGCCCTTTCACCTTGTCCATGAAAAGGCGGATTGGTCATTTTTCCTTGTAAACAAGCATGACATCTATCAAGTGGTTTTAGCTCAGTAGAGTCTAAATAACCATCTTGGTAGAGCTTTGTCAAGCGCTTCTCATTTACATGACCGAGATGGTGATGCCACAACTGGGTGATGTATGAGTCATGTGAGTTTGTTTCGTTATCGATTGCCAACACTTGGTTTTCATAATTTAATACATACAAACCATTATTTAAATGTGTCATACCATAACATACGTTCTTATAAAAGAGACAACCCTTATTTCCAAACTTGAAAATAAATCCATCCATATCCAAAAAAGATACAGAAATTATGTTCTTGGTAACACTAGGCACATAATAACAGTTATGTAAAACCAAAATCATCCAAGTTGGCAATGAGAGGTGGTAATCGCCAATAGCCAACGCAACCAACCTTACGCCATTGGCAGCTCCAAGATCCACCTTTCCTTTGGAAATATTTATAAATCTACTTGTTTCCTTCATTTGAATACAGATGTGAGCCCCACAAGCTGTATCTAATACCCACTGTGTAGAAATGGAAAGATTACACTCGATAACGAACGCACCTTTAGCATCCCCATGCTTTTGAGTGCAATTCCTCTTCCAGTAGCCTTGTTTTCCACATGCAAAACATACTTCCTCCTATTCCTTTCCCTACATATAGATCTTATCCTTCTTGGAGGGATGGTTCTCAGAGGCTTCAGACTATTTATAAGTCCTTGACCCCTTTGCATTGTCCTTCCTTTTCTTATTCACCATAAGGACTGTGGGTTTGTCATGCCCCTTGTCCTTATCTACCTGGCGAATTAAGGTTAGAAGTTCTGATAGACTCTTCTCATTTTTTCTCATGTTATAATTGATAATAAAGCTAAATAAGTTCTTGGGTAGTGATGATAGGATGAGATCTGTAAGCAACTCATCCGGGAACTTAATCCCTAAGATGTACAGGCGTTCAATGTAGCCAATAAGCTTGACTACATGAGGCCTAGCTGGTGCAGACTCTCCAAGATTATTTGTAAACAAAGCATTGGAGATCTAATATCTCTCCTGTCTCGCCTTCTCTTAGTAGATATCCTTAAGGTGAGACATCATGCTATACGCGTCCATGTTTTCATGTTGCTTCAAGAGCTCATTAGACATCACTGATAGAATGAAACACTGTACATTTGTGGTATCATCCATGTGTTTCATATAGAGAGATAGTTCCTCATCACTGGCCTCTTTTCCAGGTGCAACTGGAATAGGCTCTTTCAGCACATACAATTTCCTCTCGTGGCAAAGGATGACGCGTAAACGCCTCTGCCACTCTTGGAAATTGGCGCCGGTGAGAAGTTTTTCCTTCTCAATTATGGTTAGAAATGATATGTTTGAAGTCATTTTTCTTTTCATTTCTACAAATTAAGATGAGCAAAGGTTTAGTAATTTATTATGATAAAAACTGAGACAAATAAATAAATTAATACTTATTAGTATCCCACTATTTTATTGAAATCCAATATCCCTCCCCATTGACTTCGGAATATTCTGTTTCCTGAATATTCTAGTGGAAATGATCTATATTTCCCTTCGCATTACCCTAACTAGGGTTGTTCAATAAACTTGAAGGGTTTTAGGTAGGCATTCCAAATTTCAAATTCATTAACTCACAGCTCTTTGATTTGCTGAGTGGACTCCCCAATCCTGAAACCCTTTTATTTTGGATTTCCTCAAGCTTTTCCTCTTGGTCACACCAAGTCCTTCTGTGGAAGTCAACCCTTGAAGAAAACCAAGTCAAGTCAACCCAAAACCTTGAATTAGAATTCCACGATAATTGAAATCACCCCAAGTAGGGTTGGTCAAGCACTTTGAACTATGGTTCGATTCTAACCAAGATTATGGAAGGCTATACCGACTTAATATTTCTTTGAGGGATTTTATCCTTATACATAAATTTTTAATTTATTGTCTTTGATTACATGATTTTTAATATTAAGTGGGATATACTTAAGTGATTAACAATGTCTAAGATAATATTTTACGCATAATCCAGTCTTATTTTAGTTCTATCTTTCATGCTTTTTTAATTCATTAATTGTGTGATGATGACAACACACCCACAATAAATAAACCATGCAACTAACAGAAATAAAATAAATGGTATGATCATGAGATTATTTTATTGGTTAGTTTATCTAGCGGTTGATAAAATAACTCAAGACCTAGGGGAAAAAACACCTTGAACCTTTCGGGTTCGTGTTTACGGCTTTCAACCTGTCCACCTTTGTATCTCCTTGGATTGGTTTCGCCTTGGCTCCTGAATTGAGTCACCTCCACTAGCTTGGGAGCTCCATCCATTACATATGCATTTATCTCACACGTAGGTTAGAGGTAAAAATGGGTTTTACATAAAATAAACCTTGGGCGTGCAGGCCCTGCATAATAATGAGGATAAGGCTCATAGGCCAACAAATTTAATTTAAATAAATTAATTAAAAAAAACCATTCACGTACAAAGGTCTTGGTCTATCTCATAATCATCCATACATGAAATTATATTTACGCATAAATAAAACTATCATTCATTTCTTTAATCATTATTGTTTAAGATAAATTGCGCTCGAATCAATTAATTATCTTTAATTAATCAATCCTTTTATCTTAAACCCTTTTATGAATTTCCTTGAGATTCTCATCCATCGTAATTTTAAACAAATAGATTCATTTAAAATTATCTTTGTACATAACTTGTACCTTGGAGGCAACCCGGTGAATTCCTGTTCATTACGTAGATGTTAAATTAAACACATATATATAAAACACCTATCACGTGGTATGCCTCAGCTTTACGCTTGAATTATGGTACACATCTCAAGGGTTTATATAATATAATAATAAATTTTAATAAATCTGCGTAATTTGGATGAGTACATGGCGTGTAGTTCTAACTACACAGTGTGTACTTTTGTTCACCGTCTATCCTAAGTACACACCCAGGGACATAGAGTGTAGATGTACTTCAAAAATCTTTGGAGTACACGGACTGTTTAGTGGGACACACGCCGTGTAGTTTCCATGTTACACGGTTTCCAGTCGGGCAAGCCATGTACAGGGTACACGGTCCAACCCTAACCCGAAGGGACTACACACTGTGTTCAGTGGACCACACAGCGTGTAATCCAGAAACTGTGTGCCACCTATTCCTGGTCAACACACAGTGTCATTTATGACTTAGGAATACTCCAACACCTAGCCTGATTTGGAGGATCGGTCCGATGTATTGAACCTAGACTACATGGCGTGTACTTCCGAATACATGTCATGTATTCTGTTGTTGTATGTCCAGGAACATTTGGCACCTCTGAATGAGATCCTCTATTTTATTTTAATCAAAATTAAAAGAAAAAATTCTTTTCTGTAAGGTGAATGAGAAACGAGAGGGGAGAAACAGATCTCAAGATTCAAATTTTAAAGAACGATTAACTTGAATTGAAACAACTAAATTATTAAATGCACAAATCACCAATGAAAAAATAAATAATTATAATCAATGATATGACCCCTCTGATACCTCTTGTAGGTTCTAGGAGTAGTGGAAGCGTGTTGGTGGGTGTACCCAACTTTAATTTTAGCATTAAAAACGATCAATCTGAGATCTGTCACGATAATAAAACGTTGGATCTTTGAAATAGAACGAAGAACGAAAAATAAAGAAGGGAGTCCTAGAAACATAGATAGGATAATCATATATTGGTTATAATTAATTTAATTAATTGACAAGAATTACCTTTGTAATGCCTCAACCCTAGATACCCAGAGTCAGTGCATTATTACATAACATTGGAATGATCACAAGAAAGATCAAGTCTCGAAAGACCGATTAGTTTAGAAGCCTTAGAAACACTAGATATATTCATAAAGTTTACATTACATCAATAAGTGAAAAACTACAACAACATATTGTCTTCATATCCCCTCATACTATCCCTGCAGGTCATTCATAAAATACTTCTTCACATCCTGGGAAAAATAAAACAATGAAAGGGGTGAGCTCAGATGCTCAGTAAGGATAACAATATAGCGGAAACTTTCATAAATAAACATAAAAATTTAAGGCAATGTATAACTAAAACAAAAGACTTTTAAACTTGAACTTCAGCATAATATGTCAAGGATAAAATGAAATAATTCCATTTACTTATTCACATGGATATTCTACTAGTCTAATAATCAAATGAAAATATTAATAACCACTTTCATAATGACGGAATGCATAATTCCAGACTATCATAACCACGTAACCAAGGCCTCGTGCCAAGACTAAAAATAAGATTTTTTCAAGGCCTCGTGCCAAGATACTAGTTTGTCTCATGAGACCTACCGATGCATCGAGGAGCTATAGCGGGCTCCACCCATCACTTACTAATTCCAATGCATTCCTCATATGAAAAGTTTAAAATATGACATAAACATTCGTATTAAACTACCATACGAAATTTCAATACTTAATCGACAAACCATGAATGGTATAAAAATAGCACATCCACAGTCAAACATAACTCATTTGATACAATATGGAAGATTGTATTGTATCAGATTAATCTCAATCAAGAATAATGAAGGATATTGACGTAGATGAAAATAATCTTCAAAACTATTAGAGAGAAATATCCCCCTTTTTCTTGAAATCATTTAAAAGTCACACTATTTGTCAAGAATCCATTTAAAAATATATTTTTGAATCAAAGTGTCCCATACCACTTTGAAACTTTTAAAAGTAATTTTAATTTTAAAACATTAATGTCCATATAAATAAATTCTTAAAACCATTTTTAAAACATGGACATTAATGAGAAATATTTAGAAGAATAAATCTTTAAAACACTTAAAAATGTATTTTAGTTAGAGTTTCTAACCAAAAGAGAGACACTTGAATACAAATAATTGAGGTAATAAAAACTTTTTAATATCATGAGAATAAAGGGATTCATGATATACTATGTCAAAGTACATTATATACACCATATAAAAGTGATTTGGTGTATAACAACAAAGAAGTCTCAATGGAATGTAAATTGAGATGAATTCTATTATAAAGATCATATCCTTAGGTTAAGGATAAATCAAAGAAATAATTATGTGTGACAAATATAAATACACTCAATATGAATGGATATTCAGTGTAAATAAATCAGATGACATTCACACATATTCTTGTAAGAACAACACCAATGAATTGGATGTTTTAACTCAACAAATATAGATTGAGTTAAAATTACTCTTATCAAGTTCATACTGATGACTTGAGAATTTATCAATGGAGTGATTATGTGTATAAAAATTATATCCACAGAAAGGGGAGTGGAAATTATGACATAATCAAATGAATAGTGTTTCCACACATAATCTTGGAGTAAAATAATCAATGAAGTATGCCTAAAGCCGAATGAGTGAAAATTGAAATTTCAAATTCCCTTATCGATTAGGTAACTTAAGAAACATACAACCATGAAATAAGGATCATAAAATGATGATGTAAATACCCATAAATTAAATTATATTACACAACTAATACAATCATGGGTAATACACATACACCACATGCAATAAATAAGTGGTGAACAATGGAATTCACATGAAATTAAGAGTGAGATAAGAAACCCCTTACTTTGTAATTTTTCCTTGTTCGACGGTAGGTTAACCTCCTGTATAATGGTGAAATAATTTTTATTGAATTATACAAGAATCATTTACATTAATATGATATCATATATGATCTTTTAACATTGATTTGTTAATAATATCTTAGTATTATCGTCATTTTGGGTGTTAACTTACTCGTTTTCCATTATATTCTTTGTCATGTAAGTCGTGTTTGTTATGGATAGGTTGTATCTTATTCATATACAGAATTATATAAAGTCCTTAAACATTATTTTTAATCATCAAATGATAATTATACTTGAATGGATACGATGGATAATGAATCTCATCGCGTCTGTGGAGACGGTAGTCCGTACGTACGCACGAGTGACAATATCATTCTTTTGATGTTAAAATAATATATAATTGGATGTTATATCATATATAAATAATAATTATCATGTTATATTTATTATTTACAGGAATTACACATCATTATTATACCCATCCAAATAATAATTTATTGAATGACAATTACACCACGACGTGGAGACGGTAAGTTGTACGTACGCACGTATGGTGACATGTCATTCAAAGGATGGATAGAATACTGAATATGGTTGTGCCATATTTATAATAACATCATAGTATATAGAAGATACTAGAGTTATTATTTTAGAATATAAATAACAAAGAAAGAATAAGTTTAAGAAGAAAGGAACTTGAAAGAGGGTGGTGAAAACATTACCTCTTCTTCGGGTTCTTCCTATTGATTTGATCAAAAGGGATCCTTAGGTTGGCTTTATGATCAAACTAATGCCTCTAGGTTGTAGTGAGGGAAGTTTATAGAGTATTTGGTCAGGTTTTTTTCGATACAAAAGGCTTTGAATGTGTGAATTAGTGAGAAGGGGGAGTGCCCTTTTATAAGAGGGGTGAGGGGCACCTTTGGAAAAGCTAAAAATATTATTTTATAATAAATTCATATTCGGTTTCTAATGACTCCAAAGTGGATTATGTAAAGTTTAAGGTGGTTATGGGTCGAAAACCACTCAACCAATAGAATTTAGACAGGTTTGGGTCATTATATTAACCTTATCTTTAAGTATTAACTCTTGGTTAATTAGTTTCACTTTTACAATGTCTCTTTGTATTTTTATATTATATGGTTAATAATCTTACTATATACATCCAAGCGACCCCCAAGTGGTCCATAAATGATACACCTATCATTATATAAGTCTCTTGGATGAACCTTAGATTTTTAAGAATTGAATATAAATTAATAATATAATATTTGTTTTAAAAACTCTTTTATGTCAATTTTGGCACTATTGGGTATTTTGTTTTTGATAAATTCATAACATCATTATTACTTCTAACACAATTTATATAATCAATACTAATATGTCATATTAACCTATAAAATTAGTGGAATTCATAAAAAGTCTCAAATTATATTTATTTTGATATTTATAATATCAATTACTTTAATATTTCATTAATTAGGTAATTACTGCATCACCATTGTGTCATAAATAAATTAAATTATTTAATGTCTAAAAATTATAAATAAAATACCATTATGTATGAAATATTTTTATCTTTCTAATGAATATTTACAATCGAATTTATCTTATGTATAACCCTATATTAAAAATGTTTTAGTAAATAAACTTTGATTTTAACTCTTTTAAGTCTTCTTTGAATTAAATAATAATAAATCTCCTAATCTAATACAAGTGGACCTAAATGATAATATTTTACTCCTAAGGTTGTTTTTGGTCGAGATACACTTGTACAATAGAATTAGGACATGTGTTAGGGTAATATTAATATCATTTTTACCCTTAATTACCCTATTTACTTTTAACCGTGGTAAATAAAAGTAAAAAGTTACTATTCACCAAAAATTATTTTCATCTCATTGAACCACATTTTACTCCTTGATATTAACTGTGTGTTTTGGATTTTCTAAATTCCACTCACAGAAGCGGTAAAATTAAGTTTTATGAAAAAATCAGTTTTTTAACTACCACTTAGTGGTTTCACTATTCATCAAAAAATGAAAGTTTCTAGAAAAATACCAAAAATTAGGCCTAAGATATATTTGATATTATGAATTCAAAAATGTTGTCTATTTTACCAAATTAAAAATATATTAGTTGCATTAATTAATTTTAAAATTAATTCCCGTCGTCAAAACAAATAGCATGTTTTTAAGAGATAATAACTATCAAAAGATTGACACTTGTTTATGTCTAGTTTAAATCTGAAATTACATCCAATGACCAAAATTGTATTAAATTGTAAAAATATATTCTAAATATACTTTAAAACCACTCAAATTAATAATTTATCACTATTAATTATTTCGATTAAAAAAGTTGTTTTTAATTAAAATTTAGTAATTTTCACTATTCATCAAAATATGAAAGTTATCCAAAAAGTACCAAAATTTCACCCTAAGATAATTTTGATATTACGAATCCAAAAATGAAGTCCATTTCGAAAGATAAAATTTATAAAATTTTAAAAATTAGGTTTTACTATTCATAACGGCTAGTTTGATTGGTTGTGGTGTGTTAGAATCTCGAAGTTGTGTACAATGCATGCCATTGCATTATTCAAAGGGAAACGTATCGTGGAAGCTTGGGGTTTTACATTATCCCCTCCTTCAATAAATTGTGTCCTCATAATTTTTTTAAAATTGGGCTTGAGAATATAATGGAAAGTCCCACATCGAAAAAAGAGTCAATAAAACTATCACTTTAAAAGAAAGGAAGAGAGGTATAAAGGTCACCCAAGATAACCCATACTGGGACTTCTTTATCATCCACATCCATGTTTCTTAAAAATGTATTTCAAAACATTTTTACTATTTAATAGACAATGGGTTACAGTAATTTATATCCTTATTTGACCTTATACGTTTTTGAAAGGAATCTTTCTGTCGTTTTCCAAACAAGTTACTTTTTGAGCTTTTCGACAAAACTAAGGTAAGAATTTTTTTTAACTTATACGGCAGGTGTGGTTATTCTCCTCCGTTATTACACCTTTGAAGCTTCCCTTACACTCTTATAAGGATATTTTCAAAATAAAGGTTTTATTTTATAATTATGTGATTTTTAAATGATTTCAAAAAAAGAGAGATATTTCTCTCAAATATATGAAAATCCAGTGCAAATGTATACGTATTTAACGCAAGCTTAAAAATGTTTTCAAAAAACCTGACTCTCGAGTGTGGTAGACATGAAGGGATTGAGCGTGGACCCATCATGGCCTGTAATTAGTCGAGCAGTCTCAGAATTAGTTATTTTGTTTTCAGAAGCTTGCATAATGTTTTCAGAAAAACACTGGAGTATATTTGAGCAATTTTAAACGTAAGTATCTTCTAAAAAAATTGCATCGGTAGGTCTCATGATACAAACTAGTGTCATGGCACAAGGCCTTGACAAAATCTTATTTTTAGTCTTGGCACGAGGCCCTGGCTATGTGGTTATGATAATCTGGCATTATGCATTCCATCATTATGAAAGTGGTTATTAATATTGCATGTGATTATTCGATTAGTAGAATTTCCATGTGAATAAGTAAATGGAATTATTTCATTTTATTTTTGCCATACTATGTTGAAGTTCAAGTTTAAAAGGATTTTTTTTAGTTATACATTGCCTTAAATGTTTATTCTTATTTATGAAAGTTTCCACTATATTGTTATCATTCACAGCTTTAATCTTCTTTTGAAATTCTTCATCATCGGTCTGAGAACTCTTAATCCTTTCTAGTAAAGATGGTTTGGCAACCATTTGAAAAAGCATTCATGTTTCACCTTCCCTGGTTATTCTCATGTCCATCTTCACTAGATCCATGAAAATTGGATCCCTTTCAATTCTCATATTGTTCAAAACTCCATGATCTTTTCTGCTCAAAGCATCTGCCACCTTGTTTGCTTTCCCTGGGTGGTAGTGTATCGTACAATAATAATCCTTGAGTAATTCAAGCCATCTCCTTTGCCTCATGTTGAGTTCTTTTTGTGATAAAATATACTTCAAACTCTTGTGATCAGTATGAATCTCACATTTTTCACCATAGAGGTAGTGCCTCCATATATTCAAAGCAAAGATCACAGCTGCTAACTCAAGATCATGTGTAGGATAGTTTTGTTCATGAATTTTCAACTCTCGTGATGCATAGGAAATAACCCTATCATTATGCATAAGGACATAACCAAGTCCTTTCTTCTATGCATCACTATAAATAACGAACCCATCATTCCCCGATGGTAGAGTCAATATAGGAGCATTGACTAATCTTCTCTTCAGTTCTTTGAAACATTCTTCACACTCTTTTGTCCAAACAAATTTAACCCCTTTACGTGTAAGCTTTGTTAATGGGTTAGCCAACCGGGAAAAATTCTGGACGAAATATCGATAATAACCTGCTAAACCAATAAAACTACGTACCTCAGTTATACTCATCGGTGCAGGCCATTCTTGGATTGCCTTGGTATTAGAAGGATCAGCAGAGATTCCATCTTTAGAGACAATATGGCCAAGAAAAGAAATCTCCTGAAGCCTAAATTCACACTTTCTAAACTTCCCATGTAATTCATGTCTTCTCATAGTCTTCGGGATAATGCGCAAGTGATTTTTATGATCTTCGTAGCTTTTGGAGTATACCAAGATATCATCAATAAATACCACCACAAATTCATCGAGATATTCCTTGAAAACTCTATTCATCATATCCATGAATACAGAGGGTGCATTAGTCAATCCAAAAGGCATTACTGTAAACTCGTAATGCCTGTACCTGGTTCGAAATGTTGTCTTCGGAATGTCTTCCTTCTTCACACACAACTGATGGTATCCAGATCGAAGGTCAATCTTTGAAAAGTATTGAGCTCCATACAGTTGGTCAAATAAATCATCAATGCGAGGTAGGGGATACTTGTTCTTTATTGTTATAGAATTGATCTCCCTGTAGTCGATACATAACCTCATAGATCCATCTTTCTTTTTAACAAAAAGAACAGGGCTCTCCATGGAGAAACACTAGGTCGAATAAATCCCTTATTACTCAATTCCTCTAGTTGTTTCTTTAGTTCGACTAATTCCACAGTGGCCATTCTATAAGGGGTCTTCGATATAGGCCTTGATCCAGAAATTAAATCAATGGAAAACTCAACTTCTCATTCTGGAGGATGTCCAGGTAAATCTTTCAGAAACACATCTACATATTCTTTCACAATATGTACATACTCTATTTGAACATTCCTTTCCTCACCCACAGTCATTTCATTCTCTTCCTCCCTAATAATTGAATTTAGTTGAGCTATTGGGGGTGGATCTAGATAAGAATTAGGTGGTGACGATTCTGCTCTAAAGATAAGGTGTTCCTTATCATCATCATCAAAAATCGTAACCTCCTTCTTCTTACAATAAATCTTCGCATCATGGTCCGAAAGCCAGTCCATACTGAGGATTATATCAAACTCAATCATAGGTATGACGATGATATCAGCAGATAAAGAACATTTATGTGCTCTAATGGGGACTAATTCACAAAACTTTGTTGCAATGATACTTCCCTTAGGAGTTTTAACTGACAACTCCCTTGTTAAATCAAATTGGAAATATCTAATTTTCTTAGAAAACTGGGAAGATATGAAACAATGCGATGATCCAGAATCAAATAATGCATTTTCTAAACTTGAGGAAACCATTAAATTACCTACCACCATGTCTTTCGGAGCTTCTACCTCAGCAGTAGTGATATTATAAGCTTGGCCTTGATCCCTTGGCCTTTTCTGAGGTAAGTTCCCCTGACGCTTAGGACATTCATTTGCATAATATCCCGTCTCCCTGTAATTGTAGCACTGAACATCGGTAGCTTCCTTCTTCCCTTTGCAATCACGAGCTTGGTGGCCTTTTTCACCACACTTGTTACAGACACCCATTCCCTTCAAGCAAGTACTGGGGTATTTCTTCCCACATTTACCACATGATGGATATTCAAACTTTCCCTTCTTCCCCTTATTTCCATTCCCAGATTGATCAGCAGATCTCTTCTTCTCTTTCTTTGCTTTAAAGTCATAAGACTTAGAGAATTCATTTTCTGTCTTGATAGCACATGAGATAATGTCTTCGTACGATGAAAAGGATTGTGAGACTAATGCTCGATGGAGAAATGGTTTTAACCCATAAAAGAAATGATCAATCTTACTTCTTGGGTTATGTATATAATCTCTAGCATACCTTGCTAACCTTGTAAATTTATCCTCATACTTTGTGAAATTCTCATCCTCCTTTTGTCTCAGACTCAGAAATTGCATTTCCATATCTGCTCAATGGTCACGAGGAAAGTATTTTTCTAAAAACAGATCTTTGAACTCTTTCCATTCCATATTTGATACTTCATCATCTTCCTTCATGTTTTGAATCAATGACCACCATTGATCAGCATCTCCAGTGAGGCGGTAAACTGCCATGATAACTTTTTCCCTTTCACTACTTCCCAAAGCCTGAAATATTTTCTCTAGGGAACTTATCCATCGCTCAGCTACTAATGGATTTGCACTCCCATTTAATGTTGGTGGTTTTTGCCTCATGAAGTGATATAACATTGATCCTCCACGCTGTGGATCAGGGTGCTCCATATTCATAAATTTTACATTACATCAATAAGTGAAAAACTACAACAACATATTGTCTTCATATCCCCTCATACTATCCCTGCAGGTCATTCATAAAATACTTCTTCACATCCTGGTAAAAATAAAACATTGAAAGGGCTGAGGTTAGATGCTCAGTAAGGATAACAGTATAGCGAAAACTTTCATAAATAAACATAAAAATTTAAGGCAATGTATAACTAAAACAAAAGCCTTTTAAACTTGAACTTCAGAATAATATGGAAAGGATAAAATGAAATAATGCCTTTTACTTATTCACATGGATATTCTACTAGTCGAATAATCACATGAAAATATTAATAACCACTTTCATAATGACGGAATTCATAATTCCAGACTATCATAACCACGTAGCCAAGGCCTCGTGCCAAGACTACAAATAAGATTTTGTCAAGGCCTCGTGCCAAGACACTAGTTTGTCTCATGAGACCTACCAATGCATCGAGGATCTATAGCGGGCTCCACCCATCACTTACTAAGTCCAATGCATTATTCATATGAAAAGTTTAAAATATGACATAAACATCCGTATTAAACTAGCATACTAAATGTCAATACTTAATCGACAAACCATGAATGGTATAAAAATAGCACATCCACAGTCAAACATAACTCATTCGATATAATATGAAAGATTGTATTGTATCAGATTAATCTCAATCAAGAATAATGAAGGATATTGACATAGATGAAAATAATCGTCAAAACTATTAGAGAGAAATATCCCCCTTTTTCTTGAAATTATTTAAAAGTCACACTATTTGTCAAGAAACCATTTAAAAATAGATTTTTGAAACAAGTGTCCCATACCACTTTGAAACTTTTAAAAGTAATTTTAATTTTAAAACTTTAATGCCCATATAAATAAATTCTTAAAACCATTTTTAAAACATGGACATTAATGAAAAATATTTAGAAAAATAAATCTTTAAAACACTTAAAAATGTATTTTAGTTAGAGTTTCTAACCAAAAGAGAGACACTTGAATACAAATAATTGAGGTAATCAAAACTTTTTAATATCATGAGAATAAAGGGATTCATGATATACTATGTCAAAGTACATTATATACACCATATAAAAGTGATTTGGTGTATAACAACAAAGAAGTCTCAATGGAATGTAAATTGAGATGAATTCTCTTATAAAGACCATATCCTTAGGTTAAGGATAAATCAACGACATAATTATGTGTGAAAAATATAAATAAACTCAATATGATTGGATATTTAGTGTAAATCAATCAGATAACATTCACACATATTCTTGTAAGAACAACACCAATGAATTGGATATTTAACTCAACAAATGGAGATTGAGTTAAAATTACTCTTATCAAGTTCATACCGATGACTTGAGAATTTATCAATGGAGTGATTATGTGTATAAAAATTATATCCACAGAAAGGGGAGTGGAAATTATGACATAATCAAATGAATAGTTATTCCACACATAATCTTGGAGTAAAATAATCAATGAAGTGTGCCTAAAGCCGAATGAGTGCAAATTGAAATTTCAAATTCCTTTATCGATTAGGTAACTTAAGAAACATACAACCACGAAATAAGGATCATACAATGATGACTAAAATACCCATAAATTAAATTATATTACACAATTAATACAATCATGGGCAATACACATACACCACATGCAATAAATAAGTGGTGAACAATGGAATTCTCACGAAATTAAGAGTGAGATAAGAAACCCCTTACTTTGTAATTTTTCCTTGGTCGACGGTAGGTTAACCTCATGTATAATGGTGAAATAATTTTTATTGAATTATAAAATAATCATTTACATTAATATGATATCATATATGATCTTTTAACATTGATTTGTTAATAATATCTTAGTATTATCGTCATTTCGGGTGTTAACTTACTCGTTTTCCTTTATATTCTTTGTTACGTAAGTCGTGATTGTTATGGATAGGTTGTATCTTATTCATATCCAGAATTATATCCAGCCCTTAAACATTATTTTTAATTATGAAATGAGAATTATACTTGAATGGATACGATGGAGAATGAATCTCATAGCGTTCGTGGAGACGGTAGTCTGTACGTACGCACGAGCGACAATATCATTCTTTTGATGTTAAAATAATATATAATTGGATGTTATATCATATAGACAGAATAATTATCATGTTATATTTATTATTTAAATGAATTACACATAATTATTATACCCATCCAAATAATAATTTATTGAATGACAATTACACCACGACGTGGAGACGGTAAGCCGTACGTACGCACGTATGGTGACATGTCATTCAAAGGATGGATAGAATAATGAATATGGTTGTACCATATTTATAATAAAATCACAGTATATAGAAGATACTGGAGTTATTATTTTATAATATAAATAACAAAGAAAGAAGAATTTGAAGAAGAAAGGAACTTGAAAGAGGGTGGTGAAAACATTACCTCTTTTTCGGGTTCTTCCTTTTGATTTGATCAAAAGGGATCCTTAGGTTGGCTTTATGATCAAAATAAGGCCTCTAATTTGTATTTAGGGAAGTTGAGAGAGTATTTGTTCAGTGTTTGGCCGAGCCAAAAAGCTTTGAATGTGTGAATTAGTGAGAAGGGGGAGTTCCCTTTTATAAGAGGGGTGAGGGGCACCTTTGGAAAAGCTAAACATATTATTTTATAATAAATTCATATTCGGTTTCTAATGGCTCCAAAGTGGATTATTTAAATGTTAAGGTGGGGATGGGTCGAAAACCACTCAAACAATAGAATTTAGACAGGTTTGGGTCATTATATTAACCTTATCTTTAAGTGTTAACTCTTAGTTAATTAGTTTCACTTTTACAATGTCTCTTTGTATTTTTATATTATATGGTTAATAAACTTACTATATACATCCAAGCGACCCCCAAGTGGTCCATTAATGATACACCTATCATGATATAAGTCTCTTGGCCAAACCTTAGATTTTTAGGAATTTAATATAAATTAATAATATAATATTTGTTTTAAAAACTCTTTTATGTCAATTTTGACACTATTGGGTATTTTGTTTTTGATAAATTCATAACAGCATTATTACTTCAAAAACAATTTATATAATCAATCCTAATATGTCATATTAACCTAGAAAATTAGTGTAATTTATAAAAAGTCTCAAATTACATTTATTTTGTTATTTATAATATCAATTATTTTAATATTTCATTAATTAGGTAATTACTGTATCACCATTGTGTCATAAATAAATTAAATTATTTAATGTCTAAAAATTATAAATAAAATACCATTACATAGGAAATCTTTTTATATTTCTAATGAATATTTACAATCGAATTTATCTTATGTATTACCCTATATTAAAAATGTTTTAGTAAATAAACTTTGATTTTAACTCTTTTAACTCTTCTTTGAATTAAATAATAATAAATGTCCTAATCCAATACAAGTGGACCTAAAATGATAATATTTTACTCCTAAGGTTGTTTTTGGTCGAGATACACTTGTTCAATAGAATTAGGACATGTGTTAGGGTAATATTAATATCATTTTTACCCTTAATTACCCTATTTACTTTTAACCGTGGTAAATAAAAGTAAAAAGTTACTATTCACCAAAAATTATTTTCATCTCATTGAACCACATTTTACTCCTTGATATTAACCGTGTCTCTCGGATTTTTGAAATTTCACTCACAGAAGCGGGAAAATTAAGTTTTATGAAAAATTCATTTTTTTAACTACCACTTAGTGGTTTCACTATTCATCAAAAAATGAAAGTTTCCAGAAAAATACCAAAAATTAGGCCTAAGCTATATTTGATATTATGAATTCAAAAATGATGTCTATTTTACCAAATTCAAAACATATCAGTTGCATTAATTAATTTAAAAATTAATTCTCGTCGTCAAAACAAATAGCGTGTTTTTAAGAGATAATAACTATCAAAAGATTGACACTTGTTTATGTCTGGTTTAAATGTGAAATTACATCCAATGACCAACATTGTATTAAATTGTAAAAATATATTCTAAATATACTTTAAACCCACTAAAATTAATAATTTATCGCTATTAATTATTTCGATTAAAAAGGTTTTTTTTAATTAAAATTTAGTAATTTTCACTATTCATCAAAATATGAAAGTTATCCGAAAAGTACGAAAATTTCACCCTAAGCTAATTTCGATATTAAGAATCCAAAAATTAAGTCCATTTAGAAAGATAAATTTTATAAAATTTCAAAAAGTAGGTATCACTATTCATAATGACTAGTTTGATTAGTTGTGGTGTGTTAGAATCTTGAAGTTGCGTACAATGTATGCCATTGCATTATTCAAAGGGAAACGTACCGTAGAATCTTGGGGTGTTACATTCTCCCCTCCTTCAATAAATTGCGTCCTTGTAATTTTTTTAAAATTGGGCTTGAGAATATAATGGAAAGTCCCACATCAGAAAAAGAGTCAATAAAACTATCACTTTAAATGAAAGAAAGAGAGGTATAAAGGTCACCCAAGATAACCCATGCTATGATTCCATGTAGGAAAACATGGATATAGACGATAAAATAAGTGTTAAGTTCTAATGGAGAGGGATAGAAAACATGATCAGGAGAAAGTTAACAATAAGAAAATCACAAACTTGTGTTGGGAAAAACGGTCATTAGTCTCCCAGTAGGAAAAGTAAATGGACAACATTTTTTGTTTTAAGTTACATTACATAAGGACGAGGAATTAATTTATGATATTGACTAAGAACATAAAGAGATATAGTTACTTTTTAAGTATAGTTTCATTCTTTAATAAATTTTTACCACTAACTCATTTTTTTGAACAATGAGTATTCAAGAAACTTGGTCACAATGGAAGAGCTAGAATAAACTTCTATAGAAATACATGTTCCACGTATGATAAACTATATATTTACCTTGTCTTTAGAGAATAATCAAAACCAAAATGGTTAGTATAATATCTGATGATCCCCCAAATGGATATTCCATTAAAGGAAAAAAACACTAATCTTAATTTTCTAAAATTAAACCATCAATACCCCAAAGTTAAATAAATACCATTCAATAATCAATTGTCCTTAAAATCCTTCAATATAATCCAAACTAATATTGAAACCCAAAACTTATAAGAATTTAGTCTTCCACGTTAAATTGTATCTCCAAATGACATTAATTACTCTTAAAGTCACATACTTAAAAGTAATTAACCTAATCATTTCCATAAATAACCCAAATCACTATAAATCCACAATAAAAACATAGATAAAAATCCACCATTACTCCTCAAATTAAATCCCATACTATTCTATTTTCCTTGGGCATATTGTGTTCACAACAAAGCGAACAACTTCCAAAATAACATTTATCACTTAATCACCAAATCATTTTCCTATACTAAGGGTATTCATTTGATAAGACATAAGATCTCAAATCAAATTATTATTGATCAATAAAATCATTTAACTAAAAATAATAGTCCCACTATCTAGGGACTTCACGTAGTCCAGTGGTAGGTGATAAATCCCAATCGTACTTTGGTTGTGGGTTCGATTCTCACAGCTTTGTCCGACGTGACGGGTTGTCACACAGTCTGCATGTTGTCCTTTTTCAAAAACATTATTTTATAACATTACCAAAATGAGATAAATTCCTCAAAATAACCATAACATAATTTAACCACAAATCTTATCTCATACCTTGTATTTTCATCCCAAATTATAATAACTTATAATTGCCTCAAACCCAACGATCATATAAAACCAAATGGTTATTTATAACTATATCCACAAGAGAAAATATAATTCTTCCTCAAATATCATTCTCACATGGAAAACTGTAGGGTTAAAGATACAAGAGAAAATTATTCCAAAGTAAACCAATCAACAAGGAGCACTAATACTTTTTAAACATTTCTCCAACCATTTATTCCCACATAGATTCTTATTTGACCAAGAAAATATCATATAGAATAGGGAATTCACTCGGGTAATGGCCAGGTCCCCTATATTTATGGCAAATGACTGTAAATGGATTATTGGGACCATTTTTATCTTATTCCATAGTACTCTTCATTTTTCTTTGTCAATTCTTCACTTTATGTCCTTCCTTCCCTCACGTAAAGCATTTCTTTGTCCCATTGAGACACTTTCCTGGGTGTCTCCTTCCACATTTCCTGCATGATGGAAATTGAGGATTCCTTTCTTCATGGTCTCCACTACTGGAGCTCTTATCATTCATCACCTTTCTCTTCTTTGTTGAGTCCGGGAATTGGTTAATATATATATTGTTGATCATATTTTTGGAAAATTGATTTGTCATAAAGACGATATCTTTTACGCCTATCAACATTCCATTTTGTTGCTCATTGCCACCACCGTTCCCACCTTGTACATCATTCTCAAAGTCACTATGACTTCCTTGGAATCCATCCATTGACTAAAACCAGAAAGCATTGTGTGAGTAACAGTAGTCATAAAATCATTTAGAGATTAACATGTGACCATATTCTCAATTTGAAACACATTAGGATTAACCAAGGTCATTTACTCTCATCTTATATATATAATACTTCAAATCATTTTGTAAAGAAAATGTAAATTATCCTAAGCATATCCTCCGGGAGTGTCGTAACCAAGAGTGTAGCAAGGCCCGTTGTCGTGCACCAATTCCCGTTCGAGTCTAGATCAAAGCGGTGTTTTCAGGTTTTACCCCTAGGTACATCTGTGCCAGAACCGCCTCTACCTTCTCATATCCAAACAGGGATGTATTGCTCGGAAAACTCACAAAATCTCTACAATACCAAAATTCTAGGAAGTTCTTCTATATTAATCCTCAAAGTTTATCTTAGGTCTACGTGCTCTAATCAGAGTTTATCTAAATCTAGCTTCCAAGGTTTGTACTAAACTTCCTCTGATACCAACTGTAATGCCCCGACCCTAGATACCCAGAGTCGGTGCATTATTACATAACATTGGCATGATCACAAGAAAAATCAAGTCTCGAAAGACTGATTAGTTTAGTAGCCTTGGAAACACTAGATATATTCATAAATTTTACATTACATCAATAAGTGAAAAACTACAACAACATATTGTCTTCATATCCCCTCATACTATCCCTGCAGGTCATTCATAAAATACTTCTTCACATCCTGGGAAAAATAAAACATTGAAAGGGGTGAGGTCAGATGCTCGGTAAGGATAACAATATAGCGGAAACTTTCATAAATAAACATAAAAGGTTAAGGCAATGTATAACTAAAACAAAAGCCTTTTAAACTTGAACTTCAGCATAATATGGCAAGGATAAAATGAAATAATGTCATTTACTTATTCACATGGATATTCTACTAGTCAAATAATCACATGAAAATATTAATAACCACTTTTATAATGACGGAATACATAATTCCAGACTATCATAACCACGTAGCCAAGGCTTCGTGCCAAGACTACAAATAAGATTTTTTCAAGGCCTCGTGCCAAGACACTAGTTTGTCTCATGAGACCTACCTATGCATCGAGGAGCTATAGCGGGCTCCACCCATCACTTACTAAGTCCAATGCATTCCTCATATGAAAAGTTTAAAATATGACATAAACATTCATATTAAACTAGAATACGAAATGTCAATACTTAATCGACAAACCATGAATGGTATAAAAATAGCACATCCATAGTCAAACAAAACTCATTCGATACAATATGGAAGATTGTATTATATCAGATTAATCTCAATCAATAATAATGAAGGATACTGATATAGATGAAAATAATCATCAAAACTATTAGAGAGAAATATCCCCCTTTTTCTTGAAATCATTTAAAAGTTACACTATTTGTCAAGAAGCCATTTAAAAATAGATTTTTGAATCAAAGTGTCCCATACCACTTTGAAACTTTTAAAAGTAATTTTAATTTTAAAACTTTAATGTCCATATAAATAAATTCTTAAAACAATTTTTAAAACATGGACATTAATGAGAAATATTTAGAAGAATAAATATTTAAAACACTTAAAATTGTATTTTAGTTAGAGTTTATAACCAAAAGAGAGACACTTGAATACAAATAATTGAGGTAATCAAAACTTTATAATATCATGAGAATAAATGGATTCATGATATACTATGTCAAAGTACATTATATACACCATATAAAAGTGATTTGGTGTATAACAACAAAGAAGTCTCAATGGAATGTAAATTGAGATGAATTCTCTTATAAAGATCATATCCTTAGGTTAAGGATAAATCAACGACATAATTATGTGTGAAAAATATAAATACACTCAATATGATTGGATATTTAGTGTAAATCAATCAGATGACATTCACACGTATTCTTGTAAGAACAACACCAATTAATTGGATATTTAACTCAACAAATGGAGATTGAGTTAAAATTACTCGTATCAAGTTCATACCGATGACTTGAGAATTTATCAATGGAGTGATTATGTGTATAAAAATTATATCCACAGAAAGGGGAGTGGAAATTATGACATAATCAAATGAATAGTGATTCCACACATAATCTTGGAGTAAAATAATCAATGAAGTATGCCTAAAGTCGAATGAGTACAAATTGAAATTTCAAATTCCCTTATCGATTAGGTAACTTAAGAAACATACAACCATGAAAGAAGGATCATACAATGATGATGTAAATACCCATAAATTAAATTATATTACACCATAAATACAATCATGTGCAATACGCATACACCACATGTAATAAATAAGTGGTGAATTATGGAATTCTCACGAAATTAAGAGTGAGATAAGAAACCCCTTACTTTGTACTTTTTCCTTGGTCGGCGGTAGTTTAACCTTATATATAATGGTGAAATAATTGTTATTGAATTATACAAGAATAATTTACATTAATATGATATCATATATGATCTTTTAACATTTATTTGTTAATAATATCTTAGTATTATCGTCATTTCGGGTGTTAACTTATTCGTTTTCCTTTATATTATTTGTTACGTAAGCCGTGTTTGTTATGAATAGTTTGTATATAATTCATATCCAGAATTATATCAAGTCCTTAAATATTATTTTTAATCATCAAATGAGAATTATACTTGAATGGATACGATGGAGAATGAATCTCATCGCGTTCGTGGAGACGGTAGTCCGTACGTACGCACGAGCGACAATATCATTCTTTTGATGTTAAAATAATATATAATTGGATGGTATATCATATAGAAATAATAATTATAATGTTATATTTATTATTTACATGAATTACACATCATTATTATACCCATCCAAATAATAATTTATTGAATGACAATTACACCACGACGTGGAGACGGTAAGCCATACGTATGCACGTATGGTGACATGCCATTCAAAGGATGAATAGAATACTGAATATAGTTGTACCATATTTATAATAACATCACAGTATATAGAATATACTGGAGTTATTATTTTATAATAGAAATAACAAAGAAATAAGAAGTTGAAGAAGAAAGGAACTTGAAAGAGGGTGGTGAAAACATTACCTCTTCTTCGGGTTCTTCCTTTTGATTTGATCAAAAGGGCTCCTTAGGTTGGCTTTCTGATCAAAATAAGGCCTCTAGGTTGTAGTGAGGGAAGTTGAGAGATTATTTGGGCAGGTTTTTTCCGAGCCAAAATGCTTTGAATGTGTGAATTAGTGAGAAGGGGGAGTGCCCTTTTATAAGGGGGTGAGGGGCACCTTTGGAAAAGCTAAAAATATTATTTTATAATAAATTCATATTCGGTTTATAATGGCTCCAAAGTGGATTATTAAAAGTTTAAGGTAGGGATGGGTTGAAAACCACTCAACCAATAGAATTTAGACAGGTTTGGGTCATTATATTAACCTTATCTTTAAGTATTAACTCTTAGTTAATTAGTTTCACTTTTACAGTGTCTCTTTGTATTTTTATATTATATGGTTAATAAAATTACTATATACATTTAAGATACCCCCAAGTGGTCCATTAATGATACACTTATCATTATATAAGTCTCTTGGACAAACCTTATATTTTTAGGAATTGAATATAAATTAATAATATAATATTTGTTTTAAAAACTCTTTTATGTCAATTTTGACACTATTGGGTATTTTGTTTTTGATAAATTTATAACAGCATTATTACTTCGAAAAAAATTTATATAATAAATCCTAATATGTCATATTAACCTATAAAATTAGTTTAATTCATAAAAAGTCTCAAATTACATTTATTTTGATATTTATAATATCAATTATTTTAATATTTCATTAATTAGGTAATTACTGCATCACCATTGTGTCATAAATAAATTAAATTATTTAATGTTTAAAAATTATAAATAAAATACCATTATGTAGGAAATATTTTTATCTTTCTAATTAATATTTACAATCTAATTTATCTTATGTATAACCCTATATTAAAAATGTTTTAGTAAATAAACTTTGATTTTAACTCTTTTAACTCTTCTTTGAATTAAATAATAATAAATCTCCTAATCTAATACAAGTGGACCTAAATGATAATATTTTACTCCTAAGGTTGTTTTTGGTCGAGATACACTTGTCCAATAGAATTAGGACATGTGTTAGGGTAATATTAATATCAGTTTTACCCTTAATTACCCTATTTACTTTTAACCGTGGTAAATAAAAGTAAAAAGTTACTATTCACCAAAAATTATTTTCATATCATTGAACCACATTTTACTCCTTGATATTAATTGTGTCTCTCGGATTTTCGAAATTCCACTCACATAAGTGGTAAAATTAAGTTTTATGAAAAAATCAGTTTTTTAACTACCACTTAGTGGTTTCACTATTCATCAAAAAATGAAAGTTTTTAGAAAAATACCAAAAATTAGGCCTAAGCTATATTTGATATTATGAATTCAAAAATGATGTCTATTTTACCAAATTCAAATCATATCAGTTGCATTAATTAATTTAAAAATTAATTTTCATCGTCAAAACAAATAGCGTGTTTTTAAGAGATAATAACTATCAAAAGATTGGCACTCGTTTATGTTTGGTTTAAGTGTGAAATTACATCCATTGACCAACATTGTAATAAATTGTAAAAATATATTCTAAATATACTTTAAAACCACTCAAATTAATAATTTATCACTATTAATTATTTTGATTAAAAAAGTTGTTTATAATTAAAATTTAGTAATTTTCATTATTCATCAAAATATGAAAGTTATCCGAAAAGTACCAAAATTTCACCCTAAGCTAATTTCAATATTACGAATCCAAAAATGAAGTCCATTTCAAAAGATAAAATTTATAAAATTTCAAAAAGTATGTATTATAATTCATAACGGCTAGTTTGATTGGTTGTGGTGTGTTAGAATCTCAAAGTTGCGTATAATGCATGCCATTGCATTATTCAAAGGGAAACGTATTGTGGAAGGTTGGGGTGTTACAACCTTGATGGAATTCTTTCTTTGTTGATGTTTCCGATCACGATCTGATGTGATCTGTCGCTGCATCGTAGAATCCAAGTGTAGGATTCCTCTAGCGGTGATCCACACGTACTCCACGTGTCTCTGGACGTCATTGAAGGGATCTCCAGGTGATAACGCAAAAGAGCCTTCACTTGTGATGTCTGCCTTTGATCGCCTTGATCTGGTGGAGGTGGATCTCTCTCTCGTAGCTTGAGAGCGTTCTTGGTGGAAAAGGAATTATTCTCTTGGCTTGATATCTTTTCCAAATCCATTGTGCACAACCCCAAAAAATGGCTAGGCTAATGAGAAATATATAATTGGGATTTTAATTACATAGAATAATAAAATTAATTAATTACCTGAAATCATTTATTCATTTCATTTAATTCTTAGTAATACCCCATGTCTAATAATAATAGTTGACTATTATTATTACTTGACATGCGCCCAGCGAATTACACCTAATGTTATTTAATTAAATAAATAATATTATTTCTCATAAATTCCCAGAAAAAAAATACACAGCGTGTATATTTAATATACACAGCATGAACTTTTATTTTTCCATTTTTCTTTATTTTCTCCACCACATTTATTAGACCTTGAATAATGGCTATTTATTTCTAAAATAAATATCACTGCATTACTCACTAATAAATATATTATTTCACCCACAATATATTCTCTCTAATAGCTAGTGTCAAAATAAATGTGATCAGGCATCCTTAAATAATTATTAAACCACAATCAGGAATAATATTTATTTAAATTGTTAAATTTATATTTAACTGAAATACTTGGACACACTTAGTGTGTGACCCTCTAGGCCTCTTTCTCAGTGTCATTAGGCGGAGCCTGCCTAAAGTCCAAGGTTTGCATCTAGAAACACGCCAAGGCACCCGTAGAGAAAGAAGTTAACGCTGCAATGACTTGTCACCTCCTACGAACGCTTACCATGTAATATAATCCCTTTGTCTCGATATCTCGAATCAAGCGGGTTGCATGCTAGTGCCATCAACCCGTGTACTCGATTATTCTTTCTTTGACTTTATGGAATTGATCTTGCCCATTCCTCACCATGGCCATGGATTTATTTAGGCTATATAAATTCCATCAAAGGGCCTGAGATATCTACTTCTGTTATAGAACAGAAAGTACAAATCCTTTCTTGCATTATCTATTAATGCAGTATTACTCGTGACACACCCAATGTATCCTACCTCGCTGCGAACAGTGTGTCATCGCATTTTTCATCAATGCATCTAAGTGCGGAAGTTGTAATACCCATTATTAATAATCTTAAAGTCTAAGGACCAATACACACATCCGCAGATAAGAACATCCAATGACACTATGAAATTTGGATTACCCACAGGCGGGTCTCGTTCTCATAATATCCTCCTAGATATTACCAAGGGTGCACACCATGATAAGGTGCCTCAAAGTTTTATGAGTCATCAACCCTAATGGACTATATTATTTGTGTCCCTCAAATAACATCATTCGGCCATAGAACATATATTTAAGAATAGTGTTATGGAATTTTTAGGTTCTCATCATAGCAAGGATCCGCTATGACCCTTTAATGCAACAGCTATCCTTAGGAAATTATCAATGAATTGTCACGTAGAAGAAAAATCAAGATTTGATAAGGTATTTATTAATGAATAAAGTACAAAGTAGTTGGTTCTAGGCTACCAAATCCAACATGAATTATTCAAGAGTTGAATGAAATTATGGCTGGAGTCCAAGATGAATAGGTTGAGGATCATATTGAACTTATCCCTCAGGTTGAGGAAGTTATTGGAGTAGCTGAAGTGGCTAGAGTTCAAGAACAAGCTCAAGATCAGTTGTTGATAGTACCTAGAAATTTTGTTTTGGCTAGAGTACAAGAAGAAGAAGAAGATAAAGATGAGATTTTACCTAAGCCTCAGGGATGAAGAGTCAGGATTGATACAGTGGAGACCAGAGGCTGGACATGTACTCATGAGTGGAATAGAGATCCAAGTTACATTCTGTTTGGTGTGGAGTATAACTCATATGAGGAGATGGTAGAACCTCCTCCTACTCTACATGCCCAAGATGAAGCAGAACCTCTTGCACCTACTTCACTGATTACACCTCTTACAGTTGATCTAGTAGCACAACTAGTTCCTAGTGACTATGTCACTAAGGCTGATTTATAGTAATTCAAAGATGATATCTGTGAGTAAGTGAGAGCCTCAGTTGGAGCTAGAAGTGAATCCTATACTTCCATGAGAATTTCAAATGATGATGTTGCAAAAATTTCTAGGATGGTGATTCAGGAGATTCATCCTAATCTCATTACTACATCTGAGACAATCATTAGACATAATACTATGCTAAGAGAAGAGGTGAAGAGGATAAGTAATGAGTTGAACTCTTTGACCACTAATTTTAAGACTTCTTTAAGTGGTGTGATGGAGGTTATTAGGAACTTATTGACACATCTGATAAGTGTATATTTGAAGAAATTGAAAGAGGAACTTGGCAGGATGATCTCTGGTCCATCTAGTTCTAAAGGTAGTCGGGCTGCTGCTACTGATTTGGAGTCTCTCAAGGTTGTGATAAGGGAATAACTCAAGACTCTTCAGAGTGATTCGGATAAAGAAACCCTTTCCAAGCTGCATAGAAATACTAATCTTGTTTACAACATGGTAAGGCAGTGCACAAATGAAGCCTCTACTACTCAGAAGGAAATCAGAGAAAAGGTGGATAAGTATTTTGCCAAAATTTATACCAAGTATGATCTCACCAACAACTTCAAGTATTTGGCCAAAAATATCAAGATTCCTCTAGTCACAGAAGCCTTTAAGAATCAAGTGTCACAATTGAAGGAGTTTACTCCTCTCCTAGATAAGTTCATGGAGAACAAGGATGACTTTGAAAAGGCTGGGCAATATGGAGGTGACATCATTAATGATTTCATCAAGCTGCTCAAGCCATACTTGCATGTTCAAGTTGAGGCAATTTTGGTCCCAATTGCTGCTTCCATTGGCCCTAGTTATATGCCTCCTACCCAGATGACTGTATCTCAGGCTCTTTCTCAAATTCGACCAGTGATTCAGGAGAAACCTCAGAGTCGTGTTCTATCAGAAAGAAGACCCAATCTTGTAGCCAATGACATTCCTTTTTTATTCACTATTTTTCACATATTCTTTGTGTTATTCATATTTAGTCTTTATCCTTCTTTTCACCTTTTTGTTAATCCCAAAATGGGGAGAAATATTTAGGCATAAATTCTTAATATAAGGGGGAGAAACTTTGGCATAGTAACCATGGCATGTACTCAACATAATATATGTCTATATATATATATATCATATCTAATATAAACTGCTCTATGATTTAAGAGGGAGCTTAAAAAGGAAATCCTTAGTTATATTTAAAATTCACATTCACTCTGGTATGCTAAGTCAAGTAATTATTATTCATTAACATCTTGTTTATTCCATAATTAGTGATTATCAAAACGAGGGAGATTGTTGGACCCTCTATGAAATAGTGTTTTTCATAATCACAAATCATGCCAATCTACAAATTTTATTAATTCATATATTAATTTAATCATGTTAATATATATTTTTAAGTGAATCAATTATTTTAAAATGTATAATACATTTCAATAAATCAATAAACTGTGAATATTTATGATTCAATATGTTTAAAAGTTTATAATTACATGTATTTATGAATATCACTTAATCTAGTAGTGTTCTGTGTAAGACAGACACTTTATAAGTTTTTCATAGTCTCTGGAACCGATGGTTCAGAGGGAGTCACCGTTGGTGGACTCACTGATGATGACTCACCGATCTAAGAAGTCACTGATTGAAGAAGACACTGATACTAGACTCACCGATAGAACAAACGACTCACCGATGGTTGAGTCACCAATGATCGGTCGCACCGATAGTTTAAACGACACACTAATGAATGGCTCACTGATGGAAGAATCACCGATGAATGAGACATTGATGAATGACTCACTGATGAACTACTCATCGATGGACGACACACTGATGAACGAGTCACTGATGGACGACACACCGATGAACGAGTCATCGATGGGCGACACACTGATAGTTCTAAATGAGTCATCGATGAAGACTCACCGATGCCCATACAGACCGATAGCACAAAGGACTTACCGATAAGATGAGTCACCGATACCGATGGAAAAGACTCACCGATACACGGAGTCACCGATGCTGACAGACTGATGATGAAAGACTGATGCAAATGAGTCATGGATACTTATGACTCACCAATAGTCATAAAAACTAATTTTAATTTATTAATTCAAATTTATATGTAATGGTCGTATTTAGACAAATTAATATTTATAAAATTATTTAATGTTGTTTGTAGGACTATCAGTAGACAGTACGAGGTACATGAATATGGGGAGATCTTCATGCCTACTCGACCTCGAAGTATAAAAGAATTACACACTGAATCATTTTACACGTGACAAAAGAGAAGATGAATATTCTATAAAGTAGAGATAATATAATACCTTCAAACTCCTGAAACTCTCGAAGCTTTCTTGAAAATCCCAAGAACTCAAAGAAAGAACATACGGGGAGATCAACAAGACAAGCAAAAACCTACTGGACTTCACTGAACATCCTAACATCAAGGAGCTGAACTTTTCACACCTGGAATCTAGAGTATAGAGGATATGATACTTTGTTTTGAATCCAACTTTCTAGAAGAGGACTCAAACATCATTTCCACTACATCAATCGAGTCCAGAGCTTCACTGCATAACACACGGAACCTTTTAAACCTTTATCTGCATCTTTAGCTCTGTTGTGTTCATTTGCTTACCTTTTTGAGTAGTGTGTTTATCTGTATCTAACATGAACACATTGTCTCTTGTGCATAACTAAAGGATACTTGATATCCTCAAACTCACTCTCATTATTAGCTCTTGTATCCAACGTAGAACAGTGGAAGAGGTCGAGTGTGATCTGTTTGTTGTTTTTCCCATGAATAATTGTGGTAGAGGTCAAGTGTGACCTGGACAGCCTTGTGTGCTGTTGTGAACCCCGATTTAGGGTGTGGATCAAATTGTTTATTAAATTAAATATTTTGGTGATAGGTGATCACCAAGTGGAGAGGACTAAGTCTTATCTTGAGACTGAACCTCTTGTTTTTTATCCATTGTGCCTTTTCCTTTTAGTTTTAATTTGTGTTTATTACTTTTTACATAAAACTAAATTGAACTTTGATAGTTAGTTTAGCAAGTGTTTATATCTTTTTTGAACTAGTAGGTTAGTTTCAAAAGTTATCCTAATCTTCATATTATTATAGCTGAGAACTAATCAATATTCTGAGAAATTAATTGAACATTCAGGACTTTTATAAATTCACTACAAACTGACTTTGTTTTTTTTAATGGGGGAAATTTTGAAAGAACCAATTTTAAAATAAATTTTTATAGATACTCAATTCACCCCCTCTTGATTAATCTACTCCGACCAACACACACCTATAAGTGATTAACAACACTTTTTATACCTGGACTACCCCGATAACTTGAATTTCAGCATAAAAAGGTTAGATATATCTTTTTATGATTTACATTTCAAGTTCTGGAATTTGTATCTCCTTGCTACCATCTCAACTCAAGGACCGAACAAACTGATACCATTTGTAACATCTATACCCAACCCATTTCTTTGGGTGAGGTCAGAGGCGCTACTAACCTTAAGTGACATCCCTAAGACTCCAAAAGCAGGAAATAAATTCCAAGGGCATAGAAAAATGTTGGGGGTGATTTTTCCTAAAGAACAAACATAACCTAATAAGATAAAATAGAAACAACCAAACTAACATGTATGATTCATGGGTATATAAAATAAAACTAAAATGGAAACCAGTGAAGTTAAAAGATTAAATTAATAGTGTAATAAAGTATAAAAGAATATAAATTCTAAGACTCCAAAGAATTAAAGACTCTGGGCCCAAGGTGGCACCACTCTAGACCATGATGTGAACAACTCCAAGCTACATCCCCACTAACCATGACAATGACATCAAGGGTATCCACTAGAGAAATAAGAAACTTTCCCCTTTCTTGTATCCCAGTAAACAACATCTGCAAATGCACCAAATTACCCAAGCAAGGAGTGAGTATAACACTCAGTAGGTAATCCCCAGAGACTTACCAATACATGCCACTAGAACAAGAATGGGTTAGTGTATTTTTATATAAAACAGAATAGAATTAGATAAATGGTTAATAAAAACCCATAAAAAAGTTCCATTAAAGAAAAAAAATAAACTATGCATGTTATCAACTCTTATAACTTGGCATAACTATCCCATGTTCACACCCACAAACACACATGAATACCATGGATCTACCTATACCTACGAGTGGTGAGTCATCCTTTCACCAAGTTATCATTTGGTGACCCAATTTAATGGTGGTACATCTGACCATGATTCATCCCAAGTTTTATTTTATTTGATAGTATTACTTCCAATCATGATTCGTCCAAAGTTTTCTTTTATTTGATGGTTGTACTTCCAACCATGATTCATCCCAAGTTTTCTTTTATTTGATGGTGGTATTTCTGACCATGATCCGTATCCCACATGAATATGAACACATGCCAACACAATTAAGCCAAGTTACCAATTTAATCATTCATTGAAAATGTGTCTTAACAAGGATTCTTGGAAAAAACTTTGTTTCCATATCTCAAAAACCATCCTTTTGAAATCATACCAACAAAATGGATTCTAATTATATATTTCTCAAGGAATTTCCAAGAACAACACAAGAATGATTTAGGGAAAACCAAGCCATCAAGTTCCAGAACAATAGAGTTGGAGAAATCCACCTACATCAAGCTAAGCGATTTTATCACCAAAAACGAGAGATAAGAATGAGCTACAACACACCAGCAATCGACCTCCCAAAATTCCATAGCTATCCAACAAGAAGGCGTATGCGAGCTCACCCTAAAACACTTAATTTGAAGTAACATAGCAAAGGAGGAAGCAAGGGTTTAAAGAGATAGTTTCAAGTAAAAACCCACATTAAATCCCCCCCACACACACACACCATGAAGATCACACAAGGATCCAACAAAGTTCCCCCCAAGATAGACATGAAGATCGGTCATTTCAAAAACAGGTTTGACCGGAAACACGCCCTAGTGAAGCCCAAAACAGGTGTGGTCGCTCCAAGAAGACAAGGCACAGTAGGCACAACACAACCAACCAACATGACCAGGTGCGCAAGGCTTGGACGTTTTGCACAGTGAGGTACCTAGGGTGTTGCGCCCATGGCCATGCCCAATCATCAGATGTTTTGGCCTAGGAATGTTTCCTAGGGACGTACACCATGCACCATGCCCAAGGCCACAACCTCATTTGGTCGTTTTGTTGGTCGTGGTGTGCCGAGAGAAGGTACACCACTCTCAAACTCTCCAAGCACCTTACCAAAGCTCCCTGAACACAACTAAAACCGTGAAAAAAGCTTTAAAACACTAAGGGCATGAGGATATACCTCAAACTGGGGTGTTACGATATGGTTTATCATTAATAAAATCATTTAAAAATTTAACTAGATAAGATTATCGTATAGGATAAAAAACAAGTGGCTAATGAATTAATAGAATCTTGCACTGCTATAAGTACACATATTTGATGTGTTGATAATGCATTATAACACACATGATAAGTAGCCGGAGAGAGAAATTTGCAAGTTTCACTATTTTTTATTGTCATGGACCATTTTTGACATTTTTTATATAGGGATAATGACATATACAGACCAAAGGGGGACCCTAATTCCAGTAAAGAACCAAAAATTGGGGGAAAACTAACAGAGGACCTCCGCCGATATCAAAAGGATTGAAATGCCCTTATTTTTTTCTTTTTGCAGATCCACGCGCACTGATCCCGCACTCCCACCACGCATCTCCCCACTGCACTCGTACCTCTCAGCATCTTCCTTCCATGCATCTTCCCTCTCAACCGCGCACTGATCCCGCGCACTGCTCCCGCCACGCATCTCCCCCTTGCGCTCGTCCCTCTCAGCATCTTCCCGCCATACATCTTCCCTCTCATCCGCGCACCGATCCCGCGCACTGATCCCACCATGAATCTCCCCCCTGAGCTCATCCAGCCGGTACATCTTCCCCTTGCGATTGTCCAGTCAGCACATCTTCCCTCTGCGCTCATCCAACAATGGATGATTTTCTACCAGTTATCTCCTCCCTGCCTCTTCTCCTGGGCTCGTCCAGCCACTGACTCATCTCCTCATCTTAGCTCGCCTCTACCTCCTCTCCGTTGAGTTTTATCTTGCCCTTCTCCTAGAACCTAGTGTATCCGAAACCACATTTTCTATAAGTTGTATATTGCCTATATTTTTGTAGATTTGTGTTGCTAATTGATGTAAATATGAACTGAGAATGAGTATTAATATCTTATATTCATTAATGTTGTAGGTTGATTGATACAATATGATGTCAAGTTTTTTGAAAAAAGAAATGTTTTGTTATTTTCATTTTGATAGAGCACTTGTTGGTGATTCACATGGAAAAATTCATTATCAAGGTGAAAGATCTATGAGTAGAGTGCTAATAGAAGGAATGAAATTTGATAAAATATCAAGTTTGGCATCGTCGATTCTGAAGTGTGATATGTCATCACTAGATTTAAAATACACATTAAAGTTTGACAATGGGACTTTTTTAGACCTTATAGATGATGAAGGATTTGAGCAATTGTTTAGATTCAATGACAGTTTTGCTAATATCTACATTATTTTGAGGTTGGATGAAAGCTTGCAGTCAACAGTGGATGTAGCTAAAAGGTAATGACATGTCAAAATTCTTTATATCAATATTTTGTTCTCCTATTATGTATTTACATTTGATATTTAATTTTTAGTGTTGAAGTAGTTGGTGGAAATTCAGAACAAAGTTTATCAACGGATGGTGATTTAAAAATGCTACCTTGTGCAATTAGTAGTGTTCCATGTTCAATCCCATAGTTAAATACTTCAAAGTGGAATGAATTATTGGTGGATGTTGGCCAGATTTTTCCTTCAGCCAAAGCATTGAGGGAGACACTTTTCAAGTATAACATTGCACATGGGTTTGACTATGAATATATCATGAATAGTCCTCAAAAGATTATTGCCAAATGCAAAGTCGAGAGTTGCATGTAGAAGTTAACAGCATATGGCTTGGGTAACTCGACTCCATTTTTTTGTGTGAAAACTTTTCAAAATGATCATAAGCACTCCGCCCAAGATAGACTCACAATTTCTCACAAATCAAGGGCATCATTAGTGTCATATATCATTTCTGATGAGGTGAAGTCAAATGTGGAAAAATCTACCAATGAAATTAAAGCTGACTTGTACAGAGACTATGGTATATCACTAACATACCGTTAAGAATTAAGAGCCATGAAAAAAGCATTTGGTGGAATATATGGGGTTCCAGAGCAGTCATATATGTTAATCCCTTGGATATGCAAAAGACTAATGGAAGTTGATCCAGAAACAATAGCAAAGTGGGTATCTTCAGAAAATGGTAGATTTGAAAGATTATTCATTGCATATGGGTGCTGTATAAATGGTTTGTTATTAGGTGGTTGACCTGTGTTGTTTGTGGATGGGTGTCACCTCAGTGGTCCTTACAAAGGTACCTTGTTGGCAGCGTCTGCATATGATGCATATGAAAACCTTTTTCCATTGGCATATTCAATTGTTAGGGGTGAAACATATGATGATTGGACATGGTTTTTAAACAACATAAAAGAGATTATAGGTTCTATTCAACTGGTTATTGTATCTGATCGACGTAATGCAATTACAGGTGCAGTTAGAATAGTTTTTTGTGGATATAGACATGCATATTGTTACCGTCATGTGAAAGAAAATTTCAGCTCTGAAGTTACAAAATTATGTAGGGGAATAGGAAGAGGAAGTAAGTAAATGGCATCGAAATTATTGGATGTCATTGCTTATTCTTGGTTGGATTGTGATTTCAATGTTGCTATGAATAATTTAACAAGATTTTGTCCAGAATTGTCAAGATGGGTTGAAAAGGATGGTGATGTTGATAGGTGGGAAATGTCGTGATTTCCACACCGTTGATGGGATCATATTACAATGAATTTAGTTGAATCATTCAATGCATGGATTGCAAAGGAGAGGAGACAAAATATTTGTGTGTTGATTAATGAACATCATGAGAAATTGATTAATAATTTTTTTACAACCAAGGAAGAGATGAAAAGGTGGAGAAATGGAGTTGGTCCCAATATTGAGGAAAAATTGAAGATGAATGTGTTAAGGGCTGAAACTTTGATAGTAGAACAATATGGACATAATGTTTTCTTAGTTCGGATCGGTAATGTGGATATCACTGTACAATTAGGCAGTCAGGAATGTACTTGTCAAGAATGGAAAATGAGTGGGATCCCTTGTGCTCATGCATGTGTAGTAATAAGAAAAGTACATGGTAACCTGTACAGATATGTAAAAGATTATCAACACCCAACAAAAGCTTTATCTTGGATTTATTCATCCGATTGAGACCAATGATATGCCACATTTGAATGCATTGACATATAAGGATTATATGGATGAAATTTTTTTGCAAGCACCGAAGACTTCTCATCCTCCTGGGAGACCATCTCATAATCGTATTGAGTCTAAATTTTAAAATAATAAGTTGTATCATTATTCTTGTTGTAAAGAAGTTGGTCACACACGAAAAAGGTGTGGAAATCCCAATCCAACTTGATGTGACAACTTTTAAAGGGTGGTGTTTTTAGTGTACGCTGGCTTATATGTTTCTAAACAAGGGCATGTTAGTGCAGACAAGGATGTATATGTGAAAAGAAATGAAATCTGTTTATTTTGTGCAGTTATGGTGTTTAAATCACATGATTTCATTGTAATTTTGGTTTTGTGTTACTTACAATGAAGTTGTGGTGTGAATAAATACTGGTGTTTGAAATTTAATTGATGGATTCCGATAGATGCTTGACGTTATAACATATAAACCATGTGAACATGTTAAAATGGCATAAATTACATATTTTAACACTGCCATTCTAGGTTTTAACAGGGAGCCTCCAGATTTTGACAGACCTGTTGTAGGATTATTTTTCTGTTTTTCATGAAGAGTCAAATAACAATTCATAAATGTTACATAATGGGTTGTTTAGATTGTAACTCCTATTTTACAGTTGAATTCATTGACTTATAGCAATGACATGGATGAAACTTATTTGCTTCCACCGAATAGTTGTCTCCATCATCGTAAAGAAGTTGGTGACACATGAAAAAGTTGTGGAAATCCCAATACAAGTTTGCGTGCGTTGGATTATATGTTTCTAAAAAAGGGCATGTTAGTGCGTACAAGGATGTATATGTGAAAAGAAATGAAATCTGTTTATTTTGTGGAGGTATGGTGTTTAAATCACATGATTTCTTTGTAATTTTGGTTTTGTGTTACTTACAATGAAGTTTTGGTGTGAATAAATGATGGTGTTTTCAATTTAATTGATGGATTCTGGTAGATGCTTGATGTTCTAACATATAAACCATGTGAACATGTTAAAATGGCATAAATTACAGATTTTAACACTGCCCTTCCAGGTTTTAATAGGGAGCCTCCATATTTTGACAGACCTGCTGCAAGATTTTTTTTCTGTTTTTCATGAAGAGTCAAATAATAGTTCATAAATGTTACAAAATGGGCTATTTAGATTGTAACTCCTATTTTATAGTTGAATGAGTTGACTTATAGCAATGACATGGATGAAACTTATTTGCTTCCACCAAAGAGTTGTCTCCATCATCGTAAAGAAGTTGGCGACACACAAAAAAGTTGTGGAAATCCCAATCCAAGTTTGCGTGCACTGGCTTATATGTTGCTAAATAAGGGAATTTTAGTATGGACAAGGATGTATATGTGAAAAGAAATGAAATCTGTTTATTTTGTGAAGTTATGGTGTTTAACTCACATGATTTCTTTATAATTTTGGTTTTGTGATACTTACAATGAAGTTGTGGTGTGAATAAATGTTGGTGTTTGTAATTTAATTGATGGATTCTGGTAGATACTTGACATTCTAACATATAAACCATTTGAACATGTTAAAATGGCATAAATTACAGATTTTAACACTGCCCTTCCAAGTTTTAACAGGGAGCCTCCAGATTTTGACAGACCTGCTGCAGGATTTTTTTTTTGTTTTTCATGAAGAGTCAAATAACCGTTCATAAATGTTAGATAATAGGCTGTTTAGATTGTAACTCTTATTTTACAGTTGAATGTATTGACTTATAGCAATGACATGGATGAAACTTATTTGCTTCCACTGAAGAGTTGTCTCCATCATCGTAAAGAAGTTGGTGACACATGAAAAAGTTGTGGAAATCCCAATCTAAGTTTGCGTACGCTGGCTTATATGTTGCTAAAAAAGGGCATGTTAGTGCGGACAAGGATTTATATGTGAAAAGAAATGAAATCTGTTTATTTTGTGGAGGTATGGTGTTTAAATCACATGATTTCTTTGTAATTTTGTTTTTGTGTTACTTACAATGAATTTGTGGTGTGAATAAATGTTGGTGTTTGCAATTTAATTGATGGATTCCAGTAGATGCTTGAAGTTCTAACATATAAACCATGTGAACATGTTAAAATGGCATAAATTACAGATTTTAACACTGTCCTTCCAGGTTTTAACAGGGAGCCTCCATATTTTGACCGACCTGCTGCAGGATTTTTTTTCTGTTTTTCATAAAGAGTCAAATAACAGTTCATAAATGTTACATAATGGGCTGTTTAGATTATAACTCCTATTTTATAGTTGAATGCATTGACTTATAACAATGACATGGATGAAACTTATTTGCTTCCACCGAAGAGTTGTCTCCATCATCGTAAAGAAGTTGGCGACACACGAAAAAGTTGTGGAAATACCAATCCAAGTTTGTGTGCATTGGATTATATGTTGCTAAACAAGGGCATGTTAGTGCGGACAAGGATGTATATGTGAAAAAAATGAAATCTGTTTTTTGTGGAGTTATGGTGTTTAACTCACATGATTTCTTTGTAATTTTGGTTTTGTGTTAGTTACAATGGAGTTGTGGTGTGAATAAATGCTGGTGTTTTCAATTTAATTGATGGATTTGGGTAGATGCTTAACGTTCTAACATATAAACCATGTGAACATGTTAAATGGCATAAATTACAGATTTTAACACTGCCCTTCCAGGTTTTAATAGGGAGCCTCCAGAATTTGACAGACCTGCTGCAGGATTTGTTTTTCTGTTTTTCATGAAGATTCAAATAACAGTTCATAAATGTTACATAATCGACTGTTCATTATTGTAAAGAAATTGGTGACACTCTACATTCAGTATGTCATTGGTTCAACAAACAAATGCAAAGTGACAATCAAATTGAGTAAGCCATTGATTCAACAAATGTTTTGTCACAATATAACTAAACACCCACCAACTTCAACCAAACTCCAACTACTCGCTAACAGTTTCCTTTACAACCATTTTCCCCACAAATTATGTGTTTAACTAGACAAATCCTCCAAAAAAAATTGTCTCCTTGCATTGCAGCCATGGTTTTCCAACCACCATAGTAAATCAACTCTTTTCCTTTGAAGTTGAATCTACAAACATATCATGAAAAACTTTCTATATATTAGAGACAAATAAAAATATATAAAGTGTTGTAAAATAATTACATTAGTATAGTCTTTCATATTCTTCATGGTGTCCCATTCTTGCAGGTATATGATCAAGTGAATTCCACAATCATTACTGAAAAAAACACACACCTTTTAGATAACAAAACTAGATTTGGAAAATAAAGTAGTGAGTAATTTAATCTACCAATTAGATTGTAGCTGAACAGATTCACACATAATGTCAAATTTGAATGGGAAATAATAGTCCCATCGTGAAATATGTCGCAACATGGTAACAAGACAATCACCCTATATGAAAGTCAAAAGATATAATAAATTTTTACTTTATAAATCAGTAAGTATGTTTGGTAACCAAAAAGAAAATGATGACAAAGGCCATTATAAGTACCATCAATGTAGACAGTTTTCTATATTTTTTATCGATGGAAGCAGTTCCAAGTGAGTCCAGAACATGCAATTTCTTTGTCTTTAAGTCAGCGCAATAGCAAAACTAGTGAAAATTCATCAACGTGGGGAAAAACAGAAGTCAACAGTGTGCTATGTTGTGTCCAACAACATTAGGCATGGCATACATCAGAACATCAGTGACTTTCCACTCTTCCTGACATGACATAATCTTATCCTACAACAATAGAATATCACAAAATATAAAACATAATACAAAAGCCTTTTGTACATAAATATATTCCTAAAATTAGTACCATGAATAATGGATCAAATATGTGTCTATTCACTATTCCAAATGATTTCTGATAATTCACAAGATTTCTTGCAATCATGGCCACCATCTGTGATTCCAACATTGTCATTCATATGTAACTAATTAGTGATCATACAATAATTGATTATAAAGGAAGCATTTACTAACCATTTTGTTCACCCATTTCATAGGGCCTAAACAACGACATTCATTTTTAGTCAAATAGTAATTATGCATGTCAACAACAATTCTGCATTTAAATCACAGCCCATAAGTACATGAAATACATTTCAAAACAGTTCCTGTATTCAACATATGAATACAATGACAACCTACTTCTCTTTGTTTCCCTGCTTCTTTCCCGAGGTGCACAAGTCATAAAGCCTCCTTTTAAGGTCTGTTATGCCTTTGACAGGTTGTTGCACATAGGGAGACCAATTTTTTTCAGTCTTTTGTCGCAGTGACCTCCTAGGAGTCGTCCCAGCAGATGGGTCTCCCAAAGTTGGTTTGAAAACAACTTTATCCTCTTCCTTTTCCACTTCCTCGTCACCGTCCACTACTCCCCCCACTTCATCACTTTCGTCATCTGCCTCCAACAGAGTTTCCTCCTATTCATCTATCTCCTCCTCTTCCTCTTCGACATCCTCTGTATGCTCCTCAGACTCTCCAGCAGCCTCTTTTTCTTCATCTAGAACATAATCAAATGTAGCCCCTTTAGCAGTAGAGCCCGCAGCTAACAAATTTCCTTGAACTCGAAGGAGATCATACAGGTGCTCATTGACACCTATCATATATCCATCATACAAAACCTTGATATCCTATAATAGAAAATGGGGACATAAATGTTAGTAACAAATAACAGAAAGGAACAAATCAAAGTATTTGATAACAATCTAACAGAAATCAACACAGACCTTCCACAATTTAACACTCATCCTCCAATTGTTGACATTAACCATTCATACTCGAACTGGTATTCAAAAAACCTAATGAGTGTCCCTCTTACAAACCCAAGGTTTTTCATTACAGTTTACAAATCCAAAGCAATTCAATTAGTTTCCTATGATCATATCACCATCTTTTCATACAAGAATTAAATAAAATCATTTATTTAAACAGACATAACAACACCCATAAACCCTTCATGAAAATAACCACTTCATGTATCCATAAACATCATTCCATAAAACCATTCAACAATAACATAAACCTTGATAAATGATAATAAATCATTTGATCAAAATGACAACTATGACTTCCAATAGACCATTTCAATGTTGGCACCTCTAAAATCCCACATTTTTTCACTCTAATTTCACGGTTTTGACACTAAAATTACACATCTAAACACATGGTCATTTTCAAAGAGGATTTCAAGGCATTTAACACTGAACCAACCAGAATTTAACAAGTAGCATCCAGGTTTTAACATCGGCCATCCCCGTGCTTTCTTTAGGAGTGGTAGAATCAAAGAGGAAGGCTTTTAATTTAACACACCCCATACTAACAGTAAAATGCAGATGTTTGACACTCTAATTCCCTGTTTTATCCTTGAAAAGAAACCAAATAAATACAGATTGACATAAAAAAGGAACAATTCACAGTATTTAACATCAATCTAACATTATTTAACACAGGCCTTCCAGAGTTTAAGTCTCAGCCTCTAGTTTTTGAGACTAACCATTTCTAAATGACAACTATGACTTCCAATGGACCATTTCAATGTTGGCACCTCTAAAATCCCACATTGTACCACTCTAATTTCAGGATTTTGACACTAAAATTACACAACTAAACACATGGTCATTTCCAAAGAGGATTTTAAGGCATTTAACACTGAACCAACCAGAATTTAACAAGTAGCATCCAGGTTTTAACAGCAGCCATCCCCATGCTTTCTTTAGGAGTGAGAGAATCAAAGAGGAAGGCTTTTAATTTAACACACCCCATACTAACAGTAAAATGCAGATGTTTGACACTCTAATTCCTTGTTTTATCCTTGAAAAGCAACCAAATAAATACAGATCGACATAAAAAAGGAACAATTCACAGTATTTAACATCAATCTAACATTATTTAACACAGACCTTCCAGAGTTTAACTCTCAGCCTCTGGTTTTTGACACTAACCATTTCTAAATGACAACTATGACTTCCAATGGACCATTTCAATGTTGGCACCTCTAAAATCTCACATTGTGCCACTCCAATTTTAGGGTTTTGACACTAAAATTACACATCTAAACACATGGTCATTTCCAAAGAGTATTTCAAGGCATTTAACACTGAACCAACTAGAATTTAACAAGCAGTATCTAGGTTTTAACATCAGCCATCCCCATGCTTTCTTTAGCAGTGGGAGAATCAAAGAGGAAGGCTTTTAATTTAACACACCCCATACTAACAGTAAAATGCAGATGTTTGACACTCTAATTCTCTGTTTTATCCTTGAAAAGCAACCAAATAAATATAGATCGACATCAAAAAGGAACAATTCACAGTATTTAACATCAATCTAACATTATTTAACACAGGCCTTCCAGAGTTTAACTCTCAACCTCCGGTTTTTGACACTAACCATTTCTAAATGACAACTATGACTTCCAATGGACCATTTCAATGTTGGCACCTCTAAAATCCCACATTGTGCCACTCTAATTTCAGGATTTTGACACTAAAATTACACATCTAAACATATGGTCATTTCCAAAGAGGATTTCAAGGCATTTAACACTGAACCATCCAGAATTTAACAAGCAGCATCTAGGTTTTAACATCGGTCATCTCCATGCTTTCTTTAGCAGTGAGAGAATCAAAGAGGAAGACTTTTAATTTAGCACACCCCATACTAACAGTAAAATGCAAATGTTTGAAACTCTAATTCCCTGTTTTATCCTTGAAAAGAAACCAAATAAATACATATCAACATCAAAAAGGAACAATTCAAAGCATTTAACATCAATCTAACATTATTTAACACAGGCCTTCCAGAGTTTAACTCTCTGCCTCTGGTTTTTGACACTAACCATTTCTAAATGACAACTATGACTTCCAATGGACAATTTCAATGTTGGCACCTCTAAAATCCCACATTATGCCACTTTAATTTTAGGGTTTTGACACTAAAATTACACATCTAAACACATGGTCATTTCCAAAGAGGATTTCAAGGAATTTAACAATGAACCAACCAGAATTTAACAAGCAGCATCCAGGTTTTAACATCAGCCATCCCCATGCTTTCTTTAGTAGTGAGAGAATCAAAGAGGAAGGCTTTTAATTTAACACACCCCATACTAACAGTAAAATGCAGATGTTTGACACTCTAATTCCCTATTTTATCCTTGAAAAGCAACAAAATAAATACAGATCGACATCAAAAAGGAACAATTCACAGTATTTAACATCAATCTAACATTATTTAACACAGGCCTTCCAGAGTTTAACTCTCAGCCTCCGGTTTTTGACACTAACCATTTCTAAATGACAACTATGACTTCCAATGGACCATTTCAATGTTGGAACCTCTAAAATCCCACATTGTGCCACTCTAATTTCAGGGTTTTGACACTAAAATTGCACATCTAAACACATGGTCATTTCCAAAGAGGATTTCAAGGCATTTAATACTGAACCAACCAGAATTTAACAAGCAGCATCCAGGTTTTAACATCGGTCATCCTCATGATTTCTTTAGGAGTGGGAGAATCAAAGAGGACAGTTTTTAATTTAACACACCCCATACTAACAGTAAAATGCAGATGTTTGACACTCTAGTTCCCTGTTTTATCCTTGAAAAGCAACCAAATAAATACATATCGACATCAAAAAGGAACAATTCACAGTATTTAACACCAATCTAACATTATTTAACACAGGTCTTCAAAAAGGAACAATTCACAGTATTTACAGGAAGCTTTGATAAATATAAAGATGATATTTTTACCGGATGGGTGAACAAAGACTGCTCGGGCAGCCTGCTCCCTAATGAAGTAGGAGCTGCATATAAGATACCTCTTTTGCTTGTTTTTTCCAACTTTAATCACCTTTGAAGTTTATCTTCATCCCAAAATTCCAAAACACATTGGCTACCTAAATTACGAACTTCTCCAATTGGGAAGTGGATGAAGAAAAACAACTACAATGCAGTGTCAACATGTCAATATTAATAAAATAAATTTACTAACTAATAAATAAAATCCAAACATTGTTAAACATTTTTAAAACATACCAATAAGACAACCAAGAAACCTCCAACATGCTTCTTCAGTTGGCCTTTTTCTATAGACTTATTATAGATGTTTACCGCTCGAACAAGCTCCATCAAAACAAATTAGGACCAATCCCATTCTCTAACATTTTGTTGACACCCACATAACATCCTAATATTTATTTCATTAACAAATGAACTAGTGCTAGGATTTAACATTGTGCCCAATGTAAACAACATAAACGATGTCAAAAATTCCTTTCCCACCAAGCCTTTCAAAATCATCTCCTTCAATGCTGTTAACTTTTTCCCCAAATAACACCTCTTCATTTCTTTATATTCATCTGTGTCACTTTTAAGACAGACAACTTTTCCTCCCTTCCTTTCCCACCAAGCCTTTCAAAATCATCTCCTTCAATGCTATTAACTTTTTCCCCATATAACACCTCTTCATTTCTTTATATTCATCTGTGTCACTTTTAAGACAGACAACTTTTCCTCCCGAAGGAATGCCTAACATATAATTCACATCGGCCGCAGTAATCATCATTTCCTTCCCTCTAATTGCTACAGTACATGTAGGAGGATCAAAGGCATCTACAATCTTCTCACACAATTCTCTGGGCAAGCGTTGGAAGTTAAATTCCAACAATGTACCAAATCCCATTTCTATGACCATTTGTTTTTGCCTCTCATGTATAAGAATGAAATCAAAAACATCTTTAAATAAGCTTGGAGAACATCTACAATTTATAATAGTTTGGGGTCTTACTTTTTGACCCCCTGCAGCATCTCTTTCATCATTTGCCATCATATTGTACTTATTCTTTTACCGATTTGAAAGCTTAGACCAAGCATCTATTATGACAGAATTGGCATCCCTAGCATTTTTATACACTCCTTTATTTTTCTTAAAAAATTCTTGCCTGCACATCACAAAAGAGAATAAAATTCTATCACAACCTAAATATAACATGGTTTTCTAGAACAAATAAAAACATAACAAAAATAAAATCATACCTAAACTTTGTCAATCCAGATGATCCCTTCCTCTCCATTGCAATCACTAGAACTTGAACCAAGGAACAAAACTGTAAAACAATTATCAAACATGTATGGAATGAGAACAATGATATGACAGGAGGAAAACACTGACAGTAAGACATCAATATGTCACAAAATATTCACTGGCAGGAGATACCAGGAGGAGGCAACACCAGCTAGGGTTTTCCCGACAGCAGGGGTCGGCCCAAGACTGGAGATTAATGGCGCCGCGGTGGAGGGTTATGACGGGGGAGTCACAGAGTGGAGGGAGACCGCACAAGAGTGTGGGCGACGACGAGACTACCGTGCAGGAGGAGGCGACGGAGGGGTACGATTTTCAGGAGGAAGACGACATCGTGGGAGAGAAGGACGACGCCGCGACAGTGAAAGCTAGGGCTTTTGCGCGGTAGTGGACATCAATGGTAACACGACCGCTGGAGGAGCCGACGGTGAACTAGGGTTTTCGGGAGAACAACACGACGAGGAGGGAGAAGGCGACGGAGCGTGGCTCAGAGCGACGAGATGGGCGGGACCAGTGCGCGTGGATCCGCGGAGAGAAAAAAATAAGGGCATTTCAATCCTTTTGATATCGGTAGAGGTCCTCCTTTAGTTTTTCTCCAATTTTTGGTCCTTTACAGGAATTAGGGTCCCTCTTTGGTCCGTAAATGTCATTCTCCCTTTTATATAATCTAAGTGATAGAATTTTATTGGCCCATTGGATGGGGGATTTGTCCACCCTATATAAAAAAAGCGATTGAATTTTTAAAAAAAACTTCTAACCTTTCATGTGTGGTATCAATTAAAATTTGTATAGTTATTCATCGATACAATAGGACGGAATGGGCTGAACGGTGGCCCTTTAAACGGGCCGGCCCGGTTCAGGCTCTACTTTCTGGGCTGTATAAACTAGGCCGTTCATACGGATCCGGAGCAGCCCGGTATTACGGGAATGGACCTTCGGTATCGTTCGACGAGTCGTCCTCTCCCCTTCCCGTTGTGTTTCTTTCGCCCTCCCTCCTTCCCCCTTTTCTCTCTCCCTCTCCCCCCCTGTAGTTGGAAATGGCTAAAGGTGGTCCTGATTGGGATGGTTTGCTGAAATGGAGCATCGCCAATTCCGATGGTTCTCGCCCCAGGCGAAATTTGAGGTATCTTCTTCCAGGTTGATCAAAGAAACTGGTTTTAGTTCCAGTAGTTCATCCGATTTCGTGGGTTCCAAGCCAATTATCGGATGATGCCTTTTCCTTGCGAATTCTTTTTGGCACCTGCATCGACATGTGTTGTCGCGCATGTTAGTGCGCATTCTAATCGATTTTCTGACCAATTTAGGGCATTCCTTTTTTGATTCAAGAGTGTTTTGCGCATGTTTGATTACTTTGATGCGTCGATAATTTGATAATAACCTTGCAATGGATATTTCGTTGTTTTTGTGTCTGCTAGCGAAGAGGATCGGCGATGGTTCATGGAAGCCATGCAATCACAGAGTGTTGATGTTATTACGCGAATGAAGGAGATAACACTTGTTATGCAGACGCCAGAGCATGTCTTGGAGACTCAGGGTGTTACTGCTGAAAATATTGAAGGTGATTCGCTTTCATATTATTTTGAATGATTTGAAGCTCCTACGATTGTCATGTTTTTTGGTTTTCACAATAGCTTTTCATCATGGCAGACATGTTGGATGAGCTACAGGAGCATGTTGAATCAATAGACATGGCCAATGGTATGCTTCTCCAGCCGTTGTCTTACCATTTCCATTTCCAATTCCATTTCCATTTCCATTTCATGTGGTTGTACCATTGAAATTTTAGATTTTAATGCGTTTGATTTGTTTTTGTTAGACCTTCACTCGATTGGTGGTCTGGTCCCTCTCCTTGATTACCTTGAGAAATCAAATGCTGGAATTCGTGCCAAGGCTGCAGAGGTTGTAACAACCATTGTTCAGAACAATCCCAGGGGTCAGCAGTTGGTAATGGAAGCGAAAGGATTTGAATCCCTTCTCTCTAATTTTACATCGGACCCAGATATAACTGCTCGGACAAAATCACTTGGAGCCATATCCTGTGAGCAATGCTTCTGTTTATTTGAGGATCATGCATGGTTTCAAAGATCTCTCTTGGCCTAGATGTATAACTCATAACTGAATATACAATTATTAATTTGTTTTTTTTTCTTCTTTTTGTTGGTGACCACCAACAGCTTTAATCCGGCACAACAAGCCAGGGATCATGGCCTTTCGTCTCGGGAATGGCTATGCAGGGTTGAGAGATGCTCTGAGCTCTGGGAATGTGAAGTTCCAAAGGTAAGCCCATCTCCATTTAGGCTTTGTTTAACAGGACTTATTGAAAGGTGCTTACCACATTTCTCACTTACGAAAGACAGCTTATTACTAGTGGTTTTTTGTAAGTGAGAAGAAACAAGAATCCAAACTTGAGAGCTCTTCTTGTTTAAAGATTAATAGCATCTAATGCTGACATGATTGTCCCAATTGCTCTCCCAGGAAGGCCTTGAACCTGATACAATACCTGCTGAGTGAAAATAGTTCGGACTGCAAGACCCTAACTGAGCTAGGGTTCCCACGCATGATGATCCATCTGGCTGCTGCCAATGATGCTGATATCCGAGAGGCATCCCTTCGTGGCCTTCTCGAGCTTGCCCGAGACAAGCCCGATGGGTCCTCCGGGTGTTTCAAAGAGGATGGGAATTTCAGGCAACTCCTTGAGGAACGTATCAGGGGCATCGTCGAGATGTCTCCTGAGGATCTTGGGGCTGCCATCGAGGAGCGGCAGCTTGTGGATTCACTGTGGAAAGCGTGCTACGAGGAGCCCTCAGCTTTACAGGAGAGGGGACTGCTTTCCCTCCCTGGAGAGGACGAGCCCCCTCCGGATGTCACGAGTAGGCACTTCGAGCCGCCATTGAGAAGCTGGGCAGCTGCTAACCCAGGGGGTGAGAGGAAGGGTGAGGTGGAGAAGAAGAGCATCCCTTTGCTGTTAGGGTCGGCTCCAGTTCAGGGTGGTTCTGGGGCTGCTAATGGTTCCAGTTTCTCTTAGATTTGCAGCGTTCTTGTTTATTGCTTACCTTTGTCTGATGTGACTCGTTTTTTATAAAATTGATTTCTAGCTATTTACCTTGTACATTTATTTGAATTCAAATATGAAAATTATTTAATCAATATTTAATATTACGAATTCTAACATGACTTATGAGTTTGAAGCCTTGGCAAAGATGAAGAAAGAAGCTGAGTGGCTCCTGTCATTTCTATTAGATTTATCGGTCGAGTCTATATTCCCAATTGCAGTTCCCATACTTAATTAGGGTTGAGTTTAAATTTATATAAAAAAATTCATTAATTATGGATCCTAATTGCAGTCTCTCTGGATGTAGATGTTTGTGTGTTTTCTTTGTATCTTTGCAGTTCTTTTCTGATCATTTATAATAAATGGATCCTCAATTGGATGTAGATGTTTGTGTGTTTTCTTTGTATCTTTGCAGTTCTTTTCTGATCATTTATAATAAATGGATCCTCAATTTAACATCCGGCAACTTTGCATGACTAAGTTAAATGTCATAAATTTTATCACGTGTGAATAAGTAACAAAAGAAAAAAAAAACATCCCAAATAGTTCGTGTTTGGTATCCATTTAAAATTGAGGATGAATTTTATAAATTTAATAAACCATTGAAAACAAGTCAAGTATCATATTATCGGTGCGTTGATAAAAGACCCTTTTTATCATTGTAAAAAAAAACGTTGATAAAAGTTAATTTTTTTTACTTTTTTTCCTGCAAATTCAAATGGAGGACTAAGTTTTGAACTTGAAACCTCTCCTCCTCATAATCACATAGCTTTGCAACTCAACTATATTGTTTTGTTCTTTTTTTATGATATATCTGTATATTTATATATATTTCGTTACATTTTTTTTATTTATACGTGTGTGTGTTGGACTCATGTTTTAATCATGTTTTAATGATCACAAATTGTTACTCCTGTTTAATCTAATCTCATATCATGTGTAGATATGCTTGGTTTCTTTATGCTTCAAATAAATTTTCTCAAGATCTTGATTCCTATAAATCATGACTGATTATTGTAAACTATATTTAACTTTGGTCTATAATGATTTCTTTTATGAATGATTTAAGTCTAATTCATTCGGTGGATATTACTGATTAAGTCTGTATACAGATATTTGGCTAAGTCTGAGAAATCGTGAGTCTGCCACTGGTTCTGTTTTTCTGGCAAAAGACCTGGACACCGTGACCGGACACCGTGACCCGGACACCGTGACGCGGACACCGTGACCCGGACACCGTGACCCGGACACCGTGACCCGACATCGTGACCCGACACCGTGACCGGACACCGTGACCGAACATCGTGACCCCAAAAACCGTGACCCAGACACCGTGACCCAGACACCGTGACCAGACACCGTGACCCAGACACCGTGACCCAGACACCGTGATCGAACACCGTAATCATTTTTAGATCTCATGAAGTCTGTGACACCGGTTCCCTGCTAAGACACCGTTCGAAGTTTGGCAAAGCACCAGACATCGTGATTCTAACACCACATCTGTGCTACCGGTTCCTGATCTCAATACAATTATGCCATCATGACTGTCTCACCGCTAAAAGGCAAAGAAGAAGACACCGTTTCCTAGTGACACTGTTTCTAGATAGACTGTGACACCGTTCTTTAACTTGTTTTGTCGTTTTCAATTTAATTTCTAATGGTCATATTTGAGTCTTTTAAATGCACTGACATAATTAATATTTCTTTGTAGACATGTCACCTGACAGTATGAGGTGCGAGGTGCAGGATACATGCATCTTGTCAGCTCCAACACATACACTCCAAGAATAAAAAGAAAAGCGTGACCCTGAAACAAGTGACTACGAATAGTAGTGAGCATTCTTGAAAAGTGGACCGATACATGCAACAAGATACATCTGAAGAACACACGAAGCACTCTCGAATCAAAAAGCTGGAATACCATAAATCAGAGCCAAAACATCTTCACAATACCAACTCCACGAAGAACACAAGCTAGATCTAACCGGAAACTAGAGCACCAGACTTGCGATACTCTGTTTCTCGTAAAAGGACTCGATACTTGCATCTGCTTCATCCTAGAAGTCCAGAGCTGCATAAAATAACACTCATAGCACTTCTAACCTTATCTCACCATCTTTGCTCTATTGTGTATTGTTTTTAGCTTTCGAGCAGTGTGTGAGTATCTGTATTAAAAACACACATTGTCTCCTGCACTAAACTGAAGGATACAAGATATCCTTCCTCTCATATCTTTTCACACTTGTTTACTCCCACAGATATGGGTGGAAGATGTCCTTGTATGACCTGATAGTTTTTACCCACGAAGAACTGTGGAAGAGGTTGTGTGACATGGACATTCCTGTGCACTATTGTTTACCCCGATCTAGGGTGTGAATCAAGTTTATTAATATAAACAGCTTGGTGGCAGGTGATCACCAAGTGGAGTGGATTAGATCTCGGCTTGAGACTGGACCACTTGTTTTATCCGCTGTGTTGTTTAATTTACACTTTCTCTGTTTTACTGTATAATTCAGAAATCACTAGATTTACTTTGATAGTTAATCTTGGATAGAAGTTATAATTGCTTTGCCTTATTAGAATAGCTTCAAAAGTAGTATCAATAACTCATACTGATATTACTGAGAATTAATCAATCTTCTGAGAGGTTGTTTGAATAGTCAAACTTCTATAACCGTATTAACTTGATTGATTGGGTTGTATTTATTTTTATTGGGGAACCTTTTTAAGAAAACATTTCAACATAAATTTTTATAGATACTCAATTCACCTCCCCCTTTTGAGTACTCTACTCTGACCAACATTTAGAATCAAAAGAAGTTATTAAGACTCTGCTGTTTAAACTATTCAACTATGATTTTAGTTGAACTTTAAAGATCTGTAAATTTCTGTTAATTCTAAATTTCTAGATCTTTAAATTTTTTTCTTTATGATGGATAATAGACTGGAAGGTGCCGCAACAAATAGACCACCATTCTTTAATGGAACTAATTATTCCTAATGGAAGATTAAAATAAAAATGCATTTAGAAAGTATGGATTTTGAAATTTGGTCTTCAATTATAGATGAGTACAAGATTTCTGCTAATGATAGAATTACTTGGGATGACCCAACCAAGACTGCTTATAATAACAATTACAAAGCCATGAATGCTTTATATTTCTCTTTAAGAGATGAGAAATTTAACAGAATTTTTGCATGTAAAACTGCCCATGAAATTTGGGATACTTTTTCTGTTTCGCATGAAAGAACTTCTAGTGTGAAATAAATGAGACTTAATACTTATATTATTAAATATGATAACTTTAAAATGAAACTTGATGAGTCTATTTCTGATATGTATCTCAGGTTCAATGAAATTGTCAACACAATGATTTTTCTTGGAAGAGAAGTTACCGCCAAAGAATAAATCATGAGTATTCTCAAATGCTTACCTGATAGATAGAGAGGAACCTCTATCTCTATTAGAGAGTCATGTGGCATCAACAAATTACCTGTAAAAGAACTCATTGAGAAACTGATGCTGTATGAAGAGGAGTTGAAATTCAATAAGGAAGAGGAGGATGAACCCAAAAGAAAATATGTTTCATTTAAGACCACCACCTCTAAACAAAAAGAAAAGGGGAAATTGGAAGTTTCTGTAGAAAGTTTCAGCAATTAAAAATCATCACCTGACAGTGATAAGGAGATGACTCAATTAGCCAGAAGGTTTAAGAAATTTTACAAGAAGAAGAAATTTTTCAGAAACCCTAACTTCAAAGGAAGATATGATCAAAAGGGAGGCTGGAAGAAAGATTGGAAAAGAAGTGAAAAGTCTGATGAGATAGTATGCTATGAATGTAAGCGAAAGGGACATGTAAAGGATAACTGTCCCAAGATCAAGTATAAAAAGAAATACGAGGACAAATATAGAAAGTATAAAAAGGTGGAAGAAACTTGGAGTGATTTTGAGGGCATTTCAAGTGACTCAAAGTCTTCACATGATGAACATGCTAACAAAGCTAATATGTGTTTCATGACAAACACATCTGTGGTAACCCTGGAATTTCCTGTACACAATTCCTATTATTCTGGAGATGAAAGTGATTATGAAAATATGTCTAAAGAAGAAATGTTTGAGTATTGCAATATGCTTGAAGAGACATGCAATGAACTAAAAGATAAATACAAGTCTTTAAAGAAACAACATGCTCTTACCTCAACTTTTAAATCTTAAATTAATGTAGAAATAGAGAAAAATGTTCAATTACTCAAAGAAAATAATAAATTAAAGATATTTAATGAGAAATTGAAAAAGAACCTTGAAATATTTACAAATGGTAAAGATACTTTGGTACAAATTCTAGGTAAACATATTGCTTCTAAATATACTACTAGTATTGGCTATCAACCTAGTAAAAGAAATTTTGGAAAAACCAATTTTGTTTCTAAATCTAGGACATACAGCTTTACTCCTAGTTCTGGAAAACATTCTACTAGTTAAAATTATGATACACTCTCTACTGTTTCAAGCTTTTCTGGACCAAATAAAATATATTTTTCAAGCACTTTACATAATTCTTATAGGAAACCTATGAGGTATATGTGGGTTCCTAAAGCACTAGTCACTAATATTACTGGACCCAAACAAATATGGGTACCAAAGTCTGTTTTTATTTGACTATTTTGTAGGAAAATTGTTTAAAGTGATCCTGTAAAAGCTTACGGTACTTGGATAGTGGTTGTTCAAGACACATGACAAGAGACTATTCATGCTTTAAGAAATTAATAAAAATTGATGGTGGACATGTCACTTTTGGTGAAAATGCCAAAGGAAAAATCATTGGCCTTGGACAAATCGGTAACTCTAACTCAGTTTTAATTTCCAAAGTACTTTTTGTTGACAGATTGAAATATAATCTTCTTAGTATTTCACAACCATGTGATGATGGATTTCATATTAAATTTGAGAATGATGCTTTCAATGTTTTTAATTCTAAAAATAAATTAGTGTTTTCTGCATTGAGAAATGAAAATGTATACTCTGTTAACTTAGATTCTTTAGTTTCTCAAAATAATTCATGTTTAAGTTTATTTCACAAAGAGTATTGGCTTTGGCATAAGAGACTAGGACATTGTAATATTCACTCCCTTAGAAATCTAACCAAAAAAAGTTTAATCAAAGACCTACCCAAACTTGAGTTTCCAAATGATAAAGTGTGTAATCCTTGTCAAAAGGGAAAGCAACACAAAATTTCTTTCAAACCAAAGAAATAAGTGTCAACTTCTCAACCACTCGAACTGGTTCACATGGATTTATTTGGACCATCCAGAGTTTCTAATTTAAATGGGAAGTACTATGTTTATGTTCTTGTAGATGACTTTTCTAGATATACTTGGATTTTCTTTTTGGATCACAAAAGTGAAGCCTTCTCTCATTTCCCCAAATATGCTAAAACTGTTTAAAATATTAGTGGACTTAGAATTAAATCCTTAAGAAGTGATCATGGTCGTGAGTTTGAAAATCAAGAGTTTGAATCCTTTTGTTCACAAAATGGTTATAGCCATAATTTCTATGCCCCTAGAACACCTCAACAAAATAGAGTTGTAGAAAGAAGAAATAGAACCTTGTAAGAGATTTCTAGAAGCATGCTTAGTGAATATGACTTACCTATTTATTTCCAGGCTGAAGATGTAAATACAACATGCAATATCATTAATAGAGTATTGATTAGACCCATTCTTAAAATAAATCCATATGAGTTATGGAATAATAGAAAACCAAAAGTAAGCTACTTCAAAGTTTTTGGTTGCAAAGTTTATATCCTTAATACTAAGGAAAATCTCAACAAGTTTGCATCTGAGAGTGATGAAGGAATATTTCTAGAATATTCAATCTCTAGTAAAGCCTATAGAGTGTTTAAAAAAAGAACTAAATGTGTGGAAGAATCTTCCCATGTCAAGTTTGATGAGACAGATCCACATGATCCTAATACCACTCTAGAGAACCTGGAGGATAATATGTCAAATCTGTACATTAATGCAAAATCCTCTAACCATCTTATAAAGGAATCTGTGAAAACTTCAAATTCTGAAAATTCTCCAGGTTTAAGTCAGAATGAACCCGAACCTACTGATGAACCTAAAATCACTAGTACCTATTTTTCTAGAGCTGTTATAACCTTTAAGAACCATCCTTTAGATACTATTGTATTATATTTAGATAAAGGAACTCAAATTAGAGCTTCTCTTAGAAATCAGGTTGAACATCAAGTTTTCTTGCCACAACTTGAACCTAAAAACATTAATGATGCTATCAATGATGAATTTTGGGTAATGGCTATGCAAGAAGAACTTAATCAGTTTGAAAGGAACAAAGTTTGGAAACTTGTTGATAGACCTAAAGACACATTTACCAAAGGCACTAAGTGGGTGTTTAGAAATAAGGTAGATGAAGCTAGTAACATAGTTAGAAAAAAAGATAGATTGGTTGCACAAGGATATAGTCAAAAATAAGGAATTAACTATAAGGAAACCTTTTCACCAGTAGCTAGACTTGAATCCATCATAATACTACTTGCTTATACTGCTCATCAGAATTTCAAACTATATCAAATGGATGTTAAGAGTGGATTCCTAAATGGGTATATAGCTAAGGATGTCTTTGTTGATCAACCCCCTGGTTTTACAAATCCTCACTTTCCAAATCATGTTTTTAAATTATCAAAAGCTTTATATGGTTTAAAACAAGCTCCAAGAGTTTGGTATGATAGATTAAGTACTTTTCTTATTTTCAAAGGTTTTACAAAAGGAATATCTAATACTACCTTTTTTATAAAATTAATTTCCAATGATGTTTTAGTAGTTCAAATTTATGTAGATGATATTATCTTTAGATCTTCAAAAATTCTTTATGTATTAAATTTTCTAAAATGATGCAAAAAGAATTTGAAATGAGTTTAATGGTGTTAGAGTTGGTGGCCTAGAACCAAATACTTTGTACTTTATTCATTAATAAAAACCTTATCACATCTTGATTGTTCTTATGCGTGACAATGCATATGATAATATCCTAAGGATAACTGTTTCATTAAAGGGTCATAGCGGATCCCTCTATGATGAGAACCTAGAAGTTCCATAACACTGTTCTTAAATATATGTTCTATATCCGGATGATGTTATTTGAGGGACACAAATAATACAAACCATTAGGGGTGAGGACTCATAAAACTTTGAGGCACCTTCTCATGGCGTGTGCCCATGGTAATATCTAGGAGGATATTATGATAACGAGACCCACCAGTAGGAAATCCACATTTCAAAGTGTCATTGGATGTTCCTATTTGCGGACGTGTGTATTGGTCCTTAGACTTTAAGATTATTATTAATGGGTATTATAACTCACGCACTTAGATGTATTGATGAAAACTGTGATGACACACTATTCGCAACAAGGTAGGATATGTTGGGTGCATCATGAGTAATACTGTATTAATTGATAATGCGAGAAAGGATTTGTCCCTTTTATTCCATAATGGAAGTAGATATCTCAGGACCTTTGATGGAATTGATATAGCCTAAATAAATCCATGTCCATGGTAATGAATGAGAGAGTTCAATTCTGGAAATTCAAAGAAATAATAATTGAGCACATGGGTTGATGACACTAGCATGCAACCCGCTTGATTCGAGATATCGAGACAAAGGGATTACATTACACGGTAAACATTCGTAGGAGGTGACACGTCATTGCAATGTTAAGTCCTTTATCTATGGGTGCCTTAACATGTTTCTAGATGCTAACCTTGGACTTTAGGCAGGCTCCGCCTAATGCCACTGAGAAAGAGTCCTAGAGGGTCACACACTAAGTGTGTATAAGTATCTCAATTAAATATTAATTTAACAAGTTGAATAAAAATTATTTCCTATTGTGGTTTAATAATTATTCAAGGATTCCTGATCGCATTTATTTCAACACTAGTTATTTGAGAGAATATATTATGGGCGAAATAATACATTTATTAGTGAGTAATGCAGTGATATTTATTTGAGAAATAAATAGACATTATTCAAGGTCTAATAAATGTGGTGGAGGAAATAAAGATAATGTAAAAATAAAAGTACATGCCGGGTATATTAATATACACACCGTGTATTTTTTTTGGAAATTTATGAGAAATAATATTATTTATTTAATTAAATAATATTAGGTGTAATTCGTTGGTCGCATGTCAAGTAATAATAATAGTCAATTGTTATTATTAGACATGGGGTATTACTAAGAATTAAATGAAATGAATAAATGATTTCGGGTAATTAATTCATTTTATTATTCTAAGTAATTAAAATCCCAATTATATAATTCTCATTATCCTATCCATTTTGGGCGTTGTGAACAACGGATCTAGAAAAATCTATCAAGCCAAGAGAGAATTATTTTTCTTCCAAGAACTCTCTCAAGCTATGAGAGAGAGATCCTCTTCCATCAGATCAAGGTGATCGAAGGCAGACATCAAAAGCGATGGATCTTCCTCGCTATCACCTGAAGATACCTTCAACGATGTCTAGAGATATGTGGAGTATGTGTGGATCTTCACTAGAGGAATCCTACACTTGGATTCTATGATGCAATGATGGATCACATCGGATCGTGTCCAAAAAAATCAACGAAGAGAGAATTCCATCAAGTTAATTCTTGTATTTTAATTAAATTAATTATAACCAATATATGATGATCCTATCTATGGTTTTGGGACTCCCTTCATTTCTTTTGTTCTTCGTTCTATTATAAATATCTGACAGTTTATTATTGTGACATATCTCAGATTGATTGTTGTTAATGGAAAAATTCAAGTTGGGTACACCCACCAATTCACTTCCATTGTGCCCGAAACCTACAAGTGGTATCATAGAGATCATATTGTTGATTATAATTATTTAGTTTTTTTAGTGATTTACAAATTTAATAATTTTTTTTTTAATTCAAGTTAATCATTCTATAAATCTGAATCTTGAGATATATTCATCCTCTTTCGTTTTTCGTTAACCTTACAAAAATGATTTTTTATTTTAATTTTGATTAAAATAAATCATAGGATCTCATCCGTAGGTGCCAAACATTTCTGGCTGTATAACACCAGAATACACAACGTGTATTCGGCAGTACATTCCATGTAGTCTAGGTTCAATGCATCAGACTGGTCCACTGAACCAAGCCATGTCATTGGATCCTATCTAAGTCTTTAAGACTCTGTGTGTTGACCATAAAAAGGTGGCACACGGTTTTTGGATTACATGCCGTGTGTCCCACTGAACACGACATGTAATCCCTTTAGGTTAGGGTTGGACCATGTACCTCGTACACAGATCACCCGACTGGAAACCGTGTAATTCGGATACTACACGGCGTGTGTTCCACTAAACACGTCGTGTACTCCAAAGATTTCCGAAGTACATTTACACGCCATGTCCCCGAGCGTGTACTTAGGATGGATGGTGAACAAAAGTACACGCCGTGTAGTTGGAAATACACGCCGTGTACTCATCCAAATTACACATATTTATTAAAATTTATTATTATATTATACAAACCCTTGAGACATATACCATAGTGCAGACGTAAAGCTGAGGCACAACACGTGATAGGTGTTATATATATGTGTTTAATTTAACATCTGCGTAATGTTCATTTCTACTCATTGAGTAGTTATGAATGAGAATTCACCGGGTTGCCTCCAAGGTACAAGCTACATACAAAGATAATTTTAAATGAATTTATTTGTTTAAAGCTATTATGTATGAGAATCTCAAGGAAATTCAGAAAAAGGGTTTAAGATAAAAGGATTGATTAATTAAAGATAATTAATTGATTCGAGCGTGATTTATCTTAAACAAGAACAATTAAAGAATTGAATGATAGTTTTATTTATGTATAAATATCATTGCATGTATGGATGATCATGAGCTAGACCAAGAGCTTTGTATGTGAATGGTTTCTTTTAATTTATTTATTTAAATTAAATTTATTAGCCTATGAGCCTTCTCCTCATTAATATGTAGAGCCTGCGTGCCCAAGGTTTCTTTTATGTAAAACCCCATTTTACCCCTCACCTACGCCTGAGATAAAAGCATATATAATGTATAGATCTCCCAATAAAGTGGAGGCGCATCAAGTTAGGATCCAAGGTAAAACCAATCCAAGGAGATACAAAGGTGAACAAGTGGAAAGCTGTACACACAAACCAAAAAGGTTCAAGGTGTTTCTCCCCTAGGTATTGGGTTAGTTTATCAACCGCTAGATAAACTCACCAATAGACAAGCTCATGATCATACCATTTATTTTATTTCTATCAGTTGCATGGTTTATTTATTGTGGGTGTTTTGTCACGATCACACAATTAATAAATTAAACAAGCATGCAAGATGGAACTAAAATAAGATCAGATTATGTGTAAATATTATCTTAGACATGGTTAATCACTGAAGTATATCCTACATAATATTAACAAGCATGTAATAAAAGATAATAAAATGTCAATTTACGTATAAGGATAAAATCCCTCAAAGAAATATTAAGTCGGTATATCCTTCCATAATCTTGGTTAGAATCAAACCATAGTTCAAAGTGCTTGGCCAACCCTAGTTGAAGTGATTTCAATTATCAGGGAATTCTAATCAAGGTTTTGGGTTTAATTGACTTGGTTCACATCAAGGGTTGACTGCCAAAACAGGAATTGGTGTGACCAAGAGGCAAAGGGTGAGGAAATCCAAAATAAAAGGATTTTAGGATTGGGGAGTCCACTCAGCGGATCAAGGAGCTATGAGTTAATGCAGTTGGCATTTGGAATGCCTACCTAAAACCCTTTCAAGTTTCTTGACCAAACCTAGTTGGGGTAATGCGAAGGGAAGTATGGATCCTTGACACTAGAATATTTAACCAACAGAATATTCCGAAGTCAATGGTGAGAGATATTGGATTTCGATAAAATAGTGGGAGACTAATAAGTATTAATTTATTTGTCTCAGTTTTATTATAATAAAGTACTAAACCTTTGATCATCTTAATTTATAGAAAGGGAAATAAAAATGACTTCAAACATATCATTATGCACCATACTCGAGAAGGAAAACCTTCTCACCAACACCATTTTCTAGGAATGGCAGAGGTGTTTACGCGTCATCCTTCGCCACAAGAGGAAATTGCATGTGTTGGAAGAGTTTGTTCCAATTGTGCCTGGAAAAGAGGCTAGTGATGAGGAACTATCTCTATATATGAAACATATGGATGATGCCACATATGTCCAATGTTTCATGTTATCGTCCATGTCTAATGAGCTCTTGAAGCAACATGAAAACATGGAGGTGTATAACATGATGTCTCACCTTAAGGATCTCTACCAAGAGAAGAAGAGACATGAGAGATATGAGATCTCTAACGCTTTTTTTTACAACTAATCTTGGAGAGTATGTGCTAGTTGGGCCTCATGTAGTCAAGCTTATTGGATACATTGAACACCTAGACATCTTAGGGATTAAGTTCCCGGATGATTTGTGTATAGATCTCATCCTATCATCATTGCCCAAGACCTTCTCTAGCTTTATTTTCAATTATAACATGAAAAAAAATAAGAAGAGTCTATCAGAACTTTTTACCTTAATTCTCCATGTAGATTAGGACATGGGGCGTGACAAAATCGTAGTCCTTATGGTGAATAAGAAAATGAAGGACAAGGCAAAGGGGCCAAGGACTTATAAATGGTCTGAAGCCCCTGAGCACCATCCCTCCAAGAAGGGGAAGTTTTAGAGGCAAGGTAAGGAACAGGAGGTGATATGTTTTTCATGTGGAAAGAAAGGCCACTAGAAGAGGAACTGCACCTAGAATCATGGGGACACTAAAGTTGCGTTTGTTATCGAGTGTAATCTTTCCATTTCTACACATTGGGTATTAGATATAGCTTTTGGGGATTAAATCTGTATTCAAATGAAGGAACCAAGTAGATTTAGAAATATTTCCAGAGGAGAGGTGGATCTTCAAGCTACAAATGGCGCGAGGCTGGATGCTTTGGCTATTGGAAATTACCACCTCTCATTGCTAAATGGGATGATTTTGGTTTTACATAACTGTTATTATGTTCCCAGTGTTACCAAAAACATAATTTTTTGTATCATGTTTGGATATGGATGGATTTATTTTCAATTTTGGAAATAAGGCTTTCTTATTTTATAAAAACAATGTATGTTATGGTATGGAGAATTTAAATAATGGTTTGTATGTATTAAATTACAAAAAACAAGTGTTGGAAATCGATAACGAAACAAACTCACATGACTCATACATCACCCAGTTGTGGCATCACCATCTTGGTCATGTAAATGAGAAGTGATTGACAAAGCTCTACCAAGATGGCTATTTAGAATCTACTGAGATAACACCACTTGATAAATGTCATGCTTGTTTACAAGGTAAAATGACCAAGCCACCTTTCAGTGGACAAAGTGAAAGGGCCACATAGCTTCTAAGATTGGTGCACATAGATGTGTGTGGACCTTTTCCAGTAGAAGCTAGAGGTGTATATTCTTACTTCATTAATTTTAATGATGATTTGAGTAGATATGTCTATGTATACTTAATGAGGTATAAGTCAGAAGCCTTAGATAAATTTAAGGAATTCAAGAATTAAGTAGAGAATCATCTTGGTAAGAAGATAAAGAATCTTTGATCAGATCGAGGTAGAGAATATCTGAACCAAGAGTTCATCAATCTTCTAAGGTAGTCTGAGATTTTATCTCAGATCACTCCTTATACACCATAGTGGAATAGTGTTAGTGAAAGGAGGAACCACACCTTGTTGGACATGGTGAGTTTGATGATGAGTCATGCAGATCTTTTATTATCCATTTGGGGATATGCATTACAAACTGTAGCATACACATTAAACCGAGTACCAAATAAGCCGGAAAATGGTATTCCCTCCGAGTTATGGAATGGAAAGAAACCCATTTTGTCGAGCACACGTGTATGGGGATGCGAGGTGTTTGTTAAAGCCTTCTTAGGAAATAAACTAGCACCCCAGGTTATGAGGTGTATCTTTATTGGATATCCCAAGGAAACAAAAGGATATTACCTATATAACCCTTCAGAAAAGAAATTTATTTTCGCTAGAAAAAGCCATATTTCTTGAGAGGGAGTACATCCTCAAAAAGGATAGTGGGAGCAAGAATGACTTCGATGAAGTTTATACTCAAGATACAGAGGAGTTGGTAAAAGAACAAGTTCCATAGGTCCCTCTGGAAGAGGTTCCAGAAACACAAGTACTATGTAGGAGATCAAGAGAGGTAAGGGAACCAGAGAGATTTGGTTTCCTAGTCACCAAGAATGGTGAATCATTATTGTTGGACAATGATGAACCTATCTCTTACAAGGAAGCAGTAGAAAGCTTAGAAGCTGTAAGATGGATAGAAGCTATGAATTCTGAGATGGATTCCATGTATCAGAACCAAGTCTGGGTTCTAGTCGATGAGCCAGTTGATGTAAATCCTATTGGATTCAAATGGATATTCAAGAGAAAACTGGAAATGGAAGGTAAAGTTAGAACCTATAAAGCAAGGATAGTGGCTAAAGGATTCAGACAACGTCAAGGAATTAACTATGAAGAAACCTTCTCGCAAGTTTCCATGTTTAAATCCATAAGAATCATACTTTCCATAGAAGCTTACCATGACTACAATATTTGGAAAATGAATGTCAAAACAACATTCCATAATGGGAACCTTTAAGAAGATGTCTATATGACACAACTAGAAGGTTATGTGACACATGGTGAAGCCAAACGGGTTTGTAAGTTGCAGAAATCCATTTATGGATTAAAGAAAGAATCCAGGTCATGGAACATTCAATTTGATGAATCCATAAAATAATTTGGTTTCATTAAGAATGAATGTGATCCATGTGTTTATAAGCGGTGTAATGGGAATGAGGTTGTTATCCTAGTAGTATATGTTGATGACATATTGCTTATTGGAAATGATGTACCAATCTTACAGTCAGTTAAGGACTGGTTGAACAAGTGTTTATCCATGAAGGACTTGGGTGAAACAACCTACATTCTAGGGATCAAGATCATTTGTGATAGATCTAACAGGCTTCTTGGACTAAGTCAGAGTACATACATTTACCATTGACGTACGCCTGTCGTAGGGCATGGAAAAAGCAATTTAATTTTCCTAGTGCAGCATAGAAGTTGACCAGGGTCGTCTCACTTGAGTAGCTTTCTCAATTGTTTACTTACTTAATATAATTTAGCTAAACTACTTCTTTTTAGTGTTTTTATATTATCTAGTAATGGAAAACAATTAAATTAAAATAAATGATAAAACTAACATGCAAGGAAAAAATGAAATTAATTGAGAAAGAACTTGGCCTTTATGGGTTGGTATGTGGGTTTCATCATTCTCCTTGTTGATATTTAAATTAAGTTTGATAATTCAATTATGAGATCTCATTCATGAATTAATATTCTTTTATTTATTGGTGTGAAATCTTGAATGCATTTTGCAATCTTAACTTCACCTCCTCCTATAATCAAGGTTGATGGAACACCTCGATCAAGAGTGTGTCATCTTCCAAGACCTGGCTCCATCGTATGCCATTTCAACCACTGAATGGATCAACTCCATCGTATGAAGAGCTTGTATCCAGTAGAAGGGAGGGAAAATATTTAATAAAATAATAGAAATGAGTTTGAGATCAGTGTCGTGGTGGACGATCGCCACACCCGTGCACATCACTCTTACTCATCACAAACTTAATAAAACATAAGAATTTAAGCACTGAATAAATGAAATTTCCATATACCTCCCCCGGGCCAAGTCTCGGGTTAACCCCTCATATTTTATGGTAAGAGGTCATGGTGGATAATATGAGAATAATAAAAGATGAAAAGAATGAGAAAAGATGAAGAAGAAAACCGGGTGGATGGGTGGACACAAAAATAATTCATGAATTTTATTATAAATCTAAATTACAACTGAAAACTAAAAAAAAAATAAAGAAATGAAATGAAATGGGGAAGATTTGTGGCCAACCTCCCTCGGTGGAGATCTCCTCCTTGGTGCCTTGAAGGAATGGATGGAGAATGAGATGCTTTGAGGAGGAGGTGATGACCTCCTTTTATAGGCAGAATTCAACCCCGAAAGTTTGAGCGTTTTAGGCCCCATTAATAACCTCTTCACGCGTTCTACCCTTCATTAATGATGTTCATAAATATCTTTTACGTCTCCTCTCCAAATTTCAGATAATTTGGAAACCGTATGTAGGAGTTATTAATTTTTCATTCTCGGTTTCTGTTTCTGGACGAAGCATCCAGGAAGGTTCCTCAAAAAACATGTCATTAAATAGCCTCCTTAATGACCTCCAACATCCTCCAAATTTATTTTAGAGACGGACCTATCTTTCATAGAGGTATCCCAGGTAAAAACACATCATTTGGATATGTGTAGGCCGCGTTTGATGTCCATTACGTTGGGTGGGTCCATGCTGTCCGCCCGGAAAAATTCTAATCTTCAATGATTTTTTAGACCCTTTAGATGACCGAATCAGATCCTGGTCCAGAAGACAAAAATGAAGGAAATAAAATAAGTATTCTAAAAAAAGGTTAATCAGAAAATTTGAAATTTTATTTTTCCTGAAATGACCAAAATACCCCTGACGTAAAATTCTATCAAAAATCCAGAATTAGTTGTTTTTCACATTTGGGTTCAAAATAACACTAAAACCTAAAAACATGATAATTACCCATTCAATAACACTTTTGTGGGATTATAAACAATGTTTTACAGTATAAAATATATGAAAATGTGAGCCTCATCACTCCCCCACACTTAAACATTGCACTCCTAGGAAATCATCTTACATCCAAATCAAAATCCACACAACAATCAAAAATGAGAAAATATCAATGAATTTATCCAAAATAGAATTCCATCATGTCTCATTTATGAATAATAATTCTCTCATTTTTATTTCAATCATTAAAATTTGTTCAACCTCATAAATCAATCCACGACCCAATCACAACCTACCTCACATTGAATTTTATGTCACTCTTCACTCAAGAGAAATTGAATCTAGAGTTATACTCATACTTGAAAATCGCATGTGTCACCATAGGTTTGTGAAAATTATCATTTCTCCACTGCATGAAACATGAAAATGAATTTAATCATGAGGGATTTAATTAAAGGTTCAAATGATTCTGTGGCTTAGGGTCAGTGGTAAAATGATTGAAAAATGTTCCAAGCTAGAAAGAGGAGGTTGGACTTTTAAGTACAATGCATGATTAAATCAAGTGAAAACACAGGAAATTACTCACTCAATACTGCTTATAAATGTTAAAAACAACCCCACCCCTCTTTATGACATGGTACATGATCCAATAAGTAATGATATCATCTAAGTTCTCCTCTTTTTTTTTCAAAGCTCCAGAAAGGCACATCTTTATTTTTTTTCTTTTTTTTATGGAGGATGAGATGAAAATTGAATACAATGAATGAATGACAATTCATGCCCCTGATTTTTTTGGGAGGGACATGAGTCATAAAAGAATGTACAATGAGGAATTCAAGCTCATCTCCATTTTTTTGTTTTCTTTTTTTCAGGAGAAATGGATGAAACAAATAAAGCACAATGAAATGACGACACATGCCCAATTCTCTTGTTATCCACTGCCCAAAGTATTGACACACACCTCACATCACCCATAAATGATACACATCCCAATGAACGCACACGAATGTCCCTTCCCCCACACTCAAACTTGAAATATCCATGCAAAAATACTAAAAGTGCGGGTAGGTAAGGAAAAAGTGGCTTGTAATGTGGCTTAAACCTATAAGGCAATTCATAAAATCTAAGGGCTTACGAAGGATAAATGTAAAGGGTGGTATCAAGATAAAATGTGGCTAGCCAAAGAGATGTCTCAATCATTTCAAATACATTTCAGGAAATCCAAAGCTTCGAAAGAGAATTATTCTCAAATTCTGGTTCTCACACAAAATTCAAGTTTCCCTCAAGAAAGTGTGGGTATTAGGAAGAATATGTAAAAGTGGTTCAGAATACCTCATAGGATTAGAAAAATATTTTTAGTCAGTGTTTCATGGGCATGGATTTCAAAAATCAGTCGAACTCATTAAAATGCTTGAAAATCCATTACAAGGGAAAATAATTCATATCAAAAATCATTTAAAATCAATTATTTCAAAAATCATTTCAACTCTTTAAAAATAAATTGATGTGTGAAAAGTGATAAGAATATTAATTAAATCTCAAAATATGTTTTGGACCGAAAAAAAATTAAAGGAGTTTAAAGGATAATCGTAAAAAGTTAACTCCCTTTTGAAATAATGATTCGGTCCCCTTCCTCTAATTCTCAGGGTTTCCTTCTGCCTTCATGATCCTACAAAAGAAAAATTACTAAATTAATCACAAGGATCATTTTATTTAAGCTCAAAATGAAAAGAGGGAGGGGCCACATGGTAGACTATTTCCTAATAATAAATTTGAAATCTAAATTCCTAATATTGAAAATTAAATTACTATAAACAAAGTAAAGGATAAATCTTGGTATGATCCCCCAAGTGGGCCCTAGAATCTTTTACTGCCTCCAGAGGGCAGTACCAGCTTTTATCCATAATCTGTTGGTGGAAGAAGCTTTTTTGATTTGAACCACCACATGTGGTTCTTCCCAGCTTGAAGATCTTTGTTCTTGTTGAGGAGGACTCCATAGACAGAGTGTACAAGATCCTCCCTCTTCGCAATTTGGTACAGCTTGCATGGCGGGGGTTGGAAGAAGTAGGGAACCTCCTCTTCATTTGTTGCTACTTGCGCAACATTCCCCTTCCCTTATTGTGCTCCGCCTAATAAATATTCAGTGTGTTCAGGGATCTTTAAATGTTCCCCAACAGGTGCAATTTCTTTTCCTTCATTATCCTCCAAGGCATAATGTGAGATGGCCAAATCTGAAAATTCAAAACTATTAGGGGTGATACTCAAATCATTTTCAATAAAATTAAAAGAGTTTGAGTTTAAGATTGTATCATCTCCCTGAGTCGGTTTGACTTTAATATTATCTTCAATTGAATGTGCCTCTTGGAGTCGATCTTCACTGGATGGAGGTAGGTAGCCGGGCTCCTACACCTCAGGTTTGGATTCAACTTCATGGATGTCTTCAGTGAAATCAGGAAAGACTAGTGGCACTTCCTTCTTGTCCTTGAATATTTTTAAGTTAGCTTGGAGTTCATCGACCATAGCCATCAAATCTTCCAATGAGATCCATGTTGCTATGCCTCTTTCCACTTGCCTGACCATTATCATCAGTGCATCGGCTCTTCGTTGGAGGGCCTCCTCTGTATAGTCTGTTTCTTCCTCCTGCACCTGTGAGTAATTGTTCCATGCAGAATAATTTGAGTTTGAATGGATCATGAAAAAAAGTTTTTTTTTCAGTTTTTTTTAAAGTAATAATAATGAAAGCTATCTAAAATTTAAAAATATAAAAAGTAAAGTAAACAGCTGATTAGATCCTCGGCAACGACGCCAGTTTTGACGCACGCCTATCGTAGGGCGTGGAAAAAGCAATTTAATTTTCCTAGTGCAGCATAGAAGCTGACCAGGGTCGTCTCACTTGAGGATCTTTCTCAATTGTTTACTTACTTAATATAATTTAGCTAAACTACTTATTTTTGGTGTTTTTATATTATCTAGTAATGTAAAACAATTAAATTAAAATAAATGATAAAACTAACATGCAAGAAAAAAATGAAATTAATTGAGAAAGAACTTGGCCTTTATGGGTTGGTATGTGGGTTTCATCATTCTCCTTGTTGATATTTAAATTAAGTTTGATAATTCAATTATGAGATCTCATTCACGAATTACTATTCTTTTATTTATTGGTGTGAAGTCTTGAATGCATTTTTCAATCTTAACTTCACCTCCTCCTATAATCAAGGTTGATGGCACACCTCGATCGAGAGTGTGTCATCTTCCAAGACATGGCTCCATCGTATGCCATTTCAACCACTGAATGGCTCAACTCCATCGTATGAAGAGCTTGAATCCAGTAGAAGGGAGGGAAAATATTTAATAAAATAATAGAAATGAGTTTGAGATCAGTGTCGTGGTGGACGATCGCCACACCCGTGCACATCACTCTTACTCATCACAAACTTAATAAAACATAGGAATTTAAGCACCGAATAAATGAAATTTCCACATACCTCCCCCGGGCCAAGTCTCGGGTTAACCCCTCATATTTGAGGGTAAGAGGTCATGATGGATAATATGAGAATAATAAAAGATGAAAAGAAGGAGAAAAGATGAAGAAGAAAACCGGGTGGATGGGTGGACACAAAAATAATTCATGAATTTTATTATAAATCTAAATTACAACTGAAAACTAAAACAAAAATAAAGAAATGAAATGAAATGGGGAATATTTGTGGCCAGCCTCCCTTGGTGGAGATATCCTCCTTGGTTCCTTGAAGGAATGGATGGAGAATGGGATGCTTTGAGGAGGAGGTGATGGCCTCCTTTTATAGGCAGAATTCAACCCCCGAAAGTTTGAGCATTTTAGGCCCCATTAATGACCTCTTCACGCGTTCCACCCTTCATGAATGATGTTCATAAATATCTTTTCCGTCTCCTCTCCAATTTCAGCTAATTTGGAAGCCGTATGTAGGAGTTATGAATTTTTCATTCTCGGTTTCTGTTTCTGGACGAAGCATCCAGGAAGGTTCCTCCAAAAGCATGTCATTCAATAGCCTCCTTAATGACCTCCAACATCCTCCAAATTTCTTGTAGAGACGGCCCTATCTGTCCTAGAGGTATCCTAGGTGGAAACACGTCATTTTCATATGTGTAGGCCGCTTTTGATGTCCGTTTCGTTGGGTGGGTCCATGCTGTCCGCCCGGAAAAATTCCAATCTTCAATGATTTTTTAGACCCTTTAGATGACCGAATCAGCTCCTGGTCCAGAAGACAAAAATGAATGAAATAAAATAAGGATTCTAAAAAATGTTTAAACATAAAATTTGAAATTTTATTTTTCCTGAAATGACCAAAATACCCCTGACGTAAAATTCTGTCAAAAATCCAGAATTAGTCATTTTTCAAATTTGGGTTCAAAATAACACTAAAACCTAAAAACATGATAATTACCCATTCAATAACACTTTTTTGGGATTATAAACAATGTTTTACAGTATAAAATATTTGAAAATGTGAGCTTAATCACTCCCCCACACTTAAACATTGCACTCCTGGGCAATCATCCTACATCCAAATCAAAATCCACACAACAATCAAAAATGAGAAAATATCAATGAATTTATCCAAAATAGAATTCCATCATGTCTCATTTATGAATAACAATTCTCTCATTTTCATTTAAATCATTAAAATTTGTTCAACCTCATAAATCAATCCACGACCCAATCACAACTTACCTCACATTGAATTTTATGTCACTCTTCACTCAAGAGAAATTGAATCTAGAGTTATACTCATACTTGAAAATCGCATGTATCACCATAGGTTTGTGAAAATTATCATTTCTCCACTGCGTGAAACATGAAAATGAATTTAATCATGAGGGATTTAATTATAGGTTCAAATGATTCTGTGGCTTAGGGTCAGTGGTAAAATGATTGAAAAATGTTCCAAGCTAGAAAGAGGAGGTTGAACTTTTAAGTACAATGCATGATTAAATCAAGTGAAAACACAGGAAATTACTCACTCAATACTGCTTGTAAATGTTAAAAACAACCCCACCCCTCTTTATGACGTTGTACATGATCCAATAAGTGATGATATCGTCTAAGTTCTCCTCTTTTTTTTCAAAGCTCCAGAAAGGCACAACTTTTTTTTTCTTTTTTTTATGGAGGATGAGCTGAAAATTGAATACAATGAATGAATGAAAATTCATGCCCTTGATTTTTTTGGGAGGGACATGAGTCATAAAAGAATGTACAATGAGTAATTCAAGCTCATCTCCATTTTTTTGTTTTCTTTTTTTTCAGGAGAAATGGATGAAACAAATAAAGCACAATGAAATGAAGACAAATGCCCAATTCTCTTGTTATCCACTGCCCAAAGTATTGACACACACCTCACATCACCCATAAATGATACACATCCCAATGAACGCACACGAATGTCCCTTCCCCCACACTCAAACTTGAAATATCCATGAAAAAATACTAAAAGTGCGGGTAGGTAAGGAAAAAGTGGCTTGTAATGTGGCTTAAACCTATAAGGCAATTCATGACATCTAAGGGCTTACGAAGGATAAATGTAAAGGGTGGTATCAAGATAAAATGTGGCTAGCTAAAGATATGTCTCAATCATTTCAAATACATTTCATGAAATCCAAAGCTTCGAAAGAGAATTATTCTCAAATTCTGGTTCTCACACAAAATTCAAGTTTCCCTCAAGAAAGTGTGGGTATTAGGAAGAATATGTAAAAGTGGTTTAGAATACCTCAAAGGATTGGAAAAATATTTTTAGTCAGTGTTTCATGGGAATGGATTTCAAAAATCAGTCAAACTCATTAAAATGGTTGAAAATCCATTTCAAGGTAAAATAATTCATATCAACAATCATTTAAAATCAATTATTTCAAAAGTCATTTTAACTCTTTAAAAATCAATTGATGTGTGAAAAGTGATAAGAATATTTATTATATCTCAAAATATGTTTTGGACCAAAAAAAAATTAAAGGAGTTTTAAGGATAATCGTAAAAGGTTAACTCCCTTTTGAAATAATGATTCGGTCCTCTTCCTCTTATTCTCAGGGCTTCCTTCTGCCTTCATGACCCTACAAAAGAAAAATTACTAAATTAATCACAAGGATCATTTTATTTAAACTCAAAATGAAAAGAGGGAGGGGGACACATGGTAGACTATTTCCTAATGATAAATTTGAAATCTAAATTCCTAATATTTAAAATTAAATTACTATAAAGAAAGTAAACGATAAATCTTGGTATGATCCCCCAAGTGGGCCCTGGAATCTTTTACTGCCTCCAGAGGGTAGTACCAGCTTTTATCCATAATCTGTTGGTGGATGAAGCTTTTTTGATTTGAACCACCACATTTGGTTCTTCCCAGCTTGAAGATCTTTGTTCTTGTTGAGGAGGACTCCATAGACAGAGTGTACAAGATCCTCCCCCTTCGCAATTTGGTACAGCTTGCATGGCGGGGGTTGGAAGAAGTAGGGAACCTCCTCTTCATTTTTTGCTACTTGTGCATCATTCCCCTTCCCTTCTTGTGCTCCGCCTAGTAAATATTCAGTACGTTCAGGGAGCTTTAAATGTTCCCCAACAGGTGCAATTTCTTTTCCTTCATCATCCTCCAAGGCATAATGTGAGATGGCCGAATCTGAAAATTCAAAACTATTAGGGGTGATACTCAAATCATTTTCAATAAAATTAAAAGAGTTTGAGTTTAAGATTGTATCATCTCCCTGAGTCGGTTCGACTTTAATATTATCTACAATTGAATGTGCCTCTTGGAGTCGATCTTCACTGGATGGAGGTAGGTAGCCGGGCTCCTACACCTCAGGTTTGGATTCAACTTCATGGATGTCTTCAGTGAAATCCGGAAAGACTAGTGGCACTTCCTTCTTGGCGTTGAATCTTTTTAAGTCAGCTTGGAGTTCATTGACCATAGCCATAAAATCTTCCAATGAGATCCATGTTGCTATGCCTATTTCCACTTGCCTGACCATTATCATCAGTGCATCGGCTCTTCGTTGGAGGGCCTCCTCTGTATAGTCTGTTTCTTCCTCCTGCACCTGTGAGTAATTGTTCCATGCAGAATAATTTGAATTTGAATGGATCATGAAAAAAAGTTTTTTTTTTCAGTTTTTTTTTAAATAATAATAATGAAAGATATCTAAAATTTAAAAATATAAAAAGTAAAGTAAAGAGCTGATTAGATCCCCGGCAACGGCGTCAGTTTTGACACACGCCTATCGTAGGGCGTGGAAAAAGCAATTCAATTTTCCTAGTGCAGCATAGAAGCTGACCAGGGTCGTCTCACTTGAGGAGCTTTCTCAATTGTTTACTTACTTAATATAATTTAGCTAAACTACTTATTTTTGGTGTTTTTATATTATCTAGTAATGGAAAACAATTAAATTAAAATAAATGATAAAACTAACATGCAAGAAAAAAATGCAGTTAATTGAGAAAGAACTTGGCCTTTATGGGTTGGTATGTGGGTTTCATCATTCTCCTTGTTGATATTTAAATTAAGTTTGATAATTCAATTATGAGATCTCATTTATGAATTACTATTCTTTTATTTATTGGTGTGAAATCTTGAATGCATTTTGCAATCTTAACTTCACCTCCTCCTATAATCAAGGTTGATGGCACACCTCGATCGAGAGTCTGTCATCTTCCAAGACATGGCTCCATCGTATGCCATTTCAACCACTGAATGGCTCAACTCCATCGTATGAAGAGCTTGTATCCAGTAGAAGGGAGGGAAAATATTTAATAAAAGAATAGAAATGAGTTTGAGATCAGTGTCGTGGTGGACGATCGCCACACCCGTGCACATCACTCTTACTCATCACAAACTTAACAAAACATAGGAATTTAAGCACCGAATAAATGAAATTTCCACATACCTCCCCCGAGCCAAGTCTCAGGTTAACCCCTCATATTTGAGGGTAAGAGGTCATGGTGGATAATATGAGAATAATAAAAGATGAAAAGAAGGAGAAAAGATGAAGAAGAAAACCGGGTGGATGGGTGGACACAAAAATAATTTTTGAATTTTATTATAAATCTAAATTACAACTGAAAACTAAAACAAAAATAAAGAAATGAAATGAAATGGGGAATATTTGTGGCCAGCCTCCCTTGGTGGAGATATCCTCCTTGGTGCCTTGAAGGAATGGATGAAGAATGGGATGTTTTGAGGAGGAGGTGATGGCCTCCTTTTATAGGCAGAATTCAACCCCCGAAAGTTTGAGCGTTTTAGGCCCCATTAATGACCTCTTCACGCGTTCCACCCTTCATTAATGATGTTCATAAATATCGTTTCCGTCTCCTCTCAAAATTTCAGCTAATTTGGAAACGGTATGTAGGAGTTATGAATTTTTCATTCTCGGTTTCTGTTTCTGGACGAAGCATCCAGGAAGGTTCTCCAAAAGCATGTCATTCAATAGCCTCCTTAATGACCTCCAAAATCCTCCAAATTTCTTGTAGAGACAGACCTATCTGTCCTCGAGGTATCCCAGGTAGAAAAACATCATTTGGATATGTGTAGGCCGCGTTTTATGTCCGTTACGTTGGGTGGGTCCATGCTGTCCACCCGGAAAAATTCCAATCTTCAATGATTTTTTAGACCCTTTAGATGACCGAATCAGCTCCTGGTCCAGAAGAAAAAAATTAAGGAAATAAAATAAGGATTCTAAAAAAAGTTTAATCAGAAAATCAGAAATTTTATTTTTCCTGAAATGACCAAAATACCCCTGAAGTAAAATTCTGTCAAAAATCCAGAATTAGTCGTTTTTCACATTTGGGTTCAAAATAACACTAAAACCTAAAAACATGATAATTACCCATTCAATAAAACTTTTGTGGGATTATAAACAATGTTTTACAGTATAAAATATATGAAAATGTGAGCTTCATCACTCCCCCACTATTAAACATTGCACTCCTGGGCAATCATCTTACATCCAAATCAAAATCCACACAACAATCAAAAATGAGAAAATATCAATGAATTTATCCAAAATGGAATTCCATCATGTCTCATTTATGAATAATAATTCTCTCATTTTCATTTCAATCATTAAAATTTGTTCAACCTCATAAATCAATCCATGACCCAATCACAACCTACCTCACATTGAATTTTATGTCACTCTTCACTCCAGAGAAATTGAATCTAGAGTTATACTCATACTTGAAAATCGCATGTATCACCATAGGTTTGTGAAAATTATCATTTCTCCACTGCGTGAAACATGAAAATGAATTTAATCATGAGGGCTTTAATTAAAGGTTCAAATGAATCTGTGGCTTAGGGTCAGTGGTAAAATGATTGAAAAATGTTCCAAGCTAGAAAGAGGAGGTTGAACTTTTAAGTACAATATATGATTAAATCAAGTGAAAACACAGGAAATTCCTCACTCAATACTGCTTGTAAATGTTAAAAACAACCCCACCCCTCTTTATGACATGGTACATGAGCCAATAAGTGATGATATCATCTAAGTTCTCCTCTCTTTTTTTCAAAGCTCCAGAAAGGCACAACTTTATTTTTTTTCTTTTTTTTATGGAGGATGAGCTGAAAATTGAATACAATGAATGAATGACAATTCATGCCCTTGATTTTTTTGGGAGGGACATGAGTCACCAAAGAATGTACAATGAGGAATTCAAGCTCATCTCCATTTTTTTGTTTTCTTTTTTTCAGGAGAAATGGATGAAACAAATAAAGCACAATGAAATGACGACACATGCCCAATTCTCTTGTTATCCACTGCCCAAAGTATTGACACACACCTCGCATCACCCATAAATGATACACATCCCATTGAACGCACACGAATGTCCCTTCCCCCACACTCAAACTTGAAATATCCATGAAAAAATACTAAAAGTGCAGGTAGGTAAGGAAAAAGTGGCTTGTAATGTGGCTTAAACCTATAAGGCAATTCATGACATCTAAGGGCTTACGAAGGATAAATGTAAAGGGTGGTCTCAAGATAAAACGTGGCTATCCAAAGAGATGTCTCAATCATTTCAAATACATTTCATGAAATCCAAATCTTCGAAAGAGAATTATTCTCAAATTCTGGTTCTCACACAAAATTCAAGTTTCCCTCAAGAAAGTGTGGGTATTAGGAATAATATGTAAAAGTGGTTTAAAATACCTCAAAGGATTGGAAAAATATTTTTAGTCAGTGTTTCATGGGCATGGATTTCAAAAATCAGTCAAACTCATTAAAATGCTTGAAAATCCATTTCAAGGGAAAATAATTCATATCAACAATCATTTAAAATCAATTATTTCAAAAGTCATGTCAACTCTTTAAAAATCAATTGATGTGTGAAAAGTGATAAGAATATTAATTAAATCTCAAAATATGTTTTGGACCAAAAAAAAATTAAAGGAGTTTAAACGATAAACGTAAAAAGTTAACTCCCTTTTGAAATAATGATTCGGTCCTCTTCCTCTTATTCTCAGGGCTTCCTTCTCCCTTCATGATCCTACAAAAGAAAAATTACTAAATTAATCACAAGGATCATTTTATTTAAGCTCAAAATGAAAAGAGGGAGGGGGCCACATGGTAGACTATTTCCTAATGATAAATTTTAAATCTAAATTCCTAATATTGAAAATTAAATTACTATAAAGAAAGTAAAGGATAAATCTTGGTATGATCCCCCAAGTGGGCCCTGGAATCTTTTATTGCCTCCAGAGGGCAGTACCAGCTTTTATCCATAATATATTGGTGGATGAAGATTTTTTGATTTGAACCACCACATGTGGTTCTTCCCAGCTTGAAGATCTTTGTTCTTGTTGAGGAGGACTCCATAGACAGAGTGTACAAGATCCTCCCCCTTCGCAATTTGGTACAGCTTGCATGGCGGGGGTTGGAAGAAGTAGGGAACCTCCTCTTCATTTTTTTCTAGTTGTGCAACATTCCCCTTCCCTTCTTGTGCTCCGCCTAGTAAATATTCAGTGTGTTCAGGGAGCTTTAAATGTTCCCCAACAGGTGCAATTTCTTTTCCTTCATCATCCTCCAAGGCATAATGTGAAATGGACGAATCTGAAAATTCAAAACTATTAGAGGTGATACTCAAATAATTTTCAATAAAATTAAAAGAGTTTGAGTTTAAGATTGTATCATCTCCCTGAGTCGGTTCGACTTTAATATTATCTTCAATTGAATGTGCCTCTTGGATTCGATCTTCACCGGATGGAGGTAGGTAGTCGGGCTCCTCCACCTCAGGTTTGGATTCAACTTCATGGATGTCTTCAGTGAAATCAGGAAAGACTAGTGGCACTTCCTTCTTGGACTTGAATCTTTTTAAGTCAGCTTGGAGTTCATCGACCATAGCCATCAAATCTTCCAATGAGATCCATGTTTCTATGCCTCTTTCCACTTGCCTGACCATTATCATCAGTGCATCGGCTCTTCGTTGGAGGGCCTCCTCTGTATAGTCTGTTTCTTCCTCCTGCACCTGTGAGTAATTGTTCCATGCAGAATAATTTGAATTTGAATGGATCATGAAAAAAAGTTTTTTTTTTCAGTTTTTTTAAAAAATAATAATAATGAAAGCTATCTAAAATATAAAAATATAAAAAGTAAAGTAAACAGATGATTAGCTCCCCGGCAACGACGCCAGTTTTGACGCACGCCTGTCGTAGGGCGTGGAAAAAGCAATTTAATTTTCCTAGTGCAGCATAGAAGCTGACCAGGGTCGTCTCATTTGAGGAGCTTTCTCAATTGTTTACTTACTTAATATAATTTAGCTAAACTACTTATTTTTGGTGTTTTTATATTATCTAGTAATGGAAAACAATTAAATTAAAATAAATGATTAAACTAACATGCAAGAAAAAAATGCAATTAATTGAGAAAGAACTTGGCCTTTATGGGTTGGTATGTGGGTTTCATCATTCTCCTTGTTGATATTTAAATTAAGTTTGGTAATTCAATTATGAGATCTCATTCATGAATTACTATTCTTTTATTTATTGGTGTGAAATCTTGAATTCATTTTGAAATCTTAACTTCACCTCCTCCTATAATCAAGGTTGATGGCACACCTCGATCGAGAGTGTGTCATCTTCCAAGACCTGGCTCCATCGTATGCTATTTCAACCACTGAATGGCTCAACTCCATCGTATGAAGATATTGTATCCAAAATAATGGAGGGAAAATATTTAATAAAATAATAGAAATGAGTTTGAGATTAGTGTCGTGGTGGACGATCGCCACACCTGTGCACATCACTCTTACTCATCACAAACTTAATAAAACATAGGAATTTAAGCACCGAATAAATGAAATTTCCACATACATCCCCCCAGGACAAGTCTCGGGTTAACCCCTCATATTTGAGGGTAAGAGGTCACGGTGGATAATATGAGAATAATAAAAGATGAAAAGAAGGAGAAAAGATGAAGAAGAAAACCGGGTGGATGGGTGGAAACAAAAATAATTCATGAATTTTATTATAAATCTAAATTACAACTGAAAACTAAAACAAAAATAAAGAAATGAAATGAAATGGGGAAGATTTGTGGCCAGCATCCCTCGGTGGAGATCTCCTACTTGGTACCTTGAAGTAATGGATGGAGAATGGGATTCTTTGAGAAGGAGGTGATAGCCTCCTTTTATAGGCAGAATTCAACACCCAAAAGTTTGAGCATTTTATGCCCCATTAATGACCTCTTAACGCGTTCCACCCTTAATGAATGATGTTCATAAATATCTTTTCCGTCTCCTATACAAATTTCAGCTAATTTGGAAACCGTATGTAGGAGTTATGAATTTTTCATTCTCGGTTTCTGTTTCTGGATGAAGCATCTAGGAAGGTTCCTCCAAAAGAATGTCATTCAATAGCCTCCTTAATGACCTCCAACATCCTCCAAATTTCTTGTAGAGATGGAACTATCTGTTCTCGAGGTATCCCAGGTGGAAAAATATCATTTGGATAAGTTTAGGCCGCGTTTGATGTCCGTTACGTTGGGTGGGTCCATGCTGTCCGCCCGGAAAAATTCCAATCTTCAATGATTTTAGACCCTTTAGATGACCGAATTAGCTCCTGGTCCAGAAGAAAAAAATGAAGGAAATAAAATAAGGATTCTAAAAAAAGTTTAATCAGAAAATTTGAAATTTATTTTTCCTGAAATGACCAAAATACCCCTGACGTAAAATTCTGTCAAAAATCCAGAATTAGTCGTTTTTCACATTTGGGTTCAAAATAACACTAAAACCTAAAAACATGATAATTACCCATTCAATAACACTTTTGTAGGATTATAAACAATGTTTTACAGTATAAAATATATGAAAATGTGAGCTTCATCACTCCCCCACACTTAAACACTGCACTCCTGGGCAATCATCTTACATCCAAATCAAAATCCACACAACAATCAAAAATGAGAAAATATCAATGAATTTATCCAAAATAGAATTCCATCATGTCTCATTTATGAATAATAATTCTCTCATTTTCATTTCAATCATTAAAATTTGTTCAACCTCATAAATCAATCCACGACCCAATCACAACCTACCTCACATTGAATTTTATGTCACTCTTCACTCAAGAGAAATTGAATCTAGAGTTATACTCATACTTGAAAATCGCATGTATCACCATAGGTTTGTGAAAATTATCATTTCTCCACTGCGTGAAACATGAAAATTAATTTAATCATGAGGGCTTTAATTAAAGGTTCAAATGATTTGGTGGCTTAGGGCCAGTGGTAAAATGATTGAAAAATGTTCCAAGCTAGAAAGAGGAGGTTGAACTTTTAAGTACAATGCATGATTAAATTAAGTGAAAACACAGGAAATTCCTCACTCAGTACTGCTTGTAAATGTTAAAAACAACCCCACCCCTCTTTATGACATGGTACATGAGCCAATAAGTGATGATATCATCTAAGTTCTCCTCTTTTTTTTCAAAGCTCCAGAAAGGCATAGCTTTATTTTTTTTCTTTTTTTTATGGAGGATGAGCTGAAAATTGAATACAATGAATGAATGACAATTCATGCCCTTGATTTTTTTGGGAGGGACATGAGTCATAAAAGAATGTACAATGAGGAATTCAAGCTCATCTCCATTTTTTTGTTTTCTTTTTTTCAGGAGAAATGGATGAAACAAATAAAGCACAATGAAATGACGACACATGCCCAATTCTCTTGTTATCCACTGCCCAAAGTATTGACACACACCTCGCATCACCCATAAATGATACACATCCCAAGGAGCGCACACGAATGTCCCTTCCCCCACAATCAAAATTGAAATATCCATGCAAAAATACTAAAAGTGCGGGTAGGTAAGGAAAAAGTGGCTTGTAATGTGGCTTAAACCTATAAGGAAATTCATGACATCTAAGGGCTTGCGAAGGATAAATGTAAAGGGTGGTCTCAAGATAAAATGTGGCTAGTCAAAGAGATGTCTCAATCATTTCAAATACATTTCATGAAATCCAAAGCTTCTAAAGAGAATTATTCTCAAATTCTGGTTCTCACACAAAATTCAAGTTTCCCTCAATAAAGTGTGGGTATTAGGAGGAATATGTAAAAGTGGTTTAGAATACCTCACAGGATTGGAAAAATATTTTTAGTCAGTGTTTCATGGGCATGGATTTCAAAAATCAGTCAAACTCATTAAAATGCTTGAAAATCCATTTCAAGGGAAAATAATTCATATCAACAATCATTTAAAATCAATTATTTCAAAAATCATTTCAACTCTTTAAAAATCAATTGATGTGTGAAAAGTGATAATAATATTAATTAAATCTCAAAATATGTTTTGGACCGAAAAAAAATTAAAGGAGTTTAAAGGATAATCGTAAAAATTTAACTCCCTTTTGAAATAATGATTCGGTCCTCTTCCTCTAATTCTCAGGGCTTCCTTCTGCCTTCATGATCCTACAAAAGAAAAATTACTAAATTAATCACAAGGATCATTTTATTTAAGCTCAAAATGAAAAGAGGGAGGGGGCCACATGGTAGACTATTTTCTAATGATAAATTTGAAATCTAAATTCCTAATATTGAAAATTAAATTACTATAAAGAAAGTAAAGGATAAATCTTGGTATGATCCCCCAAGTGGGCCCTGGAATCTTTTACTGCCTCCAGAGGGAAGTACCATCTTTTATCCATAATCTGTTGGTGGATGAAGCTTTTTTGATTTGAACCACCACATGTGGTTCTTCCCAGCTTGAAGATATTTGTTCTTGTTGAGGAGGACTCCATAGATAGAGTGTACAAGATCCTCCCCCTTCGCAATTTGGTACAGCTTGCATGGCGGGGGTTGGAAGAATTAGGGAACCTCCTCTTCATTTGTTGCTACTTGTGCAACATTCCCCTTCCCTTCTTGTGCTCCGCCTAGTAAATATTCAGTGTGTTCAGGGAGCTTTAAATGTTCCCCAACAGGTGCAATTTCTTTTCCTTCATCATCCTCCAAGGCATAATGTGAGATGGCCGAATCTGAAAACTCAAAACTATTAGGGGTGATACTCAAATCATTTTCAATAAAATTAAAAGAGTTTGAGTTTAAGATTGTATCATCTCCCTGAGTCGGTTCGACTTTAATATTATCTTCAGTTGAATGTGCCTCTTGGATTCGATCTTCACTGGATGGAGGTAGGTAGTCGGGCTCCTCCACCTCAGGTTTGGATTCAACTTCATGGATGTCTTCAGTGAAATCAGGAAAGACTAGTGGCACTTCCTTCTTGGCCTTGAATCTTTTTAAGTCAGCTTGGAGTTCATCGACCATAGCCATCAAATCTTCCAATGAGATCCATATTGCTATGCCTCTTTCCACTTGCCTGACCATTATCATCAGTGCATCGGCTCTTCGTTGGAGGGCCTCCTCTATATAGTCTGTTTCTTCCTCCTGCACCTGTGAGTAATTGTTCCATGCAGAATAATTTGAATTTGAATGGATCATGAAAAAAAGTTTTTTTTTTCAGTTTAAAAAATAATAATAATAATGAAAGCTATCTAAAATTTAAAAATATAAAAAGTAAAGTAAACAGCTGATTAGCTCCCCGGCAACGGCGCCAGTTTTGATGCACGCCTGTTGTAGGGCGTGGAAAAAACAATTTAATTTTCCTAGTGCAGCATAGAAGCTGACCAGGGTCGTCTCACTTGAGGAGCTTTCTCAATTGTTTACTTACTTAATATAATTTAGATAAAATACTTATTTTTTATGTTTTTATATTATCTAGTAATGGAAAACAATTAAATTAAAATAAATGATAAAACAAACATGCAAGGAAAAAATGCAATTAATTGAGAAAGAACTTGGCCTTTATGGGTTGGTATGTGGGTTTCATCATTCTTCTTGTTGATATTTAAATTAAGTTTGATAATTCAATTATGAGATCTCATTCATGAATTACTATTCTTTTATTTATTGGTGTGAAATCTTGAATGGATTTTGCAATCTTAACTTCACCTCCTCCTATAATTAAGGTTGATGGCACACCTCGATCGAGAGTGTGTCATATTCCAAGACCTGGCTCCATCGTATGCCATTTCAACCACTGAATGGCTCAACTCCATTGTATGAAGATATTGTATCCAGTATAAGGGAGGAAAAATATTTAATAAAAGAATAGAAATGAGTTTGAGATCAGTGTCGTGGTGGACGATCGCCACACCCGTGCACATCACTCTTACTCATCACAAACTTAATAAAACATAGGAATTTAAGCACCGAATAAATGAAATTTCCACATACCTCCCCCCAGGACAAGTCTTGGGTTAACCCCTAATATTTGAGGGTAAGAGGTCACGGTGGATAATATGAGAATAATAAAAGATGAAAAGAAGGAGAAAAGATGAAGAAGAAAACTGGGTGGATGGGTGGACACAAAAATAATTCATGAATTTTATTATAAATCTAAATTACAACTGAAAACTAAAACAAAAATAAAGAAATGAAATGAAATGGGGAAGATTTGTGTCCAGCCTCCCTCGATGGAGATCTCCTCCTTGGTTCCTTGAAGGAATGGATGGAGAATGAGATGCTTTGAGGAGGAGGTGATAGCCTCCTTTTATAGGCAGAATTCAACACCCGAAATTTTGAGCGTTTTAGGCCCCATTAATGACCACTTCACGCATTCCACCCTTAATGAATGATGTTCATAAATATCATTTCCATCTCCTATACAAAGTTTAGCTAATTTGGAAACCGTATGTAGGAGTTATGAATTTTTCATTCTCGGTTTTTGTTTCTGGATGAAGCATCCAGGAAGGTTCCTCCAAAAGCATGTCATTCAATAGCCTCCTTAATAACCTCCAAAATCCTCCAAATTTCTTGTAGAGACGTCCCTATCTGTCCTCGAGGTATCCCAGGTGGAAACACATCATTTGGATATGTGTAGGCCACGTTTGATGTCCGTTACGTTGGGTGGGTCCATGCTGTCCGCCTGGAAAAATTCCAATCTTCAATGATTTTAGACCCTTTAAATGACCGAATCAGCTCCTGGTCCAGAAGACAAAAATGAAGGAAATAAAATAAGGATTCTAAAAAAAGTTTAATCAGAAAATTTAAAATTTTATTTTTCCTGAAATGACCAAAATACCCCTGACGTAAAATTCTGTCAAAAATCCAGAATTAGTCGTTTTTCACATTTGGGTGCAAAATAACAATAAAACCTAAAAACATGATAATTATCCATTCAATAACACTTTTTTGGGATTATAAACAATGTTTTATAGTATAAAATATATGAAAATGTGATCTTCATCACTCCCCCACACTTAAACATTGCACTCCTGGGCAATCATCTTACATCCAAATCAAAATCCACACAACAATCAAAAATGAGAAAATATCAATGAATTTATCCAAAATAGAATTCCATCATGTCTCATTTATGAATAATAATTCTCTCATTTTCATTTCAATCATTAAAATTTGTTCAACCTCATAAATCAATCCACGACTCGATCACAACCTACCTCACATTGAATTTTATGTCACTCTTCACTCAAGAGAAATTGAATCTAGAGTTATACTCATACTTGAAAATCGCATGTATCACCATAGGTTTGTGAAAATTATCATTTCTCCACTGCGTGAAACATGAAAATCAATTTAATCATTAGGGATTTAATTAAAGGTTCAAATGATTCTGTGTCTTAGGGTCAGTGGTAAAATGATTGAAAAATGTTCCAAGCTAGAAAGAGGAGGTTGAACTTTTAAGTACAATGCATGATTAAATCAAGTGAAAACACAGGAAATTCCTCACTCAATACTGCTTGTAAATGTTAAAAACAACCCCACCCCTCTTTATGACATGGTACATGAGCCAATAAGTGATGATATCATCTAAGTTCTCCTCTCTTTTTTTCAAAGCTCCAGAAAGGCACAACTTTATTTTTTTTCTTTTTTTTATGGAGGATGAGCTGAAAATTGAATACAATGAATGAATGACAATTCATGCCCTTGATTTTTTTGGGAGGGACATGAGTCATAAAAGAATGTACAATGAGGAATTCAAGCTCATCTCCAATTTTTTTTTCTTTTTTTCAGGAGAAATGGATGAAACAAATAAAGCACAATGAAATGACGACACATGCCCAATTCTCTTGTTATCCACTGCCCAAAGTATTGAAACAAACCTCGCATCACCAATAAATTATACAAATCCCAATGAACGCACACGAATGTTCCTTCCCCCACACTCAAACTTGAAATATCCATGAAAAAATACTAAAACTGCGGGTAGTTAAGGAAAAAGTGGCTTGTAATGTGGCATAAACCTATAAGGCAATTCATGAAATCTAAGGGCTTACGAAGGATAAATGTAAAGGGTGGTCTCAAGATAAAATGTGGCTATCCAAAGAGATGTCTCAATCATTTCAAAAACATTTCATGAAATCCAAAGCTTCGAAAGAGAATTATTCTCAAATTCTGGTTCTCACACAAAATTCAAGTTTCCCTCAAGAAAGTGTGGGTATTAGGAATAATATGTAAAAGTGGTTTAAAATACCTCAAAGGATTGGAAAAATATTTTTAGTCAGTGTTTCATGGGCATGGATTTCAAAAATCAGTCAAACTCATTAAAATGCTTGAAAATCCATTTCAAGGGAAAATAATTCATATCAACAATCATTTAAAATCAATTATTTCAAAAGTCATGTCAACTCTTTAAAAATCAATTGATGTGTGAAAAGTGATAAGAATATTAATTAAATCTCAAAATATGTTTTGGACCAAAAAAAAATTAAAGGAGTTTAAAGTATAATCTTAAAAAGTTAACTCCCTTTTGAAATAATGATTCGGTCCTCTTCCTCTTATTCTCAGGGCTTCCTTCTGCCTTCATGATCCTACAAAAGAAAAATTACTAAATTAATCACAAGGATCATTTTATTTAAGCACAAAATGAAAAGAGGGAGGGGGCCACATGGTAGACTATTTCCTAATGATAAATTTTAAATCTAAATTCCTAATATTGAAAATTAAATTACTATAAAGAAAGTAAAGGATAAATCTTGGTATGATCCCCCAAGTGGGCCCTGGAATCTTTTACTGCCTCCAGAGGGCAGTACCAGCTTTTATCCATAATCTAATGGTGGATGAAGTTTTTTTGATTTGAACCACCACATGTGGTTCTTCCCAGCTTGAAGATCTTTGTTCTTGTTGAGGAGGACTCCATAGACAGAGTGTACAAGACCCCCCCCCTTCGCAATTTGGTACAGCTTGCATGGCGGGGGTTGGAAGAAGTAGGGAACCTCCTCTTCATTTGTTGCTACTTGTGCAACATTCCCCTTCCCTTCTTGTGCTCCGCCTAGTAAATATTCAGTGTGTTCAGAGAGCTTTAAATGTTCCCCAACAGGTGCAATTTCTTTTCCTTCATCATCCTCCAAGGCATAATGTGAGATGGCCAAATCTGAAAATTCAAAACTATTAGGGGTGATACTCAAATCATTTTCAATAAAATTAAAAGAGTTTGAGTTTAAGATTGTATCATCTCCCTGAGTCGGTTCGAATTTAATATTATCTTCAATTGAATGTGCCTCTTGGAGTCGATCTTCACTGGATGGAGGTAGGTAGTCGGGCTCCTCCACCTCAGGTTTGGATTCAACTTCATGGATGTCTTCAGTGAAATCAGGAAAGACTATTGGCACTTCCTTCTTGGCCTTGAATCTTTTTAAGTCAGCTTGGAGTTCATCAACCATGACCATCAAATCTTCCAATGAGATCCATGTTGCTATGAATCTTTCCACTTACCTGACCATTATCATCAGTGCATCGGCTCTTCGTTGGAGGGCCTCCTTTGTATAGTCTGTTTCTTCCTCCTGTACCTGTGAGTAATTGTTCCATGCAGAATAATTTGAATTTGAATGGATCATGAAAAAAAGTTTTTTTTTTCAGTTTTTTTAAAAATAATAATAATGAAAGCTATATAAAATTTAAAAATATAAAAAGTAAAGTAAACAGCTGATTAGCTCCCCGGCAACGGCGCCAGTTTTGATGCACGCCTGTCGTAGGGCGTGGAAAAAGCAATTTAATTTTCCTAGTGCAGCATAGAAGCTGACCAGGGTCGTCTCACTTGAGGAGCTTTTTCAATTGTTTACTTACTTAATATAATTTATCTAAACTACTTATTTTTGGTGTTTTTATATTATCTAGTAATGGAAAACAATTAAATTAAAATAAATGATAAAACTAACATGCAAGGAAAAAATGCAATTAATTGAGAAAGAACTTGGCCTTTATGGGTTGGTATGTGTGTTTCATCATTCTCCTTGTTGATATTTAAATTAAGTTTGATAATTCAATTATGAGATCTCATTCATGAATTACTATTCTTTTATTTATCGGTGTGAAATCTTGAATGCATTTTTCAATCTTAACTTCACCTCCTCCTATAATCAAGGTTGATGGCACACCTCGATCGAGAGTGTGTCATCTTCCAAGACCTGGCTCCATCGTATTCCATTTCAACCACTGAATAACTCAAATCCATCGTATGAAGAGATTGTATCCAGTAGAAGGGAGGGAAAATATTTAATAAAAGAATAGAAATGAGTTTGAGATCAGTGTCGTGGTGGACGATCGCCACACCCGTGCACATCACTCTTACTCATCACAAACTTAATAAAACATAGGAATTTAAGCACCGAATAAATGAAATTTCCACATACCTCCCCCCGGGACAAGTCTCGGGTTAACCCCTCATATTTGAGGGTAAGAGGTCACGGTGGATAATATGAGAATAATAAAAGATGAAAAGAAGGAGAAAAGATGAAGAAGAAAACCGGGTGGATGGGTGGACACAAAAATAATTCATGAATTTTATTATAAATCTAAATTACAACTGAAAACTAAAACAAAAATAAATAAATGAAATGAAATGGGGAAGATTTGTGGCCAGCCTCCCTCGGTGGAGATCTCCTCCTTGGAGCCTTGAAGGAATGGATGGAGAATGGGATGCTTTGAGGAGGAGGTGATGACCTCCTTTTATAGGCAGAATTCAACCTTCGAAAGTTTGAGCGTTTTAGGCCCCATTAATGACCTCTTCACGCGTTCCACCCTTCATGAATGATGTTCATAAATATCTTTTCAGTCTCCTCTCCAAATTTCAGATAATTTGGAAACCGTATGTAGGAGTTATTAATTTTTTATTCTCGGTTTCTGTTTCTGGACGAAGCATCCTGGAAGGTTCTTCCAAAATCACATCATTCAATATCCTCCTTAATGACCTCCAACATCCTCCAAATTTCTTTTAGAGACGTCCCTATCTGTCGTCGAGGTATCCCAGGTGGAAACACATCATTTGGATATGTTTAGGTCGCGTTTGATGTCCATTACGTTGGGTGGGTCCATGCTGTCCGCCCGGAAAAATTCCAATCTTCAATGATTTTTTAGACCCTTTAGATGACCGAATCAGATCCTGGTCTAGAAGAAAAAAATGAAGGAAATAAAATAAGGATTCTAAAAAAAGTTTAATCAGAAAATTTGAAATTTTATTTTTCCTTAAATGACCAAAATACCCCTGACGTAAAATTCTGTCAAAAATCCAAAATTAGTCATTTTTCACATTTGGGTTCAAAATAACACTAAAACCTAAAAACATGATAATTACCCATTCAATAACACTTTTTTGGGATTATAAACAATGTTTTACAGTATAAAATATATGAAAATGTGAGCTTCATCAACCATATACTAAAGAGATTTAGTATGGAACAATCTAAGAGGGGATTGGTTCCAGTGTCACATAGCCTACATCTTTCTAAGAAAATGTGTCCTCAGACACAACAGAAGAAAGATAGAATGAGTAATATCCCATATTCTTAGGCTATAGGATCCATCATGTATTCCATGTTATGTACCAGGCTTGATGTTGCCTATGCACTGAGCATGGTAGGAAGATATCAAGCAGATCCAGGAGAACAACATTGGACTGCTGTTAAGACTATCCTTAAGTATCGGAGAAGAAATAAGGATATGTTCTTAGTGTATGGAGGAGATTAGAAGCTTGTCATCATAGGGTATGCTAATGATGGTTTTTAGACAGATCGAAACGATCTGAAGTCGCAATTTGGATATGTTTTCTGTCTCAATGGAGGAGCTGTGAGCTAGAAGAGTTCAAAGAAACTAGTTGTCCCTGATTCTCTAGCGGATTCTGAATATATAGCGGATTATAATGTAGCCAAGAAATACATCTGGATTTGTAACTTTTTTTAGGAGCTTGATGTGGTGCCTAGTAGTAAAGATCCTATAACATTGTATTGTGATAATACTGTAGTGGCGGATCTTTCAAAAGAACCAAGGTCACATCAACAGGCAAAGCACATACTTCGGAAGTATCACCTCTTGATGTATTTCTATCAAAGGGGTGAAGTTTCAATGAGCAGAGTGTCCACAGAATAGTACGTGGTAGACCCCATGACTAAAGGCCTATCTCAGCACAAACATGAATATCATGTGAGAGCTAGAGGATTAAAGGTTGTTAGCAGTTGGCTCTAGTCCAAGTGGGAGTCTGTTGGATTTGGTAGCCTAGAATCAACTACTTTGTACTTTATTAATTAATAACAACCTTATCACATCTTGATTATTCTTCTATGTGACAATGTATGTGATAATGTCCTAAGGATAACTATTGCATTAAAGGGTCATAGCAGATCCCTGCTATGATGAGAACCCAGAAGTTCCATAACAATATTCTTGAATATATGTCCTATGGATGAATGATTTTATTTGAGGGACATAAATAATACATACCATTAGGGATGATGAATCATAAATCTTTGAGGCACCTTCTAATGGTGTGCACCCTTGGTAATATATATGAATATATTATGAGAACGAGACTCGCTAGTAGGAAATCCACATTTCATAGTGTCATTGGATGTTCCTATCTGTGGATGTGTGTATTGGTCCTTAGACTTTAAGATTATTATTAATGGGTATTACAACTCATGCACTTATATGTGTTGACAAAAACTATGATGACACACTCTTCACAGTGAGGTAGGATATGTTGGGTGCGTCATGAGTAATACTGCATTAATAGATAATGCGAGAAAGGATTTGTCCCTTCTATTCCATAACGGAAGTAGATATCTCAGGCCCTTTGATGGAATTGATATAGCCTAAATAAATCTACGACCATGCTAAGGAATGAGCAAGTTCAATTCCAGAAAGTAAAAGAAATAATAATCAACCACATGGGTTGATGGCACTAGCATGCAACCCGCTTGATTCAATATATCAAGACAAAGGGATTACATTACATGGTAAGTGTTCATAGGAGGTGACACATCATTGTAGTGTTAACTTCTTTCTCTATGGGTGACTTGGCATGTTGTTAGAGGCTAACCTTGGAATTTAGTCAGGCTCCACCTTATTCCACTAAGAAAGAGGCCTAGAGGGTCACACACTAAGTGTGTCCAAGTATCTTAGTTAAATATTAATTTAAAAAGTTGAATAAAGATTATTCCCGATTGTGGTTTAATAATTATTCAAGGATGCATGATCTCATTTATTTCAACACTAGTTATTCGATAGAATACATTGTGGAAAAAATAATACATTTATTAGAGAGTAATGTATTGATATTTATTTGAGAAATAAATAGCCATTATTTTAAGGTCTAATAAATGTGGTGGAGGAAATAAAGATAATGAAAAAACAAAAGTACACACCGTGTATATTAATATACATGCTGTGTATTTTTTATGGGAATTTATGAGAAAAAATATTATTTATTTAATTAAATAATATTAGGTGTAATTCGTTGGGCACATGTCAAGTAATAATAATAGTCAACTGTTATTATTAGACATGGGGTATTACTAAGAATTAAATGAAATGAATAAATGATTTTGGGTAATTAATTCATTTTATTATTCTAAGTATTTAAAATCCAAATTATATAATTCTCATTAGGCTATCCATTTTGAGTGTTGTGCACAACAGATCTAGAGAAATCTCTCAAGAAAATAGAGAATTATTTTTATTCCAAGAACACTCTCAAGCTACAAGAGAGAGATCCTCCTCCACCGGATCAAGGTGATCGAAGGAGGACATCACAAGTGAAGGATATTCTATGCTAGCTCCTAGAGATCCCTTCAACAACATACAGAGATACGTGGAGCATGTGTGGATCACCACTAGAGGGATCCTACACTTGGATTCTACAATGCAATGATGGATCACATCGGATCATGACCAGAAACATCAACGAAGAGAGAATTCCATCAAGGTAATTATTGTCTTTTAATTAAATTAATTATAACCAACATACGATGATCCTATCTATGGTTCTAGGACTCCCTTAATTTCTTTCATTATTCGTTCTATTTCAAAGATTTGATGTTTTATTATCATGACAAATCTCGGATTGCTCGTTGTTAATGGAAAAATTCAAGTTGGGTACACCCACCAACGCGCTTTTGCTGCGTCCAGAACCTACAAATGGGTGAACTAAAATTCTTTCTTGGATTTAAAATCTTTCAAAATAATGATAGTATTATTTTAAATCAAATAAAATATACTAAATATCTTATAAAACGTTTTGGATTGAATAACACTAAAAATAGTGATACTCCAATGAGTACTACTTGTAAGTTGTATCTTGATGAAGATGGAAAATATGTTGATCAAACAACTTACAGAGGAATGACTGGAAGATTACTCTACTTAATTTATAGATGAACTAATATTATGTTTAGTGTATGTATGTGTCCTCGTTTTCAAGCAAACCCTAAGGAATCTCATTTAAATGTTGTTAAAAGGATTTTCAAATACCTCAAACATACACCCAATCTAGGACTATTCCATCCCAGAGGACAATCATTTGAGTTAGTTAGTTATTCTGATTCTGATTTTAGTGGTATTAAATTAGATAGAAAGAGAACATCTAGAACATGTCACCTTTTGGGCAAGTCTCTAGTATCATGGTGTAGTAAGAAACAAAACTCTGTTGCATTATCTACTACCGAAGCTGAATACATAGCTGCTAGTAGTTGTTGCGCACAATTTTTTTTGGATGAAACAAACATTAATAGATTATGGATATCAAATCAGGTATATAACTACAAATTGTGACAATATAAGTGCTATTAACATCTCAAAAAATCCTATTTCACACTCTAGGACAAAACATATTGATGTAAGACATCACTTTTTGAGAGACCATTATCAAAAAGGTGATATCACTTTAGAATTCATTGGAATTGAATATTAGCTTGTTAATACATTCACCAAACCATTAAATTCTAAAAGAATAGATTACATCATACATGAATTAGGAATGATAAATCTTAAGTAGAAAATATACTGATTTCAAAACTTACTGTCTCATAGATTACTGTTTCACAGTTTACAGTTTCATGAGTCACTGTTTTAGAAGTACTATCTCACTCTCATAGTTCTGAGAGTCACTATCTTAAAGTTACTGTCACATGTTTGCAGTCTCATGGTTATTGTCTCTTAGTTACCATTTTACACATACTATTTCAAACAATACAGTCGCACCGTTTTGAAGTCACACATTAGAGGTGACACCGTGAAAACCTGTTACGGTCTCACTGTGAAAGTCTGTTCCGGTCTCACCATAATAACTCCTTTTCATTTTATTTATATATTATAACCTGAATTAATGTAATTAATTATTTTATTCTTTTTCTTTCCCATGATTTTGAATTTGCGACGCTTGATATCTCTAAATTATAAAAACGAAAGAGGTTTCATTTTTTTCTTCACTCGAGCTCTCTTTTCTCAAACTGTAAATCCTCCTTAAACCCTTTAGTTCTCTCTCTCTCTCTCGAACCTTCATTGAATGCCTAGAATGAAACACCCGTCTTCATCAACTCCTGAGAAGCATAGATCAAATAAGAAAATTAAAATAGCACCGAAGATAGCGCCCAAAGGTCATTTGAATCCGAATCTTGTTGATAGAATAGTGGTACTAGAAAAGGAGATATGCCCTAAGTGTTTTCTATCAAGTAAGTCTTTAGTTTTTAAAGTACTACAAGAATAGGGATGGCTAGCCCAGTTCACAAAAGAGAAAAGGCTGATTTACCCAAAGATAGTTGCTCAATTCTATCAGTTTGTTCAATTCTATTTCAATATAGAAGATGATTTTGTTGTAAGAAGCTGGATCAATGGCCAAAGATATACATTTTCTTTGAGGTTATGGGCTGTTTGCCTAGGGATAACTCATGAAGGAATTTTTGAGGACTATCAGAGAGGTCCTCCTCCTCCTAGTGATATATTTGTTTTAGAAGAAGCCTTGGAAAGCTTTACTGGAAATAAAAAAAAGATAAGAGCTATTGCTACTGAGATAGATGGTGAAACCAGATTATTGTTTAAGTTTATTCAGAATCTTATTAGTCTAAGAAAATGAGATTTTTCTACTCTCAAATATCAAGATATATTTTTAAAACACTTTATGAAGAATGGACATAAGATTAACCTATACAATTATGTTACACTTCATATGTGTGAGTTGATTAAGGCAACCTAAAATTCTACCTTCTTGTTATACTCAAGGTTAATATCTACTATAATGTATGCTAAAGGGTTGGTTGGACTTAATAAATAAGTCATTAAGGGTTGTGAATTCTGTATCTCAAAGGTTAGAGTCAAAATAATGAAAATAAGTTGGAATTCGTGAAAAAACACTTGGGTGGAGGATAATGAAAGGTTGTATGAAAATTTTAATAGAGTTGAGCATTCTTCAAGACCTAAGGACATACCAGATTCTGGTTTGGAACCAGATGAAATTTTTGACTATCATATTGAATAAGAAGAAGTGGAGGTCGTTGCACCTACAAGGGAAACTATCTTAGACAAGGAAGATAGTGGACCTGTTTCTCAAGACATAGTTGAGAAGGAAGTACTTGTTCCTGAAGAAGCTATTGATTTAAAAGAAGAACCTACTTCTAGATAAGAGTCTATTGTTAATGTAAGGGAAGATTATATTCTAGAAGAGCATCAAGAAGAAGAACGTTCTCTTGAGAAAGAAGCTGATTTTGAGAAACACTTAGAGGAACAAGCTAATCCTAAGATTATCCTCTCTATTGAGGAAAGAATGGAGAAAGCCTTTCATTTGGATAGAAAACAAATGGGTGAGGCTATTGGGGATGAAATCTTGGAAACATATCAAAAAACTGAATCTCTTAGTCCCATGATATATGCACTTGTTGATGGGGAGAAACACCCTATTCTATAAAGTATTGAAATTCGTAACCCTATTGATCAAAGAACTTTGGATACCTGGTACAAGTTCCCTAGATAATTTGATTTGAATGATACCCAGGAATCCTTAGTTAAAGGTATAGACCTATCTACTATGTTTCAATTGAAACTAGTATCTGCTTTTGAAGTAATCTCTGCAAAGGAACCTGAGCCTATCTCAACTCTTGTTCCTGAACCTTCACAAGAACCTCCTACTTTAGTGAGTCAGAATGATCTGAAATATTTTGGAGCTACTTTATTGGATGGACTTGAAAAGATCATGAACTCTCAAACTACTCCTATGACAAACTTGAGTGAAAGAGATGCTGCTCTGCTATTAGAAAAGATCATATGGCAGATTCATCCAAACATGATTCATGAAATTAAAGAGTTCAGAATTGAGAACAAATAGTTAAGTAATGAAGTGAAGTCTCTTATAGCCATGGTTGAATATATGTAGAAAGTTTTGAAATCAGGACTAGATCCTATTTCTCATCCTATTAAGGATGTTAGTGGTCATATTCCACATGAAGTTTCCTCTTTGATTCAACCAAACCTAACTTCTTTAGCTGACAAGGTGGTTGAGAGAAACAAGAAGATAGTTCAACAAATGTGTGAGCTTGTTATTGGTCTCAACAAATTGACTGATGAATATAAGGGATATCTACAGAAAGTTTTGAATCAACTAAAGTCCCTCACTTCAGCTATTATAGCCTATAATACCTCTGGACAATCATCTCAACCCTTTGAAAGTGATCTGCTCAGAACTGTTGTTAAGGAGAAACTTCAATCAGTGCTAATTGGATTTGACAAGGAGAGTCTATCTATGGTTGTCAAAAATAGTGACAGAGTCCTTGATTTGGTAAGGATTCATTAAAAGATTTCAAATGATGCTCAGGAAGAAATTAAAAATAATGTGGATTAATACTTCAATAGGATTTTCTCTAAGTATGATATAAAAAACCATTTCACATACCTTGTAGAGAATTTAAAAATTCCTCCTGTCACTCAAGCCTTCAAAACTCAAGTTCAAAAACTGAAAGATTTTACTCCTTTATTGGAAAAGTTCATGGAGAACAAAGATGATTTTGAGAAAATGATGCATTATGGTGGTGAGATTATTACTGACTTCATCAAGTTATTGAGGCCTTATATTCATGTGTAGAGAACTGATATTGTGGCTCCTGCAGCTGCACCCTTTTGGCCTGGTTTGCCTCCTTCCTCATCCACTGCCTTTGCCTCTACCTCTATGTCCGTCTCTCAAGCTATGAGTCATATCAGACCTGTTATCCTTGACCAAAAATTACCTCAGTCTTCCACTAAACCTACCTTGGAAGCCTCTATTTTTGAAGGGCTCCCTCTTCCTTCTATGATAGTTAGTTATCTATCTTCTTCAACTTCTACATCTGCTCTTGTGGATCCTCCTGATGTTGCTTCCAAGGGAAAAGAGAAGACAACCAGTGCTGAAGAAAAGTGAACACTATCTTTTGGTAGAGATATTTTGTATTTTTTGTTGCCTACTACTTGTAATGACACATATTTCTCCATCTAATTCACTGTGTAATCTTATTGTCTATTTTATTATTCACTTTTGTACACTTTTTGATAATCCCAAAAGGGGGAGAGACACATACACTAAGGGAGAGACAACACACTAAGAACAGATATCCCACTCATATGATTTGTGATCATCAAAAAGGGGGAGATTTTTGGACTCCTAATTTTTTAATCACGTTTTAATGATCACAAATTGTTACTCCTGTTTAATCTATTTCATATCATGTGTAGATATGCTTGTTTTCTTTATGCTTCAAATAAATTTTCTCAAGATCTTGATTCCAATAAATCATGACTGATTATTGTAAACTATATTTAACTTTGGTATATAATGATTTCTTTTAAGAATGATTAAGTCTAATTAATTTGGTGGATATTACTGCTTAAGTTTGTATATAGATATTTGGCTAAGTCTGAGAAACCATGAGTCTGCCAGCGGTTATGTTTTTCTAGAAAAGGACCCAAACATCGTGACCAGAAACCATGACTAGACACCATGATCCAGACACCGTGACCCATACATCATGACCAGACACCGTGACCCACACACCGTGACTAGACACCATGACCTAGACACCGTGACCAGACACCATAACCAGTTTTAGATCTCATGAAGTCTGTGACACTGGTTTCTTGCTAAGACACCATCCGGAGATTAGAAAAGCACCAGACACTGTGATCCTAACACCGCATATGTGCTATTGGTTCCTGATCTCAATACAATTATGCCATCATGACTATCTCACTATTCAAAGGCAAATAAGAAGACACCGTTTTGTGGTGACACCATTTCCTAGTGACACTGTTTTCTAGAAAAACTGTGATCCCATTCTTTAATCTGTTTTTTTATTTTTAATTTAATTTCTAATGGTCATATTTGAGTCTTTTAAATGCACTGACATAATAAATATTTCTTTGTAGACATGTCACTTGATAGTACGAGGTACAAGGTTCAGGATACATGCATCCTGTCAGCTCCAACACATGCACTCTAAGAATAAAAATAAAAGTGTGACCCTGAAACAAGCGACGATGAATAGTAGTGAGAATTCTTGAAAAGTGGTCTGATACATACAAAAAGATACATCTGAATAACACATGAAGTACTCTCGAATAAAAAATATAGAATAACATAGATCAGAGCCAAAACATTTTCACAATACCAACTCCACGAAGAACACGAGCTAGATCTAACTGGAAACCAGAGAACCAGACTTGCGGTACTTGATTTCTCATAAGAGGACTCAATACTTGCATCTAATTCACCCTAGAAGTCCATAGCTGCATAGAATAACACTCAGAGAACTTTTAACCTTATCTCATCATCTTTGCTCTGTTTTTTATAATTTTTAGCTTTCAAGCAGTGAGTGGATATCTGTATTAAAAACACACGCTGTCTTCTACACTAAACTGAAGGATACAAGATATCCTTCCTCTCATATCTTTTTACACTTTTTTACTCCCACAAATAAGTGTAGAAGAGGTCCTTGTGTGACCTGATAGTTTTTACCCACAAAGAACTATAGAAGAGGTTGTGTGACCTGGATAGTTCTGTTCACTATTGTTTACCCCAATCCAGGGTGTGGATCAAGTTTATTAATATAAACTTCTTGGTGGTAGGTTATCACCAAGTGGAGTGAATTAGGTCTCATCTTGAGACTGAACCACTTGTTTTATCTGCTGTGTTGTTTAATTTAGTCTTTCTCTATTTTACTGTATAATTTAGAAATCACTAGATTTACTTTGATAGTTAATCTTGGATAGAAGTTATAATTGATTTTCCTTATTAGAATAGATTAAAAATTAGTATTAATAACTCATACTGATATTAATGAGAAATAATCAATCTTCTGAGAGGTTATTTGAGTAGTCAAACTTCTATAACCATATTACCTTGATCGACTGGGCTGTATTTATTTTTATTGGGGAACCTTTTTAAGAAAACATTTCAACAGAAATTTTTATAGACACTCAATTCACCCCCTCTTGAGTACTCTATCCGACCAAAATATATATATATATATATATATATATATATATTTAAATACATATATAAAATATGTTTTTTGTGTGTGTTTATAAATACATATATACATATAAATATATATTTACATATGTGTGTGCATCTATAAATATAATTATAATTATACATATTTATATTTATTTTCATATATTATATATTAATATTTATATACATATATTAGAATATGTAGATATATATATATATATGTTTGTCAATCCACACACAAATATATTTATACATATATATAAACATTATATATACATTAATTGTACATGCATATAAATATTCATACATTTGTATTTAAAAAAAAAATGAATATTATTTTTTATTTAGATCAGTTTTATATATTTAGAAATATATTTTATATGTAAATATATTTAATTATTTATTTATAAAATTAAAATTTTATGTGAATATATATAAAACATATGTATATATTATTATATATGTGATTATAAATAACATTACATTGTGAAAACGATAAAATTATAAAACCATAATATCAATATGAATGTAAGTATAGGAAATAAATTTAGCCCCCATTCAAAATGGGCAATAAGTCCCCCTTAAACGAGGTTGAAATTCCATCAAATGTAAAAAACTTGAGTACCCTGACTAAAAACTCAGTTTTGGAGGTCTTTTGGACATTTTTTGGCCTCAAAAAATGTGGAAGAAGGTTATCTTTTTTATAAGCTCATAGATCTCGTCACAAGATTTGATTTGATATGTGGTAGACCTCAAATAGAAAATCGGATTAAAATTTATGGCCGTTTGAAGTTCAAGTTACGTTTTCAAATTATTTTAGATCTTTTATTATTTTTTTAACTTTTTATCTTAAAATTTTTATTAAATTACCATTACTCAATAATAATTAAAAATTATTAATTAATTTTTTTTAATTATTTTATTTGTCATTTTCACTAAATATCCTATATATTATGTGTAAATGACAATTTAGCCTTATTTAAAACATATTTTAAAAATATATATTTTATTTATATCAATATAAATATATTTATATATTAATATCTTATTTTTAATGAAATATAATTTTTTGAAATATACCCTTTATCAGTGCCAGTAAAAAAACACTGATAAAAACCTCCTTTATCAGAGCTATTAAAAAAACTCTAATAAAAGGAGTCCCTTTAACAATGATAAAAAAATGCGCTGATAAAGGGGGTACAATTATCAGTGTTAAAAAAATCACTGATAAAGGGGTACTTTTAACAGCATTTTTTTAACGCGATTAAAATCACTTTTTATCAGTGATTTTCTAGCGGTGAGAAAGGTACCCCTTTATCAGTGATTTTTTTAGTGTTTTTAAAGGGCGACACTGCGAAAACTCATTTTTGTGGTAGTGCATTATTGTGTCTAAAAGTAAATGGTGATTTGGATATTTTAAAGAATAAAGTGAGTCCAATTAGTAACACAACTTATAATTTCAAGGAAATATCCACTTATTTATCTATTTAAATTTAATCCACAATTCCTATGCAATTGTCCAAACCATAAGATACCTTTATTTATGTAGATTCTCCTCTAAGGGATGAAATTGTTTTTTAAAAATTAAAAAAAAATCACATTTTTCCCAAAAAAATCAAAATGGAGGGAGGTTTATGAATTTTTATCTAAATGTTATTTAAAAATATTTTTTTGAAGTGGTAAAGGGAAGTAAGGACTCCCACATTGTGAAATGTGGAAAAGTGGGCTTGGTATATAAGGCACAACACCTCTCTTATCCTTGATGAAGGATAGAGGAGAGAGAGGTGTCCCCCGTTCACAAATGTAATGATACACATTACACATTACACTTTTCACAACTTGTTGATACCAAACAAGCGATCTCTTAAATTTTTGTTGGTTAATTACTTGAGATATTATTAAAGTGAAATCTAATGGTCTAGATCATAAAATATTATTTGAATGAATATATATGTTTGGTTTCAATTCATATGGGTTGATGAGTATCAAAAGTTTATGACAAGATTTTGGATTGGTATGAGTCTATGTGACTCACACACCGAATGACGAGTTCTCCCATTTAAAAATGGATCGAACCAATTTTGATGGGTAATATCATAATATGGAAATGTGATGCCCCTATTTTAGATATATCAAATATATTTTATTATTTTATTATTTTGGGTGAATTTTTTGAAATCTGTTATGTTTTTGTGAGTTGCACGGTCCAAAGATCGTGCATTTCAACCATGCAGGGTGTGTGTTGAGACAGTAAAAAATGCATGGTCAAGTGCACTGTTTGGAAACTGCGTATTCCTAAAAAGTCACTAAAAATTTCAATTTTCACTTCCAAACATCTCGAGTCTTGATGTAATTATTTAATGAGGTTATATTAGGTCGTTAAATTTTTTATTTTGGGTCATGAATTGTTTTTTTATTATTTCACTATTTATTTCATTAAAATATGTGATATTATTTTAATGGTGTATTATTATTAGTATTATTATTATTTAAAGGTGTAACAGCCTGTGACTTCCTGGACCGTTACTTTGTCGGTTTTGGGTGTTAAAGGTGTTTCAAAGGGGTTTTGAGGAGGTTTCGTGATGGTTGGAGGTACAATAGAGCTGCTATAGGAAATTCATGTTGTGAAAGGGGTACATGACGTGAATTGGTGGTTCATGACTTGTGTAGTCAGCCAGTTTCATAGCTTGTATGTGGCTGAGGGGAACCCTTGAAACGGATTCACTTCATGAAAGTAATTCATGATGTGTAATTAAAAAAAGGCCAAGGTGATGTGAATTTCAGTAGAATTTGTAATTTTTGGAAAAACTGTAGATTTCACATCATGAATGGGTTACATGATGTGAAACTGGTGGGATCCAGGTTATTTTATAACCCTTTCGACCACACACATCTCTCTCTCTCGTTCCGGGCAGACCCTAGGCACCTGAGGAGACCTTCTAGGCCTCTTATCCCTTACTTCAATCTGTTGCTTCTGGTGGATACTCGTTGGTGATCAATGGTGAGTTATCCTCTCTTTTCTATGGGTTTCATTCTATTCTTCTTCAAAGATCTGTTGCGGTGGTGTGGTTTTGGTTTGGTTTGTGAGTCGGGCTACGTCTTTGATAACCCTTTGATGTGGTGTTGGTTTATTTGTGTGTTTTTCATGTGGTTGTGGCTTGTGGGCATTTCTTCTTCACCATTTGGTGCAAAAAAAGTTGAAAAAACTTATTTTATGTAGAGAATCACTCATTTCTCACTTTTGTGTATCATACGGGAGGGGTTTACTCTTGTTTATCTATGAGAGATGGTTTTTTTGACCTGATAAATAAATAAAACATTAATTGAAATTGAGGGGAAATGGGAATGATTTAACATTATTTTTTAGCTTTGATATTATTGTGATGTTGTATTTGTATAGTTTGAATGCTCCACTAAAAATCATAGCGGTTGAGAGCCTTTTCTTGTGCTGTAGTTACTATGATATGGAAGCCATGTTTCATGTTTTTTTGATATCACCTCAAAATGGAAATTATCTAACCACATATATTTGGCTAATAAAATAGTTGCTCCTAGATTTATGGCTTATATGATAATTCCCATAAAATAAAGTGAAATGTAATATAAATCTATTGTTAAATATGTAATATGGTCTTTTATGTGTGGTCGTACTTGTGGGGTAGTGATGTGTGGTTGCGATATAGTGTGGGGTAATGCATGGTTTGTTTGGATGTGATTTTGGGGCAGTAGGGTGATGGTTTGTTTAGATGTGCTTTTGAGGTGGTGGGGTGATGGTTTGTTTGACTGTGATTTTAGGGTGGCGAGGCAATGATTTGTTTGGCTATGATTTTAGGGTGGTGAGGTGATGGTTTTCTGGCCGTGGTCTTGGGGTGGCAAGGTGATGGTTTGTTTGGGCATGCTTTTGGGGAGATGAGGTGATGATATGATGGGGATGATGAGCTACTTGTGATGTGTGGTTTCTTTGTGTTAGATGCTTGGGTAGCGATGAAATAATTATTTAATAATGATTGAAATGGATGGGGTTTGGTTTGGTTAATGGGATGTAAATGATTAATGAAAAAATAAATGATGGGCCAGATAATGGAATTGGTTGGTGGTGTGAGATGTGGCTTGTAGTTTGTGTGGTGTTATGAATTTAGAGGTGGCAGTAATAGTGGGGATGTTGTGAGTTGGTTAGTGTTTTGTTGTGAACCCCTAGGTTGGTATTGTGCATGCCTATATGTATATACTTATATATTCCTTGTGATTTATATAAGCACCCTCCCACATCAATCACTATGTGAAAAAACCCATCTTTTCACATGGGAATTCTTTTACCAACATCCCGTTGATGAGGAAGGAAGGATAGCCGCCCGCTCTTTACTGCTCTCTCTTCCAAGCGAGTAGATATGCATAGGCTGTGATGGTCGGAGGTCAGTTAGTTCACTAGGTGATGGTCCAAGTGTTTTTGGGTGAGATGTGATATGACCATGTTGTGGGGTGGTGTCCCAGGTGTTTTCAGGTGAGATGTGATATGAATGTGTTTTTGGGTGGTGGTCCAGGTGTTTTTGGGTGAGATGTGATATGTCTGTGTTGTGGCACAACTTATGGTGGGGGTTGTGCATGGTAGGAGGAGGGAATGAGGTTAATTCCCTTCATGTTCATGAAACCCTACTACTATAGTTATGGTTTTGATGTGATGGACCAAGTGTTTGCAAGTGAGATGATATGTGACCGTGTTGTGGGTTAGTGGTCCAGGTGTCTATGGGCATGGTGTGATGTGACTGTGCTTGTGGGGAGATGGAATATGTTATTCAGAAAATATGAGAGTGACAAGACATATGAAGTTGGGGCGTGAGAGTGAAAAACCAATGGGAAAGAAGTGTGGGGTACCCTTTATTGATATGCTTCTTATTATATTATTATACCTAGATTTTATTATTTGGTGAGCGTGCCTTGATGAGGATATGGTGGATAGTTGACCTCTTTAGGTTTTTTTGGTTCTTCTATTTTCTTACAGGTGCAGTAGTACGCTTATTTCACATATATTAGATCCGATAGTCCACTAGCCCTATCACCTTTTCCACCAAAATGTTCTTTGGTAATTTTACCAAATAAACAAGATTCATAATTTTTAAACGATTCATAATTTAATTATAAGAAACTATGTTCGAACCGGTTGATATTTTAGTGGGAATTTTAATTTTTCTCTATTGTTGGATAGGTCATTTTGGAATTCAGAAATCAGAATGTGGTTTTGGGCATTTGAATGTCCGAAAATGGTGTTTGGATGTGGTTTATGTTCTATGAAAGCACTCGGGGTTTGGGAAAGAACCAAAGGAGGAGAAGGTGTGATGGGATACTAAAAATGGCTGTAGAAGCCCATCCAAACTGTGAATATGATCCACGACATGAAAGGGTTTCATAGTGTGTGGCCTGGGGGAGTTCATGATGTTAAAGGGGGTAGAGGGTCTATCCTCAAAAAATCAAGGTGTGAAACCCATTTTCACACTATGAAACATGTTTGACATATTTTTTAAGGGGGATTAACCCCTCTTCATTCATCGGGCAAGTGGGTTGTGCATGGGAGGGCCTCGACCGACTCCTCTCCCTCTATTCTTCATCAATATTGGCATTCTTAGGTGAGATTCAATGACATTAGAGGCAAGATTATTTCTCTTTCATACTTATGAATTGTTTCTCCCTCATTGTTTCTAAATTCAAAGACGTTCTTTTTAGTTCAAAATACCAATTTTAGTAGAGGATGGTGAAATCACCAGTTTTTGTCAAAGATTCCTTGCAGCCTAGAAAGAGGGAATCCCAAGATGATGTATACCTATGTTCACATGACGATCCATTGAGGTATGTTGTAATTTTGTTTTTTTGAAGGGGTTTTCCCATGATTAATTTATCAGGATATTAAATAGACTATATAAATTGGGGATTTTGTGCATCCTAGATCCGAGGATGTGTCAGGAGAGGATCACACTCTATTTTTGGTAGTTCTGGAATGATAGAATGACCGAGTGAGTTAACCAGTAGTATTCCAAGTTTGAATTTAATTAATTAATTAATTATAAACTACTATAATTAATTAATTATTTTTTATTTGTGTGAGTTAGGAGATCAAGGCTCTGAGATGGGTTTGGTTGAACAAAGGTGAGTTTGGATGATCTTGGTGGGCCTTGGCAGTAATTGCTGGCCCTTAGTGTCAATGGGGAAAATCCTTGGTAAAAATTAAGTGGTCTCACATACTTTCCCTATGGATTAATTCTTCATTTTAAGTGTTATGTGATGTGTGGGATCACCACTTTAGATGAGACCCCCTTTATTAAATGGCTAATTTAATTTAAATTGAATGTTTAAATTAAATAAAAATGTAAAATTAAAATTAATGAGCACCAAGGGTCATAGACAACCCTTGCACACTAGCTTGACTCCACGACCATCGATGGATGAGGCTAAGACTATATGACCCAGATGGCCTCCATACCTCATGCAAAGTGAGGAAAAATTATTAAATAACTCCTTTGTAGACTATTTGGGCATTCCATTGAGGGTGATTCCCCAGGTTAATCTAATTAAATAAATATTTTAATTAAATTAAAATTATTAATTGTAATATTAAACACCAAGGTTCATGAAAAAACCTTGTGTACTTTCTAAATACCTCATCCACTGATGGTAGATGATGAGACCTGAAGACATCATTTGGTCTCCAGATCTCTTCTAAGATGAGACTGGACTACGAGACCATTAGTTCATGCATAAGGGCTTGAAACAATAGAGAACACCCTTATAGATTTTCGGTTATTCGGGTTTATGGAGACAAGGATGGGATGAGAGATACTGTCCTATATGATGTGACTAGGCCTAGGTGGATTGGATGTAGGATAACCGAGACTGGGTTTGGGTGAGCTAATTGACCTTGAGATACCTTGAGGATCGAGATGGGCTATTAGGAATCTCTTTACTGAAACCCAGGTGGAGAGAACCTGACTATTTTGGAAAGGATGAGTTACCCTTCTAATGATTTCATGGGATACAATGTCCTAGTGCATCAGGTGTTGATTTGAGAAGGTGGTTAATACCGATGAACCATGCGAGGGTGCCACTATTACCCTAATACTGATGGGACCTGGTGGGTTCCCTATTAATTGACCAACCCTAAGTGTTGCACATGAGATGGTTTTGGGGGACACCTTGGAACCCATTCCAGATGAGTGATCCCTCAAGGCTATTTTAATAAGGTTTGGTTTCAAAGATTAGAGCCAAGGTATAAGAACAGGATTCCATGTTTTGGAGTTGGGTATGGTTTGAGTTGCCACAGAGCTGGAACTCAGTGATGGAGATAGAATGGATATGGATCTCATGAAAGGACTACCAGGGGGGGTGTATCTATAAAGTTGAGGAGTGTATCATCCCTGAACCGAACATCCACCTGAACTATGCTATTGGATCGGGTGCCACTGGACTTAGATTCACCTCCTCGAAGGTCAAAGGCTGACGACTAGCAGTGAGGGTGTAACATGTATAGTGGGGAGGCTATACCCTCTGGTAATTTTAATAATACTAGTCTGAGTAATAATATATAACATGCAGTGAAAATAAATGACACAACATACTTGAACCAGACCTTCCAATAGCAGAAATAAAGGATAAACAGAAGAAGCAGTGGAAAGTAAACAGATTAGAATGCCAAACTCCACTTGTAGCCACTGCTAAAAATAAATAGAGCAACCATATGTCTATAATAATAGGTCATACAAGTCAATATACACATGGTACTTCCATTGGAAGACCACAATTTGTACATATAAAATAATCATGATGATATAGGAATGAAATCTAAACAAGAGTAAAAGTCAAGCTAGGTATGACCACAAGGTCCATGCCAATCTCCATGCAAGCATCTACTAATATCTAGCTCCTGAGGTTGGTCCTTTACCTAAACATAAATTCATAAAGTCTACACACTGTTTCCTATGGAATTGGGGATGACATCGTTGATTGAAGGTTCAAACATTCCAATCAGTTTCTAATGGGTTTGTTTATAGAATCGGAAACATCTAATGATTACATATCCATTTGGGCCTACTTTCCAAAGGTAGGTGCTCATTAGTTGTGAACTAATAAGACTTAAGAATTTTCATTGGTCGAGAGGATGGGAGGTCGGACTCATCACACCTTTTTAAGGGGAATTATTGTATACTCCGGGTCTCTCTTTATAGATTTAAGTTATGTTCGTGAATCCTTATTACATTACCAAGTATAAAATGAGCTTTCCTTCAGATCTAACAATCAATGATTGAAATTTAGGAAATTTAGAGAATCTGTTATATGTATTCGAGGTTATTCATTGATATAGAATCATCTGTATTTGTTAGAGATTCTTAGTCAATGGTATCCTTCAATACATAAAAGTATCTTGGTCATTATGATAACCATACTGGTTTTAAAGCCACTCAATGGGGAACTTGATGTTTATTGTCATTCAAAAGGACATGGATTATTTCAGAGTTGGGATCGTACCCGCAGATGGGCTACCTACGTATCCTTTGTTTTGGAAAAGGAATCAGAACCCACGTAGTTCGAGTTATGGAATATGATTTTTATGCATGATTGATGGCTCAAAGAAAGATGTCATAATTACTTTTACACTCTAAGCTCACATGATTCATGATCGGTGTGAGAAACAAGAGGTATTGGTAAAACCAGACAATTGTGCCATCATAAGAAGTGATGTGGGTATTATGTATGTATGACTTCCCAAATAGATTAAGATTAGGATTTACTTCCGGGAAGAAACCCAAGAACAAGGTCCATAAAGGTATATGTACTTTATGAAGATTTGGATACTCTAACTTGGGGTTTACTCCTAAGGAAGATTCCCAAATTCAAAGGGAACTTATGATTGGGTTTTACTCCTGAGAAGGAAGCCCATATCAAAAGTAAATTAAGACTAGTTAAGAGAAATTAAGACTGGGGCTTACTCCCTAGAAGGAGGCCCAGGTTAAGGGACTTCAAAAAATAAGGGACTTGGGGCTTACTCCTAAAGAGGATTCCCATATTTGAGATTGGGGATTACTCCTGAAAAAGAAGCCCAGGTTAAGAGAATTATGGTTGAGGCTTACTCCTGAGGAGGATGCCCAGATTTTTGGGAACTTTGAGACTGGAGCTTACTCCTAAAGAGGATTCCCAAATTAGGGACTTGGGGATTACTCCTGAAAAGGAGGCCCAAATTAATGAGTACTTGGGACTTACTCCTAAGGAGGATTCCCAAATTAATGAAAATTTGGACTGGGGCTTACTCCTGAGGAGGATGCCTAGGTTAAGGATTCTCTCATCTTAAAGGATGAGGTTTAATGAATAAACTCTCTAACTTTAGTGATGTAAAGATGTATAAATCACTTGGTTTTGAGAGTTGTTCCACATAATTCTTTTCAAATAAGGAATCCAACAAGGAAATCATGCCATAAATGGATTTTGAGAAAGTTCTGAAGGCTTAATCCTGAAGAGGAGAGGTGGATAGGTGTAAGAGGGGTGAAATGGGCAGGAAGGGCACCCAAAAAGAGAGGGGCACGCAAGTACTGCGTGGGCGCACAAGTACTGCGTGGGCGCGCAAGTCCTGGTCACGCAAGTATACTTGCACGACACATGGGTACTTGTGCACCATTCAATCCTTAGGGTAGAATTTGGGAGAGGCTTAGCTCAAGACTTTTATACCAACCCTGGAGACTTCCAGAAGAGAAGCATGCAATTTATGTGGAAGGAGTAAGGCAGCGTGCAAGTGTGTCCATTTCCCTTAAGGGATGAACATCTAGGCGTGCAAGTGTTGATGAATTTCAACACTTAGGCCTTCATCCCCCTCTTTAGATCTTCCGTTCTAGGTAAGAAATTACCTTAGAAGTGTTCAGAATCTTTGAGAAGAGACTAGGGCGCCGGGAGCTCAAATATGAGGTTCTGGAATTTTTCTGTCCTTGAAATGGGGGGCCCACAGGGGTATTTATAGGCTAGAGAGACCCTGGGAAAAATTTCTAAAAAGGGCACGCAAGTCACCTGCATGACCATTATGCGGTGCACAAGTGTACTTGCGTGACTATGAGGGAACTTGCGCGACCCAAATGGAAAATAACCCTTGTTCAGACTCTGTGACAGAAAGGAGCGTCAACAAAAGTCCCCCCTCAGAGTTGGATCCGAAAGAAATGAGGATTTGACTCTGAGGAAAAGAAGAAAACCAAAGGAAAGGCGGCGCGCAAGTGTTGAGCACGCAGAGGGTGGCGCGCAGGTGTTGAGCACGCTGGCCTTAGTTGCGTTGGATTTAGGCGCACAGGGGTGTGGCCTAGCCTATATATAGGCGTCCATTCTCATGCAAAGCACCGAATTTCAGGATTTCGAGTTCTCACCGCGCAAGTTGTCTTTGCTACGCAAGTTGCTCTGTTTTCCATTATTTCTTTACTGTTGCACTGCTGTCAAGGTATTTGGACTTGCACGGTGAGACCTGCATGCCAGAAACTTGCGCGACACATCCATACTTGCGCGCCAAAATGAGACTTGCGTGCCTTAATGCCTTTGCCATTTTTTTGAATTTCTTCACAAATTTTATGAAAAATAAACCCATTTAAGAGTTAATTTATTCAACTTTCATGCAGATTCAATGGCTCCCAAGAGAATCAGAACGGATGATGAACTGGCAAGAAAGCGACTTGATGATATGATGAGCATCATTGTTGGCCATGATTACTATGATATCTTCAACAACACTCTCCCAGATTTGGCTAAGTACTTGAAGAAATATCATCTTAATTTCCCACAGAGAATCTACCAGCCTCTGTATGGCCATGGTCATCTGCAAGGAGTCAATGTTCCAGATGCAAAGAACTAAACACCTGAGTTGCAGCTGCACCGCTACTCCTCTATTTCGGTTATGCTGTGCATTAAGAGCAATAACAATGATGTGAACTTTCAAATTGTTCCTCCATGCCATTTCCTTGCGGATATGAAATTGGAAAACCCATGGGTTGAAATGTTTTCTACTTCCGGTTGGTGGAGAGAAGACAAACATGACATTAGATCAATATCTGAAAAGATTATTCTCTCCAAATGGTTCTTTACTTCCAATCCTCCATTCTCAAATCCATGTATCCATATTCCAAGTCTCTTGGACAGAAACATAGTCACTGTTTGATCAGCAGAAAATTTTCTCAAACCGTACTCAAGAACATCCTTTTACAATTGTTCCAAGAAGAGCTGGTATCAATGCATATCTTATTGTATCCAGTTGAATGAATGAATTCCAGGTGGCTACTGATGAAGCTCGGGATGCCATAAATCAAATGAAGAGTTATGTTGAAAGCCTCTTGTAATTCTTGAAAAAGATAAGAGACTCCAGTTTGTGGATGTCCTTCTATCTCCTGTGCATCAATGAAAAACACTTTCATCTTCAATCATTTGTACCTGTATTCTTTTGCTACATGCTTTAGATTTTTACCTAAGCCAATGGACCTAGTAATCATAGTTTTATTTTTACTATATTATTATAAATAACCCTAAAAACTTTGAATATTTTAATTGCTCAATATTACCTAAATCATACAAAAATGTATGTTTAGTGAGCTGGATCTTGAATTTTGTTCAGAGTTCCCTTGTCTTTTGTGGGTAGTTTTAAGTCATGCATGTTGGACATAAAAAGGATAATGTTTAAGTTCAAAATATATTTGAACAAATGGATTAACATTGACTCAATTCCTTGATAATTTATCTAAAAAATTATTACCATGTTCAAGTATGAGGGGAAAAATGTAAACTCTGACTTAATAAATTTTGAATATGAGGAATGATATGAAAAATGGCTAAAAGGAATTAGAAAACGTAGTTCCCAAGAATGAAATTACCATTATTTAACAAACCTGTTAGGGGGTTCAATTATGTAGGGCCACCTAAGGGAATTGGCTGCATAGTCAAATAATAGTATCTTTTGGCTGACAGGTCCGTTATGTAGACTACTTATGAAAGGACACCTAAGGGAACGTGCTGCATAGTCAGGCAAAAGAACTCTCAGAAATTTACTTTTCTATTGCTAAAAAGCCAGTGGAAGTTTATGAAGATTCAAAATTTCCAAATCATAGAGTTTTCTGTATGGAGAGAGGTACTTGAATATGGAGAAAATATTTCCAAGCAAGATCGTCTAAGAACTGAATGAATGTCACTCCTATGAAGGTCTGACCCAAATGTAGGGAAGAGAAATATAAACCATAGACTCGAATACTTTTAGATCATGAAAAAGGACATGAAACAAATATGTTAAGGATGGCTATTTTTTTCGGATCCTTACATATTTTCGATAAGAACAATAAGGAAAAAAGAGGTTTTCTTCCCAAGAATGAAGTTACCATTATTTAACAAACTAGTTAGGGGGTTGAATTACGTAGGGCCGCCTAAGGGCATTGGCTGTATAGTCAAATAATAGTATCTTTTGGCTGATAAGTCTGTTATGTAGACTGTTTATGCAAGGCCGCCTAAGGGCACATGCTACATAGTCAGGAAAAAGAACACTCAGAAATTGGACATTTTGTGACCAAAAGTCGAGAAAAAGGGTAATGAAGATCTGAACAATATTTAAGGTTAGGATTATGACACATAAAGATGGGTATTTTCCAATGTATGCAGAGATACACAAATCAATGCTAACCATAATCATGTTGTGGCTGGATCCTGAATTGAAATATTGGACTTCACTACGTATCCCATAAGAATGGGAATCAAGCCATACATAGTTCTTGAAATACAGTTTAACGTCGTGTGGGACGAGAGTATAAGATATTTTAGTTTAGGGTCATAGAACTCATACCATTATAAGAAATACACAATGTGTGTTTTTACAGGGACTTTTCATACAAGGGACTGAAAGTGGAATTTGGGGTTAGGCTCAAAAGACTTGGGGCTGGATTCGAGGGACACTCGAACGTTTCTACGTATCCCATAAGGATGGGAATCAAGCCCATGTAGTTCTCGAAATATAGTTTAACGTTGTGTGGGACGAGAGTATAAGAGATTTTAGTTTAAGGTCATAGAACTCGGACCATTATAATAAATACACAATGTGTGTTTTCACAGGGACTTTTTAGCCAAGGGACTGAAAGTGGAATTTGGGGTTAGGCCCAAAAGATTTGGGGCTGGATTCAAGGGACACTCGAACGTTCCTACGTATCCCATAAGGATGGGAATCAAGCCCACATAGTTATCAAAATAACCTCTGTACAAATTTGTTTTGTACATGTGAAGGGTGAAAAGGGAATTTAGTGCAATGATGGTTTAACCCAAGATAAAAGATTCAGGAATTTCCATGTATACACATAGTTTTTTGGAATATAACATGATTAAAAATCAATATAAATAATGATTACCTCTCAGGTGAGGGTATCAAAGAATATTGTAGTTTATTGTCATACAGGACAAAAATGTTGTATAGTTTAACGTCGTATAGAAAGGATGAAGGTGAACCAATGTAAATATATTGATTCTGGGGGCATTTTCATGAATCAACATCGTATGAGATGGAGGTGAACCGATGTGAAGAAATTGGTTTTGGGCTTGAACCTTGGGAGGTTGCCTACGTACCCAGCCTGAAAGGCAAGGATCAAAGTCCGCGTAGTTCAATTAAAGAATGAATTAGTGATCAAGTTGTTCTTGGGGTCAACGACCTAAAAAATGGTGTTGGGACTTACGTGTGGTTAGTGGCCTAGAGAGGGTGTTATTGTTGAAATTTTCTCTAAGCTCACGTGAGTCATACTCGGTGTGAGAAACAAGAGGTAACAACAACCTTAACGATGTGTAGTTTAATGTCATGTAGGACATATGAAGGGACTATGTAGTTTAAAGTCTTTCAGTTAGGACTATTGGTGCTACACAGTTTAGTGTTGTGTAGTAGGGACAAAATACAGTTTAATGTCATGTAGGACGTATTAAGGGATTTCTATACAGTTTAGCATCATGTAGTTAGGACGATGGGGACAATACAGTTTAATGTCATGTTAGAAAAAAAGGGGACTGTGCAATTTAATGTCATGTAGTAAGAATAAAAGAGGACACAATTTAACCTCACGTTGGACATATTAGGGACTTTTTCACAGTTTAACGTCATGTTGGACGAAAGAAAAAAAAGGACGATACAGTTTAACGTCGTGTTGGACGATGGTGCGAATAGTTTAAAGTCATATGCATGGACCATTGCTATATAGTTTAATGTCGTATAGGATGAAAAAAGAGACAAAATTTAACATCATTTTGGATGAAAGTGAAAATAGTTTAAGGTCGTATGCACGGACCCTTGGTTATGCAGTTTAACGTCTTGATGGATGTAAGGGGATTCTGTATAGTTTAACGTAATGTAGTTTGGACGTCATAGTTTAACGTCATGTTGGACGTCACAGTTTAACGTCATTTTGGATGAAAGTGCCAATAGTTTAAAAGTCATATGCATGGACCCTTGGTTATGCAGTTTAACGTCTTGCTGGACGTAAGTAATACAAATAGTTTAAGGTCATATGCATGGACTGTTGATGTATTTTGTGTTTATACAAAATATTTCTTCAGAAATCTGGCATTGGTTGGAGTAGTGATGAGTTCTCCATCCATTGAGATTAAAGAATAAGCTCCATTGGAGTAGACCTTATGTATTGAATAAGGTCCTTCCCTTTTTGGCTCAAGCTTGGGAGGTTTCTTTCCTGGTATCATTGGATTTCTGAGAACTAATACCAATTCTCCCTAAACGAAAGAATTAAGACAAACTTTTTTGTTGAAAGATTGTGAAATTCGATCCTTATAGACTTCCGAGTGGTGTAGGGTGCACAATATTTTCTCATCTAACCGTTCCAATTCATCCAATCGCTTTTGAGATTGTTCATCTGTAGATGACTGATCAAAAATGGCTACTCTAAGTGAGGGTAGTTGAACCTCAATTGGAAAGACTGCTTCCATTCCATATACCAATGAATATGGATTTGACCGCGTTGCAGTGCGGGTGGTGGTCCGATAAGCCCATAAAGCATGAAAGAGTTTATTAGGCCATGAACTCTTGTCTTTATACACTATATTTTGCAGTATGTTTGAAAGAGTCTTGTTAAAGGCTTCTATCTGGCCATTGGCCACTGCATGATACTGAGATGAATGATTGGATTTTATGTTGTATTCTTGATACAACTTCTTCACCTCGGATGAACAGAAGTTGGTTCCATTTTCCGTTAATATAGTATGAGGGACACCAAATTTGGTAATGATGTTGGACTTGATGAAGATAACAATGCATTTAAAACTAACTTCTTTGATAGGTATTGCCTTTGCCCATTTGTAAAAGAAGTCAGTAGGAGTAAGAATATACTTAAACTGCTTGGATGTAGCTGAAGGATAAGGTCCCACCACATCCATTCCCCATGTGGAAAATGGCCACGAGTATTTAGCTGTATGAAGAAATTTTGGGGGTTGATGAATGAAGTTGGCATGTACTTGGCACAAATGACACTTTTTTGTGAAATCAATACAATCTTGTATCATTGAAGGAAAAAAGTATCCAAGCCTTCGAATTTGATCAGACAGTCTATGTCCAGACTGGTGGGCACCACAAACTCCTGCATGCACTTCTTTCATGACAACCATTGTCTCTTCACCATCAATGCATCTAAAGAGAACTCCATCAAAACCACGCTTGTATAGAATTTTCTCTGGGTGATCTGGGCTATCATAAAGAGTAAAATTGACCACACGTCTCCAGATTTGTTCTTTCCCGGCTTTATCAGGTGGAAGTGTTCCATTTTGAAGGTATTCCCTGATAGGTGTCATCCATCCTATAGTATGACCGTATGGTTCAGATATGGGACTAATTTCATTAATTTCCTCTGTTTTGGTTTAAACATAAGGTGAAATTGTACGACGGTGGGCAATACTGATGCTTGTCTCGTCCTGATTTGGATCTGCCAGAGCTATGGCTATATTAGCCAGTGCATCATCTTGAGCATTTTGTGACTGTGGGACATAAGAAAATGTCAGTTTTGAAGGGAATTCCGCCATTAACTCTCTGACGTAATCATACAAAGGGATTAGTTCTTCTTTTATGATAGCATAATCCCCATTGACTTGTTTTATTACTAGGTCTGAATCACCTTTCAACTTTAAGTGATTCACTTGTGCTTGAAGCGCCAATTCCAATCCTACGATGAGAGCTTGGTATTCTGCTTCATTATTTGTACCGCCTCCCAACAATGAGAAGGAATAAGGTAACACTACCTTTTCTAAAGAAATGAGAACAATTCCTAAGCCAAATTTGTTGAATTTAGGATTCTCCATTTTCCTCCCTGTTGGACTTCTGGAAGCACCATCAAAGTACATTTACCATGTTTGAAGATTTTATTGAATAGAGAAGACTTACTCATCAGGGAGTTTAATATCTGAAGATGTGTCTTCCACTGAAGGGTGTTCAGCCAGGAAATCAGCCAGATATTGGCCCTTTATTGCCTTTTGAGACACATATTGAATATCAAATTGCTGCAAGATAACTACCCACCTTACTAGACGTCCTGTAAGCATTGGACGACTAAGGATGAATTTGAGCGGGTTATTGCGAGATACCAATTGGACCTCGTGATGTTGCAGGTAGTGTCTCAACTTCTAAACTGCAAAGATTAATGCTAGGCAACACTTCTCAATATTTGAATATCGGGTTTCTGCTTCAAGCATAGTCCGATTGAGATAGTAGAGGCTGTTTTCATTCCCAGCATCATTCTTCTGAGAAAGAAAGGCACCCAATGATCACTCTAGAGCTGTCACATAGAGGATAAGTGGTCTTCTTCAACAGGTGGCATTAACACCGGTGGACTCAAGAGATACTTCTTGAGAATATCGAATGCTTCTTGAAATTCTTTAGTCCACTAGTAAGTGACTCCCTTCTTCATCAATTTGGTGAAGGGTAAACTTTTTTCCCTTCCAAATTGGCGATGAAACGCCGAATATAGGCTATGTTTCCTTGAAGTCCTCTTAATTCTTTCAAATTTCGAGGAGGTGACATACCAAGGATTGAATTTGTTTTCTCATGATCGACTTCGATGCCACGATGGCGTACAACAAAGCCAAGAAATTTCCCTAAGGTTACCCCAAAAGCACATTTTAAGGGGTTCATCTTCAAATTATGTTGCCGAAGTTTGTGGAATATGATTTCCAAATCAGCCAAGTGATTAGGACATTGCCTAGATTTGACCACCAAATCGTCCATGTAACATTCAACAAACTTCCCTAAAAAGGGTTTAAAGATACGATGCATGGAACGCTGATATATTGCGCCTGCATTCTTTAGGCCAAAGGGCATTACCCGATAGAAAAACACACCCTGAGGGGCTCTGAAGGCTGTATATTCCTCATCTTCTAGAGCCATTCGGATTTGATTATACCCAGAATATCCATCCATGAAGGAGAGTGCTTCATAGCAAGCTGTTGCATCAATTAATAGTTATGTAATCGGAACTGGAAAATCATCCTTAGGACAATGCCGATTAAGATCTCTGAAATCAATGAAAACTCTAATTTGCCCATTCTTCTTTTTCACTGGGACAATATTATCCAACCACTTGGGATATTGAACTTCTCTGACGAAGTTAGATTTGATAATATTATCCACTTCAGCCTCAATTTTGGAAGCATAGGTTGGGTGTGTTCTTCTAGCAGCTTATTTGAATCCTTGATGTTCTTCTGGAAAACCCAAATTATGAGTGGAAACATCAGGATCAAGCCCTGGTATCTCTGTATAGTTCCAAGAAAATATATCTCGATTTTTCTTTAGAAAGGAAATATACATCTCTTGCTCTTCAAGAGTCATAGACGCACTAATTAAAGTGGGGTGTGGACCTTATTTTGTATCCAGATTTATTTCTCTAAGTTCATCCATGGTGGTAGAGATACCCTCTTCAAATGCTGGAGGAACATCCCTGAGATCTTCCTCTTTTTCTTCAACATGTGTTATTTCTTCTGTTTCTACTTGCATAGTAGATGATGAAGTAGAATTTTCATGATCAGAAGAGATGCTAAAATTTGCACATCTTGAAGAAGAAGCTTACATTTCCAACCCAATTGATGATGAAGGGTCTTCTTTGGGTAATAAAGAGGAGATGATGGATTGATAATTGACAACATCATTCACCTCTAACATTGCTATAACTTCTTCTGGCCTGGTTGTCGAAGTATAGACTTGATGGATTTCAGCAGATGAAATGAAGACATATCCATTTGAGATTTCATCATTTCTTGGTGGATCACCACTTTCTCCCATGTTGTCTGGCTTGATTGCTGTGATTGAAATTATGGAGGTTTCCATAAGAGTATTTTGATTTGAGTCTATCCTGTCAATTTGATTGATAGGCAATACATAATCTGTACTCACATGTGCTAATGAGTTTACTGGAATCTTTTCCAAACCATATGGAGCATTAACTTTGGTAATATCCTTTGTTGTGGATTCCTCCTTTCCCTTCATGTGGTAGAATTCCGCCTCAATGTATTGAGATTCACATGTCTTGAACGAGGACTTATCACCATACAATGTCTCAACTTGACCATCGAAATAATATTTGAGACATTGATTGTATGATGAAGGGATAAATGCATGTTGATGTAGCCAGGGTCTTCCAAGTAAGATGTTGAAGGCTGAGTCTTGATTAATAACCATGAAATCTGAATTGGATACAAGATATCCAAACTGAGTTCTGAGTGTAATCTCACCCAGTGATTCTTGTTCATTTTTATCATATCCTTGTAACATCATAGTAGAAGGAGATAAATTAGATTCCGTAAGGCCCAATCGACGAAGTGTACGAATGGGCATGAGGTTGACTCCTGAACCATTATCAATGAAAGCTCTTCAGATGTCCACACCATTGACCTTGCCAGATAAGTACAAAGGTCTAATATGTCCATGCATGACATCATCTTCATCTTCATCAGTAAAATATATCACTGCATGTCATTCTACAAGATTATTCTCTACATAGTAGACTTCAGCTGTAGTAATTTCAGTTTCAAACTCATGAGGACTCGATAAAGCCTCGATGAGTGCCTCCCGAAGATCCTTTGATAAATTCAAAGCCTACAGAATTGATAACTTGGCCGGTATTTGGGCCAAGTGTTTCAATACATCATACTTTTGATCCAAAGGTCTGCATTTCCCAATAGGAACATGTGGTTTAGCAGGTGCCTTGGAAGTTGATGCTTTGGAAGTTGATGAATCTTGTACCAGGATAGGAGTTGGTAATATTCCTGGCTTTGGGAGATTAGACCGATTAGGTCTATTTACTTGTTGAGAGGAAGAAGATGGAAGCTTCAACCAATCTTCCAGAATAACTGTGCCAGGACTGAATCTTCCCTGTGTGGAAGAACTTGCTTGTTCTTATTGAGCTCGTTGAAGGGTTCTACCACAAGTTTCTGCCGCATACACAGTTCTAGTAGGGGTAGAATTGGAATAGTGGCCTCTGAAAGATCCACGTCTTCCCTTGTATCCTGAGCCTCTGGAACTTCCTCTGATTCCTCTGTTTGATACAGGGAACTCAGGCTCATCAAAATTGAAACTGTGACTGACATACGGATCTGTTAATTGAATCATATTAACAGAATTGAAGATCAACTCTTCATCTGATGAAGAATTTTCCTGATTAGCCGGTTTAGGCTATGCCATTTGGTGGGGCGGTGCCCGTGGCTTTGAAGTAGATGGCATGAACTCTGCCAGAGTCAAAGACAACTTAGGCTTTGACACATACTCATCTTCTTCTGATTATTCTTCTTTATTTGACTTATGCCGTTTCTTTGAGGATTTTCCCTTTGATGAAGAGGGTTTTGCTGTGGCATTCATGGTAGAAGACACAATTGGTTTCTTCAATTGTGTTCGCAAAATAGCATGAGTTCGGTTGATCATTTTTCTGACCATCCAATCATTATATTTTTGTGCATTTTTATTCTTGACTTCTTACCACTCGCCTTCCTGCTCTGGATCTGTAGCAGTAACACATGCTACCTGAGCTGAAGAACCTTTCAGTTTGACTTGTCCCAAGTTGACCATTTTTTGCAGGAGGTCCTTGAAGACAAAACACTCCTGAATGGGATGCCCTAACATCTGATGAAACAGGAAATAGTTGGGACAGTCTTCATCTCCTTTCTTGTTTGGCCTCTTGGGCCTTGGAAATTGAACCAAATTATTTTCCAGAGCCGAAATGAAGTAACCAGGAACTTGTTCATTTCAGAAAGAGTAAACTTTTCTATTCAAATCCTCAAATTGTTTTCAGCTTTGATCTCTTTGATCATTTTGACGAAACAACCTCTATTGCTGATGCTCAAGAGGTGGAGCCCTTCGAGAAGATGAAGATTTTAATGTAGAAGCAGGTACATGTGCTTGTTTAAGTATAACTGTAGCAGTCTCTACTTTACCCATTCTCCTTCCTGGAGCTGATGGAATTACACATGCTTTATCCTTAGTCTTTATAAGAGAATCTTCAATCTGTTGAGAAATTGAAGTAAGGTCTCGAAACCCTCTTGTGTATTTCATAGGTATCGGCGGTGTTCGTAACTCATCACGTAAATTTTCCACACAGATTGGCAACAATTCCTCTTGAGGGAGTGCTAGGATTAGAGAATATGTTAATCTCTTACAATGAGCAATGAAATCTGAGACCCTTTCATTCTCCCTTTGATTACAGTTTGTAAGATAAAAAAATGTTGTCTTTGGCAATGTTGAGCTGAACTGAAGAATAAATAATTGACGAAGATCCTCCCACCTGGCAATTGACCAAGATTGCAAGCTTGTGTACCAGACAAAATCCGGTCCTTGTAATGACTGTACAAAACACTTGAGCTTAACTTCTTCTTGTTGCTGAAGGGTTCCCATCATAGGATTGCAATGAGAAACAAAATGTGTTAAGTGTTGATTTGGGTCTCCCAAACCATTAAATATTGGGAATGTGGTACTTGCAAAATTTGATGGGGGAGAAATTGCATCAACCCATTCAGGGTAAGCTCTCTTCTCTGGTTGAACTGGAGCACACTTTCCCTCCATAGCTTCAAACCGAGCTGTTAATGACTCAATATTAGTTATTAACTTTTGAGAAACATTTGTTTGAGCTTGGAACTGAACAGGTGAAATAACTGAAGCTTGGACAGATGTGGTGACTGGTCTGCAACTGATGGTATCACCGCCAATTGTTGTTGCACTTGACCCATAGGATTAGACCTGTGAGGGTGTACTGATAGAGGAGGATATTATTGATCCATATCAGTAGTCACAACAAATTCCTTTAACTGACTGACTCCAGCACACTTAGGAAGAAAACTTCCCTGAAGTAGTTCTGCATTCATCCTCCTCAATTCCTTCATTTCTTCCTCTTGCTGTGCAAATATTTGCTCTAGTGAGAGAGATTATGCTTCTCCAGAGGAATGGTTTGTAACCTGATTCTTTCCTTTCCCCTTGTTGGATCCCTTTCAGAGAGGGGGAAGTGGGTTACTTGAAGGATTAACTAGGTTCTGAGTAATCCTTTGATTTCATGTACGCACACCTTCTTCATTTGTGTCAGTGCGTACAACTTCTTGAGCAGGAACCTCTTCATCTGATCCCTCTAAGTGAACCTCATCTGGTGGATCAGAAACAACGACATTGATGACATTTATTGATGCATAATGCATGAATCCCTTCTATTGGCATTTCTGCGATATTGTCTTCTTCCATGTCCTTGATGAGACATTGCCTTTTGTTGATTTGATCCCTCAGGAACTTCTTGACAAACCGTAATTTGGAGAGAATCTCCTGATAATTTGGTTCTTTGTTCCTATTGAGGCTTCTTCCCCAATCGAGAGAAGACTGAATTTCTCTGAGGGAGGGATTGAGGATTTGAAAAAGTCCCCAGTCTGGTGGACTGGGGCTGCTCCTGCTCAAATCCTCGAATCCTATCTGTTGATTCTGAGGGTTGGGTTAAAAGAGTCCCTAATCTGGAAAGCTGGGGTGGTTCTTGACATGCTATATCTGAGAATTTCTTGAAATCTCTCCTAATATTGAGGAATTTAGTCCAGAAATTAGCTGGATGCATCAAACTGCATCCACTTTTATCACCCGGCTCAAAAGACCGTTGGATGATTTTTGACACTTTTGTCACTTGGTGATGTGCTTGCTCCAAACGAGAGACCTATTCAATATTATCGTTTGCTTGATGCAGGAGTAATTCAACAACTTGTTCTCTATATGCTTGATTTTGAGAGGAACTAGTTAAGGCCAGTTCTTGGGCAAGCTTTTGATTACAAACAAAACCCATTGAATGTGGCCGGCTATGGGCAATAACATTGTATGAGACCATTTTCAGTAGGCTTTGCTGATTGGAGAGCACATTGAAATGTAGTGCTCCATGAACACCCCATACCCTAATATTAATTCAAGATGAGGAATTGGCAATTAACTAGCGCAATCTTCTTAGTGTGCCAAGGCATGAACGCTGAAGGGCTCTCTGCTGCTTTTCAACCTTCGGATATCAAGATAATGAGAGATATGCCAAGTAGATTTGGCATTGTAACCCTTCTATTATCTTGACATGATTTTCATATTCATCATAAGATAATATTTTATTTTTCAACTGACAAAGATTTTTCCATATGTTGAGATGAATATCATGAATTCCATCTTCCGTCAACATCTTTGGAATGTCATACTGAGAGTCAGTTAGAGGCCAAAACATGACTGGCACTTCACCTTTTGCCAGTTGTTTTCTCATATTCAGTACTTACTCTTTATCATTCAATGAATATTCTTCTACCTGATTAGACCAGAGCTGGTGCTTCCTTGTTGCTTAATCAGATTCAACAAGATTGGTAGAGAAATTACTGATCAAACTAGAAGATACATGACTTAGGGGTGGTTCGGAGAATGACCTACACCCTGGGCTATCTTCTGTTTGAGAAATTATTTCACCTGGTAATGATAAAGCATCAGACATGACTGGCTTCACATTTTCAAGTTTCTCAAGATAAGAGGTCTTTCTCATCACTACATTATCTGTTGGAGAATTTTCCAAGCAATGTGAATCACTACTGTGGAGAGGACTTTCGCAGCTAAATTCATCATCATGGGGAGGACCACCATGGTGGGTTACAACAAAAGATGAAACATTTTGATCCTTGGTCTTCTGAACACACAGAGGGTTCCTGTGGCTTTCATATGAAGATAAAACTTCGAGATCGACTGAATTGTCATGAAGCAAGCCTTCATGAGGAAGTATCTGATGCAGAACTTCGGAATTAATGTTCCCACTATTGGGAACTGAGAGAGTAGAATCTTGAGTTGCAACAGATAGTTGTCTAAGTGCATCAAGAACTCTAACATCGAGTAAGGCCTTGTTATAGATTGGACCTTGATTTCTTGACTGTGCTGGGCGGGTCTTCTTCTTAGACGCCTTCTTACTCAAATTGGCAGGTGTATGTGCCTGATCAGGAGAAATTATAAGGTTAGGCTGATTATCTCCACTCAAACTAGGTGTATGTGCCTGACTTGGTTGTCCGTATGATATGGGGGAGTACGCCCCACAACCCTCTTGGACTGGAACAAATGTGTGTGTCTATTACGGAGTGAATTGTTGATGTGTCACTCCACTGGTAGGGATAAATTTATGTGTCTTTCCCTGAGATGCTACTGAAGTTGTTATAATATTCTGGCAGGCATCTAGAATATGAGCAGGGATTTTCTTCTGCTCTTTCACCATTGACAGAATATGCTTGGTGACTTTAGCTACCGGAATGGGGATATACATCTATTCTGTTCTTGGATTAGGTGTGTGTTCCTGCTCCTGTCCTCCTTTTCCTGTCAGTGAATCCTGACAGTACTCATGTGTGGGGGCAGAGAGTTGAGTCTGCCTCCTGTTTGTCGCTAGGGCTTTCTGACTGACTTCTCTGAATGTTACCAAACGAGACTATTGGTAGGCTTGATCAATACTAGCAGGTGTATGTGCCTGCTTATTTCACTCCACCTAACATGATTGATGAGCTTCCTTTAACACTGACAGATGAGGCTGCTGGCAGGATTGATGAGTGTAAGTAGGTGTATGTGCCTGTTTACCAGTTATCAACACATTGGGTTGGCGGTCTTCATCGTATGTAGTCAGACGAGCCTGCTGACTAGCTGATGATTTATAAACAGGTGTATATTCCTGTCTATAGTACTCCACCGGAATTTCCTGGTGGGATTGGGGTGATGCTGGCAGACGCTGGATAGCGGAATTAAAATGGACGGGTGTGTGTGCCCGCTCGTTGCTTGCCACCAAGTTAGGTTGGTGGACTTCTACGGAGATGGAAGAGATGAGAACCTTATCACTGTTAACCGGATTTTTCCTTTGGCAGTTCGTCTTTCCTACTTGGGTTAGAGGAACCTGATCCGAACACCTAGAGTCAATACCCTCATCATGTTGAGGGTGCACTGTCGCACGAGTCTGGCGGCGATTGTTGATTGGAGCCCTCGGGAAGGAATCTTGTCTCCTTGAATTAAGGCCCTGAGGGACCTGCTCATTCACCTCCCCAGAATACAGGAGTGAATGGTGATTGCATTCTGAGGATAATGACCCAAAACGGTTGGAGATGGTGGTTGGAACCACCTGCTTCTTGATCATTGGTCGTCGCTGTCTGGATGAACAGGTTGAATTATTGACTTGGAGGGCTTGTTGAGCGGCCTCCAGATTCAGAATAGTACCATTTTGATAGTACTCCTTAACCAGCGCATTTGATACCCAGTGTTGAAGACGTTGAGTAGGTGATGTCGTCCTCAGAGCGAACGATGATCCAGCAGGAGTAGCAGTAGATGCATTCACAGTAGAGGTTTTCACAACAGAGGTATTCACAGACGTGAACTTAAGAAAAGCCATTCTTGTAATGCAGAAGATCTTGGAAAAAAGTGCCTGTTTGATATAACAAACATAATCAAGATAAGTTCGGCTGCTACATCTTTTGGATGATCACATATGTTATTGATTGCTTTGTTGGCCCTCTCATTGAGTTTAAATAGGGGCCTAACAAATAGATAAAAACATCACTTTAACTTGGTTAAGGATTCACGTCCGGTTCACCATTTTTTGTTTCCTCTGGAATTGGGTATGACCTCGTTGATTGAAGGTTCAAACATTCCAATCGGTTTCTAATGGGTTTGTTCGTAGAATCGGAAACATCCAATGATTCCATATCCATTTGGACCTACTTTCCAAAGGTCGGTGCTCATTAGTTGTGAACTAATGAGACTTAAGAATTTGCATTGGTCGAGAGGATGGGAGGTCGGACTCATCACACCTTTTTGAGGGGAATCATTGTCTACTCCGGGACTCTCTTTATATATTTAAGTTATGTTCGTGAATCCTTATTACATTACCAAGTATAAAATGAGCTTTTTTTCAGATCTGACAATCAATGATTGAAATGTAGAAAATTTAGAGAATCTGTTATATGTATTCAAGGTTCTTCATTGATATAGAATCATCTGTATTTGTTAGATATTCTTAGTCAAAGGTATCCTTCAATACATAAAAGTCTCTTAGTCATTATGATAACGATACTTGTTTTAAAGCAACTCAATGGGGCACTTGATGTTTATTGTCATTCAAAAGGACATGGATTATTTCAGAGTTGGGATCGTACCCGCAGATGGGCTACCTACGTAACATTTTTTTTGGAAAAGGAATCAGAACACACGTAGTTCGATTTAGGGAATATGATGTTTATGCATGATTGATGGCTCAAAGAAAGATTTCATAATTACTTTTACACTCTAAGCTCACGTGATTCATGCTCGGTGTGAGAAACAAGAGGTATTCGTAAAACCAGACAATTGTGCCATCATAATAAGTGATGCGGGGCTTATGTATGTATGACTGCCCAAATAGATGAAGATTAGGATTTAATTCTAGGAAGAAACCTGAGAATAAGGTCTATAAAGGTATATGTACTTTATGGAGATTTGGATACTCTAACTTGGGGCTTACTCCTAAAGAAGATGCCCAAATTAGGAGGGGACTTATGATTGGGTTTTAATCCTGAGAAGGAAGACCAGATCAAAAGTAAATTAAGAACGGTTAAGATAAATTAAGACTGGGGCTTACTCCCGAGAAGGAGGCCCAGGTTAAGGGACTTGAAAAAATAAGGGACTTGGGGCTTACTCCTAAAGAGGATGCCCATATTTGAGACTGGGGATTACTCCTGAAAAGGAAGCCCAGGTTAAGAGAATTATGGTTGGGGCTTAATCCTAAGGAGGATGCCCAGATTTTTGGGAACTTTGAGACTGGGGCTTACTCCTAAAGAGGATGCCGAGATTAGGGGACTTGGGGCTTACTCCTGAAAAGGAGGCCCAAATTAATGAGGACTTGGGGCTTACTCCTAAGGAGGATGCCCAAATTAATGAAAATTTGGAATGGGGCTTACTCCTGAGGAGGATTCCCAGGTTAAGGATTCTCTCATCTTAAAGGATGAGGTTGAATGAATACACTCTCTAACTTTAGTGATGTAAAGATGTGTAAATCACTAGGTTTTGAGATATGTTCCACATAATTCCTTTCATATAAGGAATCCAGCAAGGAAATCATGCCATAAATGGATTTTGAGAGAGTTCTGAAGGATTAATACTGAAGAGGAGAGGTGAATAGGTGTAAGAGGGGTGAAATGGGCAGGAAGGGCACCCAAAAAGAGAGGGGCGCACAAGTACTGCGTGGGCACGCAAGTCCTGGTTGTGCAAGTATACTTGTGTGACACATGGGTACTTACGCTCCGGTCAATCCTTAGGGTAGAATTTGGGCGAGGCTTGACTCAAGCCTTTTATACCAACCCTGGAGACTTCCAGAAGAGAAGCGCGCAAGTTATGTGGAAGGAGTAAGGTGGCGCGTAAGTGTGGCCATTTCCCTTAAGGTTTGTCCATCTAGGCGTGCAAGTGTTGATGAATTTCAACACTCAGGCCTTCCTCCTCCTCTTTAGATCTTCCATTCTAGGTAAGAAATTATCTTAGAAGTGTTCAGAAGCTTTGAGAAGAGACTAGGGCGCCAGGAGCTCAAATCTGAGGTTCTGGAATTTTTCTATCCTTGAAATGGGGGGCCCACAGGGGTATTTATAGGCTAGAGAGTCCCTGGAAGAAATTTCAAAAAAGGGCACGCAAGTCACCTGCGCGACCATTATGCGGCGCACAAGTGTACTTGCACGACTATGAGGGAACTTGCGCGGCGCAAATGGAAAAGAACCCTTGTTCATGCCTTCGTCAATTTTTGATGTTTTCTTCAAAGGATGAATCAATTTATGCTAAGGAATTTCCCTTTTCATTGGTTTAGACTCTGTGATGGAAAGGAGCATCAACAGACACATCTCGAAGGACACGTGTAGGGTGTGAGATGAATATTAGTAGGATACCACCCAATGGTGTGTACTAAGAATAAGTGTTTAAGTAGTTTTACATAATAAATGAAGGTAAGAAGTACGGTGAAATAATAAATATGGTTTCCCTAGTGCTCAATAGCCACCATGAAACCATTACCTGCCTCATCTAATGCCAGAATATCAAAAATAATGGGGGTCCTTAGCCTATGGCCCAAGGTACCCCTGAAGCAGCACAGTATAGGTGAACCCTCAGGTTCCACCTCAATTCATGTAATCCAACACCATATTCCTCCTGAAACCTCATATATCAAATAGTGCTGATTCCTTGAAGGCACTCCCATGTAATCAATAACCTAGTCCCATGGACCCCTGCTCAAAATCTTACGTCAGCCCAAGGCCCAAAAACCGAAGGAACAACAATATCTGTCCTTAATTAATATCTAGGATAACAACCTCAATCATGGCGATCCTTATCCCCCAACTAGATATCCTCATCACTATCAACTGAAGGCTTCTCACCTTCTACATGGCTTTCTACAGCAAGAACCCCCAAACCATATATACCTAAATCAAAACTATTGGGGGCCTCTACGCACACCAGTGGTAAAAACCACCTCATCACAAAGTCCTACTATGTGCACACAACTCAACCAGTGATTTAGACATCTTGGGTGAGCGACAATCACCAAATAAAGGAACATAATCCACACCAACTAATACCACATGCCCCTATGACCATGTCGCTCAAATCTGATGGTCATGCCATCCCAGTATCACAGGCCATGCCCAACCTGATGGCCTCGACACCTCAATTTGATGTCCATGACACCCAGTCCTGATGGCCATGCCATCCCAATGTCATATCAGGATATTACCATCACGGCCCCTTGGGTCCTATCTTATGAAATTTAGGCAATTATATATACATAAAATTTAAATAGCACACTTTGAACAAGCAATTCAATTTAGGCGATTGAATTGTACAACTTAAAAAATCACCACAATTTTAATATGGAGGTCTTGAATGCCTCAAATTCATTTAAACAAGTTATATTAAATTAAAAAAAATCAGTTTAAAATAAAACAATTCAATTTAGATGATTTTTGGCACCCTGAACAAAATGACCTAAGGAGAAATGACCTATAAACCAACCCAGCTCATCCAAAATAGGTTCGGGAATGACCAATGACATCCCTTAGGATCACACAGTCATTTTGATATAAAGCATGAGGTATAATAGGGTTCTGATCAAAATACCCAAAATGAGAACTTTAAGCTGTTCCCCCCAAACGACTGTGAAAACACAAATCAAGGTATGAACCACCTACCTTAGACTTGTAGACATAAGCATTTATGATATCGAGGTCCAATTAGAAACAGATTGACATATATATGAGTTTCCGTATTATGCCCTGAAAATAAGGATAAATGGATATAATGGATTTAGGGATCCGTGAGGCAAAAACAAAATTAAGAGGAGGCTAGGGAGAGGTTAGCCTTACCGATGAAAGTCTATAACTTATGACAGATTTGAAAATGGATGAATGATGAAGGATATGGATCAAAGGAGGTTGAAGGAGGAGAAGAGGGGGAACCCTTTATGCATGCGAACTAGGAGGAGGAGAAGGAAGGAAAGAAGAAGAAAAAAGAAAAATAAAAATAAAATAAAAACTAAAAAAAAAATCATGTACATGCCACATGGTTTACCTGCATGATTTACCAAACCGTGTGGCAACCGTATGTGCTAAAATGCAAAGCTACTTCCCAAAAGGTCACCTTCACATGGCTTGTGAACAATTTGACCTAACCATGCCCAAACTATATAGAATCCCTCTAAAAAATTTTATATCACCTCACACGGCAATGCACCTCACTCACACAGTTTACAAAAACTGTGCTCTAGATAAAAAGGGGACTCACAATTTCCTGGAAGGGGCTGCACAGTTTCCCCTAAACCATGCACCCTGAACTATAATTTCAAATTAGGCCATTTGGCCTCTAAAGCTCCAAAAACCAAACCAAAACACTCAAGTTAATCTCTAAGCCCATATAATAACCCAAAACCATCATATAAATCCAAAAAAAATCTCTAAATTGAGTTTCAATCAATGAAACAAAAAAATTCATAGATACTAATTGAAAAGTTCAAAATAGGAGTGGTTTTCAACCCAAATAAAAAACCTAGTATGTTACAATCTCTCTAAATTAGTATATATTTTCCTTGAGCTATAAAAAAACCCAGATATGGTACCGAAAATACCCATCCTGGTAAAAAAACCCAGTCTACCCCGAACTCCAGGGTATAAGAAAATTTCCTCTGGGGGTTCCCCACCTTAATAATTTCCTAACTCGGTCTATTATAACATAAAAATCAAATCAATCAAAGTTCCATAGACCTATTTCAGGACACTTGGTACTCTTGTGATGCATCATCACTCTTACACCTTATCAGGTGCTCCTGTATTACTCTCGATACACAAACACATCCCACACCGCATCAGTCCCCACATTGATCCCATAGAACCCATGGAACAATGAGGTATCTCATCCCATGGATGCTCAAAACAAACTTGGTACCTCTCACATAAATCAAACACCACATCCTCGACTCCTTAATGCCCAAGGAACCTCAAGTAACCTACATCCCTTGGATGCCCTAATGCCTAAGCACCTCATAACTCACATCCAAAGATGCTCTTGATGTCAAAAAAATAATATATATATATATATATATATATATATATATATATAATCACGCACCCAAGATGGTAAAAAACTACTAAACAACATCTGGTCAGTCCATATACAGCCTGTTCACCTCATGCAATCAAAATAAAAATGCCCCATCAGGACTTTCTAAAAGAAAACAAAGATAAATTATGGCCACACCTATGGCGTACCTCTAAACATCATCGACTCACCAGCCCGCTCAGAACATGAAAGATCCACGATGTGAACCTGGCCTGAAACACGACAGCCTAAATCTTGGCCTCTTTGCAGTGCTACTACAACCATTAGCCACTGACCCCAGATATGGGTCCCACTATCTTTTCCATGTCCTCCATGTGTAGCTGAACCTAGGATACCCTCACCTAGTACTGATCCTGAACCGATCTATGAAGCATGTGATTACCTCTATCCCTATCTACCGGATATCTGAGAAGGCTGTCTGTAGAAACTCTTGAGATGATTGACCTATCCACTTGCCCGTCACTCCTTTGGAAGTCAATCAAACTAATTTTGGACATGACCTGACTGCCCACACTGGAAGCAAACCACTGAAGAGCTACTATGAGGTGGTGTATCTGAGTCCTTATCCTGACCTCACTGTTGGAACTCATCCCGACCTCATTTACTACCATTTGAACTATCACTTGAAGCCACCACTTGGCTTAAGCAGGACCTGTCCATCAAGTTTCCCTTGGCTATGGGCTGATTCACTGCCTTTAAGAATGATGCCAGTCTAAAGATGTTTACCTGCACCTTAATGACATTCCATAAACCATATTCGAAGAAAATCACCCTTGAGGTGTCATCTCTTACCATACCAGGTGAGAAGTGTGACAATTCAATGAAGGTAGATTTATAGTCCATGACGAACATGTCACCCTATTGAAGGCTCAATAACTCCTGATATCTCTTCACCCTCAGCGTCTCTAGAAAAATGTGCTCAAAGAATCTGGCCTCAAAGTCCTTCCAGGTCAGTCCCTTGTGTCTATCAGCCTAAACCTACACCTCCCACCAATATTTATCTGCCCCCCTGAGCATGTATGCAACCAGATTGACCCTCCACCCTGGAGGTGTCTCGAGCTTCTCAAAGATCATTTTCATTCTCTTTATCAATTTCTCATTGACCTGCGGAGCACACTCACCCTAAAAAAGTGATAGGTGCTATGACTGAAACTCCCAAATCAATTATTCCATTGATAACTCTACTCTCTGAGCACCCTGATCAATCCCCTGCAAGACATGCACTAGGCTCGATCAGAGTTTCTCATCGATCCATGGCCCAAATACTATTTAGTATAGCAGTTTCCATACCTTCACTAGACCCTGAACCTGAGCCTGTACTTGCTTCTAATGCTCTTCCAGAACCTCATGGGTCTGAACCTATTCATGCTCCCGCAACACTATATCCTTACCCACCTGACGCTTCATCTGGACTGTCCAGGAGGAACCCCCTGAATACCATAAATGGTCAGATAACCCATATACATAAAAATATATATATATGTTATGAAGATATGGAAATCAATAAAAAGGTAATAAATACTCACTACCCTTAGTCTCCCCCACTATAACCATACCCCATAGTATCCCGACCTCACGACCTCCTTACCCACCCTCATAAAGCCAAGAATCACAATATCTTTGGGCCATGCCCATCCTAACAATAAACATTTCCTCAATCTGATGACATAGTCACCCAATCCTGGTGATCTAATTCACCTCATCCATAGTACCTACTTTCTCCTATAAGATCCATGCCCATTTCTCATGCCACATGAAATTCTGCATATATATAAATCATGGAATATCAATTAAATATCACAAATCAATTCATACATATCATGGAATTTGATATATATCACATGGTATGATCACTTTATAAAGCATACATGTAATTATAAAATTGAAATACCCTAAAATGTGCCTATCAAAACTCAAGCCAAAACAAGCATCACAACCCCCTTCCCATACTAGGACAATGGTCTATATTCTCATCCCTTAACTCATTGGGTCAAGGGCCACATATCCCAACCAATAAAATCACATTATAAGATAATCCACTGAGGTGGAAATCATATAAACCATAATTTGAGAAAAATAGAACAACATTACCACCCAAGATAACTCAATATATCCCTCATAAATGGAGATTTAGGCACCTAAACATGAGTTCTAAATCTAGTTTCAATCACAACCTAATCTCCAGTATACCATAAACTAAATAGTAATACCAATAAAATGTAGGACCCCGGGACACCCTGAGAGGGGAGGGGTGAATCAGGGTGGCAACTTTTTCTTCTTAAAGTTGTGGATCTTGTTCCCACGTTGGTAGGAACTACTTAAACCTGTATGATGGATATGATCAGCAATTAAACATTCACATGCAGAGACAGATGACACAGCTATTTTTACTTGGTTCACCACTGAGGGCTACGTCCAAGGAGTATACGCCGACAGGTTGCCGGTCGTACCTAAATCCACTATGCTTCACTAGCTGCGGATACAAATGTTCGGGTACAGACACTCTGTCCCAGGCTCACTGCCTTTACAATTGTTCAGGGATAGCTCACTGCGTCCCTCGGGTCACTCCCGTTGACTCCCCTTGGCTCACTGCCGTTGGTGAAGTCTCACTCAGTTTATAGACGTGAAGGTCTCTTCAATAGATATGCATTGAAGTCTTTGTCTCCTGTTCAGCATGAGACTTTGCTTGCATCAGAGTCCTGAGTTGATGCTCTTTTGAAATCAATATTCTACTTCAGTGCAATTCCTGAATGCACTAAATCTCCTTCTCTTCCTTCAATTCCCAGTTCTGACACCTGAGTGTATCGATATATTTCTCTCTCTGTGCAGATCAGATTTTGGTTGCACGATCGTTCTTCTTCTCTTCGCAAAGCAGATTTGAGAGTGCTAAGCACCTGTCAAAAGGCCTGCGGGACCCCCAAATTTTCCGCGCACCCTTCCCAGGGGCTTGCGCGTAAAATTCAAACCTTGCGCGTAAAAATAACTTTTGTCGCGTAAAAGGCTTTTCGCGCTACTCTTATTTTTCGCGCAAAACTTCCCTTTTTCGCGCAATGCCTTCTTTTTCGCGCAACCCTCTGTACCTTAATTTTTCCGCGCGCCGGAGCTCAGGATTTGTCTCAGTGTCGAGCCTGGCCAAATGAGAGGGGTTCACCTCATATTTATAGACGTTTTTGATCCTGCGCGTAAAACCCCCCTTCTTGCGCGTTAAACTGTCTCTCAGTTCTTTGAATTACGCGCACCTTCCTTTTAATCTCGCGCAGCACCTTGGTTTTTCGTGCATCTTATTACTTCTCTATTTATCATCATTTAGAACATGAATCCTCTCGTGCGCGTAAAACTTCAAACCCACATTTCGCGCACAGCCAACTTTACGCGCAGCAGTTCGATTTTTCCGCGCAGATGGTGCGAACATCTCTGATTTTTCGCGCACCTCTTGCCTTTGCCGATTTTCAGTATTTCTGATTCGATACGCTGATTGCGCGAAAAATTCACCCATCTATTCTGCGCACAACATTTTTCGCGCACATTCCCATTTTTCCGCGCACAGCTCTGGTTTTTCGCGCAGCCCATGCCTTTACCATTTTTCAACGTTCTGATTCTGAAACACTGTTTGCGCGAAAAACTATTTCGCGCATCCCGCTGTTTTCCGCGCCCAACGTAAATATTTCGCGCAAGCCTCTTATATTCCGCGCACCACTTCCTCTTTGTGCGCACCTCCTTTTGCAGACAATCCATGTCTTCATTTTCCGATTTTGAGGCCCTGAAATTTGGCAAACACTGGAAAACAGCGCCACCTTGTATCTGCTCTTTTTGTACCGCCTCCAGATCATCCATTCCTCTGTCGATGTTCTTGAATAAACCATAGGTCGTTGACCACAACTCTTGAACGCGACATGTCACCATGGAATCTCCTTTGTCAACAAATTTGTATGTCGTTTGTTTGCTTTGTCGACAAGCACGATCACCTCAACAACACTTCTTCTTGGTGATCTGTATCCTTCAGCAATTCTTTTGCTTTTATCACAAACTCCACCATTGTGATATGTATTCTTTGAAGGAACAACTTTAGTACCATCATCTTCTATGACAGCGTGATGTGCATGGCCATTTCATAAGTCAGCACATTGGCACATTGCCTCCTTCATCAACCGTCATAGAAGTCTCTAGCATGGTTCTCACGCAATCATGAGTAATTGCATGGTCTTCATCAAAACCCATTGTTCTCATGCAATAATGAGGTATTGCATGGTCTTCATCAAAGGACATGACCTTCATCCAAAAACACCATCCTGCCTTAATCATCCTTGGATGGATTACTCCTCACAACATTCATTGTTGTAAACAATGTATCACCTTTGACACATGTTCTTTGAACTTACGAACAGTACAACAATCATCTGAATCACCACTCCTCTACTTCATCGGAGTATTTCATGATCACCTTCATTTTGATCTGCATTGACAACTATTGACAACAAATACAACCTTATACACAGAGTGGTTCCAACAATCTCCCCCTTTGTATTTTGTTGTCAATACCTTAAACATCTTCTGAAATGAATCCATCAATGTCAAAATGAGAATCTTCTGCATTTCCCTTTCTCTCCCCCTTATTGACAAGAAATACAAAGCACATGGTAGGGAGGGTATCAATCCACACTTAAGCAATGTTTCATTAATCATTTCACTCTAAGTCTACTTGAGCAATGCTCGATGTAGAAAACAAGAGGATTTGATTAAGTCAACAAGGCTGTCCATTATCCACAGATCATGATACCAACATGAGATGATAACTCATTTATCTTGTCTTCAAGGGTTTACCACTTTAATTCCAGGTAGAAGAAGATCAAATATGATAGATAATAATCAACCTGAAACTCCTGCACTCACTTCAGCAAATAGATCAAAAACATTCAAGTGCAATCGGCATGATAAGTGACCTCGGGGCACTTCCATTCTCTTTATGTCACTGATCAATTCAGTTAATCCCCCTCTGTAAAATAATACTTAATCTGAGAAACCAAGGGATAGAGATTGAGAAATGACATACCTTCTCCATTGGTGTGTTCTTCAAGAAATTCACAGAATAACTGCTTTTGAGTCCACCTGGAGTTGATATTGATTGAAACAATGATTATGGAAGCTTCTTCATTTTTCTCCCCCTCAAGGGAAACACTCCTCATCATCTTCATCAAGAGTTATCCTTAATCATCATAATCCTTGAATATCAAGAGTTGACAGTATTCACTACTTCTCAGGTTCTCCCCCTGAGAGTATGCTTCACCTTCAATTCCCTGCATTGTTAGCACAAATACAATACACAAATGATTACGGGAATAAGGTGGATCCTTCTTGCTTCATCAAGAAGACTTGCTTGGTTGAGGTTCTTTTCTCAACCAAGTTCCTCTGTTCACTCCAGTCTTCATGCCTGCACATTTGAACATGTGTTCTGACATCTGTTGGTGTGGCATGGTTCTATTCACATTCTCTTCTACTTTGTGTGGAGAATTGTTTTTCATAGCAGCCATCATGAATGATACATTCTTACTCCTCTTAAGGACTGCTTCTTGCTCTGGTATTAAGGTTAGGCAACCTTTTGCAATGTGACCAGATTTCTTGCATCTCTCACACAGAACTTCTTTGACACGTGTGTTTCTCTTTGTTTTCAATCTCTCCTCCACTGTGTCTTCATCATGTGAAAGTTTTCCTTTTCCTTTGTCACCAGCCTTGGCCTTCTCATCTTCAAATTTCCTTATTCTTTTCAAATCTTCTGGCCAGATGACCAATATGTCCTTGGGAACTTTTGCAGCTGGTTTGGGTCTCCCACATGGGTTCTTCTGAGTTTCATCCCACTTAGTGTTTCGTTTGGATGAATGACCCTTAAATTGCATGGATCTAAAATCATGGGTCTTCTCAGCTTCCCTACTTGAGATCTTCTTGGGGAAATGTGTGTTCGCCACATTCTTCTTATTACATCCCAAGGTACTTTCATCATACTTAGACGGAATAAGAGGTCTTCTGTTCTTATCAGCTCTGGATATCTGTTGACCAGGGCATGCACCATTCTTGTGACCACTGCCGTTGCATACATCACAGATGTTATCAAGAATTCCAAATCTGTTTGCGGTGAACAGATGCTTCTGGATCTGCTGATGTTTCTTCTTCTTCTCTGGGTTCCTTCCCTTTGATATAGGCTTTCCCTGTGCTTTTCCATGAAAGGGATTATAAAAACAATCCAGTGCACAGTGCCCAAATCTGTTGCAGCACCAACATTGACCCACAAATCTTTTCTTCTTTGCATCTTCTGTATTAAGTTTTTGGGCCATCTTCTTAATCTTTTGTGCTCTGTTTGAGGAAGAAGCTTCCTCCTTTTTCTTCCCATCCACCCTAGTCATGGTGGTAGGTTTCTTCTTCTCACCTATCCTCATCCATACTTGTTTAGAGCTTTTCTTCCCACCTGCACTGATTGTCGGACTGTATTTAGAAACATGAGTGCAAGATGGTCTGGATGGTACCTTCACTTTCTCAGTTGCCTGTGATAGATCGATGAGAGAAGTCATGATCTTCTTATCACATGTTGGAGGTCTTTTGACAATAGAATCCTCCATTGAGCATTGAGTACCAGCAGCAACTGATTCTTGATGTGGATAATCAAACGTGGTCATAATCTTCTTGTCACATGTTGGAGGCATTTCAGCCTTAGACTCCTCCAACGAACATTGAGTGCAAGCATCACTCATTTCATTCTTTTGTGAAGTCTCAATATGTGTGTTCTCAATCTTGGTCAATTGAGCTTCCAATTTTTGACCCACAATATTGAGGATGATCTTCTGATCTTCAATCGTGATCATCTTCTCTTCACAAGTCTTCTTCAACCTTTCAACCTCATCTTCATGCATCTTAACTTTGTTTTGTAACAAAGAGTCAAGTTCCCTGAATTTAATGGAAGTTTCTTCCAAACAAAAATTCTTGACTTCATTGCTCTTCTTCAGCTCAACTTCAAGTGCATGGACCCTTTCTCTTAGAGTCTTATTGACTGCCTCGTTTTCTTCAAAGACTTTCACCTGTTTGGTGAGCTTCATGTTTTCCATAACTTTTCTTTCCAACCCCTCTTCCATATTGTCAGCTTCCCTTTCTAATCGATTTATCTCAACCTGCATAGATTGGAATAGGCTACAAATAATAGCAACCCTTTCTTCTGGAATATCATGCAGATATGTTCTGAGTTTTTCCTGAAAGCTTGAACTCAGGGTATCATCCTTTCCTCTGGATGAGTTCTGAGCCACCTGCTTGATACTTTCCATGCCTAATGTTTCTTCATTATTGGAATGGCATGGAGAACAGGACACTCCATCTTCTTTGGATGTGGGGGACTTCTTCATCATCTTCTTCTCTTTCTTTTTCCTATTTGTCAAAGTCTTGGTGGATATAGATTTCTGCTCAGAAATGACTGCGTCATTATCAAGACTGCTCTTCATTGTTGACTCTTAGGAAAGAAACTCAAATCCTCTTCTCAATAGAATTACTGGAGAATATCCAACATACGTAAACCTCCCTCTGATACCACTTGTAGGACCCCGGGACACCCTGAGAGGGGAGGGGTGAATCAGGGTGGCAACTTTTTCTTCTTAAAGTTGTGGATCTTGTTCCCACGTTGGTAGGAACTACTTAAACCTGTATGATGGATATGATCAGCAATTAAACATTCACATGCAGAGACAGATGACACAGCTATTTTTACTTGGTTCACCACTGAGGGCTACGTCCAAGGAGTATACACCGACAGGTTGCCGGTCGTACCTAAATCCACTATGCTTCACTAGCTGCGGATACAAATGTTCGGGTACAGACACTCTGTCCCAGGCTCACTGCCTTTACAATTGTTCAGGGATAGCTCACTGCGTCCCTCGGGTCACTCCCGTTGACTCCCCTTGGCTCACTGCCGTTGGTGAAGTCTCACTCAGTTTATAGACGTGAAGGTCTCTTCAATAGATATGCATTGAAGTCTTTGTCTCCTGTTCAGCATGAGACTTTGCTTGCATCAGAGTCCTGAGTTGATGCTCTTTTGAAATCAATATTCTACTTCAGTGCAATTCCTGAATGCACTAAATCTCCTTCTCTTCCTTCAATTCCCAGTTCTGACACCTGAGTGTATCGATATATTTCTCTCTCTGTGCAGATCAGATTTTGGTTGCACGATCGTTCTTCTTCTCTTCGCAAAGCAGATTTGAGAGTGCTAAGCACCTGTCAAAAGGCCTGCGGGACCCCCAAATTTTCCGCGCACCCTTCCCAGGGGCTTGCGCGTAAAATTCAAACCTTGCGCGTAAAAATAACTTTTGTCGCGTAAAAGGCTTTTCGCGCTACTCTTATTTTTCGCGCAAAACTTCCCTTTTTCGCGCAACGCCTTCTTTTTCGCGCAACCCTCTGTACCTTAATTTTTCCGCGCGCCGGAGCTCAGGATTTGTCTCAGTGTCGAGCCTGGCCAAATGAGAGGGGTTCACCTCATATTTATAGACGTTTTTGATCCTGCGCGTAAAACCCCCCTTCTTGCGCGTTAAACTGTCTCTCAGTTCTTTGAATTACGCGCACCTTCCTTTTAATCTCGCGCAGCACCTTGGTTTTTCGCGCATCTTATTACTTCTCTATTTATCATCATTTAGAACATGAATCCTCTCGTGCGCGTAAAACTTCAAACCCACATTTCGCGCACAGCCAACTTTACGCGCAGCAGTTCGATTTTTCCGCGCAGATGGTGCGAACATCTCTGATTTTTCGCGCACCTCTTGCCTTTGCCGATTTTCAGTATTTCTGATTCGATACGCTGATTGCGCGAAAAATTCACCCATCTATTCTGCGCACAACATTTTTCGCGCACATTCCCATTTTTCCGCGCACAGCTCTGGTTTTTCGCGCAGCCCATGCCTTTACCATTTTTCAACGTTCTGATTCTGAAACACTGTTTGCGCGAAAAACTATTTCGCGCATCCCGCTGTTTTCCGCGCCCAACGTAAATATTTCGCGCAAGCCTCTTATATTCCGCGCACCACTTCCTCTTTGTGCGCACCTCCTTTTGCAGACAATCCATGTCTTCATTTTCCGATTTTGAGGCCCTGAAATTTGGCAAACACTGGAAAACAGCGCCACCTTGTATCTGCTCTTTTTGTACCGCCTCCAGATCATCCATTCCTCTGTCGATGTTCTTGAATAAACCATAGGTCGTTGACCACAACTCTTGAACGCGACATGTCACCATGGAATCTCCTTTGTCAACAAATTTGTATGTCGTTTGTTTGCTTTGTCGACAAGCACGATCACCTCAACAACACTTCTTCTTGGTGATCTGTATCCTTCAGCAATTCTTTTGCTTTTATCACAAACTCCACCATTGTGATATGTATTCTTTGAAGGAACAACTTTAGTACCATCATCTTCTATGACAGCGTGATGTGCATGGCCATTTCATAAGTCAGCACATTGGCACATTGCCTCCTTCATCAACCGTCATAGAAGTCTCTAGCATGGTTCTCACGCAATCATGAGTAATTGCATGGTCTTCATCAAAACCCATTGTTCTCATGCAATAATGAGGTATTGCATGGTCTTCATCAAAGGCCATGACCTTCATCCAAAAACACCATCCTGCCTTAATCATCCTTGGATGGATTACTCCTCACAACATTCATTGTTGTAAACAATGTATCACCTTTGACACATGTTCTTTGAACTTACGAACAGTACAACAATCATCTGAATCACCACTCCTCTACTTCATCGGAGTATTTCATGATCACCTTCATTTTGATCTGCATTGACAACTATTGACAACAAATACAACCTTATACACAGAGTGGTTCCAACATAAAAGAGGTAAAATAAACTCCTTTGATACCACTTGTAGCATCCCTGACCTGAACAACCACCCAAACATTACTATATCGGGCCAGGTGCCACTATCCTTAGGCACACATCCCCAAATTCTAAAGGCTACCGACTAGAAGTGAGGGTGTAACATGTATAGTGGGGAGGATATAACCTCTAGGAATAATAATAATAATGATTTGAGTAATAATATATAACATGCAGTGGAAATAAATGACTCAGTAGACTCGAACCAGACCCGCCAATGATAGAAACACATTCAATGTCAAATAAATATCACAAGAAAAGGATAAAAATAAGAAAAAACGAAAATTAAATAGATTATCATGCCAAAAACCACTTATAACCACTACTAAAAATAAATAGATCAACCATGCGTTTATAAGAATAGGTCATACAAGTCAATATACGCATGGTACTGCCAATGGCAGACCAGAGTTTCTATATATAAAATAAGCATGCTAATACAGGAATGAAAGCTAAACAAGAGAAAAAATCTAGCTAGGCATAACCTAAAGGTCCATTATAATCTCCATGCAAGTAGATACAACGATCCAGCCCCTGAGGCTAGTCCTTTACTTGAATGTAAATTCATAAAGTCTACACACGTCTGGAAGGACCCATGCAGGGTGTGAGATGAATATCAATTGGATACCACCCAATAGTGTGTACCAAGAATAAGTGTTTAATAAGGAATACATAATAAATTAAGGTAAGTATTATGGTATAATAATAAACAAGGTTTTCCCTGGTGCTCAACATCCACTAAGAAACCATTACTTTCCTCGAACAATATTAGAATCTCAGAAGTAATGAGGGTCCTTAACCCATAGCCCAGGGTACCCCTGAAGTAGCACAATATAGGTGAACCCTTAGGTTCCACCTCAAATCATGTAACCTATCACCATGTGCCTCATGAATCCTCATGTCTCAAATAGTGCCGATGACCCAAAGGCATGCCCAAGTAATCAGTAACCCAATCCCACAGACCCCTACTAAAAAGATCACATCCGCCCAAGGCTCGAAAACTAGAGGAAATATGATATCTTTCCTCAATTAAAATCTAGGCTCATAACGTCAATAACGTTGAGCCTCATCCCCCAACCAGATAGCCTCATCATTATCAACCAAAGGCTCCTCACCTTCCATGTGACTTTCTACAATAATCACCCCAAACCATATATACCCAAACCACAACTATAGGGCACCTATACCCACATGAGTGGTTAAAACCACATCATCACAGAGTCCTCCTAAGTGAACATGACTCAACTGGAACTTTGGACATCACAGGTGAGTGGAAATCAGAAAATAAATGAACATAAGCCACATCAACCAGAACTTTGTTCCCCTTCGACCATGCCACTCAAATCTGATGGTCATTCCATCCTAGTATCATAGGACATGCCCAAAATGAAGGCCTCCCCACCTCAATCCGACATCCATGATTCCCAATCCTGATGGCCATCCCATCCTAATGTCATCTCGGGCCACGCCCATCATGACCCCTTGGGTCCCATCTCATGAAATTTAGAAAATTATATATACATACAATTTAAATATCACACTTTGAAAAAGAAATTAAATTTAGACGATTGAATTTCAAAACTTAAAAAATTATCAAAATTTAAATATGGAGGTTTTGAATGCATCAAATTCATTTAACAAAGCCAGATTAAATTAAACAAATTAGTTTAAAATAAAAAAAAACAATTTAGATGATTTTAGCACCCCCGAATAAAATGAACCAAGGATAAAAGACCTCTAACCTGGCCTCAGTTATCCGAAATAGGTTCAGGTGTGCCCAATAGTATCCCTTAGGGTCACATTGTCATTTTGATATAAAGCATGAGGTATAACAAGGTCCCACTCAAAATACAAACATGTGCGCTTTAAGACGTGCCCCCAAAATGACCACAAAAAAACAAATCAAGGTATGCACCACCTAACTTAGAATCGTAGACGTAAGAACATATTATATCGTGGTCCAATTCAAAGCAGATTGGCATAGATTAGAGTTTTTGTCTTATTCCCTAAAAATAAGATGAAATAGATATAACATATTTAGATATCCATGAGGTGAAAACTAAATGAAGAGGAGGATAGGGTGAGGCTAGCCTTATCAATGCAAGTCTATAGCTTCTAACAAATTTGAAATCAGACAAACGATGAAGGAGATGGATCAAAGGACATGGAAGGAGGAGAAGAGGGGGAAACCTAAATAAAAGAAAAACTAAAAAAATAATCTTATACATGACACAGGGTTTACCCACATGGTTTACCAAACCGTGCAACAACCGTGCATACTACAGTAAAAAGCTACTACCCAAAAGGGCACCTTAGCATGACTTGCACACAATTTGACCTAACCGTGCTCAGACCATGAGGAAGCCCTATAAAAAAATTGTAGATCACCTCATACAAATATGAACCTAACTCACATAGTTTACACAAATCATGATCCATATAAAAAAGGGACCGAAGTGTTTCCTGGAAGGGGCCGCACAGTTTCTCCTAAACCATGTGCCCTGACCTACAATTTCAAAGCAGGCCATTTGGCCCCTGATGCTCCCAAAACTAAACCGAAACACTTGGGGCACTCTCCAAGCCCCTATACTAACCCAAAACCATCATATAAATCCAACAAAAGTCTTGGAATTTAGTTCCTATCAATGAAACAAAAATTAGCATAGCCACTAATTGAAAAGTTCAAAACAGGAGTGGTTTTCGACCCGAATCAAAAATCCAAGAAGTTACAAAGAGTTTGATCAGACTATCATGGGATGTGTCCTCATAGTCTTGAAGAACTTAGTGAAAGGAATTTTTGTTGGAGGTGTATCCTGAGAGTCAAGTAATCCGATCATATTACCATAGGATACTTCCCCAGAGTCACAAAGACCTCAGTTACATGATTGTTGGGGGGGGGGAGGTGTATCCCCAGAGTTGAGGAATTTGATCAAATTGCTATGGGATGTATCTCCTAATTCATGAATACCTCAGTGAATACCATGCTAAGATACAAAAAATAATTTGTGTTAGGAAATAAAACTTATTTCATTAAGTAGTAATTTTCAACAAAAAATTATTTTTTTCATATCATATATGGTATTCTATGTGTTTTGAATAATTTTATTGAAAATAATATTATTATTTAAAATATTTCACTAATGGTGGTGAGTTTATATCTCTTTAATTTTGAAAAACATCTGGATAAACTTCTTTATCCTTATTATCTTCTTCTAAATAATGTTGTAAAATTTGACGAATCATAAACCATGTGTATTAATCTCATATTATTCATAAAAAGTATTTGGTTGTAAAAAAATCCTATTATCATATAAGATAAATGAGATAACTATAAACATCCTTTAACTAGATCCATATGAGATTTATATATTCCTTTATATTCTAATATATTATTCAAAAACCTTTTTCTTCATCATTTGAATACAAACTACAATATTCACCAAATATTTCCTTGATTTTGAACTCTTATATACTTAAAAAATTTTCAAAGTATACATTTAGTATCAGAAAAATTGTAAATAAAATAATTTATTTCTATAATAATAATACCTAACTTAGACTTTTATTAAAGTTTACTAAACTCGTGTAGGAATTTTAGACAATTTCATCATATGGAATCATTACTCCTTCCTGAAAACTTTGGATCTCAATGACCTTGACTGGTTACTTGAAGAAACATTATTGGAATTTCCAACTAAATTTTCATATTCTAGTTTGAAATTTTACCCATTTTTACTATCAATACAACACTAGAACATAGACATCACATGCCTAGTTTAACTTTACTCAATACTTTGATAAAATAAGATAAAATTTTGTTAAACTCATTCACATTGTCAAAAAATTTCCATGGATGAAAATAGAATAATTTTCATATCAATAATAAGACTTAATAAAACCTTAAGTGAATCATTCCATGATTTTTATAATTCTCTAGGTTCACTTGTTGAACTTATTCAACAGTTAGTTACTTAGGAAAGGTTTACTAACACATATAATTTCTCTTAATTAAGAAATTTTATTAAGTTACCAGTATTATGAGTTTCTTAAATTAAGCTTCTACTTCTCAAGTATTAATCTAAATTTTAAGTTTGATTATGATTGTAACAACTTTTTTTTAAAAGAAAACTATGTTCGACAACATATGCGACACACAACACCAAGCCTAAATGAACCATGATTATTTATGACTGTTATAACCTAGCTGTTAAATTGGTGGGTATGAATATTATTAATTAATTTATGAAATATATATAATTTTCCTAATATATATAAATTTATTGATAAATTATTATCAAATAAGCACTCAATTTTCAATAAATACATTTTATTTTTCAAAAAAATATGTTTTCTTTAAAAATGCTTTTTATTGATTTTTGTGAGAAAATATTACAATTAATTTCTTAAAATTTTATAAATGTTATTTTATAAAATTAAAATAATTTATGAAATTATAATATCAAAATTGAAATAGGATTAAATTTTGTGATTTTTCTGAAAATGATTGATTTTTCAGTGAATAGTGAAAATTATAGTTTTTTAAAATATTGTCATTCATTTTCATTAAATGAAGTAATTCAAAAGAACCATTATTTTTTGAATTTTTTTATTAAAGTGACATATGAACTATTATATTTAGAATAATATAATTATTTCCATTTGAATCAGCAATATTCCTGACTTTTGTATAAGTTTATTTTTATACTTAAAAACACAGTTTTCTACAAACTGTTTTTAAGTGCATAAAGATAAACCTTTTTAATTAATTAAAATAAACCATGATAAATAAATATTTAAATTAAATTAATAGATTATATATATATATATTTATATGAATTTAAAATCATATAATAATTATTACTAGTCATATAGTTAATGTAAGATCATCTTATTCTTGAAAAATACATTTCTTGAAAAACCATTTTCGACACGATTTATCAGATTATTTTTAAATTAAAATATTCCAATTATATGAGTTAAATTTGATAAAATGGATTAAATATTTTTAATTACTATAATTAATATTATTTAATAAGTTTAACTTATTTTTTTTCTTAATTATTAGTAAAATTTAATTACTGTGGTTAAGGTTAAAACTGGGTTTGAACGTTACATACGGTTGTTTTAAAATTAAATTACCACACACATAATATTTTTATTTGATAAATTTTATTTAATATTTATAATTATTGGTTCCAAATTATCTAATAATTCTTATTTTATTTTTATTCTTAAAGTATTAATTACCTAGGTAAAAAACTAGTTACTGTGGTGAAAACTAAAATGTTAAAAGTGAGTAACCTTAGAGGTAAAGGGAATAAAAACGTTTAAAAAATTATTTTTTTTATTATGGAGTTTTTTATCAACTATATATTCCCCAAAATAATTTATTTATCAATTTTGGAGGCAATTTTCTTGAGATTTACTTCCCATTATTGAATAGTTTTAGGTATTTACAAAAATATCACTCCTTCTCACCTATAAAAGGGAATCAACTCTCCCATTTTATTCACACATAAAATCCATTTGGTTCATAAAATAACTGTTAAAATCCATTAATTAATTACATTACCACATCCTAGAGTCCTTTTCTTGATTATAAAACCCTCTTAGGAATCATTTTGGTGCAAACCCAAAGACGGTGTCTGATAAAGAGGTATAATTATTAACCATGAATTTTTGTTTTATTTCTTCTTCAAACTCATTAAAATATTATTAAAACATTATAATATAATATAATAAATATATTCCATATAATTATATTTTATTATATTAATTTCATAACCTAAATCCATATCCTTTTCTATAAAATGGTAAACAAAACCATCGTTCTTGTATACGATGGACTATCGCCTCGCGAACGGATATATTTCATTTTCCGTCATCAAATATCACAGTATTTTATGATGATAGTTTTAGTTTATATATATGATATTAATATAATTATTTAAAAATAATATGTCCTATATTTTATTACCTTTCCATTCATATAAAAATGATAACGTCATTCATGCATATGTGTGGATTACCACCCCACACAATGATGTGATTTGTTTTTAATTACCACATCAAATGGATGGTATATATAAGTATATTTAGAGAAATAATATGATATTTATGATATAATTATAATTATATAATTATAAAATAAAACTTACCTTATTTCTATCATGATCTTTGAAAAATGGAAACTTTACTCATACATACGTATGACCTATCATCTTCTTGATTGTAATATAGTTCATTTTTTATAACCATATTTCATGGTTGGTTTTAAAATTATAATTTAAGTATAAAAATGATAATTATTTTATTATTATTATTTTTTATATTATTAAATAATAATTTCTTTGACCTTAGTCAACTTTCCAAAGTTATTTTGGACATATGAGATGAACATCATCAAAATGTATGACTTAAACCTAAATTATTAAGTAATTGAATATAACATGATAATTAATAAAAAAACTAATAATAAAATTGAAAAAGGGTCTTAATAAATTAAATAATCAACAGAAGTTTATTATTCTGTAAGATAAAGGACACATGTGATGAATCAGGCTCAAGGTATGAGATCTCTCTTAACCACCCTTTTCTTCAGGTTATGACCATTCTCTCTATAAATCAATTTCTCTCACTATTAAAAGTTATGGAATTATTATAAATTTGATATATAATTATCCCACATATATAACTATATTATTTTATATTCCTTTTATGGTTTAATAAATTCCTTATGTTCATTTCTCGAATGCATTCATTATGAAATTTCATTTGATTATGATATGAGGCAAGATTATGTAAACAATTTTATTTCCATATGTAATTATTATGTTTATTCCTTATGATTTAATTTATTTTAGTGGAAGACATAAATCATGAACATTTTATGATGGGTTTTCCTAGATATCACTCTAATTCATTGGGTAAATCTTTAGTCACATGAGATGTTATATATGGGATTAGGGAGTAAACCTACTCCATTATAGGAATTTGTCCACCATGTGATATTGTCTAGGTAGTTAGCCTTGAATCATGTTTATGTTATGTTATATTTTTATTCCAAATTAAATATGTTACCAAGATTATATGACACCATGTTATATTTATGTTATTATTCCATGTGATCACTCATTAGCCATATCTTTTATAAAATCATGTTGTACCTTTGACTCACATGTTATGTTTCCTTATCATGTTTATTACTCTACTAGTATTTTTATATCACCCATTTATTTTTTGTATTACCTAGGTTATCCTATGTAGTTTTAGGAGTACAAATGGATTTATGATCTCATTATAGAGAATAAAATAAGGATTTACTATTTCAAGTTTCCTTTTGATGTATTATGAACCTAGTCTTCCAAATCAAATAGGCCTCGTGATATTTGGGGTTATACTTATTGGATATTTATGCTTAAAAATAATGTAATAATATGTGTAAAAGTCTTGGGTCGCTATAGTTGGTATCAGATCAAAGTCTATTCATTTTTGGAGATTATTACTAGAATACTTTAGTGATAACCATAGGTATAATTATAATAAAGAGAAAATATACTATAATTTTAGCTATATATAGAGTGAGTGAGTACAAGAAATTACATCCTTGTTTGGATACTACAAGTGGATGTGACTCTAACATAGTTTTACCTGGGGTTAATAACTCTAAAAAGTATGCATTGGGCTTTGAATCAATCTTCACCTGGTACATGATAATGGGAATCACTTTACACCTAGTTTTAAACTCTTAGGGGATATGTTTTGGAAATTCAAAAACTCGTTATGAACCATTATGGAGGACATGAAAAAAATATTTGGTTAGAAAACCTAATAGGAAAATTACTATGGATAACCTAGATTGAAATTAAGAGACTCATAATTAGGATATAATTATCATTTATAAGCTATTCCTCCTAATTTTATAAGTTTCCGTTATTTATGTTTAGTAGTTAATGTATTCTCATCTTGTTTTTATTATTTTAGTTAAAGGTGAGAAATAAGAGAAACCATGCCAACAACTGACATGATAGGCAATGTGATGATTTCCCCAATGATATGCCTAACCTTATAGGAGTGGTAGCTGATAAATTTATGGAAGTACTGGCTCAAATAGCTCAAGTTATGAATAATAACTAGAATCATGTGTAATTACCTCCTCTTCCTAAGAAATATAAATTTTTAGTCAAGTATTTTATGAGATAAAGGACTCCTACCTTTAGTGGATATTTTAATCCCCACATCACAAAACTATGATAACCCCAGTCTTTATTACACATTAATTCATGATTTAATACATAATAATACACATGATAAAACCTATAAGATCAAGAATTATAGTGTATTTGGGAAATTTGGTACATTCTATAACAACTTAAAACAATTGGTACATCAAAATTATTTAAAAATTCCTTAACATACTCATAATTTTCCATCATTCTTAAAACTGTAAGGGGGTAACATGGGAAAATATATAAGAAATGGGTGAGATATAAAGTATAGTAAGGGAATAAACAAATAATAACATGAAGAAATTATTACATTTTAGAAAATAAGAATTTAAAAGTAACATAAAAGGGGTTAGAAACATAAACATGAACAAAGATGCCTAATATATAATGATAACATGAAGATAACATGAGAAATGTGGAAATAAATTTAAACATGACATTATAAACATGGGTCAAGGATAACCTCCAAAACATCATAACATGGTGAAAAAATTCCCATAATAGATTAGGTTTACTCCCTAATCACATACACAAAGATTTTAAAATACTTAAAATATAAATTGGAAGTGAGTCATGTTTATAAAGAAAAGATTTTAAAACCTTAAAATATAATATAGGTTTTAGAGGATTTATAAAATTAATCAAATAAATTCAAGAAAAATTATTTTAAATGGGAAGCATATATTTGGTTGTGGATACCCTTTATAGAATTTATTACATCACTTTTCAGTCATTATGATATCATAATACACACCATATATTTATACCGTATTTAATTTTTACCTGAAAATTTGACTGTGAAAAAAATTATGAAAAATTAATTATTGCATAATTTCAACATAATTATTCCAAAAATAATCAATATTTTATCAAAATATTTTTCTAAATATGTGAATTTTCAATTTTAAAATAATAATCTACATTTATTGAGAAAATCTAGTATGTTTCGACAATAATAATTTTCAAAACCTTATAAAAAATTACATTTAAATTCATAAAAATTATATTACAATTTTTATCAAATAAAATTTATTTAATTGTATTATTTTATTAAAATATAATTTATTTTAAAATTCCTGAACTCTTGAAAAAGGAATGTCTTAATTAAAATTTCATACAACATAGAAATACAATTTTTGTTTTATTATTTCAAAATATAAATCATTTATAAAGTAACAATAATAAGAATAAAATATATTAATTATTATATAAAATATACATATTCATATTATTAGGGTCTTGATATATAGCCCTTTATTACACCAGTGACTTCCCTAAGAGTTAGGTGCATGATGGTGATATTTTTATGAGGTGGTTTGATGTACATGGTTTAGGTCATGATCTCGATGATCTTGAACTTCTCCCATAAACAGTTTCACTCATGCTTTAGTTATTAGATCTTATCTTGGGATTGGTCAAGGTAAAATTCTAGTGATGCTATCTCCCTTAGAATCTATGATAAATGGGATTCATAGGGTATGATTCCACTAGTCAAGGCCATCACTTCCTTTGTTTATATCAATTAGATTTATCAAAATCCTATATTTATACTAATCATATGATCACTATTCAATGGTTATCAATAGTTATGACACTAAACGGTATTTTAAATTAAATAGTATATAATTAAACCAAATAAGTTCATGTGTTTTCTATAACCATAATACACAATAGGGCATTTAATTCAATAACTAAGGGAATTTTATTTATAAAATTTCAGGTCATTACAGGAACAATGGATTAACTCCATTGAGAAGATATTCTCTATCATCAGTTTCTTAGGGAAATATAAAGTTGTTATGGCTATTTATCTCAATAAGGGAGAAGATGATAAGTGGTGGAAACTGATCATGAAAAAAAGTCCAAAGTGGATATTAATTCTACGGAATGGTAAGACTTTAAGAAAACATTTTTCAATAAATATTTTCCATGAACTATCCACCTTAAAATAGATTGGGAGTTCTTTAGTTTGAAACCAAAGGAAGATGTGTATATTAGATAATATGAGGAAACATTCCCAATAATTTTATGTTATGCCCCTGGATTTGTCATAAACACTGAAATTAAGGTGGACCAATTCTTTAGTGGGTTAAATCCGAGTCTATGAAAATCATTAGCAATTCTGGACTTTGAAAATGATGAAGATATTTTTTTTCATTCCCTCAAAGTTAAGATGTAGATCAGTGAATCTAATTAGTCCCATAAGAATGGAGACATAAAATGTAAAATGTAATTTTCTTCAGGATTATCAACAAATAAATCCCATGGTTGAAAGAAAACCTAACATCCCAATTATTAAAAGTGTGGGAAGAAGCATCCCATAAACTATTTGATAGGAAATGGGAGATGTTTCAAATACAGAAAATAAGGGAATCGAGATAATTAGTGCTAAAGGGAAATGAATAAACCCATTAATGTGGAAGAATAAAAGAAGGTTCATATCAAAATTCAGCTTGCAGTGCAGTGTTTCAACTGAAAGGAACACGATAATTATGAAATACAATTATCTACTCCAAGGGTTATCATAAACAATCAATGAAGATAACCTCCAAGTCCCAGATAGTAAGGAAGGTAATATTATATAACTACTACTATAGTGGATCCCAAAAAATGTGGTGATAGGTACTCTAGTTATTCATTTAATAATAGTGAATGTACATTTTGATTCTAGTTTTACACATTTTTATATACATTTCAAGTTTATTAGAACTGTTCAAACGCCACCTCAAAACATGGGGGTTGAGATATTTTTGAGAACATAATATAGATAAATTGTTGAATCCCAAGTAAATAACACCTCCTCAGTCAATTTTTCTAGAATGAATCTTCCAAAAATCTTGTCTTACTCCCATTAGTGGATTTTGATTCTATATTGGGAATGGATTGAATATCCTTATATAAATACAACATAAATTTTTAATGGAGGGAGATCACTCTTCATGTTCTAAGTCATCCTCCAATTTTTTACAAGTGTAAGTAGGAGGATGAATCTCCCTTGTAATCTTTTATTTAAACATGGATAGTATTTTATTAATAAAAATAATATCTATCCCAAATGATTGAAACAATGGAGAGAATAATTCTTGAATACATGCCTATTGAGAGGGATTATATTGATGTATTCCCAAAAGAGTAATCTAGTTTCCTCCTAATTGAGAGGTTGAGTTCTCAATTGAACTTATTCCTAGATCTCTACCCAAATCAAATACTACTTATAGAATGGCCACTTTTGAGTTAGAAGAGTTAAAAAAGCAGTTACAAGAGATTCTGGAAAAGGGTTTTATATACCTAAGTGCTTCACCATGGGATGAGACAGTCATCTTCTTCAAGAAAAAGGATGGTTAAATGCACCTCTTCATTGATTATCATAAACTCAAAAAAAAAAATCATGATAAAGAACAAGTATCCCCTAACATGGATAAATGACTTGTTTGATCAACTACATGGGCTCGATATTTATCTAAGGAAGACAATCAATTGGGATATGACCAATTAAGGGTAAAGAGGTAAGATATTCCCAAAATTTCCTTTTGAAAAATGTATATATAGTATGAGTTCATAGTGATGTCTTTTAGACTCATTAATTCTCCAAAAAACTTCATAGAATTAATTAATAGTGTCTTTAGAGACTACCTTGAAAAATTCGTGGTAGTATTTACATATGATATTATGATTTACTCTAAAAGTATGGAGGAGCATGTGGATCATTTGAATACCATGCTAAAGGATTTGAGAAAAGGTAATCTATATACAAATTATAATAAATGTAAGTTATGTATAAAGTAATTATCATTCTTGGGTATATTAGCTCCACGAAAGGGATATATATGGACCCTTATAAGAAAAAGTAAATTAAGGACTAGGCTAGACCAGCATCTGTAATAGATATCCATTGTTCCTTTAGAATAGTTGTGTATTAATGATTTTTTTGAGAAACATATCATTATAGTCAACCCAACAACCAAGATAACACATAAGGGAGTAAAGTTTTTTTAGACCAGTAAATGAAAAGAAATATTTAAGGAGTTGAAAAAGAGGTTTATCACTACACCAATCCTCATTCTTCCCTCAAGTGGGGAACTTTTTATTGTATATAGTGATGCTTAAATGAATGGACTGGGATGAGTACTAATGTAGAATGATAAAGTGATAGCCTATTACTTGAGGAAATTAAATGTTCATGAGTATTACTATCCCATGCATGATATGGAGTTGGTTAAAGTGATCTTTATGTTGAAATTATGGCGAAATTATCTCTATGGGAGAAGTATAAAATATATACAGATCATAAGATCTTCAAATATATATTCACACAGAAGGAGTATAATATTCACTAGTGAAGATTTTTATAGCTAATCAAGGACCATAACTACTCAATCTATTACCATCTAGGAAAGGAAAACAAAGTGGAATATTCTCTAAGTAGAAAGGATCTGGAATTTTTATCAATAATGAGAATTGATAAGGATTCAATATTCTTAGACTTGAAAATGATGGAAATGGGATTCATAAAATATGGAATATCACCATTCTTTTCTCAAATTACTGCACAATTATCCCTTATAGAGAAGATAAAGGATGATCAAAGAGATTATGTGAAAATTCAGAAGAAGGTGGAAGTTATAAGAAAAGGTAAATACTTAGAGTTAAAAATTAATGAAGAGGTATTTGTAAGAATTGGGTCATGAATATGTATACCATAAAATCATGATATAAATAAAGAGCTATTAAATGATGAACATAGATCGAACTTCTCCATCCACACAGGGATCATGAAGATGCATCGTGATCTCAAAGAGCACTATTGGTGGGACAATATGAATAAGAAGATCACAAAATATACATAAAAGAGTCTTGTATGTCAGAAAGTGAAGGCTGAAATACATAATTATATGGTGATGATGCAACCATTATCTATACCTACATGGAAATGGGAAAACATCACCATGAACTTTTTCATCGGCCTTCTAAAGACAACAAGAATAAATAATGACATTTCGGTTATGGCGTATCATCTTAAAAATAATTCACACTTCACTGAAATTAAAGAGGAATTATCACTCAATTAACTTGCAAGGATATAAATTATGGAGGTGGTGAGGCTATATAGAATACTACAATTGATTTTATTTTAATGAGATCTAATATTTAACTCTATGTTCCGGAAGAGCCTCCAAGATGCTCTAAATACCAAGTTGAACTTCAATACATATTATCACCCCCAAAATAACATCCAATATGAGTTTAATATTTTGAAACTAGAATAAATGTTGAGAGTAGGTTTGATTGACTTTGAAGGAGTATGAGATCAATATCTTCCTCTGGATGAGTTCTCATACAATAATAGATTTCACTCAAGAATACAAATGGATCCTTATAAAGATCTTTTTGGGAAGAGATATAGAACACATAAATGTTTAGATGATGTTTGTGAACACATGATTTTTGGACCTAAAAATGGGTGAGGACATGGTAGAAATTATTGAGACCATTCAACAACACATCATGACTGCTCAAAGTCGATAGAAGAGCTATGCTGACAATCGTTGATGACACCTACAGTCTGAGGTTGGGGAAAAAGTGTTTCTATACATATCTTCATGGAAGAGGGTCATGATATTTGGGAATAAGGTAAAGTTAATCCCTAGGTACATTGTCCCCTTTAATATTCTTAATCAGATACGAGTTATGACTCATTGACTAACACTCCTACAAACCCTTTCTCAAGTGTACAATGTATTCCATGAATCCCTCTTGAAAAGTACATACCAGATCCATAAAATGTACTTAATTTAGAGGTGGTATAGTTGGAAAATGATATATCTTATTAAGAGTATCCTATGAAAATATTGGACCATATAGATAAATATCTACATGATAAGACAAATCACATGATCAAAGTACTATTGCGGAACCATAAATATAAATAGGAAACTTGAGAATAAGAGAAAGCCATGAAGTAGAAGTACCCTCACATATTTTCAAATTAGCATAAAATATAAAATTTCAATGGTGAAATTACTTAAGGGGGAATAATTTAACAACCTAAATTTTTAAAAAAGAAAACTATGTTCGATAGCGTATGCGACACATGACTCCAAGTCTAAACGAACCATGATTATTTATGACTATTATAACCTAGATGTTAAATTAGAAGAGATGAATAGTATTTACTAATTTATTATATATATATATAAATGTTCTAATTTATATAAATTTATTAATAAATTCTTAGCAAATAAGCACTCAATTTTCAATAGACATTTTATTCTTCAAATAAAATACATTTTCTTCAAAAATGATTTTTATTGTTTTTTGTAAAAAAATATTAAAATTAATTTCGTGAAATTTTAGAAATGTTATTTTATAAAATTAAAATCATTTATGAAACCAAAATATCAAAATTTAATTTGGATGAAATTTTGATATTTTTATGAAATGATTGATTTTTCAGGGAATAGTGAAAATCACCGATTTTTCAAATACTATAATTTATTTTCATTAAATAAAGTAATTTAAAAGTAAAATTATATTTTGAATTTGGTATTAAATTTAAATATGAAAATTTTTATATATAATAATATAATTAAATTTATTTTAATGAATAATTTTTTAGTATTTTGGTATAAGTTTATTTTTATGCATAAAAGCATGGTTTTCTACAAACTGTTTTAAGTTCATAAAGTTTATCCCTTTTAGTTAATTAAAATAACCCCTAATAAAGAAATATTTAAATGAAATATATAGAATATATATATAGTTATATGAATTTAAATTCATATGATTATGATTACTATTCATATAGTTAATGTAAAATCATCTTATTCTTGAAAAATTCATTTATTGGAAAACTATTTTTTGACACATTTTGAAGGTTTATTTTTAAATTAAATTATAAATATTTTGTGAATTGAATTTTAAAAAATGTATTTCATATTTTTAATAATAATAATTAATATTATTTAATAATTTCAACTTAATTATTAGTTTTAATTATTTGTAAAAATTAATTACCGCGGTTAAGGTTAAAGCAGATTTTTGCGTGTTACATGTACTTGTGTTAAAATTAATTTTCCACAGACATAGTTTTTTAATTGATAAATTGGATTTAATATTTATTATTATTGGGTCCAAATTATATAATAATGCTCATTTTATTTTTAGGATTAAAGGATGAATTACCTAGGTAAAAACACTAGCTACTGTGGTGAAAACTAAAATGGTAAAAGTGAGTAACCTTAGAGGTAAAGGGAATAACATGTTTAAAACATTATTTTTTTATGGTGGTGGTTTTTATTGAAAATATATTCTCTAAAATAATTTATTTATCAAATTTTTAGGAACTTTTCTTCAGAGTGACTTCCCATTATTGAATAGTTTTGGGTAATTACAAAAATGCCACTACTTCTCACTTATAGAAGGGTACCTCCTATCCCCTTTTATTAACACTTTTAAAATCCATTTATTTCAGAAAAAACCTACCCAAATACCTTCAAAAATTGAATTTATATTTTATATATTCCTTTTCTTGATTATAAAACTCTCCTAGGAAGGATTTTGGTGAAAACCCAAAGAGGGTGTCTAAAGAAGAGGTATAAATCTTAACTATGAATTTTCATTTTATTTCTTATTCCACCTCCTTAAAATATTATTAAAAAATGATAATATAAAATTATAAGCATCTACTATATAATTATATGTTATTTTTTTAATTTCATAACTTAAATCTGTCTCTTCTTCCATAAAATGGGAAACAAAATTGTCATTTGTGTATACAGCAGACTACCGCCTCACGAACCAATACAATTCATTTTACACCATCACATATCATTAATATTTATGATGATGGATTTAATATATATATATATATATATGATATTTATGAAATATTTATCATTATGTAAAATTAATATATCATATATTTTCTAACCTTTCCATTCATATAAAAATGATAACGTTATTCGTGCATACATGTGGATCACCACCTCTAAGAAGCGATGTGATTAGTTTTTAATTGACACATCACATATATTGTATATATAAGTGTATTTAAAGAAATAATATAATATTTATTATGTATTTATCATTATAGATAAAATAACACTTAACTTATTTCTATTTGGATCTTTGAAAAATGGAAATGTTACTCAAGCGTAGGTACAACCTATCGTTTCTATGATTGAAACATAGTTCATTTTTCATAACCGTATTTCATGGTTGGTTTTAAAAGTATAATTGAATTATAAAATTTATAATTATTTCATTATTATTATTTTTATATAATGAAATAATAATCTCTTTTAGCTTATTCAACTTCCCATAGTGATTTTTGACATATGAGCTGAACATAATCAAAATGTTTGTCTTAAACCTAAATGATTATGTAATTGAAAATAACATGATAATAAATAAATAAAATGAATAATAAACTTTTAAAATTTTATTAAGTAATTAAATAATTAAAATAATTTTATTATTTAGGAAGATAAATAACACATGTGACAAATCATTCTCTAGGTAAGGGATTTATCATAACCACCCTTTTCTTCAGGTTATGACCATTTTCTATCTAACTCACTTAATATATCTATTCAAGTTATGGAATGATTATAAATTATGTATATATATCTCAAACATATATAAATATATTATTCTCCTTACCTTTTATGGGGTAATACATGCCTTATGTTCATTTCTCAAATTCCTTCAATATAAAATTTACTTTGATTATGATATGTAGCAAGATTATGAAACCCATTTTCTTTCCATGGGTAATTGTTATGTTTAGGACTTATAATTGAATTCATTTTTTGGCACACATAAATCATGAACATGTTATGATGGTTTCTCCCAGATAGAAATCTAATGCATTGGGTAAAGCTTTAGTCTCATGATATGTTATATATGGGATTATGGAGTAAGCCTAATACATTATGTGAATTTTTCCAACATGTGATATTTTATAGGGATTTGACCTTGCCTCATGTTTATGTAATGTTATATGTGTATGTCACATTTCTTATGTTACCATGATCTTATGATACCGTGTTATTTATGTTATGCTTCCATGTGATTATTCATGTGCCTTCTATTTTATGATATCATATTGTACCTTAGATTCACATGTTATGTTTCATTATTATGTTTATTCCTTTATTAAACTTATTATCCCACCCATTTATTTTCTTTATTCCCCTGGTAATCACATGAAGTTTTAAGAGCACAAATGGATTTAATATCTCATTATGGTGAATAAAATAATGATTTTATGTTTTAAGTTTCCTTTTGATGTATTATAAATCTAGTATTCCAAAGACACTAGGCCTCATGATCTTTGGGATTGTACTTATTAGAAAAATATTTGGCGTTATTATTTTTATGGGATCTTACCTTTCCTTTTAAATCTATCTCATTTCTCCCATCACTCAAATATTTAGGTTTCAAATCACCCCAATCTTATCATATGTGAATCTTTGATGGTTTAATAGAAAACTCTCTGACTTATCAATAATATGGATAAAATCACCTCCATTCCTATGATAATATAATATTATTAGGGAATCTTAGATAATTTTACCCCAAATAAAATGAAAATAATAGGTAATTAATCATATTAGGGTTGCCCATTACTTGTTTTTCTTACACAAAATAATCCATGGTCATACATCTTAAACATGACCTACTAGGTTGGATGATCGAGGCCTTCACAATGATCTGTTTTGAAAGGAATTTAACACCTAGTATTTTTAAAGTGAATTTATCATCTTATCATATTATCTCATTTTATTACTTTTACATGTATGAATACTTATAATTATTTAGTTTTGAATCCTATTCTTTCCACTAAATCAATATTATCAAACCATATCGATGTGTAACTATTTACACAACTCATAGATTGTGTTACTAACTCAAATAAAAATAAAAATATATTCATACATATCCAAAATGAATCCCATGTATAAGGTATATAAAACTATTTAATGTAAATTCTTAGAATCATATAAAATAAATAATCCCCATAAGAGAAGGTTAGAGTGATAGATAGCCAACCCCCACTTTTCTAGAAAATGAATAAGCCTATGGGCTAGTGAAAAGTTTGACACAAATTCCATCTACCCAAGGATAATTTACTCAAGATATACATTAATTACATCATAATTATAAAACCTAATATGTATAAACTATAATTAATATTTAAATTCAAGATCACAAAAGAGTATAAAGAAAATTCAATGTAGAAGAAAACTAAATCAATTATCATACCTAGAGTGAAACTCCTTAGATGAATGTATGCCAGTTTATATAAGTAGTTTAATACTTTAAAATAAAGAAAAATATATATTCATAATATAAAAAATTCATATATATAAATAATAAACAAAGAATAAATTAAATAAATGAATAATTCATACATTTAATCATGATATAAACTACTTATGACTAAAAAATTAGATTTTTATTTTTAAAATCACTTTTATAGAAAAAATAAGAAACCTCACAATACAAGAGTAGAAAATTAATAGACACCATAAGAAATCACAATATCATTGAAAGTGAGTTTGGGGTTATTAGAAACATTCTACCTATATAATATACATTGAAGTCCAGTTACCTTTGTATATGGATAAAACTTGATAATATATTCAAAATGATAATCTATCTTTTCCCAAGTCTAAATGTACTTTTCCATGTTTATATTCCTTTCATTGAATCCTCTTGTTAAAATACGATCTTACATATTGATCCACACACACTACTCTTTATTAGTATCAACTTGAATTATTCTCTCAGTCATCCTGTCAACATCCTATTGAGAAGAATTAATCTAGAAATACTTCTACATAATTTCTTCCTTAGAGTGAAAAATAATCTCTAATTATTTTTTTACTACCTCCTTACCTATATCCCACTGTGGTTAATCTATCACATCCCTAGTGTGGATGACCAGATCAATGATTGAGTCATTGTTAGTAACATCCACTGACATGGAGCTTCCTTACCTCTAATTCATATATTCCTTCATGCCACTAAACTAATCTCATTCCTTAGAATCACCACATTCATCCATTTGATTTTCACTCTAGAGGTTTGAAATCTTTTTCCATTCTTGGTCATTAATTGTGGTTTTACTGTAATGTCCTGGGTTTTTTTTGAGTGGGTTGAAAATCCTCATCCTCTTTGAATTTTGAGTTAGTGAGTAGATCAAATTTATTTCTGGGATTCCGAACTTAATTATGAGAGTTTCATTAACCCATGGCCTTGTTTTTAGATGGGTTTTAAGGCTTTGTAAGTGAATCAGGGTTTTGGGACAGTTTTGGGTGTGGTGGGCCCCAGAAACCACATTTTTGGAAAGTAGAGATTGAGGGGAATGGTTTAAAAAAATTATGTAGACAACCATGAGTAATTGTGAGGCCCTCCAGTAACACTGAAATGGTTTGACAGACCATGTAGGTGGGGGTGTAAGACTGTACAAGAACCTCTATAGTTTTTAATAGAGAGAATTCAAACAATATGTGCATGGTTTGAAAAACTATGCGCCTAGCCCGTGCATGTGTAGTGCTTGGATAGTGGGCACTATACGGTTATCCAAATCATACAAATCATTTATCTAGGTGAAATCACCAAAATAACCCTCCCTTATATTTATATTTTCCTCCTCATTTATTTATATTTCTACTGCATTAAATAGGGGATTATCCCATTCTTCCTTCTCCATAGGCTTTGTGGGATCTTCATCATCTGAGCTCTGATCCTTGATCCATTGGTGGTTACAGATTCCTCTTAGTAAGACCTTTAATCTTATAGTTTCTCTTTTCTATTTATCTCTCTACATGGAACACTAAATCCACGTGAGATCCTTTTACCTATTCTAGGGTATTTGTCTGAAAGTCCATTTCCTTCTGATTCATCTTGATTTAGAGGATGAAATCAGATGAGTGATTTTCTATGAGTACAATTTAGGTGGTTTCTAGCTTTCTCCATGATTTTATGGGTAGTATGCATTCATACTTAATTACTCATGGGGTGTGTGACCGAGTGAGACCCTTAAAAATTAAATTGATATCTTTAAATTAATAAAATGATTCCATGGGATGCCATTGGGCATGAAATCATCCATTTATACATGATAAGCTAGGTAAGGGGCTTGAGACCACTTGGGAAGATTAGTCTGGGTGTGTATTTTCAATTAAATTGAATTGTTTTTATTAATTTCAATGGTTCCATGGGAACATGATGGGTAGGCCCGAGGATTGAGGTGATATTGATCACCTAGATTGAGATGATATGGTTTTTTTGGTTGGGCATGGACCAAGAAACATGGGTGAATACGATCACTAGGTTGAGGCGATATACTCATCCGGATGAGGTGATGGGATTTTCAGGTTGAGGGATTGTCTCTTGGGTCTTTGGATAGGGTTAAACATTAGGATTTAGTGACATGGTCGTAGGGGCACGAGGTGATATATGTTGTGGCTAAGGTTGAGTGGTGATTTTCTCTCACCATTTATTGTCCAACGTGCCATTGGAGTCATGTGCACAAAGATATGACTTATTTGAGGTGGTTTTGACTAGTTTTTGTGGGTGGAGGCCCCTATAGACCATGCAACTTAGGGGATGGTGTTGACCATCAGATAAATTTGGGGGTGATCACCATATAAATCCACATGGATGGTGATGGACTATCAATTGATTGTGTTGAGACCAGAAGTTGATGGCTGAGGCTCACCATTATGCTTGAGGATGTTGGGTCGAGACTTTGGGAGGCTGGTTATCATCATGCCTCAGGACGATGGCTATTGAGCTGATGATGATTGATATTATTAGAGGTCATATTTCATTGTGAATCAGGACATCAGGATTTTTATCCAATAAGGACTCTTTGAGAGAAGATCTATGGGATGTGGATTTTATTGATTGGGAATACTGTATAGACACTGGCTATTTTATTGTTGGTATGTGGTGCTGGTGACATGGTTACAGGTGGAACCCGAGGGTTCACCAGACATGATATTTTTCAAGGGATTCCTCAGGTTCTAAACCATGTATCCTCACTTCTACAATTATATATATACTGACATTTACTATATGTAATATATATAATTGGGGGAATGTGTATAGACTTATAACAGTGATGACCGAAGTAGGTAGAATTATCACTTGTGGATGTTGAGCACAAGAGGAGTGGGTATATTATTAAATGTGTATGTTATTCCATTTTATTTATATTTAAAATATATCTGCATAATTATAGATGTAAGATAGATACACATTGATGGTGGACTAATGAGATTATTCTTACACCCTAAAATAACCCCTCAGGATGCTTGTAAACTTTATCTCTCTAAGATCAGGTAAGTATTCAGGCTCAAGAGATGGACCTTAGTGATTGAGTTGGACCTTTTACATGGGATGGATGTCAAGGGACCATGGTGGTTCTTGCATCAACTTTAGTTTCATTTTTTAGTTGTAGTATGCCTTATATGTATGTACTAAGATTTTCATCCATGGGAGACCTTGATTTTATACTATTTTTATGATCTGATATGACTTGTTATGTTTTTCTATAAATGGTATTATGACTTTGGGGTTGTTTAGTTCTACTTATTGATTATTATGCTTCTGCTGGTTTTATTTTGGTTATGCTGAGTTGGTTCTTCTTCTACTGCTATATTTATTTATATACCATTATTATTATCACCACCTAAGGGTATATTCTTCCCACTGTCATCTCTTTAGACCCTTTTTAATAGTTGAAAGCCTTTGGAAAATGGGGAGGCGTGCCTAAGGCCTAGTGGAAAACCATCCCAAACCACTATTTAAAGTGGAATCCAGGTTAAGACACTACATTCTCAATAAATTTACTTGGTTATAATATTTTTGGAATATATTTTATTCATTGGTTTAGGTAAGTGGGATTATTCCTTACACCCTTTATATTTATTTCACTTAATCATAATATAGCTTCCCGAATATCAATTTACCTTATTCCCCTTCCTCCTCCTTAGGGTGTGAAGTACTCTACCATTCATTCCATATAAAATGTCTACTAAGAATTGGATAGAGGTATTATTATCTAATATTTCCCTAGATAATTATTTCTTTTAGTGAATTTCTCTACCCATATCTTAATCACCTTATTCCCGAACCATCTCTTCAATTTTCAGACCTTCAAAGCAGTTGATTAGATTAATAGTTGAAGTGTTACTTCTAGGACACAACCCATTCATTACATTCACCCAACCCCCATGTACGGATAGAGTGACCTATATTGAATTTTCATGGAAAATATAGCCATATGAACCTCCCTCACTTACCTTTTATATAACCAATTCATGTGTAGGTCTGACGCTAAGTCATACTGCCTCTTCATAGGAGGAATACTTTGTGACTAGTGTGGTGCATCCTCCAGTTCCAACATTAACCATTAGACCATTTACCTCACCATAAAACTTGATAGAATATACAAAGGAAGGTAAGATTATGGAAATGATTAGACCAAATTCCCCAAATATCTTCACTGTCAGCTTGAATCCTTCCAAATCATGCCTCAAACTAGATTAAATGTTTGTGACTATCGATTCAAGATTCAAAGGACATGACCCTTTCTGAAGATATTCTGTAAGTGATGTTTCATCATTACCAAAACATACATCTGAGAGGATTGTGAGAGGGATATAATTTACTCTATGCCTATATTTAGATGATTTTTGGGCTAGCCTCCTGGAAGGTGAACAGAAGGCAACCCAACACTCATAGTGAAATTTTTTCTTCCATCGATGTTTCCTTTAAATCTCAATGTAAATGAACTCTAATGGTTCCTTTGAGACATACACTTCAAAAAAATACAAGGAGATATAGGATGAAAAATAGATTGAGTATGATAATACGAACAAAGAAATCATCCAACCATGTTTCCAATTAACATAAGGATCTCCATATTTTGGTATAGAAGAGGGATAAGAGGAAGGGAAATCCAAATTGAAATAGATGTATGATTCTTTTTCAGATGAAAATCAAATGACTAATGAAAAATATAGAAATGAAAACTTGAAGCAGCCCACAGAGAATGTGCCCAAGAATAAATGAGGTTGGATTCTGATGAAAATCAAATTAATAAATAGAGATGATCCAAAAACCCAAAAATTTTCCAATTGAGAAAACCCCAATATCCAAAGAGAAGCCCGCCAAAAACATATGACATAGTTTTACTCTTATCTAAATGAGACACCAAGGTAAAATCCAATTGTGAGGAAGCTTGTGTGAACTCCTAGGAGTATATCAATAGTGAAGGAACATCTTCGATGCTCGAATGAACCTTAATGAAAACTTCACATTATGAGAAAGTGGGGAGAAGATACGGATTATAGAGTGGAAAAAAGGTCAGAGATGAGAGATTTAAAGATCCAGGGAGAAGCCTCCCCCCTCCATATGGGGAAGAGGGGATATAAGCAGCGACCATGTCAACTATCACCTATGCCATTGATGAGAGAGATGAGGGAGAACCTAGGGTTTCTTTGAACTCATAAACTATTTAAGAAAAATTCATAAATGAAGCTAATCATAAACATTTTATAAATTTTTCCATTTATTATAGATATTACTTAATTAAATAAATATAAACACTTTATATTTATTCTCAATATAAACTAATTCATATTATTCATTATATGGAATTTACTTTAAATATATGATATTAAATAAAAATTAAAAATTTTATATTCCAAATATATTCTACAAAAAATTTACATAATCTAAATATTACATACATAATATTATTTAAATCACAATCAATTCAATTATCAAAACTCATTTTGATATGGTTTAAATAATTTTTAAAATAAGGCCTTTAATTTGAAAATTTTAAGTAAAAAATAGTTATTAACAATTCATAATTTACATATAAAATGATTTTTATCTTGATCAAATTTTTTAATTTATAAACATTTTATAAACCATACTTATATTTTCCACATGAAAACTTCATATCTAAATTATAAGATACAATTTATAATTTTTAAATGTTATTTCAATATTAATAATTAATATTTATGGATATTTAATTTTTTAAATGTTTCATAGACATTCAATTAATTAATTATGAACATTTTATAAATAATAAATTTGTAAACACTTTTATAAATTAATTAATATCCCAAAATACCTTTTTATATGATTTATAAAAAATTTATAAATTATATTACTCAATTCATAATTGAAATCATAAAAAATCAAAAAAATTATTTTTATATTATATTTAATGATACAGAAATTTTGTAATAGGAAACTGATAAGCCATGATGCACATAATCCTAAGTTGATATCAATCATACCCTACAATTGATAAAACTACTTACGATTAACCAATGTGGTCTATATAAGATAAACACAACATGCTCAAATTTTGTGGATTATGACATGGTATATATAGGAATAACCTAGAATGTGATAACCTATGTAATATAAGTTTATCATGCTAAGAAATCACATCCTATGATATAGACTATACTTAATATTAACCAGATGCACTATAATGACCTTGATTGACTCACTCTATAATAACCAGACTATTTCATTATGTGACCTTAGGCACACCTCCCTATATTCTAGAGGATACTAACTCACAATAGAGGTCTAGTAATAATCATAGGGAGGCTATACCCCCTAGATTAAATAACCATAAATAATAGTAGAAGTAGTGATAATAACATACATACAAATAAATAAATGGTAACATACATTATATAAATCCCTAATAAACAACCTTTGAAACCCATTATATATCAAAATTAATGTTGTGAAAGTCATACAAGTCATAAAAATACAATCAAGATCTTCTACGGGTGGATCAGATACATAAAAACCAAAAAAATAACCAAAAAATAAAAAATCTAAGAGAAAGATACAAAACTGGTCTCGATTCCTAGCCTAAACCAATATCTCATGCTCCATCCTAGTTATCTAGACCCACCATCAATCATAGGTATTTTTATATTTCCCTATCTTGCAGACATGAATTGTGTTCGGGTACCCACAATGACCCAAGAAGGCTGTGAGTATAACTCAATAGATCACGACCAACAGTATCCATAAATGTATCTACTCAGAAATAAAGTGCACAATGAAGCAATATAATAAATAAATGAAACAAAAAATAAATAAATTAATGTCGATCCTTATCTTATACGGTAACATACAAGATTGACCATACTCAATTATTTTAGTTTTTTATGTATCCGAGCAAGATATATATAAACTTTATGGGGAAATGACTCCCCTCTATGAAACAATATCATTATAACAATATTAGTGAGAATGGTGTCCCACCCCAAAATCATCCCATAAATATCAGGGGGAATGGAACCCCACAATAATACAACTCATCCATATTAATATCAAGGGGAATAGAATATCACCACATCAATATCATAGGGGAATAGTTCACCACCCTTCTCCAAACCATCCATATAAATAACAAGGGGGAATGGAACCCCACCCTGCTCCACCTCACCACATAAATATCAGGGGGAATAGAAATCCAACCTACCCTATCTCATCTATATAAATATCATGGGGATTGATACTCCATCCCTATCCAACTCACTACATCAATATCAAGGGGATTAGATCTCCACCCTGTTCCAACTCACCATATCAATATCAGGGGGAATGTAACCCTACCCCAAAATCAAGTCATAAAACATACTCTAAGACTTTATATATTTTATATTATATAGTTTATAAATTCCAATTCACACCATAATTTGTGGAAAAAATTATAGGTTTTACTTTAACCCATAGACTACTCATAACCTGAGTAAATTGGTTTCCATTTATAACAAGGTATAAATCATTTAATTAAGTTTTTGGTCAATTACACATTAGGCTAGCATGAACACACATCATACACACATATAAAATAATCCTATACCTTAGGTATATCTTAGAGTCCACCTAACTTAATCTTGGAGGAATCTACTCATCAAATATGGGAATCCAATCCAAGCTAAAATGGTAGGAATCAAAGAATTTAAAAAAACCTAAAATAGGGAATACATGGACATAAACAATGTAAGATTATGAAATCACATGATAAACATGGAAATAATCAATATAGATTTATATATTTACCTTTATCTATCACCTAGAATAAACACAACTTGAATCTATTAAGGATCGAAGGAGAAACCACCTTGGAAGAGTAAGGGTTGAAAGGATACTTCATTGGAAACATTTCCAGTATTCTAGACATAAATGATCTATTTCACCTTTAATATATGTTTTTAACATTTTATTAATATTTTGGAAAATTCTAGAAAAATTTATCAAATTAATTTTTTTTATAAACACTGGAAACCTAAAAAATATATATTAGTATCATCTATGGAGCCCATACGTAATTTGTTTTACTTGGGAAACCTCTATATATAATATTATTCCCCTTACATAACATATATAAATCATACATATGGTTTTTATCTTGGAAAAAACCAATACATAATATTTTACTCTATTTTTAAGGTTTTTCCCTTACTAAAAATCCCATGTGTAATATATTAGTCTATATAAAATATATTTCCCTTAGCTAAAAATCTGATACATAATATTTTTAAGTGATATGTAATATATTTATCTATATGTAAGGTTTTTATATTATACAAATTTTCATATTTAATATATTACCACATACATAAGGTTTTTCTATTTGGAAAAACCTATTTGTAATATTTTATCCCTTATACAAAATATATTTTATTTAGATAGAATTCCATACATAAAATTCTTCAGATACATAGGGTTTTCTTTTTAGCTAAATTTCAATACGTAATATCCTTATCCCGTGAGTATTATTTTTATACATGTGAATAAGATTTTTTACTTACCCAAAAACCCATGCATAACATTTTATATAATGTTTAAGGATTTTCAATTAGGAAAAAACTCATACATAATGTATTTCCTCCAAATGTAATATTTTATTTCTCATGTAAGGTTTTTCCCTTAGATGGAAAAACCATACATAACATTTTTACTCATATGTAAGATTTTTTCCTTTGGGAAAAAACTTTATATAATATATATTTTCCATACATAATATATATTCTTCTCCATGTAACATTTTTTTATCTCATATGTAATATATTTATTTCTACCTATAGAGATGCATGAGGTTTTTGACTTGAAATTTTTTCAAAAAACTATAAAAACTCAAAAATACCCAAATTCACTCCAAACTCTCCAATTAATTCACAACACCTACAAGGATTCCCCAAATACACCAATTGCTAAAATTTAGAAAAAAAATGAATCTCTAAACAAATCCAATTCCCTAAACTAAATTCCTAACCTATTCTAACACCTCCTAAAACTTTATAGGGTCCAAATCCACATGGTCGACCCAAGGTTTGACCCAACATACCATTCTTGAAAACCCAAACATATATAATATCCCAAAACATATTAAAATATGAAGTTTTTAGGAAAAAATTTAAATATACATAGATTTTAAGAAAAGTTAAAACAAGATTATACCTTAACCTGGTCCAGGATGTTTCAACCTCCCCACCATAAAGCTTTTTATCTCTAAGATAAATTCCTAAACACCACTAGGACTCATTACTGAAAAACTCCATCCATTTTTCTCATATGTTTGAATCTCTATCCAAGGTTTCATCTTGGATATGCACGTGATACCACTACACTCGTACCATAATGACTATATTTTCATTTAAGGTCTTCTTATTCTAATCCACTATTTGAATTGAGTGCTCCTAAAATAATTCACTAACCCAAATTTTAACATTATGAATGTTAATCACATGAAAAGGGTTGAGATAATATCACCAAATCCATCATACACAAAATACATCATGTATAGAATGAAAAATATAAGGAATAATAAATTGATATGACACTGTATAGATCCTCTCCACAATATTAGATGGCCCCACATACCTAAGTGCCAATTTTACCTGCCTCTGAATACCACAATGTCCCAACCTAGGATACACTCATAAGAATACTTTTTCTTCCACCTCTAACTCCAAATGATGTAATCCCTATCGATATCAAACCTCTTTCTAATCTGAGTGGTCACCGAATTATTCTTAATTGGTTATATATGATCTGACATCTCCTACAAGAGACTTGTTTTAATAACCACTAACTCCCTATCCTCTAACCAACATTAAGGTGATTGACATGTCCTACTATACAAATCCTTAAAATTATCTAACATAATTGATTCATGATTGGTATTTATATAGGAAAAAATCATTAATAACTTAATAGTTTTCATAAGAACCCTTGAAATATAGGACCGATACCCACAACATGTCCTCCAATACCCAAATGGTGCACTCATACTACCCACCTATACGAGGATAATAATTAGTACTCAGATACACCCACATAACAAGAATCTTCTATAACCCTCTCTAGAAGTGTGAAGTAAATCATGCATCCTTGTTCAAGAAAATACTCAGTGATACCCCATGAAAATAAACTATCTCATACAAATATAGCTTTCCCAACTCTCTAATAGATAAATTATATTAAATCATAAAGAAATGAGTAAACATAGCCAATTTATCCACAATAACTTACACTAAATCACTACCTTAGGGTTTCCTCTATAACACTATCACAAAGTCCATAGTCACTTTATCCCACTTATACTCATGGATGGGTAGTGACTGAATTAAACAAAAAAATCATTAGTTCTTAGTCATCACCTATTTATAGGTGGATGATCATGTAATGAAACCTACTATATCCTTATTAATCCTAATCCACTAATACTACTTATGAATATTATGGTACATCTTGGTAAGTACTAGGTGAAAAACTATCTCAAGGCTTGTGAGTCCCTCATCAACTCCCCCTGCATACTCATAGGGACTATAATACCACCAAATATGTAAATAATCTCATCATCATAGAGTGACTAATATGGAGGTGGTTCTATGAAATATATATTGTCCCACATCACCAAATAGTCCAAGTCAGGTAGATATCTCGTATTCACTCCACCAATGAGTGAAGAGGTGATAAATAAGGAGATAAGTGTCACTCAACCTTAATACTTTTGAATATCTAGATTCAACTTAGAAAAATATCCATCATCTACCACTTGCTACTTGAATCCCATTCCACATGTCCTCAAGTTTTCTTACTCAGTGCATCTATAACGATTTTACCCATTCTGGGGGTATATTACAACTCAATATAAAAAGTCTTTAGATACTCAACCCACCTTTTCTACCAATGGTTCATGTACCAATTATATAATATGTACCTCAGCCTCTTATGCTCAGTATATACCAAAAATTTATCTCCCAGAAGGAAATTATTCCAAAATCTCAAGGCATGCATCGCCATTTTAGCTCAAGATCAGGTGTCAGGTTATCCTGCTCATGTGGCCTCAACTACTTGGAACCACAAATGACCAAATGACCACATTGTATTAGAATTATCCCAACACAACTCTTGATGAATCACAATATAAGTCATACTTCTTACCTAGATCAAGTAAGGTTGGGGTCAGTGCTGTCATCGACCTCCATTTCAACTCCTGGATGGTTCTCTCATAAGCATCTGACCAACCCAACTTCACCCCCTTCCTTATAAATCCTATCATCGGTGCTTCTAAGTGGGATAAATCCATAATAAACACCGAGTAATAACTGGGGAATCCCAAAAATCTATAGATCTCAAAAATATTCTTAGGAATATCCCAAGAAACTATAACTACAACCTTCTTGGGTTATACGAATCTAACAACCTATGATATCATATACTCCTAAAATCACAATTGATCAATCTAAAAGTAACTCTTTAAGATATTAGAATAAATATGATTCTCCCTTAGTGTACTCAAAATGATATCTAGATGTCATGCATGCTCCTTCATCAATCGAGAGTACATGTGAATATCATTGAAAAACATGACTACAAAAGTATCCAAATAAGGATGGAAGGCCCAATTTACCAGGGCCATGAACACCACTAGTTCATTTTTGAAACCAAATGATATCACTAGATACTCATAAATTATAAACCTAATCCTAAATGTATTCAATGTATTTCCGAACATCTCACCTTTAAAGAGTGATATATTAATCTTAAATTAATATTAGATAAAAATTAAACACCTCTAAGTTGATCAAATAAGTCATTAATATGTCAGAGTGGATATCAGTTCTTGATTATCACTTGGTTCAACTTCTAATAGTCTACAAATACTATCAAATATCCATCCTCAATTTTGATGAATAAAATTATTGCACCCCAAGGTTGGATACTTAGCCACATGAACCATTTCACCTCGAAGTCCATTAACTAAGCCTTTATCTATTGCAAGTATATAATATATATCCTATATGGAATAATAAATATGGGATTAACACCTATTAATTGATCAATAATGAACTTAGTCTCATTCTAGGGTGGTAACTCTGAGAAATACTTAGAAAAAAAAATCATAATGTTGGTCCACCATTATTAGAATTATTTCCAATTGCATCTCCCTATCATTCAAAACAAGGTTATAATTTTGAGTTGTAATCCCACCTAGTTTTTTATGGATAAGTCCTACATAAATTACCTATATGTAACACTCCACAACATAAATATAATTTTCACCCTCTAAAATGTAAATGTCACCCATCAATGATAATAGTCGATAGGGGATTGATATAGAACTAGCTAATATATCCTAAGGATCAAACCAAAACGATTCATCTTTGATATGAAGAAGTCCCAAATGAATCTATATCCACTAATCAATATGGAATGATTTTTTCACCTTAAAATACTCTTGTATCATACCCTTAAAGGTGTATCAATTTACATCACTCAATATAGTTACTCTATCATGAGTTCTAATCCACCAATGAACTTTGTAGACATGAATGAATGTGATTCTCCTATGTTGAATCGTGACACCACCATATCACCATTGTTATTTATTTTATATTAATTTATACTATTTTATGTTTTTTAGAGTTTTAGCATTGGAATTTTTAATTTAAGGGTTTTCTTTTATTGTATGGTTACCAAATGGTTTTTTTAAATTGTGTGGGTATTATAGGAAATTGTGTAAGGGGGATACAAATGGAATCTAGTATAATTTTTCATATTTATCACATGGTTCTCCTTATGTGATCTCTAGGTAAAAATGTTGATCAATTTAATGTGTGTGGGTGACTCACATGATTTGGTAAAACCATGTGGCTAAACCATGAGAGGTGTTTGGGGTTCCATCCAGTAGCTCCTATATGATTAGCACATATTTTTGCTAACCATGTGGACTAACATATTGTATTCCAAGTTTCTTAAAATTATGAAATTTTGGTTTTACCCCTGATTTATTTTAAGGATTTTATCCTCGTTTATTTTTCCTTATCATTTGATTGATCCCTATACATGAAAAATGGGATCTCATATTCTCCCCTATTCTCTTATTTAATACCCTTATCATTCAATTTCAACTGGGTTTATAAGGTATTATCCATTTTTTATATTCCTCTATTCTCCCTTCCTCCATTACTCTTGGTTTTTTTCTACCTTGAACCCTAATGGTTGCAGGTCTCAAAATTAGGGTTGGAGAATATATAATCAAGGGGGTTTGGATGTTTAGGGGTTGTGGAGGGTGATTCCATGATTGATTGTGCCTCTTCCATCAAAGGATACTTGTTGTGACTTGTTTCCATTTGAAATAGGTTAGTGTTTCTATAATATTTCTTTATATTATATTCCATAAGATTCTTGGATGTTTTAAAATTATTTTCTTTCCAAAGTATACCTATATGTGTTACCCATGAGGGGTTTAAAAATGGTTTTCAATAGTTCATCATACATGGAATGGTGTGATTTTAAATGAAACTTATATGATTAATTTGAAACTATATTTTTATACATACCAAGGGTTTGATAAAATGTTTAAGTTATTTTTTAAAGAGAAATTTATGATTCTAAATGGGTTTTAACACCAGTTTGTATTTTAAAGATACGTTTGATGTTTTGAAGGGATAATTTAAAAAATAGGTTGTGCTTGGGACATATGAAATAGATTTTGAGACTTTATTCTCATGTGGTGGTTTTAAAGTTGTTTTTAAGAAATATTTTGATTTAAAAATGGATTCCAAATTATTTTTTCATGATTTAGCATTAAAGGGTGTTTTAAAGTGAGATTTCAAATGATGTTAAATGGATTTGAAATCTAAGCTTGTTTTTGAAGGCCCGTTTGGAACTTTAGAAATAAGTTCTTAAAAATAATGTGAGAAAATAAATTGGGACCATTTTATTTATTGTGTTTGATGTGGATTGAGACTCCTTGGGGGATATTTTATATTGTTTCTTTTTGAATGATGTAAAAAATGAGTTTGTTTCTTGAGAGTGTGTTAGAAGTAAGATGAGTTTTATTTAAAAATGATTTATTATTGATCTATGTGATGATCTCATTCTTGGTTGTTTTATCACAACCTTTGATTAATGTTATGGGAACCCATATAGTTAAGTGAGGGATTCAGTTTAATCCATATTAACTTTTTTTCTTGATTAGACTGTGAGAGAAACCATCTACAACAAGATTAGACTGTGATAGATAATTGATATGAACCCATTATATTGTGTGAGAATATTTACATGACCCAATAATACCATGAGATCTTACCAACTAACTGGTTATCTTAAGTATATCTAGGAATACCTCACATTAATACCTAAGGAGTTTCCCATGATTCTTAGTTTCTATTGAGGATTGTTTAGGGGATTATTTTCCTTCTTTTACTCTATCACCTAGACCTTGTTTGGTGATGTTTCACTATTTCTTGGTTGGAATTATTTATCTACTTTGATATCATGGTTCTTTATCATATATATATATATATTATTCATTATTTATTATTTTTATTTATTTTCAAACAATTTAAAAATTAATATTATAGGGTGTGTTTCTTTGAACATAAAGTGATGTTATTTTCTAAAGGATATTTGAAAATATTTTTGAAAATATAAAAGGAAAGGGGTTGGATTTTATTTTGAATTTAAAAATTTCCTTTTCATGAATTGAAATATATTTTAAAGGAAATATTTAATTTATTATCCAGGTTTAAAATTATGGTTTTAGGTTGGATGAGCCTCACCTGTTCTCCAGAGGTTTTTACCTTGATTTTGAAAATAATAGAATAACATATGTTACTATATTTCATTATGAGTGATCATATAAAAACCTATTCTATAAATTATACCCAAAATATAATTTATGGAATTTATTATTAAAAAAACTTCACAGTCTCTTGTTTGAAATCCTACTCGGAGTTCTTTACTCAAACCCTACATATACACCAATGTGTGTGTGTGAGTGTGTAACTTTCATGTTTTATCTCAGCTGCCTTGGTTTTAATTCTTTTCAATGTTGTTCATTTAGGTCCATTAATATATTTTTTGAGGTGTGGTGAGTGACCATGGGTCACATAGTAATATTTGAGTAATGTCTTGAGTTTTCTATTTATTTTTGGGTTAGTTATGTATCAAGAAATTTGAGAAGGTTTATTTCTTGTATTATTCTTCCATTATGTCTATATATATTGATAATATGGCTTTTTTAAATTTTTTGATGTTAATTTATTTATGTTTTTCATATTTCAAATGAAAATAATCAATTTTATTAATTCTTTCTCATTGTGGATATTTATTTGGTTTATGCCATGTTTGGATTTTTTTATTATTTTTTATCTATTTATTTATATGCATGGGAGTCCAATTTATGGATGGGTTATTTTATATTCTTGTTATTTTTCACTTCTTGTTATTCTTATGAGGGTGAAATCATTCCCAAGTGAATATTATTGATAAACAAGCACTAGTTTCCTACCCATTGGGATCGTGAACCCCCATTAGGCCTTGTGATGGGATGAACCAAGTGATGTGGTAGGTTGACCTAGGCTAGTTTTTTACAAATAGCATCAAGCCTAGGTTCTAAAGAGGTTCTAGTTTCTTAAATCACTCTCTTACTATTTTTAAATTCTAGTAGAATGGATATAGAAATTTCGAAACCCAAGAGCTGTCAAAGTTGGTTACCTAGATAAAACTTCTAAGTACCATATGATTACATGTATTCATATATTTTAATATTAATAAAATATCTTATCACATCATTATTGTTCTTATGAGTGACATAGTATGTGATGATGTACTAAGGGTACTTGTCACACTGATAAGTCATAATAGTTCCTTGCTATGATGAGAACTTAGAAGTGCCAAAAAAATATTGTTAAATTTAAGTTCTATAGGAATATGATATTATTTAATGAGACACAAATGATACAAACTATTAGTGGTAGAGACTTATAGTACTTTGAGACACTTTCTCATTGTGTACACCCTTTGTAATCTTCAGTGTAGGAGATTATGAGAATATGAACCGCCAATTGGAAATCAACATTAATGTGTGTCATTGGATATTCCTATCTGTGTATGCATGTAATTATCATTAGACATTATTATTATTATTAATAAAAGTCACAAGTTACATAATTTGATGTGTTGACAAAAACCATGATGACATATACTCATAGTGAGGTAGGATATGTTGTGTGCAACATGAGTGATATTGTATTAATGAATAATGTGAGAAAGTATTTATCCCTTATATATATCAATAGAAGTTGATATCTTGGGCCCTTCAATTATAATTTAACTACATGATTATGTCCATATACATGGCGGTGTTGTTGGTAAGTTCATTTATAGAAAGTCAAATAAAGAGACATTAAGAATATAGGTTGATGAAATGAGTATGAAACCTTATTAATTAGAGATATTGAGATAAATGGATTATATTACACAATGAATATTCATAGGAGGTTACATGTCATTGTTACATTAACTTATTTATTTATGTAAGATTTGGTGTGTTGTTAGATGATAACCTTGGAATTTAGGTAGTGTAGCATAATGCCACCAAGAAAGGGGCCTAGAGGTCTACACACTTTGTCACGAACCGAATCTGGTCGCCATCAAAATTGACACCAAACCCAGCTCGTGACAAGGCCCAAAGGGCGTTCTCAATCCCCATGGTTTGGCACAAGTTCCCAAGTATCACAAAATGAATGTTGGGAATGATTTACCTGAGTTTATAAACATACAACAACAAACAAATCCAATAAACCAAATCTGGATTTTTCAAACCAAACCATCATTTACAAAATTTCAGAATTTAATTACATAATTTAAAACAATTCTTAAAGACTATCACAAAAGGGAAAAAAACCCAAAGTATAGAACAAAAACCTCCTCATGTCAAGAGGCACTCCCCTCAAGCCATCTCCACAACACTGCATCACGAAGGATCTCTAAAAACTTGTACCATTGGAACAAGAAGCTGTACCCAAACTTGCGACAAAAAAAACCAAGTATACTTACACCTAATGGTGTAAGTAAGATGTGAGACAAATCCCAATAGGATACCACCAATAAGATATTCTATGTGATAAATATTCAAAGACGAAAATCTTGTAAGTTTTCATAAACATAGAATGCTAATAAGAATTTTAGAGAGATGTAATTTTGAATAAAAATAGTTTTCAAGTGGGATATTTTAAAGAATAAACACTTTAAATAAAATACCAAAGATACTGAATTTTCCAGCCAAACATACCATATGCTGACAGTAAGCATAAATCATCCAATGAGCATAAGCAAAGAGAAATAACCCCTAGGCACTAGATCGCTCTGGGTCTCAGGTACCTCGTATCTCAGTGAAAGTAACCATCACAATATCCATTATCATGCACACAAGCCACTAGTAGGGATCATACCCATAACCTAGTGGTCCCCCAACGTCATCATCATCATCATCATCATAGTTTAGTTAGTGTTTTCATCGTCAATCTTCCTATGTGAAACTGAGGCTAAACCCCACGGGATCACTAGAATACTAGTACACGCCCACCCACCTAGATACTCAGGTTTCCCTCTTGTGCTCAAACAAGTTAAACAAGCCATGAAATATAATTTTTAAATTCAAATACCAATTATAAGTCACACGTACACCAAAACACCCACATACATGTCACATAAAACTCCTTTCACAAACAAAATTTATTTTACACATAATACACACAAAAAACAACCCAAAAACGTGTTTCACACCTTTCTTTACATTTGATAAAACATTTCAGAAATTTATAAAACATTCAAAAAAATTATTGACATCTTAATTCACCACTTTTCCTTTCAAAAACCCATCTTAAGTGAACACACTCACCAAAATAGCCCACAACACATTTCACATCTCTTTCACAATTCGATAAATCCTTTAAGCAATTTTATAAAACGTTTCAAAGATGGTAAAAATCACATCACATACCTTCCACAAAAAATTGGACCATTTTAAAAATATACACCCACCAAAATAGTACATAAACTTACTTTGCACACTTTGTGTAACTCAATAACTGATTTACAATTTTCATAAAACACTATCAAGAAGCACGACAAAGTTTTTCACTGAAAACCCATTCAAAAACCCTCTTTTAAACCCAAAAGATCACCAAGACCCTACCAAAGTAGAATTTTCAGCCCAAAAAACATTTAATAAAACACTTTCATATGTTATAAAATAAACCCAAATATTACCACAAGAGTTACACATGAAAACACCCAATTTGAAACAAAAGTGAAACTATAAAATTAACCGCTTAACAAACTCCATAAAAAATGGGTTTCTCACAATTAAAAACATATAAGGAACATTAAAAATAATACAATTAATAATTATAACTCACTAGGAAATTATTACACATGGAATCACCTACCGAAAGTGACGAAATCCTCAAATCTTGGTGCGAAACATCAACCACACCACCACCGCACCACAAGGAAGTGAAATTGAGCCCTAGACCAGAATATTTGACCAAAAAGACACCAAATAAAACCCAAAGTAAGAACCCTAACTTCTGGACATTTTAGAGATTCATGAAAGAGGGAGTAAACCCTAAAGAGAAGGAAGGAAATGAAGAGAGAAACACTTAATTAAAGAAATATTGAAGAAATCGGCCCAAATCCACCAAAATCCGAATCTCCAAGTAACCAAAACTGGTATGGAGGATCGAAGGAGTCATATTAGGTCATGTGGGGACTGAAATGGGGAAAAAGAGTGAAAATTGAAGGAGTTATGAAATAAAAATTTTACCTCTTCAAATCTGGTCGATTTGAGAAATATTAAGAAAGATCACCCTAATCCGAGGGGGAGATGATATCCAAAAAGGAAAAATATCTAATGGGGGTGATTATTAGGTGTTTGGATTCGAGTGGGATGTGTAGTCACCAAAAAATAGAAAAAATTATGATATATTTAAAAATTAAAAAAATAATTTAAAGCAGGAAATGGGCTTACAACCAAGCACAATACCTTTATAAAAAACCCAAATCCATCATGATTATGGATTCCTATGTGGTCCAAATGGATATGGTGATTTTAAAATACCAGGGGATACCAATTGGAAAGTGTAATGGATGTAAAATGTTGAAAAATTAAGGAGTTATAAAAGAAACAAAATTTATTTTTAAATCTGGAAATGGGTTCATGATTTTTCCCAAATTTTGAAAACCCACAATTTCCACCAAAATGCACGGGAAACCCCCAAAACAAAGAAATAATGGAAATAAAATAAAAAATTACTTTAAAATAAGTCATGGATGTTAAAACTCTCACCACCATAAAACTTTTTGCCCTTAGAAAGCCACAGTATGGCTAAAAGCAAAAACCAAACCCAACCGACAGGCCGAAATGGACTCCTTTGCCAAGCTTCTCCCCCAAAGGCCAAAACACCTCCAGTGATCAATTAAGGAGAGAATACACTCACAAACCAAAACTTACACCAATTTAATAAAATAATAAAGAAAATTTATAATTCTTCCCAAAAGAAAACTCCTCAAACACTATTTGAACAAGAATCAAGAAATTTACCCAAACGAACAACAACAACAAACAAGGTTACACTTACCTTACTTTAACTAAACCGTTGGGAACTCTCCAATACCAATGCTTACCCTAAGAATATGTTGGTAGTTAGATAGCTCTGAACGATACTACCTACCGCCAAGCTAAGAACAAGTAAAAATATGAGTTACTGGTATGTGGAGACACAAATGGGCTCCCCACCATAAGAGACAACTTAAATTTTCCCGAGACAGAATTGGGACACTAACAGGGGGAGGCCCAAATGAACTCCCTGGTATAAGGGGTAGAATTACATTAGAAATTTCTAAAATAACTTACATAAAACTCATAGTGGGTCTCCCCACCAAAAGAACCAACCATCTTAACCGACCAGCACGACCGACACAGAAAGACCCCAAAATTTAAAGAGTTGGGACAACCGCATGGCTAGTCTGCACAGTTTGGGTAGACCGTGTACTAACCATGTATATCCTTCTACCTGCATGATTTTTTGGGGAATGGTTAATAATAACTGTGCACTCAACCTGTCTGGACAAAATTAAAACCTTTACCCAAAAACTCAATGGAAACTAAAGAGGGAAGGAATGACATTGGGTGATAACATGGGAACGAGGCCCTCCACCTCTTTCTATCGAATGGGAACAACATAATCAAGATAACGACCCGATAGGTTTAAACTATTCCCATCTTTCGTACTGAGTATAGAACTTTGTACAAGGGTTTGAATGACCTTGATATTTCCCCTGAGTACGCGACAACTTCACTCTGGAACCTATGGTTGGAGCTCAAATGATTGAAGCATCTTCAGACTCACATTTAGGCTTTGGAAACCCCCTAAATGGAACTTCCCCCTTTAGTGCCATGAAAACTATACCCTGATCCCAGATGGGTTCACCAAGACATAATACATTTCAAACTCACTTTACCCTAACCCAATATTTCACTAAAACAAGGGTTTAGAATATGCACACACATCACACATTGTTTCTTTGGATGAGAAACAGAAAGAGGAAATGATATATAAAAACACCTTCCAATAAACATAAGACGTCTAGATTTTCCGAAGGGATACACACTTCCTACAAAACAGAGTGTAAATCCCAGAACCCACACTTCTAGATTTAGTACTAAAACATGCTATGTATTTTTTTGTATAAAGGATAAAAAAATACACAGTACATTATATAGTTGAGGAACTTTTCTTGTCACGACCCCCTCCCACCAAAGATTCCCCTCCTGAGCTGGCAATGGTGAAAGGGAGATAATGACCCCCCGAGTCCCACCTCTAGTAGGCCCTAGGGTGGCGACTAGCAATAAGGGTATGAGTTTTTACAAATATGGGAGGCATTACCCTTTTTGTTATTGAGGATCGGGAAATAGGACAAGTCAACCACCAAAAAGGAAAAGAACAAGTGTATAGAAATAAACCCAAACCAATCCCACATGCATGTTTAAATAGTTCTGAAACAAGGTACAAGTACAAGAAAGCTCAAAAGTATAGTACCAAAAGAAAACAAGTACATCAAACTGCAGCAACTCCAACTGTCCCGACTAGTAGGGTCCCGCACGGCCCTGGTATTCCTCCTGGAAACCTGAAAGCAAACGTAGGGTGAGCATACAAGTATACTCAGTAGGGAAACCTAAATATCTCGTGCACAAGTGGGGAGACATCCTAATGTCCTGTGAGAACAACAGAAGAAACCAAAACCTAACAAGGAATTCTATCCACCCAACCTCACCAGCCACACTCACCAAAACACAATCACAACAGGTAGTAGTATATAAGAACAAGAGTATTGGGTACCCCGCACCATTTCCCACTAGTTAGATTCTCTTCCTAATGGTGAACATCCTGACGCTGCCACACTCTTCCCGCCCGTACACACTTGGGCCTCACAACCACACATCCCGCCCGCACACACCTGAGCCTCACCACTACGTATCTCGCCCACACACACCTGGGCCTCACAACCACACATCCCGCCCGCACACACCTGGGCCTCATTCCAAAGATTCTTGGGAAACAAACCTGCCCGAAGAGTCTTGGGCCAATCCACACCAATCGAAACCTACCCGAAGAGTCTTAGGTGTAAGGTCGCCTTAAGTCATCACAACCTAGTAAAGAAGGAGCATGAAGGAGATAGTAACTAAGGGAAAAACACCCTCTCCCATAAAATGTGAGTGTTCGGCACTAAGTGGTCAACATGGGTGGGGTGCGATAAAACACAAAAGATATAGATATATATATGTATACTAAACACACAGCCCAACCTATGGCTTCTAAACAGAGAAACTGAGCACGTGCCTCAGCACTGCTACTACAAAGCATTCATACAACAAACAACCCCAATCCCATTTAGGTTTTCACGTTTCAGCAGAATTAGTTATTTAGTTCCTTAACTACTGGGAAACTATCCACAACCAACCACATCAAAAGTTCGTAAAACATATCCCTGCCATCCACAAATCAAGTTAAGAAAACACAAGCAACACAACCAAGTCCTTTTTATTAACCAACCAACCCCATTAACTATTATTCCCATTACACTATCACGCCCCACCATTCACTAACTTTTACACTTTCATTTATTAATCACAACCCATAGTTCATTCACATTCAAGACCATCCCGGCAGCCCCGCTGCCAACCACCATAGCCACAACCACACCGTACATCATCACCCCTTGATACCATTTATCGTAGCCCCGCTGCCCATCACTAACATAGCATTCACACCAACCCACAACCAAGCCAGCTATAGCCCCGCTGCTCACCCGATCCACAACAACCCATGAAAACACCCCCTTCACATAAATTAACCCCAACAACACCCACATGTTTATTATTTCAGTTTATCTCAACCGGGGTGATCACACAAGGGTTACAGATTTTCATTTAATCAGCCAACTTTACATGATTAACAAATTTCCACATTCCATGAAGTTTCCATTCACAAAAACGGTCTATAAATATAGGGTAACATTTAATTGCGCAAGCAAAGGCCCCCAACGACCGTGATTTTCAGTAGTCATAAGCCTATTCAATTCACAACATAATATCACATGATATAAAGATAAACATAACAAATTCCCCATCCCCGTTCATTAACCAGTTATTATCTTCATTTAATGGTTCAACTGGTTCTCATGAAAACAAGAGGATACCCACCCCGCATGATGCACAATTTAGAGAGACGAAGGTAAGATCCCTACTTCAACAAGTTCTGATCACAACGCTCCCCCAGATCAACCTTAGAAGACGTCCATCAGCATCCGTTACCTCTGTCGAGTCTCGGAAAAACCTCCTTGGGTGGAAGTCGGAAAGGAAAGTCCGAATTAAAGACAACCGATCCAAGCTCGGAAGTTCCACCTTGTCGTTACGATCCTGTGGCTGTTGACGGATCGTAAATCAGAGCTCGGACGAAGAAGTTATGGAAGAAAAGGAGCCTTCAAGTATCTTGGGAGAGCTCTGATCAGAGGAAAGGGGAGGAGAGGGGTGAGTTGAAAAGGAGGAGGGGACCCCTCCTTTTATAGGTGAGAAAAACAAAAGTACACAGTGTGTACTTTATGGTACATGGCGTGTACTCGGCCATTTCACACGGTCACCACGCGGATTCCAACACGGCCTTCAACGCGGAACGCGGCCGTTGACTGGTCAACACACGGCTTGAAGGTAACACATACATGGGGAGGGACTAAACGGCGTGTAGTATTGAATACACAGTGTGATTTCATTTATTTCACACGACTCCAACATGACACACGATCATTGACTGGTCAACACATGGTAACGTGTATGCGGGGAGGGACTACATGGCGTGTAGTTTACGGTACACAATGTGTACCCATTTACTTCACACGATAAAGACACGGCATTGAACATGGGGTATACCCGGAAAGGGGGTACACGACGTGTACTCAAACTACACGGCATGTAGTTTCAAAATTCTGGAAAGTGTGGGAAAAGTCAATTTTACCCTCCAGAACACTTTGTGGCCTTATTTTTGACAAAGGAATGGGATGGAGAGGTCCGGACCATTACATCAGATACCTCTTAAAACATTCTCGTCCCTGAGAATTCAAAAACTAACCTAGAGAAACCCAACAAGATACCTCTTAGGGTTCTCGTTATAACAGGAACACAACCAACAACCCTAATCACAGGTGTTAGGAATTCCCTCTCCTATATCAAGATATTATCCGCTTTAGGCGGCACTGACTCGCCTACGCAGGTTTAATCGCATCCACATTAATGCGTCTTGATTAAGGATTGGGCCTTCCCACTTCCATATATTAGGATTTTCAAGGTAGTCTGATCCCCCAACTCCGCACAACCCACACACTGCCCAAACACGTGGTTTGGGGAAAATTACTTTTCCCTATGTCGAGATATTATCCGCTTTAGGCGGCACTGACTTTCCCGCATGGGTTTAATCACATCCACATTAATGCGTCTCGATTAAGGATCAGGTTTTTCCCTTTTCCCCACACATCCGGACATGCTACACACTTCTATAGAATGAGGAAACAAAAAAAAGGGTCTCATAACTGACAAGCCAAGCATTCCATATCAAAGGTACAAAGTACAAAAACAATCTCATAAGAAGAAGGAAAAACACAAGTCAAAACAACTCCAGGTACTGAGCGCACATCTGGGTATCCCACTCCCAAGTGCTCTCCTCGAGGCCGCCATGCCTCCACAACACATGAACCAACAGAATGGTTCATCCACGAAGCACCTTCTCTTTACGATCCTCGATTCTAACTGGTCATTCCTCAAAGGTCGCATCGTCTCCCATATCTAACTCTCCCCAGTCAATAACGTGAGAGTCATCGTGTAAGTACCGACGAAGCTGGGGGACGTGGAAGACGTCACTAACCTTCTCCAACTGAGGTGGTAGGGCTAGCTGATATGCCACCTCGCCGACTCGCCTCAGCACCTCGAAAGGTCCGATAAACCTAAGGGAGAGCTTAATCCCCTTCCTGAACCTCCGCTGCCCCCGTTGAGGGGAAACCTTCAAGAACACATGATCTCCCACCTCGAACTCCAAGGGCCTCCTCCGACGATCAGCATAAGACTTCTGTCAGTCCTGATCCTCTTTCATCCTCTCACATACAAGCTGTACTTTCTCTGTGGTGCTCTGCACTACCTCTGGCCCAAGAGCACCCGTCTCACCAACCTCTGCCCAGCAAATGGGTGAACGACATGGCCTTCCATACAAAGCCTCAAACGGTGCCATGCCAATAGTAGAGTGAAAGCTGTTGTTGTAGGAAAACTCTACTAAAGGCAAGTGTCGTACCCATGATCCTCCGAAATCCAGAACGCATGCTCGCAGCATGTCCTCCAACGTCTGGATAGTCCGCTCTGTCTGCCCATCGGTCTGGGGGGTGGAAAGTAGTGCTAAGGCATAGCTGGGTGCCAAAAGCATACTGTAACCCCCTCCAGACTCATGAGGTAAACCGAGTATCCCAATCTGAGATGATAGTCTTTGGGACTCCATGAAAACACACCACCTCGTCTACGTACCTCTGTGCTAAGGTACTCATCGGTCCTGACACCTTAATTGCTAAGAAGTGAGCTGATTTCATCAGTCGATCCACTACTACCCAGATAGCATCATAACCAACCTGATCTCTGGGTAGTCCTGTGACAAAGTCCATTGAGATGTCATCCCACTTCCACTCGAGGACATCTAAAGGATGCAACAAACCACTGGGAACACAGTGTTCAACCTTCACTTGCTGAAACACTAAGAATTTATCCACAAAATCTGCCACTGCCCGTATCCCCTCAGGCCACCAAAACTGTTCCCTCAGGCCTTGGTACATTTTTGAAACTCCTGGATGTACCACCAAGGATGAGCTATGGAACTCACGGAGAACTCCCTCACGCATCGCCTCCGAAACAAACAACCTTCCATGGAAAAGCATCCGATGTCGGCTGTCCTCTGACCATCCTTCTAGAGCGTTTCCCTGATCGACATGATCCCGCATCACTTCTACCTCGGAGTCCCCCCACTGAGACTCTTCCACTTGCCGCAACAAGGAGGACTGCACCGTCATCTGTAACAAACAGCCTCTGACACCTTCTACCCTTGCATCCACGTGCATGGAGGTCAACTCTCCCATCGATTTCCAAGCATCAGTGGATTCCCAAACCACTTATTTATGTGACTTCCTACTCAGGGCATCAGCCACAACGTTCCCCTTACCTTCAGTGTAAGAGATTTCGAAGTCATAGTCTTGGAAAACTCAACCCATCTCTGCTGCCGTAAGTTCAGGTCGTGCTGGGAGAAGATATGACATAAGCTCTTGTGATCTGAGAAGACCACAAAGTGATCCCCAAAGAGGTAATGTCACCACAACTTCATTGCGAACACTACTACTACAAGCTCTAGGTCATGGGTGGCATAGTTACGTTCGTGAGAGCACAACTTCCTAGACCCATAACAGATCACACCCTTCTTCTGCATCAGCACGCACCCCAGACCAAGGCCAGAAGCATCACAAAACACCTCATACAACAACCCTTCCTCTGGAAACCTGAGTACGAGAGCACTGACCAACTTCTCCTTCAGGTAGTCGAAAGATTTCTGGCACTACTCGCTCTATAGAAATACCTGGTTCTTCCTAGTCAAAGCTGTCAATGGTGCAACAACTCGAGAGAAGTCTGAAACGAACCTCCGATAGTAACCTTCCAACCCCAGGAAACTACAAACTTCCACCACGCTCTTGGGTGCCGCTCAAGAAACAACTGCCTCCACCTTCGGCGGGTCCACTGACACTCCATGTTGAGACACCACGTGCCCAATCAAGTATACTTCTTGCATCAAGAACTTACACTTTGACAATTTCCCGTAAAGATGGTGGTGTCGAAGGACTTCCAAGACTTCCCTAAGATGCTCAACATGCTCCTCCTCTGATCTTGAGTAGACAAGGATGTCGTTGATAAACACAATGACGAACCGGTCCAGAAACTCTCGGAAGACAAAGTTCACAAGTCCCATGAACACAGCGGGTGAATTCGTAACTCCAAACGGCATCAATACAAACTTGAAGTGCCCATACCTGCACCTGAAATCCGTCTTCGAGATGTCATTGTACTTCACCCTCAGCTGATGATATCCCAATCGTAGATCAATCTTAGAAAACCAACCTGCTCCCCTCAGTTGGTCAAAGAGATCATCTATCCTTGGAAGGGGGTAACGGTTCTTGACCATTACCTGTTTCAACCTTCAGTAGTCTATGCATAGCCTAAGACCACCATCCACCTTCTTCACGAACAAAACTGGAGCACCCCATGGAGATACGCTGGGTCGAACAAAACCCTTCTCCATCAGATCGTCAATCTGAATCCGCAACTCCCGCAACTCCGAAGGTGCCATCCGATAAGGGGCCATCGAAATCGGACGGGCACCGGGCTGTAAGTCTATCCTGAACTCAACGTCACGTTGGGGGGGGGGGGGGGGTAGAGTCAAAAACACCTCAGGAAAAACATCTAGGAACTCCCCAACAACCCCCGAGACATCCATCATCTCTGTATTAGTTGGAACCATTGATAACCCGCCTAACAAGGAAAGGAGAGACTCCACACACCGACTTCCCACCTGATAGCTCCTCTCGCCAATAAAAGATACGCACTACCCATCCACGTCGGAGAACACGACTCTTCTCTGGAAGCAGTTGATAATGACACTAATAGAAAACAACCAGTCGATGCCTAGGATGACATCATATGGCTGCATTTGTAATAGAAGAAGGTCCCCACTAGATCGATGTGATCCCAACGTCAGCCCACATCCCCAGAAAACACAATATACGTTGGTCTGGCCTCCAACTGGTGTACTCAGCACCAGTGGTACGGAAATTCTCTCTACGTCTAGTCCCAAAGCATGAGATAGACCAGGTGCAACAAAGGAGTGCGAAGCTCCTGAATCGAATAAAGTAGAAACAAGAGTGCTGAACAAACAAATCGTACCTCACACCACCTCTGGTCCTGCTAGAGCTATCAACTCTGCTGCGTGCAACTGTCCACGCCCAGCTCCTCTTCCTCTCTGATGTCATCCACCTCCCCGACCATGCCCTGGTCGAGGTCCCTGAGGAGCACCCTGAGGTCGGCCTCCTCCCGTAAAGTCTACCCTTGGAGGATCATGGACCTGCTGCTGCTGGAAGGGCCTCACCGAAAACTGGTGCTGCTGAGGTGGGAGCTGAACCTGCCCACCTCCACCGTACTGAGCTCGGGTCGGGCACCGACTCTGAACATGCCTGAAACCTCCACAAGAAAAACACTTCGGTCCTGGGCTCATGAAAAAGGGACGAGGACCCGAAGATCTGAACTAGAACTGCTAGGGCCTTCTCCCCACTGGCCTAAACCTGGAAGGTCCCATCGCAGGAGACCTACTGCTGACTACCTTCCCCTTCGATGAGCCCGGCTGGATCCCCTCTTGTGGTGCACCTCCCAGTGAGTGCATCCTCTCTACAACCTCTGCCTTCTTCTGTACCGCCAAGTACGTCGGAAGGGTGAAGGGGGTGACAACATACTAGAGCGAAGGGCGAAGCGCCTCCTCCAAACGTCTCGCCCGAGACTCCTCATCCGGAAAGTGATCCGAAGCAAAGCGCAGGAGATCCTTAAACTTGATCCCCAACTCTCGTACTAACATACTCCCCTGCTGAAGGGAGAGTAACTCCTACCGCTTCTCTGCCTTGATCATGGAAGAAAAGAATTACTCTTAGAATTCCTTCTCAAAGTCAGCCCATGGAACCTATGCCTCTATCCTCTCTCCGAGGTAGAGAGTCCACCACTGTTGCGTCGTGCCTCTCAGCTGACTGACTGCTAGGGGAACCCAGTACTCCCTCAGAGCACGAATCAAGGTAAAAGAGATCCCCAGCTCCTCAAGCCACCCCTTCGTCTCTGTATCCGAAGTACTACCCTCGTACTTCTTGAGGGTCTGCCGCTGAAAAGAAAAAAGAGTATTCTGCCACTAGCTATCTTCCTCCTCTCGGTCAATCCTCAACTGATCTACCGCCTGAATCTGCTGGGCCTCGGCCGTCTGACCCACCCGGGGATGACGTCCAGGTGCCATAGCTGTACAGTAAACAGAGATCACCTAAGCCCAAGTTTAATGAAATTTCTCAGGGTTTCATTTTAACATTTTATTTCAATCCCAGAACACCCAAATCAAGTAAAACACAATCATGATGATGCATGTACCTTCCCTAGGGTATCTACCCAGCAATCAATGTAGTCTCACTTGGTCATTCGGTAGGCTCAGAGTCCTTGCATCGGATCACGGGGGGCTCTAAAATCCCGTGTCCTAGCCGGTCATCCCTAGCCTATGTCATGCACCAAGATTAACTAACACTGTTTCCCTACCATCCCATGCAATCCTCACTGTGCCTAACTCTAGACTCCATCATATCTCTCAACCATCACCTTTGTTACCATTCTGTCACGACCCCCTCCCACTAAAGATGCCCCTCCTGAGCTAGCAATGGTGAAAGGGAGATAATGACTGCTGAGTCCCACCTCTAGTAGGCCCCGGGGTGGCGACTAGCACCAAGGGTATGAGTTTTTACAAATATGGGAGGCATTACCCTTTTTGTTATTTAGGATTGGGAAATAGGACAAGTCAACCACCAAAAAGGAAAAGAAAAAGTGTATAGAAATAAACCCAAAACAATCCCACATGCATGTTTAAATATTTTTGAAACAAGGTACAAGTACAAGAAAGCTCAAAAGTATAGTACTAAAGAAAAAAAGTACAACAAACTACAGCAACTCCAACTGTCCCGACTAGTAGGGCCCCGCACGGCCCTGGTAGTCCTCCTGGAAACCTAAAAGCAAACGTATGGTGAGCATACAAGTATAATCAGTAGGGAAACCTAAAGCTCTCGTGCACAAGTGGGGAGACATCCTAATGTCCTGTGAGAACAACAGAAGAAACCAAAACCTAACAAGGAATTCTATCCACCCAACCTCACCAGCCACACTCACCAAAATACAATCACAACAGGTAGTAGTATATAAGAACAAGAGTATTGGGTACCTTGCATCATTTCCCACTAGTTAGCTGCTCTTCCTAATGGCGAACGTCCTCACGCTGCCACACTCTTCCCACCCATACACACCTGGGCCTCACAACCACACATCCCACCCGTACACACCTGGGCCTCACCACCACATATCCCACCCGCACACACCTGGGCCTCACAACCACGCATCCCGCCCGCACACACTTGGGCCTCATCCCAAAGATTCTTGGGAAACAAACCTGCCCGAAGAGTCTTGGGCCAATCCACCCCAATCGAAACCTACCTGAAGAGTCTTAGGTGTAAGGTCACCTCAAGCCATCACATCCTAGGGAAGAAGGAGCAGGAAGGAGCTAGTAACTAAGGGGAAAACACCCTCTCCCATGAAATGGGAGTGTTCGGAACTAAGTGCTCAACATGGGTGGGGTGTGATAAAACATAAAAGATACAAATATATATATATATATGTATACCAAACACACAACCCAACCTATGGATTCTAAATAGAGAAACTAAGAACGTGCCTCGGCACTACTACTACAAAGCATGCATACAACAAACAACCCTAATCCCATTTAGGTTTTCACGTTTAAGCAGAATTAGTTATTTAGTTCCTTAACTACTGGGAAACTATCCACAAACAACCACATAAAACGTTCATAAAACATATCCCTACCATCCACAAATCAAGTTAGGAAAACAAAAGCAACACAATAAAGTCCTTTTTATTAACCAACCAACCCCATTAACTATTATTACCATTACACTATCATGCCCCACCATTCACTAACTTTTACAATTTCATTTATTAATCACAACCCATAGTTCATTCACATTCAAGCCCATCCCGGCAGCCCCACTGCCAACCACCATAGACACAACCACACCGTACATCATCACCCCTTGATACCATTTATCGCAGCCCCGCTTCCCATCACTAACATAGCATTCACACCAACCCACAACCAAGCCAACTGCAGCCCCGCTGCTCACCCGATCCACAACAACCCATGAAAACACCCCTTCACATAAATTAACCCCAACAACACCCACATGTTTATTATTTCAGTTTAGTTTAACCGGGGTGATCACACAAGGGTTCCATATTTTCATTTAATCAACCAACTTTACGTGATTAACAAATTTCCACATTCCATGAAGTTTCCATTCACAAAAACAGTATAGAAAGATAGGGAAACATTTAAATGCGCAAGGAAAGGCCCCCAACGACCGTGATTTTCAGTAGGAATAAGCCTATTCAATTCACAACATAATATCACAGGATATAAAGATAAACATAACAACTTCCCCATCCCCGTTCTTTAACCAGTTATTATTTTCATTTAATGGTTCAACCAGTTCTCATGAAAACAAGAGGATACCCAACCCACATGATGCACAATTTAGAGAGATGAAGGTAAGATCCATACTTCCACAAGTTCTGATCACAACTCTCCCTCAGATCAACCTTATAAGACGTCTGTCGGCGTCCGTCACCTCTGTCGAGTCCCGTCAAAACCTCCTCAGGTGGAAGTCGGAAAGGAAAGGCCAAAGGAAAGACAACGGATCCAATCTCGGAAGTTCCACCTTGTCGTTACGATCTCGTGGCCGTTGATGGATCGTAAATCAGAGCTCGGATGAAGAAGTTATGAAAGAAAAGGAGCCTTCGAGTCTCTTGGGAGAGCTCTGCTTAGAGGAAAGGGGAGGAGAGGGGTGAGTTGAAAAGGAGGAGGGGACCCATTTTTTTATAGGTGAGAAAAGAAAAAGTACACGACATGTACTTTATGGTACACGGCGTGTACTCGGCCATTTCACACGGTCACCATGCGGATTCCAACACGACCTTCAACACAGAACGCGACCGTTGACTGGTCAACACACGGCTTGAAGGTAACACATACATAGGGAGGGACTACACGGCGTGTAGTATTGGATACATGGCGTGTACCCATTTATTTCACATGGCTCCAACACGGCACACGACCGTTGAATGGTCAACACATGGTAACGCGTATGCGGGGAGGGACTACACGACATGTAGTTTACGGTACATAGCATGTACCCATTTACTTCACACGGCAAAGACACGTCCTTGAACATGGGTTATACCCGGCAAGGGGGTACACGGCATGTACTCAAACTACATGGCGTGTAGTTTCAAAATTCTGGAAAGTGTGGGAAAAGTCCATTTTACCCTCCAGAACACTTCGTGTCCTTCTTTTTGACAAAGGAATGGTCCAGAGAGGTCTGGGCCATTACATTTCTAGTCTAGGTTTTGGAGGATTAGATAAAGCATACATAAACATTTACAACACAAAACATTTACATTTATTTAATTCCTTCTTCTCTAGCTTCTTATTGTCTCTTGAAAACTCTTTGGTAAACATAACCACCTGAGGATATACATAAAAAAGGGGTGATCTAAAATCCCAGTAAGAGGATAGATAATAGCATTATAACATGTGGTGAGCATAAACATAACATAGGCAAGGGATCATGAACATAAGAGGAAGCATTATTAAAATACTTGAAATGTGGCAATGCATAAAAAATGAAATATCATGTCTTAGTGGTTAACTACTACACATACTTGTGAACAAAGATATAATCTTGTTCAAACATAATTTCACTTTAACTCATGATATTCATAACTTTACCCAATGCAATGGAGCACTGTATAATTTCAGGTGCACCCATCACTTTTAAACATTCATATTGTGCTATATAATTCTAGGTGCACCCATCACATCATAACATTATCATTCTCATACATGAAAAATATATAAAAAATGAACATAACTAACCCATGGAAAGTAATGTGTTTCATATCATAATAACACATTCACAAACTTTGGGTTCCCAAAAGAAAGTGGGAAATAAAATACTTGATACAATATCCATTAACCTTGAGTGAGAAGTAAAAGGTGTGTTTTTGAAAGAAGAGTTCTTTTGGAAAACATTTTTTTGACATAAAATCCAGTGGAAAACATTTATGTACAACGAAAGGTAATATAATTATGAAAAAATTATTTTTAAGGAGTGACCATACCAAAAATGGAGTGAGATAGGGGGAACTTGAAAAAAGAAAGTTGGGTTTGAGAATTTCCCCTTACCTTGTATTCGAACACTTTTTCACTTTAATGTCCTATATAAACACATTAGATTCATTAATTAACAATTCAAGAACCTTTTTTACATGAATATGGTTCATTATGGTTTCATTAAGTTATTTTATTGATGTGGTATATTTTTTAAAAACATTGTTCATGAATGTTCATTTTTATGGTTTTCTTGAGCGGTTCACTTGTATTGATAAATGTAAGTTAATGTAGAACATGTATAAACATCCAGAAATGATATTACATGTTATTAATGATATTAAAAGAGTTTAAATGATCTTATATTGAATTATGTTATATACCATGTGGATGAATCATTAGTTAAAATTTAATGATGATCATTTGGGTTAATTTGGGAAATTTTTCAACCACAACGAACTTGTTTTGTTTAATCATTTAGTAATATGCACATAAGTTAGTTAAAGAAAATTAAATTAGATATAATACATATAATATAATCTGGTTCAACCATAAAAATGGTTTCATGACCAGATCTTAAGGAATTAAAGAAAATTGAAATCACTTCGTCCACAATGTCGGTAATTCGACACATCACGAACAATGTTTTTATTCCTTGAATAAGTGGGAGAAAAGAAGAAGAATAATGATGAATTTTACATGAACATGAGAAAATAAAGAATATTCAATATTTATGGATATTTTATGCCTCTTGGATAAGAGTAGGGGAATAGACTATAATAAAATAAAATGAAAGGAAAGGAAAACACATGAAAAAGAAAGAGGATTTCTTACCTCTTGATCTCTTCTCCTTGAGATCCTCCTTAATGACTTTGATTTTGGCCTTTGGGTGAGACCAATAGGTCTAGGACGTGGATAAGATCCTTGGGAGGTGTATTGGGTAGAACATAGGTAAGGCTAAAGGCTTGAGAGATGAGGGAGGAAGAGAAGAATGAGGGTGGTTTTTATAGTGGAGGAGAGGGGGTATTTTACATTATTTAAATCATTATTATAATATTTTTGCTCAAGACTGAATAATCTTAATTAATTTGACCCCAAATAGTAATAATGGAATGTGATTTCAAACCAAGTGGTATTGAATCACTTATGATGTCATAAATAGTGTATTTAACTGATAATTTGAATATACAGTATTCTACCGTATTTCACTATTCATAAAAAATTCAAGAATTTTAGAAAAATCCTAAAAATTCACCCAAACCAATTTTAAATTTGTAGAATAAAAAAATGAAATCAATTTTTCAAAAATAATTTTCTAAATATTATTAATTTAATATTTAATTAAATTCACAATTTACTCAAAAAACAACAATTTTAAAACATTTATTTTCTTATTCCGAGATACAGGTATATCATAATTTTACTTGAATATTATTTATATACTATCATAGGTAATGTTACTATTAATTACGATATATCACTATTCATAAGGGTATGTTACTATTCATAAGGGTAGGTTACTATTCACAAAAAAATTAAGTTTTTCTTATCAGACTCCAAAAAACATACCGATCACAATCGTGTTTGTCAGATTTTCAAAATTCAAAACACAGAAGTGAAAAAATTAAGTTTAACAGATTGGTTATAAATTTTACATAGTACTCAGTAGTTCATTTAAGCACATAGTGTTTCCTATTAAAATCTTGGGATGTTACATTCTTCCCCTCTTAAATGAATTGTGCCCTCACAATTTGTTCATTGTACATATATTTCTAAATTTATATATTGATAATTAAGGAAAAATATTTTCTTATGTGTACCTAATTAATCATAATTTTAAAAGTTAATTTAAAAAAAACAACATCTAATCTCTAAATTTGTCTGGACCGTTCCTCGAATACCAATTGTAAATCCCTGAACGCGCAACTCCGGATTCAGTACTAAAACATGATATGTATTTTATTGTATAAAGGATAAAAAAAATAAAAAATACATTATACTGTTGAGGAAATTTTCTGGTCTTGGTTATGGAGGATCAAAAAAACCATACATAAACATTTACAACACAAAACATTTACATTTATTTAATTCCTTTATCTCTAGCTTCTTATTGTCCCTTGAAAACTCTTTAGTACACATAATCACCTGAGGATACACATCAGAAAGGGGTGAGCTAAAATCCCAGTAAGAGGATAGATACGAGCATTATAACATGGGGTGACCATAAACATAACATAGGCAAGGGATCATGAACATAAGAGGAAGCATTAGTAAAAGACTTGAAATGTGGCAATGCATAAAAAATGAAACATCATGTATTAGTGGTTAACTACCACACATACTTGTAAATAAAGATATCATCTTTTTTAAACATCATTTCACTTTAACTCATGAGATTAACCACTTTACCCAATGCATTGGAGCGCTGTATAATTCTGGGCACACCCGTCACATTCAAACATTCATATTGTGCTATATAATTCTGGGCGCACCCATCACATCATAACATTATCATTATCATGCATGACACATATATCAAAAATGAAAATAAATAACCCATATAAAGTAATTGGTTTCATCTCATAATAACACATTCATAATAACACATTCATAAACTTTGGGTTTCCAAAAGAAAGTGGGAATAACATACTTGATACAATAACCATTAACCTTGATTGAAGAGTAAAAGGTGTGTTTTTGCAAGAAATTACTTTTGGAAAAAATTTGTTTGACATAAAATATTGTGGAAAACATTTATATCCCATAAAATGTAAGATAATGATGAAAAAATAACTTTTAATTAATGATCATACCAAAAATCGAGTGAAAGAGGGAGAACCCGAAAAAAGAAAGTTGGGTTCGAGAATTTCCCCTTACCTTGTATTCGAACTCTTTATTCACTTTAATGTCCTATATAACCACATTATATTAATTAAATAACAATTAAATAACCTTGTGTACATGAATATGGTTCATTATGGTTTCATTAAGTTATTTTATGTGCCTTTGGATGAGGTATAGAGTTTAAAAACATTGTTCGGGAATGTTCGTTTTTATGGTTTTCTTGAGTGGTTCACTTGTATTCATAAATGGAAGTTCGTGTATAACATGGATAAACATATAGAAATTATATTACATGTTAATAATGACATTAAAATATTTTAAATTATCTTATATTGAATTATGTTAAATACCATGTGGATGAATCATTAGTTAAAATTTAATGATGATCATTTGGGTTAATTCAAGAAATTTTTCAACCACAACGAACTTGTTTTGTTTAATCATTTAGTAATATGTACATAAGTTAGTTAAAGAAAATTAAATTGGATATAATACATATAATATAATCTTGTTCAACCATAAAAATGATTTAATGACCATATCTGAAGGAATTAAAGCAAATCGAAATCACTTCGTCCAAGATGTCAGTAATTCAACACATCACGAACAATGTTTTTATTCATTGAATAAGTGGGAGAGGAGAAGAAGAATGATGATGAATTTTACATTAACATTATAAAATCCATAATATACAATATTTATAGATCTTTTGTGCCTCTTGTATAAGAGTAGGGGAATAGCCTATAATACAAGAAAAGGAAAGTAATGGAAAACACATGAAAAAGAAAAAGGATTTCTTACATCTTGATCTCTTCTCCTTGAGATCCTTTTTAAGGCCTCTGATTTTGGCCTTTGGGTGAGACCAGTAGGTCTATGATGTGGGGAAGATCCTTGGGAGTTGTATTGGGTAGAACTTAGGTAAATCTCAGGGCTTGAGAGGTGTGGGAGGAAGAGGAAAATGAGGTTGGTATTTATAGTGGAGGAGAGAAGGTATTTTACATTATTTAAGTCATTATTATAATATTTTTGATCAAGACTATGAATAATATTAATTCATGTGACCAAAAATATTAATAATGGAATGTGATTTTAAACCAAGTTGTCTTTAATCACTTATGATATCATAAATAGTGTATTTAACTGATAATTTGAATATATGGTATTTTACTGTATTTCATTATTCATCAGAAATTCAAGAATTTCAGAAAAATCAAAAAAAATTACCCCAATTTTTTTTTGATGTGTAGAATCCAAAAATGAAATAATTTTTTCAAAAATAATTTTATAAATATGATTAATTTAATATTTAATTAAAATCACAATTTACTTGAAAAACCACAATTTTAAAACACTTATTTTCTTATTCCAAGATATAGGTATATCGTACTTTTACTTGAATATTATTTATATACTATCATAGGAAATATTACTATTAATTAGGATATATCACTATTCATAAGGTTATGTTACTATTCATAAGGGTAGGTTACTATTCACCAAAAAATAAGTTTTATTATCAGGCTCCAAAAAACATACTAATCACAACCGTGTATGTCAGATTTTTGAAATCCAAAACACAGAAGTGGAAAACTTAAGTTTAACAGCTTGGTTATAAATTTCACATAGTACTTAGTAGTTCATTTAAGAACATAGTGTTTCCTATTAAAATATTGGGATATTACACAGAGACTCTTAGATTATTGCACAACCTTCAACTTTATAGTCAAACTAGCACACAACATCACAAGGCATCACTAAACATGACCATTGTGACTGATAGAAAAAACACATGGAGGGAGACATTATAAAACATCCCCAGACATTAAATAATTCCAGAAAGCGGCCATAAAAGCCTCTCATGACCAGATTTCTGATGCTGGTGGTTTAACATAAACCCTTGCTTCGAAGAGACTACAAAGGACCCAGAGGCCCTCTTAGACACCATCCACACTAACAACCACATACTACATTCACCTTCGATGAATCTGGTAACTTAAGAAACTATGGTCTCTTTAAACCTTCCAAAAGCACTCCCCCTCTATAAGAGGATCTGAAAAACCAAGAAAAGAAATGATGTAGACTCAATCTCCAAATCTCAAGAAAAATATTCCTTATATTGATCAATTGGAGGGTCTTCCAATGACAAAACAATTCGGGTTGCACTTCAGTTGTGCACTAATCCTTAATGGGGGCATACCTTATCCAATGGGAGAACCCAAGGACCCAACCAAGTTGGTCCATTGGTCAAAACATTCTAAAAACTAGAACCGAACACATGAGGGGAACCACTGTAAAGGCTTCTTGAACATTTCTCAAAAGAGACGACTAACTGGCCCTTCAACCCAGCTTTCTGACCAAACAAAAACACAAAACATCGTTAAAAAAAGAGGGGTTCTTGGACTTAAAACATCCCACAACAACAAAATTTCCAAAAATACACATAAGACACACCATCCCAAACCAGTCATCAATACATCATGTTTTCCTTTAAAATATTCTCTTCGAAAATAAATGATTCATCGATTAGCATATCTACCAATGGTACCCCATGGGCCTCATAGATGCATGTTTTCATGCCACATAGAGCACCCTCCTCATATCTATCCTGGAATTCATTCGGTCATACCATTAAGCATCCATCATCCCATATAACCCCATGTACGTGGTTGCTCATGAAAACACCAAAGGTCAAAACCAAAATATTTTCCACTTTTCAAAACCAAAACAGTCTACCAATAATTCCTTTTTCTCAAAACCACTAACCATAAAATCAAAACCCAATTTACATATTACAAAAAAATTTAGTAAATCACCCATTATTTAATAAAAACTCATTTTCAGGCCTTTCACAACTATTTCGAAAAAATTTCAACCCCTTTCAAAACACTTCTAATTTCATGAAAAAATCTATTTCACAAATCACCATTTAATTAAGAACTCAACTCTTATCATTTCAAAACAAGGTTCTAAAATTTCATAATTCTTTTCAAATGCTCTCTAGTTACCAAATCAATATACAATTCCAAACTCCACACATGACCTCCAAAACATTCCATCCAATTAAAACACCTTTCAATAGTTTATAGAACTCTAATGTAGTCACCTTTTCAAAACCAACTTTAACAGAGTTCCTAATTTCAAAAGAGGTGTAAACACACCATTTTATATTTCAAAAAAATTCTGAAAATTCAGTTATACCATTTAAAAAATAAAATCATCCCCTATTTATTAGAAAATCATTTCACAAAAAATTACTCTTCTTAAAACCATGTCAATTTTGCTTTAAAACCGAACTTACAAGATTTCAAAACTAAAGGACACAAGACAATGCGAGGGAAAAATAGTTTCGGTGGGTGACTTGGAAATATGATTGGAGGCCATACAAAAATAAATTCACCATCACAGAGAGTGTTCTAGGGAAATATCCCTGACTCCACATGGATTTCCAGGCCCTACAAGCTCACTGAGACCATTAACCCAACTCTCTTTTCATTTCCCCTAATCACCATCTGACCAAAAAAACCAAATGATTCAGATAAAACCCGACATACCCTAACGAATTGAATCCCATAATGAGGTGTGCAGTCTAGGAACACTACCCATAACTGAAATGTCAAGTCCTGAAAATCCTAGCTCCAGACTATCCCAACTCTTCCCCAAATAACATGACCCAAAAAGTGAACATAACCTGAACCTCCTCTGATACCATTTTTTCACGAACCGAACCTGGTCACCATAAAAACCAGCACCAAAACCAGACTGTGACAAGGAATGAAGGTCATTCTATATCTCCACAGGTTGGAACCAGTTCCTAGGTATCACAAAATGAATGTTGGGAACAATTTACCCGAGTTTATAAACACACAACAACAAACAAATCCAATAAACAAAATCTGGATTTTTCAAACCAAACCATAATTTACAAAATTTTAGAATTGAATTACATAATTTAAAGAAATTATAACAGAATATAACAAAAGGGAACAAAACCCAAAGGACATACAAAAAACCTCCTCATGGAAAGAGGCACCACCTTCAAGAAATCTCCCCAACACAGCATCACAAAGGACCACTAAAAACCCATACCATTGGCACAAGAATCTGTACCCAAACCTACGACAAAAACAACCAAGTCTACTTACACCCAAAGGTGTAAGTAGGGTGTGATCCAAATCCTAGTAGGATACCACCAATAAGAGATTCCATATTATAGACATTCCAAGATGAAAAGCTTGCAAATTTTCATAAACATGGAATGATAATAAGAATTTTAGAGAGATGCAAGTTTGAATAAAAAAAGTTTTCAAGTGGGCTATTTTAAAGAATATTTTTTTAAATAAAATAACAAAGATAATGAATTTTATATCCAAACATACCATATACCGATGGTAATCATAAATCATCCAATGAGCATAAGCAATGGGAAATAACCCCTAGGCACTAGCTCACTGTGGGTCCTTGGTACCTCGTATCTCGGTGAAAGTAACCGTCACAATATCCGTTATCATGCACACAAGTAACTAGTAGGTATTATACCCATAACCTAGTGGCCCCCCATCATCATCATCATCATCATCATAATCATAATCATCATCATCATCATCATCATCATCATCATCATCATCATCATCATCATCATCATCATCATCATCATCATCATCATCATCATCATCATCATAGTTTAGTTAGTGTTATCATTATCAATCTTGCTACGTGAAACTGAGGCCAAAACCCATAGGATCACTAGTGTACTAGTACACGTCCACCCACCTAGATAACTGGGTTTCCCTCTTGTGCTCAAACAAGTTCAAAAATCCATGAAATATAATTTTCATATGAAAATATGACTTCCAAGTCACACGTACACCAAACATCCCACATACATGTCACATAAAACTCCTTTCACAAACAAAATTCGTTTTACACATCATACTCACACAAAACAACCCACAAACATGTTTCTCACCTTTCTTTCCATTTGATAAAACATTTAAGAAATTTATAAAACATTAATTTTTTTTACATCTTAAGTCACCACTTTACCTTTTAGAAACCCATCTTAAGTGAACACACTCTCCAAAACAGCCCGCAACATGTTTCATATCTCTTTCACCATTCGATAAATCCCATAAGAAATTTTATAAAACATTTCCAAGATGGTAAACATCACATAACATACCTTCCACAACAAAGTGGACCATTTAAAAAACATACACCCACCCAAACAGTACATAGACTTCCTTTGCACACTTTGTGTAACTCAATAACCCATTTACAATTTTCATAAAACACTATCAAGAATCATGACAAGGTTTTGCACCTAAAACACATTCAAAAACCCTATTTTAAACCCAAAATCACAACAATACCCTACTGAAGCATAATTTTCAGTGCAAAAAACATTTAATAAACCACTTTAATATGTTATAAAATAAACCCAAATATTACCACAAGAGTTACACATGGGAAACTCCCAATTTGAAACAAAAGTGAAACTATAAAATTAACCACTTAACAAACTCCATAAAAAATGGTTTTCAAACAATGAAAAACATATAAAGAACATTAAAAATAATCAAATCAATCATTATAACTCATCAAGAAATACATACACATGGAATCACCTACTGAAATTGTCGAAACCCTCAAATCTTGGGGTGAAACATCAACCGCACCACCGTCGCACCACAAGGAAGTGAAATTGATACCTAGACCACAAGATTTAACCAAAAAGACACCAAATAAAACCCTAGGTACGAACCCTAACTTTTTTACATTTTAGAGCTTCATGAAAGAGGGAGGAAACCCTAAGAAGAAGGAAGGAAATGAAGAGAGAAACACTTACTTGAAGAAATATTGAAGAAATCACCCCAAATCCAAAAAAATCTAAATCTCCAACAAAACCGGTAGGGAGGAACTAAGGAGTCATATTAGGCCATGTGAGAACTAAAATGGGAGAAAAATAATGAAAATTGAAGGAGTTATGAAATAAACATTTTACCTCTTCAAATCTGGTTGATTTTGAGAAATATTGAGAAAGATCGACCTAATCCATAGGGGATATGAGATCCAAATAGGAAACATATATAATTGGGATGATCCTCAGGTGTTTGGATTCTAATGGGAGGTAAAATCACAAAAAAAAAGTAAAAAATGAATGAGATATTGAATAATTAAAAAAATAATTTAAAGTAGGAAAAGGGATTACAGGCAGGCCCAATACTTAAAAAACCCAAATCCATCATGATTATGAATTTCTATGTGGTTCAAATGGATATGTTGATTTTAATATACCAAGGATTCCGATTGGGAAGTGGAATAGATGTTAACTTTTGAAAAATAAAGGAGTTATAAAAGAAACAAAATTTATTTTTAAATATGGAAATGTGCTCACAGTTTGACCTAAATTTTGAAAACCCGCCATTTCCACCAAAATACATGGGAAACCCCCAAAACAAAGAAAGAATGGAAATAGAATAAAAAATTCATTTAAAAGAAGTCATGGATGTGACACACTAAGTGTATTTAAAACCCCAATTATATTCTTTATGAATTTAACATTTTGCATAAATACTATTCCTCTGCATGGTTTAATAATTATTCATGTTAGTTTGATCATAAATATTCAATCACTAATTATTCAAGATAATATATATATGAGTGGAATATTTAATAAATATTAATTCACTAGGTAATTATTTATTTAATTACATTAATATAAAATATTTATTTATTCTGATTTATTCATAAGGTAATGAAATATTTATTTATTTAGTTATGTGAATATTTAATAAATATTTATTCACTATTTTGGTGAATATAATATTAATATATCTATTCGTGAATAATTTAGTTACATTTATTTAATTAAATAAATAGTCATTATTTAGGGCCCAATAAATATTGAGGAGGATTGGAGGACTGAGTTTAATGGTTTGATAAAAAATGTTATATTAAATATTATTTGAATAAATATTAATTTATTTATTCAGGAAAATAATATTTATTTTATCCATGTGTTTAGACCATGTAAAATAAATAAATAAATAATAATATTATTATTTAGACACGAGGTTCTCCATGAAGTAAGAAAATAATAAGGTACCTTACACTATTATATATTTTATAACCTTAGCACTATATAAACCTAGTTATGACATTTTGTGGAAGCCCTAGCTTTATTCCATCATTGTTCACAAAAATTTCTAGAGAGAATACTATTAATCCCTAGAGAGCTCCCTCCCTAGAATGTTATAAAGAATAAAGATCTATTTTCCTCCCCCACCAGAACAAATTATTCTCTCTTGAATTATTATTTTTTCAATCAATAGTGATCATTAAAATCATTTGATTCATCTATTCTAGAACCCCAATAATTTTGTGGTGATGATCGAAGGTTCTCAGAGCACATGTGGATCACTGCTAGAGGGAATCTACCCTTGATTCTTCTGATGTAATGATGATATAATAAGAGTAGTTTTCTAATTTATCAATGAATAGGAAATTAAATGAAAGGTAATTATTTAATTATATAAATTAATTATAAATTATATTTGAAAATATTATCTCTTTATGGATTCTAGGAATGCATTTCTATCTAGTTTTAAAGATAAATACGAAGAATTTAATGATTTTTTTTGTTGTGCACTACCCAAACTACTTCCGATATTCTCTGGAAACTTCAAGTGGAATAAAAATGATCACATAATAATTTATAATAATTTATTATTTATTTATAAATTATATGAAATTGTAATTTTTTATCTTCTAGTTTATTTATTATTTAATTTTATTTACAATTAACATGTTTTCAGCATATTAATTATATTCATTCAGGTTTCATATCATCTTAATAAAATTAATAACAGATGAATAATGATCTAAGATTCTATTGGGAGGTGTTGAAAATTATGGATGATAGACCATGATACATGGCATGTGATCTAAGTACACATTGTATACCCAAGTTTACTACACCAAAATGTCTCGTAGGATACACAATGTGATAAGCATTAATAACACATGAAAAATTCAATGCACACCACGTGTTGACTGGGATAACCCAACACATGGTCTGTCAGACCACGTGGTGTGTAGCTGGTTCACACATTGTGTAGTCTACATAGTTTAGTGTTGAAATTCATATTCAATGTGTTGTAAAATACACGACATTACACCACATGATACTGACAATCTAGATAATCAATGAGAAACAAAAAATGTAGCTGGATTAGATTCCATGAGTCTAATTAATTCTCATGTCCAAATAACAAAACAAGTCCATATTAGGGTTATGTGAACATGTGATGATAGGAACACATGGAATATATCTCATTAATACATGTCATGTAGTCACCTAGTAAAGGAAAAAATCAAATTATATAAATTATAATTAATTTCAACATTAATATCATAATTACACTATTGACATCTGATGTGTTTTCTATTTAATAAAGGTTTCTAGAATTAATAATTTCTTAATCAATTCCACGAATTTTTCACTACAAGAAAATCACCACATAACGGCGGTTTAAACCACCTCTATATGATTCTATGAAGGTTTCATAATACCACTAATAAATCAGGTGTCAGAATCCAACACACGGCAATTTATTAAATTTATCGGTGGTTTCTAGAAAGTGTTGTAGTGAACATATTCAGTGGCAGTTTTGGTGGTTTTAGTGGTGGTTTCTAGAAAGTGTTGTAGTGAACATATTAAGTGGCGGTTTTGTTGGTTTTAGCGGTGGTTTCATATAAAAAAAATTTAATGTATTTAGTAGCGGTTTTAACCACAATTTTTTTTTCCATTTTTTTACATGAAAACTGCCGCTAAAACCACCAAAGCCGCCACTAAATAATAACACACCTTTATTTAGTGGTGGTTTCAACCGCTATCGAAAATAAAATATCAACCTATAGAGGTGATTTAAATCACCTCTAAATATGGTCAATTTCATTAGAAGCGGTTTAAACTGCTGCAAAATGTATATTTATAAATAAAAAAATGATGCAGATTCTACAGCCCCAATACCAGTACCCTGAAAAAAAACCATGTGCAGAGAACATATAATATAATAATCTAAACAATATAACAATGTTTAGTATTCAACAATCTAACAATGTTTCATAAAAAAACCATTTACAGAGAACATATAACAGAATAATCTAAACCATAACATCTCAACCATCTAACAATGTTTCATAGATTTAAATCTAAGACTTTTCTATATAGAACCAACGTCTAAGCTATAAGCCTTCAAAATAAATATCATGAACTTATGATCTATAAGAATTTAAAAAAACTAGCCTAACATTGACCATCTTGGACTAGTATTTAAAGATCATGATATTCTAGCCCTTTTCGGATGAGACTTTTTATTCTAATGATGTTCATCTACCACATTGATTTTCAAAACTATATATGGATGGATTCTAAGTTTCATGGGATAAAAAGAGATTCCAAAATCTCATATCTTAGTCCCATAACAAAAAATGACCAACCTCAGGGCCTTCCCCTTGATAATGGGGTTGAATCTCTCTTATATATAGGCGCACTCAATGTGCTCAAGCACATAGTAGTGTAACTACCAAAGCATTGAAATCTACCCAAAAATCACCAAATGTTCACCTCCATACTATAGGTTTCCCTCAATTTGGATCCCCATCATCCTCCAAGTATTATTCTCCCCTATAGTGATGGCATGTGGAAAAAATAGGATCACCTACCATCTAGGGAACACAACTCAAAGTATCTCTTGTGAGAAGTGATCATTCCCATGTTTTGAATGTGTTCAATGGTCGACCCAACATTTTTGGACCCCATCCTTGAATGACATAGCTGCGGGGCTTATGTCTCCAACATGAATAAAATGAATCAAATAAACAACATAATAGTTAGTCTAAAATACTAATATACACATCCTAACGTAACTCAAATAAAAATATTAAATATCTCCATCTTCCATATGGAACATAGATTACTTTATACTTCACAAAATTCATACTCCACCAAATCTAGACTCACTACCTTAATAAATCATCAATCCATATCAAATTCTAATGCCTTTATCAAAAATGGGAAATCATGAAAATTTTAGATCATGAAAATGTTAGGTGACTACTCTGTTTCACACATGATACATGAACAAACCTTTATTTCCATATTTTTCAAACATATCAACAAGACCACTAATTGCTGTCCAATGATGAACACTTCTCATCACCCTCTCCACCTCCATCTCTACTTCCTACTACCAGCACCTATAAGACAATTATATTGAAAATTAAATAATGATGTATATTAATATTTAAACTTAAAACTAATAAATGTTTTAAAACTAAATGATTTTGAATTTTTGTGATTTACCTGATCACCACCCATCATTGATGAAATATCATAAGGGCTATATCCATCCTTATTCTGATATAAATAAACCAATTATTTATGCAAAGCAGATATCTGAGCCCCCTATTCTTGAATTGTGTTTTGTATAAAAAAAATCTCTTTGAGAATCTTGAGGTAGGGAGTGACTTCAACCAGAAGTATATGTAGTTTCAATCCTCGATGGTCTACTAATGACCTCAGATGGTAAGGGTCCCAAACCCAACCTATGAACTCAATCTGGATGCTACTTCCCAAGAACATTACCAACTAGGTCATCCTGGGAGACTGGGTAGAACTGCATGGGATTGACATCCCATATTTCTTTAATTTTTACTTATAAATAAAATATCAATCAAATTAGAAGGAATATATATTAACATAATGACAACTGATAATAAGTTATTATAATGAAAAATTAATTCATACCCTAAATTCTTTGGCAGGCCCATTAACAAAACTCCCATCGTATTTTTTATAAACATCCAACCACACTTCTATTCGGAATGCTTTGTTCCCTATTTTTTTTGACTAAATTAAAAAAAGATAAATAAAAAATTTAATATATTAAATAGATAACATTGTCTTATAAATATTTAAACTATTGAAAATATTACCTGAGTCGATCGGCTTCTAGAAAAACTCATTAACCCTGTAGTATGAGGGATGATTTTCTTAGCCTAGATCGATCCATTCTTCCTTGAATGATCCTAAAATAAATTAAATGTAATTTAATAGTAATGTATGCAATGTAATATCCTTTTCATATAAATATATAAATGTAAAATGAGATTAATATAATAATATATATTTAAATACCATGTTCTTCTCATCACAATGTTTGTCAATAAAAACTTTCCATTACTCTCTAGGTACCCCATTGGGTACCTTATCATAAATTTGTTGGGTGCTCAATGAAGTATCATTGACATCCCTCCACAATCTCCATTTAAATTATTTCTATTTCTTGCCCATATTTTTCAATGTTCACTTTCATGCTAGCACATCAGTAACTGTAAAGTGGAAAAACATCTGTACACAGAAATTAATTTTGAAAATATTAGAATTTAATAACATAATGAAATTCAATTAAATAATAATGTATTAAAATAACATTTATTTGTGAATCAAAAACTTCATTTTTCCAAGATGAAGGAATATTCCTCCAATCATCATACATAATTGAAAGGAAAATCGGCTCTGCGGCCAGCTGACCTAGAATCTGGCCAAGTAATCCTATGGTGTCATCTGTAGGAACCCCATAGTAATCAAATGAGATAACTATATTTAGTCCGGTCAAATTTCTTGCATATGAACTTTTTATATTTTTCTACATAGTTTCATTATTTCCATCATTTATGAACAAATAGTTAGTACAAAAAAAGTGCAATAAATTTATTCATATTAAAATTTGTACCTATAATAGTCACCCTCCAATATCCCTATGAAGAACTAGGAGTGACGCCTTGATCCCTCACTATTGAGGCTACTGAATGGGAAGGCGTCGACTAAGCTGTTGATGAGATGCTTATAGAGTGTGTGAAAGATGGTGTAGGGGGGCAAGAAGATGGTTTCTTAGATGCTATAGGGAGGGAGATAGATGGATATTCATATTTCAGTGTGGTCAATGGAACAATATAACTCTTCCTTATTAGCATTCCTATCATTTAATCAAATAAAATAAAATTCAGAACATATATTTCAAAAAAATTATGCATAAAAAAATAGAAATGATAACAGATGTACAGTGATAAAAAACAAAACATACATAACAATGATAAATAACGAATCATTTTAAATAAGGTTCTATATTACCTTATTACTATAATTGGTTATATAGACTTCTCTTGAGGACGCCATCCAAATATTTTTTGTATTTATAAAATATCCATATATGACATAAAATGTTTTCTAGGGCTAAAATTAAGCTTCAAAGAAGGTTGTGTTAAACATATTGATATACAATTGAAAAAGACTAAAAAAAGAAACGACACCCATGGCAAATGATGAAATGGTTGATAGGTGGAGTATCATATAAAAATGGTTAAATACAAAAGGAATTTTCCCATGGTGTGAGGAACTTTGAAGGCCTAACAGTTAACTAGGATATATAGTGTATACGTAGTGAGAGGTGGTGTTGTAGGTAACATAGAAATAGAACTTGGTTTCTCCATGAGACAACAATGATTACAAGATTTCATACTCCATATTTTTTTTGTGGTTGGAGTAAGATGTGAAATAGATAAATGAATTCCATATATAAGGGGATGTATTGAAACAATATTTTTCACATTTCATGATGGACGTAAAACTATATAGGATAGTCCTATGATCTTTAGTGGAAATATAAATTCAGGTATCTCTATAACATAAGGAAAGTGTTGTGTTTTAAATGAATGAACCAAGTTTCAGTGGTTTCAGAAAACTATACATTTCGACGCCCAAGTAAAAGAGTAATATTTTTTATGGGTAAATGTTTATTAGTCATACGGGTCATCAAGCCCAAGTAATAGAGATAGTTTTTTATGAGTAAATGTTTTCCCCTTTTTTAGTCCACCATCATTATAACATTAATTCATAGGTTCATAAAGTCCTAATTTCAACTTATTTATGCCATAACCCTATATTCTTTTGATTGGTGTAGGTCCTCCTAGTAAGACCATTTATGTTGGTTTTAAACCCCATAGTTTCATAAAAACCACTCTTGGGGGATAAACTTAGGTCTAGGAATTATGACCATAAACTATTTATAGCACCATAGTCCATGGTTTATGATATTACACTAGGATTCATATTTCGAGCATTATGAACTTAGACTATATGCAACATTGTGGTCCAAGTATTGTGACCTTAAACTTTTTTAAACTTATTAGTTAGACTAATACGACCTTAAAATATAAAAGAAATGAGGGAAAAATGTATGTGATGCTGAAAAACCATAATGGAAACCTGATCCAAAGTCAGAATCCCTCTGTCAAGTCACTCCCATTACTTAGGAAAGAATAAAGTGATATAAGAAAGAGGTACAAATTCAATAGGGACCCAATAGGGACCCCTATAAAATCCTATCTATTTTATTACATAATTTTTATAAAACATATAGAATGAGGGAATCATAAATTAATAAATAAAAAATAATAAAAACCATTCCCCATGTATAGAGTAAATGGAAAAGAAACTACAATCATATTGACACACATCCAAAAATGATATATAAGTATTATATGATAAGATTAATATGTATAAATTGTTAAATATATCACATTAGGTTAATCATATATAGAAATAGGTTCCAAAAAAATAGTAAATAAATAGATACAAGAGCCATAAAAATAGTACTTAGTGTCAACTCTGATTTTTCTCTTCACACTCTTCTTCTAAACTTTATTTCACAACCACCATTCATAATTTGGAACTTTCCTTTATATGAATCATGATATATAAAGTTTACATAAAAAAATATAGTTCACATGTTGGGTGTGGGTATAAAATACTCAAATGATTTCCACTTATCTCTCCTGAACATCTTTAGTGGTACAATAATACATACATATGTAAGTGTCGTGTAGTGTTTCATACCCTTCCTAATATGTAATGATAGAAAAAAACAATCAATTTCATACATAGTGATGCAAAAAATATGTTTAAAGGAACTATAATGAATTAAAGTTCTTACTGGGAACCATATAACTCATACTTACATGCATCATGTCACTCCTAGGTTAATTGTATAGACTAAATAGAATTTTATAAGGCAACCTTTTCTCAAAGTCCACCAAGGATGGAGAATAAAAAACTAGTAAATTAAAGAAACATACTTTCATATTTAGGAAAGAAGAGTAATGAAAATCTCTTATAATAATAGGGTACCCACCTTCTATAACCATGATATAAGGGTAAAGTACCATATATTCTGAACAAGTGTAACCTCCTTTAAAAATCATTACATAATGATAAATGATTAACATGGAATTTTTTAGTTTAAATAGAGGTAAACAAAAAATCATAAAACATAGAATCATATCAGGACATATAAATATAGAATCATGTTAATGTTACATTTCTCTTTCATATTAGGCCATAAAACATAGAATCATTTTGTAAATGCAAGCATACTAATGATGTGTGGAAATGGGTGGTGAGGCGAGGGACAGAGAGGCAAGGCGCAACAAGGGACATAGAGGTGAGGCATGGTGAGGGATAGTGAGGAACTATGAGATGAGGTGCAACAAGGTGAGGTGTGGTGAGATCCGATGAGTGGTGATGATGGGTGGCAATGGGTAGCGACGAGGCTAGGGCTTCAGGGAGTCGGTAGGGTGGGGGTCGACGGGGTGCGAGGGGGGGGGGGGGGGGGGTTGGGATTGTTGGGGGGACATGGGTGTTGCGGGAGGGGGAAAGTGTCGTGTTTTTGAAAATATTTAACTATTTAATGGTAGTTTATAAAAAACCACCATGAAATTATTTAAAAAACATTAGCGGCAGTTTAGTCAACCGTCGCTAAAAAAACACCACTAAATGCTCATTTTAGTGTAGTGTATCTATAATTAATATTAAAGACATTTATTTTACATGTTTAATTTGTGATGGGTATCTCCAAGATACTTTTTATGGTCATTAAGTTAAAGGGAATTAATTAATTAATTAATCAAATTAATTCAAATGCATTTATCTTAATAATAAAGAATGAATTGAAGTGAATGTTATCTAGTGTAATTTTTCATATTAATTACATTCTATTTAGATGGACATGAGCTTATACCAACCTATATATGTGATTAGTTTATTTAATTTATTATTTTTTCATGGTTTTTAAAATAATTTAAATTAAATAATAGAATGCGAGTCATTCCTCTCCCCTCATTATGTAAGGGCCTAAATGCCCATGTTTTTTTAAATAAACCCCCTTAACCAATACTTTGGTCCCCCTCACATGCGTGTGAGTAAAATTAAGTAATGGATGCAGATTCTAGGAAAGTAGAGGTGGTTCAAGTTTAGAGATGAGGTGAAACCAATTTATGAGGTACATAGAAGAAAAGGTGGAATATTGCAACTCAAACCAAGCATGGTTCTTGGAGTTAATTCCCTAAGGTCAAGGGTTGGTTTAACATTCTCTAAATAAACCTACTATTAGATAATCTCATGGTTATTACACTATATATTTTATTTTTTTCAATTGCATGGTTAATTCATTAAAATAATTAATTAAAAAGCATAAAATATAGAGTTAAAATTAATATTATAATATTTTTAAACATTATATGGAAATGGTTAATCACTTAAGATAAATCCACTTAATATTAACAAGCATGTAACGAGATAAAATGGATGTTTACACATAAATATAAAAATACATAAAATAAAACATTAAGTTTGTATAACCTTACACTAACTGAGTTAGAATCAAAACATAGTTCAAAGTGATTGAGCAACCCAAGTTAGGGTGATTTCAATTATTGGGGAATTTTAGCTTGAGATCTTGTGTAGACTTAACTTATTTCACATCAAGGGTTGAATTCCCAAGTAGGTGTTAGTGTAAATAAGAGGCAAAGTGTTGAGGAAATTATTATATAGTATTTCAAGATTGGGAAGTCCACTCAACAGATCATAGAGCCACAAGTTAATGTAGTTGTAAAGTTATTCCTACCAAAAACCCTTCAAATAACTTGTTAGACCCACTTCTGGGTTATAAAAAGGGGCCTATAGATCCTTACCACTAGAATGTCCATGCAATGGGATATTCAGAAACCAATATTTAGGGATATTGGTTTTTGATAAAATAGTGGGATATTAATAAATTAAATTTAAAATTTATTATCTAAATCAATAATACAAATCAAGTACTAAAATTATTCTCTTATTTATTATAGAAATAGAAAACCACATGACTTCAACTATATCACCACGATCCATTCTATAGAAGGATAACCTTCTCATTGGATCAAATTTCTAGGAATTGTATAGGTGTTTACTCATTATACTATTCCATGAACATAAATTATGTGTATTGGAAAACCCTATTCCTAAGGAACCTGACAAAGAGGCAAGTGAGGAAGAACTATCTCTCTATATGAAAAATTTGGATGATTCCATAGATTTCCAATGTTTTATGATATCATCTATGTTTAGCGAGATTTTAAAGAAAAATGAGTATATGGATGCATATAGAATCATGTATCACCTTTAGGGTCTTTATCAAGATAATGAAAGAGAAGAGAGATATAAGATCTCCAATGCACTATTCACATGAAATATTGGAGATTCAGCACCAAATGGGCCTCCTGTAGTTAAGATGATTGGTGACATTGATCACTTAAACATCTTGAGGTTTATGATCCCTAATGATCTACACATAGATCTCATTTAATAATCACTTACTAAGAGTTTCTCTAGTTTTATTATTATATATAATATGAGAAAAAGTGAGAAGACCTTTTCAGAACTCCTTACTATTATTCTCCATGTTGATAGAGATATAGGATGTGAAAATACCATGGTTTTTATGGTGAATAAGAAAAGTAAGAACATGGAAAGGGAGATGAAGACTCATTATAAGTATAAGGATCCCAAGAACTATCATTCCAAGAAAAAAAATAACCAAATATAATTAAAGGAAAAGTATATAATATATTTTTCATGTGTCAAGTAGCACCACTGGAAGAAAAACTTTACCAAGTTAAAGAAGAAAGGGAAATCTTGAGGTGTATTTATTATCGAGTACAATCTTTATATATCTATACACTGGGTATTAGATAAAACATGTATGGTGCTCACATTTGTATTCAAATTTTGGAGAAAAGTAGATTTTGAATGATTTACATAGGAGATGTGAATTTATGGTTTGTTAATGACATGAGGCTAGCTACCCTTTCCATTGCAGATTACCAGATTCTATTGAAAATTAGGATGGTCTTGGTTTTAAAAGATTGTTATTTTGTACTAACTATTACCAAAAACAAAATTTATCCTACCTAGATACATATATTTTTATTTTCAAGTTCCAAAATAAAAGTTGTCTCTTTTATAAAGGAAACATATGTTATGATATGAAACATTTAATCAATGATCTTTATGTATTAAATTATAAAAACTAGGTATTGAAAATTGATAATGAATCATGTTTTCATGACTCAACTCATACCCAGCCATGGCATCACCATCTTGTTCATGTAAATGAGAATCATTTAAAAAAAAATATTAATATGGTTACTTAGAATATTTTTATCTAAAACCACTTGACACATGTCACAATTCTTTACAAGGAAAAATGATTAAGCCAACTTTGTGGAGATAATGAAAGAGATATAGATATTCTAGAATTGGTACATACTAATGTGTATTGACCATTTACAATAGAATTTAGAGGTGGGTATTCTTACTTTATTACTTTTAATAATGATTTAAGTATATATGGATATGTTTACTTAATGAATTATAAGTCATAATCTTTTGATAACTTTAAAAATTCAAGAATGAAGTATAGAATCAAATTGTTAAGAAGATAAAGGAACTTAAATCCAAAAGACATGGTGAATATATTAACCAAGAATTTATTAACTTTATATGGGAGTGTGGGATTATATCCCAACTCATTCCTCCTTATACACCATAGTGTAATAGTGTTAGTGAAAGGAGGAACTATACCTTTCACAACATAGTAAGGTCAATGATGATCCATAAAATTTTTCTATCATGATTTTTGAGATATGAATTACACACTACAATATGTACACTGAACCATGTACCAATTAAAGTGGAAAACAATATTCCTTTTGAGTTATGACATTTTTTTCACATATTTATGAATGGGGTTGTGAGGCATTTTTTAAGGACAACTTTGGAAATAAACTAGCACTTAAAGATGTGAAGTGTATCTTTATAGGGTATCCCAAGGAAATAAGAGGATACTATTTATAAAACCCCTCAGATAAGAAAGTGACTATCACAAGACAATCCATTTTTATTGAGAGTGATAAAACCCTCAAGGAGGATAGTGGGAGAAAGATTAACTTTTATGAAGTTGATGCTCAATATTAACAAGAGTTGGTACAGGAATAGGTTCTATAAGTCCCTATGGAAGTTTTCATTCCTAAAACACAAGTACTATTATAGAGAGGTTAGAGAACCATAAATATGTGGTTTATAGACATTGAAGATGGTGGATCTTTATTAATTTATGAAAATGATCATATTTCACACATTAAGGAAATAGGGAGATCATAAGCTACCATATGGAAATATTCCCTAAATTATGAGATGTATACCATGTATCAGAATCAAGTTTGGGTTTTGGTCGATCTTTCAGTTGATGTAAATCATGTTGTGTGTAACTGAGTATTAAATAGAAAACTGGGCATAGGAAGTAAAGTAAGTACGAAGAAATAAAGTCTAATGGTTAAGGGTTTAAATAGAATCAATGAATTGACTATGATGAAAAATTTTCTCTAGTTTCCATATATAAATCCACCAAAATTCTATTTTCCATAATATCTTTCCATGAATATGAGATTTGGAAAATGGATGTCAAAAAAAATTTCATTAATAGAAATCTTTAAGAATATTTCTATATTAAATAACCTGAAGTTCTTGTGACTATATAAGATTATAATAAGATATGAAAGTTCCAGAGTTCAATTGCTTGGTTAAATAATGCATCTAGCTAATGTAACATTATGTTTAATGAATCCATAGATAATTCTGATTCATAAATAATGAATATGATCCTTGAGTCTATAAGTGGTTTAGTGGAAGTGATTTTATATTCATATTCATGTCTGTTTATGACATATTACTCATTGGAAATGGTATATTAATCTTACAACAAATTAAGGAAAAGTTAAACAGGTTATTATCAATGAAGTTATTAGGTGAAGTAGTATATATACTTGGAATTAGAATCATTCATAATAGATCTAATAGGATTATTAGACTAATTCAATGTATATACATTGACCACATAATAAATATTTTGAGCATGGAACAATCTAAGAGGGGATTGGTTCCAGGGTCACATGGTATACAACTCTCTAAGAAAATATTTCCTTAGAAACAAAAGGAGAGAGAGAGAGATAGAATGAGTAGGACCCCATACACATATGTGACAGGTTCTATCATGTATGACATGTAATGTACTATGTTTGAAATTTCATATACATTAATAATGGTATGTAGATATCAAGTTGATCTAAGATAACAACATTGGTAACCTATTAAAGTTATCCATATGTATCTGAGGTGTACTAAGGATTTGTTTTTGGTATATGGAGGAGATGAGGAACTAACCATTAGATTATATAATGATATTAGTTTCAAAATAGATCAAAATGATTTGAGGTTACATTTAGGATATGTCATCAATCTCAATGGAGGAGCTGTGAGTTGGAAGAGTTTAAAGAAGCTAGTTATCATCAATTTTATAATGGAGTCTGAGTCTATAGTGGATTCTAATGTATCTAAATAATATTTTTGTGTTTAGAACTTTTTCTATGTTCTTGATGTTGTATTTATCTATCTTATCATATTAAATTTTTGATAATATTGTAGGGGTGGATCTTACAAAGGATAAAAGGTCACATCAACGGATGATGCACATACTCCATAAATATTACATCATTATCCAAATCCATTTTTTCTGTAAATATCACATATTAAGGGATTTTTATCAAAGGGGTGAAGTCACTATCAATAAAGTTTCTAAATAGGAAAACATGATCTACCCCATTATTGAATCATTATCTCAACAAAATAATGAAAATCACATGAGATCTAGTAGACTAATTATTGTTATTAGTTGGTTCTAGTGAAAGTGGGAGTCTGTTAGAGTTGGTGCCCTCAAACCAACATCTAAGTACTTTATGAATACTTGTATTCATGTATTTGGATATTAATAAACTATTATAATGTCCTAGAATTTTTGTATAATTTTTATTATTATATAAAATTATTTTGAGACTAATAAATGTGACGGCACGCGATTCCGAGGTCTAGAGTGCCCAAAATGACCTGTCAAGGTTTAATTAAACTTTAAATAGCATTTGTGAGTGTTTTTCCTAAAAAAGTGGAGTAACTCTTAAATGGGTGCCCAGATCAGAAATCTTAGGTCACCGTTGCATTTAGGATGGCAGGTTTACCCTAGGCGCAACTTAAGTTTAGTCGGCACAAGCCTCCTGTGAGAAAACCTGAAAATGGAATAACCGTAAATAAAATAATTAAATAAAGTTATTTTATTTATCAAATGCTTATAACTCACAAAGGGTAAATCAGATTAAAAATATGAGACCACCTCTAGGATCATGTGGGTATGCTTTCTTTAGGCAGATACTAACATTGGCCGGCGCGGGCCAACATTGGAAGTTAGTTTTTGGCCGTAAATAAAATAATTAAGTAACAATTATTTTGTCGTTTAAATCCATAACTTCTACACGGTAACTCAGATTGAAAATCTGAGAGTACCGTTGAGTTCATTGGGATGTGTTATCCTTAGGCAGAGCCTAACCTCGACCGACACAGGTTGAGGGATAATGTTAATAATTTATTGAACCTTTTTATGGTACGTTCAGTAAACATGTGAGAAACGTTTTCTAACTTTTGAACCAGTGCTTGGATTAAAAATCCGAGGGCACCTTTGAATTCACCACGCCATGATTTTCTTAAGGGAGACTTTACTATGACCACAGTAGGTCTAAGAAAAAGTTAAGTTTTGTGACTTTTTAAAAGAAATGAAATAAAATAATTTTAATATTTTATTTTCTTTCATATCCTCAAATGGACAAGCAGAGTGTGGGACCTGTGATGTGTCAAGCCAATAAATGTCTTGACTTGTCAATCTTAAGTAATGACGCCATTGGGGAATTAGGAAGGTTCCTAATTAATGTGCCCCCATTAATTCCCCATGTCGTTACTTACCCTCCCCTCTCCTATTTATATGGATCTTGGGGAGGGGTATCGGCATAGCTTCTCCAAGTAACGAAGTGCTAAAGGAGTGTCGTGACACTAAGCCCTTAGAGGACGGAGCCGATCCCAGCGGGAGGTGATGAGTGACCGAACCATGAACCGAAGGATGATGTATGAGTAACATCGTTGTGAACCTGTTGCGGGAATGATGAACAATGATACTTCCTCAATCGTGAGCGCTCTCCAATGGTTCAAGGTAGGGGTTTTAATTCTTGTTTATTTCAATTGAATTCTTGAACCCTTAAATCCTCCCTTGTGATTACGAGCTAATGCAGAGGGTGCGGGCCTAACGAACCTAGCCCGAACCCTCCATTACATTTCTACACTTTCACCTCTATGGAAGACCACTGACACATCGACATCGACCGACTACAAAGGAGGTGGCGTGCTGATGCATGCCGCAAGAGGAGGTCCCGACACAAAGCCGCGACAGTCATCGGAGTGACCAGCACCGACCGACCGCAGAGGAGGTGCGGCATGCTGCTGGTGAGCAGAGGGCCATATCTTGTCAGCTGCGGCGATCGAAAGAGTCGACTGACACATTGACCGACAACGGAAGGAGAGGGCGGCACAACCAGAACGCTGCCGGAGGACTCAGACTACGGATCGTCAGTCGCGGCGGACCGGAGGAAGGCAACCGGAACATCGGCCGACCACGGTTGGTGGAGCAGCGCGCTGTCGCGCACCTCTGGAGATGTCGGCCGGCATGCCGGCCGGCCGCAACGAAGTCGGCAAGACTCGCTCCAGTGGGTCCCATGTGCCACCTGGCGACGCCACGTGGTGCCGCTGCTGCGAAGAAGACCGAACAACCTTAGGCCGTTCGGGAAAAACTAGGGGTCTCTCCCCCAATGGTGGCTAGAGAAGACCCCCTTACAGGTCACACCTCACGCGGCCGGGTTTCCACCAAGCAGGCCACCACCCAGTGGGCTGCGCTTCATGCGGCCGGGCCGCCCTTGCGGGTCGGGCAGCCCTTGCGGGCCGCCCACCTTGCAGGACGACCCCCCCTTGCAGGCCGCCCCCCTTACGGGCCACCCCCTTGCGTGTCGGGCATGACCTCGACCCAGCGGGCCGAGCCCACTGCGGCTCAGCCCAGACCGGGTCAGACGATTGGGTCGGATTGGACCCGAGCCCAACAGGGCCTAGAAACACTTAAAGGGCTCTATCTTGATAACCAAATGTCTGTTTGAAGAACCCTATATGGTGTCGGGATCCTTGGATCATGAAGGTCCTTTTAGTATACTTCTCTTGGGTTTTGGATACATTTGGAGTACAGTCGGGTTGGATCGAACCCGAATCCAACCGGGCCCCCAGAGTTAAAACGCTTATAACTCATAGACCGGGCGTCTGATTGACGCGCCGTCTATCGCATTGGAACCCTTACGACATGGAGGTACTTTGGGTTACTCCTTAGTGAAATTTATTAGTGGTATAAGTATGAATGATATCTCTAGGGGTAGATTCTATGGAACTCGAGCGCACCGGGTGCGAGGAATCTAGTAGCTGGCAGTGAGGCGGAGGTTAGAGAAAAATCATACGGAGGTCAGTGCTCAACTATCCTATGTGGGTCAGCGCATACTGATCCTATGTGGGTCAGTGCTTAGTGATTCTGTGTGGGTCAGCGCATACCGATCCTATGTGGGTCAAATCCTGTGTGGGTCAGCGCTCAGTGATCCTGTGTGGGTCAGTGCATACCGATCCTATGTGGGTCAGATCCTGTGTGGGTCAGCGGAGGTTAGTTACCTATCGACTCTAGACAGGTCGGATCTTGTGTGGATCATTATGGGGGTTAGTAACTATCGATATTTTGTGGGTTAGACTCCGTATGGTCATAAGCAGTGCCTCTTGACAAAATAAGATGATATAGCTTCACGACTAATCATCTGTACTTCTATACTTCACAGAAAACCTAGTTTGAGCTGAGACTCTATTTGAACTAAGTCTTTTATTTGTGTGGTACTTCCATCTTCATGGTGTTACCGGTGTGATAATTCTACCTTCGTGGTGTAATATTTTTGGTATACTTCCCACATGTAGGAGATGAGTATATCTTGATAACTTAGGTATATGTATGTGAATATACCTAAATAGAGTTGATGTCTTGATTTCTGGTTTTTCCTTTGTGGAACTTTAGGAGACCTACAGGGTATTGGGGTCCCTAATGAGTATCGTTATACTCACCCCTACACGGGCTTCGCTCGCACCTTGTTATGTCTTGTATAGACGACACACAACATTGATCGAGGCTAAGGAAGCCAGGACTAGATGATGCAAGGAGGTGGACCATTTGGCGTGATGTGACACAGGGACTACAGATCGTGAGTTGTACCTACCCTTCAGGTAGGATCCACAGTGGATGATCAAGGAGCTACTTTTCACCTTTCATCTATTTTTTACTTTTTAGTTGTACTTGTACTTTTCCAGTTAGGCTTGTATTTCAACCCCTTTTACTTTCAACACTCTTTTACTACAAAAATTCTCTTCGTTGTTGCATCTTATTGCGTTCTGGTCTGTGTGTTTATAGAGGTTTAAAGACAATTCATTCCCATTATAGAGATATGCCTTTCCAGTGCTATTCACCAGCCCCTGACCTATGGAAGGTGGGCTTGGGGTAGTCACAGAATGGGCCCCGGGGGATGGGTCGTGACAAAGTGGTATCAGAGGAGTCAGTTCTACCGAAGAACTATGACTCTAATCTTTTCAATGTGGCAATAGTGTTAAGTGTTATGAGTGTGGTTTTCAGTTTGGGGAATCCCGTGTTGGTGTGGCGGCCAACGTATCCATACACCAGGACCCTGAATCCTGATTTCTGACTCAGTGCATGAAAACACTGATTGCGTGTGTTTTTGGAATGTTTTTCCTTTTTTATTTCTTTGAGTGATCTCACCAATTATAAATTAATGACCATGGTTCACCTATTTCTTATGAGGATGCTGCCACATAGACAACCAGACAGGATTCCCAAGAGAGTACACGATGAAGTCCCATCGAGCGATGAGGCTCCGGTGCAGGGCCCTCTTCCTGTGTTCGCACCTTCAGGTGGTGTACCGGTATCACCACCACCTGTTGGGAAGAAGTTACCACCAGCCACAATGACAGATGGTGAACACCAACTGAGCGCATTGCACGAGTTCCAGTAGAAGAGGCCTATGAGGTTTCGAGGTGAGATAGATCCCCAGGCAGCTGAGGACTAGCTAGAGGCTGTGGCTAGAGTTTTTCGCCTAGTTGGGACACCGGCAGATCAAACGGTGATCCTAGATGCTATTCTTTATCATTTCGTGACCATGAGGACGGTCTTTATGGTGACGAGGCTTCGGTACATAGACCGTTGCCCGAGATGGTACCTCTGGGTGGTGTGCCAGCGATTTCACTACCTGTTGGTCAGCAGTTACAACCGGTGATACTGGTAGAGGAAACATGTAGGCTTAGTACCTTACATGTGTTTCAGCATCAGATACCCCTATGGTTTTGAGGAAAGCCCGAATCACAGGCGGCTAAGGATTAACTTGAGGAGGTGGATGGGTTTCCATCTAGCTAGGTCACCATTCGATCAAATGACAGTCCTAGTAGAGAGACATCTATGTGTCTCAGTAGGACAATGATAGGGTTTAAATTACCCTGATCTTGTGAAGAGGTGACTTTTTTTGTGGACAATCTTGAGAACCTTCCTTAGAGAAGGGGGTCTCTTTCCATAAAGATCTAAGGGATGAGTGTTCCCTAAAGCTTAAAAAACTTTTTAAGGACAAAATGTCAGTAGCTGAGCATTCATCAAGGTGTACCGACCATCCCTGGTACTCGATGAATATAGTATGGTTAGTGCTTCAGGGGTTGGACCTCTGAGCGAGGTGTGTTTAGGGACATCCAAGCCAACACTATTCCTATATGCATTTATACTTATGTTAGGGTTCTAGAGAGAACCTTTGTGGTTGAATATTCTTTGGATGAGTGGATGCAGCCAGTGAATGTTAATAGTGGGAAAATATGAAACTAACGCCAGTCTCAGAGACTTGGGCATGTAAAATGTTTCAAAAAGAGGAAGTGATGGGGACAGATGAATCTACATGGTATAAGACTTGGAAGTGGAGCTAGGAGAGTAGCATGAGGTGGTATACATTTCGACATGTTACAATCACCACCTCAATGTGGTCTCCACCAGGCTTAGGGAGCTGGAGGACATGGGAAGGGAGTAACTGCATGCGGTCAAGGAGTGTGACCCAAGGGCTCCAGAAATGATTAGAGGTACGGTATGTGTCTACTACTATCTTTCGTATTAATATACATAGGAACTAATCATTCATTCTTTCCATGAATCTTATTCAAGACCTAGAGTTTCTAGTTAAACTATTGACTTGACCCTTACGTCTGGAGATACCTTTGGGAGGAGACCTGATAATCACACTTATGCCGATAGTTTGATCTGAAACTTGAGGTAAGAGTTTCGGTTGGAACCTCTTGGTGGAAGCATCGAGGCCTTACGACATTATTTTGGGTATGGACTGGACATCCACAGTCCATACTCATATTGAATTTATTAAGCAAAAATGTTGTGGTTTATCTATAACATTGGAATGGGGTTTTCCTTGGTCGATGAAAAAGTAAACCTAGGTAGCACAAGATAAACTCATTAAAAGGAGGGTGAAACCAATCACTCTTGAGTTGGCCAACCTTACCCACATGGAAGCAAGAATTCTGAGTTTTCAGTTCCCAACAGAAGTGACTGAGTGTGGGGACATCTTTTCAAAATATGTTTCTAGGATTACCACCCTGAAGGGAGAGGAACTTCTGCTTGGGCTGGGTACTACCAGAGATTTGGGCCTGACTTTTCCAGAGTTACGGAACCCTTGTCAGCTTTGACAAAGAAGGGAAAACCCTTCGTATGGATGAAGATATTCCAACAGAGTTTTCAGGAGCTAAGGCAGAGACTGATGAGTGCCCCCATCTTGAGGCTACTAGAAGAGGGCATTGGGAATGCAGTCTACTGTGACACATCAGGGACCGGACTTGGGTGTGTCTTGATGAAGGAGAGAGTAGTGATTGCCTATGGCTCACGACAGCTGGGACAACATGAGCAGAACTATGTTTACCATGAATTGGAGTTAGCAGCAGTGGTATTCGCCTTGAAGACATGGCGACACTACTTGATGGGATAATGTTTTACAGTCTAATATGATCACAAGAGTCTCAGGTATATCTTATCTCAGAAGGACCTGAACCTGAGACAATAATGATGGATAGAGTTCCTCCAAGACTATGACTTTGAGATAGTCTATACTCCTAGGAAGGGAAATATGGTAGAAAATGCACTCAGTATGAGGTCTGAACTACAATTGTTGAGTTAGGTTATAGAACAGCTATCCGCGATGCAGATATCTTTCATGGATAGAGATGGAGAAGCTTACCTCCAGTCTATAACTGTCACTACCCCGCTTCTTTAGTGAGTTCGGGAGGTGTAGCTTGGGGACTTTGACTGTGAGGATCAACGTGCTCAAATATCCTTAGGACAGGCACCTGATGGATTTTCTGAAGGTGGGGAGCACATCATCCTATTCATAGGATGCACCATGTTACTAGTGACGCTTCAGGAGGAGGTGTTGATGGAATTCCATACATTCCCTTTAACGGTACATCCTAGAGTGGAGAAGATATACCAAGACCTCCAACGTCAGTACCTATGGCTAAAGATGAAGGAAGCAATGGCAGATTTTGTATCCCGATGCACCAATTGTCAGCAAGTGAATACTACACAGAGCCGACAAAATTCTTATGCCGACAAGAGATGAAGACCCTTGGAGTCCAAGGAGGGAGAACATGTCTTCCTATGGGTCTCACCCTTACGAGGATTGTAGAGGTTTGGCCAGGGTGGAAAGCTATCTCTGAGGTTCATCAGACCTTTCTGATACTTCAGAGGATAGGCGAGGTGGCATACCGCTTGGCACTACCACCTTAGTTGGAGAGTGTTCACAATGTCTTCTACGTATTTCAATTGAGTAGATACGTGCATGACCCATTTCACATCATCGACCATGGAGAGGTAGAATTTAATGATGGGGCAATGTTTACAAAGGTTACAGTAGAGATTGGGGATTGATAGGAGCGATTCTTTTGTGTCCGATCAATACCTCTAGTGTGCGTTTGCTGGCAGCACGAGAACCTCCAGGAGAGCACTTAGGAGTGGGATGCTCAGATTCGTGCTCAGTACCCCCATTTGTTTCCTTAGTCTCTGTTGTGGATTTTGGGGATGTAAATCCCTAAGGTGGGGGGAATGTAATGTCCCAGAATTTCTGTATATTGTTTTATTATATGGAATTATTTCGAGACACCGAAATCTGACAGCACATGATTCTGAGGCTCGGAGTGCCCGGAATGATCCGTTGAAGTTTTATTAAACTTTAAATAGTGTGCATGAGTGTTTTTCTTGAAAAAGTGGAATAACTATTAAACGGGTGCCCAGATCAGAAATATGAAGGCACTGTTGCATTTATGATAACAAGTTTACCCCAAGCACGACTTAAGTTTAGTTAGCATAGGCCTCCTATGAGAAAACCTGAAAATGGAATAACTGTAAATAAAATAATTAAATAAAGTTATTTTATTTTTTAAATACTTATAACTCACAAACGGTAACTCAGATTAAAAATCCAAGACCACCACTGGGCTTGTGAGGGTATGCTTTCTTTAGGAAGATACTAACATTGGCTGGCGCGAGCCAACAATGGAAGTTAGTTTTTGGCCTTAAATAAAATAATTAAGTGATAATTATTTTATTGTTAAAATCTATAACATCTAAACGGTAACTCGGATTGAAAATATGAGAGTACCGTTGAGTTCGTTGGGGCGTGTTCTCCTTAGGCAGAGCCTAAACTCGACTAAAATGAGTCGAGGGCGAACGTTAATAATTTATTGAACTTTTTTATGGTACGTTCAGTAAATGTGTGAGAAGAATTTTCTAACTTTTGAACCGGTGCTCAGATTAAAAATTTGAGAGTACCGTTGAATCAGCAATGCTAGGATTCATTTAAGGGGTACTTTACTTGGACTGTAGTAGGTTTGAGAAAAAAGTTAAGTTTTGTGACTTTTTAAAATAAATGAAATAAAACAATTTTATTATTTTATTTTCTTTCATATCCTCTAACAGACAAGTGGAGTGTGGGACCTGCGATATTCTAATCCAATAAATGGCTTGACTTGTCAATCTTAAGTAAAGATGCCGTTGGGGAATTATGAAGGTTACTAATTAATGAGCCCCCATTAATTCCTCATGTCGCTACTTACCCTCCCCCTCTCCTATTTATATGGAGTTTGTGGAGGGGTATCGGCATAGCCTCGCCAAGCAAAGAAGTGCTAAAGGAGTGCTGTGATGCCAAGACCTTAGAGGATGGAGCCGATCCCAGTGAGAGGTGATGAGTGACAGTAAACCATGAACCAAAGGATGACGTATGAGCAACGTTGTTGGGAACCTGTTGTGGGAACAACGAACAACGATACTTTCTCAATCACAAGAAATCTCCAACGGTTCTAGGGAGGGGTTTTAATTCTTATTTATTTCAATTTAATTAATGAACCCTTAAATCCACCCTTGTGATTACAAGCCAATGTAAAGGGAGCGGGCCTAATGAACCCAGCTTGAACCCTCCATTACATTGATACCCTTGCGCCTCCATGGAAGACCGCCGCCATGAAGACATTGACCAGATACAAAGTAGGTGGCACGCCGATGCACACTGCAAGAGGAGGCCACAACACAAATCCACAGCGGTCATCAGAGTTGCTGACACCATCCACCCACGAAGGAGGTGCGGTGTGCCATCACGCGTCGCTGATGAGTAGAGGGCTATGGCTCATCAGCCATGATGATCGAAAGAGGTGGTCGAAACATAATCCAACCCCGGAAGTAGAGGAAGACGTGACCAGAGCACCGCTAGAGGACTCGGGCCGTGGATTGTCAGCTGTAGTGGAACATAGGAAAGCGGCCGACACACCAGAAGACCGCAGGTGGCAGAGCGGCGTGCCATCACGCGCTACTGAAAAACTCGGCCATTACGTTGGCCGACCGTGATGGAGTCGGCAAGACCCATTATAGTGGGTGCCGGATTCCACTTGGTGGCACCACGTGGCACCGACACTGCGAAAAAAACTGAATGACCTTAGTCCATTTAGGAAAAATCTGGGGTCGTTCCTCCGGTGGTGTCTAGGGTGGACCCCCTTGTGGGTCGCGCCTTACGCGGTCAGGCTGCCGCCCAGCGGGCCGCCACCCAGCGGGCTGTGCTTCATGTGGATGGGCTGCCCCATACGAGCTAGGAAGCCTCCTTGCAGGGCAGGACGGACCTTGGCCTAGCGGGCCAAGGCCGCTGCAGCCTATCCTAGACCGGGTCGGACCAGACTCAGGCCCATAAACACTTAAAGAGATATATCTTGAGAAGAGGATGTCCGTTTGACAAACCATCTATGGCGTTGAGATCCTTGGATCATGATAGTCCTTTTGGTATACTACACTTGAGTTTTGGAGACAGTTGGAGTACAACCGAGTTGGATCAAACACAAATCCAACCGGGCCCCCAAAGCTAAAATGCTTATAACTCACATACCAGGCATCCGATTGACATGCCATTTTTCACATTGAAACCCTTATGACATAGAGGTACTTTGTGTTACTCCTTAGTGGAGATTAGTAGCAGTCGAGGTATGACCAATATCTTGAGGGGAAAATTCTACGGAACTCGAGCGCACCAGGTACGAGGAATCTAGTAGTTGGCAGTGAGGCTGAGGTTGGAGACAGATCATATGGAGGTCAGAGCTCAGCGATCTTGTGTGGTTCAGCGCATACCAATATTGTGTGGGTCAGATCATGTGTGGGTCAGCGCTCAACGATCCTGTGTGGGTCAGCGCATACCGATCCAGTGTGGGTCAGATCCCGTGTGGGTCAGCACTCAGTGATCCTGTGTGTGTCATCTCATACCGATCCTTTGTGGGTCAGCGAGGGTTAGTTACCTACAGACTCTGGATGGGTCAGATCTAGTGCAGATCATTGAGGGGGTTAGTACCTATCGATCCTGTGTGGGTCAGACTCCGTATGGTCAGAAGCAGTGCCTCTTGATAGAATAAGATGATATAACTTTGTGACTAATCATCTGTACTTCTATACTTCACTAAAAACCTGGTTTGAGCTGAGACTCTATTTGAACTAAGTATTTTACCTATGTGTTACTTCCATCTTCATGGTGTTACCTATGTGGTACTTCTACCTTCATTGTGTAACCTTTGTGGTATACTTCCCACATGTATGAGATGGTTATATCTTGATAACTTTGGTATATGTATGGGAATATACCTAAGTAGATTTGATTTCTTTCTTTGTGGTTTTTTTGTGGAACTTTAGGAGACCTATGGGGTCTTGGGGTCCCTACTGAGTATCGTTATACTCACCCCCACATGGGCTTCAGCCACACCTTGTTTTGTCTTGTGTAGATGATGTACAACATTGATTGAGGCTGAGGGAGCCAGGACTGGATGGTGCTCGGAGGTGGACCATTTTGTGTGACTTTACACATGGACTACTGATCATGATCTGTACCTACCCTTCAGGTAGGATCCATGGTGGATGATCCAGGAGCTACTTTTCACCTTTCAACTATTTTTTACTTTTCAGTTGTAGTTGTAATTTTCCAGTTAGGCTTGTATTCTGACCCCTTTTACTTTAATCACTCTTTTACTATAGGAGTTCTCTTCATGGTTGCATCTTGTTGCGTTCTGGTCTATGTGTTTGTATAGGTTTAAAGTCAATGCCTTCCCGTTATAGGGATACCCCTTTTCGGTGCTAGTTTCCAGCCCCTAGCCAATGAAAGGTGGGCTTGGGGTAGTCACAGCACGGGCCCCAAGGGACAGGTCATGACAAATATATTATAATATTATGACTATTCTTATAGGTGACATAGTATACAGAAATGTCCTAAGGGTATTTGTCACACAAATTGGTCATAGAAAATCTCCACTATGATGTGAACCTAGAAGTGTTATGAAAATATTCTTAAATATATGCTCCATAGCTAGGTAATATCATTTTATGAGACATAAATGATATAGGATATCAGGGGTGGATACTTATAAGAATTTGAGAAACTTTCTCATGTTGTATTACCTTAGTAATATTTAGCATAAGATATTATGATAATATGAACCGCTAATAGAAAATCAAAATTTAAACATATCATTGGATATTCCTACTTTTGGATGTGTGTAATGATCCTTAGAATTTATTATTATTAATAATACATGTCATGAATAGTGTACTTTGATATATTGATGAAAACCATGATAAAATATGTTTGTAGAGAGGTATGATACATTGGGTGTGTCATGAGTGATGTTGTATTAATAAAAAACATGATAAAGGATTTATCCCTCAAGTTATTTAACAAAAGTTGATATCTCAAGGCCTTTGATGGAAATTTAACTTTCTAATTAAGACCATGGCCAAGGTGGTTTTTTCAGCAAGTTCATTTCTAGAAATTCAAAGAATGATAAATCGAGCATATAGGTTAATGACATACGTATGAAACTTTCTTGATTAGAGATATCAAGATAAAGGGATTATATTTTACAATATACATTTTTAGGAGGTTATATGTTGTTTTGACATTAACTTATTTCTCTATGGGATCATTGGTGTGTTTCTAAACACCATCCTTGTACTTTTGGTAGTGTAGTCTAATGCCACTAAGAAAAGAGACCATAGGGTTACACACTAATCATATTCAGAACCTCATTTAAATTCCATACGAATTTAACATATTGGATAAATATTATTCTCATATATGGTTTAATTATTATTCATGTTGGTTTAATCACAAATATTCAATCATCATTTATTTTATAAAAAATATATATAAGTGTAATATTTAATAAATATTTATTTACAATGTAACAATTTATTTAACTATGTGAATATAAAATATTTATTTATTCTGATTTATTCCCAAGGTAATTTTTTTTATTTAGTTATGTGAATATTTAATAAATATATATTCACTATTTTAGTAAATATAATATTTAAATATTTATTGATGAATAATACAATAGAATTTATTTAATTAAATAAATAGTCATTATTCAAGGCCTAATAAATATTAAGGATTGACATACCGGGATTAATAGTTCGGTGTGAAATATCATATTAAATATTATTTGAATAAATATTAATTTATTCATTAAATAAAATAATATTTATTTTATCCATGAGTTTAGTTCATATCAAGTAAATAATAATAAAAATAATATTATTATTTATACATGGGGTTCACTGAGAATTAAGAAAATAATAAGGTCCCTTGCACAAATTTTGACATCACAAAATGTATTTCGTGCAATTTTTCACATAATTAATTATGTGACCCTCACTTAGACAAGAAATGTTGAGTTTTAGTAGAGATGTGTCTCCAAGATGGAAGAAGATGAAAGTTGGATTTTTACATTTCACAAGACTATTCCACAATGAGGGATAAGTGGAAAGAACCCCCTCCAAGACTAGGCTATAGATTTATAAGATCGATGATACAAAGATGTTGATGCATAAAAATGAAATTTACATATTTATTTTGAGAACATAAAGTGTATTTTCTATATCAATCTGTGTATATATCTTCAAAATATTCGATTTGACTGGTCACAGAGCGCAAACGAACTCATGGATCAAAAGTTATAGATCACAGAAGTCAGAAAAATTTTGTAAAGGAATTTTCATCATCGCGCAAGACAATTCGCGCAGACCCATTCATGTAGGAACATTCACGTAGGTCCACCAGTGGGTAAATAGACCCCTCTACCTCAAATTATAGGGAGATAGCCAAACTCCCAGATGATGAATCCAGGGGAGGGCTCTGGTCACACAGCTCCTTCGCCCAAGTACTCTAACCCTACTTGGGCGACCAACCCTGGACCAACCTCACTAGGGTAAGGCCTCCAAATTATCTATTGGGTGACCCACACTTGGGAAATCCACACTTGGGTGAGACCCACCTGGGTGAGACCCACTTGGGTGACCGACACATGGGAAACCCACACCAGGGCGACCCACACCTGGCCGACCCACACGTGGGTGACCCATAATAGGGAGACCCACTTGGGTGAACTCACTGGTCCATACCATGGGGGATGCACCCCTACAACTCTTCTCGAGATTAGTGTCAAGTTGTGTCTTGTCCCTCTGGGCCGATCCCTTCACTAACATCACCGACCCCCATGAAAAATGGAGAGTTGTAACATGAACTTTTAGGTCTGTGACCAAGACATTTTGGGTTGCAACACATCCAACCTCACCTCTCATTCCAAATCACCATAATCTAAGACACTTATCATGGTTACTAATCAATGGAATACTCCTTAGGAACAATACCCAACTAGTACGCAGGTATACTACTTAGGAATAATCCTCAACTAGTATAAGGGCATGCTTCTTAGGAATTAACCCCAACTAGTACAAGAGAATCCTCCATAGGAATAAGCCTCTAGACATTCTAGAATCTGTCCATCAATAAACAGAGAAGATTGTATGATTCCTCAAATCCACTTCTTCACCTTGTTTCTCACACTGATCACAACTCATGTGGGCTTAGAGATCTGTGGGGATCATGAAATCCACATGATTTGCTGCCTTTGGGCATCATTCCAAGTGTAATCCCCAATTGAACCTATGGGACTCCTATTTGTTATAAGCAAGAAATATGTCACCATACTCATTCAATAGGGATTCCTCTTTAGAAATAAGCCCCAAATTAATCCTATCAAAGGGTCATACTCCCCTGTGAGACATACTTTCAAAGGTCCTCTATAGGCGAAGTTCCTCACAACTGAACTACATGGGATTTGATTTTTGTCCAAATGAGATACGCAGGAAGCCTCCCTGAGGTCCAAACCCAATAACCCAAGCCAACCCTAATTATCTCTAGGTTATATTCTGAGTAGGGTCTTATTCAACCTAGGAATCAATATCCCTTCAAGGTTTCCTAGGCTGCTTTGGAATAAGTTCCATACCAAACTTTGACTAGGAACCTTCTTCCTAGATGTCCTCACCACATGGTGTTAAACTTCATGGTTTGGTCATTATCACATAAACTTAAATGGTATGATGTGTCTTGTAAAGTGGAACCAAACTATGTGGGTTATGATTTCTTTCATAAGGATATGAAGCAATCCTATCCATGGGTACAATTCCAACATCAAAACGACTACCATCTCCCTAGATGATGATACAATTCAGATCGCCCCACTGTGTGGTTGAAAACTAACATCATCATAATAACAACCAATGTATCTATAATAAATACATAAGAGGATACCATTGATGGATAACCTCAGATACATACAAATATCTCCAATGATAAATAACCTTGGATACAAACAAATGATTATAAATTCTATACATACTAATAATTGATTGTTAATTCAAGGGTGACCCACATCATACTTGGGATTTATTGAAGGATTAAAAAACATATATTAAATCTATAAGAGATTCCTAGAATAAGAAATAATTCCCCTAAAAAAGGTGTGATAAGACTGACCTCTCATCCTCTCTACCAATGTGAGTTCTTAAGTATCATTGGTCCAGTGTCCAAACAATCGCCTACCTTTGGAAAGTAGGTCTATGAGTTATCATGGACATAAAACCATTGGGTTTTTCCAGATCCATGAATAAACCCTATTGAATACCAGTGGGAATTATTGAACCTAACGTGAATGATTTCACAAAACTCAACCCACTGTAATCAATCATCAGGCATAATGATTTCTATCATAAATAATAATAATTTATTATCTAATCATAGTACTATATAAACTAGGTTACGAATTTTTTGGGAATCCCTAACTTCATTTCATAATTATGTACAATAAGTTTTAAATAGAATCCTCTAAATCCCTAGAAAGATCCCTTCCTATAATGCTCTAAATAATGCAGTGAAATTTTCTTCCTCCACTAGAATGAATTATTCTTTCTTGACTAATTTAGTTTCAATAAACAATGATTATCACATGGGTCAAATTCATACATACTAGAACATGGAGAATTATATGGTAATGATTGGATGTTCACGAAGTGTGTGTGGATCACTGATAGAGTAAATCTATCCTTGATTTCTATAATGAAATGATTGTAAAATCATAACGGTCTACCAATTCATCAATGCAGAAATAATTTAACAAAAAATAAATCTTTAATTGAATAGATTAATTATAAATTATACATGAAAAGATTATCCCTTCATGGATTCTAGGAACACATTTCTATCTAGTTATGAGGAGAAATATGAATAAGTTGATGGAAAATTTTTATCAAGAATCAACTGACCATCTTCTATTATTCCTAAAAACCTTCAAGAGGTAGGTTTAGGGAGAGTATATCTAGCTATTTCTTGACATAAGCCTTGAGTAACCATGTGTATTTGGGATTTGGTTTTTGTTTATATTATTTTTATTTGATTGGGGTTTGAGATTATTGTATTTTGATTCTCATAGACATTGTATAAGTTTCCATGGGGAATATTATTGTAGTTTTGGGATGAAAATGAAAAAAGAATCAAAGGAATTATATTAACTTACATGACCTGAAAAACCATGAAGTAAATAAACACTTTTTTTGGAAACATTTTAGAAACCATTGTAGGGTTGGTGCATGGACTATCAAACCATGTGATCAAGTCAAGTATATTTTTGCATTCTGTTAGGTTTTTTTATTTATACCTCTTGATTCTTGGTTTTACTTGAGTTTATTTGTTAATGAAAATATAATTAAGTATTAACTTATATATGTTAATCTTTTTGGATCAGATTTTGGTTAATGGTTGTGGTTTTCTTTTACTTATGTGCATGTTGTGAAATTTTTATTTTGTGGAAAAGGTGGATTTTATGAAAAATGGTTTTAGTTTGAAATAAATCCTTGGGAATTTTTTATATTGACCTAATCCTTTTACACATATCATTACATGATTTTAAGCATAATTATCTATGAAATAAAAACCATAGATTGAAAATTCTATTATATTTGGAAGATAAAGAACATAATTAGAAAACATGTAATAAGAATAAGATATAATTTTCTTAATCTCCATAATGAGATACTATTTCATTTTGAATTCCTAAAAATTCATAGGATAACCTAGGGAATACATATACAAAAGAGGTGATCTAAAAAGCACAGTAGGAGAATAAACATGGGATTGAAGCATATTAAATGAGTTAGAAATCATAACATGATAACATAAAAGGCATGGATAATGAATAACATATAGAATCATAACATATATAATATGTAATAATATGATCATGGAAACCTAGGAAAGTTGTAGAAACATATAACATGAAATAAACATGAGTCAAGATTAACTTCCAAGACCATATCACATGGTGGATAGAGTCCCACAATAGATTAGGTTTACTCCCTAATACCCTATATGATGTATCATGAGAATACAAAATTATATAATGAATTAGATTTTTATTTGGGTGAAACCATCAAAAAATGTTCTTGCATAAGTGTACCACATAAAGAATCAAACATAATGAATAAACATAAGGGTTACCCTTGGAAAGAAATGGGTATCATAATCATGTCATCAAGTATAACCAAATGGTGTATAATAATGGTATCCATTAAATAAGGGATTTAAATCATTCTTGGTCATTAATAAAATAATAATAAGAATATTTCATGAATAATGACATCTAATTTAATTGAAAACAAGAATTAGAGTGACTAGGTAACTTTATAAATATTCCATTTAAGTGCGGTTTTAGAGAAATAAATAGAGTATTTAACAAGAATAAAGGAATAATTATTTATATAAAACCAAAAATCAACTAAAATAGTTTTCATTATAAATTGAGTAATTTTATAAAAATATTGGAGGCTTAAAATAGTTTATGGAGTGTACTTGAAAACGGTTAAGAAACAGAGAAGTTCCTTTCAACTGAGTTTGCTTATCGAGAGGAGTTGAGAAGGGAACCTAATAAAATATGTATTTACCCATAAAATAAATATTAATTGAGATATATAAATATATTTTTAATTTATATAAAAAATATAAAATAATTATATAATAATAATTAAGAGATAACTTGAGGCAATGAGATATAAATGATTACCCAAATAAAATATGGATGTTCAGAGAGATCCCTTACCTTATGTACGAATGCCTTATACACTTGCACTTAATGTAATAGATAATAAAATTAGATTAATTAATTAATTAATAACCTATTAAACATTTTTTATATTTATTATAATTTTTCAAGTTCATTTATTACAATTTCAAAAATTTATAAAGATCAATTTTGATGTTACAGGAGCGTTCGTTTCACAGTTTCGTGATTGGTTAACTTGTGTATAATTACTGAAGTTCTTTTAGAATGAAAAAAAGACTCCATAAGTGAAATTAAATGGTATTTATAAACTTTAATTAGTTTAAAATTTAAAATATATCATTTTTTATTCTTACATGAGGAGGATTCATTTGATAAAACATTAATGATAAATGTTTAGTTTATTTTGGTGGTTTTTCCGTCCACCATGAACTAGTTTTTTTCTACTTAATATTATGTCTATATATTAGTTCAGGAACATGAAATAAGTTATAATATAGTTATTAAAATATTATTTAAATATAATAATAGTTTTATGACCTGCCATTAAGATGGTAATAGAAAATTAAAACTTATTATCCATGGAGACGGTTAATCACCATAATTTGGACAATGGTTTCCTTTATTTAAATAAGACGTGATGATAGAAAGGGAAGGATATAAAACATTAAATTAGTAATATAAAATTATATTATAGACATTATACAATAGTTATTATGATTTTATTTATTAATTAGGTGAGTAAAAGGTAAAAGAAGAAAAGAAATTAGGAGAGTTGGTTTAAGAAAGTTACCTCTTCAATATCTCCACCTTGAAGGATCTCTTAATGAACTTGAATTGGTCTTTTGGTGAGACAATAACCTATAAAATGTGTATAGTGAAGTTTATAAGAGTACATTTAAGTGTATGGTCGATTAATAAGGATCATGGTGGTGAAATGAAGTAAAGAAAGGGGTTCCCTTTTATAATTGATGTGAGGGGCACTTTAGGATTTTCTTAAAATATTAAAATATAATTCAACTTTTCTTGAGCCAAATGCTTCCAACGATCCCTAAAATTCACAGAGGATGAAATTTTAGATCATATTTTACCACCTATGTACTGATTTAATTTTTTTTATGATTTTTAAATGATTTAATAATATATTATATTCATGAAATATCATTATTGTCAAATTCGATAGTATTCATTACTATGACATCAAAAACATCAAAACAGTGACTAAAATTCAAAAAACTATTTTATTATTTTCTATACTTGTAATTATACTCTATATAATTCATTTATTAGCTTAATTATCTCAAATTACATATATTTTAATATTTTTAATATAATTCATTTGATTTTTCTATTAATTTAATAATTACTACATCATCGCTGTGTAAGCATTTAAGCTATTTATTTATCCCCTAAAAAATAAAATAAAATGATAAAAAATATAAATATTTTATATTTAAAAATACTATTTATGGTCAAAAATATCTTCTATAAAACCATATATTAAAAATTTTATACTTATTAAAAATAATAGTGTCACAAGTTTGATTTTCTTTTAAATAAAATACTATATGCAACTTAATATCAACTAAGTGGATAAAAATGGTCCAAAATTATACCCATTGATTATTATTGTCTAAAATTACTCATCCAATAATATTTAGTTAAATTTTTTGGTCATTTAATGGTTCTTACAATTTTAATTAAAATCATTTTATTGATTTTTCTTCTGCTTGCACTAGTACTACACCAGTGTTTCATAAGTATTAAAGGTAATTATTTCATATATAAAAATTAAAAAAAATTAACACCATAAAAATAAATTAATTAGTATCAATATATTTATTTATATTCATTCATTATGTATATTTACTCATATCCATATCAAGAAAACTTATTTAATTTTTTAATTTGTCTTTTCAAGCCTTGTGTATTGCACAATCATTTGGATAAGATTCAAGTTATATAAGTCAATAATTCAAAAATATCAATAAAAAAATAATTTAAAAATTATATTTAATAATAAAGACCTTAAAACACTTGTTACCTCTAAATTAATATCTATAAGGCACCGAATTTTATTTTTTCAATGCTTTATAGGCACGACGTCGACAGTGAAAATATTTTTTATATTTATCATGAAATAATTTAGAATTTATATGTTCTGAGATATTTTTAAATGATATTTTCATTATATTATCATAAATTAGTCTTTACATAAGTTTAATAAATTTTTATATCATATTTATGTTTTGAAGATATCACAAAAGATGTCGTATTTCATAAGAAACACATTTTTTATACTATTCACAATAACTTTAACTTTTTCGAAAAATTATCAAAATTTAAACATAGAATAATTTTGGTATGATGATTTAAAGAATTAATTTAATTTTATCAAATACATTTTATAATTTTTTTAAAAAATAATTATATTTATTTTTCTCATAGAAAGTAATAACAACATTTTTCGATTAAAACTTATATTTGAAGAATAAAATGATTTTAACAAATGTGTGTTCATTTTAGAAGAATTAATAAATAAAATTTTATTTAACAATACCTTTATATACATATATTTTTAATAATATAGTTAATCCTATTCAAACCCGTCAATTTAATTTCTAGGTTATAACAATCCTATTAAATTAATTATATTTAATATTATATCATGGTTTGTTTAAGCTCAATGTTTTGTATCTTGTATGCTATCAAACATAATGATTCTTTTTCAAATATTGAGATTTTACATTCTCCCCCCTTATGAAATTTATACCTTGAAATTTCATTTTACATACTAAGGTGGAAACATGTGAGGGATTGAATACTTATCTAATAAGTATATAAAAATGCAATTATGAACATAGAAGAAAAAACTTATAAATGAAAAGTATATCCTAACTTGTGATTCCCTAAGTTTTACTCTAGGTTATCCATGGTGATAGAATCATCCCTAGGTTTCTTACTAAAGTTTTCTATTTCTAATCCCCAAAAATAACTAGACTGTGCTCTGATACCAACTATGGAAACCCGAGCCTTTTACACATATTATTACATGATTTTAAGCATAATTATCCATGAAATACAAACCAAGGATAAAAAATTATAGTGTATTTGGAAGAATATAAACATAATTAGAGAAAATATAAATAAAATAAAACATATTTTTATTAATCTCCATAGTGAGATTCTATATTCTTTTGAGCTCCCAGAGCTGCATAGGATAACCTAGGGACTACATAGACAATAGGGGTGAGCTAAAAATACTAGTAAGGGAATAAACATGTGATTAAAGCATAACACATGAGTTAAAAGATATAACATGATAACATAAAAGGAATATATCATGAATACCATATGGAAGCCTAAAATATATTACATGGAATCATATGATCTTGAAAACATAGGAAAGTGGCAGTAACATATAACATGAAATAATCATGAGTCAAGGATAACTACCAAGACTATATCACATGGTGGACATAGTCCCATAATGGATTAGGTTTACTCCATAATCCCATAAATGAAATCTCATGGGACTAAAACATTACCCAATTCACTAGAGTGCTATTTGGGTTCACCCACCATAACATGTTCATGAATATGTGTGCCACATAAAGAATAAAATATAAGGAATAAACATAAGGGTTACCCATGGAAAGAAATGGGTATCATAATCATGTAATAAGGCATAACCAAAGGGAGTATAATAGTGGTATCCATGAAAGTGGGGATTTAAATTATTATTGGTAATTAATAAAGGAATAATAAGAATAAGTAATGAATAATGATTTCTAATTGAATTGAAAACAAGAATGAGAGTGTCTAGGTAACTTTATAAAAATGCCACTTAAGTGAGATTTTAGGGAAAATAATAAAGAGTATTTGAAGAGGATAAGGGCATAAATATTTAAATAAAACCAGAAATGAACTAAAATATTTTTTCAAGATAATTTTTTGATTTTAGAAAAATGTTGGAGGCTTAAAATATTTTATGGAGTGTACTTGAAAATTGGTAAGAAATAGAGAAGTTCCTTTCAATCATGTTTTCTTATCGAGAGAAGTTGAGAAGAGAACCTTATAAAATATGTATTTACCCATAAAAAAATTATAAATTGAGATATATATATATATATTTAACATATAAAGATAATATAGAATAAATATATAATAATAATTAAGATATAAATTAATGAAAATAGTGATAAAGCATTACACAAGTGAAATATGGAGGTTCTGAGAGATCCCTTACTTTATATCCGAATGCATCCTGAACGTGCACTTAATGTTTGGGATAATTAAATTATATTCATTAATTACTTAATTAATAACATATTAAATATTTATTTTATTTATTATAATTTTATTTTGTTAATTTATGACCATTTCGATGAGTTATAAAGAACAATTTTGTCATTCTAGGAGTGTTTGTTTCATGGTTTTGTGATTGGTTAACTTGTGTATAATTATGGAAGTTCTTTTTGAATGGAAATAAAAATATAGAAGTGAAATGAAATGGAATTTATGAACTTCCATAAGTTTAAATGATCCCATATATTATTTTTTATTATGACATGAGGATGATTTATTTGATAAAACATTAATGATAAATGTTTAGTTTATTTTGGTGGTTTTTCCATCCATCACGAACTAGTTTTGTTTTACATAATATTAAATCTATATATTAGTTCCAAAAATTTAAATAAATTATAATATAATTTTCAAAATATTATTTAACTAAAATAATAGTTTTATGACTAGCCATTAAGGTGGTAATAGAAAATAAAAACTCATTATCCAAAGATACAATTAATAACCATAATTTGGATAATGGTTTCCTTTCTTTAAATAAGAGATGAGAGAAATGGATGGATAGAAAATATTAAATTAGAAATATAAAATTCAATTATATACATGATACTATAATTATTATTGTTTTATGAATTAATTATTTTAAGGGAATATAGAATAATAAAAGAAATTAGGAGAGGTGGTTTAAGAAAGTTACCACTTGAATATCTCTTCCATAAAGGATCCCTTAAGGAACTTAGAATTGGTCTTTTGGTGATAAAAAACACTATAATGTGTCTAGGGAAGTGGGAAAGAGGATTTGGTATAGTATTTTAAATATACAAGGCTCATGGTGGTGAAATGAAGTGAAGGAAGTGGTGCCCTTTTATAATTAAGGTGAGGTGTACTTTTTGAATTTTTCTTAATATTAAAATATAATAAGACTATTCTAGATCTAAATGCTTCCAAAAATACCTAAAAATCATATTTTAAGACATTTTAAACCATATTTTATCACATATGGAATTATTTAATATTATTATGATTTTTAAATAATTTAATAATATATTATATTCATGAAATATCATTATTTTCAAATTTGATACTATTCATTACTATGGATTTAAAAACATCAAAATAGTGAGAAACAATTGAGAAAAATATTTTATTATATCCTAGAAATTTCATAATACTCTATATAATTCGTGTATCTTCTTAATTATTTGAAATTATATTTATTTTAATATTTTTAGTATCATTTATTTTATTTTTCCACTAATTAAATAATTACCACATCATCGTTGTGTAGGAATTTAATGTATTTATTTATTCCAAAACAATTATAAATAAATTTCCATGATGAAGATATATATTTTATATTTCCAAATAATATTTATGGTCAACATATATTTTGTAAAACCATATATTAAAAATATTATACTTATTAAAAATAACACTGTGATAAGTTTTACTTTATTTTAAATAAAATACTACAAGGGACATAATGTCAACTAAGTGGATAAAAAAGGTGCTAAATTTGACTCATAAAAAAACACATTGTTTTACTATTCATCAAAAATTTAACTTTTTAAGAAAATTCTCAAAATTTAAACATAGAATAATTTTGGTATTATAATTTCAAAAATGATTTTAATTTTATTAAATAAATTTTCTAAAATTTTCAAAAGTTAATTTTACTTATTTTTTCCATAGAAAGTAATAAAAATCATGTTTTGATTAAAACTTATATTTAAAAAATAAAATGATTTTAAAAATTATGTGTTCATTTCCTAAGAATTCATAAATAAATTTACATTTAACAATAACTTCATATATATTTAATATTATTCACACCCACCGATTTAGTGACTAGGTTATAATGGTCCTATTAAAATAATAATAATATTTAATATTATATTATAGTTTATTTAAGCTTGGTGTTGTATATATTATACACCATAAAACATAGTGTTTTATTTTAAAATATCAGGATGTTACATTATTACCCCTTATAAAATTTCTCCCTAAAAAATTCATGTTACATACTAAGGTGAAAATAGGCGAGGGATTGAATAATTATCTAATAAGCATATAGAAAGGCAACTATGAACATATAATGATAAAATTATAAATGAAAAGTGTATCCTAACTTGTGATTCCCTATGTTCACTCTAGGATATACTTGGTGATAAAATAATACCTAGGGTTATTATGAAATTTTTCCAGTCCCAATCCTAAAAAAAACTAAATCATGCTCTAATACAAAAGATGATGAACCAATCCTTTTACACATATTATTACATGATTTTAAGCATAATTATCCATGAAATACTAACCAAGGATTGAGAATTATAGTGTATTTGTAAGACTAGGAAAATAATTAGAAAACATGTAACAAAAATAAAACATCTTTTTATTAATCTCCACAATTATCTTCTATCTTATTTTGATCTCCTACAATTGCAAAGGATAACCAAGGGAACAAATAGATAAAATGGGTGAGCTAAAAATCCCAATAAGGGAATAAACATGGGATTGAAACATAACACATGAGTTAGAAGACATAATATGATAACATAAAAGGTATGGATTGTGAATAACACATGAAATATTAACATATATAAAATGGAATCATATGATCATGGAAACATAGGAAAGTGGCAATAATATATAACATGACATAAACATGTGTCAAGGATAACTACCAAGACTATATCACATAGTGGATAGAATCCCGTAATGGGTTAGGTTTACTCCCTAATCCCATACATGATGTCTCATGAGAGTAAAACATTATGTAATTCATTAAAGTGATATTTGGAATCACCCATTATAACATGTTTATGCATATGTGTGCCACATAAATAATCAAACATAATTAATAAACATAAGGGTTACCCATGGAAAGAAATGGGTATTGTAATCATGTTATAAGGCATAACCAAAGGGCGTATACTAATGGTATCTATGAAAGAAGGGATTTAATTTTTTTTTGGTAATTAATAAAGAAATAATAAGAATATTTCATGAATAATGGTGTCTAACTAAATTGAAAATAATAAGGAGGGTGGCTAGGTAACTTTAAAAATATTCCACTTAAGTGCGGTTTTAGGGAAATGAATAAAGAGTCTTTAAAGAGGATAAAGGCATAATTATTTCCATAAAACCAGAAATTAACTAAAATAGTTTTTCATGATCAATTGAGTGGTTTTAGAAAAATATTTGAGGTTTAAAAAATTTTATGGAGTGTACTTGAAAATGGGTATGAAATAGAGAATTTCCCTTCAATCGGGTTTTCATATCAAGAGGTGTTGAGAAGCGAACCTTATAAAATATGTATTTACCTGTAAATAAATGGGAATTGAGAAATATATATATATATTTAGAATATATATAAAAAATATAAAATAATTATATAATAATAATTAAGAGATAACTTGAGGAAAAGATGGATAAAAAATTGCTCAAATGAAATATAGAGGTTCAAAGAGATCCCTTACCTTATGTCTGAATGCATTTTTCACTTGCACTTAATGTAATATAAAATAAAATTAGATTAATTAATTAATTAATTAATAACCTAATAAATATTTATTTTACTTTTTATAATTTTTTAAATTTCATTTATGACCATTTTGATGAGTTATAATGACCAATTTACTCATTCCAGGAGTGTTCGTTTCACAGTTTCATGATTGGTTAACTTGTGTATAATTGTGGATGTTATTTTAGAATGGAAATAAAAATCACAAAGTAAAATGAAATGGTATTTATTCACTTAAATGAGTTTAAATGGTTCTATATATCATTTTTTATCATAACATGATAATGATTCATTTTATAAAACATTAATGATAAATGTTTAGTTTATTTTAGTAGTTTTTTCGCCCATCATGAACTAGTTTTGTTTTACTTAATATTATGTATATATATTAGTTAAATAAATTTAAATATGTTATAATATAATTATTAAAATCTTATTTAACTATAATAATAGTTTTATGACCATCCATGAATGTCATAATAGAAAATGAAGACGCATTATCCATGAAGACGGTTAATAGCCATAATTTGGACAATGGTTCTTTCTTTAAATAAGAAGAGATGAGAGAATGGTTTGGATAGAAAATATTCCATTAGAAATATAAAATTCCATTATATACATTATATTTTAGTTATTATTATTTTATGGATAAATTAGGAGAGGATAAGGTATAATATAAAAAGAAATTAGGAGAGGTGTTTTAAGAAAGTTACCTCTTGAATATCTCCTCCTTGAAGGATCCATTAAGGAACTTGGAATTGATATTTTTGTGAGATAATAACCTCTAGAATGTGTCTAGGTAAGTGTAGAATAGTATTTTTCAATGGAAAGTCGATCTAGAAGGATCATGGTTGTGAAATGAATTGAAGGAAGGGGTTCCCTTTTATAATTGAGGTGAGGGGCACTTTAAGAATTTCTCAAAATATTAAAATATAATAAGACTATTCTAGATCCAAATTATTCTAAATAGACCTAAAATTTATAGTGGATGAAATTTAAGACCATATTTTATTTCATATGTACTTATTTAATATTTTTATGATTTTTAAATAATTTAATAAAATATTATATTCATGAAATATCATTATTGTCAGATTTTATACTATTAATTAATATTACTTTAAAAAAATCAAAAAAATGATTAAAATTAGAACCAATTATTTTATTATATATAATAAATTTTATAATAATATGATAATTTGTGTATCAACTTAATTATCGCAAATTATATTTATTTTAATACTTTTAATATCATTTATTTAATTTTTTAATTAATTAAATAATTACTGCATTATCATTGTGTAAGCATTTAAGGTATTTATTATTTACATAAAAATTAAAAATAAATTTACATGAAGAAAATAAATATTTTATATTTACAAATAGTATTTATGGATGAAAATATCTTCTAGAAACCCATATATTAATAATTTTATAATTATTAAAAATAACAGTGTGTCAAGTTTGGCTTTCTTTTAAATAAAACACTATAAGGTACTTAATGTAAAATAAGTGGATCCAAAAGATCCCAAATTAAAACCATGAATGATTATGGTCTAAAATTACTCATACAATAAGATTTAGTCAAAATTTTGGTTTATTTAATGGTTCTTATAATTTTAATTAAAATAATTTTATTGATTTTTCTTCTGCTTGCACAAGCACTGCATCGGTGTTTCATAAGCATTAAAGGTTATTATTTCATATATAAAATTTAAAAAAAATTACTACCATAAAAATAAATAAATTAGAATCAATATAGAATTTTTTTTTCATTAATTATGTATATTTAATCATATACATGTCAAGAAAACTTATTTAATTTGTTAATTTTACTTTTCTAGCTTTACGGAAGCATTACACAAACATTTGGATAATATTCATGTCATAAAAGTCAAAAATTTGAAAATATCAGTAAAAATTACAATTCGTGAAAATAATTTTTACCACTAAATTAATATCTATAAGACACTGAATTTTACTTTTTCAATGTTGCGCAAGCACCACGTTAGTATTGAAAATGTTTTTTATATTTATCTTGAAATAATTTTTAATTTATATGTTATTATCTCTTTTTGTATGATATTTTTATCATATTATAATACATGATTATTTAAATAAGTTTAATAAATTTTTATATCACAGTTATGTTTTGATGATATCACAAAAGATACCGTATTTCATAAAAAACAAATGTTTTACTATTCATCAAGAATTAGACTTTTTCAGAAAATTCTCAAAATTTCACCATAGAATAATTTTGGTATTATGATTTCAAAAATTATTTTCATTTTATCAAATACATTTTATAAAAGTATAAAAAATTAATTATACTTATTTTTCCCATATAAAGTAATAAAAATCACCCTTTGATTGATACTTATATTTGAAGAATAAAATGACTTTAAAAATTATGTGTTAATATCCTAATAATTAATAAATAAATTTGTTTTTAATAATACCTTTATATAAATTTCAAAATATAGTTAATATTATTCACACTCTCCAATTTAATGGCTAGGTTACAATGGTCCTGTTAAAATAATAAAATTTAATATTATGTTATAGTTCATTTAAGCTCGATGTTCGATATCTTTTATGCTATTGAATATAGTGTTTCATTTTAAAATATCATGATGTCACATTGTTTGTAAAAAATAATTTATTTTTATCTAATGTTTTTTGAAGTGGATGTTTTTATCATGAAATCAAGAAAGTCTTTTAGTTTAAAAAAAATTATTTTGTGATATTTTTGTAATGTTTTTTGACTCATGGTGTGTGTTTTATAGAGGGTTCAATTTTAAAATGAAAATGAAGAAGTTTTTTTATAGTTTTTAAAAGGTATATGTGTTTAAAATATAGGATAACTTTAAAAATTTCAGTAAGTTATTTATTTTAAAAGAATATAATGGTTTTTACAATCATGTTTTTTGTTTTTTTGGTTCTTTACCCTTGATGGGTGTTTAAATGGTGGATGAATTTGAAATTTTTTAAAAGGTGATGATTTTTAAAACGTGAATTTTAGATTTTATTTTTTAATCATATGGTAAAATGGATTTCTCTTGGTTTTATTAAATAATATGGAATGATTGAAATTCATCTTTTTTTTACAAATATCTTTTGGCCTTAGTGTTTTGGGAATATTTACTAAGGGGTCTATGGTTTTTTTAAAAAAAAGAAGGCTTCTGAAGGTGTATTTCTTATTTTGGTGAATTTTGAATTTAGATTTTTCCATTGATTAATATAATAATTTTTTATTGGATTTAGGATACATGTTCAGGGGAAGGTTCATGTTTCATGTGATTTAAAGTATGCCTCCTAGAAAGGTCTTGAGTAGAGGTAGAGTGTTCATCTTTAGAAGTGGTCCCTTTTATATTCTTGAACCTGACTAGATTCTGAGTGGAATGGTAGGTGTTGTCTTCTCCTCTTGGTGGTATAGTGGTGTACCTTAGAATTATTCAATGTAGTTTTTTTCTATTGGATTTATTTTGTAATTTTGTAGGTTTAGTTGAGTAAACTAGGCCAGTGAGAATTAATTGGATGGTGGAAAAGGTGAGGATAAATCTTATTTTAGTTTGAGAGTCTCTCAAGAGAAGAGGAGTCTCAAGTGTAAGTGTTGATTTGGGTGATGATCTATTTTTTAGATTTATGCTTGATGAGTTTAATCAATTAAGGTTTTGAAGTGATTTTCATTTGGTTTTTCATTTTTGTCATCAAATTTGGTTTCTATTTTGAGAGTAGTGGTTATTTTGGGGATATTCATGACTCATTATTTTATTATGTTCATTTTCATTTGCACATGGTTTAAGCCATGGGTTGAATTTTGGTTAGATGTTTTGAACACGGGGAACCATGTATCTATTCATGGGTAATAGGTGTGTGTGGTTGTTTTTAGTTAGACTATGGGAGCTACTAGGGTTGAAATTTCAGTTGGGATCACTGTGAGCTAGTGTTTCATAAGCTTGAACCTCCAATACTAGAAAAATGATATATAGACACAGACCTATAGCCAAATTTTTGTTGGTCTATGTCTATATATTATTTTATAGCCATAATTTGATAAAAACCATGGATATATGTTCTTTAAAAGCATACGATACTTTTCCCATGGAAATAGGCTTCCTCATTTCTTCAACCCCTCGTGTGGTTCTCCTCTATTACCCACGATGATTCTCTCCCACCCCATACCATTCCTCGATCCCTAATCCCTCCCAACCATCACTTGACTTATCCTTGATCCTTATCAACTTCTCAATTTAGTTCCTCCATCCATATAAATATTCATCCCATCCCCTTAATCAAGCATTCCTCTCATACTCCATCCCCTTCATTACACGTTGCTCCTCCATTCAATTAATCAGATGAACCTTATTCCTTCTATGAGCAAACCACTACAGCTGAGTTATCCTCCATTTAGTGCATTTTCCAATTAATTTGTGAGTGGAACACACACAAGTGCTGTAATCGAGACCTCCCATGGCGGGACCTGTGCGGGTAGACCCAAACCTTTTTTGCGAACCAGACTCCTCCCGCTCCTCACAGTCAATATTCTTCCTTCATCCACATTATTGTATTATAGTGTACTTATTTTTATTTAAGTATCCTATTATCATTAGTAATTTATATTTCATTTTTATTTGTTTATATTTTATTGTTTTTTTGTTTAGTCATTTTTTACATTATTCCCTGATAATACTATGGATATTTTTTCAGATTTGGATGGGAATTTTGTTTTCAAATGATGAAATTTAGAGAGTTTTTAGAGATGTTTGTTTGGACAGATGTCCTTATTTTTTCTAAAGATAGAACCAGGTACCTTGGGAGTGTTCCCAAGTAAGTGCAGTACTAGGTGGACAGTTAGGAACCCGGTGGAGGGGTACTTGGTACCTGGTATCCCCATATGGTTGTTTTAAAATTTAAATTAAATTAGTTCATTATTTTAGAATCTATGTTTTATATTTAAATAATCATAATTTGGGGGAATTGATACTTCCATGTATATATCATTTATGATATCACACATCATATTCTATAAAATATCCCAAGGAAACTATAATAAGTGTACAATATCATTGTTCTATTTATGCACCTATTAGGATTTATTTCTATTTACCATTTTCAAATAAAATATTATTCACATTACAGGGTTTAAAAAGGTCTAGTAATACATTAACCAAAATGTTACTCATATACTAAATGCAGGGTTCTTAATAATAAATAAATGTTTATGAAATTTATTTCAATTTTAGGTCAAGCATGCATTACACCGACACAATATAATTGTGTATCCACTTAGAAAAGAAGTGAGGCATTCATGATAGCTTATGGACTATATAACTTATTTTTTATAGAATTTATTATTCATATACTTAAAACTAATCCATTATTAAATGATATAAAATAGTGATTCTTTAAAATACCATAAAACTGGTTATTAATAATAATAATAGGAATAATAACACTAAAAAAAGTAGATAAACTAAAGCTGAATCAATGTTAATAAGTAGACACAAATTTAGATATACCTTATTATAATCATTTATTTAATTCGATGATTATCAGAGGATATGTACTGGTAGTTCAAATATAATTAAGAGAGAATTATCTGGAGGAGTTTCTATGTGTTTTGTTCATGGAAATAGGATTTTTCTTTTTAGTAGAAAATTTTATCATATTAATAATAATTTAGAATATTTTGGAAAACATCATATAATTATTATTACATGAGGATATGTTACCCCCATATCCTTATGCTCAAGAAAGACCATACATTACACTCAATATGGTGTGTGATTTCAGTTGTCACTACCACCACATTGTCTCCCACAAGGTCCATTAGCTATAATATTTTATAAAGGTATTTAACATAGCTTGAAAGATTAATTTAATGTATCTATTTAATGAAAAAATAGGATGTGGTGGCTGCCTTTAGATGAAACTCAATAATTTTTATACCTGCTTCCCTTTATTAAATGAAGCTCTTCATGATGGATAATTAGAGTAAATAAAATTTTCCCAATAAGGGACCTCTGAACCTATTCCAAGGCTATAAAATCTCTCTATTTTTCTTTATAATTTTCTCTTGATTTATATTTATTTTTTTATATGAGGGATAAATCTATGGGTAATTTGGGTGTATATGGACTAAATATTTTCCATTAGATCTCAGGGTCTTCATATATTATTGAAAAATCCATATAATGACCATGAATGACATATCACTTGTACTGAGTCTTATTTTGGGGTTCTAACCCTATTATTTTAAGTAATAAAGGTGTCCCATATATGGAATTTAAACTATAGAAGGTATTATTTCCCTAATTTTGATCTTTTCTAGCTTCATGAGATATGATGTAATGGTATTTTAAAATTCCATATAATGTGGCGTGTTCCCATAGGGTATGAATTTTCGTTAGATTACATGTCATAATTAAAGTGTGACTGTTAGAATATAAACATGATACCCCTATCAAGATTTAATGGAACATAAATTATTTTTCTTTTTACTCCCTTTAATAGAAACCCTAAAATGGTATGTTGGATTATTATGAAAGATTTTTTATTAAATTTTAAATTAAGGGTAATAAAATGACTAAGAATTATGAGATTACCAAATTAATACTAATAAAACATTAATACTCCAATAAAGTATGTAATTTATTGGTTGAGTAACTAAAATATTTTTGTGGTGGGATTAATGTATTTAATATCCAAATAATTATATTTTGATAATGATGTTTTAATGAATGATCAGATATAATGATCAATCCCAATATATTACTACCACTGGCCTCAAGCATGTTCCATGGAATGTAAATGATTGGTTACTAAAACCATGGTTTTACACACCATTTTAGTGATTATTGTTTTCCTAATATAAAAATTACCTAAATGATAAATACTAAATAAAAAATTGGTCAAGTCTTCTATATATAGGATAACCCAAAAAATATTCCAATGATAAATAAAATCTCTCCAATAGGGATACCATACTTCAAAAACCATAACTATTTAATTAGAGAAACATATAAATTAGGTAATTCATATAAAAAATAGATTGAACTCAAAAACATATGATATCTAATATGAGTGTGTACATATAGGGATGAGTATAATAACCCAATAGGACATTCCAAAAATATGTACTTATAGTGAAAACATTAACTCAACAATATGTATTTGTGAGACAGTTTCACAAATTTTTTATTAATGAAGCTGTACTATAACATATTTTAAAATAACAAAAAAATAAATAATGCATATTATGAAAATAATATTGACTATAGATTAAAATTTAACAACATATAATATATTATTTTACTCTCTATTTAAGATATTTGTTATGTTTTTTTATAAACATGTTATTGATGATTAGTTTTTATCTTATGAAACAATACATATCAAATTAAGTTACTTTCTAGATTATTTATTTAATTTATGTTTATTTACCTTAGAATGAATATAAGTTATATGTACAATGTTTATTATATCACTAATGAGTTTTAGAAGGATTTATGATATTTTTTGGACTTTTTATTCAATAATGATTTAGATGGTGGATTGATTTGATGCCCATGTTTTGATTTTGCTAGAAAACCATGGTTAACTCATAAGGAAGTGTGTTACAATATCACTAAACATTTTTTCCAAAAAAATATCACATTTAGTATCACAATGGATAACAAAATGAAGGGGAGAATGACATTGATTTATAAGAAAGGATTGGTATGAAAATTTTGATTTTTTATTGGTTTCTATCTGTTTATAAAGCCAGCTCCTCATGTTGACTAGTGTAAAAGGAAATGAATATTAGAACATAATTTTCATATACTGATCATAATGATGATGTTGATATTGTTATAAAGGTGATGGAAGATGAAAATACCCTAGTATATCAGGCATGTGGAAAATAAAAAAACTTGAGTTTTTAATGATATTATATCATGAGAAATAAATATATGGATTTAGTAATAATATGGGTGACTATATTCTTACATTTATTAAGGATTTACTACTTAATGATGCATGTATTCTAGAAAATGATTACATGGCATAAAATTCGATTGAAAAATTTGTATTTTCATCTACTAAGGTCCATTCCATCCTTGAATATTTTTTCCTATTTTGGAAGAAAATACAGTGTTGAGTCAGTGAAAATAGTGCAGTACATCAAGGTGGAAGACTAATAAATATGGAACTCAATCTTGCATACCAGATAAAGTGATGTGGCACTTTTATTTAATTCTCAAGCTTTAAAAACTTTTTATTCTAGAAAAAATGGAAATAAATATGAGATGTCATGAATATGAAAGAAATATGTATAATTATGAAATAGTGAATCCTACAGATGGGTTGTCTTGAAGAAATTTGATAGGTTACATACTGATTTTGTAGTTGACCCATGAAATGTTAGATTGAGATTATCATATGATGGTTTTAACCCATTTCTCCAAATTCATACTACACATAGTACTTGTCTTGTTTTCATTCACATTTATAACTTTACATCATGGATATATATGAAAAAACCATTTACTATCATGGCTATATTGATATTTGGACCTAGTGATCCTATAAATGATATTAAAATATACTTGAAACCGTTAATATAAGAGTTAAAGAAGATTTGGATTATTGGTTCCCAAGTGTATGATTCATTTAGGAAGGAGTACTTTATATTTCATGTAGAATGATTATGGATGATAAACGATCTCTCTACTTACCAGAATGATGTATGGTTAGAGTAAAAAAGGGAAATTATTCATCCCTATTTGTATAAAAAATATAGTTTCCTAGAGATTAATGTTTCTAAAAACTTTCATATTCATAGGGAATCAACAATTTCTACATATGGATCATCCATACATAAAAAATCAAAGATAGTTGGATAATAAACTCAAGATAGATGAAACACATCAATGAATTTTAGGGAATGATATTGTTAAAGAACGTGATAGTTTGAATTATTTTCTTGAAACAAATCAATCAAATATAAGAAAGTGAAAGAATGTTAATAAAAATTCTAACAGAAATTAGAGAAAAAAAGTATATTGTTTGAGTTTTCATATTTTTCATCAAATTTATTACTTCATTGTTTCAATGTAATACATTTCAAGAAAACAATTTGTGAGATATTTCCTACTACTCTTTTAAATATCATGGGAAAATAAAAGATTATTTTCACTCCCATCACAAATTGATGGATTTGGGTATAAGAGAAAGACTTCACCCTATGTTAATTGGTCAAAATAAGTGTAAAGTCCCTTTTTCTTATTATTCGATGAAAAATGTGAAGAAAAAATAGTTTCTTTAGGTCTTGGAAGGTTTGAAGGTTCTAGATGGTTATTCAAGTAAAATTTCATAAAGGGTGAATACACAAGATGTGAAACTAAAATCACTTAAACCCCATGAATACCATGCCTTGTTACATGATTTGATTCCCATTTCCATTCAACATTTACTTTCATATAATGTTAGAGTTGTTGTGATTAAGTTATGTTATTTTTATCATGACCTTTTTTTCCAAAATATTGAGTATATATGTTGTTCAAATATTTTAAATAGATTATAATATTATTCGTTGTGACTTGGAGAAAATTTTCCCACTATCATTTTTCAAGTATGAATTACATATGACTATATATATTCCCAAAAAAGTTCTTTTTGGTGGTTATGTTTCATGTTGGTGGATGTATCTGACAGAAATAATGATGTCTACATTGAAATATCATGTCAGAAATAAATATTATCTTGAAGGCTCTATTGTGAAAGGCTATTTATCATAAGAATGCATGGGTTTATGTTCATCGTACATGTCTAACATCACTATGAGTTTTAATAAACCAAGGATAACTAAAGATAAGAAATATAATCCCATTGAGCCTACATTTCCTTCACTTCCACAAATAGGGGGGATATCTAGCTTGTACTTTTTGTATACTTTAAGAAGTGAAGAGTGGGAAATAGCACATCATATAGTATTATTCAATTATTGTGTACTTGATGATTACATCAAGTAAACTAATAAAAATGAATTTTTTCAATGTGTGATTTATTTATAAATTCATACATTTTAAATCTTTCATATTTTTAGGGAATATTATGAAATTATAAAAAGGATACATAATTCTCTATCTATTAAGAGTAAGGAACAATAGAACTACAAATAATTTACTGCTTGGTTAAATTCAAAGGTAATATATTTATTTTTTTATCATAACATAATCATTGGTATCTATTTAATATTCAATGTTGGTATCTTTCAGGTTCTAACTTTACCAATGAATGGTGTATATAACTAAATAAGAGTGCTGTCCTATAGTCCAAATAGTGTGTTACATGATTGTAAGGAAATGATTTTTAATGGATTTAATTTTTTTATAAATAGCTATACAAAAAATGGAAAAGTAAAATAATAGTTTCACGATAAGTGCCACAATAAATTGTTATAATAGTGCATCAGACAAAAAACCTCAATTAGAAAATATATCATATTATGTGGTTGTTGAAAAAATATTTTTATTATATTACGATACACATTTTAATATCACAATGATGAAATAAAATTGGTTTGATTCAATCAAACAAAAAGTAATGAATATAGATAACTATGGATTTAGAGTGATTTATATAAACCATCAACTTTATAATGATGAACCTTATATTCTTACATTACAATCTAGAAAAGTTTTTTATGTACCCGTCCCATTAAAACAACACTTTAGTGTTATTTTTGATGTCATTCCTAGAAATATTTTTAACAAAGGCATGGATAATTATGATGTTTTTGATAAACTTGTAAATATTTATTCAAATGTTTCATTTGATGAATTAAATTATTAAATTGTTAGAACAAATTGTGATCAAGAAATTTTAATAGAGAACACGTACCATTGACACATTTTCAAGTATTTACCTGATATTATTGAAATATTGTATGTGTTTTTTAAACTTTCATAAATGATATTTAATTAACTAGTATTTACCCCCTTGAAATTTCATGGGATATGATTTGTTTTTTTTTATTTTAAAAAATAATGTGTTGATTATAAATTAAAGGTCTATTTAAAATCAAGATAATCTAGTTTGAGTTATATTGTAATTGTAAAATTCTCACAACAGATTAAACTGATAAGAAAATTAAAAACATCATTAGTAAATAAAACATAATATGATTAAAAATTTCATGATGTATAATGAAAGAATCAGACCCAATTTCTTCATATTATAAAGGAAACTTAAAATGGGATACTGACTGAAACTATAGCAAAAAAGTACATGAATATGGATTATATAGAATCATATATTACCAACTAAAAAATAAAAAAAATATTATTGAACCACCAAAGAATCAAGATCTGAAGTAGAATTTACAATCAAATAAAAGAGAATCATTAGTTGAAAATAAATCCATTTCTTATAATGATGAATTTCAAAACTAATTTGGATAAAGTTAATAAGGTTTCAAATGTTTTTAACGAAAACTCCTATAAAAACTGTATGAATTCAATGAAAATTCAGGCCAGAGACTTGATTTTTTATGTGTAAATTTTGTACAATGATGTATCACAGATTATATATATTGGAAATCATGGTATTATATAATTTAAATATGAAACTATTATACCTTTTCATGATAGTCTAATAGAATAAATTCATATCTAAATATTATTTGTAAAACATTTTTTTATTCAAATAATGTAAATATCAATATGTTTAAAAAAGTGGAATCAACTACTGACCATCTCTAATAACTAGATTAAATTGTTGAATAATATTTTCTATGAAATGGTTCCTACAATTTAAAAATATCTATCATTAGACTATACATGATACTTTTTGATAAATTACTAACCAATTATACAATTCAAACCTAATGGTATAAGTACAGAATGGCCACTCTTGTGATGTTGAGTTGGAATGAGAAGTATGCTTTTTTTAAAGAGTATGTGTAGTCGAGGGTGGATTAATAACCTTATTTAGGATAATAAATCTGAATAAAATATACAAAGTGACTTTAATATTAATATAAATAATATCTATATTTAAATTATTACTTAATTCTAAGATATTTATTTGATGAAGTTAAAATTTGGGGGAATATTTTCTGGTTAGTATCTAAACCTTTTTCCATTCTATTAGGTTGTCTAGTAGAATGTATTCTATTAATTCAATTTATATGATTACCTTAAATATACTACGATCATAAATTAGTTGAGAATATTGATACGTGAATTTTGATTAGTATATAATTAGGACCCAAAATATTGAACCAAACAAACCATGTACTAGAAATTCCTATAATGATTTTTTTAGAACTTCTCATGTTCATGTTAGTATAAGACAATTCATTTATATCATAAAAATTTTGTATTTTCCTTTCAGATTGTAAAGATATTTTACCAATACATAAACTTATTGATAAAGGGAGTGTGTTAATGTGTATATCAACAAAACACTATTGTAAAAATTAATCTATAAAATATGTAATGTCATTGTATTGTAATAGGAATCTTTCCAAACTTACCGAGTTAGTGACTCTTTTTATTAAAAGTTACCATATATCCTTACCTATATTTCTTACTACATGTTATTTTATTTTAATATATTTCTTGCCACTTTCAAAATTTTTTATAAGGAGTTGAAAAAAATATATTTATAACATATATTCTTATAAGGACCTTAAAAGAAATGACTATAAATGCAATTAAGAATAAATATGAAAATGAATAAAATACGAAGGTATAGAATGGAAGTGATGCATGAAATTGAAGGTAGAATATGATAATGATAATTCATAAAAAAATATTTTATATGAGATTATATAAAATGAATAATGTAAAATATAAATGTATTTTTTTATAATGAATGTTTTTTAGACCTCATTTCAGTATTGGAGAACAAAAGTAGAATATTGTAACTAAGTTATACCAGTCAAGGAAGTTGAGTTAGTGATATCATCTTATAGATGTTAATTCTTTAAAGTATCCTACAAAGAATTTTGGTAAAGTACTGTAAAATGAAGTGTGAATTTTGATACCCATTTTTAATTATATCACTAGAAGGAAAAGTTACTTTATTACCTTATAATTTTCAAATGATTTTTAAATTCTCATATTTGAGATTCATTATCTGAAATGGATAATACTTAATAAGTGATATTTTTAGAAGGTTTATGATGATTCTAAATGTTGTAATTAGTAATTTCCAAAGACAAAAACAAAAATTTTGACTTAATAATATTTAGTTCAGGTGTAAATCTGAATTGATCATCATGATTCATTGAAAGAAATTTTAAGGTTAGTGTAAAAACTTATCAAATAAGAGTTTTTCAGTAAAATAACTTATGTTTTTTACTTAAATAAATTTATATATGATTTCAATGGTATATTTTTATAAAAATTTAATTACTTGTTTATTGAAAAGAAATAATGTAATTTCTCTACTATAATATGTTACCAATAGCTACACCCTAAATCAAGAAGTGAAGAAGAAAAATTTTATTAGTTGAGAAGGATTTAATTTTTTTAAAAGTAAATGATATTGAAGGTTAATATTATTTATAGTCAAATATGATGGAAAACATTGGTTTTTTTCTTTTTAGGAACACATTGTAGTTTATACACCATATTATTCTATTATAATTTTAAACATTTTTCATACTTGAGTTTCATGACTCATAGAAAAAATGGTTATTTGAATCTTCCATACTATTTTAATGGTAGAACATCACATTGTCTAAAAAATAATCATAAAATATATTATTAATTTCATAAAATATAAAATAGTGACAACACAATAATTTTTTAAAAGTATAGAAGTAGAAAAAATGAATACGTTTAATCAACCTGTGAGTAGCCAATGATATATGGTAATGTTTCTTTATTAATGGAGAAAGAAAATTGGTTTCTAGAATTGGATTATGATGTGATAAAAAATGGAATGTTAATTTCTACTGAATTTATTGGTGTGAAACAAAAACATATCAAACTTTAAAGTTAGAAAATTGAGGCAACTTATGTAACTAGTGCTACTACTGTGGTAAAATACTACTAGTGTAATATTGTTATTATAACCATTATTAGTGTAAAAACCACTAATTTTACCAATTATATAGTAATGCAGCCACTAATAATGTAAATTTTTAATCACTTACAATGTAATAGTGTCACTAAAGAATCCAAATATTAAAATATTTAATCCTTGTTATTGTAATGATTCTAATAATATTGGATGTATTGCTGATGTAATGATCTGCTACTAATATTGTTTATAAGAGATTCATGCTATTAAAATGTTGATATAGTAGTGATGATACTAAAAAAGTGAAATATGTGAATATATAACCACTACTAGTAATTATGATAGTATAATACTTTTTTAATGATGATATTGAAATATTTCTTCTCACCAGTGCTTGTTTTATGTTACAGTTGTAAACCTTCTAGGAATAATTCAGATACTATAAATGTGTATGTTACTAATAGTAAATATAAATAATAAAAATCCACATACTAAGAACATTAATGTTTCTACTGAATAAAGAAATAATTTAAATTACATTGCACAAATTTAAAATGAGTTGACATTTTGGTAGTTGAATATCAAAATGTAATGAAATTATTATTTTTAAGTTGATAACTATTTTCATTAAATAAAATTTTGTGTATTTTCATTTTTTTGAAGTAAACTATTTTTATTATTCAAAATTTTCATTATTTATATTTATCTTAGAATAATATTTTAAATTTATAGTTCAAAATGTATGATTAAGATGAAGTTAGAAGGATATGAATTCATAGAAATGAATAGCATCTTAGATATTTAGGCATGTATTCTATGATCACCATTATGAGTACATTATATTTTTGGATATTATGTTCTTTAATTCTCTTTATCTTGTTATCATTTGTTTTATTTTATCATCCATGTTATTTTAGGATGAATCCTCAAGGAGATGATTGCATTCTATTGTAGAGGATGATAGTATGGTGGGAGTATTGGTATGACCAATTCTATGGTATAACCTACCACTATGTCACTTCAGTCACTAGGAAGTCATTTAGTTCAACCTCCCTTTATCCCACTTTGGTCACAGAAGGTCATCCTCTGATTATTACATCTCTATATTTTCCATACCCACCTTTTCCATATACCTTTCCACTCACACCCACACAAGATGGTAGTTATCAAGCTTCCATCCCTACTTATTACCCATTCCCACCATCCACTATACATGGAACTTCTCCCCCACATACTCCACCACCACAACATATTGATATCCACCTTTATCTGTATAGGGCTATCTATCAGCTTTTTCCCTCTATCAATAATTTATCATCATCGATTATACATAATACTCTTACTTTAGATATCTCCTCTACCACAGAAGATACACCCCATACTCCTCTAGACATAGAACTCTAGGGGTCATCAGATCCCCCATCTACTGGTATGTGTTTTAAAATTATTGATAGTGATTAATGATAATTTCATATATATTATTTTCCTCCACTAAATATTTTTCAATATTAAGTACATCCTACAACAGAATATGATTTCACATGAAAATGTGAGAGGTATGGAATCGATATACACATATCATGGTTTAATAAAATGATGATAATGTCATCATTGGAAAATATGGTAATGAATAACGAAGTTTTATGGACACACTTTCTAAACACAACAATATTTTTCTAGTTCAACAAATAATTTGGAGGGAAGTTAGAAGCCAAATAATGGACAATGTCTGGGAAGTTATTTGGGTAAGTAATACTAATCAAATTATATATATATATATATATATATATATTAATTTATAATATTCTATTAAAAAATATTTTTTCCAATGCAGTTTTGATATAATTTTCCTAATGGAAACAATTCTAGGGCTGTATGGTTAATGGAGTTGGGTAAAATGTGGAGAGCATAAAAGTGTGTCTTGTATACTGGTTAAAAATATATAGTTGATACTGATCTTAAAGAAATAATAATCATTCCTAATTGCATAATATCATAGTATAGAGAGATGACCAGGTATTGGAAGTGTCCAGAGTTCAAGTTACCTATTAAATTTTTATATATAATAATTTATTTATTTGAAAATTATTTTTAAATTATAAATTACTTATTTTTTTTGATGTTTATACAATTATATAATTTTTTATAGGAGAAATATGACATAAATTAAAGAAATAAAAATGCAGTAAAATAAATTCACACTCTTGGATACAATTCTCTCCCAAATCATGAGCAAGAACATGTAATTTAACATTTAAAATATTCAACTTAATTTTGTTAAAATATATATTTATTACCTTTAATGCTTTATTTGGTGTAAAATTGTTTTTTATAGTTTTATTTCTATACCTATACATGGACTACCAAAAAATGAAATCTTCTTTTCCATCATCACTATTATTAATTTATTAATAAATATTGAATTTGAATTATTCACCACTAACTTGTGATGATAAATAATAATTTTTAGAGAGATGGTTTCTCTTCTTTCAAGTATTGGACATATATTTTCAATTTATTAAATTCTTTCCATGATGAGTGCTAGAATAATTATTTCTCCAAGATGATTATTTGGGTTTATAATATTCTTCAAAATATTCTTGTTTCCTAGTGAAATTTATTGACAATTTTCAAATATTTCCACAATTTTAAAACTTCAATTATATATTTCATTTTTTTCTATCTATTCCATATTTTATGTTTTTGAAGAGAATGAAATGAAATCCTTAAAATTAATTTATGTTTCATTATCTTCTAGTTCATTCTCAGTTGGTTTTAGGAAAATTGTACTAGTGATTCCCCAAACCATTATAATAAAAATAGATAAACTCACATGAACCAAGGCACTTTGATCTACTAATCACTAGGTGTCAAAGTCACACGCTAACTTTAGAGTAATGCCTCACCCTCTTCTTTTGTGAAACATTAGGTTTACAACTTAGAACATTAACCCCAAACTCTCTAAAAACTCAACCAGGCTCTTTACTAAAACATACCTTTGTGTAAAGGCCTCTCTATACAACTTATTCATGATATATAACAACTTCCCAATACTCTAGATAAATAGGGACAATAGATCCCTTAATCTTTATCTAAAGAGGACATGAAATGTTATGCCCAATTAGCTCCACTGGCTGGAAAAGATAGAAACTGACTAATCAGGTCCATATAAAAATTACCAAGTCTATAAAAACTATATTTATTATGATATATATCATATAGATATTTTATATGAACATATATTAGAATAAAATAAATAAAACCCTTCTCAAACATATCAAGAAATTTATCCAAAAGCATCACATCCAGACTGCCACACTTCATCTTCCACCATCTTCAGTCCATCTTTCAGAACAAGCCAATTTCTAGTGTGACCCAGAACCTATTCAAAGTCCTCAATATTTTAAATTCAACCTTGACCTATTTTACCTATTCCACAACTTCATCAATAGAGGCTCCAATGAGGAATCTCGTTACTTCCTTCCACTAAAATTTCTTTAAGGCCACATCCTAAGATTCATAATTCTTTTTCTCCTTGTGTTACATCTTGATGGTGTTTCTATAGAATTTATTTATTACACATAAAATACCTAGATTATAACATATTCTAAGAAAATCATATCAATCATTTAAAAACAACCATGGTTCAAGAAAATACATTATCATAAGTAGGGAAAATAAGAACAACCAACAATCACCAAGAAACAATCAAATAAGAAATAAAATCTTTCAATCATTATGACCAACTAGTGTCATCCACAACACCATTGTGTATAATATAATTAATAATTTTATAACCATCATCATTAACACTATATCCCAAAAAAATTCCTACTCATTGATCAATAATGTTCAACCACACTAGGAGTTCAACAATATTATCATTCCAATTCATCATAACAAGGTCACTAAAGCATAATCAATCATTTATTCAAGAATGTAGAATAGGGTATACATCATCAATGAATGATTAATCATATAATAACTATAAAAATTTTATATAGGGTTAAACCATCATGGAACAAAATAATTTATGAGATCCCACATAGCATTTTCATGTTGAAGGGAAAGAATAATTTTGGAATTACATAATTATTGGTAACATCCTTTAAATGATTAATTTTCTTACTATATGATTATAATATTTTTTACATACCATTTCTAAATTAAAAATAGTAGGATATTTAACTGTATACATGTGTTTAAATAATAACTTTAAAACTTCATTATATCATAAGTTTCAGCATGATTAATAAATAATAGTTAAGCATGTCATTCTTAACATAACATGGGAAATAATTAATAGGGAATATATCACATCATTCACACATAATTTTTAAAATTTATAAATATTATACATGCTATCGATTTTAACCATTTCATATATAATAAGTTACTTTTCAATTAAATCATCTGACATTAATTTCTTTTTAAGTATTTTATGTGATATGAATTCATCACAACATTACATTTAAGTAGGTGGTTGGTAACACAACAACCTTAGAGATGCACCATGAATATTTTTTTTGATGTAATAATTCATAGTAGGGTGATGAAATTTATTCAATGAATCTATAGAAAATGGGGGTCATATTGCACTATGATGGGAATAATTACATATTAGCATGATGTAGGTTTATGTGGTCATGATTTTTAGTTCTTCACTAGAAAGGTTCATTGCATTGTAAATTATATTCCTACACCATAATGTGTCCCTAGGAATAGAAATTCTTCTCATCCAATGATTCCATCCCATAAGTATCACTCTGTATTCACTGATCATGTGACCTTTTTTCCATAATAATAGTAAATACTTCCAAAGGTGTAGCTTGAATTTATTTTTTTCAACTTAAACTTTCTTTATGATTTATATTTTCTTCTCAAACCATCAATACTATGATTATAAGTATAATAATATGAATTATATCATCCTAGGGAATGAAAATATTTATCCACCAAAGTTTTTTATTTTATTTATAGAGAAAAGAGGAAAAAAACAAACGTTGAAAACATAAAAACATACATTTAGGGGGGGGTCTAAAGTAGTGAAGTCCGAGAGAGTAATCTCGAACAAAGTGACTCCCCTCTGGGGGAAAGGATATAGTGTTGGTAAAAATGAGGAACTAATCATGTTGAGATACTATATAGGCAAGGAAATCTGCCACAAACTTCCCCTCCCTCCAAGTATGAAGAATAGACGTATGCTCATTTATCAGTATCTTGCAGCGTCTGATAGTGTAGACGATGGACCAAGAACCAGAGTCTTTCTTGAGAGTGCATTAAAAATATGAAGCGAGTCAGTATCGATCTATCTAATAAGAATGTTCCGCTGATTACACAACAAGAACCTGAAAAGCATAACAAGGGTATCCACTTAAAGAGAATAACTAGGACCCAAGAAGACTGAGAAGGCTGCCATAACTGATCCATAAATATCTCTGATGACGCCACCCCCACACATAGTGCCCATGCAGCATTAGCCATCTGTATTCATCTTTATCCCTAAGGATGGTGCCTTCCATATAACCCATATGCCTTGGAATTGTAACTTGAACTGGGTAAATCATGATGAGGAAGGATCAAGAAGATTGAAGGAGCAACCTCTATGTCTTTAGAAAACTTGTAAAATTCTAGAATGAGGTTGCGACACTTGAAGAGAAGAACCATTTTCTTTGGAGCTGAGATGATATGGCGAACAATATTTCTTGAGGACCAAATGAGCCAACAGCCCGCAATGAAGATGGCCTCTCTTTCCTTCCATTATACACTAGTCTTATCCAATGCCTGGTGTAACGCCCCAACCCTAGATACCTAGAGTCGGTGCATTATTACATAACATTGGCATGATCACCAGAAAGATCAAGTCTCGAAAGACCGATTAGTTTAGTAGCCTTGGAAACACTATATATATTCATAAAGTTTACATTACATCAATAAGTGAAAAACTACAACAACATATTGTCTTCATATCCCCTCATACTATCCCTGCAGGTCATTTGTAAAATACTTCTTCACATCCTGGAAAAAATAAAACATTGAAAGGGGTGAGCTCAGATGCTCAGTAAGGATAACAATATAGCGAAAACTTTCATAAATAAACATAAAAATTTAAGGCAATGTATAACTAAAACAAAAGCCTTTTAAACTTGAACTTCAACATAATATGGCAAGGATAAAATGAAATAATTCCATTTACTTATTCACATGGATATTCTACTAGTAGAATAATCACATGAAAATATTAATAACCACTTTCATAATGACGGAATGCATAATGTTAGACTATCATAACCACATAGCCAAGGCCTTGTGCCAAGACTACAAATAAGGATTTTTCAAGGCCTCGTGCCAAGACACTAGTTTGTCTCATGAGACCTACCGATGCATTGGGGATCTATAGCGTTCTCCACCCATCACTTACTAAGTCCAATGAATTCCTCATATGAAAAGTTTAAAATATGACATAAACATTCGTATTAAAATAGCATATGGAACGTCAATACTTAATCGACAAACCATGAATGGTATAAAAATAGCACATCCACAGTCAAACATAACTCATTCTATAAAATATGGAATATTTTATTGTATCAAATTAATCTCAATCAAGAATAATGAATGATATTGACATAGATGAAAATAATCGTCAAAACTATTAGAGAGAAATATCCCCCTTTTTCTTGAAATCATTTAAAAGTCACACTATTTGTCAAGAAGCCATTTAAAAATAGATTTTTGAATCAAAGTGTCCCATACCACTTTGAAACTTTTAAAAGTAATTTTAATTTTAAAACTTTAATTTCCATATAAATAAATTCTTAAAACCATTTTTAAAACATGGACATTAATGAGAAATATTTAGAAGAATAAATCTTTAAAACACTAAAAAATGTATTTTAGTTAGAGTTTTTAACCAAAAGAGAGACACTTGAATAAAAATAATTGAGGTAATAAAAACTTTATAATATCATGAGAATAAAGGTATTCATGATATACTATGTCAAAGTACATTATATACACCATATAAAAGTGATTTGGTGTATAACAACAAAGAAGTCTCAATGGAATGTAAATTGAGATGAATTCTCTTATAAATACCATATCCTTAGGTTAAGGATAAATCAACGACATAATTATGTGTGACAAATATAAATACACTCAATATGATTTGATATTTAGTGTAAATCAATCAGATTACATTCACACATATTCTTGTAAGAACAACACCAATGAATTGGATATTTAACTCAACAAATGGAGATTGAGTTAAAATTACTCTTATCAATTTCATACCGATGACTTGAGAATTTATCAATGGAGTGATTATGTGTATAAAAATTATATCCATAGAAAGGGGAGTTCAAATTATTACATAATCAAATGCATAGTTATTCCACACATAATCTTGGAGTAAAATAATCAATGAAGTATGCCTAAAGCCGAATGAGTGCAAATTGAAATTTAAAATTCCCTTATCGATTAGGTAACTTAAGAAACATACAAACATGAAATAAGGATCATACAATGATGATGTAAATACCCATAAATTAAAGTATATTACACAATGAATACAATCATGGGCAATACACATACACCACATGCAATAAATAAGTGGTGAACAATGGAATTCTCATGAAATTAAGAGTGAGATAAGAAACCCCTTACTTTATACTTTTTCCTTGGTCAACGGTAGGTTAACCTCTTGTATAATGGTGAAATAATTGTTATTGAATTATACAAGAATCATTTACATTAATATGATATCATATATGATCTTTTAACATTGATTTATTAATAATATCTTAGTATTATTGTCATTTCGGGTGTTAAATTACTCATTTTCCTTTATATTATTTGTTACGTAAGCTGTGTTTGTTATGGATAGGTTGTATCTTAGTCATATACAGAATTATATCAAGTCCTTAAACATTATTTTTAATCATCAAATGAGAATTATACTTGAATGGATACGATGGAGAATGAATCTCATCGCGTTCGTGGAGACGGTAGTCCGTCCGTACGCATGAGTGACAATATCATTCTTTTGATGTTAAAATAATATATAATTGCATGGTATATAATATGGACAGAATAATTATCATGTTATATTTATTATTTACATGAATTACACATCATTATTATACCCATCCAAATAATAATTTATTGAATGACAATTACACCACGACGTGGAGACGGTAAGCCGTACGTACGCACGTATGGTGACATGCCATTCAAAGGATGGATAGAATACTGAATATGGTTGTACCATATTTATAATAACATCACAGTATATAGAAGATACTGGAGTTATTATTTTATAATAGAAATAAAAAAGAAAGAAGAAGTTGAAGTAGAAAGGAACTTGAAAGAGGGTGGTGAAAACATTACATCTTCTTCAGGTTCTTCCTTTTGAGTTGATCAAAAGGGAACCTTAGGTTGGCTTTCTGATCAAACTAAGGACTCTAGGTTGTAGTGAGGGAAGTTGAGAGAGTATTTGTTAATGGTTTTTCTGATCCAAAAGGCTTTTAATGTGTGAATTAGTGAGAAGGGGGAGTGCCCTTTTATAAGAGGGGTGAGGGGCACCTTTGGAAAAGCTAAAAATATTATTTTATAATAAATTCATATTCGGTTTTTAATGGATCCAAAGTGGATTATTTAAAGGTTAAGGTGGGTATGGGTCGAAAAAAACTCAACCAATAGAATTTAGATAGGTTTGGTTCATTATATTAACCTTTTCTTTAAGTATTAACTCTTAGTTAATTAGTTTCACTTTTACAATGTCTCTTTGTATTTTTATATTATATGGTTAATAAACTTTCTATATACATCCAAGAGACCCCAAAGTGGTCCATTAATGATACAAATATCATTATATAAGTCTCTTGGATGAACCTTAGATTTTTATGAATTGAATATAAATTAATAATATAATATTTGTTTTAAAAACTCTTTTATGTCAATTTTGACACTATTGGGTATTTCGTTTTTGATAAATTTATAACAGCATTATTACTTCGAACAAAATTTATATAATCAATCCTAATATGTCATATTAACCTAGAAAATTAGTTTAATTCATAAAAAATCTCAAATTACATTTATTTGGATATTTATAATATGAATTATTTTAATAATTCATTAATTAGGTAATTACTACATCACCATTGTGTCATAAATAAATTAAATTATTTAATGTCTAACAATTATAAATAAAATACCATTATGTAGGAAATATTTTTAAATTTTTAATTAATATTTACAATTGAATTTATCTTATGTATAACCCTATATTAAAAATGTTTTAGTAAATAAACTTTGATTTTAACTCTTTTAACTCTTCTTTGAATTAAATAATAATAAATGTCCTAATCTAATACAAGTGGACCTAAATGATAATATTTTACTCCTAAGGTTTTTTTGGTAGATATACACTTGTCCAATAGAATTAGGACATGTTTTAGGGTAATATTAATATCATTTTTACCCTTAGTTACTCTATTTACTTTTAACCGTGGTAAATAAAGGTAAAAAGTTACTATTCACCAAAAATTATTTTCATCTCATTGAACCACATTTTACTCTTTGATATTAACCGTGTCTCTAGGATTTTTGAAATTCCACTCACAGAAGCGGTAAAATTATGTTTTATGAAAAATTCAGTTTTTTAACTACCACTTAGTGGTTTCACTATTCATCAAAAAATGAAAGTTTCCAGAAAAATACCAAAAATTAAGCCTAAGCTGTATTTGATATTATGAATTCAAAAATGATGTCTATTTTACCAAATTAAAAACATATTAGTTGCATTAATTAATTTAAAAATTAATTCCCGTCGTCAAAACAAATAGCGTGTTTTTAAGAGATAATAACTATCAAAAGATTGGCACTTGTTTATGTCTGGTTTAAATGTGAAATTACATCCAATGACCAAAATTGTATTAAATTGTAAAAATATATTCTAAATATAATTTAAAACCACTAAAATTAATAATTTATCACTATTAATTATTTTGATTAAAAAAGTTGTTTTTAATTAAAATTTAGTAATTTTCACTATTCATCAAAATATGAAAGTTTTCTGAAAAGTACCAAAATTTTACCCTAAGCTAATTTCAATATTATGAATCCAAAAATGAAGTCCATTTAAAAAGATAAAATTTATAAAATTTCAAAAAGTAGGTATTATTATTCATAACGGCTAGTTTGATTGGTTGTGGTGTGATAAAATCTCGAAGTTGTGTACAATGCACGCCATTGCATTATTCAAAGGGAAACGTACCGTGGAAGATTGGGGTGTTACACCTAGAACTAGTTCTGAGGTAAAAGATCAGTATTGTAATCCTGATTATAAAATCCTATGATCTAGCTGAATTCACTCCATAAATACTTATCCCAGTCACTGTTAAAGAAAACATGCCCTGCATATTCAGACTGTACCTCATGACAGAAAATGCACTTTGAAGGCATGTTAACTCCTCTCTACTGAACATTATCATCTGTGGGAAGTGCTCCATGTCAAACTCGCTAGATAAGGAACAGAAATTTGGTGGGGAGACTCTTTCACCATAAAATATCTCCCCATCAGTCCTGAGGTAAATCAAAAGATTGAATTTTAAGGAATTCCTTGATGGAGAACGTACTTGAGGCTAAGCCTGTGAACACCAAATTTCCCTGGTCGTTAGATAGGGAGATGCTATAAAAAAGATTCCTCTGAGCAGCATTCAGTGTGGTCGAAATGAGGAGACCATAATCTCTGGATTCCCTGAAATATATGTCTGGAGTGGGGAATAAAGGGAAGCTTAGAATATACCCTGAACAGTTATGATACCAATAACTTATGTCCCCTTTGCCCACAATCCACCAAATTTCCCTGGTCGTTAGATAGGGAGATGCTATAAAAAAGATTCCTCTGAGCAGCATTCAGTGTGGTCGAAATGAGGAGACCATAATCTCTGGATTCCCTGAAATATATGTCTGGAGTGGGGAATAAAGGGAAGCTTAGAATATACCCTGAACAGTTATGATACCAATAACTTATGTCCCCTTTGCCCACAATCCACCAAGTGTGAAACTGAAGGAGAGAGAGATACGGAAGGATCAGATTACATATTTTAGAAGTTTTACATATAATAGGGCTCCCCACAAGACCATAAGTGATTTTCATATGCTTTCCCCATAAGGAACTTCCCTCAAGAACCTCCCAGGCCAGCTTGGCATAAAATCCATACATGAAGATTTTGGTTTGTTATTTTGGTTTAATTTTTTATTTTATAATATATTTTATTTTGTTCAGTTTTTTTTGTTTTCATATTAAAATATATTTTATTAAGATAAATCTGATTTAGTTTAACATGGTTTTATGTAATTTAATTCACTTTTAATATTGCTTTAGTTCTTTTTTATTCTCAGAAGAAGGAATTGAATATCAATAGTCATGTTCCTCACTCTACCTTGTTTTTTATAAGTAAGAAAAAGAGATATGATACTACAATAAATAGTGTAACCTAGGAGATGATTTTAAATATATTTCAATTTCTTTTATTTTTATTTAATTTAATTCTATATATTATTTTATTCTTTTAATTTATGTTCTATATCACTCAAAAGATTACTTTAGAGGTATTTTAAAAAAAGAACCCATCAATTTTGGTTTGAATTATCATCTACATTTGGTATTAGGAGATGAAAATCATTACTGAGTGTGTTTTTTACTTGGGAAGAATATTTTAACATCTAGATACTGGACTTCCAATAACATTTCTTAGAGTACTGGTTCTAGTATGGCCATAGTGGAACAAATGAATTCCTAAATCCAATACAAAACTCAAAAATAATAAGAAGATACACAACAACAAAAGTTGATAAATGAACAAATGATGAAAGCTATGTCCCCTCTTTATTCATTACTTACACTAGAAGCTTATGTGGTGGTTGATGTTTGTTTGATGATAATGAATTTTGTTTATATAGATTCCTATACTTATGCTAGTGTCGATGCTGATTTTGATGCCAATGATGATTTCAATGCCGATGTTGATGTCAATGCCTATGCTGATGTCGATGCTAATGCCGATGACGATACCGATGTCGATGTCGATGTTAATGTCATTGCTGATATCGATGTCTATGCCGATGCTGATGCCGATGCCTTTGTCGATGCCGATACTGATTACGACATAGATACTGATACTAATGCTAATTTTGGTGGTGATGGTGTTTATATAGGAGGTGTAGATGAGGTATGGTATGGTTATGATGATACTGACATTGAGGATCACTTTTTTTTTGAAATTTTATTCTTGGTTTATTTATAAGTTTTATTTTATTATGTTTTTCAATTTTCTTATAGTTATATTGATTTTTTAGTTTTATTATAGTGGTGTCTAATTTTTTTTGTAGGAGTGACAAGGAAATTTATTTTTTTGATGGGTTGTGTAGATGTTTATTTCCACAATTTCAAACCATGGAAATTAAGCTATAGCCACAATTTCCACCATAATAACACACCTATAATGATAGTTTAAAATAGCGGCTTTATGATTTCTTTATAGAATAAATATCCATGGTTTGTAAGCATGGTTATAGGTGTATTTTCATGTTTTAAACCATGGAAATATCTCTATTACCATGATTTCAAACCATGATAACAAACTTTATTAGGAATTTTTATATCCATGGTTTTAAACCAAGGAAATAATGATATAGACATGGTGGAAACAGTGTAAATAAACCTACTTTCATGGTTTAAACCATGGATATTGACTTACTATCATGGTTTAAAACTGTGGCTATATCTTGGGCCCTATTTCCACACCATTAGGATCCATGGTCATGTGAACCATGGCTATTACCTATAACTATGGTTTAATGTTCTATAGACATAGTTATAAACTGTGGCTATAGATTTATATGCTAGTAGTTCCATATTACCCTTTGATGAAATTTCATGGTCATAGGTTATAACCATATTGTTTCTTGATGATGCATGTACGTGTTTTTTCTCCCTTTATATATGGTTGGAAAGTGATAATGGGTTTGGTGACCCAATCTTATGATCTCTAAATGTTCCTTGGAATTTTTCTTCCTTTATTTAATTTGATCAAATTTTTTAGTGGTTTCATATTGTTGGTGGATTTTTTTGTTTCCAATAGAATATTTGTGTAATCATGGTTATTTTGATGATGCTCTCTTTATAGAATAGATTTTCCATTGATTCATTATTTTATATGATTCTAAATTTTATATAGACCTATGTTATGTCTATATCTACCAAGATATTGTATTAAATGGTTTTAGACTGGATCTTATTTGAGGTTTTTTGATACTGTTTTAGGATCTATCTTGATGTTTTGAAGAATAATTTTGGGTCTGGTGGTCTTTCTTTCATTGGGTTCTATTATAGTTAACCTGACCTTCCCACCCTTTATAATTGGGTTTTGAGGTTCATATTTCTATTGTATTTTACCTTGAACTAATACTTTCTAAGGGTGAAAAGTGGCATGGTGGGAAGAATTATGCGACCCCCATGTCACCATTAAAATTTAGTTTATGTTAATTTAGAGTAATTTAATACTTTGAGAGTTTTGGCATTGAAATTTGGAATTTCAGGGGGTTTTCTTCTATTATATGATTACTAAATGGTTTTATAAAACTATGTGGGTCTCAGAGGGAACCATGTGAGGGGGGTGAATATGAACTCTAGTTGAGTTTTGAATAGTTTGAGCATGATTATCCTGACCATGAGAGATCTCTAGGTAACCATGTAACTCAGTTTTTTCTAGGAGGGTGACCCACAAAACAAGTGCATGGTTATGGAGAACCATGTGGAAAAACCAAGATAGGTGTGGAAGCTTTTTATATAGTGTATCCCACATGGTTAGTGCATAGTTTTACTAACTATTAGTCCTAACCATGCATTCAACCAAATTTCATAAAATTGTGAAATTTCAGCTTTTCCCCAGCTCAATTTTAAGGATTTTGTCCTTATTTATTTTCCCCTATCACTAATAAATTCCTTAGGGTTAGGTATCAATAGTTTAATGATGTCGATGATGCATTCCATGTAAGGATTTAGAAAAAACAAAATGGCTAGGTACCAATATTTTTTTTAGAAAATCAACTGAATTTGTGTTATAACACAAGATCCATCATACCAGTTCTTAGAATCCTCAATGGAAAATGTACAAAAAATTTAAGTAAAAATAGCATAAATTAAATAATAAATAATGATACTGTTATAGTATAATGTTATCTCAATATTCTCCACTTGTCATCATATCCTCATATCTTAAAAGAAAAAAACAGGGAACCCTTTAGATCATCTAATAATGTACCAAATCTCCCAGTTCTTAATTATATGACATTTTCATTCTAACATAAGAGATTTTAGCGTTTTATAATACCCAAAATAATTTCATAACATGATGAACATGATTCATGAAGAACATTATGAACATCATTCATATTCATTCTTTCACTTAATCTATATAGAATTTTAGAGAATAAAGGGAGGAGAGGGAATTGAAATAAAGGCTTCCTCTCCTTAATTTTGGATATAAAATAGATTTTTATACTTATTTTTATTGTATATTTAATTTTAATTTATTGATTTAATAAACATAACTTATAAAACTTACTCAAAAGTTCATTTATGACCAAATTAACATGTTGTAAATATCATGTTAATTTGACTACTCACATAAAACACTAAAACATGTACCACAATTAAATTAAAACATTTTAATCAGTCCATTCCCCAAAAATATGTTTAAAAAACCTCAAATAAATAATATTTATTCAAAAAAATATTTTTCTCATATTCACTTATTTAAACTTAAATTTCTTGTGAATACCTTGATAAATAAATTAAATTCTTAATATTCTAAATTTGAATAACATATAATTAAATTTATTAATTCATTTACTTATGATCTTAAAACATACACCATCCCACTGACATTAATTTTTACAAAACTATAATTTAACCAAATTGGTGGAACTTATAGATACACTGTGTGTGCAACCCTCTAAAATCTCATCTCAATAAAAATGAGTTATACTCATGGACCAATAGTGTTATTTTAAAATTTATCATATCCCTTAAGGATTTAAGGATAAGTAATAGCTATCAAAACCCCCAAAAACACTTTCTATATAATATAATCTCTTTGCCTCCTGATATCTCATAAAGAAGGATGAATACTTTGTGTCAAAACCCTTTAATTCTTTATTTATATTTCATTAACTGTATTGGATGAACATTATTTTATCCACATTTTCCATCAATTTAGTCATGGAACAACCATCTTAATTAAAGTGCCATAGATATATTCTTCCTCTACTTGGATGTGACAAATCCTATATTAAAAATTCAATCAATGTTATACCACTAATGACATACCCAAGGCATGTTACTATCTATAAACATAAACTTACATGGTTTTTATAATGTATCAAAGTATGTGATCAATGATATAAATTATCAATGATCTCAAGTTGAGAGACCAATAATCATGCTTGTAGATAGGAATACCCAATAACTCACAAAAAATGTGGTGTTCCTATTGGAAGGTTAGTCCTTATGAACCCTAGTATTTTATATCACCAAGTATGAACTTTATGAGAAAAAGTCTTGATGCTTATGAGATCCCAACACCTAATAGTAAAACATCAATAATGTGTCTCATCATATTAATGTATCTAGACCACTAGAAATGTGTTTAAGATTACTATTATAGTATCATGAGTTTCTCATCATAAGTGGAAACTATTATAACCTTTTGATATGAAATTAAATCTTAAGAAATTACCATATATTGTGAATGTAAAGTTGTTTTACTATTATGTTATTTATAAATCATGTATTTATCATAAGTAAAATCTTATCCTAGAACCCACTGAACTGGTGCCCTAAGACGATTCGCTACAAGAACTCAAGAGCACCTCCTCACATGCCAGAGGCTGCTGACTAGAAGTGGGGGGGGGGGTCTAAAGTGGAACTATGATGAGACTATACCCCCATATCAGAGTACACAACCAAAAGTAAATAACCAAATATAATACACATCCGAGTAAGTGGAAATAATAAATAAATTGAACATGATATATGAAAATAAAATTAAAAAAATGACCAAAAAACCATGTCATACATTCAACCAACCACCCGATGGGTTAGTTACATAATATACCAAAATAAAATAAACTAAAAAGGGATCTATAGTATCACCGAGGAAAACCCATCTAGTCATCTGATACCACTCAAACAATCCCACTCGACCCAACAATACTCAACATGGGCCTCAACCTAAAGTTGTGCCTACAATAAACATGTAATAGCTAATTGGGTACCCAAGTGAAATGGTGGCTTGAGCAGGGTGTGAGTAAAACTAAACAGGACACCATCAATGGTGTCTAAATAAAAGACCAATCAAAGAAATAATATATGCAGATAAACAATGAAATAAATAAATAGTATAGAAAAGATATTAAATCCAAGAAACATGACAACTTATCTAGAATCCACTAGGACCAAGGGTTCTAAGGTAACACCCAGGCCAATAGATAATGAAATTAGAAAACTAGTCCACTAAAGAGTAACATGGTGGAGGGGGTACATCATACCTAAACCAAATAGGGGTTGTTTACTATTCATTCAACTTGGGGAGGCATAAAACATACATCCATGATACCTGGTTCATATACCTATGCTAGTAATTCCTAGAATATCGGTCGGGAATCTAAATCAAGTCTCATTATCATTATAAAATCTGTTTTTAACAACCATACAACACCTAATAATAAACCAAACTATCAGTATCAATACTGAACATCGATTGTATCAAACCCATCACAAAACATAACACTAGTTCCTGAAGCCTCTATCCAATATCTATATATATATAACATTGATGGTTCCTAGAGAATCCATCTTTCCCAGCCCAAGGAGGAGGAGCATCAGTCTAACATACTATTCCACATGGTATACCATAATCACCCAGAGCATCGGTCTATCATTTAAATCATGAAGTATACTATCAATGTCTAGAGCCTCAGTCTAACACTATATCCATAGTGTACTACTTGTTCCTAAACCTTCAGTATAACACCTAAACCATTCAATAATTTCTTAAATACTTATGCACAACATTATGAACATACAAAACATTCAAAGAAAACATGAAAACAATTTTTAAACCATTCACACTAACCAAGGTCCCTACAAACCTTTGAAACCAAGAAGTGCCTCAACAAGGCCCAACCTTTTTTCACATTCTAAAAGAATCTAAACTAAACACCCTAATTAAACATTTCAAATCCCCCTATTTAAAACATGAGACTTTCCCTTTGAAAAAAATAAGACCCAAGGCCTAAATTTATGTTATAACCAACCCAAGAACCATCAAGAATTTTTACCAAGGTAAAAATAATACACCCATGTCGAATCCACATTTGAGATCTATTTAAGACCCCTTTTACACTACAATCCATTTTTTATTTTATTGAAAAGAAACTTTGAGGGTAAGTGGGGACCTATAGAACCATTCCTCTAGCATCAAGACACAACCTCACAAAACACTCATTATAGAGTTCAAATTTAAAAATAAAAAACACAAACATTTACCACGCATTGACTGCCAGATGAAACCTATTTCAAAATTCAAAAGAGACCAACATGAAAAACCTGCATAGACTCCATAATGCCTCCACTGAAAGAACCATTTAAAAATTATAAAATCAAAAAGTAGTAGACCATAATCGTGCCGCTATCACCATCACCTAGAGTCGAACACACTGAAACTGAATCTATAAGATTAATGAACCACCATATACCCCCATCATCGCTGAGAACACTGTCATCCTCACTGTAGAGAACCAGCAAAATCACTATTTAAAGACACCATCATAGACCATCATCACTAAGGAGAAGTCTTCATCATCGCCATTGAGAAGAAACTTGTCATAAACATCATAGTCAATGACGTCAATCCATATAAGATGATAGAAGTATAAGCATGGAGGAGACACCACATAAAGAACACCCTGAAGCACCAGACACCTCAGCACTAAAACAACAAAATTCTAGTGATGTCTACCACCAGAACGCCCCATCACAGTCATGAACTGACCAACAACTAGCGAGATGCTCGAGGAACCAATCACCATAGACTTCAACCTTGCACCACCAATGAACACCGAGAAACACCAAAAGCACACAAAGAAAAAGAGAGTAAACCAGGTGATGAAACCCAAAAAAACATACAAACAATGAAAGAACCTAAAACTAGATGAAAATAGAAGAGGGGCGAAACATGACTGAAACCCCAAAAAGAGACTGGGATTGAGCCGAAGAGCACCACTGTGAGGGGATAAAACCCAAGAAAGAAACTAGAGGATGAAACCCTAAATGAAGAATATTAGAGATGAAGAGAGGCCCCCACCCACCAAACCACTAACCCAGAGCCTTAGTGTGCCTATCACTCTAGATCCGACCTAGAGAGGAGTGGTGGAGCTCATGAATAGTGTGAAGTAAGGCAGCTGAAGAAGGCCTTAATGGAGCTAGGGGAGGCAAAATAGGGAGAGGAGAGAACCTAGAGAGACCAAATACAAGAAAAATGATAGGAGATAGATGATAACTAGGAAAAGAAGAGTGGAAGAATTTTTTTTAGGGAGAAACCTTTGGAGGAGGAAGATGGAGAGATGATAAGTCTAGAATCACATCACCAAATATCTAATGGGATTCATGGAAGGTAAAAGGTATCCTTATAATGCCAATTACAATTTCTTAAACCAACATATCATTCATATTATTCATGGGATATGAGGAATAAACAACAATGAACACATAATAAAAAATCATTAAGACTATGGGTAATGTTCTGAGACCACCTACCTCATCAATGAAGCCTTACAACACATTTACAAAGCACGATTAACTTGTCAAGGCCCGTCCAATCATTTAAAAAACCCCTCAGCACCCAACTATGCTCATCATGATCACCCAAGCTCTATTCTCACACCAAAAAACATATATTAATTAATTATAACAATTATAATTAATTAATTAACAAAAACCCAACATCGAATAATGCTGGAAAACTCACCAGTTCATCATGACACTTAAAAACCATTGCCAACCACTCACTAAAGACCCACGACATAACTCCAAACACATTATGGTCCAAATATCAATGATACAACACCAATTTGATAATGAATTAAAGTAATTTAACTAGTAAAACCTAAGAAAATTCACCACGAACACATACCTTGATGAAATACCACAAAATGATGTGAGAAATCTATCCCAGGATCTCTTCTTCCCAAGACCACCAAAATCACCATGAGTAACAGATGATTCCACCATGAACTAGTGGAATTTTAAAAAATACATGAAATTGAGATTCCCAAAATTAGAGAGAAATGAGAAGAGGAAGAAAGGAAACCACTGGAGGAGGATAACTCACATTAAATGCCTAATAATTTCTAAGAAAACACCACCAAAATCAAAGGAGGGAGGAGAGAGAAGGGGGTTGGAGAGCCCCTGGTTCATGAACCTAGAAAGGAGGAGAAAGGGGTGGAGAGGATAAAAAACATGAGGGATATTTTTGTTGTTGTAAAATCCTCCTTTTTAATGAAATTTGGTCCACCATACAGTTTGAAAACATGGTTTTCCAAACTGTGTACCAACTGTGTAGTTGAGTATATCCAAGTCCAACCCACCCACACGGTTTGAATGCATGGTTTTCTAAAAAATAAACCAACTATGCTCACCCCTACTATCCAAAATGCATGCCCTATATAGTTCGGAAACACATCTTGAAAAACAAAGTGCCAACCGTGCTGTCAGCACTACCCCCCAACTTTAGTAAGGTGTATGTATTGTTTGAAACCATGCGCAACCCATGCACCATGCCTCAAACACTCCTTAACCTCATAAAGTTTCCCCTTATACCACACACAATTTTTACTTAACCATGAGGTAACCATGTAACCCAACCATGATTAGTTCAAAATTAACTAAAAACCTCTCGATCATTATGGTGTCACACAGTTTATCCTAAATCATGTACACCAAACCACGCAACCTGGAAAGAAAACTCTAAAAATCTTAAAACATAACCTGAAGCCTCCAAAGGTCAACCAAATACCCAAGACACATCCCAAGCATCATTATTTATCTCAAAACACCAATTTTAGGTTTTCTAACTCTTAAAATATCATTCCGAGTCTTAATTTAAGATTCTACCAGTCTGGAAATGAAATTCAAATTCCTTCAGAAAAATTCGATCCATCTGAACATTGGATATTACAACCTCCCCACCATAATACTTCTCATCTTCAAGAAGACTTGATATTCATCCTTATCTACTACCTGACCTATGTTGTTCATCATATTATTTTTATCCAAAAACCTTATTCAGCTTCCAATAGCCCAAAACACTATCAAGATAGAACCTCCAACTCAAATCCCTCAACCGGACAAGACTCCACACTAACACCCATTACCAAAATCAAACACTGTGATGTCACTTAACTAATCCCATCTAATGAAAACATTGATTAAAACATCACCTGAGTAGTCACCAAGCCATTATTCACCCCACCGTAATCTCCAACTTATAACCATAAACTTATGAATCTTAATACCCTTTCCATGAGGAAAACCCAACCGAACTTGAATTTGTGCTACCACCAAGATCCCGACATGGTTCTCAAATTAACGCATCCCAAAATCCATAGAAACTCCAATCATTATCTATAACCATCCTTATCATTTAAAATATACTAGAGCAAATTAATACCCTCCATCCATGCACGAAATAAAAACACGCCGACTTTTCATTAAAAGCCCAACTTAAACCCAAAGCACATCCATCATTCCCAAACAACACACTAAACATAAATTTAAACCTTATTCAACCAAATTGTGTGATAACCCCAGCTGTACTATCCTTAGATGACTCATTTCCAATGTTCTAGGCTCCATATAGCAACCTATCACCCCCTCATCTGACAACAATACCCACACACTCAGAGGAATTATACAAACACCCAAACATACCCACTGGTTTTCAAACCCAAAATAAATTCTAGAACCACCTTAATCCCAAACCAAATGCCCTGTTTAGTCATACATCACAATTGATATTTCATTATCATTCCCCATGTAATTTAAGTATGCACCACAATGGTTTTCACTAGAATCACAATTCCACGATGATCGGTCCCTGACCAATTACCATACACCCATGACCCATTTAGAATAAAGGTAATATATTCACAACCAATACATCACTCTATACCATAAGATTGTTATCATCACCGAATCACCCAAACAACCTCAGCCAATTTTTCCCACGCTCCAACCACTACCAACCTAAGAATCATACATGGCCATCTCACCCTCACGTGAGCAACCAAATGAAACATCAACTTTCACCTATTCTTGGAATCCAAAAATAGAACCCATGGAATTCGTTGACATCCGATATATCTAGAGGACCCCACCTATTAAAATTAAACGGTACACTTCCCACCATACGACTCCACATATGCTGCTCCATGAATGTAACCTCCATGCGGTACCATATCTAACCAAAATATGTTAAGTTAGCTTGGTGTATAACCATTTCCCTACCAACATACTCTAGAATATGTTAAGTTATTAGTCATTATTGTCTCTGTACTAAGAGTATCCTAATGTTTTATTGATGAAAACCACTACAACCCATCCATTTCTGATGTCACCACTACCTACAGATATATTTCAAACTCATTTAAAATTCTTGAGCCTCCCTACCAGCAATAATATCATCACATAAACATCATTCCTAATCCTACTCATGGATTCCCATATAACCCTAACACCTCTAATGTATGATCTGTGACATATGATCCACAAACCAAATAATAATGGGTGTCACTAACCATTCATTTCTCCCAGAACTCATTAACACTTAATAATTACACATACTCTTGTGTGACCCCATCAAAAAATCTAATTCTAACACTAACATGTCAATATTTATGAAACCTAATCTCACAAGCCCTATCCACTGGCTGTTCATACCTCACATGCCTATCTCAACCAACATAGATCACCCTTGGTGCTTTCCAAAAAAAAAATCACAATCCAAAACTACTTATACGGTCACTCAAGAATTGGGTATCATTAAAAAGTTACTCTAAGTTCATGTACGTCCTCACCATGTTTCTGGAGACACATCTAAAGTTAAATGGGTCAGGCACATAGCTAGTACTACCCCCATAAACCACATTTTCTAAAAAAACACCAACACTCCAAGAATTTTCCATTTCAAGAAAACCAAATGCCTCTGTGAACCTCTTACCAAAACAAACTCGCATGCACAATCACCACCTGAAGCAGACACATGCACATAAAACCACATTTCCTTGAGCACCACTTATTCTCCTAATACAACTCATAACCACTAGGAACACTCATCTAGACATCCATTACCTGAATAGGCCCCCAAATAAGACCACCCTTATAGAAACCAACCACAAGGCTAAACTACTATCACTCATGTACTCTTTCTTAAAACCAAAGGAATCCTACATGCTAAAACCCTATACTAGGATAAACCCATCACACACTATTTTTAAAAGTACCAAAACATCCACCCGTTCTATAGGCACCCAAAGGAAATTAAAACTTGACCAACCCCTCTCATGAGTTACCCACTAAATCCTCAAGATATCATCTCCCAAAACTATGTCACATAAAAAGGTCACTAGGTCCAATCACCCAAGGTCTATGCCAACTCACAGAAGGCCACAACTCACGGGGAATCAATATGAACCCATATCATCATAATATGGAACCAAAAAGTCATAACACCCTCCTCTAGGGTCTCACAACATAGAGGTGTCATTTACCAACCAACTACCCACAAATAGGGAGCCCATAATCTCCAATTATCTTCACATCATGCCGCTCCTTGGAGGACCTGAACATACTACTAAACTTAAACAAAAACTACCCAAAAGGGTCCAATGATCCTAGACACACACCATAATAGCCTAGTAGAATCACTTCACTAACCATACATGAGGACCACACCATCTTACTCACTATCAAACATCTCACCGTAGATCCAAATAACCTTCCATAAAAAGGAAATACATAAAATCATACACTAGAATTCCTATAACATGTTGATCCTATGTTCATAGTATGATGCATGAGACACCTCTTAACTGTATTGGATAAGATTCAAAACCCAGTCACATGCCTCTATCCAGTGGTACAAGATCATGAAATCCATCATAAACCATCAAATCCAACAAAATGTTCATCATTCGTGGTAAAAATCATATACAACCATAACATCATAAATCTATAGCATCAAGCCTATCCCCTAGTAACCTATAATTTTTATCAGAATTGGTGTTCATGAAACACTAGCCTAGTATCAATCTCATGTTTTTAAATATTCCAATATCCCCATTATACCAAACCCCAAATAATAAAATAATAGGAAAGTAAAAATCTCTGATACCACTTTGTAATGTCTCTTCCTGGAAGTCACTAAACCAGTTCCCCAAGCTAGTTTTCTACAAGGCCTCAAGAATACCTCCTAACATGCCAGAGGCTACCTACTAGTAGCAAGGGTCTAAAGTGAAAATTTGAGAAGACTATACCCCATATCATAGTGAACAACTTTAAGTAAATAAAAAATATCATACACATCAGATATTTTTAGAAAAAAACATAACGTGCTATATGAAAATAAAATGTCATAAAGACCCAAATGACTATGTCTTACATAAAACCAACTACCCACTGGGCTGGTTACATAACATACCAAAATAAATGAAACTACAAAAGGGATCCAAAACATCACCATAAAAATCCATCCAATTGCCTTATACTACTCAAGAAATCCTGATCGATTAAAAAAACTCAATGTGGATCCCAGCCCGAACCTGGCCTATAATAAACATGAAATAGCTATTAAATTACCCAAGTGAAATGGTGGCTCAGGCTGGGAGTAAGTAAAATTCAGTAGAAAAACACTAACAATGTCTAAAAAAATTCGAATCAGAGAAATAGTATATGTGTATAAATAAACAAACAAATAAATAGTACATAAAATAGATATAATCCAAGAAACACAACAACTTATCTAGTACCCATTGGCCCCAAGGGTTCTATGGTGACACCCAGGCCAACCAAGCATGAAATGAATAAACCAATCCTCTAAAGCATAACATGGGGGGGGGGGGGGGTACATCATAACTAAACCAAATAGGGTTTTTTTCTATTCATTCAAATCAGGGAGTCATAAAACATACATCCATGGTACCTGACTCATGTACCCATGCTAGTAATGCCCAAAATATCATTATGGAATCTAAATAAAGTCTCAACATCATTATGAAATGTATCTAGAACCTCCATCTGGATCCTAATCATAAACTAAACTATCAGTATTGATACTAAACATCACATCTATCAAACCCATCACAAAACACAATAGTAGTGCCCAAAGCCTCAGTTTATCATCCATCTATTGATAACATTGATGGTTCCTAGAGAATTAGTATGACCCAACCTAAGGAGGAGGAGCATCATTCCAACATCCTATTCCACATGGTATACTATAATTTCATAAAATATCAGTCTATCACACTAATCATGAAGTATACTATTAATTTATAGAGCCTTAGTCTGACACCATATCCATAGTATACTACTTATTCTCAGAGCATCAGTCCAACACTTAAACCATTCCATCATTTATTAAATAATTATTCTCAACATCATGACATTACAAAAAATTAAAAGAAAACACTAAAACCCTTTTTAAACATTCACACTAACTAAGTTCCCTATGAACCTTTGAAAATAAAACGTGGCTCAACAAGGTCTAACCCTTTTTCTTATACCAAAAGAATATATACCAAATACCCCCATTAAAAATTTAAAGTACCCCATTTTAAAACATGAGCCTTTTCCTTTTAAAATAAAATAAGGCCTAATGGATACATTCATGTTAGAACGAACCCAAGAACCATCAAAGAATTTTCACCAAGGATGAAATCATGCACCAATGTCAAATCCACTTTTGAAATCCATTTAAGACCCCTTTTTATTAACCACTTGGAGTTCAATGCCTCACTTCAATCAAAGACCATTTCCAAACATATCTTTCCCCCTTGTATTCCCAAAACCAAATCGAAGCCAAGTACATATATTTAAAATTATTTCAAAATCCTCATAGGTATTTTCATAGAAACTTAAAACACGAGAAATTAAACTTCCAAGGGTTTCGCACCCCATGGGTGGCCATAAGTCTGGTCTCACATCACCACAAATCCAACAAGATCCATAGAAGGTCCAAGGTACCCCTATAACATGAATATCAATTTCTTAAACCAAGGGATCATGCATATTACACATGGGATCTAAGGTATAAACCAAAATTGGAAAACAATAAAAAATTATTAAGACTATGGGTAATGGTATTAGACCAACTACCTCATCAATGAAGCCTTACAACACATTTCTAAAGCACGATGGCCTTGTTAAGGTTTTTACAAGAATCATCCAAACCCTTCGGTACTCAACTAAGATCATCATAATCACCCAATATCCCGTATCACACCAAAAAAAATCTATTACTTAATTATAATAATTATAATCAATTAATTAACTAAAACCCAACATGGTGTAATGTGGTAAAACTCACCAGTTTATCTTTCCATACTAAAACTGAAGCCAACCACTCACTGAATACTGATGGAATAACCCCAACCACATTCTATTTTTAATATCTCAGAGACTATACCAATTAGACAATGAATTAAATTAATTAAAACAATAAAACCTTTGAAAATTTATCATGAACACACACCCTGATGAAACACAATGAAAAGATGTGAAAAATACATCTTGAGATCTCTTCTACACAATCTATCCAAAACCCCCATGAGAAATGGATGATTTCACCATGATCTGGTGGAATCATCAACAATATGTAAACTGGAGATCCCCAAAATCAAATATAAATGAGAATAGTAATAAATAAACCATTTTTGGAGGAGAACACACCTCAAATGCTTAATAATCTCCAAGAAAAAACCCCCAAAAATGAAATAGGGAGGAGGTAAAAGGGGGTTGGAGAGGCCCTGGTTCATGTGCCTAGAATGGGGGAGAAAGGGGGTAGAGAGGATAAAAAACCCGAGGGGGAATTTTGTTAAATCCACCTTTTTAATGAAATATAGGAATCTATATGGTTTGGCTGCACAGTTTTCCAAACCATGCACCAACTGCGTGGTTGGCTCTGTCTAAGGCCAGCCCACCTGCACAGTTTGGCCACATGGTTATCCAAACCATACACCAATTATACTCACCCCTATTGTCTAAAATCCATTCAATGCACAATTAGGCTGAATGGTTTGACAAACCATGCACCAACCATATCGTTAGAACTGCCTCCCACCTATAGCAAGGTGCACAGTTTGTCTGAAACCATATTCATCTCGTGCGCCATACCCTAGACACTCCTTATCCTCACACGGTTTCCCCTTGGACCATGCATAGTTTTTAATTAACCATGATATAACCATTAAATCTAACCATGATCAGTTAAAAATGAACTAAAAACCTCATGATCATCAAGGCATCACATGGTTTCTCTTAAACCATGAACACCAAACCATGAAACCTATGAAAAAAACTCTAGAACTACCAAAACTTAACACAAAGCCTCCAAAGCTCAAAGAAACACTTGGTCCACCTATATAAAATCATTCCTCATCTAAAATAATCACTTTGAGGCATTACAACTCCCAAGATCTCATTACGTGTCTTAATTCAAGATGCGACCCTTCTAGTAATGAAATTCAAATTCCTTCAGAAATTTTTGTTGCATCCAGACACGAGATATTATATCATACTAAATTCATGATGTCATAATATAAAAAATTCAAGTTTTATTTGGGTCTAGGGAAACCACTCTCATTAAAATACCTCCTATATAATACCCAATTACTATATTTTTAAAAAAATTATCTCTCATGTGAAGGTCATGCTTCTGATGGGTTATAGATTTAATTATAGGGCATGCTATGTTTTCATGTGTGGTAACTATGCTAATTGAGACTTTACTTAATTGAGTTAAATTCATCATGTGATGATATATCCAAAGTATATATATATTTTTTCATATAGAATAACCTAGATTTCATTTTCATTACTATTTTTTATTATTATTACAATATACATTATGATAGTACTATACTTTCTTGGTACAATACCATGATTTAAGAAAATTTTTCTATTGTAATTATATTTACCCATACTTTTAATACATATATATCACATATTAATAGATTAATATTCATTTTATAACATAATGATCTATACTAGAATCATATCGGCCTAGTTCATTTGGAAACTTGGACACATAAACAAATACTTCATAAAATATATACATCAGGTCCCACTAAGTTCTTCATAACTAGAACCCTTATTAGACATATCATACTTAATAACTTTATTCATAACCTGGCGAAAAAGGGAACATATGAATGGGTGATCTCAAATGATCAATAAGGGAAAATGAGGGAGATATCAATGATCACATAAGAATAACATGAGCATGGGGGTATTGGAATATGAGCATAACATTTAAAAATCATACCCTGCATATCATAGAAAATAATATCGATTCATGGAATAAATTTTGGCAGTTCATAAGACATGAATCATAAAGGATTCAAAGAACATAATCCATGACAGCATAACATTGAGATAATACATAAGTTTTTGGTATTCACATAAGCATAGAAAATAATTTACTCAGTAGTTAAGGCTCATTTCCAAGACCATAATAGTGGAATGGGTTCACTCCCCAAAACATCTTAGTAATCAAGGTTCACTCCAAAGACCATCATAGTGGACAAAGTACCTTAATAAACTGAGTTTACTTCCCATTCCAATCTTATTTATCTCATGAGATATTAATATTTACCCAATGCATTGAAGGGGTATATAATTCTAAGACCACCTGTCACATAATTAAAATCATAAATATTGTTCCACAAGATCATAAAACATCCATCATATAAAAACCCATGAGAATATATGAGTTTCATAAACATTTCATCATAGCATAACCTGTGGAAAATAAATAAGTTTCATAAAAATTTCATCAGTTCATTTTATCATAACTCATGGAAAATGAATGGGTTTCATAAACATATTATCATCATAAACATAAACCATGCAGATAAAGAATAAGGGTTTTATCCTTGGATTATATCCCTAGTAAATAATAAGTAAAATAAAGGGTTTTTCCCTTTGATGAATATAATTACCATTACAATATCATTAAAACATTCTTGAGGAAAATACCATTTCCACTTTGAAAATCAATTTTCAAAAAAAAAAATCCAAAAATGTTGTAAAAGTAATTTTCCTTGAAAATATACTTAGAAAATTATAAATTAATATTTACAGTATTAAGCTTTCATGATGGTGGGAAATTCTGTTCATGCCTTATAAGTTAAAAGAAAACCTTTCTTTTATGTTTTTTTGTAAAAAGTAAGAAAGCATCTCGTTCGGAAAATGAAAAAAAGAATCATTTTTATTTTTTTTATAAAAAGAAAAACATGGTTAAAAAATAATTAAAAAAATAATAGGATTATAATAAAAATATTCTTTTAATAATTTTTATGAAACATGGACATGTAAGAATTTTTTTAACTGAAGATAGAAATAAAGTCGATTTTCCATAAAAAAATATTTTCATTTTCTTGAGTACATAAGGTAAGAAAAATTAAAGTAAAATATTTATTTTCATGAAATTAATAGAGGATAATAAAATTTATGGTTTTATTTAGAGATATATCATAACATTTTATCATTATAACTTAACTGTAAACAATCTTAATAAATAATGAGATTGTAACATAAATCCCTTTCCGCTTTGGTAACATTTAAATCATAAGCCTCATGAAATAAATAACCCTATATGGATATGTAAATCCATATAATATTTATAATAATAATCATAAAATACATTCATGGGAATTATATACACCACATAAGAGAACTATTGATGAATATGACACATGTCTCATAGAAATAAAAGTGAGACGAAAATCTATTACCATGAATTTGAATTGCTTTAAAAGCACTCTAGTTTCCTCTATAGTAAATTTAGATTTATTATAATTATATAAAAGACTAATTTATATAATTATAATATCAGATATGATCCTATTATAACAATTCAATACCCTTTTATTAGTATTCCTTTATTAAAATAATCATTTTTTCATGTTAACTATTTCGTTCTTTATAAGAATTTTGGTTAGGTGGTTCCAATACCCAGACATTAATTATGGTTAAATCATATTTAGAATGTTAATAATGATATAAAAATCGTATATATTCATTATACACATATTTATAGTCATTTATAAATTTTATAAATAGAAAAATGAGTTAAACTGTTCAGGGAGATGGTAGGTCATACATACACATGAACAGAGTTTTCACCTTTTTATTGGTCAAAAAAAAGAAAGGTATATAATAATTATACTTTAAATTATAATTTTTATATAATATATATCATATATATTCATCAAATCTTATATATTTTTAATCTTATTAAAATTGAAATGAAAAAATAATCACATCACTTCGTGGAGGTGATAGTCCACATGTACGCACATACGACATTATCATTTTCCAACAGATTGAAATGTAATGAGGTAGATAAAATATTATTATTATAGAAGTATAATTATGTCATAATTATCATAGATAAACTTTCAACCCATCATAATAACCATACATGAAATATGGTGTGAAAAATGAATTGTATCAGAACATTGAGATGATAAGTTGTATGTATGCACAAGCTAAACTTTCACTTCCCATTTGATGGAAAGAGGGTGAGTAAAGGTGGATTAATAATCATAATAAAATTTAAGTTTATTTATGATACTAAATTTATTATTTTAGGAATAATATAATATATTTATATGAGGTTAAATAATAATTAGAAAAAGAAAGTAATTGATCAAGGTAATTATCACTTCTTTGAAACAACTCCTTAGATATCCTCTTAAGGGACATAGGGTTGGTATTTTGGGATAAAAAATATATATAATGTTTATAATTATGTTTATAAGAGATTTTATCAGGGTATTTTTGATATATAAGGCTCAAATTAGTGTAAATAATCAAGGGTGGAGGTTCCCTTTTATAACTAAGGCGAGGGGCATTTTTGGGATTTCATAAAAGATTAAAATACAACAAAGTCATTATCTAGACCAGATTACTCAAAATTACATGTATTAAATGATAATATAATATGGGGTTTAAATAATATCAAAATATAAATTTTTATAGGTTTTGGTAGTGTTTTAAACTTTATCTTTCGGTGCAACCCCTTAGTTAACATATTTTAACATTAACCGCAATAATGTCTTTTTCATTCTTGAAGGGTTATAATTTTTCATAAAAGGTAAAAATTGGATCATAAATTGAAAAGGAATGATATTATAGACCATACATTACCTACCTTATCCTATTAAAATATTTTTATGTTTTTTAAATAATTTAATAAAATAATATTTGATAAAATACCGTTAATGTCAATTTTAACACTATTCATAAGTTTCTGTTAAAAGATATAAATAAAAAGTTTTAATTCGAATATAATCCTTTAAAAAAAATACTAATATGTAATATTAATATATAAAATTATTGTAAACCATCAATCCAATCAAATTATATCACTTTTAATATTTTTAATATCATTTATTTTATTTTTTCCATTGATTGAATGAATAATGTTTCGATGTTGACTAAGAATTAAAAGTAATTATTTAATCCCTAAAAATTATAAATAAATTATAATAATGAAAATGAGTTTATTATTCTCAAAATTTAAATTTTTATTCATTCATAACTTACTTGTTTTCTGATGTGGACAAATAATAGATATTTAAAAACAAAAGAGTGATATTTTGTAACTTTATTTTATTTAAGTATTATATATTTAATTTTCATGGAAACATATCAATTTAACATATATATTTTTAGAATAATATGATAAGGGTTTAATTAAATTAATCCAATAATAAATATGAAGAAAAATTATGTCCTCATAACTTATTTTTAGCCTAAATAAACCCAATTTACTCAGTACTGAGGTGATACATTTTACCATGGTTACTGTTCATATTGACCAAAAATAAAATGGCCATAATTAACAAATTTTAACCTTGTGATTAAAAATAAGAAATATATTTTATCAAAATCAAATTTTATAATTTTCAAAAATTAATTTTAAAATAATCGTGCAACTTGTGATGAAAACTGATTTTTAAAAACATATATTTTATGCACAAAACTTGGTTTATTCTTATACCATGCCTAAAAAATATTAAATAAATGTTAAAACATTTGATTGAATATATAATATATAAATTTAATTAAAATAATTCACTATTATTGATTAATTTAATTTATTAATATAAAAATACATTTTGAGGATAAAAATAGTTTTTCAGAAAAATATCTCTTTTACTTTCAAATGATTTCAATTTTCATTTATAATTAGTTGATAACCAAATAATTTATTTTATAAATATATAAACCATAAATTTTTAATACATTAGTTAATCCTATTAATACCCGCCATTGTAAATTCTAGGTGATAATAATATTTTAATAGTATATTGTGGTTTGTTTAAACTTAGTGTTGCATTTAACAGAAGCTATCAAGAAAATAAAATTACTTAAAGAGAAAAATATTATAAAATATTAGGGTAATACATTATACCTCCATTAAAATAGATTTTCCATAAAGATTTATTACTTAGATAAAAAATGGAGATATCACTATTTCATCACATTCTTAGGTTCCCATATAGCTTCTTCAAATTTATTATGCCTCTAGATAATTTTAACCAGACGAGTAGTCCTATTCCATTGAAATTTCTATCTATAACACAAGATCTATATAGGTTATTATTCATAATAAAGATTATGTTACAATGGTTTTATCTATGAGTTTTTTATATGTTATGGATCAGGTATGTACCTTCTCAAGATAGATACATGAAACACATCATGAAATTGATAGAGATTCAATAGAAGAACTAAGAGATAAGCTACTATACACACTCTTTTAAGAACATAAAAAGGGAAAATATACCTAGGGGTCATATTTCCCTTATTTATAAATCTTATAAATTTCATCCCTGAAAAAATTCATAGAAAATCCTTTTCACCAACTTCAATTTTTAGATCACACTGACAATTATTAGCATAACTTTTCTATCAACTTTGTGCTACCTTGATGTTCTGTTGAATAGATATGAGTTTCTCTTCCATTTAATTAGATATACCAGGTATCAATATATTTATTTCTCTAACTTAATTCCAAAATTTTGGGATTATACACTTCTTTCCATATAGGGATTCATAAGGATTCACTTGAATGCATGAGTGAAAGATATTATTGTAATAAAACTCAACCATATGAAGGAATTGATATCAACCAACTTAGAAATACAAATAAAAAGATCTCAATATATAGTCTAAGGTTTGAATGGTTATATAAGACGAACAATCAGTATGAGGATGATATTATTTACTAAAACTTAACTATGTATTCAGAACATTTAGAAAACTTTTCTAGAACATCAAGGCAAACCTCATATCCCAATCAAATATAATAGAAATTGGTACTCTATAAAACCTTACCAATTCCTTAATGTATATTATAGATTGATGATCTATAGAGATATATTATCTAATAGTAATCATATGTGTTTAATTTATAAGGTGTTTGACTATAACCCAAATGAAATTATGGACCTTAGATATTTAGGGAGTGTGGAGATAAATTCCATGGTGATGTTTTCCCATTTCTATTCTAGTATGGGTTGTAACATCCCCTTATAATTTTATCTATCAAAATTAACTTACTAACATATGAAGAACCAAGATACATACTCAGTAATATATTTATTCATGTTGTCCCACCAAAAATACTCTTTCATATCTTTATAAATTTTTGTACTTCTTGGATTAATAGAAAATGGTTAACTATGAGACACATCCAATAGCTCCTTCTTCAAATATAGTATTTATGGGACTCATACATGGTTTATTAACCTTTGAATTCCATAAAAAATAAAGGTTAAACTTAGGAAAATTTATCACCTTCTATAGCTCTATATATTTCTTTTACACCTCTTTAATCATAATATGGATAGATGGTTAAACACTCATTTAAAAAAAGAAAATATTTCTCCCCTTACTTAAAGATGTCAAGATCCATCCTTTGAAAATCCAAAAATATTTTATATTTTTTGATCCTCATCATAAATATAATAACATGATTATTTTGACTTATATAATCTTCCACCTTGGTCAATTTCCCAGAGTGGTAATGTATTGACCAATCATAATCTTTAATCAGCTTCAACCATCTTCTCTAGGGAATATTAATCTCTTTCTATGTTAATATATACCTAAAATTTTATGATCAGTATATATATTACATATTTTTATATAAATAGAATGCCTCTATATATTTAGGGACAAACTTACTGCATCTGTATCCAAATCAAGAGTCAGGTAATTTTGCTATGAACCTTCAATTGTTATGAAGCATAAGTTATCACTATGTCATTCTGCATAAAAATGAATCTCATTCCCTTATTATTTGAATAACTATAGATTATAAACCCTTATTCACTAGGGGGTAATTTAAGCATAGGTTCACTAAACAATCTTAACTTTAGTTCCTTGAAATTATCTTCACACTCATCAGTCCAAAGGTAATTATCTCCTTTCTAAGTTAACTAGCTGAGTGGATTGGGCAGTCATGAGAAATTCTCCATAAATCACTTCTAATATCCAAAAAAAATCATGAAATATATGGATATAAATCACAATGGTTGGTCTAGGATAATTTTCAATTACTTAAGTCTTTGATGGATCTACTAATACACCCTCACATGATATTAAATGACAAAAAATGAAACTTTCTAAAGATAAAATTCACAATTGATTTTTTTTCAAATAGATTATCCTTATTTAGGGTCATAAAAACAATCCTCAAATAATCATAATTATCTTACTTTATCTTTGAATATACAATAGTATCATCAAAAAATACAACCACAAACGTATCAAGGTAATCTATAAATACTCAATTAATTAAATCCATGAAGATAGTTGGGGAATTAGTAAGACCAAATGGAATCAATAGAAATTAATAGTTTCAACACCTTGTATGGAATGTTGTCTTGGGAATATACTCCTTATTGACCCTCAATTGATGATTTACAAAATGAAGGTAAATCTTAGAAATGTATTGAGATTCATGTATTTGATCAAACAAGTCATCAATAGAGGGTAGAGGATAATTGTTTGTGATTGTGATATTGTTAAGTTCTTTATAATTAATGAAAAGTCACATTGATCCATATTTTTTATTAAAAAAATAATTGGTTCACCCAATGGTGACACACTTAGCTGAATTATTACCTTTTCAAGATTCTCTTGGAGTTGCTTATTTAATTATTGTAACTAAATTAGGTCTATTATATATATATACTTTGAAATAGTGTAGCACTAGGTATAAGTTATATTAATAATGAAAATTCATGATTTGGTATAGTATCAGGAAAATATTCCATAAATACATCAAAAAAATCATTTATAATAGGAATATATATTTTTTAGTTTCTCCCCAACTATCTAAGATAAACACCCATTTTGAATAGGAATCATGACCCATACTATGGATGTAATTTCCATTATAAGTTCATTTTTTTCATCACACTGATAGAAGATCATAGGTTGGTTCATAATATCAAACATAAATTCTCTTCCTTGGATTTTTTTTGGGATTTATGTAATGATATTCAATCCATTCCCAAAATAATATTAAATTCAACTAAAGGAAAAATAATAAGAGTTGAAATAAAAACATTCCCATAAACTTCAATCAGAGAAGAATCATATACTTGTGATGCGATCATCATACCATTAAGAGTTTTTATTGCTAATTAAATATCTAATCCTTAAGGTGGTACTTTTTTACCCATATAAAAATCTTTAGATTTGAAATAATAGGTATATCCAGAATCAAATATGATATTAACAGTTCTAGATTGCATGATAAGTATATTATTAAACACTTCATTATCATACTCCACATCACCAATAGTGATCACATGATATTTACCTTTTTATATAGGATTAATATGTTTATTAAGTTTATCATCATTATTAACCTTTGATTTTATCATTGGTTAACATAATTTCCATACTCTAAACATTTGATACAACAGAGTGTGAGTGTTTTATTCTATAGAGCTTTCTCTCTATTCATATCATTAGTTAACTTCTTCTCATCACTTTAGAATTTGGTTTCCAGATAAACTTCTTTTCTACACTTAAAACATTTACCAGTCCCCTTAATACAATTTCCTCTATGTTTATTTCAACACTTTAAGCATAAAGGAAGTATCATATTTTTTTTATCAATGGTTTTTAGAGTTTCCTCTAAATTCCATCTTTCTTTCCTTATAAAAAATATGATATGGATAGGTAATTACCATCTCTATTTCTACCTTGATATCACATAAAAAAAATTTCTTCATATATACTAAATTATACTATGGATAAATCCATTTATATACTTGGGTTTAATCCATTGAGTAATTTATTAACCTTACTTTTCGGTTGGATTATAATACTGGAAGTGTACCTTGAAAGTCAAGTAATATTTTCTCATAGATACTAAAATATTAACCATCCTTATGATTTATATCAAGGAATTTCTTATCCATTTTCATATGATAAATATGAGGAAATTTCTTTTTAAAAAATAAGCTCTTAAACTAATCCCACTCAATGGAGTCAATTTCTTCCCTTTTCCCCGTGTTCTTGATAAGATTTTACCATTGATATTCTTATGCTTCTAAAAGATATACATCCAAAATAAAATTTTCATTTTCCAAACACTAGTGAATATAAAATATATTTTAATTGGTACTGATCCATTTCTCAAAAAATAGTGGATTAGAGGCCCCACTAAAAGTAGGTGGGTGCTGCCTCATGAAGGAATAAATATAACATTGTTCCCACCTTTGTTAATTTGGATGCTCAACATGATTCATATATTGAGAATTTTGTGTGAGCATAACAATGATATTTTTCATTCTATATCCCATAACATTTGGTTTCTCAAGAGAAAAATCATTACATCATCTGACACATTTAGAATTAACACAATTCCATCAAGTACATTCCATTTACTAAAATAAAAAATAATAGTGTGAGAAATAATAATCATAGTAGAAAACCAAATAATTAAGAAAAAATTATTTATAGGATGTCTAAATCAAGTCACATCCTTTTCAATCTATGAAACCTTAGGTTTAACCTGGTCCATTCATGATTATTACCAAAACTTTAGGATGTTATCCTCTACTTTAACCTTTCCCAGGGTACTCACTAAAAATTTCTCATCATAGTTTTAAAAAGTTAACTAAAACTTTTTATGATACCTAATATAAAGAACCACATATTTCATATATATATATATATATATACATATCACATTTTAAGAAATGAATAATCATTTCATAACTTAATAATACATTCTACAATCTTATAGGTTTAGTGCCATTGAAAACTTGGACACATAAACAACTAGTTTGTAAAAGATATACCTCATATCCCACTAAGTTCTTCATAATAACCACCCTTCTTATACATATGATATTTAATACAATTATTTATAACCTAGGGAAAATGGAACACAAGAAAGGGTGAGCTTAGATGCTTAGTAAAGGTCAATGATCATATAAACATAACATGAGCATAAGGGTATGAGAGCATGGTCCTAACATTTTAAAATCATACCCTACATATCATAGATCATAATCTTAAGACATGGAATAAATCTTGGTAGTTAATAAGACATTAATCCTAAATGAAACAAATAACATGATCCATGAGTTCATAATATTTGAATAATACATAAGTTTTTGGCATATATATAAGCATAGAAAATCATTTCCATAGTAGTCAAGGATCATTGAAAAGAAAATTATAATATAATTGGTTCAATCCCAAACTATTATAGTGGTAAAGCTTCACTACCAATACAATCATAGTGGAAAACTTCCCTTAATAAAATAGGTTCACTCCCAAACCATTGTAGTAGTCAAGTTTCACTCCCAAGACTATCATAGTGGAAAAATTCCCTTACTAAACAGGGTTCACTCCCCATTCTAGTCCACTTTATCTCATGTGATATCAATCTTTACCCAATGAGTTGGAGGGTTATATAATTCTGAACCAAACCATAACATAATAAAAAAAATATATATGTATGCTGAAAGATTATAAAATACTTATCATATCATAACCCATGAAAATAAACGAGTTTCATAAACATTTCATAACATAAACTATGGAAAATAAATAGGTTTCATAAACATTTCATTAGTTCATAATATCCTAACTTATCAAAAAGTAATTAGTTTTATAAAAATATTATCATTATAATTATAAACCATCTAGATATATAATAAGGTTGGTATACTTAGATCATATCCCTAATAAATCATTAGTGAAATAATGGGTTGTTGTATTTGATGAATAGAAACACCATTACAAGATCATCACAACATTCATAATGAAAAAATATTTTTCACTATGAAAATCAATTTTAAAAAATAATAAAATATTATTAAAATAATTTTATTTTAAAATTGTCTTGTAAAAATATAAATTAATATTTATAGTATTTAGTGGCCATGATGGTGGTAAATTCCGTTCATTCTGTATAAGTTAAAAGAAAATATTAGTTTCATATTTTTGTAAAAATTCAAAAAGTACATCATTTAGAAAATGATAATAATATTCATTTTAAAACAATTTTTTAATTATTAAACTTCATTAAAATTAATTTAAACAATCATAATATGATATTAAAAATATTTTTTAAAATATTTTTAGAAAACATGGATATGTAATAAAAATATTATTCAACTAAAGTGAGAATTAAAGTTGATTTTCCTTAAAAACATATTTTTGTTCTCATGAGTACTTAAGGTGAGGAAAATGAAAAAAATGAATTTTCATGAAATATAAAAACTATAAGGAAAATAATTTTTTTATTTAGAGATATATTATAATATTCCATCATCATAACTTAACCATAAAAAATCCAGATAAATAATGAGATTGTAACATAAATCCCTTTATACTTTGGTAATATTTGAATCATAAGACCCATGAAGGAAATAAACGTAAAAGGATATGTAAATCCACATAACATTCATGATATTAATCATAATATACATTAATGGGAAGTATATACACCAAAAAATAGAATAAGTGGTGAATATGACATGTGTCTCACATAAATAAATGTGAGATGAAAATCCCTTACCTCGAAATTGACTTACTTCGAAAGCGCTATAGTATCCTATATAATATATTTAAATTTATTATAAATATATTATAGAGTATTTTAAATACTTATAATATCATATATTTTCCAATTATAACATTTCAAAACCCTTTTATTAACAATCATTTATTAAAATCATCATTTCCAAGTGTTAACAATTTTGTTCTTTTATAAGAATTTCAGTTTAGTAGTTCCAATCCTTGTACTTTGATCATGGTTAAATAATATTTATAATGTTAATAATTCTATAAAAATTATATATATTCATCATATAAATATTTATATTCATTTATAAAATATAGATATATAAAAATGAATTACACCGTTTATGGAGACGGTAGGTCGTACACATACATGAACACTATTTTTAGTTTTTGATGGGTAGAATGAAAGAAAGGTAAATAATAATTCACATTTAAAGAATAATTATTATATCATAAATATAATATAAATTCATTAAATCCAAACCTATTAATATCTAAGTAAAATTGAAATAAAAAACGAATCACACCACTTCATGGAGGTAGTATATCACACGTACACACGAGAAACATTATCGTTTTCCAATAGATTGAAAGGTAAGGAGGTAGATGTTATATTATGAGTAAAAAGTATAGTTATTTAATAATAATAATATATAAACTTTAAACCTATCATAATAACCATCCATGAAATGTGGTGAAGAAAAATGAATTGTATCGCTACGTGGAGATGGTAGGCCGTACATATGCATGAGCGATACTTTAACTTCTCATTTTATAGAAAGAGGGTGAGTAAAGGTGGATTAATAATCATAATAATATTTAATTATATTTATTATACTGATATTATTATTTTCTAAATAATATAATAAATTTATAGGAGGTAAAATAAGAATTAAAAAGAAATTGATCAGTTATGGCAATTACATCTTCTTTGAAACAAATCATTTAGATCTTCTCTTAAGGACCCTAGGCTTAATATTTTGAGAATAAAAAAAATATTTAATTTGTATAGGTAACTTTATAATATATTTTATTATGTAATGGTCGATCTATAAGGCTAAAATTTGTGTAAATAAGTGAGGGAGGAGGTCACCTTTTATAATTGAGGAGAGAAGGACTTTTAGAATTTCTTAAAAGATTAAAATATAAAAAAATAATTATCTTTCCCAAATTCCACCAAAAGAACATTTATTTAAATATATGATCATAAAGAGTTTAAATAATATCATCCAATAAAATTTGGATAGGTTTTGTTGGTATTTATCCTTATCTTTTGGTTTAACCCCTTAATTAACATATTTTAACATTAACTACGATATTGTCTTTTTCTATCTTAAAGGGTTATAATTTTACAAATAAGATGAAAATTGAATCATAAATGGATAAGGGATGATATTATAGAATTTATATTATCAAAATTGTTCTCTTTAAATATATTTTTATTTTTAAATAATTTAATAAAATATTATTTGTTAAAATATCATTAATGTCAATTTTGAAACTATTCATTTAATTTGACTTAAAAAACATAAATAAAAAGTTTTAAATTGAATATTATCCTTTTAAAAAAACAATAATATGTCATATTATTCTATAAAATTCGTTCCACCCATTAACTAAGTCAAATTATATAATGTTTATTATTATTTATTTTATTTTTCCATTAATTGAATAAATTAAGTTTCAATTTTGAGTAATAATTTAAGGTAATTATTTAATACCTAAAAAATATAAATAAGTTATCATAATTAAAATAAGTTTATTATTATAAAAATATAATTTTTTATTAATTCATAAATTACTTTTGTCCTTATGTGTACACATAAAGATATTTAAAAGTAAGAGAGTGTCATTTTGAAACTTTATTTTCTTTAAGTATTATATAGATATTTTTCATAAAATGTTCCATTAAACAAATAAATTAATATAATAAGTTGATAACTCTCTAATTAACTTTACCTAATAAGAATTATTATAAAAAATTATGGTATTATCACTTAGTTTTAACCAATATTAACCTGATTTAATCATTACCGAGGTGATAAATTTTACCAAAGTTACTATTCACATTGATAAAAAATTAAAGGGGTATATTTTTAAAAATTTGAACCTCATAATTAAAAATAATTAATAATTTTTATCAAAATAAAATTTATAAGTTGTAGAAATTAATTTTAAAGTAAACACGCGACATGTGATACAAAACACTTTTAAAAAATATATATTTTTAAGGATAAACTTAGTTAATTTTTATCCCATACTTAAAAAATATTAAATGAATGTTAAATTTATTTATTGAATATATAATATATAAATTTTATTAAAATAAATTACCAATAATGATTAATTTAATTTATTAATATAAAAATACATTATGCTCATAAAATCAGTTTTCAGAAAAATAACTCTTTTACTTTCAGATGATTTTTATTTTAATTTATAATTAATTTATAACCAAATATTTTATTTTATACATATGTAAACCATAAATTTTTCATAAATTATTTAATCCTATTCATACCTTCCAATCTAATGGATATGCACTAATAATATTTTAATAGTATGTCATGGTTTGTTTAAACTCGGTGTTGTATGTAACACAAATTATCAAAGAAATCAAAATATTTCAAGAGAAAAATATTAGAAAATATCATGGTGTTACAATAATAATGGTTAACTATCTTTTATATTTTTGGAATCCTGAAAAAGTATTAGAGTTACTACTTATGGGTTGGAAGAGGTGTTGTGAAGTTGTGTTATGTTTATTGTCAATCAAAATTGGGCTGGTGTATGACTTGGGAGAATTTTGAAAGAGGTTTAAAGAGTTTTTAAAGTGATTTTGTGATGATTTAAAAACTTATAGTTTAACCATATAGTCCACACTATGAAGGATCCTATGTAAGAGTAATATAAGTATTTGGTTCTTAGTCACACTATAATGGTATGCGCCACACCACAAAGGAGAAGTTCACACCACACTAGAGACTCCATGAAAGTAATTTACATCATTATATACTTTGGTTGTAGTTTTTATAACATAATTGGATCATTAATTCCTCATTTAGTTCTACATATTAATAAAAAATTTGGTTAAGTGTGATTATGAAAAGTAGCCACACCATAATACTGATTTATGAAAATTTTGTGTGGATTCTGATTAAAGCTATAAGAGTAGATCATGCATCAACTCAGTTGACTACACCATAATGGGATCCATATTTATATGGATGTAAATGACCAGGTTGTGGTTTTTTAGGAGTTTTAAAATGGATTTAAACCATTTTTTGGATATATGCTTGATAAGTAATCACATTTAAACCAGGTCTATCTCATCACACATGAATTGAAGTGATAGTAAAACATTCCATAATTAGGGTAATTTCATTGTGACATAAAATTTTATAGAATATTTTCAAAATTAAAATATTTTATTAATTTGGGGAGATTTTCTTTAACTTTGGTGGTTTCATTTATAAGTTTTTGTTAAAAAACATCTGGTGAAACATGGGTAATTCCATGTAAATTAATTTCCAAGGTATTATGAAAAAGTAATTTCATTTAAGAATACATAAATTTTTTGAATAATATTAAAAAATACGAAATTAATATAGAAAATTGTTCTATGTAAGAACAATATTGATGATTTGGAAGTTAAAAGTGGAAATTTAAGTATAAACATAACACCCTCACTATTTAGTGTGGATCATTTCTATGGATGTTTTATAAGAGAATATTGTGATATAATTTTTGTATTCCTTGTATTAAAGTAATGAGCGAAGAGATAAGTAGAGGGGATTACCTTAGGATTAATAGTGAGATATTCCTAAAACTTGTAATCATAAATTATGTATTGTGATTTTAGAATATTGACACATCATCGATGTATGCTTCTTGGATATATACATTAGTGTAAAAAAAAGTAAAAATATTTTTATCACTATATTTTTTATATGGATTATTTTTCATGTGTTTGAGATTTATAGGTTCATAAAGTTATTTACAATGCAAGAATAAGATCCATTAAAATTTTTAAGTATAAAATAATTCACACCCTAATTCACCATCTCTCAGGGTGTATTTGGGTTGCTATAGTTACAAAGAGTGGTATTATAGTAGGCAAATATTGGGGAGTCTATCAGTAAAAGTTCATCATTATGGATAAAACTATTAGTAAAAAATTGGTTCCATTATATGATGGTTGTAATGATTAGAATTAGAATAATCAAATGAGATCCCAATTATAGTCACTCAAACTTGATGTTTTCTCAGATATTATAAATATAATACAAGTGAGTGGCATTACTAAATTATCTATGATTAAAGTGAATAAAAAATTTCTCAATAGTAATCTAATTCACATAATACTTTATCTAAATCATTTTTGAATTAGATATACATGAATATGATGAGTTATAATACAGATAAAGAAATTTAGTATAAACTTCCCAATAACTATGAATAAGATATCAAGATGAAAGATGCAATGTTTTAGTTGTTTAATAATAGGTTTTTTGATGTAAAGATGATTCCACATGAAAAAATTTATGGTTTCTTCAATCATCTCACTGAATTTGTTGATTCTATTAATGGTATTAGTGATGAGAATAAAGATGTTTATATTTTGAAGATAATTTTTATAAAGTTACCACCATTATATAATGAAAAGGTTCTAGATTTATAAGAAGGAAATCTTATAGTGTTATCTCTTAATGATTTATATATAAATATAATTGTCTATGAAATGTGTGTGAAGTCAAAATTAAAAACAATTCATTAAAATAACGAGATATTATTTAATTATATAAATAATATTGATATTCAAGAAGCTAAATAAGGATAAAAAGATATTATTGATGAGTTTTTATCACTTGGAGTGAGAAAATTCATGTGAGGTAAAAGAATGTTTGAGGTAAAGATATCATTGTATTGTTTTTAATGTTTAAAGGTTTAACATATCACTATAATATGTATTAGGAGGAAACAAGGTGAATAAAATTATGGTGAATTCACACAAAAACAATAAAGAAAGTTTCCCCTTAAATGAATATTCAAATCTGGAAGCACAATTAAAAATTGATTTCAAAGGAAGATCCTAATGAGTACATAGAAGGATGACATTGAGGAATTATTTAAATATGGTGAAACAAAAATTCTTTTTAGATACAAAGGATGATATCTAATATAATGTTTTATTAGCCTAATGGTTGAACATGATGGAACATGATTATCTTGATATAAAAAAATAGAATAATATAAATACTGGTATTTTTATAAAATAATCATCAGAGTATGTCAACTAGATCAATGATGACATCACTCAGTAGATACGGTTAGGGAAGAATAAGGGGAAAATCAAGAGTCATTTAGAGAAGTAGTGGATTTCAAGATAAAATTTAAAGAACAATCTATAGGGATTTATGGACTTAAGTATTTTATTGAGGAGCGACCAAGAAGGGTTAAATCCATTAAAGATGAATTTTTAAAATTGAAAAGAATACTCGAAGATAGAGTGAAAAATGGTGGTAACAAAAATAAGCTATAGTTTGGGAAGTTATAAATTATATAGTTAAAAGAAATGGGTGAAAGTAGAATAAATTGAGTTGAGAAAGTGATGAATGATCAACAAACAAATTACATAAAATAAATTGGAATTGGTTTTGATGTTGAAACATAAAAATCTAGGCTTGTAATTGAAATGAACAAAGAGAAGAAGAATTTTGAATACATTACTCAATAATCAAAGGATTATCAAAAACCAAGGAGTTATTTAGAAGCTAAAAACATGTGGAGATTAGGAAGATACAAAATATTTCACTTGATTAAGTATCAATTCAATATTTAACTTAGACACACATTGATGTAGTATGATGAGGTATAAAGATAATTAAATGGATAAGCACTCATAATTCAAAAAAGGAGGTTCAAAATATATCTTTAATCTCATAAAACAAACCTTTTTATGAATATTGCTTTTATTTATAAAATTTTTATCATAAAGTTGTGAATTTTAGGCAATGAATGAATATAAATGTTTCATATAGAGGACTAAGGAGAATGGAGAGAAGAACCATGAACACAATTCCATGGAAAAATATATTTTCCCTATTAGTAGAAGAATAAGAATATGACTACACTTCTTTTACTAAAGGGAATGTTGAGAAAATATCATATGTCTTAACTAAATCGATCATTTCATGGAAGTAAATAGAAAATATAGATATAGTGATCAAAGTTTAAATTTATATTAAATTAACAGATAATAATAGCATGTTTATTCTTAATAGTGGATGATCATCCCACAAGATTGAGAACATGAATCCATTGAGGAATATGAACGGGTGGGTTCATGGAATGGTTTAGTTTAGCAAGGATTGAGCATTGAAAATAAAAGGAAGTGGAAAGACAAGGCCAGATAAAGACGAGATGAAAAACACAAAGGTAATATACGTGGATGGTCTTTAAAATAATATTTTGAGTGTGAGAGAACTATATAACTTGGGGTTTTAATTCAAATTCAACTTAAAGGGTTTCTTGATGAAATATAGGGCTATAAATTCACTGGTGAAGGTATATGGAATAAATATAAATCAATATCAAGTGGAAAATAAGGATAAAACTTATCTTTTCATGGTGGAAGAAGATAAAAACATATGTCATCAGATTCTTGTCCACATATAACCGCAAAAACATAAATAATATAATAAAGCCTAAGGATATGATAAATATTTAAAATATGAATTGTGATCAAGAGAACACTTGTGTTTATAATAAGATAGGGAAGATAGTGAGGAATATCCACTAATCAAAGAATAAAATAACATCAAATTTTCTAGATCCAATTCATACCAATGTTTATGGTCTCATGAAATATCCTGGAACATGAGGTGAAAGATATTTTATCTTTTTAATTGATGATTATAATATAATATTTTACCTCATGTTTATACATACCAATAAAGAATTGATGTAATGCTTCAAAAAATTTTGTAAGTGAGATGAAAATGAAACTTGGAGAATGATTAGAATTTTATGATCAGATAATGATATGGAGTACACTTCTATTGAGGTGGAAAACTACTTGGATAAATATATAATCAAGCACCAAGTTTCATCAGTGAGGAAACCCCAATAAAATGGTGTCATGGAGATAAGAAATTTTATGGTGAATGACTTAAAAATAGTTAATCATTGAGAGTATCATTTCAACGTACTATTGAACAGTAGTGAAAAGGGATATATACACCCACAACTAGGATTTTATAATTAATGAATAAGAAAATACATCATATGAAATGTGGTATTGAAGGAAGATGATATTTTAAAACATAATTATTTTATAAGAAAATTTTATATCTAGTACAAAGGAAATCATGTTAAGTATGAAGATGTGTCCAATAAAGAAATATTCTTAGGCTACTCATTAAAGAGAAAAACCTACAAGTGCTTCAATAAGATATTGAACAAAATTATGGAAATTTATGATAACAAAGTTATTGAAGATGAAGAAGGAAATGAATTTGGAAATCTAGATTTGAGTGAAATTTATAAAAATGAATATGATCTTATACACATATTTCCGAAGCTTACATAATCAATCACATGTTGAGGATTATAATGTTGAATCAGAAGAAGAATATTCCACCGAATAAAGTCAACAAGAAACTCATAAAACAAGAATATGAGTAGAGATTAACAAGTCAAATAAAATTGGAAGGAAATTTAATTTAATTCAAACCTAAAGAATCAGGAGTTTGGATCACACTGATCAACTATCATAAGTGTAATTGAAATAATTTGAAGAAAAATAAAAGTATAATCATAGGTAAATTCAATGAATGAATATTTGGACCAAATAAAGAAATATCAAACTTAGGAAATTTTGAGAAGAACAAAAACCCATAATAGAATCAAAATTAAGTAAGTGTTTAAAAAAAATTATTGAGTATGGAAAATTGATTCATAAAAAGGTTAGATTGGTATGAAAGGGTTATGTTCAAGCTGAGGGAATATATATATATATAAGAGAATGTTACACTGGTGGAAATACTTGAGTTAATAAGTCTCTTCTTGGCTATGATAATTCAAATAGTCATAATCAAATGGATATAAAGACACCATTCATTGATAAATTACTCAAAGGGTGAATATATATTGAACAAATATTGAGTTTCAAAAATAGACATGATGAAGTGCTTGTGTTCTGATTAAAGAAGACCTTTTATGGATTTAAAAAAGAACCCTGGTCTTGGTATGTACTATTAGAAACTTACTTGAGGAAGATATAATTCAAGAGAGTTAGTGTTGATTAAAACATCTATATGAAGTTGATGGATCTCATGAAGTGTGATACATACTTATAGGTGGGGGTGGGGTGAATCAGTGTGTATACAAAAAAACCCTTTAACTATCATGATTTTTTAGAACCTCTCTCTCTATCTCTTAATATTCTCAATTTTTGTAGAAAAGCGAGAGAAAATAGATTTGTTAATGTGGGGTTCTTCTTTACTGATGACTACTTCCCCAGTGTGTCATAGTTATTATCCTACACATATAGTCCCATTTTTATTATCAAAAGGAACTTGAGTAAGGTTAAGTCCTTCAACTAATGTAACTCTTATCACCAACCAGTTACAATCTTTAAATAATAAAAAAGGAACACCTATTTGAATAAATATCACTGATGAATATATGAATCTCCTCTTGGAATCCAGTAAAGTAGATCTTTTTATTCTTCCTTGTGAATCAATATCATGTGGTTTCTCTTATATTATCTTCTTAGATATACCTGTGTATCGGTTTCCCTTATCAAAATTCTCAAAAACCACTTTTCATTATTTATCACATTATTTATATTTACTAAATATTGATTGAATATCATTTACATAATTTTTATGGAAATATACTTAAATTTTAGTAGAAAGTAACGACTAATTCAAGTATCATAAATCATGCGTCAAAGAATCATTCAAAACATCCTAGAAGTTGATCTCAAGATTCGGTTCTTTCTTGTTGTCATTTTTCAAAATTTCAATTATCCATAACTTCCATTCCTTTTATTTTACTTGATATTTCCACATATACATGGTGATGTGACATATCATATTACAGTGTAGAACACAACCCATCACCCCAACATTCTCCTCCAACTGGCATTCCTTTGATTGCAATAATAATCATAATCATGTGTTTGATCATGATGTTTGTTCTATGAAGAATATCATACTTGAATCATCTAATTAAAATTTATTTTTATTAGAATACTCAAGTCTGAATATATCTCATTTAATTTAATTCCACACATGTCTCAATTCTGAGTTCTTAGAATTTCACAAAGTAAATCATTATTCACACTCCACATAGATGAAATATCTTATAGAATACTCTTGTAAAAAATATATCTTACAGGCCACTCAAGTATCTTATGTGTGTAAGATATATTATCTTACAGGATCCTTAAACCTCCAATGTGTATGATAAATCCCTTTATTGGGTTTTCCTTCAATCTTTGTCCATATAGATGAATTATCATATGTGGGTCACTCTATGATAATGTCCTTTTCTATTTTATTCACATATATAAATTGTCATATGTGATAGTAAAACAACATATGTGGCCCTCACCATAAGATAAATTCCTTTGTTATTTTTCAGCTTCATCACAACACTTCCAGAATTTCTTCAAATCAACTTTGAAAATATTGAAAGAAATTTTAACCATTCCCAATCACTTAAAAACATCATATAAACAACCTTAAAACTTTTATTCAATATCAAAATCTCTTGGATGGATAATCCAATACTTTAACTCATCTATATTCTATTAAGGATAACTTTAAACAATATAACCAACAACTGTCAAAGCTATTCATATTAGTCACACAACAAACTCATTATAAACTTTTACGGAAGGTGCTATTATATTTAAAACACTCATCAAACCTTTATTAATATCACATCAATCATAATACTTAAATAATTATTTTTTAAGAATACAATAACATCATTAAGGGTTCACTAATCTCCCCTTTGGATTTTTTTGGAAATACCACTCATTCTTCTCCCCTTTATTGATAATAAAACCAAAGTGAGAAATTGTTGGGGATCAAAACAACCTATTGAAATAAAATGAATAAAGAATAAATCATTTGTAAGTATATATGAGATAGATATTTATTGAAAAAAATATTGATAACATAAATCTTCAAATCTATATAAAATAAACTTAATAGTAAATTTCAATAACAACCCACAGTAAAACATTTTTTTAAATCTCTTCACTTTATAACTTAGTAGAAACATAAAAATAGTTCTTTAAAGGATAATTTTTTCATAATATAGAAAATATCTCATAAATAATCTTAATTAAGAAAGAAATAAGAGTAAATATCAATAAAAAAAATAAAAAATACCTCAATGATAAAGAATGGGATGTAATCCCATTTACATCTTTAGTTTCTCACACTATTTAGTCAAAATAGGTTTCTTCAAGATATTAGTAATCTATTATTTGGGGGGTGAAAATTAAAAAATGAGAATTCTTTCTTCTGTATTATCCTTCAAGAATTGATACTTTATCTCAATGTGTTTTGACATCGAGTTTTACATAGGATTTTTATATAAGTTTATAGCACTCTGATTGTCAAATCCCATTATCAGTGGATAAGTTGCTTTAATTATCAAGCCTTTAAACTATTTCCTCATCCATATCTTATGTTTAAATTCTTGTGATATATACACACACTTAGTATTATTAGTTATTAGTGTCACTGATGTTTACTTATTTTAATTCCAAGAAAAAAACTCATTATAATGAGAAATACCCTACCAGGTGTGGATTCTCAGCTATAAACTTCTGTTACCTAGTCTGTATCAGTAAAAAACTTTAATTTTAGTTCACCTATATTCTTATACATAGTATCATAATTATATGTGTTTTATATGTATCTTAGAATCATTTTTATACCAAAATATGTTTTTTACTTTGAATTAAATTGATATTGGAAACAAAGTGAGGTGATATAAACAATGTTGGGTTGTGATGTTATGAAATACATAAGTCTTCTAATTAGACTTATGAATTATTTCTCATTAAAATATTTCTCTTAATCATCCTTTCTCAGATTCATGTCCACCTAAATTGGTGTGTATACTTCTCTAGCCTTCTACAAACCAAACCTATTCAATAACTATCTTGTATATTTTTCTTAGTAGGAAAATATATACCCTATTTACACAATTTGAAGCCCAAATAAAAATATCATTTCTCCTATCATTGACATTTCAAATATTTTTTTTTGTGTTTTTGAAACTTCCTCACATATAAATTATTCATTACTAGAAAATATTATATCATCAACATATACATTCATATAGAGTGATGTGGAATTTTTCTTCCTCATATATAGATCTCTATCCGCCTACCTTTTTTAAACCTTGATGCCTTTTAAATACCCACCAAGCTTAAAATACCAAGATCTTGGAGTCTGATTCAAACTTCAGAGATATTTCTTCAACTTACATACATTTCTTCCATTTGAATCTATCATATATACTTCAATAAATTCCATGTACACTTCCTCATTAAGCTCACCATTTAGAAAGCCCAATTTAATATCCTTTTGAAATATCTTGAAGCTTATCTAATATTATATGTCTAGATATATTCTAATTGATTCATGTATGTACATTGGAGTAAATATTCCATCAACTTCAATCCTTTTAGTTTTTGAGTATCCTTTTCATACCATCCTAGATTTGTTTCTAGTAACTTCACTATTCTCATCAAGTATTTTTTTTGAAATTCTATTTGGTTCTAGTCATATTATTTTATGTGGTTCTAAGAATAAATTCCTAAGTTTAATTTTTTCAAACTGATCTAGTTCTTCATTCATGGATGAAACATTCTCTTCATGTTCAAAGGATTCATAAACTATATGAGGTTATCCTTTTATAAAAGCTAGTATGGATAGTTTCCATGATCTTAATTCTTGTCTTCACACATTGATTCTAATCCCCAATAATGTTCTCAACAACATGATGTTTTCTCATTTTTATATTTGTATCCTTAGGATACTATTCTCCATCTCCATCACTTGAAAAATAAAAATTTCATCTTCAGTTGGAGTCCATGCATTTTCTATATTTTCTTCAACATGTTGTAGAATGAAAAAGTCATCCTAATAATCTTCAAAGATAGCATGTCTAGTAATTTACTCATCTTCAAAGACTATGATTCCATTTCTATCAATTATTGTTTTATATTTCTTTATATTAATCTTGTATGATTTTCCATTTTATGTCTATAAAAGAAGAATTAAATCTTTAACTGTATCATCAAACTTTGCTCCACTCTTATCCTTCCATTGGATCAAATTTGGACTTCTAAACACCCTGAAATATTTTCAATTTGGATTCCTTTTAAACTACATCTCATAAGAAGTCATGTTTGAGTTTGGAATTATGAGACACCTATTCTGAATTATTCATATAGTTTTGATGGCTATAATCCAATAATACCTTGAGGTGACCAACATAGTCTTGTACATGTCAATTGGGCTTCTATTTTTCCTTTGGCCACTTTATTTTGTTGTGTATTATATAGAGTAATGAATTCATGTTTTATTTCATGATTATTAAGTTATCCAGTGAATTATTTGTTAGCATGTTTCATTCCATTATTTTACCTTAATCTCTTTATGTACAAGAGTTTATTTTTTTACAATTCTTCTAAAGTTTTTAAATCTATATAGGGCATGTGATTTATGTGACATGAACATAATGAAATCCATCAGTGTGAATTCATCTATGAATGCGATAAAATAACTTTATCCACTTATTGAAATCTTAGTCACAGGTCTAAAAAAATCAAAGTGAATCAATTTATGAGATGACGAGGTTTGAATTTTTACTCCTTTATGAGTTTTATTCACAAATTTTCCTTTTTTATATGTTTTGAAAAAAATGGTAGTGTATTATTTTTTTAGTGGAAAATTTCTTAAAGGTTCTTCTTGGATCAATATCTTCATGTTATTTTAGACAATATGACCCAAAATTAAGTACCATTACTCATTTTATACCTATTTTATCAATAAATAACCTTCTTTTTCTTCCCCAATTTGAAACAAGTTTCCCAGGGTTCTCAAAACTTTTGTAACCACAACCCCATATTTTATTCTTTTAACTATGAATCCATCCTTTAAAAAGATAACCTCATTTATAGTATCACACAATATTTATTTCTTCAACAATTTTTTCTTTAAGAAATATAAAAATAATATAATATCATAACTGATTTGAATTTTACTAATGTTTTCTATCCCAATTCCTTTGATCTTAAGAGAAATACCATTACCAAAGTTCACATATCCTCCAATATATATCCTAACATTTTTATGTTGTATAGATCACCTACTACATGGGATGAACACCCACTATACATAATCCATGGATTTTATGATTTTCAATATTTAAATGAAACTTAAACAACATTTTACTATTGCCTAATTTGGATTTGATTCTATTCATTTACAAACTTTTTTAAAAAATACTCAAATGGGGAGGGATGAAAGAAACACACACATCTAAAGTTTAACCTTATTGATCACATATTCCACACAACTCTTGAAATTATTTGAAACTATTTCTCAATTTAACCTTTTTTTTCAAGTTGTTGATATATTATCTAAGGTATCATTTGAGATTGATTTCTACACCTTGTTTCCTTCTATTTTCTCAGTCCAGGAAGAGAAATATTGTACCAACAGTTATAATCCCTATAACAAAACACTCCACAACACCAGAAATATTCCTAAAATCTTATACTTTGATAAAAATTATTCTACTAAACAGGTTAACGTGTTACTCTATTTTCTACCCTTAAATGAGTAAATCTCTAAAGATCCTTTTTAACCCTTTTTTTCATTAGTTTCATATTATAATCTATAATGAATTTATTTAGTAGGAGTAAGCTCCATTTATACTCAAACTTCTATAGAATTTCTATTTTCATATCTTTCATCTTACTTGGAGAATCTATTTATTATAGAATACTTAGAAAATTCTCCTATTTATTTAAAAAACTTGTTTTTATTGAATTTGGTTTTTTAATTATGCTTCTTGGTTTCATAATTCTATCTATAAGGTTTATCAGTTTCAATATCTCCTAGTATAATAGTGAAGGTCATATATTCATTATTGTTTTTCATTCTTTACACTATGAAACTTCAACATCTATATTTTTTTCATAATATTTTCAATTTATTACAGAATTTGACTTTGGTTATCTAACCCATTTTAATGAAAAGTATCATCTTCTCTCATCCTATCAGTTTCTTTTAGAAATATCTTTTTCTACATTCACATGGTATATTCTCTAGAATTATCCCCTTCCTCTATAACATATTCACCATTGTATTTAGATTCATCTTTAGATGGATTTTCCTCTTATTCTTCTTATGCTATTAGTATTATTTTATAGAAAACTATAAGAAGTTTCTCATCACCACTTTATTCACTGTCAAACACACCTTCAACAATTGTTAGAAAGTTCCTTCTAAAGGATATAGGAGAAAACTTCTTCTTTCCTTTTTATTGGGTCATTGAGCTATCTCTATAAATGGATTTCCTGAAATCATATTCATTTTCATTTTACTTTTCAAATATCATTGGATAATTAATAGAGAAATGGATAACCTTTACATAGTTGAAACATTTAAAGTGAATTTTTTCTTTATAATTACCTCTTTCACCTCTAGTGAAGCTTCTTGACATGAGTGAAAGGGTTTCTATATAATCTTTCATGTCATCTTCTTCATTCAATAAATCCTAATTATCTTTAATAATTACACACTTGAATTCTTTAAAATAAATTTCATTTTCATTCTTTATTTTTCCCTTAAGTGAAGATACTATTCTCATTTCATAGTTAATTAGGGTGTTGTGAAGTTTATAAATGGTAAATTAATCAAGATACTTATCTTCATATGCTAAAATCTTAGCATCAAATTTATCTAGTAAGATTCTCATCAATTTTTTTACAATTATTATGTCTTCAATAGTTTCTCTAAATGCTTTAATAGTGATCATAGAAAAATTTACCCTGGTAAATAATCCATCAACTATTTTATTCTACTATATTCAAACATCTTCAAATTGTTGTCAACTAATTTACAGCTTTTCTTCTATTACCTTTTTATTTCCTTTATAAATTCTATGATGTTTATTCCAAATATAATTACCAGTTCTATAGGCCACAAAATTTGTAATTTCTCTTTATAATAGAGAAGATAATAAATAATTATTGTCCTTCCCATAAATTTCCATATTTCTTCTATCAGTTAGAGACCACACGATGTTTTCATTTGGTAAATCGAATCCATATTGAATGAAATCAAGAAAATAAATCCATTGAGAAAGAATGTAAGACACCATTCTCTCTTTCTAAGAGTGAAATCATTTACCATCAAAAATTGGGATTCCTTTACTATTAGAATAATTTTGTTGGTCTATAACGTGAAATTAATAGGAAAATAAGTATACCTATGCTGTGATACTAATTGATGGATCATAAGAAGGGAGACACACACTGGGGGGGGGGGGGTGAATCAGTGTGTATACAAAAAAAACCTTTATCTCTCATGCATATTTAGCACATATTTCTAAAGATTCTCATCAATTTATAAAAGAGAGACACAATATATTTTGTAACACAGTTTTTCTATTTATTGATGACTACATCCCTAGTGTGTCATGGTTATTATCCCCTACAAACTGTCCCCTTATTATTATCAAAATTAACTCAAACAAGGGTATGTCATTGAACTCATACAACTTGAGGAAACTAAATGGTTACAATATCATAGAAATAGAACAAGGAACACCTATTTGAAGAAAGATCACTAATGAATATATAAACCATCACATGAACTCTTATAAAGTAGATATTATTTTTCTTCCTTATTCCACAATCTCATATGGTTTCTCTCATATGATCTTCTTAGATATTGATTTTTATTGATTCAACTTCTCAGAATTATCAACAAATACTTTTAATACTTTATCTAATTATTTATATTCATTGAATATTGATATAATATCATTTCCACAATTTTTATGGAAATATCCTTTAATCTTGGTGGTAATGAATGACTCAATCAAAGATTATAAATCACACATAAAATCATTATTGAAAACTTCCTAGAAGTTTCTCTCGATACTTGGTTATTTATTGTGATTTTTTTTCAAAATTAAAATCCTCCATGAAATCTATGACTTTTAGTTCACTTTATATTGATATGCCGGTATAGAAACTTGAAATCTCATACTATAGCGTGGAACTCAAATCGATACCCCAACATTCTCCTCCAGATAGAATCCCTTCTATTTTAGCAATAATCATGATCATGTGTTTGATCATGACGATTGATCTATGAATAGAAATGTACGTGAATAAAAAATAAAAACATAATTTTATCAGAATATTAAATTCTAAAAATATCTCATTTAATTTCATTCCATATAAGTCTCAATTTTGGGTTCAAATAATTTTGTAAAGTAAATCATCATACGCACTCCGTATAGCTGAAATATTATAAGAAATGTCACATAACTCAAATATATTATGGGCCTCATAAGTATATTACATTAATAAAATAAATTATCTTATGAGATTCTTAAACCTCTATCATGTAAGATACATCCCTTTATTTATTTATACTTAAATATTCATTCGTGTAGATGAATTATCACATGGGGATCCAAAACATCATACTCAAGTCACCATATGAAAATGTCCTTTTCCATTTTTAATTACATAGATAAATTATCCATATAGAACCAAAACATCATATGCAACCCTCACCGTAAGATAAATTCATTTAATATTTTTTTTAGCTTCAACACAACACTTCCAAAATTTATTCAAATCAACTTTGAGCTTTTTAAAAGAGGCACATGTTGTTCTTAATCACTTAAAAACATTATATAAATAATATTCAATGTGTTATTCAAGATCAACATCCCATGGATGGATACTCTAATGTTTCAGACCATTTATCTTCCATTCAAGATATCTTTAAATGATATAACCAACAACTCTTGAAGTAGTTCATGTTTTCCACACATGAAACTTATTTTAAACTTTTATTTACTATGATTTTATCTCCACATCACTAATAATATATCCATTAATATCATCACATCAATTTTCACAATTAAATAGGTATTACAAAAAAACAGTATTATCAAAGGTTCAATAGATTTTAACAAAGGAAAAGTAGTTTATGGTACTAATATATGTTGATGATATCATATTTTGAGGTTGTAATTTAAAACCAGTGCATGAATTTTTTAGTATAATGTACTCAGAGTTCTAAATGTGAATGATTAGAGTGATTGATAATTTTCTTGCACTGCAAATGAATAAAAAAAGGAACATAAATTTATTTATTAGGAAAATATACTATATATATATTTAATAAGAATGATATACATGAGAGAAAACCAAATTCAACATCGATTTCAGTTAGAACCAAACTATAAAACATAAAAATTGGAATAGTTATTGATACTACACTTTATTGAAGATTGAATGAGATATTGTTTTACCTAAAAACAACATATCATGGAATTGTCTATGTAACTTGTTTGACAGATAGAATTCAAATTAATCTAAAGGTGGAAGATATCATTGATTAAAGAGAATCAAGAGGTACATTTTAGGTACTCTTGATCATGTCTTGATTTTTTATGAAAGGAAATAATGATATTTAATTTCTTATTTAGATATGGAATGAGATAGAGACATCATGGATATAAAATCCATTCATGGAATGATTTATTTATTAGGAGAAAGTGTATTGTATATATAATAAATATGCAAGTGAGAACTTATCTTAGAATGTATGAATAAAATTATGGTGAACACTAACAGAGAAAATAATGATATTTCGACAAACACTATTATATTTTTTTTATTCATGTAAGAAACATAAGGTATGTTCACCAAAGATTCATTTTTTTATTTTAATTAAAAAATAACTTTTAGGGATTGAGACCATAAGGAAATAAAATATTCTAATAGAGAGGAGGAACACCAATGTTCCAAAAAAACAACAATATCTATTTATTAAAGGCTAAATAAGTTCATTAGAGGAAAAGTTGGAATCATTCATGAAAATCATCAAGTATGGAATCAATGATAGTGTTTCCAACTAAAAAATTTAAATATTTCTATTTATTTAAGTGAAACATTTTTGTAATAAGTGTGGGTGTGATACCAAGGGTACAAATTTTTGTAAAAGAGACATGTAAAAGCTCTTATACCTTTGTAAAATGTAAGTGTCATTGTCTTGCACTCAGCTATAAATATCCTTAATAAAATGATCTTAATTAAACCCCCAAACCTGTATTGGATGTTTATTGTGCAGAGTAGTGTATTATCTTAGAGACCCTAAACCACTATAAAAATATTTATGTGATATATCATTTTTATTTATTTATATTACACCAAAATTTGATTTAAAAAGGGAATATATTTTAAATATGGAAGTTGAAGGTTTAAAATAAAAAATTAAATAACTCAGTTCACCCCTATTGATTCATTATAATCAATATAACTAAGAAAATATTTGGAATCAAAGTAAGTATGTTGTGTTATCTATAATAGATAATTGAAGTTTAATGATCTATTTTCCATCATTATAATGGATGATCTCAAGGAAGTCATATATATGGTTAGACCACCTTACTTCAATGTAGAAAATTATGGTTTCTATAAAACAGGGATGATTATTTATCTTAATAATTTTGGTTTGAATGTATACATGAAAGTGGTGAATCCTTATAAAATTATATTTAGTAAAACCATGATTTGGAGTATTGATAAAGAGTCTGAATATGATCTTAACTCAAGATCTATGAATGCAATTATCTACAGTTTAGTAATTGATTATTTTAATATAGTTTCTTAATATATTAAATAGTGTGATATATGGGAAACAATGTTAGTTTCTTATAAAGAGACATGAAATGTGAGATACCTTAGATAAGATATTTCCAAATTAAATATTGAAACATTCAATATATTGTATAGAGAAAGTATTACTCTGATAAATGGTATACTTAATAAAATTGTAAATAATATTTATTCTTTAAGAAATATTGTACCATGATTTGATAAAGATTTAAAAATCTTATGAGTTTTACATAATAGATATAGTGGAATATAATCTTCTATTTGACAATACACATAGATTAAATATCTAAAAATAAAGAATCTCATTGGTACATTAATTATATACAATGCTAAGATGAGGTTTGAGGCAGATAACCACAAGTTAATCAGGAATGATAATGATTCTATTAAAATTACTACTTAAAAAGATGAAATGAAGGAAAATAAAAATGTTTTGATTCATATGATGAAGAAAATGTTAATATTTTAAATTAAGGTGATGAAATTTATCAACTGGCTTGAAGTTTTAATTAATTTTATAAGATGATGAAGGGATTTAAAATATCATTTAACAATTTCAATAAGAACAATGGAGATTAAAAAGAATGAATATGTCATGAGTGAAAAAATATTGGTCATATTAAGCTTGATTACCCTAAACTTAAAGAAAATAGTAAATTAGAAAATAAATTTAATAAAATATTGGACTATAATAGTAAAGGAAATAAAGAAATTAAAGCTACCCATAGTTATTATAAAGACTCTAGTGATATTTCTCATTTTTATTATGAGTATAAGAAATAAAATAAACAATCTAATATGTGTTTAATGGATCATAATAAAGATATAAATTCATACTACCCACCTATACCTGAAATTTAGGATTTTTATTTTGAGAAACTTAATGAATAATTATCTTTACATGAAGATAAAAATAATTCCTTAAAATAAAGAGCATAAATTTCCTAAATAATATTATGATTCTATTATTAATAAAAAATATGTTTTGTTTAATTAGAAGTTTTAATTGAAATTTAAATATGTTAAAGCTAAATATTCTCATTCATATAATAATAGTAGTATTGATGAATTTTTATATGAAATTACTAATATAAAATTAGACACTACTTATGGTAAGAAATACATTAATATAATTATTAGAAGTTAAAAATATACTAATAATTGTCATGTTTTTTGAAGTAATGTTCAAATAAAAAAGCTGTAAAGAATTTTTTTACTCTTCTAATAAAAAAAGTATGCTTCATGTTTTTTGTTTTTATTGTGATAATTATATAAATTATGCTAATTATTATTATTTTAAATATCTAAAATTTAATGGTGTTGAGAATAACCATATTAATAAAGACTTATCTAATATCATGGCTGGAATTTTTTCAACAAGCAAGAAATTTTGGATTTTTAAATATCTAATAGCCAACATAGCCAGAACCAAAAGTATATGGTTACTACACACATACTTGTTTTAAGGGAAAATCCATAATAATAGCAATGTAAAGTGGTATATAAAAGTAGACATTAAAAACTCATGATTGGCCTTTTTTCAATTTCTATTATTTTTCAAAGATTGGTGAAGGCTATATTACTATTAGAGATAATGAAAAATGAAAAATCATTTGATTTAGAAATCCAAAATTAATTCTTATAAGGTTTTATATGTTTAAGGTTTTAAGAACAATCTGATAAGTATTTCTCAACTCTATGATGATGGTTATTTTTTTATTTTCTAATAATTATTATTGGGTTTATAAGGATAATGAACTTAAATAAAAAACACCTTGAATGGAAAATTTATATACCTTATATCTTGATTCATTACACATATAGTATATAAACTGTTTTAATTATGAAATTAACGAATCTTAGATTCAGAATAGAAGACTTGGAGATTATTATACTTATTCTTTGAGGAAATTGTTTAAGAATAATTTGATTTCTGATTTTACTAAACTAAATTTTATTGAAAAGAGGTTATGTGATGAATGTAAAATGGTAAGAAAACATAAAATCTTATTTTAAATCAATAAATTATATTTCTATCTATAGAATTTTATAACATATAAATATTTATTGTATTGGACCATATAAAACAAAAAACTTTACTAGAAAGTATTTTATATTTTGTTGATGATTTTTCTAGATTTACTTATGTTTACTCTTTGAGGTTTAAAAGTAAAAATAATGTTTTCTCCATGAATTTATGAAAAATTACTTAGAATGAATAAGTTTCCATGAATTTCTATTTGAGAAGTGACTATATAGGATAATTTTAAAGTAATACCTTTAAGTCATTTTATTCAAGCCATTATATTAAACACAAATTTTCTACCCCTAGAACACTTTAACAAAATAGTTTTTTGAAAGGATAAAAATATATTTTCAAGAAATTTATAGAACCATGTTATATGAATGTAGCTTTCCCAATTATTTTTTGGTCAAGTTTATTAGTATAACTTTGTATGCTGTAAAAACTGTTCTAATAAGGCCTATTTTTAATAAATCACCCAATGATTTATAGAATGGAATAAAAATAATGGTTAAATACTTTAATGTTTTTAAATTTAAGGTTTATATATTTAATAATAAGGATAAAATTGGTAAATGTTATCTAAAAATTGATGAAGGAATATTTATTTGTTATTATAATTCTTTTAATGACTATAATGTTTTCAATAGATTGTCAGTCATAGTTGAAGTTTCAATTCATGCAAAGTTTTATGGAAATGATCCTTTTATTCAAAAGAGAACTTCAATTTATAACGTTGATGATTATTTTAACAACTTTAGACTTAATAATTAGTTAAAAAAATGATGATTATTAGGAAAATGTTCATGTAGAGCCACATTATAAAGAGTTAGAAACTAAAGAATCTAAGAGCGTGCTTCCTAGAAATCCTAAAACCAAAAAGTTATTTCTTTAGAGTTTTTTATTGGTGATTTATATTATGGTGATAGTAATTGAATAAATTATGGTAAAATAGTTAGGTTTCCTACCTTTATCTCATTTATTAAACCTAAAACTATAGAGTATTTCATGAGTGATGAATGTTGGGTTTTAGTTGTGAAAGGAGAGCCAAATTAGTTTGTGAGAAATAATGTTTGTGAGTTAGTTGAGAGACCTTATAATTACTCTATTATTATAACTAAATGGGTATTTATAAATTATCAAGATGATTAAGGTGTGATTAATAGGAATAAATAAATATTTATGGCTAAAGGTTATAATCAAGAAGAAGTAATAGACTATGAGGAGACCTTTGCATCAGTTTCTAAGTTAGAAGCCACTAGAACCCTTCTTACTTATACATCTCATATGAATTTTAATTTTTTCTAGATGGATGATAACTATAGATTTTTAAATTGTTTTCTTATGAAGGAAGTTTATTTCAAAAATAAATTATTATTTTCAAAATAATTTTTCTAAATAATTTTTTAAAACTTACCAAATCTCTATACGATCTTAAATGGGTACCTAGATCTTGTTATAAAAGTATTACTTCATTTATTTTTGAAAAATGATTTTTTTATTGGGGTATTAAACCCTATTTTTTTCAAGAAAACTTCACACACACATATATATCTTATTAGTTTAAATATATGTTGATGATGAAATTTTTTATTTAATAAACTAGAAGCTGTGTAATTATTTTTCCAAAAATCCTGGAAAAATATTTTAAAATGATTATGATGGGAGTGTTGAACATTTTATTTGGTTTTCAAATATTTAAAAATGATTCTTTGAATGATTTAAACCAAATAAAGTGTATATAAAATTTATTAAAAAATATTAGGATTAAGAAAAGCCAAAAATATGAAACAATTATGAGTTATTATATTAAAATTGATATGGATAAAGCTGGGAAACTGGTATATAAGAAGTTGTGTAGAGGAATAATTAGGAAATTGTTGTATCATATTTCCATTAGAACATACATCATGTTAATTTTTTGTCTCTAATCTATATTTTAAGATAATCCTTAGGAATCTCAACTGAAAGTTTCCATAAGTATTTTAAGGTATCGTAAAGGTTATTCTTATATTATTTTTTTTCATTTCTTAAAACCCATTTATTTGATTTGAAATCTTATTCTGATTCCGATCTTAGATGTTGTAGACTAGATAGGAAGATTACCTCATGAATTTTTCATTTTTTGGAAAAATATTTAACATCTTAGGCCATTAAGAATCAACACCCTATTAAATTATATATATTTTAAGTTAAATATATTGTAGTTGAATTTTTTATGCTCAAGTGTTGTGTATGAAGAACAATTTGAAGAATTTGGGATTTAATTTTGAATGTGTACCTAACAAATGTTTTATGACCTATGTTGTCATGAGTTGATAAAATTAAGGTATATTTTAATTTCTATCCTGTCATGTCCCTAAACTAACCAAGGCTCGAACCATCACTACCCTAATATCAACTCCATAGGCTAGGGTGTGGTGACAATCACTGAAAGGCATATCCTAAATGGGAAGAATTTGTCTAATGTACCTATATGAACACACCTAACCATATCAATATAGAATTGTAGAGGAATTAATATAAAAATATTCAATAATTATAAAGTAAACCAATCTTGCTAAACCTCTAGGGTGTACAAGTGTATGATTGTATAAAATGAAAAAGTAAAAGGGAAAAAATACATGCCCAACTAGAAATATGTCCCAAACTAACAAAACATGAAAGTAAAATACTGAAAGATATTAGCTTCTAATCTCCAATCTACGACCACCATATGCGGTTCCAAGGATCAAGTATCCCTAAGATCCTCTAAATTCACCACCAAACTGTCCATTTCTTGCATAATACATTACACGTATAGGAAAATCAGATGAAGGGGTGAGTATATACAAACCCAGTAGGATGCCTCAAAAGATTAATGTGGAGCAGTGAGAGATATAATAGGAATATAAATATGGTATATGATAAAGAAGATGTAGCTCAACCCAAGAAAGAGAATGAGTATCCTTTTCTAGGCATAGGGGGATCAACAAAGTGAGTATATTAACTACAATTTGAGTCTTTTCCACCCCTAGAAGGAGAGTGAACTCATCCAACCATGAGAAGAAAAACATGGAAATCACATGGCATACCCCACACATCTTTGGAACCCATGTAAAAAGAGTAACTAAATCCAAAGGTATATATATATATATATACTCAGTAAAATAATCATGAACATGAGAGAAATGGGATCTCTATCTTAGAACCCAACCCATGGAATTAGTCACCATCTGTTCTAGAAGGTCCATCAACGATGCCCAACACATTGTGTATTTACTCTCAGAAATATCCATGCCTATCCACACCTCACCACTATGTCACATAGTCGATAGGCCATAATATACAAGTAAAGGACCCATTCCCTAGTGTGTTAGGGGGTGCCACTCCAAAAGTATCCATAGAGGACCTACTCCCTGATGTGTTAGGAGGGTTCTACTTTGATATCATGTAGAACCATTCCTTACTTGATTGGGGGTTACAATCAGTTGGTGGAGGACCCAAACCAAAGTTGATGGGGGGGGGGGTTCCAGTCTATAGGTCGAGGACCCGTTCCCTCATACAACAGGGTGGTTCCACTCTGGTCATTAATGACCCACACCCTATCTAATAGGGGGTTCCACTTGGAAGGATGAATACTCACACTCTAATGTAAAATGGGGGTTCCAATCTAATCCTCTAAGACCCACACCCTATCTAATAGGGTGTTCCACTCATAAGGTTGAGGATCCACACCCTGGACAATTAGGGGGTTCTACTCTGCTTATCAAGGACCCATACCCTATTTGACTGAGGGTTCTATAGTCATTGAGGGCCCACTCCCTATTTGATAGGGGGTTCTAATTGGAAGGTTGAGGAATCATACCTTGATGTGACATGGGGTTCCACTATCATCATTGAGGACATGTTCCATATCCAATAGGGGATTATACTTAGAAGTTTGATCACTGTAGTCATTGGGTGTCGTCTCAACAGGCGCTATGCTTGGAATATATCACATCGTATCCCAAAATCCATAACAGAGGTCACTATCATGTTATATGTAGAAAAAAACTTAGGATAAGATACTCATGGGCCAAAATCCAAGTCCAAAAAAATGTGATACGAGAGGTAGAAGGTTCCTAAAAAAGGAGGTACACAACATATAGGGGACGCACATGGTGTGTGGTCCCACTTTTCTTCCTTTCTGTGTCCTCTCCAGTACATAGATCACTAGATAAATAGTACTACACAATGTATAAGAATACTACACGATATGTATTATCAAAAATGATGATGAACACATGAGGTTCATCATTGGCTTGAAGGAAAAAACAAAAATCCACTAATATGCCTCTTAAAATGTCCCCGAATGGCTAAAAATATCACACTGTTGCAATCCACATGGAAAAAATCCCAAGATAGGTTATTCAATTGCCCATATCAGACATGCGGTGAAAAAGTCACATTTCACCATATAATGCACGAATGGTGGTTCATGGGACTGAGCCACAAACCTGAATCAAATACCCGATATTAATCTTGAAACGTCTGTCTCAATATCAGGGTTACAATTCCACTAATGGTTTGTCAATATGACATCATATGAAGAAGATTTTTTGGATACTAGATTCCATAATAATAATAATAATAAACATTGGGCGATCTATGGGACTGTGTCATGAGACTGAATTAAATATCTAACATTAAACATAAAATGAATCTCTTAATTCCAGGGTCATGATGCCACTAACGGTTTTTCAATACGACACTTCGTAAAGAAGTTACATTAGAATGATTTTTCCACAACAAAAATAAATAATAATAATATTTTTATATTATTATTAATATTTTTTTAAAATCTATTCAAAGATGGAATGTTAAAGGCTCCCCCCTTATCTTTTCACAGGTAAAGTGATCTTCAAATCCATTTAAGTATTTCATTTCCCTCTTTTTTATCTATTCATTATAATTATCATTATTATTTTATAAAATAATAATAATAATATAACCCTCTTAGCATTGCGTACACCACTAGGGAGACCACCTTTCTTGATTTTTTTCCTTTTTACTAAATTAAATCTCATTTAATTTTTATTAACTCATAAAATTTACTATTATTATTATTATTAAAACTCACAAATTCAACCACGTATAACCAATTTGTTGGATACCCAAGTCTAGTCACCATCATATCCATACTAAGAAGTCTCCACCATGAGATCCCACACATGAATTCTACTCAGAACTAATCTCGTCGCACCACATGATGTCGTCACATGCCAACCAGGGAAAATGGGGGTCACTGGTCCAATCCTAAACCAGCTCTGATCATAAACCTACACCCACAGTACCAATGCAGACCATTCAAAAAACATCACCCCACTTGTTTATCAACCCATCCACAAACCATCAACCGGTGTGTCATTCTTTCCTCCATAATGAATCCAAAGGTTCGATCACACCTGAACCTACCCAGACAATGTTGAATCGTGACCTCATGGTCCAAAGATGAAGAATAAAAAGAATATTGGGGTGAGGGAATCACCATTAATAAAAGTGATATACATCATTGACCAAGCATTCTTATCCAATGATTTTATAGTGGGGGAAACTGTGGGTGAGAAACATTTCATAGATAAGAAATAAATTGAATGAATAATTTATTTTGATACACATGATCATGCATTGGTTTATTTAAATGATGATAAAAAAATAGATTTGATCATGATCAATATAATAATTATAAGGGTGGGAACCACAAATGACGAGTCCTACCTTAATTATATATTGATCGTTGGTAAAAAAATTCATCATCTAACAATGAAGGTGATCTACTGTATCTTCTTCCTTTTGATTCACCTCAATCCAATCACCAGTCATTGTCTGATCTCGATCCACCAATAAAGAAAGGGTGGAAGCCCCTATCAATGATCCCAGGGTTATTTGGATAACCCTATAGATTTTCTATAGCATCTTACTTATATAAAAAAATGGTTTAGACCATTTAATTAATAATAAACAAATAAATTATTTATTTTAATTAAACACACCCGCTAATAGCTTCATTTACCGGACGTCCCATGCTAACCAAATTTAAGTCACACCTTAGGGTAAACTCTATCTTCTGAACTCAAAATTGGTATTAAATTTTCTATCTAAGTCTCAATTTTTGAGTTATTTGGGTTAGGGTTATTCACTAAATAAATTAAATAAATTAATTTAACCAATGCATCTACCAATGACTTCCCCATCTGAATATCCCACACTGACCAACCTTAGGTCATTCCTAGGGTAAAACACACACTAAAGATTCAACTATGGTCTCATATTTCCAATCAGAGACTTATTTCATGAGATATTCAATTTTTTTAGGAAACCCATGCATGCATAATATAAAATATATTTAATATTTTTATAAAATTAATTTTGGGCTCACTAGGCCTCATAATCATGTGTCATCTCGTTAAATAGATCCCAAAAATATTTCTAGGAATATTCAAAAGTCTTACATAGAAAAACCAGAGTTTCTACATATCCTTAAGTGGTTTTAAGGAGAAAAATGTAATTTCCCATAGTAGATGATCTTTGAATAATTTTCTAATCACTTTTTCATCCTAGAATGTGGTGTTACCTTAGGAAATGAGTTTGGTGTAATTACAATCCATTTATATTTTTATAGAATATTTAATAATTAATTAATTTTGAATGTTTGATAGGTCATATATTTTGAATTTAGTCTCATATTAGAATCATGTCTTCATTATTGAGTCTAGAACATGAGGTTTTTTTATGTAAGGTGTAAACTCACTTTGGTTCTTAGGAATCTGGTCAGGATATTTAAGTGGGTGTTTTTATTTTCTTTTTTTCTTTTCATTTTATTATTTTGTTTTCTTACTCTCCCTTTTTTCTTGTTGTATATTCCATGGGAGGGGGATCTCCCATTTTTCACACTTGACTAAGAGAGTAATAGGTATATGGAGATTTATCCTCTTTAAAGAGATCGTCTCGGGTTGGTTTGAGGTGCACCAAGTGTGTGGAACAAATATATGATCAATGTTTTGGTGTTTTACACCCTGAGGATGGTTTTTAGTTTATTTTTGTAAGATTTATCTATAGAGTAGTTTTTTATGTTTTAATTCCTTATATATATTATTTGGACTTCCATGAGAGACTCCAAGGGATGTTTTTGGATAATCAAGGGTTTTTGGGGCTTTATAAGGGATTTAGTTTGGGAAAAACATGTACATGATATATAATTTAGATAACACATGACTTGTGTTCTTATTTTTGGGTGGCAGGTAGAAGATGAGGGATACAAAATGTGTATATTTAGAACATTCCATGTAGAGTGACTTGTGGTGTGGGTAAGGTATCTTTTAGACACCCCATACAGGGGAACAAGGCCATGTAATGTACATGACCCAACTCCATGTACAACACATAACCATAGGTCATGTGGCGTAGCTAGACAAACCTTGTGGTTGGTACATGGAAAGGCACATGGATAGAAACCCTATGTTAGTGAAACACTATATAGGCTTGGTACACAACATATAGTTTGGTTTTACAGGCCATGTACAGATAAGTTACATGGCTAGGGAAGGATTTTAGGGGTACACATAGTGTGCATAAGTTTCATTCAAAGTAATTCCTTTTTTAAGTATTTCAATCATTTTTAAACTAGATTCATAATTAGACTTGTGAGTATTCTATTCTAATCATTTTTTCATGTATAACATGATGGTGGAACCATTTAATGTTTTGAGGTTATTTAAGGTATTTTCTGGGTTGGGATAGGTTTGGTGAGAGGTTTCCCTTGAGGTCATGGTTTGAGACCCAGGTGAGGGTCATGTGCTTATTGGATGGCTTGGATCAAGATTATAAGGAGTTTAGTTTGAGGTACTTTAGGTGGTTCCTAAAAGAAATGATCAAGTAGTACATTTGATGGGGTTTTAGACCCAGTTTCTTGTTGTTTGAGTGTTCAAGGTTTTATACCACTTTATTAATGATTTAGTACCTTTAGATCTTTTGTGTTGGGTTGATGTTGTGTAGTGTCAGGTATGGCGGTATATCATTTGAGAAGAGGATGAAATAGGTTTGAGGGACCCTGGAGGATGTCCTTTTGGGCATAGTGTTGATTGAGTATGTCCTTGTGGGTGAGATGATGGTCATGGATGGGTTGGGTTATAAATTCATTGGACAATTATTCTTGTGTTAGACTTGGAACATGGGTTGAGATGGATGTGATTCAGGGAACTGTTGTGGGTGACCCATGTTCTGTTAACCCTATGTAGTGTTAGTTCAATGTTGGAGACTTTAGGTATCAGCTTAGAACCCCAATATTGGTGGTGTGAGCCATTATTGTTACTTTAATGGTAGTTGGTTTGGATGTTGGATGAACCTTATTTTTATGTCTTAGGCTAGGGTTATATTAGGATATTACTATTCGGGTTTTGGATGGAGGATGGAAACATTGAGATATTATTGGAATGGGTGCTGAACCTGAGATTTAGGGGACACTCTCCTATATTTTTTTCTTGATTTAGGATGGTTTAGGGAGATGAAGGATGATTTTAATGAGTTCACTCTTTAGTTTGGGTCTACCTTTATCTATGTAATTACAACTTATGAGGTATATAGGAACTCATGGAGTGGGATATATATCTCCCTGGGTTAGGATTTTCTTCTGGATAAGGGAGAGTCACATTTTTAAGAATTATTGCACCGAAGAGATATATTATTGTGACTGATTAGTTTTTTAGGACTAATTGGAAAAAGATATGTTCTATCCAAGTTGATTGTGAGTTCCTATCATTAGTTCAAATCATTCTATTAGAGCTAAAGAGGTTAGTAATGGTGTATGTTGTTGTCTTGGATGCCTATGGTGAGATATTAGGTTATATATTTCATCTATATTGGGGAGTAAGATGTTTTGGAACTTGTTTAAGATTTGGTAGATTTGTTTAATGTGTTGTGGCATGGTGAGACACACATTCAGATTTTGGCATTGGAAAAAGTAGGTTTGGTCAATCTTAAGTGGATTATTATAACCCCAATATATGAAATATTTTAATTATTTTAGTTGTTTACATTTATATCTATTATTATACGAATATTTTAGGAATATCATGTTTGTAGTTAATTTTTTATGATAATAGATGATAGGTTCACCATTGGGTATGACCTATTGATATTTATTTTTCACCCCCAGTATTTGCACTTTGGTGTATGTGCATACCCTTTTTTCTGCTTTTAGGTTGATCACATGATGAATTATGGATCGAGAGGAAGATCAATGTTTCATAATATAGCTGGATTCCTCATGTAGAATCATAGATATTTTTTTATTAGCACAATAGTTGTTGGATACAAAGTTTTAGGTATGGATCAGGATGGTAGTAGTGCCTTTTTCATTTTTTACTTTTTTATTCACTATATGTGGTTAGCCCAGTGGGTGATCAGTTGATGTGTGTTTTCATAACCATGAATCTATATGATACATTTTAACTTGGTATAGCATGCTTATATTTTATTTATCATGTACTATGATGTGTGTGGATGATGTGTTATTTTATTTCTGATGTTATTTCTTACTCAATTACAAGGGTATTATAACAACCTGAGTTTTAAAAGAAGAAAATAATATTAGATATCATAAAGGACACAAAAAATTGATCTTAGAAGATAATGTAACACCATGAGATTTTAAGACATATTTATTTTTCAATAAATTCAATATCTTTAATAGCTTTCAGTACCTACAATCCTAATAATTTTATGCTCGATAGCGTATTCAACATGAAAAAATGAGTTTAAACGACCAATGATATATGTAACCGTTATAACCTAGCTATTAAATTGGAAGGTAGGAATATTATAAATTACTTTATAAAATATATAATATATATAACTTTAGTAATAAATATAAATTATTGATAAATTTTTGGTAAATAATTAATCATTTTTAGTAAAGTTATTTTATTCTTCAAAAATAAGTTTTCTTCAATTTTTTTTATTTTTTTCATGAGAAAAAAGGTTATAATAAATTTTTATAACTTTTATAAAATTTATTTGATAAAATAAAATTCATTTTTTTAATTATAATATTAAAATTTACTTTGGGTTAAATTTTAGAATTTTTAAATAAAATATCTATTTTTCAGTGAATAGTAAAAAAAATAACAATTTTTGTAAAACTATCATTTATTTTAAATAAATTAAGTAATTTAAAAGTCACACAATGTTTTTGAATATGGTTTCATGTGATATAAGTATTATATATTTATATTTAATCTATTTAATTACATTTGAAACATCATTATATTGTATTTTAGTATAAGTTTGTTTTGGGGTTTAAAAAATGATTTTTATAAAAACTATTTTCAAATGAATAATATTTCTCATTTTTAATTATTTAAAATAATCTATAATTAAGATTTTTTAAATGATATTTTTATATTTTATATCAATAAATTTTAATTGATATTCATAACATGATTATTGTTAGGCATATAGTGAATATAAAATCATCTGGTGCTTGAAAAATACTCTTCTTGAAAAGCTTATTTTTCATTGAATCTATGGGTTTTGTTTTAAATTTAATTTTTTCTAGAAACAATTTTTTCCATTTATGTATTTGAAATAATTCTATATATATATATACAGATCTAGGCACTGAGATGGAATGAGATTCCAAGGCCCAATGTTCATGGAATTAATTTTATAAAAATATTAAAAATATTTTATATTGCATGCATATACCTTGTTAAATAAAATTAGATAACTCTTAAATGATTGATCATATCATAAATATGATACCATGTTTGAGTCTATATCATGGGTTTTACCCTAGGTATGACATAGAATGAGTCACCATGGGACATTTGGACCCCTCGCTCATTGGCGGTGTTTTTAATTGGATTAATTAATTATTAAATTAATTAATCCATTCATTTTTGACCGAAAATAAATTTTATAATTGTTTCATTATAGAAGCCTCACCAGGGTTAGAATCATAATTCTAAAATATCCAGTGAAGCTCTCCATCCTCCTTCATCTGGTAGATCATCTTAGATGACGATGGAAGTCTGAATCAAATAGGATCAGGACGCAACAAACACATCAGCTTCTCCAAAATCATTGGAATATGTGTTCTTCATCAGTGATTGATCTAAAATTGAGGTAGGAATCATCAATTATGGTTTCCCGCCTTTTTATTAAAATATTGAGCATGATCAATTCCCTTTCGTTGATCTCTGTTAATTTTATCCTCTATATCTTCCCATGTACTAAAATCTATGTTTATTTTCTTATGTTTTATAATCTGGAATCTATGTTCTTGGTCATTTTCTAAGAACACTATTCAAAATTTTTTTAAAATTTGGTTTATTTTTCTTTTATCCTTATCTTATTTCCATTCTTCATCGATTAGATCTTCATAGTTCCCAATTCGACATTGCTGGGTGGTACCGAGCCCTATTAGACCCCAGAATTCATGAAGAATCGACAAAAAAACAATAGTTCGATAAAACAGCTACATATTTGGGATTATTTATATTTATAGAATATATTTTTGATGAATATATTGTGAGAAATCAACTTTGGAAGATTCGGGGAATGCGGCGGTGTACGAGATTTCATGAACTTGACCAGAGATTAGTTTTTGACCATCGAAGGGATGAAAATGGTAGATCTGAACTAGATCTGATGTTCATGGGTATTTTGGGGGTAATATCTATGAAAAAATGGGGTGAAATAGATATATATACCATACATAACATAGATCTAACTTTTTGTGAAATTCCTGACTACATGATATGTTCAATTAAGAACACACGACGTGTATCCTCTTTCCATGACAATAGCTAGGGTTTGATAAAATCAAGGAGGAAATGATGTGTATCTCCTCATAAAATGTTTTGAACCATTCCTGGTTGGACAACCCATGTGATGAGTCACACGAACAGGAACCCGTGTGAAGGTACATGGGGTCAGGTACATTCCCATGTACTTTGGTACATGGAAATGACATGAAACACACATCCCATATCCTGGTTAGTCAGGACACGCCATGTAATCCACCTAAACAGTGTTTACTAGTACATGGGGTAAAGCTATGTGATGGATAGGGACATGAACCGACTATGAATTGGGGCCATATACTATGTGCCTCTCCTAACACACCATGTACCACCCTCAGTTTCTTTTAAGGAACTTAAATTTTCAGTATCTTCTTCGTTTTAGCTTATATTTTGGCCCACGAGTAGCTTATCTTGAGTTATTTTCTAGTTACAGCTTAATGATTCCATTAGTTGTGGATTTCAAGATATAATGTAAAATTTTCCAAGCATTAAACCTTCTTAGGTAACCTTGATGACAACAGTGATCATGCATAATCACTACATGCTTACTCATAAGTGGAACCCTCCAGCTAGGCTGGGCATGGGTGCTTGATGACTTCTAGAGTGGAACCCTTGATAAATTATATATATTCATAAGTGTAACCCTCTATATGGTCTGGGAATGGGTCCTCGATGACTATTATAGTGGAAAATTCTAGTTTGGTTGGGCATGGGTCCTCTACTTTCTGAGTGGAACCCTCCTAAGGGGCATAGAATAAGTCCTTGATGACCTAGAGTGGAACCCTCTCGCTGGGCTGGGCATGGATCCTTGAATAAAAGAGTGGAGCCCTCCTAATATACTAGGTCATGGGTCCTATACCTATAAATTGTGTCCCCTCGACTGTGAGGCATAATGAAGAGATGTGGTTTTACATAGCTTTGGACTCACGAGAAGAGGAACTCTTTCCCCACTGAGATGAGTTTTTGTGACATGATCTAAAACCGTGTGTGTGAGTCAGTGCCACCCAAAGTGGATAGTATCAAGGCATGTTGAATGAGTTCCTTCAACTTTTGTGTTTAGGGTAGATGCATGGGATGCTGGGCATCATTGTTGGACTTTTAGAACTATTGGCTACTCTTCTTCTTGGGATGAGCTGTGATACGAACATCCCCTTACTTTCTCATTTGGGATTATTTGAATGAGCACATATATATATATATATCCTTCTTTTGTATCCCCTCCTTGTTTTTGGTTACTCTTTTTCGAAGATAGGTGAAGACGTGCAAGGTATTCCATTTTCTTTTTATGTTTATCTTCTCATGGTTGGATGAGTTTACTTTGCTGTTATATGTGGAGAAGTCTTGATAGGTAGTTTATCTAATGGTCGTGTTTAACCCCATTTGATTGAATGATCTTACTTTCACTCTTTTTTGGGTAAATATTTTCTCGTTCACTTTACCTTGTGTATCTGTTATCTTTACCTTCTATTGTATATATTACTACCCCTTCATCTATTGGGGTGTCTTAATTTTCATGTTTATACTCACTCCTATATGGAATTTTACCAAAATTTTCATGTCTTATTCAGGTGACTAACATGTTTATCATGACTATAGGGGATCTTCATGATATTGGGTGATTAGACAACGTATGATGGTTGTATCTTGAGATTTAGGATCTGGCCTCTTTCAACTATTTTCTTTTCCAGCCTTCAGTTAGGTTGGGGCACATTTCAAGTTGGGTGTGTATTTTTCCCCTTTACTTTTCATCTTTCACTACTGCACTTTGTAATTTCTATAGGTTTATGCATGCTTGGTTTATTTTATAGAAATGTTGCATATTTTTGTATTTTCCTCTACACTTTTTCATTGAGTTGGATGTGTGAATGTGTATAGGTTCTTATGAAAATGCCTTCCCGAGTTAGTTGTGCCTTCGACACTTATCACCACACCCTAGATTATAGAGGTGGGCTTGGGGTATTTACAGCTCAACCCTGGCTTGGATTCTATTGTGAAATATTGGTATCAGAAAAAGTTCATTCCTTGGGATTTTGTTTGGATGTATCAACTTAAGAGTATTTTTTTTGGGTTTATGGAAATAGTGTCATAGTTTCTCAAGTGAGGCTTTTAGTCTAGGGAGTCCAGTGATGGTGTGGAAATCGATGTATCCATTCACTATGACCTTAACCACCTACTTGTCAAATCATCATGCTGAGACATTTTTCACCGGGATAAATGGTCCATGAATCATATAGGATTCAGTCTCTGTCTATACTTCTTGGGTCAACTCCCCATTTTTGTGGATATATATATGCTAATATGAGTGTGGTACTCCATGATAACTTTCAGGATGCCTCTTCGATGATGGCTAGTCTGGATACTAGCTCTGATTCATGGAGATGATCCTATAAGAAATGAGGCCTCATTTTAGGGTCCATCCCATGACCCCTTCATCTAGGTGGGTTGATAGAAGCACCTCCATGTATCAATTATAAGATAATCCCATCAGAGCAGACTGAGGACATGTGCAGGCTTAGTTCACTCAGTGAGTTCCAACATTAGTGACTGATGAGGTTTTGTGGTGACCCATATCCACATGTAGTATATTATTAGATAGAGTTGGTGGTTAGTATCTTCAAGATTGTTCGGACCTTAGAGGATTAGGTGGTGGAACTAGAATATGACATTTTCCATGGAGCAGTTGGACCTTGGTGGAGACTTTCTACATAGATTCATGATGAGTCAACACTGTCATGGGATTAATTCTAGCTATTTTTTAGTGAGCAGTACTACCTCTCCTGATTATGCTCAGTGTGGATCTAGGAACTTATGGAGTTGAAGTAGGGAGGGATTAATGTGGATGAGTACACAATGAGGTTCAAAAAAATTACATGCTACTGCCTTAACATGATCCATGAAATCTATTTATGAGCACTAAATTTTGAGCAATGACTTCCCAGAGAGATCCAACCTAGTGTTGTAAACCTGTTCATCCCCACCTATGGTGGGGTACTGGAGTGGGAAATTGTGACATAGATTTTTTTTTCAAAGGGAATCTAGACATCTAGAGCTAGGAGTGGGAACCATAGATTTGAGTCATCTGCAACATCTAGAGGATTCTAAGTGCTAGGATCTCAATGAAGGAGGTCCTTCCATGATCAGACTCAGGCGCGTGGACCCCATAATGATATCCTTCCACCAACACTTCTAGGAGGCTCACATTAGGCTCAAGGAACCAACGGTCAGGGCCACAGATAACTATATGCTTTGGATGTTTATGACCTCGCAACACATGATATGATAAGAGGTATGATCTGTGTTTATTCAACCCTTCCATCAATACTAGTGGACATAGGTTCCAATCATTATTTTATCTCCATACTTATGGTGCAAGAGATGGACCTCCCAGTGGAGGTGAAAACATAATAATTTTATCTTGAGGTTCTTACATGGAACACTTCTTCTGTATCTTTCATCTGTCAGCAGTGTGAGCTATAGCTTGTAGGAAAGAAGTTCACATATGGAACCCTATGAAATCATCTTGGGTAGGATTATCTATACATGGTCTAAGACCAGATCAACTATCACTGTAGACAAGTCAGGTTCCTACGTGCTGATGGGATGATATTCTCCTTTTATGGTGAGAGAGATCTCATGGTAGGGAAAGTGGGTTTTGCGAACATGAGGTTGTATCCCATTACCCATTATTTATCAAGTATAGAACTTGGTGAAACTACCTTTTCAGGTATCTGGATTCCTTAAATTTTGGTGGATTACATGGATATCTTCCCCGAGGACATTTTATGACTACCTTAGAGGTAGACTAAGGATTTTAGTATTGAATTTCATCCCGACACCACTCTGATATCTTCTATGGAATATCATATGGAAAATAATTAGTTTTGGGAGATACATTTGTAGTTGGAGGACCTTCATGAGAAAAGTTTCATCAAAACCAGTGTGTACCCCTGGGAAACTCTAGTTCTATTGTGAAAAAGGTAGAAATGAGTTTAAAGTTTTGTGTGGATTATCATCACCTAAACTAGGCCACGATAAAGAACAAGTACCCCTTTCCAAGGATTGAAGACCTCTTTGATTGGTTTTAAGGCATGATATAGTTCTCAAAGATCAATCTCTGATTCTACTTCCACTAGTTGAGGGTTCACAAGACCGATATTCCAAAGTTGGCATTCTAATGTCGCTATAGACACTATGAGTTCCTAGTGATTCCCTTTTGTGTGAAAAATTCCACCACCATGTTTATGGATTTGATGAACTAGTTTTTATAGCTATACTCTGACCAATTTTTTTCTTCATCGACAACATGATCATCTACTCTGCAATAGAGGAGGAGAATATAGAGCACTTTAGGATGGTTCTTAATTTTCTGTGAGAGCACCAACTTTAGGGAAGTCTCTTGATGTACCAGTTCAAGATATGTGATATTCACTTTCTAAGGAATGTCATTACTGATAATGGATTATCCAAGGATCTAGAAAATATCGAAGAAGTGATTTCTTGGCTTGGTGGGGCATTATAGGAGGTTTTTGGTAGAATTCTCCAGAATTTCAGCCCCTTTGAATACCCTGGAATGGAAATGATAGTTTTTTAATTGGTATAAGTAGTTCCAAATATCCATTGAGGATTTGAGGCATAGGATGATGAGTGATCTAGTGTAGATACTACCAACAGAGGGTGTGGAGTTTGTAGTGTATTGCGATGCCTTGGTAGATAGGCTCAACCGCATGTTAATGCAGCGACAGACAGTTATCGCCTAAGAGTTAAGGAAGTTGAGACCCCACAAGTAGAACTATGTGAATCATGAACTAGAGATGGAATTGGTAGTTTTATACCTAAGGATGTAGAGAAACCACCTTCCAGGATAGAAATTTGTGGTTTACTCAGACCACAAGAGTATCAGGTACATCTTCATGCAGAGAGACTTGAACCTGAGACAACGATGTGGGTTGGAGTTATTGAAGGACTATGAATTCAAGATATTCTATAATCGAGGGAAGGGAAATATTGTAGTAGATTCCCTTAGTATGAATTCTCATGATCTCTTAGTGAAGGAATCTTTGGAGAAGTTAGCTTCCCTGAAGCTGACCCTAGTGGACTAGTAGGGTCCAACTTTTATTTAGTTGATGGTGTTGACTCCATCACTTCTTGAGAAAGTGAGAGAGTCCCAAATTGGAGACATTGAGTACATGGTCTTACATGATCAGATATCTATAGTTAACTCACCAGATGGATATTTTGAAAGAGGGAATAATTTTATCTTATTCTTGGGGAGAACAGTGGTTCTAGTCACATTGCAGAGGTGATGTGGGAGTTCTACACTTCTCCCCTAGCTGCAAATCCCTGTGTGGGGAAGATGTACAAAGACCTTTAGTGGTAGTTTTGGTGGTTTGACATGAGATGAGACATAGCTGAGTTTTTCTCTCAGTACCTCACCTATCAGCAGGTGAAAGTTGAGCCACATGTTCCTGTAGGTTTTTTGCAGCCTCGTAAGATCCCTTAGTGGAAATGGGATGGCATATCCATGGTTTTCATCATAGAGATTCCACACACAATAAAGATCCATGGTACAATCTAGGTGATAGTTGACCAACTCATGAAGTCAGTACACTCCTTTCCATCAGGTAGTAGAGTTTGGTGGAGAGTTTGGGGAAGTTGTACATATGTGAGATCATTCATCTTCAAGGGATTACCTTGATGATTGTCTCCGATTTTGAAGTGTGGTTTACATCAAAATTCTGGAGAGGCCTGCATGAGTCATTCATGACCCAATTGTGAATGAGTAAAACCTTTCACCTGTAGACCGATGGGTAGACTGAATGAACTATCTAGGATCTAGATGATATACTGAGGGATTGTGTGTTAGACTTCAGTCGGAGTTGTGAGGATCACATGCCCTTGGTGGAGTTTTCATACAACAACAACTACGACTCTAGAATCGACATGGAACCTTTTGATTCCATGTACGAGAGACCCTACAAGTCACCCTTATGTTGAACATAGATTGAAGAGTCATATCTTGTGGGCTTAGAGTTGGTGCAGGTGATAATGGAGAAGGTCAAGGTCATCAATGATAGTATGCGGACAACCTAGAGAAGAAAAAATTCTATGAAGATCATTATCGTAGGCCCTTGGAGTTCGAGTAGGGAGGCCAAATTTTCTTGAGAGTGTCCCCATTAATAAGATCGAATAGGTTCAAATGGGGAGGAAAACTATCCTTGAGGTTCATCGGGCTATTCGAGATCATGCATAGGGTTTTCAAGGTTTCTTACCACCTCATATTACCCCCATAGTTGAAGTGGGTTCATGACATCTTCCACGTGTCGCAACTGAGGAGATACATGCATGAACCCAAACACGTCATCAACTAGGGAGATTTAGAAATTGAGGATGGATCCACCTTTACAGAGCACTCGGTGGTGATCAATGATTAGTAGAAGAGGAACCTACATGGATGAACCATCCATTTGATTTTCTTACTGTGGCAACATGAAAATGTAAAGGACAATTCCTAAGAGCGAGAGATCCAAGTGTGGACTTAGCATCCCAAGTTTTTTTCTCTACCTTTTTTTTGAGGATAAAAATATTAAAGGAGGAAATGATTTAGTGAGATAATTTTTGGCTTTTAAGTCTTTTAAACATTTATATATATATTTCTAGAGCTAGGCGCTGAGATGAAGTTCAATTCTTTGTCCCGGTGTGCCCGAAATTAATTTTTAAAAAATATTAAAGATATTTTATATTACACGAAATAAAATTATTAATAAAAATTCTATAAATCTTAAATATTTGATCATATCAGAAATTTGAGACCACAGTTGAGTTTGGAATACAGTTTTTACCCAAGGTACAACATAAAATGAGTCGGCACGGGACATTCAAACCCCTCGCTCATTGGAAGTGAATTTAAGTGGATTAATTAATTAATTAATTTTTGACCTAGATTTTTTTTATAAATACTTCATTATAGAAACCTAGATAGGGTTATCCTCATCATTCTAAAATATACCATGAATCTCTCCATCCTCTTCCCTTTATAGGATCATCTTAAATGGTGAAGGAATTATGAATCGGATCAAATCAGGATGCAACGAATGCAACAACTTTTCCCAAATCATTGGAAGACACATTCTTCATCAGTGATTAGTCTAAAATCAAGGTAGGAATATTATATTGTGGTTTAATTCCCTTTTTATTAAAACATTGAGAATGATAAATTCCATTACTTTAATCTTAATTAATTTTATCTTCTGCATGTGCCTATGTATTGTAATGTATGTTTATTTTCTTATGTTTTCTAATCCGAAATCCCTATTCTTGTTTTTTGGCCAATAATTCCTAGACAAAGGCATTTGAAATTTTATTTATGGTGCTTTTATCCCCTATTTCTTCGCATTATTCACCAGTTGGATCCCTGTGGTTCCCGGTTTTACATTACTGGGTGGTATCGAGCCTTATTAGACCCCCGGATTCACAGTGAATTTATGAAACAATGACAGATTAATAAAGAGACTAGAGATCTGGGATAATTGAGAGTTATGGAAGATCATTTTGATGAATAGATCATGATAAATAAACCATGAATGATCTAGGGTATGCGACATCATATGATATTGTACAAACTCAATCAAAGATCAGTTTCCAGCTAGTAAAGGGATGGAAATGGTAGATCTGGACCAGATCAAATGTTTATGGGTAGTTTTGGGGGTGAGATATATATATAAAAGTGGCAAAACAACTATATCTACCATGTAGAATATAGATATACTTATCTGTGAAAATACTAAATACTCGCTGTGTTAAATGAAGAACACATGACGCGTAGCCTCTTTCTACAATGGAAGATAGGGTTTGAGAAAATTAAGGAGGACATGGGGTGTTTCTCCCCCTCACACTCTATGTACCCCTTACTAATTGAACAACCCATGTGGTGAGTCATAGAGATGGGTAACTGTGTGGAGGTACATAGGGTTAGGTACACGCCCGTGTACTTTAGTACACAGAAACAACATGTAACACATGGCCCTGGTCTCGGTTAGCCAACACATGTCATGTATTCCACCTTGATAGCATGTACTACTACATGGGGTGAAGTTTCATGCTGGCTAGGGACATGGAAAATTTGTGAATTGTGTCCACACACTGTGTGGGTCCCCTAGAACACCGTGCACCCTCTTGGTTCCTTTGAGTAGTCTTACAAGTTTTGTATCTTCTTCATTTGAACTTGGATTTTGGCTCTATAATAGAATATCATGAGTTTTTTTCTACTTGGAACATGATTGTTCCATTAGTTTTGGATTTTGAGATATGATGTGAAATTTTCTAGGAATGATGCCTTCTAAGGTGACCCTGATGATGTTAGTGATCATGAAGGATCACTGAATGCTTAGTCCTGAGTGGAACCCTTTATCCAGGATAGGTACGGATCCTCAATGAATTCTAGAGTGGAACTGTATATATGGGTTGGTAATGGGTCCTCTTTAAACTACCGAGTGGAACCCTCCACCTGGTCTGGGCATGGTTCATTGACAACTACTATAGTGGAAACCTCCAACTGGACTGGGCATGGGTCCTCAACTTTCCAATTGGAACCCTCATATGGGGTATGCCATGGATCCTCAATGGCCTAGAGTGGAACCCTCCAGCTATGCTAGGCATGAGTCCTCAACCACCAAAGTGGAACCCTCATGTTATACCAGGGCATGATTCCTTTAGCTAGAAATTGTAGTCCCTCGACTGTGAGTCAACGTGACGAGACATGGTTTGACATAGCTTTGGAATCATGAAGAATAGTAATACTTTCCCCACTTAGATGTGTTTTGTGATATGACATAAAACCATATATGTGAGTCAGTGCTACCCAAAGTGGATAATATCAAGGTGTGGTGAATGATTTAATTGGAATTGTGAGTTTAGGGCAGACATGTGGGATGATGGGATTCATTTTTGGACTTTTGGAAATGTTGGCTACTCTTCTTCTTGGGTTGAGATGTGAGATGATGATCCCTTTACTCTCTCATTTGGGATTCTTTGAATGAATATATATATATATATATCATTCTTCTATATCCAATCCTTGGATTTGGTTAATATCCTTTTAGGAGAGGTGAAGATGCATGGGGTATGCCATGTGCTATTCATATTTAGCTTCTTAGAGTTAGATGAGTCTAATCTCCTGCTATAAGTGGTGAAGGCTTGATAGATAGATCATCTACACACTGTGTTTAACCCCTTGATCTTAGAAGGGATTACTTTTACTCTTTGTTGAGTTGAGTTGTACTCTTTCATTGTACCATTTGTATCTACTATCTTTCCCTTCTATTTTTTCTCTTATTTCTCCAACTTTAACTTTCAAGGCATCATACTGTGTATGTTTATAATCACCCCGACATGGCCTTTGCTCACACTTGTCGTGTCTTATATAGATGACATATAGGTTGATTGTGAACACAAAGAATCTTAGGGATATTGGGTTCTTGGACCAAAAATGGTGGTCACAGATTGGGATTTAGGAGCTGATATCTTTTAGTTGTTTTCTTTTCTAGTCTTTTGTCAGGTTGGGACACATTTTTGGTTGGCTGTGTATTTTTTCCCTTTACTTATTCGCTTACACTATCATACTTTGTAATATATAGTGATTCATGCTTGATTGGTTTATTTTATAGAAGTGTTAAATATTTTCTTCTTTATATATACAAATTTTTATTGATTTGGCTATGTGTGTATGTATGGGTTCTTAGGAAAAGTCCTCCCTGATTTAGTTGTGCCTTCATCACTTGTCGCCACCCCCTGGACTATGGAGGTGGGTTTGGGGTAGTTGCGGCTCGAGCCCCATCTTGGGTTGGGCCATGACAAATATTTTCCACTTTTAGAAACTTTATTTAACAATATAAACTTCATTTTTGAAATTATAATGTCAAAATTATATTAATATTAATATTTTATAATTTTATAAAAAAATTAATTTTATGATGAATAGTGAAAAACACTGAATTTTAATTCAAATCCGACTTTTAGATTAAATTATTTATTAAGAAAAATTATATTTTAAATTTATTTCAAAGTAATATAAGTAAAATTATTGACCAAATAATCCAATTTAGGTCTTTGTAAACATTTTTATATTTAATTTTAATAAAAAAACTTTGTAAACTTTTGAACATTTTATCTTTAAAACCCAACTTTCTCTTCACGTCATCGAGATTAATTTAAAATTGAATTTTGAAACTTATCTTAATTGAATTTGAAAAAATGGAATCCATATTTGGAATAATAATAATGTATAATTTATCATAATTTAAAATTAATTTCTTACCAAAATGAATAGTGAAAACAATAAAAATTAATTAGCACAGTTAAGGTAAAAATGGATTTACTGTGGGGTTAAACTAAGAATATAATGGTTAAAATGAACTAACCAATTTTCTGGAAACTATTTTATGGACATATTTAGGCCATTAAACCTCTAATTATTGACAATGCTCCATTTTGGACCCCTTTGACATATGAAAAAATGTGATACCACTCATTTATTTTTAAAAATACCAAGTGTGTCCTCTCCCCACTTATAAAAGGTCACCCACATTCCTCTATTATTCACACCTTAAAAAATATTGAGTTAGAAAAATGAATACCCAAATAAATTTCCAAATTACCTACCCTCATCCTAGAATCCTTATTTTTGAATGAAATCCAGCCTAGGAAGGATTTTGTGCAAACCTAATGAGGATACCCAAAGAAGAGGTAATTTCTTCAACGAGCATATTTTTTTATTTCTTTATCTGCCTCCTTAATTTATTATTAAAACATGATGATATAATAAAATAAGTATCCTAAATATACTAGGATGTTTCAATAAGAAGCTAATTACCTACAACTATCTCCACTTCCATTAAAAAGGTTATGAAATCATCATTCGTGTGTACGAAACACTACCGCCTCGCGAACCCATGTCATTCATTCTTCCATTACCACTTTTAAAAGTTGGATATCATGATGGATGTAAAGTATATATATAATATTTATAAAATAGTTATACCTATTGAGTAATTATATTATATAAATGTTTTTTACTTTCCAATTTGTGGGGGAAATGATATCATCATTTGTGTGTATGATGAACTACCGCCTCACGAAGTGATTGATTCATTTTCTAACTAACACGTTACATGAAAGGTAATAAGGGTAATTATAATGATTATATGTTATATAAATGAACTAATTATAATATTAACAACATATTTATCATTCTTAAAATATAATATATCATTTTATTTTTTTACACTAAAAAGATGATAACATCGTTCGTGTACATTTGAATTACTGCCTTCACGAAGTGATGTGACTCTCTTTTCATCACCACACCACAAGGATAATTTATATAAGTATATTTAAAGAACAAATATGATATATATGGCATTATTATCACTATTTAAAGATAAAATACCACTTACCTCGTTTCTATAATGATTATTGAAAAATATAAATCTAACTCATGTGTCTGTATGACCTACCGTCTCCAAGATTGTAAATAGCCCATTTTTCATAACCATATTTAATTATTGGTTTTAAAAGTGTAATTTATTCATAAATATGATAATTATTTCATGATTATCATTCTTTATATGTTTATATAATGATCTATTTGTCTTTAGTGAACCTAACAAGTCATTTTTGACACCTAAGCCAAATATGGTCAAAACATCGGATGTAAACCAAAATGATTAAGTAATCATATATAACATGGTAATAAGTGAAATAAAAGGAATATTAAACTTGAAAATTTTATTAATAAATTAAATAATTACTATAATTTTATTATTTAGGAGATAAAGAACAAGAGTGACAAATCAAACTTGAGGTAAAGGTTTTCTTGTCTCACTTTTATTTATGTGTGATATAAGCCATATTCACCACTTATTTTTATTGAATGGTGTATATAATATTAAAAAATTTATTTTATTATTATACTTAAATTTATTTTGATTTACAAATCCAATTTAGGATCTCTCTTTCATGAGGTTTACAGTTTCAAAGTTACCAAAGCGGTAAGGAATTTTTATCTCAATTTGCCTTCTTTGAGACTTATGTTATGTTATATGTTGGTCTTATTTTTTAAGGTGTATATACTACCCCTTTGACATGTTATATCATGAATATACTTATTTTAATTATATTATATGTTTTATTTAATGTTATTATTTCATGGGGATTATGATTCAAAGTTACCAAAGTGGTAATAGTCTTATGTTATAATTTCATCATTTATCGGAATTATTTATGATTATGCTTCCAATGATGATATATTATGATAAATATCTCAATAAAATAATTATTTTTATTATCCAATTGTTATTCATGATATTTAAAATCAATAGTACCATTTTTTCTGTTTTTTAACATATAATAATTGATAAAATTATTTTATAGAAATATGACATTATTTCTATTTTTGGTCAGAAATCCATTTTATTCCAAAACAATGTTTTCTAAAAATGTTTTAAAAAATGTTTTATTGATATCATATTATTTTTAAAAATAAATTTTAAACCATTTATTACCTTTTAAAAATAAATAAAATTAATCTTCATTTTGTTTTCCAAATAATGTTTGTTTGGCTATTACTTAAAATGTGATAGGAATCTTCTTTTTGTTTTCCAATAAATGCACTTTTCTAACCATTTTAAATTGAAAAAAGGAATTATATTTTTATCTTGTATGTCATGTAAAAAATTAACTACTTTTATGACTGAAATTTCTTTGAAGCTTCATTTTCAATTTTATAAGGATATTTTAAAGAATTGTTTCCCCTAATGTTCCCTATATTCTTAGTTTTTTTAAAGTGGGTTTCAAAGAAAATAAATTTTTAAAATTTTTTATGTTTAAAAAAAATCAATTGTAAAAGATATTTTCCCCAATAAATGTTTTAAATGATTTTAAAGCTTCGTTTATATTTTTCCAAGGTAGATTTCAAATAAAATGATTTTTAAAATATTTTAAGAATTTTTATGTTTTTAAAAAGTTATTTCAAAATGAAAATTTTATTTTATTAAAAAATGATTTTAATGGTATTTTAGTGCTATTTCCATTTATCAATTTCAATAACCCTTGTTGCTAATTTTGATTAATTGGGGATATTTTTTAATTATACCATCCTCATTATTTCCTTGTATTGATTATGATATTTCCGAAGAGATTGTTATGGAACTCATCTCTTTTCCATGAGTTAATCACATTCTAAGAGATTGTTATTTTTTCCAAGGGTTAATCATGTTTCAAAGATATTGAAATGAAAACCATTTCTTTCCGATGGTTTATTTAGGTTATAGAATAATAATTTTAATTTCTATGTGTTTTATGATGAAATCTCTGTATACTTTATTCACGTTGTGGTTCTTGGACATTATATGTGATGCATGAACCAAGATAGTGTCAGGCGAGCCCATTATATATTATAAGATAGATTTATATAGATAGAACTATAATGAATTGTGTAATGATTGTGTTATTTGGAGAATTATATAAGAATTTGGATGTATAGTTATTTTAATTCTATGGGTTCAATAAGTGTTCAACAGAGATAATGTCCCAAGATATCAACACATTTTTAGATTCTTCCTATGGGTTTATGATGTTTTATTTGATAAATATTGATATAATATGAATCATTATTATTAATTATTATAAAAATTTCCTTTGATAAATCCTTATTACTTTTTTTTCATGTTTTATGATCCAGGTATTTATGGGTATGCATATTCTTATGTTATACTCATACACTTTGATTATGTCATCATACAATTATTCTCTTATTATAATCACTGGTGATATTCATTTTTTAATTCTTATGTTTTCCCTTAGTGATCATTGGAGTCCATCCTTCTTATGTTTCTTATTCTAAAGGTTATATAGAATAAGGTTTAATAGATTATTTATAGTAGGGATTTCATATGTATGATGATGATGACTTAATGTGAAACAAGAAAAGCTAGGTTAAGTGGCAGAAATCCTCATTTTATGACATGGGTATTATTTATATAGGAGTTCTTCTTAATTATATAAAACTCTAAACCTTAAGATTATTGATAATGTAAGTTATCTAAATTTTCCTTTCTATGTTGTATGATTTGGACGGAAAATAAATTGGGTCACCTTTATCGGTATCAAAGCCAGAAATGTAAAGTTTATGATTTCAACACATAATTCAGGAGTGTGGGTCCTGAACTATTATAGTTGTTACCAAGTATAAGGTTTATATGAATTTTTATATTAGGACATTATCATGTGAGGTTATATTAATATTTATGGATACCATCATAGGTCTATAAGATTAAGGTTGATCATAAGTTCAAAGTCTTTGACACCCCATTTGAGGGTTTCAAGTAGTAAAATGTTTGAGGTTATTAATGGAATTTTGGGAGAAATTTTATTGGTTTGGGTTATTTTTAACCCATCAGATTGACATAAATATTTATTTAGGGATAAATTATTTTTTCATGTTTAAAGGAAACAAAATTGGATGACTCGATGGCTAGTTGACAACCTGTTGCATCCAGCAAGGCCACGAGGATTGAACCCACAACTGAAGGGTGATAAGGGAATAATTCCTACTATTGGCCCGCATGATTTCCTGGTTAGTATGATATTTTTACAATTAAATATTAATTTTATTTTTGAAATATGTGGGATTATTTTTTAGGAATAACAGTTGATTTATCATGGAATAATATATGATCAGATCATTCTAATATTTGTGTTTTAAACTTAGTTGAGAAATATTTGAAGAATTTTAAGGATCATTATTTATGGAATTATTTGGTTTGAACTTTGGGTATTACTAGTGAAATTTATATATTTATTTATGAAGTTTTAATTTTTTTAGAAATTATCGTACCATGTGCTAACCATTTTGGTTTAAGTTAATGTCTAAATATATGAGAAGTATCTTGTTATGATTTTGAGGATTATATGGTTCATTAAATGTTTATTTTAGCACTTCAGGTATTAAAAATTAATCCTTAATACACATAATTTGGATAAAAATATGAGATTGTAGCGGAGATTGAGTAAAGTATAAAATTCAACTAATCAAGTAAGTATATTTCCATATTATCTTAGTCTAGATCTTAAGATAATTCCTCAACTCCAAGGAAAAGATATTGAAACAAAAATGTTATCCTAGAACCTTCAATTTTGATGAACCAATAGTATTTTAAGTCATCATAGATTTATTTTTTTGAGAAACATAAATTTCCATTTATAATTCACTTGCATGTGATCAATGACCTTAATAACTCACTATAATTATTTATGCTTTTCTTACATTACCACCTATGTTCTTCAATTTGGAAACCTAGTGATGTGTTATTCCATATGAACTTTTTTAATTATATTTATATATTATTAAGAGGATATTTTATTAACCCTTTTATGAGGTGGGTTTAAAAAAAATTATTTTCAAATTTCCATCCTTTGATTACCGAGATCAAGTTCATATTTTGAGAACAAAATTTATTAAATGGGGGAGAATATAGTAACATGAGTTTTTCAAAAGAAGAAAATTATATTTGATAGCATAAAGGACACACAACACTAGTCATAGATGAGAATATAACACCATGATACTTTAATATATATTTATTTTTAAATAAATTTAATCTCTTTAATAGCTTGTGGTACACGTAACTCTGATGTTTTTATGCTCGATAGTGTATTCAACTCAAAACATGGAACGACCCATGATATATATAACCATCACAACCTATCCATTAATTTGGTCAGTATGAATAATATTAACTACTTTATGAAATATATAAATATATATAAATTTAAAACTGAATATAAATTATTGATGAATTATTTATAAATAATCAATGAATTTTTAGTAAAGTGATTTTATTATTCAATAATACATTTTCATCAAAAAACAATTTTTATTGATTTTCATAAAAAATGATATAATAAATTTTTGGAACATTTATAAAACTAATTTGATAAAATTAAATTAAATTTTTAAATCTTAATATCAAAATTTACCTTGGGTGAAATTTTGGAATTTTGTTTCTGAAAATATTGATTTTTTAGTAAATAGTGAACATACAAATTTTTGTAAAGCTATCACTAATTTTCAATAAATTAAGTAATTTAAAATTCACAATATGTTTTTAATATTATTTAATATAACATAAGTATTATTTACTATTATTTAATCCAATTAATTACATTTGAATCATTATTATATTGTATTTTACTATAATATTTTTTTGGGGTTTAAAAAAAGGATTTTTCTAAAAACTATTTTAAAATACCTAATGTTTCTCCTTTTTTATTAATTAAAATAATTATTAATGATAATGTTATGAATTAAATCTATTGATTATATATTAATGAAATTTAATTATATTCATACCTTAATTATTATTAAAAATAGAATGAATATATAATCATCCTCTACTTGAAAAATACACTTATCAAAAACTCACTTTGTCATCCCATATGCATGTTTTGTTTCAAATTTAATTATTTTCACTTTTATAAAATTTATTTGAAAATATAAAATTACTTTTTTAAATAATAATGTAAAAATTATATTAGGATTAATTTTTGAGTATTTTCTAAAAATATTAGTTTTCTAATGAATATTGAAAATATTGAATTTTAATTGAAAATTTCCTTTTTGATTAAATTATTTATAAAGTTAAATTATAGTTTAAATTTATTTAAAAGTAAAATTAGTTGAATTATCAATCAATTAATCCAATTTATTTCATTTTAATCATTTTAATATTGAATTATGATATAAAAACTTTGTAAACTCTAGAACATTCTCTCTTAAAAAACTTGCTTTCTCAACGCGTTTATGAGGTTAATTTTCAATAAAAGTTTATCACTTTTGTGAATTTAATTTACAAAAATGGAATATATATTTTTAATAATCATAATTTATAATTTATCATAGGTTTAAATTATTTTTTGACTAAAATCAATAGTGAAAACTATAAAAATTAATTACCATGGTTAATGAAACAATGGATTTACTGCGGGGTTAAACTGATAAGGTAAGGGTTAAAATGACCTATAAACTTGTATAAAAACTATTTTTGGACTTATTTATAACATTAAACTTATAAGGTTCTATAATTACCCACTTTGGTCCCTTTTGACACATGAAAAATGTGGGATAACTCATTTCTTTTCAAAATATTGTGTGTGTCATATCCCCAACTTATAAAAGGCCACACACTATCCTCTATTTTTCAAACATTAAAAAATATTGGGTTACTCCAGTACCTACCAAAATATATTACAAACTTCCCACCCTCATTATATAAGCCTTATTTTTGGAATAAATCCAAAATAGGTTGTCTTTTGTGAAAACCTAATGAGGATACCCAAAGAAGAGGTAATGTTATTCAATGACTATCTTTATTTTATTTATTTATAAATATTATTAATTTATTAAAAAAAGAAATTATATAATAACCTCAGTATCCTATATATAATGATATGTTTTTATAACAAGTTCATGATTGACAACTAACTCCACTTCCATTAAATGGGATGTGAAATCATTATTTATTTGTACAGTGAACTACCGCCTCACGAAATAATGTCATTCGTTCTTCCATTAACACCATTCACAGTTGGGTATGATGATTTATATAAAGTTCATATATGATATTTATAACATATTTATACATATATAGTCACTATATTATATACATATATTTTTTACTTTCCATTCTGTAGGGGATACAAAAACATCATTCGTGTGTACGGTGGACTACCACCTCACGAAGAAATGCAATTAGTTTTCTCACTAACATGTTACATGGAAGGTAATGAGGGTAAAATAATAATTATATGTGATATAAATTAAATTATTATTAAATTATTTAAATATTTATTATTATTAAATATAATATATCATTTTATTTTTTACACTAAAAAGATGATAACATCGTTTGTGTACATGTGGACTACGACCTTCACAAAGTGATGTGACTCTATTTTCTTCACCAAACCACAAGAATGATATATATAATTATATTTAAAGAAATAATATGATATATATTTTATTATTATATCTCTTTAAATATAAAATATTACTTACTTACTTTCCATAATAATCATTGAAAAATAGAAATGTTTCTCATGCGTACTTACGACCTACCCTATCCATGATTGTAATATAGCCCATTTTCCATAACCAAAATTCATGATTAGTTTTAAAAGTATAATTTATTTATAAATATGATAATTATATAATGATTTTTATTCCTTATCTTTTTATATAATGACCTCTTTGACCATTTTCAACCTACCAAAGTCATTTTTGACACATAATCCAAATATGGTCAAAACATCAGATGCAAAACTAATTTATTAAGTAATCACATATAAAATGAAAATAAGTAAAATATAAATAATATGAAACTTTAAAAAATTTCATAATAATTTAAAAAATTAAAATATTTTTATTAGTTAGGAAGATAAAGAACAAGTGTGACGAATCAAACTCGAGGTAGGGTGTTCTTATCTCACTTTTATTTATATGAGATGTATTCCATATTCACCACTATTTTTTGTTGTGTGGTGTATATACTGAACATGAATGTATTTTAGGATTATTATCCATAAATTTTAATGGATTTACATATCTATTTTATGATCTCTCTTTCATGGGGTTTAAGGTTTCAACGTTACCAAAGCGATAAGGGATTTTTTTTTTCAATTTTCCTTCTTTGAGGTGTATGTTATGTTATACACTTGTATTATTTTATGAGGTGTATATAATAAAACATTATCATGTTATATAATTAATATAATTATTTTAATAAAATTATAAGTTTCAATTAATGTTATTATTTCCTGGGAGTTTCTAAAGTGTTAGGAGTCTTATGTTACAATCTTATCATTTATCGGGATTGTTTATGATTATGATTCCAATAATGAGATATTATGATCCATGTCTCAAGAAACTAATTAATTTTATTATAATATGGTTATTAATGATATTTAAAATTAATAGTACCATTTTTATATTCTTTTTTACCTAAAATAGTTTAGAAAACATTTTTAAGGAAATCCGACATTATTTCTCTCTTGGGTTAGAAATCCATTTTATTTCAATTTTTTTTTTCAAAAATGTTTTCAAAAAAGTTTTATTAATCTCAAATGATTTTTAAAAATACATTTTAAACAATTTTTTTTTACCTTTTTATAGTTTTTAAAAGGAATATTCATGTATTTTTCCAAACAATTCTTGTTTGGAATTTATCAAAAATATGAAAGAATCTTATTTTTATTTTCCAATCAAGGTTCTTTTTTAACCTTTTTATAGTGAAAAGAAATTATCTTTTTAATTTTTATGAGATGTATGGAATTACACTCTATCATGATCAATATTTATTTGAAGCCTACTTTTAAATTTAATAAGGATATTTTTAAATAATTTTTTTCTCTAATATTCGAGAGATTTTTATATTTTTAAAGTGGTTATTAAATAAACATTTTTCTAAAATTGTTTTATGTTTTACAAAAAAAGTTTTTAAATATGAAATAATATTCTACCCAAGAAATGTTTTAAATGATTTTTAAATATTATTTTTTATGTTTCCAAGGTTATTTTCAAAGAAAATTATTTTCATAATATTTTATGCATTTTTATTTTTAAAAAAAAGTGATCTCAAAATTAAAACATTATTTTCTTCAAAAATGTTTTTAGTGATTTTTTAATGGTATTTAAATTCATCAAAATCAACAAACCTTATTGTCACATATTCTTCATTGAGAATATTTTTAATTATACTATTCTAATTCTTTCTCAGGATGGATTAATATTTTTTAAAAGAGATTTTTATGGAACCTATTTCTTTTCCATAGGTTAATCATGTTTTAAAGAGATTGACATGAAACTCAATTATTTTCTATGTATTTATCAGGTTATAGAACAATAATTTTTGTTTCTATGAGTTTTGTAATGAAGGGTATATGTATTTTATTCATGTTTTGGTTCTTGGAAATTATATGTGATGGGTGTTCCCAGATGGTACTGAGTGATCCCATTATAACTTATATAATGAGTGAGACTAGATAGAACTCCAATAAATTGAGTGATAATTATATTCTTCAGATAATTATATTGTAAGTTGATCGTATGGTTATTCTAATTTTATGGGTTCTTTAAGTGTTCTATGAAGATGATGTCCTAAGATACCAACATGTTTTTATATTATTTCTATGGGTTTATGATATTTCATTTGATCAATATTAATATCACATATATCATGATTGTTTATTCTTTTTAATACTTCCATTATTAAATCATTGTTTCGTGTTATCATGTTTTATGATCCAGGTATTGATATATATGAATATTCTTATGTTATATTCATTTACTTTGATTATTTCATCATACCATTATCCTATTTTTATGCTCATTGATGACATTAATTTTTTAATGATTAAGTTTTCCCTTATTTTTCATTTAAGGTCACCCTTTTTTTTCCTCTTCCAAAGTTTATAAAGAATGAGATTAAATGAATTATGTCTAAATGTTATTTTATATAGATTATCATGACTTAATGTGAAATAAGAAAAGCTATGTTAAGTGGGAGAAATGATCATTTGAAAACATGGGTATTGTTCATGTAAGATTTTTTTACTAATTCTCTAAAAATATAAACCTAAGAGTTCCTCAAGAATGTAAGTGATCCAATTATTCTTTTTTGATTTTTTAAGGTTTATATAGAATAAAATTAGGCCACCTTTATTAATACCAAAGTTGTAAATTTAAAAGTTTATAATTTATCACCAGATCTAGTAATGAGGGTCTTTGGATATTATAGGTATTGTCTCTATTAAGTATCTCTTTAGATGATTTTTTCTAGTCATAATCCTCTAGCATATGAGGAAAAAATCTCAAGGCCTTGTAAGGAGATGGATTGGGTGACATGTCAGATTAACCTTGACTGGTTCGATATAAAATGGTGTCAACTACGTCACTATTTTATTGTATTATTTTTTGGGGTATAATAGATAGGTGGTCTAGTAATATATAAAAGAGTGTTATAGACCTCAAACTCGAGTGTCACAAACACCTTTCTAATAAAAAATCTAGTTTACCAGGATGATGGGATTTTTGTTCTTATTTACATCTTTTATTTTTGAATGAGTTCACCTCATTTGATGAACCTGGGTTTTGGTATCTATTATTTATGGTTTTTTGGATCTTGACCTATTGGTAAGAGTCCTACATACATTCATCATACTAGGAACATGGGATTCACATGAAATGTACCTATTTTTGTGTGATTTTATTGATGATGGATGTTTAGTTTTTAAATTGTTTGTGACAACATATATGATGCTATCTCATATTGATAATTGGTAACATTATATTCAAATGAACCATGTAAATTTTCTTCTGATGGTAGGATATATGTATCTTGCAGTGATATGTTCTCTAGCTATGGAAGTACAATCCCTTCATCAAGTTATGTGTGGATACCCTGGAGGATTAGTGTGGGAATTGGATTCTGAAGTTGTGGCTTGATGAGGTTAAGGATTACTAAGATTTTTTTGGATTAATCTCAAATTTACATGAGTTAGTGGTTTCCTTGAGATTTTTTGTGTTTTGGAATGTATATTCATTAGGCTTGAGTGGTAGAGAACTGTAACTGATATTGATTTCATGGTTTTGTTGAGAGGGTAGGTTTGGTTTGATATATAACACTATTTGTTTCTAGTTTCACTTATTATGGCATGGTGAGAGTATGGTTAGATACTCAATATTTTTAGAGTGAGGACTAGGTGGTTGGTGGTTATGTGATTAGCTTTGGATTCAGTGTGTGGTTCTCTATTTATATAGAGGGACATTGAGGATTCTCTGGCTTGTTGGAACAGACACGTGAGAGGATCATAGTCATTGGTTTAGGTGTGTTATCCTAGGTTCAATAGGACTTGGATCCCATGAGCTTGAGTCTGGTTGTGTGATTAGGTTTTTTATAGTATATTACCATTATGTTCTGGTGAGTCTGAATAGGATGGTGTGTGAGAGATCACGATAGGTTCTTGGAGAATCATTCTTTCTTGAGGAGTAGAGGGGTTATTGGTGTGGATTTTCAAGAATAATTCTTGGTGAATGAGGAAATATGTGTGATAATTATGTTAATTTTGGGTTGGTTCATAGATCAATGGAATGGGTTGTGTGTAGGTCTGTTTTTTTTGTTTGGGTTTTGGGAAAAACCCAAGTGGTGTAAACATGGAGACCTATTGAGATCATTTCTTGAGGATAAGTGTGAGGGAAGATATATCGTGGGGGGAGAACCATTGTCTATTAGAGTTTATGACCCTCATTATAAGTGGGGTGTTGGGATTGGAGAATTGCATTCTTGGTAAGCTAGGAACAAAAAATGGTTAGTATTTTGGGTTAACACATATGTGAGAGTGATTTGGCCACATCCATTCATTGTGTTCAGTAGTGGATTTATAATGGGTTGTGAAGGTTGGTTATTGGTCATGAGGTTATGATAAGGATACTCTTATAGGATTTTTATTCCTAGATGAATGACCCTCATGTTGGGAGATTCATAGGAATTGTGGGACTGAATAGTGGGTGGTTGAGGTAGCATCAGATTTACAATGATCAGGGTGAAATCATAGAAACTTGTTGACCACTAAGGCTTCTGGGGGGGTGTGGGGGTGAGAAGTGGTGGGGAGTTTGTGATGACCCACGTTTTCATTAGCTGATAAAATCATAGTAATTTTTAATTTTTATTCCCCAGTGGTTTTAAGGGGAAAATTGGAAATTTTACTTAGTTAATCATCATAGAATATTTTTTGACCACTTCCCTAGTCTTAGAATAGTGTTTTACCCTAGGAATCGAGTTTGGTGGAATTCCAATCCATTTTTATTTTTTTAGAATATTTAAAATTTAATTATTTTAATATCAATTAATTTTTCATGTTTAATTGAAGATATATTTTGAATGGAGTATCAAATTGAAATTATAACTTCATGATTGAGTTTAAAATGGGGGATTTCCCATAAAAGGTATAAACTTGCTTTGTATTTTGGTACTCAGGTTCGGTCGTTTAAGTGGGGATTTTTCTTCTTATTTTCCATTATTTCTCTATCTTGTTTCTTTATATACATTCTATGGTAAGGGGATATCCACTTTATAATGTTTGGTCAAGAGAGGGAGAGGGAGAGAGAGAGGAGATCATCATTGGGGAGTTCCCCTAATGCTGAAAACGAGTGTGTAGCATAGATCCAAGATCGAAGATTTGATATTTTAAACCTTAAGGTGGGCTATTTGTTTTTATAATTATCTCTCTACATAGAAGTTGTTTTTAAGTTTTAATGACTTATATGTGTTGTTAGAAGTTCTTTGAGAGCCTCAGTGGAGTGTTTTTTTTATAAAATATGGGGTTTTACTGGATTGACATGAGATTTTTGTTTGGGAAAACTATATATATGGAATATAGTTTAGAGAACACATTTCATGTTTTATTTTTTTTGGATGAAGAGTAGAAGATGAAGGATACATGAAATTTTTGTTTGGGACATTCCATATAGATAGAATCAAGGTGTGTCCGGGGTAATCATCTATCCACCCTGTGCAGGGGAACATGGCCATGTAATATACATGTAAAGACCTGGTGTATAATACATTTATAGAGGGAATGTGTCATAGTTGGCTAGACCCTCTGTGGGGTACATGTTCAAGCACATGATCATGAACCTCATTTGGGAGACATGCTATATAAGGTTAATACATTCCACATACAAGGGTTTTACATGAGTAGTATAGTTGTTGTATATGGATTGGGGAATATGCTGGGGGTACATGTTGTGTACATGAGGTGCACACAGTGTACTTCCCTTTTAAGTTGTTTCAATTTTTTCTCATCCGGAAGTCACAATTAGACTTGTGAGTAGTCTATTATAGGCATTGTTCCATGTATAACATGATGGTGTAACCCTTTGGAAGTCTTCAGTTTGTTTAAAATATGTCTTAGGTTGTGTGAGGTTTGTTGGGAGGTTTCCCTTGAGGTTTTGGTTTGAGAGATCTACTAAGGAAGTGTGGTTTGAGACTTAGGTGAGGGTCATGGGAATGTTGGAAAACTTGTATTAGGTTTCCTAGGAGTTTATTTTAAGATTATTTGGATGGTTTTTGGAAGGAATGATTGATTAGTTCCCTGGATGGGTTTATAGATGTGGTTTCTTAAGGTTTGAGGGGTCAAGTTTTTATACCTCATACTTGAGGATTAGTTCAGTTAGAGCCATTGGGAAAGTTTTAAATCATGGTGTGTCTCGTATCACTGAGTTTCATTAAGTAGAGTTTGACATGGGTGTAAGGGACCCCAATGGATGAACTTGTTGGTGATTTAATGGTTGTGGATGGGTTGGCTTCTAGAGTTTTTAGATAATGATCCTTATGCTAGGCTTGACCCATGGTTTGAGATGGATAAGACCTAGGGGACCATTGTGGGTGCCTCATATTCTGTGGACCCTATAGAGGGTCAATGTTGTGTTAGAGACTTAAGGTGTCACCTTTGAACCCAGATATTAGTGGAGTGAGCTGTTTTGGTTATTTTTGTGGTAGTGGGTTTAGGTGTTGGTCGAACCTTGTTATTATGGTTTGGTCTAGTGATGTTTGAGGTTATTAATATTTCAGTTTTAGATAAAAGAGGAGAAATTTTAGATATTATTTGGGTGGTATTTGGACTTGATAATGTTTAGATGATCTCTTATGTTGGTTGGATAGTGTTTGGCAGGTATAAGAAGTTGATGGATTATCTATATGAGTTCACCTCCCACTAGTTTAGGATTAGCTTTGTCTAGGGACTAGTGCCTCATGTGGTGCTGAGGAACTGATGAATAGGGTTATATATTTCCTTGGGTTGGTATTTAGCTCTAACATGGGGATATTAACCCGTTCAGGAAGTGTTGCACTGACGAGATGGATAATTAGGCCTCACTAGTTTTGTAGGCCTACGGGGATGTGGATAGGTTCTATATATTTCAACTAAGAGTTATTGTATTAAGTTCATATCATGCTATTTGAGTCCAATAAATTGTTATTGGTGTGTGATATTGTTTTGGAAGAATCATAGGGTCCATATTTCATGCATGTTGGGGTGCTATATTTTCAGGAGCTTTCTTAAGATATAGTGCACATGACTGATGTGTAATGTAATGGAGATCCATGTGTTTAGAGATTTTTGGAACTTGATGAAGTCAGTTTGGTCAATCTTGGTGGTTTATTGTATCCTAGGGATCTACACTGTTTTATTTATTTAAGTTTTTTATCTTAATGTTAGTACTTATTCAACTAGGTGGGGAATATCACATGTGCATGCACTTTTTTATTAAAGAAAATGATAGGTTCATCATTGGGGTAACCTATTGAGATTTATTTATCACCCCCTATACATGTACTTAGGTACATGTGCATACCCTTATGTAAACTTTCAGGTTGAGCACTAGATGTATCGTGGACCGAGAAGAGACTTAGTGTTTCATGATCAAGTGGGATTACTTGTGTGGAGTCTTGGATCAGGCAAGAGTAGCTTGATAGTTTTTGGAGACTGGGTTTGAGGTATGTCTAGGTGATGGAAGTAGAGCCTTTTGTATTTATATACCTTCTTTTCAATATAGGTGGTAATCCTAGTGGGTGATCAATTTATGTGTATGAGCATAACCGCAAGTATGTATACAATATTTTCATTTGATATACCATGCTTTGGTTTTATTTGTTGCATATTGGATGTAGAAGATGGATTTTTTAATTTCTATTTTTACTGGCTACTCAGGTACAAGGGTATAGTCACCCCATAATATCTATTTAGACCATTGCCTCTATTCAGTATACTGTAGCATATAAGGAGGTACACTTGAGGCCTTATGGAAATATAAATAGGTTGAGATGTTAGGTCAACCCAGGTTGGTTCATTTCAAAATGTTATAACACTAGTACTATACACATTTCAAAATAAATACTATAATCTATTCTATAAAAATAAAATTGGTATCAAACATCATTTATTGATATATTATACTAAAAAAGTGATATATATCTTTATTTTATTAACACTAAACACCATTTAGTTGATATTTTAACTAATACCCTTGCTACTGATAGATTTGATTTTATTAAGAGTGGGTTGGGTATATTTTATTATAGTTAAATTTAGTCTTTTTATATTGTATTTTTCAAGTTTCTTAATTTTTTATTAATATTTTTCTATCAAAGTGTTTAATATCATGTATCTTTGTAATTTTATATTCAAAATTACATTTATAGTTGTGTTTTTAATCTCATACAACATTCTTTTCTATTTCTATGTATACATTGATTTAATTTATTTAATCTTATTTAAGTTTCTACATATATATAATTTATATTGTTTTGTAATAATAATTATGTTTTCCATTAACAATGTAATATTAATAATTCCACATGTATGATTAATTATTTTTATTATTACATGTTTTTTAAAATTATCCATAATATTTTATATATGTGTCTTTTCTTTTAGTGATGTTTGAAATTCATATATCTTAACTTTGATTTTGTGAATCAATTATACCTAAGATTGAGGATAACCAACATGATTCATTTTAACCCAAACCACTCTCTTCTAAAATATAAACCCTATCTTATTTATCATGATAACTTTTATAAAATTTATAAGATAAAAAACTAGAATTAATACCATATTAAACTTTAAAGAAATAAATTAAAGGTCCAGGATTTAATATTTTACCAGATTAGGCTATCAATTTTGATTTGTTAAATAGAAAAATTTCTATTAAACAAGATTTATATTTTTTTTGAAGTGGGGATTTGTATTTTATATGGATAATAACCAATATTTATATGAATTTTATGTAAACTAGATTTATTAAAATTTAATGTTTGTTTTTGGAGGAATTAATGACAGTTTAAAATAAATTGTTAATGAAAATATAATTTCATTTACCTTAGTAGTTATTGTCAAGATTTTTAAATGTCCAAATTAAGGAAGATTCATGTATAAAAAATCACTATGAGAATATGCTGAGACAAAATATACTGATATAATGTTCTATCTTCTTGGAATCATTGAAATAAAGAAGGAACATTTTAAAGGTTTATTCAAATTGGGATTTTTTATAGAGAAAGGTACTCTAAGAAAGTTATTTTTCAAGATATGTATCTCATGTAAGTTATTTAAAATGAAAAAAAATCAATATTTAAATATATATTTTGATAGTAATGGATCACTATGACTAAGGAAAAATAAGACTAGACTATTACCCCTATGGAATAATTATTACTTTTTTATTTGAAAAAAGGAGCATGTTTGAAAGAAGACACAATACCAAATTGTATGCATCAAAATACTATATGAGCTTGGATTTTATGAAAAATTGGTTTTATTATTGGTGAATCTAAAAATAGGTTGGTACATTTGAAGAAACATTATGGTATTAGTTATTCTAAACAAGATTAAGAGATCCCTAGTAGAACTAAGGGGAAACCTATCAGGGAAGAATATGTTGTTACAATAGATACATTTACTGAATGAGATTCAACCAAATATGAATATATTAAGAATGAATGTACTATAAAAAATTGATAAATATTTCTCTAGAATTAAGGCTAAAGTAATTTGTGACATAAAATATCTTAACACTCTTATGGAGTAATGGTATAATGTTATATCACCCATAAGGGATTATTATTATAAAAAATATAAGGACATTATGGTTGAAAAAATAATAATTCTCTATGAAATTAAAGATTAATTTGTATTTAAATTTGAATTTTATATTAATTAAGATAATTATCAAATAGTGTACACAACTTTCATTAATGAATAAAAAAAATGAAGGTTGCTTCTATTTATAATATACTAAAAATTATCGTCAATTTTTGATTTACAAGAGAGATCATTTTCACCACATTCGTAATTTCCATAAAGAATAATATTAAACTAAATATAATCCATATAAAAGTGAAATAAAAGTTACTAAAGGGAATGAAATCATTGACATTGATAAAGGGAATACTGATCCAAAATGAGACGTGTTTGTTGAAAATGATTTGGAATAGTTTACATAATTAGTTATACAATTAATACTTATTTTAATTTGATAAAATAATTTAAAAAGACTATAAAAAAATGATACTTATTTAAAAGTTTTTTACATTATGTTGAGAAAGTATAAGAAGAATTTTACCAACATATTGGATAATATGTTAGGTGAATAGGAAAGGAGAATATATAAATCCTCTATCAGTTTGTGGATAGGGATGAGATAAAGATCATGGAAATATTCTATTATAATACAATAAGGTAGGTAAATGATATGATTTTAGAGTTTTTAAATGATTAAATAATTACCAAAATGGATATGTGCGAAATGGATTTATATTATTTTAGAGATAATAGAGAAATCGTTTAAAAAACCTCATATATTTTCAAGGGATGAAACTAATCTTTTTTTCTAAACTTCACGTGTTTTGGTATTAATGGGGTTTTAGAGATTTTGGGGTGGATTAGGGATTGTTTTTATAAATTCAGGTAGGAAACCATGAAATCTTTCCTTTCACAGATTTCACCAAGTATCAGGTACCTAATGGAAGTGAGAAGTGATATTGTAGATTGGGATGGTTCATCGGGTGGCCAATAACCCCAAGGTAATTACTCGATTGGGTTAGAGAGTACATGATGGTGTCTAGGTGGGTATCCTATGGGAATTTGGTTTTAAAAAAAAATAATTGAATCAATTAATTTTTAAATCTTATAGATTAAAATTTCGTGGGAAGATCTGTTTATTCCTCCCCCAAGGTGTTCTCTACCCCTCTCTCTGCTTCTTCTTCCTAAGTGTATCTTCCAAAATCCTTGAAAAATTATAGTTACTTCTATAAAATGTTGTCACTATCGATTATATTATCTCCCCTCTTATGGTATTCCTTTTTTTCTCTCAGTATTTTATTTCATTAGACTAGTTGTCATTGTTTATTCTTAATTTTAGGACTTTCATATGATTTCTCAATTTCTAAAATTTTAGGTTGAATTAGTTAGAAATATTCAACTATAAATAACTTTATTTAATGAGTAAGGAGGTCCCTATCTTTAACCTAAGGTCTATGTTCATTTATCACTGCATTTGATGTGTGGTCATGCTGATCTTGAGTGCTTGAAATATAATTTAATTTCGAATGATATATATTATTATTTAAGAATAATAAATTCATGTTCGACCCATAGGTGGTCCATTTTAAATTGAAATGGAAAATATTGGGGGGTAAAATTTGGTGATCATTAACTAATTTTATGGGTATAAATGGTGAAAACATGTATGGGTGTCCTAGATTGGGATATAACCTAGTGGACTTAGGGTGAGTGTCCTATGATGATTTCCTTAAAGCAAGGAGTGTAGAATAGTGATCCTAGCTTGGTTGTGGCCCATAATAACTATATAAATGCAGAATTAAGGCTTCATGTGTGATGACTAACCTAGTTTTATTTATAATAGACCAATTTTGGTTGGGTTTAAAACCTTTGGGAACACTTGGAATTTTGTTTTCTTTGAATGTTTAAAGTTATCTCCTAAAATTTTAATTGTATGTTATATTTATTTATGCTTGGATTGGATACATGTTATGTGTTATGGGATGGGTGGTAATGCCAACCATGTTTAGATATGTGATGGAAATATTAATTGGGTGTTCATTCTAACCACATACATTAAGGATGTGATGAAATAGGTTATGTGATATGGGTTGGGCGAGCATGCGAACAAAAAATGTGTGAATATTATGGAAAAAGTTATATGTTATGAGTTGAGAGATTATTCCAACCATGTATGTGTGTGTTATTATTAAGTGGATATGTGTTATGGGATGAGTTTTACACCAACTATCGAGGTTTTGAATTATTGGTTGTGTAATCATGCAAACCATGGAAGTGCAAATAAGATGAGTTGGGCATCATTAAAACTTCTATAGTGAATGAATTTTGTTGGGTGTCATTCAAACAAGATGATGTGGACATAGAATGTGATGGGCATATTTATAACTTGGTTTCTTAAGCTTCAGGAGATGGTATTATGGATGAGCACTATTATAAACCATGGTATTATAATGTGGCATGCACATACTCGATACTAACACTGAAAAAATATGGTGTTTTAATTTTCAGAAGACATGGAAGAACCTGAGGATCAAAAAATAGTTTATTTTATAATTATTTTATTTCATATATCATGTAACATCAATATTCACCTTTATAGATTGGATATGTTTAGGTATTCTATTGATGAAGGCCTATTGATTTATACTCACACCCTACTTTGGCACCATGGGTACTCAAGCAGATGTCATGGTTGTAGTTTTAGATAAGGTAAAAGGCTCGTTTTTTGGTGGTTGAGCTAAATAGATGAGTTAAAGTTGGGATATGGGGACAATCTAGAATCGAGACTAATTTTTTAGTTATCTTATTCTATTTTTTTTTATTTTTATATATGACCTGTCCATGGGAGGTCTTGATTATATCTTTATAATAGGCATGCCATTATATTAGTGCATTTTATTATATATTTATGGTTGTTATTTATATTTATAACATTTTTATTTGATTTATCTCTTATTATTGTTTATAATTTGATGGATAATATTGATGTTATTTCTACCTATTTTTATGTTTACCTGATCTAGGGGGAATAGTGTCCCCACTCTAATATAAAACCTTTGATTCTTGTTGACAACCTCTAGCGTACGATGCATGGTTGGGGTATGTAGGAATCCAATTCATCCATAGTAGAGGTAAACAAGATGAGGAATGTTACAAATTAGTATCAATAAATTTTTTCTTTTATTTTATCTTTCTCTTTGGAATATGATAGATAAGATCTAAGATGTTTCAGAGTTTGGTATAAAAATTATGCTTGAGCATAGCTAACCCATATATCTAGGAAGTCCAGGTTACCGTGGATAAAATTACCTTTATTAGTTTTTTAGCATTATAATTTTATTATACTCATAGGAGGTAGTTTTTTATTTATAGTGTATGGGATTTTACCCTTATCCTAGGTGGAAATATGGAGTGTGTTTATGAATCATATTAGGATTGTATGAGTCACAAGAATCTTGTTTTCTTTCCTATGATTAAAAAAATTAATTATGATATAGGGGTTGGTTATTTAGAATATTTACAGTAACTTGTATCGTGTTTTACTATATAACTTGGTTGTAAAATATTACTTAAATGATTCCATACAAGGATATTTTTTATTATTACCTACTGATTTATTATGTGGATCCTATATATTGTTGACCATGAGTGTGGGTAAACAGGTCTATATAGACCCAAGATGAGAAATACGTATGTTTTGGGATATATTTTGAGTAGTGGGACTCTATGATTATTACTAATTATCTTAATTGTTTTACATTAAGAACTTTAATAAAAATATTTTCTAAGTCATGTGCTTGGAATTATGAAGACATTCCACTGCAACATCTTGTAGTGGAGTTTATAGAGGGTGGGGATGAGCATGCCCCACTGATAGTCAATTTTGAACCCTTTGTTGCACCGATACCAAATATGGATTATAATCTCCAAGATATCCTATTATGTGTTGTACATTCGATGGATATAGAGATTTTATGAGCTATAGATTCAATGTTTAAGTTGAATTAGGAGTTCTATATCCAACATCCACCACTGCTAATGGGTGAGTGTGTCTCCCAGGATTCCGAGCTATAAATAGAGTTTATGTAGACCACATTAAACATATTTATACACCTCTTGAGAGTAGGGTAATTTTAACAACCTATATGTTGCATAGACCTATTAAGAACTGGTGGGATTTCCTGATATAGGTTGACCAATATATTGGATTATCATAGAAGGATATTTATTCCTTGTTCTATGAGAATTTATTCTTGAACACATTGAGGGTGGATAAGGATTGATAATTTATACGTATAACCTATATGGGGATGACATTAATGCAGTATATTTAAAAAATTATAGATATTCGATGATTTTTCATGATGTAAAATGAGGATGAGGTAGCATGGGATATAAATTTTTAGGATGGCTTGAGGTAATATATTCAAATGCAGGTGAATGTATTTTTACTATAATATTTCTCAAGATTTTTGAAGTATAACCTCATATATGGTTGGAACAAGAATATATTTGGGTGATTTGGGTAGTAATCTTCTTGTGAGGGGATAGACAATGAGTCTCAAGGAAGTTGGAAGTATTGATTTTATGGTCCGTGACAAGGTAGTGGAGGATATAGAAACCAGATTGGTGGTTCATCTCATCCTCCTCATAAAGGCGAGTTTATATAGTTTTACTAGTGTGTAATTCCTAGTCATATTAAATATTATAACCACTGATAGTCAATTGAGTTTCGATCATATGGGAAGATGGGTTTCCTAGAGTGGAATTAAAAGAGTGACTAGAAATTGATTAGTGGCACAAGATTTGGTAGATGTTGGGTTTATGAGTGGGTGTGTGAGTGCCACAACATAGTTATTTTTGGGGTATATATAGTATTTTTGGGCCATTATGGAGGTAATGGTACTTAGTGTCATGGGAAACAACATTAGCAGAGTGATGATTCTCAAGGGAGTTAGATAAATACTCATTTTTTTGGCTCTTTCTAGTTGCATCCTATTGATCCTACTCTTATATATCACGATGTTGATACATCGATGGTTTGAGGTAAAATCCTATTATATTCTACTTTAGAATATTATTTATTAGAAATAGGCATACCACAATCATTCATATATTATTATTTTATTGATGGTTTGGGGTTGGCTATATATTACACTATAGAAAAATCACTTTTTGTGATGGGTTAATTGTGACGGTTCTCCATTGAAAAAACCTATTTATGAAAAAAAATCCTTTTCATGTAGTCTATTGTAGAAAAAAGAATCACAAATCATATTATTTATAATGGACCATCACAATTAACCTTATGAAGATACTATTTAAAATTAATTATTTTTCATTATATTAAACATTTTATCAATACTTTTTTTGATGAAGACAACATTCTGTTGCAAAAAAATATTTACAATGGAGTTAATAGGTTGATGAAAAAATTTATTTTCAAAATAATGTGGCATTAAATCATAAAAAATTATTTTCTATTATTATTTACAATGAAATATAAATTTTGTGTCAAATAACTAAAAATAAAAAATGCTAAATAATGAAAAAAAACATTCATTATAAAATTGAAACTAATATATTACATGAGATGTTACATAAAAAAATAGAATAATAATTCCACTGATGGGGTGGGTGATTAAATCTATATGGAATAGGGAAATCCATTCTTAAACAATGTGTAATCTGACACATAAACTCCATTATCTCTTCATGTTTCTACTTCTACTATCATCACTGCTCTGCCTAATAGCATCGCTTATCTTCCTACTCTCTAGTAAATCTCTATATAACCTCATCATGATCTCAAAAACTCACCTCATAATCTATATCAAAAAATTATGATAAATGCGATGCTTCTCCCTTCAATCCATATGACGCCATTGCTTTAGTACCATAGTAACTTTTCAGGGTCGATCATGAACCTATATCGATCACCCAAACTTTTTGAAAACCAATCTCCCAAAAAATACCCATGATAAATATGAAATAAATAATAAGTTAATCTCACGATTTAAATAATATATCACCCAAAGAGTCATGCATCTCAATGACCGAATATTTTAGTGTTTCAGAGATTTTATGTATAAACATATTATTTTACTGCACTTGTGAATATTTCTCCATTATCATGATCCTATAAACCCTTTCCTATATATATAACATTATATAATCATCTTCATAACCCGAATGATGGAAAACAAAATAAAAGGATGATATCAGATTCTTAATAAAAAAAATAATATCATAAAGTTTCAGATCATAAACTTAAAGTAGAAAATGAGGAAGACATAAATATCTTAATAAAAGACTAAAATACCTTATATGATAATCATAAAACATGTTAGAACAACATAAGATCATATAAATATAATTATGTAAGTATAAAAGACATGACATGGTTTAAAATAAATCACTATGGTCATATAACATGTGTGCATGATATAAGTGTAGAATACTTTAAAATAAAGAATAATGATGAAAACATGGAATTTTATGAAAATGAAATGAATCTTGAAGTTTTAGCATATCTTGATAAAAAACTTGGGATTATTGAATAACCATAATCATAGGAAAAACTTTGTGAGAAAACCCATTATGCCAATGCCTACATGAACAAAATCTTTATGTCTACACCTAAAAATGTGTGCAAACCCATTATGTCCACACATATGTGACCAAAATAATTATATCCAAAACTAAATATCACATGAGATATATGTTTAAACTAATGATTTAAAGGGTTATATAGGAACTCACTAGTATTCATCCATACATATATGTACCACTTAAATTAAATCATCAAATATTAAATAACTCATAAAAAAATAATGGGTTTTTTAAACATCTAAATAGAAATCGTTAATTTTTAATAAATTAAACACGGATGTAAAATGGGTTTTATAAAACATAAAAATTAAAATCATTCAATTTTAATAAAATCCCATGAAAATATAATAGGTTTCATAAAACATAAAATTTTATAAATTAACATAATAAAATAAATCATTTGATTTTGTAAACTTGATAGCCCTAAATAATCACATAATAAAAGTAACATATAGGGTGAAATGTGAATTATAAATCCATTATTGGTAGATAATTTTTAATATAATTAAAACCAAATCATGAAAAGAGATTTCGTTCAATATATTGTATTCATTGTCAAAAAATTCATAGTTGTGAGTATCTTTTCAAGAATTAACCTTTTATTAAAATATAAGTGAAAAGAAATCATTTCATGGAAATATATTTGGATCAAAAAATATTTTTATCCATAAATAAATGTGATTAAATCATTAAAAGTGGAAATTATTAGAATAATGAAGTTCAATAAGAAATTTTATAATTCAAAGAAAGGAATTTGAGTTACCAAGTCCCTTACTTTTAACATCAATTTCTATGGAAGTGTTTTAACCTCCTGTATAAAAAATATAAACACCTTAATTTTATTTTTAATAAACTTATTCATATAAATTTCCTTGTATAATCTACATTAATAACAATTATCTTCATTTATTATATTCTTATAGTCTCTTTTCAACATCAGGTGTTAATAAACTTGATCATAACTGTTGGAATTCTTGGTTAACCAATGGTTCAAAACCATTGGTATATGATGGAAAACCATTGGTATATCTTATACCAACAATTTTCAAAACCATTAGCTAATTGACTATTGGTATTCACATAAACCAATATTTTTTAATGAACCATTGGTATATGGGTAATGGAATTTTAGATATACCAACAGTTCTGATGTAACTATTGGTTTATGTCTATACCAGTGGTTTGAGAATGTTTCTATAGACATATACCAATGATTTCAAACATTGGAATAGTTCTACACAATTGGTTTCAAAACCATTGGTATGGATCTATACCAATAGTTCCATCAGAATCATTGGTATATCTCTATACCAATGGTTTTTAAACCATTGGTATAACCCCCCCCCACAATTCTAGAAGAATTAGCATTCCACCCTTCTCAAACATCCACCTCAAGCCACCAGAAATCACCACCCTTCCCAAAAAGTCACAAAAAAACACTATAAATCATATAATCACCCCACCTTGATCAATTAACTTCAAAAAATATCACCAAAAAATATACAAACAATGATAAAACAATAAATCAATTAATGCATTCAACCAGTGATAACACACATTCAAAATATCACATATCTTCATTTAGAACTAATCATAAAACATCAAATTTCATGAATATGAGTAAAATATTTAAAGGATCAATATGTACCTCATCACCATAACCATCACCATCACCATCACCATCACCATCACCATCACCATCACCATCACCATCACCATCGTCATCATCATCCTTACTATCATCATCATAATCATCCTCATCCACCATCCTCATCGTCATCGTCGACATCATCCTCACCCTCATATTTTCTATCACCATTGCTAATAAATTAATATTCCCAACCACAACTAGGACCACTTCTCATTGCACTATATAATCTACACATCATCGACATATGTTTATCACAATCCATGGTGGTATTTGGTGGAAGTGATTGAAATACTTCTACCATAAATTTTTTAAATTCATCATTGGACCTTTGACTCCATTTAAGATTCTATATGACCAGTTTTTGAGCCTCTTATATATAGTCTTGAGTCAATTACTCTTGTGTATTATATTTTTCCAACTCAGTGCTACTAGAACTAGAACTTGAAATGGGATAATATCTAGTCAAGACAATTCTCTTCCTTGGTTGACAACATACTCTTCCATGATGATCATCTCCCAAAACCTGATGTAAGTCATTTTTTGGCCTAAAGTTGTCAAATTCCTACTCATCAAGGGCCTCCAAAGAACACTATTAAAAATAAAAATAGTCTATTTTGTTACAAAATAGATATTAAACTTATAAATCAAAAAAGTAAAACTTAAAATATTTTTTTATTTCAGTTTGTTTACCGTGCTTCCATATTTCTTCATTATTCTCGAGAAAAACAATTTTGATCAAGGAACACGACCTTCAATATTCAAAACCTCCTTCTACAATGAAATTGAATTTAGAAAACCATAATTCAAAATAGGTTATTAATAATGAATTTCATAACTAAAATCAAATTGATATACTTGATAATGAAATGTGATTTTCTATAATGGTTGATTACATTCTTATAAAATGATATGAGTTCGTTAATAAAAAAAATTTATATAATAAATTTGGAGAATTGAGAATATGATTAAATAATGATTTGATAAATTAACTTAAAGTTCAATCTATGGATTCTTATTTATATATATTATATCCATGGATATAAGGGCAATGTAATTATAGAATAATGGAAATGGGATGTATTTATTGAAAAATAATAATAAATATTAAATAAATGTATAATATGCTAAAATGGAAAGGTTAAATTTATGCTAGATGTGTTACTATTTGGGTCTTTATATTTCAATGATTTAATTTGAAGGGGTTAAAATAGGGAAAACCAAGGTAAATTTTTCATTGATGGATATTGGAGACAATGTATAGTCAATATTGGGGATTGTTTTTGTTTAAAAGGATCATAAAAGAATAGGATTTATTGTTTATTTGGTCAAAGAATGTTTATGTTTAGTTATCACATGATTATATAAGGTTAGCTTGGGTTTTATCCTTATTGTTACTATTCAATTTTACATGGTATAATTTTATTTAGTTCTTTTTAAATTCAATTTAGATAAGTATGGTTCAATTCAATTCAATCTGTTCAATTATATTAAATTTTTATTAATGATGTATGATTTCATTATTTTCAACTTATTTCTTTCATCTGAATTTAGTTTGGTTTATTTTGGATCAGATTTATTTATTTTTATTCATATATATATTTGTTATAACTTTTAATTTCAATTTGATTTAGTTTGCTCACCCCTCATATGATTCAGTTTGGTATATGTTACTTTATATTCATTTAGTTAAGTTAACTTTCATTTTATTTATTTCAATCAAATCAAATTCAATTTTATTTGTATTAGTCTGATTTATTTATTTTTTTATTCACTTATTGGATCTTTTTCAGACTAGTACATTTAGGTTTTTTATTTTCATATTGGTTTCACTTCCAATTAGGTTGGTTTAATTTCATTAGATTCCAATCATTTTATTTTTTTATCATTAAATTTATGTTCATTATTGATTTAGTTAGGTTTTGTATTGGTTGGTTTTTGATGCATTAATTTGGTTTTCTGTATTCATTATTGGTTTTCTTGTTTCATATTCATTCAGTTCTGGTTGATTTAGGTCTAGTTAAGTCTTCTATATTCAGTTTTTCTTGATTAAAATAATGATATTTAGGTTTGATTTTCTTTTTTATAATTTTGTCACATTTTGTTATGTTTAATTCAATTTATTTCCTTATTGATGGATTCTCTTTTTGTCGTACAATTTGGGTTGGGATTTCTGGTCCTATTCAGTTTGATACAATTCAATTAAATTCCATTCTAATTGAATTTATTCGGTTTGTTGGATTTTGGTTTGGTTTGTTTTAGGTCAAATTATTTCAACCTAGTTTATCTTGGTTTGTTTCTATTTGATTCACTTTTTATTGGTCATTTTATATTTTTTCAGTTTATAGAGGTTAGTTTTGTATGTTAGGTTTGTGTTAGTCTCTATATTTTTTATTTTATTATCATAAGTTCATTTCAAACCAGTGGATACAGTAATGTCATACATTGATTTTGAGTTTGAGGAATATTTTGTTTTAATTTTTTTTCTAATATTTTAGTTTTTTTGGAAGACAATTAGTTAGTTTTTTATGTTTTTTGAATAATTGTATGTTATTTAATTTATCTTGGAAGAGGAGATAAATCTTTTCCTAAAGTAAATTTGAGGTAGTATAATTTTTTCAAAATTAGTTCTTTAGAAGTAGATTCTTATGGTGGATGTGTAGGTTGTGTGTTCTGGATGTCTTATATTACATAACAATAGAAACAAAATGTATTGAGAATAATTTATTGTCAATTAAAATTTTTAGAGATATTTTGGAATGTAATTTTGAAGAAATTTGGAGAAGGATGATATGGTTTAAAGATAGTCATAAAAGGATGAGAGGGGTTACTATCTGGTGGATTTGGATTTATAGATTTTAGGTATTTGGAAAAACATTGATACATAAAAGTAACCAATAAAATACTTAAGGTTAATCTCGTACAATATATAAAGGTTATAAAATATTCATATTTTTTCAATGTTATGATATGTAAAGGTAATTAGGTTAATACATAAGAGTCATTTGGGACAATATGAAAAGGTTACCAATATTCCTTATGTTGTAGAATTAGAAAAGTCCCATGCATAAGGGTATATAGGGAAATATATGTAAGGTTTGATCTAAACTTTAAATCTGGAAAAGGAAATCATTTAATTTGATATTTAATTTCACTCTAAAGTGATATGTAAGATTCAATTTGTTTGAAAAAATGGGTGTGAGAAAAATGGAAAATTAATAATATGTAATGGTAACTAGGAATCACTTTGAAAATGGAAAAGTGTTGATATATACTAAATTAAACAAGAGTACATTGAAGCATACATTAGATTAACTACATCATATAAAATGATACATAAGAGTACATTCTATTATCAAATATAAAAAAATATTTATAATGTATTCAACCATAAATTATAAGATATAATAATGTTCTCTATTTAAATATCTTAATCAATATTTTGTTTTGAATAAAATAGAATTCGATTATTTTTTTATTACTTGATGGTTATTATAAGGATATATCATTTTTAGAGGAATAATAAAATTCATAATAAGGTTTAAGTTCATATTACATGTTTTATTATTTGCACTTTCTATGTTGTTAGATTGACTATTAAAAAAAATTCAATAGGAGATACATATTTTTACAAATAAAAATGTGTAATACTAAAGTCAACATAAGTTCAAAGTTGTTTTATTTTACCTATTCATATAAGATTGTCATTTTATTTTTTTTCATGATTCTTCCACATATTTCAAATAAATCCCCTTATTTCTTTAAAATATTTAAAAAGGAACAAAAATAAAAGTATAATAATAGATTAGTTGTAACTTTTATGAGAGGAAACCACATGGACATCTATCACTACTTTATAAGGGGAAAAAATCTGAATATATATTCACAAAAATATCTAACTTTCAAAAAAAAGTAGAAAATAAGTCATAATTTTATAGGGATAAAACATTTGGAGAATTTGACTACAGTTTATTTATATATAATTTTTTATTTATTAAAGAAACATTATAAGGGTTATGACCTGTTGAAACATTATGTTGAAGAATATCCTATATTTATAAAAATTAAGTTGAGTCAAAGAAAAACAATAAATATTATTTTAAATAAATTGGAGAATAATAGGCTAACCATGAGAAAATCATCTCATATATGTTCCATGACCACCGACCTCGTGGGTGTGTGGTAGATATGAGAGTTGGATGCTACCCTCTCGGGTAAAGTCCTACGAGTCTTTTATTTCTTATGACATGTTGTATAGTGGTGTATGTAACCATCTATTAATATTTTTGATTTTATTATCATCAATTCACTTCTAATGAATTCATATAATTTACAAATAATGAAATTTTATTTACATAATTTATTTAAATAGAAAAATTATAACCAAGTGTTATACCCGCTTCCTCTCCTGGTTCGACATCGTAGTCTGCCCCAAAGTGTGGAGGTATTTCATAGAATACTTGTTTTTTATTTCTTATTGAACAATCCAAAAAAATAAATTTCAATAATAAAAGACTAATTATTAATTAAAATCATTGTAATTTTCATTCAAAAACCTCAAATTTGATTATTACCCTGAACTCAATACTCATCTAATAAGCAATAATTTTCTGATAATATGATATAGGACACTCAATCATGATAGGTGTAATCTATAAATTCATACCAACTCTAGCATTCTAGACACTATAAAACTCATTCTTATATTCTCACTAAAACTCACTTGATTCCATGAGTCATGTTGTCCTCAAAGACTCACCATCTGGAAAATTATAATGAATCTAGAACAAAAATATTAATTCATATAAATACAATAATAATGTACTATTAAATCCAAGGATTTTTCATACTCATATCCATGCCCAAGCATTATCCTTTACTTTATTTGGATGGTGTCTATAGGAGAGTGGCATGACGATATTGATGTTAGACTATTTGGAATGTGTCTCCATAAAACTCCTATATTCTCACCCTATTTGTCCAAAAATTTGATTATACCTATTTTACTCCACTATCAGTTGTGTATGGTGGTTCCACACTGCACGCATGTGTGTATAACCATACCTCCTAATAGAAGATACAAATATTAAATAAAAAATAGATATTATATCAATACTTTTTATAATAAAAATAAGTTGGGGTCAAAAATATTTAATAGGGTTATATAAATATACCTGAGGTAGTCTAATTAGTGGGTGTTACTAGATCCCTAGGCACTGAAGGAACATCAACCTGTACATATAGAGTGGGACCCAATATCTACTCTGGAGGCTCAGAATGTGTTGGAGTAGAAGTCAAAGGAGCATGAATATAGAATCTCAAGGATACAGAAGTAGAAATAAAATAATATGAGATACATGTATGTGGAAGTTCATAAAATGGATGGGTATTAGGATCCATCATTATATAATTGAAAGATAGGCGAGTAGGGTCAGATGAAAATGGTGCTGAAAAAATAGGTGGCCTAAATATCCAAGGTGCCTCTAATGTCACTGTGAGATCCTAAGGTGTGCTAGATGGTATTTCAAAAGAAGGGATAGGGTGTGATCATATAGAAACCCTGAATTTCATACATTAAAATTACATATATTTTGTGGAATACTTAAAACATTATACAAATTGAACCCCAAAGACTATACTAGTCTAGTGCCTTTGGAAACATGGTAACATAAAAACTAGAACATAAGTGATCTACATTATCTCCCAATAGGTTCTTATTTAATGGAAACCTTTTTAGACACATAAAACATAATAAATATCTTCATAAATTTTAGAAGGAAACATAAAAAGGGGTGAGCTCAAATGATCAGTAAGGGTAAAAAAGGGAGATGTGTAAGCATGATCATGAACATAAGTGTATGAGAACATGATCATGAAAATAGAATATCATACCCTCCATATCAAAGATCATATACATTAATCATGACATAAAGTTTAGTAGTTCATAATACATTAATCATAATTAAATAGACAACATAATCCATTAAATCATTAAATATGAATGAAACATGGAATTGTGGAAGATACATAAGTATAAAATATGATTTCCATAGTAGCCAAGGAATCGATTACAAGACCATCTTGGTAGTATAACTTCACTGTAACACCCGAGACATTTATGTTATATAAATCATCAAAGGAATATTTTTCTACACAACACTTTCTTGTATTTCTTTACACGAAATCGCGACCTTCCCCGATAGCTTGCATCGTACGCAATACTGAGTTTCACTAAACAACGATATACTATTAAAATATTATTAAAACTAGCCGTTATGAATAGTAATAACCACTTTTTGAAATTTTATAAATTTTATTTTTCAAAATGGACTTCATTTTTGGATTCATAATATCGAAATTATCCTAAGGTGAATTTTTGGTATTTTTCTGAAAACTTTCAATTTTTGATGAATAGTGAAACCACTAAGTGGTAGTTAAAAAACTGAATTTTTCATAAAACTTAATTTTACCGCTTCTATGAGTGGAATTTCAAAAATCCGAGAGACATGGTTGATGTCATTAAGTAAAATGTGGTTCAATGAGATGAAAATAATTTTTGGTGAATAGTAACTTTTTACTTTTATTTACCACGGTTAAAAGTAAATAGGGTAATTAAGGGTAAAAATGATATTATTATTACCCTAAAACATATCCTAATTCTATTTTATAAGTGTAATTCGACCAAAAACAAACTTAGGAATAAAATATGACCATTTAGGCCCACTTGGATTAGATTAGGACATTTATTATTAATTTATTTAAAGAAGGGTTAAAATAGTTAAAATCAAAGTTTAATAAGTAAATAATTTTTAATATAAGGTTATATATAAGATAAATTCGACTATAAATATTCATTAGAAATCTAAAAAGATGTTCTACATAATGGTATTTTATTTGTAATTTTTAGACATTAAATAATTTAATTTATTTATGACACAATAATGATGCAGTAATTATCTTATTAATGAAATATTGACATAATTGATGTTATAAATACCCAAATAAATGTAATTTGAGACTTTTTATGAATTCAACTAATTTTATAGATTAATATGCCATGTTAGTATTGATTTAATTAACCTTTTTAGAACTAATCATTCTGTTATGATTTTCAAAAAAATCAATTACTAAATAGTGTCAAAATTGAAATAAAATAGTTTTTAAAACAAATATTATATTATTAATTGTTATTTTATTCCTAAAAATCTAAGGTTCGGACAAATGACTTATATAAGGCTATATATATTAATAATAAACAACTTGGGGTTCGTTTGGCTTCTTATAGTAAGTTTATTAACCTTATAGTATAAGAACACAAGAAGACAGAGTAAAAGTAAAATTATTTAACTTAATGTTAAATCTACATGATAAGGTTAAAATAGGAAACTAAACTTGTCTAAATTCTATTGGATGAGAGGATTTCGACCCATCCCCACCTTATCTTAGAAATAAATCAATTTGGAGCTATTTAAAACCGAACTTGACTTTATAATAAAATAATATTTTTAATTATTCCAAAGGTGCCCCTCTCCTCCCTTATAAAAGGGCACCTCCTCCCTCTCTTCCTCACACCACTTTTAGCCTTCAAGATAGGACAAATACTTCCACTTTCTCCTATAAACTTCCCTAGAGACATCCTAGAGGTTCTGTTCTTCCTCAAAGACCTAGTTTAGTGCCCTAAAAGGAGGTCTCAAAGAAGCACTTCAAAGAAGAGGTAATGTCCGTTACCGATTCTTTCATCTTTATTTCTTCTTCCACTTCTTCTTCTTTAGTTGTGTCATTATGAAGTAATAACATCAGTATCAATCATATACTGATATGTTATTATAAGTATGAAACAACCCTATTTCACCATCTATCCATCCTACAGAAAAAGAAATCACCGCGCGTGCGTACGTACGGAATACCGTCTCCACGCCGTGGTGTAATCTATTTTCCACCACCACCTTACATGGATGGGTATAATGGTGTAAATAATGACTATATATGACTATTATAAAGTGATACTAATTCTGAAATAGTATACATACACTCCAATACAATTCCACGATCATAGGAACGATATCATCACTCGTGCGTACGTACGGAATACCATCTCCACGATGTGATGCGACTCATTCTACATGATCTTCATTTCATAATGATTATATAAATGAAAGGAATTGAATGAATGAATATGATATATATTACACTAATACCATTCTGGAAATGAGGTATCTATAACCTAAAGAGAAGAATAAGAATTTATTCGACAAAGCACGCATAAGAACAAAAAGTTATAAACACCTGAATAACAAGTAGCAATGAAATATTACTACTAAGAAGCTAAGAATATGACCAAATATGATATCATAAAAATATTTATGATTCTGGAATAAGTCAATAACATTATTTAAATCATTATACAGGAGGTTCGGACACATACAAAGCATATCGGACCTAAGGTAAGGGAAATATCACAATCTCATTTTTATCCGAGATTGTTTGTACTTTGGTAATTACTGGGGTGTATTTTATCATACACATCTATGTTTCCTCAATATGTGATATTAATATTCTTCTAAAATTGTTAATATCCAATTTTACCCTTTGGTGAGTTTTTAGTAAAAGATATGAAAGGAATCTTTTGTCGTTTTTCGTACGAGGTACTTTTTGACTTTTCCGATAAAAGTACGAGAAAAATGTTTTTTTAACTTATACGGCATGAATGGATTTTTAAAACATTATTTCCAAGAAGCTTCCTTTACAAGTTTTCAAGTTTATTTTTAATCAACTTCTTTTAGTTTAAAATTGTATGACATGTTAAGAAAGGAAAAAAAAATTGAAGTAGAAAGGATATTTTCCTCAAGAATGGAGTTCAAGTGTTTTATCAAAATTATTTTCCATCTAAGATAATATAGGGTTTTGTTTCTATCCCTATTATTACATTGATTTGATTATGTTGTGATGGAATTATTTTTATGAATTCCTTTATCTTATATGATTTTTTTTATGATGTCATGTTGTTTAAGAATCCCATTTTTAATTCATGGGTTATGTAATGATGTATGATTTATGATTTCGTGGCACACATAAGAATGGTTTCATTATGAGATGGGTGGGACCTATATCTCCCTCCAATGCATTGGGTAAAGATTTTATATCTCATGAGATAGACATGGCTGGAATGGTAGGTTATATCGGTTCAGTGAAGCAGGACTGAAACGAGGGTAACTCGGTTCAGAAATGGACTTTGTCCACTAAGATAGTCTTGGCAATGAGTCTTGACTAATAAGAAATGATTCTCTATGATTATGTGTGTATGCCACAAAGTTTAATGTTTTAAGTTATGATTATTGGGATTTCATTTTACTACTATGATTTATCCCATGTTATGAAATTATGCTCTCTTTTGCAGGTTAAGATCTCTAAAATGTTTTGTTCTTGATGTGATTGATATTTATTTTGTTTACCCTTACTGAGAATTTGAGCTCACCCCTTTGTATGTTTTGTTTCCCCAGGCCAGGAAGAAGGTTATTAAGTAGAATATTCCAAAAAGGGACTCTAGATATGATGAAATAAATGGGAGGCAAAGTAGATACTTTATGAACCAGTTGTTTATGTTTCCCAGTTTCTAAAGACACTATACATATACGGTCCTTTCTTGGTTTTGTTATATGTTGTAATAAGTGTGCTTCAATTCTGAAGTAAAAACAATGTATGTAAAGTATGGGTCGTTATAGTTGGTATCAGAGTAAAGGTATAGTCAACCTTTGGAAACTAGGATGTGAAAGCCTTAGTAATAACCCTGAGGATAAGTCTAAGCATAGAACACAATCTTAGTGTTTTAGAAATTTCCATGAATAACCTAGGATAAGACCTTAAGTGTGAAATTTTATTCTTGATTATGTGATTTTCCTATTATAATTAGTGTTTCTCACACTATTCTTCTTGGTTTTAGTCAATGGATGGAACCTGAAGGAACCGTGTTAATGCGAAATGCGACAAGCAGTGCAATGTTTGTCCCCCTGAGCAACCAAACGTTATGGGAGCTGGAATGAAAAATCTTGTAGCCATGCTCACACAACTTTCTCAAGCTATGAATCATGCAGGACTTCCAAACGAGCAAAGGAAGGTGCAAAATTCTGTTGAATCCTTCATGAGACAACGTCCACCTTCATTCAGCGGGTCTACTAATCCATTAGTTGCTGAACAATGGATTAGTACTACTAAAAAGATATTTTTAGTTCTTCAATGTTCTGAGCATGATAAAGTCATCTTAGTAGTGTATCGTTTGGAAGGTGATGCTGATCAATGGTGGAATCTTATTAAGAATATGAGGCAAAGGGATGAAATTGAGTCCATGGAATGGGACGAGTTCAAGAACTTATTTTTCAATAAGTACTTCCCTCGTATTCTCCGAACAAAGATGGAGAAAGAGTTTCTTGAACTGAAGCAAAAGGATGATGAATCTGTTGGTACCTATGAAGCAAATTTTACAAGACTTGCAAGGTACGCTTCTGGTATTATTATCCAACCTGAGAGTAAGATCGATCGATTATTTAGTGGCTTAAAACCAAGTCTTCGAAGGACGTTAGCCATAAGGGACTTCAATAGCTATGAGGAAGTCGTTCGATGTGCTCTCAAAGTCGAGATGGAGATTGGAGTAACCCATCAGTCATATGGGTTTGATAAGAAGAGGAAAATGGAATTCAAATGAAAATCTAAAGAGCACACTGAAAAGAAGATGAGCTTTCCCTTATGCTCAAAGTGTGGAAAGAAACATGGAGGGAGTTGTCTTAAAGGGACAAGTAAATGTTTCAAATGTGGAAAGGAAGGTCATCGGGCATTTGAATGTCGCGATGATGGGAAGAAGATGTCTAATGATGCAAACAAAGGAAGGGATACACAGAATGAACCTACTACACTTCAATGTTTCAAGTGCAAGGAGATGGGACATTATGACAATAAATGCCCTAATACAAGGGTTTATGATGATGGTCGACATCAACAAAATCTTAAGGCTAAAGAAAAATGAAAGTCACATGAAATTTCTATCAGCGATGTGGAGTACGATAACGATGTGGTGAAAGGTACACTTACCATCCACTCTAAAGTAGCAAATGTTTTATTTGATTCTGGATCCACCCACTCCTTTATTTCTGAAGAATTTTCTAAGGGTATCACCGTATTACCTCAACAATTAGATGTTGAGTTAGCTGTGACAACACCTAATGGCACAACAGTCGCATCAAAAGTTTATAATTCTTCTCCGATTGAAGTTTGTGGGAAAGTGCTTCCTGAAAATCTTGTGATCCTTCTTATAGTGGAATTTTATGTGATTCTTGGCATGGATTGACTTTCTCTACATGGAGCTCATATCAATTTCCAAAGAAGGGAAGTCACATTTCATATTCCAGATCAATCTATGATCGTCTATCAATGCAAGGATGAAAATAACCTTCCAGTGGAAATTTCTTCCATTTTATGGGTATTTATTCCACTAAATGAAGGTTATTTATCTCAAATAGTTGGTGATAAACTCACGATTATGAATATGACCATTGTACGGGAGTTTGATGATGTCTTTCCGGATGAATTACTGGGTCTTCCACCAAATCGTGAAGTTGAGTTTTCAATAGAACTCATACTGGGTTCTTTGCCTATTTCAAAGACACCTTATAGAATGGACCCAATTGAGTTGCAGGAATTGAAGAAGCAACTCCAAGAGAATCTTGATAAGGGGTTCATACGCCCTATTGCGTCACCTTGGGGAGCACCTGTTCTGTTTGTTAAGAAGAAAGATGGATCAATGAGACTCTGCATTGATTATCGAGAACTTAACAAGATCACTATCAAGAACATATATCCTCTCCCACGCATTGATGACCTATTTGACCAACTACGCGGAGCTCAATACTTTTCCAAGATTGATCTTCGTTTAGGGTATCATCAATTAAGGGTCAAAAGGGAGGATATACCAAAGACGGCTTTCCGTACAAGGTATGGACACTATGAATTTATAGTGATGCCATGTGGTCTTACTAATGCCCCTGATATCTTCATGGATCTGATGAATAGAGTCTTTAGAGACTATCTTGATCAGTTTGTGGTAGTCTTTATATATGATATTCTTGTCTATTCAAAGAGCAAGGAAGAACATGAAGATCACTTGAGAATTATATTGAAGACCCTGAGAAAGGACAAGCTTTATACCAAATTTACCAAGTGTGAATTTTGGCTTCAAAAAGTTGCATTTTTGGGTCACATAATCTCAAAAGAGGGGATATCTGTGGATCCAGCAAAAAAAGAGGTTATCGAAAGATGGTCGAGACCAACAACAATAACAGAGATCCAAAGTTTTCTTGGTTTAGCTGGATATTATCGACGTTTTGTGAATGATTTTTCACGATTATCTAATCCACTCACCAAGTTGACTCGGAAAGGAGTTAAGTTTGTTTGGACGGAGGAATGTGAAGAGAATTTCAAGGAGTTGAAAAGAAGGTAATCCAGTGCACCTGTGCTCACACTACCTTGTAGTGGAGAAAGGTTTGTGATCTACAGTGTTGCATCCAAGAAGGGATTGGGGTGTGTTCTTATGCAAAATGATATGGTGATAGCTTATGCCTCACGACAGTTGAAAATACATGAGCAAAATTACCCAACTCATGATTTGGAGTTAACTGCGGTAATCTTTGCATTAAAGATTTGGAGGCATTACCTTTATGGTGAAAGGTGTGATATTTATACTGATCATAAAAGTTTAAAGTATATTTTCACACAAAAGGAGATGAATATGCGCCAAAGAAGATGGTTGGAGCTGATTAAGGATTACGACTGCTCAATCCATTACCACCCTGGGAAAGCAAAAAAGTTGGCAGATGCATTAAGTCGACAAGACCACGCTAGTTTATCCATGATGAGGATCACAAAAGATCCAATATTTATGGATTTACAAAGGATGGATCTTGGAATTATAATGAATGGGGAAAAATCGTATCTTTCTCAAATGAATGTTCAACCATATATACATGTGAAGATTAAAGAGGCACAGAAAGAAGATGTCGAGTTACAAAAGAAGGTGGGAAATGTTCCTGAATTCAACCTTGATTGTGATGGGATAATAAAGTCCAGGAATCGGGTTTGTGTTCCTCCCATCTCTGAATTAAAGAAGGAGCTGCTGGATGAGGCTCATAGTTCTTCATTCTCTATTCATCCTGGAAACACGAAGATGTATAGGGACCTGAAAGAGTACTTCTGGTGGGATGGCATGAAAAGAGATGTTGCTGAATATGTCTCTCGATGCTTGGTTTGTCAACAAGTCAAAGCTGAGAGACAGAAGTCTAAGGGGATGTTACAACCATTACCCATACCCGAATGGAAATGAGAAAACATCACTATGGACTTTGTCACAGGACTTCCTAAAACATCCAAAGGCAATAATGCTATCTGGGTCATAGTTGATCGTCTTACAAAGTCTGCACACTTCATTGCTATTAGAGAGGGTTTCTCTCTGGATCAGCTTGCCAGGATATATGTAAAGGAAGTGGTAAGATTGCATGGAGTACCACTTTCTATTATATCTGATCGGGATCCAAGATTTACCTCGACGTTCTGGAAAAGTCTTCAGCATACTCTGGATACAGAGTTGAGTTTTAGCACTGCTTATCATCCTCAGACAGACGGTCAGTCTGAGAGAACAATTCAAACTCTAGAAGATATGTTGAGAGCTTGCTCTATGGATTTCAAAGGTGGTTGGGGTCAACACCTACCTTTGGTGGAATTTTCTTATAATAATAGCTTTCACTCCAGTATTCAGATGGCTCCTTATGAAGCTCTCTATGGAGAGAAATGCAGGACTCCAACTTGCTGGGATGAAGTTGGGGAAAGAAAGCTATTAGGACCCGATCTCATTGATGAAATGGAAGAAAAGGTCAGATCTATTCAACAACACATAAGACCAGCTCAGAGTCAACAAAAAAGTTATGCCGAAAACCGAAGAAAAGACCTAGAGTTTGAAGTGGGTGATAAAGTGTTCTTACGAATATCTCCCTGGAAGAGAGTCATGAGATTTGGAAAGAAGGGGAAGTTGAGCCCTAGATATATCGGTCCTTTCGAAATACTGGATCGTGTTGGGAAGGTAGCTTACCAATTGGCGCTTCCACCGAATCTCTCTCAAGTTCACGATGTGTTCCATGTATCTCTCCTGAGAAAGTACATACCTGATCCTTCACATGTACTTAGCTCAGAAGTTGTACCGCTGGAGCAAGATCTTTCTTATGAAGAACAACCGATAGAGATTCTAGATCGTAGCGAAAAAGTCCTACGAAACAAGACCACTCGATTGGTGAAAGTTTTATGGAGGAACCACCAATTAGAAGAATTTACATGGGAGCTTGAGGATATGATGAGGGAGAGGTATCCTCTTCTGTTTGTTACAAAGTGACGAATTTCGAGGGCGAAATTCATTTTAAGGGGGATAGAATGTAACACCCGAGACTTTTATGTTATATAAATCATCAAAGAAATCTTTTTCTACACAACACTTGCTTGGATTTATTTACACGAAATCGTGACCTTCCCCGATAGCTTGCGTCGTACGCAATACCGAGTTTCACTAAACAACGATATACTATTAAAATATTATTAAAACTAGCCGTTATGAATAGTAATAACCACTTTTTGAAATTTTATAAATTTTATTTTTCAAAATGGACTTCATTTTTGGATTCGTAATATCGAAATTAGCCTAGGGTGAAATTTTGGTATTTTTCTGAAAACTTTCAATTTTTGATGAATAGTGAAACCACTAAGTGGTAGTTAAAAAACTGAATTTTTCATAAAACTTAATTTTACCGCTTATGTGAGTAGAATTTCAAAAATCTGAGAGACACTGTTGATGTTAGTAAGTAAAATGTGGTTCAATGAGATGAAAATAATTTTTGGTGAATAGTAGCTTTTTTACTTTTATTTACCACGGTTAAAAGTAAATAGGGTAATTAAGGGTAAAAATGATATTATTATTACCCTAACACATGTCCTAATTCTATTGGATAAGTGTAATTCGACCAAAAACAGACTTAGGAATAAAATATGACCATTTAGGCCCATTTGGATTAGATTAGGACATTTATTATTAATTTATTTAAAGAAGGGTTAAAATAGTTAAAATCAAAGTTTAATAAGTAAATAATTTTTAATATAAGGCTATATATATGATAAATTCGACTATAAATATTCATTAGAAATCTAAAAATATTTCCTACATAATCGTATTTTATTTTTAATTTTTAGACATTAAATAATTTAATTTATTTATGACACAAAGATGATGCAGTAATTATCTTATTAATGAAATATTGACATAATTGATGTTATAAATACCCAAATAAATGTAATTTGAGACTTTTTATGAATTCCACTAATTTTATAGATTAATATGACATGTTAGTATTGATTTAATTAACTTCGTTCGAACTAATCATTCTGTTATGATTTTCACAAAAATAAATTACTAAACAGTGTCAAAATTGACATAAAATAGTTTTTAAAACAAATATTATATCATTAATTGTTATTTTATTCCTAAAAATATAAGGTTCGGAAAAATTACTTAGATAAGGTTATATATATTAATAATAAATAACTTGGGGTTCTTTTGGCTGCTTATAGTAAGTTTATTAACCTTATAGTATAAGAACACAAGAAGACACAGTAAAAGTAAAATTATTTAACTTAATGTTAAATCTACATGATAAGGTTAAAATAGGAAACTAAACTTGTCTAAATTCTATTGGATGAGAGGATTTCGACCCATCCCCACCTTAGCCTCGAAATAAATCAATTTGGAGATATTTAAAACCGAACTTGACTTTATAATAAAATAATAGTTTTAATTATTCCAAAGGTACCCCTCTCCTCCCTTATAAAAGGGCACCTCCTCCCTCTCTTACTCACACCACTTTGAGCCTTCAAGCTCGGCCAAACCCTGCCACTTTCTCCTCTCCACTTCCCTAGAGACATCCTAGAGGTTCTGGTCTTCTTCAAAGACCTCTTTTAGTGCCCTAAAAGGAGGTCTCAAAGAAGCACTTCAAAGAAGAGGTAATGTCCGTTACCGATTCTTTCATCTTTATTTCTTCTTCCACTACTTCTTCTTTAGTTGTTTCATTATGAAGTAATAAAATCAGTATCACTCATATACTGATATGTTATTATAAGTATTAAACAACCCTATTTCACCATCTATCCATCCTACGGAAAAAGAAATCACCGCGCGTGCGTACGTACGGAATACCGTCTCCACGCCGTGGTGTAATCTATTTTCCACCACCACCTTACTTGGATGGGTATAATGGTGTAAATAATGACTATATATTACTATTATAAAGTGATACTGATTCTTAAATAGTATACATACACTCCAATACAATTCCACGATCATAGGAACGATATCATCACTCGTGCGTACGTACGGAATACTGTCTCCACGATGTGATGCGACTCGTTCTACATGATCTTCATTTCATAATTATTATATAAATAAAATGAATTGAATGAATGAATATGATATATATTACACTAATAAAATTCTGGAAATGAGGTATCTATAACCTAAAGAGAAGAATAAGAATTTATTCGACAAAAAACGCATAAGAACAAAAAGTTATAAACACCCGAATAACAAGTAGCAATGAAATATTACTACTAAGAAGCTAAGAATATGACCAAATATGATATCATAAAAATAAGTATGATTCTGGAATAAGTCAATAACATTATTTAAATCATTATACAGGAGTTTCGGACACGTACAAAGCATATCGGACCTAAGGTAAGGGAAATATCACAATCTCATTTTTATCCGAGATTGTTTGTACTTTGGTAATTACTGGGGTGTATTTTATCATCCACATCCATGTTTCCTCAATATATGATATTAATATACTTATACAATAGTTAATATCCAATTTTACCCTTCGATGAGTTTTTAGTAAAAGATATGAAATGAATCTTTTTTCGTTTTTCGTACGAGGTACTTTTTGACTTTTCTGACAAAAATACGAGAAGAATGTTTTTTTAACTTATACGGCATGAATGGATTTTTAAAACATTATTTCCAAGAAGCTTCCTTTAAAAGTTTTCAAGTTTATTTTTAATCAACTTCTTTTAGTTTAAAATTGTATGACATGTTAAGAAAGGAAAAATGTTTTTGAAGTAGAAAGGATATTTTCCTCAAGAATGGAGTTCAAGTGTTTTATCAAAATTATTTTCCATATAAGATAATATAGGGTTCTGTTTCTATCCCTATTATTACATTGATTTGATTATGTTGTGATGGAATTATTTTTATGAATTCCTTTATCTTATATGAATTGTTTTATGATGTCATTTTGTTTAAGAATCCCATTTTTAATTCATGGGTTATGTAATGATGTATGATTTATGATTTCGTGGCACACATAAGAATGGTTTCATTATGAGATGGGTGGGACATATATCTCCATCCGATGCATTGGGTAAAGATTTTATATCTCATGAGATAGACATGGCTGGAATGGTAGGTTATATCGGTTCAGTGAAGCAGGACTGAAACGAGGGTAACTCGGTTCAGAAATGGACTTTGTCCACTAAGATAGTCTTGGCAATGAGTCTTGACTAATAAGAAATGATTCTATATGATTATGTGTGCATGCCAAAAAGTTTCATGTTTTAAGTTATGATTATTGGGATTTCATTTCACTACTATGATTTATCCCATGTTATGAAATTATGCTCTCTTTTTCAGGTTAAGATCTCTAAAATGTTATGTTCTTGATGTGATTGATATTTATTTTGTTTACCCTTACTGAGCATTTGAGCTCACCCTTTTGTATGTTTTTTTCCCCAGGTCAGGAAGAAGGTTATTAAGTAGAATATGCCAAAAAGGGACTCTAGATATGATGAAATAAATGGGAGTCAAAGTAGATGCTTTATGAACCAGTTGTTTATGTTTCCCAGTTTCTAAAGACACTATACCTATACGGTCCTTTCTTGGTTTTGTTATATGTTGTAATAAGTGTGCTTCAATTATGAAGTAAAAACAATATATGTAAAGTATGGGTCGTTATATTCACTCCCCATACCATCTTGGTAGTCATGTTTCACTCCCATGTCCATCTTAGTATCATGAGTTCACTCTTAATACCATATTGGTAGTCATGGTTCACTCCCATGTCCATCTTAGTAAAATGAGTTCACTCCTCATACCATTTTGGTAGTCAGGGTTCACTCCCATGACCATCTTCGTAGTCAAGGTTCATTCCCAGGACCATCTTAGTATATCTCATGTGATATAAATCTTTACCCAATGCATTAAAGGGAGATATAGGTCTCACCCATCTCATAATGAAATCATACATACATGTTCAAAAAGATCATAGATAATCATATCATAACCCATAAAATAAAATGGTTATTATAAACATGTAATTTAACACCCCAAGCTTCCACGGTACATTTCCCTTTGAATAATGCAATGGCGTGCATTGTACGCAACTTCGAGATTCTAACACACCATAACCAATCAAACTAGCCGTTATGAATAATAATACCTACTTTTTGAAATTTTATAATTTTTATCTTTCTAAATGGACTTCATTTTTGGATTTGTAATATCGAAATTAGCTTAGGGTGAAATTTTGGTACTTTTCGGATAACTTTCATATTTTGATGAATAGTGAAAATTACTAAATTTTAATTAAAAAAAACTTTTTTAATCGAAATAATTAATAGTGATAAATTATTAATTTGAGTGTTTTTAAAGTATATTTAGAATATATTTTTACAATTTAATACAATGTTGGTCATTGGATGTAATTTCACATTTAAACCAGACATAAACAAGTGTCAATCTTTTGATAGTTATTATCTCTTAAAAACACGCTATTTGTTTTGACGATGAGAATTAATTTTTAAATTAATTAATGAAAATAATATGTTTTGAATTTGGTAAAATAGACATCATTTTTGAATTCATAATATCAAATATATCTTAGGCCTAATTTTTGGTATTTTTTTGGAAACTTTCATTTTTTGATGAAAGTGAAACCACTATGTGGTAGTTAAAAAACTGAATTTTTCATAAAACTTAATTTTACCGCTTCTGTGAGTGGAATTTCTAAAATCCGAGACTCATGGTTAATATCAAGGAGTAAAATGTGGTTCAATGAGATGAGAATAATTTTTGGTGAATAGTAACTTTTTACTTTTATTTACCACGGTTAAAAGTAAATAGGGTAATTAAGGGTAAAAATGATATTAATATTACCCTAACACATTTCCTAATTCTATTGGAAAAGTGTATCTCGACCAAAAACATCCATAGGAGTAAAATATTATCATTTAGGTCCACTTTTATTAGATTAGGACATTTATTATTATTTAATTCAAAGAAGAGTTAAAAGAGTTAAAATCAAAGTTTATTTACTAAAACATTTTTAATATAGGGTTATACATAAGATAAATTCGATTTTAAATATTAATTAGAAATCTAAACATATTTCCTACATAATGGTATTTTATTTATAATTTTTAGACATTAAATAATTTAATTTATTTATGACACAATGGTGATGTAGTAATTACCTAATTAATGAAATATTAAAATAATTGATATTATAAATATCAAAATAAATGTAATTTGAGACTTTTTATGAATTACATTAATTTTATAGGTTAATATGACATATTAGGATTGATTATATAAATTGTGTTTGATGTAATAATGCTGTTATGAATTTATCAAAAACAAAATACCCAATAGTGTCAAAATTGACATAAAAGAGTTTTTAAAACAAATATTAAATTATTAATTTATATTCAATTCCTAAAAATCTAAGGTTCGGCCAAGAGACTTATATCATGATAGGTGTATCATTAATCGACCACTTGGGGGTATCTTGGATGTATATAGTAAGTTTATTAACCATATAATATAAAAATACAAAGAGACATTGTAAAAGTGAAACTAATTAACTAAGAGTTAGTACTTAAAGATAAGGTTAATATAATGACCCAAACCTGTCTAAATTATATTGTTTGAGTGGTTTTTGACCCATACCCACTTTAAACTTTAAATAATCTAGTTTTTAGCCATTAGAAACCGAATATGAATTTATTATAAAATAATAGTTTTAGCTTTTCCAAAGGTTCCCCTCACCCCTCTTATAAAAGGGCACTATCCCTATTCACTAATTCACACATTCAAAGCCTTTTGGCTCGGCCAAACCCTTCCCAAATAATCTCTCAACTTTCCTCACTACAACCTAGAGGCCTTAGTTTGATCAGAAAGCCAACCTAAGGATCCCTTTTGATCAAATCAAAAGGAAGAACCTCAAGAAGAGGTAATGTTTTCACCACCCTCTTTCAAATTCCTTTATTCTTCAACTTATTCTTTATTTGTTATTTCTTTTCTAAAATAATAAATCCAGTATATTCTATATACTGTGATGTTATTATAAATATGGTACAACCATATTCAGTATTCTATCCATCCTTTGAATGACATGTCACCATACGAGCGTACGTACGGCTTACCGTCTCCACGTCGTGGTGTAATTGTCATTCAATAAATTATTATTTGGATGGGTATAATAATGATGTTTAATTCATGTAAATAATAAATATAACATGATAATTATTATGTCTATATGATATACCATACAATTATATATTATTTTAACATCAAAAGAATGATATTGTCGCTCGTGCGTATGTACGGACTACCGTCTCCACGAACGCGATGAGATTCATTCTCCATCGTATCCATTCAAGTATAATTCTCATTTGATGATTAAAAATAATTTTTAAGGACTTGATATAATTCTGGATATGAATAATATACAACCTATCCATAAAAAACATGACTTACGTAACAAATAATATAAAGGAAAACAAGTAAGTTAACACCTGAAATGACGATAATACAAAGATATTATTAACAAATCAATGTTAAAAGATCATATATGATATCATATTAATGTAAATGATTCTTTTATAATTAAATAACAATTATTTCACCATTATAAAGGAGGTGAACCTACCATCTACCAAAGAAAAAGTACAAATTAAGGGGTTTCTTATCTCACTCTTAATTTCGTGAGAATTCCATCGTTCACCACTTATTTATTGCATGTGGTGTATGTGTATTTCCCATGAATGTATTAATTGTGTAATATACTTTAATTTATGGGTATTTACATCATTATTGTATGATCCTTCTTTCATGGTTGTATGTTTCTTATGTTACCTAATCGATAAGGGAATTTGAAATTTAAATTTTCACTCATTCGGCTTTAGGCATACTTTATTGATTATTTTACTCCAAGATTATGTGTGGAATCACTATTCATTTGATTATGTCATAATTTCCAATCCCCTTTATGTGGATATAAATTTTATACACATAATCACTCCATTGATAAATTCTCAAGTCATTGGTATGAACTTGATAAGAGTAATTTTAACTCAATCTCCATTTATTGAGTTAAATATCCAATTCATTGGTGTTGTTCTTACAAGAATATGTGTGAATGTCATATGATTGATTTACACTAAATATCCAATCGTATTGAGTGTATTTATATTTGTCACCCATAATTATGTCTTTGATTTATCCTTAACCTAAGGATATGGTCTTTATAAGATAATTCATCTCAATTTACATTCCATTGAGACTTCTTTGTTGTTATACACCAAATCACTTTTATATGGTGTATATAATGTACTTTGACATAGTATATCATGAATCCCTTTATTATCATGATATTATAAAGTTTTTATTACCTCTATTATTTGTATTCAAGTGTCTCTCTTTTTTTTAGAAACTCTAACTAAAATACATTTTTAAGTGTTTTAACGATTTATTCTTTTAAATATTTCTCATTAATGTGCATGTTTTAAAAATGGTTTTAAGAATTTATTTATATGAAAATTAAAGTTTTAAAATTAAAATTATTTTTAAAAGTTTCAAAGTGGTATGAGACACTTTGATTCAAAAATCTATTTTTAAATGGATTCTTGACAAATAGTGTGACTTTTAAATGATTTCAATAAAAATGGGGATATTTCTCTCTAATAGTTTTGACGATTATTTTCATCTATGTCAATATCCTTAATTATTCTTTATTGAGATTAATCTGATACAATACAATCTTCCATATTGTATCGAATGAGTTATGTTTGACTGTGGATGTGCTATTTTTATACCATTCATGGTTTGTCGATTAAGTATTGACATTTTTTATGCTAGTTTAATATGAATTTTTATGTCATATTTTAAACTTTTCATATGAGGAATGCATTAGACTTAGTAAGTGACAGGTGGAGCCCACTATAGCTCCTCGATGCATCAGAAGGTCTTATGAGACAAACTAGTGTCTTGGCACAAGGCCTTGACAAAATCTTATTTGTAGTCTTGGCATGAGGCCTTGGCTACATGGTTATGATAGTCTGGCATTATGCATTCCGTCATTATGAAAGTGGTTATTAATATTTTCATGTGATTATTCGACTAGTAGAATATCCATGTGAATAATTAAATGGAATTATTTCATTTTATCCTTTCCATATTATGCTGAAGTTCAAGTTTAAAAGGATTTTGTTTTAGTTATACATTGCCTTAAATTTTTATGTTTATTTGTGAAAGTTTCCGCTATATTGTTATCCTTACTGAGCATCTGAGCTCAACCCTTTCAATGTTTTATTTTTCCCCGCATGTGAAGAAGTATTTTATGAATGACCTGCAGGGATAGTATGAGGGGATATGAAGACAATATGCTATTGTAGTTTTTCACTTATTTATGTAATGTTAACTTTATGAATATATCTAGTGTTTCCAAGGCTACTAAACTAATCAGTCTTTTGAGACTTGATCTTTCTTGTGATCATGCCAATGTTATGTAACAATGCACTGACTCTGGGTATCTAGGGTCAGAGCGTTACAGTTGGTATCAGAGGAAGTTTAGTACAAACCTTGGAAGCTAGATTTAGATAAAATCTTATTAGATCATGTAGACCTAAGATAAACTTTGAGGATTAATATAGAATAACTTCCTAGAATTTTGGTATTGTAGATATTTTTTGAGTTTTCTAAGCAATACATCTCTGTCTGGATATGAGCAGGTAGAGGTGGCTCTGGCACAGATGTACCTAGGGGTAAAACCTGAAAACACCGCTTTGAGATAGACTCGAACGGGAACTGGTGCACGACAACGGGCCTTCCTGCACTCTTGGTTATGACACTCACGGGGGATATGCTTAGGATAATTTACATTTTCTTTACAAACCGATTTGAAGTATTATATATATAAGATGAGAGTAAATTACCTTGGTTAATCCTAATGTGTTTCAAATTGAGAATATGGTAACATGTTAATCTCTAAATTATTTTATGACTATTGTTACACACACAATGCTTTCTGGTTTTAGTCAATGGATGGATTACAAGGAAGTCATAGTGACTTTGAGAATGATGTACAAGGTGGGAACGGTGGTGGAAATGAGAAAAAAAATGGAATGTTGATAGGCGTAAAAGATATCATCTTTATTCCAAATCAATTTTCCAAAAATATGATCAACAATATATATATTAACCAATTCCCGGAATCAACAAAGAAGAGAAAGGTGATGAATGATAAGAGCTCCAACAATGGAGCATGGAGAAAGGAATCCTCAATTTCCATCATGCAGGAAATGTGGAAGGAGACACCCAGGAAAGTGTCTCAATGGGACAAAGAAATGCTTTACGTGCGGGAAGGAAGGACATAAAGTGAACAATTGCCGAAGAAAAATGAAGAGTACTATGGAAAAAGATAAAAATGGTCCCAAGAATCCATTTACAGTCATTTTCCATAAATGTAGGGGACCTAGTCATTACCTGAGTGAATGCCCTATTATATAGGATACTTTCTTGGTCAAAGAAGAAGCTATGTGGGAATAAATGGTTGGAGAAATGTTTAAAAAGTATTAGTGATCCTTGTTGATGGGTTTACTTTTAAATAATTTTCTATTGTATTTTTAACCCTACATTTTTTCATGTGAGAATGATATTTGAGGAAGAATTATCTTTTTTCTTGTGGATATAGTTATAAATAACCATTTGGTTTTATATGATCGTTGGGTTTGAGGAAATTATAAGTTATTATAATTTCTGATGAAAATGCAAGGTATGAGATAAGATTTGTGGTTAAATTATGTTATGGTTATTTTGAGGAATTTATGTCATTTTGGTAATGTTATAAAATATTGTTTTTGAAAAAGGACAACACGCAGACCGTGTGACAACCCATCACGTCGGACAAAGCTATGGGAATTGAACCCACAACCAAAGTGTGATTGGGATTTATCGCCTACCACTGGACTACGTGAAGTCCCTGGTTAGTGTGACTATTATTTTTAGTTAAATGATTTTATTGATCAATAATAATTTGATTTGGGATCTTATGTTTTATCAAATGAATACCCTTAGTATAGGAAAATGATTTGGTGATTAAGTGATAAATGTTATTTTGGAAGTTGTTCGCTTTGTTGTGAACACTATATGCCCAAGGAAAATAGAATAGTATGGGGTTTCATTTGAGGAGTAATGGTGGATTTTTATCTATGTTTTTATTTTGGATTTATAGTGATTTGGGTTATTAATGGAAATGATTAGGTTAATTACTTTTAAGTATGTGACTTTAAGAGTAATTAATGTCATTTGGAGATGCAATTTAACGTGGAAGACTACATTATTATAAGTTTTGGGCTTCAATATTAGTTTGGATTATATTGAAGTATTTTAAGGACAATTGATTATTAAATGGTATTTATTTAACTTTGGGGTATTGATGGTTTAATTTTAGAAAATTAAGATTAGTGTTTTTTCCTTTAATGGAATATCCATTTGGGGGATCATCAGATATTATACTAACCATTTTGGTTTTGATTAATCTCTAAAGACAAGGTAAATATATATTTTATCCTACGTGGATCATGTATTTCTATAGAAGTTTATTCTAGCTCTTCCATTGTGAACAAGTCTTCTTGAATACACATTATTAAAAAAAAACGAGTTAGTGGTAAAAATTTATTAAAGAATGAAACTCTACTTAAAAATTAAGTATATCTCTTTATGTTCTTATTCAATATCATAAATGAATTCCTCGTCCTTATGTAATGTAACTTAAAACAAAAAATGTTGTCCATTTACTTTTCCTACTGGGAGACTAATGACCATTTGTCCCAACACAAGTTTGTGATTTTCTTATTGTTAACTTTCTCCTGATCATGTTTTCTCTCCCTCTCCATCAGAACTTAACACTTAGTTTATCATCCATATCCATGTTTTCCTACATGTAATCCTAGTATGAGTTATCTTGGGTGACCTTTATACCTCTCTTCCTTTCTTTTAAAGTGATAGTTTTATTGACTCTTTTTCCGATGTGGGACTTTCCATTATATTCTCAAGCCCAATTTTAAAAAAATTGCGAGGACGCAATTTATTGAAGGAGGGGATAATGTAACACCCCAAGATTCCACGGCACGTTTCCTTTTGAATAATGCAATGGAATGCATTATACACAACTTCGAGATTCTAACACACCACAACCAATCAAACTAGCCGTTATGAATAGTAATACTTACTTTTTGAAATTTTATAAATTTTATCTTTTGAAATGGACTTCATTTTTGGATTCGTAACATCAAAATTATCTTAGGGTGAAATATTGGTACTTTTTGGATAACTTTCATATTTTGATGAATAGTGAAAATTACTAAATTTTAATTAAAAACAACTTTTTTAATCAAAATAATTAATAGTGATAAATTAATAATTTGGGTGGTTTTAAAGTATATTTAGAATATATTTTTACAATTTAATACAATGTTGTTCATTAGATTTAATTTCACATTTAAACCAGACATAAACAAGTGTCAATCTTTTGATAGTTATTATCTCTTAAAAACACGCTATTTGTTTTGATGACGGGAATTAATTTTTAAATTAATTAATGCAACTGATATGTTTTTAATTTGGTAAAATAGACATCATTTTTGAATTCATAATATCAAATATATCTTAGTCCTAATTTTTGGTATTTTTTTGGAAACTTCAATTTTTTGATGAATAGTGAAACCACTAAGTGGTAGTTAAAAACTGAATTTTTCATAAAACATAATTTTACAGCTTCTGTAAGTGGAATTTAGAAAATCCGAGGGACACGGTTAATATCAAGTAGTAAAATGTGGTTCAATTATATTAAAATAATTTTTGGTGAATCGTATCATTTTACTTTTATTTACCACGGTTAAAAGTAAATAGGGTAATTAAGTGTAAAAATGATATTAATATTATCCTAAAACATATCCTAATTCTATTGGACACGTGTATCTCGACCAAAAACAACCTTAGGAGTAAAATATTATCATTTAGGTCCACTGTATTAGATTAGGACATTTATTATTATTTAATTCAAAGAAGAGTTAAAAGAGTTAAAATCAAAGTTTATTTACTAAAACATTTTTAATATAGGGTTATACATAGGATAAATTCGATTTTAAATATACATTTGAAATATAAAATTATTTCCTACATAATGGTGTTTTATTTATAATTTTTAGACATTAAATAATTTAATTTATTAATGACACAATGGTGATGTAGTAATTACCTAATTAATGAAATATCAAAATAAATGTAATTTGAGACTTTTTATGAATTACACTAATTTTATAGGTTAATATTACATATTAGGATTGATTATATAAATTTTTTTCGAAGTACTAATGCTGTTATGAAATTATCAAAAACAAAATACCCAATAGTGTCAAAATTGACATAAAAGAGTTTTTAAAACAAATATTATATTATTAATTTATATTCAATTCCTAAAAATCTAAGTTTCAGCCAAGAGACTTATATCATGATAGGTGTATCATTAATTGACTACTTGGTGGTCGTTTGGATTTATATAGTAAGTTTATTAACCATATAATATAAAAATACAAAGAGACATTGTAAAAGTGAAACTAATTAACTAAGAGTTAATACTTAAAGATAAGGTTAATATAATGACCCAAACATGTCTAAATTCTATTGGTTGAGTGGTTTTTGACCCATACCCACCTTAAAATTTAAATAATCCACTTTTGAGCCATTATAAAAAGAAAATAATTTTATTATAAAATAATATTTTTAGCTTTTCCAAAGGTGACCCTCACCCCTCTTATAACAGGGAACTCCCCCTTCTCACTAATTCACACATTCAAAGCCTTTTGGCTCAGCCAAACCCTGCACAAATACTCTCTAAACTTCCCTCAATATAACCTATAGGCCTTAGTTTGATCAGAAATCCAACCTAAGGAGCCCTTTTGATCAAATCAAAAGGAAGAACCCGAAGAAGAGGTAATGTTTTCACCACTCTCTTTCAAGTTCCTTTCTTCTTCAACTTATTCTTTCTTTGTTATTTATATTATAAAATAATAACTCCAGTATCTTCTATATAATGTGATGTTATTATAAATATGGTACAACTATATTCAGTATTCTATCCATCCTTTGAATGTCATGTCACCATATGTGCGTACGTACGGCTTACCGTCTCCACGTCGTGGTGTAATTGTCATTCAATAAATTATTATTTGGATGGGTATAATAATGATGTGTAATTCATGTAAATAATAAATATAACATGATAATTATTCTTTATATATGATATACCATCCAATTATATATTATTTTAACATCAAAAGAATGATATTGTTGCTCATGCGTACGTACGGACTACCGTCTCCACGAAAGCGATGAGATTCATTCTCCATCATATCCATTCAAGTATAATTCTCATTTGATGATTAAAAATAATTTTTAAGGACTTGATATAATTCTGTATATTAATAATATACAACCTATCCATAACAAATACGGCTTACGTAACAAAGAATATAAAGGAAAATGAGTAAGTTAACACCCGAAATGACGATAATACTAAGATATTATTAACAAATCAATGTTAAAAGATCATATATGATATCATATTAATTTAAATGATTATTTTATAATTCAATAACATTTATTTAACCATTATATAGGAGGTTAACCTACCTTCGACCAAGGAAAAAGTACAAAGTAAGGGGTTCCTTATCTCACTCTTAATTTCGTGAGAATTCCATTGTTCACCACTTATTTATTGCATGTGGTGTATGTGTATTGCCCATGATTGTATTCATTGTGTAATATAATTTAATTTATAGGTATTTACATCATCATTGTATGATACTTCTTTCATGTTTGTATGTTTCTTAAGTTACCTAATCGATAAAGGAATTTGAAATTTCAATTTGCACTCATTCGGCTTTAGGCATACTTCATTGATTATTTTACTCCAACATTATGTGTGGAATCACTATTCATTTGATTATGTTATAATTCCAACTCCCCTTTCTGTGGATATAATTTTCATACACATAATCACTCCATTGATAAATTCTCAATCTATCGGTATGAACTTGATAAGAGTAATTTTAACTCAATCTCCATTTGTTGAGTTAAATATCCAATTCATTGGTGTTGTTCTTACAAGAATATGTGTGAATGTCATTTGATTTATTTACACTATATATCCAATCATATTGAGTGTATTTATATTTTTCATAAATAATTATGTTGTTTATTTATCCTTAACCTAAGGATATGGTCTTTATAAAAGAATTCATCTCAATTTACATTCCATTGAGACTTCTTTGTTGTTATACACCAAATCACTTTTATATGGTGTATATAATTTACTTTGACATAGTATATCATGAATCCATTTATTCTCATGATATTATAAAGTTTTTATTACCAAAATTATTTGTATTCAAGTGTCTCTCTTTTGGTTAGAAACTCTAACTAAAATACATTTTTAAGTGTTTTAAAGATTTATTCTTCTAAATATTTCTCATTAATGTCCATGTTTTAAAAATGGTTTTAAGAATTTATTTATATGGACATTAAAGTTTTAAAATTAAAATTACTTTTAAAAGTTTCAAAGTGGTATGGGACACTTTGATTCAAAAATCTATTTTTAAATGGCTTCTTGACAAATAGTGTGTCTTTTAAATGATGTTAAGAAAAAGGGGGATATTTCTCTCTAATAGTTTTGACGATTATTTTCATCTATGTCAATAACCTTCACTATTATTGATTGAGATTAATCTAATACAATAAAATCTTCCATATTTTATCGAATGAGTTTTGTTTGACTGTGGATGTGCTATTTTTATACCATTCATGGTTTGTCGATTAAGTATTGACATTTCGTATTCTAGTTTAATACGAATGTTTATGTCATATTTTAAACTTTTCATATGAGGAATTCATTGGACTTAGTAAGTGATGGGTGGAGCCTGCTATAGATCCTCGATGTATCAGTAGGTCTCATGAGACAAACTAGTTTATTGGCAAAAGACCTTGACAAAATCTTATTTGTAGTCTTGGCATGAGGCCTTGGCTACCTGGTTATGATAGTCTGGCATTATGCATTCCGTCATTATGAAAGTGGTTATTAATATTTTCATGTGATTATTCGACTAGTATAATATCCATGTGAATAAGTAAATGAAATTATTTCATTTTATCCTTGCCATATTATGCTAAAGTTCAAGTTTAAAAGGATTTTGTTTTTGTTATACATTGCCTTAATTTTTTATGTTTATTTATGAATGTTTCTGCTATATTGTTATCCTTACTGAGCATCTGAGCTCACCCCTATCAATGTTTTATGTTTCCCAAGATTTGAAGAAGTATTTTATGAATGACCTGCAGGGATAGTATGAGGTAATATGAAGACAATATGGTGTTTTAGTTTTTCACTTGTTGATGTAATGTAAACTTTATGAACATATCTAGTGTTTCAAAGGATACTAAACTAATCGGTCTTTCGAGACTTGATCTTTCTTGTGATCATGCCAATGTTATGTAATGATGCACCGACTCTGGGTATCTAGGGTCAGGGCGTTACATGTAATAATATCATAACCATTAGAAAATATAGGTTTCATAATCATTTCATGATACACATAACCCATGGAAAGAAGTAGATTTCAAAATCATATAACCTGTGAAAGAGAAATAGGTTTCATCAAAATCATACCATAAAAACATAATCCATTCATAAAAATAATATGAATGAAAAAATTGAATAATCTCCCTAGGAAGGAATGAGTAAGACCAATGGATGTTATATTAGATGGTAAATACTTTTGAAAGATCTTTTAAAAACTTTTCTTTAGAAAAATATATGTTCTCCATTGAAAATGATTTTTAAAACATAAAACCTTTTTGAAAACATTGTTCTTATAAAATAGCTTTGAAAAATTATATAAGAATCATTGAAAACCATAAAACGTTATTAAAATCCTTTTCCCATAAAAATGGCCTTCAAAGATATTTTAAAAACATTTTTGAAAACATTTTTCAAAACATGGTTTTTGAATACAATAGATTTCTGATCAGAGAGTGATATACTTAGATTTTACTTAAAAACATTATATTAAGTTCAAAATATTTGAAAAATGGTACTAATACATGGATATATCTTGAATAAAAAAGGATAATGGAACTCATGGGTGTTCTTGAGAGATGTATCATAATATTTCATCAAAAGAATCATAAATATAAACAATATCAAAAAGCGATGATATTGTTTTAATAAACTCTTATAACTCGGTAACTTGGGATAATACTCTCCATGTAATAAAAATAAATTACATGAATCTTAATATCATTAAATTAATAAAATCAATGATATAAAAGGTAAAATGGAAGTATATACACCTTTAAAAAGAATTTAGGTTCATAAAAAAATACGAGTCTCAAAGAAGGCAATTTGAGACAAAACTATTTTACCGATTTGGTAACTTTTGAATCTTAAACCCCATGAAATAAAGATCATAAATTGGATATGTGAATAACTATAAATTTATATATAATATAAATATAATAAAATCATTGTAATTACATACACCATACAAAAGGAGAGAGTGACGACCATAACATGTATCTCACGAAAATAAAAAGTGAGATGAAATCCCATGACCTTGTGTCTTGACTCTCATCGTACTCATTCAAACCACATGTATAATAAATATAAATTTATTATAAATATTTCAGAAAAAATAATATTATATCTAATACAAAATATGGTGTGATCACAACCTCATATTACCTTCTTGTTAACCATACCATGTTAATGTTTCACTTTGGATAATATTCACTTTGTTCTTTGCATGTGTCTTAATTTGTTATATCTTTGGTCCTTATACTTATATCCTGATTAAATAATGTAAAACAAGATATAAATATAATTTATATTCATTATATGTGTATTATAATGACCTATATAATATATAATTATTAAATGAATACACTATTTGTGGAGATGGTAAGTCGCACGCACGTATGAACGTTGTTTCTATTTTTATTGTGGTATTGAAAGAAAGAAAGAAAATGAAATATATTTATATATGTATATTATATAATTAAAATATAATTATAATTATATATATATAAACCATATAATTTCACTAAAATTATCCTTAATACATTCCATGTAGCGTGTAAATGAATCACATTGCTTTGAGGGGGTGACAGTCTACACTTCCTCAAACACAATTATCGTATTTACACCAAATTGAAAGTAAAAAAGATATGTGTTGTAAAAGGAATATATAAGTTTATATAAATAATAAATATAATATATAACATATATAAATATAGTTTCCATCATAATATCCACCATGATAGGTGTTAAAGGAAAAATGAACAATTATCGTTTAGTGAGGCGGTAGTTCGCTGTACATGTAAACAGTATGTTTGTTACCCATTAGATAGAGGTGTGGGTAAGTATAGGTAAAAATATTAGAAAAAAACATCCTATTATTTTAATTAAACTATTTTTTTATAAAATCATGTAATTAAGAGAGTTTAGGAGGTAGATAAGGAAAATAAAAGAAATGAGTTTGAGAGAAGATGTTACCTCTTAATCGGGTAACTCCTTTTGGTTTGTGACAAAAGGCTTACTTGGATAGATTTTTGCACAAGGGGAGGCTTCTATAAGTAATTTAGGGATTTTTAAATTATATTTGGGAAGATATTGACTGAAAATAATTTTTTTTATATTTGTGAAGAAGAGGGATATTTGGTGGCCTTTTATAGGGAATGGAAATGACTCAATTTATATTTTTGAAAAAAAGTTATGTGTACCCACTTTTTTAGAAAAAAAGTAATACCAAACCAAAAAAACTCAATAATATAAGGTTCATGGATGAATAATGTCCATAAATTAGGTTTTGGACAAGTTTCTAAGTCGTTTTGGTTCTTAAATTTAATGTATAGTCTTTAGTTAAGCTTAATTTTACCTTAATCGATGTAATTAAATTTAATTACTTTCACTAATATTTTTGGTAAACACTAATTTAAACTTATTAAAAATTAAAAATTATGATTATTCAAAATATGGAATCAATTTTTCAAAATTAAAATCACAAAAGTCTCATAAACTAATTTAAAATTAATCCCACAGTCGGGTCGACAATGCGAGTTTTTAAAGAAAACAAACATAAAAAATTGTTATGTTTTTATATTCAATTTAAATGTTAAATTGGTTCCAATTACAAAAATTGGATTAATTGATAAAAATTTAATTTAATTAATCTTTTAAATAAAATTAAAATATAATTTAACGTTATAAATAAATTAGAGTGAAAAATAAGTTTTGAATTTAAATATGGTATTTTTCAATATTCATCAAAAAATAAAGTTTCTCAGAAAAATTCTAAAAATTCACCCTAAGATAATTTCAACATTATAAATAAAAAAATTAAGTTTATTTTATAAAATTAAATTTATAAATGTGTCTAAAATTAAGTTCATTATTTTTCACTGAAGGAAATTAAATGCAGTTTATTTGAGAATACAATGTTTTTAAACATATAAGGACTTTACCAAAAATCATATCATTTATTATCAATATGTTTTATTTATATAAAAAAATTATAAAATTATTTTAAAAGTATTTATTACTATTTATATTACTAATTTTAACGTCTAGGTTATAATTATCTCATTTTAATAATTATAACAACAAAATGATGTTTTGTAGAAACATTGGGGTTGTGTGTAATGTATGCCAAGTCGATGTTATATGTAACATATGCCATGTTTATTCCATTTGAAAGGAATGTTTGACCTAGTTCATTGTAATATATAAATGGAAATTTAATTTATTCAAAAAAAGGTCCTTAAAAACTTGGGGTGTCACATTCTAATCCCCTTAAAATGAATTTCGCCTTTAAAATTCATCACTTGGGTAAAAAATGAGGATACTTATAATTCATGATATCCTCAAGTTACCACATAGATTCCTCTAGCTGGTGATTTCTTCATAAAACTTTGACCATGTAATTTTTCTTGTTTCATATGACTTTCTCTATACGATCCATAATTTCAACAAGTTTTTATTCATAAGAAAGATTCTACTCCAATGGTATGATCTATGAGTTCAATACATGTGAAGGGTCAGGTATATACATAATTCGAATAGATACATGGAATAAATCATGGACTTGAGAGAGATTAGGAGGAAGTTTTAATCTATATTCTACCATACTGATACGATCAATAATCTTAAAGTGACTGATATACCTAGGGCTTAGTTTCCCTTTCTTCCCAAATCTCATAACTTTATTCCAGGGTGAGATTTATAGAAACAACTTTTCACCAACCTCAAATTCTAGATCATACCAATAATTATCAGTGTAATTTTTCTACTAGCTTTGAGCTGCCTTGATATGCTATTGAATGGTTCTAACCTTATCGAAAATTTCGTTAGTGATCTCAAGTCCCAATAGATTTCTTTTTCCAACTTCATCCCAACATATTGGAGCTCTAAATTTCTTCCCATAGAGAGATTCATAAGGTGCCATCTGAATTCTTGAATGAAAGATATTATTGTAAGAAAACTGAACTAGACGAAGGTGTTTATCTTAAAAACCTTTCAAATCTAGATAACATGATCTCAACATATCCTATAAGGTTTGAATTATTATTTTAGACCGAACATATGTCTAAGGATGATAAAAAGTGATGAAACTCAATTTTGTATTATATTCTTGTTGAAGAATTTACTATAACTTTTAGGTAAATCTCGAATCCTGATATGATATAACAGAATGTGGTACTCCATGCAACCTTACCACTTTCTTAATGTATATCCTGCAAGATTATGCAGATTGAAGTATTCTTTAATAGCGATGAAGTGTGTTGACTTAGTATGGTGATCGAATACCGCCCATATAACATTAAACCCTTTAGAGGTTTTGGGTAGTCCCATGATGAAATCCATAGTAATGTTCTACCATTTACATTCTGGTATGGGTAATGGATGCAACATACTTTTAGACTTTTGTCTTTTAGCCTTAAATTATTGCCATACCAAGAACTGAGAAACAAACTCTATGATATCTCTCTTTATTTTATCCCAATAGAAGTATTATTTCATGTCTGTATACATTTCGTACTTCCAAGATGGATAGAGAATGAAGAACTATGAGCTTACACTAACAACTCCTTCTTCAAATATGGTATGGAAGGAACACATACATAATTCTTGAACCTTTTAATTTCATCATGATCAATGTTAAACTCAGGATAATTTATAAATTTCTTTTGCATCTCTTCATCTTCCTTCTAGGCCTCTTTAATCTTGACCAGGATAAAGGGTTGAACATTCATTTGAGAAAGATAATATTTTCCCACTTTCCTTCTGAATTTCTAGATCTATCCTTTGAAAATCTATAAATATTGGATCTTTTATGATCCTCATCATGGATAAGGTAGCATTATCCTTCCGACTCAATGTATTGACCACATTTTTCGCTTTCCAATGGGGTTAATGCATTGAGCAGTCATAATCCTTTATCAACTATAACCATATTCCCTGGTGCATGTTTAACTCTTTTTGTGTGAATATATATTTCATACTTTTATGATCAGTATATATATCACACTTTTTTTCTATAAATATATTTCCTCCATATATTTAATGAAAAAATTACCGCTGCTAACTCCAAATCATGAGTTGGGTAATTCTTATCATGAATCTTCATCTACCATGAGGCATAAGAGATAACCATGTCATTATACATAAGAACACATCTCAATATATTCTTGGATGCATCACTATAGATTACAAACTCATCTCCACTATAGGGTAATTTAAACATAGGTTCACTAACTAACCTTTTCTTTAGTTCCTTGAAAATTTCCTCACATTTATCTATCCATAAGAACTTGACACCCTTTCGAGTTAACTTGGTTAGAGGATTAAATAGTCATGAAAAATTTTACACTAACCTTCGATAATATCTAGATAAGAAAATAAATATATAGATATCAGTCACCATGGTTGTTCAAGGCCAACATTCAATAACATCTATCTTTTATGGATCTACTGCTATATCATCTTTTAAGATTATGTGACCAGAAAATGAAACCTTTTGCAGCCAAAATTCACACTTTATAATTTTTTCATATAGATTATCCTTCTTTATGGCCTTTAGTAAAATTCTAAAGTGATATTCATACTCTTCCTTTCCCTTTTAATAGATAATAATATCATCTATAAATACTACCAAAAAATAATTGAGGTAATATCTAACGACTATATTCATTAAATCCATGAAGATAGCAGAGGAATTAGTAAGAAAAAGGCATAAATAAATATTCATAGTGTCCATAACTTTTATGGAATTCATTCTAGGGTATATATTCTTTATTGAACCTCAATTGATAATATCTAGAATGAAGGTCCATCTTGGAAAAGTATTTATCTCTACAAAGTTGATCAAAAAAGTCATTAATACGGGGAAGAGGATACTTGTTCATGATTGTGATCTTGTTAAAATCCTGATAATAAATTCAGAGTCTCATTGATCCATCTTTCTTTTCCACAAAAATAATAGGTTCACCCCAAAGTGACACACTTGGCCAAATAAATCCATTATCAATGTTTTCTTGGAGTTTTTCTTCAATTATTGCAACTCAATTAGATCCATTATATAAGGAAACTTTGATATTGGTGTGGAACCAGGTATAAGTTCTATTAAGAACTCAAACTCATGTTTTAGTGGAAGACTAGGAAAATCTTCCCAAAAGACATCCAAAAATTCTCAAACAATGTGCATATCATCGATGTCTATTTTCACCGCAACCATTTGAGATAAAAAACCCTTTTGAATGGGAATTAAGACCCATATACTAGATGTAATCTTCATAGGAAGTTCATGCTTATCATCACATTGATGGATGATCATAATAGGGTTTTAAATATCAAATGTTACTCCTGTTACTTCATAATTAATGTGGGATTTATGTAGATAAAGAGAATATATGCCTAAGATGACATAAAATTTTATAAAAGGAAGAATGAAAAGATTTGTAGAAAGCGTATTCCCAAAAACTTCAACCAGAGAGGAATTATAGACTTGAGATGAAATCATCATATCATTAGGGGTTTTATTAAATAATTCCACATATAATTATGTTGGTGTAATGTTAACACCCTTATAAAATTATTTAGATATGAAAGAGTGGGTAGATCCAGAATCAAATATGACATTAGCTGTTTTAGAGTGGATGGTAAGTGTACCTTTCATCATGTCATTATCATACCCCTCATTAGAAATAGAGATTTCATGAGATTTCCCATTATCACTCATCTTAAGAGGTTTTTGAAGTCGATCATCATCACCAACCCTTGGGTTTGGGTAGTATTTAGCATAATTTCCTGTATCCTTACACTTGTAGCACTGAATCATGGGAGGTTCATTCAATGCTTCTTTTTCTCTATTCACATTTTGAGCTAACTTCTTCCCATAAATTAAATAATAAAATTCCCAATAGCCCTCCCTTCCACACTTAAAACATTTATTAGAACCTTTAAGGAAATTTCCTTGATGATTCTTTCCACACATAGAGCATAAAAGAATCTCATATTATTCTCTTCATGGTTTTTAGATTTTTCTTTAAACTCCATATTCCTATTTTTTTCAAAACCATGAGATTGATAAATATCTCCAACCTCCATTTTAGCCTTGAATTCACAATGAACAATCTATTCATAGCTTCTAAAGCCTCTTATGGAAAAATTCCCTTTAAGACTTTTCTTTAAGCCACTGAAGAACCAATCAACTTTACTTTTTGGTTGGATGATAATTCCTAAATCATACCTCGCAAGTCTCATGAAATTATCTGCTTAGGTACCAATAGATTTATTATACCATTGCTTCATCTCAAGGAACTATTTCTCTACCTTGGTTTGAATAATGTGAGGAAATTACTAATTGAATAAATATGTTCTTTAATTCATCCTAATCCATAGATTCAATCTTACCTTGCTACCTCGTATTCTTGATTAGAGTCCACTATTAGTATGCTCCATCTTTTAATCGATAGACAACCAGAATGACTTTTTCATGCTTTAAACACTAACGAATAGATAATATCTTCTTAGTAGTACTGAACTATTTTTCAACATGTGGATTAGAAGGCCCTCTGAAATTAGGTCGATGTTTCCTCATGAAAGACTCAGCAGAATGTTGATCCTGCCTTTTCTCATTTGGAAGTCCACCATGATACAAAGCTTGAGAAATCTGTGTGCACATAGTAATGAGGTTTTTCATTACATCTCCCATAAAATTCAGTTCCTCTAGAGGACAATCATTGAATTATCCATCAAAATCAGTAATAATATGGCTCCTTTAGGTTTCAACCATTGACTAAAACCCAAAAGCATAGAGTAAGAAACATATATCATAGTGAGGAACCACATAATCATGAAAATCCACTTATAAGATGCCTAAATCATGAAACTAGCCTTAATATATGACACATTAGGTTTATACTAGGCTATTCATATACAAATTATATTTAAATAATTTATTATGGTTCATGAAGAATTTATGAATTTCCAAAGCATATCCCCCAGGAGTGTCAAACTAGGTGTGCAGCAAGGCACATTGTCATGTATCAGATTACCCATAGTTAGGCCCAAAACATCTTTTTAGAGTTTTTACCCCTTCGTAAATCTATTCCAAATCCACATCCACTTTTAGTATCTAGATGTAGATGTATTTATAGTAAACCACTTGCTCTATCCTTTACCAAAATTCTAGGGCATTTTCTTATACTTTTCCTTATCCTTAAACTTATCCCTAGACAAGTCCTCATGGTTCCCACTAAGGTTCTACCATCCTATATTCCAAATTTTAACTAAAAAATTACTCTAATACCAAATATAGAAACCCTTAACTTCCATACATTTACATTACATATCTTTTGCAGAATACTTAAAATATTATATAAATAGACGCCCAAAGACCATACTAGTCTAGTGCATTTAGAAACAAGGAAACATAAACACCGGTATATAAGTGAGCTACATTATCTCCCACTAGGTTCTTATTGACTAGAACCCTTCTTAGACACATCAAAAATAATACATATCTTCATAACTTGGGGAAGGAAACATAAAAAGGGGTGATCTCAAATGCTCAGTAAGGGTAAACAAGGGAGATGTATAAGAATAATAATTAGTATAAGGGTATGATAACATGATCATGAAAGTAGATGATCATACCCAACATATCAAAGATCATATACATGAATCATGTCATAAATCTTTTCACTTAATAAGGCATGAATCATAATGAAATAAATAATATAATCCATGAAATCATAAAATATAACTAAAACATGGAATTTTGGTAGATCCAAAATCATATAATATGATTTTTATAGTATCCAAGGAATCACTGAAAATACCATATTGGTAGTATAGGTTCACTCCCCATACCATCTTGGTAGTCTTGTTTCACTCCCATGTCTATCTTAGTAGCATGAGTTCACTCCTCATATAATCTTGGGAGTCATAGTTCACTCCCATGGACATCTTAGTAGCATTGGTTCACTCCTCATACCATCTTGGTAGTCATGGTTCACTCCCATAGCTATCTTAGTAGTCAAGGTTCATTCCCAAGACCATCTTAGTCTATATCATGAGATATAAATCTTTACCCAATTCATTTGAGGGGGATATAGGTCTAACCATGTCATAATGAAATCATACATACATGTGACACAAGATCATAAATAATCATATCATAACACATGAAATGAAATGGGTATTATAGACATGTAATCATATCACAACCTATGTAAAATGAAAGGTTTCATAATCATTTCATCATAAACATATCATATAAAAAGAAGCAGTTTTCAAAAGCATATAACCTGTGAAAGAGAAATAGGTTTCATCAACATCATGCCATCAAAACATAATCCATTCAGAAAAATAATATGAATGGAAACATTGAATAATTTACCCAGAAAGGAATGAGTAACACCAATGTATGTTATCTTAGATGGGAAATTATATTGAAAGATCTTTTAAAAACTTTTCTTGAGGAAAATATCCTTTCTTCATTAAAAACACTTTTTAAAACATAAAATATTTTTTGAAAACCTTTTTATTTGAAAATTGCTTTGAAAAATTATATAGGAATCATTGAAAACCATAAAACGTTTTTGAAATCCTTTTTTCCTTGAAAATGGCCTTCAAAGATCTTTTGAAAACATTTTTGAAAACATGTTTTTTGAATACAATAGATTTCTAACTAGAGAAAGAGACAATCACATTTTACTTAAAAACATTATATTAAGTACCAAATAGTGAAAAAATGGTACTAATAAATCGAAATATCTTGAATAAATAGAGGATAAAGAAACTCATGAGTTTTCTTGAGAGATGGATCATAATATTTAATCAAAGGAAGCATACACATAAATAATCTTGAAAAGTGATGAGATTTGTTTAATAAACACTTATAACTTGGTAAATTTGGATCATAATCTCAATGTAAGAAAAATAAATTACATTAAGATTTAAAATATCATCAAAATAATGAAATTCATGATATAACATGTAAAATTAATGTATATACATCTTGAAAAATAATTTAGGTTAATAAAATAATATGTGACTCAAAGAACGAAAATCGAGAGAAAACTATTTTACTAATTTGGTAAATTTTAAAAATTAAACCTCATGAAATAAAGATAATAAAATGGATATTTTAATACCCATAAATTTATTTATAAGATAAATATAATAAAATCATGGTTATTACATACACAACATAAAATGAAAGAGTGACAAACATAGCATGTATCTCACATAAATAAAAAGTGAGACGAAATCCCGTTACCTTATGTCTTGAATCTAATTGTACTTATTGAAACCAACTGTATAATAAATATAAATTTATTATACATATTTTATAGAACTATATTATTATATATAATACCATATATGGTTTTATCACAACCTTATATTACCTTCTTTTTTAACCATCCCACGTTAAGGTTTCACTTCAGATAATATTCCCTTTGTTCTTTACATGTATTTTAATTTGTTATATCTTTAGTCCTTATACTGATATCATGATTAAAGAAATTAAAAAATGATATAAATATAATTTATATTAAGTATCATTTTATAATAATCTATATAATATATAATTATGAAATGTAATACACTGTTCATGGAGATGATAAGCCGTACGTACGCATAAACACGGTTTCCATTTTATTTATCGTATTGAAAGAAAGGAAGAAAATGAAATATATGTACATGTATATAATAAAATTAAATTATAATTAGAATTATATATATATATAATATAATTTCAATAAACCCATTCTTAATACATTCCATGTAGTGTTTGAACGAATCACATTGCTTTGAGGGGGTATTAGTCCACACTTCCTCAAATGAAATTATCTTATTTACACCAAATGGAAGGTAAAACAGATATGTGTTGTAAAATTAATTCATAAGATTAAAGAAATAATAAATATAATATATTACATATAGAAAAATATTTTTCATCATAATTTCCACCATGAGAGGCGGTAAAGTAAAATTGAACAATCATCGTTTAGTGAGGCGATAGTTCTCCTCACACATAAACAACATGTTCGTTTCCCAATAGATGGAGGTGTGTGGAAGTGTAGGTAAAACCATTAGAATAAAACATCATAGTATATCTAGGATACTTTTTTTATACAATCATGTAATAAATAGAGTTGATGGTATGGATAAGGAAAATAAAAGAAAGGATGTTGAGAGAAGACGTTACCTCTTAATCGGGTAACTCCTTTTGGTTTGTACCAAAAGGATTCCTTAGATAGATTTATGGCCAATGGGATGATTTTATGAGGAGGGAAGGGATATTTGGAAGTGTATTGGGTAGATATTGGTTGAACCTAAGTGTTTTGAGAGGTGTGAAGAAGAGGGAGATGTGGTGGCCTTTTATAGGGAACAGAAATGACTTACTTGGTATTTTTGAAAACAAGTTAGGTGTACCCACGTTTTTACCTAACCAAAGTCATAAAAAACCAAAACAACTCAATAATTAAAGGTTATTGTATGACTAATAGGCATAAAATAGGGTTTTTACAAGCTTTTAAGTTGTTTTGGGTCTTAAATTTAAGGTTTGGTCCTTAGTTTAGCTTAATTTTTTCTTAGTTGATGTAATTAATTTTAATTACATTCACCAATAGTTTTGGTCAAAAACTAAGTTGAACTTATTAGAAATTAGAAACTATGTTTATTAAAAATATAGAATCAGTTTTTAAAAATTATAATCACATAAGTGGTAGATATTAATTTAAAATTAATCCCATAGTCGGGTCGACAATGCGGGTTTTAAAAGTAAAAAATGATCAAAAGTTTTATATGTTTTTATATCCAATTTCAATGTGAGATTGGTTCCAATTAACCGAATTGGATTAATTGATAAAAATTTAATATAATTAAACTTTTAAACAAAATTAAAATATAATTTAACCTTATAAATAAATTAGATAAAAAACAGTTTTGAATTAAAATCTAGTATTTTTTACTATTCATCAACAATTAAGGTTTCTCATAAAAATACCAAAAAACCACCATGAGATAATTTTGATATTATAAATTCAAAAATAAAGTTTATTTTATAAAATTAAATTTCTAAAGATTTCTAAAATTAATTTTATTATTTTTCATAGAAGGACATTAAAATTAGTTTATTTAAGAAAACAATGTTTTAAAACATATAAGGTCTTTACCAAAAATCACATCTTTCATTATCAATATGTTTTATTTATATAAAATAATTATAAACAATATTTTAAAAGTAATTATTACTTTTAATATTACTAATTTTAACATCTAGGTTATAATTATATCATTTAAATAATTATAATAATAAAATTATGTTTCGTAGAAACATTGGTGTTGCGTGTAACATACGACAAGTCGATGTTACATGAAACATATACAAAGTCGATGCCATGTGAATGTAATTTTTGTCTTATTTTATTTAAATACCTAAATGAAAATTTAATTTATTTAAAAAAATGTCTATAAAAACTCAGGGTGTTACAGATCAGGTATGCCGAGTTGTGCCTGTAGCTCTAGTACCACCCCCTCATATCATCCAGTTGATAACTAGCACCACCAGGCTGGTTGGATAATAATTGTCACCTTGGTTGTGGAACTTAATTAAAAGTTCAAAAAATTAATCACATGACATTATATGTTATTGATATATATATATATATATCCAATAAAATACCAACAACAAGCACTAAAGGAGGAATGCCCATCCCTCTCATTTGAAAATTATTATCTATTAACCTTTTCCTTTGTATCTCTTCAATATTTTTCATTTCCTACATTTGAAAAAAATATGAAATTAATTAGAAATCCATAACTAATGTGTAAGACAAGAAATAGAGAAGATGAGACATGACTTAATTAAGGAATAATAATTGTCAAACCAAATAAAGGATATGTAGTGATATAAAAAAATCATTTTATATTTAGTGGAAAGAATATCAAAACATAAAATACATGTCATATAAAAATGAATACATTCAAATTAGCATGTTTAGCATGGGTATGATATAATTTTATTCTATTTTCAATTCGATATAGTTCAATTTTGGTTAGGTCATTTAGTTTATTTTGGTCAATTGATTAGGTCATTTGTAATTTTTTATTTGGATTAAGTTATTTGGTTCATATTTTGGGTTAGTTAATTTCTTCATTTTTTTGGTTAGGTAATTATTTTCATTGGTTTTTATTTTTATTTTAATTATTTTAATATGTTTCAATTCAATTAATCTTGTTTTTTTTCAATTTAATTGTTTCAGTTTGGTTTGGTTTGGTAGGTTCTAATGATGTTCAATTCAATAATAGAAAATTAAACTCAAAGAAAATTGAAAATAGTATATATTGAAAATGAACATGAAGGTCAAGTTTGATACAAAATATTTTTAATCAATATTAAATAAATTTTAATAGTAGAATCCTTAATAACCCAAGTCGATCCAAACCAAAAGAACTCAGAACAAAAATGGATGATTATATATATTTCCCACCGTAACTTTAGGTTCACAATCAACTCTAAAAATTGAACTACTGGAGTCATCATAAGTAATAAATTTATTGGGTCCAATGGGAGCAGGGATAGTGTCAATTCCATCATCACCATCATCAAAAATATTTATTGGGATTACTTTAATAATGACACCAAATTCAGGTTACATATGATTCTTCACATTGATTCCAATATATTTGAATCCTCAGTTGTAAGAGTGTGAGTCATGTCAACAACTCGAAATCCCCAATCATCAAAAAATGTGCCATGTCTCATCATCAAATCAAAACACTTTTATTTCATCATAGTGACTTGAACATGAGAGTAATAATCCAATATTAGTATTTTCTCAATGAATCTATAATAAGAAACATTTTTAAATCAAAGTATACTATCTGATGCACTGGAATAACAATATTTTTGTGGAAGTTACCATAACACCATCATATTGTGTTATCATTTTTATTTCTCGTTTAGTGATAATAAATATGTACCCATTGATCAACATTGATTTGCATTCATAAACCAGTAAATTAGAACCAAAATACAAAGTTCTTATTTACTCAAAGATAGAGTCAGCTAGTAAACTCAATACCTAAAATATTAATGAATATTAAAATTAATTAAATATTAATTTTATTAATTTATTAGTGTATTAATTATATGTCCAATTTCAACCGAGTGGAAAACTCTTTACTATGAAAATTATCTTTTTTTTATCGAAGTTAAAGAATTATGATATTTATTTATCATTTTTTATGTATCCCTCTAATGAAATAGAAATATTTTAATAGATATTTAAAATTACATGAGATGATATAACATATACATGTTCAATTTACTTACTTGATGTAGTCATTGAACAAATCATAGTTAAACAAAACTATGTGATGTTCCATCTCCTACTATTAAAGGCTTAATGTGGTCGATGTATATGATCCAATAATTCCCCCTATTTGAGAAAGTGATGGAAAACTAGGTTCGATTTTCTCATAATGTTTTCTTCATTTATCATTGGTCTTTTCCTTTTCATAGTCATATTATATAAATATATTGAATATAAATCCATACATTCTTGAGCCAAGTAAAATTTCAGGATGATTCTTGTTTTGGACATTAGAATTCATTGTGTACATATTTATTTTATTTTTATACATCCAACAAAAATAAACTAATCCTACAAGGAGTATTTTAGTTGGAAGATGGATAGTTATATGAAACATTCATGTGAAAATGATAGAGGAAATATTTTCTATTACTCACAGAAAATTAATGGTTCCCATGAAAACATTTTCTACTAGAAATACTTGGAAAACTTCTTATAAAAAATATCTCTATAAAAATGGCACGGCCAAATAAGTGACACCCTTAAATTATTGGAAAGAAGATAATAGATTTCTATGGGAATCAACTCATACAAAAGGACGTGATAATAAAGAGTATTCAAATATTTCAAATTCAAATCTCTTCTGTTGAACCATTTTAATATGTCACTTGAATAACCATAAAAAACTTTAATAATCACTTGTAATTCTAGAAATTGTCTTTTTTCTATAGGTTTCATCACATAAGAGGCACACATAACTTTCTATTTATTTTCACTAATACACATAGGATCCAATTATGGTAGGATACCCCTATCCCCAAAGTCATGATGAAATCATAAATCATATTTTTTATTTCCCTTTACACTTATAAGAATTAAAATAAATATTTCAAATATTTTTTTCAATGTGTGTTATGTATAAGAAATGGAAGAACAAATTGGTTGACCAATATGGAAACCCAACGAGGATACTTTTATTCTTCCGATTTTAACTGGTTTTAGTGAAAAAATTATTCCTCTTTCTAGATTTCATCAGACCCTTCCCAAATGAAAAACTGGCATCTTGTAATTTAATAAGAACATTAGTTCTAGACATAGGATGAGATGGACTATCAGTCTCCATAGTATTGTCAAAACTTCGATGATTATTCTTATATGAATAATCTATTTTCAAGAATCATTGATGTCCCATAAAACTAAAAATATGGTGATATTTAAGCCTTATGTATCATGTTTTATATAAAAAAAAAGACATGATAGTTTTATCTTCATGCTCCATCTAGGTATCATTTCATAATAAGGAAAATAATTTATCATCCACATAAGTGTATCACATATTTGAAATATGTATTTATAACATGAATCATATGTGCACACACCCACATTCCAAATATGTTTAAACTCTTATATTAAGGTTTAATGTATATGTAAGAACACGGATCTTCATTTCAGGTATGTTTTTCTTTTTCTGGTCATTTTTGAGAAAAAGAGGAAAATCTGGAAATTTCCAAAGTACACCTCATGTACTTTATAAGTACACATCGTGTACTTTGATGCTGCACAAGACCGTGTGTTGTCCGTGTCTAGGGCACACACACGGCGTGTAGGGGAGATATAGAGGCCGCTTAAAGTGGAGTACAAAAAATCCATGTACATGCTGCGTACTTCAGAAGTACACGCCGTGTAATTTTTTTTTTCATTAAACAGACCGGGGTCATGCCTAATCAATAGAATTGTCTTCTTCTCAAGGTTCTTCAACTGGGAGAATCTGTGCGGCCGTGAACATCATCCGAGCCCCTGAGCCTCTGTCTATTTTCTAAATCAACCGTCGTCAATTGCGTTGGAACCACAACGGTGAGCTCTTCATTCTTCTTGAGTTTCATTCCATGATTTTCCTTCTTTATTGAGATATCATGGGTTGGACGTTTTGTGTGTTTTCATAGATATACAATGTTCTAAAGAGAATCAATCCTCGTGGTTCAAGTATATTGATCTACTAGCATCAAGGTATGTGGTTTGTGACTTACCTTTCAAAGTCTTTGAGTTATGTGAAAATTTCCACCAATACCTGTGAACGAGGTATTGTGTGTTTACCGTTTTTCCCCTATTGTTTTTCTGCCTTACTTGTATTCTTGTGTAGAGGTAATTTGATTATGTTTGAGGATAATTTCTATGCTTGGATGTTTTTCCCATGCCTTTTTCTCATTATGAACTTTGGGTTTTGTTAGCCCTTGGTCGTTATACCCGTTTTCTATGCCTTGTGACCGTAGGATGGAATGATAATCTTAACATGATCTTTGTTCTGTAGAATGGTTATCCAAGTAGCTCTATAGGTGTAATTTATCCTTATAGCATTATTATGCACTGACAGGCACGATACTGTGAGAACCTAATGCTATAGACTATAAGGGATATACCGAGTGAGCTTCCTAGAGAGTCTTGGATATTATAGAGTATAAGAGGGTAGACCAAGTGAGCTTACTCAGAGAGTCTTGGTTATTGTAGACTAAAGGGGATATACCGAGTGAGTTTCCCAGAGAGTCTTGGATATTATAGACTACAGGAGGGTAGACCGAGTGAGCTTCCTCAGAGAGTCTTTACTTGTTTGAATTTCCCTAAACCATTCCAGGCTAGAGGAGGAATTGACCGAGCAAGCTTCCTCAGAGAGTCTGTGATAGACCTGAGACTATAGGAGGAATTGGCCGAGTGAGATTTCTCAGAGAGTTTCTAGACCTTAGGGCTATAAGAGGGTTAGACCACGTGATCTTCCTCAGAGAGTCCATGAATACCCAAAACTATAAGGGGAATTGACCATGAAAGCTTCCCCAGGGAGTTTTATAATTTTGTACGACCAAACCAGATGGGTTAGGCTGAGTGCACTACCCATAGGGTTGTTGGTACTTCTTGGATAGGACCAGAGGGGTTTTCTGCAAGTACTTCCCAGAGGGGTTTTTGTTGTGGTTAGCTGTTTTCTTCACTGCTTCTTGTTATTATGTGGATTGATTACTATTGTGTATCATCCTATTACTGCTTTCTGATTACTGCATGTTGTTTTCTTTTACTGTTCACTGCTTACTGTCCTATTATTTTCCATATGCTCACTGACTGTTAGGAACAGATCTTCAGGTGGTTGCATACTGAGATTTAGTCTCACACCCTATTTGGGCCATGCTTTTGGGCCCAAATAGACTATGTTGTTTTAGGTATAGACAAGGGAAAGCACCCTTCGACTTCTGGTACTTGGTTGATTTGGGGTAGGAGAGCATGGGAACAAGCTTCGGCTTGCGATGCTGAGGAGTTGTTTACCTTTTATTTTGTACTTGTTTTGGTAATATTTGTATTTCCAGCATTGTGACATGTTTTTCTATTTTCCTAGATATATATCATGAATCATTTCATATATACATATGTTATCCAGTGGTTTATTGTTTTAGTCTTTTACTTTTTACTTGTGAATTGTTGTTAGATACTTGCTACTTCTGCTATTGCATGTTTTGCTTACTTCCGCTTCGTACTCTGCCAATGAGGGAATAGTTTCCCCACTATCACACCCAAGACCCTCGCTTTTAGTCAGCATTCTCTGGTATTTGGGGAAATGCACTTGAGGCCATATGACCAACCGAGTACGAGGCACCTCTTGGTGGCTTCCGAAACTGGGACGTTAAAAAGTGGTACCAAAGGGCTTCTTTTCTCTTAATTTACTATTTGGAGCCTTTAGCCAGGGATAGGATAGATTCGATACATGGTAATAATCTATTCCCGGGAGTAGCTAACCCATGTACAGGGAAAAGCCAATCTACCTCGTTATTTCAGTTTTCTGGTTTGAGATTTTACGATTGATATGATTTCACCTAGAGTGATTCACATGATTTGTGTTGTTATTGTTGTGCTAGTGCAGTTCTATTTCTGTCGCAACCCAATGAGATGAGGGTATGACATCTCATGCATCATATAAGAACTTGTTAGAAATCACATACCATGCATTATTTCCCTTCCATATAGGGTGCATTAGCGATTGCATGTTGTTGTGATAGACGTTGTGTAGATTATGCATACTGTTGTGATAGATGCTTTGATAGAATCCCTACAGTTTGATAAAGGAATTGTTTGTATTGTGCCTTACTTAAATGAACGCCAAATTTTTGTTCTTAATGTGTTATGGGCCCTCATGAATCGGAACTTGATGGATCATTGATTTTTTCCCCTTGTATATGATACGTAGTAGATTCCAAGATTGGGTTCGCGGGGAGTATGGGCCCTCACGGATCGTAATTTGGCACCTTCATGATTGTTTTTCATTGTTTTCTGGGCTTCAGTGTAGTTTCTAAGCTACTGCCCAGAAAAACCCAGAATACATGGCATGTACTTGACTACATGCCGTGTAGTTTTAAACCGTGTCACTGACTGTGTGAGCAGAAACATGGGGTGGTAAAAAAGTTTTCAGAAACATGCCAGGTATGGTCGTTACACACCGTGTAGTAGTGAGTCATGTACCTAGCCGTGTCACTAACAACACGGGTCGGGGAAGCTCAGGTAGTACACACCGTTTTGGGTATGAACATGCCGTGTAGTCTTGTTCTAGGTACCCGGTCGTGTCACGAACAACACAGGTCAGTGTTTCTTCTCCTATACACGCTGTGTTTATTCGGAACATGCTGTGTAAGGGTCAGCTGTGAAAACGGCCATGTAACTAACAACATAGGTCGCTGAAACCTTTTCTAGTATATGTCGTTTCCTTCATGAACACGCCGTGTAGTCTAGGGTTAAGAGGACTGTGTGAGTTAGCCATGTAAAGAAAATCAGGTAGGGAAATGTAGATGAATTACATGCCGTATGTGGGGACAACACGCCGTGTAGTCTGGGGTGTTACACGATCAAAGGTGGCAGAAGTACACACCCATGTGAATAGCCTTAAGGACCACGCTGGTTAGTTTTTATACATGTTGTGTAGTCGTGTTTAGTGAGACCTGAGTGTTTCTCCCTCCTGTTCCCATTTTGTACTCTTATATTTTCTATCCTTGATAATCATAATATAAGGTGTGCTTTTGATCTTTCAGAGATATTCCTCCAAGGCGTCCTTCGGTCGTAAGTCATCTTCCAAACAGTGATCAGACACTGGATATGGCCGATCAGGAACATCCTGCAGATCCTACTGCTATGCCAGCCTTGGCACCAGCAGTTATACCCATTGTAGGTGCCGATGCGCAGTTCAAGGAGGACTTCCTGAGGATGATGCAGACCTTTTAGGGATCGCTGCCTCCTGCCCCATCGATGGCTGAGTTGATGCGGGTTTTCCAACAGCAGCATCCGCCTACTTTCTTCGGGGATGGGGGACCCCAGGCCACAGAGTCGTGGTTAGAGGCCACGCTGATGATTTTCTAGCACCTGGTGATACCTCCAGAGAGAAGGGTAAAGCTTGCTACTTATATGCTTTGAGACACCGCCAAGAGGTGGTGGGAGGTGATCTCATAGTCAGGGCACCAACAGAGTATGACTTGGGATGAGTTTCGGCACATCTTCTATGATTAATTCTACCTGGAGACATTTTGGGCCGACCGAGACTGGGAGTTTATGAGTCTCGAGCAGGGTAATCTTTTTGTTATGGAGTAATCGTCTCATTTTACCGAGTTGCAGTGCTTCACGTCGATCCCAGCAGGTGATGAGTTGTTCCTTGCTAAGAAGTTTGAGGATGGTCTCAGGAAGGAGATCCATTCCAAAGTGTATATCTTCAGGATGACTTCGATATCCTCTATCATCAATCAGGCGCTGATCACTGAGCATAATTTGAGAGATTCTGGAGTAGTGGTCCGGGGTAGTTCGACATCCAGAGTCGATGTTCCTCCTATTGATAGCAGGAAGCGCCGCAGGGAGTCTGCTCGAGGAGATCAGGGTAGGCGGAATGTATCTCTGGGCAGTGAGGTTGTATGCTGCCAGTATGGTAGGAGTGGGCATACTAGGCCTTAGTGCTAGAGAGACCCGATGGAGTTCCGATCTTGCGGAAAGATGGGCCATCTTCAGCATTTTTTTCAGATCTTCTCACCTACAGCTGGTGGTAGGGGTTCTTCTATGACCCCGCGTATAGGAGATGTATCACCTATTTCTCACCAGTCTAGGAACTGGAGTTCTTCTGGCCGTTCGGGCCGAGGTGGAGGTCATGGCCGTGGTGGTCAGTCACCAGGTTACCAGTGATAACAGAGTGGATCAGCTTAGAGTGGTCATCCAGGGACACAGGGCCGCGGTACAGGACAAAATTTCGCCATGGAGCAGACCTATTAGGAGCAGGATCCCAGACCTTCCATAGTTCGAGGTACGATCTTAGTAGCCTCAGTTTTATCTTATGCCCTTTTCGATACTGGTGCTTCGCATAACTTTATTTCTTTTGTTGTTGTGGAGAGCCTTGGACTTTGTGTCTTTTCATCTGCCGACATGTTGACTCTTGATACACCGTTGGGAACGAGGATGTCTAGTGTACGTCAGTGTAGAGAGTTCCCTCTTGAGGTTGCAGGGTGTCACTTCTAATGGGACCTCTATACCCTAGAGATGACAAGCTATGATGTCATTCTCGGTATGGAATGTTTATTTCTCTTCCAGGCAGTCATCGATTCCTATCGCCATAGGGTGAGTTTCGTATCACCATAGGGTGGATCCTTTCTTTATAGAGGCGAGTGGGATGTTCAGGTGGGTAGAGCTGGACCCAAGCATCATGGGATAGGAGGAGTTACATCCCAGATTGCCATTCTTTATCTGGATGACTAGGAGACTTCACAGTTAGACTTTCCTCTAGTGGTGGATCATTTCAAGGATGTCTTTCCAGAGCACTTTTCAGGTTTTCCTCTGGAGCATGAGGCAGACTTTTCTATTGAGCTCGTGCCATGAGTGGAACTGGTGTCCATTCCTCCTTATAGGATGGCTACACCTGAGTTGCAGAAGCTCAAGAAGTTGTTGGAGGAGTTGCAGGCAAAGGGTTTCATCTGACCCAGTACTTCTCCTTGGGGTTCACCTATCCTGTTTGCGAAAAAGGCAGATAACACCCTCAGGCTTTGCGTGGATTATCGGAAGCTGAACCAGTTGACGATCAAGAACCGATATCCCTTGCCGAGGATCGATGACCTCTTTGATCAGCTTTGAAAAGACCGGGTGTTCTCGAAGATCTATTTGAGGTACAGTTATCATCAATTCTATGTTAGACCATTATTTATACCTCTTATAGCCTTCAGAAGCAGGTATGGTCTCTACGAGTATACGTTCTTTCCATTCGGTCTCACGAATGTGCTAGCAGTTTTCATGGCACTGATGAACCAAGTGTTCCATCCGTACTTGGAATCTGTCGTGGTGGTCTTCATGGATGATATCTTTGTGTACTCTCACACTCGACACGACCATTCTACCCATCTTGAGATCGTTTTGAGTACACTGAGAGAGCATCATTTATATGCTAAGCTCTCGAAATGCCACTTTTGGATGGATCAGATTCACTTCTTGGGTCACGTTATCTCAAAGACAAGAGTATCTATAGACCTCGAGAAAGTGAGAGCTATAGTTTCCTGGGAGCAGCCAAAGAATGTATTCGAGGTATGAAGTTTTCTAGGGATGGCTGAATACTACATGAATTTTATTTAGGACTTTTCAGGCCTTGCAGCACTGCTGATAGGTCTGACCAAGAAAGGTGAGAAGTTCTTATGGTCAGATTCTTGTGAGATAGCCTTTCAGATGCTGAAAGGGAGGTTGACGTCAGCACCGATAATAGTCTTGCTAGAGCCTGGAAAGAGCTATACAGTCTACTGTAATGCTTCAGGTATCAGATTGGGAGCTGTGCTTATGCAGGGAAATGGGGTCATTGCTTATGGGTCTCGGCAGTTGAGGCCACACGAGAGGAACTACCCGACGCACGATCTAGAGTTGACAGCTGTTGTTCATGCCTTACGCTATTGAAGACATTACCTTATGGTAGAGCACTTTGTGGTTTTCACCGACCAATAGAGTCTCAAGTACATCTTCACTCAGCGTGATCTGAATCTGAGACAACATAGGTGGGTTGAGTATCTTCATTCCTTCGACTTTGAGCTTGCCTATACGCTGGGAAAGGGCAATGTAGTGGATGATGTGTTGAGCAGAAGAACTCAGATTTAGGTAGTTCAGAAGGACAGTAGTGAGTGGCAGCTTATGGATCTGTTCTCTGAGATACATTTGGAGGTTCATGACAAACAGGGGAAGACTTTTCTATCTTTGGTAGCTGTTACCTCTACCCTTCTTGATTGAGTACAGATGAGGAAACTATCAGACTCAGAAGGCCTAGTCCTATGGGAGAGTGTGTCAGGAGAGGACCCTCTTCCTGGATGGACAGTGGGTGAGGATGAGATCTTGCATTTCCAGGGATGCGTATGGGTTCCAGTAGACATACGCGAGAAGCTGATATGGGATTTACATTCCCCAGTTTGGGAAGTTCATCCTAGCATCACCAAGATGTATCGTGATCTACACCGCTAGTACTGGTGGCCAGGTATGAAGAGAGATGTTGATGGGTTCATCATGAGATGTTATACTTGTCAGAATGTGAAAGAAGAGCATCAATTACCAGCAGGGATTTTACAGCAGATACCCATTTCTGAGTGGAAGTGGAACGATGTCGGGATGGACTAAGTGGCTGGGTTATCGAGGCCACCTCGAGGGAGTGATGTTGTTTGGGTTGTCGTCGACAGGCTTACGAAGGTTGATCATTTCTTGCCGATCAATGAGACCTTCAGTGTTGACGAGCTGAGATTTTTGTACATCCAAGAGATTGTATATCTTCATAGAGTTACACACTCCATTGTTTCAGATAGATATACGTGTTTTACTTCTCGGTTTTGGTAGGGGCTTCAGAAGGCTTTGGGTACACAGGTACTTTTGAGTACAACATACCATCCCCAGACAGATGGCCAGTGCAAGCGTATGATCCAGGTACTTAAGGATATTCTCCAAGATTGCATTCTTGACTTTGGAGGTTCTTAGGAGAAGTATATTCTTCTTGTGGAGTTTTCCTTTTAACAACAGTTTTTAGGAGACTATTCAGATGGAACCTTACGAGGCCTTGTACGGTAGGCCATGCCGATCACTTTTGTGCTGGTTGGAGGTAAGAGAGGCAGTGTTGCTGGGAACTCATCTTGTTCAGGATACCTCAGAGCAGATAGAGATGATTTGGAAGAGTATGGATACAGTAAAATCTCGATAAAAGTCTTATGCTGATCAGCAGAGACGACCTCTGGAGTTCGAGGTCGGGGATCAGGTTTTCCTGCGTGTCACACTGAGGTTGGGACACAATAGGATTCAGAGATAGGTTAAGCTTTCAACATGGTACGTTGGTCTATTTGAGGTTTTGGAGAGAGTTGGGATGGTTGTCTATCGATTGCAATTACCTCAGAGGTACCGGGCTATGCACGATGTCTTCCATGTCTCTTAGCTCGGATGTTACTTTTCAGACCCATATCATGTCTTTCAACCCGAGGAGGTTGAGCTCAAAGCGAATACGTCATTTAAGGAGCATTCTATCCGGATTGTTGATCACAGTACGAAGGTTCTCCGTGGTTGGTCTGTTCCTCTGGTATGGGTGCTATGGCAGCACATGCGAGTACATGACGAGACCTAGGAGAGGGAGGCCGATGTACGATCGGTTCGGGGTTTCTTCTTCTACGCCTCGCTAGGTAAATTCGGGGACAAATTTCTTTAAAGGGGGAAGTTTGTAAGAACTCGAATCTTTGTTTCAGGTATGTTTTTCATTTTCTGGTCATTTTTGAGAAAAATAGGAAAATCTGGAAATTTCAAAAGTATATGCCATGTACTTTATAAGTACACACCGTGTACTTTGATGCCACACAAGGCCGTGTGCTGGCCATGTATGGGCACACACACGGTGTGTAAGGGCGATGTGGATGACACTTAATGTTGAGTATGGAAAATCTAAGTACACACCATTTAAGTCTGAAGTACACACCGTGTACTTTTTTTTCATTAAATGGACTGGGGTCGCACCTAATCGATAGAATTGTCTTCTTCTCAAGGTTATTCGACTGAGAGCATCCGTACGGCCGTGAACATCCTCTGAGCCCCCAAGCCTCTATCTGTTTATCGAATAGACCTCTGTCAATTGCATTGGAACCGCAATGGTGAGCTCTTCCTTCCTCTTGAGTTTCATTCCATGATTTTCCCCCTTTCTCGAGATATCGTAGGTTGAACGTTTTGTCTGTTTTCTTAGATCTACAATGTTTTAAGAAGAATCAAGCCTCTTGGTTCATTTATATTGATCTCCTAGCATCAAGGTAAGTAGTTTGTGCCTTACCTTTTGAATTCTTTGAGTTATGTGCAAATTTCCACCAATACCCACGAACGGGGTATTGCGTGTTTACCATTTTTCCCCTATTGTTTTTTTGCCTTGCTTGTATGCTTGTGTAGAGGTAATTTGATCATGTTTGAGGATAATCTCTATGCTTGGATATTTTTCCCATTCCTTGTTCTCATTACGACCTTTGGTTTTTGTTAGCCCTTGTCCGTTATACCTATTTTCCATGCCTTGTGACTGTAGGATGGAATGATAATCTTAACATGGTCGTTGTTCTGTAGAACGGTTAGCCAAGTAGTTCTATAGGTGTACTTTGTCCTTATAGCATTATTATGCACTGATGGGCACAGTAATGTGGGAACCTGGTGCTATATACTATAAGGGATAGACCGATTGAGCTTCCCAGAGAGTCTTGGATATTATAGACTACAGGAGGGTAGACCGAGTGAGCTTCCTCAAAGAGTCTTGGTTATTGTAGACTACAGGGGATAGACTGAGTGAGATTCCTAGAGAGTCTTGGATATTATAGACTACAAGAGGGTAGACCGAGTGAGCTTCCTCAGAGAGTCTTTACTTGTTTGAATTTCCTTAAACCATTCCAGGCTAGAGGAGTAATAGAGCGAGTGAGCTTCCTCAGAGAGTCTGTGATAGACCTGATACTATTGGAGGAATTGACTGAGTGAGATTCCTCAGAGAGTTTCTAGACCTTGGGGCTATAAGAGGGTTAGACCGCATGGTCTTCCATTGAGATTCCCTGACTACCCTAGACTATAAGGGTAATTAACCGAGCAAGATTCTCCAGAGAGTCTTTTAATTTCGTATGACCAAACCAGAGGGGTTAGGCTGAGTGCACTGCCCAGAGGGTTGTTGGTACTTCTTGGATAGGACCAGAGGGGTTGGCTGCGAGTACTTCCTAGAGGGGTTCCTATTGTGGTTAGCTGTTTGCTTCACTGCTGCTTGTTCTTCTATGGATTGATTACTATTGTGTATCATCCTGTTACTGCTTGCTGATTAATGCCTATTGGTTACTGTTACTGTTCACTTCTTATTGTACTATTACCTGCCATATTCTCACTGACTGTTAGGCACAGATCTTCGGGTGGTTTCCTAATAGGATTTAGTCTCACACCCTGTTTGGGTCATGCTTTTGGGCCCAAACAGACTATTTTGTTATTGGTATAGACAAGGGAAAGCACCCTTCGACTTTTGGTACTTGATTGCTTTGGGACAGGAGAGCATGGGACCAAGCTTAGGCTTGTGATGCTGAGGAGTTGTCTACCTTTTCTTTTGTACTTATTTTGGTACTGTTTGTATTTCCAGCATTGTGACCTGTTTGGCTGTTTTCCTAGATATGTATCATGCATCATTTCATATATACATATGTGATCCAATGGTTTATTGTTTTAGTCTTCCGCTGTTTACTTGTGCATTGTTTTTGGATATTTACTGCTTCCGCTATTGCATGTTTTGCTTACTTCTACTGCGTACTTTTCCAATGAGGGTATAATTTCCCCACTTTGACACCCAAGGCCCTCGCTGCTATTCAAAAGCCTATGGTGTTTGGGGAAATGCACTTGAGCCCATGTGACCAACTGGGTACGGGGTGCCTTTGGGTGGCTTTTGAAACTTGGATGTTACAATATACATCTATAACGTTTCTAGGATTATATGGTTTAGATATGAGCATACTCATGAAAGTGAAATTTTCTTTCATACACTTCCATGGAAGAATGTTATAAATGTATATGAAAATCGTCCCTGTGTTATATGAAGTAAGCATTTAGAAAATATATTAAAACCATCACATGATAGACCCAACCCCACATTACGCACATTGGCTGCAAAATCAGGATATTGAGCATCAAATGTCTTCCCTGAAAATCCATCACAGGATGAATGAACTCATCATTATCCTTATTTCTCTTGGTATCATTCCATCACATTTTTATTGATATTTAATCAGGTGTGAAAAGATTATGGAGTCTGGGAATCAATGTAAATTTCCAAATAACTTTCTATGGAACATGGGATGGTGTTCCATCATCATTTAGATTCTATAGAGATGTGCCACATTTTATAAAATCATTTCATTCTATAATTTCCTCCAAAAATAAGATGCAATATTTTAAGAAAGCATGTTTTTTTAGAAAATCAAAGTACCTAAACAAACTTCCATATCATATAATGGTTTGAGGTAATATATACATCATCTGGAAGTTAGTCCATCAAAATGGTAGAATATAATAGATGGTAGTATTAGAAATACCATACATGGTTTTCCCATAAAATAGTTAGATTAAAAATTCCTAATTTTTTATTTTACCACAATACCAATATACTAGAGACGTGGAATCATCATTCAATTTTTTCACCCCGTCAACATCATCATTTTCATTACACGCATCATGTATGATCATATCAAAGTCTTATTAGGTTTTCATCCTTTCCTTCTCATGATGACAAATAATATTATAAATCTTTTGATATTTCATTTTATCCCCATTGTTATGCAACACATAGTATTTTGTTTTAAATCCATATTTTATTATATGGTATCTTTCTTCTTCATGACTTAACCAGGGTATTACATCATAATTATAACATGGGAAATGTATATGAACACTATCTGAAGCATTATTTAATGAAAAATCTAAAAATTTCTCTAAATTATTTTAGAAGTTTCTTTAGATCTGATTAGTTTCATACATTGAACTTCTACCCATTCTGAAAAAAATGTCACATCTCATCTCGTAAAAGCAATGAAATAATATTATAGTTAAATCAAAAATATATTTAAGGAAACAAGAATTCTTTACTTTATATGATACCATAACTGAAATAATAGTTTATATGATAATAATTATATATAAGAAAAGAATACTATATATATAGGAAAATACTATAAATATAAAACCATGATACTGAATTTCATTAAATGAAAGAATACAATAGATAGTGGGTGGGGTATGTATCCTTGGTTTAACCATAAGGTATCTAGTGTAAAATTAATAGATAAATAAAATAAAGCAATGAAGAAGAAAAATATTAGTTAATTGTATCATAAATCTATCTACAATGTGTTCAATACCCATTAAAATTGGATAGATGAATGTTTAGGAATATCATTATGTGGGATGGTCATCATGCATGCCAATCCACTTGATATTCCAACTTTTATAGTAAGAAATACTTATAAATGCTCAAATGAATTTCTTGTTCTCTTGATGTATATAATCCTATATTTCACTTCTTAGAATTCATTTCAATACCACCATTCTATTAATCACTTTTTTATTCATTTCCATGTGACTGGGTTAAAGGGTAAATATTATTAAAATGGGAATATATCAACTATTTTCCTTAATTTAATCCTTTATAATGATCCTCATAAACATAAATCTATTAAATGATTGTGATATGGAATTTTTGGTAGATAAAATAATATTTGGTCATACCAGAATAATAAAATGATTTTATCTTTAGCCAAAAATTTGTTTTTTGAAATTCTATTTTTATGTTTTATGAATTTCTGAATAAGAAAAGGGAATTTAATATTATGTTCTAGCATATCCAAGGAAGATAATTTTATATTTCAGTTCTAGGATTCAATGCCTTTACACATCTCATAGTCTACCCCAAAGTTACATTTGGATTCTATAAAATGACTCAATAATATCAATCCTTTCAAAATTCACTTATATTGAGTAAAATTGACCATAATTCATTGAATAATGACTCCTATAATTTTACTGGATATATTTTACTCATGGAATGATCACCCTAATTTTTCATTGAATTTCCCAGATACTTTTTAGGGTGCCATAGATCTTTTTCAATTTACATTTTTTCACTCTATGTATCCCTTATTAAATGAAATGTTACTCTTATAGAAATGATAAGTTAGACTAACTTTAACTAGTTGGTTCTAAATGACTCTTACACATTCCCTATAGTTTTTTATCTTTTCGATTTTTATTAGTTTTAATCATATGAAATATACCATATCCATCATTCATACTTATATCTAATCCTTTATCCTAAATTGTGTTTATTAATATTTTTTTGAAATAATTTTTTGTAAGATTGAATCAAGTAAATATCAAAATGATTAAATCTTAATAAAATCCAATATATAAAAATATTTTCTTTTTTAATTATAGGGAATAAAAAGGTCCAAATGTATGATATTTATTATAAATTAAAGGTAAATAGTTGTGAAATTTAATAAAATACTAAAAACAATTCAAAAATAATGTCTTAATCATTATCCATATTATTTATTATGTCATCACATCAAAGAAAAAAATAAAAGTATTTGATATTTATCTTTTAAACAAACTCATTATTGAACCAAAATACATTTAAGATAATATCAAATAAATATTAATACCAAAACCAACCAATAAACACCCCCTAGAGATCATGATGCCAAAAAACTCTTAAATATAAATTCAATTTCATAATATAATCACAAAATTTACCTAAAAAATATTTAAAATGAATAATAATTCATTTATATTGAGAGAACACTTAAATAAAACCACATTTCCCCCTATTATGGATAGATTTTTATGATACCTGCATTAAAATTATCATAAAATATAATACATGATTATAAAAAAAAATATACATTATAAATGATCCATGAAATACTGAAATAAAAAATCAAATATTTATTGAACCCCTATATTACCATGTATAAAACAAGAAAAATAAATATTTAACAACCATAAAATTAACAAATTACACTTCAATATAAGTTTGGACAACCATTCTTTCAACAAATACAAGAATATTTAAACATATCAGAAGAAATCTAATGAGGAAAAAATGAATCTACCATGGGTTTTAGAGTTAGAATAAAAATAAAATTTATTTTTGATAGAATACCTAAAAAATTTGGAAGTCAAATATTTAATAATGAAGAATAATGGAAGCAAAATAAGAATAGAGGAGGGATCACCACCAGTGGGGAAGAACCCCGAATGGTGACTTCTAGGGATCAGAGGATCTGGATTGAAATTTGAGTGGAGGAGGATCTCATGTGGTATTTGGGTAAATCCTTTAAAAATTGTTCATTAAACCATTAGTATAACACCTCTATACCAATGGTTTTAAAAAAATGTTGGTATACAGTAACCTATACCAATAGTTTTTTAAAACCGTTGGGATAATGTAATATTTTAAGAGGTTCTACCATTGGTTAGTTAAAACTATTGGTATAGGATTAAGAAATCACCCCATTCTAATAGTTTTAAAAAATTGTGGGTATAGCCCCATTGCTATTGGTATTGTTTCCAATAGTGCATTTTGAACTAGGTTCATAAAAGAAGTATCAATAATACTTTTTCTCTTGAAGTTCATATTTAAAAAAAAAATATTTCTTTGGAAATTATGCTTTATAAATACTTATAATGTTGTATTTACATTACATATGATTTTTTTTCACATTTCATGAAGATGAAAATGGTGATGAACTAGTCTTAGGTTATTTATTGATATCATGGATTACCTTATAACATTTTTTATTTTTTTGTGTTATAAAAAAGAACCATATTAATTATATAGATTAATTATATACATTATATATACTCATAAAATATAAACTAAAAACATCCATTTTTGTAAGTGAAGGAAAACAAAATATGTCTATTCATTTTGTTGGTAGTCTGCACAATGATTCACATTTTTGTTTTTTATTAATGGAAAAGGGGAGTGTTGTTAATGCTTGTACCATCATAATAATAACATACTAGTATAATAATGATACTAATTATATCAGTTCATGATGGTGGAATGGAATTTTAGAAATTATAAAAGCATATAAAGAAACCTAAGAAAAAAGAGAGGTTGGGAACTTATACCTCACTATTTGATTATCTCCTTTCTTAATGGGATTAAAGCTTCTACATATGGTATTTTGAGAATAATAAAACATAATTAATGTGTATATGAGTGTTTAAGATAGGTTTTGGTATATTTTTGTTAAAAATTAAGGGGTTTTTAGGACAATTGAGGATATTAGTTCCCCGTTTATAAGTGAAAATGAGTGTCATTTTTGTAAATACCCAAAAAAAATCAATAATGGGAAGTAATTCTATAAAAAAGTGGATGAAAAATTATGAAATAATGGATTGGATAATATATAATGTCTATCCAAACCTCCAACACTCAATTAGAAACATTTTTTAAACATGTTAGTCCCTTTATCGCTTGGTTACTCATTTTTACCGTTGTAGTTTTTACCATAGTTTCTTTTTTACCAAGGTAATTTATCCTTTATGCCAAAAATGGTCCTTTTTATATAATTTGGATGTAATGATTCAAAATTTTGAATAAAATTTTTTTTCATTCAATTTTAAAAGTGATAAATTTTAATTTCAAAATATGAAATATATAATGTATTAATTTTTTTTAAAATATAACTTAAATTTTAAGATGTAAGATATGAGTTTATAAATTAGAAAACATTTATAAATTTATAAAGTAAAAAATAAAATAATTATTTGTTCTTATAAAAAGGTTTCATTAATTTCACATTTATATTTTTATACAAATAATTTCATAAAATTCATGTTATTTGTAAAAATGGTATTTTTTACCATTCTTTTAAATACCATTTTTAGAAAAATTTTAAAAATTCCTCTAAAAAAATATGGCCATGATAAATCCAAAAATTATGTTAAGTTTGTCAAATTCTTATCCTAAAATTTATAATTTTTATAATTTAAGTAAAAACATAAAATATAATGGGAAACCATTTTTTATTAGAAATTTATTTTTGGTATATCATCTTTAATTTTTCCCATTTCTATATATTACTAATTATTATATTTTTAATCCTTTATTCATCTAAAAATATATTTTTCTTTAAAAGAAGTAATTTTATAAAACAGATTTTATTATTTTCTTAGATTCTCTAGTTGTGTTGATATTTAAAGTGAACTTTATTATATATATATATATATATAATTTTTTTACCATTTTTTATACCTTCTAGTTCTAAAACTACCTTAAAATGGTTTATTTTTGTTTTGTTTTAGTGTTTCATGTGGAGAAAACCATCAAACAAGGTATTTATTTAAGGATAAAAAACTTGAGTTGTTATATTATACCCCCCTTAAAAAGAATCATATCGTCAAAACTTCATTCCATGGAAGAAATCAAGTGAGAGTACTCTTCTCTCATCACATCCTTTGGTTCCCACATAGCCTCATCAAAATTATTATTTAATCATAGAACTTTGACTAGATGAGTTGTATTGTTCCACAACATCTAATCTATTTGATCCATTATTTTTATTGATTGTTCCTCATATGAGAGTTTATGTTATAGTTTCATGTATTCTGAGCTTAATAACTATGAAGGGTCTGGGATGTACTTTCTCAAAAGAGATACATGGAACATATCATGTACTTAAGAGAGTTATGGAGGGAGTATTAAGTAATAGGTTATGACCTTAACATGATCAAGGATCTAAATGGGACCAGCGTATCTAGGGATTGACTTCCCATTATTCCCAAAGAGTTTAACCCACTTCCAAGGATATATTTTGAGGAAAACCTAATCACTACCTTTAAACTCTAGATTTTTATTGAAGATTATATATATAAATATTCTAAAAACTTTGTGATTCGTTTATATTCCAATGAATGGTTTCAAAATTCTAAATTATTTCTTGGACATGGTTAAGAACTACTAGAATCATCTCTCCAACATTATCCTATAATATTAGAGTCCAATATTTCTTCCCATATAGATCTTTATATGGTTTCATCTGGATGATAGAATTGAAACTAGTTTTTATATGAGAACTCCACAAGGGTAAGGTTTTGGTCCTGAAATCCTTGGAAATCAGTCAAACAAGGTCTTATCATATTATATAGTGTTGGAATTGTGTACTTAGACTAACCCTTTGTGTTAGAATGATATACAATGATAAATATCATATTTTTCTCAAAATATTTTTGAGGACTTATCCCAAACCTTGATGTAAATCTTAGATCTCAATTTGATATAATGGATAGTGATAATCTATGTTTCCTCACCACATTTTTTAGGATAATTATAGATTTGATATGGTCACCCAACTAATACCCTCAAATTTTTATTAAGAAAAGTACGTGTTTCAGTGAAAACATGAGGTGCAAAGAGATTACACTAATAATAAATTTTAAGAGATTACACACATATATTTCATCAAATAGAAATCAGTGAAGAAAAAACCATAGAAAGTATTCCATGGGGATCATAATCCATATTTTTAAAACCTTTATTCCATCATATAAATGTGACATCCCCTCATATAGGTCCATAAAAATTTCCTACAAAAACTATGATAGAAACACCAATGTAATTCTCAACCTACATATTCTTGGAAAACTGACTTTCTCATTCTTAAATAGAAATCATCAATGGTAAATGGTGATGTGCATAATCTAGCTACTATTGTAATAAAAAATCCATAGAAGAACAAAAAACCAATAAGAAATCTCACATTACTGAATAGGAAAACACAAATAAGAGAATAAAAATGTATCTTCTCATCTCCAAAAACTCAAACTAATAGTATTTTTAAATCCATGAATCGAAATTACATCCATAAATCAACCCGAAGAAGCACTATCATAACAATTAAAAGTAGACAAACTGAATCCTGACAAAAGAATCCATTTTCAAGCAGTAATTGAAGACAGTTGCGCAAGATTATGAAGTGTCAAGTAGTTACCAGTTCTTAATAAAAAATAATTTTAAAATAAAGGAATCCAATAAATCAACAATGAAACCAAAATAGTCTCAAAGAAGAGCTGTCATCACAACTAAAACTAGAAAATTTGAGGAATAAATTCAAAATAAATGACCCCCATCAATTGATTGAGAAAACAATAATACAAGGTCATGTGATAAAAAAATCTTCAAAAACATGTTGAGTATCTCCCATTATTCAAGAAATAATAACCATTAAAGCCATACATCACAAAAAGTTCTAGGAGTGGAAATCATATTTGAGAAATAGACCATGAATGATGCTAAAAGTTCACCCATAATTAAGATATGAAAAAACAGACTGATATATGAAACCTTCATGCAACATCAAATTCAATACCCTTATCATTGTCAGAATATTCTCAAGGCTATTCAATCAGTTTAATTATGTCTAAAAAATCCTAACTGAAATGACCTAAACTTTGATTAATGGAAATCCATTTTGATCAAATTAAATGTATCTTTATGTAAAATGTTTATATAAAATTTCAACTTCTTTGGTTTTATGTTTTTTGATTTTAAAATACTATTAATAATTATGACCGTTTGTTAATATATCTGTTGAACAGTGATCACATGATTACTATAAATATAGGTCTTTAATGAATCTAATTTACTCAGACAAAGGAAGCGATGGCCTCATCCAGTAGACGTGCCCCATACGAATCCCATTTGTCAGAGCTCATAAAAGAGGTGTCATCATTTGGATTTACTCTTGACCAAGCCTAAGCCGAGCTTCACCAGGTTAAGATCGAGCAGGATCTCCTACGATAGAAGTGGAAGTTGATAGAGATTACCACCCGAGCAATGTTATCTGAGCCAACCCAAGAGTCTGTCACCATTGCACACCTTACTCTTCGGTCTTATATGGGTGTTATAAGGGGTTATGTAAAAAGACCTTAGAACTATGGTTATGTACATTATTTTTGTATATAATAATGAATATACTTTCATTTTATTATTTTTACCTTGTAAATAGTTTTTAAAGCACAAATGGTATTTTTAGTAAATGTTCAACTAAGAAATCTATTTTAATGAATTAATGTATTTTTGAATTAATAATATTTTAATAAAATATTATTATTATTATTATTAAATTTATTTTTATTAAATATAAATTATTGTATAATTTTTTGAATGTAATAGTAATTTTTATTAAGGTTTGAAAGCCATTTTTGTCAAAACCCATGACTTTTCGATAAATATTGGTTTTTATTTTAAAAGTGAAAATTAAAATATTTTTAAAATTATTTAGATAAAATAAATATTATTTCTAGAATTAGGACGTCAAAAATATCCAACGGTGAACTTTTCATAATTTTCTGAGACAATCAAAATTTTGGGTTAAAATTAAATACAGTTTAAATATATAATATGTTTTATGACATTATAATGACTCAATAGTGATGTAATATAATAAAATAAGCCTTATTTTCGGCCAATATATGTTTTAACATTAAAATAATGTGATTTTGGGTTTGTTTGACTTATTTTACAAAGCATTAATGGACCCTTCAGGGCTTATTAAACATCTTGTCTTTTTAAATTGATTTCCTTGGGAGTGTGACTTACCTCCACATAAGAAACCCCATTATTTTAAGAAGTTAGGACTTTGGCCTTATAAAATATTGTTTTCCACTTCCATTTTCCAAAAAACATGGGCAAAAACAATGGCATGGTTTGTGGTTTGGATTAGTTTAATGTGAGGTGTCCCAAACCTAAATAATAATGAATTCCCTCACCATTCTTATATAAACCCACACAATATCCCACATAATATCCTCACTCAAATCCATTGGATTTCAGACAACCTCTTCCCTAATCTCTCTATAATCCTCCCAAGGGTCCCTAATCTCCCAAGAAGCCTCTCTCAAGCCTCTCTCAAGCCTTTGGAAGCACACTTCCAAGTAAGGGTTTTTTCCTTTCTCATTTTTGTCCAAATTTCTTAATGTTGTTATGCCCTTTAATTTCAATTATAAATGTTGGGGTATGGTTTCAAACATCCCCCATAATACCCTATTTACGTTTGAATGATAGGATTCCCCTTTATCTCTCATTAAATGCCTCCCATGTACACCCATTGCTATGCCAAAATTATGAAAGGAATTTCTCTCTCCTCTTTTACATTCAAGAAATTATTTTGTATCACGACACTAAATTCCATTAAAATTGTTGGGAAATGTATCTATATGACCCCCTTACTGTAAATTTCATGTACATATGATGAGAAACCCCTTTCTCTCCCATCAACCATTTTTATGAATTCTTACGTCACGCTATTACGTTGCCGAAATTGCACCAATTTTCCAAGCTAATGTCATTGTGTAGTGAATACCATGCCCATTTCTCTATAAAGGGTATTCACCTATATGAACATTTACTTATTGATTATAAAGTTTCATGTATGAATTCCACATTCCTTTATCATGGAATAAATTAATATGTTTTATGAATCCATGTTATATGATCCATGTGGCACACTTATGCGTGAAATGAAATGTTTAAGAAGGGTGCACCATTATAGCAATCCAATGCATTAGGTTAAGAATAGTATCATGATAAATCATGTGAAATGGGTGTTTAATCATTCTAATTCAAGTGAAATGAGGTTTTACTCGTGCTTCATGTGCAATGAGGATTTACTCATGCTCCATGTGCAATGAGCCTTGGCTCATGCTAATTCCATGTTAAGTGTTCTTGCCACATTTCCATGTTATGATTTTAATGATTTATCATGCCTTTATGTTTATGATTCTATTGTGATCTAATTATATGACTATTGTCTAATATTTATTGTATTCCTCATGTTACTCCATGTTTATTCCTTTACTGGGATTTATAGATAACTCTTTTGTTATGCATGTCCTCAGGTTATCCCATGCAATGCTAAGTACAAGGGAATGTAGTGGTCATGTAAAATAAGTTTTCAATAAAGATGTTTTATTTCATGTTTTAAGTTGTTATGTAATGATACTAATCCCCAAATACACTAGACATATCGATCTTCTATGTTGTATCAAATGAAGTTTATGTAATAAATTATGTTTAATTGGGTAATAAAAGATCAGGGTTGTCATAGTTAGTATCAGAGGATAGGTTTAGTTATTTTTGGGATTAGGATTATAAAACCCTAGTGAATCCTTATAGACAGGAATATATATAATAAAAATATACCTAAGTTTTGGTGAGTATTGATTAAGTAGTTTATCAAGAAAACACATCCCTGTCTGGATACGAGCATGTAGAGGTGACTTTGGCACAGATGTATCCTAGGGGTAAAACCCAAAAACACCTCTTTGAGATAGACTCGAACGGAAACTGGTGCATGAAAACGGGCCTTGCTGCACTCTTGGATATGACACTCTTGGGGGATATGCTTTGGTAAATTCACAAGCTTAGTATAAACCATTATTAAGGGACAAAAAATGTCCTAAGAATATATGTTAGAAAGTAGATCATGGATAACATAGACTGAAGCCAATAGATTCATATGTTAAGGAAATAAAATTTGTTTATAAGTTTTTAGTTTTGTCCTTGTATTACCCTTTATGTGTTACCCCTAACTTTCCTTTTATTCCAGCCAATGGTCGGTAATAGGAGGAATCAAGCTAACAACCAATGTGAAGATCAATGTAATGACTGTACTAATGAGATGCCCAATCCAATAATAGCAAGAATTGTGAACTTTTTTCATACTTCTATATCAGATAACTCAAGCATTTAATAGAAACATGGGTCAAGAGGAACATTTAACTCCCCCTAAGAATGAACAAGTCGCTATCGAGAGCTTCATGAGATAAAGGCCTCCTACTTTTAATGGATCATCTTATCCCTCAATCGCTAAACAATAGATCAACTCCATTGAAATGACCTTCTCCATCCTTCAATGTTCTGAACAAGAGAAGGTTCTCCTGGCTTCTTATCGTATGGAGGGTGAAAATGATCAATGGTGGATGTTGATAAAAAATATGAAGCCTAAGGAGAAGATCTAGCATTGGAATAGAAGGATTTCCGGAATATATTTTCCGATAAATATTTTCTGTGCACCATCCGGCTTAAGATGGAAAGGGACTTTCTTGCCCTCAAGAAAAAAGACAACGAATATATTGCAGTGTACAAGGAAAACTTCACAAGGATTGCACGATACACTTTCGACTTTGACATTACCCCCTGAATGCAAGGTTGACCGCTTCTTTGGTGGGATGAAACCTAGCCTCCAGAAAGTGCTGGAGATCCATGACTTCAATAGCTATGAGGAAATTATCCGATGTGACCTCAAGGTTGAAATGGATATCAGAGAATCTCAGGGGTGTCATTGGGATAAGAAGTGTAAGTTGGAATTCAATGCTGGAGGTCCGATGGATAAATCCAATAGTGCTAAGAAGATCCAACACCCCACTTGCTAAAGGTGCGGAAAGAAGCACCCTAGAAATTTCGTGAAGGGGATGAGGAAATGCTTTAGGTGTGGAAGAGAAGGGAACCTAGCTGTAAACTTTCAGTAAAAAAGACCTGCGACTGCGACAGAGGAGAGGAACACTCCATTTGAACCTCAACGTGTGGTTCATTGCTAGAACTACAAAGAACCAGGGCATCTTGTAAATCAGTTCCCTAAGACAAGGGTTTTCAAAGGCAACCAATAACCTCTAAGGCTGCAAGGGCAAGCTTTTCCCATCACTACATCCGTAGTGAACCCCGAAAATGAAGTGGTGACAAGTATGCTAGTTATTCATTCAAGAATAGTGAACGTACTTTTTGATTTAGGTTCTACACATTCTTTCATATCTCAAAAGTTTAGTAGAACAATCCCAGCACCACCACAAATCATGGAAGTGAAGATGTTGGTGAGTACGAAAAATGGGGAAATCATTGGATCCCATTAATATAACCCCCCTGTCATAATCTGTGGATTAAACTTCCCAGCGAACCTCGTCATACTCCCTCTGGTAGAATTTGATGAAATTATCAGCATGGATTATCTTTCCTTATATAGAGCCAACATAAATTTCCATGAGAGGGAAATCACTCTCCATGTGGAGAATCAACCCCCAATTCTTTACAAGTGTAAGGAGGAAGATGAATCTTCTTTAGCTCCATCATCTCAAGCGTGGATATTACTACCCTATGGAATGCGTATCTGACTCAGATGATTGAGTCTAAGGAGGAAACCATCTTAGAAGATATGCCTATTGTGATGAAATTTTTTGAAGTGTTTCCCGAGGAATCACCCGGTCTTCCTCCTAGAAGATATGTTTAATTCCCAATTGAACTTATACCTAAGGTGTTACTAATATCCAAGAATCCATATATAATGGCTATTGTGGAGCTTGAGGATCTGAAGAAAAAACTACAAGAGAATCTGGATAAAGGGTTTTATATGCCCAAGTGATTCACCATGGGGTGCAACAGTCCTCTTTCTCAAGAAGAAGGATGGGTCAATGTGCCTTTGCATCGATTATCATGACCTCAAAAAAATCAAGATAAAGAACAAGTATCCTCTCCCACGAATTGATGACTTGTTCGATCAGCTGTGTGGAGCACAATACTTCTCCAAGGTAGATTTGAGGTCAAGATATTATCAAGTAAGGGTGAAGAAGGAAGATATCCCCAAGACTGCTTTTTGTACAAGATACGGGCACTACGAATTCATAGTAATGCCTTTCAGACTCATTAATGCTCCAGAAATCTTCATGGGCCTGATGAATAGAGTCTTTAGAGATTACCTCAAAAAGTTTGTGGTAGTCTTTATAGATGATATTATGATATACTCCAAAACCAAGGAGGATCATGAGGAGCATCTGAGAACTGTACTAGAGACCTTGTGGAAGGAGAAGCTCTATGAAAAGTACAACAAGTACGAGTTTTGGTTAAAGGATGTCTCATTCTTGGGTCATATCATCATAAGAAATGAGATATCTATGGATCCCTACAAAATAGATATTATTGAGGTATGGATGAGGCCAACATCGTTAAAAGATATCGATAGATTCTTGGGGTTAACTAGATATTATTGACGATTTGTGAGAAATTTCTCACGATTGTCCAACCCTCTCACCAAGATAACTCAGAAGGGAGTAAAGTTTTCTTGGAGTAATGAATGCAAAGAATGCTTCAAGGAATTGAAAAGGAGGCTTATCAATATACTCATGCTCACTTTACCCACAAGTGTAGAACTTTTTGTGGTATTTAGTGATGCTTCGAAGAAGGGCCTGGGATGTGTGTTGATGAAAAATGACAAAGTCATTGCCTATGCTTCAAGGCAATTGAAAGTTCATGAACAAAACTATCCAAAACATGACCTTGAGTTGGCTGCAGTGATCTTTGCTTTGAAAATTTGGTGGCACTATCTCTTTGGGGAGAAGTGTGAAATATATATGGACCACAAAAGCCTCAAGTATATATTCACACAAAAAGAGTTGAACATGCGCCAACAAATATGGTTAGAGCTGATAAAATACTATGACTGCTCAATCCATTACCACCCTGGGAAAGCAAACAATGTGGTGGATTCCCTAAGTAAAAAAGACCCAGCGATTCTATCATTGATGAGAATTGAAAACGATCTAATCTTCTTAGATTTGATGAATATGGACATGGAAATCATAAATAAGGGAACATCATCAATCCTTTCACAAATTATTTCTCAACCATCACTTTTGGAAATGTTAAAAGATTATAAAAAAGATGATGTGGGAATTCAGGAAAAAGTGGAAGCTATCGGAAAATGGAAATCCTCAGAGTTTAATATTAATGAAGAAGTAATTGTGAGATTTGGGAAAAGGCTATGTTTTCCATCAAGTCCAGAGCTGAAGAAGGAAATTTTGGATAATGCACATAGTTCAAATTTATCTATTCACCCAGGAAACACAAAGATGTATCAAGATCTCTGAGATAATTATTTGTGGGATAATATGAAGAAGGAGATCGCTGAATATACATCAAAGTGCCTAGTGTGTTAGCAAGTGAAGGAAGAGAGGCAGAAGTTTAATGGGATGATGAAACCATTGACCATACCATAATGGAAATGGGAGAACATCACCATGGACTTTGTCACCAGACTTCTGAAGACATCCAAAGGCAACAATACAATATGGGTTGTTGTGGATCATCTTACAAAGGCTGCACACTTCATTGCAATTTTGGAGGATTTTTCATTGGATAAACTGGCACAGATATATATCAGGGAAGTGGTAAGGCTACATGGAGTACCACTATCTATTATGTCCGATCGAGATCCAAGATTCACCTCTAAGTTTTGGAAGAGTCTTTAACATGCTTTGAATACTAAACTGAACTTCAGTATGGCTTATCATCCTCAAACTAATGGCCAATCTGAGCGGACTATCCAAACACTTGAGGACATGTTGAGACAATGCTCAATGGACTTTAAAGGAGGATGAGATCAACATATTTCTCTAGTTGAGTTCTCTTATAATAATAGTTTCCACTCGAGCATCCAAATGGCACCATATGAAGCCCTTTATGGGAAAAGGTGCTGAACACCAGTGTTTTGGGATGAGGTCGGCAAGCATAAGCTGCTTGGACCAGAAATTGTCGAAGAAATGGTGGAGAAGGTGAAAACCATTCACCAGCTTATCAAGGAATCCTAGAGTTGATAGAAGTGTTATACAGATAACCATTGACGAGACCTTGATATTAAAGTTGGAGACATGGTTTTTCTATTCATATCTCTATGGAAGAAGTTCATGAGGTTTGGAAAGAAAGGGAAGTTAAGTCCAAGGTATATTGGCCCCTTCGAGATTCTTGATCGTGTCGGGGCTGTGGCCTATCGAATAACACTTCCACCTACCATTGCCAAAGTACATGATGTATTTCATGTATCCATCCTAAGGAAGTACATACCAGATCCTTCACATGTACTCTCTTTAGAGGTGGTACAGTTAGAGAATGATCTTTCTTATGAGGAGCAACTAGTGAAGATCTTATATCGTAGAGAAAAAGTTCTACAAAATAAGACAATTCCCCTCGTCAAGGTTTTGTGGAGAAACCACAAGTTTGAAGAAGAGGCATGGGAATCAGAGTAAATGATGAAGCATAATTACCCACATCTATTTTAGTGTGAGAAAAGGAAATTTCGAGGGCGGAATTTTTTTAAGGGGGGAAGATTGTAACGACCCAAACTTTCATTAATTAAAATCCCTCTTGATCAAATTAAATGCCTCTTTATGTAAAATGTTTATATAAAATGTAAACTTATTTGGTTTTATGTTTTTGGATTTTAAAATACTATTAACAATTGTGACCGTTGTTAATATAGTCGTTGAACAGTTATCAGATGATTAGTATAAATATAGGTCTTCAACGAATCTAATTTACTCAGACAAAGGAAGCGATGACCTCATCTAGTAGACATGCCCCATACGAAGTCCATTTTTCGGAGCTCATAAAAGTGGTGGTGTATTTGGGTTTCACTCTTGACCAAGCCCAAGCCGAGCTTCAATAGGTTAAGCTTGAGCGGGACCACCTATGAGAGAAGTGGAAGTTGATAGAGATTACCACCCAAGCAATGTTATCCGAGCCACCCCAAGAGTCTGTCACCATTGCACACCTTACTATTAAGTCTTATGCAGGAGTTATAAAGGGTTATGTAACAATACCTTAGCACTATGGTTATGTAAATTATTTTTTTATATAATAATGAATATACATTCATTTTATTATTGTTACCTTGTAAATAGTTTTTAAAGCACAAATAGTATTTTTAGTTAATGTTCAACTAAGAAATATATTTGGATGAATTAATGGATTTTTGAATTAAATAATATTTTAATAAAATAATATTATTATTATTAAATTTATTTTTATTAAATATAAATGATTGTATAATTTTTTGAATACAATAGTAATTTTTATTAAGGTTTGAAAGCCATTTTTGTCAAAACCCATGAATTTTCGATAAATGTTAGTTTTTTATTTTAAAAGTGAAAATTAAAATATTTAGAAAATTATTTAGATAAAATTAATATTATTTATGGAATCAGGACATCAAAATTGTCCAATGTTGAATTTTTTATAATTTTCTGAGACAGTCAAATTTTTGGGTAAAAATTAAATACTGTTTAAATATATAATGTGTTTTATGACATCATAATGACCCAATAATGATGTAATAAAATATTATAAGCCTTATGTTCGGCCAATATATGTTTATACAGTAAAATAATGTGATTTTGGGTTTGTTTGACTTATTTTACAAAGCATTAATGGACTCTTCAAGGCTTATTAAACATCTTGTCTTTTTAAATTGATTTTCTTAGGAGTGTGACTCACCTCCACATAAGAAACCCCATTATTTTAAGAATTTATGACTTTGGCCTTATAAAATATTGTTTTCCACTTACCTTTTACAAAAAACATAGGCAAAAACCATCGGATGGTTTGTGGTTTCGATTAGTTTAATGTGAGGTGTTTCAAACCTAAATAATAAATAATTCCCTCACCTTTCCTATATAAACCCACCCAAGCTCCCACTTTCTCCTCACTCAAAGCAACTGGATTTGGTAAAACCTCTGCCCTACTCTCTCTAGAATCCTCCCAAGGTGCCCAAATCTCCCAAGAAACCTCTTTCAAGCCTCTATCATGCCTTTGGAAGCACACTTCCAAGTATGGTTTTTTCTTCCTTTCTCATTTTTTGTCCAATTTTCTTAATGTTGTTATGCTCTTTTAATTTAAATTATAAATATTGGGGTATGGTTTCTAACCTACCCCATACTGCCCTCATTATGTTTTAATGATGGGATACCCCTTTATCTCTCATTAAATTCCTCCCATGTACACCCGTTACTATGCTGAAATTCTGAAAGGAATTTCTCTCTCCTCTTTTACATCCAAGCAATTATTTTGTATCATTACTCTAAATTCCATTAAAATTTTTGGGATATGTATCTATATAACCCCCTTAATTTCCATTTCATTTATATATTATGTGACAACCCTTTCTCTCTCATCAAACATTTTTATGAATTCTTACGTCACGCCGTTATGCTGCCGAAATTGCACCGATTTTCCAAGCCAAAGTCATTGTGTAGTGAATACCATGTCCATTTCTCTATCAAGGGTATTCACCTTTATACACATTTAATTATTGATTATAAAGTTTCATGTATGACTTACACATTACTTTATCGTTGAATAAATGATTATGTTTTATGAATCCATGTTATATGATCCATGTGGCACACTTATGCATGAAATAAAATGTTTAAGAAGGGTGCGCCCTTATAGCACTCCAATTCATTGGGTTAAGAATAGAATCATGATACTTTATGTGAAATGGGTGTTTACTCATGATAATTCAAGTGCAATGAGGTTTTACTCGTGCTTCATGTGCAATGAGGATTTACTCATGCTTCATGTGCAATGAGCCTTGGCTCATGATAATTCCATGTTAAGTGTTATTGTCACATTTCCATGTTATGATTATCATGCTTTATCATGCATTTATTTTTATGATTCTATTGTGATTTATTGATATCCCTATTGTATAAAATGCATTTTATTACTCATGTTACTCTATGTTTATTCCCTTACTGGGCTTTATAGCTCACCCTTTTCTTATGCATGTCCTCAGGTTATCCCATGCAATGCTACGTACGAGGGAATATAGTGGCCATATAAAGGAAGTTTTAAATAAAGATATTGTATTTAATGTTTTATGTTGTTATGTAATGATCCTAATACCCAAAGACACAAGACCTCTTGATCTTCTATGTTGTATCAAATGATTTTTATGTAATAAATTATGTTTAATTGTGTAATAAAAGATCAGGGTTGTCATACTAACTATAAATGGAAATAATTAAAAATTATAATCAACCAATAAAGAGTCCTAAAAGTGGTCACAAAGCTTTTCATTTCCAAGATGAAATCCACTAGATTATGGTAACTCAAAAACTAAAGACATAAAAATGCTAAAAAAACAAATAAGACTTATCCATCTGTTTAAAATAAAAAAATATATAATATTCATGGTTGTAAAAATAATCCATCATTTAAAATACGATAAAACAGAAACAAAAATACAAACTAGCTCATCTATTGAAAAATAAAGGAATCACAAAGTAGACAATGGATCCAAGAGGGGAATCACAAGATTTATTTCCATGGGATGTATCTATAATTAAATGCAGGATTTCATTTTTATTATTTAAAAATTTTATAGATAAAATGATCTATGTTTTGATGGTAGGTTTCTATAGATATTTCACCATATTTGAATTTTTTTGTAAAACAACAACATCTTGCTCCTCCAACCAAGAGAACAAGCTTTCAACCCCCCAGGTCCTCCTTGATCTTATAATCCCTCATCATAGTGGGATCCACATCTTAATAAGAAATTTAACCTTTAGATTCATAGTAACCAGAGGATGGTATCACTAATTGATGGAAAGTATCCATTTTTTCATTCCTATAGGCCTTTAAAGTTTGAGTAACAATTTATCTCTCTAGGTTAGAATATTCTCTATGTTTCCAAGTCTTCTCAGTGTTTAGAGTGATGAATCCATAAAAATAGTCATAGGTTTTTTACCATTCCAAGATCATGACTTCAAGAAATAATATTCAATCTGACCAAATTGTTCATAATCATCATGTAGTGATTCATCAAAATCATAGTGGACATATTATTTCACCTTTTATGCAGATTGAACAACACCTGGTATCTCAGGGTCATATAACTTATTCTTGTTAAAAATTTCATTATATTAATTGATTGGTAGTGAATTATGAAAAGTTTCCAAAAATTCAGAGTAGGATTTAGGATAGAGGTGGTCCTTATAAGGTCCTACCATATTCTTGTTAACACTATTATCAACAAGATAGTCATTTGGTCCAGAAGATGCAGTAGTCATCCCTTTATGATTATATTTTTCAACCTAAATTGAGATATCTAAATTGAGACGGTGAGAATGAATAGTTTTTTTCCACATCCCTTAGTGGTGTGTCCAATTTTAAATTTCTTACTATAATATGTTGGAATGGTTTTAAAAAAACCTCTTGAAAAAAACCCAAGTCACCATTTTGAATTCATATCTGGGATGATAGAGGTTGGGATATATCTAGTTTTATAAAAATTCTAACAATGAAAGAAAAAAATAAAATCTTAGTAGTATAATATAATTTTAAGGGTTAAACTATTAAAAAAGAAATAAAAAATAGAGAATCTTTTTTAAATAGATAAACCCACAATTCAGGAAATACAAACTAGATAGGGATGATGGGAGGATCAGAATCAATGCTAAAATCTAGGGACTATTTCAAAACTTTCATGGAGAAACCTCAAAAGGACTATGATCCTCTTAACTATATATGATAGTAATAGTTTTATGTTGATAAATGAAAAAACACAAGTGAATATTTTAATAATCCAATGTGAAATATAACAAAACCAATAACTTTAAGAATCTTTCAATGAAAATTTAGTGAGGGTCTATGTTTGGAAAATTTTCTAACTTGCACAAAACACAGATAGGCAGAGAGAAGTTATACCTCTTCCTATAAGAAATAAATCATGAAGAAACCCTTGTGCAAATATATTTTCTTCCAATGTGTTCCTAAGATATCGAAACTTCACGCCTAGTAGTGACTTTCACGGAGGATCGACAATAACCCAAATAACATTTTGGAATATAGAAGTTTTATAGATTCATACTATGAAGTCCATGGTGATGATTTTCCATTTATATACCGGTATAGATAATGGTTTCATCATACCCTTATACTTTTTCCATTCAACCTTAACTTGCTGGAACACCAAGCATTGACATATGTATTCAGGAATCACACTCTTCATATCATCCCATCAGAAGTTCTACTTTATATCTCTATACATCAAAATTATATATACCCGATCCCAAAAGCCTAGAGTTAGTGCCTACTACTATTACATTGGCATGATTATAGGGAATGAAATCCAAAAGGACTAAATAGTTTATCATTCTTGTTCAATAAGATACATACATGAGTCTTGTATTACAAATAAACTCACAAATTAAAAAATATATTTTTTATTTTAAGGATTTCTTTATTCCATCTATAATATCCTTACATATATTTCTTCGCACACTTCACGGAATCATGGGAAAAGGAAACAAACTAATGGTGATCTCAAATGCTCAGTAAGAGTTAAGTACATTAGAAACAATAATAAATCAATAAGAATAATCAATATGTCATGGGAAATAATTGAGAACAAATTTCAGGTAATTAATACAGAGAAGGTATTTTATAAATAATATGGGGAGGTAAATAACTTAAAACACATTTTATTTAATCAATAAATTGAGAATAGAATTCATCCATATATTTTTTCTAAGTGAAAATATCATGGATAATAATAACTAAATTTTCAATGTAGGAAATTCTTAAATATTGGATTCCATGTTTCTCAAAAACATGATACCTTTACTATCAATATATATCCTCAAGATGGTTTAAAACATGGTGGGTAAAATCCATCCGATTTGTGTTAAAACCTTTCACAAGACACTATTATCAATATCTAAACTTCAGACAGTTTAAAATTCTTGGTTACAAACATAAAGGGTTTGTTTCCAACTGATTTCATCTCATTATACTATTGATACATCAAGGGGATTACTTTAAATGGTATCTAATCCAATTTTTACCAGTCTAAATCATTCATTATATATCGAATAATTGACTTAATTTATAAACAACTTTCTTTATCAAGTTTCCATATTGAGTAAAGAATACATATTTATCAATATTACACTAGATAATCAAATAATTGTTAAAGTAAAGAGCACTTGTAAAAATGGTATATGGTTTAGGAAATAATCATATCTATGATAAGTAATATGGATATTATGGGAAATTTAATTTTTAATGATCACTGAAAAGTGAATAACTCAAGGGGAAATTAAGGATTACAAAAATGATACAAGTAAGTGAATTTTAATACTATCCTTGGTCAAAATAATCATAATCCATCTATAGGAAGAATAATGATGGTATTAATATGATGTATACCAATTATAGTAAGAATAAGGGTTGTTTTAATTGATGAAATAAAAAAATATCTTTAAAAAAATTCTTAAGGAAAATATTCGTTTCATTTTGAAAAAATATTTTGAAAATAATTTTCCTTGAAAATAAATTTTAAAAAAAAATTATTTAAAAATAGCCTCTTAAAATTTCAAAGTAATCTTCAACAAAATTAAGGTCATGTCAGTGGGTAATTCCATACATGTAGTAAAGAACATTCATTTTTCACAGTAAAATGGTTAGGAAAGTGACTTGTTTGGAAAGAGACCAGAAGATTCATTTGATTTTAAAAAAAAAGAAAAAAATGGGAAAAAATATATTTTAATAAATAAATTTGATAAATTTAAAGAAAAATATTTGATTTTTTTTTAAAAAACATGGTTTTTAAGAAAATAGATTTATAACTGAAGAGAGAAATGAATCCAGATTTTATTAAAAACATTTTATAAATCATTTTAAGTACCAAAGAGTGGAAAATGATACTTTTAATTGAAAATAATCATGAATTTCTAGAGGATCAGAAAACTAAAGGTTTTATTAATAAATTATCAAATAATTTCATTCAATTAAAATTCAAGTGTAAACAATGCTGAATAAAATGAGATTATTAAGTATACCCTTACAGTGATCATAACATTTATGTGGGAATAAACCAATGAATCGATTATGTGTATCAAATGTAAATTCACATAAAAAAGTGGAATAAAAAAAATAGATATTCAAACTTCATCACACACATAATCATATAATATTAACAACAATAAGGATGTAATATAACCCACTGAAATGGAATTGGGTTATGGAATTATTTACCACTTGGTTCAAATAACCTTGAATGAAATAATATAAATTGAAACTCAAAATCCCATTAATAATGAATTATTAATTATATTAAATTTCAAAGGGGATGTATATGCACCATAAAGAATAAACTTGGTTCATAACATTATAATATGCCGTAATGAAATGAAATGAAGATGGAATCCTATACCTTACACTTAATTTTTGATGAAAACTCCTTAAACTATTGTATAATGGTAATAATCATGTTATTAACTTATACCAGAACCATATAAATATTTATAATATCGTATATTATTTTTTATAACATCTTATCACTCATCTGTTACTAATATTTCATTATTTTCATTGTTTCTGGTGTTAATCTCCTTGTTTTTTGAGTATGTTTTGACTTGTTATTTTTTTATCTTATATAGATAATTATTTTATCATATAAATAATGTAAATAATGATTTAAATATAATATATATTCATTAAATATGTATTTAGAGTAATTAATATAATTTAATGAAAGGAAATTAAATTCTCTGTTCATGGAGATGGTAGGTTGTACGTACGTATGAACACTACTTCCATTTTCTTATCATATTAAAAGAAATAAAATTAAGTGATATATATATGTATATATATATATTATCATTAAATTATAATTTCTATGTTATATATATAACATGTTTTTATTATACTCATCCTTAATACATTCTATGTAAAGCATCAATAAATCACATTTCCTAGAAATGAGGTAGTCCTCCGTGCACACGAACGATGATATCATATTCCCACAAAATGGAAAGCATGAAGGTGTGTGTGATATAGTAGTTCCATAAGCATAAAAAAATTATAAATATATTATGTAAACTATATAAAATATAAATCCATCATTATTTCCAACCTTGAAAGGTGGTAATGGAGGAATGAATAACATCAGTTCACGGGGCGATAGTCTGTTGTACACATGAACGATGACTGCGTATCCCATTTGATGGAAGTGTGTGAATTTCTAGATCATAACCTTATCAAAAAATAGATCATTATATTTAATATACTTATTATATTATATAATCATGATATAAAAATAATTTAATGGGTTTGAGGAAGAAAAAAACAAAAGAGCTAGTTGTTGAATGTTACCTCCTCCTTGGGTAACTCCTTTAGGTTTATAGAAAAATACTTCCTTAGTTTAATTTGTGTCCAAAAAAACCTTATAATATTAAAGGATATATGTTTTTAGCAAAATATTTCGGGTTTTTGATAAGAAAAAAGGCTTTATAGGTGTGTATAATGGGAGAGAGTGAATGCCCTTTTTTAATTGAGGAGGAGCAACATTCATGTAAATACCAAAATGAAAACATTATTGGGAGGTCTATCTTATATAATTTGACTCCTATAATGAACCATTTTTGATAAAATCAGGTATATATTTTAAATATGGCCAGAAAATGGGTTTTGGGAAAGTTTATAAGTCATTTTTCCCCTTAAGATTAAACATTAACCACCAAGTAAACTCATTTTTACCTTAATCACTGTAACTAGTTTTAATTACTTTCACTAATATTTTTTTATCAAAAACTTAGTTTAACTTACTATACATTATAAATTATTCTGATTCCATATTTTTAATATATTTTTCCAAATTAAAATCACATAATTGGATTAAATTAATTTAAAATTAATCCTCTAGATGGGATGGGAAATCAAGTCTTTAAGGTGAAAATGTTCGAAAGTTTACTAAGTTTTATTTCTAAAATAAATAAAAAAATGATTAAAATGACCTAAATTTGATTAATATATATATATTATATTTAATTTTAATTTAAAACTAATTTAAAATATAAATATAAATTATAAATTATTTAGAAGAAAAGTCAGTTTTCAATTAAAATTCAGTATTTTTCACTTTTCATCAAAAAATGAAACTTCTCAGAAAAATAGCATAAATTCACCCTAAGATATTGTTAATATTATGATTTCAAAAATTAATTTTATTTTTTCAAATATAATTTATAAAGTTTCAAAATTTAGTTTTAAAACAAGTTCTCTATTAAAAGGTGGTAAAAGTGCTTTTAGAAAAATATATCTTTTTTTATGCATGAATTTGATTTTTTCTTATCTTATGCCAATAAAATATATTGAACTAATTTCAAAAACATTTAATAGAATATATAATATAAAAAATTAAATTAATATCATTCACTAATAGCAATTAATTTAATTTATTATGATAAAATTCCTTTGGTGCATAATAATAGTTTTTGTATAAAAAACCTTTTTTTATATTCAATCGGTTTTATATTCATTTATAATTAATTGGTAACCAATGAATTAAAAAATATATTTTATAAATTATTTAATATTATTTATAGCCACCAATTTAATTTCTAGAAGATATTTTTTATTTTAATTAAAAATATTAATAGTATATTTCTATTTGGTAAAACGCGTTCTTATGTGTAACATGAGCTATCGAAGAAACTAATTGTTATGTGTAATGAAAGATAAATCATTATTTCATACATTTAAATCTATATAATAGATTTAATTTATTTAAAATATTAAATACATTATTTTTTTTGAGATGTTATATTCCCTTTCATGTATGGTTTTGCATTTTATACACACTATAAAATGTTATTATTACAGGATTTCAGGGTGTTACAAGCATAATTACATGGTTTGTTGAGAAGGATGAGCTATGTGAATCATTTAAAAATCCCATATTCAATTCTGGGTTTTATGGGACACATATTCAGGTTCCCAACCTTCTAATATCATCTTTATTTAACTTGAACTATGGAATATTTTCTACCTTTTTATGTAGATCTACATCATATTTATGGGATTCTTTAGTATTTATGTGAATGAATGGTTGGGAATTTAGTTAGGAAATATAAGATTTATCACATCTCATTATTAATTGAATATTCATCCTCTACAAATCCTTGAGTATTGCATCTTTTTCAATCCTCATCATAGATAGAGTAGCATGGTCTTTCTTACTCAGAGAATTAAACACCTTATTTCCTTCCTTATGTGGTAATGTATTGAGTATTCATAATCATTTATGAATTACAAGCATCTCCTTTTGTGCATATTTAATTCCTTATGTGTAAAGGCGCTGAGAGGATGCGTAGTTCCAATACCTGGTGAGCTTGAAAATGATATTTTAAAAACATTAAATGTATTAATATCCCATATCCATTGTTTTCATTAAATAGTGGAATAAATCTAGAATAGAGGCTTGGATCATAAATATAATTCCACTATTAATTTTAGAACATGAGTTTTACTCTAGGCGTGACATAACCTTTGTCGGTTTTGGGAATTTTGGTAAAGTGCTATTGTGGTAAAAAAATATTAAAATTAATTAATTAAATTTATTTATTTTGTACGGTTGACATAGCGACCTAACCTTATCCTATTTAAACTTAATTATAACCAATTCATGGGAGTATAAATATAACAATAATAATTTAAAGGATATCTTGGAGTAGATCATTCGAAAACAACAATAGATTGATACCGTAGGGATGGTCTACACCAAAAAATTTCTTAAATATCACTAAAAACGATGATGTTGGATCATTATTTAATGAAAATTGATCCAAAATATAAGTAGGATGTTTTATTTATGTGGATTCATCCCATTTTTTATCCTGTGTTGAATTCTAATCAATTCCACTAACAAGAATTAATTTGTTCATCGATGGTTGACTTATTTTATGGTTGATTGATTATTTGTTGGTTAATTCATTCATGATTATAATGGAAATAGATCAAGTCCAACCTAAAATAATTAGAGATTTGTTCCCATTTTTTTCTTGTATTTCTCCCATGTTTCTTCACACATTCATTATGGGAAATTTTATTGGTATGTGGTTTGATGAATACCCCCTATTCAATCATTGGGTGAACATTATTCAGTGAAATAGATCAATACCATAGGTGTGGTTCATGATCGAGTGTGAAACTGAGGTGAAATGATGGTGATGTGTGACTAGAGGAACAATACCTGATCAGAGGTTCTCACTATCGGTTTGACACGTGGTGATGGAATGGGTGATGGGGGTGGTTTCTCAAATGATTTGGATAATCAGAATTGGATCTTTAGTGATGAAAAGGAATGACTAGACAAGATCCTCAATATCTAGACAATATTAATGGTGGATATAGAGGCAACAATGATGTAAGCATAAATGGTGATGAACCGTGGGTTTCTTCAAATCCTGTAGTACACGATGTGTAATCCGGGGATACAAGCAGTGTGGGACCCTTGGTTGCAGTGTTAGAGTTTCTATAGAAATTTAATATCACACGTTGTGAGACACCTATCAAATGATGTGTGTCCCACAGCTGGAAAATCAGTGTGCACTTTGGGAGTACATATCCATGCACATATCTAGGAACACAGATAAGGGAAGAGTACATGGGCATGTCCTAACACTCAGACATGGACCTATACATGGGCACAACCACAGTACACCAGCATGACCCAAATTATATGGGAACAACTATGTGTACATGGGAACGAGAAGATGACATGGGAAATATGTTGGATGAACTTTACACATTATGTAGCCCTAAGGTACAAAAAATGTACATAGAGGTTTATATTCTATGGGAGAAGATGATACACAGGTAGACCGGGGGTTGGAAAGACACATCATAGTACATAATGTGTACTTCCCCTGAGATGGCTTGGAGACCTTCACCACCTTAGTATAGACCAGGTTCAATTAAGTGTGATACCTTGGTCCTTTACCATGAGGGTAAAGTATGGAATTAATTCCTTAGAACAACATTGTGATCCACTCTATGGGTTCAGTTTCAAATAGAGTTTGGTGTATCTCCTAGTGGGACCAGTGTAGGATCCTCTATCATTCTTAGGTAGGGTTCATGGTATCAGTGTGCCCACCATGTAGAGGTAATAAATCCACTAACTATAAGTATGATACAATAGGGTATCTTGTGGTCCCCTAGTGGCCCTGAGTGTGATTACCTACTTAGATGATGAGATATTTAAAGATCCATTAAGTAGTTCTTGGGAAGAGACCGATGGTCATGACCTCTTGGACGAGTTTCATTAGTGATAACATGGTTTATGGAGTGAATAATCTCAAAATGAGTGTCACCTTTAATCGTCGAGTAGTATCCTTTGGATGGAAGTATTGGTTAAGACCCCTTGAAGTTGGTTGTCTGTTATGAGTATATCTGGATGTTTATTATTGATATATCTCTTATCTTGTTGGCATGTCTTATGTTGACCAGACTACTCTTGGAGATTTATGCTTAGTGATTTCCTGGTGTCTTAATGGGTATTGTTATATTCACCCCTTCATGGGATTTACTTTCACATGTCATGTATTGCACAGATGACATTCCATTTGATGGTGTTATAATAGAATCAGGAGATGACAGAGCTTATATTGGGATAGAAAGGCTGAGGTTTTTACCGAGTGTTGATTTTGATAGTAGTACCCTCCTTCAGAGATGGTTAGTATCCTTTTTAGTTTTTGGTTGGGCTTGTATTCAGTGCCCTTTATCACTTACAACACTTTTTATCATACTTTAGTTGTGGGATAGTTTTTTTGAATGCATTAGTATTAGTTTTTTGTTTTATATTTAATCATTTATGGGATTTGAGATGTGTGTATGTGTATATGTACAATAGACTAATTCCTACCATGTGTGTGATTTTCCTACTTAGTGTTGGTCGCCAGTCCTTGACCTATTAAAGGTAGGCTTGGGGTAGTTACACTTAGCTTATTATCATCCAGGATAGACCCATTGATCTTTGTTAGGATAGAGTGATATCAGAGGAGTCAGTTATACATTAGGATTATAACATATATTTTTATATAGATGTGATATTGGATTAGGACTTATGGAAATAATTTTAATTGTACAAAGTTCGGCTTTTAGGCAAGGGACTCCAGTGTTGGTGTGGAAACATACGTATTCATTCACCAAAACTCTAATAAACAGTTTGTTGAATTGATACATGTAGAAACTGGTTATAACAAAAACAGTGGTACATGCTTCATATAAGAATATTTTTTGGTTCCCATGTCCTTATTGAGTCATCCACCAGATATACTCATTGAACGTAGTGTATCATGTTTATTTCATCATGCCTCCATGAATACAACCATCATGGATTCCACTATGTGATCATGAGGATAATCTATTGAGTGACGATGCTTTAGTACATGGGATTGTAAATTATATAGTACCTCCAAGTCTTTTTTTAGTTATACCACCACCCATTGAGTATAATATAGCACTGAAAGTACCATATGATGATGCCTATAAGGTGAGTGCGCTGCATTAGTTTCATAGGTAGCTCCCTCTTAGGTTTTGGGGTGATCCATACCCCTAAGTAGTTGATGACTAGATAGAGGAATTTGATCGAGTTTTCTACCTCATGAAGAAATCTACAGATTATATAGTAGTCCTCGCAACATGTCTTCTTCAGGGATCCACTAGGTGATGGTGGAGTCTAGTGACTCAATCACATGGTGAGACAACTCTCTCCTAGTCATAATTTTAGCATCTTTTCATTGAGGAGTTTTATCTAGAAAAGTTGTTATCAGTACACATCTAGAATATTTTATATTTATGGTAGGTTAGTAAGATTGTGATAGATTATTCAATGATATTTACTGACCTCTCATAGTATTATTTGTATATTGTGTTTAGTGCATAATCCTTCAGGTAGGGACTACACCATGATATCATGGATTCAGTGATATCTCTTTTCTTTCTCACATATTCTAGATTGCTTGACTAATCTTTATTAATTTGGAGTTTCCCCGAATATAAAAAAACAACAGTGGTTGCTGGTAGTGGGAACGTAGGAGCAAATACATCAGTAGATAGTATCCAATGATAGTAACAGGTATTAGGGAATGTGAGATACTTAAATAGATAATCCCATGATAAAAGATCAGTAGTTCAGAGCTCTTAGGATGGCTCTAGTCATCCAATAGAATGGTCATGATTCTTATCTGACAGTTGGGAACACCTTGATAGAGATTGTCTGAAATGTCGTATATATGATAGAAAGATGGTCCACATGCCTCCTAGATAGAGACAAATGTAGGAGCAGGGAGGTCTATAGGGTGGTGTATGTGGAAGAGGTGAAGGTAGAGAATCAGAAGGTGGCAATCAGTTTGACCTATTACCACCACTATCCCTAGGTGGTCCGCACCATGCTTAAAAAGCATGTGGACATGGGAGGGGAAAGGTGTAGGTAGTGGAGGCCTATGAAATTAAGTCTCCTAATATGATTAGAGGTATTATCTAAGTCTTATATACTTTAGTTTTAGTACTGATAGACACAGGTATGATCCACTTTTTTCTTACCACTTCTGTGGTTCAATACTTAGAGATTCTAGTTGATCCCTTGGTTCAAAACCTGTGCTTAAAGACTTCGACAAGAGGTGACTCAACAATCACAAAATTCTTCTGGTAGTGTGACATGATGCTTGGAGGTGATATCTTTGTATGAGATATATTTATATCAGTGATGAGGATTTATTAATTCATCTTATGTATGGACTATTTATCCTAATCTCATTCCTAAATTAACTATCTCAGGTGGAGGGTGTGGTGTATCCATAGTGATGGATTGAGGTTTTCATTTATGGGTGAGAAGGAAACTATAATGGTCAATACTGGATCTTGAGTAGAAGGATATAGCCAATTACTCACCATTTGGCTAGTTTTTCCTTAGAATAGTGGATTCTATGGTCTTTTAGTTTGCTGCAGTGGTGGACGATCACAAGGATTACTTTTTAGAGGATGTTCCAGGCTTTCCTTCTTATTCAGAGATAGAATTATTCATTGAATTACACCTTTGTACAACCTTGATATCTTACCCATCATATCAGATAGTTCCCGCAACTTCGAGATATGAGGGAGTAGTCGGAGGACTTATTGAGGAAGGGATTTGTGAGACCTAGTGTTTCTCCCTGGGAAGCCCTAGTATTGTTCTCCAAGAAGGAGGATGAGAGCATGAGGTTATGTGTGGATTATCAGTGACTAAACCAGGTGACCATGAAGAATAATTATCCATTATTGAGGATTGATAACATATTCTATCATTTTATATGGGCATGATGATTCTTGAAGATTGACCTCAGATTAGACTATCACCAGATGTGAGTATAGGATAAGGATATACTAAAGTTGGAATTTAGATGTTGCTAAGGTCACTATTAGTACTTAGTTATGTCATTCAACATGATAAATTCCCCAATAGGTTTCACAAGACTCATGAACTAGATATTTTATGCTTTCTTCAACAGGGTTGTGGTTATCTTCATTAATGACATCCTAGTATACCCGGTGTCTTAGGAGAAGAACATGATACACTTGAGGATGGTCTCATACATGCTCTAAGAGAAACAAATTTATGGGAAGATCTAAAAGTGTCAATTATGGATTCAGGAGAACCAATTTCTAGGGCATTTCATCTCAACTGATGGTGTAGTAGTTAACCTAGGGAAGGTCAAAGCAGTGTTAGATTGGGAACCACCCAAGAGCATGACGGAGGTACAAATATTCCTTTGGTTATCATGCTATTATAGGAGATTCATACCTAATTTATCTATTATATCAGCATCTTTGACTTCTTTGACCCATAAGGGGTAGCCTTTCATTTGGATGGAGTGGTTCTAGTAGTATTTTTAGGAGTTGAGACATATATTGATGTGAAACCACATATTGAGATTTACAAAGGAGGGTGTCGAGTACATAGTGTTATGTGATGCCTTATGTACCATACTTATTTTTGTAATGGTGCAGAGGTAGGATATGATTACCCTTTGGTCTCTATAGTTGATACGACATGAAAATAACTATGCAAACTATGATCTTGAGTTTTTAGTGGTATTCTTCACCTTGAGTATGTGGCAACACTACCTTATGGGTGAGTAGTTTATCATTTACTTTTACCATGAGATTCTTAAGTAGATGTTCTATTAGAAGGATCTTAACTTGATATATAGGCAATGTCTAGAGTTTCTCCAGGATTATGACTTTGAGATAGCCTATAATCTTTGGAAGGGTAACCTGGTGGAAAAAAAATCTTATAACAATATCTTTCTCATATCAGTTGACCAAGGGTTTAGATTAGTTAGTCTGATTGCAATTTTCCTTACTGGAAAAGGATAATGTTTCATATTTATAGTCTATGGTTGTTACCCCAACAAATATATAGTGTGTTAGGGAGGATCATCATGAATATACTGACTGTGAGACCTTAAATAATTATATATCCACTAAAAATCCTTCTGAGGTATTTTCTAAAGGTGGGGGAGCACATTATTCTTTTCAAAGGATGGACTATGGTACTAGTGATGTTGTGGGAGGTGGTGATGATAGAGTTTCATACATCCCCTTTAGTGGTATATCCTAGTGTAGAAAAGATGTACTAGGACCTCCAATATTAGTCTTGGTGGATAAGTATGAAGAAAAGTGAAGTGGAGTTTGTCTCTGGATGTCTCACTTGTCAGTAGGTGAAGGTTGAGAACTAGGTTCCAATGGGTCTAGATTGACCCCTTGAGATTCTAGAGTCGAAGTGGGATGGGATATATATAGACTTTAATATAGGGTTTCCATAGAAATGAATAGGACATGATGTTATTTGGGTGATCGTAGACTCACTCACCAACTCATCCCACTTCCTTGTTATCTAAGAGAAGAGCTTATTATAGATGTTGGGATTCTTTTATGTGCAATAGATATTTTTTCTCCATAGAGTTCCCTCAATGATCATTTAATACTATGGTGCTCATTTCACATCATGATTATGGATAGGAATAGAGGAGGCCTTTGGGACACATTTGTGTTTTCTAAAAATATTTCACCCCTAGATTGATAGCCAGATTGACCAGACCATTCAGGTACTAGAGGACATGTAGTGGGCCTACTTGTTAGACTTAAAATGTATTTGGGAGGATCACCTACCCTAGGTAGAGTTAATATATCTCAAAATATATCATTCCACTATCAGTATGGAACCATTATAGGACTTTCATGGGCGACCCATCTAGTCACCAGTGTGTTGGACTAACTCAGGAGAGTTAAAAATCATGGTCCTAGAGTTTGTGTGATCTATGGCATAGAAGGGGTAGATTATTTGGGGGTGGATTAGGATTGAATAGAGATATCAGAGGTTCTATATAGACCAATGATGGTGGCATTTGGAGTTTGAGTAGGGAGACCATGTATTCCCACGGGTTACACCTCGATGTAAATTACTGAGATTTGGTAAGGGTTGAAAGTTTTCTCTGAGGTTGATTATCACTTTCCAAATATTACACAGGGTTAGTGAGGTGGCATATCACTTGTCCATACCACCACTATTAGACTAGGTACACGGCATTTTCCATGTGTCAAAAATGAGGAGGTATATGCATGACCCATCACATGTTATCGACTTGGGAAAGCTGGACATCTAGAATGGAGCTACCTTTATGAATTACCTAGTAGAGATCAAGGATTATGTGGAGAACATACTATATGGGTGAATTATTCCCTTGGTATATATCAGGTGGTAGAACATGAATCTTTAGAAGAGAACATGGGATCAAGAGACCAAGATATGATCTCAGTATGAACATATTTTTTTGTAGTTATTTTCAATTTTTAGAATCAAAATACCTATGGTGGGGATAATGTAACTTCTCTTTTTTTACATTTAAAGCTAAAAATATATCTAGTAAATTTTTTTGAGATAGTAACTATGATGGCACGTGATTCTAAGGCTAGGTTATCCTAGTATTGATATTTTTAAAATATTAAATGTAGTAATATCTCACCCCCAAAATTTTACTAAAATAGTGGAATAACTCTAGAATGAAGGATAAAATCATAAAATATGAGGCCATCACTAAGTTCATTACCTGGGTTTTACCCTATTCATGACATAACTTTTTTTAGTGTCAGACATATGGATATAGTGTTGTCGCGGGAACAAATAATTAATTAATTAATTAATTATATTTATTTTTTATAGGTGATGAAACAAACTAACTTGATCCTATTTAAAACTCATTATAACCAATTCATTGGGTTAGATGTATGTCCCTGATAATTGAAAGGAGATATTAAAAGAGATTGTTGTCCAACAAAAATGGATCAGAGGATCATATCGATACCATAGGGATCATATACACCAATGGAGTTCTTGGATCTAGGAAACCACTATGATGTAGGATCTTTCTTCATTAGTGATTCATGCAAACTCATGGTAGGATTTTTGATTCATGTGGATTTATCCCATTTTTTATCCTATGTCTAACATGGATCAATTACACTAACAAGAATTGATTCGTGCATCAATGATTGATTAATTTTATAATTTATTGGTTAATTCTTTCATTTCTCTTAGAAAAATGGATCTAGGACAACTTGAACAAAACTAAGGTTTTCTCCACTCTTTTTTTCTTATATTTATCCCTTTTTTATTCATTATTTAATTATAGTTAAATTATTTGGCCTACGTTTGATAAATACAAAATATTCGATCATTATATGACTATTATTTAGAAAAATTGATCAATATCATGAGTGCGGTTCATGATTGAGGGTACGATTGAGGTGTAGTGATAGAGGTTGGTGATTTAAGGAGGAACCAAACTAGATCCGAGGTTCCCATTTTCCTTTTTTGATGTGCAGTGACGATTTGGGTGATAGTGGTGATTTAAAAAATGGTTTGGATGGATGAAATTGGATCTTTGGTGATGGAAAGTCATAGCTAGACGATATCTACAATCTCTGGATGATATTGAAGGAAGATCTAGAGGTGATGGGGGCATGAGTGTACTTGGAGAAGAACCCCATGTTTATAAAAATTCTATGGTACACAACCTATAATCTAGGGATACATGTAGTGTGGCACCCTTGGCTACAGTGGTAGGGTTTCTATGGAAATTAAATATAAAAAGTCTTATGATGCCTGTAACATGCCATGGGTCCCATGACCGAAAGATCAACGTGTACTATGGGAGTACACAAGCATATACATAGTTAGGAACACAAGCACGAGTAGAGTACATGGGCATAGCCCATTACTCAGAAAAGGCCCAGTACATGGTCAAGTCCATAGTACATGGTCATGAACCAAAATAAACGGGCATGAACAAGTATACACAAGAATGGGTAGACAATATAGGAATGGTTTTGGGAAACCTCTACACATTGTGTACCCTTAAGGGACACACTATGTATATAGAGGTTTACATGTTGTCTGTGATGGAGATACTCAGGTTGACTAGTGGTTGGAAAGACATGTCTTGTACCCTTAGTACACATTGTTTACTTCCCCAGATATAGTTTGGAGAACTTAATATCCTTAGTATAGACCAGGTTTAGTTGAGTGTGATATCTCGGTCCTTTTATATAAGGGTATAATGTAACATTATTTCCTTAGTATAGGATTATGATCCCCTCTTTGGGTTCAATTTCAGATAGAGTTTTGTGTATCCCCCTATAGAACCAGGGTAGGATTGTCTATAATTATTATGTGGGTTTTGTGGTATTTACACTACCACCATACATAGGGTATTGATCCCCTATCTAGCAGGAAAATCCAATAGGGTTTTTGGTGTCCCTATGCGGACCTAGGTGTGATCCCCTACCTGAATGATGAGATATTCCGAGATCCAATGAGTAATTATTGGGTAGGACCTGATGATCATGACCTATTAGATGAGCTTCATTAGTAATAGCATGTATTATAGAGTGATTACTCTCAAAATGAGTGTTACTTTGAATCCCAAAGCAGTATCATGTGGCTAGTAGTATTTACTGAGACCCCCTAAGACTGTTTTTCTATTGTGAGTATATTTAAATGTCAATTATTTTCATATTTATTATCTTATTGAAATATCTTGTGTTTAAATGACTTCTTTGGTGACTTATTCTTATTGATTTTGTGGTTTCCTATTGGGTATCTTTATACTCACCCATGTATGGGATTTTACTGCACATTCCATGTCTTAGGTAGATGACCAACTATTTGATGTTGTCCTAGGAGGACCAAGAGAAGGTGGTGATTATATTGGGATAGACAGACCAAGGTGTTTGTCGAGTGTCGCTTTTGACAGTAGTCACCTTCTTATGAGTAGGTTTCAATCCCTTTATGTTTTTTGGTTGGTATTGTATTTATCCATCTTTATCACTTTCAGTACATTTTATCATACTCTGGTTGTGGGATAGATGTTATACATGCTTGGGTATTAGTTTTTTTGTTTTCCATTTTATCATTTAATGAGCTTATAGATTTGTGTGTGTGTATATAATTACATTAGTATAATTCCTCCCATGTGTTTGATGTGCTTACTTAGTGCTAGTATCATCCCTTGGCTTATTGGAGGTGGAATTGGGGTATTCACAGTCAGCTTATTGCTAGACAGGTAGCCCCCTGTGAGTTGGGTTGCGACATTATGTGTGAATATACATTTAAATCTCTTATGATTAGTATACATATATATCACACTTTTCTAAACAGTGATAATATTTACAAATATTTAATGAAAAGATCATTACTGGTAACTCTAAGTCATGCGTTAAGTAATTTTGCTCATGAGTCTTTAATGGTCATGATGCATAAGCAATTAACTTATCATTCTACATAATAATACAACCTAAACCTTTTTTTGAAGCTTTAATACATATTATACACTACTGGAAAATGGACATATCCTCACGGTTTTCTCCAAAACTATGGGGATAGACCCCCCCTATACCCACGGTTTTTGAAAACTGTGGGTATAGGTGTCTATTCAAGACATATACCCACGTTTTTCCCAAACCGTGGGTATGGGGGGGGGGGGGGGGTCTATCCCCACGGTTTTCCGAAACTGTGGGCATAGGTCCTGAAAAGTGACCTATACCCACGGTTTCCCAAAATCGTGGGTATAGGGGTACCTATACCCATGGTTTTAGGGAAAACCGTGGGGATAGGTCTGGGCTAAAATTCCTATACCCATGGTAATGAAAAACCGTGGGTATAGGGGACTTTTGTGTGTGCAGGAATTTTTTTTTTCGCGGGAAGGAAATTTTTTTTGGCGGGAACCCTATACCCACGGTTCTTCCCTCTATACCCACGGTTTTTATAAATATATTTAACTAAATATATATATATATATACATATAGGTGATGTTAGGGTAGTGGTTAGACGCGGTGTTTGCAGTAAAGAGGTCGTGAGATCGAAACTCAGCGCCTGCATTATTTTAGGACCTATACCCACGGTTTTGAAACCGTGGGTAAAAGTCGTTGACACCATGACAATTGGGTATGTTTCGGTGACATGGTGGCAAGACACCTATACCCACGGTTTTGGAAAACCGTGGGTATAGGCTGGGGACCTATCCCGACGCCGTTCCATCCCACGGTTCCCAAAACCGTGGGTGTAGGCTATACCCACAGTTTTGGGGGCTATACCCATGGTTTTGAACCGTGAGTATAGGCCATTTTTCTAGTAGTGACAAACCCTTCCTCACTATTGGGTAATGTAAGTACATGAGAATTGACCAACCTCTGCTTTAGTTCCATGAAAATTTCTTTATATTCCTCTATCCAATGGAACTTTACTCTCATATATGTTAACTTGGTTAGTGGATTTGATATCCATGATAAATTTATCAAACATTGTTAGTAATATCCGGATAACCCAAGAAAACTACTAATCATAGTTATGGTGATTAGTTTAGTTCATTTCATAATAAATTTTATCTTTGTTATATCTACTGATATAACTTTATATGTGATTACATAACCTAAGAATAACACCTTTTGTAACCATAATTATAATTTTCAAATTTTTTCATAAAACTTATCCTTTCTCAAGGTCTTTGGCACAAATTTCAAATGATCCTCATAATCCCCCTTGATTTTAGAATATATATATAGGAATATCATTCATAAAGAATAAAAATATTGATCCCAGTAATCTCAAAAAATCTATTCATAAGATTAGTGAAGATAGAGGAGGGATTGGTAAGTCAAAATGAAATCACTATAAATTCATAATTTCTATACTATTTCTGGAATTCTATCTTTAGAATATCCTCCCATTTTTTACTCTGAACTGATGATATCCAGATCGATGGTCAATATTTTCAAAGTATCAATATCCCATGAGTTGATTGAATAAATCACTGATATAGGGTTGATGATACTTGTTCATGATCATGATTTTATTAAGATTGTGACAATTGAGACAAATATATATTATCCCATCCTTTTTTGACAAAGAGGACTAATGTGCCCAATGGTAAATCACTTGGGAATATAAAACCCTTGTCTTAATTTCCTTTCAATTTATTATTTAACTCCTCTAATTCAATGAGATCCACACTATATAGAATCATTAATATATTCATAGATCTAGGTATGAGTTAAATTAAAAAATCATCCTCATGCTCTTGGGAAAGATCAATCAGTTTATAAATAAATACATTAGTATATTACTATATAATAGGAATGTCATCAATTTTGACTTCCACCCTAATCATTTGAGAAAAGCGTCTCTCATTGTTGGGTATCATCACCCATATTATAGAATTTTCTTTGAAATGGGGTTCATAATCATCCTTGTGTTCATACTTGATAATATGATGACTTGAGATATGAATTTAGATTTCCTTATCCCAATTTTTAGTATTTCATTTATGAAGGGAAAGACAATCCACACCCAATCATATGTCAGATTCAAGTAAATGAGGAAGAATTTTATCTACAAGAACCTCAAAAAAATATCAATCATAACAGATTTCTAAATCATTTACATGATCATTGTTCTTCCTGGGATTTTCACTAATAGTTCAATATCCTTTTTTGGGCGGGATTCTACATTATTTTGAAACTTGTGTAACATAAAATAATTTCATGAAACAAAATCAAATAATTTATTAGAAAATCTAGAAAAAATATCAATTTTACCTCGTATCACTTCATTATCGTGATGTACCTCAGTTGTGGTGATCGCAAATGACCACACAAGTTTCATAAGTGTTGGGTAATTTATTCATATAATTTTATAACTCCTTTCACTTAAAAAATTATAGTGTGTGGGGATCATTAGGTATTGATTTATTCTCTTCTGTTATGTTAATCAACCTTTTAGAATTAATTCTACAGTTGTAGGATTGATATCCCTCATTAACACACATAAAAAGCTTCCCAAATTCCTTGATACAATTACCTCGATAATTTCTCCCATATTTATTACATGTAGAAAATTTGGGTTTCTTCCAACTATATGTATTTTCATTGGTGATTCTATGATAATCCACTTTTCTTTCCTTTTCCTCATAATATCAGGAGGTTCTAGTTACCATATCCACCTTAAGATCACATTAAAAATCTCTTCATTAATACTAAAGAATATTATGGTTAACTAACTTAAAATACAAGGCTTTATTCTTGTAAATAAGTGATCAATTTTTTTCTCAGTATCATAGATGATACTAGAGTCATACCTCTCATTTCTTTTGAAATTTTATTAATATGATCAAATATATTCATCCTATTTTTTCTTCAATTCCAAGAATTATCACTCTAATTTTCTTTCAAAATTTTCCATCGAAAGTACTTATTGAAAAATATCTTCTTAATATATTCCCATTTCATATAATCTATGAAATTTCATAGGGTATTCTTAATGAGACTACACCACTATTCAATATCACTTTCAAGATGATATACAACCAAAATGAAATTCTCATGGTCCGACCAATGTATAATGGAAAATAACATTTCCATGGAATTAACCCACTACTCAAAAACAAGTGGATTATAATATTGACTAAAAGAGGGTAGACATTTCACCATAAATGATTCAATGGTGAATTTATAATTCCTTGGTTCATTTCAAATCTCAACACAATTTGGGTTGTTTCCCACATCTTGAGATAGTCGGGTGAGTATTACTATGAGTTTTTTCATTCCAGTACCATTATCATTAGGTTTCTCATTGAGGCAATCTCTACATTATACAATATACTCATTCTTAACTTAGTTCTTTCTGGTTCCTTCCATTATCTTGAGTAAAGGAGAATTGTGAAAGAGTATGAATAAATTAATGAATATACATAAAAGGATACTATAAACATAGAAGGAAAATTTCATAAATGAAGTGAATAAATTAGTATATGAATCCCTATGTTTTGATATAAGTTATTCATGGTAATTTTACAATTGGGTTCCATAAACTAATTATTTTACATCATACCCTGATACTTCATTACGGTTTATATAGAAAATGTTGATAAAAAATCATATCCCCTAGGAGTATCATATTAGGTGTGTAGTGATGAATCTTTATCATGTATCAATTCACAATTGAGTTAGTACTCAGTACACTCTATTTGAGGTTAATACCCCTAGGAATAACTTTGATGTTCGATACCAATTCATATATAATTAACCTGAATTGGTAGGCCAAATGGCCTTAAGTAGGCCTCCCCATACAATAGAGGCTACCAACTAGTAGTGAGAGTCTATGATGATATGGTGGGAAGACTATACCCTCTTTATTAGAGTGAATCACAATGGTAAATAATAATGAAACAGTGGAAAAATATAAAGTAGAAAAATAATCATAAATAACCATCTAGATATAATAATAATAGACACAATCAGTAATTAGAATCATATAAAAAAGATGATGTCATGCTGATAAAAAAAGGGAGAGTTAGGAGAACAAGTAAGTAGGCATACAAAAATACATGTTATAAAAAAATACACTAAATCCCAAATGATAATATCTAATAGAATCATTAGAAATATCTTGATCCTTTTCTTTTATACTCTATCATAGTATGAAATATCAAGCGACTATAACTGGGTGCTCTCCCTTTTTCCTACCCGCATCCATGAAGACTGTTCGAGTATAAATATGAAACCTGAGTAGGGTGTAAGTAAAACTCAGTAGGACACCACCAATGGTGTCTGATAATATCTAGTCTATGAATATATAATGAAGTAGTGGGTAGTCAATAAATGAAATAAAAAACACCCATGTAAATCTGGGTTACTATAGGGATACCATTCCGATACTACCTACTTCGGCCTAATACAGAATGTATCTGAGTGATAATATAGGCTCAAGACCTATGAAACACAACCAACAAATCACTTCATAATGATAATTATGTAAGGGATAAAAAAAATTCAATGTATTTTAAGACTTATCAGTCATAGGTAAACCAAGACAATTATATATTTAATACCTTTAAGAATTTGTAACATCGAGTGAAACCAAGTGTATTCTTTTACTTGAAGGATCCATAATTTAATTAGTTAATGTCATGATCCCATCCAAGGCATTCCATTTAAGTAATCTTGGTATATTTCAATGATAAATATAATTTCATTTGACTTGTTAGATTTTACAAGGAATCCCATATAGGAATCTAAGTATCTCCCTTGGAATACCATGATCTCATCTACCCAGTGAGCCCATATGAGGTATTCTATATAGGAATACAAGTGTCACTTGTGGCATAATATAATCACATCACCCTATGATCCCATACAAGGAATCCCATTTTAAAATCCAAGTATCACCCAAGGCATGGAATAATTCCATTTAAAATTTAATCAATTAATTATGACTGGTGAGCCCCTCCAAGGCACTCTTTATCAAAACCCAAGTATATTCCATGTAGTATCACTCTAAATGGTCATAGACTAGCTAAGTATCCATACCATTTAATCGTTCACCCAATTAAAATTTATCAATTAATTTATAAGGGAAAACTAACACATAAAATAAGGATAAATAAGGGTCCAAATGACATGTTCTTACCATTTACCTTTCTTTTAATTCATTTGGACATTATATTTATGTGGTAAAATACCAAACCCACCTCAAATGAGGATAAATTATATAAAGAATACAATTAAATAATTTAATTAAATTAAATTATCCAAAGGTGCATTTAATCATATTTAGTAGGGAGTTACCATCAAGGAATACAATCCACACACCCTAAGGGGTGGTTCGGTTTGGGATAGACAACCTCTGATGATGCAATTTACGGTAAAATAACTAGCTAAATCAAGGCATCAATAATTTATTTAACTAGTTTCAGAGTTGAGATGCAATGTATGGAAGGTCCATCACATAGAACAATAGATTATGATATAGACATCAAGACTTTTAGGTAAAGGTACTATACCACCGTCCTTATACTGGTAGTTGACTCATAATCTAGTATCAACCACTGATTAAAGATGGAATGATAATAATTATAAGAACTACAAAAAAACCATAAAAATATTCCATAAGATCTCACAAGAATATATAATTAAGGATGGTGAAAGAAACTAGGAAAAGAATCAAGAGGACTCATAGACTTGCCAAGGGTCACAAAACGTGACCAAAGACATTCGATTTTGGGTCTGGATGAGGGAGATCTCTCAAAGCCTAGGAGGATGGAGGAGGAGAGATTCAAAGGGAATTTTTTGTATGGAATGGAGGTGAATAAAGGGTATCTTATATTTAATAGGAAGTAGGGAAAAATGGAATTTCACCCATTTTAATGGGTACACAATTTGGCTACAAGGTTGTCCAAGCTATGTGCACATACTACCCAAGGTGACACCTCTCACACATATAGGAAAATAGTTAGAAAAAACCAAAAACCAACTATGATACATAAAACTATAATTTATTTCTAGTTTTCTATGGACATGAAACCTCCCTCACATAGATAAAAAAACTATTACCCTCTTATTTTGTGGTTTCATGGTTGATACACATGGTTAGTATTAATCATGCACTAACCGTGCATCTCCCTCAGATTCTCCAAAAACTATAACTCAAGGGTTTTAATGAGCTTGAATTCTCCCAAAAACTTCCTTAATACCTTATTCACATTTATTTAGATAAAACAATATATTTTAAATATAGTTTTAAATAATATATGCCTCTAACAAAATATAGGATCCTACAACCTCCCCTCCTTAAAACAATTCATCCTCAAGTTTCCATTCTGAGGGTGGTTTAGCATTATCTACGAATAATTTCAGCTATTGAGAATTTATATCACCCTATATCTCTCTCTCTCATGTTTCATCCTATACATGGTCATGCTACCATAACATCCAAACTAGATGAACCAACCTTCTTAGAAGATCCTTTGATCTACAATCAACAATAAGAATGAGATATTCCTTTAAATAATCATCAAAATCCAACTAAACCTCATCACAATGATGGGAATGAGTCAACTATGAATAGTAATGATACAAATGAGATACATGAAAGAAAACATACATAACCCTATATCTATAAAAAAGAGATATCCAAAATGCCAATGGTATAACCCTACTAAAAATATTGAAAGGTATGATGAATCTAGTAGATAACTTACCTTGAATATGAATTCATCGATGACCTAGTCTAGATAAAACACAAAACAAGACCAGATATCCCACCTAAAACTCCAAAGTTCAGTGATGAAAGTTAGAATATGACTTATGCTTATACTAATCTATATAAATATGATTCTTGATAATCTGTACCTACTTTTATGTCTCCCAAATGATCCATGGTCTAATTAGCACATTCTTCCTTACCTCTAACCAACATATAGGTGATCGAAATAACCTACCATATATAGCCTCATAAAGATCCATATATATAGTCACGTGGAATATATTATTGTAAGAAAATTATATAAGAGGCAAATTTTTCTCCCAAGAACCTCCAAAATCAAGGACACATGCTTGGAGCATGTCCTTCAACACATTTACAGTTCACTTGGACTGGATGTCGGTCTAAGGGTGGTAGGCTGTGATCAGAAGAACCTATGAACCAAGGGCCTTATGCAACCCCTACCAGAACTATGATGTAAAATTATTATCCCTATCTGAAATAATGATATGTGGAACACCATGAAGATATATAATCTCTTGTATGTAAATCCTATTAATATCATCCATTAAGAAGGTCAACCTAATAGGTAATAAATGGGAAACCTTTATATGTCTAGCCATGATCACTCATAGTACATCACTTATAGTGACCCAAGACTTTTACACTTACTATTACATGTTTTTTAATATAAATATCAATCAATTACAATACAAAGATTAGGTGGCCTGGTGTCTTCAGAAGACTAGGATCATAATACATAAAAGAAAGGATAAAATAAAATTTCTTTATTTTATTCTCAATAATGAGATTCTAAATACATTCAAGCTTTTAAAACTAGATGGAATAACCTAGGGAAGACATTGAAAAAAGGGGTTAACTAAAAATACCAGTAAGGAAATAAACATGATAAAGAAGAATAACATGTGAGTCAAAGTTATAACATGATATCATAAAATATAAGGCACTTGAGTAATCACATAGAATAAAAACATAAATAACATGGTATCATAAGATCGAGGTAATATAGGAAATCTGGAAAAAACATATAACATGGAATAAACATGATTCAAATAAAACTTCCTATAAAATATCACATGGAGGACAAAGTCTATAATGGATTAGGTTTACTCCCTCATCTCATACATTATGTATCTTGAGACTATAACATTACCAAATGCATTGGAACGCTTTTTGAGTACACCCATAATAACATTTTTATGATCTATGTGTTCCACTTAAAGGAAGTCAATCATAATTATTAATATAATAATCACCTATAAAAATAAAATGGGTTTCATAATCTTGTATTATATCATAATCTATATAAATTTCATAACAAAGGAATTTGAGATATAAACATAAGGCATGTATTAACCATTTAAAATAATAGAGAGTGGGCTAGGTATATATGCAAGACAAACACACACACACACTGATATACATATATACGTAAAAATTAGAATCATTCAATAACATTATAGGTTCTTGTCATCAATGAGTTTAAATACTTTTAAAAACATTCTTCAGTTAAATAACCTTTTCACTTTGAGAATCAATTTTTAAAAACTAAAAATTTAAAGAATATTAGGAAAAAAATTTCTTCAAAAATAGAATTTTAAAATTATAAAGCTATTTTAAAGAGTTGATTGGTCATGATGGTGGTTAATTCCATAAATTTATTGTACTTTAAAATAAATATTCCTTTTATGTTTTTGTAAGTAATGTCAAATGTACCTTGTTTGAAAAATGATATGAAGATTCATTTTAAAAGATTTATTAAAAATAAAAAAATGGGTAAAAATGATCTTAAAAAATAATAAGATAATAGTAAAGAACTTTTTAAAACAATTTAAAGAAAACTTGATCATAGAAGGGAAATGTTTTTTCATTGAATAGATAATTGAAGTCTGTTTTCCATAAAAAAATATTCCCTAAAATTTTTAAGTACCAATGATAGGAAAATGGTACAATTACTTGAAAATTTAATGAATACCCTAAGAGAATATAATGGAATGGTTGTATCAGAAAATTATCAGATAATTTCCTTTAATGTAAATTCAATCATAAATAATCCAGAATAAAATGAGATTGAAGCATAAACCCTTACCACTTTGGTAACTTTTGAATCGGAACCCCATGAATGAAGTAAGTGAATTATAACATAAAATACCATGAATTATTAAGTATTAATTATATAATATTTAAAGGGGATTTATATTCACCATATAAAATAAATTAGGTTTATAAAAGAACATGTATCTCAAAGAAGTAAATTTTGGGATGAAAACTCTTACACAGAGTCTAGGATTATTGTGTATGTATTTTATTTACTATATAATAATATTATATAAATTATTTTTTTATTAAGTAACTTTTAAATGTTTTATCCCATATTCTTAAACCATTTACTTCATTATATTTTAATTATTTTTTAATTACTTAGTCATTTGTGTCCACATCAGATGTTTTGAGGATGCTCAGTTCATAATTTCAAAATGGAATCGGTGTGTTGAATGTGGTCATAGGGGTCATTATTTCATAATATACATAATTATAATAATTAAAAAGTTATAATTTTTATACATAGGTTGTAATTTTAAAAATTACCATGAATTATGTTTATGAAAAATGTCTACGTTACAGTCATGGAGACAATAGTTCATACGTATGCATGAGTAACATTTCTATTTTTTGATGATCATGATGGAAATAAGTTAAGTGTTATTTTATATATATCGGTTTATAATTATATAAAAAATATAATATTATTTATTTAAATACCCTTACATATACCATCCATGTGATTTGGTAATAAAAATGAATCACATCACTTTGTAAGGTGGCGGTCCATCGTACAAACGAATGACATTATAATTTATTCGATGGATGGTAAGGTAAGAAATTATATGATATATTTATTTTAAATAATTATTAATATTTTATTAATATCATATATAAACAAAAAATTAATCATTATTACCTTCTATGTACAACATAAGTGAAAAATGAAACACATCGCTTCGTGAGGTGGTAGTCCACCGAACACACGAGCGATGTAATCATATTCTCTATGGAATAGAAAGTAAGAAGTTAGGTGTGAAATTATAATTAAATAAGTATAATTATATCATAAACATAATATTTAAACATTATATACATTAATATGTATATATTTTATAATTAGTGATGGAAAATGAATTATGTTGGTTCATGTGGTGGTAGTCTATCGTACACACGTTCAACAGTTTCATTTTCCTTTAGAGAGAGGTAGAGATAGATGCAGGTAATTAACTTAAAATAAAAAAATATATTTTTATATTTAATATATTGTGGTTTTTATATCAACATGTTTTAATAATATTTTAAGTAGGTGGAAGAAGAAATAAAACAAAATGCTCAGTTAAGGACATTACCTCTTCTTCAGACAACTTCATTAAGTTTTCACTAAAAGTATTTGTAGGTTGTATTTATCATCAAAAAAATAATTATAGGATTATTTTAGAGAATTATTTATGTTATTTGGGTAGTTATTTTATAACTCAATGGGTTTTGTCAGTGTAAATAAGATAGGAGAGTGGGTGGCCTTTTATAAGTGGGGAACATGACACACTTATAATTTTTTAAAAGAGAGAATTACACCCATATTTTTCTTATTCCCCAAGGCTAAAAAATGGATAATTTTCAAATATTATAATATATATGGTATAAATATGATCATAAAATATTCACTAGATATTTTTTCAATCATTTTTAACCCTTATCTTTTTTAAATTTAACCAATAGTAAACCCATTTTTATCTTAACCACAGTAATTATTTTTTATTATTTTCACTATTCATTATGGTAAAAAATTAAGTTGACCTTATTAGATAATATAACTTATTCTGATTAAAAATATGTAATCCATTTTTCAAATTAAAAAAACAGAAGTGGCAGAATTTAATTTACAATTAAGCCTGCAGATGTGTCAAAAAAGGTGATTTTTAAGAAATGCATTTTCAAGCATAAGATGATATTATAATAGCTATAAATAATTTAATAATAATTAAATTAATTTTAATTAATAATTATATATATAATATATACATTTCATTTAAATAATTTCTAGTTTGGTATTATTTTAATTAATTAAAATGAATAATTAATATGCACTTTAAAATAATTTTCATAAAAAACATGTTTTTAAGACTAAGAATAAACTTATAGTAAAATAAAGTTGAAAGATAAATTAAATGTAATTAATTGGATTTAATATAAATAAATAATAATTTTGTTACATTGATATCAAATTAAAATAATAATTTGACTTTTAAATTACTTAATTTATTAAAATAAACGTCAGTTTTACAAAAATCAGTATTTTTCACTATTTACTAAAAAATCAATATTTTCTAAAAAAACCAACATTTTACACCAAGTTAATATTCATATTATGATTTTAAAAATTATTTTAATTTTATAAAGTAAATTTTTTAAATTTTCTAAAAATTAATTATATTATTTTCTCATAAAACATTTTTTGATGGAAATATATTTTTTTGAATAAAATATATTTATTAAAGTTGAGTGATTATTTATTAATAATTTTTAAATAAATCTATATTTATTAGGACCATAATATATATTCATAAATTATTTAATACTATTTATAAATTATTTAATACTATTCATACCTTCAAATTTATCAGCTTTGTTATAATTATCGTATTTAAATAATAACATTTTAATAATATGTCATGGTTCATTTAAAGTCAATATTGTATGTTGAAGATTATATTGAACATAGTATTCATTTAAAATATAAAGTGTTACATTTTACCCACCATAAATAATTTATATCCTTTCAATTTTAACTCATGTTTAGTAATCAAGGGTTTTACATTTCATAATATATATTGTGGAATAACCCACATCGTAAAAAGTGTTAATAAAAATTTATCTTAAAAAGAGGGAATGAGAAATATGGAATTCATCACATAAATAGGTTGTCACATTGGGGAACATTGGTGGAAAGGGAATATATGGACATGGAATAAATGAATAAATAATTATGGATAGTGGTAGAGATCATTGATTATAATAAAGTGAATGATCATGAGAAATTCAACATCCATAATACCATAATTATAGGATGAAGTAAAATACCATTGATTCATAAAAAAGAAGGTAATACGATCACATTTTTATTTCAATATCATTTCCATATATTTTAGGGATTATTTTACTATTAAGATAGAAAACAATAGAAAATATAATTACTTGATATATTTTTATTTCATTAACACAATTTCATCCTTTGGTTGTGTTTTGATCACTTTCATCTTAACCTCTTACTCTAAGTAATGAATATCCAATATGAATATTTTTTCCTAGAGCACTAAAATTAACTTTTAATGGATTATATGATCCTTAAAATTGTAACAAGATATTTTTCCTATCTTTATCAAAAACAAAATGGTGAGAACAAAGTAAGATAACATACAAAATGAATATGAATATGAATATATTAATATTGAAAACTAAATAATTAAACTAATGGTTTATCATATATAATTCCTTAAATAAACAACCCTATATCTCAAATAAACTTAGCATGAAAGAAGTTTTTAACCTCAAAGGTTATCTCATCCCGTTCAACTTACAAATCCAAAACACAATAAAATTCTTACCAAATAATAATTTATGTTAAACCTAAAGGTAATATATATCTAAACCAATAAAACATTTCCAAAAATATCATTAATAACCTAAAAATATTAAAAAAAGATAAAAACTATTTCATCCTCTAATATGTTTACCAAAAATAAACTTCAAATTTATTCACCAAATCAATTAAGTAAAAACATGTTCATACTAACCAGTACATTACATAGGCTAGTGGTAGGTGTTGGACCCTTATCTCCCTTATATTGTGGATTCGATCCCTATAAACTTTCTAGATAAAATTATTTTTGACCCAACATATGTTCTATCCTTTTTATAAAATTATAATTCCCAAAACTTTCCAAAAAAATATGATGAATATCCATAAAATAACATTAATCATCAAATTATTTTGTAACCATTAAGGTTTTCTATACAACTTATTTTCCCCAAAAAATCAAAAAAAATGTCAATTGGATATTATTACCTTAATATAAAATGTATTATAAACCCTAAAGGATTCTAATACCATTAAATTTGTGTCCATAATATATAAGGCATTCTTCCTCAATTTTTTTTCAAAAACCCATACTAAACCCAAGGGTGATATTACTATAAATTTTTCCCAAAATAATCATAGAAATATTATATTTATGTAACATAAAACCTCAAAAGGGATAATTATTCCTTTAAACTTATGATAAACCTTTGACTTATCAATCTCAGAAAATTTAGGTTTAACCTAGTCCATAAATTATTATCTTATATTCACATCCTTAATGATGGCTTATAAAGAATCTGTCAATTTACAAAACAAATCCCTCAAGAGTGTCAAAATAGGTGTGAAACAAGGACCATTATCATTCACTAGGTGGTAATTGAGTCCATATCAATATTCCCTTTTTAGTGTTATTACCCCTAGGTAAAACTGTGTCAGAGCCACGTCCACTTGTAGTATCCAGACAAGTAAGGGATTTATTGGAAACCACTCATTCTATTATTCACTAACATTCCAAGATATTTTCTTATACATATAATTATCCTTATAATTATCCCTATGGTTATCACTAATGTTTTATCATCCTAGTTTTAAAATTTTAACAAAACATTTTCTCAGATACCAAATATACTTTATAAAATTATTTCGAGTGGAATATAATTGATACCTATCAGATCACTCCATGGATGGTTAAAACTCATAGGTAAGACTCTTACCACAATACCTAGTGGTATCCCATTACTCATAAAGCTCTTAAAAGGAGATCCATGCTTCGTCCTATGCTCATACGTGAGAGTTCCCAAGGATTGGATTCCTTCCTTTTCTAAAATACCTTCTATAGTAACCCAATCCTTTCACACATATTATTAAATGTTTTTTTAATATAAACATCTATTAATTACTACAAAAATATAATGAGGCCTAATTTATTTAAAAGACTAGGTTCATAATACATTAAATTAGGGATAAAATAAAAAAAAAATTATTTTCTCCTACATAATGAGATTGTAAATCCTTTAGATATTCTAAACCTATATAGGATAAACTATTAAATACATTGAAAAATGGGGTGAGCTAAAAATACCAGTATGGAAATAAATATGATAAGGAAGCATAACATGTGAGTCAAAGGTATAACATGGTATCATAAAAGAGAAGGAAGATGAGTAATCACATGAAAAAATAACATAAAGAACATGGTATCATAAGATCATGGTAAAATAGGAAAAGTGGAAAAAACATATAACAACACATAAATATGAGTTAAGGACAACTACCTAGAAAATATCACATGGTAGAAAATTTCCCATAATGGATTAGGTTTACTCCTCAATCCTATACATGAAGTCTAATGAGACTATAACATTTCCCAATGAATTGGAGTGATATCTAAGCACACTTATCATAACATGTTCATGATATATGTGTGCTATATAAAGTAATTAAATTATAATTCATAACATAAGAATTAGCCATGGAAATAAAATGGGTTGCATAATCTTGTCTGGTATCATAATCAAAGAAAATTCCATAATGAACGGATTTGAGTGATGAATATAATGCATGTATTACCCTATCAAAGTAATTTTTAGTGATATAGTTATGATTTTAAGAGACTTATATATTGAATTTAGAATAATTTAATAACATTATAGTTTTTTTAATTTGATGTATTGAAATACTTTTAAAAACATTCTTGAGGAGAATAACCTTTTCACTTTGAGAATCACTTTTGAAAAAAAAAATTACAGAATACTAGGAAAATCATGTTGTTTGAAAATAAAATTGTAAAATTATAAATTAATCTTCAAATATTTGAGTGGTCATGATAGTGTGTAATTCTATATATACATAGTATGTTAAAACAAAGATTCCTTTCACATTTTTGTAAGAAAAGTGAAAATTACCTTATTTAGAAAACAACAGGAGGATTCCTTTTAAATTTATTCAAAAAAAACATGGGAAAAAATTATTTAAATAATCATATTATAATTTTAAAACATTAATAAAACATTAGAGAAAACATGGATATGGAATATAAAGGTTTTTCAACCAAAGAGAGAAATGAAGTCAGTTTTCCTTGAAAAACATTTACTCAATATTTTTAAGCACCAAAAAGTAGAAAATGGTTTTGTTACTTGAAATTTTAATGAATAAATATATTATAATAAAATTTAAGGATTTTATTTTATAATTATCAAATAATTTTCTTTCATGTAAATTCAAGCATGAACAATCACGAATAAAACGATATTGAAGCATAAACTCTTACTGGTTTGATAACTTTTGAATCATAACCCCCATAAATAAATTAAGTGAATTATAACTTAAAATACCATAAATTATGAAGTATTAATGATATAATAATTAAATGTTCATTATATACACCATATAAAATAAACAAGGTGCATAAAAGAACATGAGTCTCAAAGAAGGATGTTTTGAGAGAGAAACCCTTACCTCAAGTCCAGGCTTGTCATGTATGTATTTTATATCATATATAATAAACATATATCAACTATTTATTTTATTAAGAAACTTTTTCAAGTTTAATACCATAAAATGAAACCATTTTCTTCATTTATTTTAATGATGTATTTAATTACACAGTCTGTTATGTCCACATCAGGTGTTTTGAGGACACTCAATGCATAATTTCAAAATGGAATCAATGTGTTGACCATGGTAAAAGGGATAATTGTTAAATAATATCCAGAATAATAATAATGAAACAATTATCATTTTTATATATAAATTGTACTTTTAAAAATAACAATGAATTATGGTTATGAAAAATGGACTATGTTATAATTAAGGAGATGACAGGTCGTACGTACGCATGAGTAACATTTCTATTTTTTGATGATCATGATAGAAAGAAGTTAAGTGTTATTTTATATCTAAAATATTATAATTATATAATAAGTATCATATTATTGATTTAAATGAACTTACATATACCATCCATGTAGTGTATTAATAAAAATGAATCACATCACTTTGCGAGGTGGTAGTCCACTATACACACGAATGAAGTAATCATTTATTCAATGGATGGTAAGGTAAGAATGTATAAGATATATTTATTTTAAATAATAATTAATATTTCATTAATATAATATATAACCTCAAATAAATCCTTATTATATTCAATGTAAAGTGTGAGTTAAAAACGAATTACAAGGCTTTGTGAGGCGGTAGTCCGCCAAACACACGTGCGGCGTTATCGTATTCCCTACAGAATGGAAAGTAAGAATTTATATATTATATTATAATTAAATAAGAATAATTATATTACAAATATCATATAAAGAAATTATATACATCATTATATGTAGATGTGAGAATTAGTGATGGAAAATGAATTACATTGGTTCGTGAGGAGGTAGTCCATCACACACACAATCAATAGTTTCGTTTTCCATTTGAGGGAGGAGTAGATGGTTGTAGGTCTTTAAATTGACATAAAAACATTTAAATATATTAAATATACCAATGTAATTATATAAACATGGCTTAATAATATTTTAATGAGGTTTACGAATAAATAAAGTAAAATTCTTGGTTAAGGATGTTACCTCTTCTTAAGAAAACTTCTTTAGGTTTGCACTAAAAGCCTTTATAGGTTGGATTTATATCCAAATAAAGGATTATATAATGATGGTATGGAATTATTTAACTTATTTGGGTAGGTATTTTCTAACTAAATTGGATGTTTAATTGTAATGAGGAGAAGAGAGGGGGTGGCCTTTTATAAGTGGAGTGACAGACACACATTGAAGTTTTGAAAAGAAAGAAGTACAACCATGATTTTATCATTCGAAAAGCTTCCAAAATTAATTTTTTTCTAATATTAGAATATATAAGGTAAAAATAAGACCATAAAATTGGTATTATACATGTTAAGTCATTTTAAACCCTTATCCTTTTAGTTTAAATCCCAGGTTAACCCGTTTTTACCTTAACCGGGATAATTAATTTTTACTATTTTTAGTATTCATTATGGTTAAAAATTAAATTGACCTTATTAGATAATATAAAATATGATGATTCAAAATATAGAATCTATTTTTCTAATTTAAAATCACATATGTGGCATAATTTAATTTAAAAATAAACCTATAGAGGTGTTGAAAAAATGGGTTTTTAAGAAATATATTTTGCAAGCATAAAATGATCTTATGAAAACTATATGAAAAGTAATTATAATTAAATTAATTTAAATTAATATTAACATTTATATAGTATATATATTTAACTTAAATCATTCATAATTGGGGGTTATTAATTAATTAAAATAAATAATCATTATGCACTTCAAAACGGTTTCCAAAAAATCTGTTCTTTAAAGACTAAAAATAATACTATAATAAAATATAGTATAAATATGAATTAATTGTAAATAATTTGATTTAATATAACTAAATAATAATTTTTTAAAATCAAATTAAAATAATATTTGGAATTTTAAATTATTTAATTTACAAAAATAAACGACAGTTAATCAAAAATCAATATTTTTTTATTGTTCTCTAAAAAATAAATATTTTTCAAAAAATCAAAAACAATCACACTAATTTAATATAGATAAGATGATTTAAAAAATAATTTTCATTCTATAAAATAAAGATTATAAAATTTCCAAAAAATAGTTATAATATTTCCTCGAAAAATCATTTTTGAAGAAAACATGTTAGTTTTTGAATAAAATGTCATTTAAAAGTTCAGTGATTATTTATTAAGAATTTGTAAATAAATTTATATTTTGTGGTACATTTATATATATTTCATAAAATATTTAATACTATTCATACCTTTTAATTTAATGTATATATTATAATGATCAAATTTAAATAATAACCTATTAAGAATATGTCATGGACTATTTAAGCTTAGTGTTGGGTGTGGAATAAGTTAATAAATATAGTGTTATTTTAAAATATTAGGGTGTTACATCACTACATAGAGGGTATTTTGATAATATTGCCACAAAATCCATGGTGAAGTCATCATGTTTCCACTATATAGTGGGTAATGGATGAAAAATACCAATAGCTTGTTGGTGTTCTGCCTTCAACTTCTAATCGGTAGATAAAAGAGTAACAAAACCAGTTATCTACTTATTTCACACATGGAAACTCATACTGGTGGCATAAATCATAATAAATCTTGGTAATTATGGGATGTACTTTCCATTTGTAGGCATTATATTCTCACATCATCTCCTCTCGCATGTCCTCAGTTACCCAAACACGCCTGTGAATATACAGGTTCTCATCTTCATCAATGACCCAACTAGGTTGCAGGTCCTCACCTGATAAAATTTCCCTTAATAAAAAACCTACAGGATTAGAAATATGTCACATATTCACCCATTCTAGAAGTGAAGAAGTCACTAACAAATCTATATGAACATATTTATCATAAAGCTCTTAATTATCAAGATGCATCTTAGAAAACAATTAAACCAACTTTCATTCACTAATAGCTTCCTAAACCACTTGCTTCTGAGTCTTATAGTCCATAGAATCAACCAATTTATTTCCTTTAATAGGTGTACGAAAAAGATCAAAATCAAAGAATAAAGGTATTCAATACATTTTCACCATCTGATGTTAAAATGACATTGATTGAATGTGTATTTGAGGCACTTATGGTCTTTGTATACTATGAAATATTCACCTAGTAGATAGTCTCTCCAAGAATGTAAATCATGGACAACTATTGTTTACTTGAGGTTATTCATAGGGTAATTGCACTCATGAGACCTCAACTAATGAGACCCGTGCACTAAGACTCAATCCCCTTGAATAAAGTCAACTCCAAACCCAATCAATAATGTATCACAAAAAATGGTATAACCTATTCTAGGATCAGGTAAAATCAGGGTTCATGCTAAGTCAAACCATCCATTCAGGCTGAGAAAGGATTTTTCACAAGATTCAGACCATGAGAATTTTATACCCTTCTTTTTCAAACCTATAAGAGGTACTTCAAGGCATGCAAATTCCTAAATGAAACACATGTAGTAATAATATATCCCCAATAAACTCTAAATACCAAAAATATTCTTGGGATTCTCCCAATAAACTATGGTTATCACCTTCTCTAGATTCATAGATACTCTGGATTTTGATATTATGTGACCCAAGAAGTGAACTTAATCAATCCAAAAGTGTAATTTTGTGAGATTAAGATATTTACAGTTCTCTCTTAGTGTATTCAATATGATTACATGGTTTTTGGAATGATCATGTTGATTTTGAGAATACACTAAGAGCACACGAGCCTTGGCCCGATTGGTGAGGACTCTTAAGAACATCCAGGTGACCCAAGATAAAATCCAGGTGGATGAACACTTTTCGGGTACTGTAGCAGTACTGTAGTAGGTACTGTAGTGGGAACTGTGCAGTACTGTAACAGGCAGTGTTTGGCACTATAGTAGCCATGAATTTTCCCCCGTTTGGGCCTTCGGGCCACCAATTTGGTCCCCGTGTCCTTTAAGGCCTTCGGGCCACCCAAGATTTCGGGCCAGTAAGGCCTTCGATCCACCTCAAGGCCTTCAGGCCACCTTAAGTGCAGATGCAAACCAGATAACCTACAAGGAACAAGCTCTATAAAAAGGATGAGAAAGGAGCTTTCACTACAACAGAAGCTACACAGATTGCAAGAATGAGAGGGTATGACACCTATCATCAGGATAAGCATGTGCATGCACGAGATATCCTATTCGAACAACCATGCGAAGGTGGAGAGCTGATTTCATGATGAAGATGCTGGGGAGGAGCAGTTACAAGTAGTTAGTCTGGGTTGTATGTAATGTTTGAAGCCTACGAGAAATGAATTTCTCTAAGGCTTACGGGCCATGTAATACTTTTGCCTACAGGCCTTGTAAGGGTTCCACCTCACCCCTTGAAAGGTGGATTATCAAAAATCAATAAAAAATGGAGGCCTTTGGGCCATTGGCTGGATAATACCCTAAGATATCATCCCTAAAAACCACTACAAAAGAATCTAGGTACAAGTGGAAAACCTAATTCATCTGGGCCATAAAAATAAATGGTGAGTTCATGAGGCCAAATGATATTACTAAATTATCATATAATATATACATACTTCATAAATCTATAAGCGATATATATGAATGCTTAACGTATACCTAATGCTTTCCAACCTCAAATATATCATTGAGAAACCCTAGATCCTCAGAGCTGGTCAAAGAGATCATATATACATGGAAATGGCAACTGGTTCTTAATAGTTAGCTGATTCAACCCCCAATAATCCAAAAAAAACCTGAGGGTATAACCAAACTTCTTGGAAAAAAGAATGGGTGAACCCTAAGGTGAAGTATTGGGCCATATAAACCCTTTGAATTCCATGTCCTCCAACTACCATTGGAGTTTACAAATCTGAGTATCATATAAGGATGTATAAACATTGGTGATTCTCCTAGAAGAAGCTCAATTATGAGAAATACCTCTCTCACAGGAGGTATACCTAAAAATTCATCATGTAATATACATAATTATCTAGAAAAATACTAGAAATATAGGCCAATAATCTACCCAACCCATGATGTTCAGATCCAACTCAACTAGCATGGACAAACCATTCTCCTTTATGAGTGGAGCTACCACCCTATGGTGATAAAAAACTCTGTGTTGATAGCAATCCATATGGGTGTGATAGGTTACCAACTAGTCCATCTCAAGGATCATGTCAAATATTTTCATCTCTAGGATAGTTAGGTTTTTCACAAAATAATAACCACCTATATCAAGGTGACACTCCTTGAATCGGTGTACACTCTCCAATTTAATCCCCAATAGAGTATTAAGATTCATCACTCCACATAAATAGTCAATTTATAGCCCACAACATTCCATGATAGCCATATAAATTAAATAATGTGAAGCACCTATGAAAAATTACAAAGATACTAAAGTTGAGGCTACTAAAACTGTACCTCAAACTATATATAGACCAGAACTTTTCTCCTCAGGTGTTGGTTTTACTGCACATATCTAGCCTTATTTGTGGATTTGAGCCACAATATAACTATTTTGAGTTGATCTACTTTGGTGGAGCTATATATCATAAATATGTCTTCCTTTACCAAAACTACCTCCTTAACTTGAATGGATGATAGTACTCTAACTCTCTACCTAACTTGGATTTTTTGAACCTACTCTATAACTTGGAGTTATTTTATACCCTCTCTCACTAACCACTAGAGGAAAACACCTAAAAACTACTAAAGATGACCCATCATTCCTTAATAATATACCGAAAATGGGTCTTTGATATACTAGGTATTCATATTATATAACCCATCACATTGATGGAATACAACATGGTTACCTAGACACAAACTCTAATTATCACTTCCCATGTGAGAAAGCTCAAAGGGATGCTTTCTACCACTGGATGAGCCATCGCCTTGTTTAGGAAGTAAACTACCGTAACCCACACCATTAGATTCTCTTAGGTTACACTCATATATGAGCATTTGGTTAAATATTTTAGAAATGGTAGTCAAACTGAATAAATTCACTTAATATCTGATTTCCTACATAAGTACATCCTCAAATCACCTTGATTTGGTCAATTCATTATTGGTAAGAGTAAGAAAAAGAATTAGAGCTCTATGAAATGAGTTCAGTAGTTCATAATGGATAGAGTACCCTACTCTAGATACATAAATTCCCTATCTTACTCGGCAATCAACATCTCTGAATATAATTAATCATAGAAACTACCCTAAGAGTACCTATAGAACATACCCTGATGTTGATTTCCCTAGATTAGAACATATCACCAATGCTTGGTAGATCCGCGAAGCATATAAACCATGAAATTGTCCCTCCTTTCTAGTGTAATATTTAGATTCTTTAAGATGGAAAATATAGCCTCTATCAAAGACTTATCATCTTGGGGGCCACCATCCCCTAAGAAAGTAGGTGGGCTCTGCTACTGAGACTTCCTAATCAGCTCAAACATCATTGGTGCAGGTCCTGGAGTTCCCAACATATACTGTACTAAACATAGAAAACCCCCTCAAAGTTGGTCATCGGTGTCTAGATCAGGTATAATAGGATGTTCCATATGTGTAACTATAGGAGTTAACACTGATGGTTTAAGTCACACCACTTCCAGAGCATGGTCATCACCACCCTCCTAGTGTTTTCCCCAAGGATTTTGTGGACATATATATCTAAAATTCCAAGAACATGCCTCAAACATGATAAAAATATATGATATTTAATTTTAGTAACAAAATCAGTATCAGGGTTCACCACCCAAGTTGTACTAACCCAACTACCCACTATTTAGGCTAGGACCATGGCAATATTTCAAGTTTCAATCACATAGGTTCTATTATATAGAGTTTAAATTGAATGTTAAATAGGAAAACACCATTTAAGTTTTAATTGGAATACCCTTTTAATGTAAACCATTTCATTTAAGAATTATAATTTATCAAATCTTACATTTATACCATGATCTAGTTAGATGAGTTACCATTCCCTAGTTATAAAGTCAAAAATTCATAAGGTACAATTAGAACTTCATGTGACTAAAACCTGGTATTTACATCTATTATTAAGATATATTAATTCTATATTAGTTGATTAGATTATATAGATAAAAAATTTTAATTTATAGAGGCACACAATTTATAAATTACAATTGGAATGCATTTATTTGTAATAAACTAATGTTTCAGCCCATGCAACTAAAGTTACAAGGATAAACATGTGATAATTGGTTGTTTAAGGTTCCACCATCAATCAATGCTGGGAAAAACCATTTAGGTTGATGTAGACACTTTATGTAACCAATTATTTATTCCTTTTTCCTAAAAGAAACATTAGCCCAATTAAAAATATAATATTCAAGGTACCAACAATATGTATCATGAAATGCATTCATTAAATAATCATGTTATAGAATATGCATGACATATAAATCCATAAGTTCCAATAATTATAAAAGAACAATGTTTCCTTTCTATACCAAGTAATGGGAAAAAAATTCATAATGATAATAAATTCCACAAGTCTTGTGCATCACCCAATGGTGAAATCAGTATAATTATAATAGGTAAAAACTATAATAGAAAGTCCCATCCTTGACAACATGTCTTTTCCCTTTACATGGGTCATCTACTCCCAGACACAGAATCATTACCAAGTTTCATCATGTCTTTTTCTCTATCTACCATACTAAAATAGTAAATCAAATAAAAGAGTCTCTCATACCACATTATGATGTTTTGAGTCCAGTTCACTGATAAGTAACCCAAAATAGTTTCCCACATGGCCACAAGCATGCCTCCCTGTACACCAGAGGCTGCTGACTAGCAATGAGGGTCTATGATGGTATGTTGGGGAGACTATGGCCTCTTTATTAGAGTGGATAATAATAATGAATAATAATTAAATAGTAGAAAACATACAAGGTAGTGGAATAATAACAAATAACCATATAGATATAAAAATGATATACATAATAAGTAATAGATATCGTATACAAAAGATGATGTCATGATGCTTTAAAAAAATAGGGGAGTAAGAAGAACAGGGAAATATATATCCAAAAACAAAAAAAACTAAATGTTAATATCCAATAGAATCATGAGCATTGGCTTGATCCCCTACTCTCATACTTCATCATAGTATAAAAAATCAAGCATTCATAGGTGAGAACTTCCCCTTGTCCCTACCTACATCCATGAAGTCTGTTCAGGTATCAAATAGTGGCTTGAATATGGTATGAGATAAAATCATTAGGCCACCACTAATGATTTCTAATACCATCTATTGTGTAAATATATAATGAAGTAGTTTATAGGAAATAACTAAATCAGTGAATGAAATAAATAATAACCCTCTCGACCAAAGTTCTTAAGGGATACCCATATGATACTACCTAGTTTTACATAATCCGAAATGTATCTAAGTATTTAGTATTTGATAATATAGTCTTGGGACCCAAGGAAGACAAACAAGGTTCCATACATACTGATAATTACATAAGGGATGAAAAATTTCCATGGATTTTAAGACTTAACAGTCGTAGGTAAACCAAAAAATTTATATATTTAAGATCTTTATGCATTCATAAAATTGAGTGAAACCAAGTATGTTATTTGAATTTACAAGTGAATTATTTAATCAGTTAACAAACTAATCCTATCTAACGCATTCCACATTGGGAATCTAGGTATTAATAAAGGATAAATTTAATTACATGTGCTCTGTGATCTCATCCAAGGAATCCCATATAGGAATCCAAGTATCACCCTCATCAGCCTGATGATCTCATCCAAGTTATTCTATGTTGGAATCCAAGTATAGATCAGGGTATAATATAATCCCATCACCCTATGAGATTATACAAGGTATATCATATCAAAACCCAAGTATCACCCATGGCATGGTATAATTCCATATATAATTTAATCAATTAATTAGGACCGGTGATACCATCCAAATCATTCCATATTGAAACTCGAGCGTCAACCATTGTTTATCATTCTAGATGGTCATATACTATCTAGATATACATACCATTTAGTAATTCACTTAATTAAAATTCCATATTTCATTTATAAGGAAAAACCAAAGCTTAAAGTAATGAGAAACAAGTGTCTAAGTGAAATGGTCTTACCATTTACCATTCTTTTAATTCATTTAGACTTTCTATTTATGGGTAAATTACCAAACCCACCTTAAAGTGGGATCAATTACATAATAAAGACAATTAAACCAGGGAATTGAATTAAATCAACCAAAGGGGTGTTTAATCACATTTACCATGGAGTAACATTCAAGGCATATAATCCACACACTCTAACGGGTAGTTTGGATTGAGGTAGTCAACCTCCAATGATGTAATTTACAGTGCAAGAACAATCTATCATAAGTTTTATGAAATTTATTTAATTAGTTTCATAATTGAGAGGTGATGTATGGAAGGTATGGTGCGTGGAACAACTGTGCATGATATAGAAATAAATACTTTTAGGGAAAGGTTCTAAGAAACCTACCTTATAATATTTGTATAATCCTCATCTAGTATCAACCTTTGATTTTGACTGGAATGAGATAAATTGTATTAAAAAGAAAAAAACCTAAAAATTGTGAATAATATATCACACAAAGACAAAATTAATAATGGAGAGAGAAACTCTGAAAATAATCAAGAGGACTTATAGACTCAACAAGGGTGACTAAATGTGATCGACGACATTTGATTCTAAGTCTAGATGAGGGAGAAATATCAAATCCTATGAGGATGGAGGAGGAGAGATTCAGAGGGTCTATTTTTCATCAAATTAAGGTGAAGAAAAGATATTTTATATTTAAGAGGAAGGATAGAAAAAACTATAAATTCACTCATTTTAAGGGGTTCAGGGTTTGACTGCATGGTTGTCCAAACCGTGCACCAACCATACACACCTACTACCCAAGGTGACACCCCTCATATGGATAGGTGTGTGGTTAAAAGAAACTATACATCAACTGTGTACCACAAATATATAATTAATTTTAGGTTTTTTAACAAGCATGAAGCCTCCCTCCCATGGTTAAACAAACTAAATCCCTCTTATTTTAGTATTTCATGATTGAGGCACATGGTGAGTACTAACCATGCACTAACCATACACATCTCTTTGGTTCTCAAAAAATAGAATCTCTGTGGTCCAATTGAGAATGAATTATCTTGAATATTTACTTAATTCATTAGACACATTTATTTATAAAAAATAAGTTGTTTAGACAATGTTTTAAAGAATTTGTACCTCCAAGAAAAACTAAGATATTAAAACAACTATGTTAGGGCATACATCCACTAGTAATATCCAAACTAGGGTGTAATTTCTAAGGGAACCACATAATATCTACTTTACAAATACATTGGGATATTTTACTATACCTAGAATCATCCCTTAAGCTTTTACCTTGGTTTTTTTAAAGTTCACTAAACTAATATCCAAAAATAAATAAACCCTACTATAATAACAACTAAATAAACCCATTCAAAACATGACATAAATAATATATTAATCTCAAGATTTAAATAATATATCTAACAGACAATCTCACATCCCAAGGAGTTAAAGGTTAAGTGTCTTAAATATTATCTATATAAACATCTTATTTTACTAAAACTGCAAACATTTATCTATAATCATTCCCCTCTAGACCATTTACTACAAATCTTACATGATATAATCATCTTCATAACCCAGGGGACAAAAAACATAAAAAAGGGATGAGCACAAAAACTCAGTAAGGGAAAAACATATCAAAACGTTTCAGATCATAAACATGAAGAAGAATATAAGGAAGACACAAATATATTAAAAAAAATATCAAAAGGCCTTAGATGATAATCATGAAACATGTTACAGAAACATAAGATCACAAAAACATTTTTAAGAAATCATAAAATACATGTCATGGTTCAGCATAAATCTCTATGATCATATAACATGTGAGTTTGACATAAAAGTGTGAAACACTTTAAAATAAGGCATAATGTTGAAATCATGGAATTTCATAGAAATGAAATGAATCCTGAAATTTTGGCATAACTTGATAAACAACTTGTTAATGTAGCATAATCAAATAATATGAAAACCTTTTTGAGTAAACACATTATTCCCATACCTTTGTGAACAGAGTCATTATTTCCATGCCTGAAAATGCGACAAACCCATTATTCAAATGTCTATGTGAGAAAACACATTATGTATATTCCTGAATAGATCATGAGAGATAATATTAAACTAATACATTTTAGGGTAATATAGGACCCCACCCATCATGATCCAAACATATGTGTGCCACTTAAATTCAATCATCATATCTTAAAGAACCCATGGAAAAAAATGGATTTCTTAAACATCCAAATGGAAATAATTCACTTTTCATAAAGAACACATGGAAGAAAAATTTGTTTCATAAAACATCCAAATTAAAATCATTTAATTTTCATAAATAACCCATGAGAATATAATTAGTTTCATAAAATGTCTAAATGTTTTAAAATAACATGATAAACTAAATATTTTGTAACCAAAAACGTCATCACTAAAAATAATCACATAATAAAAGAAAAATTTATGTTGAAAAATAAAACATAACTCCATTGGGGGTAGATAATTTTTGGTATAATGAAAACCAAATCATGAAAAGTTATTTTTTTAAAAACATTTTATATTCATTGTTTTAAAAGTCTTAGTTATGAGGCTCTTTTAAAAAATTGTCCTTTTATTAAAAAATAATTGAACATAAAACATTTCATGGAAATGAACTTGGATCAAAAAATATTTTACCCAAACATATTATAGATAATATCATTCAAAATGGACTGTCTTGGAAGAATGAAGTTCCATAAGAAATTTTATAACTCAAAGAATAGAGCTTGAGTTACTAAGTCCCTTACCCTTACCCATGATTTCCATGGAAGTGAATTAACCTCTTATATTATAAATATAAATAACCTAATTAAATATTTTATAAACTTATTAATATATATTTACATTTATAATATTCATTAATAATAATTATTTTCATGTGCTATATTTTTATAATCTTCTTTCAACATCAGGTGTTAACAATATTTGTGGTTTTGAACTAGGTTTGTAAAAGTGGAATTGATCATAATTTTTCTCCCAAATATCATCATTTAAAAACCATTAAAGTTACTATAATTTATGTTTTATAAATACTTATAATGTCATAATTACCTTACATGGATGTTTTAGTCACATTTTATAAATATGAAAACGATGATAAACTAGTATTGGGTTATTTTCTTATATCGATGGATTACCTTATAAGATTTGTTACTTTATCTTTTATTTCAAGAAAACCTTAATAATGATATATATTAATTATATATATCATATATAATCATAAAATATAATCTAAAACCATCCATGTTTTCAAGTGAAGGGAAACCAAACATGTTTATTCATGGAGGTGGTAGTCCAAACAATACATGATTTGCGTCTTCTTTTTTTCTTATTAGAAAGGGTATAATCATTAATTATCACTCCAAAATTATAATATAATAACAAAATAATAATATTTATCATTTTATTATGGTTAAATGGAATTTTTAGGGAAAAATCACAAAAAGAAATTGAAAAATAAATAGGTTATGAACTTATACCTCACTTCTTGGATTATCGCCTTGGTGAAATGGATTATAGCTTCGCGGGATGGTTTTTTGAGTATACAAAAACCACCTAAAGTTATATAAGAGTGTATATAAGAGGGTTGTAAAAATATTGGGCCAAAATTTATGTGTTTTGGTGTTCATGGAAGTGAGGAGTGGAGTGCCCCTTTAAAAGTGAAAAGGAGTGACATTTTTTTAAATACCCAACAAATTTCAATAAGGTGAAGTCAATTTGAAGGAAAGTGGATCCAAAATTGAGAAATAAGGGAGAGAAAAATATATAAGGTCAATAAAAACCTCCAAAACTATATTATAAACATTTGTTAAATATTTTGGGCCCTTTACCACTAATATTACCCATTTTTACCGTTTTAGTTTTCACCTAGATAACTAGTTTTTACCTAGGTAATTTATAATTTATGAAAAAAATAAAAAGGTTCTTATTATATAATTTGGGAATAATTATTAAAAAATTGAAATAATTTTTTTTATTCAATTTTTAAAAGTGTTAAAATTTAATTTTAAAATTCTTAATTTTAATGTATTAAAAACATTTAAAAAAAAATATCTTAAATTACAAAATCTCAAATATGGGTTTATAAATTTATTTTTCTAAAATTTATAAATTGACTTATAATATATATATTTGGTCTTATAAATAGGTTTTATAAATTTCCAATTCATACAAATATACTAATAATTTCATAAAATCCATTTTATTTGTAAAAATAGTATTTTTTACTTTTCATATAAAATCAATATTTTTGAACAATTACAAAAAAAAATATAATAAAATATGGCCATGATAAATCCATAAATTATTTTAATTTTTTAAAACTCTCATACTAAAATTTATTATTTTTATTGTTTAAATAAAATCATAAAATATAGAGAAAAAATATTTTTATTGGAAAATAGTGTTTCGTATATTAAGTATTCTTGTTCTAGTTTCCTATAAATAGTAATTAAACTAGTGTTAATACTTTATTCATTTAAAAATGTATTATTATAGAAAATAATTAAATTTTATAAACTATATTTCATTATTTTCCTAGCTTCACTAATTGAGTCGATATTTTAATTGAAATTTATCATATATATAAATATTCATAATTCTGTTACCACTATTTATACATTCCAATTATATAGCTACCTTATAATGGTATATATTGTTTTTGGTTTTGATATTTTATTTGGAGAAAAACATTGAACACTATATTTATTTAAGGAAGAAAAACTTAGGTCATTACACATCGTCACATATATCCCAACCACCTCATCAAAACATGACTCGCACGAGGCCTATTCCCTACTATCATTCTCAGCCTGACTCTCAAACATGTGATAAAACACTATCTCATATGTATCTTACAATTATATAAATAAAAAATAAGAATATAAATAAATATATTAATTGAAAAAACTAAAAGGAATTTTAACCATAATATGTCTCTCTCAATCATTGATAATCTATCTAGTACTACTATCAGTGTACATATTCTTGTACACATGAAACTCTATAATAGTTAGATCAACTGTATAATTAAAAAATTTATCATATAAATTTAGTATTATATATATATAATTATTAAATAATATTATTTTCTAAATTTTGATGATGTATACTAGAATTACGACTCCCAGATCTCTGTGTTACTTCATATCTCCCTCGGTTCTGTCAATAAGAATTAAATCTCCTCTAGAAATTCTCTCTAATCCATTATATGTACAACACCACCTAATACTAAGAAGGGGCACAATCAGGTCGATAAGACCTACAAGACTTGTCAAATATAGTCAAAGATTCTCTCTATGTAGCTCTCCTCTAAAGGCTATGTAAAAACTGATAGAAATTATCACACATGCATGCCTCCCATTCCTAAAAAAATAGTAGGGTTCATTATCCCATCCACAATAGACTATAAACCCTGCAAATACTTAATAATATATTAAATTATAAACTATATAAATTTAAAATAAAAAATATTTATTATTTATATCTATCAACTATTCTCAAACATATGATAATGTAACTCAATAAGAAGGTGATCCCATAAAACCCATAGAGAAAAAAATAGTTCCACAAAATAGCCTTAGCCTGACCAATGGCTAGTTATGAAATACAATGAAAACAAGAATTATTAGTAAAATAATTAATAAGTAGAATAAATTAAATTAAAAAAAATGAAATTCATTTTTATCTTACTTACTATGATGCGTATCAAATCTAAGAGTTGAATGTCGCTCTCGAACTAGATCAAGAATCATCAATTGTGAAAGGCCATGACACCTCCTTGTAGCCGATGTTGAGCCAACACCCTCAAATAATGAATATGGAAACTCATTGTCAGTTAGAAAATCCTCAGTAAAGCTATGAATCATTTCAATATAATTTTCTTGATCCATCTAAAACATATAATTATTTTTATAACAAAATATTGTTCTCTATAAAAATATAAATAATTTAAAAATTATAAAACCTTTTTTTGAAATAAACCGAGTAAAATAATGTTACCTAAAAATAATTTTTAATACATATATTAAACATAAGAAACTAATAAATATTTATTGAAAACAAATAATACATAATTCCATGTCTTCTTCTTCATATCATTTCAATTTCATCAGTGCGAATGTCTTCATCTTACTCTTTGACATCATCAATTTCCATATGAGCTTGAATTTTTTCATCACTTTTAATATCAAAGTCATTGGTTACATCATTGATATTATAAACACCATCATCACTTAACTATAGGATCTCATCATTGATATTTGTATCTCTTTGATTAAGATATATATATATACAGTGATGTTTCTTGAAAAATTTCAATATTTTTCACTTCAACAACACCACTTTAATTATCCAAAAACTGATAAGATTTCATTTTTATTACACTCAACCGTTCATTTAAATCTTTTTAAGAAACATGGTAATTTGTATAACATACTTTAGGTTCTTGATATTCTAGTAAAATGGTTTATTTGTTTTAAGAAGACTTTTATATTTATTATCAACGATTCTGTGTGGTGAATGAACACACAACCATCAATCAATATTAAACCAATGACATTTAAACACTTTTACATAATTATACCCTAGATATCATAACTGAATTTTCCATCCAGTATCCCATAAAAGTCAACTTTAATTTATTTATAATGAAATCCTTTTAAACAAACACCATTGTTCATTGATTTCTTTAATTAATAATATATATATATATATAAAATATAAATTCCTTAATCACATAAGAATTATAATATTTGAGTAATTTGGATGGTGGATTACATAGTGAATATAATTGACTATCAATTTTATTTCCATGTTATGATACTAAGATAAAAATAATAATTAAAAATATAAAAAATGATAAATTGATCTTATATTTTTGATTGTAAATAATTTAACTTACCAAACTCTGAAATAGGTAGGAAAAATTATTTTGTTAGTGTTCTTCAAGAGAAGCTAAGGTAATTGATGTGATTTTATTAATATGATCATCAGATTATCTACAAAACAATTAATATAAATTTAATTTTAACAAATATAAAAAAATAAGTAAAATAAGTAGGTACTGCGAAAATCATACAATTTATTCATAGTTGAGCAGAACATATGTATGAGCTATGTGCAATTATTCTTTTGAAATCCATTGTTCAGGATGATTACCAAAACCATGCTTAGGATGATTAAATATTGATAATCAGTGGTCTATGAAATCACCAACATTTTCCTCACAACATACCATTTGATTATGTTTTGAAGGATATTCTGATTTAAAATAATTAGAATAGAAATTTGAAATTTCCTCTTGTAAATGAACTTCAATAACTGACCATACAATATATGAGTTGTTATGTACCTTCTTCTTTATTTATTTTATACAAATCTCAAATGAGTACATCTATCAGAATTGTACCAGCCCTCCACATTTAGCTTTATATGAAAAATGAAATATTAAATATTCTATTAAGTTAAACCTAGTTGACTAAAATAATATTTTCAATTTACATAGAATTATAACGAGATCCTTTTGAAACATACTCATTACATCATAGTCTATTTTTTCCACAAAAATTCCTCAGAAGAAACCTAATATTTCAGCCAACACATCCCATATTGAAGAATTCAATAACCCTCTAAGGCCAAGAGGATGTAATATTTGCATGATGACATGACAATAATGACTTTTTAAACCAGTAATAGGTCCATTTCTAATACAATGAGACAAATTAGAAGCATAACCATATGGTAACTTTAAATATTTAATTTATACTAAATTTTAATAATTTATATTAATTATTAATAATTTATACTAATTATTAATAATTTATACTTGTTTATAATAAATTTTATTACTTTATAATAATTCATATTTATTTCTACTAATTTTCTATAAATTTAAACTAGTTTATAAATATGTATATTAATTTATACTAAATTATATCATATTATATTAATTTTATAATAACTTATAATAATGTACATTATTTTTTAAAAATTTATAAAAATTTATATGAATAAATAATAATTTATATTAATTTATAATAAATTATATCAATTTATACTAATTTATAATAATATATAATTTTTTTATTTTTTTTATTTGTTTTAAATTTTGTACTAATATTTATTAATTGTTTTTATTTTATAATAATTTTTAATAATTTATAGTAATTTATACTAAATTTTATCACATTATAATAATTTATATCTATTTATACTAATTTTCTATGAATTTAAAATAATTTGTAAAAATTTATATCAATTTATACTAAATTATATCAATTTGTAGTAATTTTATAATAATATATTGTAATGCACATTATTTTTTACAAATGTATACAAAATTATATGAAAAAAATATTAATTTATCTAAATTAATAATTATTCATTTCAATTTATAATAATTTATATGAATATAAAAAAACTTTTATTATATTTTGAATTTTTTTAACAATTTCTACAAATATATAACATTTTATATTAATTTTTTCTAATTTTTAATATTTTATACTAATTTTTAATATTCAATACTAATTTATAGTAAATTATATCACTTTATAATAATTTATATTTATTTATACTAATTTTCTATGAATTTAAATTAATTTATAAAAAATTATATGAATTTATACTAAATTAAATCAATTAATAATAATTTTATAATAATTTATCATAATTATTATTAATTTACATCAATTTATACTAACTTGTTAATTTATATTAATTTAAATTAATTTATATTAATGCATATCATTTTATTCAAATTTATTTTAATTTATACCAATTCGTATTTGTTTTAATTTATACTAATTTAATATTAATTTATAATAAATTGTAGCAATTTGTATTGAACTATACTAATTTAGGATAAATATAAAGACTGTTTAATAGATTAAAATAATAAAGAAACCATATAAATTAAGAATTAATTAAATAGAAAAAAGTTATGTCCATTAAAAATAAAGCTTAAAAAAATACCTCAAAATTGGTACTTTGCTAAATGATTTGTAAATATAGTCCCGAATATAATGAGTTGAATGTCAGATATGAAATCAGGCCATTTTTTCTATAGAAACCGAAGGGTTATGGGAAGATTGTGAGGGGGGGCTACACATATTTTCAGTTTTTTCATTGCAACCAAAATTCCATCATGAGAATTCTGTCATCTAGACTTTTGCCACAAATATTTACAAAGAACTATTTATTTGTGATGGGTATTCGAAACATACTATTTATCCATCACAAAAGGCCACTGTAAAAAATAATATTTCCTTCTCAATGAAAAATTATTTATGTTGGACTAGTTCATCAAAATAAACCCACTGACATGTCATTTGCAATGGATTTTTCATAAATAATACTTTTTGTGAGGCAATCAATCATAAATTCTAATTTGTGGGCGTATAATTGACATATCTATTGCAAATACTTTTTGAAACAGATACGTTATAAATATAACATATCAGGATAAGCATTTGCAATAGATCCATAAAAAATACTCATTATTAGAAGGGGTTATTGGAGACAGATGTACCAGTCTGTCACAAATAACCATGAAACAATAAACTAATTGTGACTGGATTTTGTATTCATAACAAATAGTTTATTACCATTGTCACGCGAGTAAGCACACCAAAAAATTTTACGACTAACGAGTTCATCCATCGCAAAAAAAAACCTTTACGAAGAAACTATTTACAATGGATGAGCTTTTCCATTGCAAATAAGTCCACTCCCAAAGACTATTTTCTATGGAATACAATTTCATCAAAAATAACCCATCTCAACAAATCAATTTTCCTATAGTAGTATCTATATGGGGTTATATCAGTTGATATTACCTTAATGGTGTGATCAGAGGGTATTCAGATATGTAAAAAATGTGCTATCATGAACCATGGTCATAGATTCATGTGGGTTTCTTCATGCAAGAGACATATAGATTTTATGCGATCCTTAGAATGGATTTTCTTGGTTTGATATAGGTTTCACATCATTTTCTATTGTTGATGTGTATCATTTATGTCTATCAACAGTGACTGTTATAACTATGTTGGAGAGTGGGATGTATAAGAAGGTTATTTAGGAACTGACCATTATTAACTAGGTGACATCACAACTCATGTTTCTAGTCTCATTCTTCATGATGAGGATATGAATCAAGTAGTCTATCCATACATATTTGACCCGTTTTAGGATGACTTTCCTAAATATTTTTGGGGTTTCCACCCGAGAGAGATATTGAGTTTATGATTGATTTAATTCATGGCATATATCTCATATCCATACTGCCTTACATGATGGATCCTATAAATCTTTAAGAGATGAAGGTTTAGATACAATATTTAAAGGTGAAGGGGTCTATATGGATGAGCATGCCCCCTTGGAGTGATCTTGTATTATTCATTAAGAAAGAGAATGGATAACTATGGTTGTGTGTGGATTACTATAGGTTAAATCAAGTGATGGTTTCAAATCAGTATTCAATGGTTTATACTGATGATTTATTTGACTAAATGAGAGAAGTCTGACTGTTATCCATGATTTATTTGAGATCATGATATCATCAGCTGTAGGTGATACCTTTTAACATATATAGTGTTCAATAGAAGGTAGGCATATACAAGTAAATTGTGATTTCATTCAGTTTCATGAACAAGATATAAATATTTATGGACCTAATAAATAAACTACGACAAATATGGCTTATAATAGTGCTAAAAACCGCCTTTAACAGCGCTAATAAATCACTGTTAATCTCGAAAAAGATAAAGTGGGGGTCCCCTTTATCAGCGCTAAAAATAGCACTGATAAAGGGGAATTTTATTAGCACTAAAAAAAGCACTGATAAAAGTTCCCCTTTATCAACACTAAGCAAGCGCTGCTATAGGTAGTCTTTATCAGTTCTATTTGAAGCGCTGATAAATGTATAATATATCAGCGCTAAAAAAAGCGCTGATAAAAACTACCTTTATCAGCGCTCAAAATAGCGCTGATATATTATCCATTTATCAGTGCTTAACTAGCGCTGATAAAGGCCAAAGATCCTATACAAAACCAGAACCTGCACAGAACCTACCCAGCACCTGTACACATTACAGCACCTGCACAGAGCAAAAACAACACCTACACACAGCACAAACAACACCCACACACAAAGAACAAAAGAAAAAAAATGATACATACATTTACTTGAAATCATAAATACAAAACAACACACTGCTATATACATTTCAAACAATGTTTAATTTGGTTACAATTACATTTATCCAACAAATAGTTAAAAACAATGATTTTCCATCCTTTTTGCATCCATCCGCTCTAAAAAATTGTCGTCCATGGCGGTGGTTTCCGAACAAATCATTCAAACTGAGGAAAAATATTTCACCTACATAATTAAACAAATATTATATTAGTAATACAATAATGAAATAAATAATGGGGTTGCTAAATTGAATTATACTAGTGAGGCACAAAACATAAAATAACCAATTAACGATGAGACACAATAAAATAATATTGATTCATGAATGAGTTTTCAAAGATGGATTATCAAACTAAATTTGAAAAAATGAAGGAGAATTATGAAAGTACCAACAACCAAACTCAAGTACAAATGATTTTTTTTCTAATCACATTTATTTAACATTTCATGTTAGTATAAGTTTAAATTTCTATTCTATATGCCCCTTAATTATTTAGAAAATAAAAGAAACCCAAATTCATTAGTTTTTCATAAAATGATAATAAAAAAATTATTTTAGGTGAATTATATTATGTAAATACACAAGACGAGAATCTACTCAAGTGATATGACCTCGGTCAACCTCTTTGCTACATTAGGGGAAAAATTATTTTTCCATGACCTACGACAGGCGTGCATCTTGGATTTTGATAATATAAAAAAAAACATTTTTAATCCCTTGGAACATAAGAAAATGGATGGGATAAATCATGTCTTCAAATTCCACAATCAGAGAATGGAGACTGACTGGAATAGAATGACCATTAGTAATGGTGGAAAACCAATTCCCTACCTAGTCAATGAATACTGGTGGGAGTTGGATTTCTGTTACCACACTCATTTCAGGGATAACACATGGGGTTTAGGTGGACATTTCTACAAGGGCCAAAACATACTTTAGGGATTAATCCATAGGCTTAGTGGAAAAATATTCTATTCACCATCAAATCCTAAATGGTTTATTCCGATCAGTAAATAACTTCCAATAATTTTCATGTCTAAGATAGAACTAAGAGCAGTAATCAACACACGGTTGAGGGGATCCAAGAGGAGTATCCCGAATCGAGGAATTAGTTCATTCAGAAATAAAAAGTCATAGAGTAGGTTGAGTGGAAGAAGGGTGTTCAAAATATTTTATAAAATTTCATAACTATACCATCATGTGTCACACATTCTATTTGGGTAGGAGGAGTAAACCCTAAATAAAAGGAAGGTTCATTTAAAACTCACAAGGAATGGGTTTTTAACTCAAGATATAAAAGGGGAATCTTGATTATTGATTATGATCATATGTGAGTGACCTATCTGAGAAGTTTATGGTTATGAAGGATATAATATGAACCACATAATTTAAAGGTCATGTGTCTATGAACAAATGTTACATAGTTAAACGTTATGCATTAACAACTTAATCCATGACCTATACCATGAAATTTAATGTCATACTGTGGGATGTTAGAATATTTAGTTTAGATTCATGTAGTCAGAACATTTATGTCTTGAATCTTAGGGTCATATGACTAGGACCAATGGTGAGAGAGGGATATATTCTCCATATATTAATAAAATATCAATGTGAATAGAGATCTTAGAGGTAAAATTCTAGCAAAGTCTGTCTCAAAGAAGAGGAATAATTTTTTATTGTACCTGAGATAGAGGGTAAAGGATTCAATATATATCCCATTAAATTTGGAATTAAGTTATAAATAGTGCTTAAAGGGGTGCGGTTAGAGATCGATTCCCAATAGAGGTCCTCTTAGGTGAGGGATAGATCATCATGTAGTTTTCTGTCATGTGATAGGGTCATGAAATGTGTAATTTAATATATTATGGAAATTATTTTTGATATACACTTTAAGGTATTATGGTAAATATGGGGCACCACATAATTTAACATCTTATGAAAAAGATTTCTTTCTACAGTTTAATATCATGAAACTTGGACAAGTGCTCAGTAGCATAAATTCATGCATATCAAACTATGGTGTCATTCAGGTTTGGGTAGTATAACTAAGGCCTTGGTGTCTTGAAGTTTAGGGTCATATAACTAGAACTATTGGAAACATAACTCATCTATCATGGTGATCATTTAGTGAAGTGATAACGAATCATATGGATGTGGCATGTATCTGAGGATTCTATAACTCAATTAATCCATCCATAATCTAATCTCTTCAGGAGCCAATATTTGAAGATGTTTAATTATTTAATTATATGTCCCTTAATTCTATGGTAGGGAAAATAATTTGGAAGATCATTCATTATTTACTCCTTGGGTCTCTAGATCTCCGGAAGATTAAGAATGTGACACTCAAATGAATAAGTGAAGTATGTGGAAACAAGCTCACTCTAAAAGGAATATACCTTTTTGTGCCTTTCATTGAGTAAGGGATAGTCCAAGAATCTTGATATACTATATGTGTTCTTGTAAGGGTGTCCACGTGGATGAACCATAAGCATAGGTATCATTGGATTCAATATACCATCATCTATCAATTTATGAATCCAATCCTTGAATACAAATCACATCTCGATTTAATGTTCTAAAAATTGATGGTAGCCATAGTATTTTGGATGCTTTCACATATTTTTATCTCTCGGTCACTTAATCTATGAAAGATCACTCAAATAATTTTTTGTTACATTGGAAAAATACTCAGGAAATTTATTTGGTTGGAGGCAATACACCTTCCTTTTCCCATATTCAAGAGATGGACAACAAAATTGTTTCTTTGTTCTATCAAAAAATGACTATGTTGGTAGGAACATGTTTCTGAATTTGAGATTTGGTAGGAAATAACCTGATCTCAATCATTTTAGGGGTAGAAGCTAAAGAATTAGAGGCGCCATATGTGGATGTGGTCACCCCTATATTGGGGAATGTTGACTTTCCTGGAAGCTCTTTGGCAACTAGTAAGTCTGAATAACATATAGAATTCACCTGATGATGAGGTGGAAAATGTATAAATTCCCCCATCATAGTAGGTTGGGGGAATTTAAAATATAAAAATCCCCCCATTCTTGTGGGAAGGGCTGAGGTGGAACTAGGTTTAGAATTCAACTGATGAGGGGGGTGAAACTTTTGATGATATCCCCAGCCCTATGGGATGGGGTACTTTAATGCAAGGAGTACCATTTTAAGAGGATGTCAATATTACTTAAAGAAAATATCCATTATTAATATTTATAATTACTCCATGAAGATCCTAATTTTCATTCTTCAACTGAGTGATCTATTATTTAGAAAATATGTATCTGTTATCCTCAAAGGGAAAAAATACAACAGAATTTTCTACACCCCATTTTCAATGGTAGGATGGGTGGATGATGATGGGCATCGCAATCCAGAACTTGAATATTGGATCTTATATTTATATTGGGAATATATTCCATCACCCTTGCACTCAAAATCATAAACATGGTTAATAAAACCTTCTATATTGGAATAAATGGTATCATTTAGCCCTTTTATAACAATTCTTAGAGTAGAGGGTGAGGAAAACCTATTAGGGATTAGAATATTAAAGGAATTTATAATCATACTCATATCTAGAGTGCTCATCAGAACTAGTGGGAACATCTTTAAAACTAGATGTTACCATGTTTATAGATATGTGGGTAAACTAGTGCTCTTATTTAGTAGAATATATTATTTTAAGGATGTTTTCTATAATCTTTTCTATTGGGATTGGGTATATTAGACCATTTTGTGGGTCATCTCCAATGATACCATTTTTTGGGATGGTTATCATGATATTGTTATGGTGGGATAGTGCCCCTAACCATTCCTTGTCCTCATTGGGGAGAATGGATAAAAAAATGATACATATTACATGGAATTTTCCATTGTAATTTGACCCCTAACCATTCTTTACATTGTGTTATAGCTAATAAATATCAAAAATCACCAGGGTACTTCAATGGAAACCCATGTTTAACTTGGTCACATGTATTCATCGTCGTCAAAGGGATTCTCAACAAAATGGAAACCCATGTTTAACTTGTGGTATTCCATGAGTTTAACATCCCAAAAGGATAGAGGGTCATGATTTAATGTCTTACAGAGATGTAATGGGTGGATCAAAACACTTATAAAGGTGGATCAGGTAGGTACATCTCTAGGAGGGAGCACCTGGAATGTTTACCTGATAGATGGATCAAAACGCCCAATGAGGTCTGACCCAAGTGTGGTGTATCCCATAAAGGTAAGGTTTCTAATTTTGAATACTTATTTGGACACCACTAAGGGAAAAACAGGATGGAAAATAAGTGAAGGTGTACCCCAGTGAGGGGGTCACCATGGTTTACCATTGGTTGGGAGTTAACCTCATGGAGGCTTCCTACATACCCTATTTAGAATACAAGGATCAAAACCCATATATTTAAAAGAGGTATGGTGTGGGTATTACCCATGGTTAGCTTCCTTCACACTAGGAATACTCTTGGTTGGATGAGTATGGGTTTTGTAGGGCTTATGCATTGTCAGATTCCCAGGTTCTTCCAAGAGTAGAAATGGGATGAATGGGACATACATGCTAAGATAGACCATGTGAATGGTGTGATCCTTGTAAAGAGGCATGAGGCACAAAAAACATGTGGTGCTATCTGTAAACATTATTTATGGTGGCCATGGGGCTCATCAGACTCCCCATACCTTCCATACGCACTGCACACCATCATGCCTTACTTTAATATTGAGTTTCTCAAAGATCAATAATATGAATATAGGGATAGAAAACATTGAGTAATAAATTAAGATTTCAATACAGCGGAGCATTCTCAATTCACCAAAGAAGGTTGGAGGATAATCAATGATCATATATAGATAACATAAGTAGTAGGAATTCACCTTTATCCTATTTGTGTACAATCTTCCATCAGGTATGTTGCCCATTCATTTCTAAACACATGTATATCATCTTCTAAATATGAGTTTTTGTGACATTCATGGTAGTACTGAAAAAATATAAATACACAAAGGATTAATAAATATTTTAAATCAACTAATAATTATTTTCGAAAATACCTCACCAGGGATGCTAGTTTGTTGATGAAATACAATCTCTTTCATAAATTTACAAACATAATAACCACAGTCCTTTCCGTTTGTTTTTTTTGGACACTTTAGAAACATCGAAAACAATAAGTAATTTGTTTTGATATGTGTTTGGATAGTGCAATGTTATTATGTATACCCGAATACTTTTCCAGTTTCAGATCTTGTAGGCTTGCTCATCCTTATGCCCTGGATTCATTCCATGCATTAGACAATATTGTTGCACCGCCCTATCATAACAGAATCCTCATTAAAAGATAACATAAATTATATAACTAGATGTTTAGTTTTAAAATGTTGGATCTAGTTTATTAAAAATTAACAAACATCATCATGCATGGTCAGTTTGTTGGATATCCATGCGTTGAACGCAGAAAATAAATCTTTGGAGTATCCAAATTGACTGCAATCATCATCCAATGCTCTCTAAAAATACAAAAAAGAATAAGTAAAGAAAGAAATGAAAATATAGTTGATAGGATTAAATTGTAGAGTTTTACCCCTACATCGTTGGTATTAAAAAGAGTCTGTCATCCATAATTTTGTTTTCAAACGATTTGAGCAGGGATGACATTATTGTAGCCTCTTTATTAGAATCTATTTTGTCTTTTGAAGAGGTGGTGTGAGGACTAATGAGTCCAAATTTTTGTTCATGGGGAAATCCCTTCAATTGTTTTTCATATATACGTATGTAACAAATATAAAATGTATTCAGTCATAATTATCAGAGTATATCAACTTTTGTAAAATCAAATCATGAAAAATTACCTCATGTATACATTTACAACTAAGGCGCCTAGCCATTCATACTTCAGGAGTTAATTTACATTTTCAGCACTAATGAAATCTGATGTTTCCTCTCCATACATATCTTTTTCAAAATAAACTGTGTGAGTATTTCTGTCTTTCAACTTTGTATCCACATGAGCCTGCAATGATATTAACTGTGGATATAGAACGAGCGGGGTGAAGGTGCTCTCAGTAGACCAATTCAATCAGTTGGATGATCCTTGAGATAGTTTTGAGCTGATATTTCGTTTCACCCATAGTCTTTGTCATTCTATAATAACATTCATCAGTTCAGACCTTTTTTATTAAATGTTAAAGGTCTAACTTGAAAAACAAATTGGAAATGGAAACCTTTTTGTCGACATGTTTTTTTACAAGAACTGTCAGCCATGTGATGAATGTTCCAACAGCTTGTTCAACCGTATGAATGTCGTCATCATCATTTGGAATAGGTAGCTTGGAATTCGGCTCATTACCTACGTTAATTGACACTCTATGATGATCTTTTGGAAACTGTCTGTTGTGTAACATGTCATTTTGCGTATTGAACACCGTTGCCCTCGCTACAAGGTGATAGGTGGGAGTTGATAAATATAAATCACAGTCATTTTCACCCTGTAGAATATTAGTACAGGAAAGGTATCAGTGTCTATGTAAATCACATTTCACAGAAGCAGTTATTAAAACATTTATTACCGCATCTAAGTCAGGTTTTTTAGGGGAATGGATCACCTCAAAGCTGGTGGGGGGGTGGGGTGGGATCGTCACGCATTGGTTGTTGTTGAGTTGTTTCTTCTCTTTGCCTCTCCCCCATCAATTTTTCTATCATCTCTCTCTGGTATTGTAATTATTCTTGAAAAAAAAATAACTGTTATTACAGCTTTTCCATTTTTTCATTTTGATCCTCCGATTGTTTTTGTTTTTGAAAATATGTTCGGGGTGTAACCCTAAAACCCGCACCTCTAACACAGCCATACTTTTCTGGCTGCTTCAAGGATGCTGAAAGTATGTCTACATCTGGTGTGGTTGTTGTTGATTCTTGTGACTATGTCAGATAGAATATATAGAAAAATAAGTAGTTATTGTAATGTAATAGATATTTAAATCAAATCAGATTTATATTTTGTCATACTTGAACATGTTTCCAACACTTTTTGTGTGTTTTAATCTATCAGTATCCCCTATTTATTTACACGATCCTCCTTCCATAGAACATGGTGTGGGATGGATATGGATTTTGATTTCGATTCATCAATATGTATATAAACAGAAAAACATGGTTATGGTGTTGTTTTATGTCACATACCAGTAGTAGGGTAGATTTAAAAGATGTACCAATTTTTTCTCAAGTTCAGTGTACCCCATCCTTGCTTTACGGTAAGGGTACGCTGGTTCTGTTGCATGTTTTTTATTATCAGCACTCAGTAGCTATTTCATAAATAAAAAACTGTCAATTAGAGTGATGAATACAAGAAAACGTCAAACAATTTATTACCCCACACAATGTACTAGAAAAGTTTTCTCCCCACGACGGTTGCTAAACGCATCCCATGCTCCTTGGGATATCAAGTGTGCGTAAAGAGGAGGTGGGTGCGGCTTGATTTTCCCTTCTACATATTTAAGATGATATTTCATTAAAATTGTGCGGAAACCTATTTGAATCCTTCCTGCAACTCTTAATACATATTCCTTGTGCGAGGCATCTACTATAAATGCACTCTGCAATGGATAATGAATAGTAAGTCAATGTTTTGGTATTTTATTTTATTTTAATAAATTAAAAAAATGATATCATAATGTTACCGTAATCTCTTACCACATTAGTGTTTTAAGCCTGATGACAACATGGTGCCACGACTGTACATCAATCGGCACGCATTTCCGAGTTACGATTCCAATGTAGCTACTAAAGATGGATCTATTGGGGTTATCATGTTGGCCTCTCTTATTCCATCCCACCTCAAATTTGATGCCTTTTTCTTTTGCCCTAAGGATTTTGGCTAACACTATCAAACTACAACGCTCTTTTTTTTCAATTTTAGTGTTTTATTTCCTACAATTTCCTCAGAAGTAGAATCAATATCTTCCCCCGGAGTGCTAGCATCGGTAATGGGACCAGCAGTAACAGGTTGAGAAACCTGTTATACCTCAACACAGGGACCAGCAATAACAGGTTTAGAAACCTATTGTTGCTCTGTAGTGGGACCACCAGCTACTGGTTGAGAGACCTTTTGTGCCTTGGGATTGGGCGCATCAGCAGGTGCAGAAGTCATTATCTGCAGAAGTGGTTTAATATTTAATTTATATTACATAAAAACAGTAGCGAACAGATAATAAGATAACATAACACAATGTATGTTACAATAAACAAATAAACTGATTATTGTACTCTCTTTTTTTCATTAAAGGATGAAAATATTTGACTCCTCTATCGACTATGTAAATCCCTTCATTGTGGTCTCCTCTAACATACAAAACGCCGTCTACATTGGGAACGCTGTGAAATGATTGTGAAGTTCCTATAAAAGGGTCAACCTCCGTTGAACTTTCATCTGACCCTTCAGTTTTTTTTGTCGATAACAAAAAAATTGACCAATTTTGGTTTGCGGGGTCTGGAACATAAAATACTTGTACTTCATGTGATGCCATTATAAATGGTTCATCTTTATCCCCTTCCTTACTAAAATCAACTTTCACGAATCCTAATTCATCTATCGTAACAGAAATCCTGTTATCAACCCACTTGCATTGAAAAATCCACACTTTTAATTTCGTATAATCCAACTCCCATATTCGTTTGATGATGCCAAAGTATGACATATTCACATAAATTGAATTTTTGTCCTTAGCACCGGAAACTTTCATCGCCTCAGCCACAAGTATAACCCCACTATTCTGTATGGTACTGTCTTCATCATGTTCATTAGTATAGAATGTATAACCATTAACTGCATAAGCATTGTAAGATAATACGTACACACTTGCTCCTCCAGCTAGCCATCGAAGTCATTCTGAAATTGAGTCTGGATTTTCATCTAGCTGCTTAAAAATATGATCTCGAAACCATCCTATAAACTGTCGATTCTGTGTATCTGATATCCATTTTTCAGCCCTAGAAGGATTCAAACGCCTAAGAATTTTTTTGTGGGTTTGAACATATGGGTCAATGTTGAAACAGTTATGCAAAACGTAAAGGTGGGCCTGCTCCCGATCTATAATATTGATTGTGACAACCTATCTTCCAGAAATTCCTTCACCCTCAAGCCGTTAAGTGTGACGATATTTCGCTAGGCCAACGATTTCCACACCAGACAGGTATTCGGTACAAAATTCAACAACTTCCTCAACAATATATTGTTTCGCAATACAACCCTCTGGACAACTTCGGTTTTTAACACACCCTTTCAAAATCTTCATATACCGTTCAATGGGGTACATCCATCTATAATTTACATGACCACATAGTCAAATCTCTCTCACTAAATGAACCATAAAATGAACCATCATATCAAAAAATGTTGGCGGGAAGAACATTTCCAATTCACATAATATGACGGCAATTTCTCTTTCCATAGTTGGAAATTTCGCCGGGTTTATAACTTTGCTGCATAAAGCTTTGAAGAAGAAACAGAGCTTCGTTAATGTGTGGCGGAAATTCTTGGGCAAAATGCAACTTAAAGCTATAGGAATTAGATCTTGCATCAAAACATGGCAGTCATGTGATTTCAGACCCTTTAATTTTAAATAGCCCATTGACATGATGTTCTTGATATTTGATAAATACCCCTCTGGAACTTTTATGTCATTCAAGAAGTTGAAAAATTGATATCTCTCCTGTCTGGAAAGAGTGTAAGCAGCAGGAGGAAGAAATGTTCGTTTTTCACCCTTCACTGGTGCCAAATCTTTTCATATTCCAATCTCAACCATGTCCAATCTAGCCTTAATTCCATCCTTTGTTTTGACGGGTGTATTTAGCAGTGTGTCTATGACACTATCACATACATTTTTTTTTCAACATGCATAACATCAAGAAAATGTCAAACATACAGACAATTCTAGTATGGTAATTCAAAAAAAATTGATCTCTTTTTCCAACCAGTTTTAGTAAGGTTTTTCGAAAATGGTTTACCAAAAGTAGTGTCCAAATATTTTACTCTCTCAAACAATTGATCACCTATTAGTGGATATGGTGTTTTACGTTCTTCTGAACTTCCGTCGAATGAAGTCGTCCAAGATCGGTACTTATGTCATCGGGGTAGAAATCTACGATGTCCTATAAAAACGGGTTTCGATGAATTTTTTAACCAAATTGACTGTGTACCTTGTTCAAAAATGGGACACCCTTGAGTTCCTTTAAGTCTATATCCTAAAAAATTTCCATAAATAGGAAAGTCATTTATCATCCCATACAACATGGATTTCAAAGTGAAATGTTCATTTTTGTAAGCATCATACAACGTAACACCTGAATCCCACAATATTTTCAAATCCTTGATGAATGGGGCCAAATAATCATAAATATCATTAACTGGTTGTTTTGGTACTGATATAAGCATAGATAACATGATGTATTTTCGTTTCATGCATAACCATGGTGGTAAGTTATAGTTTACCAACATAACCAGCCTTGTACTGTGACTGCTGCTTTGAAAACCAAAAGGATTCACCCCATCTGTAGATAATGCCAGAAGAAGGTTTCTCAGCTCATTCCCAAATTCAGGATACTCGTGATCAATTCTCTTCCACTGAGGAGAGTTTTCTAGATGATGTAGTTTCCCATATTTAATTCTTGTATCTGTATGCCATGTCAATTGTCCTGCAGTCACCTCACTTCCATATAGGCGTCTAAACCTAGGAATGATTGGAAAGTACCATACAACTTTCGTAGGACTAGAATCATCTTTCTTGTATCGGGAAGCACCACACTTTGGGCATTATTTAAGTGATTTTTGGTCCTTGAGAAACAATATACAGTCATTTGGGCAAGCATGTATTCTTTCAGATATCATACCCATATATCGTAGCATTCGTTTGGCATCGTATGTTCGGCTTGGGAGTTCATTATCTTCAGGGAGCATGTCATTCAGAAGAGCAAGAAGTTCTGTAAAACTGGTGTCACTCCACCCATTTCCTGCTTTCAAATTATACCGCTTCAAAACAGCTGACAATGATTTATATTTAGTGCAACCAGCATACAATAGCGTTTTTTCACAACTCTTTAACTTGTCAAACAATTTTGGGCAATCACGAAGTTTATCTTCAACTATCCTTGTCATTTCATCAATACGATCTTCATCATCATTCACATATGTAATCACACCCTCCATACGATCGTCTTCACTATTCACGCTTCTAATCACATCAGATGATCTATAAAATGTCATGTTCTCTGAGTCACTACCTACATTTGTTTTTTCCCCGTGTTTATTCCAACATGTATAACTTTGATCTATTTCGTGACAGATCAGGTGTTCTTCTAACTCCTCTGGACTAATTTTTCTTGAATAACAACATCGTAAACACAGAAAAAGGAGTTAAGAAGGGTCACATGCATGATCTTCTGCAAACTTGATAAACTCTTTCATTCCATCTTCATACTCTTTTTTCAACTGATTGGCATTCATCCATTCTTTATTCATATTCATCATCCTTATGGGTTCGATCTCGAAATTTCCTAATATTATGTTTTAATTAATCAGGTAGCATTGTTTGGGTTTTATAAAAAAATCATGGTACAAATGCCTTAAACACATGTGAAATCCATATACATGGTGTGTCCAGTAGGGTGAACATTGTGTATGTATAAGATACCTGATTTAATCTGACATATATCAAATTTATTCCAAGTTAGTCTTAAAAATACTGAATGATGCCTTTGAAAATACATGACATTTAGAACAACTTGAGCTAAAGGCGTGTACTTTAGATACATATTGAGTCACCTCACCAGCTATGCATCACATTTTTGTGGAATAAACGGTGTGTAGTCCTTACATGACCACTAGGGGTGTATAGTCTATACACATCAAGTCTCTATGGTATCTATACATGGTGTGAGTGAAGTAAAACACATGTCATATGGTTCTACCATTATTTCATGGCATGTACATGGTTTCATGTTGAAGTACATGTCTTGGAGATACATTGTGTGTGACCTAGGTTCACATGACATGTAAAATTTAAAATGAAACATATTCCAAATTTGAGTTAGAATATTAGTTATGTGGTGTAAATTTTGGAGATAAATGTTTTGTGGAATTAAATTCTATAAAAAATCCATGTATGATGAAGCATGTTCCATGTATTTTAAAGTGTCTCATAGAGCCCTCTAGAAGTGGTTTTCTAGGATTCAGTGGAATTGCACTAGTAACAAAGTGGTGGTGCCATTCAAATGGGTAATGTTTGGATTGATATTTAATGGTGGAAGAACTACAACATGGAAAAAATGGCATATCAATCATGCCAACAACCGCAAAACCATACAAAAACACAACCATGATCACAATTGCAACACCATAAAAACCAAACAACCAAAATTTTAGATTTTACAAAGCATCCCTTATTCAATTTTGTTTGCTAATTCAGGGGTTATCACAAAAGTTTTATCATCTTGGGGTGTTCATTCATAAGTCAAGTATACGTAAATTACCAATTTAAATATTCCAATGTTCAACAAGAACCAAGAAACATTCAATTCATTTAGTGTGCAAACAAGGACCACCAACGACCATGATTTTCAACGGGGCGTTTAGCCCGTACATTTCACATTATAACCATCAATATCAAACTGTAATAACATTCGAACAAGAGGAAACCAATGAGTAACAGGAGAAAACTCACCGTGAAGGTGTCATTAAGCACATGACAGAGGTGCGTACATGGCAGAGGAGAGGCACACAACAGAGGATATTTCCAACTGAAAAAAACATAAAATAGGGGAAACCCATGAGAATAAAATAATCTAAAACCGACTACACCATTTACCACATCCCACAAACCCCAAAAGACAATTCATGCAAATAAATTTAAATTTATTGATAGAAATCACTATCTGATCACTAATTTTTATCCAAACCATAGGTGAAAACAAATCCAAATAGGAATCAGAAGGATCACATACCTCGAGAAAAGAAATCCAACCATAATTGTGATCAAGCATACAACAATGTGAACTAGATAGAACTCAGGATGGGAAGTATGCCATCCTGTAATAACTCTAAGAAATTGGTGTGGTGAAAAAATCCCAACATCCTATTAGTATTTGTGGTGCGATATGTTATACTCAACATCCGATGTAAGGGAGTGAGATTTTCCTATATTCTCAACAATTACCTTACCATCTTATGTTATCCCCTGTAAAGGTGTATTTTAATTTTAACTAGAATGAAGAATTACCTCCCATCCATCAATTTAATTAGGGCCATTTGTATAATTAAGGTATTATTCACATTCATATTTATATTACAAAACATGAAGAAAAATATATCATATGTCCCATTATCCATGTACAATTTCATTCAATGAAATGAAATACACAATTATCATTCTATATAACATGCAGTAGATGGTGTTCCCTTTCAACCCATTATAGATCATTTCAATTCATTTAATTAATTCATTAATTTAAAATAAATTGATCATGTAAAATTCATTCCTCATGATTATTACACATTCAATTTTACCAAGAATGGAAAATTCACTAATAAGGCTCAAAGGGTCTTCAAAATGGACCATAATCAACATGGAAATTTCCTAAATGGTAAATTCCATTAAGAATCTAGGAGAAACACCTATAATGTGTCTTCAATTCCATTTATATACCCTTATATCAAGGGAAACCTCATTTAAAAGCTTTGACATAAGCTAAATAGGTGTTCAGGGCAATTAATAATTTGACATTAAAGGGATAATTTTACTTAGAACACTCAAGGGGTGTCCATAAAAGAGTTCAAGAACATCTAACCCATGAAACAAGATTCAATAGGTGTTTATTGAGGTTCAAGGATTAAATAAAGAACTCAATAATATCAATAATCCATTGACTCTTGAAATACCACCTTAAATCAGGATTTCACACGTTAAATTCAAGGGGGGGGGGATTTTTACCTGAAAATGATTAACAATAATGGTAGCGGTGACGGTGGAGGCAGCGCTGGAGGCGGAGGCTACGGTGGCGGAAAATCCGGCAGCGGCGGTAGAGGCGGAGGCGGCGGCGGTGGCAGAGGTGGTGGCGGTCACAGCAGCGGGGGTGGAGGCGGAAGAGGGAGCGGCGGTCGCGGCAGCGGGGGCGGGGGCGGAGGCGGTGGCGGAGAAGGAGGAGGACGAGGAGGAGGAAGGAGGAGGAAGAGGAGGATGAGGTCGCGGTGGCGAGGGGCCTGGTTCAGCTTTCACGAGAGCTTGACCACATGTGAGTGAGGATAGCCTGTTAGGGTTATTAAATAAAAACCAATGAAAACTTTATCTGCGCTTGTTAAAAGCACTGATAAAGTTATGTTTTATCAGTGCTAAAATAAAAGCGTTGTTAAAACATTCATTTATCAGTGCTTTTTTTAGCGCTGATAAATAGATACCTTTATCAGTGCTAAAAAAAGAGCTGATAAATTTTACCTTTTATCAGCGCTAATAAAATCGCTGATAATGGTGTACCCTTTATCAATGCTTATTTTTGCACTGATAAATGCAACATTTATCAGCACTTTTAGATAGCGCTGATAAAGGCCTACCCCTTTATCAGCGCTTTCTGTTTAGCACTGATAAAGGGTAGCGCTTCCCTTGCCCTGTTTTGTGGTAGTGCTATAGGTTATTCTATTCCTTATTTGGATTCATTCATAGTCTTGTTTATTGATGATATCATGGTGTACTACTGGTCAAGAAAAGAACATGATCAACATTTGGAGATAGTTTTATGTACACTTCGAGAGTATCAAAAATATACCACACTCTTAAAGTGTTTGTTTTGGACCAATTGGGTGCACTTGTTGGGTAATGTTGTATTGAAGGTCAATACATTAGTAGAACCTAATAAAGTTGAGCTTGTGATTTCTTGGGAAAAACCTAAAAATATTTTTGAAATGTGCAGTTTCTTGGGTTTGGAAGATTACTACCAGAGATTTATCCAGGACTTCTCTTGATTGGCACTGCCGGTGAATACCCTATGCATGAAGGGGGATGTTCAAGTGGTTGTAACCTTATGAGATATCCTTTCAAGAGGTAAAATAGAGGTTGAAGACTATGTAAATACCAACCTTACCTAAGTTAGGTAAAGAGTATATGATATACTGTGATTCTTTCAGAGTTGGGATGGGGAAGTTCTCATGTTGGATGGTCATGTAGTCACTTATGGGTCTAGCTAGCTGATATTGTATGATAGAAACTACATGATACATGAATTGGAGCTATTTTTGGTGGTGTGAACTTTGATATTTTAGTGTCACTACCTTTTAGTCAAGAATTTAGTGGTATATAATAATTATAAGATCCTCAACTATATATTTTCTCAAATATAGATGATCCTTTGGTAGAGAAGATTGGTCGAGTTCCTGGTTATTTTGACTTTGAGATGTCATACACCCCTGGAAAGGGTAACATCATCACTTATGCACTAAGTAAGATGAATCAGGATTAAGTGGTGTAGGAATTGATTAGTAAGTGGTAGATGATGGTCCGATTTATTGAGATGTGTCTTGAAATTAAGAAGTATTAGAGCAAAGTGGCCCTTACAAATATTGTCTTTACCATTTCAATTATTAATAGGTTAAAGGTGATCCAACTATAATATTATAACTATTTAGTAATGAGGGATAGTATATACATTTTAGATCCATCAGATGATTGGTTCCTCAATGCTGGCTTGATCCTTTAGATTCAAGGGAGGGTTGTGGTCCTTGAAAGCATGTATGAGGATCTAATGAGGGACTTAGATGCCTCAATGTGGGTTGTTTTTACCAAGGTTAATGAATATGTATCACGATATTCATATACTTTACTGGTTTCCTAGGAAGAAAAAGGTCATAAAAGGTTTTGTCACATTTTTCTCCACCTATCAAGAGGTGAAGGTCAATCACTAGTGACCCACTACTCTTCTTCAATCCTAACCATTCTCAAATAGAAGTGTGATGATGTCATGATGGAATTCATGATGGTATTATTGATATTTTTAGGGGAAATAATTTGGTATGGGTAGTCATTTACTGATTTATAAAGTTCATGTATATTATACTAACCTTGGATACCTATTCTATCAAGGATTTTGGTGGAATGTATGTCCAAAAAATAGTATTTCTCAATGGGATGATCTAGATTATTTTTCTATTCAGGATTCCCATTTTACATCATGATTCTAGAAAGGATTTGATAAGGCACTCAACATATAGATGAATTCGACAATTTCCTTCCATCCTCCAAGATATAGATTGTATGAGAATACCATTAGGATATATGATGATATGTTGTGGGTTTAAGCCAGTAATTTTAGGGATTTAAGGTAGATTCATATAGTGTATGTAGAGTTCACCTATAAAAATTGTTATCATATTTATATTTAGATGGTGTCCATTTAGGATTCATACTAAAGATATTTCTGGTCACCTCTATGTCAGTTAGAGGTAGGGGAAACAATAATTATTGGGACAAGTCTCATGCAGGAGACCTCATAACATATTTTTTTGATCCGGAAACACTTAACGATGACTCAAAGAATTTAGTATTATTATGAAAAATGGAGACCCAATAATTTAGAGTTAAGGTGGTTGACCATGTATTCCTACAAGTGTTTCCAAGATTAGGGCATTATCATATTCCGAGGGAGGGTAATCTAGAACCCAAGATAATGAGTCTATTTGATATTATCAATAAGATCAACATAGTTGTATGATTCTTATAACTTACTTAACATTTTGGTGCTATGAATAATGTGTTTCATGTATTATAGCTTCAGTGATATCATCCCAACCCTTCCCATGTGATTTTTACAGATGACTTAAATCTATATTCTGAATCATTTTTTAAGGATCATCATATTATGGATCAAAGTAAGAATACTCTTCATAATAACATGATTACTAAAGTATGCATGAAATAGAAACACAAGAATACCTGATAGGAGACATAGGAGCGGGAGTATAATATGTCAACCCATGGATGGATCTTTTCACCTATGAGGTTTGGTGATTCTTGGAGATTCCAATTAAGGAAGAGAATCCATATGGTAGGGTAGTTATAACACCTAGGATCTTTTTTAGGTATGAAACTAGTTTAAATTTTGTTGAACCTAGTATTTTTTTGGGTGTTCTTATGGTGTTGGAGGTGTTTAAGGTGGAACGTGGATCATTTTTAGGATATTAAAAAGGCTATCAAGATATCTAATCATTGGTAGATTCCACTGAGTATCCAATTTACTAGTATTGGGTACTTGGTGGAAGAAAACAGTGATCCTATAGCCCTAGATGGACTATTGGGTAGACAAGAACCCCATAGAGGGTACTTGGTGGTGGCCTGTTGGGCACCTGGTGACCACTTACTTTTGTTTTTTTATAATTTTAATTAAATTAATTAATATTTTAATCTTATAACATAAAACTTTGATGGAGCATTTGTTCTTTTTTCTTCCCAAGAACACCCCATTCATCTTTATCTAATTATTATTCCTAATTGTGTCTCCCTTGATCCTTGACTAGTGCATTTTTTGTTTTTCATGGGTAGTCATAATTGGTGAAGCTATCTCTCCTTCTATTGAATTCATTCATTTATATCACTATTTAATTTTCATATTCCTATTATACCAATTTATGCATATTTTTAGGGATTTCCTATGATTTATCAATTTATATAACTTATTCTCAAATCATCTAGATATATTAAATTAGAAATATCTTTTAATCATGTGGTAGGTGGTCCCAATATTTTCTCTAAGGCCTATATACATTTCTCATTTCATGAGATGTGTTTCCATGCCAACCTTGAGCACTTGACATATAATTTAATTTCAAATGTCATATTTTATTATTTTTGTACTAGAAAATATTTCTCGAGCCATAGGTGGTTTATTATAAATTTCCATGAAAAATCATGGGATACCAGGGTTGGGGAGATTTAACTAATTATTTGGGTATCGATAGTGTAATCCCATAGAGGTGTAATAGATTTGGATATGACCCAGTTGACCAAGGGTGAGTGTCTCACGATGATTTACTTAGAAGTGGTAGTGTGACTTGGTGAGGATAGATTGGAGGTGGCCCTTGAAAACTATAGAAATAGGGAATTAAGGTTGTGTGGGATATAAACAACCTAGTATATTCTATAACAGACTTGTTTTGGGCAAGATACAAACCCTTGGGAACCCTTAAACTATTGTGTGTTCTCTTGGCATGTTTAGAGTTATCTATTATAATTTTTAAATGTTAATAGTTTATTATAATTTTTTATTACTTGATTGTATTTGGGTTATTTTTTATGGGTAGGGGTCATTCCAACCATATTGAGATATATGGTGGAAATATGGGTTGGGTGTTTATACCAACAATGAACATGAGAGATGTGATGAAATAGGTTATGTGTCATGGGTCGGTTGACCATGTCAAATTGAATTGTGTGAATGTTATAGAATGTGTTATGTGTTTGGGATGGACTATCATACCAACATGTAAATAAATTTTATTATGAAATTGATATTTGGTATGGGATGGGTTTTATACAAAACTTTGAGGATTTGTGTTATGGGTTTGGAAATATTTCCAACTGTGAAAGTGTGAATCAGATAAGTTGGGCATCAAAATTATTATTGATGGTGAATAGATATGGTTGGGTATCATGCCAACATATAGTATGTGACTATATAATGTGATGGGATGTTTCCAACTAGGTCCATTGAGCTTTATGAGATGGTATTATTAGTGAGCACTATTATGAACCTTGGTATTTTTATGTGGCATCTATAGACTCAAAATAAGCATTGGCCAAAGTGGGTTCTTCATTTCTAGGTTTCATGAAAGAACCCAAGGATCGATAATGGTTTATTTTCCTTTTCATTTATTTCATATATCATGTCACATCAACATGAGACTTTATAAAGTAGATCTGTTTAGGGACACCATTTATGGTGACCTACTAAGTTGCACTCACACCTTTATCAGGCGTCAGGGGTACTTGAGTAGAATTCATGGTTGTAAGTATAGATAAGGGAAATTATTATTTTCTTGATGGAAGAACTAGATAGACAAGTTATAGAAAGTAAATGGTATTAAGTCAAGACTCAAGAATTTTTTTGCAATCATCTTTGGTTTTTGTTTATTTTGTTCTTATTATATATAACCTACCCATTGGAATTATTAATTATGACTGTCGGACTAGTATGAAATTACAATAGCACATTTTTTTACAGCTTGATGGATATTATATATATATATATATACAAGTTTATAATTTATGTATGATGTCTCTCTTAATCTGATTTATAATATGATGACTATTTTTTATTTTGTTTCCGCTTGTATATATAGTTTCTTGATATAATGGTTTTATCTCCCCACTCAGTTATATGACCCCCTTGGAAGCCTATTTCATATATAGAGGCATGATTGAGGTATGTATAAACTTAGGTTGGTTATATCAGTGGTGAACCAAATCAAGGAAGTTATATTAGATTAAAAAATTTGAAAACTTTTCCTATGTCCAGAGTAAAGCTACAACAAGTCTTAGGGCCTCATAAAACATTTCATGATCAAGCTATGAAATATCCCTCTTATCGATAGAGAAGAGATGTTTTAGAAATAAACTATCCTCCATCTACTTCCTTTGACGACCTACTAGATATAACACCCTTGAAAACTACACTAATATTTATTTCTTCACAAGCACCTAAGGCTAATAAAACTAAATCATATTTTCCAAAAATTCCTAAATCAAAGTCCAGATAATTATATGTTCGATATTATTTAATATTTTTTCATTTATTTATTCTATTTATTTAACTGTATTTTAAATATTATTATTTTATACAAGTTAGTTCCAAATTATACATCAATTTAGTGTTATATTCCTATAATTTATTTTTAGTTTAAAAAATTTAATGTTTTATTCATTTCAATCTCTTCTATTTCTGATATCAAAAAGTGGGGGAGAATTCACTTAATAATAATTTTTTACTATATTATACTAATTCAATAATTTTAATTTTTATTGGTTATAAATTTACATTTTATATGCATAATCCAAAAAATTATCTATCTAAATTTTATTGGTTTTGTGATCATAAAAAAGGAACATATTATTTTATAGTTTTTGTTCTCTAATATACTCAAACATATCCTATGTTTTGAAACTCACAAAATCCATTTTTTTTAATAATGAAATTTCTTGGAGTGATTTTCTTGTTGTTTATTAATTTTTTTAAGTGTTTCTCAGTGATAAATTATATTGATATTTTCATTCTTAAAATTTTTAGAAGAGAATTTACAATGAAAAAAACTGAAATGAAAGTTGAGTTATCCATATGCAAGAAAACAATTTCAAGAGTTACTCATACATTAAGTATTTTTGAAAGTGAGAAGCTATACTTTTATTCAATTTATTATTACATAAGATTTGAAATTTAGAGTGTATTCTTTTATAGAGAAAAATCTGATAAGTATAATATCTTACACAAAATGGTTTTAGTAGTTGAATTTTCATCTTGTTCACATGTAACTAGAATTTTATGGATTGAAATTTCATTCATAGACATATATATTCAAGATTAATTCTAATACAATTAATGGGTTATTATTATATAATATTAGATAATTGTTTACTTATATGTAAACCTTATTAATGTGAAATTATTCTTACTTATATATTTTTTCAATATGTATCTTACATGAATGAATAAATTACAATTATTATTCTATAGTTTAAATTCAAAGATATTTTTATGAATATTTTGCTTTCTAAATTAAATGAGAGGTTTTTCAATATTTAAATGGGTTTTCAACATTTTTTTGTTTTTTATAGGAGATTTTATTGAGTTTATTTTTGTTATTATTTATAGAAGGCTATTATTATTATTATTAATGGGTTTCCTAGTTTCAATGAATAATTAATTAAAACTTTAACTTGATTAAATTTGACTTATTATTTATATATTCCTTCAAAACTATAAAGAATAAAATAGAAAATGTTATATACGTATGACATATTTCATTTTATAAGTATAAAAACTATTGATATTCAAGAATTGGAATCTATTGCTTCAAATACTATGTTTTTCTAGAAGAATTATCAGTTTTTTTCAACAAGATTTATGATTTAAACATAGAGTGAAAAATATGAGGAAAATTATTCTACTACTGGTTATTCTTGAAGTATTAGTATGTATATATGTATTTATTAAAAACTACTATACTTTAGAGATATATTTTCTAAAGGAGATTTATATTCTATCAATTTTGTTTTTATATAATTGTTTTTTACTAGTATTATCTATAATATTCTAAATCTTTCAATATCTTTGAGTGTGAAATTCTTGTACTAAGCATGGGTGTGAGACTGATGATGAGTCTTGTTGTAAAATAGACCAATAAATCATTTATACCTTTACAAAGAATAAGTATCTACTAATTACACTTAGCTATGAAGATCATTAGTATATGGATATGAATAAAATCACCAAACCTGCATTGAGTGTTGGTGGAGTGGAGTAGGGGATTATCTTGGAGAATCTAAACCACTTTAAAAATACTAATTTTATTTATCCTTCTTATTTATTTATATTTCATAGAAAATATAATTGAAAAAAATATAAAGAAATAATTTGAAGTGGGAATTTAATGTTTTAAAAGTTGAAATTCAAGAAATCAATTCACCCCATATCGAGTCAATGTGATCAACATAACTAGGAAAATAGTTATAAAGGGAGTATATTTATCAATATTACTTTATATTTATAATTTTTTCTATTTCTATCATATTTTTATCCATTTTTTCTTTATATATCTTCCATTAGAGTATTTATTTTTCTTGGTGTTTAAATAACTATATTTATTTCCTCCTTCCTTTGGATAACAATCTTTTAATTTATTTATTATATACTATTCAAAATTATAACCATTTTTTAAAATACCTTTTCATTATTAATACTCAATAATTCCTTCATCTAATTATAGGGTGTTGACCTAGATATCCATACCATATGACTGACAAGGGAAACTTATTGACTTGACCTATATCCCTTTATTATTTATAGTGACAATACTATATATTTCATAATTTTTATTGAAAGGTGCTTACCTATATATCCATATTCTTTAATTGGTTTATTATTATACCTTACAAAAGTTTTTATCTAATTAATTTTATTTTCATGGGTTACTCATGAAATGATTTTTGATGGATATATGATTGTTTTCATGTTCATGTTAATGGGTTGGCTCAAAAATAAATATCCATTCAATACATTAGGTATAGATTTACATCTCATGATATCAATAAATTATGTTTGGATATGATGTAGTTATATTTGTTCACTATGTAATTTGTATAAATGGTGGATTTAGATTATTTCACTATATAATGTGTAGACATAATATAGTTAGCTTTGTTCACTATGTGATGCATGGACATGGTGTAGTTTGATTTGTTTACTATGTAATGTGTGGAAAGTATGTAGTTATCTTTTTAAACTATGTTATAATGGTCTTTACAGATAACGTAGACATATTTTATGATTCTATTTGCTTATGTATATGACACATTCTTAATTTATGACACCATGAATTATTCGTATACTATATTATATTTTATACTTAGATGATAATTCTTTTATTATTTTATATTTATATAATCAATGATTATTCTATCAAACCTCATTATTTTTTATTTTGATTCCCTGATCTTATTCCATTAGTAATTCAATTTCTCTTATGTTCATGTTTTCTACCTTATTTATGATCTTATGGTAAATACTCTAAGACTTATAAAGATTTTTTACCCCTTACTGAGTGTTTGCATTCACTATTTTCTTATAATTACCCATTTTCCATAGGAATTATTATGTATGGATATGAATAATATGTTTGGAACAAGTTGATGATGAAAGTGTTTTGTATTCAGGTGTTGTATTTTGTTATCAAGGTAAGTTTTTAAGAAAGTAAATCACTTTACATTGTTTTGTGGAAACAATATTTTTGGGTTTTTTTGAAAATAACTTGGCCATTGGTTTCTGAAAATTGGACTCATCTATTCAGAATTATTTTTATCAAGACGATAATGATAAGGAAAGAAATAAACATGAGTGAATGGAAAGTCATGATACTTTCTGATGTATTTATGATGATACTTTTCTGATTTTTATTTTATATAAATCCTGAGTTTTGTTGAGAACTTATGATGCAAGCTTGACAGAATAAATGGGGAGTGAAAGAGATTCTTCCAATTTGAAACGAATCGTTTTCAGATTTATCTTATCTGGATGGTAGAGAGAAAGAAGTTGTATCAATTTTTTTTCAAAAAAATTGGAAAATAATCGTATTTAGATTTATCTTATCTATATGGTAGAGAGAAATAAGATTGTATCGATTGTCTTTCAAAATAATCATATCCAGACTGTATTGATTTCCTTTCAAAACAATAATATATAGATTTTATCAATTGTATTTCAAAACAATCGTATCCAAATTGTATTGATTGGTGCCGATAGAATAGGTGATACCGATAGAATAGGTGATGCCGATTGAATAGGTGGTACCGATGGAAAAGTGGTGCCGATTGGATAGTGGTGATGATTAAAAAAGGTGTTGTTAGAAGAATAAAAGATTGTGTTGATTGTTTTTCAAAATGATCGCATATGGGTGAAAGTCAAAGAACAGACATGGCACTGATCAAAGATAATCATTATCAGATTTTAATTGATCAGATCTGGGTGAAAGGGAAGAGATGATACCCATAAAAAGGGGATCGTATTCAGAATGTAACTGATCGTATTTGGGTAGATCATTTTTTTAGATTATATTTTATCTGGGAAGATCATTGTTTTCAGATTGTATTAGATTGTACCCATTAATCATAACCAGCGATCATATCCAGAATGATCCTATCTAGAATGATCATAACCAGAATGATCATAACTAGAATGATCATAACCAGAATGATCATAACTAGAATGATCATAACCAGAAATAATCATCTCCAGAATGATCATATTCAAAATGATCACATTCAAGATGATCATATCTAGACCATTTGTATTCAGAAAAGTTCATTCTTGGATTGAGATGAAAAGAAAGAATCAGGAATGAATGAAAAGTTACAATAATTTCCAATTAAAGTTTAATAATGCTAAATTTGATCCTCAATGAATTCTAAGTTATGAAGGTAGACATGATTCAAGCACTAGTTTTTGAATGAATTATTATTTCACAAGTGGTTCATGAGAATAGAAATAGGAGAATATTATAAAATTATTTGTTAAGGGGGAGCCAAACATTCAAATATAAGATCTTGATTCAAATCGGTTATGAGAATTATATTTAGCAGTCGACATGAGGAATCAAACTCATTTGATCGGACCCATGTATTCCTAACAATTGGAATTGGTCTTAGCAATTGAAATGGGAGTCTGAAGAAGAAGAGGTGAAGATTGTAGAAGTTTTGAGAAGAAATATGAAGTGTTGACGAAGTCATAATTGCTCCGAGATTTCAGGTGAAATTCAAATGTGGGAGAATTTGTGTGAGCATTAACCATTTTGGGATTCCCACCTAAACCTATTTTGAGTCACCTATAAAAGGGAAACAAGTACATTGTACTTTCTGTAGGTGTGCACTATTCACTATAGAAGAGAGAGAAGATCTGGGTTTCTAGGGCTAATAAGAGATCAATTATATTTGGCTTGAAAATTGTTTTTGGTGGTGCCGATTCATTCATATTCTATTCTGAATGACAATTGTATTTGGGAATTGAAGTGGTTATGATTCTATTCTATCGTATTCTATCAAAAAATCAGAATGGGAGTATTGTTTTGTAAGAATCAGACTCAAAAAATATCAGACTAAGTGTTTCATAACAAAATATATGTGGTTCTTACTTTTCTTCTGGGTAAGGAATTGATGAATTGTATTACAATTTGAAAAAATTTGTTGAATTTAAAAGAATCATAGGTAACATGAGTTATTACAAAACCATTGTATTTCCCTATTATGCTAAGAGGATGCACATGCACTTTTTGTTTTATTTCATAGTGTTACATGAGTGAAAGGGTACATACTACTTATTTTAATCTAATGATTTATTTATAGTGGATTGTATGGTATTGGATCATTTCCAAACTATAACAATGATGTAGAAATTATTATTGAATAGTGAACCTTGTAAATATATGTGTTCTTATAGATGTGTGTTGATTTATTTCTTGGTAGGGAATTGAAATCCTTAATTGGAGAAAAAGCTTGTTTCAATTGAAATGAAACATAAAAGAAAAAGAGTATCACTGATTCACCCCTCTCCCTCTCAGTGATACAATACTCTTATTGGGAATTTCAATTGGTATCAGAGCAGGGTTCCCTTCATTATTCTTTACTGATAGAGAATGTGAACAGTGTGAAAAGTAAATGAATTGTAGTCTTTTATGGAAAGAACTATAATATCTATAAATATATAATGTTTCTATATCTTAGGTCTATCAGTTATGATATTCTTAAAGATGCAACAATTGGGTTTCCTCCCATTAATGGTAGTGCTCGACTTACACATTTTGACAAGAAGTTTCTAGAGAATGATGGAAGGGTCAAGAATGTTATATTATCATCACTTTCTGAAAGTGAATTCTTGAGAGTGAAAGGTGTTACCATAGATAAAGGTATATGGGATAATTATGAAAACATATATAAAGGTAATACAAAAGTGAAGAAGGTAAAGTTACAAATATGGAGATTTAAGTATGAATATTTGAAGATGGGTGAGCATGAATATGTTGAGGAATTATTTTCTTGGGTGAATGAAATTGTGAGTACAATCAGATGTCTTGGTGAAAATATTAAATACTCTACAATTGTTGAAAAGATCTTTAGAATACTACCTGAAAAATTCGATGAAAAAGTTTATTCATTGGAAGATAGAGATCCTAAAGCAGTATCTCTTGATGATTTACATATCACCTTTATCACCCATGAAATGAGAAGAGATAATGTTATGAAGATAAAAAAAGGTTGATAGGGAAATATCTTTCAAGGCTATGAATAAAGAATAGTCAAAGAACATTGTTATTGAAGATGAAGCTGGGGATTCTTACTCTAAAAATGTGGTATGTAAAAATCTAAATGAAATCCTATCCTTGTTTTCTAACAATGTGAAAATAGGTATAAATAAATACAAAGGGAAAATTCCCTTCAAATTTTTTTAATGTGGAGGTGTTGGTCACTTTGGGGCTAATTGTCTTCAAAGAAAGAAATAAGAGGATAGTGATATTGAATAAAGAAAGACAAGAATATTGTGGAAGAAAAGGTAGAAAAAAGAAAAAGAAAATTCTTCAAATAAAAAATGAGAAGTTTCTTGTCCAAAGATGATGAAGAAGAAGAGAGTGATGCTAAATACGAAAAATCCACTGATTATGGTATTGAAAATACTTTTATTGAAATAGCGAATGATGAAGAATTTAGAAGCATTTGTTATGAAGAAGAAGAAACTCAGCTTGAGATACATTTGAAAGAAGAGTTAAAAGAATGTCTGAGAAAGATCATAAGGCTTGAAAAGCAAAACAAAAAGTTGTAAGATGAATTCTAAAGCAACCAAGAATGTTTTTCTAGTGAGAATAAAAAAGTGGTTAAAGAGATTTATTATTTGAAGAACTCTTTTAAAGATGAAAATAATTGTAATGTGAATTTTGAAGTGAATCTGAAGGAAAAAGAATAAGAGTTGGAACTTGTCCAACAGAAAATCTCTAAAGATGAAAAGAAAATTATAAGTTTCCAAAACTCTATCAATGAAGTTGGTGAATGTTATCATAATGATAAACTTTCTAAGTTTCAACAAAATATACCTTCCAAGTGTGAGAAGAAGAAAGGAATTATGTCTGGAAAAAAGAATGTTGGGAAAGTTAAGTATGCGGTCAAAGTGAAGAATTCAGAAGTTAAGAAACATCCTAATCCTGAAAAGGTTTTATATGGATCCATAAAAGTTTCAAATAATTCTGATCCTATAAAGGTTGAAAAGAAGAAGAAGAATCCAATTTAAAGTGAAAATAATATGCACGAGAAATGTTTTCACAATTCTACTTAGTATAGCGGTTTTAGAGGCAAATACTCTTGCCATGGGTATTACTGGTTTTGTGGGGGATTCAGGTACACAACAAGCATGTGTTGTTTCAATCAACAAAATAACTATTACTCCATAGGTTATGAAAGGAAGAGATGGGGGGGGGGAATCAATATCCTCAAAGAAAGAAAAATGAGAAGGCTATCTTAAAGAAATATGAAAAGAATGAAGTGAAGATCGAAAATTGGTTCCAACGCTTGAAAACTATTTTTGAAAGATGTGAACAATCTAGAAACCTTGAAAAAGCATGTCTTTCATTGCTACCAGCTCAGAAAAATATTCTCAATTCTCAAAAGAAGAAAGTGAAGAATGAAAATAATGGAGAAAAGGCACCTCCTGTTGAAACTGCATTAAAAGACATGAATGGAGAACGACCATGGATACTTGATAAGGGTGTTCTTCTCACTTGATCAGAGACATGAAATTGTTTAAGGATGTAAAATATTATATAGAAGGCACAATGAAATTTGGAAGCAATGAATCCTTGAAAATCAAAGGTGTTGGGTCGGCCATTATTGAAAAAGAAAAGATGAATTCTAAGAAAACATTGTATATTGATGGGATGAAACTCAACCTAATAAGTGTCTCACAATTGTGCGATAAGGGTAACAAAATTATCTTCAGGAAAGATGGATTTTTTTTAAAGAGTGAAGAAGATGGAAATATTGTTACAAGAGGCCAACGTATGAAAGGAAATTTGTTTCAAGTTTGTGACTCACAAAACTCTTGTTACATGAGTATGGTGGAATAGAATCAGTTATGGAATAAAAGGCATGGAAATATGTGTTATAGAAACATGAGAAAGTTATATAAATGAGATAGTGTTCGAGACATTCCTAATTTTCCAAGAAGAATAGATTGGTGTTATACTATCTGGTAGAAAGAAAAAATTACAAATGATGTGCATAAGAAAGTTGATATTTGTTCAAAACATCCCCTAGAGATGATCTATTCAGATATATATGTGAAAATTAGAAAACAATAAACACATTGAGATAAGTACTTCATTACTTTCATTTATGATTTTACTTTCATTACTTGTGTTATGTACATGAAACAAAAATCAAACACTTTGAAAATGTTTAAAAGTTTCAGAAGAAAAGATGAGAAAGAATGTGAGTATTCTATGAAAAAGTTGAGAAATGATAATGGGGTGAATACTGAAGTGGAGAGTTTGAAGACTATATTTAGAAGCATGGAATTAGGCCTATGTATATCTCTCCATACACTCCCCAACAAAATTGGGTTACTGGATGAAATTATAGAATCCTGGTGGAAATGGTAAGAACCATGTTACTTGAGCATGGCCTTTCTCATTACTTTTGGAGGCAAGAAATGGGTATTTTTGTTTATATTCAGAACTATTGTTTCTATAGGAATCAATCTGGTATGAATACCTATGAATTGTTTTATGGATAACTCCAAGTTCGTAGAACTTTAGAGTTTTTGGGAGTCCTTGTATTATAAAGTAGAAAGGTAGAAACTGTGGTAAGTTTGAGCAAAAAGGTGAGGATGGAATCATTCTTGGATATTCTCTGGAAGGAAGAGGGTATAGATGCTTCAACAAAGAAACAAAAATAATTGTTGAATAAATTGATGTAAAAGTGATTGAACTATCTAAGAAAGAGAAACACGTTCAGGCAGAAAATGAAGTTAAGCAAGTAGAAGAAGATAATTTTGATAAGGATATAAATGATTGTAATCCTAATAAAGGTTAAGGATCATACTTATCTATTTCCAATGATGAGGAAGAAAATACAAAATTGTATCTAAGGATGAGGAAACATGTCGAAGCACAGAATATAATTAGTGATCAACATCAGAAGGTTCAAACAGGAAGAACAACCAATTCCATTATACATACTTCATCGTATTAAAAAGTGAAACTGAATGATGTGAAAAAATCTTTTCATCATCCAGAATGGGTCAAATACATGAATGAAGAATTGGATCAGATTGAAAAGAATAATACATGGGAACTCATACCCAAGCCTAAAAAATCATCATTGGAAGAAAATGGGTTGTTTGGAACAGGATTACTTAAAATGGTGAAGTTATAAGAAGCAAAGAAATATTTTTTTTGCAAAGGGTATTCACTGATTGAGGGTATTGATTTTGATGAAGCCTTTACTCTAGTGGAAAGAATTGAACCATCATAATATTTCTTGCTATTTTCTAATAATTAGGCTACAATATCATTCAAATGGATGTTAAATATGAATTTATAAATGGTGATCTTGAAGAAGAGGTTTATATTGAACAACCTTGTGGATTTGTTATTAGAAAAGATGAATGTTATGTGTACAAATTAAAAAAGTAATTTTGTGACCTAAAACAATATCTGAGGGCATGGTATTCCAATTTGAATACATACTGAGGAAAGATTAATTTTAATAAAGTAAGAGTGGATAAAAATATTTAACTCAGAGAAAGTCAAGATTATTCACTCATTTTAATTGTTTATGTTGATGGTATTATCTTTTCTAGGAATGATAAATGAAGCGGTGGAAGATTTTATTAAGAAATGAAGAATGTATTTGAAATTTCCATGTTGGTAGAAATGAAATACTTTCTTGGGTTACAAATCCAGCCAAAGAAAGAATACATTTTCCTCTCCCAAGAAAAGTATGAAAAATAACTTCTCAAGAGGTTTGGAATGGAAAATTAAAAACTTGTTTCCACACCCATTTCAGTGGGAACAAAGCTAAGCTAAGATGGAGAATGAAAATAAGTTGATCAAAAATAGTATTAGAAGCTGATTGGAAGTTTATTGTATTTTATTACCTCGAGACCCAAAATTGTGTATGTTGTTACCTTATGTTAAACATTTCAAAGTGCTCCAAAATAATCACATTTACTTTCTAGAAAAATAATTATCAGATACACTAAAGGCACCACAAACTTTGGAATCAAATATGACAACTCAAATTGTATTGAATTGTTTGGGTATTCAAATGCATATTGGGTAGGAAATGTCGATGATAGAAGATCTGCATCTGGTGGTGTATTCTTTCTGATAAATAATTGTATTAGTTGGAATTCAAAGAATCAAAACTCAGTAACTTTTAGTACGGCTGAATCTGAGTATGTTACAACTACTCAAGCCACTACTCAACTTATGTGGATGAAAACACAATTGGAATATTTAATTTTTATAGTGAAGTTACCCTTACTATTGGGTTGTGACAATGAAAGTACAGTCAATATCACCAAGAATCTTGTGAATCATTATCATTCAAAACACATTGATATCAAATATCATTTCATCAAAGAGCATGTGGAGAAGAATGAATTAAATATGGAATATGTTCCAACATTGTAACAAGTTGATGATATTTTCATAAAACCTTTATTGAAGGAATCATTCTAAAAGATGAGGTTGAACATGGGTGTCCAACCTCTTTCTCTTCAAGGTTGAGGTACGTGTATCTATCCTCTATCTCATCTTACCTTTGGATTGTTTTTTCAAGGGTGATAACTATTTTGTTTCATAAATCTATTGCACAAAATAGAGAGTTGTGGGTAATTTGTGTATTCAACATTATCTAGTGTGTAAACTATTCTAACTATTTGTTGGAGTGGTTGTAGGAAAATAAATTGAATTATTTTCCAAGGATAATGAAGAAAAGAAATAAAAAATAAAGAGGTTTCCATGATCATTTTTTTGGATAGCAAGGTTTTTCTATTAACAATTCTTGTTTCTTACAATGAGTTATCTCACATAGGCTTAAAATTATTGATTTTTAATCCATTTCTTGAGGTTACAAAGTTTAGTGATTTATGAAACTTGGTTAACAACAAAATCTAAAGGGGTTGATTGTTAGGACCAAGATGATGATGAAGGTGTTTTGTATTCAAGGGGTTTCTTTTGTTGTTAAGGTATGTTTTGAAGAAATGAAATCACTTCACATTGTTTTGTGGAAACAATTGTTTTGGGTTTGTTTTGAAAAGAATCAGACCCATGTTTTCTGAAAATTATACTCATGTATTCAGAATGTTTGTTCTCAAGATGAGAATGAGATAGAAAGAAAGAAACTTGAGTGAATGGAAAGTTATGATACTTTTCGATGTATTTGTGACAATAATTTGTTGATTTTTATTTCATATAAATCACTAGTTGTATTGAGAACTTGGGATGCAAGCTTGATAGAAGAAAGGGGGAGTGAAAGAGATGCTGCCAATAAAAAAATAATCATATTCAGATTTATTGTATCTGGATAGAAGATATAAATAAGTGGTATAAATTGTTTTTCAAAAAAATCAAAAAAGGATTGTATTCAGATTTATATTATCTGGATGGTAGATATAAATAATATTTTATCGATTGTCTTCCAAAACAATAATATCCAGATTGTATCGATTGTCTTTCAAAACAATCATATCCAAATTATATCGATTATATTTCAAAATAATCGTATCTAGATTGTATTGATTGTCTTTTAAAAAAATTTATATTGAGTGGAATGAAAATTGGTGCCGATGGAATAGGTGATGTAGATTGAATAGGTGGTGCTTATGGATAAGTGGCGCTGATTGAAAAGTGGAGCTGATTGAAAAAGGTGTTGATAAAATAATAAGAGATGGTGCTGATTTTTTTTCAAAATGATCATATCTGGGTGAAAGTGAAAGAAGAGACATGGCACTAATCAAAGATCATCATTATCATATTGTAGTTCATTGGATCTGGGTGAAAGAGAAGAGATGATACCAATAAAAAGGGTATTGTATTCAGAATGTAATTGATCGTATTTATGCAGATCATTGTTTTTAGATTATATTGTATCTAGGAAGATCATTGTTTTCAGATTGTATTAGATCATACCCAGCAATCGTAACAAATGATCGTATCAAGAATGATCATATTCAAGATGAACGTATACATACCATTTTTATTCAGAAAAGATCATGCTTGGATTGAGATGAAAATAAAGAATTAGTAATGAATGGAAAGTTACAATACTTTCCAATTGAAGTCAGACAATTCTAAAGCTAGTCCTCAATGAATTCAAAGTCATGAAAGTAGTCACGATTCAAGCGATAGTTTTTGAATGATGTATTATTTCTTATGTGGTTTAAGAGAAAATAAAATAGAATAATATTTATGAATGATTTGTCGAGGGGGAGTCAAACATTCAAATATTGGATCTTGATTCAAATCAGTTCTGAGAATCATATTCAGCGATCGACATGAGGAATCAGACTTAGTTGATTAGTACCTTATATTCCTAATAATTTAAATTAGTCTCAACAATTGAAATAGGAGTTTAAAGAAGAAGAGGTGAAGATTGTGGAAATTTTGAGAAGAATTGAGAAGCGTTGAAAAAGGAATAATTTCTCTAAGATTTCAGGTGAAATTAAATTGTGGGTGAATTTGTGTGAGTAGGAAATATTTTGGGATTCCAAAATAAATTTTTTTTAGGTCACCTATAATATGGAAACAATCAAATTGTACTTTATGGAGGTGTGCACTGTTCATTGCAGAAGAGAGAGAATCTCTGTGTTTCTATAGAGAAGAAGAGATCAATTTTATTCGGCTTGACACTTGTTTTGGGTGGTGCTGGTTCATTCATATTATATTAGGTATGACAATTGTATTTAGGAATTGAAGTGGTGTTGATTCTACTCTATCATATTCTATAAAAAAATCAGACTGAGAGTTTTGTTTTGTAATAATCAGACTCAGAGGAATCAGACTCTGAAAATATTGGACTCAATGTTTCATGACAAAGTCCAGGTGGTTCTTACTTTTCTTCTGGGTAAGGAATTGATGAATTGTATTATAATTTTAATACATTTGTTGAATTGAAACGAATTGAAGGTGACATGAGTTGTTATAAAAATTTTTGATTACCATATTGTTCTATAAGGATGCACTTGCACTAGTTATATTTTTTCATAGTGCTACATGAGTGAAAGGGTGAATCCTACTTATTGTAATCCAAGGATTTATTTCTAGTGGATTTTATGGTATTGGATCATTTCCAAACCATACCAAGGATGTAGTTATTCTTATTCAATAGTGACCCTTGTAAATCTTTGTGTTCCTGTGGATGTGTGTCAAATTGTTTCTCATCAGGGAATTGAAATACTTAATAGGAGGCGAAGGTTGTTTCAATTGAAAAGAAACATAAAAGAAAAATATTATCACTGATTCACCCCTCCCCTATTAGTGATACAATACTTGAACTGGGCACTTTCATAATAGATATTTATGTGCAAAGAATTTTTTAGAAATAATTGAAAGTTATACTAATAGATACGATGGTTATATAGTTAATATCTAAATATAATAAAACTTTAGGTTTTGGGAGTGTGAATAAATTGTGAGATGTGATGTATAATAATGTAAAATGATATAATGTCAATGTATGTTATGTCTTGGTCATAAAATTTGTTATCACAATTGAGTTTGGTTATTTTTTAGGATTATGTTAAGAATAATAAGAGGATAAACTTAAATCTTCCTTGGATGAAGTAATAATGTCATAGTTTAACCAATGGCTTAATGTTTAGATTAAAGGTTTCATAGGATCCACATCTTAAGAATTATATTTTAATACTCATATGATTATTTACAATGATTTTATTGGTTATTGTTCACACTAACCTCTATGGTTTTGGAAATGGTTAGAACCAGAAGAAATTTAGTTCATTATAAATTTTTAGAAAATTAATTGATTATCTCAATGAAAAATAGAATGGGATTAGAGATACTATAGAAAATATCATAATTTTACTTACCCAATTAACTTTATCTAATTGATATGTGTTTTCTACATACATTTGATGATATTTTTTGTTTAAAATATAATTTAATGGTTAATACATGATTATTGCTGATTTTCAATGAATTTATAATTCATTGAATATTTTCATGGAATAACGTGCTTTTGGTGATAAAGAGATAAAATGATCATTGGTGTCACTTTTGTATTGTTTTTACATCATATTTTTTTCCATTTGAGTGATATTGATGGAAACTTTTGTTCTAGAAGTGTTTTTTATTATGGGTGTTTTATTTGAAATTTATGATGTTCCAGGACATGATTGTGAATATCGCTTGTTGGAATGTATTTTATTATTCTTAATGAGTTTGATTGTAATATTTTGCTCTTAAAATGTTCTTGGAGTTCAAAATTCATACTTTGAAAGTTTCAGGTTTTTATTTTTAATAAATTTATTTATAAAAATATTTAATCATTTTTTTTCAATTTTAAAACTTGTGGATAAATCTGTTACATAGTCTATTTTTATTTTTGAATTCAATTAACCTTATCAAAATAATTTTACATTGTTATTTTATATTGGAAAGTTAATTTATCTGATGAATTTTACAACATATATGATAATTTTTGAAGTTAATCTCTTGACATTTTACATTTTCAAATTCAAATTATTCTTAATGTTTGGATCATATGATGTATTTATGTCTGGATCCTAAGACTTTTTTAAATATATTATAAGATCACTAAAATATCCCACAAAACCTATATCATAGGATACTTTTTACAATCTTGTAATAAGATAATTCCTCAAGTCATCCATGTAAGATAAATTTTGGTGCTCATAACTGAATTCTTTTTGCTATTTTTAGGCATCGTCTTGCCAGAAGTATGGCCTCACTGAGCACTAATTGAAAAATTAAAATGAGACTGAAGCTCGAGCTATGGTTTTAAAAAATCTGATTTCGATAAAAGGACACCTAATTGGTCTTAAATTTGGTTAATAGTGTTGATATCAAACCCAAATTCATTAATGAACTCAGTGGATTAAAGTAAAGAAAACAACCTAAGACAGATCAGAGCGATGAACTTGAAATATGGGTATGTGAGCTATAAACTCGATTGGGATACTAAAATCATGAACAGATAGATCTTCAAGGTTTATATGTTGATTCTAGGCTATATCATATAATATATTTGATTTCCAATATCTCAATGAAAAATTGAAGGTTAACCGAAGCTATTGAGATTGAAGTCTGAATATTGATTATCACTTGATCAACTATGAAGAAAATCGAGCATATTGTCAACCAAAATTTATGAACGGTTGTTGAATGTTTTTTCTATCGGAGATGATGAATTAGATTGTTTTTTTCTTTATGTAAGATAATGTTTTTAAATATGGTAAGGGTCTAAATCCATACCAATGTCATGGTTCCAAGTTATTAAAAGAGCATACACCACCTATTTGATGGACAAACACTCGGAATTCAATTGTCAAAGTAATTCGAGATTGAGTATTTTGGAAGACTGTTTTAATAGGTCACCCACTCTAAATATTTTAATTTTGATTATATGAATCTAATAATTATTTTTTCTTTTTTCCGAAATAAAATTACCCAAGAGGAATTCCTAAACTAGAGATCAAAAACCTATCATCCAGTTTTTTGAATATTGGAGATGGGTTTAGATTAAAATTTAAAAGGAATAGTCTGGTCAAGAAAGAATATTCCAATGTAGTTTTAGAATGTAATTATGGTTGTTTCATAGAGAATACAACTTGTTGAGGTGGAAACTCAAGCTTGGGAGTATCCTAATTCACTTACGCATGGTTGAGAACCATTTACTATTAAAAAAGTAAATCTATGGAAGTGACGTTAGCTTGATATTGAAATATTGAATTTAGTAGAGAGAAAAGTGGGGTGACACTATACTAAAGAATTATACAGATAGAGTAATTAGATCTCTCATGAAAGTGGTTGGAGTTTTTCAAAGTGTTTTTCTAAATATATTTAAATAGTAACATAAGGTAAAAAAATTAAATCTACCCTTTTCATGAAAATTGTGGGAGGTAGTGATAACCCATAGGTGAAATTTGAAATTATAATTAGTTGGGGATAAATCATTTAAAATGTGAGGAACATATATGGATAGGGGAGATATTCATATATATAGATAGAGATTATGGAATATTTTGAGAGAAAGTAGGGACAGTCAGTGGGAGATTGTAGAAGTGTGAAGAAGCTTCAGAGGAAGATCAGTCATCTCGTTAGAAATGAAATGTTTCCTCTAAAATCATCATAAATTCATTTATGATATTAGTTATTAACTCATTGATGCATCTTGATTCTAGAAACAAGTTTTTTTCTTAAAAATATTCTAAAAAAATAATTTTGTTCCAGTTAATACTTTTAATTTGTTCTCGCTCATTTATTTCTGATTACTACACTTTTCATCAATTCTTTTGACAATTGTTTTTTTCAAATAATCAATAAAAAATTAATGTTGATCACAATTTATTTTTTAACTTCGATAATCCTTAAAAAAATCAACCTAAAAATATATTTTATAAATAAGTGAAACATATCAAGTTTAAATGGCAGTTTGATATCATTACCAACTGAATTTTCAATTATCATGACTGAATAACATGTTTATTTAATGAATTGTTGTGGTTATTCAACCATAGGTGAACATAATGATAGGGTAGGATATAATAATTTCTTATTTTTATACTTATATTTTTTGATTTAATTAAAGCAAAATATTTTAAACTAGGAAATCTAAATTCCCATATTCAATCAACAATTATTCTTGTTTATCTATTTCAATAGATTTATCAATCCAACTTCATCATTAACCTTTTATTACCATTTGTACATTTTTTCATCACCATATATGCTTTACAATGAATTTTTTTTCGTTTTCCTTATTTCTATTCTCATACCTATTATTTATTGAGGTTTTTACATTTTTTTGGTCATTCACATAATTTATTGTTCTTCCATATGGATTGAAAAATATTCATTGCTAAAATAGATCTTGATAGGGAAATAATTAATTAATTTTATTTGATTAAATAAATTATATGTTAAATTTTTTAACCATATATAGGGAAGGCATATGAGGCCAATAATATTAATAAAATTCTCAAAAAACCTTTCAAAAAATAATACCAATTTTATATTAAAAAACTAAAAAAACACTTACTTTTTATTTTTTGTTAAAAAATTGTTCGTGTATGGATACTGAGTATACGTATAAAAAATCAAATCCTTTCATAACTGAGATAAACAAGAATTTTAGTGATCTTAAGTAGAAAAATAAATTTAAAAATTAAGAAAATAGAGAAAATCTAAACAAACCAAAATGAAAATTTCAACTCACCTCTGCTGAGGAATAAGCTGATTGAGAGAGTTAGACTTATATAGTTTCAAGTTCCCACTATATCTATTAACCCATCATGTATTAGAAAAACTACTTGTTCTCAAAACTATGAGATTATGTAGTCCCACTTCTTAATGTTGTCATCATATAATGGATTACCTAATGAAGACTTTCTTGCCTTAATCAGGTATTTTTATTATGTAGTGCAACAATTACCACTTATAGGGGTAACTAAGGAGGAGTTAAATGATATATTTTTTCCATTTTGTTTTATGGGATATTATAGAACATGGTTCTAACATTTGGATAAATCTTTGATACATGGGACTAACTATACACTAATTGTTTCAAAAATTTTTTTCATAAGAGGATGAGTATTATAACAATACATAAAATTAACGGATTTATACAATATAAGGGTGAGTTGTTCCATGAATAAATTGATGGCCTCAAGGTGTTACTTAGGTAGTGTATGAATCATCAATGTACTCCAGAGTTCTTTATGGAAATTTTTTAAAATAGTGTCACCCCATACCACTAAACATTGGAAAATCAGTGCTTAGGAGGCGTTTTTTGTGATAAAACTGATGAACAACTAAAACAAATTTTTAATAAATAATCACAAAACTCTTAACATAAATGATCAAGGAGAATCACCATTATTATGAAATAAAAAAATTATATTCAATAACTTAGGCACAAACTACTATTTTTTTAACAAAAATATAGAAAATACATGTAGGGAGTAATACCACCATTATGATATGTTTAAGAATTCCAATTCTTATTATAATAATATCTATATGCCTACCCAACAACTTGAAATTTCAATTTTTCTAGGTATAGACCCAATATGTTTCCTAAGGGTGATGTCTTTTCTAAAACATACAAACATGTGTATTGAAATCATCCTAATATTTCATGGAAATAAAAAAGGGGTGTCTAGACTTACTTATCCCTTAGTTTTTCAACAAAAAACTAGGAAACAATTTCAAAATTATCCTAAGGGTGAGACTTTTAACTCCAGAGGAATTTTTTGGGTAATTTTTTTTCAAGTATGGATCAAATTTTAAGTATAACATATTCTCAATATGAAAAATTCAAGTTCAATTTGATAAGAAAAAATCACAAAATTATTCAAATAAATCTCAATCAGATGTGGGGATGTATAATCTTGAATTGAAAATTGTGTGGCTTAGTAAGAGGTATGAACAATAGAGAAAAAGGTAAAATACCTAACACTATTAAAGTTAATCCTAGATATAATATAATGGATTCTACAACTATGTTTGGTTTTCAAACTCACTAGGAAGTTAGAAATTAACAGAACCCTTCTCAAATTGATAATCTAGATCAAATTGAGGAATAAAATCTAGAAACATCAGAATCTGGAAACTTGGAAAACAACACTATAATTACTTTTAGACATTTTGATCTAGTTTTAAATAAAAAGGAAAAACATTTTAAAAAAAGATAATGAATGTTAGAAAAGTTTATAATAAGAGATAGAATCAATTCCATCAATATTAAAGAATTTAACTCAAACTATTCCTTACCCTTAAATAATAATTTAGAGGAACTATGAAAAATAATTGATGAAATTTTTATATCTCTTTAATAAACATCAAATTAATAAACCTTTTCTTGAGGCCTTAGTATAAATCCCATCTTATTTTAAGTCATTGAAGAAAATTTCTTAAAATAAAAGAATGGTGGAATAATTTCCTGCATGAAGTCTTATGTGTTCTTGTGCATGAATATATTTATGTTTTTTGATTAAATGTTATTTTATGTTTTTTAATAATTCAAACACTCTTATCATTTTATGTGAATAAATATTTTTAAAACCTCTCTGTATTTTAATTATAACTTGAGTTATTGTGAATGAAATTTTAGAATTTTTATTTTATATAAAATATAACAAGTTAACATAACTTTTATTAAACTAATATGAAGTCTAATTCCTTCACTAATATGTTTTCATTTAATCCCAAAAATGATTCATGTTTTTGGTCACATGAAGTTTTTTTAGTATAAACTTCTTTAATATTTTCTTTCATTATTTAATCATAACATACACTATACGAATGTGGTTATTATAAAACTTACCCCATTCTAAAGAAAACTTATTATTCTATATTTCAATTTAATAAATAAATGTATTTTTTTTAATTTTAGGGGTTCTTCATTTGTCTAATGATCTTGCAACAGATATAAAATTATGGATTTTCCATAACTGAAAATATTTTTTGTTTCTTTGATATCTCATTTATTTCTAATCAGAATTGCTCAAGGTTTATTAGTTTATAAATCTAAAAAGTTTTTCCTAATTTTATTCAACTACATAAAACTATAAAAATGTAATTTACATAACTTAAAAATATCCTAATTACTACAATCCATTCTCCAGTAATGAAAACATGTTTTCATTATTTTTTGATGATATCTCCTTTTATACTTATCAAAATTATATGATTATTTATACATTGGAAATATCTTGAAGTTATCTCTAATTAATTATTCTTTACCATATTCTAATTCCATCATTTAGATGGATTTAAAATCCATTGAATTTTTTGTTTCAATGTTTGAACATAAAATAATGAATCGCTATTCATCATATTCCTCCTCTAACTACTTTCCTCCTTAGCTAATAGGTAAATATTCTTCTTCTTCATGAACAAAACCTTGATTCCCTTAAACATCTCTCTCATATATTTAGAAATTTTTCCCAACAACTTTTCTTCTTCTTCCAGTGGTGGATAGGTTCCAATGGAAGTTGTATCTTTCACCTCAATAGTGGGTTGTTCATTCTTATTTTTCTAATGGTGGATGAACTCTCAAACTCTAATTATAATTCATTTATCATTCAATAATGGATGAGACTTTTAATCCAATGTAGGATTATTTTCCAAATATAAATGGTGGTTTGGATCCTATGTTTTCCAAATATTGGTAAATTATAACTAATAAAAATTGTTTATCTTTTTCCAATGGTGGGTAACTTATAACTAATGGTGAGTATTTATCTATTTCCAATAGTATTAATTTTATCCTTATTCCAATGGTGAGTATTTTTAAAAACCAATAGTGGGTTCTTTTCCTTTAATGGTGGGTAGGATTTATTTCCAACAGTGGGTTAATTTTTTTAATTCCAATGGTGGGTAAAATTTATTTCCAATGGTGGGTTATTTTTGTAATTATAGCGGTGGGTAAAATTTAATTCCAATAGTGGGTAAAATTTAAATGATAACCATTTTATTCCCAAAGGTGATTAATTTTTTATAACCTATGGTGGGTCATTTTTCAATGGTGGTTCATTTTTCAATGGTGGATCATTTTTTCAATGGTATATAATTTTTGAAAGATACTTACCACTAACATGTATTTTTCTACCAGCAATGAAGATTTATTCATGCTCTTTTTTCATCACTTTTTATATTTTGATTAACATCATGAATATCATAATTCTTTTAAGTGTTTTATTAATTTATAAAGCTTTTATATATTATATTTAATCTAAGAGAAGTGTTATTATAATATTTTAATGATTTTTAAAATGTTATTAAATTTATTCATTATTGTTACATGACTTTTACAACATGTATTCTGGAATCTATATGTTTTAATATTTTGATTTAATTTATTTGAATAACTATTTTATAAATTATTATTTAATGAATTGAATATATTCAAACACATTTTATGTAATTTAAGTTAGTGTAATTATTTTTTTAATTAAACCTTAATTTAAATTAAAAAAATACTTAATATTTGTGTCAAATAGTATTATTACAAATATGGGAATACATTTGACTTATTATTATGATTTAATGGATAATTAAAATAATTTTGAATTGATATTTATTTTTTAATTCAAATATTTAATTGTTGTGATTATTTTGGATGATAATTATCTCTCTGCTAAATAATTCTATAAATTTTGAATTTGAATTGATCTACATGGAGATTATTTTTGTTATTCTTTCTTTAAAAATCGTATTTAAAGGTGCCATGACATTTGAAGCCATACATATGTTAACATATTTGATACTCTATTTTTTTAAGAAAAATCTATGAACTTTTCAACTGATATAAAAACTAAATTCATGTGTGATACTCTATTTCATCACCTAGAAATTATCTCAAGTGCTAGATTACTTTTTTCTTAGAATTCTACCACCTTAATGAGACATGGAAATCCAATCCCCAAGAACCAATACTTAGGATTTCATTGTTTATCTTCTCCTTCATCTAATTTCTAAGTGTGTGACCCTATTTCCTATCTCACAATAAATATCTATTTTTTCTATTTATGATTTTATACACAAAAGAATTATTTCTTCATCTCTTTCCTCAGGTTGTGACTCATAGATTATAAACTAAGATATGAGATTTGTGACCCCATGTATCTTAAGTCAGAACTATTTGAGTTGTGACTCCTAGTTTCTAAAGTTATATTGTAAGGGTTGTGAATCCCCATACAAAATTAAGTTTCATAGTTATCCCTCTACTAGAAAACTATTCTGTATTTGGGTTATTATAACAACCCTGCTCTTTATTACACCCTTTAACTTGATTTTTTACATAAACTTGCACTTAAGATAACTCTGAGGATCGAGAGGTCTAGTGTCTTGGAAAATTAATAACATTACATGACAACTTAAGACATAAAATACAACATCTTTATTGAAAAATTATTTTACATGACCACGACATTCCTTTATACTTGGCATTTCATGGGATAAACTGAGGACATACATAAGAAAATGATGAGCTATAAATCCTAGTAAGGTATTAAATATGGAATAACATAAAGAATACAATACATGTTAAGAAATAGGAATATTAATGGATCATAATATAAACATGAGCATAAAGACATGATATATCATGATTATCATAACATGGAAATGTGGCAACAACATTTAACATAATATTAGCATAAGCCAAGGCTCATTTCACATGAAGCATGAGTAAACACTCATTGCACATGAATTAGAATGAGTAAACCCTCATTTCATATAAATTAGCATGAGTCAATACTCATTTCACATGACTTATCATGATACTATTATTTAACCAATGCATTAGAGTGCTCTCAGGGCGCACCCTTCTTAATCATTTCATTTCATGCATAAGTGTTTCACAAAGATCATACAACATGGATTCATTAAAAATAAAAATTTATTAAACAAATAAAATATGTGGACTAAATAAATGTAATTCATCAATAAAAAATTACTTGTTCATAAAGGTTAATAACCTTGATAGGGAAATGGGTATGGTATTCACTTACAAGATGATTTTGGCATGAGAAACTTTGGTGTATCTTCGGCAACATAACAACATTAAATGGAAATTTTAAAATGGGTTTTTGAGAGAGAAAGGGGTATCTAATAATTTGTAAATGAAATGGACAGTAAGGGGGTCATGGAAAATAATATCTCAATATATGGAATGGAATTTAGATGCATAATATTAAAGAATTTCTTGAATGTAAATGAGGAGAGAGAAATCACTTATGGAATTTCAGCATGGTAATAGGTGTACATGGGAGGAATTATTGAGTGATAAAGGGGTATATCATCATTAAAAAATAAGGAGGGAAGTATATGTGAGGTGTGAAATCATACCCCAACATTTTTAATTGAAAATAAAAGGGAATAATAATATAAAGAAACTTGGACATAAATAAGGAATGAAGGAAAGTGAGGATCCCTTACTTGAGTGTGTGACTTTAAGTGCTTGAGGAGGGAATTCTTGAGATCTTGGGGAATCTTATGAAGATTATAGAGAGAGGAGGGGATATTAGGGACATGATACAAGGATTTTGAGCCAAGATAAGTGGGATCTTGTGTGGGTTTATAGAGGAAAAGAGAGGTGAATTCTTTAATATTTCACAAACATAGGTTTTGGAATCTATATAATTAAATATTAAAAACCAAAAACAATCCCATGATTTTTGGAAATAGTTTTTGCCATAGAGGAGCAGAAAAAATTATTTTATAAGGAAAATTTTATAAATAATTAAAATAATAGGCTTTCTTATGTTGAGGTGAGTCACACTCTCAAGGAAATCATTTTAAAATGTTAAAATATTTTATAAGTCTTGGATGGTACACTAAGGCATTGTAAAATTAATAAAAAAAATCTAAAATCAAATTATTTTAAAGTTAAAACATATATTGGCAAAACAACACTTATATATTATTTTATTACATCACTATTGAGTCATTATGATATCATAAAACACATTATATATTTAAAGAGTATTTATTTTCTCCCAAATATTTGGCTATCTCTGAAAATTAAATCAAATTTACTGTTAGATAATTTCGATGTCCTTAATCCAAAAATATTATTCATTTTATCTAAATAATTTTATAAATATGTAAATTTTCACTTTTAAAATAAAAACCAGCCTTTACTGAAAATTCATGGGTTTTGACAAAAATGGCTTTCAAACCTTAATAGAAATTACAATTATATAAAAATTATATGATCATTTACATTTAATAAAAATTAATTTAGAAATAATATTTTATTAAAATATTATTTAATTCAAGAATCCATTAATTCATAAAAATAGATTTCTTAATTGAATATAAACTAAAAATACAATTTGTGATTTAAAAACCATTTACAAAGTTACAATAGTAAAATGAATGTATATTATTTATTATATAAAAAAATAATTCACACAATCATAGTTCTTGGGTCTTGTTAAATAACCCCTTATAACACTCACATAAGACCTAAGGGTAAGTGGTGCGATGGTGATAGAATCCTGGGGCGGCTCCGATAATATCGCTTAGGTGGTAATCTCTATTAACTTCCACTTCCCCTGTAGACAGTTATATTCAAGGTTAACGTGTTGAAGCTCGAATTAGGCTTGGTCAAGAGATATTCCCATCAATTTTACCTCCTTTCCAAGCTCCAACAAATGAGCTTCGTATGAAGTAATTCTACTAGTTGAGGCCATCACTTCCTTTGTTTGAGTAAATTGGATTTGGTAAAGCCCAATATTTATATTAATCATGTGATAAATATTTAATGACTATATTATCAATGGTAACAATTCTTAATGTTATTTTAAAATCCAAAAACATGAAACCAAGGAAGTGGATATGTTTTATACAACCATTTTTCATAATAATACATTTAATTAGACGGAGAGTAATTTTCTTTAATAAATGTTTGGGTCATTACAATCTTCCCCCTATAAAAAATTTCACCCACAGAATTTTTTTTCCCACACTAAAATAGATTAGGGTAACTCTGCTTCATCACTTCTTCTGATTCCTATATTTCTTCTTCGTACTTATGGTTTCACCACAACACCTTGATGAGGGGCATTGTCTTATTTTGTAGAACTTTTTTCTTACGATGTAAGATCTTCATCGGCTTCTCTAAATTGGATAGGTCATTATACAATGGTACCACCTCTGGATTGAGGACACTTGATGGTTCAGGTATATACTTATTCAAGAGTGATACATGGAATGCATCATGTACTTGAGACAGGTTTGGTGGGAGTGGTAGTTGATATACCACTACTCCAATGCGATCAAGGATCTTAAAAGGGACAATGTACCTTGGAATACGCTTTCCCTGCTTCCCAAATCTCATAACCCTCTTCCCCAGTGATATGTGGAGGAATACCAAGTCTCCAACATCAAAATCTAGGTCTCATCAATGATTATCAACATAGATTTTTTGTTGGATCTAAGCTACTTTAATGTGCTTCTGGATGGTCTTAACCTTCCCCATGATTTCGTTGACCATTTATGGACCTAGGCATTTTTTCTCCCCAACTTCATCCCAACATGCTAGTGTTCTGCACCTCTTCCCGTAAAGGGCTTCATAAGAATCTATTTGGATGCTTGAGTGGAAACTGTTATTGTAAGATAACTCAACCAGAGGAATATGTTGATCTCGTCATCCATTGAAGTCCATAGAGCATTCCCCCAACATTTCCTCAAGTGTTTGGATAGTCTTCTCAGATTGGGCATCATTTTGAGGTTGATAAGTTGTACTGATGTTCAGATCAGTATTCAAAGCATGTTGAGACTCTTATAGAACTTAGAGGTGAATCTAGGATCTTGATCGGATACAATAGATAGTGGAAATCCATGAATCCTTACCACTTATATGATGAATATCTATACTATTTGATCCAATGATAAATCCTATCTAATTGCAATGAAGTGTGAAGTCTTTGTAAGATGATCCACAATAACCTAGATAACATTGTTTCCATTGGATGTCTTCGGAAGTCCGTTGACAAAGTCCATGGTGATGTTCTCTCATTCCCATGTTGGTAGGGGTAATGGTTGCATTATACCCATAAACTTAGGCCTCTCAAACCTCACTTGCTGACAGACCAGGAACTTTGATGTATACTCAAATATCTCATTATTTATGTTATCCCACCAATAATTCTCTCAGAGATCTCGATACATATTTGTGTTTCCTGGATGAATGGAGAAATTCGAACTATGTGCATCATCCAAAAGTTCATTCTTTAACTCTAGATTTTATGGAACACATAGTCTTGTCCCAAATCTCATAATTCCTTCTTCATTAACCTTGAACTATGTGGATTTATCTTTTATTATAGTTTCCAATTTCTTCTGAATTCCCACATCATCCTTTTGATCATCCTTTAACCTTTCCAAAGGATATGGGTGAAAAAACATTTGTGAAAGGATTGATGATATTACCTTATTTATGATTCCCATGTCTATCTTCATAAAATATAAGAATATTGGATCATTTTTAATTCCCATCAAATATAGAATCATTGGGCCCTTTCTGCTTAGAGTATTTTCCACCTTGTTTTCTTTCCCAAGGTGGTAATAGATTGAGCAGTTTTAGTCTTCGATCATCTCTAACCATCTTCATTGGTGCATATTCAACTCTTTATGTGTGAATATTGACCTGTAATGTCATTGAATTCAGTCAAAGTTTAAAATTTATATTCTTACTAACAACTGTATATGTGGAAAGAAGGGTCTAACCCAGAGGGAAGGTAAATTTGGCCACTAGTCTTCTAAAAAACTTGGTAAACTCCACTGTTGTCATCAATGGAGTGATTTTTCTTTTTTTCACTTTATATATATATATATATATATTCTTTAATAATCAGTAGAGTGACAGAACATTGGAAACATGTATGTAAACTATATTGAGGCTAGAGATAGTAGAAAACATGAAATAATAGAGATATATAACACTAATAAAAAGAAAATATATTAAAATTCTCGGGGATTAATCTCTATTCTACTAGTTTTGAAGGTGTTAAATTCACTTATAGGTTGTTGTAGAGTACCACTATAAAGAGTATGACTCACCTCCCTCACGAGCAGTTAAGTCACACAAGCCAACCAATTTAATAGTTCGTCACTCCAAAATTAATCAACTGTGAACTATTTGAAAATTAAAAGCAATACAAACTCAACATTAGTCTTGAAGTCTTTTGAATCTATTATATTTTAAAAAAATGTTTACACAATTAATCTCTCCAATTGACTATGAAATTTTGAAATTAATATTTGGTGGAGCAATGAAATTGAATGAATTCAGTATCGATCTCGCCGATCAATACTGAAAACATTAAAATGATAAAGTGAAATGAGAATTTAATGATTAACAGTGGTACTTCAATATATCCCAAAATTAATGACTTATATAGAAAACATGTATACTAACATAATAGTAATTGAAAACATGCTAAACAGAGTGTATGAGTTTAAACACAAGGGAAGTCAAACTCCCCAAAAGGTACTCTGCTCCTACGCTCCTCCAGCTCTAGGAAATGGCTCCAGAGTCGCCCTCTGCACTACCTCCGTTCAGAACTGGATCCTTCAAATAGTTCCTGGTATACCACTCCAATGAATATCCATTTTTATGAATGTCGTCACTCCGTTAATGTCATCTAATGAATCCCCTAATCCCAATCCGCTGCTTTCTCTGTTCAAGTAGCCATTGTTTTATGCTGCTTGTCACCGAACATCTTCCACCAACTTCAAAATCCCTTCACAAATGCATCACACAATGTGAATTTTACTGTGACTGGCACGTCGTGCTATATTTTCTCAAGTAAATAACTCCGGGTGAGTTAGTTGTATGAACTTGGACATTTACATGTCTCTTGAAAGAACCTGCACAGTTAAAAAAGAAAAATAAATAAATAAAAACGCAATGAAAGTAATATAGTTATTTCTTAGTTTAATGTTATGTTACTTGATAAAAAGTTTAATTAAAGTTAATTAATAAATAAATAAATGATAATTATTATTTAATAATAATATTATTATTAATTTACTATTTAAACTTTAATTAACATAAAATTATTATGTTTTAAATTTATTATTAATAATATAAGTATTATTGAAAAAAGTTAACATAAATTTATTAAATTCTTAAAATTAATTAATATTAAATAGTTTATTAATTTAATTAATATATGTATTCTGGAGGAAATAAAATTGAAGTGTTAATAAATTTATATTAATTATTATTTAACTTTATTTATAAATTATTATTGTTTATATTTTGATTTTATAAAATTTTATTAGTTTGTCTCATATTCTATTTTATAATTTAACTATTTATAAATATTATAATAACTATATAATAAGATTATTATATATTATATTATGTTAATTTGATTAATATATTATTTTATTTATCTCTTATTTTTGTTTTATAGTATATTTTTTTAATTTTCCTTCAGTCCCCCAAAATTCCCATGTTGCGCAGCAGGGTGGTATTATTCTTCCAAGCCGGTTCATAGCTTCACCTCCCATCTCCACAGTGTCGACATTAGGGTTCATCATCACTAATGCACGACTCAAATCTACTCGCGACGGCTTCAATCTAGATCTGGAACCGCGGCTGAAGTCTTGGTGGACTCCTCACCAATGTACTATCATTGAATTCTGTCAAAGTTTTAAATTTATATTCTTACTAACTACTGTATATGTGGTAAGCAGGGTCGAACATAGAGGGAAGGCAAATTTAGTCACTAGTCTTCTAAAAAACTTTGTAAACTCCTCTGTTGTCAGCAATGGAGTGATTTTTCTTTTTTTTTTCACTGTATATATATATTTTTTATATTTTTTTAATAAGAAGTAGAGTGACAGAACATTGGAAACATGTATTTAAACTAGATTGAGGCTAAAGACAGTAGAAAACATGGAATAATAGAGATATAGAACACTAATAAAAGGACAATCTATTAAAACACTCTAGGAATAATCTCTATTCTACTGGTTTTGAAGGTGTTCAATTCACTTATAGGTTGTTGCAGAGTACCACTATAAAGAGTATGACTCACCTCCCTCACCAAGAGTTAAGTCACACAATCCAACCAATTTAAGAGTTTGCCACTCCAAAATTAATCCTCTATGAACTATTTGAAAATTAACAGCAATAAAAACTCACCGTAAGTATTGAAGTCTTTTGAATCTATTATCTTTTAAAAAATATTTCCACAATCAATGTCACCAACTAATTGTGAAATTTTGAAATTAAACTTTGGTGGAATAATACAACAGAATAAATTCAGTATCAATCTCACTGATCAATACTGGACACATTAAAATGATAAAGTGAAATGAGAATTTAATGATAACCAGTGGAACTTCAATATATCCCCAAACTAAATACTAAGCTTGAAAACATGCATACTAACATAACAGTAATTGTAAACATGCTAAATAGTGTGTATGAGTTCAAACACAAGGGAAGTCAAACTCCCCAAAAGGTACTCTGATCCTATGCTCCTTCAGCTCTAGGAAGTGGTTCCAGATTCGCCCTCTGCACTACCTCCGTTCAGAATTGGATCCTTCAAACAGTTCCTTGAATATCTCTCTAATGAATATCTGTTTTTATGAATTTTGTCTCTCTGTTAATGTCGTCTAATGAATCCCTTGATCCCAATCTGCTGCTTGCTCTATTTAAGTGGCCACTGTCTTGTGCTGCTTGTCACCGAACATCTTCCACCAACATCAAATGCCATTCAAAAATGCACCACACAACATGCGTTTTACCACGACTGGCACGTTGCGCTATCATTTCTCACGTAAATAACTTCAGGTGAGTTAGTTGCATGAGCCTGGTCGTTTACATGTCTCTTGAAAGAACCTGCACAGTTAGAAAAGAAAAATAAATAAATAAAAATGCAATGAATGTAATATAGTTATTTCTTAGTTTAATGTTATATTACTTGATAAAAAGTTTAATTAAAGTTAATTAATAAATAACTAAATGATAATTATTATTTAATAATAATAACATTATTATTAATTTACTATTTAATCTTTAATTAATATAAAATTATTACGTTTTAAATTTATTATTAATAATATAAGTATTATAAAAAGAAGTTAACATAACTTTATTAAATTCTTAAATTTAATTAATATCAAATACTTTATTAATTTAATTAATATATTTATTCTGTTCGAAATAAAATTGAAGTGTTAATAAATTTATATTAATTATTATTTAACTTTATTTATAAATTATTATTGTTTATATTTTTATTTTATAAATCTTTATTAGTTTGCCTCATATTCTATTTTATAATTTATTTATTTAAAAATATTATAATAACTATATATTAAAATTATTATATATTATATTATGTTTATTTGTTTAATATGTTATTTTCTTTATCTTTTCTTTTTGTTTTATATTATATTTTTTTAATTTTCCTTCACTCCCCTAAAAATCCCATGTTGCACAACAGGGAGGTCTTCTTCTTCCAACCCGGTTCGCTGCTCCACCTCCCATCTCCACAGTGTCGACATTAGGGTTCATCATTACCAATGTACAGCTCAGATCTGCTCGTGAAGGCTTCACTCCAGATCTGGAAACACAGCTGAAGTCTCAGCGGACTCCTCACCAATGTATTGTCGTTGAAGTCAGTCAAAGTTCAAAATTTATATTCCTACTAACTACTGTATATGTGGAAACCACGGTTGAACCCATAGGGAAGGGAAAATTAGCCACTAGTCTTCTAAAAAGCTTGGTAAAATCCTCTATTGTTAGCAGTGGAGTGATTTTTCTTTTTTCTTTTTCACTCTATATATTTTTATATATTTTTTTAATAAGCAGTAGAGTGAAAGAACATTAGAAACATGTCTTTAAACTAGATTGAGTCTAGAGATAGTAGAAAACATGGAATAACAGAGATATAGAACACTGATAAAAGGACAATATATTAAAATGCTTGGGGAGTAATCTCTATTCTACTAGTTTTGAAAATGTTCAATTCACTTATAGGTTGTTTCAGTGTACCACCATAAAAAGTATTACTCACCTCCATCGCCAGGAGTTCAGTCACCCAAGCCAACCAATTTAAGAGTTCGCCACTCCAAAATTCATCCACTGTAAACTATTTTAAAATTAATAGCAATACAAACTCACCATAAGTCCTGAAGTGTTTTTAATCTATTATCTTTTAAAAAATGTTTCCACAATCAATCTCGTCAACTAAATATGAAATTTTGAAATTAAACTTTGGTGGAAGAATGCAATTGAATGAATTCAGTATCGATCTTGCTGATCAATAATGAATACATTAAAATGATTAAGTGAAAAGAGAATTTAATGATAACCTGTGGAACTTAAATATATCCCCAAACTAAACAATTATTTTGAAAACATGTATACTAACATAACAGTAATTGAAATCATTCTAAACAGAGTTTATGAGTTCAATCACAAGGGAAGTCAAACTCCTCGAAAGGTACTCTGCTCCTACGCTCCTCCAGATCCAGGAAGTGGTTCCAAAGTCGCCCTCGACACTACCTTCGTTCAGAACTGGATCCTTCAAATAGTTCCTTGAATATATCTCTAATGAATATACATTTTTATGAAAGTCATCTCTCCGTTAATTCCGTCTAATGAATCCCTCTATCCTAATATGTTGCTTTCTCTATTTAAGTAGCCAGTGTCTTATGCTACTTGTCACCAAACATCTTCCACCAACTTCAAAAGACCTTCAAAAATGCACCACACAACTCGTGTTTTACTATGACCAGAACATCACGCTATCTTTTCTCACGTAACTACCTCTGGTTGAGTTAGTTGTGTGAACCTGGACATTTACACGTCTCTTGAAAGAACCTGCAGAGTTAGAAAAGAAAAATAAATACATAAAAACACAATGAAAGTAATATAGTTATTTATTAGTTTAATGTTATGTTACTTGATAAAAAGTTAAATTAAAGTTAATTAATAAATAACTAAATGATAATTATTATTTAATAATATAATAATAATTATTAATTTACTATTTAATCTTTAATTAACATAAAATTATGATGTTTTAAATTTATTATTAATAATATTAGTATTATTAAAAAAAGTTAACATAACTTTATTAAATTATTAAATTTAATTAATATCAAAGACTTTATTAATTTAATTAATATAAGTATTCTATTAGAAATAAAATTGAAGTGTTAATAAATTTATATTAATTATTATTTAACTTTATTTATAAATGATTATTGTTTATATTTTAATTTTATAAAAGTTTATTAGTTTGTATCATATTCTTTTTTATAATTTATCTATTTATAAATATTATAATAACTATAAATTAAAATTATTATATATTATATTATATTTATTTGTTTAATATATTATTTTCTTTATCTTTTTTTTATATTATATTTTTTTAATGTTCTTTCACACCCCCAAAAATCCTATGCTGAGAAGAAGAGAGGTCTTCTTCTTCCAAGATGGTTCGCGGCTCCACCTTTCATCACCACAGTGCCGACATTAGGGTTCATCATCACCAATGCAGGGATCAGATCTGCTCGCGATGGCTTCACTCTAGATCTGGAATAGCAGCTGAAGTCTCGGTCGGACTTCTCACGCAGCTCCAGTCTTCCATGGTGAACTACAGACCCTTCAGCGGACAACGCGACATCCCGACACCTTTTCTAAGCTCTAGGAATCTCACATGGCTTCTCCTTCTCGGCGACCTCAACCCCAACGTGGCATTGGCCTCGGTTCGGTGCCCGAAAGATGAGTCCGAAATTCAGATCTATTCAAATCGATTCCAAGCTTCAGCGTTGGTGAAAGAGTGTGTTTCAGTACACCATAGTGGCACACGAGGGTTCCTAGTCCAGCGGTTAACACACAACACAAAAGAACTACATGAAATCAGAGTTTGTAGAAAATTTTATGTGTTGATTTGAGTTTGGAACTAAAAATTATTTGTTCTGGGTCTATATTCTGAGATGCTTTGATTCTCTGGTATTGAGTCGTTGTGGATCCATTCGATGGAGATGGTGAAAATGGTGTGAAGAGTGATGGGTGTTGAGTAGATTTTGTAGCACCGTTCTTGCAGAGCCCTAGAGAGGAAACGGTGGCAGCAAACAAGAGATTATGAGTGAGGTGCGAGAATGAAAGAGGGGAGAGAATATAAGGAACCGACCTTATAACATTACATAATCTTGAGTTATTTCAACAATACACATTTAGGATCTTTTCAGGTTTAGAGTTTTAGAGGATTAGGACATAACTATTACATCTCAAAGATTACAAGGAAGAAAAATCTACTCAGTTTCTATTTTTTCCACAAAATATATACTCTTGAACAAAAGATCCATGTCTAGTTCCATGTTTTAGCCATCATGACATTTCCTTGATCCCATCCTTGACCGTATTACACTTTAATTCCTGTGGAAAACGTTTCAAAAACATGGGATGAGAAAAAAATCTCAGTAAGGGATATAAAAATATGGAAAGGAAACATTAGTCCATGTATACCAAAGAATAAATGACAACACACTTTACTCATAAAACATAATCACTTTAACATACCTCATGAAATCATAATATTTATGAATAACTCATAGAAATCATAAGATGTAAAGTTAACTTGAGGAATTCATAACTTTCTTACATAGGGAGTAACCCTCATGGTTACGTTTGGAATACCCATCATAGTATATTACCTAAATCTCTTCGGAGAAACCTTAGCGTTTAACTCCTCCGTGTTACACAATGCATTGGAGAGCTATCTTGGGCTCACCCACCCTTAGTTTATCACGAAACTACCCGATTTAATAAACAATTCCCAAGAACAATAACATAATCATAACACTTAAAACATGCATAAAAGAAACATAAAATTTCCACATTTCAATCTCAAGAGATCACATCATGATATTATAATAAAAACATCTAATAAAATCATTAAAACTCTATGAGAGAAAAATCCCTTTATACTTTGAAAATATTAAAACAAGATATTTAAAATTGATTTTAGAATAAAAGTGTCCCATCCCACTTCGAAACTTTTGAAAGGGTTTTAAAACATTCATGTACATATAAATAAATCCTTAAACCCATATTTTAAAACATGGACATGGATGATAAATGTTTAAAAGAATAAATCTTTAAAACCATTTAAAATAATGTTTTAATAAAAGAGTCCTTTTCCATTTTGAACATTAAATTATAAGCCACATGAAAGTATACCATTTTCAAAACATTTAAATGACTTGAGTATAGACATAATATGGATATGGAATGTAAAAGGGTCTGTATATACACTTTAAAAAGAATAAAAGTGCATATCATCAATAAGTGTCTCAAGGAAGAGAAATTGAGATGTAATCCCATTCAAAGATCATGTCATTAGTGCAATGATAAATCAATGACATAATTATGTGTGACAACTATAAATACACCAAATATAAATGGATATCAAGTGTAAAACAATCACAGGTCATTCACACATACTCTTGAAAAAACAAAACCAATGACATAGATATTTTACTCAATGAAATGAGATTGAGTTAAGATTTCGCATACAGGTTCATAAAAATGACGTAAGACTTTATCAATGAGATGATTATGTGAAGAAATAGTATATCCACACAAAGGTTTGTGAAAATTACTACATAGATATTCCACACATAATCTTGGCATAATAAAATCTAGAAGTAGTGGTTTAACCCAAAGAATTGAAATTTGGTTAAGAAGTTCCCTTATAGAAATTTGACAGCCTAACGACAACACTATAAAATTCAGAAAAATTAGTTGAAGAGAGAGAAAAAGGTATCTCATCACTTGGACATAATATTTATAGAAATAAGGATATATAAGAACATATCCAAACATAACAATATGTAAATTAAAAGTCATAACAAGAAGAAGTCTTTTTATAAAAAAGGAGTGTGAAAGAATCCCTTACCGATTTGGGTAACATTCAAAACGTACACCACATGAAAGAAGGACTATACAACGTTGCTATAAATACCAATAAAAAAAAGTATATTACACAAAGAGTAGAATAATGGGTAGTACATACACCAATCAAAGGAAATTGTGGAAAATGTAGCATAAACCTCATGGGAATAAAAGTGAGACGAAAAATCCATTACGAAAACACGACAGCCCAACGACGCCACTTAAAACATAAAAAAAATGGATTGATGAAATAAAATAGGGTCTCTCATCATATAAAATGTACAGTAAGAGGAATATAAAATAAAATCCCCCAAAATAAGAAAGAGGAGCTTAGAAGAAGTGACGTAAAATAGAGTACTTAAAAAGAAAGAGAGAGGTAGGATCCCTTACCTCAAGTCTGACTTGTCTTGTTCGTTTCTTTATATTCCTGGATAATAAACTAGAGTTAATTTATACTTTCTTAATAAAATTTTTCAAGTTAATTATTCCTTTTATATCACTTATTACCATGTTATAAACATTATGTAAACATTTAAGATAATAACGGTCATTTTTTCGGTCATTGGTACTTGAGTAAAAAATATACTTCTTATACTTACAAATTGTTCATGTGGTAAAATATCCATTATGTCCAGAATTATATTCATTATTTAGATATCATATATATCATATATATCCAGTATATACTTACATTTATAATATTACATAACACTTAGAGGTAAGAAATGAAATGCACCATTCATGGAGACAGTAAGCCGTACGTACGCATGAACGCTACTTTCATTTCTATTTTGTATTTAAAGTAATTAAAACTAAATGAGATATATATATATATATATTATAACTCTATTATAATATATATGTTATATATGTCACATAATTTCATTAATTTCATTCTTTATACATTCCATGTATTGCATGAACGAGTCACATCACTTGAGGGGGTGGTAGTCCACACTTCCTCAAATGAAATTATCGCATTTGCACAACATGAAAAGCATAAAGGTGTGTTTTAAATGTATAATACAGAAGAATAGAGAGGAAATAAATATAATATATATCATAAATAAATATAGTTCCATCATAATGGCCACCATGAGTGGTGGTAGAAGAAGATAGAATAATCATCGTTTCGTGAGGCAGTAATTCGCCATCCACGGAAACAGTATGTTCTTTAACCATTAGACAGAGGTGTGTGTAAGTTTAGATCAAATTATTTTCATAAAAACATCCTAGTATATTGATGATACTAGTGTTGTTACAAAATAAAGGAATAAAAATAGTTTAGGGGGTTGGATAAGCAAAATAAAACAAAAGAAATTAATAGAGGACATTACCTCTGGTAACTCCCTTTGGTTTGAACCGAAAGGGTTTCTTGAAGAGCCTTCTGCATAAGGTAAGGATTCTAGGATAAAGAGAGGGATGTGGAGAGATAAAATGAGCAGATTTTGGTTGATCCAAAATCTTTAGAGTTGTGGGTAAGGGGGTATAGGTGGGGGACTTTTATAAGAGGGAGGAGGGGCACTGTTGGAATGTCTTGAAAAGTTACTTTATTATAAAATGATTTTCCAATATTAATGGTCCCAAAATTATATATTTCGAGTATAAGGTGATAAGGGTTATAATTACACCCATACAATAGGGTTTTGACAAGTCTAAGTCATAGAATTTACCTTATCTTCTCATTTTATTTAAATCGTTCATTAATGAGGAAATCACTACATCATCATGGTGTCATAACTAAATTTATTTATTTAATGTCTAAAAAATATAAATAAAATATCATGATTTAGGAAATATTTTTAGATTTATAATGAATATTTATAGTAAAAAATACGACTTGTATAACCCCATGTAAAAATTGTTTTAGTAAAACAATACATGTTTGTGACATTTTTATTTTAACTTTAAATAAAAAGTTATTAATGTCATTTTCCTACCAAAGTGGCTCCATGGGGTCCCCAAGTTGACCCATGGATTGTCTTGGTCGTCCATGACTCATCCAATAAGGGTAGGATGTGTGTCAAGGTCATTTTATATTATTATAACATTATCTTTACATTAAATTACACTAATTACCTTTAATTGCGATTAATAAAACTTATAGGTTACTATTCACCAAAAATTATTTTAATCCCGTTGAACCACATTTTACATCCTAATGACAACCATGTATGTCCGATTTTTGAAATTCAAATCACAGAAGTGGTAAAGTTTCATTTAAACGAAAAATTATTTTTTTAACTACCACTTAGTGGTTTCACTATTCATCAAAAATTGAAGTTTTTCAGAAAAATACCAAAAATTCATGCTAAGATATACTTGATATTCTGAATTCAAAAATGATGTCTATTTTACAAAATTCAAAACATATAAGTTTCATTAATTCATTTAATAATTAATTCCTGCTGTCAAAATAAATAACATATTTTTAAGAAACAATATCTATTAAAAGATTGACACTATTTTAAGTCCAATTTCAAAGTGAAATTAATTCCAATGACCACCATTGGATTAAATGGTAAAAATATATTCTAATTTTACTTTAAAATAAATTCAAAAGATGATCTAATCATATAAATAAATTATATTAAAAAGATTTTTTGAATTAAAATACATCATTTTTCACTTATTCATTAAAAATGGACTTTATCAAAAAAAATAACAAAAACCTAAACAAAGTAAATATTGATATCCCGATTATAAAGTAGGATTTTATTTGGTTCAATACAACGTATAAAATATTCAAAAAGTCTATTTAAAAAGGTGTTTCCATCAAAAGGTGGTTAATCGACCTTTTAAAGAATATTAGAATATTTACGCTTAAAATTGGATTCATTCACATTTTAAGCCTCTAACATTTGTTAGATAAAAGTAAAAATATTTGAAAAACATATATAATCATTTTGTAGTTAGTTCTGTTCATTCCCGCCATTATAACGGCTAGGCGTTAACTACCATTTAAAATAATCTTATTTCATTATTAGAGTGCAACGTAAGATTTCCAAGAAACTCATTGTTGCGTATTGGGTACACCATCGAGCATAGCGTACCCTTTAAATTAATATTAACATTTTATTCACAAATATGGATAAATATAAAAATGTCATATTCTTTATTTACCTGGTGTGTTACATCCTTCCCCCCTTTTGGGAATTGCGTCCTTGCAATTTTAAAATTGGGATCAAAAACTTCATTGAAAGTCCCACATCAGAACAAGAGTTAGTAAAACTATCACTTTAAAATAAAGAAATAGAAGTAAAAAGGTCACCCGAGTTAACCCATACTAGGATTCCATGAAAACATGGATATAGGGGAGAAAAAAGGGGTCATGTTCTGATGGAGAGTGATAGAAAACATGATTAGGAGAAAGTTAACCCCAAGAAAATCACAAACTTATAACCGGTTAAACGGTATGTGATTCCCCAGTAGGAAAAGTTAACAAACAACATTTTTGTTTTAAGTTACTTTTCAAAGAGTAATTTATTTATGATCTTAAACAAATCATAAGGAAACATACTCCCTTGTCATGTAGACTTTCATCTTTTACTATATTTCTAACTCAAACTCGTATTTTCTCCAAACGATGAGTATTTTAGGATGACTTGTTCAAATTAAGAGTGCTATAATCAACTTTAAGAGAATCAACTAACCCAAAAAAGATGAACTATATATTTACCATGTCTTTAAACCATAACCAAAACAAAAAATTGTTAGAACAATATCAGATAATACCCAAAAAGGATAATCCTTTATAAAAAAAATCTATTCTTAATCTCCAAAATTTGTCAAACAATACCCAAAGTTCAAAAAATACCATTCAATAAACATATACCCATAAAATTCTTCAAAGTAATCAAAACTAAGATTGAAACCCAAATCTATGATGGATTTAATCACATAGTCTTCCCAGATAAACCTTAACATTTATCTCCAAATAACATCAGTTACTCTTAAAGTCTCATACTGAAAAGTAACTAACCTAATCACATATCCTCCATGATAGGATAATCATTTCCATAGATAACCCAAAATCAACTTATTCCTAATTCATAAGACCATATAACTAAAAATAATTTGTCATACTTATCAGGGACTTCACGTAGTCCCGTGGTAGGTGATAAATACCAGTCGCACTTTGATTGTGGGTTTGATTCCCACAGCTTTGTCTGAAGTGACGGGTTGTCACACGGTCTGTGTGTTGTACTTTTTCCAAAACTATATAATTATTATAACCTTCCCCAAAAAGTGATAAAATCTTCAAAAATAACCATAACATAATTTAACCTCAATTTTATCTCATGCCTTTCATTTTCCATCATAACATATAGTAACCCATAATTACCCCAAAAGTAAGGATCATATAAACCCTAATGGTTACCTTTATAATTATTACCTGAACTTCCACATCGAGTTGGTTACCTCATACATGATGCTTTAGAGAACTCACCAAGGTTCAAGTGGTTGATCATAACTCCTGATAGTTGGTTGAGAATAACCACAATAGTTCTCATTGCAGCTCCCATATCATTCAGTTGTTCTTTCAGAAAACCGTCACAGTTTTCTTCACATCCACTATCACTTTGGTGCATGCTAGATCCAGCCATTTACTAAAACAAAAAAGGACAGTGTGAGTATATCATTAGAATCATCATATAATACTATGATATAATTATTCATTTTATCATAAACTCATTCACTTTATCTAAAACTATGACTCTTTCTTAGATCCTAACCATTATGGTAATGTCACTTATACATAAAGAATACCCTAACCTAGAATGTTATATAAACCTCCCTCCGATACCAACTATAAGGACCCGGCCTTATAACATTACATAATCTTGAGTTATTTAAAGAATACACATTGAAGATCTTTTCAGGTTTAGAGTTTTAGATAATTAGGACATAACTATTACATCTCAAAGATTACAAGGAAGACACATCTACTCAGTTTCCATTTTTCCACAAAATATAAACTCTTCAACAAAAGAGTCATGTCTAGTTCCATGTTTTAGGCATCATGACATTTCCTTGATCCCATCCTTGGCCGTATTCCACTTTAAGTCCTGTGGAAAACATTTCAAAAACATGGGATGAGCACAAAAATCTCAGTAAGGGATATAAAAAATGGAAAGGAAATATTAGTCCACGTATACATAAGAATCAATTAAAACACACTTTACTCATAAAACATAATCACTTTAACATACCTCGTCAAATCATAATATTTATGAATAACTTATAGAAATTATAAGACATAAAGGTAACTTGAGGCATTCATAACATTCTTACATAGGGAGTAACCCTCATGGTTACGTTTGGAATACCCATCATAGTATATTACCTTAATCTCTTCAGAGAAACCTTAGCATTTAACTCCTTCACATTACCCAATGCATTGGAGAGGTATCTCAGGCTCACCCGCCCTTAGTTTATCACGGAACCACCCAATTTCTTAAACATTGCACAAGAACCATAACATAATCATAAAACTTAAAACATGCATAAAATAAACATAAAATTTCCACATTTCAATCACAAGAGATCACATCATGATATTATCATAAATAAAAACATCTAATAAAATCATTAAAACTTTATGAGAGAAAAATCCCTTTATACTTTGAAAATATTAAAACAAGACATTTAAAAGATATTTTAGAATAAAAGTGTCCCATACCACTTCAAAACTTTTGAAAGGGTTTTAAAACATTAATTTCCATAAAAATAAATCCTTAAAACCATTTTTTAAAATATGGATATGGATGATAAATGTTTAAAAAATAAATCTTTAAAACCATTTAAAACAATGTGTTAATAAAAGAGTCCTTTTCCATTTTAAACATTTAAATTATAATCCACATGAAAGTAGACCATTTTCAAAACATTTAAATGACTTGAGTATAGACATAATATGGATATGGAATGTCAAAGGGGCTGTATATACACTTTAAAAAGAATAAAAGTCCATATCATCAAGAAGTGTCTCAAGGAAGAGAAATTGAGATGTAATCCCATTCAAAGATCATGTCATTAGTGCAAGGATAAATCAATGACATAATTATGTGTGACAACTATAAATACACCCAATATAAGTGTATATCAAGTGTAAAACAATCAGAGGTAATTCACACATACTCTTGGAAAAACAAAACCAATTACATAGATATTTAACTCAATGAAATGAGATTGAGTTAGGATTTCCCATACAGGTTCTTATAAATGACGCAAGACTTTATCAATGAGATTATTATGTGTAGAAATATTATATCAACACAAAGGTTTGTGTAAATTACAACATAGATATTCCACACATAATCTTGGCATAATAAAATAAATAAGTATAGGTTTAACCCAAAGAATTGAAATTGGGTTAAGAAGTTGCCTTACCGAAATTTTACATCCTAACGACATCACATTAAAATTCAGAAAAATGAGTTGATGAGAGAGAAAAGGGTATCTCATCACTTGGACATAATATTTATAGAAATAAGGATATATAAGAACATATCCAAACATAACAATATGTAAATTAAAAGACATAATAAGAAAAAGTCTTTTTATAAAAAAGGAGGGTGAAAGAATCCCTTACCGATTTGGGTAACTTTCAAAACGTACACCACATGAAAGAAGGACTATACAACGTTGATGTAAATACCAATAAACAAAATTATATTACACAAATAGTAGAATAATGTGCATTACATACACCACTCAAAGGAAATAGTGGAAAATGTAGCATAAACCTCATGGGAAAAAAAGTGAGATGAAAAATCCCTTACGAAAACTCGACCGCCTAACGGCACCACTTAAAAACTAAAAAAATGGATTGATGAAATAAAATAGGGTCTATCATTATATAAAATATAAAGTAAGAGGAATATAAAAGAACATCCCCCAACATAATAAATAGGAGCTTAGAAGAAGTGACATAAAAGAGAGTACTTAAAAAGAAAGAGAGAGGTAGGATCCCTTACCTCAAGTACGACTTGTTTTGTTCGTTTCTTTATATTCCTGGATAACAAACTAGAGTTAATTTATAATTACTTAAGAACCTTTTTCAAGTTCATTATTCCTTTTATATCACTTATTACCATGTTATTAACATTATGTAATTATTTAAGTTAAAAATGATCATTTTGTCGATCATTGGTACTTGAGTCAAAAATAAACTTCTTATAATTACAAATTGTTCATGTGGTAAAATATCCATTAAATTCAGAATTATATTCATGATTTAGATATCATATATCTAATATATATCCAGTATATACTTACATTTTTAATATTACATAACATTTAGAGGTAAGAAATGAAATGCACCATTCATGGAGATGGTAAGCCGTACGTACGCATGAACGCTACTTTCATTTCTATTTCATATTTAATGGAATTAAAACTAAATGAGATATATATATTATAAATCCAGTATAATATATATGTAATATAGGTCACAGAAGTTCATTAATCTCATTATCTATACATTCCATGTATTGCATGAATGAGTCACATCACTTGAGGGGGCGGTAGTCCACACTTCCTCAAATGAAATTATCCCATTTGCACAACATGCAAAGCATAAAGGTATGTTTTAAATGTAAAATACAGAAGCATAGAGAGGAAATAAATATAATATATATCATAAATAAATATAGTTCCATCATAATTGCCACCATGATAGGTGGTAGAAGAAGAAAGAACAATCATTGTTTCGTGAGCCAGTAATTCGCCATCCACAGAAACAGTATGTTCTTTAACCATTAGACGGAGGTGTGTGTAAGTGTGGATCGAATAATTATCATAACAAAATACTAGTATATTTAAGATACTGGTGTTGTTACAAAATAAAGGAATAAAAATAGTTTAGGGGGTTGTAGAAGCAAAATAAAACAAAAGAATATAATAGAGGACATTACATTTAAATCGGGTAACTCCCTTTGGTTTGAACCAAAAGGGTTTCTTGAAGAGCTTTTTGCCTAAGGTAAGGCTTCTAGGATGAATATAGGGATTTTGAGAGATAAAATGAGCAGATTTAGGTCGAGCCAAAGGCTTTAGAGGTGTGGGTAAGGGGGTAGAGGTGGGGGGATTTTATAAGAGGGAGGAGGGGTACTCTTGGAATGTCTTTAAAAGTTACATTATTATAAAATGATTTTCGAATATTAAAGGTCCTAAAATTATATATTTCGAGTATAAGGTGATAAGGGTTCGAAATCCACCCATAAAATAGGTCTTTTAAAAGTGTAAGTCTTAGATTTTACCTTATCTTCTCATTTTATTTAAATCGTTCATTAATGAGGTAATCACTGCATCATCATGGTGTCAAAAATAAATTTATATATTTAATGTCCGAAAATTATTAAAAAAATATCATGATGTAGAAAATATTTTTATCATTCTAATAAATATTTATAGTAAAAAATATTACTTGTATAACCCCATGTAAATTTTTTTTAGTAAAACAATACATGTTTGTGACATTTTTATTTTAACTATAAATAATAAGTTATTAATGTCATTTTCCTACCAAAGTGGCTCCATGGTGTACCCAAGTTGACCCATGTATTTTCTTGGTCGTCCATGACTCATCCAATAAGGGTAGGACATGTGTCAAGGTCATTTCATATTATTATAACATTATCTTTACCTTAAATTACACTAATTACCTTTAATCGCGATTAATAAAACTTAAAAGTTACTATTCACCAAAAATTATTTTAATCCCATTGAACCAAATTTTACATCCTAATGACAACCATGTATGTCGGATTTTTGAAATTCAAATCACAGAAGTGGTAAAGTTTCATTTAAATGAAAAATCGGTTTTTTTAACTACCACTTAGTGGTTTCACTATTCATCAAAAATTGAAGTTTTTCAGAAAAATACCAACAATTAACCCTAAGATATATTTGATATTCTGAATTCAAAAATGATGTCTATTTTAAAAAATTCAAAACATATAAGTTGCATTAATTCATTTAATAATTAATTCCTGCTGTCAAAACAAATAGCGTGTTTTTAAGAAACAATATCTATTAAAAGATTGACACTAGTTTAAGTCCAATTTCAAAGTGAAATTAATTCCAATGACCACCATTGGATTAAATGGTAAAAATATATTCTAATTTAAATTTAAAACCAATTCAAAAGATGATCTAATCATAAAAATAAATTATATTAAAAAGTGTTTTTGAATTAAAATACAACATTTTTCACTTATTCATTAAAAATGGACTTTATCAAAAAAATAACAAAAACCTGCACAAAGTATATTTTGATATCCCGATTCTAAAGAAGGATTTTATTTTTTCCAATAAAACATATAAAATTTTCAACAAGTGGATTTAAAAAAGGGTTCTCTATCAAAAGGCGGTTAATCGACCTTTTAAAGAATATTAGAATATTTACGCTTAAAATTGGATTCATTCGCATTTTATGCCTCTAACATTGATTGGATAAAAGTAAAAATATTTGATAGACACATATAATCATTTTTTAGTTTTTTCTATTCATTCTCTCCATTATAACGGCTAGGCGTTAACTACCATTTAAAATAACATTATTGTATTATTAGAGTGCAACGTAAGATTTTCAAGAAACTCGTTGTTGCGTATTGGGTATGCCATCGAGCATAGAATCCCCTTTAAATTAATATTAACATTTTATTCACAAATATGGATAAATATAGAAATGTCATATTCTTTATTTACCTGGGATGTTACATCCTTCCCCATTTTGGGAATTACATCCTCGCAATTTTAAAATTGGGCTCAGAATCTTCATTGAAAGTACCACATCAGAACAAGAGTAAGTAAAACTATCACTTTAAAACAAAGAAAGAGAAGTACAAAGGTCACCCAAGTTAACCCATACTAGGATTCCATGAAAAAATGGATATGGAGGAGAAAAAAGGGGTCATGTTCTGATGGAGAGTGATAGAAAACATGATTAGGAGAAAGTTAACCCCAAGAAAATCACAAACTTATGATGGGTTAAACGGTATGTGATTACCCAGTAAGAAAAGTTAATAAACAACATTTTTGTTTTAATTTACTTTTAAAAGAGAAATTTATTTATGAGATTAAATAAATCATAAGAAAACATATTCACTTTTCATGTAGACTTTCATATTTTACTATATTTCTAACTCAAACTCATATTTTCTCCAAATGATGAGTATTTTAGGATGACTTGTTCAAATTAAGAGTTCTATAATTAAATTTTATAGAATCACCTAACCCACAAAAGATGAACTATATATTTCCCATGTCTTTAAACCATAACCAAAACCAAAAATTGTTAGTACAAAATCAGATAGTACCCAAAAAGGATAATCCTTTATAAAAAAATCTATTCTTAATCTGCAAAATTTGTCAAACAATACCCAAAGTTCAACAAAGACCATTAAATAAACATATATCCATAAAATTATTCAAAGTAATCAAAACTAAGATTGAAACCCAAATCTCTGAAGGATTTAATCACTTAGTCTTCCCAGATAAACCTTAACATTTATCTACAAATAACATCAGTTACTCTTAAAGTCTCATACTGAAAAGTAACTAACCTAATCACATATCCTCCATGATAGGATAATCATTTCCATAGATAACCCATAATCAAATTATTAATGAGTCATAAGATCGTCTAACTAAAAATAATTTGTCATACTTACCAGGGACTTCACATAGTCCAGTGGTAGGCGATAAATACCCGTCGCACTTTGGTTGTGGGTTCGATTCCCACAACTTTGTCCGACGCAATGGGTTGTCACACGGTCTGTGTGTTGTAATTTTTCCAAAACTATATAATTCTTAAAACATTCCCCAAAAAGAGATAAAATCTTCAAAAATAACCATAACATAATTTAACGTCAATTATATCTCATGCCTTTCATTTTCCATCATAATATATAGTAACCCATAATTACCTCAAAAGTAAGGATCATATAAACCCTAATGGTTACCTTTATAATTATTACCTGAACTTCCACATCGAGTTTTTTGCCTCAAACATGATGCATTAGAGAACTCACCAAGGTCCAAGTGGTTGATCAGGACTCCGGATAGTTGGTTGAGAATAACCACAGGAGTTCTCATTGCAGCTCCCATATCATTCAGTTGTTCTTTCAGAAAACCATCATAGTTTTATTCACATCCACTGTCACTTTGGTGCATGCTAGATCCAGCCATTTACTAAAACCAAAAAGGTCAGTGTGAGTATATCATTTGAATCATCATATAATACTATGATATAATTATTCATTTTATCATAAACTCATTCACTTTATCTAAAACTATGACTCTTTCTGAGATCCTAACCATTATGGTAATGCCACTTATGCTTAAAGAATACCCTAACCTATAAAGTTATCTAAACCTCCCTCTGATACCAACTATAAGGACCCATCCTTATAACATTACATAATCTTGAGTTATTTCAAGAATACACATTGAGGATCTTTTCAGGTTTAGAGTTTTAGAGATTTAGGACATAACTTTTACATCTCAAATATTACAAGGAAGACACATCTACCCAGTTTCCATTTTTTCCACAATATATAAACTCTTGAACAAAAGAGTCATGTATAGTTCCATGTTTTAGGCATCATGACATTTCCTTGATCCCATACTTGACCGTATTCCACTTTAAGTCCTGTGGAAAACATTTTAAAAACGTGGGATGAGCACAAAAAGCTCAGTAAGGGATATAAAAATAAGGAAAGGAACCATTAGTCCACATATACATAAGAATCAATGAAAAAACACTTTACCCATAAAACATAATCACTTTAACATACGTCATGAAATCATAATATTTATGAATAACTCATAGAAATCATAAGACGTAAAGGTAACTTGAGGCATTCATAACATTCTTACATAGGGAGTAACCCTCACGATTACGTTTGGAATACCCATCACAGTATGTTTCCTAAATCTCTTTGGAGAAACCTTATCTTTTAACTCCTTTGTGTTACCCAATGCATTGGAGAGCTATCTCGCGCTCACCCACCCTTAGTTTATCACAGAACCACCCGATTTTATAAACATTACCCAAGAAGCATAAGATAATCATAACACTTAAAACATGCATAAAAGAAACATAAAATTTCCACATTTCAATCACAAGAGATCACATCATGATATTATCATAAATAAAAACATCTAATAAAATCATTAAAACTCTATGAGATAAAAATCCCTTTATACTTTGAAAATATTAAAAGAAGATATTTAAAAGAGATTTTAGAATAAAAGTGTCCCATAACACTTCGTAACTTTTGAAAGGGTTTTAAAAAATTCATGTCAATATAAATAAATCCTTAAACCCATTTTTTAAAACATGGACATGGATGATAAATGATTAAAAGAATAAATCTTTAAAACCATTTAAAACAATGTTTTAATAAAAGAGTCCTTTTCCATTTTGAAAATTTAAATTATAAGCCACATGAAATTAGAACATTTTCAAAACATTTAAATGACTTGAGTATAGAAATAATATGGATATGGAATTTCAAAGGGGCTGTATATACACTTTAAAAAGAATAAAAGTGCATATCATCAAGAAGAGTCTCAAGGAAGAGAAATTGAGACATTATCCCATTCAAAGATCATGTCATTAGTGGAAGGATAAATCAATGAAATAATTATGTTTGAAAACTATAAATACACCCAATATTAGTGGATATCAAGTGTAAAACAATGAGAGGTCATTCAGTCATACTCTTGGAAAAACAAAACCAATGACATAGATATTTAACTCAATTAAATTAGATTAAGTTATGATTTACCATACAGGTTCGTATAAATGACATAAGACTTTATCAATGAGATGATTATGTGTATAAATAGTATATCCACATAAATGTTTGTGGAAATTACAACATAGATATTACACACAAATCTTGGCATAATAAAATCAAGAAGTAGAGGTTTAACCCAAATAATTGAAATTTGGTTAAGAAGTTTCTTTACAGAAATTTAACAGCCTAACGACATCACTTTAAATTTTAGAAAAATGAGTTGATGAGAGAGAAAAGGGTATATCATCACTTGGACATAATATTTATAGCAATAAGGATATATAAGAACATATCCAAACATAACAAGATATAAATTAAAAGACATAATAAGAAGAAGTCTTTTTATAAAAAAGGAGGGTGAAAGAATCCCTTACCGATTTGGGTAACTTTCAAAACGTATACCACATGAAAGAAGGAATATACAAAGTTGATGTAAATACCAATAAATGAAATTATATTACACAAAGAGTAGAATAATGGGCAATACATACAACACTCAAATGAAATAGTGGAAAATGTAGCATAAACCTCATGGGAATAAAAGTGAGATGAAAAATCCCTTATGAGAACTGGGCAACCTAACGATGCCACTTAAAACATAAAAAAATGGATTGATGAAATAAAATAGGGTCTCTAATCATATAAAATGTACAGTAAGACGAATATAAAATAATATCCCCCAACATAAGAAAGATGAGCTTAGAAGAAGTGACATAAAAGAGAGTACTTAAAAAGAAAGAGAGAGGTAGGATCCCTTACCTCAAGTCCGACTTGTCTTGTTCGTTTCTTTATATTCCTGGATAATAAACTAGAGTTATTTTATACTTGCTTAAGAACCTTTTTCAAGTTTATTATTCCTTTTATATCACTTATTACCATGTTATGAACATTATGTAATTATTTAAGTTAATAACGGTCGTTTTGTCGATCATTGGTACTTGAGTCAAAAATAAACTTCTTATAATTACAAATTGTTCATGTGGTAAAATATCAATTATATCCAGAATTATATTCATGATGTAGGTATCATATATATCATATATATCCATTATATACTTACATTTATAATATTATATAACATTTAGTGGTACGAAATAAAATGCACCGTTCATGGAGATGGTAAGTTGTACGTACGCATGATCGGTACTTTCATTTCTATTTCGTATTTAATGGAATTAAATCTAAATGAGATATATATATTATAACTACAGTATAACATATATGTTATATAGGTCACATAAGTTCATTAATTTCATTCTTTATTCATTCCATGTATTGCATGAATGAGTCACATCACTTGAGGGGGCAGTAGTTCACACTTCCTCAAATGAAATTATCGCATTTGCACAACATGCAAAGCATAAAGGTATGTTTTAAATATAAAATACAAAAGAATAGAGAGGAAATAAATATACTATATATCATAAATAAATATAGTTCCATCATAATGTCCACCATGATAGGTGGTAGAAGAAGATAGAACAATCATCGTTTTGTGAGCCAGTAATTTGGCATCCACAGAAACACTATGTTCTTTAACCATTGGATGGAGGTGTGTGTAAGTGTAGCTCGGATACTTTTCATAACAAAATCCTAGTATATTTAAGATACTGGTGTTTTTACAAAATAAAGGAATAAAAGTAGTTTAGGGGTTGGATAAGCAAAATAAAACAAAAGAACATAATAGAGGACATTACCTTTAAATCGGGTAACTCCCTTTTGTTTGAACCAAAAGGGTTTCTTGTAGAGCTTTATGCCTAAGGTAAGGCTTATAAGATGAAGATAGGGATGTGGAGAGATAACATGAGCAGATATTGGTTGAGCCAAATGCTTGAGAGGTGTGGGTAAGGGGTTAGAGGTGGGGGCATTTTATAAGAGGGAGGAGGGGCACTCTTGGAATGTCTTAAAAGGTTACTTTATTATAAAATGATTTTCAGATATTAAAGGTCCCAAAATTATATATTTCAAGTATATGGTGATAAGGGTTTTAAATCCACCCATACAATAGGTTTTTGACAAGTGTATGTCTTATATTTTACCTTATCTACTCATTTTATTTAAATCGTTCATTAATGAGGTAATCACTACATCATCATGGTGTCATAAATAAATTTATTTATTTAATGTATAAAAATTATTAAAAAATATCATGATGTAGGAAATATTTTTAGATTTATAATTAATATTTATATTCAAAAATATTACTTGTATAACCCCATGTAAAAATTGTTTTTGTAAAACAATACATGTTTGGGACATTTTTATTTTATCTTTAAATAATAAGTTATTAATGTCATTTTCCAACCAAAGTGGCTCAATGGGGTCTCCAAGTTGACCCATGGATTGTCTGGGTCATCCATGACTCATTCAATAAGGGTAGGACATGTTTCAATGTCATTTCATATTATTATAACATTATCTTTACCTTAAATTACACTAATTACCTTTAATCGCGATTACTAAAACTTAAAAGTTACTATTCACCAAAAATTATTTTAATCCTGTTGAACCACATTTTACATCCTAATGACAACCATGTATGGAGTAATTTTTCAATTCAAATCACATAAGTGTTAATGATTCATTTAAATGAAAAATCGGTTTTTTTAACTACCACTTAGTGGTTTCACTATTCATCAAAATTGAAGATTTTCCGAAAAATACCAAAAATTCACCCAAAGATATATTTGATATTCCGAATTCAAAAATGATGTCTATTTTACAAAATTAAAAACATATAAGTTGCATTAATTCATTTAATAATTAATTCCCGCTGTCAAAATAAATAGAGTGTTTTTAAGAAACAATATCTATTAAAATATTGACACTAGTTTAAGTCCAATTTCAAAGTGAAATTAATTCCAATGACCACCATTGGATTAAATGGTAAATATATATTCTAATTTAACTTTAAAACCAATTCAATATATGATCTAATAATATAAATAAATAAGATTAAAAAGTGGTTTTGAATTAAAATACAACATTTTTCACTTATTCATTAAAAATGGACTTTATCAAAAAAATAACAAAAACCTACACTAAGTAAATTTTAATATCCTGATTCTAAAGAAGGATTTTATTTGGTCCAATACAACATATAAAATTGTCAACAAGTGGATTTAAAAAGGTTTCTCCATCAAAAGGCGGTTAATCGACCTTTTAAAGAATATAAGAATATTTAAGCTTAAAATTGGATTCATTCACATTTTAAGCCTCTAAAATTTATTGGATAAAAGTAAAAATATTTGACAAACATATATAATAATTTTGTAGTTAGTTCTGTTCATTACCGCCATTATAACGGCTAGGCATTAACTACCATTTAAAATAACATTATTTTATTATTAGAGTGCAACGTAAGATTTCCAAGAAACTCGTTGTTGCGTATTGGGTACGCCATTGAGAATAATATCCCCTTTAAATTAATATTAACATTTTATTCCCAAATATGGATAAATATAAAAATGTCATATTCTTTATTTACCTGGGGTGTTACAGAAAATGTCACTGATAGTTAAATAGAAAGTGAGATCACTGGTCCACTTCCAAAGGTCACCATTAGTTGCATAAAAAAGGGCTACCGATGGTTTAAATAAAATATCACTATTGGGAAAAAAATAAAAAAGGAGCAGCGGAATGGGGGATGGGGGTTGCTGTTAGTTAAAAAAAATAAAAGAGGAGCAGGTTCGCAACTGTGGGGTGCAGAGCCACTATTTGTTTAAAATCAAAGGGGAGTAGTGGAGCTATAATGAAGTGAAGGGTATGTACGTGAACAGAACAGTGAGGTGTAGTGGGGAAGTGAAGAATGAAATACCGTTAGAAAACTGGAAACAGGGAAGCGCGGTGCGGGGCTCACCGATATAAAAAAATATGTTTACTAATAGAGTTAAAAAAATCACAGGTCACCATTAGGATAAAAAGAAGACTACCGTTAGTTTAAAAGAAAATAAAAGTCACCAATGAAAATTAAAAAAAAAGAGGTTATCGGTACCAATAAGGTCACCGTTACAAATAAAGGTAAAATACTCACTATTGCACCAAAAATAAAAGGTCACCGACACACTAAAAAAATTATGGTCACCAGTAGCTTTTAAAGTTACCGATATACTTAAATGAAAGCTACTAGTAAGCTACATAAGGTCACCGATAAAATTTGAGGCTCACCATTAGAACAAATATAAATAACTAATGATGACCTTAAAAAATTTAAAATGCATGAATTGAACTTAAAATTAAAAGTTTATTAAACTAAATAAAAAGATTGAAAATAATTAATTAAAAGAATGCTAAACACCATGAATTCAAAACAGAATTTTTTTAAACTTAAAACTTTAAAACCACAACTAAAATTATTAATTAGATAACACTTAAATTAAGAACTGGATAATTGATAATCTAAATTGCTAAAAGGATTAAATTAAAATAACTATATAAATTAATTATAGAGTGCAACGAGTGAAGATCAAGAGTATCAGTGACCCAGTAGGTTACCAATAGTTTTTGTCTACCTCACCAGTAGACTAAGACTAAAAGAAAATAAATATATCAAATAACTGCATACATAAAATTTAATAATTAATGTTTCAAAACTCTAAATTAGTTAATTAAATAACTAAGTGAACACATAAAATTAAAAGAGAGATAATTTATTTATATTGATCTAAAATTCTTAACTTAAGTAATTAGCGAGATGATTAGAAAAATTATTTAACATTATTAACCTACTCTAATGAAACTATGTTAGAAGATAAAATATTAAAATAAAGGCAAAGTTAATTAAATATAATTACAACGATTTAATAATTGTTTTATAAAGAATGTTAGTTTTATAAAAAGTCAAGCAGATTTAAATTAACCAAACTAAATAAGACATAATTAAATTATAAATGTTAAGTAAGATTAAAATTATTAGTTTAAGGACTAAAAATACATAATTAATTATAAAAATTTATAAATTAACAAAATTAATTATAAAAATACAAAAGTACAATTATTTTGTATACAGTGATTAAATAATTAATTAAATCATTAAAAATAATTTTAAAATATGTGGAAAAACTATGTAAAAATAAGGGCACATCAAATATATACTTGAGGATTTTGTGATCTGTATATATTTCACACTTCTCCCCAAAGAGGCAATGCTTCCAAATTTTCAAAAAAACGATTACTATAGCCAACTCCAGATCATGTGTTGGATAGTTCTGCTCATGAACATTCAATTGCCTTGAATCATAGGCAATGACTTTTTCATTTTTTATCTACACACAACCCATGCCCTTATTCAAATCATTATTTAATACCACAAAAAGTTCTCCACTTATGGGTAGTGTGAGCACGGTTGAAGTTATAAGCCTACTTTTCAACTCCTTAAAGCTATCTTCACATTCCCCACTCTAAGAAAACCTGACTCCCTTCTGAGTTATCTTGGTAAGAGGGTTTGAAAATTGTGATAAATTTCTCACAAATTGGTGATAATATCTAGCCAATATAAGGAAGATACGAATATCCATCATAAATGTTATCCTCGGCCAACTCTCAATTGAATTTATCATGGAGGTATCGACAAATATTCCATTTCTTATGATGATTTGAACCAAGAATGAGACCTCCTTAAACTAGAACTCACACTTTCTATACTTTGCATAGAGCTTATCTTTTCACAAGGTCTCTAGTATAGTGCTTAGATGCTCCTCATGCTCCTCCTTGGTTTTGGAGTATATTATAATATCTTCTATAAAGACTACTTAAAATTTATTGAGGTAATCACTAAAGACTTTATTAATTAAGTCCGTGAAGATTGATGGAACATTAGTTGGTCAAAAATGCATTATCATGAATTCATAGTTCTTGTACCTTATACGAAAAGCAATCTTGGGGATATCCTCCTTCTTCACCCTTACTTGGTAATATCTCGACAACAGATCCTCCTTGGAGAAGTATTGTCCTCCATGTATGTAACAGCCCAAGATTTTATAAAAAATATTCTTTTTAATTTTATTAATGTCTTGTGTTGTACGCTACACCAAAAGGATCTTGCACAACACGCATCCTTGACTTGCCTTGCATTACACGCAATCGCGACCTTCCTCGATAGCGTGTGTAGTACGCAATACCGAGTTTCACTAAACAACGATATGCTATAAAAATATTATTAAAACTAGCCGTTATGAATAGTAATAACCACTTTTTTGAAATCCAGTAAATCTTATTTTTCAAAATGAACTTTATTTTTGGATTCGGAGTATCGAATTTAGCCTAAGGTGAAATTTTGGTACTTTTCGGATAACTTTCATATTCTAATGAATAGTGAAAATTACTAAATTATAATTAAAAACAACTTTTTTAATCGAAATAATTAATAGTGATAAATTATTAATTTGAGTGGTTTTAAAGTATATTTAGAATATATTTTTACAATTTAAATACAATGTTGGCTATTGGTTGTAATTTCACATTTAAACCAGACATAATCAAATGTCAATCTTTTGATAGATTTTGATTCTTAAAAAACACGCTATTTGTTTTAACAGCGGGATTTAATTATAAAATTAATTAATGCAACTTCTATGTTATGAATTTGGTAAAATAGACTTCATTTTTGAATTCGGAATATGAAATATAGCTTAGGATGAAATTTTGGCATTTTTCTGAAAACTTTCAATTTTTGATGAATAGTGAAACCACTAAGTGGTAGGTTAAAAACGGAATTTTGCATAAAACTTAATTTTACCACTTCTGTGAATGGAATTTCGAAAATCCGAGAGACACGGTTAATATCAAGGACTAAAATGTGGTTCAATGAGATGAAAATAATTTTTTGGTGAATAGTAACTTTTTACTTTTTTTACCACGGTTAATAGTAAATAGGGTAACTAAGGGTAAATATGATATTAATATTACCCTAACACATGTCCTAATTCTATTGGACAAGTGTAATTCGACCAAAAACAAACTTAGGAATAAAATATGACCATTTAGGCCCACTTGGATTAGATTAGGACATTTAATATTAATTTATTTAAAGAAGGGTCAAAATAGTTAAAATCAAAGTTTAATAAGTAAATCATTTTTCATATGGGGTTATACATAAGATAAATTCGATTGTAAATATTCATTAGAAAGCTAAAAAGATTTCCTACATGATGGTATTTTATTTGTAATTTTTAGACATAAAATAATTTAATTTATTTATGACACAACGATGATGCAGTAATTATCTTATTAATGAAATATTGACATAATTGATGTTATAAACACCAAAATAAATGTAATTTGAGATTTTTTATGAATTCCACTAATATTCTAGGTTACTATGATATATTAATGTTGATTTAATCAACTTGGTTCGAACATTTAATTCTGTTACGACTTTCACAAAAATCATATATCAAATAGTGTCAAAATTGACACAAAATAGTTTTTAAATCAAATATTATATTATTAATTGTTATTGTATTCCTAAAAATCTAAGGTTCGGCCAAATGACCTAGATAAGGATATATATATTAATAATAAACAATTTGGGGTTCGTTTGGCATGTTATAGTAAGTGTATTAACCATATAGTGAAAGAAAACAAAAAGACATGATAAAAGTTAAATTATTTAACTTAGAGTTAAATCTAATTGATAAGGTTAAAATAATATCCTAAACTTGTCTAAATTCTATTGGTTGATAGGATTTCGACCCATCCCCACATTAGCTTCGAAATAAGACCCTTTGGAACCATTATAAACCGATTTTGACTTTAATATAAAATAATATTTTGAGATATTCCTAAGGTGCCCCTCTCCTCCCCTATAAAAGGACACCTCATCCCCCTCCTCCTCACACCAATTTGAGCACTCAAGCTCGGCCAACCCATGTCAAAATTCCTTCTCCACTTCCCTAGCAACATCCTAGAGGTTCTGGTCTTCCTCAAAGACCAATTCTAGTGCCCTAAGAGGAGGTCTCAAAGAGGCGCTTCAAAGAAGAGGTAATTACCGTTACCAATTCTTTCATCTTTATTTCTTCTTCCACTTCTTCTTCTTAGGTTGTTTCATTATGAAGTAATAACATCAGTATCACTCATATACTGATATGTTATTATACCTATGAAACAACCCTATTTCACCATCTATCCATCCTACGGAAAAAGAAATCACCGCGCGTGCGTACGTACGGAATACCGTCTCCACGCCGTGGTGTAATCTATTTTCCACCACCACCTTACATGGATGGGTATAATGGTGTAAATAATAACTATACATAGTTATTACAACATCATATTGATTCTGATATATTGTATAATCCACTCCAATTCAATTCAATATTTATAGAAATGATATCATCGCTCGTGCGTACGTACGGACTACCGTCTCCACGACGCGATGAGATTCATTCTCCATGTTAACCATTTAAGAATGATTATAATGTATATATAAGAAATAATAATGAAATATATGACATTATAAAGCTACTGGATTTATGTATATATATACATATGTATGTCATCTACTTACTTCCATTTCAAGACAATAAGGAAAGAAAAACAGCGTTCATGCGTACGTACGGACTACCGTCTCCATGAACGGTGTTTTTCATTTTATTTATCTATCTATTATATATATATATATATACTGAATATATATGATATATAAATCATATTTTATATTCTGGAAGTATGTAAATCATGATATAAGTAATAATGATGTCAAGAACAACAAGTCAAAACACCTACGATAAATGAAACGATTTTACCCAAAATGCTTCTTTAACATGGAATTTACAAAAGAACGGGTAATATAATGTCATAAGTGAACCATATATGATATCATAAAAATGAATATGATTCTGTAATAAGTCAATGACATTATTTAAATCATTATACAGGAGGTTCGGACACCTACGAAGCAAATTGGACCTAAGGTAAGGGAAAATATCACAATCTCATTTTTATCCGAGATTGTTTATTCGTAAGTATTTACTGGGGTGTATTTTATCATCCACATCCATGTTCCCTCAACATGTAATATTGTTTCCATCCACTTACAATAGTTTAAATCCAATTTTACCCTTCGGTGAGTTTTTAGTAAAGAATATGAAAGGAATCTTTTGTCGTTTTTTTCATACGAGGTACTTTTTGACTTTTCCGACAAAAGTACGAAGAATGTTTTTTTAACTTATACGGCACGAACGGATTTCTAATATTTTATAAAGCCTTATTTTCATGAAGCTTACTCTAAAAGATTTCATGACTATTTTCAATAAAATCTCTTTCTTTTAAAATTGCATGATGTTTTGTGAAAAGAAATTGATTTTGAAGAAGAAAGGATATTTTCCTCAAGAATTCAATTCAAGTGTTTTATCAAAATTATTTTCCATCTAAGATAATAAAGGGTTCTGTTTCTATTCATATTTTTACATTGGTTTGACTATGTTGTGATGGAATTATGTTTATGAATTCCTTTACCATATATGAATTGATTTATTATGTCATGATGTTTCAAGAATCCCATTTTTGTTATATGTGTTATGCAATGATGTATGATTTATGATTTTGTGGCACACATAAGAAAGGATTCATTAAGAGATGGGTGGGACCTATATCTCCCTCCAATGCATTGGGTAAAGATTTCATATCTCATGAGATAGACATGGCTGGAATGGTAGGTTATACCGGTTCAGTGAAACAGGACTGAAACGAGGATTACTCGATTCAGAAAGGGACTTTGTCCACTAAGATAGTCTTGGCAATGAGTCTTGACTAACAAGAAATGATTCTCTATGATTATGTGTGTATGCCACAATGAGTAATGTTTTAAGTTATGGTTTCATTTTCACTTCTATGATTTATTCCATGTTAAGATATTATGATCTCTTTTGCAGGTTATGATTTTCAAAAAGATATGATATGATTTTTATTTCCTTTATTGCCCTTGCTGAGCATTTGAGCTCACCCTTTTATGATTTCTTTTCCCCAGGATATAAAGAAAGGTTTTAGGTAAAAAAAAAAACGGATGACCTTTATGGGAGATATTGAAGAACTTTCACCACGATTAGAAGATTACGTTCTGAGTTTCCAAAGACACTAAACTATTACGATCCTTTAGTGTGTGTTTTTGTTATGTACTAAGTATTCCGCGAATGTAATGTAATGTCCATGTACGTCAGGCTTCGGGTCTCTACAATGTAGATGATCCAATAATTCATCAATTCATGGAAAAGGATACTTATTCTTTATCGCAATCTTTTTGAGCTCACAATAATCAATGAAAAGACACATTGACCCATCCTTCTTCTTGTTGAATAGGACTGGTGCATCCCATGGTTAAGCACTTGGGAGTATAAACCCTTTATCCAGATTCTATTGTAGTTGTTTATCTAGCTCCTCAAGCTCCACAAAAACCATTCTATATAGAGTCTTGAATATTAGAAAATCCCTAGGTATAATATCAATTGAGAATTCAACATCTATTCTTGTAGGAATACTAGGCCATTCTGCGAGAAACACTTAATAAAATTCCCTCACAATAGGCATGTATTCAAGGATGGTTCCTTACTTAGACTCAATCATTTGAGAAAGATACACATGATCATAGGGCAGTAATATCCTTGCTTGAGATGATAGTGCTAAAAAATATTCATCCTCTTCCTAGCACTTGTACAGAATCGGGGGTCGATTGACCATATGTAGAGTGATTTCCCTCTCACAACAATTTGTATTGGATCCATATAGGTAAATTCAATCCATAACAATAATTTCATAAAATTTTACTAGATGGAGTTTGATAAGGTTTGCTAAGAAGTTTAATCCACAAATTGTGATAGGGGAGGAGTTATATTCATGGGATACAATAATTTCACCATTTTCCATTCTCACCAACATCTATACTTCCATGATTTTTGGTGGTGTTGGGATTGTTCTACTAAACTTTAGAGATATAAAATAATCCATATAACTAGAATAAAAATATGCATACACTATTCTTGAATTAATAACTAGCGTACCTATCACCACTTCATTATCAAGGTTCTCTTTGGTGGTAGTGATGGAAAAAGCTCACCCTTTCTACCTTAGAGGTTGTTGGTTTCCTTCGAAAACCCTTAGCTGAGGGCACTGGTTTGTGAAGTACCCTGGTTCTTTGCAGTTGAAGCAATGAAAAATGAATTTACGGTTTAACGGATCATTTCTCTCCTCTATCACAACATCGGTTTTTTCTTACCTGCAATTAATGTCCAGGTTCCCTTCTCTTCCACACCTAAAGCATTTCCTCATTTCCTTCATGCAGTTTCTGGGGTGCTTCTTTTCATACCTTTGGGACGTGGGGTGCTGGAATTTCTTATCACCATTAGATTTATCCATCGGATATCCAAAAATAATGTCTAATTTTTTGCTTTGTATCCCCATGATACCCCTAAGATTCCCTGATTTCCATTTTGACTTTGAGGGAACATCCCAAAATTTCCTCATAGATACCAAAGTCACGGATCACTAGGTCTTTCCGTAGGCTAGGTTTTATCCCACCAAAGAATTGATCAACCTTTCATTTAGGGGTAATGACATAGCTTGAGGTGTATCATTCAAGCCTTTTGAATTTTTCCTCATACTATCTGATGGATTCGTCTTATTTTTTAGGAGGTCAAGGATGTACCTTTTCATCTTAAGTCAAAGGGTGCGAGGAAAATATTTATCGAAAAACATTTTATGAAAATAATTCCATTCAAACACATCAATATCTTCCTCAAGCTTTTTATTTTTAAGAAATGTAAACCATTGATCAGCTTCACCCTCTATATGATAAGCATCCAAAAGAAATTTTTTTTGTTCAGAACATTTAAGGATAGAGAAGATCTTCTCAATGGAGATGATCCATTGTTATGTGATTGAGGGATCAGATGATCCATTAAAAGTAGGAGTCCTTTGTCTCATGAACATCTCGATTGCGGCTAGTTATTTCTGGGGGGGGTGGACGTTCCTCTTGACCCCTATTTATATTCATAAATTTAGTTAACTAAGAGAGTATCGTGGCAAAGTTTGTAATTCTTACTCCCATCAGATTGAGCATCTCATTATAACAGTCATTACATTGATATTCACATCAGTTGTTAGCCTGAGCCCTCCTATTACCAACCATTGGATGGAATAAAAGGAATTTTAGGGGTAATACATAAATGGTAATCCAAAGACAAAAAGGGATAACTTATTAAATGCATTTATTTCCTTAACTTATGAATTTATAGGATTAAATCTATGTTATCCATGATCTACTTCCCAATATATATTCTTAGGGGAATTATTTTTATTCACTTAATAATGGTTCATACTAACCTTATGAATTTAACAAATAATATCCTTTAGGAGCATAGAACCAAGAGTGCATCAAGGCATATTTTCATGCACTAGTTCCTGTTTGAGTCTAGCTCAAATTGGTTTTTTCGTGTCTTACCCCTAGATACATCTATGCCAGAGACACCTCTACATGTTCGTATCCAGATAAGGATGTATTTTCTTGATAAACCACTTACTCTATACTCACTAAAATTTAAAGATGTTTTTATTATACTTAGTCTTTTCCCTAAGGCTTTTACTATGGTTTTCTAATCCTAATCCCAAAAATAACTAAACATATCTTCTCATACCAACTATAACAACCCTTCACTTTATTACACACTTTAACTTGATTTATTATATAAAATTGAACTTAATAAAACCTTGAAGATTGAGATGTCTAGTGTCTTGGGAAATTGAAAACATCACATGAAAACTTAATACATAAAATAAAACATCTTTATTTAAAACATCTTTTACATAACCACAACATTCCTTCGTACTTAGCATTGCATGGGATAACCTGAGGGTATAACTAAGAAAAAGGTGAGCTATAAAGAATAGTAATTCATTAAACAATAAATAACATGAAAATACAATACATGTTAGGAAATAGGAATATCAATGGTGCATAAGAGAAACTTGAACATAAAGGCATGAGATAACATGATTATCATAACATGGAAATGTGGCAATAACATTTAACATGATATTAGCATGAGCCAAGGCTCATTGAATATGAAGCATGAGTAAATCATCATTGCACATGAATTATCATGATTAAAATCTCATTGCACATGAATTATAATGAGTGAACACTTATTGCACATGACGTATCATGATACTATTATTTATCCAATGCATCAGATCGTTATCGGGGTGCACACTTCTTAATCATATAATTTCATGCATAAGTGTGCCACATAGATCATTCAACAAGGATTCATTAAACATCATAATTTATTCCATGAATAAGATATGTGCAATAAATTGATTTGTGTCCTCAATAAAAAAGTACATGTGCATAAAGGTGAATACCCTTGATAGATAAATGGCTATGGTATTCACTTACACGATGATTTTGGCATGGGAAATTTTGATGTAACATCGGCAGCATAACAATGTCAAATAGAAATCGCAAAATGGGTTGATGAGAGAGATAAGTTTATCTTAGAATTTATACATTAAATGGATAGTAAGGGGGTCATGGAACATAATATCCAAACACATGGAATGTAATTTAGATGCATAATATAAAATAATTTCTTGAATCTAAACGAGGGGGGAGAAATGCCTTACGGAATTTCAGCATGGTAACATGTGTACATGGGAGTAATTAATAAGAGATAAATGGGTCTACCAACATTAAAAAATAAGGAGAAAATTATAGGGGAGGTTTAAAATCATACCCCTGAATTTTTAATTGAAAATTATAGGTCATAAAAATATAAGGAAACTTGGACATAAATAAAGAAGGAAGGAAAGTGAGGATCTCTTACTTGAGTGTGTGACTTCAAGAGCTTGAGGAGGGGATTCTTGAGAGATTGGGTGCCTTGGGAGTATTATAGAGAGATTAGGGAAGATTAGGTATGTGATCCAATTATTTTTAGTGAATATAAATGGGAGTGTGGGTGTGTTTATATATGAAAAGAGAGGGGAATTCTTTAATATTTCACAAACTTAGGTTTTGGAATCTATATAATTACATATTGAAATCTGAAAACCATACCATGGTTTTTGACCGTGGTTTTTGCCAAAGGGGAGTGGAAAACATTATTTTATAAGGGAAATGTCCTAATTTATTAAAATATTAGGCTTTCTTATATGGAGGTGACTCACACTCTTAAGGAAATCAATTTAAAATGTTAAAATATTTTATAAGTATTGGAGGGTCCACTAATGCATTGTAAAATTAATCAAAAAAATTTTAAATCACATTATTTTAAAGTTAAAACATATATTAGCCGAATATCACTTTTATAGTATTTTATTACATCACTATTGAGTCATTATGATGTTATAAAACTCATTATACATTTAAAAAATATTTAATTTTTACCCAAAAATTAATCTGTCTCAGAAAATTTGGAAAAATAAATCTTTAGATAATTTCGAAATCCTGAATCCAAAAATATTTTTCATTTTATCTAAATAAATTTCTAAATATGTGAATTTTCACTTTTAAAATAAAAATAAAACATTATTGAAAATTCCTAAATTTTGACATAAACAGCTTTTAAACCTTCATAAAAATTACAATTGTATCAAAATAATACGATAATTTATATTTAATAAAAAATAATTGAGTAATAATATTTTATTAAAATATTATTTAATTCAAAAATCCATTAATTTATCAAAATAGATTTCTTAATTGAATATTAACTAAAAATACGATTTTTCCTTTAAAAACCATTTACAAAGTAACAATAATAAAATGAATGTATATTATTTATTTTGTAAAAAATAATTAACATAATAATAGTGCTAGGGTCTTGTTACATAACCACTTATAACACCCGCATAAGACCTAAGGGTAAGGTGTGTGATGATGACAGACTCTTGGGGAGGCTCGGATATCATCGCTTGAGTGGTAATATCTATTAACATCAACTTCTCCCATAGGTGATTATGTTCAAGAATAAAATGTTGAAGATCAGATTGGGATTGGTCAATAGCGAAGCCCAGCAATCCTACCTCTTTTTTGAGCTCTGACAAATTAGATTCATATAGATAAATTCTACTGGATAAGGCCCTCACATCCTTTGTCTGAGTAAATTAGATTTTTTAAAGCCCTATATTTATACTAATTATGTGATCACTGTTCAAAAGGTATATTAGAAATGGTAACAATTTTTAATGTTATTTTAAAATCCAAAAACATAAAACCAAGGATGTGCATATATTTGATATAAACATTTTACATAATAATACATTTAATTATATCAAGAGGAATTTTCATTAATAAAAGTTTGGTTCCTTAAAGTTATGATTCCCCAAGAAAAATAATATTAGTACACATGTATATCTCACCGAGTAGAGAGGTATGAGAGTATAGTAGGACCACTTTGGACCAAACTACTATAAAAAACATCTTTGTGTTATTTACTTTTTCCTCTGCTAATTAATTCTAATAAGTAACTTTAAAAATTCATTTAATTAATCAATTTATTTGATTAAAAATATTGATATGGATTATTCAAATCCCTCTATACCATCTTCTATATACCTATTTGTACCTAACAATTAATATCAAAGAATAAAATTATTAAGAAAAGTTTAGCTCTATCATTCTCTTTCTAGATAACATACATTGGTATCAAATGTTGTTCTTTTAAGAATAATCCAATCCCTATATAGAGTCTAAATTTATTTTATTTGTGTTAACCTATTCATAGACCTCACTATATAAGGACAAGTTCATTAGGAAGTAAGGATTGAACCCAAACGATGCTTGAATTCCTCAAAAGACATTACACATTGATGGCAATGATTATGGCTACTGGAGATCCTGAATGGAGTCATACCTTAAACAATTGATCATTTAACACTTGTCTCTCATGTCAAAATAGAACACTCTATCAGAATATGACCCAGATACACTTATAGGAAATTATGCAACTAGATATATTTTAATGTATAATGTTGTTAATTTTTTTATTATGGTTTTAACATAAGTTTTTCACTACTGTGTCTACCTGTAAGAAGGCTCATGAAATTTGGAATATTCTAAAGTTACCCACCATAGATTAGAAAAATTTATTCGAACCAAACATGGAATTCTTCGAGAAGAGTTACCAAGAATTTAGGTTTTCGTGAATATGAAACTGTAAACCAAATTTTCCACTAATTCATTTGCATTGTGAATGGAATGAATTAACTTGGAGAAGCACTGGAAAACCTGGTACTTGTTAAATGAGTTCTATGATCATTAAAAATGCAATGGAATATGAAGAAGGTATCCATTGATGAAAACAATAACTTAAAATAGTACAGTCTTGATGAATTGATTGGAGCACTACTTCAGTACGAACTGGAACTGAAGAACACAGTTGAAGAGGAGACGAAAAAAAGAAAATATGTAGCTGTTAAATCTGTGACTTTATTTCTACTTACTCTTATGGTTTTGATATAAAATATAGTGCAAAATAATATATAGCTCATGTTGTGAATAGGGTTTAAAAATAATGAAAATGAAAGGATTCAATAATTGGTTTTGAAGAAACCCTCAAAAATAAAAATAAAACAAGGGAGATAAGAAAGGTGGTATGAATTACAATTCTTTATATGTAACCTTCTATGAGTGAATGAATAAAAGACATATCAAACCTAGATTTTCTAAATTAAAAAAATAATAATAAAATAAAAAAGAAGAATAAAAATTCATTGACCATAAGTTGGAGTTATTCAGAAGAATATGATTCTAGTGAACAATCTGGGAATGAAAAAGAAACTGCTAACATATGCTTCCTAAAATCCCTGGATAAGGTTATTGATTATGTATTTTATTCTAGATATTCTGATTTTAACTATGATTTTAAAAGCTCAAATGTTTTTGAGTTAAATTATTATATTGAAACATTAAGAAAATATGTTGGTTGGAGTGAATAACTCATGACGGGGGGGGGGGGGGGTTAATTGAGTACCCAATAATTGTTTTTGTTTAAAATGGATTAATTCAAAATCCCACAAATATTTAAATACAACCCAGTTTATAAAAAAATTATTATAATATAGATCTAAATATTTTTAAATATTTCTCTAAATATTGATTAGATATTGGATGGATAATATAAAATATTATTGGATACATTGAAATTGGTTTACTTGATCAAAATACTATATGAACAAAAATTAAGATAAAAAATAAAAGTATATATTTTGTTTACAATTAAAATAATTTTCAGTTTTAAAGTTTAAATAATGTAAAAGAAAATTAAATAACACAATAGAAAGATTCTATATAAGAGGTTTATTCTCAAATCGAGAGTTAGTCCTCTCCACTTGGTGATCACCCTCCATCAAGAAGTTTATATAAAATAAGAAAGCTGGTCTATAACCTGGACTGAGTTTATATAATAGTTTACAACTGAAAAGTCCACACACAACCTATTCCATATTTATACATGGGAGTAAAACTAAAAAGACCATATAAGGACCTCTGCCTTTCTTATTCATTGGAGAAAGAAATAAGAAAATATTATGAAAAGATATTGAGTATCTTTCAGTTCATCATAGTAGAAAGTGTGCATGAGATAAAGAAGTGTATGCACACACACTCCTAAAAATGTAATAATGATAAATAGAATAGATAAATATATAATTATAGATTTTAGAAATGCTCAATCTATTGTAATGAAACTTTAGACTATTGGTCTAATTTTATATTGAAGCTTGAGTCGGGTTCTCTTGAAAAGCATCTCGAAAAAAGAGTGTCATAGACTCACGATATTTAACTAAAGGAAAGAAGTAAATGTGAATTTTTATTTCATCTTCTAATCGAAGGTTTGAATTAATTAAGATCTTCATGTTTTTAAATCAGGTTTATCTCTTTATGTGGTCAGGGGATTTGATCTCCCAGCTTGCTATCGATCCACTTAATCCACTATTGAATCTCTATCTATATGAGGGAGTATTTTTCACCTCTATCAATAGTAGTAGTAGGAAAATTATCTGAATCAGAAGATTCCCCGTACTAAAAATCTTGACACTCTCTTCAATGGTTTATGTCAAGCATTTAAGATAAAATAATTAAAATAGTAAATGTAATTAAATTAAAATAACATGTTCATTTGAGTTATGTGATCCAAAAATATAAGTTAAGAGAATAGTGGTGGTTTATTAGACTAACAATGTGTTAAAGTCTGGCAGTATGTTGTTCTAGAAGCATCACACTAGTAGTATGACACTGGAGGCATGACATTGGAAATGTATTAGACTTATCCAAATTTAAATTATGTTGGCAGAGTCTCAACTAGCGGTGTCTAGTCTAGCGGTGTCTGGTCTAATGATATCTTAGACTTAAACCAAAATTTTGTGTTGGTGGTATGAAATTAACAATGTATCATCAAGAAATATCTCATACTTATCCAAATTTGTGTTCTAGAGTCATAAAATCATGACAGTATGTCAATAGATGGTTTCTTAGACTTAGATAATTTTTCAGTCCAATGGCACAATATTCTGGCAGTGTGATATCCTGGTGGTGTCTCAGACATAGTATGATTTTTAAACTGGTGGTGAGTCATGGACACCAATGTCTCGAGTAGGTAGTTTCAATCTCAAAAATGTCTCATACTTTAATTTTTTTCACCTATCTCAGAGTAATGTAATACTTACAAAAAAAACTTGAAATTCATAATTAATAACATAATCATAATTTTTTTATCATTAAAACTAGGAGGTGAAAAATCTCCCCCATTTTGATGATCATAAATAATGGCATAAAAGAATAGTATAAATGTAAAAATAGGCCATCAAAGGTATTAAAAAAGTATAAACATCATATCCAACGTAAGATCAAAATTCAAGTTATAAACTAAGAATTATCATTCAAAATATGTGTAGATTGTATCAAAGAAAAGTAAGAAAATAGTAAGTATCAAAGGTAACCATCATGAATATAATAACATAGAAATAATTCTGTAATAAATAATAAATTTTATAAGGTTTTCCAATATTCCATAAGAATTCTCCCCCTTTTTGAATTATCAAAAAGGTAAGTATTAGCAGAATAAATATAGTAAAGTTATTAAAATTAAAAAGATATAAGAAGAGTTAAGAAATACATTTGTTAGGTAAAAATACCTCAAGTCTTCCTCTCAGTATGTTTTGGGTGTGATTATGTTTGTTAAAAAACCCATATGACTGTTAATGAGTATGGATAGTATTTTCCAAAAGCAAGTTTTTAAGGTGGCATTCTTTCCCAGTGTTGGCCAGATTTTTGGACCTCAAAATCGGGATTTTGATGTTGGAAAATGATGGTTTTCATCATAGATGTGAATTATGTGAATAAGTATAAAGAAAATTAGAAAATAAGGAAACCACATACCACAAAAAATGGTTTTCATACCGTGTCCAATAATGGTTTGTGGAATCATACCAGGTAGTGGGAATGGTATGCGAGAGCAGTTTGTAGAAATGGTTTGCGACAAAGGGAGTGTGGTATGCTGAAGGCATGAAAGTTTGCAGGATGGAAGAAGAGAATTATGCCACATAGTATTAGAGTCATTATGCGAACTATGTATGGAAATTGGTTTGTAGGAAGGCTAGCGGTTCATGGTGACAGAGACGGTATGCGGTGGAGGATTTTCTGAATCAATGATTTGGTGAATATTGGATTAGATAATTTTACAGATACCTTTTCCTATATAAGGAGTGATAATCCCACTGATTATAGGTGTGAGATAATATAATTATAGAACATATCTTTATTCTAGGAATTCATTGAATTCATAAAGTGGTTTGTAGGAATTGATTCCACAAAGGTTGAAGAAGTTCGTGTAACAATTAACGAAAGTGTTCTTACGGGACATTGTAGTCCACAAAGGAAGAATAGTCCGATGAAGAAAAACATAGTACATGGAGGAGGAGATTCATTATGAAGAAGTGAAGGTAGTATATGAACATAGAATAGTTCACAAAAAGAGGGTGGTTCATAGAAGTGGGTTGTAGAGGAGGTTTGCAGAGTCGGTATGCAGTGGTGGTACATGAAAGCAAAGGCAGAAGCATTTTGAGGATGGATAGTGGTTTGTGGAAGAGGAAGTGGCATGAGAAGAAGGTGTTCCTCATAGAAAACCCACTACATAGTATGCAAGAGGAGAAAGTGGTTCGTGAAACACTCAAGGAATCTTGAGAAAGCTTAAAATCAGTTTGCGAAAGTATTTTCCGGTATCTAATAATTCTCAAGAATGTAGAATTCATCTACATGTGAAAAAGTGACTTCAACAGAGCATCTACCTATAGTTGAGGATGAAATAATTCATGTAAATGAAGGGACCTACATGTCCATAAACTTTGTTCAACCTTCAAGTATATAAACCATGAGTGGATACCTTTCCAAGAGAAGTGAGCGAAGGAATAGGAAGATAATTAATCATTCCATTAGTAGTGAGCCAGAGAAAGAGGCTTAGGGAGTGACCCTTGGGAATGTTGTGAGTAGACCCTAAATCTTGAAAAGGCATTAAGCCTGGGCATTGAAGATCTATCCCAAACATTGTACACATTACTGGTAGTGAGCCTTAATGAGTTTCGTACATCAGCATACTTCCATTGTATGCTCTTTGGACATAGCCCAGTGAGGGTGAACCAAGTAAAAATTGATGTGTCTCATGCATGATTTAAATTTTTTTCATACTTATCCATGATAATGAGAGAGAATAGAGTTTTGTTTAATGAGGAAACAAGATCCGAAGGGGAAGAATTCTAATCTATCATACCCTGATTCACCGCCCTCTCAGGGTATTTAACCTAGTAGACCTAACAATTGGTATTTGAGGGAAAGGTTGAAATTTAGTGGTTCTCCCTAAGAAAAATAAATAGAGGGGGTCAATCATAAAGTAATTTCGATCTTTGATGGAAATAATTTTCAACTATGGAATAATTAGATGTAGAACTACTTACGATCATTAGGAATGAATTTCTTCACAAAGGTTATGCATAGAATATAAGCTAACATAAATAGTGGTGATTTATAGGAATCTAAAAGAAGGAAATTTGATGTTGATGTTAAAGGGATCAATGCTTTAGGGGGAACCCTATAAAATGAAACTTATACAAAGGTTATGTCCTATAAAACATAACATTATGTGTGGAATTTGTTTTTGAACATTTGTGAGGGAGACACAAAAGTCCAAGAAGCAAAGCTACAGGTTCTGTGGAATAGGTATGAGGATCTCAAAATACACCACAATGAGATTGTTGATGCATTATTCAATAGCATAAATGTTATTGTGAATAACATCCGGGGTATTGGATAATTCATTGAAGATATAAAGATTGTGAAATGTGTCTTGAGGAAACTTCCACCACAGTTCAATATGAAAGTTTCAGTATTAAAAGACAAAGACCTAAAAGAGATGACACTGGATAACCTACATAGTACCCTTATAGCATATGAAATGAGAAATGATGATAACGATGCATTGGAAAAGGGGAAGTTCAAAGATGCGGAATTAAAGGCCGTGAAAAATCTCTCTATTAATGACAGTCCTGAGGAGGAAAAATTGGATGATGTCATGTCATTTCTCTCTTTAAATATGAAAAGGGGAAAATGGAAGTTCAAAGTTAAACATCCAATTTCCTTTTTTCGATGTGAAAAGATTGGGCATTTTGTAGGTGTCCTATGAAGTTTGATGAAAATGAAGATAATGATGAAATTCCCCAAAATAAGTATTCATCAAATTTGAAAGATATGAGACGTACTAAGAGAAAGTTCTTCAAAAAGAAGAATCTACTTTCAAAAGAAGATGAAAGTTCAAAATAATTTGAGGTAGAAGAGTTGGAGGACTAAAATGATCATAAAGTAGATGCTTTGGTGGAATTTTTCAGAAATTATTTAACAAGAGAATAAAGTGGCATTGAAGAAGAAGAAATTAAAGGATGAATTGATATTTAGGCTAAATTAGAAGCTGCCTGTGAAGAGATAGATATTTTGAGAGGCAAAAAAATAAAGCTAAAAAAGTTATTTGTGATTCCAAATTCTATATTAAGCAGTATAATGATGAAAATTATGAGTTGAATGTAGAAATTTAAAATATTAGGTCTTCAATGAAAGAAATGTCATAAAAGGTGGTTGTGTACAAAATCAAAATTGAATAATGGAAGATAGAAAATGATAGTTTGACTAAAATTAGAAAATATCAAATCAAACGTATCAAAGAACATGAAGGGGAAGTATTTAGACTATGAAAAACAGTTAAAGATCAAGAGAAACTGTAAACTCTTAGTTCTCCATTAGGAAAGAAGATCATACAAGCAATAGAGAAGGTGAAATTTGATTAGAGTGGTACAGTAGAATAAGAGAAAGAATTAACACTAAATTATAAGGATGGTATGGGGCTTGATCTAAAATAGAAAGCAGTTATAGTTCATTTCAAACCACAAGAACCCACACCAAGATTGAAGATTGATTTGGGTATGAAGTAGAATCAAAATATTCATAGAACCCAAGGTACAAATAGTAGTTCATCGTTACTATACAAGAATGTACATTTCATGAGATTATATTGTTGTGGTAATATGGGTCACTCTCAAAATGTATGTTATATAGAAAATAGGTACCAAAGGGAACAAGACCAACCGAGGTGTTCGTACAGAGCTTAATATTCTAGGTCATCAATTGATGGTCTTTGTTTTCATGGTAAAGGAATCAGAAATATGGAAAGATATTTCAAATCAACAAAATAGATTAATATATTGAGCCAAATTGAATTTGTTCATAAGAATAAGCCAAATGAATCATCAAAAGAGTTGAAAATTAAAAATTGATTTATAGCTCTGCATGTTACTGCTGGTCCATCACATAACGATGAAGATCACGATTTTCATTCTATGTATGGTATGAAGTCAAAGACTTGGGTCAAGAAGAAAAGGGCTGAGAAGGCAGTGGTTGCAGAAATTCGATTCAAGGCATCATATCACACTGGGATATATATCATTAATAGTGGATGCACTTCACATATGACAGGAAATAAGGATCTAGTGACCAGAATCAGGTACGATAAAGATGTTATCGTAAGATTTGGTAATTATTTGGGTTTTGAAATTATTGGTTCAGGAAAATCCATGTTTGAAGGAAAATACATGATACGAACAAATGTCTTGGTTATTGAAGGGATTTTTCACAACGTGCTAAGTTTCAGTCAATTTTGTGACTTAGGGCATGCCATAAGTTTTTCTAAGAAATTATGTATCATCAAGGAAAATGATGGTGCTGTTGTGTTATAAGGAAAGCATACAAAAGGGAATCTATACCTCATGATTGGATAAGAAGATATGTGATTTATGTCCAAGGATGAAGAAAAAAAAGTTTGGGAATAAGCGTCTTGGCCACATAATCCAAACGTCCTTGGGAGATCTAGTAAAATATGATGCTACTCAAAATATCCCTAGATTATCACATGATCATACTCACACATTCAATGCCTACCAACGAGGGAAGATGATTTGAAAGACATATAATCCAAAAGAGAAAAAGTCAACATGATTGCTTGAGTTTGTGTATATTGATGTGCATAGGCCAATTTTGATGAGGGATATTGATGATAGGAGATATTATATTATCTTCATTGATGATTACAACAGAAGGTCATGGGTTTCAATAATCATCCATATATCTGAAGTGTTTAGTTGCATTAAAAGTTATCAACAGGAATGTGAAACTATGCTTGGTTAGAAAATCTGGACGATTCAAATAGATAATCGAATAGAGTTCACAAACATCCAAGTGTAGTATTATCTCGAGAAACATGGGATAAGGCATCAAACTTCAGTGCTAAGAACTCCACAGCAGAATGGATTAGTTGAGAGAATAATTTGGATTTTCAACAGTATGTCCAGGACAATACTCATTGAGAAAGACAATCTAGAGAAATTTTAGAAAGAAGAAGTTATGACAACAGTCTACAATTAAAATGGAGATTTACTTTGTCTAAAAGAGGATAATACTCCATACGGGTTATAGTATGGAAAGAATCCATCATTGAAGTACTTTAGAGTCTTCAGAAGTAAATATTTCATTCTCAATAAGAAGAAACAGAAGATTTTTGAATCCCGTGGGGATGGAGGGATATTTCTTAGCTACTCAAAGAAAATAAAATCATATAAATTATTTAATAAGAAGCTAGGAAAGATAGTTAAAAGTCATGATGTGACTATAGTGTAGAGTGAATAGATTCTTCAACAAATACATGATCAAACTCAGGAGGATAGTATTGAAGACATAAGCATGTCAGGAGATGCTCCAGCTCCATAGGTTGATTCAGAAGAAGACTCAGATGATGAGAACAAATCAACATATTCTCAGAGACCAACAAGAATAGATGAAATTGACAAGCATAACATAATTGGTGACCAGACAACATCAGTGTAGACAAAGAGAATGAGGACTCTAAAACAATAATCATATTTATCATAGGTGGAACCTAAATGTTTTGATGAAGCGATTGGAGATGAGAACTGGGATCAAGATATGAATGAAGATCATGACCAAATTGAATAGAATCATACATGAGAGATTGTTTTGAGACTAGTAGACAAGATTATCATAGAGAAAAAATCGGTCTTTCACAACAAAATGAATGAATAAGGTGTTGTGATTCAAAACAAAGAATTACTTGTGTGAAAAAGTTACTCCCAGATAGAGGGTATAGATGTTGATGAATCATTTTCACCTTTTTCTAGGCTAGAGACAATAAGATTATTCTTGGCCATAGTAGTGAAAGGAAATTTTAAGCTTTTCCAGATAGATGTCAAGTCATCATTTCTTAATGGAGTACTAGAAGAAGAAGTTTACGTTGAGTAGCTAGATGATTTTCTCATTCATGAAGATGAGAACAGAGTTTTTCAATTGAATAAATCTTTATATGGTTTGAAGCAAGACCCAAAAGCATGGTATTAAAGGCTTGAATAGTTTTTAAAGAAGCTAGGTTTCCAGTATGGTGGAGTTGATTACAATATCTATTTCAAAAATTGAAGTAATCAAATGATTATGGTCCTGGTGTATGTTAATGAAATGATATTTGGTGGATTAGATGAAGCACAATGAAAATAGTTTTATGAATTCATGAAAAGTGCATTTGAAATTTCAATGATTGGTGAACTAAGGTTTTTCTTTGGTTTACAATTAACACAAGGAAAGAATGTCACATTCTTTTATCAATCTAGATATTCCAAGGATGTTTTGAGAAGGTTTAGAATGGATAATTCTAAAGAGATAAAGACTCTGATTACTACCTAGTTGAAACTGTCATGGGATGATGAAGACAAGGTAGTTAATATCATAGAATACAAGCAAATCATCAGAATTCTATTATACCTAACACTGACAAGGCCTGATATTTTATTTTCCACATTCAAAGTAGCGAGATATCAAAGCAATACCAAGTAGATCCACCTGATTGTAGTGAAAATAATAATTCGGTATATCAAGGGTACGATGGGTTTTGGTTTAATGTTTAATAACTAAAATCATTCAAAGTTATTGGGATATACAAATGAAAATTGGTCCAGATCAGTAGATGATAAGAAATCAACGTCCAAATGTTATTTCTATGTTGGTGTATTTTGTATTTCTTGGTGAGCAGGAAACACGATTGCATTTCATTAAGCATTGCAGAAGTTGAGTACATTACGACTACTCAAGAATGCACATAGTTACTGAGGATGAAGCAGAAGCTTGATGATATGGGAGTTTAAGTGAAGTCTCCAATCAGAATCCATTGTGATAATTCAAGTGTTATAAATATTTTTAAAAATATAGTCCATCACTCAAGGAAAAAGCACATTGATATCAAATATCATTTTTTCACGGAGAAGGTGGAGAAAGGGCCTTTGAAGTTAGAGTATGTACCAACAGAATAACAAGTTATAGATATTCATATGAATATCATACCCAAAGAAGTGTTTAAAAGGCATATACTAGCTCTGGGAATCCAGATAAATCCCCACACTTGAAAAAGTGTGTATGTAGGACCCTTTAACCCTAAGGTATGGTGTTATTTTATCTAATGTACTTATATGTGTTCTTTACTGTATTTTAGACAACCTTGATGTGTTCTTTTGGTTCGTTGACAAAGGGGGAGAAAGTGTGACTAGTTCAGGGGGAGAAAAGACACAGGGAGAAGATGTTAGGTAGAGAAATGAGATAGGGGGAGTTGATGATGATCTGAAGCTATTTGGAGGAGCTGCAACATATGGGGAGTATGAAATCTGATGATGCTATAAGTGATCTATCAAAGATTATATATCATGAAAGTTTCATTATGTGATGAAAGCAGTTGATTGGTTTTAAGAGTTAGTGTTAGGAATGAAGTGATTCATTGATGAGATTTTCATTATACTCTTGTTTATCCTGAAGAGCATGACTCATGTGGTCTTAGAGTATGTATTGAGTAAATATGATATCGCTATCTTAATTTCCATAAGCTAATGCTAACTGAAGAATGAAGGACATTTACAGATGTATCAAAATGAAGAGGATTGTTATGAGAAGAGTTTTCAACAAATCCAAAGTGGGAGATTGTTGGGAAAAATCACTCAAGGTGTCGTCTCGGTATGTTTTGGGTGCTATTGTGTTTATTGAAAATACAGATGACCAGGAATGAGTATTGATGGTGTTTTCCGAAAGTAGGTTTTTATGGTGCACAGTTTCCCAGTGTTTGCCAAATTTTTGGGCCTCAAAATCGGGAGTTTGCTGTTGGAAAAGAAAGGTTTTAATCATATGAGTGAATATTGTGAAGAACTATGAAGAAAATAGGAAAAATAAGGGAACCAAATACCTCATAACATGGTCCATGTACCATGTCCGAGAACGGTTCACGACCGCATACCAGGAAGTGGGAACAGTAAACGAGAGTGGTTCATAAAACAGAAAATGGTTCACGGTAACAGTTTGTGATGAAGGGAGTGTGATGTTATGAAGGCATGAAAGTTTGTGGGATGGTGGAATAGAATGATACCACATAGGAGTAGAGGTAGTACTTGGATTACATATGGAAAATGGTTTGTGGGAAGACTTGTGGTTCAAATTGGCAGAATAGGTATGCGGTGGAGGCTATATCAAATCAATGATTTGGTAAATCTTGGATTAGAGGATTTTTTGAATATCTTTACCAATATAAGGAGAGATAATCCCACTAATTATAGGTGAGAGAAATTATCATTAGAGAATATCTCTTTTCTCTGAGAATTTGGTGAATTTTGAAAGTGGTTTGCAGAAAGTCATTCCACAATGGCTAAAGAAGTTTGCAGAATAGTTAGGGAAAGTGTTTTTGTGGGATGTTGTAGTTAGACAAGGGAGAATAGTTTTCTGAATAAGAACATGATGAATGGAGGAGGATCTTTGTTATGTGTAATTGAAGGCAGTATGAAAATATATAATAGTTTGCAGACAGAGGGTGGTTCACAGAGGAGGTTCACGGAGGCAGTACGCGACAACAAAGGTAGAGGCATTCCACAGATGGAGAGCAGTTTGTGGAAGCGGAAACTATACATGGAGGAGGTGTTCTATGCTTAAAACCCTCTACACTATATGCAGGAGGAGAAATTGGTTCATAGAACACTCAAAGAAGCTTTAGAAAGCTTTAAATTAGTTTTTGAAAATATTTTTTAGTATCTAACAGTACCCGAGAAGGTGGACTTCATCTGTAGGTGAAAAAGGGACTTCAAAAGAGCATCTACCAATAGTTAAGGATGCATTAATTAATGTAAATTAAGGTACATACATGTTCATAAACTATGTTTGACCTAAAATTATATAAACAATGAGTGGATTCACTTCCAAGAGTAGTGAGCAGTGGATGAGTAGGATGGTGACCCTTTCCACTGGAAGTGAGCCAGAGAAATACTTATCGGGAGTCACCCTTGGGAATGTAGTTAGTAGACTCTAACTCTTGTAAAGGTAGTGATCCTAGGCAAAGAAGATCTATCCTAATAATTTTACTCATTATTGGTCATGAGCCTTAATAAATTTGGTACATTGGAACACCACCATTATATGCTCCTTGGAAATAGCCCAGTGAGGGTGAACTGAGTAAATTTTTTTGTATCTCATGCATGATTTAAATTCTATTCATATTTTTTAATGGGAACGAGAGAGAAGAGAGTTTTTTTAAAGATAAAATAAGATCTGAAGGGGAAGAAATTCTAATATTTCATACACTGATTCACCCCACTCTCAGGGTATTTGAACTAGTCGAACTATCAAAATTCAATAGAAGTAGCAAAACGTTATTACAATAAAAGTCCCAAAAAAGACATACATTCTAAAATAACAAATGAAAAAGGTTTAAGGCTTGGATGATAAGTCCATACGTTCATTTACTTTATCCTTGTATTTTTTTTGATCATCATATGAGGTAGAAGGATCAGCCTAAGGGAGAGTATATGGAGAAAAAGGAGAGTGAACATTGAGAGCTTGAAGGGGATGATCTTCCAAAAAAACAACTGGTCTGAGCTAGTGTACAGCTTGCATAATATCTATACGTGAAGGCAAAGAGCTGGATGGAAGAGGTATATAGGATCTATCAATAACACCAAGTTTAATATAAAAATGAGTAGTAATCAAAATGGCTAATTGAGCCACAAATGCTTGACCTTGAACATGAAGAAAATGATCATGAGTTTGATGAAATCCATAATAATCTGACCACCCCATTCCATTACACTAAATAAGTTAGAGTTATCTTCCAAAAACCATATCAACACTAGATTCATCTCCTTGAGCTACCTTACTTGTTCTTTGAATTCTTGAGTTACAGGAGGCATCCAAATATTCTTAGCCAATAATTTAAAATTTTCACCCATTGAATGCTTGGTATCAATCCTAAAGAGATAGAACTTGATAAACTTAGTAATAGTATCTGTGAAATAATTCATATCTCTGTAATACTTCCTGATCATCATATGATAATGCTCAGTTCCTTACACAAACTTCCTCATAATTTCTAGAGGAAACACAGGTTCTCTACTTGAGGGACCACTAGAGGCATTTGAAACTTCCTCTCTGACAACTATTCTCAACTGATCAACAAACACAATAGGAATAGAATGAATAAAAGTATTTGAATATATATCCTCATGAATCTTAAGTATTCCATTAATAGAAGCTTGAAAATAATATCTCATTTCTTTAATAAAGTATTTTCTGGATTCCATTTCACCACTTATCTAATTATTCTCAATCTCTATCCCAAAAATGTGATACATCATTTTTGGTTGTATGTGTATAAAAATCAACTCAAATAGATAATGAGAATCATTTTCACTTAATCTGGTTAGGAGAGGATATTGATTCTTCAAACACTTATGAAATTCAAAAATAATCTTTGCACATAAAAAGTTAACGTCGTTTTTTGTGACTTCATCCACTGGAATAACAGGGAATCTCGAGTTACTTGTTAAGGTGAAGTAGGTCTCTCTAAGGCATAATTTTCTAAAAAAACTTCAAATTCTACTTGAGCTATCAAGGATCCCTTAGGATCTTCTTCAACTCAAACTTTAGGTCCACCATGCATTGGTGGACTCCTTACAATGCTGAAAAAATTCCCCAATTCTTCTTCCATTGGATCATCCCAATGATCTAAAACATCAATCGAGATAGATTCAGGGGTAGAAGGCACCACGCTAGTTGGTACAACATACATTTCAAGATTCTTAAGAACATCTGAAATATGTCCATCCAAGGTGTGTTCAACACTAAAAAGTTTATCTTACATTTGTTTATCAACCGGAGGTTCCACTAATTGCTGAGAATCATACTTTTGGATGTCAAACATAGATTATACTTCCATATGGCTATCAACTAAAGGATTATCAGTAGCCAAGGAATCAATCTGAACATCAACTCTTTACTTATAAAAAGGCACCTCTATTTTCTCTTACTTGGATACATGTTGTTCTATAGCACAAATCACACTTAATTGTTCTATTATAACTGAATTTGAAACTGAATGACCAGTTATAATAGAACTGTCCTCAAATTCATCAACATTTAGAGATTTATGAAATATTTCAATAGATGAAGATTTCTCCCTCTCAAAAAGTGCATACTGAAGCTCTAGAGTCATATCCACTTCCTTGTTTTTAATTCATCCAATAGCACCATTAGGGTCAGAATCATCTCCATCATCACTTCTTTCATAATCTCCATTACTTTAATTCCCATTATCAATTTCACCATTTCCATTATCATCTTCTTCTTCCTTTTCATACTCCTTATTATCATCATTATCTGCTTCAGTTGATTTATAACTTTTATATTGCTTCTCTCTAGAGACCTCAGTCTCTTCTTCATTACTTTTAACCAATTTTTCACTTTTTGGAAGTTTCCTAGGTGGACTAGAAGCTCCAAAAGTAACGGGAGAAGCTTTGAGAGACAATTCAGGATCACTCAATATATAAAAATATTTTTCCTCTTCCTATTATTCACCAAAAGCTTCTTCTTTATCCTCATCAAAGTATTCAACTACTTCATCAAGCTCCAAGCCCAGATCAACTTCATCTCCAGGTCTATTTGGATGATCAAACAGATTATACTCATTATATAACTTCTAAAAATCAGCATCCCACAATCTTTCTAGGGGTTCTAGCTAATCTACATTCTTGAACAAGTATCACTTGTAAGATATAAACCACCCTATTCTATACAATTTTATTCATCCTCAGCTTCTAGGCCCTTAGTATTCAATATTATAGAGATAAATTTTGGGTAGATCAAAGAATCATATCTTGAGGATGACTTTGTCATCTCAAACATATGCACCATGTGATATCTATAAAGATTGATCTTATGAACTTCTATTATAAGAGATATAAGATAAACATCTTGGTACCTTAGGGTTGAAAAATCACCCTTACTTGGGCATAACATGTGCTGTAAAAACATAAAGGGAATCCTAAAATATTCATCCAAATCTGAGGAAAAAGGCCTTCTGGTTGTTCCATCTCCTATTAGAAAAACAAGAGAATTATCATATACAAAAATCATTGACTTCTAGAATTATACCTTGGTATTCATCATAAATTCTATCATGAGTTACACCTAAACATTTATCCCATTTCTTTGATGAAAAAACAAAAACATGTCCTTTCACATGACTTCTTATCCAATCTATGCCATCTTCATCAAATGAAAACTCTATATGATGTTAAAACTCATAGATTAGATTAGGGTAGAAAGGTATTTTATTTAAAGAGAACCATTCTAACCACCCTTTTTCCTATATCACTTTGATTAATAGAGACTTACTAAATAACAACCACTTCGATTCAATTACCTTTTGTGATACAACAATTATGTTGGCAAGATCATGATTAACTGGTGAAACTAGAGCAGGTGCACTCGACTATTTCTTTTTCTTCTTATAATATCTATACATATAAAGTGAATAATTTAAGGGTCACTTCATTCATGGCATTTATATTGGTTCAACAAGATCGATTGAGAGAGGATAATGTTTGAAATGTCATAGGGAAAGGGTTGCACTAGGCTCAATAGAGAAAGATACAAGGAATATCGTGTGGGGATCAAGGTATGTTGGGAATAAAAAATATGACATTTTGATATAATTTGGATTTTAAGTATTATAAAATCTAAATAATACTTTAAATAGAATTCAAAATTAAGTAAAAACATGCATTGGTTTATAGAAAATTACATAAACCATGAAATAAACTTGCGGTTCAAAATATTGAGAAATAGAGAAATTTGAAAAGGAATGAAAATATATGGTATGAAATAGAAACAGTGTGAAAAGCCAATGGAATGAAAACCAATGGTGTGATGAGCTGATGACATGTTACTAAAACAGCATGTCATTATAATGGTGTGTCATTCACAACAGTATGTCAACCACAATGGTATGTCAATCACAATAACATGTAAATGAAAATTATACTTAACAAAAATTAATCATTCCTAACTCATGTTTGATATAATTCATTCTATCATAATTCAAAGGTTTATTAAATATATCAGATAACTGATGTTCTATGCTAAGAACCTCAAGAGTGATATCAACTTTTTGAAAATGATCTCCCAAAAATTGATGTCTTATATCAATATATTTTTTTTCCAAGAATGAGAAACCATATTCTTAGAGATATTTATAGAAATTTTATTATCATTTTTTATGGGGACATGTTATAATTGATATTCATAATCTAGTAGTGTTTATTTCATCCACAAAATTTGTACACAAAAAATTCTTATAGTTGTGTACCCAGCTTTATATGTATACAATGAAATCGAATTTTTCTTTTTTACTACACAATGAAACTAGATACTTTCCCAAAAAGTGATATGTTCCAAAGGTTATTTTTCTATATAACTTGCATCCACAAAAATCAACATTAGAATAACTTACTAAATCAAATGATTACCATTTAGGGTAGAACAATCCTAAGTTGGTTGTATACTTGAGGTATTTAAAAATTATTTTAACAGGAAAAAGGTTTGACACTTTTAGGTTTTCTTGAAAATGAGAAAACATACACACACTAAACATAATATCTGGTCGGCTAGTAGTTAAATAGAGGAGACTAAAAATCATACCACTATAGATGGTTTTATCAACTAGTTTACCAGCTTCATAAAGATCAAATTTACTTGTGGTACTTTTAGGAGTATCATTACTCTTAGTGATATCCAAGTTAAAATGTTTTAGAAGATATTTTATATATTTACTTTGATTTAAATTAATTCCTTTGTTTTGAAAGATTTAAAATCCAAGAAATAATTTGAGTTAACCCATTAAATTCTTTCAAATTCATTTTTAATCATTTTATAGAAATCCGTACAAAGAAATTTTTCGAAGATCCAAAAATAATATCATCAACATATATTGGTTCTATTAATACATCTTTTGAAATTAGTTTTATAAAAAAAGTTTGATCAGATATTCCTTTTGAAATCCTTTTAAAACTAAAAAATTATTGTGCCTATCATACCAAGCTCTATGAGATTGTTTTAAACCATATAATTACTTGGTTAATTTAAACACTAGATTTGGAATATGAGGGGTTTTAAAACTAGGGGTTGTTCAACAAAAACATCCTCAAATATAAAACCATTTAAGAATACACTCTTGATATCCATTTGATAAACATTGAAGCCTAGATGTGCTGCATAATCAAGAAGGATTATTATAGAACTGATTCTGGTTATAGGTGTGAAAGTTTTCTCATAGTCTATCCCTTCTTCTTGACTACAACCTTGTGAAACAAGTTTAGCCTTGTTTCTAAGTATAGTTCTTGAATAGTCAAATTTATTCATAAACACCTATTTAGTGCCAATAGTAAATATTTCCTTGGGCCTATATATAATTTCCCACAATTTGTTTCTTTCAAACAGATTTAATTAATCTTTCATTTCTATTACCTATAATTAATCATTAATATCTTCATTGATGTTCTTAGGTTCAAGCTGAGACAAGAAATATTGATGTTCAACATAATTTCTAATAGAAGCTCTATTTTGTGTCAGTTTATTTAGATATCCTAAAAAACATGTAAATAGTGGTATTTAATAGTTCAAATAACTATAGAGAAAGAGGGATCGGTACTTCTATATTTTTCAGGTTTAGGTTTTCAAATTTCTAGAAATTCTTCAGAAGTGGATGATTTTTCTGCTAATTTTAATCAAAAGTCTAAAGGTGTAGAATTTAAATTCAGAGAAGATAAATCATCCTTAATATTTTTTATGGAGGTCTTAGGCTCATGTGGATCAGTTTAATCAAATTAGACATGGAATGATTCTTCTATGGTTTTGGTCTTCTTATTGAAAACTCTATAGGCTTTTCTAGAGATTGAATAACCAAGGAAAATTACTTCATCACTTTTAGAGGAAAATTTGTCCAAATTATCGTTACTGTTAAGAATAAAGAATTTGAAACCAAAAAAACTAAATTAATTAACCTATCTTTCCTATTGTTCCAGTTCTCATAAGGGTTCATTTTGAGGATAGATCTCATCAAAACATTATTGATGATGTAGCAGACTGTATTGAAAGATTCTACCCAAAAATAGATTGGTTAATCATACTCATTAAACATAGTCTCAGCTATGTCTTGTGAAGTTTTATTTATTCATTCAACAACTCCATTCTAATGGGGGTCTAAGAAGTAGAGAAGTTATGAGTGCAGCCATTTTGTGAGAAAAATGATTCAAAATCATGATTTTTAAACTCACGACCACAATCACTTCTTAAGGTTTTGATCCTAATTCCACTAATATTTTCTATAGACGTAGAATAATTGTTAAATTAATATCAATATTCACTTTTGTGATCTAGAAAGTAAACCCATGTATACCTAGAATAGTCATATACTAGAATATAAACATAGTTATTCCCATTTAAACTTGAAACTCTGGACTGCCCAAACAAATCCATGTGAACCAACTCAAGGGCTTGAGAAGTTGAAACTTCTTTCTTTAATTTAAAGGAAACATTATACTGATTCCATTTTTGGCTGGGTGACAAACTTTATCAGTTGATAACTTAATTTTAGGTAGATCCCTAAATAACCTTTTACAAGTTAGCTTTATAAATAAGTGAATGTTATAGTGGGGTAGTGTCCTATGCCAAATCCAGGAATATTTTTGAAAGGCACATACGCATGAAAATTTTGATAAATAAAATAATTTAAATCTACAACATAAGCATTGTCATTTCACAGAGTAGTAAAAACTAATACATTTTTAGAATAAAAAACATTTTCATGCATCATTGTCAAATTTAACATAAAAACCATTATCTCATAACTGAGAAATTATTAGTAGATTATACTTTAAACCATCAACATATAGACCTTTATAAATTAAAAACTAATTTTTATTACCAATATATCCTAGGTTTATGTTTTTCCCTTAGCATTGTCACCAAAGGTGACATGTACACCATCAACCTTTATAAGGATCATGAAGTATGAATAATATCCTATCATATATCTTGAACAACCACCTTCCAAGTACCATAGACTTCTACTAGATATCTTCAAACATTTTTATTACAAAATAAGTTTTAAACAATAAATGATTTTGGTACCCAAATCTGTTTGTGTCTAGAAATGTTAGAAATTAGTGCATTGCGAACCCACACTTGCCTCACGAGTTTCCTATAAAAATATTGATAACTTTTATGAATGTAAACTATGTCAGATCCTTTTGAAAAATGATTGGCAGTATAACTTTCAGGTTTAGATTTAGGAAGAAAAGTACTCTTATATATTCTTTTATTTCTAGGCTCATATCCTATTCCAGTAACATATTTTGGTGCAACTTTATTTTCCAAATTTTTTGTATGTGTCTCTTTAGAATTTTAAAATTTTCAAGATATTTATTCAATTTCTCATTTTACTATTTATGTTTAGTGTTTTCTTTGAGAAGTTGAACATTTTTTACATTTTCTATAAAAATTTTAGATTTTCTATTTATAGATAAAGACTGTAATCTTTTAAGACTTTTACACTTATATTTTAATTCATTAAATATTTCCTTTAGAATATTGAAATATTCAAGTATTATTTATTTGAAATATTATTATCATTATGTTAATTATTATAATCATCAAAATTATATATAGGAAAAATACTATAAAAAGTAGGTAAAAAAGTTACCTCACTAAATTTTTTCATGAAACACATATTGGCTATGTTTGACTTTTTTTCAAGTGCTGCAACAATCACTGGAGTTATACTCTAAAGCACTCTGTGTTTCCTTAATGAAATTTTTGTATCTTATATCATTGTACTCATATTTCTTTTTATACTTAAGTTTTGGACCCTCAGATTTTATGTGACCTTTCCTCTTACATTCAGAGAAAACAACTTCGTTTGGATCATCATCCTTATTCCACTCTTTCTTCCAATTTCCTATGATGACATACTTTCCTTTATAGTTTTATTTTGAAGGACGTTTTCTTACTATAGAATGTATTAAATATTTCATCTAGGTGATTCATCTCCTCATCACTATCAAAAGGTGATTCACTATCACTGAAACTGGAGCTTGAACTATCTTTTTCTCTTTTTCCTTTTTTTGTATAGGGGCAGTAGTCTTGAAAGCTAATGAATTTATTTTAGACTCCTCAACTTCTCCATGGATTACCTTTAATTAATCTTCATGCGTCATAAGTTTTCCAATCAACTCTTTTACAGGCATCTTTCTTATGTCGAATGATTCTCTTATTGAAACTGATGTTCAGATCCATCTTTCAGGTATGCATCTTAATAATTGCATAATATGATCCTTGTTTGATATAGGTTTTAAAATTGTGATAATCGTGTTGAAAATATCATTGATCCTAAGATACATGTCAGAAATGGGTTCATCAAGCTTCATCTTAAAATTATCATACTTAATAGTATAATTATTAAGACTCATCTCTTTAGCATTTGAAGTTACCTTATGGGAAGTAGAAAAAGTTTCCCAAATATGAATAGATGTTTTATAAGAATATATTATATTAAATTCTTCATATCATAAAGAATAGTAAAAAAAATTCATTTCTTTAAAATTATTGTTATATGAAGCTTTAGTAGCTTCAACCTAAGTAGCTCTAGTAGTATCAGGGAACTCATATTATCTTCTTTAGCAGTCCAGATTTCAAAGCCCATATATTCTATATGAATCTTCTTTTTAATCTTGTATTGAGAATAATTTGTACCCTTGAAAAAGGAAAGTCTATTTTTAGAAGAACCTTCTTTATGATTATCCATTTTAAAGAATCAAATTTAAAAATAAAAAAAATATGATCTTTAAAGAAAAACTAAAATCACAGTTGAAAACAATTTGAAAACTTTAATACCAAAGATTTAATACCTCTGATAACAAATATTGGTAAAAGTGAGTAACTCAAGAGGGGTGGTGAATTAAGTACTCAATAAAAATTTCTTTTTAAAATAGATAAATTTAAATCCCCCAAATATTTATATACAACCCAATTTATCAAAATAAGTGGTATGATATAGAAATAAATATTTATAAATATTTCTTTGAATATTGATTAGGTATTAAATGAATAATATAAAATATTATTGGATCCTTTAAAATAAGTTGACTTGATTAAAATACTATATAAACACAAATTATGATAAACTATCAAAGTATATAGTTTGATCATAGTTAATTTTTTTTAAGTGGAAATAAATTGAACCAAAATTAAAGTACTTAGTTGAAAGATTTAATAAAATAGTTTCAGTATCAAGTTGAGACTTAGTCCTCTATACATGGTGATCACCCGCCACTAAGAAGTTTTTATAAAATAAACAGGCTGACCCATAACCTGTATTGAGTTTATATAACAGTTTTAAACTGTCTAGGTCACACATGACCTCTTATACAATTATACATGGGTGTAAAAATAAATAGGCCACACAAGGACCGCTTCCACTCTTATCCATGGAACAAACAAACAAGAAAATATTTTGAAAAGATATTGAGTATATTCCAGTTCATCACAGGAGAGAGTGTGCATGTTATAAAACAGAGTATGCACACACATGGATCAAAATTTAAAAAAGATAAAAAATAGAGCAATATAGAAGTGTTGAGTTTTGAAATGCTTGGTTTGTTAAAATTTAGCTTGTGACACTTGATTTTATTCAATAGTTAAGATTGAGTTGGTTTCTCTTGAAAAACTTTTGGAAAATAGATTGTCACAGACTCATGCTCTTTAACCAGTGGAAAAAAGTAAATGCGAATTTTTAGTTTAGATTCTAGATGATGGTTTGTATCACGTTATCTCTTCTTCTTTTCCAATCACGTTCATCTATTTGTGTGGTCAAAAAATTTGAGCTCTCATCCTGTTATCGATCCACTTTATCCACTATTACATCTTTGTCCACATAAGGGAGTGTGTTTCACCTTTATTAGGAACAATAGTAAGAAGAATACCTGGATCAACTGCTTCATCATACTACACATCCTAACACTCTCTTTAATTATTTATATCAATCAATTAAGATACAATTATTAAAATAGTAAATGACATTAACTTCAGTAAATATATTCATTAGAATAATGTGATTAAAAAAGATAATTTAATAGAAAAATGGTAGTGCCTTAGATTTGTAGTGTGTTGAAGTCTGGAGGTATATAGTTCTAGTGGAATAACACTGGAAGTTTAAAAATGGATGTACGAAGTTGGCGGTGTCTTAGACTTATTCAAATTTTCACCATTCTATCAGTATCTAAACTTGTAGTGTCTGGTCTCAAGGTGTAAGGTCTGATAGTGCCTCAGACTTAACCAAAATTATGTGTTGGTAGTATGAAATTGATAGTGTCTCATCTGGTTGGATCTCAGACTTAACCAAATTTCTATTCCAGTGGCATGAAATCGTGATAGTATTTTGACATATGGTTTCTTAGACTTAGATAATTTTTTAGTCCAACAACATGAAATTCTGGTATGTGATATCCCAGCGAAGTCTCAAACTTAGTGAGATTTTTATTCTAGCAGTGAGTCATGGACAATAGTGGCTTGAGTTTTCGGTGCCAATATCTATGGTGTCTTGTACTTATAAATTTTTTTTCACCCATCTCATGGTAATGGAATACTTACAGAAAAACATGAAATTCATTAATAAAAACATAATCATGATTTTGTGATCATTAAAACTAAGAGGTCAAAAATATATATATTAAAAGCTGTTGATTAATATAATAATCTTAAGGAAAATAATTTTATAAGAAAATGAAAAATTAAGAAACCCTGATTCTACTTCTCATTCTATAGTTTATGATAATTTGAAATCTGCTCAATATTTGAATGAAAATTTAAAAAATGAAAATGAAATTATTTAAAAAATTTCAAATACTTTTATTAAAGGTCGGAAAAATATCATAAAATAATGTCTTTAAATAAAAAAATATAAATAAATATGGTTTTGGTTATGATATAAGATTACCTCAAATGTATAAAACTCATTTTTTTTAAAAGTAAAAATAGTTGTACTTCTACTGTTACTTATTTTTAATATGGCATGAAAGGTCACTATGCAAATTATTATTCTCTTAGATTAAAAAAATAATTGGGATTTACAAACAATAATATTTCTAAATTATTTTTATCTATATTACCATGAAATAGTGGTTTAAATTATATATGGGTACCTAAGAATTGTATTACTAATCATATCTGACCCAAAGTAGCTTGGGTACCAAAATTGTCAAGTAATTTATTTTTATAGGAAAAATTCCTTAGATGTCTCAAGAATGGCATATCGTACATGGAATGTGGATGCTATAAGAATATGACTGTAGAACCATAAAAGTTTATCACTTACAACAGATATGATGGAGGCACTATTACATTTGGAGATAAATTCAATGGCAAAGTAAAAGGTTTTGGTAAATTTTGTATTTCAAATTCTGCTTTTATTTTTAAATTTTTATATGTAAAAGGATTAAAACATAATTTAATTAGTATATCAAAATTATGTGATGATTTAATGGAAGATAAATTTCAAAATGTTCAGTTTTTAGTTTTTAAAGATGATTCTTTATTATTTTATACTAATAGAAAAGAAAATATTTATACTATTGATTTTTTGAACTAACAGTTCAACATGTTAAGTGTTTGAATGATTTTTAGAATGACCGTATACTTTTTAATTGATGTTTAGGTCATGTTAATTTTAGAATGTTATGTAAGCTCTCAAAACATGATAATGTGGTACAATTTCCTTCCTTGAAGAAAGAATAACTACGTGTTTTTGATACTTGCATAAAAGGGAAGAAATGTAAAATTTATTTTAGACCTATCAATCTTATAAGTACTAATAAACCTTTAAAGTTAGTACATCTTGATATTTTGGACCCCACTCAAAATTTCGGTCTTGGTGGAAATAAACATACATTATTTATTGTTGATTATTATATTATATTTACATGGGTATACTTTCATTCTCATAAAAATGATTCATTATATAGATTTACTGTTTTTTTGTAATTTAGTTCAAAATGAAAAAGGCTTCATGATTGTTTATATTCATAGTGATAAAGGAGGGGAATTTCATAATTTAGATTTTGAAAATTTTTGTGAAAATAATGGTTATTTTTATAATTTATCTACTCTAAGAACACAACAATGAAATGGTGTTGTAGAACAGGAAAATGAAACTCTTATTGAAATGTCTAGAACTATGTTAAGTGAATGTAATATACATAGATATTTTTGTGCTGAGGTTGTTTTAGTTGTTTGTTATATTTCAAATAAAATTTTTATTACACCTTTGTTAAAGAAAAATCCATATGAATTATTTAAAAATAACAATCCTAAAGTTGGTTATTTTATAGTTTTTTTTGTAAAGTTTTTTATTTTAAATTCAAAAGATAACTTAGAAAAACTTGACGCCAAAAGTGATGAGGGTATTTTTCATTCTTATTATAATAATAGTAAATCTTATAGAGTATAAAAAAAGGACTATGGTTACTTAAAAATCTGTTCATGTTATCTTTGAAGAAAATAATATTAAATTAAATTCAGATTCTAATGTTTTTGATAATGAGTTTAGAGATTATAATTTTTGGGAAGAAAAACATCAGGATAAGGACGAATCAATTGAAGGGGATCAAACTCATTCTCAAACTAATCAAATATCATGGAAGATTCATAAAGATCGTCCTATTTAAAATTTAATTAGAAATTTTTATTCTAGAGTTAATACTAGAAATTATGCTTTATATTTTTCTAGCAATTATGATTTTATTTCTCATTTTATTTTTAATAATGTGAATGATGCCTTAAATGATTCTGACTGGAATGTTTCTATGAAATATTATCTTAATCAGTTTGTTATAAATAATCTTTGTTATTTAGTATAATTTCCTAAGGATAAGTAGTTAATTAGGATTAAGTGTATCTTTAGAAACAAGATGGATAAATATAGAAAGATTGTCAAAAAATATAGACTTGTTTCTCAAGGATACTCTCAAGAAGAAATCATAGACATTAAAGAATAATTTTTACTTATTTTTAAGTTATAGGCTATTAGATTTTTTTTATTTTTCTTTTTTTATAGATTTTAAATTATATCAAATATATTTAAAAAGTTATTTCGTATATAGTTTTATAAATGAATAAGTTTATGTTTATCAACACCCTGGTTTTGAAAATTAAAAATTTCCCAACCATGATATTAAATTATCTAAAACTTTGTATGGACTCAAACAGGAACATCATTCTAGGTATAAAATAATTTCTTTTTTTTCTTAAATAAAGGCTTCAATAGAGGCAATGTTGTTCCTACACTATTCATTAAAAGAACTTATGATGATATTTTAATTGTACAAAGTTATATTGATGATATTGTTTTTGGTGCATCTAGTGAAATATTTTGAAAGGATTTTTCTACTTTGATGTTATCTGAGTTTGGAATGAGTTTAATGGGAGAATTAAAGTTCATTCTTAGACTTCAAATTTCTCAAATAAAAAATGTAATTTTTATTAATCAACCTATGTATTGTAAATATTTAGTTAAACAATTTGGTCTCGATTCCTCTAAATCTATGAAAAATCCTATGGATATTAATTGTAAATTAGTTATTCATGCATCTGGTAAGTATATTTATATTAAATTTTATAGATCCATGATAGGTATCTTACTATATTTAAATGCATCTAGATCTGATATCATGTTTAGTGTTTGTTTATACGCTAGATTTAAAGCTGATCCTAAAGAAAGACATATTAAAGATTTAAAAAGAATAATTAGATTTTTTAATGGAACTATTTCCTATATTTTATTTTATCCTATATATAACTATTTTGATTTAATATCTTATTCTTACTCTGACTTTGAAAGTTGTATAATTGATAGAAAAATCACATCAGTTATATGTCATTTTCTATGAAAAACGATAAATTGTTGGTTTTATAAGAAACAAATATTTTTTACTTTATCTACTACTAATGTTGAGTATATCTATAATGCTAGTTTTGGTTCTCAAAGCTAATTTATTAATAAAAATTCATGATATTTTGGTAATTATCTTGATAAATTTCCTATTTATTGTGATAACACATCTACAATTTCTATTTCTAAAAACCCCTTACAACATTATATAAAAAATCACATCGATCAAAGATTGAATTTTATTAAAGATCATGTGAATAAGGGTGATATTGTTTTAGAATTTATCCCTACTAAAACTCAGCTAGAAAACACATTTACTAAGCCTTTAAACTCTTTTTATATTAAAAAATTATATTTGAAGTTGGAATATTGGTTTTTTAATTATTTTATTATTGCATTTGTTTTGGGGGAGTTATTTGTTTTATTTTTTTCTTCATTTACAAAAAGAGGCGGAAATTTGGTTTTAAATTTTTAGGTTTTGTAATAAAAAATGGATATATTTTTTGTGCTATTTCATGAATATATTTATGTTTTGTTTGATTAAATGTTGTTTTAGGTTTTTAAATACTTCAAACTCTTTTATCATTTTATGGGAAAATATTGTTTAAAAACCTCTCTATATTTTAATTATTACTTGAGTTGTATTGAATGGATATGATTATTATTATTTCACATTAATGATAAAAAGTTAATATAAATTTTATTAAACTATGAAGAAGTATAATTATTTCTCTAGAATGTTCTCATTTAAGCCTTAACATGATTCATGTTTTTGGTCTCAATTAATTTTGTTCGTATAAACTTATATAACATTTTCTTTCATTATTTAATTGTAACCTACACTATACTGATTAGATTATTATGAAACTTGTTCCATTTGAAAGAATATTTTTTATAAATTTCATTATAATAAATTAATGTCTGATTTTATTGTTTTAAGGGTGTTCTTCTTGTTCGATGATCCTACAACATATCTAAAATTTTGAATTTTATAGAATTAAAAATATTTTTCGTTTTTTTGATATATCATTTATTTCAAATTAGAATCACTCAAGGTTTTTTTGGTTATAAATATGAAAAGTTTTTAGTAATTTCATTAAACTAAATCAAAATCTAAAAACTATCTTTTCCATACCTTAAAAAAGGCCCAAGTACTGCAATCCATGATGCAGTAATCAAAACAGAGTTTCACTATTTTTTATGATATCTCCTTTTATACTTATAAAAACTAAACCATTATTTATTCATTGGAAATACGTTGAAATTTTCTTCAATTAATTATGCTTGACCATCTTCTAATGTATTCTTTTAGACGGATTAAAAATTAAAAGAAGTTTCTATGAGATAGTTTTAACATAAAATGATGAATTTTTATTCATCATCTTTCTCCTGCATCCACCTTCCTACTTGGTTGATCACTCAAGATTATCCTTCTTCATGAAAAAACACATTACTTTCCTTCATAATCTCTCTCAAATCCTTAGAAATCTTTCACAAAAACATATCTTCTTCTTCCAGTAGTGGAAAGGTTCCGATGGAAGTTGCATCATCTCCTTCAGTGGTGGGTTATTCTTTCTTATTTTTCTTATTTTGTATGAACTCTCAAACTCTAATGGTGATTCATTTATCATTAAATGATGGATTATCCTTTTCATTGAAACAAATGATTCATTTGTAAACATTAATGGTGGGTTGGATCATATGTTTTCAACAATGGGTAAATTATAACTATTGGTGAGTCTTTATATGTTTCCAATAGTGGGTAAATTATAACTGATGGAGAGTCTTTATCTTTTTCCAATGATGATAAATTTCTTCTTATTCCAATGGTGTATCTTTTTGAAAAGTATTAATGGGTTCTTTTCCTTCAATAATGGGTAAAATTTAATTCCAATGGTGGGTAAATTTTATTTCCAACGGTGGGTTATTTTTTAATTCCAACAATGGGTAAAATTTATTTCCAATAGTGGATTATGTTTTAATTCAAATGGTGGGTAAAATTTAATTCCAATAGTGGGTGAAATTTAAATGGTGACTTATTTTATTATTCCCAAATGGTTACTCAATTTTTATAACCAATAATGGTAGATTTTTCAATAGTTGATCATTTTTTCAATGATAGAATATTTTTCAAAGATATTTTCCACCACCTAGTATTTTTGATACCACCTGTTAAGATTTCTTTATGCTCTGTTTTTCATCAATTTTTATATTTTGATGAACAAAATACATATTATAATTCTTTTATGTGTTTTATTAATTTCTAAAATTCATATATATTACATTTAATCCAAGAGAAGTGTTATTATAATACTTTAATGGGGTTTAAAATGTTATTAAATTTATTCATTATTGTTACATGACTTTTTGAGCATGTATTCTGGAATATGTATGTTTTAATATTTTGATTTAATTTATTTGACTAATTATTTTATTAATTATTATTTAATGAAATTGAATATATCCAAACACATTTTATGGTATTTAAGGTTTTATAATTATTTTTTAATTACACACTTCATTAAATTAAAACTTATTTAATATTTTTTAAATAGTCCTAGAATTGTTATGGGATTACATTTGACTTATTATTATCGTTTAATGGATAATTAAAATTAGTTTAAATCAGAATTTAGTTTTTAATTCAAACATTTAATTTGTTGTGATTATTCTTTACGATAAGTATCTCTCTCTCCTAAATGATTATATAAATTTTGAATTTGAATTTATTTACAGATATATTTGTTTTTTTAGTATTTATTTATAGATCATATTTATAGTTTTCAAGAAATTTAAAGGAATATGAAGGTTATCATATTTGATACTCTATTTTTCCTCAAGAAAAAATTGCGAACTTTTCAACTTGTTGTACAAACTAATGTCTTATGTGATACTATGTTTCATCACCTGGACATTATCTCATGTGAGAGATTAATTCTCCTTTAAATTCAACTACCTTTTTGAGATGTTCCAATCCAATTCTCAAGAACTAGTACCTATGCTTTCATTTTTTATCTTCTCATTCATATGGTTTCTGAGTCTGTCAAACTATTTTATATCTCATGTGCACTCTCAATTTTTTTATTTATGATTTTACACAAAAAATAATTATTTCTTCTTCTATTTCCTTGGTTTATAACTACCATATTATAAAGTCAAAATTGGAGCATTTTGAATCAATTTATCTAATGTCAGGACTATTTTGTTTGTGACTCCCACTGTCTAAAATTAGGTTTTAAGGGTTGTGACTCCCCATACAAAAGTCATTGTCATGGTCATCCCTCCACTATAAAATAATTCTTCATTTGGTTTATGAATACCACTAAAAAATAATATTAGTTCACCCATATCACTCACATAGTAGAGAGGTATAAGTTTATAGTATATACACATTGGAATAAATTACTATAAAAAACATATTTGTGTTATTTAATTTTTCTACTACTAATTTACTCAAATATTTAACTTTAATAGTTAATTTAATTAATAAAATTATATGATTAAAATTTTAAATATGGTTTATTTACCCCTATAGATAATTTTTGATATTCCTGTTGGGATCTAACAAATATAATAGAGGTGTTTAGTATTGTCATGAAAAATAGTATACCGCATAAACTTCAGTATCTAGGAATATTTTTCATCCCATGTACTCTAGGAGATATTGGCCTATTTGATTGCCTGTGTGAAATTGTCATGATAATAAATTTGATTATTTTTTTAACATCTAAAATTAGGAATTACATATCCTTTCAAGAAATTCCTATAGTTATCAAAACTATCCATTACTCACCCAATTGGGAGTGTCGATGATTTGATATTTGGAGTAGGGAATTTGTTCTTAATAGTTGAATTTCTTATCTTATATATACAATGTGATATGGAGGTACCTATCATCTTTGGTAGGACCTTACATGCCACAGGTATATCTTTCATAGATGTGTCAAAAGATAAACATGATTTTCATCTTAGGATAAAAGAAGAAGAATTTAATGTATTTAAAATAACTAAATAACTCAAAAAATGAAAAATATATTAAAAAGATTATATTTCAAATTATAATAACTTAATGATGATTAGGAGGAGTGGTTTTTTAAGATGATAGGTGAAATCAATAGCCAAACCATCCCAGTAGAAACTTTCAAGGGAATCTTCTCCAGAAAAGAAGAAGAACCAATAGATGATTATGAAGGAGAGTTCTTGTAACATCTAGTTAAATTTTACCTAGAAACAAATTACATATTCAATAATTATTTTATAATTTGAGGAGTAGATTTATGGGGAAATTTGTGATTAAGAAGAGTATTTTTATAGTTATTCTATTAAGAGGTATGTTAAGGACCTTAGACCTCCCAGGCCCAACTGTCTTCCCTTAAACAAAAAATCACCCAATTTGGATATCAAAATAATCCCATCCCACATGAAATTATCATTTATTGGTGAGTTCTCTTTATTATCAGTTATCATTACATCCATGCTAAAAATAAGTTAAGAGGAGAGTTTGTCTATTTTTTTGAGAAACATTAAATTTATATTAGGTTATATTATAGATGATATAAAAGTTATAAATCCTTCATACTAAATTAATAATATACCCATGGATCTTAACCATAAGCCTATAATTGAGGAGAAGAGGAGATTATATCTTAACATAAAGGATGTTTTTAGGGAGGAGGTTATTAATATATTTATTAATAAAATAATATTTACCATTTATAATAGACTTTGGGATAGACCAATCCAGATTCTTCTTAAAAAAGGAAGATTCACTGTAGTAACTAATGGAAAAAATGAGAAAATTTAATTTTAAAAGGTTACCAAGTGGAGAGTCTCCATTGATTATAAAAAACTTAATTTAGCCACCATAGATGTAAAGACCCAGACACTAATTTCTCGAAGTCGGTGCCTTATATTAATATATTGTCATGATTTTAAGAAATTTTTATCCCAATGGAATGAATAGTTTAGTCATTTTGAAAAACAAGATACAAACATAAGTTCAACATTATAACTTGAAATGAAATACATAATAAAAACTCCATTGGAAACAACTATGAATCCTAGGTTATCCCAAAAAGCCACTCATAATATTTATCTTCAAAAACTGGTCAAAATAAAACATAATAAAGGGGTGAGATCAGATTTTGAGTAAGGGTAAGTAATAAAGCAAAATTATTCATAAAATAACACTAGGGATGGTGAATAACTAAAAACACATGCCTTGACAAATATAATTGATTATAATATGGAAAGAATGAAAGATGATTAAATAAGGCCATATAAATGATAATAAGAGAATGAAACATAACCATTGATATTATACTAGTCGTATAATCACATGGTTTATCAATTAATAAAACCATAATGAGGTAATTCATAATGTTGGATATCTGAAACATATTGTCAAGACCTTGACCAAGGCGTCTAAAAATACTAGGGTAAGTCCTCAGCCAAAACCCAATTATATTTTGTCTCATGAGACCTAAAAATGCATGGAGGATATATATAAGGAACCACCCAAAAATTTATAATCCCAATTAATTCCTCATATGAAAGGGGCAAAACATAGACAACATGAATATATGAAATAACGTTCCTCAATCTGTACACATAAACACTAACCATTCTGGGTAGTATGGAGAATGGTATCAAGATATTACATCCACATTAGAACTGATCATAAACCATTTCATGAAATATAGTAAATTATAAACATAATATATTAACCTCAATAAGACAAAAATTTCAACAAACATGTTGAAATAGACAAAAATACTCTAATTAAATCATTGATGAATTTTTAAGAGAAATATGATTTTACTTTGAAAAGAAGAGTTATTTTGAAAAAATATTTGCATAAAACCAGAAATGAAATAAGGTAGTTTTTCCATGATTAAATGAGTTAATTTATAAAAAAAATTATGTCTTAAAACAAATTATAGACTGCACTTGAAAATTGGTAAGAATTTGAGAAGTTCCCTTGAATCGGGCTTGTTTATCGGGAAGAATTGTGAAAGATATTTATAAAACATTTATCTACCCTTAAAATAAAAAATGATTATGATTGGTAATAATATATATTACATTAAAATATAATTTATGAGTAGTAAATAATACTAATTAAGTATTTAATTGGGATTAATAGAGACAATGAGTAACCCAAATGAAAATGGAGGTTCGGGTAGAATACCCTTACCTTATGTCTGAACGTGTTCTGCACATGAACTTAACTTCCTGTATAATCAAATAAAATTAATTAATTAATTAATTAAGAACACAATATATATGAATTTTATTTATTAATTTTTTTAAGTTCATTTATAGCCTTTTTGATGAGTTATAAAATACAATTGTATCACTCTTGACCATGTGATTCCTTGGTTTTCAGGATCAGAATACTTTTATATGAGTATGGAAGTTCACATGGAATTAGTATAACTATCCAGAATTGAATTCATACAATAATAATAAAAAAAAAAAATATTAAATGGTGATATAATTAATTTTTTTATATAGTATGAGGATGATTGATTAGATATAACAGTAGTGATAATCATTTAGATTATTTTTGCGATATTTCGATTATAACAAGCTAGTTTTGTCATATAAATTAGTATTATTTATATATAGTAGTTAAAAAACATTAAATAAGTTATAATAAATATATTATATTCTGGTTTAACCATAAAAAATAGTTTCAAGACCATCCATAAAGTATAAATTAAACAACGGAGGTTTGTCATCCCTGAAGGCTGTAAATCGGCACCTCTTAGACGAATGATATTATTATAGTATATAGATGATACTATAGTTATCATGATAATTTTTATAGGGGAATATAGAATAATATAAGAAAATAAAATAAATTGAAAATGAAATTAGAATAAAACGAATGAGGGTTTACCTCTTGAAATATCCTCCTTGAGGACCTCCTTAAGGGAAGGGGTTTTGGTATTTCTGAAAGGCCAAGGTCCCATTAATGTGAGGATATACTAGGGAAGATTATTTGGGTATAAATTTTAGAATCATAAATTAATAGAGGAGTGAGGAGAATATGAAGTGAGTGGTGGTTTTTATAGAAGAGGAGAAGGGTGATTTTTTGAATATGTTATTCATTATTTTATTACTGTTCTCAAGACAACCAATAGTGTTTATTATTATGACCAAAAATACTAATACATGCATGTTAGTTTTAACCAAGTGTTCTGACAACAGTGATGACTCAAAGAAAAGTGTATTTAGCTTCTAATGTGTTTATACTGAAAATTACCGCATTGTACAATTCACTAAAAATTCAATTATTTCATAAAAAACTCAAAAATTATCCCTAAATACTTTTTGACATGTATAATTCAAAAATTGAGTCCATTTTATCAAAATAATTTTCAAAATATTTTCAATTTAATTTTTAAATAAAATCATTATTTACTTTAAAAATACAAATTTAAAATTTAAAACTGATAGTATAATACTTTCAAAAATCAATCGAGTTCTCATAAAATTATCCATAATCATAGAAAACAAAATATTTAATTAGAAATAAATTTTATGAAAATTAATTTTAATTTAATAAAATTTATTAATTTAAAACTGTAATTAAATATTTATTACTCACAAAAATACCAGCACTTAATTATTAATTTTTAAAATACTCACTCTAATTTATAAAGTGCCTAAATTTTATTTATACTTTCATGGGTGATGTTACTATTCATAAGGAAACATTTCTATTCATAAGGGTTTATTTAATATTCACCAAAAATTTATGTTGATCCTATCAGACTCTGAATGTCTTACTGATCGCAATTGTGTATGTCCATTTTTTGAAATTCAAAACACAAAGGTGGAAAAATTATGTTTAATTGTTATGTTTTAATAATAAAGTGTTGTTACATAGAGACTCAATATTTCATTCATTACATTCTATATTAGATTTATCTGTAAAACCTTAGGGTGTTACATTCTTCCCCCCCTATAAAAATTTCACCCTCAAATTTTTTGAAATGTTACCTCATAAAAAGATTTTGGTGGGTATTCATCATAGGTTCCTCAAGCTCCCACTTTTCATCTTATTTTTTTTTTGAATTTTCTAAAGTAACTTTACTGGACGAGTCATTCGATTCCTCAAGACATATTATTTACCGTCCAGAATCTGAATAGGCTCTTCAAATTAAGATAAGTTATGTTATAATTCTATACCTTAAAAATGAGTAAATGTGTTGGGTTTGACATGTAATTTCTCAATAAAGAGACATGGAACTTGTTTTGTACCATAGAAAGGCATGGTGGCATGGCCAAATGAAAAGCCACAACTATAATTATCTCCAAAATTTCAAATGGATCAATGTACCTGGGGCTAAGTTTCACTTTCTTCCCAAATCTTATAACATCCTTCCATGGAGATACATTCAAGAAAACATGATCTCTAAATTTAAATTCCAAATACTTCCTTAGATTATCAGTATAGCTCTTTTTCCTATTTTGATGTGCTTTGATATGGGTTTGAATAATATTTACCTTTGATTTTGTTACCACCACAAGCTCTGGGCCTACATTCTTTCTTTCACTAACTTAATCCCAACGTGTTGGTGTATGACATATATTTCTGTACAATGCTTCCTATGGTGCCATTTGAATACTTGAATGGAAGATATTATTGTAGGAAAAATCCACTAAAGGTAAATACTAATCCCACATACCTTGAATGTTAATTGAACATGATTTGAACATGTATTCTAAAGTTTGGATCATCCTTTCCGATTCACCATCTGTTTGAGGGTGACAAACAATACTCAATTGAAGATCATTATCCAAATATGTCTAAATACTTTTCCATAATTTTGATGTAAATCATGGATCAAGATCTGATAAAATTGAGAGTAGTGCTCTATGAATTATTTCAACTTCATTGATATAGAACCGTGCAAGGCACTCTAGTGTAAAATCTTCCTTTATAGTAAAGAAATGTGTAGATTTGGTATGTTGATCCACAATTACCCATATTTCATCATTCCTTTCTGTAGATTTTGGTAATCTAGTAAAACAATACATGGAGATGTCATCCCATTTCAATGCAGGAAAAGGTAGAGGTTGCATGACACCTCTAGGATGTTGTCTTTCATCCTTCACCTATTGAAGGACTAAATATATTGATACATAATCAGAAATTTCACACTTCATGTTGTCCAACTAGAAACGTTATTTCAAATATCTATATATCTTAGTGCTACTAGGTTTTATAGAGAAATTAGAACTATGAGAATCATCCAATAAATCTATTTTTAGCTCATGTATAGAGGGGACAAATAACCTTGTCCCAAATTTCAGGATTCTATCCTCACACACGAAGTTTGACAACTTCCCATCATTCACAGACTTAATTTTCATTTAAATATTCTCATCATCAGATTGAAAACTTTTAATTATTTCAGAAAAATATGGTTAAGAAACCAATTGAAAACATAATTATGCTTCAACATCTTTGATAATTCCCATATCTAACCTCCCTAAATCCATGTACATAGGATCATTTCCAATCTTCATTTTTTAAGAACCCCATGATCCTTCTTGCTTAATGTATCTGCCACCTTATATTCCTTACCTGGATCGTAGTGTATGGAACAATCATAATCCTTGAGTAGCTCGGGCCATCTCCTTTTCCTAATGTTGAGTTCTTTCTATGAGAATATATATTCTAATATATTGTGATCATTATATATATCTCACATATTTCACCATAGAGACAGTGTATCCATATATTTAGAGAAAAGATTATAGCTTCTAACTCAATATCATGAGTTGGATAGTTCTGTTCGTGAATTTTTAACTACCTTAATTCATAGGTAATAACTCTATCATTCTGTATAAGGACACAACCAATTATTTTCTTTGATGAACCACTATAAATAAAAAATCCACCATTTCTCGATGGTAGAGTCAAGATTGGAGCATTCACTAACATCTTCTTCAATTATTCAAAACATTCTTCACATTATTTTTTCCATACAAACTTAACCCCTTTATGAGTAAGCTTGGTTAATGGATTATCTATTCCAGATATGTTCTGAAAAAAACACAGATAATAACCTACTAAACCAATAAAACTACATACCTCAGTTATGTTCGTTGGAGTAGGCCATTTCTAAACTTCCTTTTTCTTTATAGGATCAACTATGATTTTATCCTTATAGACAGTATGGCCAAGAAAAGAAACTATTTAAAGCCAGAATTCACACTTTATAAATGTACCATATAACTCATTTCTTCTAAGAGTCTTCAAAATAATGTGTAAGTGATTATCATGATCTTCATAGATTTTGGAGTATACCATGATATCATCAATAAACACCACAATGATTTCATAAAGATATTCCTTGAAAACTCTATTCATTAGATCCATGAAAATAGATGGTGCATTAGTCAGTCCAAAAGCCATGACTGTAAACTCGTAATGCCCATAGCTAGTTTGAAATATTGTCTTTGGAATATCTTCCTTCCTTACACGCAACTGATGAAATCCAGATCGGAGGTCAATCTTCAAAAAGTATTGGGCTCCCTAAAGTTGATAAAATAAATCAACAATGCGAGGCATGCGATATTTGTTCTTTATCATAATAGCATTGATTTTTCTATAGTCAATACATAGCCTCATGGATCCATCTTTCTTCTTGCTAAAGAGAACATGGGTTCCCCATGGGGAAAAAATAGGGTGGATAAATCCTTTATCACTCAATTCCTCTAATTGTTTATTCTATTATACTAATTCCACCATGTCCATTCTATAAGGAGTCTTTGATATAGTCCTTGAACTATGAATTAAATCAATAGATAACTCGACTTCCCGCTCTGGAGGATGTCTAGTTAAATCCTCTAGAAATACATCAATTTATTCTTTCACAATAGTTACATCCTAAATTATAATATTTCTTCCCTCACCCATAGATATTACATTATATTCCTACCTAATAATTTAATTCAATAGATCTATTGGGGGTGGATATAGATAAGAATTAGATGGTGATTTTTCTTCTCTAAATATAATGGATTCTACACCTTCCTTACAAATTGTAAATTCCTTCATCTTTTAATATATTTTCACTTCATATTTTGAAATCAAATCCATGACAAGGATTATGTGAAAGTAGACCATAATTATAAAGATGAACTCAGCAGATAAAGTGAATTTATATGCCATAATGGGGACTTCCTAACACATCTTTATAGTAATGAGACTTCCCTTACGGGTTTTTACTGACAATTCTTTTATTAAGGGGAATTTTAAATATCTAATTCTTAAAGAAAATAGGAAGATATAAAGGAATGCGATGATCTAGAATCAAATAAATCATTGGCCAAGTTTGAGTAAATGATTATAGTACCTTCCACCACATCATTATTAAATTCAAATTTATCTGTTGTGATCACATAATATTAGGCTTACTTCCTTGGACTTCTTTGGGTAATTTTTCCTTGAAGTTTAGAAAAATCATTGGAATAATGTACCATATCTTTACAATTGTATCATTTAACATTGGTAGCTTCTTTCTTTCCCTTGAAAGCTTGATATTAGTGGCCTCTTTCTCCACATTTGTAACGGAATTCTTTTTCTTTTTAAGTAAGATCCATATTGTTTCTTTCCAAAAGTATCGCATCTTCTAAAACTACATTTTTTATTCTTACCTTTATAAATTATTTCCTCCACCACCCTCTTTTTATCTTTCATTCCCTTAGAGAACTATTTATCTATCTTAATAGCACATGAAACTATATCTTTGTATGCTGATAATGTTTAGGATCTAGTGCAATTCCGAGGAATGGTTTTAAACCATCAAATAATCAATAAATATTTCTCAATAGAATATGTATGTAGTCCACAAAATGCTTGGATAAATTTTTAAAATTATCTTCCTACTTCACAACGTTTTCATCCTCTTTTTGTTTCAAACCCAAGAATTTTCTCTCCATATCTGTTCACTATTTTTGGCGAAAATGTTTTTCTAAGAATATTTCCTTAAAAATCCTCTATTCCATTTCTTTTATATCTTCCTCATCCTTCATGTTTAGAATTAACAACCACCACCGATCCAATTCTCCCGATAGACGATAAACTTCCATGACAACCTTATACCTTTTGTTAAATACCAAAGAGAGAAGTATCTTTTATAAAGAACTTATCCACTTCTCCACTACAAATGTATTTATAGTACCATTAAATGATTTAGGATGTTATCACATAAAGTGGTCTAACATTTCAACTCCGCGTTGTGGATCAGGATTCTCTATATGGGTAAGGTTATTGTTCATAACTTTATTCAGTTATCCTAGTATAGTTATAAGCTTCTCAACACCAGTCACAACACTAGTTTTAGCATCATTATCCTACATAGGAATAAAATCCCTACATGGGATATGTTTTTTCATGTATTTTCTAATCCTTCCACTAGGTGCCATTTTTTAAAAATGGTATATACTAAATTAGGTTATGAATAATATTGTATAATTTAGAACTAACAAAAAATTTAACATAAATTGAAAATTTATGCATTTATAATCCCATAATCATAAGCATGGTTACTTTGAGGATATAATTACATTTAAATCCTTAATAATGGTTTATAATGAAAATGTGAATAATCTAAGTATATCCCCCAGGAATGTCAAACCAGGTGTGCGGTAAGACTCATTTTAATGTACTAGGTTACCTCTAGTCAAGCCCAAAACACCTTGTTGGAGTTGTTACTCCTAGGTACATCTGTGCCAGAACCACGCCCACTTGTATTATACAGATAGAGATGTATTTTCTAGAAATATACACATAGTATATACCTTACCAAAATTCTAGTATATTCTTTTATACATATCCTCAAAGTATATCTTAGGGTTTTGTTCCCTAATATACGTTTTATAAATCTATTTTCCAAGTTTTATACTAAAATTAATTTGATACCAAAGGTAAAGACCCAGAACCCAATAACTTAGATCTGATGTCTTATATTAATACATTGGCATGATTACAAGAAATTTGTATCCTGAAGGAATGAATAATTTAGTAGTTTTTGAAAACAAGATACAAAGATTTGTTAAACATTACAACTTGAAATGAAATACATAATATAAATTCCATTGGAATCAACTATGACTCCTAGGTTATCCCAACAAGTAATTCATAATATTCATCTTCACAACTTGGGGAAAAAATATAAGAAAGGGGTGAGCTTATATTCGTAGTAAGGGTAAGTAATACTGCATAAGTTTTCATAAAAATAAACACTAGGAATGGTGATCAACTAAAAACGTATTCCTTTAAAAATATACTTGAGCATAATATAAAAGGAATGAAAGATGATTAAATAAGGCCATATAAATGATCATAAGAGAATAAAACAAAACCATTGATATTATATTAGTAAAATAATCATATGTTTTATCGATTACTAAAACCATAATGAGGGAATGAATAATGTGAGACATCTAAAACATATTTTCAAGGCCTCAGCCAAGATTTCTAAAAACACTAGGGTAAGGACTCAACCAAAACCAAATACTTATTTCTCTCATAAGACCTACTAATGCATCAAGGTGCTGTAATGGTCCCCACCCATCACATTATAATTCCAATTTATTCCTCATATGAAAGGGGATAAACATAAATAACATGAACATATGAAATAACTTTCCCCAATATGTACATGTAAACACTAACCATTCTGAGTAGTATGGTGAATGATATCAAGATAGCACATCTATATTAAAACTTATCATAGACCATTTAACAAAATAAGTTAGATTAATAAAACAAGATATTAACCTCAATAAGACATAAATTTCAATAGAGGTGTTCAAATAGACACAAATACTCTAATAAAATCATTGAGAAATTTTTGATTGAAATACACTTTTACTTTGAAAAGAAGAGTGGTTATGGAAAAATATTTTCATAAAATAAGAATTGAACTAAGGTAGTTTTTCCATGAAGAAATTAGTGATTTTAGAAAAACAAACAATGGATTAAAAAATATTATATAGTGCACTTGAAAATAGGTAATAATTTGAGAAGTTCCCTTGAATTGGTCTTGTTTATTTGGAAGAATTGTGAAATATCTTTATAAAAAATTTAACTCCCCATAAAATAAAGAAGGATTATATTTTGTAATAATATATAGAACATTCAAAAGGATTTTATGAGGAGTAAATTAGAATAATTAATTATTTAATTGTTATTAATATAGACAAAGAGTAACCCAAAATAAAATGGAGGTTTGGTTAGAAAACCCATACCTTATGTCTGAATATGTTCTGCACTTGACCATAACATCCTGGATAATCAAATTTAATTCATTAATTAATTAATTTAGAACCTAAAATATATGTGTTTTATTTAGTAAAATTTTATTAAGTTCATTTATTTCATTTTTGATGAGTTATAATGTACAATTTTATCGCTTGAGAGAGTTCTATTCCTTGGTTTTCATGATCGGTATGCTTGTATATGAGTATGAAAGTTCATGTGGAATTGGTATAATTATCCAAATTTGAATTTATATGATAATAATGAAAATAAATAAGTTTAAATAGAGATATAATTCATTTGTTCATATGGTATGAAGATGATTTATTTGATAGAACATTAGTTATAATAATTTATATTATTTCTGAGATATTTCGATTATTACGAATTAGTTCTGTCGTATGAATTAGTATTATGTATATATTCTTATTCAAGAATATTGAATATGATATAATAAATTTATTATAGTCTTTATTAACCATAAAAATGTTTTCATGTATATACTTAAAGGATAAATTTAATAATGAAGATTCATCATCCATGGAGGTTGTAAATAAGCACCTCTCAGATGATGACTTCGTTTTTAAAACAAGAGAGAGAGAGGGAGAGAGAGAGGTTGTAATTTGATGAAGTATATTCAATTAACATGATATCATTAAAGTATTTATATGATAATGGATTTATCATGATCATTGGGATATAGTAGGTGAGGAGAGGATATTAATAGAGAATAAATTGAAAATGAAATTAAAATGAAAAAGGAAGAGGGTTTACCTCTAGAAATATCCTCCTTGAGAACCACCTTAATGGAAGAAGTTTTGGTATTTTAGCAAGACCAAGATCTCTTGGATGTGGGGATAGACTATATAATTTTATTTTGGTAGAAAATTGAGAAGATTATAGGATTATAGGAGTGAGGAGAAGAGGGAGTGAGGGGTGTTTTTATAGTGGAGGAGCAGGGTGATTTTTGAACATCTTATTCATTATTTTTATTATTTTTTTAATACAGCCAATAGTTTTGATTCTTATGAAAAAAATAGTATCATGTTCATGTGAGTTCAAACCATGTGTTCTTACATCAGTGATGACTCAAGGAATAGGGTCTTTAGCTTCTAATGTATTTATATTGTAAATTTCTCTATTTCACTATTCACTAAAAATTCCAATATTTCAGAAAAATACCAAAAATTATCCCAAGCCATTTATGGACATGTATGATTAAAAAATGGACTCTATTTTATCAAAATAATTTTCTAAATAATTGAAATTTAATTTTTAAATAAAATAATTATATTCATGAAAAATATAGATTTTAAATTTAAAAGAGATTTTATAATACATTCATAAATTAATTAAGGTCTCATAAAATTATAATGAAATCGTAAGACAATAAAATATTTATTTAGGAACAAATTGAATAAAAATTTATTTTATTTTAACTCAATTTATTAATTTTAAATTTTAAATTAATATTTATCAGTCACAAAAATACCAACACTTAATTATTAATTTTTAAAATATTCACTCTTATTTATAAGGCACCTAAATTATATTTATACTTATATGGGTGAGGTTACTATTAATAAGGGTACATTAATATTCATAAGGGTCAATTTAATATTCAAAAAAAAGTAATTTGATCCAATAAGACTCTAAATATCTTACGTATCATAGTTGTGTATGTTCATTTATTGAAATTCAAAACATAGAGGTAGGAAAATTATGTTTAACAACTAGGTTATAATAATAAGGTGTTGTTTTGTAGAGACTCGGTTTTTCAAGAACAATATTCTATATTAAATTTATTTGTAAAACCTTGGGGTGTTAAAAGGGAATATAATTTTCTAATTCCATTTCTCCACTAAATACTTGGTTGGATGGAAATGAATTTTTTCTATTTTATTGGTGGATATTCGGTTTAAAACAAGATTCCAATTGTGACACCTGAATGTTTTATGAAATATTTTCTATAAATGATTTTAATTCATAGATAGATTTCATATCACATAATCATGAGTTTAAACAAACCGTGAGATTACATTTGTATAAAATGGTCATTTTAAGATAGCCGTTATATTAGAGAGAATAAATATAACTAACTTATGAAAATGTATGGGGAACTCATTCACTACCAATAATTTATGAAAAATATAAATCAATTATATATTTGTATTTTTATATTAATAAATTTATTGAATTAATATTAGTAATTGAAATTAATGAAATATATATGTTATATACTTAATAAAATAATTTTTATATTCATCAAATAGATATTTTTGACATAGGGTATGAATGAACCCTATTTGATGTATAAAAACATATATTTTTCAAAAGGGTAATTTTTTGCCTTTTAGTGGTGAACCCATTTTAAATTAACATTTTTACACATTAATAATTATTATATGTGAACATAAACATGTTATCTATAAGATATATATAAAAATTTACTTTGGATGAATTGTTAATAGTTTTCGGATAACTTTCAAATTTTGATGAATAGTAAAACTACAGTAAATTTTAATTGAAAACAACTTTATTCATAAAAATAAATTTTATGGTTAAATTATAATTTTTAATAGTTCTAAACTATAAATAGAATATATTTGTATCATTTAATATAATTTATATCACCAGTATTAATTTTACATTTAATTCAGGTGTAAAAATATTTCAATCTTTTGCAATACTTTAACATTTAAAATTTGTTCCATCTTTCCGACAATGGGATTAATTTTAATTAATTACTGAAAATTATGTGTTTTGAATTTTTAAAAAATGGATTGCATATTTGGAATTAGTAAGTTCACATTATTTAAATAGATTTATTTTATTTTTGGGTATTATGAATAGCAAAATTATTAATATTTATTAATACTATAAAAGGGTATATTGGATAATTTAGTGTAAGAATACAATTATAAAATTACCCTAACACATGTCTTAATATCAATGGATGAGTTTTTTTCAACCTAAATCATTCTTGGGTTAAAATTATGTCCTTTTTAAACCACATGGATGAGATTATGACAATTAATTTATTTGAAGAAAAATTAAACATGTCTTACTCAAATTTTATTGTCTATATCTTTTTTATAAAGTTATACAGAAGATAAATTCAATTATAAATACTCATTTTAAAGCTATTTTTTCTTTATCACTTTAATTTATTTTTAATTCCTAGAAAATAAATAATTACCAAAAATAATTATACTTTGATGATGTAAAAATTAACTAATTGATGAGAAATCAATAAAACAATTTTTATTAAAATACTAATAACCATCAAAAGAACCAAAAACTTAACCAAATATTATTGGTTGATTATATATTGAACATAAACATACAAAGTATGAGTTAGTGACCATTTTGATACATATAAAAGATATTTTGGTAGTTATATTATTGTATTTAAAGTGATGTTAAAGTTGTCACATTCATAATTTAATAAGTATAACATTTTAAATGTTGGATTTCTAGAAGATAAATTTGACTAAATACATTATTCTGAAATCTAGTAGATTTATATTCTTCATATTATTTTATTTTCAATTTATATTCAACAAATTATTATATTATATAGTTACACAAAATTGATGTAGTAATTATTTTATTAAAAGAGTTAACAAATAAATGTTATTAAAAATATTGAAATAAATATAATTTGGGAAAATTAATATGTATAATTAAATTTATAGATGACCTTGATCTCTTCATAATATAATAAAATATTTTTTTCTTATTTATCTTGTCATATTAATATTTTTAAAATCAATGAATTTAATAGTGGAAAAATTGACAACATTGATTGTTTATCAAAATAATGTTTTTTTAAATTATATAAAAATCATAAAACATTTTTTAGAAATATATAATAATTATTATATGGTCTATAATGTTATAAGGTATTTATTTATGGTGTAATTGACATAAAATGAGTAAATATTGCAACCTTTTAATATTGAAATATTTGTTTCCCTAGATAGAAAACTTAAATAGAATAACAAAGTGTTAATTAAAATGATGTGGTTTAAATTAATGAAACATCTTGTTTAAAATATATTGTTTGATGATATTAAAAACCTATATAATATCATATTTGAAATTGGTACATTTTGGAGGTTTTTTGATGGGGTTTGATTTTATTATTAATTAATATTTTTGGAAATCCCAAAAGTGCCCCTCAACTCAATTTTAAAAGGGAACCTCCTCTATCTCCTCTTCACTTAACTTTGAGCCTTTAAGAATTTATATACCCTATCCTATTCCCTTATCAACTTCACTAGTTATATTATAGAGGTTATAGTCTTCTTCAAAGACCAACTCCTGTGCTCTAAGAGTTTATTTAGAGGAAGCACATCGAAGAAGAGGTAATCTCATCTACAAATTCTTTCAAACTTCATTCTTATTCTAATTCTTATTCATGAGTTGTTTTATTATAAAGTAATAAATCCATCATCACTTGTATACTGATATGTTATTATGATTATGGAACAACAATATTCCACTTTCCATCCATCCTAAGAAAAATGAAATTACAACGCTTGCGTACGTACGTCTTACCGTCTCAATGTCATGGTGTAATATGTTTTTCACCACCACCTTACTTGGATGGGTATAATAATGGAAATAATAACCATATATGATTATTAAAACATGATATTTATTCTGAAATATTATACACCAATAAATTTAATACCATTCAATAATTATGAGGATGATATTGTCACTTGTGCGTACACACAACCTACTATCTCCACGATGCACTGTGATTCATTCTACATGATATTAATTAAAGAATAATTATGTAAATGTAAATAATGAATAAATATGTTATATATAATGTTAATATAATTTTATAATGATATAACTATGACCTATGAATGAGAACTAGATCTTATTCCACAAAACATGCATAAGAAAATGAAGTAGTCAATACCCAAAGAACTAGTAATAATGAAGTTTTATTAAAAAATGGATGATAATATAATCATATATGATATTATTAAAATTAATATTAGTATAAAATTATTTTGGGAAACTATTTAAATTATTATACATGAGGTTTTTATACATACACAAGAAATCACACCTAAAAGTTAAGGGATAATTTGACATTCTCATTATTATCTGAGATTGTTTATACATAAATATTTACTGGGGTATATTTATCATTGAAATCCATGTTTCCAAAATATGTAATAATATTTCTATTTTTCTGTAATTGTTTAAATTCAATTTTACCCATTTTTTATTTTTTAGTAAATGGCATGAAATGAATCTTTTGTGGTTATTTTATACGAGGTAATTTTTGACTTTTCAAGAAAAATTTAGAGGTTAAAGTTTTTATAACTTATACAACAGGAAAATATTTTTACGTATTAATAATTCCTTACTTCCATGAATATTACTCTATAATAATTCAAGTTTATTTTCAAATAATTTTTTTAATAATTGCATGACATTTTGAGAAAAAAACATTTTTAAAGAAAAAATATATTTTTCTCAAGAAGTAATTTCAAGTGTTATATCAAAATTATTTTCCTTATAAGATAGAATTATTTAATAGGGTTATGTTTCAAGTATAATATACTTATTTTTAATATTATTTGATTATTTATTTTATAAAATTATATTTATGAAATCCATTTGTTTTCAATGGCTTATGTTATGATAGAATGATGTTTAAGAAACCCATTTTATTCCCGAGGTTATACAATGGTGAATTATTTATGTTTTTATGGAACATGTATGAATGATTTAATTATGAGATTAGTGGGACCTATATATCCCTCCAAGTAATTAGGTAATTATTTATATCTCATGAGATAGACATTAATAGAATGGGAAATGATCTTGGTTTACTAATACAGGTCTAGAACGAGGAGTGAAATCAGTTTAGTAATGGAATTTTACCACTATAATGGTCTTGTAAATGAGTCTTGAGTAATATAAAATGATTTTGTATTCTTTTTCATATTCCACAAAACTTCATGCCATGTGTTTTGACTTCTGGGATTATGTTCATTCATTCTTTTGACCTTTTATGATTTATCCCCAAGGATGACATCAATATGTTTCATATGCAGGATAAGATTTTCAAATGATATGTTATTATGTCTTATGATTATGATATGATTAATATATCCCTTATATACCCTTACTGTGCATATTAGCTCACCCTTTCATATTTTTCTTTTCCCTGGGTCATGAATAATGGTATTAAGTATGATATGTAAAAAAGGGGTCAACTTATGATGAAATAAATGGGATACAATGATGATATCTTATGAAATAGTTGTTTGTTTTTTCCACTTTATAAAGACACCATACCTCTATGGTTTTATCATGTATTTTTTATATTTTGTAATAAATATTCTTGAAATTTGAAGTAATATAAATGTATGTAAAGTATGTGTAGTTATATTTGGTATCAAAGGAAATTTATAGTTAACCTTTGGAAACTAGGATGAGAAAACCTTAGTAAGAAACAAAAGGATATGTAAAAGTATAGGTTACTATCCTAGTGTTTGAGAAATGATCATAAATAACCTAGGATAAAACCTAAAGTGTCCTAGATTGAAATTTTATTCTTGATTATTTGGTTTTCCTAATTTGATTAGTGTTACTCAAACTATGCTTCTTGGTTTTAGTCAATGGTTAGAACCTGAAGGAACCACGTTAATTCTGAATATGATAAGAAATAAAATGATTGTCCTCCTAAGCAACAAAATGTTATAGGATATGGAATAAAAATATCTTATAGCTATGCTCACACAAATTTCTAAAGATATGAATCATTAAGGACTTCTAAATGAGAAAATAAGGGAACACAATTTGGTTCAGTCCTTAATGAGGTTGCGTCCACCTTCATTCAGAAGTTCTTTTGATCCATTAGTGGCTAAAAATTAAATCAGTACCACTGAAAATATATTTTTAGTTCTCCAATTTTTAGAACATGATAGATTCATCTCAGCAGTCTATAATTTGAATGGTGAAGATGATCCATGGTGTAACCTTATCAAGAATATGAGGCAAAGAGATGAAATAGAATCAATGGAATATGATAATTCAAGAACTTATTTTTCAATAATTATTTTACTAATATTCTTTGAAAAAATATGTAGAAGGAGTTCATTTAACTTAAGAAAAAGGACTATGAATCCATTGGTACCTATGAAGAATATTTTACAAGAGATTCAAGGTACACTTCTAGAATTATTTTCAAAACTGATATTAAAATTGACCAACTATTTAGTGGCTTAAAACCAAGTCTTCGAAGGGAATTAGACATAAGAGAATTTAATATCCATTAAGAAATTGTTCGATGTAATTTCAAGGTTGATATGATGATTAGAGTATCCCATCAGTCCTATGGGTTTGATAATAATCGAATAATGGAATTTAATGGAAAATATAAATACCACACTAAAAAGAAAATGAATTTTATATTATTCTCAATGTGTGGAAAGAAACATGGAGTAAAGTGTCTTAATGGGAATAGTAATTTTTTTTAAGTGGGGAAAATAAGGTCAGAGGGTAGTTGAATGCCGAAGTGATGGGAAAAAGATGTCTAATTATGTGGATAGAGAAAAGGCTAACCAAAATGAACCTCTTACACTTCAATGTTACAAGTCCTAGGAAATGGGGAATTATGACAATCAATTCCCTAATCTAAGTTTTATTGATGATGATCAAAGTACACAAACTCTTAAGGCCAAAAAAAAGGGAATGTCACATGATATCAATATCGACGATGTGAAGTATGATAATGAAGTGGTGAAAGGTACACTTACCATACACTCTAAAGTAGAAAATGTTTTATTTAATTCTAGATGTACCCACTCTTTTATTTCTGAAGAATTTTTTAAGGGTCTCACCATATTACCTCAACAATTATATGTTGAGTTAGCTATGGAAAATTTTAATGGAAGAACAGTTTCAAAAAAAGTATATAATTCTTCTCCAGTTTAATTTTGTGGGAAAGTGATTCCTGAAAATATTGTGATCCTTCATATAGTAGAATTTGATGTGATTCTTGGCATGCATTAACTTTCACTATATAGAGCTCATATCAATTTCCATGTAAGTAAAGTCAAATTTTATATTCCAGATCAATCTATGATCATATATCAATGCATGGATGAGTATGAACTTATAGTAAACATTTACTCCATCTTATGGGTATTGATTAATATAAATGAATATTGTATATCTCAAATGGTCTGGGAGAAACTCACAATTAAGAATACACCCATTTTACGATAGTTTGATGATGTCTTTCTAGAAGAATTTCTAGATCTTATATTAAATCGTGAGGTTGAGTTTCCAATAGAAATCATACCGGGTGCTATGACTATTTCCAAGACAACATAGAGAGTGGACCTAATTGAGTTACACGAATTGATGAAGCAACTCTAAGAGAATCTTGAAAAGGGATTCATAGTACCTAGTGCATCACCTTGGGGTGCACCTATTCTATTTTTAAGAAGAAAGATGGATCAACGAGACTCTGAATTAATTATTGAGAACTTAACAAGATTGCTATTAAGAAAAATATTCCTTTCCCCTTATTGATGACTTATTCGACCAACTACGTGGATCTAAATACTTTTATAAGATTGATCTTCGTTCAGAATATCATTAATTAAGGGTCAAGAAAGAGGATATCCCAAAGATGACATTATATACAATATATGGACACTATGAATATATAGTGATTCCTTTTGGTATGTCTAATCCCCTCACTCTATTGATGGATATAATGAATAGAGTCTTTAAAGACTATCTTGATCAGTTTATGGTAGTGTGTATAGATGATATTATTTTCTATTTGAAGAGTAAGTAAGAATATGAATATTACTTGAGAATTATACTAAAGACCTTGAGAAAGGATAATCTTTATGTAAAATTTAACAATAATTATTTTTTGCTTCAGAAAAATTCATTTTTGGGATAGATAGTCTCAAAAGAGGGGATATCTATGGATCCATAAAAAATATAAGTTATTGAAAGTTAGATGAGACCAACAATGGTAACTAAGATCCAAATTTTTCTTGGTTTGGTTGGATACTATAGATGTTTTGTGAAATAATTTTCATGATTATCTAATACAATGACCACATTTACTTGGAAATGAGTTAAGTTCATATGGATGGATAAATGTGAAGAGAATTTCAAAGAGATCAAAAGAAGGCTATCCAATAAACCTATGCTCACACTGCCATGTAATAGAGAAATGTTTTTGATCTACAATGATGCATCTAAAAAGGGGTTGGGATGTGTTATAATAAAAAATGATATAGTGATAGATTATTCTTCATTACAATTGAAAATCCATGATCAAAATTACCCAACTCATGATTTGGAGTTATCTATGGTAATCATTGCATTAAATATATAGTGGAATTATCTTTATGGTGAAATGTGTGATACTTATACTGATCATAAAATTTTAAATTATATTTTCACACAAAAGGAGTTGAATATTGACCAAATATGATTGTTGGAGTTGATTAAATATTATTATTTCTCAATAAATTACCATCCTGGGAAAGTGAACTTGGTGGCATATGCTTTGATTCAAAAAGACTATGCTAGCATGTCCATGTTGCGGATCACAAAAGATATTGAATATTTATGGATTTTTAAATGATGGATCTTGAAATCTTAAAGGACTGGGATAAATATTATCTTTTTCAAATGAATGTTCAACCATATATACATGTGAAGACTAAAGAGGTGCATAAGGAAGGCGTAGAGCTACAAAACAAGGTGAGAAATGTTACTGAATTCAACCTTGATTCTGCTGGAATAATAAGGCTATAGAATTGGGTTTGTATTCCTCCCATACCAGAATTAAAGAAGGAGCTATTAGATGAGGCTCATAGTTCTTTATTCTCTATTCAACAGGGAGGTAAAAAGTTATACACATACCTAAAAGAGTATTTTTTGTGGGATGACATGAAAAGAGATGTTGTCGAATATTTCTCTCTGTACTTGGTTTGTCAGCAAGTTATGGCTGAGAGACATAAGTATAAAGGGATCTTACAACCATTACCCATACCATAATAGAAATGGGAAGACATCACTATGGACTATTTCATCGTAATCCCCAAAAAAACTAAAGGCCATAATGCTATATGGGTTATAGTTGATTGCATTAGGAATTTGGAACACTTCACTGCTATTAGAGAGGATTTATCTCTTGATCAGCTTTCTAGGATATATGTAAAGTGGTAATATTTCATGTAGTACCACATTCCATTATATCTGATTGGGATCCTAGGTTTACCTTGATGTTTTGGAAAAGTATTTATAGGATCTGGATACAAAGTTAAGTTTTAGTATTTCTTATCATCTTCAGACAAACTATCAGTCTAATAGGACAATTCAAACTCTATAAGACAAGTTGAGAGCTTTCTATATGGATTTCAAAGGTTGTTGGGATCAACACCTACCTTTGGTGGATTTTTCTTACAAAAATAGGTTCCAATATAGTATTTATATGGATCCTTATAAATCCCTATATGGAAAGATGTGTAGAAATCCAACTTTTTGGGATGAAGTTACGGAAAGAAAATTATTAGGACCTGATCTTGTTGATGAAATAGAAGAAAATTCTATATCTTTTCAACAACACATAAGAGTAGGACAAAGTCGATAAAAACATTGTGCTAACAACTAAAGAAAAGACTTAGAGTTTGAAGTGGGTGATAAGGTATTTCTATGTATATTTTCCTAGAAGAGAGTAATGATATTCGGAACGAAGGGAATATTGATCCCTAGGTATATCAGTGCTTTTGAAATTATGGATCATGTTGCAAAGGTAGCTTACTGATTGGAAATTCCACCAAATATCTCTCAAGTTCATGATTTGTTACATGTATCTCTCCTGAGTGAGTATATACCCAATCTTTCACACGTAATAAACTCCGAATTCATACCGCTAGAGCAATATTGTTGTTATTAAGAACAATCGATTGATATTCTGGATCATAGCAAAAAAGTTCTCCAAAACAAGACAACTTTTTTGGTTAAATTTTTGTGGCGGAACCAAAAATTTGAGGATGCTACATGCGAACTCAAGGATATGATGAGGGAGATATATACCCATCTATTTTTACCAAAGTGGTAAATTTTGAAGGTGAAATTCAGTGTAAGGGGGTAGAATGTAACACCCAACTGTTTTTATGAAATATTTTTTCTAATTAATTTTAATTCGTCAATAGCTTGATTTTCATAAAATCATGAGATTAAATGAACCACAAGATGACCTTAGTATAAAATGACAATTTTAACCTAGCCTTTAGGTTAGCAAGAATAATTATAACTAACTTATGAAAATGTATGGTGAAGTCATTCACTGCCAATTATTTATTAAAAATATAAATCGTTTATATTTTTTTATTTTTTTATTTTTTTATTAATAAATTGAGTGAATTACTATTTATTAATTAAATTAATGAAATATATTATTTAAATACTTAATAAAATAGTTTTTATATTCATAAAATAGATATTTGTTTCATCAGGTATGAATAAACCCTAATTAATGTATAACAACCTATATTTTTCAAAAGGGAAACTTTCCTCCTTTGAATGGAGAACCCCTTTTAAATTACGATTTTGACGCATTAATATTTTTTATATGACAACATAATAATTTTCTTTGGAATAGGGATTTAAAATTTTATTTTGGATGAATTTTTAATATTTTTTGATAACTTTTATATTTTCATGAATAGTAAAAATACAGTAAATTTTAATTGAAAACTACATTTTTCTTCAAAATAATTTATATTGTTAAATTATAAAATTGAATAGTTTTAAAGAATAAATAGAATATATTTTTATCATTAAATATAAATTATTTCATTATCATTAATTTTATAATGAATTCAGATGTAAAAACATTTCAATCTTTTGCAATGTTTTAACCTTTAATACTCGTTCTCTCTTTCTAAAAATGAGATTAATTTTAAATTAACTACTGAAAATTCATTATTTTGAATTTTGAAAAATGGATACCATATTTGGAATCATTATTTCCAAACTATTTAAATAGATTTATTTTATCATTGGGCTATATGAATAGTAACTTCGGTAATTTTTATTAATATGGTAAATGGGTAAAATGGGTAATTAAGTGCAAGAATAATATTATAAAATTACCATAACACTTTTATTAATATAATTGAATTTTTTTTACCTACATCATCCTTGGGTTAAAATGGTGTCTTTTGGAAGCCACTTAGATGAGATTAAGACATCTAATTTATTTGAAAAAAATTAAATATGTCCTACTCATATTTTAAAAACTATATCATTTTATAAGGTCATACAAAAGATAAATTCGATTATAAATACTAATTTTAAAGATATTTTTTCCTCATAATGTTAATTTATTTGTAAAATCTTGGAAATAAATAATTACCTTAATGACTTATACTTTGATGATGTAAAAATTAATTAATTGATGAGAAAATAATAAAACAATTTTATTAAAATACTAATAACCATACAAAACCCAAAAACATGAAAAAACATTATTGGTATAGTATATATCGACCTTGTACATCCAAGGGTCAACTTAGGTACAATTTGGATCCATATTGGAGAAATTGTGACACTTATATTATTTTATTTAAATTGATATAAAAGTTGTCACATTCATAATTTAATAAGTATAATATTTTAAATGTTGAATTTTCCATAAGATAAATTAGACTAAAAAATGTATTATTAAATATAGTATATTTATATTAATCATAGTGTTTTATTTTTAATTTTTATTGAACAAATTATTATATTAAATAGTTACACAAAATTATTGTAGTAATTATTTTATTAATAGAGATAACAAGTAAATGTTATTAAAAATAATAAAATAAATATAATTTGGGATTATTAATATGTATAATAAATATTATAAATGAAATTGACCTATTAAGAGTATAATAATATATATTTTTGAAGTTAACTTTTCGTATTAATATTTTTAAAATCTATGAATTTAATAGTGTCAAAATTGACATAATTGATTGTTTATTAAAATAATGTATTATTAATTTGTTTAAAAATCATAAAACAATTTTAAAAATTTATAATAAATATTATATTGTCTAAAATGTCATAAGTTAATTATTTATAGTCTAATTGATATCAAATAGGAAAATATTTCACCCTTTTAATATTGAAATATTTGTTACGCTAGTTAAAAAATTAAATAGAATAACTAAGTGTTAATTAAAATAATAAGGTTTAAATTGACCAAAAAACATGTCTAAAATAATTTTTTTGATTATATTACAACTTTATCTCGTCTCATATTTTAATTTGGGATAGTTTTGATGTTTTTTATAGGGTTTTATTTTATTATAAATTAATATTTTCGAAGATCCCAAAAGCATCCCTCACCTCAATTATAAAAGGGAACCTCCTCTCACACCTATTCACTTAAATTTGAGCCTTAAATATCAAACATAACCAACAATTTTACTTTATAAACTTAAATATTTACATTCTAGAGGTTCTGGTGTTCTTCAAATACCAACTCTAGTTCTCTATATGGAGATTTACAGGAAGCACATCGAAGAAGAGGTAATCTCCTCTACCAATTCTTTCAAACTTCTTTCTTATTCTGCTTCCTCTTCATGATTTGTTTCATTATAAAGTAATAAATTGAGTATAAATTATATACTAAGATGTTATTATGATTAGGGAACAATAATATTCTACATTTTATCCATCCCACAAAAAATGAAATCACCACGCGTGCATACGTACGACTTACCATCTCCACACTGTGGTGTAATATGTTTTTCACCACCACATTAATTGGATGGGTATAATTATAGAAATAATAACTATATATAATTATTATAAAATTATATTTATTCTGAAATATTATACACCATTAAATTTAATAGCATTCAATAATTACTATAATGATATCGTCTCTCGTGCGTATGTGTGGCCTACTGTCTCCACGATGCGATGCGATTCATTCTACATGACCTTCATTAAAAAATGATTATGTAAATTTATATAATGAAAAAATATGATATATATAATGTTAATGTCATTTTTAATGATATAACTATGACCTATGAATGATAACTGGTTCTTATTCGATAAATCATGCATAAGCAAATGAAACAGTTAATACCCGAATAACAAGTAATAATGAAACATCATTAACCAAAAGATGAAAATATGATCATATATGATATCATAAAAATTAATATGACTCTGAAACAAATCAGTGATATTATTTAAATAATTATACAGGAGGTTTGAATACCTATAACGGAAATAATACAAAAAAGGTAAGGGATAATTTCGTAATCACATTATTATCCAAGATTGTTTATACGTAAGTATTTACTTGGGTATATTTATCATTCCCATCCATATTTTCTAAATAATAAATATTAATTCAATTCATATAAAAAAATTTAAATTCAATTTTTCCCATTTTTGAATTTTTGTTAATTGGTATGAAAGGAATATTTTGTCGTTATTCGATACAAGTTACTTTTTGACATTTCCAACAAAAGTATGAGGATAATGTTTCTTTAACTTATAAATAATGAATGGATTTTTATGTATTCATAATGACTAATTTATATGAATCTTCCTCTACATTATTTCAAGTCTATTTTCAAATAAATTATTTTATTTTAAAATTGGGCTATATTTTGAAAAAATAAAACATTTTTAAAGAAGAAAGGATATTTTCCTCACGAATTAATTTCAAGTGTTATATCAAAATTATTCATATAATATGGAATTATTTAATAGGGTTATGTTTGAAGTATAATATCCTTATTGTTAATATGATTTGATAATGTTTTTTTATGGAATCTTATTTATTAAATCCATTTTTTTACATGGATTATGTTATGATGGAATGATGTTGAAGAGACACATTATATCCCTCAGGTTATGCTATGATGAATGGTTTATGTTTTTTGTGTCACATGTAAGAGTGATTTAATTATGAGATGTGTGAGACTTATATCTCCCTATAATTAATTGTGTAAATATTTATATCTCATGAGATAAACATGGATGGAATGAAAAATCATATTGGTTCAGTAATGGACTTTGTCTGCTATGATGGTATTTAAAATGATCCTTGACTAATATGAAATGATTTTATTTACTTATGTGTATGAAGCAAAACATCATGTATTATATTATGAATTTTTATATTACATTCATTTATTCTTATGAACTTTTATGATTTATCCCATGGCATGATATCACTATCTTTCATATACAGGATAAGATTTTCAAACATTATGTTCTTGTGTCTCATGATTACGATATGATTAATATATCCCTTGTTTACCCTTATTGAGAATCTGAGATCACCCTTTCATATGTTTCTTTCCCATAGGTCATGAAGAAGGGTATTACGTAAGAAATGTCAAAACAAGGTCAAGTTGATGAAATAAGTGAAAGACAATGAAGATATATTATGAACCAGTTATTTATGTTTCCCAATTTCTAAAGTCACTATACCTATATAGTCCTATCATGTATTTGTTATATTTTTTAATGAATATTCTTCAACTTTTAATTAATATCAATGTATGTAAATTATGAGTCATTATACAAATAACCCCATAAGACCATAAAAATACAACTTTCACAATTCCATTTGGAATGTTTTTTTATCGATGAATACCCTTTGGTTTATGTGGTGCTCTATCCACCTTTAATAGGTGTATGATGGGAATTTTTATGATATTATTTAAAGAATAATTGAAGTATTTATGGATGATTATTCAATAGTTAGATGCACTTTTGAATCTGTTCTTCAAAATTTGGAAATTGTTATAGATAAATGTCAAGAAATAAATCTTGATTTAAATTGGGAGAAGTATCAGTTGAAGGTATTTAAATAAATTGTTTTAGGTTACAAAATTTATAAGAGGGGGATATAGGTAGATAATTATAAGACATAATTTATGCAAAATCTACCATCACTTAGAAATTTTTATTAAATTGTGAGTTTTCTAGACCATGATGGTTTTTATGAGATATTCATCAAAGATTTTTCGAAAATCACTTGGCCACTTTTCTCTCTGCTAGTTAAGGACACAACATTTTTGTTTTATGATAGGTGTTTATAATCATTCAATGTTATTAAGGAAAATATTCTATCTTCATCCATTATTATTGATCCATATTGGAAGTAGCTATTCAAAGTGATGTGCAATGCTAGTGATGTGGTAATGAGAATAGTTTTAGGGTAAATGAATTATAAGAGGTTACAAGTGATTTACCATGATAGTAAGCTTCTTGAAAATTCCCAATATAATTACTATACTACTGAAAGGGAGTTTGTAGTTTCTATGTTTTCTTTTGACATGTTTTTTAAATACTTGATAGGGTCAATAGTTATCATATTCCCTGGTTATTTTTCTCTTAAGTATATTATGAAAAATAAAGAAACAAAACCCAGGATCATGAGATGGAATCTATAGTTATAAGATTTTGATATATAAATAAAGGATAAGAAATGTGATGAAAATAAGGTTACCAACCACTTTTCCAGGTTACCCATTTATAAAACTAGTGAACCTAAAAAGATTAATACTTCTTTTCTGAATGAGAAATTGTTTCCAACCTCTGTGAAACAATCTTCTTGGTTTTTAGATTTTTTCGACTTCCTACCTATTGTATTCATTCCCAATTATCATTCATAAAATAAAATAAATAAGTTCATTTTTGAATTAAAATTATACTTACTGGATGATTCATTTCTTTTTCAGCGGTGTTCTAATGGGATCCTTAAGAGATTTTTGAAAAAGGAGGATATGTTTCCCTTAATTGAGAGTTTTCATTCTTTACCATGTTGTGGACACTATGGGGGTGAGAGGACTACCCAAAATTTCCTATAGTCTAATTTTTACAAGTCTAACTTATTTAAATATAATGGAAGCACAATTGTTTCTTTTGATAAATGTCATAGGTTAGGTAATATGTGTAGGAAACATGAGCTTCCCCCAAAAGGTATTTTTGAGGTATAAATACTTATATTTGAGGCTTAGACTTCATGGGGAAATTTCCATCATCTTATGGGAATTAGAATATTCTAGTGGATGTAGACTATGTGTTTAAGTGGGTTGAGGTTGTGGAAATTCCAAAAAACCTAGTTATTAGTGTTGGTAAGTTCTTTAAAAAGAATATATTATCTTGGATTGTAGTGCCAAAATAATTCATTAATAATAACAAAAAATATTTTATGTTCAAATATTTAATATAAAGGTATAGTTGTTCTCACAAAACTGGAACAACCTATCACCCATATTCTTATTATCATGTTGATATTTCAAATAGAAAACTTAAAAAAATAGATCATACAATGACTTAATCTTGTATGGACTAGTATGTTAAGTTGGATGAGGATTTTTGGGATTACATGATTGCTTATAAGACCCCCATATAGATGTCTTCTTATAGATTTCACTTTTTTAAGACATGTCACTTTCCTGTAGAGTTACATAATAAGTCTTTCTAGATATGAAAGCCCTAAATTTTGATTTTATGAGTATTAGTGAAATAATGTTATTAGAGTTAACTGAAAGGAAGATATTCAGAGAGAATTTTATTAATATTACTAGATTTATAAGGAAATAAAAAAAAACTCCTTTCATATCTCTATAACTTATAACAGGAACATTAATGTCAGATATAAGGTCTTATTTTTCAATTCATGGATGAATTCTTTTCCAGTTAAGCTAAATACTAAGTGTCTTGGATCCTTCAAAATTTTTTGAGTTCATATTAATGGGGATTTGAATTAGTTGGAGAGGATAATAGATCATTTATAGTGAATAGTCGAAGGATAAAACTCAACATTTATAGGCTATGTTTTTATGCTAAATAATTTCATGAAATCTCATCGCATTCTGAGCTCTCTCAATTAAGAATTGAATCATAAACGAAGCTACTGAGATTGAATACCGAAGATCGATTAGAACTTCACTGATCCCGAAGAAAGTTGAGTTTTTTCTTAAACTAAATTTATGCAGGGTTATTGAATGATTTTGATGTCAAAGATAATGATTTGGATCATTGGTTGTTTTTCTCATGCAGGTTTAAGTTTTTAAATATTAATAGGGGCCTCGATCAATTCCAATGTTGTAGTTCCACGTTCTTGAATGAGCGCACACCAACTGTTCGATGGATTGACACTCTAAATTAAATTATCAAAGGAAGTCAAGTTTATGTGTTTGGACCACTATTGGAAGAGGTCACCTTCACTAATTTTTTTGAAGTTGGATGAACTGAAGTAAATAGTTCATGCAGATTTCTCATGATTCCACATCACCCAAGAATAATTCATGAACTAGATCTAGACAACCTTCCATCAAGTGCTTTGAAATATCATAAATATCCAAGATTAAAATATAAAGGGTGCATCCTGGTTGATCTTGAATCTACCAATGGTGTTTCTGAATGCAATTTTGGTTATTTTATAGTGGAGACAACTGGTTGAGGTAAAAACTAGATCTTGGGAGAAGAATAATGCACCTATACATGGTTGAGAATCAGTCACTAGGATAAAATTAAAGCTATAAAAGTTGATTTGGATTGGGCTTACATAATTGAATTCAGTTGAGTGAAAAGTGGATTGGGTTTGTTAATGGGTTTTTCAAAAGCTACAGAGATAGTAACATAAGGACAAAAATAAAATCTCCAGGTAATATGTAAAGTGATGTAGGTAGTGACAAAAAATTGGGGAAAATATAAATTTATGTCAATGGGAGATAGATCATTTGAAAATTTAGGAACATCCATGGAGACGGGAGAGACACATATATTCAAAGAGGACTTATGAATTTTTCTAAGAGTGAGAAGGCATAGTTTTCCAGAGACAATGAATGTGTGAAGAAGCTTCAGAAGAAGGTTAGTCATCTCGTAAGAGACGATCTACATTCTCTAAACTTCTCTTTATTTGCATTACATTATGTTATATGAACTCATTGGTGTATCTTGATTTCACGAACAATATTTTTGGCTAAAAACTATTAGGCAAATAAGATTTCACTAGTTAATACTTTTACTTCATTCTTGCTCATTTATTATTGATTGTTACTCTTTTCTACAATTCTTCGAATATTTTTCTTTTTTTACTATGTTGATAACCAATGAATATTGATCTCAAACGATCTTCAACTTGCATAATCCTTTAGTGAATCAACCTAACAAGAGATTTTCTAAATAAGAGTAACACGCTAAGATTAAATGACAGTTTGATCTCAATTACAACTGAATTTTCCATTATTGTAACTAAATAAAATCCATAATTGATGAACTATAAGGTTTATTAAATAATAGGAGAACCAAAGATCATAGTAGGATTACCACATTTCTCAATTATCATCTCATCTTTTTAGCTTGAATGAAGGAATTTTTTTCAACCATACAGTCTGAATTCCCTTATTCAATCAATGGTTGTTCCTATTTGTCTATTGCAATTGGTTCTTAAATATGGATTCCTCATTGACCTTTCATTACTATTTATACATTGTTTCATAATCATTTGTGCTTCACTACTACTGTCATTCCACTACCTCATTGTCCGTTCTTGTGCCAATTATTTCTTGAGTGTTTTTTATTTTTTATTTTTTACATTTGCACAATTTTCAATCCTTCTTTATGGATTGACTTCTATTAACCACTAAACTAGCTCTTTATAGGGAAATAATTAATTAATTTTTGTATATTCAATAACATCTGTTACCTAGCTTTGTTAGGTTATAAATAATAAATTGAATAATATCAAACTCTTGAATTCATCAAATGAGAAACTCACTATCAAATCCTTCATATAATCATGATCATTTACCTTTAACAGATATTTTAATCGATTGATGGTTGAAAAATAGATCAAAATGATATAAAATATCTTTTTACATGCTTCAAGCATGACTAAAAAATTTTGATCATTCATCGTTTGGAAGGTGACGTTAATTGGTGGTGGAAACTAATCAAAAACACAAAACCAAGAGATAAAACTGAGCCTAGGGTATGAAAGGAATTCAATGAAATATTTTCTTAAACTTTCAATTACTAAATTTTGAGATATTTTTTTAACTCAAGTAAAAGGAGGATAAATATAATGATATATATATTAAAAATATCACTAGACTTCCAAGGCACAACTTTGGAAACTAGTTAAAAAATACTAGTCTTGTTTCTTTATAAGGATTTTTACTTAGATTTAATGGTTTAAATTAATAAAAATCCTAACATATACATATATTGAGGAAAATGAACAGTTTCTTAGCCTTAGCCCATAGAATTATGTTAAGTTCTCAATAACACTTATATTTGGAGTCAAGCCTATTTTAAGGATACCTTTACTTATTTTTCACCATTGAGTGCAAATTAAAATTTTAAGGGAGAAATTTATAAAGGTGGGAAGAATGAAACATTCCATGGATTTGTAGACATTTTCATTCCCTAATTGTTTTTCTTAATGAAATTTACATATTCAATAAAATTTAACTCGAGTATAAAATAAAAAAAATAACCAATATTTTCATTATTTATAGTATTAAAAATGAAGGATGAATATAACCATTAAATTAATAAAAATATAATGGGATAACAAAAACAAGTTAATAAAAAGACAAAAAGTTTGAAGTATTCTTCTTTGCAGTTTCCCATGAGAATCATACCATTGAGTATAATTGTAGAATTTTTTTTAAATGATAAATATTTTATGGAATAAATGAGGGAATAAAATGAATGATTTTATATAAGTATGTAGGGTTATATATTGAAATATAAAAGTGTAATGTGATAGTTTTATGACCATTGTGAGGAGCTATTATATGACTATTTAGGGTATTTGTTATATGACCATTGGGGTTTCCTTTATATGATAAATTAGGTGAATATATTATAATCAATTAGATACGCATTAGTCATTAAAAATAATAATTTTTTTTATAACATAAGCGATGTTTTCTTTTAATGTTTAATACATTTATTTAACATGATTTCTTATTTAATGAGTTATTTAATTATCATATAATTTGAAAAAGGATATTTATATTAATTTTATTGGTTTATATTGATTTTTATTATTATAAATATCTTTTAAATAATTATGACATGGTATGAAATAGAAATGTGTTTTTTCATTTGAAAATAAAATTGTTTGTTATGAAAAATATTATTTTTAATATATTATGATTTTTTAATTTTAATAATTAATAATTAGAGATAAATTTTAATAAAATTTATTTTATATTTTAAATCATAATGTTAAAATTAGATAGGAATTTTTTTAAAAAAAATGTATAAGTATTAAGGCATGACTATAAAAGAAGTGATATATAATCATAGATTTGATAACAAATCATGATAAAAGTTTAAAAATAATTTTTTTATTTAAAATATATTTATATAGTCTTTAATAATTTGATTTTTAATGTTAATATTCAAGTTCATTGTGTTTATAAGTTGAGTGACACATTTGATTTCAAATTATATTAAGCAATAAGGGTTCATGTTCATATTGAAATTTAAAACACATTATTAAATATTTACCTAGAATGTTATGGATTACTTGAGGAGGGTCTAGAACATGTTATAATAATAGATATAAATAATCTTTTTAAATTAAATAGATGAATTCAAATTTTTTATAGGTTGATTAACACATTTTAATTCCATTATTAAATAAGAGTTTGCGTTAAAATGGAATTATACTCTCAATTATTAAATTTATATCTAGAATGTTATGAAATGTTTTAGAAACTTACAGAACATGTTGGATATTTGTGATAAAAAATATATCAAATACATTTTATGCAAACATTAAAATCCAATTCAAATGACAATATAATTATCCAAAAGATCATCTGATATTGACACAATGCTTACGAAACATAGGAAATATAAAAAAAATAGTAGCTTATGTTTTATAAAATGATATGGTTGGGAAGATACATGGATTTATATATGGTTATATGGTATATTTTCTTTAAATAATAAATTAGTTAAATGATAGAACATGAATTTAAGAATCAACTAGATATTTTTAGACTCAAATTACAGGATGAACCTTGAAAATATATATAAATGATATTTTATAATAAAAGTATTTATAACAAAATAAAAATCATAAAACTTATATAGAGTCATATTTGGATTATGAATACAAGAAAAAATATACTCTTGTACATTTATGGGAAACTTTCCACTCAAAACGACATTTATTAAACATTAAGGAAATAATATTTCAAAAAATGTCACTCATTCTCATCTATAAATGAGATATTCTTCCACCCCTTGAAAAAAACCCTAAGGTTTGCTTCTTAAACCTTACTTTATCTAAGATATATTATAACAAACAGACCCAGGTAACCCTCAAACCTAGTACCCAAACTGATCTGTCACATACCCGAAGGGTATTCCCGATCCCCTCGGGCTGATGACAAGCACCCTGACATCAAAAAAAACAAAGGGAACAATTTCTACCAACCTAAACAAACACATGACATTTATATGCATAGAGTAGGAAAGCACAATATAAATATAATAAATATATTCCATAACTATAAGAAGACAATGAAAAAAAAAATGATTGTGAAAGTATCCAAAATCTATAAGAGAAAAGTCCAACTAAAAAGGACCAAAACAAAACATCTACTCCATGTGATAGTGTGGATGAACTCCCACCATCTCACCAACAGCTACCCAACTCAGCTGACATGAGTCCTCATAGCCTCACTAGGTTGCCTTGTCTTTCCCTGCATTGGAAGAATTACAAAGGTCTATGAACTGCTGAATGGGTGTGCAGGGTGTGAGCTAACATTCTCAATAGGATTCCACCAAAGTGTTCCATAACAAGTCTCTTTGAAATTTTGGCTACTTTTACACTCATTTTGTTTCCATTATCCTTTGAAATTTATGGAATATATTTATTATATTTCTATTGGTTGTTCATGATTCATTTATATATGGGTCATGTGTTTGTTCAGGTTGGGATAAATTATTCCCTTTGGTTTTTTGTTCGATTCTCGGGTGCTTGTTGTCATGCCGTGGGGATCGGGTAACCCCTTCGGTTATGTGACAGATCGGGTCAAGCACTAGGTTTGAGGGTTAAATGAGTCTGTTCATTAAAAAGTGGTATCAAATTTAGTCTTTCTTAAATATTCCTTATCTTGGGATGTCTGTTAGAATCATGTAGTACTTTCAGAACTTGAGAGTTATGTTGTGATAAGTTCCTAGAAATCTCTTATTGTGATGAGCCTCAAGTTGCCATGTGACATTGGGATATGTGTCTTTAGTGTTGGGTTTCATTTTAAATATCTGTTTCTACATATGGTTTTTCTTGTTTGAACTAATATTTACTTTGTTATCTGACCATTCATTTTGTTTTAGTGTGTAGTAGTATGCCTCTGAGACGTCTTCCATGAGTTCCTAAGGAGGGTACAACTAATGATCCTCAATGTAATCTTCTTATAGACCATAATCACATCGAGGCTATTGTATGGGTTGTTTGTATTATTTATTAAAAAGTACCATGATTTTTGAATGCAGTTGTTGAGGTATAACCAGGAGCTGGAGGAGAGAGAGATCAATCGTAGGAATTCTTGTGTGAGAATCCATTGTCCTTTAAAGTAATGAATGAACCTAAATAGGCGGAGGACTTGCTGGACAAGATCAATCAAATCTTAAATTTTTTCAAAACACATGAAAATATCAAGGTGAGGTGTGCGATGTTTAGTATTGAAGGTTCCGATAAGTGATGGTGGGATTCCATAGTCCATGCAGGTAGACATGTGGACTTAGATTGGAAGGGTTTCAGAACCGTGTTCTTCCAAAAGTTTTGTCCATATTCGTTGATGTTGGAAAAGTATCTAGAGTTTTTGTCTTTGTATTCTGGATAATGTTCGGTGTTTTAGTACACTAACTAGTTTTCTATACTTTTCCATTTTTCTATGGATGTGGTAAAGAATGACCAGTTGAAGGATCATAAGTTCCTACATGGTTTGTGACCGAACATCAGATCACATTTATTTAAGTTAAATATTTTCTCCTATGTAGAGATGTTAGATATAGCTATGATGGAAAAGATGAATATGGATGGAAAAATTTGTTTTTCCACCTCTTCTCATCCATTCATTAGCAGATTCAAGGGCGCACATGAGAAGAAGTGGAAGTTTCTAGAACATCACAAGAGTGGTGGAGCTGGGTCTCAGTAGTGAGCCTCCTCCACACCATCTACTACATCTAGAAATGTGCCTCTGACATTATATCAGTGTGGTAAGGTCGGACACATAATAAGTTATTTTCCAATGCTTTTTAAGAAATTCAATAGCTGTGGACGTGTTGGTTACTTACAATAATTTTGTCAGTCTATGACTATTCATCACTATGATCAGGGTTTTTTAGCTCTAAAGGCTACTGTGGGGTATTCATATACTTCAAGACTAAAGGGATCCAACCACAGACCTAAAAATTGAAGCAATTTCATGTAGTAAATGAGTTTTAAGTGGAGGTTGATGCAGGTCTGGAAATAGTAAGAGGTACTATCTTTAATGAATCTTCCATAGAAATTGTATTATTTGATATTGATTTCTCCCACTCATTTATATTAGTAATTTTCATTGATATTCTTAAACATCCAATGGAACTTATGCTTTTTTTAATAGATTTAGTGAAGACTCTTGGTAAAAGGAAAGTTCATGGGTTTCAGTATCCTTCTTGATTGTTAACTAGAGATGATACGGAGTTGGTCTGAGATTTTCTCATTCTTAATATGGATCTGTTTGGCGTCACCATTGGTATGGATTGGCTTATCACTCATGAAGATGTGGTATATTTTTATCATCGGTGTGGTTCATTTTCTCTTTGGTGATGATATCTCTCATGTGTTTCAGGGGGAGTGGGTCCCAAAGTCTGGTCGTATAGGACCTTATGAGTTTTTTGTTTATTATTGTGATTGAGGTCCATGAAATTTACTCTATTGTTGATCTTCCTATTGTCATTCATGACATTTTTTATGTTTTTCTAGATGACTTCTCTAGTATTTCTCCAAATAGAGAGGTAGAGTTTATGATTGACCTAGTGCTAGGTACACTACCTATATTGATACCTTCTTATTTCATGTCACCTATAGAATAGAATGAGCTTAAGATTCAGTTAGATAACCTATTGGAAAAAGGATTTGTTTTCCCAAGTGTTTTGTCTTATGAAACCCGAGTGCTATTTGGAAATAAGGAAGATGGTTTACTTTGGTTGTGTGTGGACTATAGGAAGTAGAATATAGTAATAGTTAAGAACAAGTATCTCTGTCCCCATGTAGATGATTTTTTTGACCAATAAATGAAGGAAAAGTGGTTTTCAAGGATTGATATTTGGTCAGGTTATCATCTGCTTAGAGTCCCTGAGTTTGATATACCAAAGACAACTTTCAGAAGCAAGTATGTCTATTATGAATATCTTGTGATTTATTTTGGGTTGACTAACACTTATACAGTTTTTATAGATTTTATGAATCATATATTCTATAAATATCTTGATATTTTGTGGTACTGTTTATGGATAATATTCTGATTTATTTGAAATCTGATCCTAAGCATGAGAACCATTTGAGTTTGGTTCTAGAAATTCTAAAAAGTCACTAATTTCATGGAAACCTTTTGAAATATTGTTTATTGATTCAAGAAGTAAAGTTCTTAGGGTGAGTAATTTTTGAACATGGCTTATCAGTTGATCCTAAAAAGGGGAAGAATGTCTTATCATAGAAAGAACATCAAAATGTCTCCAAGATACGGAGCTTCCTTAGTCTTGTTGGATACTACCGATGCTTTGTTAAGGATTTCTCTAAGATGGTATAACCTTTGAATGTTTATAGCAGGAAAGAAGTGAAATTCACATGGGATGTGGATTTTCAATCTTCTTTATATGAACTGAAATGACTTCTGACATCAGCTCCTACTCTAATATTAATTGAGCTGTATAAGGGGTACATGGTGTTTTTTGATTCTTCTGGTGCTGGTATAGGATGCATGCTTATGTAGGATGACCATGTGGTAGCTTATGGCTCTCATCATCTTCAAATGCATGATAAAAATTACCCCACTCATAATTTAGAGTTTGCTGCAATTATGCATGCTCTTAAATGTTGGTGGCACTATATTTTTTGGGAAAGTTTCACAGTCTCTTCGGATCATAAGTGTTTGAGTTATGTCTTTTCTAAAAAGTAATTTAATATCAGATATATATGATGGGAAAAATACCTTCATATGTTTGCCTTTGAAAATTCATACACCCTTGGGAAGGGTAATGTTGCTGCAGTTTTTTATAGCATGAAAGTACTATTACAGACTATATTGGAATCAAAGGAGAAGTGGAACCTTGTTGGGATTTTCACTCAATTACACCTAGATGCACAGGAGGATGTTTTAGGTGAGGTTATGAACATTTTTCAGTTATCATCATCTCTCTTGGAGTTTATTTTGCAGAGTTAGTAGTAGGATGAAGTGTTCCGTGGAATTTAAGAAAGCCTTTATGGTGGGTAGACTGTTTTGGTAAGTATCTCTCTTCAGATGGTATGATCAACTTTGGGAGTCGGGTTGCCATGAAAGTGTCTGTGAGGAGTTTAGTCTTGTTTAATTATCATATCTATTTATGGTTCGATAATATAGGAACTATGAAGATGTATTATCATGCTACAATGATTCTGGTGGTCAGGTATGAAGTGTGACATTGTAGATTATGTGTCTTGCTATTGCACCCACCAATAGAAAAAGGAAGAGCACTTGAAACCCTCTGGTTTTCTTCAGCCTCTTTAGGTGCTAGTTTAGAAATGGGATGAGGTATCCATGGACTTTTTGGTTGTATTACCACGAACTCCTTGATGGAGACATTCTATTTGGGTAGTTTTTTATCGACTAATGAAGTCTTATCATTTCATTCCAATCAAGGATAACACTAAAGTTAAAGATATGGGTAAGATGTTTGTGCAGGATATTATGAGGTTACATGTGAGTCCTTATTATATTTTTTTTCAATAGGGATCCTAGTTTTATGTTGAGGTTAAGGAGTATCCAAAACGTGATAAGAACTCAGGTCACGTTGATCACAACTTATCATCCACAAAATAATGGTCATATGGAGCGTGTGATTCAGATCTAGGAGGATATTCTTCATGCATGTGTCTTGGATTTTAGTGGATCATGGGATATCAATCTGAGGCTGGTTGAGCTCATTTATAACAATAATTATTAGTCGTTGATAAGAATGGTTCTCTATGAGGTGTTCTATAGTCACCCATGTATATCACATATTTTTTGGGATGAGGTGGGAAAAGTATCTTTAGTTGGACCAAGTCAATTCTAGGAGATTTCAGTGAAGATTTAGGATGTACATCAATGTCTGGTTATAGCCCAGAGTTGGAAGGAATCATATGTGGATAGACAAAATCGTGCTTTGGAGTTTTCCTTTGGTAACTAGGTTTTCTTGAATGTTTCTCCTCAGTTGGGTCACTATTGTCTTGGAAATCAAGTAAAGTTGGCTCCTATATATTTTGGACCATTTGAGGTCCCTAAGTGTCTTGGGAAGGTTTCTTATTGGTTTGAATTTCTGATTTAGCTGATAGATATTCATGATGTTTTCCACATATCTCATATTAGGAAGTATAATCCTGATTTTTTCCAAGTTCTGAGTTGGTAATAAATTGATTTAGAGCCATATGTTTCTATTTTGTAGAAACGAGTTGATATTATTGACTCTAATGTGAAAATGTTATGTTGGAAGTTGATTCAATTGGTTAGATATTTAAAGAAACAAGTATTATATTCTCATGATACTTGGGAACATGAGTCGATGATGAGTGAGTAATGGCCTCATTTTTTCTATGGGTTATATCTTCCACATGACTTCATGGGGACAAAAGGCATGTATGGCGGTGTGTTTGTAACATCCCATTACCTTTATCAGGTATGTTTTTACCTCTCTTTAAGTTCCCTTTTTTCATGGAGTTTTAAATTCTTATTTTAAAATTTTCTATAGGATTTAAGAGATTTACACCCCATTTAACTAGGTTACATGATGTATAATGGTTGTTGGGTGCATTCCATAAGAATAATTCTTGTTGTGAAAGGTTACACAACATGATGAGTTTTTACACGTCGTGAGCTAATTAATGATATGATTTTTATCCCTGAAAACTATTTTTTTTGAGTATTTTGGAAACATGGATTTCACAACGTGTAAAGGCATTACACATCATGTAATTACACAAGAAGGGTTTTTAGGGCACCATATAGGTGTTGAGTTTTCATTCGGCTACTTGTTCTCCTTTGATCTCAACTAAGAGTTCCTCTTAGGTGATTTTAGGAGACTCTATTATTTCTAGATCGTTATATTTGGCATTTGATCTTCATCGAACTTTTTGTGCATCTCTCCATGTGAGTGACCTTTCCACTTCATCATTTCTATTGATCATGGAAGCGCCCTTGGGTTGTGTTATCAGATTCTTTGGTCTGAAATGATGTTTCTTCTTTTCTTATTATAGATATATTGTGTGATCTCATTTTGAAGGTCATTAATTTATTGGTTGTGGTGTGGCATGTGTTCTTTCTTGAGCTATGCAGTGTTTTCTATTCTTTGACAAAATAATTTCTCAATTAAATCTATCTTGAGGTGTGGATTGGATTCTAGGGTTTATGTTGTCATTATTGGGTTTTTTTGTTGGTGGATCCCGTTGTAGGAATGTGAAACCTGAGTTTTGAGGTAGGTGGTTCCAAATTTAGTCTGTGTTTGATAAAGAATATTGTTTCATTTTTATAAATTTATTTATAAATAAATTGGTATGAAATTGGAATGATTATGTGCATGTGTTAAAAGGAGATTTTTAAGAAAAGTAGTTTTCCCTTAGTGTTGTGATACCTATGCTACTACTATTATTTTTTACTTCTTGGCTTTGTTCTATTTTAGCCTTGATATGCATGTTTATTATTATGAAATATGATATGGAAAATGTTATTTGAAATTGATATACCTACTTTTATTTTAGAATAATGGAAAAAGTAAAATGTTTACCATGTTTTCTGTGAAAAAAATGGTTTACTACTTATCATTCCATGTTTTATATGAAATGGTCATATGATAATTGTTATACAGATAATTATTATGGAACAGTTGGGTGGGATCCTATTGATCTTGTTAGATCACACCCTGCGCATCCCTTCGGCGGTGCATAGAACATTGTATTTCTTCCAATGTATGGAAATGCAAGGTGCGATAATGAGGCAGTGAGGTTTCATGTAAGATGAGTTGGGTAGCTAGTGGGAGTTCATCCACACTATCACATGGAGTAGTTGTTTGGTTTTGGTCCTTTTCAATTGGACTTGTCTCTTGTAGAGTTTGGCTACTTTTACAGTCATCTTATTTCTAATGTCTTATTACAATTATGACATATATTTGTTAGCTTTTTGTTGTTCCTTCGTGATTTGGGTATATATATGATATGTTTTTATTTATGTTGGGTGAAATCATTCCCTTTTATTTATTGTTTGATGCCCGAGTGCTTGTCGCGAGCCTATAGGGATCGGGAACGCCCTTCAAGTATGTGACAGATTGAGTCAGGTGCTATGTTTCAGGGTAACTTGGGTCTGCTCATTTCATATATTCCCTAATAATCCTCAATTTTGTTTTATATACCTTGGTCAAAAGAGTATGTCCCCTTATACGTTAAAACAAATAAGTGTTCTTTAGGGAAGATTTGGCCTTCATCGAAAGTGTCATATTCTTTTTAATCCACTTCCTCTACCTATTCATGAACCTGATTTACCCTTGAATAATATTGAATTAATATAAATAAACTTCTATAATAAGAGTATAATAAAGAAATATGGATTTTTTTATAGTCATCCCTTAAATAAAATTCATTATTGGATCGATCCAACATTTTACATGAATGTTACTAGTATATTTTCTTAATTATATTTATAGGGTGTTAATATATATTAATAATAAATATTTATGATATATAATATTAATTTAAGTTATTATTATATTTCTAAAATGATAACACTAAAATGAATGTTTCTTAACAAAATAACTCTATTTTTTGAAAAAATTACCTGAAATGAGAAAGTTATGGATTTCATCTTTGTGAGATATAATTGTAACTTCTAGGTAATGAACATTGAAAATCATTGTTGGTACTGGGGTGTACAGTGGTAGAAAGTGAGTTGGGTATTTAAAAAAATTTCATCATTAGAGTGACATAACATTGTCTTCTTCATTGATCCAAGCCCTGGTAAATTTTCAAGGATCTCACATGAATTTATTAATCTCAAAATTTAAATGAATGTTTACCTCATTTGAATCAGTGGTACATTCAACAGAATCTTTTCATTAACAATTGTTACTCAAATGATCTGATATTGAAACACTCTAGATTATCCACACATGCTTCGAGAATCCTCACATACTCCAATTGTCAATTTTCATGTTCTATCATAGACCTCCAATGATTCCTTTGACATCACGATGATCACCATGATCCCACCCTTAAATCTACGAAGGAGTTCTTGGATTGATGGCTTGGAAGAAGCCTTTAACTCTCTATGATGAGGGAAGAAGATAGAATAGCTCTCAATTGTGAATGAATGAATAATACATGGAAAATCGCTCATCCTATACTTATATAGTGGAAGCTAAAATACCCATAAAGGGTTCCCCTGTATATCCAACGCCCACTAAATAAGTGATAAATGATATGTTATGACAAAATAACTACATCATAATGTCATTTATATTTTTATCACATACCTGTAATATATAATAAATATATTATGTGATAAAAGTGATCCATTAACTCAACTCATAATTCCCGCAAATATTAAACAGTCCTTGACTATTAGAAAATATGAACTTATATAATATTTTTCCAGCTATTCATTTAATACTTATATGAATACTTTTAAAAAATAAATTCAATCCGATTTTTCTAGAATCAAATAATAATAAATTTATTTATTCATTGATGATAAGTAAAATATAGAAAACATTCAAATACTATGGTGGGACCTACCATTTCCAATACACATATTCACCCAAATAGGGTAGACTCTAGAATACATTATGGTGTGTGAACCTCTAGGACCTTATATTGATAGTAGTGAATACTATTCATAGACCAAGAATGAATTCTAACAACCCATCAAGACCCCTAAAGAGGTAAGGAATATTCATAGAAACGATAAACATCCTATGAAGACACACTGTGTAATATAATCTCTTTGTCTCATGATATCTCATAAATAAGGGTGCACATCTTGTGTCCTCATCCTTTATTGATTTATCAATTGTTTATCTAACTGGAAAAACTTGATTTCAACTACCATGGACATGAATTTATGAAGATACTATTATACTGATCAACTATCCCCAAGATATCACTTCCAGAACTTGGAGGTAATAAATTTTATCTTGATAATTCAACCAATTCCATACCACCAAAGACAGACCCTCACACAAGCTACCTCATCACAACTTAAATATCATGGTTTTTACATTTCATCAAAGTATGAAATCAAATGGATCCCATTGATAATGATCTCAAGTCATGAGACCAATACACATGTTCATAGATAGGAACAACTAATGAAAATTGAAACATGTGGTGTTCCTATTGGTGGATTTGTTCTCATGGTCTCACCTACTAGAGATCACCAAGTGCAAACTTCATAAGAAGAAGTATCAGTGCTTATGAGCCTCTAGAACCTAGATGGAAGACATCAATAATGTCTGGTTAGTATAATGTATCTAGAACATAGGAAATATGTTTAAGATTAACATCATAGTATCTCAAGGGTCTCTTTATAAATTGGGAACTACCATAATATTTTGATATGGTAATTAATCTATGGAAATTACCATATAAAAAGTAAATGTATAAATATAAACACTATTATGGTAAGTGTACATCATGTATAACTCACTGTATATATGATATGGTAATCAAAATGCACTATTTAGTTGGGTCTAGGAAACCCACTATTAAACACTCCCACTTGCACTAGAACTAACTTGTTAACTATCCTTGTTATCTATAAAATGATAAGATCACGTTTCTTCTATGTTATGACTTTAGTTATGGGCCTTCCACGTCTCCACTATATAGCTATTACAGTATCTATGACCTCACCTTCTTGATTAAGTCTCCTCTAGATAGGTGAAACTTGAGTATATTATCTTTTTTTCACTTAAAACATAACATGTGGGTTAGTACCTGTAATATAATTATCATAATATGATAAAAATTTACTTAATCGATGTGATTACAAGAATTAGAATAAATCATTACAAATTATATGTTCCTTATTTAGTTGCATTATAAGCCACAGTACACTTGGTATTTGTAGATATGGTTGCCATCGACTTGAATGAGATTCTCCTACCCATTCTCCTTGCCTGACTGTGATATTAGATCATATTGATCTTTAGAAGACTATTTTATGTCCCCTTATAACTAGTATCCTTTTCTCTACACATACCAGGTACATATCTTTTTATAATTTCTCAAATACAATTGGATAGTTCTGACTGCTTCCCATGATGTTCTCCTAGATATAACTGATTTTTTCTTGACATGGAGTTTTTGTTAGAAATATCATATCTTGTATATAGCATGACATATGTAATTTATACATCGTAGAGGCATATATAATTATAATCACCATATTAATCCCCTCTTATACCCCATACAAGTCTTCTTGGAGATATTTATGTAAAGTGACGTTGGTTATAATTCTATCTTAAATTATTCTAACATGTATTTTTCAATACCTTGTTAGTATATGTAATATTTACTAGGTCCAAGAAACTATTAGATCTAGCTTAGTATATCTCATTCCCTAGAACTTTGTTTGATACTTTAATTCATTCTACCAGGATTTACTTTCATTATGGTCTTAACAAACTATAAGACCGATAGATGTTTTCCATATATTAGTGAACATATTTTACATAGAAAAAATAGTGCTCCCACTACCATCTTGCAGACATATGAAAAAAACCATTCTAGATGAATTTTATATGATATTGTTTCTTACATTAATCCAAAACTAGATTTTAGTAACTTTCACTCCTTATTGTCATTCTACGGGGTCACTATCCCTTTTTCGTTGCATCATATAGACACCCTCCATGATTGATGGTCTTGGAATCTTATTTCGAATTTTATGATCACATAACATGGATATGACAAGTAAAATTTTAATAAATATAGGAATAATGACATGGTATTACCAATTGAGACTTATTGGTACGATGCATGTACTATCCATGTATAGTCTCACTTGAATACCCACCACAATATTCAAAATAATAATCCCCTGCACTGTAATACATGGAATCCATTATTAAATTTTCATTGATATGGTCAATCATAGATTGTTTATATTTATTTCTTAATTGTAGGATTTATTATTCTCAATGAATAATGAATCATTGACCATGGTGAATGTAAATCTATTTACATGATTTTACCCTTCCTATACAATTTGTGTCTTTGGAACATTCCTTTTCCACAAGGACAGGTGGAACTTGTTCCTATGTAAACTATTTGTGCATCTATGGTATTGACTAAACCCAAGTCAATATTTTTACCCCAATCTAAAATAGAGATATACACCCTTTCATATAAATATAGTGTATAATTTGACTATCACTTTTATATCTTAGGGATTTAAGTAATATCCTTAAAAAACTTTAGGATAACTATTTTAGATGCACATTGTGTTTCTCTTGATGCAAGTTTGTTTATATCCTAACAAACTCTTTGCATATATACACATGTTCTTATGATATAGTGGATTTATATCAAATTATAACTCATATGATATCCATTTTTCATTATATTTGACATGTAGTTATGGAATAATTCATCTATTTTAATAGCATGTCTTAAAACTAATGGATGTCACTAAAATGTATATATGTCTCAAAATTGATGCTCCTTCTACTTATATCATGAACTTGATGTGTATAAGAAAATGTGCATTTAGTAATCACTCCATGATACATTTTATTGATCAATTTTATCATATAAGACTCCTTATTGATCCTCCTTGTTATCATCATAGATTTTATGTGGATAAGATTATGTGTGTTTAGAAATTACTCCAGACTAAAATATAATGATCGATAAATGCTTGGTCAAGATATTATTTGTCTTACAGGCCTGAAGCTACTCATATATTCTAACCATGCATATTACATACTTCAATTTTACAATCATTAAAATTATTAAAGGTGTCTCATGAAATATATAAGGTTACCTCTAGCTTCCCCTTGGAATAATTCACACTCTTTAGTTAGATAATATTCGAAAACTTTGTGGCATGACTTTATTTATAAAGGTTCATTTTTTCCAAACTAAATAAGTATGTGTCAAAAATTCCTAATTTATTTAACTTCAAATATTCTAAAACCTTACTTGATATATGCTTGAAAAGTAATTTATTTTTAAAATATTAAAGGATTATATTACCACAACTGAGTATTAATACCTTACATTTTATATTCATCATGTATTCACATGATTCATGTATTACTTAACTATTAGTTGTGTATTAAAGACCATAAAAAACATCCATTAATTAATATTCTGGAAGCATTGAACACATAATTATAGTCTTATAATAACCATTCACTTGGCTATGAAATCATTTTCTTATCACCGCTAGTGTAGGTATCACCCTTCCTCAATTACGTAAAGAAAACACCTTGATTTCTAATGATGTGTCGTGAATTACTTAGTTATTATATTTAGAAAAAGGTTTATAAGGATGTATTTAATATAATACCCAATAGAATAAACAAAATATTACATTTAATTATGAATATACCAAAAGTAAAATCTCATGCTTTCTTCTCCTTCAATTCATTGTAGTTCCTCTCCCCATTGTGTAGTCTTTCCTCAGGAAAAATAAATAGCCTCATGTTCAATGCCCTTCCTCTTAATATTTGTTTTCTTAGAAAGATTTTGTGAAGGTTCCATTGGAAGTAAACTTATATTTAGACTTTTTTCCATGTATTTCTGTTTATTCACCTTAATAATTAAATATTTAATTTTCTTTAAATTTTCATCTTCATGGTGAACCTATCCCAAAAGATATTGAAGTGGTCTCTCCAAAATATTAGTTTAATAATTTTAAATGAAACTGGAAAAAATGGATGGGAATGATGAGAGAATTAGACAAAATGAAAGTTAATTATTTTACACAAAACCCAATTATTTTATTTGTTCAATGAACATTATCACCCTGAGTACATGAGGACTAGATTTAATTCCATATATCAATCAATATGTGATCATATTTTTCATTATATCACTTATTTATCTTTTTTACTTTCTCCTCAGGAACTTCTCAAAGATAAAAAAACATAATATATACATCCATGTGCATATATTTCTCTAAAAAATATTTGGACATGGATTTTAGTATTGTGATGAAAACATCAAATGCATCATCCATGAGTCTCCTGTAATAATCTCTCTCATCCTCACTCGCTACCTATAGAGGTTGATTAGGTTGTGGGGACTCAAACACGTATAATTTTCTTTCATACCACAGTATAATACTCAATCACCTATAGCACTCTTGTAAATTTTAATTGGTGAGGAAATGATTTTTTCCATTATGAATATAAGAGTATCTGTGGTTTTACTTTTCATTTAATAGAAAATAAATACTAGAAAATTATTAATTTTTTCTTGTTTACTGATTAAACATTATTTATTTATTAATTAAATCATTATATGTGTCCCACTATTTTATCGAACTCTAGTATCCATCACTATTAGATTCTGAATACGCTGTCTATTGAATACTATAGTGGTAATGATCCTTGAGACCTCCCATCATAGTCTATAATCTTTGGCTATGACACTACTCAGAGTTTTTTATGGTCGGCACTAGACTGGCCAACCACATTGACTCATAATTCCATGAACTGTTGAGTAAAGTATCAGCTTTTTAAAATCATAACCTTGATTCCCTCAATTCCTTACCTCTAAATTGGTTATAATAAATATTTGGATAATTATTTTCTACCATATTTAGTTAATTTAAACACTCACTATCATAATAATTCCCTGGTAGCAGGAGGCACCCTCAACAAGGGTAAACGAGCACACTGTACACTTGGTTTTGTTCAAATTTGAATGACCTAAAGAGTTCATGAATTAATATTTCTTTGAGGGGGTTTTAATATTTTTAAAGAATTTTTTTCTGTTAAATACATCCACACTACATTTTCACGCTCACAAATGAACATGAATTAATAGAATACATTCATCACATCTTTATTAATTTTTCTGTTTATTATTTTATGTGTTTACCCCACACATGAAAATGTATAAAATAATAAATGATACATAAATAAAATAAATTACCTAATTGGTCTTGAACGTCTAATAGTGGTTGATCCATTTAAACACAATGGATCAACTATCACCTAGGATAATAATACCTAAGTCGGGTCTTGACTCATATCGTAGCACATCCCTGGTCTAGTGTTGTCACATGTAATTTGGGTTACTGCCTTGTCTCAGCATGGTCTACATTTTACATCGTCATTTTCTATAGTAAAAATATACTCTTACGTAGGTGAGGGGGTCTCAGGAATCCCAATGTACATACATAAATAAAATCGATGGACACAAAGACCCTTATAGATATTAATCTATAAAGGATGATTCACATACTGTCTCAAAACTAAATAAATATTATAAGCATCACACATAGTTTTAATAATTAATTGAATAAAAATAAACAAGACAAACAAAGGTTCGGTCACTGCTTAAGATTATTAAGTGATAAAATAAAATGATCGATAAAAATAAAATGTGATAAATTTAAGTACAATGGAAATTATATAAATTAAATGAATTATATTAATTCAAATAATTTATTTTAGTTCTATCCCATAATTAATTTAATTTAATTATAAAAATAAATTAATCAATTAATTTAATTTTATGCCAAAATCATTTTTTTAAATTATAAATTTGTTTTTTTAATCCAAAAAATTATTGAAATTATTTTTTGATTATATTCAAAACCTTTCCAGACCCAGAACCCCTCTCAGGCCTATTGCGGGTCAAGTTGAACCCATGAAGCCCAATTTCAGATTGTGCAGACACCATGAAGGGCAATTTTATAGTGGCCATCACTTCTCAAACATTGATATTACATTATTTTTTGGAACATTTAATACATTACAAAAATAGTTTCTCAAATACTATATTAGTTTAGTGCCTTCAAAAACATGGAAACATAAACACTTGTAAATAAGTGAGAAAAATTATCTCCCACTAGGTTCTCGATGAATAAAACCCTTCTTAGACACATCATATATAATAAATTTCCTCATAACTGGAGAAAAAGAAACATAAAAAGTTGTGATCTCAAATGGTCAGTAAGGGTAAAAAATGGAGACAAGTAAGCATATACATGAGAATAAAGGTATGAGAAAAAGATAATAACATTATAAGATCATACAAAAAATATAAAAGATCATAATTACACATAGGCATTTGATATGGTACAACTTCAGTAGAGAAGAAAGCTTTGAATATTTTAAACATCCACTATACAACTCTTGATTTCCATCATCAACTAAACAATGAAACACATTTTTCTGCTCAGTAAAGTTATATCTTATATTAATCTCCATAGAATATAGTGGAGGATCAAATGATATGTTACAACCTTGTTATAGTTTTCTTATAGTTCCAAAAACATCACTAGTTAAGTTGTTATTTGTAGCACTATCAACTAGTTGTTCTGATATATTTTGATGTTGATGTTTTTGTCTTGAAATACTGAATGCGTCATTTTTAAGTGTTTTCATTTCATTATCTATCTTGGATGGAGTTGGGAGCTCATTCTGTTGATTGACATCAATGTTAAAACATTCTGTATCATTTGATTCTTCATGCCAAATCCAACTCAAATATTGAGTAGGGGATTTCTTCAATAGATAGTGTTCATAGACTTCATCTTTCTTCGACCATATTCTAAATTTATATTTAGGGCATGAACATATTACTATACCATCAATGGATTTATTGGAAATTGAAAAATCTAAAAACTCTATAAAACTCTTAACATACTGAGTTGTGTTCCTTGGTAATTTGATTTATCTTTTATCCATATATTTTACAATGTGCATGCACTTTATTAAGATAACTAAAACACATAAGTATTACTAAGTATAAAAATATATAATGGTCAAATATGGTAAATTTTAATTAGTTTTAATTAATTAAATTCAATCTTTAATTAAAATGTAAATTCTTTGAATGAATAGATAATCCATGGGAATATAAAGGGGTGTTGGATTGTGAGTTGTTTCCCAGAATTGAGAAATAGGTCTATAAATTATATCCTATCCCATATCCTATACCATACAATAATCACATCTTAATGTTGTTTCTATTAAAATTTAAAAACATAAAAAATATCACCTCAATTAAAATGATTTTCAATAACAACAAGAATAAATCAATTAATTTCAATTTCCTCAATTCATTTTTATATTTAGCAGAATATTTACAATGTAATTCACTATTCAAAATACATACCTATAATTTTTATCACAACCAAAATGATAAAATGTTAATTTTATAAATTTTTTTTTTAAAATTTTAGACTTCAAGAATATAAGTATCATTCATAATTTAGTAAAAATTTGACATGAAATACATTTAGAATTTTACCATATAATGACATGTATTTTGATTCATTTTAAATATAATTCAACCTTCCTCATAACTTCAAATAAATCATGATGACTAAAAGTAAGAAAGAAATCAAACCAATATGACATCACCTCTATCGTGGGCTTCAGTGAAGAAAATAGTTGGGAGTGGTCTCGAGCAAGGACAATGAATTGGGAGATGAAAAGGGACTGGGATATAGGATGGGGTGATGTGACCACAACACCAGTAAGGGCTTTGGGTACACTGGATTAGAGGGCTCAGGATATACCTGAGATCCAATGAGGGGGAAAGCATTGTGGTGCTAGGTTTCGAGGTCAGGGGGAAGGGGAGCTCAGATGAGAAGGGTGGGGATTGGGGAAAATTTTATTTCTTTAAATAAAAATGTAATATTTAGCGGCAGTTGATAAACAATTGTTGTTAAATCAGTTAATTTTTTACCAGAGGCTATTTTAATTGTTGCTGAACAATAAATATGTTATAGTGTATTTATATTGGATGAGTTTTGTTTCACTATAATCATAAAATATTCAAATTTATAGATATATGGTGTTATTTTTCTTTGATAATGACCTTAATATTTTTTAAAGAAACAAATACAAAATGTCACTGCCTTTTCTTTAATATCTACAATTTTTTCATAGGGATACAATGAGGCTTGTCTAGTTACAAATATTTTTTAAAAATATGATTGATTTTTTTAACATGGTAATTTATTTTTTAATTTTTATTGATGGAATAATTACTTTAAATTTTTACATAATGTCGACACAATGCTTGTGAAAGCAATTTAAAAATCAATTAAATGATTTAAAAAACATACAAAGTAATATTTTTTATGATTTTTGGTGATATAGATTTTTTGGACAAATATAATTTTTTAGGGATGTTTTAAAGGTTTATATTAAAATTAAATTATTCTATTTATTTTTTAATAGTCAAATATGTGGATAATTCATTAAAATACCTTTAATGTTATCTTATGTTAAATAATTTTTTATTGAATGAATTAAAATTAATAAAAATATTATATTTAGAAAAGTAAATGTGATATGGTCAAAAATATAAATAATTTTACACTTATGGGCTAGTTTTCTTTTTATAGTAAAATTCTTGACCAATAAAGTGTAAAAAATTCACTAAAAAATATTTAGATTTTTCCAACATGGCTATATCTTGTGGTAAAAGAGAATTTTTTGTTGGTAAATGGTTTTACAAAAATATATGTCCATGTTTTAATTTTTTTTTAAAAATATATCCCTAAATGTTATTGTGATAGGTAAAATACTTCTATTATAGTTATTATAATACCAATAGATAATATATATATATATTGGTCAAAATATTTATTAATAAATTCATATGACATATTTATCTATTGATAATATTATTACCAACATTTGTCTTCTCATTGGTAATATTATTAAAAGTATTATTCTATCTATTTTTATATGCAATAACAGTAATTAATATTTATTTGTACATTATATTTTAAATAAAATATTATTTATGGGTATTAAATTATTTTTTTCTAAAATATTATATTATTTTTATTAATATAATTATATGTAATATATTTATTATATTTATTATATAATAACTATAATAGTATTTCTTATGAAACTCCAACAAATAGAGGCTTTATTTGAAAAAATATGTTCAAACATATTTTAAAAACATGTTCAAACATCAAGAAAATTCATTACAAGCATGTTCGAATGTGTTCAAACACTAAGAGTCTATAAATGAAACTTTATCAAACTTCCTCCACAATTTGTTTCTCGCTCATTAGTTGTTGTTGTTATAGTGAATCACACTGGCGGCAAGGTCTATACATACAGGTCACCCACTCAGTTATGATATCACCACAATGGTGGTGATCATATATAGTATAATCTTATTAGTAGCATGTGGCGGGTTATCCATACTTTTAGACGTAGGTGGCTCAAAGAAAACTTATGTATATAAAACAGAATAAATCCCAAGTTTTAGTAAGAAAAAAAACATATAATTAAACATAGAACAAAATATAATGAAAAAAAAGAATGAAACACAGAAATTTACTCCTCTAATAAGTGAATCATTTTCCTCCTAGTTTTTTCAATGGAATAATCTACCTATATCTTGAAATATATGAACTGGTAGCTTACTTAAATAAACCTACACAACAAAGATAATGGAAAATACCAATTACCTTATTATAGTACAATAAAAATGATACAACTAGGTCAACATTTAAATTTGAAATTGAATCCAACGTTCTCCAACAAAATCTACCTCTATATAAATTTATCATAAAATCTAATAAAAATCAACAAAAAAATGAAATCTAAAATTACCCTTATGATAATTCAATACCTTGAAATTATAGAGGCTTCTTGTGAAATCTATGAAGAGTCCATCTCCTCTGACATTTATTATCCAGTAATTGAATTTCTTTATATGGGTCTTGAAGGAAGTAGAAGCATAAAAACAATCTCTCATTACTATAATTATAAGGTTGAGCCTACAACACAATCGAAGAACCAAATTTTGATAATTATAATCTATGAAATTTTATTAAAAAGATGTATATAAATAATTTTATGAATAGAATGTACCAACCTAAAGGTTGAGTGAATGTGCTTTTCCAGTAATATCAGTTGATGTTTGAAAATATTTAATTTTCATAGGAATAATGATCTCCTTAAAAGTTCCAATACCAATCCCGTAATCTTGAATTTATTCCATGTAAACATTAGAAATGATTTCCTAATAAGTTGATCAACCCCACTCATGTAAGTAGAGTCCTTTCACTTGTGTTTGGAAGTGGTTCATCCCCAATCTCACACTAACAAAAAAATGAAAATGCATATAAAATAAAATAATAACATAAGATTATATGTACATAAAATAAAATTATCAAAAATAATAATTTTTTTTATTTATTGTATTTTTAAAATTAGAAAACTATTCATGAGAACAGAATCAAACACACAACTGTAACTTCAAGAAAATTTTCTAACTGATTTTTTATTTCATTATTTGGTGAAGGATAATTAGTAATTATATAGTGTAAAAAAATTAAAATGAAGAAAAAACATGTATAAGAACATTAATACATCAATAACACACATAGAAACAAATATATCTGAAATACTAGCAAGTAATTTCTTTAAAAACTACAACTTCCTTGTACAATAATGGACTCTTTTCTTTTGCGGACATTTTTTCTCCAAGAATCCTACACCGTACATGAATATTGTTTCCAGATTCTAATGATTATTCCTTCTTTTCATCTTTATAATATTCAAGAGATGGTTAGAAAGATCCAAAGCCCCATTATCAACCTAATTCTGTATAGATTGAATTATTTTACATGGAACACAATAAAACCATTGTCCCATTGATATCTCCTATAACATATGATATATCGATATAATCCTTAAATTTTTTAAATTTCATTATTAAAATTATCATAAAGGTAATTAAATAGGTCACACTGATTGATCCTTTAAATCATCCATAATTTTTGTCTTCAAAAATTCAATGTGAAATTTATTCTCGCACACTAAATAAGAAGAAAAATATCAAACATCATCATCTAAACAAAATTGTATGACATATGAAAATTAGGAGGAAAAAATACTTGATCACAAAGTATAATAGTCCAATCACTAAATCATGGTATGCTAAAATATTGTTTCTGTCTTAGAAAGTTCAATAATAAAAATCATAAGTGAGAATTGCAACCAAGCATGTGAAACACATAGAAACGTCAAAAAAACTAGCTCTTGATTGTAAGAAAAGAAAAAAAATCATTTCTATGGTTTCAAAATAATAAAATAGTTAGTGAACCAAAAAATCAAAAAAATGATGCATGAACAATGTTAGTTTCTAATAAAGTCAATCATCGACATAATTTAGTATGGAAGTGCTCTCAAAAAGTAGCTACAATACTATGGATATCATGACCTATATGTGTAGAAACAAGATAGTTTCCATAAATTTTGTTCAGACACTCCCCGTATAGAGATTCTATTGTAACGTTTCCCTTAACTAAATAAACATAATTCACACCCACTCCATTGAAAATTATCATAAAAATAAGAATAAATATATCAAAGTTTTTAGATGGAGAAAAAAATGGTTTACTTAAAGATATTTAAGTGTTCCATGAATGAATTGAAATATTTTTATAAAATGTATAGATAAGTGTTTTAGATTTCCTACTAAAAAAAATTTCTCAAACACTAATTCAAGCGATTTTTTCTATGTGTCTATAATAAGTGAAATGTGTTATAAGAACTCTTCAACACGTAATTTCAAATAGAACCTATCTATTTTAAAAATGAAATACATCACAAATTTATAACATAATGAAATATATCACAAATAAGAATAATAATGTGCATCAAAAAAATTCAAACCCAAGAGTTTTGATGGAACATATGCACTTCTTGGTTATCTATCCAATGGAATCAACTCCAGCAATCATTTTAGATGATAGAAAATTTTAATTATTTTCCACAAACCTTTCCTTTTAAAATAGTCATATAGTATTCATAGAACCACTTATCCAGGAGGCATTTTGACATAGAAATAAAATATGAAATTTTTTTTTGAATAGTCTTATTTCTATCTAATCTATATGCTTGGATAAATTCTTATACCTCCCACAATATATCATTTACCAAAATTCATATTTACCTTTCACATTAACATATTTTGGTGATGAAAATTAATTTCCTAACTATAAAATTGATTCTATTCCATTTCCAATTCCGTGTGAATGTGCATGTGAATGTGAAATGAGGAAGGAACATTCTTATACTCAATAAGGATTATTAGGATAATAATTCCTAAAAGAGTGCATTTCCATGAGTCAAAGATCACACAATGTCTCACTACTTATATTATCAAAACCTCCTGTTGAAGAGGTTTTGTGATGAAAAAGTGTTTGGAACAGGAAAAGTCTATCTAGTGAGAAACTTTATCAAAGATTATAGGAGAATGTGTGGCTACAACATGCAATGTGAAATTTGAGTTATCAAAAGAGGCATCATATGCAATTTTTAGGTGTTCTTCACTATGTAAAGGACTGGGGTGTCCATACAATTGAGGAATTACGAAAAAGTACATATGTTTAAGGGTATATTGGAAAAACTTTAACCAATGAGTTGTATAAGAGGAATTATCTACGAATACGAGCAAAAGAGACATACCATTTCCCAATTGATGCATACTAGGGTTTTGTAGAATTCTTTAAGGGGGAAAATGATAATAGTTTATATGAAATATAATATGGAAATATCAAGAAATGTTTGAACCATAGATGCATTTATGAAAAAAAATCAAGTTATGGTTATAATTGAGACCCTTGATTGTCAAAATTATCATGTCTTAGTCTTTACTTCTAGAAAATTTTATGATTTAGAAGAGAAAACATGGGATTATGGTATTGATTTTAGAAACCATGGTCATCCTATCATGTCATTTCAATGTAATTTTTGAATCAATTTTTATCTTTAAAAGGTGAGGTGCCTCTACATTAGTCCTGGAAAGACTCTAAAATGAACAAAAGATTATGTTCTGGTTAGTTTTTTATGAAGTTGTATAAGAATTCATATCCATGGCTTGTTTAGTTGGATGGTTTGATCTATTGGAAATTGGATCATCGGTAGGTTTGTTGTTTATATTTGAATGTAATAAATCACAAGTAATTTAGGTTATAATTTCTAGATGATTATTCTAATATTTATTATAAAAAATGTTTTTTGGTCACTTAGAGATTTTTGTCAGGAATTTTAGTGTTAAATTTTTCTATCAAAAAACAAACGTCACCAGTTTTAAACTACTTATTATAAGTTACAAGTGTAAAAAATAACTCTTTCAAAATAGGGAATCTCAAATTATATTTATTATTATGACACAATCATGAAAAATAAATATAAAATTTTTGCTTCCCTACTCCAATTTCGAATGAAATTAATTTCACGTTCCACTAATATGAAAATCAATTAGAAAAAAAGTTTGATATGTGGAAAAAATAAAATGTAACTATACACAATAAAAAGCATGAGAATAATAATGGATAATAAAATCAACAATAAATACACCTTTACAAGGTTATTTTTGAGTGATGGTTACTTCTTTTTATAATTTTTTAAAAGAATACTCTCCACAAATGAAATATCCAAAATCTTAACCAAATCACCTATAAGATATTCTTTTAATTTCTATTTGTTATAATATGAACACATGACTCATACTAACCAATATATAATGTGGATATGGTAATAAAAATGAAAACGGTGAAATAAATTATGGAAGTAGTTTATCTATTAGATTATCTATCCACTTATACATATTTTTAGCCCCAGTTAGATAACATAAATAAAATAGGGCCTCCACAATAAACTAAAAAAGAATAAAATCCTAGTATAAAATTTGATAAAGCAGTGTGTGGGATGAATTTTATGATGTCTCTACTTGCATCCTATGGTTTGAAGCTATATTTCTACGATGAGTGAATAAAATGGAAAATTATGAAAATATTATTGATGCATACAAGTATGGTGATATAACTCAAATAAATAGAGTATATCTAGAAAATAATGCAATTAGCAATAAATAATCACCAGGAAAATAAAAAAACTGTAAAATACATTTCATATAAATTCTACTGAAATCCTAACATTTATACATTTCAAATGTTGTAAGCCCACGATTTCAATGGATTAAAATTTGAATAGAAAAAGTGAATACATGATAAGAGCCTCAATCATAAACCTTTTCAATGAGAAATGGGTGATACCAAATATTTTTAGTTCAAAGTGGAAAAAATCAATCAAGCATCGGTAGACATGGGGTGTGAGTGATTCTGAAGAATAGAGGGGGTTGTGGTTGTGGGAACATTTTATGGAAATTAACCATGTTTGTGAGTACGAGTAAAGATCATTGGTCTAGGGGTGGGTGCTGATTGGAGGCGTCGATGTGGGTAATAGGGAGGCACAGTGTGACTGTGAGGACTTGGGAGGGGATGTGTTTTCAATTTTATTTTGATGGATCAATTATCAAATTTTATTTATTTATTTATTTATTTTCTACATTCTATTAATTTTAAATATATTTAAAATATAATTTTAATTATACGTAAAATATAATATATATTAGATAAAATTTATAATTTATTCCAAATATTTAAAATATTTCTCTATTAATAACAACATAATTTTTTTGATTAACTTAGAAATTAGTCTTATAAATGTTTTTATTTTTGTTAATATCAATATAATTTTTTAGTAAATAGTTAACTAATAGTTGCAAGCATTTTGTTTTCAAATTATTTGTTTGTATTGAATAAATAATTAATATAAATTTGAAGGTTAATAAAATTATTGTTAATCATGATTAATAATTATATATTTATTTATTGGTAAAAAACTCTTAGTACTAATATGATAAAGTAATAAATTTAATTATTGGTAATGTGTTTGTTGGTATTAAAAAATTAATACCAGCATATATATGTGTTGGTGAAAATAAAATTTGGCATCTAAATTTATTAAAAAATATAATATCTTGTGGAATTTTTCATTTTTACCAACATATATGATATCTTTCACTAAATTTATATTCCTAAAATTAATTTTTTTAGTGTTTTGATATCACGGTAATCATCAAAAAAGTTAGAGGGGTTGAAACTAAAAGATAAGGGTTAAAAAATCACCTAAATTTATATAAATATTATAAAATGAGATTATTTAAACTTATATTCCTTATATATTCTAAATATATCAACTTTGATCCACTTTTAGATGAAATTTAATTTATATCAATTTAATACTTTAAGTAATTCTAAGGGTTTGCCTCTCCTCTATTATATAAGGACACTAACTATACTCTCTTACTCACAATTATTAAACCACTTATCTCAAAAAATCCCTAACAATAAATATTCCTAATTTCCTTATGTTCATTATATAGATTATTTATTTTTAAAATATCATCCCTGGGGTTCTTAATGAGTGATCCAAACGAGGTTCCTAAAATAGTAGGTAATCATCATAACCTAGAATTTTAATTTTACTTTTTATTCAACCTAATTCAATTATATCCAAACCATTAAAATATAATAACATAAGTTTCTATCATATATTGAGATTTTATAATGTTACTTTAATTTCATTATTCATCTCATTTTTATTTTAAATGGGAAATGAAAGTATCGCTCGTACGCATGTGTAAAATATCACCTCTACAAAGAGATATGATTTATTTTACATCGCTGCCTCACATGGATATTTAATATGATGGATTTAATAAATATATATTATATTTATGCTATTATTGTCGTTCTATAAAATTCTATTATTATTTACCTTTCATTAGTTCTATACATTGAAAAATGGAAACATCACTCATTCGTACGTACAGACTACTATCTCCATGAAGTTATATAATTCATTTTTCATCACCCATTTATATAAATAGTTATAAAATTGAAAATAAAGATTAAAAATTATACTTATGAAATTATTAAAATTATGGATACAATTGAACCATGAACAAAGTACAAGTACTGGAACCAATGAATAGAGACTTACATGAAAAATGAAACAGTTAACAAAAAAAACTAATTTAAAAATAATTATTAATAAATAGATGTTGAAATGTTATAATTAAATAATATATTATATTATAAGTATTAATATGGTTATTTTATATAATTGTAATAAATTAAAATCTATTATACATGATGTTAGAGTTCCTATGAAATAAGTTGGATGTGAGGTAACGATTTCTCACCTCACATTTATTTATGTATGACATATGCCATATTCACAACTTGTTTAATTTTTGTGGTATATATACTAACAATAAATATATTTTATGATTATTTTCATGAATATTAGGGTTGTTTACAAATATATATGGTTATCTCATTCTTAATGTTTCGATTCAGAGATTACCAATGTTTTAAGGATTTTTCATCTCAATATTGTTTTATTGAGACATGTTTCATGTTATATACCTATTTATGTTTATGAAGTTTATATACTAAATATTTTTAAGTTTATATCATGTATTAATCTTAAATCTTGGTATTTAAAGTTAAAATTCAATTTATTTTTACCCAAGGGGAGTTTAAATGAAAGTTACCAAGTGGTAAGAGTTTATCATCTCAAATTGTCTTTTTTGGGACATATGTTATGTTATACACATATGTTCTTTTGTGAGGTGTATATACTACTATATTTTTATGTTTTATTATGAATATAATTATTTTCATGATATTTAAATTCTATCTTGAATTTATTCTTTTATGGGTCTTATGATTAAAATGTAACTAAAGCGGTACAGTTAAATTCTTAGATCTCACTTTTAATTGGGATTGTTTATGTTTGAATTTAATTTGGGGTAATTTTATTATTTAAACCTTATAAAATCCCATATATTTTATTATCCTTTTTTAGTTCTTATGTATTTAAGTTTTCTTATCTTTTAACTCTCTTTGAAACTAAAATATAATTGAAAGAACATTTTTAAGGAAAATTGGGCTCATTTCTGCTTGTAGTTGGGAATATTTTTTCCATGTACATATTTTTAAAAATGTTTAAAATAAATTTATTAAATATGATTCAATGATTGTTTCAATTCATTTTTATTCATGGTTCCATTTTTATATTTTTTTAAAATAAATCTTCTTTTCATTTTCAGAATGAGGCGCCTATTGAATTCTTATCAATGTATAAGATTAATTTTTTTCAACACACACTACATGAGAAGATTTTCCCACCATCATGAAATTTATTTACATTGAATCATACATTAAAATTATATGTGATAATTGCAACCAAGAGTGTGAAACACGTAGCAACTTCAAAATAAACTACCTCTTGATTGTAAGAAAAGACAAAAATACTCATTTATATGGTTTCAGAATAAGAAAATATTTAGTAAACCAAAAAATCAAAAAAACTGATGGATGAACTATGTTAGTTTCCAATAAATTCAATCATCAACATAATTTGCTATGAAATTTCTCTCATAAAGTAGATAAAATACTGTGGATCTCATGACCTATATGTGTAGAAACAAGATAGTGTCCATGAAATTTGTTGAGACACTCCACATATAGAGACTCTGTTATAATGTTTCCCTTAACTAAATAAACATACTTCACGCCCACTCCATTGAAAATTGTTATAAAAATAAGAATAAATATATCAACGTTGTTATATTGAGAAAAAATGGTTTACTTAAAGATAATTATGTGTTCTATTAATGAATTGAAAAGTTTTTATAAAAATTATAGATAAGTGTTTTAGATTTCCTACTAAAAACTATTTTCCAAACAAAAATTCAAGAAATTTTTTTAGTGTGTCTATAATAAGTGAAATGTGTTATATGAATACTTTAATAAGTAATTTCAAATAGAACCTAACTATTTTAAAAATTAAATACTTCAAAAATAAATAGCATAATGAAATATATCACAAAAAATAAATATAATGTGCATCCACCAAATTCATCCCCATGAGTTTTGATGGTACGTATGCACTTATTTGTTATATGTCCAATGAAATCCACTCCAACGATCATCTCATATGATAGAAAATTTTAATTATGTTACACAAACCCTTCCTTTTCAAATATTCATATAGTATTCATAGAACCACTTATCCTAGAGGCATTTTGACAGAGAAATAAAATTTAAAACTTTGTTGTTTCAAAGGTCTTATTTCTATCTAATCTATGTGTTTGGATAAATTATATTACATCCCAAAACATATAATTTACCAAAATTTATATTTACCTATCACATTAATATATTTTGGTGATAAAGATTAATTTCCTAACTATAAAATTGATTCTATTCCATTTCCAATTCTGTGTGAATGTGCATGTGCATGTGAAATGACGAAGGAGTATGATTATACTCAACAAGGTTTATTAATAGAATAATTCCTAAAAGTTTGCATTTCCATGAGTCAAAGAGAACACAATGTCTCACTACCTCTATTATCAAAACTTCCTGTTGAATAGGGTTTGTGATGAAAACGTTTTTGGAACATGAAAATTCTCTCAAATGAGAAAATTTATCAAAGAGTACAAGAGAATGTGTGTCTGCAACATGCAATGTGAGATTTGAGTTGTGAAAAGAGGAATAATATGAAATTTTTAGGTGTTCTTCACTAATTAAAGGACTGGGATGTCCATACACTTGAATAATTACCAAAAAGTACATGTGTTTAAGAGTATATTGGAAAAAATTTAACCAATGAGTTGTACAAGAAAAATTAGCTACGAATACGAACAAGAGAGACATACCCTATCCCACTTTATGCATACTAGGGTTTTTTAGAATTATTATAGGATGAAAAGGAACATAGTTTAGATGAAATATAATATGGAAATATCAACCAATTTGTTAACCATAGACGATTTTATGAAAACATAATTCAAGTACTGGTCACAATTGTGACCCTTGATTGTCACTATTATCATGTTTCACTGTTCACCACTAGAAAAGTTGATGCTTTATAAGAGAAAACATGGGATTATGGTATTGATTTTGGAATCCATAGTCATCCTATCATGTCATTTCAATGTAATTTTTGAATCAATTTTTATCTTGAAAAGGTGAGGGGTCTCTACATTAGTCCTATACAGACTCTAAAATGAACAAATGATTATGTTTTGGTTAGTTTTTTATGTAGTTATATAAGAATTCATTCCCATGGCTTGTTTGGTGGGATGGTTTGATCTATTGGCACTTGGATCATCGATAGATTGCTTGTTTATGTTTTAATGCAATAAATTGCATGTAATTTATGTTATAATTTCTAGATGATTTTTCCTATATTTCTTATAAAAATGTTTTTTGTTCACTTAGAGATTTTCTTTAGGAATTTAAGTGTGAAATTTTTCTATCAACAAAACAAACATCACGAGTTTCAAACTACTTATTATAGGTTACAAGTGTTAAAAATAACTTTTTCAAAATAAGAAATCTAAAATTCTATTTAGTATTATAACACAATCATGAAAAATAAATATAAAAATACCACTTCCCTACTCCAATTTATAATGAAATTAATTTTACTTTACACTAATATAAAAATAAATTAGAAAAAAAGTGTGATATGTGGAAAAAATAAAATGTAACTAAACACAATAATAGGCCTGAGAATAATAAGGGATAATAAAAGAAATAATAAATACACCTTGATATCATTCTTTCTGAGTGATAGTTACAGCTTTTTATAAGTTATTAAAAGAATATTCTCTATAAATGAAACATTCAAAAACTTAATCAAATCACCTACAAGATAGTCTATTAATTTTTTTTTTATAATATGAACACATGACTCATACTGACACATATATAATGTGTATTTGGTAATAGAAATGAAAACAGTGAAATAAATTATGGAAATACTTCATATATTATATTATCTATCCATTTATACATATTTTTAGCACCATTAGGATAGTATAAATAAAAGAGGGCCTCCACAATAAACTAAAAAAGATTAAAATCCTATGATAAAATTATATAAATCATTGTGTGGGAAGAATTTGATGATGTTCGTAATTGCATCCAATGGTTTGATGCTAAATTTCTATAATTAGTGAATAAAATGTAAAAGTATGCAAATATTATTGATGTGTACAAGTATGGAGGTCTGACTAAAATAAATAGAGTAGATCTGGAGAATCATGCAATTAGAAACAAATAATCACCAAGAAAATAAAAAAAACCAGAAAACACATTTTATCTTAATTCCACTGAAACCCTAACTTATATTCATTTCAAATGTTGTAAGCCCATGATTTCAATGGATTAAAATTTGAATAGAAAAAGTGAATATGTGATAAGAACCTCAATCATCAATCTTTTAAATGAGAAATGGGTGATACCAAATATTTTTATTTGAAATTGAAAAAAATCAATCGAGCATCCGTAGACATGGGGTGTGGGTGATGCTGAAGAGTGGAGGGGGTTGTGGTTGTGGGCACAAATTATGGAAACGAACCTTGTCTATGAGTGTGAGAAAATATCATTGGTCTAGGGGTTGGTGCTGATGGGAGGCGTCGATGTGGGAAATAGGGAGGCATAGGGTGACTGTGAGGACAGGGGAGGGGATGTGTTTTTCATTTTATTTTGATGGATCAATTATCAAATTTTATTTATTTATTTATTTATTCATTACATTATATTCTTTTTAAATATATTTAAAATATAATCTTAATTATATGTAAAATATAATATATATTAGATCAAATTTAGAATTTATTACAAATATTTACAATATTTCCCTCTTAATAAAGACATAATTTTTTGTGATTAAGTTAGAAATTAGTCTTATAAGTATTTTTATTTTTGTTAATAGCAATATAGTTTTTTATTAAACTGTTAAATAATAGTTGCAAATATTTTTTGGTCAAATTATTTGTTTGTAATGAATAAATAATTATTATAAATTTTAATGTTGATAAAATTATTGTTAATAATGATTAATAAATATAGATTTATTTATTGGTAAAAAAACTGTTTGTATTAATATGATAAAGTAAAAAAATTTAATTATTGGTAAAGTGTTTGTTGGTATTAAAAAAATAATTCCCGCATATATATGTGTTGGTGAAAATAAAATTTGGTATCTCAATTTATTAATAAAAATTAATATCTTTTATAATTTTTCATTTTTACCAATATATATGTTATCTTTCACTAAATTTATATTCATAAAATTAATTTTTTGTAGTGATTTAATATCACATTAATCATTAAAAAGGTTAAATAGGGGTTAAAACAAAGAGATAAGGGTTAAAAAATCACCTAAATTTGTATAAATATTAAAAAATGTGATTATTTAAACTTATATTCATTTTATATTCTAAATATATCAACTTGGATCCACTTTAAGGGGAAATTTAATTTATATCAATTTAAGACTTTAAGTCATTCCAAGGGTTCGCCTCTCATCTATTATATAAGGACACTGACTCACCTCTCTTCCTCAAACTTGTTGAACCACTTATCTCAACCAATAACTACAAAAAAATATTCTTAATTTACTTATATACATTATATAGGTTACTTTATTTTTAAAATATAATCTCTGGGGTTCTTAAGGAGTGATCCAAATGAGGTTCTTCAAAGAGTGGTTAATCAACTTAACCTAGCATTTTAATTTTATTTCTTATTCAACCACCTCAAATTATATCCAAACAATTAAAATATAATAACATAGGTTTCTATCTTATATTTAGATTTTATTATGTTACTTTAATAGCATTATTCATCTCATTTTTCATTCAAATGGGAAATGAAAGTATCGTCCGGGTGCATGTGTAAAATATCACCTCCACAAAGCGATATGATTCATTTTCCATCACTTCCTCACATGAATATTTATAATGATGGATTTAATAAATATATATTATATTTATTTTATTATTATGATTCTATAAACTTGTATTGTTATTTACCATTCATTCATTCCATCCATTGAAAAATGGAAGCATCACTCATGCATACATATGGACTACTCTCTTCATGAATTTATATAATTTATTTTTCATCACCCATTTATATAAATAGTTATAAAAGTGAAAATAAAGATTTCACATTATACTCATGAAATTATTAAAATTATGGATACAATGGAACCCTGAACAAAGTACAAGTACTAGAACCGATGAATCAAGTCTTACATGAAAAATGAAACAGTTAACACAAAAAAATTTAAAAAAAATTATTAATAAATGGATGTTGAAATGTTATAATTAGATAATATATGATATTATAAGTATTAATATGGTTATGGTATATTATTATAATAAATTAAAATTTATTATACATGAGGTTAGAGTTCCTACGAAATAATTTTGATGTGGGGTAAGGGTTTCTCACCTCACTTTTATTTATGTATGACATATGTCATATTCACCACTTGTTTCCTTTTTTGTGAAATATATACTAATAATAAATATATTTTATGATTATTTTCATGAATATTATGGTTATTTAAAAATATATATGGTTATCTGATTCATAATTTTTTGATTCATAGATTACCAAAGTTCTAAGCATTCTTCATCTCAATATTTTTTTGAGACATGTTTCATATTATATACATATTTATGTTTATGGAGTGTATATACTACCTATTTTAATGTTATATCATTTATTAATCATAATTCATGTTATTTAAAGTTAAAATTCAAGTTATTTCATCTAAGGTGATTTTAATTTAAAGTTACCAAGTGGTAAGGGTTTATCATCTCAAATTATTCTATTTGGGACATATGTTATGTTATACACCTATCTTCATTTGTGAGGTGTATATACTACTCTATTTTTATGATTTATCATGAATATTCTTATGTTTGTTATATTTAAATTGTATTTTGAAGTTATTATTTTATGGGGATTATGATTAAAATGTTACTAAAGTGGTACGGTTAAATTCTTCAATCTCACTTTTAATTGGGATTGTTTATGTTTGAATTTCATTTGGTGGAATTTTATGATTTAAACCTTCTAAAATCCCATGTATTTTATTATAATTTCTTTAGTTATTAAGTCTTTAATATTTCTTGTCTTTTAACTCTCTTTGAAACTCAAATACAATTGAAAGAATGTTTTTAAGGAAAATTGGCCTCATTTATTCTTATTGTTGGGAATATTTTTGTTCCATGTACATATTTTTTAAAATGTTTAAAATAAATTTATTTAATATGATAAAATGATTTTTTCAATTCATTTTTATATATGGTTTAATTTTTATATTTTTTTAAAATAAATCTTCTTATTGTTTTCTGAATGATTCACTTTTTGAATTCTTATCAAAGTGTGAGAATAATTTTTTTAACACACACGACATGAGAATATTTTCCCACCATCATGAAATTTATTTACATTGAATATTACATTAAAAATATCCACGGTTATTTTCAAAAAAAATAATTTTTTTAATATTATGGGATTTTTTAATTTTAAATATATTGTAAAAGGATATTCACCATGCTTATAAATTAATGTTTTTAAATTTTTTTAAATGAATTCTTCTTCTAATTCAATATTTTTTTATGTTTATTATGCTCCACTAGGGATTTTTTATTGTTATAAAGTCTATATTATTTATTTATATGGTTTATAATTATGTGATAATTTATATGGAACTTTTTTTATTTCCATAGGTCAATTAATCCATGATTAATTCTTTTATGATTATGATTATGAGATGTTTAGGAGACCTATTTATTTTCCATGGATTATGATGTGATAATATAATAAAAGTTTTATGATATTATTAAATTCATATGAATGGATTATGATTATATAATTGGTGGAATTAGAATTATATATCCCTCCAATTCATTAGGTAATGATGATAGAGTTGACCGGGTGGAAGTTACTTCTAATTTAATGTTGGAATTTATTGGGTAGGCTTTAAATAATGGGTTTATGTCCAGTAAGAGATGATGGTATTGGTAGTGAGCCTTGACATATGATTTCATTAATTATGATTACAAAAAATTATATTCCACACTTTTATGACATGATCACATTCTTATGATAATGTTCTCATGGCTCATGAATTTTGATTCTCTTGTGATATATGTCTTATGAACTACTAATCTTTACACCATGACACCTGATTATAATGTATGAGTTTTTTGGTATAATTTTATTTTTGTCTACTCATGTTATTATACCTTTATTCTCATGTTATGCTAATAAATTATCATTGATGAATATCTCTCATGTTTACCCTTACTGAGAATCAAAGATGACACTTTCTTATGTTTTTTATTCCTCGGGATATGAAGAAAGGTTTTATGTATATTATTACTAAGAATGTTAATAGATATGAATAAAAAAGTGGGATATGATTTAAATTATTATTAACTAATTTATATGTATCCAAGAATCCAAATACATTATAAATCAATGGTTCTAACATGTATTTAAATGGAATGTAATGAATATTCATTGATTTCGATGTAAAACTTTTGTATGAAATGTTTGGATCACCTCAGTTTCCCCCTCAATCACCCTCACAATGAAGCCCAGACTCCAAAACATATCCTTGATCATGAAACTTTCTAACTCTATGTCTCTTAGGAGCCCTTCATAGAAAAAACTATCATCTACAATGTGGTCATTCTCATATAATAACCACCATAGTGCATCAACCTCCTCTATGGTGCACCACTATTAAAACCTCCAAAAACTCTTATGACACACACTATGACGCAATTCCCCTAGTTTGTGTGGTCTATCACATGAAATAGAATTAAGCTATAGGGTTATCCTGATCCTGCTTTGATGCTCACTCTAGAACTAGAAACATCTCCTAATCTTTGACCTATGTATAAAAAATGTCTTCTTAAGATATTTCAATACTCAAAATTATGATTTTCATTACAATTTTTTAGACAACCACTATTATAGAACCAAAAATTAAAATTCAAATAGAAATTACAACCCATAAAATTTATGGGTCATTATAAACTTCCCACCATAATGTTTCTCAACCTTGAGAATTCATGTTGGTCCTCCTTCCATTGTTCCTAACCTAACTCATTCATCAATTCATCTCCATCTCACCACATTCAATCTCCAAACACTGAATATGATTATAATTCACAAATCAAAACACTAGAAGAACTAGTCACAAAAAATTGAGATACACACTCATCACCATCGATAATACCGATACAATGCTCAACTAAAATCATTTACCTCTAAAAACCAAAGTTTTATCAACCGATTAATCCCTTATCTTATGGTTCTCCTTGCTATAAAAATACTCTCATAATGGATGATTTTGAACCATGATGAATCCTACATAAGAATTTCCTTCCATGAATTATCTCTTAGTGCTCTATCAGTACACACAAGCTAGTTTCCACCTCCCCAAATTCAATTACATGTTAAAATAATGATCAAACCTACATTGGTGTATTTTTACCAAAAATACTTAGTCGCATCCACCAACATTTTCATTATATTATGAAGTCATGACGCCTTAACTCATAAAAGAGTCACAATACCATCCAACAACTAAACTGAATTTAGAAACCAAAACTAGGTGAATTCTTATGGTTGAGTCACAAAACACCCACGCCAATTTTTATATACTATACACAAGCACCGGAACATCTCTAATCCAACTCACTCTAAGATCACACTAGCTCCATACCAAGCCCAATGCCAACATCTGGTCTCTATCCAACACCAAATATGAATTAAAATATAGAATTTTCCAAGAAAATAGATCTCGTAGAATATTCCTACACATTGGTTTCTAGGATCCTCCTTGATCACCCTTTGAACAGTCCCACCGTATCCATGACTCATCCATCCTAAGGGTCATACCTCCATGAGAGATAAGAAACTCACCACCATAGAAGTATCCCTATCATCACCCCACCAAGAAAATACCTGATATCCATATCTCATTTCATATACATAATTGAATGTAATGGTTGGGCAAAGCCATCCCTCTCATACATGACCACCAACTCAAAACACCAACTATCACCTATCCCTAGTTTTCCAGTAACATCATCCTTAATTATTGATAAAATTCATCCAAAATGAGGATTTTATAGTCCAATATCCAATGATATGATTCCCAAAATATATATTTATTTTCATTGATTCATGAGAACCTACCCTAATAGGTCCTAACCCCACACACATATCACTATTTCTAATCCATTCTAACCCACCCTATTAACCATTGAAACCATCCATCCATGATTTAAACATATTATGATAGCGGGGTAACTCCCATAATAACCCCATGAAACCATGTCAAAAATCATTATTCCAAACCTACTAACCCTCAAACAATACACGGTTGCTCTCCAATATAAAAATAAAATAGTAACTACATGTAATTAGTATAAAAATACCCTTACAAATCAAGGATTTTTCAAAAAATCATACCCAAACTTGCTGTCTATTTCCAATAGAAAATCAAACCTCCAAGAACCCCTTATGGGATGTTACCCAATATCTACCTCAATATCACCTAAACCCAATGGTTTCACACTTCCACACAACCCAGTCACACAAACTAAATCACACTCCCCTGAGTCACACCTCATATAACTTAGGATCACATGGATAACCCACCAACTATGATCCTCTCATTGGATAATCTCATCCCAAAAAGAATGAGGAATATCACTCATGCTAAAGAAAATCACAGAATCTCCTAACACCTAGGCATTATCTTGAAACTATGAGTGTATATCCACTCTCCAGCCACACAATCCTAATGAATTCAGAATTAACAAGACCATTCATCCATCTGATCCAACCATCTAAAATGAAACTAAATACCTAAATCATGATAAGAAATTCCCATATAAAAATCCCAAGGAATTTTCACATGCCTCTCCTTAACCCTCTCAAGTTTATCCTTATAAACACATAGTTTGGTTAAGTATAATTCCACCAAAAATCTATATGAAAAAATTCCATATAATTTTTCATTGATACTTTAAGTTAATAAACCCCATTAAAATAACCCCAAAGGGGTCCACCACTAAGGAATTTAATTCATGTGCCCACCCATCGATGGTTACTATACATCCCTTTCTTAGGGGAGACTATATTGTTTCCACTAAAGAATGAATCACCATAATAACCACATGACTTATCATTAGAGAACTTCTCATGAGTGAAAATCATTTTCTAAATGATTCAAATGTCACTAAAAAATTATATGGGAAAATTTCATATAAAAAATTATTAAAAATTAAAACAACTAAAGTTCTCGTCAGTAAAACAATAACATACAAGCATGTGTATTCCATATTAATCTTGCATAAAAACCATGATGCATGAAGAAACCACTTTTAATGATGAGCCAAGATTCAAACCATAAAAATAAAAAACTCTTATAAGTGCATCACATTTCAATAAACATATCAACTATTATAAAAAATAATAATATCAATCTCATACCACTGGTAACCTAGACTTACCACTAGAAAAATTGTTTGTGATGCACCATTTTGAGGTCTATCACAATATTAGACATATCCATATTCCATATCTACCACAACCCAAATAGCGATATAAGAAAAAGATTATTTGATACCACTTTATAACCTATCATACAAGAACACTTGTCTTATTTAGAGAACTACATAGCCTCATGTGTGCCTCCCCATATTATGTAGGCTTCAACCTAGTCGTGAGGGCTTAAATAATATTTTAGTGAGACTATGCCCTAGAATTTAAGTAAATCCAATAGTGTAAATAACAAAAAAAATAAAAAAACCAAAATAATAACTGTATGTATAATCAAATAAACATTATGTTATAACAAAATATTCAACGTCTAATCATATAACCATTCATCTCAATTGATCACCCATTGGGTCAATTAAATATTCAAAATGAATAAGAAAAAAATACATAAGGCGCCCGACTACCATCCTGGAGCCTCATATCATCATAATCTATAATTCCCTTTCAAGATACCTTAGCCTGGTCCACTACAAAACTTGTGTTTAGAATATTAAAAAAGACATATGGTCTGCACATGCACTAGTGTTCCTATGCAGGGTGTGAGAAATATACCTCACTAGGGTATCACTAAGTGACCCTAATATTTGTTTCCATATACGTGTAAGTATAATGAAAAAAAATAATAGAATAAAACTTGAATAAACAAGAAAATAAAACACTTGAAACTAACCATGACTTCATAAATCTATGGGCATCAGGTTATCATATACTAACCAGGCCACCAGAAACTCAATCTGACTTACTTTGGCCAAAGTCAGAATCCATTAAATTCATACCATCATATCCATAACCCATCCCATACATGAAGAATCAATGTAGGATGACTCACTAAACCATAACCCAAACTTTAATTTGTGGGTTTGTGTGTTCACCAAGTCTGAACCTTTACCTAAAGATACAGGGTAGGGTACATAGTCTAAGTCTTGGACTCACCTTCTCACTCAAGGAGGTCCTTCCATCACATTCTCACTCAAGGTAAGGCCAACATCACAGTCCATGTCACTACCTTATTACTTAGTTTGGGATCCATAATAAATACCAATATAAGCCCCTTTCTCTCAAGGAGGTCCAACATCACATCCACTACCCTCTCACATAATAAAATTCCACATCTTGACCACTCTCCTATCCAAAGGTGGGTCTCATGAGCATAGTTGGACCAATACCCTCCCACTCTAGTAAGTACCTTCTAGTACCCTTTAACTTAGGTTAAGTAAATACATCTTGAACACTACCCTCTAACTCAAGGTAGGGTCGATCACATCATCCTCCACCCTCCCACTTAGAAAGGGTCACAATTGGAACACACATGCAACATCAAACATGGCACACAACCCATCTCATAGGCTCACTATCTTTTCATCATGGATATTAGTAACTCTAGATCTATCCCTATTTCCTTATAAAAATTTAACCTCGTAGTATAACTCATTTATAAATATCATAAAAATTCCACTCAAAACGCTCATTAATCCTTAAACCATCAAAAAAGTGTGCCCCTTACTAGTAGTGAGATGTATGGTCATCAAACCCATCCCTACAAGACTAAGCCTTTCATGCCTACTCAACCCACCTAAGGAATCCCACATAGTATACAAACATCACATCATGTACTAACCAATACACCATGACTCCATGAATATTTGGTTATCATGTGTCAACTAGTCCACTATGACACCCAATCCTACCTACTTTAGCCTAATTCAGAATCAATTTTTCATATTCCTTCATTATCATAAAGGGGACCATACCTAAAGACATGGGGTAGGATGTCTCATTGAACCATAATTCATATAATAATATATAGGGTAGGGTGTTCACTATACTCTTATATTTACCCAAATATATAGGGTAGGTCCCCAAATTCAAGTCCCAAACCCACCTTCCCAATCAAAGTGGTTCTTCTAGAACCTTATCACTCAAAAAATGTGGTCAATATCACAGTCCTATACACTACACTCTTACTCAAGGTGGACCTTATGAAAAATACCCAAACCATACCCTTTCTCTCAGGGAGGTTCCATATCACTTACACTTCCCTCTCTCATAGGATGAGATTACAACTGACCACTCTCCTCTCCCAAGATGGGTCTCATGAGCATAAATAGACCAATACCCTCTCACTCATGTTAGTCCCTACTAGCAGCCTCTCACTCAGGGAAAGTCCAAACATCGTGACCTGTAATATCTTACTTTGTATAGGTTATATCTCATCGTCCACTTCCCTCTCACTAAATAAGTGGTCACAATAACAACATACATAAAAATTTAAACATGACACGTGAAACGAATCAGAATTTTATCAATGATGTTTCCCTTATTATAATTATTTTATATTGTATAAAACACATAAATCACATAGAAAACCTAATAAAAAATTATTCTCATAAATTAATAATGAAATAAGTGTTATTCATATAAATTAAAGAACCTATATAGATGAAATAACAACCTGAATATTGGAAAAATAAGGCCTTCGGGCCCCCTCAAGGCCTTCGGGCCACCCAATGTGTAGATGATACCAGATAGATTCTATAAGTAACAATACCCAGAAGAGGATTTCATGAAAGGAACATTCACCAGAGCAGAGCTAATGAATTAGAAAAAATGATAGGGTAGGGAATTTTCCATCGGTATCAGGAATGTGCACCTCTAAACGGGATTGCTAGTCATACAACCATGCAAAGGTGGAGAGCCAATCATAATGAAAATGTAAGGGAGGGGAAGTTTCAAGTAGTCATAGTCTGTAATGATTTAATACCTTTAGGACCTTTGGGTCCTATAATTTAAGGGTTCCACTTCAACCCTTAAATGTGGGATTATCACAAATGAATAAAAAAATGAAGGCATTCGGGTCATTCAGGCAAAAATAAAATACTCAAAACACCCCTCTCTTCCTCCAATAAATAAGACCATCACAGTCCCTTATCCCCATACCTAAAAAGACTGAATAGTGCATAAATTCATCCCAATTACTCTCCTAATACTCTTCCCCATTTCCTAGTCTTTTGCTTCCCACCAGAAGATCATTTCAAGTGCCTTAAAGAGGTTCTCAGGGACACGATATTCAAGAGGTAAAACCCTCTTTCTTTCTATTTTTTTTATTTTCTTTTCTTATACTATCCTATCCTTACCTATATAATGTGAAAAGATATATCGAGTATCATAAATATACTATAATTTTATTATGTTAAGGGATTATCCATCATCAAATCTCTTCTCCTCCAATTTTTTTTTCTAAAAATGAAAACATTGTACATAGGGTATTGAATATTCATCTTTATGGACGATGAGTTTTCATTTTTCATTACCTCCTTATAGGGTCATAATAAAACCATTTTTATGGTTAAAATAGATAATAATATGTGTATCAAAAAATATTTAATTTTCTCTAACTAGTATATAAACATCATATTAATTAAAAAAATACTAGTTTATGATGGTCATAAAAACCCCCCAAAATAAATTATTCTTTTTTTATTAAAATTTTATCTAATGAATCATCATAATTTAAAAAAATAAAATGATATATGGGACAATTTATTTTTTTAATTGAATAAAAACCATATAATTTCACTTCTTATGAATTATCCCAATTTGACATGAACTTTCGTAATTATACACAAGCGAACTGACCATGAAACCATGAAAAACAATTATCTTGAAATGAAAAAATAAAACTTTATAACTCTTCGAAATAGTCATAAATGAATATAATAAAATTATAGTAAATAAAATATATGTATAATAGGTTCTGAATTAATTAATTAATGGATATAATTTTATTATCAACGATATTAAGTGAATGTGTAGAACACTTTCAGTCATAAGGTAAGGGAACCTCCATTTTCCTTCAAGTTACACTTTCTTTCTCCTTACCCCAATATAATTATTAATTATTATTATTTAATACTTATAAATTCAGTTTTTATTCTCAAAAAATATTTACCTAGCTCAATTATTCTTTCTTTGATGGGGAAATGCATGTTTTATAAGGTTCCCTTTTCAATTACTCTCTATAGGAAAGCCCAATTAAAGAGAAATTCCCAATTTCTTACCCCTTTTTAAGCACAATCCATATTATATTATAAAAACCATTATTTTTATAAAATAACTCAATTCATCATAAAAAACTATCATAGTTAAAAAAATTCAAAAAATTATTCTTTTTTTTACTTTAAAGACTCTTTAATATTTTTCTCTAAAACTACATTAAATTGTGTCATTTCTAAGTATTCTTAAACCCTTTTTATAAGTCTCCACTCTAGTTGGAAATAATTTATCATTATCTGTTCTTATTTTCTATTATGAATTTCTATGAAGTATTTAAATATATTATTTCATGGATACTATTATGATACGCCTTTTGGTTATGTCTTGTGACATGATTATGATACCCATTTCATTCCATCGGTAACTCTTATGTTTATTCCCAAAGTTTGATTACTTATGTTGAACAAATCTACACGAACATGTTAGGATGAGGTCACCTAGATAGCACTCTTATGAATTTCGTAATGTTTAGTCTCATTAGATGTCATGTTGGGATAGGGAGTAAACCAAATTCCATTATGGGACTTTGTCCACCATGTGATATAATCTTGGAAGTTAGCCTTGACTCATCTTTATGTCATGTTATATATTGCTTTCACATTCCTATATAGACATGATTAAATGATCCTATGTTATATATATCATTCTTCCATATTTTTATTCACGTTCATGCCATTTTATACCATCATGTTTTTCCTTCTAACTCTTCTGTTATGCTTTATTAACATATTTTTTTCTTTTTCTGGGAGTTTTAACTCATCCCTTTTTATGTATTCCCCAGGTTATCCTATGCATATATAAGATCTCAAAGTAATTTATTATATAATTATAGAATTTAAATAAAATATGTAATTAGTTTTGTTTCTTTCCTTTTAATTATGTACCTAATCTTATAAATACACTAGACATTACAATCCTTGGTTTGTATTTGATGGTTAATTATGCTTAAATCATGTAATAATATGTATAAAAGGCTAGATTCACTATAGTTCATATCTAAGAAAGTTCTAGTAATTTTTTTGTATATTAGGACTATAAAAATGTGAGTAATAACCCTAGGTATAATTCTATCACCATGGATAAACCATATTGAAACCTAGGGAATCACAAGATAAGATATATTTTTCATTTGGAAGTTTATCCTTCTTTGTCTAAATCTTCCTTTTAATAATATTATTATAAAAGTATTAAATTCTCCTAATTATATTTTTTATTTTTCTTAGTTAATAGAGGGAAATATGATAACTCGTGCGAATAATCATTGTGATAGGAAATGTGATGATTTCCCAAATGAAATTCCAAATTTGATGTGAATGGGAGCTCAAAATGTCATGAAAGTAATTCCTCAACTGGATCAAGTAATGAATAATAAATTGAATCATATAGAATTACATAATTCCCAGAGGAAAGATAATGTTACATTTGAATCGTTTATGTGACAAAGACCTCCTCTATTTAATGGATCTTTTGATACCCTCATAAAAAACAATGGATTAACTCCATTGAGAAGATATTCTTCATCCTCTAGTGCTCAAAAGAAGAGAAAGTTGTGCTAGTGGTTTATCGTTTTGATGGGGAAGCTGATCAATGGTGGAAAATAATCAAGAAAAATGTCTAAGGAGGAAATTTATTCTATAGAATGGAAATCATTCAAGAGAATATATTTTAATAAATATTTTCTCTGAACACACCATCTTAAGAAGGAAAGGGGGTTCCTTAGATAAAAGAAAAAGGAAGATGAGTCTCTCGAGGTTTACAAGAAAAACTTTAAAAGGATTTCATGATACACCTTTGTATTTTTCATGAAAAGTGGATTTATTATTTAGTGGAATAAAGTTGATTCTATGAATATCCTTGGTGATTAGAGACTTTAATAGCTATAAAGATATTGTATGTTGTTCCCTTAAGGTTAAAATGGAGATTGGAGACTCTCAGTGGTATCATGGGCTAGGAGAAAAAAATAGGAAAATGGAGTTTAATATGGGATGATAAATATATAAATCCCATGATGGAAAGAAAACCCAATATCCCATGTTCTAAAAGTGTGGGAAGAAGCATTCTAGAAACTACCTAAGGGGCACCAGGAGATGCTTCAAATGTGGAAGAGAGGGTCATCGAGATAATTTTTCCCAAATGGATTTAAATAATCCCACTAATATGGAAGAAGAATGAAAGGTTCATACCAATACTCAACCTATCATATAGTGTTTCAACCTCAAGGAACATGGGAATTATGTGATCCAATTCCATAAGCCAAGGTTTGTTGGAGGTAAACAACAATAACCTCTAAGGTTGAAAATAAATAGAATATGATATCACTACTACTAATGTGGAGCCCAAAAATGATATGTTAATAGGTTACTTAGTTATTCATTTGAGAATAATGAACATACTATTTGATTATAGTTCTATTTATTCCTTCATATATTTCAAATTTATTAGAACTATTCAAACACCACCTCAAAATATAGAGGTTGAGTTATCTATGATAATGGAAAGTGGGAAAATTATTACATCCAATGTTTATAACTCCCTCCTGTTTAATGTTTGTGAACTTAACCTCCTAGAAAATTATGTATTACTTCCTTTTGTGGAGTTTGATTATATATTGGGCTTTGGTTTATTATCATTATACAAATAAAATATCAATTTTTGAGAAAGGGATATCAATCTTCACATCCCAAGGAATCCTCTAATTCTATAAAAGTGTAAGGAGGGGATTAATCTTCTTTATAATCATCATATCAATTGTGGATATTATATCCTTATGAGAAATAATATCTAGATGAAAGTTTTGATCCAGATGAGAGAATCATACTCGAATATATTCCCATTGTGAGGGACTACACTGATATAATCACTGAAGAATTGTCTAATCTTCCTCCTATCATAGAGGTCGAGTTCTCAATTGAACTTATTCCTAGATATCTACATATATCAAAGACTCCTTAAATAATATCCACAATTGAGTTAGAAGAACTTAATATGTAGTTACAAGAGAATCTAGAGAAAAAATTATACACCCAAGTATTTCACCGTGGGGGTGTGTTGGTCCTCTTCATCAAGAGGAAGGATAGATCAATGCTCCTATGGATTGATTATCATGACCTCAAAAAAATCACGATAAATAAGAAGTATCTCCTAACACAGATAGATGAATTGCTTTATTATCTACATGGGTCCATGTATTTCTCAAAGGTGGAACTTTGGTAGGGATATCACCAATTAAAGGTGGGGAAGGAAGATATTCCTAAGACTACCTTTTTGAAGGATGTATGGACACTATGAGTTCATAGTTATTCCCTTTAGACTCACTAATGCTGCAACATTTTTCCTAGAATTAGATAATAGAGTCTTTAAACATTAACTCAACAAATTTGTAGTAGTCTTTGTTAATTATATTGTGATATACTATAAAATCAAGGAGGACCAGGATGAACATTTGAATACTACGCTAAATAATTTTCAAAGGGAGAAACTTTATGCAAAGGATAGTATATGTGAGTTCTGTATGGTGGAAGTATCATTCTTGGGGAAAGTTATCACTAGTAAAGAGATATATGTGGACCCCTCTAAAACAAAGGAAAATAACGAGTGGACCAAACCATCATTTGTAATAGAGATCTGTAGTTTTTTTAGCTTAATAGGGTATTATCAATGTTTTGTGAGGAATTTATCATGATTTTCTTACCCACTAACTAAGTTAACACGGAAAAGGGTAAAGTATATATGGATGGAAGAATGAAAGGAGAGATATAAGAAGATCAAGAAGAGGGTAATCACTACACCTATTCTCACACTACCAAAAAGTGTAGAAGGTTTAGTGATATTTAGTGATGCTTTGAAAAAAGGTTTGGGTTGTCTACTCATGCAGAATGATAAAGTGGTAGCCTACACCTCATGGCAGTTAAACACCCATGACCAGAACTACCCAATGCATGATCTGGAGCTAGAAGCTTATATGTTTACCTTAAAAATCGGGCATCACTACCTCTATGGTGAGAATTGTTCCATATATACTAATCATAAGAGCCTAAAGTATATCCTCACACAAATGGAGATCAACATGCATTAAAGGATATGGTTATATCTAATCAAAGACTACAATTTCTTTATTCCCTGTCATCCTGGGAAGGAAAACAAGGTAGATGATGCTCTTAGAATAAATGAACCTACAACTCTATCCATGATGTTGATTGAGAAATACCCTATATTCATATAAATTCAAAGGATGGATCTGGTAATCATAACAGAAAGGAATAAATTATACATTTCCTAAATGATTACCTAACCATCTATCAAAGAAAAGATCAGAAAGGCACAAAGTGATGATCTGGAGCTATAAAATAAGGTGAAAAAAATAAAGGGAGGAATGCTATATGATTTCCACATCAATGATAATAGTTTGATTTAGTTTGGGATAGGGTTTTTTGTACCTTTATCGACTGTTATAAAAAATGATCTACTAGATAATGCACATTTCTCATCTTTCTCCAACCATATTATAAGTAATAAGATGTATTATGATATTCGACAACACTTCTGGTGGGATAATTTGAAAAATCATATTGTGGAGTATATCTCATGGTCTTTGGTATTTTATAAAGTTAATGCAAAGAAACAGAGGTCCAAAGGTATGTTGCAACCATCGAATATACCAATATGAAAATGGAATAATGTCACAATGGACTTTTTAACTAGTCTTTCAAAAACATCCAGAAAAAATAATGTGATATGGGTTATTGTAGATTGACTCACCAAGACTTCTCACTTCATTGCTATTCAGAAAAATCTATCACATGAACAACTTGTTAAGTTATATTTGAAGCAAGTGGTAAGGATGAAAGGGGTAAAACTTCATATTGTAACTAATCACGATCCATGGTTCATATCTAAATAAAGAATAATTATGCAACATGTTTTGAGTATTGAATTGAATTTTAGCACAGCCTATCACCCCCAAACGAATGGCCAATCTGAAAGAACTATTTAGATGCTCGAGGATATGTTGAGATCTTACTTAATGTAATTCAAATGAGGATAAGATAAACATTCACCATTGGTTGAGTTCTTATAAAAAAAATTCCACTCAATTATTCAGATGGATCCATATGAAACTATATATGGGAAGTGATGTAGAACTACAACTTGTTGGGATAAATTTGGTGAATGAATTTTACTTGGACCTAAACTTGTGCAAGAGATGACAGAGAAGGTTCAAGCCATCCAAAAAAAATCAAAGCTGCTCAGAGTCGGAAAAAATGCTATGCTGATAATCGTCGTTGGGATTTGGAGTTTGATGTTGGAGATAAAGTCTTCCTTTGAATATGAACCTAGAAGAGATTCATGCAATTTGGAAAGAAAGGTAAGATTATCCCAAGGTACATTGGCCCCTTTAAGATCCTTGATCACATAAGAGAAGTGGAATATAGACTTATACTTCCACCAAATATGGATCAAATTCATGAAGTGCTCCATGTATCTCTCATGATGAAGTATGTACCTAGCCCCTCACATGTACTGAATCTAGAAGAGGTACAGTTGGAGAATGACCTCTCATATGAAGAGAAACCGGTGAAGATCATGAACCATAGAGACAAATTCCTATGAAGCAATGGAAATGATCTTGTCAAATTGTTGTGGAGGAATCATAATTATGAAGAGGTGTCATGGGAATCAGAGGAAGTGATAAAGGAGAAGTACCCTCAACTATTTTCAATGTAGAATGTAAAACAAAATTTCAAGGGTGAAATTTCAAAAGGGGGGAAGAATGTAATGACCCAAAATTCTATCAATAAAATTTCCCTTATTATAATTATTTTATATATTATAAAAAATATACATCACATATAAAACCTAATAAAAACATTATTCTTATATACTAATAATGAAATAAGTTTTATTCATAGAAATTACGGAACCTATACCTATAGAATTGTAACCTGACTTTTGTACTATAACCATTAGAAATATTAATATGAACAATAGAATAGTAAACTAACCTATGAATGTATAAATAAAATTTAGGTATCTTAGAAATTAAAAAATGATACATTTATATCATGGTATAAGTAAATAAATGTTTTAAAAATTATAAATTAAGTGTTAGTATTTTTGTAAAACATAAATGTGTATTTACGATTTAATAATTAATATAATGTTTTAAAAAATTACTTTCATAAAATATATTAATAAATTAATATTTCATTATCTTATTATTATAAGATAATTTTATGAGATCTTAATTAATTTTCAAAGTGTCATAAAATCAGTTATAATATTAAAATTTGTGTTTTTTGAATAAGTGGTGATTTTAATTACAATTAACTTTATCATATTTATAAAATTATTTTCATAAAATAGATTATATTTTTGGAATATACACGTCTAAAAATTGTTGGGGTAAATTTTTGGGATTTTTATAAAATAGATGATTTTTTAGAGAATAGTGAAATACAAAAATTTATAGTATTTAACATTTTAATCCAAATACATAAATATTTGTGTAATGAGTGGTGTATGGATGAGTTAAGAACTCATTAGTTCAAACTAAGATTCACTTATTTGTTAGGTCCACAAGGCTGAATACCCTGAGACGGGGGGTGAATCAAGGTATGACTAATTTAAAATTAAAGCCCATTCTAATCTTGTTTCGCTGCTAAAAAAACACTCTTATCTCTCTTTCCTGTTGCACAATATAAACAGAAAGTAAAGTAAGCATAGGACACAACATTTTTTAATTGGTTCACCGCTAAGGGCTACGTCCAAGGAGAATACGCTGACAGGTTCTCATTCGTACCAAATTCTACTAAACGTCACTAGCTATGGATTACAAGGTTCAGGCATAGTCACTCTATCTCAGGCTCCCTGTCTTTACAAGTTTTAGGGTTAGCTCACTGCTTTCCCAAGGGTCACTCCCTGTTTCTCTCTCTCTGGCTCACTGCCGGCGGCGAGGATCACCTTCTTTCTCTTCCACTTCTCACTACTCCGGAAAGGATCCCCTCATAGTTTATAGACTTTTAGGTCTCTTCATTATCTCTAATGAATACATCTTCTATTGTATATAGATGCTCTGTTGAAGCCCAAATTTCACCCGTAGATGAATCTCTCTTTGCAACGAAGGTATCAGGTAAACTTCCAGCTTCCACGCAGCCCTGAAAACACTACCAAGGAATCAACCTTACTTGGCGCTCAGGTCTAATCTGACGCACAAGTATCGGCGGGAAAGTTACAACTGGCATGCAATTCCACCTTAGACACTTGCGTGACACAAGCTTCTGCAACTCCAAACTTTCACGACTCACTTCCCTTTACGTCCAAACCAATATTGGCGCGCAACTAACAACAATCGCACTTCTTCAAATTAGGCGCGCAAGTCCCACTTGCGCGACCCACCACCACTTGCGCGACCACCACACTTGTGCGATGGGAGATCTGATTTTCTCTAAGTCTTGAACTCTGTTGAAAATGATGAGGGGTGGTCCAGTATTTATAGGCATTTTGGACACCCTACGTGATGGCGCACAAGTCTACCCTCAACACGCAAGTCTCGGCGTGCAGGTATCTTCCCTTGCAAGTCACTTGCACGACCCACTTCAAAACTTGCGCAAACCTATTTCATTTTCCATATTTTGAAGTTATGATCTGTAAAAACAACAGGGGTGCATGTTCACAAGCATCCAAGGCATCGGCGCGTAAGTCTCTTCACGGCGCGCAAGTCACCTACAAAACATCACCAATACCTGCGCGACCCTTATTCCTTTTCCATATTTTGATGATCTGATTTTGAAAAACATATGGTGTGCAAGTTTCCAAGCCTTTAAGTACACGGAGTGCAAGTCCCTTTTCCCAAAACCACTTTTCTTCATTTGCCGATTTTCAGGCCCAAAAATTTGGCAAACACTGGAAAACAGTGCCACCTTGTATCTGTTCTTTTTGTACTGCCTCCAGATCATTCATTCCTTTGTCGAAGTTATTGAATCAAACATTGATCGTTAACCACAACTCTTGAACTCGAAATACCACTATGAAATCCCCTTTTTCAACAAATTTGTATGTCATGGTTTGCTTTGTCGACAATCACAACATAGATGTCCACTTTGTCAACAAACCCAATCACCCCAAAAATGCTTCAATGATACCTTGAGGGATTTTTTTCCAACATTATTACTATACTTAGTCACAATAATCAACACTATGGACAGTCTTGATCCAAAATAATTAAAAAATCAATAAAATAATCAAAAACACCCCTCTCCCATATAAATACCACCCCTTCTCCCCACACCTCAAAATCCTTGAATTTTGTCTAATTTCTACCCAATTCATCCTCCAATCCTATTACCCACATTTATTTCTTTCTGGTCTCACCAAAAGACCATTTAAAAGTGCCTTAAGGAGGTTCTTAAGGAGATGATATTCAAGAGGTAAAACCCTCCTTATTTCTCTTTTATTTTCTTTTCATGTCTTATCCTACTATCACCTACCCTATCCAAAGTTATATGATAACTCTAATGTCATAAATATACAATAGTTTGATTATTTTTATGTGATATCCATCATTAAATATCATATTTTGTTATTTTTTTCTAAAAATAAAAAACATCATATGTTGGGTGTCGATTCACAGCCTTCATGTACAATGAGTTTTAGTTTTTTATTACCGCCTTAAAGGCTGGTCATAAAACCATTTATATTGTTAAATAAGATTATAATATTTTTATTAAAACATATTTAATTTTTTAACTAATATATAAACAAAATATTAAATAAAATTATACTAGTTCATGTTGGTCGTAAAAACCCACCAAAATAAACTAATCATTTTTAATTATCGTTTTATCCAAGGAATCATCTTCATTTCAGAAAATAAAATATTTTAGGGGTCTATATAAATTTATGGAAGTTAATTTATACCATATAATTTTAATTCTATATAACTATTCCAATTTTACATGTACTTTCATAATTATACAAAAGAGAGCCGGCCGTGAAACCATGAAACAAATGCTCCCAAAATGACATAATTAAACACTATAACTCATAGAAATAGTCAAAATGAACATAATAAAATTATAATTAATAAAATTTATGCATAATAGGTTCTTGATTAATTAATTAATTTATCTAATTTTATTATATAGGACATTAAGTGAAAGTGCAGAACATTTTTGGACATAAGGTCAGGGATTCTCTCCGAACCTCCATTTTTTCTTCGAGTTTCACTTTCTATCTATTTACCCTAATGTATTTATTAATTATTCTTATTTAATTCTCATAAATTCTATGTTTATTCTCCAAAAAAATTTACCTATCTCAATTATTATTTCTTTTATAAGGAAATACATGTTTTATATGGTTCTCTTTTCAATTCCTCCGAAGAATCATGTTCAGTTAAAGGGAACTTCCCAATTTATTACCCCTATTCAAGTACAATCCATAATCTAATTTAAATCACCATTATTTTTATAAAATCAATAACTTAATAAATGAAAAATATCTTAGTTAATTTAATGTTTTATTCAAAAAATTATTCCTTTTTTCATTTTAAAAACTCCTTAATATTTTCCCCTTAAACAATAGTAAAGTTGCTCATTTATAAAGTTTCTTAAACACTATTTTTACTTATCTTAACTCTAATTGGAAATAAATTTTCATTATAGATTCTTATTTTATATTATTAATTTCCAATAATTATTTAAATCTATTATTTAATGGATACCATTATGATATGCATTTTTGGTTATGCCTTGTAACATGATTATGATACCCATTTAATTCTATTAGTAAATCTTGTGTTTATTACCTATGTTGGGTTTTTTATGAGGCACACATATGTATGAACATTTTATTATGGGTTCACCCAAATAAAACTCCAATTAATTGGGTAATGTTCAGTCTAATGAGATATCAAGTTGGGATAAAGAGTAAACATAATTCCTTTATGGGACTTTGTCTGCCATGTGATATAGTCTTGTAGTTAGCCTTAAATCATGTTTATTTTATGATATATATTTCTTCCACATTCTTATGTAGCCATTATTACATGATCCCATATTTTATATGTTATCATTTCATATGATTATTCATGTTTCTTTCCTTTTTATATCATTATGTTATCCCTTCTAACTGTTGTGTTATGCTTTATTTCCATGTTTTTCCCTTATTGGGTTTTTTAGCTAATCCCTGTGTTCATGTGTTCCCCATGATATCCTGTGAAAATGTAAGAGCTCAAAGTAAGTTAGGAGGTAATTATGGAGTTAAAATAAAATATGTACTTATTTTGGTTTCATGCCTTCTAATTATGTACCTAATATTATAAATACAATAGTATTTATGATACTTGGTTTGTATTTGATAGTTAATTATACTTAAAATCATGTATTAATATGTTTAAAAGGAAATGGTATCTATAACACACAACCCATATCATAGGATCACTAGCTCATCATCTAAGAACTTAGTAACTTGAGACCGATCCCCATGTCTTAATGTCCATTCAAAACTCATAGTAAAATCTATTCTAGAACATCTTTGTCCCACATGATCATTTTGTTAGCACTATAGGTATTATCATCTATCCTATCAATACATCCACTAGGGTCCTTCATACCCATCTCGTCTCATTAATACCCATGTATACTCATCACAATAGGATAACCTGAAAGATCATAACCTATTCCTGATCTGAACCTCAATGGGCTGGTCCAAACCTCATCAAAATCCCACTAAAAATACTTAACAAGGTTCAATAAACCCTCATAAGGCTTATCATTACCATACATGGGATTTTTGGTCATCTCACCTATATAACCATGCCTTAGACTTTCATTCCTTCCCAACTAGCCTAAGGAATACAAACTATGCCACATGTGTCACATCTCAAACCTCGAGGCCTACTTTAGGTCTCTCATTAACTACACCATCACTTTTACCCCTTGGGTACATAGTAATAAGGTGATCCCAAATTTTGAAAATTTCTAATGGACTCTTATCCTATGTATACAATTCTCATCACCATCCTATCTCTTTCTCTAGGGTGCTACCTTAACCCGATCTACCTGGGTTGTGAACTTGGTCATCTGACCCCATGGGTATCTAATAATACCTTGGTTACCTTCTTAATAAACCACATTTTATTACACATCTAGGTAAATTATGAGACTAATTATTATCCCCATGGGATAATATATGGAATCACACATTTTTATTTCCTAAAATTACAAACCATTTTACAAACAGAGGATCTTTTATGGTTTAGTGTATTGGAAAAAAGGGTACATAATACACAAAAAATTAAAACATTATTATATTCAACTTGTAAGTGTTATTAAAGTCTCATAATATGTACATTTATTACATATAATAACTTGGGTACATACATCAATGGAAAGGGTGAGCATAAGTCCTAGTAATGGAAAACATGGGAAACAATTTACTTGTGATCTCAAGGAATATCAATAAGAACTTGAATAAATACATAAAGTCATGATAAAGAGGAATATAATTAATAAAATAACATGAATAATAACTTTTAAATGTGTCTAAACCATTTAATTTAGACATTAATAAGAATATCACCAAGGTCTATCCCCAATGTGTCATTAAGATTACCAAGGTTACTCACCAATGTATCTTAAAACTTGTCATCTCTAGAGATTAAATTCTTTACCCAATGAATTGAAGAACTATCAGGGTACACCATTAATATGTATTTATTTTCATTTGATCTACATATATCATCATCACAAATTTCATAAATAACCCATGGATAATAAAATAAATGGGTTTCATATGAAAATCACGGTGTTTTAAAAAGTGCTTTAAAAACAAGATCTTTATGTCATTTTAAACCCACAGAAAATGAAGGTGGGTTTCATTTATGTTAATCCTAGAATAAAAAATACCATTTTGAAATATATTTGAATAACCCTAAATAAGAAAGTGTTTTGGTTATTCAAAAATAATAATTTCTTGATAAAAAAAGAGAAATTTTGAGGCGAAAATCTGGCAGCATAACGGGTATGAAACATAGTTTTAGAAAACATTAAAAAGAAATGGAAAAAAGGTATAGCATTCATAAATGACACTTTATAAAGAAAATTGATATAATAAAATTTAAATGATAACATGGTATGTAAATTTTAAATACATATTACATAAAAAAAGATACATGAAATGAAAGAGAAGTTCAGAGTTCCCTTATAAAATTTTGGTAGCCTAACAACGTCACTTAAAAAAATCAGAAAATGTGTTTATGAGGGAAAAGGGGGCATCTGAAATTTTTTAAATAATATGGAAATTAATTTTTATATGGAATGAAATATCCTAAAACAATAAAATATAAATTTCAAATGCATAACATAAAAGGAGTTCTTGAAAACAAAAGGGTTGTAGATTCCCTTACCTTGAAGTGTGACTTCTAAAACTAGACGATTGGAACCTTGGGGGCTTTAGGAAACCTTGGGAGTATTCCTTGGTAGTTAATACTATAATATATTAATGAATAGTTAATTGGGAATGAAATATATTTGATTAATGGTTGGGTATTTATAGTACAATTGAGAGAGTTTTTTTATTAATTTCCAAGGACACCTCAATAGTGGTATTTGCAAACCCATGGTATTTTTCCATGGTATTGGGAACTTGGGACACCTAATATCATATTATAATTCCCAATAGTCTACCAGAATCATAAATTATATATTAAATCATTCTGATGTCATTAAACACACCGAAAACTCAAAACTGTATTTTTATTATTCACTGCAAAACAGAATATTTTATAAAAATATCATAAATTCACTATAACATAATATTGACATTATGAATTAAAAAATTATGATTATTTTACAATAATAATTATCTAAGTATGAGAAATTTAAATTTTAGATATAAAAATTCTTAGTAATTAAAAATCTTATTATATAGAAAATGCGTAGTGAAATTGTATAATGAAATTTCTAACACTTAAAAAAATAAAATTATTTTATCATTTAAATTTTGAAAGGGGTGTTTTAATCATTATATTTCATTTAAATATCATTATTAATTATAAATAAATTTATTATAATAATTATATCATTTCTAAAAGGTACAATTTGTGTCTTAAAAGTCAATTTATCATATTTGTCTCAATTAAACATATATTTTATTTAGAAAAACTATTGTTAAATGTGTATATCACATTGTTGTTAATGTTAGTAATAATATAAATTTATTCATGATATATGATGTTATCATGAAATAAAAAGTCAATATATTTATTTTTTAATCATAATAAAAATTTATTCAGAGGAATAAGATCCATAAATAAAAGAAGTACATTTTTCGGGATGTTACGTAACACATGTTATATTAGTGTCCTTTTTCCTCACTCGCACACACCCTAGTAAACATCCTAGAAGGTCACCCATAATGACACTACTCTAGGATAATAAACATAACTATGTAATTATAATTAGTTAGGCTCTCAAAAATAAAGATGAACCATGTTGAAATGAGCAATAACATTTAACATTTTAAGTCTCAATTTTATAGGGGTGTCACACTCTCCCCCTTTAAATTACAATTCCCTCATTATGGACCCCACACTATAAATCCAAGTAATTTCTCTACATTTTAGGTTGTGTATTTGATATTATTACATTTTTCATGACTTTACTTCCCCAAGTAATTAACTTAGTCACCTGACTCCATGGGTTTCATATAAAACCCTTCTTTCCTTCTTAACACACCATAAACTATTACCCACTGGGGTCCCTTATCTAACTAATGACTGAACCCACATGCCAACACATCTTCTTTCATGGTGTTTTTCCCTCACTCTCACACAACTATGGAAAATTATTAGAAGGTCACCCATCATGAAATGACTCCCAATAAAATATGCTTTATTGTGATTTTATAAATAGGTAGGCTCCTGAAAAGAATGGTGAATCATGTTAGTATGAGTAGAAATAGTTATTGTTTTATGTATCACTTTTATAGGGATGTTACATGATATCAATGTCCCTATCCCTTTACTTGATCCCAAACAACATGTACGTAGACATAAAATCATGAATAATAGGTATACGAGTTTGTATTATAGGGTCCATCTACCTTTATATAGTATTTATCATCTTCATTATTCTCCACAAAACATCATCCAAGCCTGTACATACCTCCTTCATGATCATACCTTCTCCTAAGACCCTATCTCATGACATAATAATAAAATAGTTTACTATAATTAAAAATTCAACTTAATCCATGAGGAATAACCCCTTAAAAATATCATGCATCCCTACTTCACTAAAACCATATAAAACCTCACGCTTTCATCCTTTTGGTACATCCTCTCACCAAGATGAGAAAAATCCCCATTGAATTATGATGATTTCACTATGATATAATGAAACCATCCCTGAAAACCTATCCCAAATTATAAAAAAAGTCAATGGTCCTGCAAAGTAAATCCATAAACTGAAGGAATAGTGTAATAACACACCTTAATCCAGTATATAATTTTCCAAGAAACCACCCCTCTCAATGGGGTATTGAATGGGAGGAGAGAGAAGGTAAGAGCATTTTGAATGGACCCTCCTTGAGACCCCTATTTCCTTTTAAAAGGAAATGATTAAATAGTAAATTACTGGTCTATACATTCTAAAAAATAGGGTTATGGGACCTTTAAGACATGGCTATAGGGGCCATAATGAAAGGACCATCACCCATTTTTCCTTATGGTGAAACCCATTAGGTTGTTGTGAAAAGGGCCACCCTCTAGATCTAAGATAACGTGAATCCATCCTCGGGGGGTAGATCAATGGACAGACCACCCAAGAACCCTTCATAAACCAGCCCACCCACTTTGAAATAATTCATCAATATCAAGAACCCTCATGGTGTATCTCTAACTCAATGACTTAGTTCTCTTCATGATATTTCTCAACTCTCTCCCTCCTAGAATCTCTTTATAGTGTGGCCCTTAATTGTGGTACAATCCTTATCCTATAAGAATAAATAAGGAATGTCACCCTTCTTTAAGGAACAACTCTTTTATGGCCTCTAAAAAACTCATGTGACACTTTACATGTTGTAATTTTTTTGAGTTACAACATGGATTATTTCCTGTAGTATAATTTAGCTACAAGGTCACCCTAACACTTCCCTAGAGAACACCCAAGAACAAAAAAACATCTCTTAGGCCTCGATACACATCTAAAAGTATATTTTTGACATTCCCCAATACTTATAATTCTGATATTAGTCCTAATTCTCTAAACTAACCCTACTCTTGGACAAAAAATTAGTATTACATTATATTCAATAACTCATAAAATTTATGGTTCATTACACCAGTGGTAGGGTAGAGAGTACTTAGTGAGGTGGCACAAGTAGGGGGTCTCTTAGATAGTGGACTAGGTACTTGGTTTGCGGGCATTAGGTACCAGTAGAGCTGATGTTATTTTTCTTAAGGCATGAAGAAATTTCATTTTCAGGTTTTAAAATTTAAAACCACCTCAAAGTTCCTCATCTTTTGATATCCAAACTAGAGGAGTTTTACCCCTTATCTCCTCCCTTCCCCTTTTCTTTTCCCCTTAGGTATAAACATGTTTGATTTGTTTCTATAAATATTTGAGGTCATAATCCCTCTATCCACCCTCCATTAATCTCTTCCTAATTTCATTATTTATATTTTTTTCATTAGTGTCGGGGATTTAATAATTATTTCATCCCAAAATGGTGGGTTCATGTCGAATCAAGATAGATTTTGCTTGTAGATAGTAGAGGATATCATGATTGATGGGTTGTGAGTTGTTTCTTAATATTTCTCTTAAGGTAAGTGACTTAATGATTTATTATTAAATTTGAAGTTTCTTTGGATTGATGGTTTTATTTTTTGTCACCTATTACTTTTTTTATTTTATATATCATTTTGAAAAGGGGATGAGTCAGGTGATGGATTAAGTATCCACCCCCCAAGTAAGAGGAGTTATTTTACATACAATATGTGTAAAGAATAAATAATAGTTGGTTCCCTTGAATACCTAGTTAGATAAATTCAAGTTGGATTCCCCCACACTACATCAGATTATTGAAAGGGATGATCTTCATGTCCATGAAAATTGATGAAGGTGGAGTTCCATCACTATCTTCAATAGTTTGAATGAAAGAATTATTGGCTGATAAACCTCTGGATGGAAATAATGTATGGATATGGAAAAGATCTATTAATTAGGTTTAAAAAATGAAGGAGATATGGATAAAAAAAGAGAACCAATAAGAGGAGAAAAAATTTTAGCTACCATAATAAGTGTTATACTACTCCAGAAAGAAATCTAAAGTTAATAGAGATGGATCAGGATTTATTAAAGAAGATATTCACAAGATCCAATAGAAATACTCACTGAAATAATCTCATTTAATCATTTTTTATTTTGTAACACCACAAAATTAATTAGAATAATAATGAAATTATTTTAATAATTGAAAAAAACATTTGGAGAAGTTATGAAATAATTTTATGAGGTTAGAGTAGCCTTGGAATAAATTAGAAGTCATTTTAAATATTGTTGTTGAAATATGATTTTTGGACTTCATGAAAAAATGGTGAAGTACTATGTGTAAAGTTTTTATTAATTATCATAATACATTACTACAAACATAAGACATTAGGCATTATACATAAGGATTTGAAATCTCTTGAATATTAACAAAGGCATGAATTCATGACTTTAGCCACTGTATAAGTCATGATCATAATATGTCACTATAATTATTTGACCACATTTCATGATTTTGAGATTATATAGATTCAATATTTGGAGTAATTATTTTAATAATCCATTATAATATTAAAATAATTAAAGACTCTAAAATACCCAATGGAAATATTTGGGTGGGTGTAAATCTTTAATAGTTAGTGTAATTTTTAGAAATCTTATGGATTAAAATTAAGTACCTAGAGAAAAATGTAAAGCTTAATCATAAGTATTCTAATGTGTGAGTATTTTAAGTCCCCATTTAAATAATTCAATACGTAGAATAGTTTTTATGTTCGGTTGAATGAAAAATTGAGTTTTCATATTTTAAATATGATAAAGATAATTTAATTTAGGATGAAGAAATAACTATTTTTCATTGTGTAAAAATAAAAAAACCTATAAATTGTGTGTTATCTAATAATGAGGAAAAATATAATTTTACATTCATTCGTGAAAAGGGTATATTAAGGAAATATGAAAAATGGGGTATCCTAAATTATTTAATTGTGAAAAAAATATGAAGATGTTTAAGCTATGTTTTTTAGTTTAGAATATCATTATGGTTAGAGAATCCATGATTTAAGATTATTTTAAAAATATTTAAATAAGGAGAACCACTAAATATTTTATTAATGAATAAAATTAATGAATATGGTTTTTAAGAATAATTCATATGAAGTTCCATCAAATCTCGAGTTATTGTTTATCAATGCCGTCTTCATTTTAATTTAAGGATGTTCAAGTGTTCATGAGAAACAGATATGAAATTCAATGAATTTTATCAAGACATAGGAAATTAGAATACTTATAGATTTCATTAATATGGGAAAGAAATATTATTTTCATACTATAGATAGTTTTTTTAGTACTGTTAATAAAAATAGAATATTTTAGTGAGTATTTTATTATAATTTTTTAAGAATATGAATCTATGCATATAGTAGATATTTTTTAATATATTTCAGTCCAAGTTTCAAAAAATGAAAAACATTTAATGATGATTGATTTAGAATACTCTTGGAGTAGAAAAATGTGTGCATAAAAATTCAAGGAACCCAAATGGGGTCTTTTATTATTGTACTTTTTCTAGCTGGCTACTTTTTTCAACTGATGCTCCATTTATGGAACATTGAAAATGAAAGGTGAATTAAATATGGATACTGATTCAAATGATTTTTTGAGAATATTGAGGATAATAAAATATAAAATATCGTTATTTTTGTGTTGGATGATGTACATGTGTATGCAGGATCTATAAGTATTTGAGAAAAGAGAATATCTGAAATAAGAAAAAAGAGGAATCCACTACGTGTTGTAGATAAGAAGACGAATATGAAGTTTGTCATCATTTTTACATTAGTTTGATGATACCTAGATAAATGAGAAGAATAAGATCCTATGAAATCCTTGGTTCGAAAATTATATGAGGCGCAGTTGGATTTAAATATCACTAGAGCTCATTATGTGATACAACCAAGTCAGAAGATTTATTATAAGTTCTATAAAGCTGAGTTATGATTAGTGAATGAGTTATTGTGTATTCTTGAAGACTTTATAGAATTAAATTAAGCTTCTTATGATAATTAGAACATTAGTTTTATTGTCTTAGATATATCCTGTGTGGAGCTGTTGATCTACTTACAAATAGAATCTTAAATGGAGAACTCTCATATACATAATGGGACTTTATAGAACTTTTGTGACATAATTTATGTAAGAATAACATGGTTTATATCCATTAATATAGTGGTGATTTATAGAATAATTCAAATGGGAAGATCTAAAGATAAGTCTTATGAGACATATGAAAAGTGGTTGGTTTGACTCTCGTCAAGAGAAGATTAGTTTGGCACTCATATAGTTATAGTGTGTGTAGAACCCTCTTATTTTTATTTAAATGTGTGGATTATAGTGAAAAATCCTTGATTGGGTAACATGAAAAGTAAATACATGGAGTAGGTATTAGTACCAAACCTTGTAAAAATCCTTATATTCATATGCCTCTATTTACTGTATTATCTAAGTGACGTTGTGTGATGTAAGATGGAGTGGGTCAACATTGAATAAGTCTAGGAGGTTGAATTTAATATATAATAAATTAATAAATGGTTTAAGTGACACTTATTCACCCCTCCCCTCTTAGTGGTCCACTGGTCCTCTGGGAACCTCAAAAAATAAATTATAAAAGAAAATGGTTAGTGAATCACTGGATTAATTCTGTGTCTTTTGTATATAGTGGGACTAGATGAAAGTAAAAGATGGCCCTATCACCATTAATTGATGTTTTGGCATCATTATACTATAAATTATTGGATTCTACTATTATTAAAAATTATATTAAATGTGTATTGATGTAATTAATTAATTAATTAAAAGTGTTTTATAATTAATTATATTGAATTATTAATTGAGTTAAGGCCTTGTGGATGTTTCTATTATGAGTGGGTTACCTAGAACCAAATCCATTATTTAATTTAATTTCCATTAAATGTATAAATTTTGATAAATTCATGTGTTTATTCTTTCTATAATAGTGTCGATACTTTTTATCTATTATTTACATAGCAATGTCCTTATATTATATGTCATATAAAAAAGTTATATTTGTTCCTATCTATAATGAGAACCTAAAGATGATATGACATTAATATTAAATATAGGTCATATAGTCAAGATACATCATACTAATGGGACACATAAGATGTTTGACTATTAGGTGTCAGGGGCTCAAAACCATTGAGACTTCTTCTCATGTAGTTCGCACTTAGAGATCTCAATTAGATGAGATCTAAGGAGTAACCCTCTGAAAGGAATAACACATGTTTCAGGTGTCATCGGTTGTTCCTATCTATGGACATATGTATTGATTTCTTGAAATAAAATTATTATCAATGTGTACTATTTGATTTTGTACTTTGATTAAAATAAAAAACCACGACATTGATGTCATGCTGAGGTAGCTTATATTGGGTGCATTTTTAGTGGTATGACAATCATTTAATGACCAAGATAGATTTTTTCACTTATGAGTTAAGGGAGAGAAATCACATGGGCCAAAGTTTACCATGATGGTAGTACATTAATTATATCCATATCCATGGTCAATAAGGTAATTCTATCTAGTAAGGTCACAAAATATATAAATCTTTAGAAAGATGATGACATAAGTGTGAAATCTTCTTTATGAGATATCATGAGAAAAAAAGATTATACTACATAGAGTGTATTCATTAGAGGTAGTCTTAGCTATGACATTCCATATCTACTTAGGGGTCATGATTGGTTGCTAGACTCAGCTCTTGGTCGATTGGTTGGACTCAATGCTATCATGATAAGGACCTAGAGGTTCACAAACTAAGTGTATCCTCAAGTTCCACCTATTCAGATGAATAGGAGTTTAGGATGAAGTGGGCCCCATGTATGAGGGCTAGTGAACATCCTATTAAAATTTATTGTAAGTAAAAATAATTAAATTATGTTATTAATGTTTATAATTTTTATTATTTAATTTATTTCTCAGTTTATTCACTATTTTTTTAATCATAAAATTGAATATAAGAAAATATATTTCTTCCAACAGACATAACATATTCAAGGTTCATTAAATTATTTGAGGAGATTACAAGACAATTTAGTGGTTTATATGTTATAAAATAACATTTTAAAGTGTTTCAAGTGGGTGATAAAATATTAATGACATTTATGACAAGTTTAATTAAGTCATAAGTGTGCACACATGTCAAAAAATAAAGTTATTAATTTCTAGAGACCAAAGTGAAATTTTGGAAAGTATAACATATGAATAAAATCTCATTATAGACTCTTGAATAGATAGATACACAATTTAGATGAATTTATAGATATAATATCTCCTCTCATCTCAACTCAAGTACTTAGAAATAGATTCATAATAAAGAACATTGTCAGATTGGTCCATCTTTCTTGATCAAGTTCATATTCTTCACACGGTTGAATGGATGTGGTAAAGCTCTTTGATCTCCCATGATATCACACGACAATTGTAAATTTATGATCTAGGATATATGTTTCATGTGTGGATGATCTATATGAGTCCAATTTTTTTCCTTTGAGCTATGACATGTCGATAGTGAGTGAATCAAATTGGAAATTTCAAACGAACAAGGTACCATTTAAGGTTTTTTTCAATTTAGTTTTTTATAATAAAATTGAATTGAACATAATCCTTCTAGAAATGAAAGAAATAAGTTTTTTGGAATAAATTTTTTTAACATGAATCCAAATGAAAAATTTTAAATTGTGTACTATTCATGCTTTCATTTAACCGTGAGTTCCTTTAATTGGTATTAGAGAGAACGTGTAGTTATTTAAGTTGAAAACTTATAAATTTAAATTATATTTGTTATTATTTGGAAATAGGATTAAAACAAAGTCTAAAAATAAATTATGGAGCATTGATCTTAGTTCTTATTTCCATGATATTTCTAACCAAATATCAACAGTTTATGTGTATAAATTATGAAGGAAATTTAGGTTTCAATTTTTTATGAACTTTAACGGATACTAGTGTGATGAATTTTTAGACGTAGTGTGATGAGATCACGTTTCATATTAGATAGAGATACCAAAAGCTGGTTTGGGTAGTCCTTTATCAATAAAACATTCTGAGCAAGCCGAATTGATAAGGAAAAAAATAAAAACCATCTAAATAGAAGTATAAGGTTTATAAAGAAAACTATACAAGATTCTAACCACATTTTTGGCATGGGGAATTGATTTCCCTCTACAATTATAAGAGGATGAATTGTTGTTTGACTTTATATCCATTTAAAGTCATATTTATAGTCACTATATATATATAATATTTTATAATATATATATATATATTGTCTATATATATGCCTTTAAATGGATGACCAATTAGACTTGGGTCAGACCGGGTTGTTCTGAATCCAACCCTCCAAACCCATCAACCCCCTCATAAGACCTAAATTAATATTTGATGATTTTTTTTAGGTTCAAAAAAACTAAAAACATATGAAAAATTTTCAGAAATTAAATTTAATGTTCTATAATTTAATAAAAAAATCTTGGTGTTTTTAACATATTGATAATTAATTAAACTTGTTTTCCATGCAAGTTAAAGCCATAAAACAACCTCCAGTTAAGTTTTATAAAATTTAAATTTTCCTATGTAATATAATTGGATATTGATTGACCATGATATGAAATCGACTCTTTTATGTTTAACTTATTATTTATTTAATTAAATTATTTCATTTAAGTTTTAAAATATAATAATTATTTTATTTTGATGATCTGTGTATCGTCCCTCTATCATTAATTTGTATACAGGACTATGTGTCTAATTTTAATTAATAAAATTTAATTTTACACCCTGAGATACCCTCACCTATGTGTGAGTATACATTTAAATGATTACATGTGGTTTTGGTGAATTGGTTCGCATCTAGAGTCAGTGTAAACCATAAAAGTTAAGTGCATGGGCAATGTTGGTATTGTGATTCAAGTCAAATATTGAATTAAGGAATTCCCCTTGGGTCTTAGTTAATCCACTATCTACTTGATGGATTAACTAATAGTTAACAACTCATGATCATGTCATTATTTATTTATTTTATAGTATGAATGGCTTATTATTTTGTGAATTTCTGTTCATTACACACGATCACATGGTATAATAATAAACAAGAATGCATATATGTAGTAACCTATTTCCATGAATGTTTTCCATTTAATGCACGGTCAAGTTGTGATTGGGATCATATAAAAAACAATATTAAATATAAATGGATTTCACACACCGAGATAAAATAAATAAATCCCTCAAATAAAATATTTATTCATTAAATGCCTTAAATAACTTGAACTGGGACACAATCGATTGTTTGAGGTACTCATCATCCCTAGTTGAGGGCGAATCTTACTACCATAGAGTTCTTATGGGAGTGTTGGGTTAAAAATACTAAATTTGATAGTAAAGTAGTATCCATAGATAGTTTGTTACAAATTTATAGTAAAATCATTCAGAAATGAAAATTAATTATTTGTAGGAAATGGGGCTACATCAACATATCAAGGAGCTTTATGTTTTTATAGTTATCTAGTCAAACTAATAATTTAGACTCTTTAAGTAGTGGTGATACCATATCTCAAGTTATGAAGATAGGTTTAATGATCCATTCCACTAGAATAATCAAGCAAATTAGTATTTCTAATACAGTAGTTGAGGGATACTAAGTTTTGATAAAATAGTGGGAGATATTTAAAATTAATAATTTAAATTTTATATTGGTAATCAAGATAAATTACTATTTGGATAAATTTTCTTTTTATAGATCAAATTAAAAATACCCACAATTAAATTTCACTACAATCAATATTGGGTAAAGATAATATCTTGATAGTTTATAACTTTTAGGAGTGGTACAAGTTCTTGTGCATAGTACTGTGACATGAGAGGAATATATATATGTTGAATTCCCCACTTACTTTTGATCCCCCTAGGGGGATAAAAATGTAGATAAATATAAATTCAAGAATAATATGGATGATTTGATAGATGTTGAGTGCTTAATTTTTTTCATCTATGTCCAATGAGATGAAGAAAATGCATGAGGATAGAGATACTTTCCAAAAGTAGTCTTATCTCCAAGAGTTATACCATGAGATAGTTTGATAAGAAAGATATGAGATATCCAATACATTATATTTATTTAGGACAGCATAAGGGAATCAATTAAGACCTCATGTACTCAATATGATCGGGTATATTGAGAGATTAGAGACCCTTAGGTTTAAACTAAACCAAGAACTATCAAGTGATCTCATTATTTCCTCTTCTGCATAGCTTTTTGACATTAATTATTAATTATAAAATGACTAATAATAATAATTTACTCCCTGATTTATTATATTTTTTTATCTAAGAATATAAGGATATGAATAATTCTAACTCTTCAGTCCTTATGCTTAATAATAGGAGTAATGGCATGGCTAAAGTATCAAGAGATAAGGCTAATTCAAAGACACCGATGAACCACCCTTATAATAAGATAAAAATATAGAGGGTGAGTAATGAGTAGGAGTAAATATACATTTTATGTGTTATGAAATTGCACTGGAAAAATAATTTCACAAATAGGAATAAGAAGCAAGTTGGAATACATTCTTTAGGTATATTGGTCATTGAATTCAATCTAACTATTTTTACAAGTTGGGTATTAGATAAAGCTTGTGTCTCACACAATTTTATTTAAATATAGTAACCAAGTAGATTTAAGATAATTTCAATTGCGAAGTAGATCTCTTTGAAACAAATAGTGTCAGACTAGAAGCATTATCATTTGGAGATTATCATCTTACTTTTCCTAGTAGAATGGTTCTTATACAAAATAATTGTTATTAGGTACCATCTATTACCAAAAAAAGAATCTTAGTTTTGAGTTTTGACACTATGGGGTTTTATTTCAAGTTTATAAATACATTTTTTTCTTATGTATAAGGATAAAATATGTTATAGTATGAAACAAATTAACAATGGGTTATATATAATCTAACTAGAAAATATAGTTTTTTCAATCAATGAAAAATATAATGAGAATGAATCATATCCTACCTATATGTGAAACATCTAGTTAGGTCGTGTAAATGAAAAGCCTTTAAGAAAACTACATCAGAAGAGTATTTATACTCTATTGATTTAAAACCCTTGGATGCATGTCACACTTCATTACAAGGTAAAATGATCAAAATAACCTTTAGATGGAATGGAGAAAGAGATAAATAACCATTGTAATTGTTTCATACTGATAGTTGTGCAATATTTACAATAGATACAAGGGATGGTTTTTCTTACTTAATTAATTTAACCAATGAATATAGTATATATGAATATATCTACTTAATGAGGTATATGTCATATTACATTAGCATGTTTAAGGAATATCAGAATGAAGTAGAGAATCAACTTAGTAAGAAGATTAAGAAACTCCACTTAGACCATGATGAAGAATATCTTAAACAATATTTCATAGATCTTATAATGGAGTGTCCGATAGTTTCCAAACTCATTCCCCATTATTCACCTCAGTGTAATTGTGTAAGTAAAAGGAGGAATCAGACCCTGATTGATATGGTCAGATCTGTGATGATTCATGCAACTATACAATTATCCTCTTGGGGATATGAATCATAGAGTGTAGAATATACACTAAATTGAGTTCCAAATAAATTGGTATATGGGATTCCATAAGATTTTTTATATGGAAAAAATCACAATATATCATAAATATATGTATCTTGATGAGAGTTTTTTTTTTCAAGATTATACCTAGTGAAAATTTAGCATCTTGGAACATGAAGTGAATTGTTATAGGTTATACCAAGGCATTAAAGGATATTACTTATATGGCCCTTCATATAGAAAGTTGATTGCATAAATATATTCTATATTTATAGAAATAGAATACATTTACAATGGAAATAGTGGGTTCATGATTGAATGTGATAAAGTTAATGATCCAAATGCACAAGAGTTGGTATGAGAACAATGTCCATAAGAGGAAATGGGAGAGGAATATTTTTCCTGACACACAAGCAATTTATAGGTCTACTAAAGTGGTTATTTAAAATGAGAGATATTTTTTTATTTTCATTGAGTCAGGTGACACATTATTCCTAGAGAATTATAAACCTCTAACCTATAAGTAAGCAATAAATGGATAGGATGTTTCTAAATGTAAGAAATACAGGAATTTTGGAATGGATTCCATGTACCAAAATCAGGTTTTGATTTTGGTACACCCACAAAATGATGTAAAACATATTGGTAATAAATGGGTATTCAATAAAAAGATATACATACATAAGTAAGTGATCACCTAAAAGGCATTCATAGTAGTGAAGTGTTTTAAGAAACATTAAGGAATCGACTATAATAAAACATTATCTCCAAGCATTATGATAAAATTAATTATAATATTACTTGCAATGTCATCCTTCTATGATTATGAAATTTGGAAAATGAATGTCAAAAATTATTTTATAAATGGGTAGTTATTTGAAGCTTTATATATGACACAACCCGAAGTGTTTATTATGTAAAAGAGTTCCAATAATGTATGTAGATACAGAGAACCAATTATTGATTAAAACTTTCATCATGATCAAGGAATGTTCATTTTGATGAGGCCATATGATAATTTATTTTCATTAAGAATAAAATCAATTTATGTGTCTATAAGATGGTTAGTGGTAGGGCCTTAATTTTCTTAGTATTATATATTGATGGCATATTGTAAATGTAAAATAAAGTGTAGTTCTTATAGTAAGTGAAGAATTGGTTAAATGAATGATTATCCATGAAAGAAATAAGTTAAGTATTCTATATTCTATGGATAAATATATATCAAAATAGATATCATATGCTACATTCCCTATGTAAAATTTTATATATTGACAAGGTAATAAAAAATTACAATATGGAACAATAATAGAAAGATTTGTTTCTAATGTCACATGGAATTAATCTCTCCCAGAATATGTGTCCACATACATAGGAGGAGATTAAAATAATGAGTTGAATCACTTATGCTTCAGTACTGGTATCTATCATGTATTTCATGTTATGTACTAGGTTTGATGTTTCATTTGCTTTCAGAGGGGTGGGTAGATATCAAGAAAATCCAAGAGAGTTGCATTGGGAAGCTGTAAAAACTATCCAAAAATAATTCAGACATATAAATGATATGTTCCTAGTGTATGGAGGAGATGAGGATATATTCATGAGGGGATATACTAGTACAATATTTTGTATATATCATAATGATATGAAGTCATATTTTGGATATGTGTTGTACCTTAATGGTCTTTCAATGAGATGGAAGAGCTTGGAAAAGCCTCTGGTTATTGATTCTACAACAAATTTGATTATATAGTGGGTTCCAATGTAATTAAAGAAGCAATATAGATATGTAGATTTATTTTTTAGAATGGAATTATACCAAGATGTTCATACCCTATTCAGTATACTATGATAATACTATGGTAGTGATGCTTTCCAAGGATCCCAGGTCACATCATAGGACGAGGTATATACTTTATAAGTTTTATCTCTTGATATATTTTACTCATAGAGGTGATTCTTCAATTAGTATATTATCCACATAGTATAATGTGGTGGAACCCCTAACTAAATCCATGTCTTAATAGAATCATGATACTCATGTGAATGATAGTGTGTTGATAATTGTTATCAGTTGGATCTAGTGTAAGAAGGGGTGTTGTGAGTTGTTTCCCTATTTCTAACTCCTTTCTGTACTTTGATTACCATTACATGTATACATTTTGATATATGAATGTGTTTATTCTTACCATAATAGTGTTGATACTTATAAATCCACTATTTGTATAGTAATTTTCTTAGATTACATATCATATAAAAAGATTATATTAGTTTATAGATATAATGAGAACCATGAGATACTATGATAATAAACATAAATATATGTGCTATAATCTAGATATATCATACTAATAGGGCATAAATATTTTTTTCTGTTAAGTGCTAAGGGATCATAATCATTGAGGACTGATCCACTAATAGGAACACCACATGTTTTAAGTTTCATTTTTTGTTCCTATATACAAAAATGTGTATTCATATCTTGAATTGATATTATTATCAATGAGTACCATTTGATCTTTTAATTTGATATAAGGTAGAAACCATAACATTGAATTCATACTGATTTAGCTTGTGTAGGGTGTGTTTTGGTGCTATGGTGTCGGTTAAATGATCAATATATAATTGGTCAATTTCAAGATGAGGAAAATACATATCCTGGGGCCAGGTTGACCAAAATGGTAGTACATTCAATAAATATATTTCCATGGTTCAAAAGGTAAGTTTCTTTAGTAATTTCATGAAATATATAATGCATAAAATGTATGATGACAGAAGTATGCATCTTTCTTTATGAGATATCACATAAAAATAGATTATATTACATAGAGCTCGCTCATAAGAGGTAGTTGTAGCTATGAAATTCTTTATCTCTTTAAGGGATATGATGGGTTACTAGACTCTATTATTTGTCTATAGGTTGGACTCACTTCTATTTAGATAAGGACTGAGAGGTCGACACATGAATTGTATCTACAAGTTCCTCTTATTCAGATGAATAGGAGTTTAGAACAAAGTGGACCCCACATGCGGGGGCTAGTGAATATTTGAGTATAATCGATCACATGTAAAAAAAATCAATTATATTATTAATGTTTTTAATTTTTATTATTGAATATATTTATTATGATATTCAAAACTTGTTTGATTATAAAAGTGAATAGGATAAAAGATAAATTTTTGAATGAACATGACATGTTCAAGGTTTGTTAAATTGTTTTGGGAGATTAAAGGCCATGTTAATGGTTCTTATTTTATCATGTAATATTTTAAAGTTCTACAAGTGAGTGATAAAATATTAATGACATTTATAACAAGTGTAATTAAGCAATAAGTGTGCATAAGTTTCTAAAAAGAAGTTTATTACTTTTTAGGGACCAAAATAAAATTTTGAAAAGTATAACCCAGGCATAAAATCTCATTTTAGCCTCGTGAATAGGGAGATCCACCATTTGGACTAATTTAGTGAGAGAATATCTCCTCTTCTCTCCTCTCAATATCTTATAGAGATATTTTGAAGAAAGAAGAAGGTCATATAGATCCCTATTTCTTGATCAAGTCTGCACCTTTCACATGATCGAAGGGATTTTGTAAATCTCATTGATTTCCCAATATAGCATCTAAGATTCATATATCGATTATCTAGGATTTGTGGTGTATGTGTGGATGATCTATAGGACACCTAGATTGGAACATTTGAGCCACAACATACCAATAGTGAGTGGGTAAAATTAGAAATTTCAATGGAACAAGGTACCACTTATGGTTTAATTTTTGTTTCTTTTCATGCTTAAATTGAATTTAACATGTTACTTTGAGAAATATAAGAAATGATTTTTACTGAATCCATTTTATTAACATGAATCTAAACCCAAAATTTTAAATTGTGTATTTTTATTCTTCATTTATGCCCTAGGTTCCTTCAGTGTCGAGGGATGGTTAAATATTAGATTTAATGTTTGGATATGGATAAAGTGAGTAGGTATCATGGAGTAACCATTTTGAATAAATTATGATGCGGCGAGGAGTAGAGTTGCGCTCTGGTGAACCCTCGATGCGTCTTCGCCTACGGTGACGATGACGGCCGTCTTGCTGGCTCCTCCTCCCTTAGTGGGGGAGGGGTAATCGTCGTTACATGCACGTTCAAGGACCTTCCAGTGATTCTCCAACCCGGACTTCCTCCCGCCCTTTCCGAGGGCAACGCTAAACCCTAAGGTTACGGATCTAATCGATGGGGCTCCTAATCTTAAACTTTCCACTTCAGAATTTTCAGAAGCTTCAGGATTTCTAAATATTACACTGGTGGCTCGCTTCAGCCAGAAGAGACCCTCAGTTGATGTCTTCGACTGGTTCATCTTCGGGTCTTGGGATCTCCAGGAACGAGCGGTGGTAGGCCTTTTGGATAGTAAACAAATCATGATTCAGTTCGAGTCAGAGGCAGATTTGATCCATGCATGGGAGATAGCTCCTTGTGTCTTCAACGGTTCACGTTTCCTTCTACTTCGGTGGTCCTTTGATCTACACATGAAGCGCGACTCACCTTCAATGGCAGTTTGGGTTAGTTTTCCTAAACTTCCATTACCGTTTCAAAACCCCTTGATAATTCGTATGTTGGGGAATCTGGTTGGTCAGTTCCTTTGTACTGATAGTTGCACGGAGGCTGTATGCCATCCAGTGAACCCCCGGGTATGTGTTGAGGTTGATGCCTCTCGCGTTCCATTTGATTTTGTATGGATCATGATTAGAGAGGAGTACTGTTGCAAGCAACGGGTTATCTACGAGAACTGGATTAAATTCTGTGGCTCTTGTAAGAGTATTGTCCACTGGGTTGAACGATGCCGAGGTGGTTATACAGCACGGTTGGGGGAGGAGCTTCGTAGGAAAAGAGCTCCTAGGACCTCAAGTATCAATGCCAAAAGAAAAAGTGTGGGAGATGGTCTGTAGATGGACATGGAGGAGAATTTAGCAGGTCCTATTGTAAGAGGGAAGGTGTTATGTGAGCCTGGGATGGCTATGGAGAGTAATTATACAGGGCCTAGTAGGGAGGCAGTGCAGGATGTTAGGAATTCTCCTGGCGTAATGGGAGAGCCTTGTTTAGAGCAGGCTGGGGTTGAAAGAGATGCAAATTCTGAAGAAGTGGTTTTCATGCTAGGGGATAGGAATTGTACCAGGCTGGACCCTTTGGCTACCACTTTTATTTCATTAATTAACAGGTTTAATGGACTGTCCGAGGATTTCTTGGCTGAAGAAATAGTGGAGGAGGAGAATGCAGGGAATGAGGATGAGTTGGTGGTTCTGGATAACCAACAGTCTGATGTATTGGTTGCTGATCAGGCTAGCCATGGTAAGGAGATGGAGGTGTTTCAATCAGAGGAGGTCTTGGGACAAATTCTTACTGTCCACGACACCCCCAGTATGGCCATGAGCGGCTCTCTAGTGGTTGGTGCTGTCTAGAGGTTGGGAAACTCGCAGGCTGGTGGTTTTGGGATGGAGACACATGCTATGGATGAGGTGAACACTCCGTTAGAGGATGTGCGTCTGCCTTTGAGGGAGAATAGAAATCCAGATCAAAGGAGGGACTTCTTCTTTGAACAGTCCAGACTGGGGAAGGAAAATTGTAATGATAATGAGACCATGAGTGCTCCGGCTGGTCGGTCCTTCAGTGAGGTTGTCCAATAGGGGACCCATGAAGAAGTTGTAGGGGAAATAATGTTGGCTAGAACTACAACTAGGAGATCAAGGAAGGACTGTTCATACCTCCCGTTCCGAATGTGGACCAGGTCTGCTTCAAAAAGGGATAAGTAGGTGACTATTGCAGTCAAGAAAGGCAGCGGGATTAAGGAAGGCTTCGCCAAAATTGGCTGCTCTGGAGAATCATAGAAACCGCGTTCATAGTGCGAGTTTTTGGAGAAGCCCGGAGTGGGAATCAGCAACTGGGGAGGAGAAATCGAGCTTGGGTTGCGGTGAAGACTTCGGGTACTATGACTTTTAATTTTGTGCTCTTTATTTGTGCTCTTTGTAATGGTTTGCTGGATCAGGTTGGTTGGGTACCGGACACCCCTAAGCCGGCTTTATAAAATAAAAAAATGATTTTCAGTGAGTAGGTATCATGGAGTAAAGGGATAACTCTATTTTTTTGAAATATGGTCCTTAATTTTACCACATTATATGTGGTTTTACATATTTTATAAATTATATGTTGGGGAAAATGGGTTCATTTGACCCAAAAATATAACCAAGGTGATTTCCTATGCATGAGATAAGATTATAAAGGCCTGTTAGGTTTTTAAAAGATCCTTTGAGTGTTATTACTTAATCTCGTAACCATTTATAGTGATTTTTCTAGTTGGAAGGGATTGGATAGAGTGAAATTGAAACCCTAGATGGGTGTCTAATCTTGGTAAATAGCCTAGTGACATAGGGGGTCTTATTTATTAGGGAATGACTTTCTCATTAACTATATATTGGGATATCAAGTGAGTGGTAATTGATTTGAAATTATGGTATTATGGGTTATTCAATATGATTTACATATGGTTTTAGAATGGGACTATCGAGTTTAACCTTGAAAGGATTATATGGGTTGTAAAGCAAGTTTCATGGATAATGATTTAGACAGTTAACTACCTAAAAATTAGTTCACTTTGGGGTTTAAAGTATATATTGGGATAGTTATACTTATATATTTAATTCCCTAAGGGGTGACTAATGATTTATAAATGGATTATGCATATGGTCAATGGTGATTTTTCAAGATTACTAGAGATGACCGACTAAGGGAAGAGTATTAGGTGGTTAGTTTATGATGGGTCTTCTTTATGACCTAATGCATGAATTTAAAAGTTATTTTTTGATGGTTTTATTTACTAGTATTTTTCACTAAGATCAATGGGTTAATCCTAAGATAATTGAACCTGATTAGTGTATCAATTTATGTAAAGCTTGTGATGTAGTCATTAATGATAGCATATGGCAAAGAGTATTTGTTTTAGGATGAATTACATGTGTAGTGTGTTGGGTTATAAATGAGGGATATGATTTTACTTGGGTAATACCAAGATTGTAATTTTGATACATTTCCCAGACATCATGTTGTTGGGATACACTGATCAACCCAAGGCATGAATGGGGGTGAGGCATTCTACTTGGTACATTTTGAGAGGATGGATACCTGATGTTAAAACTATTAAATGCATGTTTATAGACCCAAGTTTCTTTATATAGTGATAAATCACTCACATAAGTTTATGTATATGGTGAAAAATCATTCACTAATCCTATTTATATTGTTTAGACATCATTCAACCATGGTGTTGTGTTGGCAATACATCGTTCAACTATGTTGTGTTGGTGAAAAATTATTCATCCTTGGTTGTTAAATAGTGATATATATTCACCTAGAGTCATTTATATAGTGATAAATCATTCAAAAATATCTTTTATATGTTGATATATCATTCTCCAAGAGTTATGCATAAGGTGATACATCATTTTCCCATGGTGTAATACCCTGAGATTTTAAAAGAGGAACTTCATGTTTGATAACATGTATGCCATGCAACACCAAGACTAGAATAGAATGTAACATCCTAAGACTTTATGATATATTTATTATTTAATAAATTTAATCTTTTCAATATCATTAAAATCATGCAACACTATGTTTTAATGAAACATGATACTCTATTAAAACATTATTATTTAAACATGACCGTTATAACCGAGTCGTTAAGATAGTGGGTATGAATAGAAAAAAAAATTAAAAATATATAGTTTAAAAATGTATAAAATAATATCAATGGATAACTACTAATTAAATAAAATATAATAATCATTTTAAATAAAAAGTATTGTTTGTTGAAAAACTGAATTTTTTTAGAAGGTGGTTTATTCAGGCATTGCACACATAACCTAAAATTAACTTCTACAATTTTTAGATAATTTATTTTAAAAAATAAGCTGAATTTTTTTAAATATACATGTCAAAATAATATTTGGATAAATTTTTGGGATTTTTCTGAAAAATATATATTAATTTTTTGATGAATAGTAAAAATACTAATATTTATTGAAAACTGCATTTTCGTTTAAATTATTTACAAAGTTAAATTATATTTTAAATTTAGTTCAATGACAAATTAGTCAAATTATATTATATTTTAACTAATTTAGGAAATTAAAATCAATTTAATATTGAATTTGGATATTAAAAAAATCTATACATATGGGAATTTTCTCTTTGAAAAATTACTCTTTCATCACGTATGCGGTTTAATTTTAAATTGAATTCTTCAAATTATGTGAATTTAATTTGGAAAAATGGATTTAATATTTTAAATAATATTAATATATATTATATAATAAGGCCAAACTATTTTTTACCAAAATTAATAGTTGAAATTGTAAAAACTAATTGTCACGGCTAAGGTAAAAAGGGTTTTACTAGGAGGATTAAACTAAGAAGATAATGGTTAAAAAGGACCCAAAATTTATCAAAAACTCATTTAATAAACATATACCCACCATATAATCTCTAATTTTAAATAATAACAAATTTTTAGTTTTTTTTCATGAGAAAAATGTGAGTCACAGTTTATCTTTCCAAATATTACATGTGTGTTTTCTCCCCCACTTATAAAAGGACACCCCCTCTCCTCCCATATTAACACTTAAAAAATCATTGATTTGGTCTAATACATACCCAAATACCTTAATTAAAGCCCTAATAACATCCTAGAGTTATTATTTTTATTACTAATCTCTTCTAATAATGATTTAGGTATAAAAATTAAGAGGATCTATGAAGTAGAGATAAAATTATTAAATGTACCTATTTGTTTTATTTCTTCTTCCAAGTCCTTAAAAACTTGTTCAATTATACTAATATAATAATAAATGTATCTAATATATAATTATGTTATTAATTTAATTTAATTGCCCATATTCATCTCCACTTCTATTAAATAGGAAATGAAACTGTCGATCTTTTGTACAATGGACTACCGCCTCACGAACCGATGTAATTCATTTTTCGCCACCACCTTTCAAGGATGGATATAATTATATATTTAATATATTTATATGATATTTATGACATTATTATACTCCTTTAATTATTATATCACACATACCTACTCAATTTCCATTCTGTGGGGGATATGATAACGTCGCTCGTGTGTAAGGCGGACCACCGCCTCACAAAGCCATGTGATTTATTTGTCATTGTCACTTTACAAAAAATGTATTATGGATAAGGTTAATGAATATATGTGATATTTATTATTTAAAAATAAATAAATCAATATAATATCACATCAAACTACTTACCTTCCAATACATAGGAAAAAATAACATTGCCCATGCATACATGTGGACTACCACCACCACATAACGATGTGATTTTTTTCAATTTATTTTTACATAGATGGTAATAATGACATATTTGATTAATATAAATTATATATTTGAAATAATAATTATTCTATAAATGTTAATTAATATTTATTTTCCTTTTGTTCTATCCATCAAGGAAAATGGAAATAATGTACATGCATATGTACGACCTACCATCTCCAAAAACACTGTAATCCATTTTCTATCTCTAAAATTAATAGATTACATTAAAGACATATATAATGAATATATATGATATTTATATAATTTTTAAAATTATGGATATTATTTAACTATGATAAAATTCAATTTACCAAAATTACTGAACTAAAACATACATGAAAAACGGAACAATTATCACCTGAAACAGTGATTTAACAAATAATTGCTAATAAAAGGGTGATAAAATACTATATTTAAATCATATATGGTTTCATATATATGATTATGGTTCTATAAAATATTCATAAATAACCTATATTTATTATATAGTATGTTTAGACACATATGAAGGAAGTCAAACTTAAGTTAAGGGCTTCTCGTCTCACTTTTATATCTGCAAGACATACACCATATTCACCACTTATTCCTTTATGTGGTGTTTATACTAACCATTTTAATATTTTATATCATGAATATATTTATCTTCATGGTATTTAAAGTTTCATTTTAATTTATTTATTTTAAGTGGATTATGATTCAAAATGTACCAAAGTCGTAAGGGTTTATTTCACAATCTCATCATTATTTGGGATTGTTTAAGTTTAAGTGTACCTTGGGGGAATTATTTGATATTTATATCATATAATAAATATATTTTATTTTAATATTGTTATTAATTAACATTTTAAAGAAATGGTACCATTTATACTCTCTTTGGTACTTATAATTATTGAGAACATGTTTTTAAGAAAATCTGAATTTATTTCTCTCCTCAGTCAAAAATCCATTTTTCTTCCTAAACCATGTTTTCTAAAAATGTTTTAAAAAGTATTTTTAAGATTTTAAAAATGATTTATTAAATTAATTTTTAGAAATTTTTACATTAAAAAAATATTAAATGAATCTTTATGTCGTTTTCAAAACAAGTCTCATTTGGCTTTTATCGAAAATGTGAAAGGAATGTTTTTTTAACATGTACAGCATGAAAATAGTTTTCCATTGTCATGTGCACTCAATGATTTAAATACTATTTTAAAAGTTTTAAAATGATATATTAAAATAAAATTTTTTTCAAAAAAATTGTCATTTTTTGTTTTAAAAGGTGATTTTTAAAATGCAAAGTATATTTTCCTCAAGAATGTTTTAATGAAATTTTTATTGTATGTCTATTCATTGATGATATAAAAACTTTATTGTAATTATTATATAGTAGGGATATATTATATTGATATGATACTTATTCTTTATTTGGATGGTTTTGATCAGTTTGACTAAGGATGTGTAATTTTATTACTATTCACCATATTATTCTAGATAGTTTATGATTATTATTATTTTTATTGGGGTAAGTATTGACATTTTTTATGTTAGTTTTTTAATATAAATGTTTATGTTGATTATGTTTCAACCCTTTAATATGTTGAATGGATTGAAATTAGTGAATTATGGGTGGTTATTGTTTATAGATATCCCCTCTATGCATCAACATATCTCATTAGACAAATCAGTTGTCCAAATTAGATGGGTTTCTACCCATAGATTTAAAATGTCTTGTGAAATATTTTGATAGTATGTTTTATATATACAAAATTATTAATTCCCTCATTATGGGAATAGTTATTGATGCTAATATCATTATTTTATTAGTTATAATAACCCTGGATAAGTTTCCACCTCATGTGATTATTTATATATATTTATTTGATCATTATCTATTCCTACCATATTATGATCAAGTTATTATTTAAATTACACATGTTTTAGTTATTTACCTTTATATATTGATTATTCATATTCATTCTAGATATATTTTATTGTACACTTACCCTTAATGAGCATCTGATCTCACCCCTTTATTTGGTTTTATTTTCCCCAGGATACTAGGAAGTGTTTTTAATTAATATGTAGAGATATACTAAAGTGAAATATGGTGTTCTGGAAGAAAATACTTTTTATATTTTATGTTTTCAATTGTAATGTTAATTTCAAGTATGTGTCTAGTTTACCAAGACTATTAAACTATATGGTCCTTCAGGATGTGATTCCTTGTATCTTATTCCAATGTGATAAATTACCCACTGACTCTGGGATACCATGGTTGAGTTCTTTATTGTTGGTGTAAATGCAAGTTTTGTAAAAAACTTCAGAACTATATTTCAAAAATCATTGATTAGGGAATATGACCCTATGACTTAATTTAAAAATAATTATCTATATAGGATAATATCCTAATATTTTGGTAAGGTAGAGATTATGAGGTTTTCCCAGCAACACATTCCTATCTGGATACTATAAGTGAATGTGGTTCTAGAATAGATGAAAATTTGGGTAATAACTCTGAAAAAGGCACATCAAACTTGAATTGAGTGTTATCTAGTACACAACAACAAGTCCTACTGTTCTTCTAGTTTGACACTCTTGGGGGATACAATTTCATTAATTTAAATTTTCTTTTCAATCCATTATAAAGGATTTGATAATATTTTTATAATTTAAAAACCTTCACAAATAAACCATGTTTATGATTATGAGTTTATATTTTCATAAATATTTAAATTTATATTAAGTATTTCACTAGTATTGGTATTATACGTTATGTTTCATAATGTTATGATATAATTCAAAGTATTATATTGTTTATAATTAGCACCTAGTAGAAGTAATGGGAATTGTATTAATGCACATACCCCATACATGGATTTTCCTATTGTGAAAGGTAATGAATCCGAAACTGGAGCTATAGTTAGAATTAAATAAATTATAACCATATTGGGGAAGTTAAATCAGTTTATGAGGAATAACCTTTCTCGTATGGAGGATCTTGTCAATCCACCATGTGTTGTAACAATGTTAGAACTCTTTATGTTTTCATAACCTCCATCATTAAATGGGACTACAACCCCATTTATAGTAGCAACGATAGGCACTGTTGCGCTGACAGGTTAATGTAGCAGTGGAAGGGTACTGTAGTAGCAGTGGGTACTATGCGGACTGTAGCAGTGCAGGTACTGTAGCAGTACTATTCACAGAAAGGGCCTTGGGCCAGAAAATTGGGCCTACGGGCAATGTTTTGGGTTAAATGCCCACTAGGCCTTTGAGATATGTAATGGGTCTCCCTCTACCCAGTTAAAGAGTTATTTTATTTGCTTTAATAATAAATGAGGCTTCGGTCCCAAACATTTAATTTAAAAAAAAGGATTTATATAGACTGTGTATGCAATCCAAATATAAATATTGATCATTTCTTTTATGGGATTATGCCAATTATTTGAATGGAAATAGCCCCTAAAACTTTATCATCTGATTAGGATATAGTATAATGTGGTATAAATATAGAGAAATAATTTTCCATATCTTATGGACTCAAAGGAAATAATGAGAATAAGAATAAAAAAAATAAAAAGATAGAGAAAGGGAAGAAGGGAAAAAATTATTTTCCCCAGGTTATAATTATGGAAAGAAAGACCCTGATACTTCCTTGAAGGGAATGGAAATTTTTTATGAGTGTGGAGATAAATTAAACCATGATCATGATTTTAAGGGAAATAATGAAGTTTAAAATGTTCAGTGCTTCAATTATAAGTATATGGGGAACTATGCAAATGAATGGACCAAGCGTTAAAGGAATATACCTCAGAAGAAACTAAGGGAATAAGGTAAAGCTTATGCAATTACTACAGACAAATTAGAATGATTAAAGTAATTTTTTTGAAATCAAGAATTATGTTATTAGATTATTATTATCAAGGATATTTTGGTTGTAAGAATTATGAAATGTATAAAGATTACACTATAGTACATTTTATTTAAGGATTTAAGAGAATATATTGAATGGAACTGATAACTAGGAAAAGTGATTCAGTGGAAAGTTGTTATTTTTGTAAAACACATGATTGGGGGAAGATAAACCTTATTATGTGATTGATATTGAGATAATGATCATAAAGATATGCTTATGGGATATTATTTTTGACCCTGAAATTGGTTAGTTATTTGATTGTTTATGTTATCTTTATTGAAGTTTACTGCATGTTTATAGTAATGGAATATATTAGACAACCTGAGATTTTATTTTTTTAATCATGCACGTTTTAATTAAGGTTTTATGGTGATCAAGGTATTCACATATTTGGAATGTGACATTTATAGACTCTATATTTTTAGGTAATATAATGTTGATTTAGTGACATTCCTTCTAAATTTGTATAGACATATTTTGGATGATCATTAAGGATAACTATTTATGTAAAGGACTAAGTTGGACTTTGGGTGCTATTGGATAACTTGTGCTAACATTTTTGGTATTGGAAAATATCTAGATATATGAGGGATTTCTTTTCATTATTTTATTGAAATAATAATCTATTAAATGTTAAATTTAGTGTTTTGGGCATAAAAATTCCTATTAGATATTCATTTCTTTGATTAATAGTTGCAGTAGGAATTTATAATAGAAAAACAAAAGGATGAAAATTGTAATTATATTTTTTATGTGTTCTCTATCATAATGGTAACATAATACCTCAAAATTAAGGAAAAATATTACGATAAAAATGTTTTCCTATTACTTCAATTTCTATTATATCAATGGTATTTTAACTCATCACGGATTTGTGGTTTTTATGTGTTTAAATTTCTCATGACCATGTTCTATTTCACTCTATATTAATCCTTGTGCATTAGTATTCTATTCCATGTCCATGATTTCATTTCCTACCAATGTTATCCTACTTGGAAACCTAGAAATGTGTTCTTCTAGATGACCATCATTCTTCCATTTGTCCCTTATCAAGAGTAAGTTTTATTAACCCCTTTTATTATATGGTTTTCCAATAAAGTTATTTCCAAATTTTTAACCCATGATTATACGGATCAATGTTAAATTACAAGGATTCAATTTATTTAAGGGGGTAGAATTTAACACCATAAGATTTTAAAAGACGAACAACATGTTAAATAACATGTTTGACATGAAACACCAATATTAGAAGAGAATGTAAAATTATAATACTTTATTATATATATTTTTTAAATAAATTCAATCTCCTCAATAACTTATGATGAATGCCACACTATCTTTGAATGAAACTTGATACTCTATTAGAATATTTGTTTTCAAACATAACCATTATAACCTTGCCATTAAGATGGTGGATATGAATAATAATAAGTAAATTATGAAAATTATATGTTCTACTCATATATAAAATAAATTAAATAGATATGTATATGTTAGAAAAAAATAATCATCATTTGGTAGAAAAATAAATGCTTTCTGAAACTTGTATTTTTTAAAAAGACAATTTATTCGAGCATTACACACATAATTTATAATTAATTTATACCAATTTTAAAAATATTATTTGAAAAAATAAACTATATTTTTGAAAAATTTATTTCAAATTATATTTGGGTGAATTTTTTGGATTTTTCTGAAAATAATAATTTTTTAATGGATAAAGAAAAATACAGATTTTTATTGAAAAATAAATATTCCTTTAAATTATTTAAAAAGTTAAATTATATTTTAAATTAGTTTTAAAGAAAAAAATTGTTAAATTATATTAAAATTTAACTAATTTATGTCATTTAAATCAATTTAATATTGAATTTTGATATTAAAACATTCAATACTTATGAGAATTTTCTCTTTGGAAAACCACTCGTTCGTCGGGTCTACAGTTTAATTTTAAACTGAATTCAACCAATTATATTTATTTAATTTTGTGAAATGAATTTAGTATTTGGAATAATCATAATTTATATTATATATTATTTTCAAATTAATCTTTTACCTAAAATAACAGTGAAAACAATAAAAATTAATTATTGTGGTTAAGTTTAAAATTGGTTATAGAGGGGTTAAACTAAGAAGATAACTATTAATAGTGAGATAAAACATGTCCAAAACCAATTTTATGGCCATATTGAGACCCTATAATCTATAAGGCCCTATAATGACCCATTTTTTGAGTCTTTTGGAATGATAAAAACATAGGTATCACTTTATCTTTTAAAAAAATCAATGTTTTTCCTCCCCAACATATATAAGGCCACCCCCTATTCTTCCCTCTAAACATATAAAAACACTTTTCAAAAAATAAATAAAGAAATAACTTCTTTACATCCATATACATATCCTATAGTCTTCAACTACATTATAAATCCCTCTTAACAATGCATTAGGTATAAACCTAAAGAGGCTCTCTGAAGAATCGGTAACATTCTTAAACATGCATATTAGTTTTATTTATTCTTCCCCATTATTGAAAACTTATTAAAATATGATAATATAATAATACCATTATATAATATAAATTATATATTATTATTTTAATAACCCATATCCATCTCTACTTTCTTCAAATGGGAAACAAAATCGTCAATCATGTGTATAGAGAATTACTGCCTCGTGAACCGATTTAATTTATTTTCAATAACAACCTTTAAAAGATAGATAAAATGAAGTATTTAAGATATTTATATGTTTTTTATAAAATTATTTTACTTATATAATTATTATATCATATATACCTTCTTACTTTACATTTTGTGTGGGATACGATAATGTCGTTTGTGTGTACGGCAGACGACTACATCGTGAAGCAATGGGATTCATTTTTCACTTACAATTTAGATTAAAGGTGTTAAGGTTAAATTTAATGACCATATATATGATATTTATGATCTAAAAATACTTTTGTAAATATAATATAAAATCTGACATTTTTCCTTTCAATCTATTGGTAAATAATAACATCGCTCGTGCGTACATGTGGAATATCACCTCCACATAGTGATGTGAAATGTTTTTCATTATTTTACATAGATGGTATTAAGGATACATATAATTAATATAAATTATATATATGAAATAATTATTATTATTTAAATATGAATTATTATTTATTTTCCTTTTGTTCTATTTGTAATAAAAAATGGAAACAACGTTCATGCGTACGTACAACCTACCGTCTCCATGAACGGTGTAATCCATTTTCTATCACTAACTTTAATAGATTACAATAAATGCATATATAATGAATATATATGATATTTATATAATTTTTAATATTATTTTTCTGATTTAACAATGATCAAATTAAATGGAAAAAATTACTGAACTAAAACTTAAATGAAAATCGAATCAACTTTCACCTAAAATAGAGATTTAAACAAAGAATTATTAATAAGAGGATGATAAAAGAATATAATTAAATCATATATGGTGTGAGGTATTTGAATTTTTTTATATAATATATTTATAATAAAACTATATTTATTGTACAAGAGGTTAGGACACATATGAAGGAAATCAAACCTAAGGTAAGGGTTTATCGTCTCACTTTTACTTCCATAAGACATATGTCATATTCACCACTTATTCCATTGTGTTGTATATATAGATACCCTTTGAATATTTTATTTCATGAATATATTTCTCTTCATGGAATTTAATGTTTAATTTAAATTTATTTCATTCATGGGGATTATGATTTAAAAGTTTCCAAAAGTGGTAAGGGTTTATTTCAAAATCTCATTATTATTCAGGGCAGATTATGTTTAAGTCACGATTAGGGAAATTATTTGATATTTATATCTTAAAATAAATATATTTTATTATAATATTGTTATAAATGATTTTTTAAAATTAATTTCACCATTTTAACTCTCTTTGGTACTTAAAATTATTGATAAAATGTTTTTTAAAAAAATATGACTTTATTTCTCTCTTTGGACAAAAAATATTTTTTCTTCCAAAACCATGTTTTCTAAAAATATTTTCAAACATGTTTTAACATTTACCAAATTAATTATTAAATACATTTATATTTAAAATTTTATTTTTTTTATAAATTTGATAAGAATCTTTGTTTTTTTAAATAAGGCCACTTTTTCTTTTACCGAAATGTGAAAATACTTTTTGTTTTAACTTGTACAACATGAATGAAATTATCCACCATCATGACCAATAAATGTTTTCAGGATTATTTAAAAGTTCTAAAAGGTTATTTTTAGAAAAAAAAATCTTCAAATGTTTTGAAAACTTTTTGTTTTAGATGTTTATTTTCAAAGTGCAAAGGATATTTATATCAAGAATGTTTTTAATGATATTTTATTTATTTATATTCATCGAGGATATCCACACTTTGTTATAATTATAATCCACTGGGGATATTTTGTATTGATATCATCCTTATTAATTATTTGGATGGTTTATGATCAATTTTACTGAGGATGTACAGTTTTATCACCATTCAACATATTATTCTGAATGGTTTATGATTATGTTTATTTGATTGGGGTAAATATTAAAATTTAAAATGTTAGTTTTTAAATAAAAATTTTGCATTGATTATGTTTCGCCCCTTTCATATTAGGAATGAATTGGACTTAGTAATTGATGGGTGGGTCTGGATATAGATATCCCCTCGATGCATCGATAGGTCTTATGGGACAAATAAATTGGCCAAATTACACAGGTTTCTAACCACAGATTTAAACTCTCCTATGAAAGGTATTTACAGTATGTTTTAGATGTATATAATTATGCATTACCTCGTTATGATATAAGTAATTTATGTCCATGTTAAGAAAATATATGGATATGTTTCAATTTTATGTGATTATTTAAATGGATTAAATTAATCATCATTTACTCTTTCCGTATTATGATCAAGTAATTATTTAAATGGAATGTATTATAGTTATTTACCTTTATATATTGATTATGATTATTTAGTCATGATAGCTTCTGATGTACAAATACCCTTCCTGAGTATCTTATTTCACCCCTTTCTCATATATTTTTCCCCAGGATACAAGTAAGTGTTTTTTAATTGATATACAAGGATATTCTAAAGTGAAATATGGTGTTTTTAAATAAAAAACTTTGTGTATTTTATGTTTTCAAATGAAATGTGAATTTCAAGTATGTATCTTATTTTCCAAGACTACTAAACTATAAATTCCTTTGAGATGTGACTTATTGTATCATATTCCAATATAATAAATAACCACCGACTTTAGGCTATCTGGTTTAGGGATGTTACACATGGATGACTATATGGTGATACAATAGTCACCTTTGGTAGTTTGATATTAATATATCATTCACTCAAAGTAAAATATATAGTGATACATCATTCACTCATGGTTTTTAAATAATGATATATTGGTCACCAAAATTTGTGTATATGATGACACATAATTGGCCTATGGTTTTTAGATAGTGATATATCATTCAAATAAATTTATTTATATGGTTATTCATCGTTAACCCATAGTTCATATATGGCGATACATCATTTACCCTTTTCTACTAGTCATTTGATACATTATTCACCTTTAAATGGTATGGTGATATATCATTCACCTTTTTTATAATATTATTTATGTTTTTTTTCACCTTGTTTATGACTACGGTGATAACTCGTTCACCTTTAATGTCATTTTATTTATTGGAACCAAGGATATCATTGGTTGTTTCTTTAGGCCTAATGATAAGAATAATGGTTGTTATAGATAGAATCATGTGTTCCAATGATATTATACATAAAGTATGTTTTATAAGTTGTTTGATGTTTTTTCTATTTAGAGGAGGTATATTAAAGTGTAACATTATTCCTCACATTGTAATATATAACTCATGTAAAAATAAATATATTGTATATAATATTATAATATAGTTTCATAAACTGTACTAATAATAAATTAAAGAGGTAGATAAGATATTTCACAATGGATGAGGTAACCACACCATAATTTATGTTGTGTATAAATATGCCAAGAAATATTTTGACTGTGGATTATTAAATGAATATAGAGCAAGAAGTTTCCTACACCATGAATATGAGGACCATTCTTCAAAGGACAGTGCATAAGAATTAAACATTAGTAAAGTAAGTTGTGTGGGGAAAATTCCACACTATAATTCCAAGCCATAAGAATAAGGGTATTGTTCCATGAGGAAGAGTGTCATACTGCAAAATGTTCCAGATCAAAGGAAATTTAATGTGATAACATCACGATATTTTAAGGAGTTTTAAATGAGATATTGTATGGATTTTATGGATCTGGTTGTTGATCGATGATCACACCATAATAGATGATATCATGATGTAATCTGAAATTTTTAATTAATAAGCACACTAAAATGAATTCCTTGATTTCATAAAGAAGTTAAATCCAAAAAATTCTTAAATTATTAATTTATCTCATATTTTTTGGGATTATAGTATAATTAATCAGCTTAATTGGTGATTAATAGGAGATTTAAAGACCCAATTAGTGAGTGACATATGAAAATTTCATAGATAATATTTTTTATGATTTAATACTCGGTTTAACAAAAAATAAATGTGGGATAATTAATAAGAACATGATTGAAAGATCTAAAGATTGTAGAGAAGAGATGATACTATGATGAATCTCATTATAGATCTTGAATAAAAAAATAATAATAAAATAACAATGATAACACCCAAGTTGAATTGGTGTTTATCTTACTTGGAAAATATTTTATAGTCAACCATAGTGTAAATATTTCATTTGTACTCTCTTTTGAAGCAGTGAGTGGATAAGGAGAAATAATAAGTGAACCGAGGATCAAAAATGTGTTTTTCCCAAACCTTTTAATAATCTATAGTGAGTATTATCATCCTTTGGTATGTTAATACAACATAAATTTATACTAATTACAGTATCCCTTACTAGTAAACCATGTAAAATCCTTGTTTCATTATATTTACATTTCTCATAATTAAATATTATGAGTGCTTTAGATTGACATATTTTTTGTATTCTTACTAATGTGAGAACAATATTTGAAAGGAGTTAAGAAAAACTACACAACATGATTCATCACCCCTAACTTAGAGTGTATTCAAGCATGTATTTTCAATATGTGGTATCATATCTATAAGTTTCTTTCTCAAGAAATCTACCATTGAATTATTATTTTCATGGACAATTCAATTAATGTAAAGGGGTTCTCTATATTTGATGGTTGAAATTATAATATTTTAAATAATAAGATGACATATCACTTAATATATCTCTACCTTGAAATTTATGCAGTCATGATTCATTGAATACTAGTGATTTTATGGAGATTTCAATGATTGAAGCCAGAATTAAACTATTCATTGTGATCCAAAGGAACAAAATTACATATTTGGAGACTTTTAAAATAAAATATATATAACTACAATGAGTTGTACCATAGTAAAATCCATTTTGGATAAATTTTAAAAGATCTACAATGGCGATAACCAGTAATGTAACCAGAGTTACAAGTGCTATACAATAGCTTTTATTTTTTTAAGATGATCCCAAGTGAAAAAATTGATTGTTACCTCAACCATATCATCGCTAATTTTGGATATATTCATGGAGTAAATGATGAAATGAAGTATGTTAAAATAATAAAGAGGATCCATGGAAGGTTTCCACCATTATATAATCCGAAGGTATTATATTATGAAGAAATAGATAATGAAGAATTATCTCTTTAAGGTCTATATAGAAAACATTTTTCATATGAAATGTGGTTGAAGACAAATAGAGAGTCAAGTCAATCATCAAAGGATAATTATTTTAAATTCATGGTGATCCTTGATATACATTATACTAGAAACAAGGAATAATTTATCAGTAATGAATTTATGTTATATGTATCATGAAAATTCAAGTGAGGAGAAGGAAGATATGATTGAAAAATACCATTGGCTTGATTTAATTATCAAATATTTGGGAATATATTAGTGAGATATCTATGTATGTATGGAGAGGAAAATTAAGAGAAATCACACCAAAATAGAGAATAAAATGTTCCCTGAAAATAAATATTAAATCATCAAATACATCTAGGAAAAAGTTTAAAGGTAAAGACTTATTGAGTAAAGAATAATATGATGATGATGATATGTACTTAAAATATGATAAGGTAAATTTTATTTTAAGTACTATGAATTTTCTGATGGAATAATTGGAGAAATATAAACCAAAAATTGAGTAATAAGGCCGACTGAAAGAAGCTATTGACCTAATGTCTCAACTTGAAGAAGCACTTGAAGAGTTAAATTTTCAACATATGAAAAGAAAAATGGTTGGAAGATTATTAAAGTAACCATCCAAATAAAATAATCGACTAATGGAAAATGTTATTTGGCTAAAAAAAGTGGTGAAAGAACATGGGTCTACTCAAATAACACAAGGATAAGCGGTTGATTTTTTGATAAATATAAAAGGGAAAACAAAGATGATCAATAAGATCAATGCTCAAATTAAAGAGATAACAAAAAGGGTTTAATCCCTAGAATAATAGGTGTTTACTCTAAGAAAAAAAACTTTAATATTATAAAAAATTATTTGATCTGAAGAAGAGTATTTAGTTTGGAAAATTTTAGATGATTTTTTTTATAAAGGGAAAAATGAGGATCATGAGGTGTTGAGAAAGTACTGAGTAATCTAATACCTAATTAAATGTGTAAAAGTTAAGTTGGATTCAACATTGAAACCTTGGAAATGTGGATAGAAACAACTCAAGAATACTATGAAACAAAATTTTGGTAATGGTTATACAACATTGAGAACTCATTAAAAACCAATAAAATACTCAGAGGCTGGATATATGTAGATAGATAGTGGAAATGTAATTATATTTATGAATTATCACTTTTGTGGCTATTTGGTCAAAACATGACCTGCTGTAAAGTGGTGGAAATCTACTTGAGAGGTTAGGTACATAATATTAAACACCAAAGAATGATAACATATCCTATTTCATAATGTCCAAATATATTTTATATAAATTATTATCATTGTCCTAGATTTGGTCACAAGGTTTTAAATTGTAGGAAAAAATGATCCAAAGTTTCACCAATAAAAAAAATATTATATGAATTCTAGAAAACCAAATGATATTTCATTACAAAATATTGTTTTCTTATTTGAGGAAGAATTATATGACATCATTTCCTATGATTAATAATATAAGGAGACATCAACCCTTTTCTTAACTCAATCAAAAAAATGGAAGGGAAAGAAGAATAATGGGAAAAAAATCTTGGAAACAATTTATCTTAAAGAAACTAAAAATAATACTTCTAAGGTTCCTGAAAATGGTTGATTAACCCAAAAGACTGAAAAAATGAATATATTAAAGAATTCAAAGTAATGTTTTGATGTTATATTTTATTATGGAAATGATGGAGATTTAAAATTAAATTATGTATGAAGACACGGTTGGTTAAATTTGAGATAAGGAATACAAAATTTCTATATATAGATTTTCTTGGACATAATATATTGTACATTAGTCAACTATATAACTCTATATTTGAGCTTATATTCAATTAAATGGCCTATTTTTTCATATGTAAAGTTGTAAACTCATTGATTGATAGATGGAGAATCAATGGAAATCTATACTAAGTGGATCATTAGGAGGACACTTATATCCACATGGTAGAAGTAGAAAAAAAAATTGGGATCAAAGGCTTAAGAATATTCAGCCACAAAACATATATAATTTTTTAAAGATTAAATTTTTGGTTGAAATTATAAATTTGAGAAGAAATTGGAATAATACTTGTATTTCATGTGTGAGCGGTAAAATAGTTAGATATAAACAATGGAAGAAGAATAAAATGAATTCAAATTTGATAGATTTTATTCAAATCAATGTGTGTTCAACAATGAAAGTTTCTAAAGAAGATAACTAAAAATACATTATCTTTTTTAGTGAGAATATAGTAGATTGGTTTGAATCATCTTTATGTAGGAAAAAATAGAGGTAATTGATTGTGTCAAGCGGTTTTCAAGGATATTTGAAAATGAAACAGGAAATATTAAAATTATATAATCATACAATGACATGGAATATACCACTGATAATGTTATTTGGATAAAATGGAATTAAACATGATGTCTTATTAGTGAGAACAACATAAAAAAATAAAGTAGCGGAAAGATATAATCAGATAGTAAACAACATTTAAAAAACCTATTTTATCAAGAGTGACATTTCTCTACACTATTTTAAGGAAGTGATGTAAGAAGAAGTATACAAAAAAAATCAATATTTTTTTATCCATGAAGAGAAGAGTTATACATATAAAATGTGTCGTAGAATAAAACCAATAGTGAAACACTTCAATGTTTTTATGAGAAAGTGTTTTATCTGGAACAAATAAATAAGTTAAGTAAAATATAAATATTCAGTTTATGAAGTTATATTATTAGGCTACTCATTCAAGAGAAAATCATATAAGATGTTTAAAAATTTATTAACAAGATGTTGTAAATAAAAAATCTTGTGATAGTGGAAGAAAAACTAGAAAAATATTGATTTCAAGATCTAAGTAAATATTTTAATGGATAATAAGAAATCCAAAAAAAATCTGATGGCATACAAATTCTAGTTTGTGAATATGACTCAGAGGTAGAATCATTGGATTAAGAGTTATTGAGGACAGTTGATCATCAACTCAATAGAGGAATATGATATTTGAGGAAAACAAATAAAATGTAATTGGAAAAAAAATTTCTCCAACATAGACCCAAAGGATGAGAAATATAGATCACACTACTATACTATCTCAGGTTGATCCATCATTATTTAAATATGTGACGAAAGATTAATCATGGATTATGTCCATGAATAAGCATCTAGATCAAGTAGAGAAAAATAAAACATGGGAGTTAGTGAATTTGTTGATAGATCATAACAACATCAAATTGAAGTTGGTGTTCAAGAAAAAAAGTGATAATAAAGGAAATGTGATTTTAGAGAAAAAAGGATTTGTGAGAAAGGTATATACACAATTTTATGATACTGATATAGAGGAAACCTTCACATAAGTGGAAATACTTGAATCAATTAGACCATTTATAGCTATGACTACTTAAATAAATTTAAAAATCTATAAAATTGATATCATGATGGTATTTAGGAATAAAGTTCTTAATGGGGAAGTATATATTAAGAAACTTTTGGGTTTTATTATAGATACATGTGAAATATGAGGTTGAAAAAAGTGGTTGGGTATCCTAGTTGTTTCATTTTTGGTTCTATTTAATATATTATATGATTGAATGACTAAGAAATCTTCTTGATATATGATTATATGATATGTATGTGTTTCATATGATATAACATGGAGATGTTATTTATTTATGGTATGGATTATACTATAATTCTATAATAATATTATGTTATACATATTATGAATGTAATAGTAATTTATTTTTTATTGCTTACAATGATAAAAAGGGTATAGTCTCCCCAAATGGTTTTATTTGACCCCCACTACTATTTGGAAACAACTTTCATACAGAGAGGTATACCTAAGACAATGCAACAACCTAAAATGAAAAAAAAAATTAGGTAGACAAAGATTGTGTGGTTTTTTTTTGGGTTTTAAAATTATTTCAGCAACCACTTCATACCAATGTGACTATATTAGGTACCTAGTGGTCTGAATTTTCCTTAGAAACCAAACCACCAACTTTGATTTGGTACTCAAACCATTTAAACATTCTATGAACCACTAAAATCATTTAAAATTTATATATTATCAGTTCACTTTCCAAAAAAATAATCTAAATCTATAAATTTGAATTCACCATACCTCATGTCTCACTAGATTCTAATTATTTTTTTAAATCCATAAACTGAAAATGGGAGGGGTTTAATTGTGTGGTAGGGTAATACTAGTATATAAACCTACTCAAGAATAACATTTTTATAGGAAATGGATATAGTTATATTTCATTGTGAGATTGGTTTGGGATAGTCTCTTAAAATTGTAATAAGAGAGTGTGTGTTTCTTGATTCACATTATATGTCAGCTTTTGTTTACTTAAAGTCGTAGAAGATTATGATCTTATTTTTGGTTAGATCCATTCAACTGTGGATAACATGAGAGAATTTAATATTGAAAACTAGTTATATATGGGGATATTTCATGTGATTTTTATTGATAGGTGGGTTTGGTTTGGTGGGGACATGTGTGTATTCCCTTGAGAACCATTCGGGGTATAGGACCTTGATGGGTACCTGTGTGTGGTGATAGAATCTTAGACTTCAAAGTTTTTACTGGCTACTTGGAGTTGAGTTATGGTATTCTAATGGGATTTATTAAATGATCAAACATGGGGTGTGATTGGGTATGGGATAATTTGTGGAAGGCTATAAGATTTCTTGATTAGATGAGAAATGGATAAGGGTATTATCCATTCAATGTCATTTGATATACTAGTTTGAATAAAAAAATTCTAAGGATAATCATGTATGGATTAACTTGTGACAATTAGTGGATTGAGGTATGATCAGGGATGGATTTTAGATCTATGTAGTTTTTTTAAATGATCAATAGGTTATAAGGATCATGGTAAAACTAACAATATAAACACATAAAATTGATAATCTATGGCCATTTTATGAATGTGTAATGTGGTGAAATTATGAATTAATTTTTACAATACATAGGAGTCAAGTGTACCAATGTGATTAGTAATGAATTAAGGAGTGCCAAAACTACATTAATTTAGGCATTGGTGAAATTCAAAGCAATTAGTGGGGCGGTGTGGATTCCATAGCTATTTATATTGTGATATTCATGTGATAGTGAGTGAGGTTACATATTTTGAGACACATTCATCAATATTTGAGTGTTACATTAATTGGTTGTTGATGGAATTAATATATAATAGTGTGAAGTACAATAATGATTATATACCGAAGAGTGAGGCTCATGGGATGGGTTTATGGGTTTATAATAATCAGGGATCTTGAGTATCAATATTTTATAGATGAAGTCGTATGACTTGGTCAGTGCTCATAGAATAAGGATAAGGGAAATATTATGGTAGGGATCAAATTATGGATGGATCAAGGATAAAACCAGAATTTCAAAATATTTTTGAATTAATTTTAGGTATAATATATATTATAGGCTCAAATCAATGGTGGTTATTTTTTCTTTTCATTGTTTAGATAAAAGTGGAAGAATATGTCTAGAGATTAGAAAATACATAGGTGTGGTTATTGATTTGGTATGAACACGAAATGTCAATATATTTAAAATTATCCAAGTGTAAAATTTGAGAATTGATCTAATGTGATGATTGGGTTAGGAAATGTTAGTACTTATGGTGAAGTACAAAAATTTGTGTGAAAAAGTGAGGCTTAATTCCATGTTTAGAGTCTCAAGTAGAATATTATCAAATATGTGTTAATTATTTAATAATTTTCAGGCGAATTTCATAGAGATAATTACTCTTGTGAATAGTAATGATGTAAAATTCTTTTTTATGTCATTGGAAATTGGGAAATTTGATGAATTCCACTAGAATAAGGTCATCATCATGAGTTGATTTTTTTGTGCATGCCATTTGGTTTTCAAAGGAAGATAGTGTGGTAGGGTATTAGCATGCATGTTTTACACATGATTAAGGGTGGTGAATTTGATATAAATAAATTCACATGTTTTAAGGGTGACCAATGTATAAGATGGACTAGAATAGGAGGCATCTAAAGAATATATAGTTTTACTGTTTTGGGTACTCTAATGGCCTGGATTTTCAGCCAAATCTGTTGAAAATATTTTTATTCATATTTTTTCTATAGTCACATATTATAATAGACTTAATGGAGTTTCACAGTCCTAATAAATAATTATTATTTAAAAATATAACATTTTTATCCTTAAATGATCAATATAAATTTAAATAATTAATATGTTATAAACAAAATCTTAGATGTCAAATTCATCACTGTAGTTTGACTCGGGATGTGGGGATACCTTATGGTATTGTATTTTTTGTTCAACCTTTGAGCCCCATACTAAGAAAATCTCAAGATATCAAAATAAAATACTATTTTATCCCTTTAATTTCTTATAAATTAATCCTTAATCCTCCCATCTATGGATAGACACAAAATTTTAAAAAACTCTAGGTGAGAGAGAATTGGGATATCAGAGGCATATTATTTGAGAAATATCCACTAAACCTCAAAGTAAGAATGGATAAAAAATAATAATGATTCAATCTCATGATAGGGAAAGTATAAATATTCAGCCTATATTATTTTTGTAACATAACATTTTAATCTATTGTTCTTGAATTAATTTTCTCATCATGCTAAAATATTTCATCCATGTTATTTAAATTCTATTATTAGTATTAATAATTTTTCAATTTCACAATAAACCATAAATATATACATTCACATATCAAAGAATTAGAGGTTAGAACTATTGGTCACCATCACTTTCCTCCCCCACCCCACTCTTTTCCTCCACCTATTCTCCTTCAAATTAACTAAAACCATCATCATCATTTCAAGTGGATACCGATATATGATAGTGAGTGTAAGAGTAGTGATATCATGATGGTGAATGATAAAGAGGGCCTAGGAAATGGCTTGTGCAGTGGAAAAATGGTTCCACTACTAAAAAATGTAGTTTTGAGGTGGGGGACAATGGAAACCACCTATAGAGCACGCTAAAATGTGAAATAGAAACCACCAAAGGCTATTTATTAAATTTAAAATCACATCCTTAATCTCCCCACCACCACCCCCATACTCCCCCACCTCGCTCATGTATCCCCCCTCCCCTCCCATCTCTCATAGTCCTCACCCTTCACCCACTACTGATGTCATAGCTCCGAAGGCTGCCCCAATCCTCCCACCTCTCATACCCCCCTCCCAATCTACCTTGATCGTGCACCCTCTCCTTCACCCTATCCATGCTTCTGTTACTACCACTCATCTCATCTACTTTGAATCCTACCACCGATCCACAGACCCTATACGTCATCGGTCACATCCTGCCATCGATCTAGGCCAATGTCACCCCCCATTTTCTTTGATCTCCCCATTTAATCCATACCAAATTTTCCTCCCCCATTTCATACCACTAGTTTTGATAATTATCTGTGTTTACACTTATATATATAGGAACCCTAATTTCTACTGGTTTTAGATGTGAAATATATTTTCAAAATTCATCCACCCTCTATTTTCACATCCATTTCTCTACTACATCAACCCCTTTCACTTCCATATATAAATTTATTCCACCCATGAATTGTATGCCTAACCACTTTATGTAATTTTCCCCCATATCAAATGGGATTCTTTAAGAGTGTATTATGTCTTCATTTATGGTTCCTTTGATTTTGGTTTGATAGGATACTATAACATTTCAAGGTAAAAATGTATTCTCTATGTGTATGATTTTTTTACGATCTAATAATCATTTCAAAATGAATTTTAATTAGTAAATACATGCAATTGAAATTGGGATGGTATAATTTAATGTCAATTGATTGAAATATTTAAGATACATTCATGTACAAGTACCCAATTCAATGAAACTAGTATTTAATTGTATTGGATCTAATTTAAAATTATCTAACAGAATTTTTTTACTTTTACCTGTTTTGTTTTCTTTTAAAGGAATTTTCACCATTATGTTTTATGTACATGGGTATAAATTTATCTACATTCTTAAGATTGGTTTGGGTGTAGAAATTATGATTTTTATGGTAATAATATATGCACTGAAGCTAATTTTCAAGAATAACTTGTCCTAATAAAAAGTTTCCATCATTATCTAAAACAAGATTTTCATATTTTGGATCAGGTGAATACTATATAATTATAAATCTCTGTTATTTATTTACAAGAAACTTATTAATTTCTATTTCCTAGTGTGATCACTATGGATATAGATTTCCTTCTTTAATTTTTATTACTTAATGTGCTGAAAATCCCTTTAAATCACTGTATAGTGCGTGCTAGAAGGAAATGGATTTCCTTTTTTAATTTTTAACACATAAGGTGCTAAAATTTCCATCAAATTAAAGACTTCATTTATTTATTTCACTTCTCAATGAATTTATTCCAACCATTTTCATGCTTCCATGAATTAGTGTTATCTATTTTCATTACATACGATTGGTTATATGCATTTAAGAGTGAAAACACTAAATTTTCAATATGAAAGTCTTTTTAAGTTAGATTTTTTGGATAATCGAATTAATAATAGCCACAATAGTAAAAGAAACACTATAAAACAATGGTAAAAGAAACACAATAACACAATAGTAATTCACCCCAGATTGAAAAGAAATATTACAAATAATACCATGTTGGTGTCACTGGTCATTTGTCTAAAGTCTCTCAAAGTTTCTACAAAGTCCTTTTAAAGTTTTTTCTATTTACAGTGATATATTCATCAATTGGGTAGTATTTTTTTCTGTTTTCTTTTTCCATGGTAATTTTCTACACTAGTTATGCATGTTATGTTTTTTCATTTTCAAACACAAGTTATTTTGTAGTGGAAGGTGCATAACATGGGCATACTTTTATTGAGAATGAGAATGGAAGATGGATGATGTGTGCTTAAAAGTTAATGATATAGTGTTTTAATTGACTTTATCATATAATTTTTCCTATAATTTATGATTTCTAGGAATGCTTTCCTAAGTTTTTAAATGAAAGTAGTTTTGGGGTGTTAATTTATATGGACTACCAACACCATGTTATATTAATCATCATTAATTGAATGTTTGTTTATTATTTTATAGTTTTTATAATTTTAGGTTACAATGGTGATGGATTTAACAATTCTACTATATGGATTATTTAAAAACATAATTTTATTTTTATTTTTATATACACACTGTGTAATATATCGCTAATTCATCTCTGTAAAAAATAAATGGTTTTATATAAAATTTATTCCTTATATAAAATAATATTTCAAAAAATATTACTTCAAAATGTTGTGGTATTTAAAAAATTTCAAAAAAAATATCATTTTCTCTCTTTTCCAAAATAAGATAAGTTCTTAAAACATGTGTTTTTTGGTTATAAGATGTGATAAAATATAGCATAATGAATAACAGGTGATTATCAAGACATAGGTATAATTTTTTTCCTTTTCCATTCTTAAATCATTTTTTGAAATTATTAATCATGTAATAGTTTATACATTTCAAAATTGATTCTTTCTCTATTTATAGTGAGAGATGCATCACTTGGGTAGTATTTTTCTCTTTTTTCTTTTTTCATTGTAATTTCCTACACTTTTCATACAGGTTATACTTTTTTCATTTTCAAAACCATGTTTTTATGAGGTTTGTAGTGGCAGATTCATCACATGAGAATTATTCTTTAGATAATGAGAATAAAATATGAATGTTTCATGCTTACATGGTAATGATATAGTTATTTAATTGAGTTTAACATATTCTCTTTTCTAATTGTTTATGATTTCTAGGAATGATTTCACAAGAAACTCAATGCAATGTTATTTTTGGGTGTTAATTTATGTGGATTATGAACACCATGTTATATTTATTATCAATGAATGAATGTTATTTTTCATTTTAAAGTTTCTAATTTTTGAAAATAATTATATTTTTATTTTTATACACATAGCGTGTAATATATAGATACTTAATCTCTATTAAAAAATCCATTAATTTCTATAGAATGTATTCCTTCTATAAAGAAAATATTTCAAAGAAATTATTACATTCTTGAAATAGTATATTTATTTTTCTCTATGTATTTTTTTAATTTTTTCACTTGATCGTACAAAATCCATCATGTCCTTTTCATCTCTCTAGGTTGACTAAAAAAAATTATATCAATATAATTTTTTATGCATTTATGAATTATGATATTCAAATTGTGAGGTCATGAAGTTGATAATGTCCTTTAAAAAATCTTTCTTTTTTGATTTCTGCAATGATGATATTTTTCAATGGTTCTTACATGAAACTTGAATGAGGGGTCTACAGTGGGGTTTTCAAATAAGACCTTGATGGTTGGTCATTTTAGAGTTTTCAATTTATGTTCATTTTCCACTACTTGGACTTGATTTTATTTTTTTGAAGTTATCATTCATAATAATGTTCCTAAATAAAATATAATAGTTAATGCACTAAGAATATTTATTGTTATAATTATTTTTTAATTATTTACTTTATAATTATTTTCATAGTATGATATATATTTATATTTATATATATATCTAATATTAAATTATTTGAACGTTCATGTTTCATTATTTATGTCTATTCAATAGTCTAGAGAAATTATTACTAAATATTATGTCTTTTACTCGTAGGTTCAAATTCAACATGACTATATAATCTTTGAATCTATTTTAAAACAAAATCTATAATGCTTGTTTGACCTAAAATGATAATCCTTCTTCCATCACCAAACTAGGTAGTGTCCACATGAATAATATTGATTTTATATTTTTAAATATTTTCATGGAAAATGATGTTCTATTACATATTCTCACTCTTTAATAATATTTATATATTATTTCTAACATACCATGTCTCTTCAAAAACCAAAATGTTTCATTGATTTTTTATAAATCTAGTATTTTTTAGGAAACATCATTTGTAAATGTAGTTTCTTTCAATGTTCATCTCATTAATTATTTTAATTTCACCACAATGTCATTTATTTCATATACTATAATTTCTTTTATAATAAAAAACCATAACTGCTACGAATGACACATCTAAACATACTTATTTTTATTCCATGAAAAAGATGTCGTAAATGTCTATCCTTCAAAATGTGGTCTGTAAGGAAGAAAGGCTATAACGGAAGTTAGCTATGAAAAAATACCCATATATATAGCTTTTGGATGAATTACTTTATTTTTTAATCTATGTATTTTTTCAGTTTAAATTTCATAGTTATAATTTAATTAAATTAATTTTTTTTCATTTACTTTTATTTAGAAAACCCCTAGACAGCTACTAAAAGGTAATGTTCTTAAAAATTTCACTCCATATTGTAATTTATAAAATAGTTTCACTCAACTTCCAATAATTTTTAAAATTCCTTATAATTTTTCATCTTTTTCGTGCAACACTATGTCTTCCTCGGCCTCATAGGTATAACTTATCTCATTTCATATTCTACTTCATAGTTAAGAAATACTAATCTATGTAGGTCATCTCTTTGAATTATATTTAATTCCCCGTCTATAAATCCAATTATTCGCTATATTTTATCTACATATTATATCCCATAGTTTTTTCTACCATACATTCTATAGATTCAATATTTCACAATTCCATTTCATAACAAAATCTCTAAATTATGACAAGCCTGGTGAGGTATGTTTTCTTCCAATAACTATACATATGAGTCCTTGGGTTCCCAAGGATGCACTAGGCATCAATTATTTTCCCTTTATCTCAATTATTTGATTTATCATGATAAAAAATCATTATTCTCAATGGTCATAGTTAAATATCCAATGAGGATGAAAATGGATCCAGAAAAGGAAACAATGGAATGGGGAAAATTTCAGATTAGTCATATAAATGGAAAATTCATGTCATAAGGGCCCATCACAAGGGGTCATGTTAATGGGGACATTTTGGTGGAGGTGTGTAGTGAATTTTCCCAACCATGGGATATGAATAGTAATTTGGTCTGGGATCATTGGTTTAAAAGTGAAGGTTGTATTGATTAGAGAACTAAGGACCCTATTTTCCTTGGATAGGGGTGAGAGGTGAGACCATTTTAGTTGGCATTAGAAACCACATCGGTAATAAACATATCAAATAATATGGATGATCAAGAGGTTAAGCAATAGCATGACATTTAGTTCATGAAATATGTGTCATGTATTGTGTTCATGGTGGTTCTTATGCTTCAATGGTTTTTAATAATTACATGTTATGAACCTTAGTATCACAAACCATGTAGATAAATAAGTACATGACTCACAAAGAGGCATAATACATACTCATCCACCCTTTTTCTACACATGACATATAGTTATGGTACATGAGAAATGATATTAGAAGTTGAAGTGATAATGAAACGCAATTTGGTATGATATTCCAAGCATAGTAATTTATATTTTATATGTTAGTGTAGTGAAGTTGAATTTTTTAATCCATGTTGTCATCGAAGTTGATTATAAGAAACCCATAGGCTTGGTACCCTCTCTCACTTATTAATTTCGGTTTTCATATGGTCTACTACATCTTGTTATTAATTAGTTGAGTTATATAATACCAAGATTAAAAATTGTTATTATGATTCATACAATATTATATCATATATTATATTGACTAGTTGTGAATTTAGAAAATAATTTTTATTCATGTTCAATGTTTATGGAAAAAATAATGCATAAGAGATAAGATATGGGCATAAAATACCCAACCTGAAATTGAGCTAAAGTACAAAATAATTTACACTAACTCAATCCCCCTTATATTACACCAAATAACACTAGAGAGACTTATCCCATCATTTTATTGATGATGGATTATTAAAATATAATCATAAATTAAGAAAGAAGAAACATTCTCCTAGTTCGGCCATAATAATGGGCTCAACATACAAATACAAGTCCAAGATTCCCCCTCCTTTGGTTATATAATACCTTACACAAATGGCCAAGATCTATTTTTTATATTCTAAATAACACACAGGGTAATTATACCCTTCTATAAATATAGAAATATATTCTTTTAATTCATCTAATCCTTGACGAATGATTCACATTCATAATTTCTAAAGTCTCTCATGAAATCATAATAATATTTTGCTTCCAAATTTAACTTCTCAAAAAACTTCATTACATAAAATATTATTAATAAGTAATAATATATCTCTTCTAGTGTTGTATACATACCCTATTAGTTTTCCTATATAAAGGGAAAAATGAATTGAAGAATTCTGGAAAATACCCTATGAAAATTTATCAATCTAAATAATTGATAATAACATACTAATCTATATTAATTTGTTTTTTTTCTATCGTATTCACCGAATTTACTATACATGTTGTGATAATGTTGTAAAAATGTTAATAATTTTGTAATTAAACAGTAAATATTTGGTTAGATTAATATATTTTTGTTTCAATTAATTCCAATTATGTTTTTCATTCACTATATATTTTTTATCATCCTATATATGTCTTCCAATTAACTATTAATAAATTATTTTCACTATTAGTCTGATTTGTATTTTTATACTCTTTATATGATCTAATAATTTTATTTTTATCACCTAAAAATGTAGGTTATTATTAAATTTTCTTTTTTATTAATGGTTACACTTAGTTTTTCTATATTTTACTTTTTTTTTAAAATATTCACCTTTTTTTGTTTAGTAATGTTCATTGATTATTTTGTAGAGACTTTAATTTTTTGGCTGTATATTGGAACCCATGATATTGAGTGGTTTTATATGTTTGTTTTCATTACTTCCTTCAAATTTTTTATATACAAGACATAATAATTATTTTCTTTTCTTTTGACTACTCTAAAATAAAATTGCATGGATTGTTTATGCTGCTTCAAATAAGATATTACATGGGTGTGGTAAAACTTATAACTATAATCAAGATCCTTTGATATTATAACTTATTTGTTATCATGTATCCAATATTTACATATTATTCAGTTTCAATTGATCATACATCAATCCCATACCCAGATTGATTGGTATGTCTTATGGTATGATTTGACTTTATTAAAAAATTATAATAATGGAAAAATCATATGTTTATGGATCCAAACAGACCAAAAGATCTTTGATTGACATGAAATATTATTAAAATGATCTTTAAGTAATTTAAAATCAATAATAACCATCAACATGTTGACTGGATACTTGAATTTATTAGTATTATTGAAAATGGAGTTCATCCCTCAAATTTGTAGTAAGATGAAAAATCACTTAAAATGGGTAATTAACTAGAAATATCAATTTTATTAACATGTAATAATGGTATAAAAATCACCATGTTAATTTTTATCTATTGGAATCAAAACTGCATCTATCAGATGCTCGTTTCTCCCAATATGATAAAAAATGATGGGTAATGTTATCTGGTTTTATTAAAATGACATACCTCCCATTATGGGGTCAAAAATGAGCAAAAAAAATTTGATTGAGATGAAAATCTAGGATAGAATTCCTTGAATCATTTTTGATATGATTCAACCAACCATGCATCAATCATATATCCATATTGATCAGTATTTCTTATGGTGTGATTTGAAATCATTATTTTTTTCTAAAAATGGAAAAAATCATGTCTGTATGGGTCCAAACTGACCAAATGATCTATTATTAACATGAAATATTAGGACAATATTTTTTAACTCATTTAAAATCTTTAGGAACCATCTAAATATTGATCAAATACCATAATTTCTCGTTATGATTGAAAAAGGCGTTTGTCCCTTAGATTTGTAGTAAAATGAAAAATCACATATGGGACCAATACCTAGAAAATGGACTTAGATTGACCTGAAATCATGGTAAAATTATGACTGAGTTGTTTTTGATTTTTTGGAATTAGTTCCACATCCATTATATGCTTGTGTTACCCAGTATGATGGAAAATGATGAGTAATGTTTTCTGGTTTTATTAAAATGACATATATACTATTATGGGGTAAAAAACAAGCAAAAAAATTTTCTTGACATGAACATCCAAGTGATAATTCCTCCAATCATTTATGATTTTTTGAAATCAATCATGCATTAATCTAATGCCCAGATTGATCAGTATGTCTTAAGGTATGATTTTAAATTGTCATTTTTTTGTAAAAAATGGGAAAATCATGTGTGTAGGGGTCAAAACTGACAAAACGATCTCTGATTGACATGAAATATTAGGAGAACTATATTTAAGTCATTTAAAATCTTTAGGAACAATCATAACATCGGTCAGATACCCAAATTCCTCGATATGATTGAAAATAGCATTTGTCGTTTGGATTTGGAGTAAAGTGAAAAATAACATAAAAGTGTCTAATACCTAGAAAACACATATTTATTAACATTAAATAATGAGAGAATGACCAATAAGTTTTTTTATCTATTTGAATCAATTATGCATCAATCGTATGCTCATGTCACCAAGTATAATGGAAAATGATAGGTAACATTGTCTAGTTTTATTAAAATGATATATCTCCTACTAAGGGGTTAAAATGATAAAAAGAATTCTGGTTGACATGAAACCCCAGGAGATAATTCCTTGAATAATTTTTTATCTTTTATAATAAACTTCACATCAATTTGATACCCTGATTGATAGGTATGTCTTCAGGTATGATTATATATTACTGATTTTTTTTGTAAAAATGGATTAATCATGTGGTTAGGGGTCAAAACTGACCAAACAAGCTCTCATTGAAATGAAATATTTGGAAAAATCTCTTTAAGTCATTCAGAATCTTTAGGAACCATCTATATAATGATTACATACCTAAATCTATCGATATAATCAAAAATGACATGTGTCCTTCAGATTTGGAGTAAAGTAAAAAATCATTTAAAAGGAATCAATAATTATAAAATGGATATTGAATGACATGAAATCATGAGATAATGATCACTGAGTTGTTTTTGATATTTTTAAATCAATTCCACAGCCATAGGATGCTTGTGTTGTCCAGTATTATGGAAAATGACAGGTAATGTTGTCGGGTTTTATTAAAATAGCATATCTCCCATCATGGATTCAAAAATGAGAAAAGGAATTCTGATTATCATGAAAATCCAAAAGATAATTCTTCAAATAATTATTTATTCATTTAAATTATCCATGCATCAATTTAATAATTGAATTTATTAGTATGGATTTAGGTAGTATTTGAAATTATTAAAAAGTTTGTAATATTGAAAAAAATCATGTGCGTAGGGGTCAAAACCAACCAAACATGATTTGATTGAAACAAAATGTTAGTATAATGATCTTTAAGTCATTTAAAATATATAAGAACCATTAATATATTGATCAGATACCCAACTTTTGCATTATGATAAAAAATGATGGTCATCCATCAGATTTCAAGTAAAGTGAAACAAATCGCATCAAAGGGTCCAATACCAAGAAAACGCACTTCGATTGACATGAAATCATGAGAGAATTATCTTTAAATCATTTTAGATCTATTTTAATCAACCCCATATCCATCAAATGCTTCTGTTTCTTGGAAATAAGAAAAACAATGGGTAACATTATCAAGATTTATTAAAATAACATATCTCCTACCATGGGGTCAAAAAAGAGAAATGACTTTTGATTAACATGAGAAGCTTGAAAAAAATTCCTCAAAAATATTTAATCTATTAGAATTAACCATGTGTAAAATTGATGCATGTATTGGTCAGTACAATAAAAAATTCATTTTCAGCTTTATTAGAATTTTCTTAATAATGATAAAATCATGTGTGTAGGGGTAAAAACTGACCAAATGAGTTCTAATTGACATGAAATCTTATAACAATTATTTTTAAGTCATTTAAAATTTGTAGGAAGCATCGACATGTGGATTGGATACCTAAATTGATAAGAATTATCCAAAGTTACATTTGTAACTTATATTTTTAATTAAGTAACAAATCATATAAAATGGGTGAGTAATAAGACAACACACATTGATTGACATAAAATTGTGGGTGAATGGCCACTGATCCATTTTTTTGAGGGAATCAATGTTTCATCCATCAGATTCACATGTCACCTAATAATATGGAAAATGGCTGGTAACATTTTATAGTGTTATTAAAATGACATGTCTTCGATGAGGGGGTCAAAACAAGCAATCTTCTAATTGATGTGAGAATCTAGAATAACATTCCTCAAATCATATGTGATCCATTGGAATCAATTACATGTCATTCCTATATCTATATTGGTTGATATAATTAAAAGTTCACTTTCATATTAATTATTATTACTTTCATAATGGAAAAATCTTGTGTGTAGGGGTCAAAACTGATCAAAAGAGCTCTAATGGACATAAAATATTGGGAAAATGATATTTAAGTTGTTTAAAATCTATAGGAATCATTGGTATATAGATCAGATACTTTAATTTTTTGATATGATCTAAAGTGATGTTTGTCCCTCATATTTGGAGTTAAATGAAAAATCACATAAAAGAGGTCAATACCAAGAAAACACACTTGTATTGACATGAAATCATAGTATAATGATCATCAATCCATTTTTTATCTCTATTAATCAACTCCAAATCTATCATATTCTTGTTTCACCCGATATGATGAAAAATGATGGGTAATATTGTCTAATGTTATTAAAATGACATATCTCCCATGAGGGTGTCAAAATGAGAAAACAAATTTTTTTGACATGAAAAGTTAGTAAAAAATTCCTCAAATCATATGTGACCTATTGAAATAAACCACGCATCAATTTGGTTCCTAAATTGATCAATATATAGTAAAATTGATTTTTAATTTTTAATAGTTATTGTTTAATTGATAAATATTTTAAATAGATATTTAAAAATAGTTTTCCTCATTTCTATATTTATGATTCTTTTTATAGGTAACACTATATAATCTGTTTTGATTATTCTATATATATATATATATTAACTTAATAAATATGAATAATGTTAAATAATATAAGATGTAGAGGTGATGATTTAATAATGGGTGGGGCACTCTCTTTTAACATGGAGACTCACCATACACCTAGATAGGGTCTCCTTTATTCTAGTAATCTATCATGAATTCTTTTGATTCCTCTTGGTATTTCTTGGTTGAGACCTCGTTAGCATCCAAAAGTAATCCAAACTTGGGTTCAAAGTGAAACCGTGCTCCAGGATCCAAGGGCGTTTCTTTCACAAATGTGCTTTGAGGAACTCACTAGTTGGTCATGTCTTTGAATATGTCTGTCTTTAGTAAATCTGATGTTAGAGTTTCCATGGTATCTTCTAACCTTGCTTCTCTCCAACAAAGGTTATATTTTTAAAACTATTTTTTTCTTGGTTATATCATGATTTTCAAGGGTGATAAGTCCATGAATTATATTTCTCTCAAGGAAAAGTTATGCCATAGCTGGGGTGTTACCAACTAAAATCTCATCCCAATTGGATGGGGATACTTCCACATTATCTTTATCTCCAAGGTCGATCTTTATAATTATTTTAAATATAGAAACATTGTTCTTAAACGAGGTGTTTTTACAGCTTTCAAATAAGGAAATTAATTTCAACCCATTCACACAGAGGAAAACCATGGCTCATATTTATATTAGAATTCATGGTCTTTGTTGGGTTTTCTAGTATACTAATAGCCATGGTGATCTGGATTCATGTTTTGGAACTCTAGTTAATATGGATTAACATGCCATTTAGGGTGAGTTAGACTTATATGATCATGTTCTTGTTGAAGATAATGTAGAATTCAATATCCTAGAAGTTCAAAATATTGTTTCAAATGATAGTATGTTTGAAATAAAAGTGTAGTGAAAATATCATTCCCCTTACTATGAGGTATAAAATTTTATTGGTCATTCATTTTCTAATTATAGGGTCATAAAAAAACAAGTTAGGATTTCCTCCTTACACAAATCTACCTCTTGGAAATAGGTTGGAAAGGATTGGAAGGGTACATCCAATAGTTTTAAGTAAGGTAATCACTTTGGAAAGGAGCCCACTATTAATCTCAATCATTATGTTACTGATGGGGTACCCATAGTTGATCATAATTTTGGATCCTTGTCTGAGAATATTTGTACTGAAGCACCAGATAGTTCTTTACCTAATGGGAATAATTAGGACAATAATGGGGACCTTGTATTGTTGTCCTCTAACTCCCCTATCATTGGTGAGGTGGTCACCACTATTTCCATTTATGGTGATAAAACTACTGTTGAAAGGGAGATTCCAAAAAATACTAAATCTAACTAGAAGGGTTCGGGAAAGTAAATCAGTATATCTAATGATAGTCTCCTCAATGGTGGGGTCTTTGAACTAACTCCCCCCACACCTACTATTGTAGATGGAATTATTTTAGTTTAACCAAGTCCTGATGATAATATTCTTATAGATATGGAATTTTCAACCTCTCTCAATGCTATTATTGTAGATACAGTCTATAGGGATAAATTTCTTCCTTCTTCTAAAGAGCTTTCCCCATCTAATTTAGAGGGGTATGACCCCACTGTTGACCCCCCCCCCTTGTGTGTGTTTTGTTCTAAAGAATAATTCTTGTATTGATAATGTTGTAAATCCTCCAAATGGTGATGAATAGGATGATTCCCCATCATCTAGTACTTCTTCCACTTCTGAATCTAAAAAATTATGGAGTGAAAGGGTGGAAGAGGAGGGAAAATATGAGGATTTCATTTTTTTTCTCCTCCAACTTTCCATCATCCTTCAATAGTTCCCACAAGATGTGTGAAAACCATTGTGGATAGTATAGTGGGAATGGGTACACCCACCTATGACAAGGTCAGTCTTTCACATGTCTACCATGTTTGGACTATAATCACTTCTATAATGGATAAGGTCTCTAAAAATTACTTTAACAAAAATAAATAAAAGGTAAAGAAGAGGAAGGGAAACTCCAAAACCAAATATGGTTCAAGAGGAATCTTCTTTTTTAAAATTGTTAACAAGTTGATAACTCTAAAATGCATAACTCCCTTCATAGATATTTTCAATATATTGGGTGTTTATAAATGATGGAATAACTATTCTTCTAGTATAGATAGTTTGGAGAAAATTGGTTATTATTTGATAGGTGTTATAGTCCATTACATAGTGGAAACTATATGGGTGTTTTCTCATTATTTAATGGGACATGTGACTACCTTTAGCATATATGAACAGATAATCACTTTTGAGGTGTAACTCTCTAATCTATATTTATTATTCTCTTTTGTTTATTCCAATAATAAATATCAGGATAAAAGAGCTCTTTGTATGTAAATTGAAAAGGTTAGTGGTAGCATTGGTTATCCTTGGGATGTCCTTGGGTATTTCAACAATACCCTCTCTCCCAATGAAAAAATGGGATTTGGTTATTCCTCCATTTTCCATTAATAAATTCTGGTCCTATGTTGAGGCTAATGACCTTATTGTCACGACCCATCCTCGGGACCTGTGTCGTGACTACCCCAAGCCCGCCTCCCATAGGTCAGGGGCTGGCGACTAGCACCAAGGCGTAAATCCCGACAAAAAGGGGAAGACATTGCCTTTATAAAGTAAACATACACCACAGAGTAAGAAAGAAGAAGTATACACTAAGTAAAAACTGGGTACAAAAGTAAGTGCGGAAAGTAAATGGGCCAGAATACAAACCCAAACTGAAAGTAAGGTACAATTGGAAAGAAGTACAGCAACTGAAAGTAAATCAGCAATGTCGAGTCATCCACTGGAAGTCCCACCTGAAGGGTGGGTACAGATAGCCTCCTCAGCACCTCGGTCTAGCCGTCTGCTCTGTGTACATCTTCCCAGTTGTCCACCTCCAGGTACGGACTTGCTCCACAAGCCTCAACCACGATCAGCGCTATTCGTCGTCTGCATCCAACACAACGTAGTGCGGGCATAGCCCGTGCAGGGGTGAGTATACGCTACTCAGTAGGGACCCCAAGACCCCTAAAGGTCTCCCAGAATTCACAAAGGATAATCCACAAAGGAAAGATACAATCACGAAGTAACAATTAACACTACTTAAGTATATTCCCATACAAATACCAAAGTCATCAATTCTCGTTAGGCTCCAACGTTCGAGCCCTAGTTCGATCACGTCCACATAGGAGTACAACCCAATCCACATAGGATAACACAACCCAATCCATAGAGGAAAGAAATTCAATCATATCAAATATATTGATTGAAAGTCAAGACTCAGCTCACACAGGTATACTTCTTCGTAAGGTGATAGAGATGATCAGATATAGTCACTGATTCATCTAAGTTGGGACACACGTAGGATACTAAACCAGCTAAGCTGTTGGACCCACATAGGATACAGACCAGCTACTCTGCCAGACCCACATAGGATAGCAAGAACAGAGTCAAACACTTTCAGACCCATGTAAAAAACAACAACAGTAGTCATCGCAGTCGAACCCACAGAGGATTTCAGTACGGCCTGTATCGCTGCCGAACCCACGTAGGATTTCAGTGCATTCTTCATCACCGTCGAACCCACAGAGTATTTCAGTACGGTCTTCATCACTACCAAACCCACGTAGGATTTCAGTGCAGTCTTCATCGACGTCAATCCCACGGAGGATTTCAGTACGGTCTTTATCACTGCCAAACCCACGTAGGATTTCAGTGCAGTCTTCACAGTCGCAGCCAGCTCTAGGGTTTCCGCACACAGCATGCTCGTTTCTGGGAGGGTCCGCTCCACGACCCAAAGGGGGGTCGATACATAAACTGATACGTAGTCCGGAATTGATGTATCTCAAAGTTCCTTCTAGACAAGAGGAAATCAACGTGACAGACGACGTGTCAATCAGACGCCCGGTCTTAGAGTTATTGGCTTCTTCGTTCCAGGGGATCGGTTGGTTTTAAAGTCAAAACCAACCCAACTGTACTCCAATTGCATCCAAACATTGAGAATAGTAAGACAAAAAGGTCCATCTCACTAATAGGTATCCAACAAAGTCGACGGCACGTCAATCGGACGTTCGGAGCTCAAGTTATAAGTGTTTCCGCTCCGAGGGCCCGGTTGGTTTCGTGTTCGAACCAACCCGACCGTACCCAAAGTTCTCCAAAACTTTGAGTGTAATATACCGAAACGACCGTCTTGATCCAAGGATCTCATCTCAATATATGGTGCGTTGATCGGTGGTCTGTAGCCCAAGATATGGGCAAAATAACGAACTTGTTCAGTTTTAGGGGGTTTTTGGGCCCGGAACGACCCGACCCGAGACCCCCTGGGTCGGTCTGAACCGGTTTGACCCGAACCAGGTCCGGGTCCAGCCCATTAGGACACATCCTGGCCCAGCCGGCGCGGCCCGGCCCGGCCTGGGCGGCCGGGTGGCCTGGCGTGGGCGCGCCCCACACGGCCATCTCGATGTTGGCCGAGCCGAGCGGAAAGGGGGGGCGGCTTCCCCCCTTGATTGGAACCGCGGCCCCCACATAGGGGGGCACTCTTTTGCCAGCGGAGGCGGCGCCGGGCGCTGCGTCTCCCCCAGGTCCCGCGTGGCCGTGGGATCCCGGTCGCCTGCTGTCGCGGCTTCAGCCGCGGCGGTCCCTCCTGGCGGCGCGCCGGGACGTCGCCGCCTCTAGGCAGCCGGCCGCCGGTGCCGCCGCGCCGGCGACCTGCGCCGCCGGTGAAGTCCTCCGGCCACTGGAGCCGCTCTGGTGGTCCGTTATTGATCCTGTCTATGCCTGGGGTCATCTCGGGACCCGTAGATTACTGCGACGGCCTCTAATCGCTCAACGGTCCTATTTCATCATCGCCCAACGTTCCGTACATCAAGAACAGAGAATCAGTGGGTTCGGACTTGTTTGTTGGTCCTCACCTACCGCGTTAGAGGTTCAAACGACTTTCAACAAATTAAACACATATCAAGGATATAATCCACATAAATTAAATTAAACAAAACCCCCATACCTCGATGAAGTCGTCGAATGAGGTTTGTCGCGGGAAAGGGATGTTGCAGAAGACGGCATCGTGGAAGGAGGATCGTCGGCATCGCGGTACACGGCGTCGTGTCATCGATCTCCGAGGAACTTGTGTTCTTCATCGTCTTTCGTTGGAGGCCGGCATTCTTCGTCAGTGACGGTGTGTTCTTCATGTTCTTCAAGGAGGAAGATGAGGATTCCAAGGCTTGAGAAATTCCTCTATAATCTTTCTCGCACAATGGAACAACAATAATAAAATAAGGCGTTGACTTATTTTATTACTCATGCCATCCCTTATTTGAAATTCAAAATTAAATCACGATTTAATTATCGTGAATTGACCAATTAATGAGGCGTTTAATAATCTAATTAAACGCGAGAGTTGACTTGGCATTAAAAAGGGGGGTGCGGGTGAGTTACAAAATTAAAAACACGTGGGAGGTAAAAAGGAAATAAAGTGGGTGGGGCTCGTGTGGGACCCACCTCACTAATATCCTACCTAGGAGTTAGGATATTTGTGGGTCCCACTCTAACCACCTTTCCTAGGTTATCACTACTTAGAATAAAAATAAAATCTGTAGCACAATATTTTATTTTATTCTTTAGTTAACCAAAATAAATTAATAACCTCACCCAAGAAAATGCAACTTCGGAAAAGGTGTTCTTAAGCAATTACTGGTGCTGCGATTCCATCGGTGCCCTCAGATTTCGATTCCGAGCACCGGTTCAAAAGTTAGGAAAACTCGCTCGTTCGTTCACTGAACATAACCGAGCTAAACTTCGGAAATTGATTGCGGACACACCGGGCCACGGAATCAGGTGCCGTCAGAAACTGCGTTCTTGTAAAATCCCAAAAAGAAATTTAAAAGAAATCCCTTGAATTGTATGGGTCTTTACATTACTCCCACCTCAGGGCTTTACATACCTGTAAAGATACATCATAAACTAGGGAAACAAATGAGGGTACTGAGCACGCATCTGAGCCTCCCGCTCCCAAGTGCTCTCCTGGAGGTTCCTGTACTGTAATCTGATGCGCACTAGAGGTATCGACCATCCACGTAGGACCTACTCCTGTCGATCATCGATCTCCACCGGGACCTCCGCAAAAGTCTCCCCATCGTCAACGTCCAACTCCACATGGTCGATGATATGCGTCGGGTCATGCACGTATCTCCTCAACTGAGATACGTGGAAGACGTCGTGCACCCGGTGCAACTGAGGTGGTAGAGCCAGGAGATAAGCCACCTCGCCTATCCTGCTGAGAACCTGGAACGGTCCGATAAAGTACGGAGATAACTTGTCGCCCCGGCCAAATCTCTGTAATCCACGTCGAGGTGATACCCGCAAGAAGATGTGGTCTCCATCCTCGAACTCCAGTGGCCTCCGCCTCCTGTCAGCATAAGACTTCTGCCAGCTCTGAGCTGTCCTCATCCACTCCTGGATGACCTGGACGTTCTCTGTAGTGGCCTGGACCATCTCTGGTCCCACAAGTGCTGACTCCCCAGGGTCTGTCCAGCATAGAGGTGATCTGTAAGGTCGGCCGTACAATGCCTTGTATAGTGTCATCCTGATGGTGGAGTGGTAGTTGTTGTTGTACACGAACTCCACCAAGGGTAGGTGGTTCTGCCAGCTGCGACCAAAGTCGAGGACACATGCACGGAGAATGTCCTCGAGAGTCTGAATGGTCCTCTCCGTCTGACCATCTGTCTGAGGGTGAAAGGCGGTGCTCAGACATAGTTGCGTCCAGAATGCCTCCTGCAACCCCTTCCAAAGCTGGGAAGTAAAGAGAGCATCTCGATCAGAGATGATAGATGATGGAAAACCATGAAGTCGTACAATATCCTGAATGTAGAGACGTCCCAAGATCTCTACTGAGCCCTGCTCTCTGATGGGTAAGAAGTGGGCTGACTTGGTGAGTCATTCGACAATCACGCAAATAGAGTCATGACCTCTGGAAGTGCGTGGATGTCCAGTCACTAAATCCATAGATATCCCATCCCACTTCCACTCCGGGACATCCAAGGGCTGCACCAAGCCTGCTGGTACCTGGTGCTCTGCCTTCACCTGCTGGCAGGTGAGGCATCGAGAAACGAACTCTTCCACAGCCTTCTTCATACCCGACCACCAGTACTGTCTTCTGAGATCCTGGTATATCCTCGCCACTCCTGGACGTACCGCTAAATGGGAACTGTGAAACTCTCTCATCACCTCCTCATGTAAAGTAACTGGTACCGTGGTACGTCCTCTGAAAGGGACGACGTGCTCTCCTTATATAGAGAATCCATCAGGTTCCTATCCTGAGGATATCTGCACACACCACATCTCATAGTCAGCGTCCCCATACTGTGCCTCTCAGACCCGCTGCAGAAGTGGAGGAGTGACTGTGAGTGACTGAAGAAAGGCTGCTCCATCCCTATCCACGAAGGATATCTACAAAGCGGCTAGATGAATGCATGTCCTCCTGCTGAGAGCATCGGCTACTATGTTCCACTTTCCAGGAGTATAGACTATCTCAAAGTCATAGTCCTGGAGGAACTCGAGCCATCACCACTGTCTCAGATTCAGGTCCTTCTACGAGAAGATGTTCCTGAGACTCTGGTGGTCAGAGTAGAATGTGAAGCGCTCTCCCATCAGATAGTGTCGCTATATCTTCAGAGCGAAGACCACTACTGCTAACTCCAGGTCATGGGTAGCGTAGTTTTGCTCATGCTACCTCAACTGACGTGACCCATAGGAGATCACGGCCCACTCCTACATCAGGATACATCCGAGTCTGGTCCCTGATGCATCGCAGTAGACTACGTACCCTACTCCCTCCTCCGGTAGCCTCAAGATAGGTGTGTTGGTCAATCTCTGTCTCAGCTCCTAGAAGCTCTGCTGACATCTTTCTAACCACGCGAAGGGTTTCCCCTTATTCTTAAAAGCCTAGAGTGGTGCTGCAACTCTGGAAAAGTCTATCACAAATCTCCGGTAGTACCCTGTTAGACTCAAGAAACTCCGCACCTCCATCACTCTCCTGGGTGGCTCCCAAGCTAGAACTTCCTCGATCTTCGTAGGATCCACCGCAACTCCCGCCTCAGAGATGATGTGTCCCAAGAAGTGGACCTCACATAACCAGAACTGACACTTCGAGATCTTTCCATAAAGCTGGTGCTCTAGGAGTGTGTCTAGTACAACCCGCAAGTGGTAGGCGTACTCCTCCTCAGTGGTCGAGTATATCAATATGTCATCGATGAAGACCACGACAAATCAATCAAGTTATGGATGAAAGATCATGTTCATGAGACCCATTAACACTTCTGGAGCATTGGTTACACCGAAAGGCATAACCAAGAACTCATAGTGGCCATACCGACATCTAAAGGCCGTATTCTGCACGTCTTTGTCTCGAACTCTGAGCTGATGGTATCCTGATCTAATGTCTAACTTTGAGAACCACCATTCTCCCTTGAGCTAATTGAAGAGGTTGTCAATCCTCGGTAGAGGATACTTGTTCCTCACGGTCACCTGGTTCAGGTGACGATAGTCGACGCACAGTCGCAAGCTCCCATCTGCCTTCTTGGAGAACAATATCGTGGAAGCCCAGGGTGAAACACTGGGTCGGATGAATCCCTTGCCCTACAAGTCCTCCAGCTATACACGTAGCTCTCGAAGCTCAACGGGAGCCATCTGATATGATGGAGTGGATATCAGGGCTATCCCAGGGTATAGGTCAATATAAAAGTCTACCTCTTTGTGAGGAGGTAGTCCTGGAACGTCGTCAGGGAAAACGTCTGCATACTGATCCACCACTACAGAAAAACTAGGACTCCCCACGTCAACTACTCCTAGGATGAGGCTAGACAACTAATGAGTGATGGGCTGTCCTCTCCTCTGCGTGAGACCATCCTGCGCTTCAAAGGCTCCCTTATCGCCGGTGAAGGTGAACCTGCTCCCGTCGGTGCATACACACCGCACCTTGCGCCTAATACAGTTAATCTGAGCATGGACTGTAGATAACCAATCCATGACCAAGATGACATCGTAAGGCCTCGACGCTGCTACAAGAAGATCCCAGCTGAAGCTCTCGCCTCCCAGAGTAAGATCACACTACCAACACCAGTGCGTAATCATCGAGTCTGCTCTCATAGGAGTCTCTAGCCGTAAGGATCGAGCCAATGGCTCTGTCGGAATCTCCAAAATCTGAACAAGGGCAGCAGAAATAAAAGAATAACTCGCTCCTCGGTCTATAAGAACTGCATCAAGGGTGGATTAGACACAGATAGTACCTCGAATTATATCTGGTGAGCCGTGGTTGTAGGCCTCTGCTGCCTGAAGCTGAGCCTGTCTCTGTCTGCCAGCTCCCTGTGGTCGGGGTGAACCTCCTGGTGGTGGTGGTGGTAAAGCCTCAAAGCGTCGCCCACCACCTGCTGCTCAGCCAGCTCCCCTGCCTCATCCTCCTTCTCTCAGCGGAACGCCACGGTCGACCCTATACCTCTGACTGGGTGGCCCCTTAACCGTCTGATGCTCCTCTCCATGACCGGTCGGGCATTCAAAATCCATGTGACCCTACCCGCTGCATGCGTAGCACATTCTGCTCCTTGGAAGGCTGGCTCTGCGCCGTGTGCCCCACACCTCTGAGCCAGTGTCCTGAGGTCGTCTGCCTGATGGTCTGGTCCGCCTGGACCCCTGTGACATCCGTTGACTGCTAGCTGCAGATGACTCTACTACGTGCCACCCTGCGGTAGGTCTCACTGCTGGCGTAAGCTCAGCAAGAAAGCTCTCTATGAGAAGAGCTCACTTCAGTACTCATGCCCGTGTCAGAATGCTGAGGGAGATCATTGACACCCTAATCTCATGCCTCAGTCCCTGCTCGAAGGTCTGGGTGTAGAGACCTGAAGCCTGACGTACATAGACTTTACATTACTTTTGCGGAATACTTAGTACATAACAAAAACACACACACAAGGATCGTAATAGTTTAGTGTCTTTGGAAACTCGGAACGTAAACTTCTAATTGTGGTGGAAGATCTTCAACATCTCCCATAAAGATCTTCCTTTTTATACCTAAAACCATTGTTTATATCCTGGGGAAAAGAAAACATAAAAGGGTGAGCTCAAATGCTCAGTAAGGATAAACAAAAGAAATATCAATCACATCATATACATAAGAACATAGCTTTTGGAAATCTTAACCTGCAAAAGAGAGCATAATTTCATAACATGGGATAAATCATAATAGTGAAATGAAATAATAACTTAAAACATTAATCATTGTGGCATACACACATAATCATAGAGAATCATTTCTTGTTAGTCAAGACTCATTGCCAAGACTATCTTAGTGGACAAAGTCCCTTTCTGAACCGAGTTCACTCCTCGTTTCAGTCCTGTATCACTGAACCGAAATAACCTTCCGTTCCAGCCATGTCTATCTCATGAGATATAAAATCTTTACCCAATGCATTGGAGGGAGATATAGGTCCCACCCATCTCTTAATGAATCCTTTCTTATGTGTGCCACATAATCATAAATCATACATCATTGCATAACCCATGTAATAAAAATGGGATTTTTAAACAACATGACATCATAAAACCATTCATATAAGATAAAGGAATTCATAAACATAATTCCATCACAACATAGTCAAATCAATGTAAAAATATGGATAGAAACAGAACCCTTTATTATCTTATATGGAAAATAATTTTGATAAAACACTTGAACTGAATTCTTGAGGAAAATATCCTTTCTTCTTCAAAATCAATTTCTTTTCACAAAACATCATGCAATTTTAAAAGAAAGAGATTTTATTGAAAATAGTCATGAAATCTTTTAGAGGAAGCTTCATGAAAATAAGGCTTTATAAAACAGTATAAATCCGTTCGTGCCGTATAAGTTAAAAAAAACATTCTTCGTACTTTTGTCGGAAAAGTCAAAGAGTACCTCGTACGAAAAAAAACGACAAAAGATTCCTTTCATATTCTTAAAACTCACCTAAGGGTAAAATTGGATTTAAACTATTGCAAGTGGATGGAAACAATATTACATATTGAGGGAACATGGATGTGGATGATAAAATACACCCCAGTAAATACTTACGAATAAACAATCTCGGATAAAAAATGAGATTGTGATATTTCCCTTACCTTAGGTCCGACTTGCTTTGTAAGTGTCCGAACCTCCTGTATAATGATTTAAATCATGTTATTGACTTACTACAGAATCATATTCATTGTTATGATATCATATATGGTTTACTTATGACATTATATTACCCGTTCTTTTGTAAATTCCATGTTAAAGAAGCGTTTTGGGTAAAATCGTTTCATTTATCGTAGGTGTTTTGACTTGTTGTTATTGACATCATTATTACTTATATCATGATTTACTTACTTCCAGAATATAAAATATGATTTATATATCATATATATTCAGTATATATATATATAATAGGTAGATAAATAAAATGAAAAACACCGTTCATGGAGACGGTAGTCCGTACGTACGCATGAACGCTGTTTTCCTTTCCTTATTGTCTTGAAATGGAAGTAAGTAGATGACATACATATGTATATATATACATAAATCCAGTAGCTTTATAATGTCATATATTTCATTATATTTCTTATATATACATCATAATCATTCTTAAATGGTTAACATGGAGAATGAATCTCATCGCGTCATGGAGACGGTATTCCGTACGTACGCACGAGCGATGATATCATTTCTATAAATATTGAATTGAATTGGAGTGGATTATACAATATATCAGAATCAATATGATGTTGTAATAACTATGTATAGTTATTCTTTACACCATTATACCCATCCATGTAAGGTGGTGGTGGAAAATAGATTACACCACGGCGTGGAGACGGTATTCCGTACGTCCGCACGCGCGGTGATTTCTTTTTCCGTAGGATGGATAGATGGTGAAATAGGGTTGTTTCATACTTATAATAACATATCAGTATATGAGTGATACTGATGTTATTACTTCATAATGAAACAACCTAAGAAGAAGAAGTGGAAGAAGAAATAAAGATGAAAGAATTGGTAACGGTAATTACCTCTTCTTTGAAGTGCCTCTTTGAGACCTCTTCTTAGGGCACTAGAATTGGTCTTTGAGGAAGACCAGAACCTCTAGGATGTTGCTAAGGAAGTGGAGAAGATATTTTGGCAGGGGTTGGCCGAGCTTGAGTGCTCAAATTGGTGTGAGGAGGAGGGGGAGGAGGTGTCCTTTTATAAGGGAGGAGAGGGGCACCTTAGGAATATCTCAAAATATTATTTTATATTAAAGTCAAAATCGGTTTATAAAAGTTCCAAAGGGTCTTATTTAGACGCTAAAGTGGGGATGGGTCGAAATCCTATCAACCAATAGAATTTAGACAAGTTTAGGGTATTATTTTAACCTTATCAATTAGATTTAACTCTAAGTTAAATAATTTAACTTTTACCGTGTCTTTTTGTTTTCTTTCACTATATGGTTAATAAACTTACTCTAACATGCCAAACGAACCCCAAATTGTATATTATTAATACATATATCCTTATCTAAGTCATTTGGCCGAACCTTAGATTTTTAGGAATAAAATAACAATTAATAATATAATATTTGATTTAAAAACTATTTTGTGTCAATTTTGACACTATTTGATATATGATTTTTGTGAAAGTCATAACAGAATTATATGTTCGAAACAAGTTGATTAAATCAACACTAATATATCATAGTAACCTAGAAAATTAGTGGAATTCATAAAAAGTCTTAAATTACATTTATTTTGGTGTTTATAACATCAATTATGTCAATATTTCATTAATAAGATAATTACTGCATCATCGTTGTGTCATAAATAAATTAATTTATTTGATGTCTAAAAATTACAAATAAAATACCATCATGTAGGAAATATTTTTAGCTTTCTAATGAATATTTACAATCGAATTTATCTTATGTATAACCCCATATTAAAAATGATTTACTTATTAAACTTTGATTTTAGCTATTTTAACCCTTCTTTAAATAAATTAATAATAAATGTCATAATCTAATCCAAGTGGGCCTAAATGGTCATATTTTATTCCTAAGTTTGTTTTTGGTCGAATTACACTTGTCCAATAGAATTAGGACATGTGTTAGGGTAATAGTGATATCATATTTACCCTTAGTTACCCCATTTACTATTAACCGTGGTAAAAAAAGTAAAAAGTTACTATTCACCAAAAAATTATTTTCATCTCATTGAACCACATTTTAGTCCTTGATATTAACCGTGTCTCTCGGATTTTTGAAATTCCATTCACAGAAGCGGTAAAATTAAGTTTTATGCAAAATTCAGTTTTTAACCTACCACTTAGTAGTTTCACTATTCATCAAAAATTGATGTTTTTCAGATCAATGCCAAAATTTCATCCTAAGCTATATTTCATATTCCGAATTCAAAAATGAAGTCTATTTTATCAAATTCATAACATAGAAGTTTCATTAATTAATTTTATAATTAAATACCGCTGTTAAAACAAATAGCGTGTTTTTAAGAGATAATAAATATCAAAAGATTGAAACTTGTTTATAAGTGGTTTAAATGTGAAATTACATCCAATGACCATTATTGTATTAAATTGTAAAAATATATTCTAAATATACTTTAAACTACTAAAATTAATAATTTATCACTATTAATTATTTCGATTGAAAAAGTTGTTTTTAATTAAAATTTAGTAATTTTCACTATTCATCAGAATATGAAAGTTATCCGAAAAGTACCAAAATTTCACCTTAGGCTAAATTCGATACTCCGAATCAAAAAATGAAGTTCATTTTGAAAAATAAGATTTACAGAGTTTTAAAAAGTGGTTATTACTATTCATAACGGCTAGTTTTAATAATATTTTAATAGCATATCGTTGTTTAGTGAAACTCGGTATTGCGTATTACACACGCTATCGAGGAAGGTCGCGATTGCGTGTAATGCAAGGCAAGTCAAGGATGTGTGTTGTGCAAGCTCCTTTTGGTGTAGCGTACAACACAAGACATTAGTAAAATAAAAAGAATATTTTTCATAAAATCTCGGGCTGTTGCATTCTACCCCCCTTAAAATGAATTTCGCCCTCGAAATTCGTCGGGGTTATAAATGGTTTACTATTCGAAAGTTTCTTTAATAGAAACCCACATCGTAAAAGGGAATACCAAAACTTGGCTTTAAAAACTAAAGTATGAAATGTAACGATTACCCAAATAAACTAATCACTGGGTTTCCACATAGGTGAAAATATGGACATGGAAGAGAAATCTAACCATCATGTTCTGATGGAGAGTGGTAGAGAACATGGCTATGGAAAAGCCAGTAATCACAAATCCATAGATTTGTGATGATATAAGGTACCATCTGAATCATCAGGTATAAGATCACTAGGACAACATTTTTGGTTTTCAAGATCATTTCCCTAAAGTTGAAAATTTGAATTAGAATAAATACTTACTTTATTTTGATACAATATCACTGTTGTTCGTGCCTTGAACAATTTCCACTTCATCTCTTAAATAAATGAAGTTGAATTTGTTATTCGTGAAGTGTTAGCAGATCATGTGATAGAATGACGGGTCATTCCATTTGTCTCAAACAAAAGGTAAGCATAAGTCATTCTATAGTGAGATTAATCATATATAGTTCCTAAAATGGACTTATACTTCATATATCATACTGCTTAATATAATAAAACTAGTTTCTACTAAACAGGGACTTCCTGTAGGTCAGTGGTAGGCGATAAAGGCCAGTCGCACTTTGGTTGCGGGTTCGATTCCTACAGCCTTGTCCGAAGCGATGGGCGGTCGCCCGTCCTGCAGGTTGTCCTTTTTCCAAAACTATATAACATCCCATCAATAATATCGAAAAAACAAACAATACTAACTTATGTCCAACATAATCCATTCCAATCTTTTAGGCTTATCCATAATACTGCAGTCGACTCTCATAATATAGTGAAAACGATTACCAGAGATTTAATACCATCGTTGATCCCCATATATCATAAGATATGTTTTGTTGGTCACATTCCAAACATTCAAAGTCCTTAATCTTGTACTCTCTTGAATACCCATTGAACCTTAGTGAAAACTTGAATGCAGTTAAAAGTTAACACTTTTCACATACCGAAATCCTCAAAATTCTATATACTCAAACCATGATATCACTTAGTCCTTATATCAATCATGAGCTCATGAATAAAATCAAACACCTCATTATCTTATTATTCCTTCATTATGCTCATATCATCTGTTTACCAAAAATGTCTCAATCACTTTTCATGGTTACCGGTACCATAAAATTATTGAAAACCACAATAGATCAAAACATAAATATTTCAGTACACCATAAAAGTACCTCAACAACATTATTCTTGAATACCAATACATAAACACTTCAGTCCATCCATTTCAATGATTGTCCTGGAAGAAGTCTTTCCTTGATTTAGAAGTATCTTTTTAGGTCAGGGCATTGAGTTGGGTAATGCCCATGTTCTCCACAAATAAGACATTGAACTCCATAACAGTCTGTCACTCTATGACCCTTTTCTCCACACAGATAACATCGGTCCCTCCATTTGAGGTATTCCTCAAGGTTCTTCTTCCCTTATTTAGAAATCTCAATCTTCCTTTCTTTATGCTCCTCAACATGCGAACATGCATAATAGTTTATCTTCGTCTTCTTTGATGAATTTGTCATACCGCTAAATTTCACCTTGTTAATCATATATCGCGATGACTGATTCGGCATAATCACAATATCTTTATCTTTAGGCACTACACAATTTTGTTGCTCATAGTCACCAATTTGCCCATTGGACTCAATGTTAACCGAATTCCTTCTGGTTCCCTCCATTAACTAAAACACAAAAAAAAAATTTTGTGAGAGGCGAAATCATGCTAGGGAAGACAACATAGTAAAGGGGGAGAACCCTCAGTATCTAACATCTTAGGTTTAATTCTATGATCGTTAGCGTAATTCTAGTACTATAACCTATACGTATACTTAACCTTAGGGACATCCCTAGACATACCTTAGAAATATCTCTAGGGATCTCACTAAAGTTCTCGCATCCTAGTTTCCAAAGGTTGACTAAACCTTTCCTCTGATACCAACTGTAGAGACCCGAAGCCTGACGTACATAGACTTTACATTACTTTTGCGGAATACTTAGTACATAACAAAAACACACACACAAGGATCGTAATAGTTTAGTGTCTTTGGAAACTCGGAACGTAAACTTCTAATTGTGGTGGAAGATCTTCAACATCTCCCATAAAGATCTTCCTTTTTATACCTAAAACCATTGTTTATATCCTGGGGAAAAGAAAACATAAAAGGGTGAGCTCAAATGCTCAGTAAGGATAAACAAAAGAAATATCAATCACATCATATACATAAGAACATAGCTTTTGGAAATCTTAACCTGCAAAAGAGAGCATAATTTCATAACATGGGATAAATCATAGTAGTGAAATGAAATCATAACTTAAAACATTACTCATTGTGGCATACACACATAATCATAGAGAATCATTTCTTGTTAGTCAAGACTCATTGCCAAGACTATCTTAGTGGACAAAGTCCCTTTCTGAACCGAGTTCACTCCTCGTTTCAGTCCTGTATCACTGAACCGAAATAACCTTCCGTTCCAGCCATGTCTATCTCATGAGATATAAAATCTTTACCCAATGCATTGGAGGGAGATATAGGTCCCACCCATCTCTTAATGAATCCTTTCTTATGTGTGCCACATAATCATAAATCATACATCATTGCATAACCCATGTAATAAAAATGGGATTTTTAAACAACATGACATCATAAAACCATTCATATAAGATAAAGGAATTCATAAACATAATTCCATCACAACATAGTCAAATCAATGTAAAAATATGGATAGAAACAGAACCCTTTATTATCTTATATGGAAAATAATTTTGATAAAACACTTGAACTGAATTCTTGAGGAAAATATCCTTTCTTCTTCAAAATCAATTTCTTTTCACAAAACATCATGCAATTTTAAAAGAAAGAGATTTTATTGAAAATAGTCATGAAATCTTTTAGAGGAAGCTTCATGAAAATAAGGCTTTATAAAACAGTATAAATCTGTTCGTGCCGTATAAGTTAAAAAAAACATTCTTCGTACTTCTGTCGGAAAAGTCAAAGAGTACCTCGTACGAAAAAAAACGACAAAAGATTCCTTTCATATTCTTAAAACTCACCTAAGGGTAAAATTGGATTTAAACTATTGCAAGTGGATGGAAACAATATTACATATTGAGGGAACATGGATGTGGATGATAAAATACACCCCAGTAAATACTTACGAATAAAGAATCTCGGATAAAAAATGAGATTGTGATATTTCCCTTACCTTAGGTCCGACTTGCTTTGTAAGTGTCCGAACCTCCTGTATAATGATTTAAATCATGTTATTGACTTATTACAGAATCATATTCATTGTTATGATATCATATATGGTTTACTTATGACATTATATTACCCGTTCTTTTGTAAATTCCATGTTAAAGAAGCGTTTTGGGTAAAATCGTTTCATTTATCGTAGGTGTTTTGACTTGTTGTTATTGACATCATTATTACTTATATCATGATTTACTTACTTCCAGAATATAAAATATGATTTATATATCATATATATTCAGTATATATATATATATAATAGGTAGATAAATAAAATGAAAAACACCGTTCATGGAGACGGTAGTCCGTACGTACGCATGAACGCTGTTTTCCTTTCCTTATTGTCTTGAAATGGAAGTAAGTAGATGACATACATATGTATATATATACATAAATCCCGTAGCTTTATAATGTCATATATTTCATTATATTTCTTATATATACATCATAATCATTCTTAAATGGTTAACATGGAGAATGAATCTCATCGCGTCGTGGAGACGGTATTCCGTACGTACGCACGAGCGATGATATCATTTCTATAAATATTGAATTGAATTGGAGTGGATTATACAATATATCAGAATCAATATGATGTTGTAATAACTATGTATAGTTATTCTTTACACCATTATACCCATCCATGTAAGGTGGTGGTGGAAAATAGATTGCACCACGGCGTGGAGACGGTATTCCGTACGTACGCACACGCGGTGATTTCTTTTTCCGTAGGATGGATAGATGGTGAAATAGGGTTGTTTCATACTTATAATAACATATCAGTATATGATTGATACTGATGTTATTACTTCATAATGAAACAACCTAAGAAGAAGAAGTGTAAGAAGAAATAAAGATGAAAGAATTGGTAACGGTAATTACCTCTTCTTTGAAGTGCCTCTTTGAGACCTCTTCTTAGGGCACTAGAATTGGTCTTTGAGGAAGACCAGAACCTCTAGGATGTTTCTAAGGAAGTGGAGAAGAGATTTTGGCAGGGGTTGGCCGAGCTTGAGTGATCAAATTGGTGTGAGGAGGAGGGGGAGGAGGTGTCCTTTTATAAGGGAGGAGAGGGGCACCTTAGGAATATCTCAAAATATTATTTTATATTAAAGTCAAAATCGGTTTATAAAGGTTCCAAAGGGTCTTATTTAGAAGCTAAAGTGGGGATGGGTCGAAATCCTATCAACCAATAGAATTTAGACAAGTTTAGGGTATTATTTTAACCTTATCAATTAGATTTAACTCTAAGTTAAATAATTTAACTTTTACCGTGTCTTTTTGTTTTCTTTCACTATATGGTTAATAAACTTACTCTAACATGCCAAAAGAACCCCAAATTGTATATTATTAATACATATATCCTTATCTAAGTCATTTGGCCGAACCTTATATTTTTAGGAATAAAATAACAATTAATAATATAATATTTGATTTAAAAACTATTTTGTGTCAATTTTGACACTATTTGATATATGATTTTTGTGAAAGTCATAACAGAATTATATGTTCGAAACAAGTTGATTAAATCAACACTAATATATCATAGTAACCTATAAAATTAGTGGAATTCATAAAAAGTCTTAAATTACATTTATTTTGGTGTTTATAACATCAATTATGTCAATATTTCATTAATAAGATAATTACTGCATCATCGTTGTGTCATAAATAAATTAAATTATTTGATGTCTAAAAATTACAAATAAAATACCATCATGTAGGAAATCTTTTTAGCTTTCTAATGAATATTTACAATCTAATTTATCTTATGTATAACCCCATATTAAAAATGATTTACTTATTAAACATTGATTTTAGCTATTTTAACCCTTCTTTAAATAAATTAATAATAAATGTCCTAATCTAATCCAAGTGGGCCTAAATGGTCCTATTTTATTCCTAAGTTTGTTTTTGGTCGAATTACACTTGTCCAATAGAATTAGGACATGTGTTAGGGTAATAGTGATATCATATTTACCCTTAGTTACCCTATTTACTATTAACCGTGGTAAAAAAAGTAAAAAGTTACTATTCACCAAAAAATTATTTTCATCTCATTGAACCACATTTTAGTCCTTGATATTAACCATGTCTCTAGGATTTTTGAAATTACATTCACAGAAGCGGTAAAATTAAGTTTTATGCAAAATTAAGTTTTTAACCTACCACTTAGTAGTTTTCTCTATTCATCAAAAATTGATGTTTTTCAGATCAATGCCAAAATTTCATCCTAAGCTATATTTCATATTCCGAATTCAAAAATGAAGTCTATTTTACCAAATTCATAACATAGAAGTTTCATTAATTAATTTTATAATTAAATACCGCTGTTAAAACAAATAGCGTGTTTTTAAGAGATAATAAATATCAAAAGATTGAAACTTGTTTATAAGTGGTTTAAATGTGAAATTACATCCAATGACCATTATTGTATTAAATTGTAAAAAATATATTCTAAATATACTTTAAAACTACTAAAATTAATAATTTATCACTATTAATTATTTCGATTGAAAAAGTTGTTTTTAATTAAAATTTAGTAATTTTCACTATTCATCAGAATATGAAAGTTATCCGAAAAGTACCAAAATTTCACCTTAGGCTAAATTCGATACTCCGAATCAAAAAATGAAGTTCATTTTGAAAAATAAGATTTACAGAGTTTTAAAAAGTTGTTATTACTATTCATAACGGCTAGTTTTAATAATATTTTAATAGCATATCGTTGTTTAGTGAAACTCGGTATTGCGTATTACACACGCTATCGAGGAAGGTCGCGATTGCGTGTAATGAAAGGCAAGTCAAGGATGTGTGTTGTGCAAGCTCCTTTTGGTGTAGCGTACAACACAAGACATTAGTAAAATAAAAATAATATTTTTCATAAAATCTCGGGCTGTTACACTGGGCCTAGAAGAATGGTTCACATACCATGTCCGTCGAATAGCATGAGAGATCGGTAAATCTCGCCGAGTACTAGGAGACCGTCGTGCTACCCTGTCGCAGCTGTAGAAGCTCTTGGATGCGCACCGCACAGAGGGTGGTTGGGATGAACTCCGAGCAGAAGAGGCTCTAAAATTCCATCCAGAGGAGAGATGCCTCGTCGTGCACCTGGAGCATCATGCTCCACCATCTGCCTGCTGCCGCGTGCAGGAGGCTCGCTGCGAGGATCACCATGAGGTCAGCTGGTGTCCCCACTAACCTGAAAACTCGCACAACTGCCTCCAGCAAATCCTCGGCTGCCTGAGGGTCCGTCTCCCCACGGAACCTGGGCGGTATCTGATGCTGAAACTCGTGCAGTGCACTAAGGGGATGCTCACTCTCAGCGGTTGGGGATGGTAGCATTGGTGGCTCAGCGGGTAGTGGTACCGTCGGTGCCTCTGCTGAAAAAGGATCATGCACCAAGTCCACGTCGCTCGGTGGGCTGTCCTCTCACACAAAGCTCGGAACCCTAGCTGGCTGCCGTCATGGGGCCATCCTGAAAAGAAATCGGTGCACCACGGTCAAAACAGTATACCTGGTGAGCTGAAACAAAGTAATCACAAAGAAAACTTTTGAAACACACATGCAATCAATGTTTTCATGCATTGAGTCGGAAATCAGAAGTCAAGGTCCTGGTGTACGGATATGTCGGCCGCCGCACCAACACTGGACTCCCTGGACTGATAACCACACTCAATACCCTTAACACTATTACTTCACATAGAAGAAGATCAGAGTCCTGAGTTCTGCGGTAGAACCGAACTACTTTGATACCAATTTGTCACGATCCATCCTCGGGACCCGTGTCGTGACTACCCCAAGCCCGCCTCCCATAGGCCAGGGGCTGGCGACTAGCACCAAGGCATAAATCCCAACAAAAAAAAGAAGGCATTGCCTTTATAAAATAAACATACACCACAGAGTAAGAAAGAAGAAGTATACACTAAGTAAAAACTGGGTACAAAAGTAAGTGCGGAAAGTAAATGGGCCAGAATACAAACCCAAACTGAAAGTAAGGTACAACTGAAAAGAAGTACAACAACTGAAATTAAAGCAGCAACGTCGAGCCATCCACTGGAAGTCCCACCTGAAGGGTGGCTACAGATAGCCTCCTCAGCTCCTCGGTCCAGTCGTCCGCTCCGTGTACGTCCGCCCAGTGGTCCACCTCCAGGTACCGACTTGCTCCACAAGCCTCAACCACGATCAGTGTTGTCCTTCGTCTGCATCCAACACAACGTAGTACGGGCATAGACCGTGCAGGGGTGAGTATACGCTACCCAGTAGGGACCCCGAGACCCCTAAAGGTCTCCCAGAATTCAAAAAGGATAATCCACAAAGGAAAGATACAATCATGAAGTAACAACCAACACTAATTAGGTATATGCCCATACATATACCTAATTCATCAATTCCCGTTAGGCTCCAACGTCCGAGCCCGAGTTTGATCACGTCCACATAGGAGTACAACCCAATCCACACTGGATAACATAACCCAATCCACATAGTAAAGCAAGTCAATCATATCGAAGATATTGATTGAAAGTCAAGACTCATCTCACACAGGTATACTTCTTCGTAAGGTGATAGAGATGATCAGATATAGCCACTAATTCATCTAAGCTGGGACCCACGTAGGATACTAAACCAGCTAAGCTATTGGACCCACATAGGATACAGACTAGCTACTCTTCCAGACCCACGTAGGATAGCAAGAACAGAGTCAAACACTGCCAGACCCACGTAGGATACAAGAACAGTAGACATCGTCGTCGAACCCACGGAGGATTTCAATACGGTCTTCATTGCTACCGAACCCACGTAGGATTTCAGTGCAGTCTTCATCGCCGTCGAACCCACGGAGGATTTCAGTATGGTCTTCAGCGCTGCCGAACCCACATAGGATTTCAGTGCAGTCTTCACAGTCGCAGCCAGCTCTAGCGTTTCCGCACACAGCATGCTCGTTTCCGGGAGGGTCCGCTCCACGAGCCAAAGGGGGGTCGATACATCAACTGACACATAGTCCGGAGTTGATGTATCTCAATGTTCCGTCTCGATTAGAGGAACTCAACGTGACAGACGGCGAGTCAATCAGACGACCGGTTTGAGAGTTATTGGCTTTTTTGTTCGAGGGTCCCGGTTGGTTTTTAAGTCAAAACCAACCCAACCGTACTCCAACAGCGTCCAAACATCAATATAAGTAATCCAAAAAGCTACTTCTCACTGATAGTAATCCAACAAAGTCGACGGCACGTCAATCGGACGTTCGGAGCTCAAGTTATAAGCATTTCCTCTCCGAGAGCCCGGTTGGTTTCGTGTTCGAACCAACCCTGCCGTACCCAAAGTTCTCCGAAATCTTGCGTGCAGTATACCGAAACGACCGTCTCGATCCAAGGATTTCATCTCAATAGATGGTGCATCGATCGGAGGTCCGTAGCCCAAGATGTGGGCAAAATAATGAACCTGTCAGGTTTTAGGGGGTTTTTGGGCCCGGACCGACCCGGCCCAAGACCCCCCGGGTCGGCCCGAACTGGGTCGACCCGAACCGGGTCCGGACCCGGCCCATCCGGTGTGGCCCGGCCTTGCCGGCGCGGCCCGGCCCGGCTTGGGCGGCCCGGCCCAGTGCGGTCGGTCCGGCCTGGGCGGCCGTTTGGCCTGGCGCGGGCGCGCCCCACACGGCCAGCTCGGTGCTGGCCGAGCTGAGTGGAAACGGGGGGCGGCTGCCCCCCTTGATTGGAACCGTGGCCCCCGTGTGGGGGGCTGATCCTTTTCTAGCAGACACGGCGCTAGGCGCCGCGTCTCCCCTGGGTCCCGCGCGGCCATGGGATCCCGGTTTCCTGCCGCCGCAGCTTCAGCCGCGGCGGTCCCTCCTGGCGGCTCGCCGGGACGCTGCCGCACCGGCGACCCGCGCCGCTGGTGAAGTCCGCGGGCCACCGGAGCCACTCCAGTCGTCTGTTCTTGCTCTCGTCTACGCTTGGGGTTGTCTCAGGACCCGTAGATTACTGTGACGGCCTCCAATCGCTCAACGGTCCCATTTCATCGTCGCCCAACGTTCCGTGCATCAAGAACAGAGAATCGGTGGGTTCGGACTTGTTCATTGGTCCGCACCTACCGCGTTAGAGGTTCAAACGACTTTCAACAAATTAAACACATGTCGAGGATATAGTCTACATAAATTAAATTAAACCAAACCCCCTACCTAGATGAATTCGTCGAACGAGGTTTGTCGTGGGAAAGGGACGTCGCGGAAGACAGCGTCGCGGAAGGAGGATTTTCGGCATCGTGGTACACGACGTCGTGGAGAAGAGGATCATCTAAGTTGCAGTACACGGCATCGCATCGTCGATCTCCAAGGAACTTTCGTTCTTCATCATCTTTCGTCGGAGGCCGGCGTTCTTCATCAGTGACAGTGTGTTCTTCATGTTCTTCAAGGAGGAAGATGAGGATTCCAAGGCTTGAGCAATTCCTCTCTAATCCTTCTCGCACAACGGAACAACAATAATAAAATAAGGCGTTGCTTTATTTTATTACTCATGCCATCCCTTATTTAAAATTAAAAATTAAATCATGATTTAATTATCGTGCGTTGACCAATTAATTAGGCGTTTAATAATCCAATTAAACACGAGAGTTGACTTGGCATTAAAAAGGGGGGTGCGGGTGAGTTACAAAATTAAAAGCACATGGGAGGTAAAAAGGAAATAAAGGGTGTGGGGATCGTGTGGGCCCCACATTACTAATATCCTACCTATGAGTTAGGGTATTTGTGGGTCCCACTCCAACCACCTTTCCTAGGTTATCGTTACTTAGAATAAAAATAAAATATATAGCACAATATTTTATTTTATTCTTTAGTTAACCCAAATAAATTAATAACCTCACCCGAGAAAATGCAACTCCGAAAAAGGTGTTCTTAAGAAATTACCAGCACTGCGATTCCATCGGTTCCCTCGGATTTTGATTCTGAGCACCGGTTCAAAAGTTAGGAAAACCCCCTCGTTCGTTCACTGAACGTACCCGAGCTAAACTTCAGAAATTTATTCCGGGCACACCGGGCCTCGGAATCAGGTGCCGTCAGAAACTGTGTTCTTGTAAAATCCCAAATAAAATTAAAAAAAAATCCCTTGAATTTTACAGGTCTTTACACTTATGTAGGTTTATCTTGTTGGTTCCAAGTACCCATGATACATAAGGCATCTTTACAAAATAGTTTCTAGAAATCTTGATAGAGCTCTCACCAATATGATAACTCTTGATAAATATGAATTTATCTCCAATATAACTCTTTCTAAAATAAATTTTGACCATCACCCTATTATGGTCACACTTGTGTCCATGAAAATGAATATTTATCTTCCATTTTGATTTAATAATGTGTGGGCTTCCCATAAAGATTTTGATAGGCTCATTCGGGAGTTTTGAAACTCCATGTATTGGGGTAATGATGTGGTGTCTTGTATTTTAAAATTGAAGCTCTTGAAATAAAATATTAAAATTTGTATTTGGGATACTTTCAGAAGCAATGATAATGAAATTATGTCTCTTGAGTACTCTCTCTAATAGGTTTAAGAGACTAATACCAATATGGATTTTATACCTGATATCTCTCAATAAATTTTTCTTTTGACCAATCTGAATTCTCTTCTCTCGGTTAAATAAATGATCCAAAAAGAAACTTTCAAAATAATATGGATCAAATATGTGGATAGAAACTCAATGTTTTATAACCCTCTTCAAAGATACCATAAGGTTTCTAGACCTATCTCCTTTCTGAAAGTGTATGACACTATTATTTCTGACAAATAATGACTTTCAAATCACATAGTCTCATATTATTCAAACATTTTTAATGGGATTTTAATTGAAGGGTACCATATGGATAGTATTATTCCCAACCTTATTAACCCATATGACAATACTCTTATCACCAGTATTCAACTTGAGTATGAAATCAGAAATATGATTTTCAACTTAAATCCAAATAGTTCTCCAAGACCAAATGGTTTCTCAAATTTCTTTTTCTCAGAAATATTGTGATGTTATGTTGGTTGATGTTTTCAATATTCTCACCTCATTCTTTACTAAAATTTATCATCCCTAATGGGCTCAATGCTCAATTTGTCACTTTAATTCCTAAAACTAATAATTATTGTGAAATTTATATTTTCAGGCCTATTGCTCCTATGAATACCATCTACAAAATTATTATCAAGATTATTTTCAATATACTTACCCTTATTACTAATAAAACCATTACCTATAATCAATTTGATTTTTTTAAAGGTGGGTACATCCAAGATTGTATTAGCACAACCTCTGAGTTTTTCAATCTACTCGGAATGTCTAATAGAGGTGTTAATACTCCTCTTAAACATGATATTAATAAATACTTTAACATTAAGGATTGGAACTATATTTATAAATTTTTACATAATTTTGGTTTCAATACCACTGTCACTGGTTGGCTGAAGTCACTTTTTAGATCAGCCTCTATATTATTGTTCATTAATGGCTCTCCTAATGGTTATTTTAGGTGTTCTCAATGAGTTATATAGGGTTATCCCCTATCAGATCTTATATTCTCAATTGCTGAGGATTATCTTAGTTGTCTTCCCACTCAATTGGTGCATCAAGGAAAGATCAAAACCACCCATGATTATAGAGTTATTTATCCACCTTCTCATTTTCTATATACTAATTACATTATTCTGTTCTTACAAGAAACCAAGATAATTATTCAAGATCTCAAGAATCTGTTAATCCATTATGAAAGCATCTCGGGGAAAACAATTAGTTGAGATAAAACATTTATTTACTTTGGAAAGGGTTTCACTTTTTTCAGAGGGTCTTGAATTTAGGAAGATATGGGGATCAGGGAGAGGTCTATAGCCTTCACATGTCTCAATGTTCTATTATTATAGGGAGGTCCAAAAGTGAGTTGTTTTCTCAATATTTTTGATAAAGTTAAAAAATTAGCTCTCAATATAGAAGGGTAAATATCTCTCAATAGCTGGAAATATTTATCTTGTTAAATACACCATTTTTTAAAGATGGTTCACTCCTTTATGATTTATAAATGGCCCATGGGACTTGGAAAAATATTAAACTTCTGCATTAGGAATTTTTTCTGGAGTGGTAGTATTCTTTAGCAGAAGTTGTTCACTGTGCATTGTAAAAAATTTTATAATTAAACCAATAGTGGTGGAATTGGTATTAAGATCATCATACACTTCAATGAAGTTCTTAAAGCTCAATTCACTTGGAACTTTTTTTCATATTGATTTTAATCAACTAGACTCTTCTTTGGAATCAAAAACCTCAATTAAAGATTTATTTCATGCTCCTCCTCTAAATTTACAGGAGGGAATTAGTGATATCATCCTGGAATTACACCATCACCCCAAGGGATGATGTTATCATCTTAGAACCATCTAAGAATGGTATCCTTAATGGTTATCTTTACTATATGTTTTCTACTAAAAATTTTAATCAATATTTTGATTGGATTAAAAATTTCCACAAGGCTTGTATGACTTCATTTTTTACCCTCATATAGAGTATCTCTTTGTTCCCAATGATGTTTATATTTCCAATACAAAGAAAACACAAATCACCTTTTCCTCAGTTGTACCAACACTTTATCATTGTGGAAGTTGGTTTTTGACCTATTCTAACCACTAATTCCCATCGTGTCATCACTGGCTTCACTGTTCCAGTGAAATAATGATGTTTTATCTTCAGAACTCACCAATTTCTTTCATGAGGAAATGGCGGAGGTGATGTATCTCATTTGGTATGGCCATAATTCCTTGATTTACCATAAACCCATTTAAATAATCAATAAAAATACACTAAATTAATTATTTTCATCAAGGATTGCACTATTCTATAGAATTATTATTGTAACAATAGCATATATTTTTTCTCAACTTTGTGGCGGTTAGGAATTATAATGAATTGTAATCCATCGATTAATACATTAAAGTTTTTTTTTGGAAACCTCTCCTATGAAGTGGGATACAAATCAACTCTTATGGTGCTTTTAAAGGGAACCCTGATAACTCAGGATGTGGTGTTGTCTACCATGATCATAGTGGGAATGTTCTTAGATGTTTCTTTTTGTCTCATGTGGATTGGTATCATCACCTAAAGCTGAAATTATTGGATTAATTCAAAAAATTTCCTTTGATAAATCCAAAGGATGGAATCATTTGTGGATGGAAATAGAATTCCCTACCATTGTTCAGGAAATAAGAAATGGTTTGTTTTATATCTTAGGGAATCTCATGACTCGATGGATGCAATGTATGAGTTCTCTCTCTGATCTCAAATACATTATCACTCACTCCTATCAGGATGTTAATTGTGTTATGGATTCTCTCACAAAAAAAGGAATTGGTTTGAATATGACATGGATGGATGATCTTCCAACTGATTTGATCTCTATTTCTGATACAGATTACTATAAAACCTCGTTTTTCATACTCTTTTAACTTTTTTTATCAATAAACTTTCCTCGTCCACTTTAGCTAAGGAACTATTAATATATATATATATATATATATATCTGTGTGTGTGTGTGGGTGTGTGTGTGTGTGTGTGTGTGATGTATAGGTGGATATCAATTGTTCCTTTTAAGAATTTCAACTTCATTAAGAAGGATCCATCTAGAGAAAAATGATTAATTTTAAATATATTAATTTGTATTTTCTTTATTTAATTTTTTTGTATATTATCAGTAGGTTTATTGAGACATAAGATTTGAAATCATTTGTAGCTATTTAGATTGGTGGTTTTTTCAGGATGTATTTCTTTTATTTGTTGTTCTGGTATTTTTTAGGTTGTTTTATGTTTTGGTTATTTTAGGGCTGTAATAGTCTATATTTTTTTAAAACAAATATCTAGTTTAGAGGCCTCCTATGGGAGTTTCTAATGCTTTTATTTTATGAAGCATTAGTGACTACCTTTGTTGGTCATTGTATACTCTAGTTTTTAGGTCATTAGCAACTAACAAAGCAGTAGCTAATGTTCTTACCAATAACCACCATCGCAGTCATTGGGGGAGTACCTATAGAAAATTCTTTTGGTGGTCACTAAATCCCTTTAGCGACAGTCCAACCATGACCTCCAAAAGCGACCAGACGATGATAACTAAAGGAAACTAGGGACTATTTTTGGAGTTTTATAATGGTTGATTTGGTATTAGTGTACAAGGTTCTCGAGGAATATAGTGATTATTTTCCTTAATGGAGGGAGTGGTGGATTGAGATTGGGTGGCCAGTAGCTTGGTCTTGATTGAGTAAAGAATCTAGGCAGCATTTTAGAAGCACATGATTGGGGGTTGTTCAAATGATGGGAGTCAGTGATTATCCAATGAGATGGTGGTGTGAGGAGGAAGATCAGGGAAGGTTTGGTGGATAGGGTTTCATGAATATAGAGAATGTAACATGGTTTTTATTATTCATTAGATCAGATATAAATCGATGGAACATAAACCTCTATATGGTTTCAAAGGGGTGACCAACTATGGGGTTGAGCCCCACCAATAGGAAAACCTTCACGGCCCCATGAAGTTCTTAAAAGAGTGGGTTGGCTACCAAATTTGACCCCAAGAAACACTTGACCTGGTTGGTTAGTTGGGGTTTTTTTAAATGGATTTTAAATGTTTTTTATGGGATATGGTTGTAAGTAATTGAAAAAAATGGGTCTGGTGAAGTGTGAACATGGTTCATGATTCTCTCTCTTCCACCAAGAAAGAATGGACCTCATTTACACTTCCTTTGAATGATTTAAAAATGAAGTATGAGTGGGGTTCACACCTTCTATCGAGTGAATTTTATAAATAGAGTGTATCCCCCTCCATTTTCAAATGTTTTGTTATGTATTTTACTATGAACCCCATTCATGCTTCTTATCCAAATGGAGAAGTGTTAATAGGGTTAACACATCCCAATACCCATATTTTAAAATACTAATAAACCTATTCCCTTTAATTATTTCTTTAAAATGTAAAACACCTTTAAAAAACTCATTATTTGTGTGACCTAGTGTTTTGGGTATTCCATCTCAAACTGACCAAGGGATTGCGAGCTAGCTGATCGGTCGACCTCCCCTTATGAGTGGGGCAGCGGCGTCCCATGCCAGGACCATAATGACTTAACCTAGCCCTTGGGTGGGGTGAAGATAGTTTTGTACACCCACACCACCCTTTCCTCTATAAAGGTTAGGATAATAACACCAATGGCATGTTATCCTCCACATTAAAGTGCCACATGGTACACCCTTGGGGAATCTATGTGGCCCAATTCGCACCTTTTTAGACATTTTCATATCTTTATTATCATGTGTTATAATTGGACAAGTGATTAACCTATCTTGATTATTTTCAATGTAGGATGTGATGGTTTAATATTTTTTCCATTAGAGTACTTTTTTAATGAATTTTGGGTATTTTTAGTTCTTTATATTCATAGATTTAGAGATTGGATTTAGGTAAGACTATCAGAGTATACAAGAGGTTAAATAATCCTTTTGTTACGTGCTAGTGATTGGGAATGATTACCCAACAAAATTTATGATGTTTTTTACTCACCGTCAAACCCTGGGTATGGATACCTAAATTTAGGCATGGGGTTATTACCCCTTGGTCAGGAAAAGTAGAAAGGTGAAACAGGTGGGTTAGGGTGGGATGGGCCAAGACAACACAAGTTTCAGCCCATGAAGGTTTGTCTACAAAATATCACATACAATGTGATCAAAAAAAATCATGATCACTGCACCCCGGATAATCTCGTGTGCTTTCCTACAAGTTTTTTAAAAAAATATACTATTTATAAACATTTAAATATTGTATTTTTTCTCATCCTTAATGGTAGTTATGGGGAGATGTATGGATCGAACATAGATAGAGTTTTAAAGGATGTGATGAAGTATTTTTTTGATGGGTTAATAGTGGCATGCAACAACATGGATTTGGTAGTGAACTCTTTCTATGAAAAGTAGGTTAGTGATCAGTGAGGGGATATAAATGATGATGTTGGTTTTGCAATGATGTGAACGACTGGACCATTGAATTAATGACCACTCTCTAGGTAACGACCAGTTTCAAAGGAGGTGATTAGGGTTCCTAAGAGTCCCTTTCATATTTTCATAATAAAAATAATAATATTTAGAAATAAAAATAATAAATCAAACAAAAAAATATTTTTATTATAATAGATCTTTTATAATTGAAACCATATGGTGATAAATCATATTTCATTATTTAATCATGAATTTTTATTAAAAAACTAAAATTTTAAAGAACCATAAATTGTAAAAATGGAATTTTTTTAAATCAAACCCATGTGTATTTTGGTACCCACGTGGGCTCAACACACATTGGCCCATGATCTTAATGGTAAAAAAATTTTAGGCCAACCCTAACCCACATCCTCCCCATATCCACGAATCCCATGGGATGCAGGCATGTTTTTCATTTCTATTGAAGAGGTGCAGGTTCCCTACAAAATTGGTAATGATAAGACCCCCCCCCACACATACACACACACACAGACACTAATGGGGTGTGTATCCTCTATCTATGGAGTTGCTAATTCCTTGATCAATGTGATTTACTTGATGAGAAATATTTTCCCTATATAGTTCAGCACTCCCTCTATAAAAACACATATCATGGAAAGGTATGGGTCCCCCACTACAAATTCTTAGAGGTTCTATGGATTTCACAAAGTTGGGTAGTTGGATTCTTTTTATTGCTTGTTCCATTCAATCCTTATGTAGTTGGGATATAAAAGATGGAATTTTCTTACATCCCCAATTCTTTACCCTTACAATCATATCAATATTCTCCTTATATTCATCTTGACTTGGGTATTGAGCTTACTTGTGTCATGTTTTAAACTTTTGTATTGAGGATATCCTACCAAGTAAGTTTATACTCACCACTATAAGGGCATTCTTCCCACATTCTTTGTGTCCTATATAGACGATAGATTGTTCAAAAGTGATTTTAGAGGATGAAGAGTTGTTGGAGTTGGATTTTAGTTGTACTCGTTGACAACAAATTTTGTGGTTGTTCAATTTGGGAGCTGGTGTGATAAGGATTGACCTTTTTCAATAACTTTATGTCTATATTTATTTGGGATATTGAGGTTATGTTTTTTCTTTTAGATGTGTAGTTTCATTTTGTATACCATTATGAATTGTTTCAAAGTGTGTTTCATGAATGTTACACTATATTTGGTTATTATATCCAAAATTTCATTATTATATTCTGTTATGGAGATATGTGGTTATGTGTAGGTCAATTATTCTAAGGCCACCCACATGTGTGATATTACTTCTTAAATCTAGTCTCCATCCCCTGGTCAATTTGATGCAGTGTTAGGGTGTCACAATAAACATACAAGATATCCTAGACAAGGTTCTAATGGTTCATTTCATATTAGAGTATAATTATGGATGGTTTTTTCCTAGTGACAGAGTATAGATATAGGTGTCTTCTGATATTTGGTTTGGGAAACTTGGGGAAAAGGTATTAGGGGATCTTAAGTTTGGTTATTAGAATAGGGTATCCAGAATAGGTGTGGGAAGGTCATGTATCATTTAACCAATACTTTGATAATTTTATTATCAATTCAATGCTCTAAGGAATCATTTTTAGGGCATAAATGATATGGTACATGCATCATGTGGCAGGTTGTAAAATTATTCATGCACTTCTTTAGTCAACTCGCCCATATTTGATTTAATAACTATGGGGTCCTCTTTTTATTGTATATTTTCTCCCTATAGATATCCAAAAATGATTTATAGGAAAGATCCTGATGATCCTAGGCCAATGATTTAACTTCCTTTCATTTATTAGTTGAGTGATGAAGCTTTGATTCAAGGACCCTATCAAGAGGTATCACCTCTTGGTGAATTGATAGAAAAAAATTACACCAATTAAAGATATTGGAGATCCTCCACCCATTTTTAGGTGGAATATCATCCCATAATAAATATTAGATTATCCCAATGGATCATGATGATATAAGCTATAGACTAAGCACACTCCATGTGTTTCAGTGACGAGGACAACTTAAGTTCCAAGGTAAGCCTCAACCATAGTCCACTGAGGATTTGATAGAGTTAGTGACTTGGGTGTTCACCTTAGTTCAAATTCTTTCTAATAATATGGAAGTAATGGAAACATATCTTCTTTAGAGAACAAGTCATTGGTGGGATTTGACTAAATTGAAACAAGATAAGGATACTCTTCTATAGTCAGAGTTTGATCTCTTCTTTAGGGAAGAGTTCTACCTCGTGAATCTAAATATGTTTTGGGTTAAAAAGAAATTGGATCTTGATAATAGTATCATGTTTGTAGATGGGTATAAATAAATGTTCACAGACCTCATGTTATAGTCCCTTGATATGGAATGTGATAGTTTTGTCCATGCTCAAAAGTAAAAGTGAGGCTTCTGGAAAGAGATTCAAGATGTGATTGTATCTTTATGCACCCCCACCTATAATATAGTTCTAGAGAGAGATATAAATTGTGAATAAGAGTTTATTATAGGAGATGAATCTAAGGATTGGGATATATTATGATTTCCATAAGTCAGTTTCAACCAAAATAGCTAGTTGATGATAGGAATCAGGATCATATTAGAAAAGGAATGCACATATATGATCCCAGTCAACAGGATTAGTGATAGGAGATTCATATAGAAAATCAAGAAAATAAGGAGATATCATTTTATATGATTTTTAAGGTCATGAAAAAATAACTTGAGATTGTCTTTCCATATGTGAAATTGATGGAAGAAAAGGTGACATAATGGATAGACCTCCATGATTGAGGCAATGTTATCATACGAGGCCTCATTGTGTTGTCTATGGAGATCCCCTAAGAGGTGGGTTCTGTAGAGGAGTTAGAAACATAGTAAGATAAGTAAGATGTAGAGTAATATATTATCCACTTATAACATAGCCACCCATAAGTTATGAGTTGTGTTATCTCTACATTTATACCCATATTTGTTGACACATGTGAAAGCCATTTTTTTATTGGTGTATCATTAGTCTAAGAGTTATAGATCCAAGTAGAGAAATAATTTCAACCTTTATAGCTAGGTACTCCCACTAAAGATGACTATAGACTCACCCAGACCTAACAACTATGTAATATTTGTCTTAGTGGAAATATATTTTTGTGGGACCTAATTGCGAATGAAATAAAGGTCTACAACATCATCCTTGGTATGGACTAGTTATATTCATTCTATACCCATATAGATTATTATCATCATATATTGGAATGAAATCAGGATTATAGATTATTTTTTCCTTCATGGATGAGTGGGATCTATATTCAAGAAGAGTGGGCCAAAACTATAGGAATTTTTAGATGATTACCCACCAACTATCATGTTTGGCTTTGTGTGTAGTGGGCATTTTATAGGATTATATGCCTACAATAGTGGAGGAGTACATGGAAATTTCTATATATAATTTACTATTATTTCCCCCTCATAAATATATTGAATTATATATTTATTTATACATTGATACTAAACAAATATTATTACTATTGTATTAGATGGACCTTAGGTATAGATATCGCCGACTTTATATTGGTGAGTAGAGCATATTAAAGTTGTTTTTCAAGTTTCATTAAGGAATTACGAGTTATTAGGGATTATTTTTAACATGATAAATGAAAAAACTATATTCATGGGACTCATAAACCATAACTTATTTCTATTGTTGGAATAATTAATGGTAGTTCTCATCAATCATGTCCTAATCTATTATATGGTGGATGATGAGCATGTTACGAATATGAATATTTCCCTAGGATTTATTCAAGAATATTAGTTGTATAATAAACTCTTAAAGTATATATTTTATATTTGGGATGTCTATTTCTAGGTGAAAATCATATTTGAGGATGGATTAATAGTTGACTCTGTATAGTTTAAGGTGGTGATTCCTTGGGAGCCTCCCAAGAATGTGTTCATGGTGTATAAAATTCTTAGGTTGGTATGTTATTACCATATATTTTTTGGAATATGTTTTTAGTATTTAAACCCTCAAGACTTCCCATACATGAAAAGGTCGGATTATGTGTCGATTGGTCGATGTAATAGAATTGTTGATAAGCTGAAGAATAGGTTGACTCATGCTCTTATTTTACAATTTTCAGAGGAAGGAGTTAATCTCATGGTGTTATATGAATCCTGTAGGATAGATCTTGGATATGTATAGAGGAAAAGTATAATGGCTCTATTTTTTGTAATAATTTTTATATTTCTAGGAATTTTTATGGAGGTAGGTGATGGTGTGAAATTACGATGCTCTATGTACCCGATATGGATATAAAAAAATATTAAATTTATTAAATCACCCATGATAATTTTTACAAAAATAATGGGATAAATCATAAATAGAGTCTCAGATCATAAATTTGAGACCATGTTTGATTCCATAATTCAGGGTTTACACTAGCTGTGACATAAAATTCATCGGTGGCAGACATTTCATGGAAGGAAACCGTTAGCAGTGCATTTAGTAGAATAAATTAATAATTTATTTTATTTTAAAAACCAAAACCTAACCCAATATATATAAATATAATGTTATGTAAAATATATAGGGTGATCCACATAACCCCAATAGATTAGATATGAGGTGGAATAGAGCTCCATTGGTGGTGATAAACTAGCAATGTGGATCGATGATGATGATTGAGGAAAATCACTTGATAGATATCGAATTTAGTGGGATATTCAATGACATTACTAGAAAGAGTGTAATTCACCAAATATATATATGTTCTACCAATAGGTTTTTTTTATGGTTTATTCCCCATTTATAATTTGAGACAAACAAAAATTAATTCTTCCTAAATTAATTCCTAGATCTCCCTTCATTGGTTTAGAAATGGTTTTTTTTATATTCCTAAATCTCATAATTTTTGATCTATTTATCCTTATTGATTATTTTTTATTTGATAACCCATTAATTGGATTCCATTTATTATTTCCAAATGAACAAGACCATCAATCGATGCTCACATTGCATTATGTTCCTTTCTCCCACTGTTCTTGACATTCGTCATCGGTATTTGGTTGACTGATGATTCGATGATATCTAGGAAAAAAGATCATTGAACATTCAGCCTTTGGCACAAAATATCATGGTTATGAGTTCATTGTTTGGTTTTTGAGACATAATAGAGGAACATTGATGATGAAATATATATGATGATAGGCCGGGTAATGGTGGATCTATGATCCAGATCAATAGTTTCTTTATGGGGATGTAGTTGATGGAAATTATGATCAATGGGTGGAAGGAATCTGGCCACTGATTATAGCAGGGATCTGATGAGGTGTAGGCAATGTTGTTCCCATGTCTTGGTCCATGCAATGATTCAGTATGTGATGGTGAGGTGTGTGATGGGTTGTAGTGCACCGTATGTTAGGGGCAGCCCATACAAGAGGGTGTGATGGTGTCCATGTGAATGTTACTACTTGGTGTTGGAGAATATAGAACAAACATGAAGGGAGTTCTCTTTTTGAATGGGGGTGAAGTAATTGATTTAATAAATTAAATTAAAAAACGAGATAACATAAAGAAAGATGGGGTATACCCCCTGCGCCTGCTAGCTGTCAAGGGGGAAGCATGAGCCCCCCGCTAACCTCATCATATATAAAAATATATTTTATTTAATAATTATATTATTATTATTAATATAATTTGTATTTATTATATGGGTGGGTAGGGTTGTATCATGACAAATCTCTTAATCACTTTTCTTTTGGATGTTTTATAATAACAATGATAATTATAATATTATTATATTGTTATTATTATTATTATTATTATTTTGTTATTAGTCCATGTTTTAGTTATATATTAAAATTGAGAAAACATATTGAAAAGAATACTATGGAATTTTGACCCTGACATTGAGGTGATTGATCCAAGACCAATGTTGGGTACCTTTTTTAAACTCGTGGCTTAGGGCCATGAAGCATCGTTCGTGCATGATACAGTGAAAAACAAATTTTTATCAGGTGTATATTTTGGGTAAGTAAAAACCCTATATTGAGTTTTTTTCCATGATGATAAAAATATCATGATCCATTATTACATTTAGGGATATTTACAGTGACATATTAGTGGATTTATGTTTTAGAATGTGGGATCAATGATGAGCCTTGTGCATTCATCATACTTTTTCTAGAATCATATTTTGGCTCGTGATCTACCTATCCTGATTAGTTTTACACACAAAACATGATGGTGCAATTCTTTTTGGATTTAGAGGTACCAAATAAGGTTTTATGAGTGTGAAACTTATTTCAGTGATTCTTGATCGATGGTAGTGATCAGGTGTGATCAAATATATATCGAGGTCGATACTCTTCTAATGCACTAGGGTGAGGGACCCCTATTCTCTTTACATGGGTAGGGCTAGAAACCCCCATAGTATATTGGGTGTATGTCCTCTAACCATGAAGTTGAACTCCCCTTTCATCAAGCTCCGGAGGGGAGTCGGTCCTCCACAAGAGTTTTGGTTCCCTCTGAGTGGAGAATAGTGGTGAGGATAGGGCCCCTCCGCTCACATTATTGACAGGTTAAATGTGATGCATCACCAAGAGATAGTATCTCCCTCTTTTTTGGATTGAATTGGAAAGTAGTAGACCCTCTACTGAGATTCTAATATGATTGTGCATGATGATGGGAATCATAGACGGACCTTTGGATCAGTAGGTTGACTCATCATTCTTAGTTGAGATATGGAGATGGAGGTCCGCTTTATTTATTATTTAGGATTCTTATTGAGTATATCTAGTTTATGGATGTTTTTTTATTTTTATAGTAGTTTTATAATATTATAATAGATGTACCTTCATTGTGATGAGATGATTACTCTCTCTTAATGATTTGTACTTGGTGATTTTAGGGTGTCCTACTGAGTATGTATATACTCACCCCTACATGGGTTTTCTCAAACATAATTTTTATTATATAGATGAAATTTAGATTATTTATGACTATGGTTGGCATGGTATCAGTGGAGTTTAGTAGTATGATGTGACCCTCAACATTTTTAGTTATCAGACTCTGGGATCTTCAGGATGGATCTCCCATGATCTACTCTTTACAGTTATTTTTAGTTTATGTTTCCCCTTGTATTTTGGGTTGCGGGTGTATTTTTCAACATTATATTATTTTTATTACACTATTGTAGTCTGTTTTATTTTCGTAGTGGTTATTTAATTCATGTTTACAAACTATATTTTATATTCTTTTTAATTCATCTACACTTTTTTATGGAGACGATTAGGATCATGTGTATAGGTACGTTAGGAAAATAACTACCATTTTATTTATGCCTTATCGACACTTATTGCGAGTGCCTAGCCTATTGAAGGTTTTATTTGGGTTATGATAGCTTGACCTTCCCCTGACTAGGTGTTCCTCGGTAGTTCAAGTTGTGATAGAGTGGTATTAGAGGATTTATTTTCATGGGATGGTGTTTGATGTTTTCCCCCTTGTGTGGATTGGTTGGGACTTAGGGAAATGCTGTCGTAGTGTCTCAATTGCAGCTTTCAGGCTAGGTGAACTAATGTTGGTATGGACCTCTATGTATCCATTCACCAAGACTCGGACTACCTTCTTGTTGACTCATCACACCGAGACATTGATTGTAGTGAAAAGTGGTGCATGCATCATATAAGATTGGGTCTTGTGACTTCCATTTCCCTCTTGAGTCATCAATATAGATATTCTCTTTGATTATGGTACATATTGATAATATTTAATATGTCATTGTGATGAAAACTATCTAGGATTTTAATATAGTGTCATGATAAAGACTAGTTGAGTGATGAGGCTTTAATTCAGGGACCCATTCATGAGGTGTTTCCTTTGGGTGATCACTGAGCAGTTCCACCACCTATTGATAAATGCATGGTCACTCCTCTAGTTGTCCATGCATATGATCGTCTTCATATTGATAAGTAGATGGATCTAAAAGGACATAATGATGGTGATCACATGCTTATTATGTTTCAAAAGCTTCAACAATAGAGGCCACTTATTTTTTATGATGAGATAAACCCTTGGGCAGTAGATTATTGGCTCGAGGTAGCGATTTGGGCTTTCTAGCTTGTGCAAATACTGACCAACCAAATGGATGTGTGTTCTTCCATGTATTCTTCATGGAACAACAATTAGTTTTGGGGTTATCAATATATTACACACCTATGTTTATTACACATCACTGGATCTAAAGATAAATACCACCAAGGTTTCATAGTATGCCAGACCCCCCCCCATTATCAAGTAGTAAAGGAATGGCACAACCCTGTGGTGAAAATTTTCATCTTGGATAGCAACACAATCATTTTTCATGCATATTTTTAAGTAATTTATTATTTATATTAAAATGATATTATTGAATAACCCAATGTATTTAACTATTTTATTAAAATATGGGTAAAATATAATTATGGAATTAATATGGATAAAAATAAATAAAAATGCTTCCATATGAAAATTTGAATTTCTTTGAGATATTATATTTGAATTTTTACTAAGAATTTTATGTATTGTATAAGTATACAAAAATATTCTAGGATAGTTGGCCCTCAAACAAAGGAGCTCTAATCCACTTATCTTGCCAGAGTGGACTAGCTAGCTAAGAATCTCAATGGGAAAACCTGTTGTGTGGATGAGGATAATTTCATGGAGAATAGGTGGCTGAAAGTGCTAACATGGCCCATGTGGGTTGGCATGGATCATATTTGTGTGTGAAAGTGTATTGGGAGCCCATAACCAGAGTAGGGTTATGACCAATGTTTTCCACACCCTTTTATAAATACAATCACCTATCCATACTCAAATCTAATATGAGACTCGGTTTCACAGCTATTATTCATTACTAATAGAAACATTTCCATTTCATGATGTATGTGTGACCCTCATTCTTGAACACACCTGAAACACCACCTTTTCTACTCGATGATTCCAGACTATCACTAAAACTCACTAGAGACATCATGAAAACTACATGGAAAGCTCAGTCTCGAGATGATTTTCACCACTGAAGCCTGGGGTCCCCATGGATGATCTCAGGGGCCTCAGATAACCTTAGTGATACCCTCTTTGATGAATAATTAATCCCTAAGGAAAATTGAACCCCATATGGCCACTATGAAGGACATATGACTTAGAAGATGATATGCACCACTCGCCACAGCACCATGGTTTTACTCATATGTCATAGAGTAGTTTTAAATGCCAATGTCAGATATTCTAGGTTTAAATCTATGCTCATGGAGGATATCAGGTGTGTGTGTCTCTAAAAGGTTTTCATACATGAATAATATTCACCGAAAAAAATTGCATGAGGATAAAGGAGAAACCATATTAAGGAACTGAAGATATGAGCGGTAGAATCGATATGTTGAAGGTAGATGTTTCATAGTGGATAACACAAGGAGGTACCACGATGAAGCCGATGATGGATGTGATCTACCATTGAACCATTGATATATTTGATTTACTATTAAGTTCATGATAGATGGATGATAACATTAAAGAGTCAATGGTTGATATGGAGAAATCACTCCCATCATTGTGATACAATTCAAGCAAAGTATCATGGAGGAGGTCTAGGTAGTTGATGCTTTGTGGGAGCAGCATGGATAAATATACCATTACTAATGAAGTGGTTCATGAGCTACTACTCAAGCTACCAGATGATCTTTCACAATTGATACCATGGTTATCTACCATATGAGGTGCTACCATAACTTTTTTTCATCAGTTGAAGAGATACCATTGATATGTCCACTATTGTGGGTAGTAGAAGATTCCACCATGCATGATATACTACCAGCATTAAGGGTGGATCATCAGGTGAAGGAACCTATGTGTATGTCACCATCATTTTTTCATGGGATTTTGAGGTTGAATAAGGTGTGCCAAGGTATTTTACATTGCACCATGGATGGTTTCCATAAGCAATATAATGTAGGGCTTCCTAATGTTAACATACTACCATAATGAACTACTATTGAGGATTGGTATATGCTACTACCATAATATTGGGGGACGATGTTCAATGGTAGATGTTGTACTACTGTGGAGGTGTATTAGTGGTAGATGGCCAATGATAGCTAATGCTATTTTCATTATATAATATGAGTCAACAATGAAATTTGGAAATGGACGATAATTCATCTGATTTAATATAGAAATTATTTTACCCGACATATCTATCCCTTGAACCTAGATAAAGGATACATGAATTAGAGAGATAAAAGGGACTCCTATATTTATAAATACATGGTTTTATTCCATTGAAAAAGTATTGGAGGATCACACTAGGTTCCTGGTACTTTTCTATGTTTTTCTTTTCTTTTATTTTTTACTGTAGATTTTAGTTTCCTATATTATTTTAACTTCATTTTGTTTTTATAAAGTGTTCCAAACTATATTTTATTCACCATTTAATTATATATTTATTATATCTTTCTTTATATTATTCTTTTCTTATCATCTATTCTAGCATGACCTATTTCGCTCGAAAATGAGTGACTAACCTGGAGCTTTTCCTTTGGATAGGATTGGGTGTTTCTAAATTCTATTATTAAATTTTTATGTTTTCTTTATGTTTGTGTTGAATTATAGTGAAGTGTACAGTTGTGGAAATTTTACACCATTACATAGATCCTAAACTCACTTATATTCATTTATTTAAATCTTTTCCCTTTATTCCATTGAACAAAATCCCTTCAAATGATGGTTTTGAGTCATTCATTGGATGAAATGGCATATGATGGAACTGGGTACTGGAAGATTCCACACTCTCAATTGAGGAGCTCCATAAACCTTTATTATAGTGGGAGGTAGAATTTAATTTTATTACACATTAAATATCTCACACCTAATAAATAAGAGGATATTGATTTAAGAGTGAGATTTGAAAATTAGGTTATCAAATGAAATTTAGTCAACCAACATGAATAATGTAAGGAACCCAGATCCAAACCCTAAAAGTACAAGTTATTTCTTATTTAATGCTCATTTTTGTTTTCATTTCATGATATTTTTAGAATTTTTATTTCTTTATTAAATAATAAAAACAAAAATAAGTATTTGTGGGTGAATTGGAACAAGTAAGTAAATAATTATGAATCTATTCAAGTGAGATGACCCTAGTTATCCATTGTGTTGCGCTAGTAAAATGAAAATAGCATCTTTTTGAACACCTTGTAAAAGGTTCAAGTTAGATAGGATCCCTCTTGATGGTGGTCCTGTAGGTGAGAATTCTCTGGGGTGACATGGGGAATCAGTGGTTCCTTATGTTGGTGATGTTTTATGTGGATTCAGGTATGCAAGGAATATGGACACTACTCCTACCAAGAAGTATCTTTATGACATGACTTAAAATAGCATGTGTGAGTCAGTGGCACCCAAAGTGGATAGTGTCAAGTTCTAGTGGATGAGTTCCTTAAAATTTTATGTTTTAGGTCATTTTTATGTCATAAGGTTTCAGAATAGGCCTTGGTTAAGGAGGATAGGTGGGTAAGGGAAAGGATGTATTCAATAAAATGGGTATTGTGACCCCAAGACTTCAATTCTGATCGAGGTATTAACTATTTCTTCTCTAATACAATTTTAGTTTTGGTATGTATTTTCAATCCATGTTTCCATAGATGTAACCCCTATTTGAGTCCTAGTAATACCAATTGTGCCACTTTGTTTGACCCATGTGTTTAGAGGATCCAACAGAGAGGATCAGTGATCAATAATTTATGAAAGTGTGACCCAACTCCAGTAATATATATATATATATATATCCACATGTGGAATATTTTTATAGTCAGTGGTGATGACATATAATGTTTTCCTTATTATAGATTGTTTTCTTACTATCCATGCCCATTGACTATTACTAGTGAGTGTTAAAGTGTTCCTAAGGTGGTGGTATGATATTTTCCTTATTAGATGAGAAGTAATATCAAGCATAGAAATATGAGGTCATGTGTAGGAGGATATAATTGATTTTATTAATTGTCCAGTATTACCCCCAGATCAGTGTATACTATGAGATTCTAGTTTCCTATTATGGTTGAGAAGTATGAGGGCATATTTATTTAGGATGTTCCAGGTTTAACTCCCCATAAAAAGTTTTTTTTGTACATATACTTTCACTGGGTATGGTTTGGTATTTTCACTAGTATATCGGAAGACCCCATAGAGACACGAGAGATAAAGGTGCAGTTTAAGGATCTGCGAAGGTTGGGATTCGTAAGAACCATTGTGTTTTCCAGGGAATACCAATATTGTTTTACTAGGATTTGTATGAGATCTTGATTCAAGGTGTGGTTTGAAATCACCCTAACAAGGTGACTATTAGGGAAGAGTATCCACCATGAAAATTAATGAATTCTTCAACTAGTGGTATGGGTGAAGTTGTTCTCGAAGTTTAAACTCAGTTCAAATTATCACCACCTATAGGTTCGAGGGGAGGATGTACCAAGCTTGGCTTCCTATATCCACTATGATTACCATGATTTATTGGTGACAAAATTTGTTGTGTTGAATGCCTTAATAGTGTTATGAGACTGATGGATTAGATGCTTATCATTTATTGGATCAGTTCAGGGTAGTCATCTTCGTGAAATACTAGTGTGCTCGATATCTAAGGAAAAGAATGTGAGACACCTAAGTATGGTTCTGGACATGTTCATAGTGAATTTTCCATCTGTTATTAATGAGAAAGGTAAGTAAGAAACTAACCACTTTGATGTTAGACCATGAGGGTGAGGATGGTGTAACATATATTTAGTAGATGGTTATTACCCCTTCACTTATTCAACGATCTAGGTAGGTACAACCTGGGGATATATTTTGTGAGATATTGTGTGACTATATATCCACTGGATTTGTTCTTGATGGAGTTTTTCAAGGTGGGGAGAACATCATCCTTATTTGAGGATGGATGATGACACTAATAAGGATATGATAGGAGATTATGAGGAGGTTATTTTCCCTTATTAGTACCCCTGAGAGAGGTTTGGTTATAGTAATATCCTTTTACATCTGGATTGGTGGCCAAGGATGTAGTTGCATTTTTATAAGCTAAAATCTTGTTTTTTCACTTATTTATAGGTGAAGGCTGAGGTTCCTAGATAAAATTGGTTGTATGAAGGTGTCTTGTGGATTCTGTGATGGAGCTATCATGATCAGTGATAGGTCATAATTATTTATGAGTGATTATAAACTATCTTCCTAATTTTTCCCACTTCCTAATCATCTAATATCGGATATTAGATGAGAGTTTGGGATGATTGTTCATGAAGGAGGTATTCTATCTTCATTGAATTACTTCAGTAATAATTTCAAACTATAATTCTCATTTCATGTCATGATTTTGGACAGGATGCATGAGTCCTTTGGGACTTAATCACGGCATAGTAATGTGTATCTAACCTATAAATATGGCCAGGTAATGTAGATTGTTCAAATTCTAGTTTGCGTGCTTCGAGTTTGCATGTGGGTTCTGGTCCATGACTAGAAGGGTCGTATATCATTTTTTTGAGTTTGAGTATCATCATAGTTACTACTCCACCATTGGTGTAGCACCATTTTATGTCATGCATGGGAGACCTTACAAGCCACCTCTATACTGGTCAGAGTTGGTGGGAGATAATGCTTTGTGGCTTAGGGTTGGTGCTACTAATGGTCATGAAATGTTTAGTTCATCTAGGTATTGATGAGGACTGCACAGAGACATCAGTTTCTTATTTTTAGTAATTATGGAAACCATTGGAGTTTATTGAGGAGAACTTGTGTTTCAAGAGATCTTACCTCAGTGTGGATTACAAATTTTGGTTCAGAAAGGCAGGCTAACCTTTCTCTAGTTACTATGATGGGTTATCAAAGTTTCATAACACTTAGCCCCAAAAGTGTAGTAAGACTGAGTTCTTGATGTTTTCCATGTGTCATAGATGAGGAGATATGTGCATGAATTTTTTCATTATATCGACCAAGATGATCTGTTTACTAAGGATGAAGTTAAATTTTTTGAGGTTCCCAGTGGCTCTTCATAACTGGTAGAAGAAAACCCTTTATGAACAAGTTTTTTCCTTTGGTTTTTGTTTTTTGATGGAACTATAACCTTTAGAATAATTCGTGGGAATGATAATCCCAAATAAGAGCTCAGTATCATCACTTTTCTAGTAGTTTTTTCACTTTTTAGAATGAAAATTATTAAAGGTGGGGAGAGTGTAATGGATCTGTTTTTTCAGGTAATATTATAGAATATTTATAAGAATATTTATGGATCCAAGAACCAAAAAAATGAAAAATTATGAGTTCTGGTGATCCTGATATGTATATAATAAAAATATTAAATTTATTATATCATATGTGGGTAGTTTTTTGGAAATAATGGGATAACTCTTAAATGGAGTCTCAGGTTATAAATTTCAGATCACAGTTGATTCTAGAAGGTGGGTTATACCCTATATGTAACATAAAATTCATTAGCATAGTATTTTTTGTGGAAGGAAGTCATTGGTGGTGCATTTAGTATAATAATTTATTCATTTATTTATTTATTTTAAAATTAAAAAACCTAACACTACCTATATAAATATCATGTCATGAAAAATATATAGGGTGAGCTGCATAACCCTATGATATTAGAGAGGAGGAGGAAGAGAGATCAATTTCCAGTGATAAACTAAGAATGTAGATTGATGATGATGATTGAAGAAAATCACTTCATGGATGAAGAACAGAATTAGATATTCAATTACATCGCTAGAGAGCATGTTCTTCACCAATGATCAATATGTTCTCAAGGTAGGGAATTTTAATTTTTTGGTCTATTCCCCATTAATAATTTGAGATGAATGAAAATTAGTTCCTCCTAAATTAATTAGTGAATTTATCTTCATTGGTTGGCCAATGATTTGTTTCTCTTCCCAGATCTAGGAATTTGAGATCTATTTATCATCATTCATTATTTTTGATTTGATAACCATTTTGTTGGATTTAATTGATGTTTTCAAAATGAACATGGCCATCGATCAAGGATCACTTTTCATTATGTGTCATTGTCACTTTGTTCTTGGAGTTTTTCATCAGTATTTTGGTTGGTTGGTGATTTGATGATAAATAGAAAAATAGATCATTGTGCATTCATGCTTTGGCATAATGGATTGTTTTTATGGGTTTAGTTTTTAGTTTTGGAGTTGATATAGAGGTGTAATAGTTATTATGTAAATCTAATGATAGGTTGGGTAATGGTGGATCTATGAGCCAGATCAATTTAGTCTCTCTGGGGAAGTAGTGGATGGCGCTTCTAAGAAAAGGGTGGTCGGAATCCATCCACCGATGACAATGGGGGTATAAAGTGTCATGGGTGTAAATGTTCCTATGGTTTGGTCCATGTGGTGGTTTAGGATTTGATGGTGAGGCACGTGAATGGTGGTAGCACACCGCATATCGAGGGTGGCTGATGCAAGAGGCTGTGATGATACCTGTGTGAGGGCTACTGCTCGGTGTTGGAGCATACAGACTAGGCATGATTGGAGTTATTTTCTTAAATGGGGGTGAAGTAATTAAAGTACTAAATTAAATTAAAAAAATAGATAACATAAATAACTAGTTGTTAAGGGGGATACGTGATCCCTCCCCACTAACCTCATTATATATAAAATATGTTTTATTTAGTAACAATAATGTTATTATTAATATAATATATATTTGTTATATGGGTGGGTGGTTTAGTGTAAAGCATCTCTTCAGTACTTTTCTTTTGGGGTTTTTATAATAATAATGATAATGATATTATTATTTTTATATAATATATTATATATTATTATTATTATGATTATTTTATCAATCCAAGTTTAAGTTATATCTTTAAATTGATAAATCAGATTGAGGAGCCTATATGGAATCATGAACTTGACATTGAGATAATCAATTCAAGACCAATGTTGGGTACCTTTTTCAGACTTTTGGATCAATCCTATGAACCGTTGTTCATGCGTGATATAGCAAAATGCATTTTTCCATTGGGTGTCCATTTTGGAAAAGTAAATAGCCTATCCTGAGTATTTTTTCACAAGTATCACAACATAATGATCTATTTATCCATTAATATCTATTGTTAGTGAAATATTAATGGATTTATGTTTCATTATATCAGATTGATGGCGAGCCTCGTACGTTCATCATGTTTCTTCTAGACAAGTATTTTTTCTCACAAGAATATTATCATGAGTAGTTTCCCATATAAAACAAAATGATGTTATTCATTTTGGAATTAGAAGTACCATGTGAGGTTTTATGAGAATTCCAATTCTTTTAGCGATTCTTGATAGATGTAAGTGATTAGGTGTGATCAGAGAGATTTCAGGTTTTGTACTCCCCTGTCGCTCCAGGGTGTGGGTCCCCCATGCTCCTTATATAGGTAGGGTGTGAAACCCACCATAATACACTAGGAATGGGTCCTCTACCTACAAAGTCGTACTCCCCGATCATTAAGGTTCCACAGGGATATGGTCCTCCATGGGAGTTATGGCTACCTCAGTTGTGGATTGCAGGGGTGAGGACCAACCCCCTCCACTCTGATTCTTGAGAGGTTTCATGAGATGCATGGCTAGGATATAGTGGATCTATTGGATATGGAGTGAAGTGGTGAGGATCAGGCCCCTCCACTCAGATTCTTATATGATTTTACATGATTATATGCATCATATAGGGGTCTTTGTATCTCTAGTATGTCTTATCATTCTTAGCTTAGTTGTATACTTTGAGATAAAATTTCTCTCTCATTTGAAATTTTTGTTGAGTATATATGGGTTATGGTTGTTCTAGGTTATTTTTATAGTTGTTATCTCATGCTCTGATTGAAATTAATTCATTTGGATGAGACAACTACCCTCTATTTGATGATTTTTTGGGGTGATTTATGTGTGTCCTACAAGGTATGTATATGCTCAACCATTCATGGGTTTTGCCTGCAGATATTTTGTCTTATATAGACAACATGTAGATTATCTGTGACTATAGGGGACTTGGTATCAGTGGAGATTATTAATTTGTTATCATTTTGACTATGTTTAGTGGTTGAACTCTGGGTTATTAAGTTGGGATCTCCCTGCTCTACTCTTTACAATTATTTTTAATTCGGGTTTCCCTATATATTTTTGGTTGTCCTTGTATGTTTCCCCTAAATATCATTTTTATTACACTGTTTTACTCTATTTTATCTTACTATAGGTTATTTCATTCATTTTTACACTCTATATTTTACTATCTTTTAAACTACTTTGCACTTTTTCATGGAGATGGTTGGGTACATATGTACAGTTTCATTAGGAAGCGGCCTCCAATTTCATTTATGACTTATTAGAACTTGTAACAAGCCTATAGACTATTAGATATGGTCTTGGAGTTGTGATATATCAGCATTTCACCAAACATGTGGGCCCTAATAAGTCGGGTTTTGACATAGAGGAAAGAAATAATTTCTTATGAGTCTAGGTAACTAAAATATCATGAGTAAAACAAAGATACCCCTGACTTGGGTCTTTCAGAAGGGATGTTTTACTTTAAGATGTAGATTAATTATAATATCAATGATTGATTCATGATTTATATGGATCATAAGAATCTCAAATACATTTTCTCCCTATAAGATCTAAACGTGGGATATAGGCGGTGGCTAGATTTTCAGTAAGATTATGACTTTGAGATAATATACACTTCTGGGGAGGGTAATGAAGTGGAAGTTTCTTTTAATAGGAAACACTATGCTCAAACTATGCAAGAAGTTTTTTTTAACACACCAAGTTTTCTGGAATTTATTTTCATGAATAAATTAAATTTCTTGGATAGCTCATGTTGCACACAATACTGAGTTTTAACAAATCGTGCCAAACTATTAATATTATTATTTAAACAGGATCATTATTTCCTAGCAATTAATATTGAAGTCTTAAATATTAATAAACACATTTTATAGATTATTTATAATGTTTTTATATAAATAAAACATATTGATAAAAAGTACTTAATATTTGGTAAAGTCGTTATATGTTTCAAAAATAATATTTTCTCAAAACAAATGTTTTTTATTTCTTTTTGTGAATAATAATAAAATTAATTTTTTACACTTTCAAAAAATAAATTTGATAAAATAAATATATATTTTTAATTTATAATATCAAAATTATCCTAGGATGATTTTTTTGGATTTTTCTGAAAAGATTAACCATTTGATGAATAGAAAAAAATACTGGTTTTTATTGAAAAAATAATTTTCATTTAAAGAATTTATAAGGTTCATTTTCTTTTAAAATGGTTTTAAAAGTAAAATTAGTTCAATAATATATAACTTAATTAAATTTAGTTCTTTGAAATCATTTTCATATTGAATTTTGATATAAATAAATTTTTAAACTTTTCAGCATTTTCTCTTTAGAAAACCGCTTTATCGTTTCGATAATGAGTTTAATTTTAAAATACAATTTGACAATTATATGAATGGAATATGGAAAAAATAATTCAATATTTTTAATAAGAATAATTTATATTATTTAATACGGTAAAATTAATTTTTCACCATAATTAATAATAAAAACCATAAAAAAAATATTTACTGCATTTAAGGTAAAAATGGGTTTACCGAGAGGGGGGTTAAACAAAAAAATTAAGGGTTAAAAATAACCCAAAAAATTTCAAAAACCCATTTTAGGGAAATATTTAGAATTTATCTATTCTATTATAGATAATGGACCGTTTTAGCCTTGTGGAGTGATAAAAACATATGTACGCCAATTTCTTTTCAAAATGTACAAGTATGACACTCACCTCAGTTATAAAAGGTCACCCCCTCTCCACCACTCTTCATACTTACAAAACCATATGGTCCGGAAAAGAACTAACTAAATACCTTCCTTAATTCCCTCCTCTCATATAATAATACATATTTTTATCATAAATCCATCTTAGGAATTTTTTTGGTTCAAAACCATTGAGGTTACCTGAAGAAGAGGTAACATTCTTCAATGAGTCTTTTGATTTTGTTTCTTCCTCCAACTCCTTCGATTATTATAAAAAAATGATGATATAATAACCTAATAATATTACACATAATTATATGTTTTTATGTAAATTTTATTATCTAAAACCATCTCATATTACCTTAAATAGGAAACAATAACATTGCTTGGGTATATGGCAGACTACCGTTTCACGAATCGATGTGACACGTTTTCCAACAACACCTCTCACAGTTTGGCATAATGATGGATATAATATATATATATATATGATATTTTTAATATAAATATACTTATTTAAATATATTATCACATGTAATTTTTTAATTTTTATTTCATATAGAATATGATAACGACATTCGTGTGTATGGTGAACTATCGCCTCGTGAAGTGATGTGATCTGTTTTTCACTTACGTTCTACATTGAAGGTAATAATGGATAAATTTAATGAATATATGTGACATATATGACATATATATGATTCTATAATTTTAATATATTATTTACCTTTATTTTACTTTATCTATTTAGGAAATGGAAATAGCGTTCAGGCGTACGTACAACCTACCATCTCTATGAAAAATGTATTACATATTCTATATCTATCATTTATGGATTAATAAAAATAAATATACACTAAATTTTTATTATATTTATATCATATTTAACATTATATATATTATTAAACCATGATAAAAGTAATAGTACCAAAAATATCAAATCAAAACATACACGAAAAAAGAAATGTTTTCCCGAAATGTGAAAGTAATCTTTTTTTTAACATGTATGGAATGAATGGAATTTTCTGACACCATGAAGATTATTTTCATTGGATATTAATTTATAATTTTTAATGTTTTTTCAATGTAAATTATTTCCTTAATAATTTATGAATTTTTAATTTAATAAATGCGATTTTCAAAGAAATGATATTTTCCAAAAGAAATGTTCCAAGTGATATTTCTTTCAAACTAATTTTCTACCTAATATTAAATCCTTTGATGTTACTTGATATTTATTTGGTATATAATCCAATTATACCATATTTATTATTTATCTAAAAGGTTTATGTTTATGATGAAAAGTTATTTATGAAACCCTTCTCTCTTTTATAGGTTATACCATGATAAATTCCTTATGAAACCTACTTATTTTTCTATGGGTTGTACCATGATAAAATTATTATGAAACCCACTTCTTTTTACATGGGTTATGTTTTTTATGAAATTATTAAATGATTATGAAACCTTTTCATTTTCCACTTGTTATGTTATGATGAAATTATTATGAAGTATTGTTTTTCATGGTTTCGAATATAATGATTGTTTTATGATCTTGTGGCACACATATGTATGATTTTCATTATGTGATAGGTGAAACCTATATCTCCCTCCAATACTTTATATGAATATTAATTTCTCATGAGATAAATAAGAATGAAATGTGGAATGAAACCAGTTCATTAAGGGAATCATTCCACTATGATAATCTTGGGAGTGAACCTTAACTACTATGATGGTTTGGAGAGTGAAACCATTCCATTATGATAGTCTCAACAATGTGCCTTGAAACACTGAGTAAATTATTTTATATGAATATTTGTATGCCATAATTTCATGTCTTATTCCATTGTTATGCTCTCATATCTCATGTTATTTTATTCCCTTATGATTCATGTCTTATGAACTTTAAATCTTTATTCCATGAACCAATATTATGATCTTTTACATGAAGAGTATGGTTTTAAAATTTTATGATCATTTTATCATACCCTTATACTCATATTATGTTTATATATCTCCGATTTTTACCCTTAATGAGCATCTAATCTCACCATTTATTATGTTTTATTTTCCCAGGTTATAATGAAAAGAATTATGTATGATTATTCTAATAAGGGTGATATTTATGAAGAACTTAGTGGGAGATGATGTAGTCCATATATGAACCAGTTTTTAACGTTTCTATGTTTCCAAAGGAACTATACATTTATGTTCCTTAGGTGTGTTTTTGTGTAATGTAATAAAATTTTACCCAAAAAAGTTATATAATATCTATGTATGAGAATCATGGGTTGTTACAGTTGGTATATAAGGATAGGTTTAGTTAACATTTTGAAACTAGGGTGAGAAAAATTTTATGATAACCCTTAGGATAATATTAATTATATGGTAATATCCAAAAAGTTTGGTAAGGAGGGGATTATGTGGTTTACCAAGAAATACATCTTTGTGTTAATACTGTAAGTGGACATGGTTCTGACATAAAAATACCTAGTGGTAATAAATCTGAATAAGATATGTCAGGATTGACTCAAGCATTACCTGGTACATGTCAATGAGCCTTACTTCACACCTGATTTGACACTCCTAGGGGATTTGATTTGGTTAAATCACATTTTATTTACTAACCATCATGAAATGTCTGAATAGATGATAATCATGGATGACCTAGGTTAAACCTAATGTTTCATATATTTAAAATAAATTTTAATTTTTAGATATCCTAAATTATTTTTCATGACTATGTGGTTTTCCAAAATAATTAGTATTTCTCATACTATGCTTTTTGGTTTTATTTGATGGATGGAACCCAATAAAATTGTGTTAATGCTGAATGTGATGGATAATTCTATGATTTTTCTTCCTGAGTAACCAGATTTTTTGGGTGTTGGATTGAAAAATCTTATTTTTATGCTCACATAACTTTCCCAATCTATGAATCATACTAGACTACTAAACAATCAAATGAGAGAACAAAATTGTGTTGAGTCCTTTATGAGGAAACTTCCACCTTCTTTCAGTGGGTCTTCTAGTCCACTAATTTCTAAGTAATGGATCAACACTACTAAAAATATATTTTTCATACTCTAGTTTTTTTAGCATGATAAATTCCTTTTGGTTGTATACCATTTGGAAGGTCAAGCAGATCAATGGTGGTATCTTATCAAGAATATGAAGAAATAAGAAGAAATTGACTCCATGGATTAGGACGAGTTCAAGAACTTACTTTTCAATCATTACTATTCCTCATACTCTTCATATGAGTATGGATAAGGACTTACTTGAGCTCAATAAAAATGATGATGAATCTATTGGTACCTATGAGAAAAATTTTACAAGACATTTGAGGTACGATTCTGGTATTATCATCCAATATGAATGTAAGGTTGATCAATTCTTCAGTGTCTTAAAAAATATTTTTGAAGGGAATCATCCATAAGAGAATTCAGTAGCTCTTAAGAGATAGTTTGATGTGTTATTAAGGTTGAAATGGAGGTTATAGATACATATCAATCTGATGGTTTTGATAAGAAGAGAAATATGGAATTTAAAGTAAAGTCTACAGAGGGAAGAATATGGTCTTTCCATTATGCTCAAAGTGTGGGAAGATAAAGGGGAATTTTTTTAAGGGGAATAGTAAATTTTTTAAGTGTGGGAAGAAATGTTGTCAAGAAATTAATTTATGATGTGATAGGAAGAATTTATCTAATGATGAGAATAGATAGAAAGCTACACAAAATGCATCACCCACACTCCAGTGTTTTAAATGCAAGGAGTATGGGCATTATTCCAACTGGTGCTCGAAGGTTGATGATGATGATAGAAATAAGAAATTTATTAAGCCTAAATTGAAAGTGAAATATCATGTGATCAATTTTTCTTATGAGGTTTGTGATAATGATGTGGTGAAAGGTACACTTACCTTACACTTTATAACTATAAATGAATTAATTGATTCTGGATCTTGTAATAACCCTGATCCCAGTAGCCCAAATTCCGTGGTCATTTTATTACAATGTAATATATACAAGAGATAAAATACCCAAAGATCAATAATTTTAGTTTTCTTCGAGAAATAGATACATACATGGTTCCCTTATTGAATTGGTAATTAAATATAGAACATAACAAATGAAAACAAACTGCTTCCTTGAAACTTATTCAATGATTCCATTTTCATAATATATGGAAGGATAACAAATAAAAGGGTGAGATAAAATTATCATTAAGGGTTACATGAATCAATAATAATTGAAGAAAATTCAGTAAGTCATAATCATTATGGAAAAGTAAATAACTAAAAAATGCATGCCATCAATAAACTGAGAATGAAAATGCCTCCATTGATTTCTTTTCACAGTGAAAATCTCATGGAAACTAATAATTGAATACTAAATGAAGAAAATGATTTATTATTAGATGTCACATATTTGGAACATGAACCAGTAACATCAAGAAAAATAAAAAGGAAGTTTTTTTTCTATGGGTAGAAACCCATTTGATTCTGCATGGAAACAAACATGAAGGGTTTGTCACCAATTATTTTGTCTCATGACACCTATCAATGCATTAAGGGGATATCTATAACCAGGACCCACCCATCAGTGAAGGTACAAAGAATCATTTATACATATATTTAATTCATAAACAATATGACTTTTCAAAATATCCATATTGATTAGAAAATATTCATTTATCAATATTTCCCTAGTTAAAACAACAGTCAAAGAAAACACCACATATAAAAATGGTATATAGATAAGAAAATAATAATATCCTTGATTAAAGAAAAATATATATTTAATGAAATATTAAATGAATGGTGGTTATAAATAAAATGGAATTATACATTCACCACACAAAAGGAATAAGTAGTGTATAATTCATATCTCACAAAAATAAAATTGTGATAAGAAACCCCGTATAAATATTGTATCATGAAGTAAGGATAAATTAATGAAATAATTATGTGCGAAAAATTTAAATCAAAAAAAGAAAAGTTGAAATACATTATAAAATAATCATAGTTAATTTTACACATATTCTTGGAATAATATAACCAATGACATATAATTTTAACCCAATGAATGAAAATTGAGTTTAGAAATCTCTTACATTATGTCTGAAAGCATTATTCACTTGTACTTAGTGTCCTAGATAATCAAATTAGATTCAGTAATTACTTAATTCATAACCTTTTTATACATGTATTTGATTTATTATAATTTTAATAAGATTTTTTAATTCCTTTTCTATGAGTTATAATGTTTAACTTTTCTGTTCTGGGAGTTTTCGTTGTCTTGGTTTTCATGACTAGTTCGCTTGAATATAAGTACGGAAGTTCATATAAAATGGGAATAATTCTCCAAAATTGAAATTATATGTTACTAATGAACTTAAATAAGTTTAAATGATCTTATATATCACTTGTTCAAATGTTATAAGGATGATTCATTAGATAAAACATTAATGAAAAATGATTAGTTATTTTTGCGGTTTTTATAACCCTTACAAACTAGTATCGTTTTATTTAAAATTATGTGTATATTCTAGCTCCAACACATTAAATAAGTTTTAATACACATATGATAATCTTTTTTACCCATAAAAATGGTTTTATGACCTTCCTTGAAGGCGTTGATGGAAAATGAAAACACATTGTCAACCATGGCAGTAGATCGACACATCACGGACGATATTTCCATATTTAGAATAAAAGGGAGAGGATAAGGGGTTTGATGGTCAATATTCCATTAACATAATAAAATTATATAAAATTTAATATAATGTAGTTATAATTCATGTTTTTATAGATTATTTAAAGGTATTATAAGAAATTAAAATAAATTAAAAGAGAATGAAAGAGGATTTTACCTCTTGTATAGAATCTTCTAGAGAACCTCCTTAAGAAACATGAGATTGGTGTTATGTTGTGACCTGAAAGACTAATAAGTGGGGAAGATGTTTGAGAGATTAATTGGACATAAAGTAAGCAAGCTCCAAATCTTAGATGGTGTGAAGAGAATAGGTGGTGAGGGGTGGCTTTTACAGTGGAGGAGTGGGGTGGTTTGTATTATTTCATTCATTAGTTTATTATTTTGGATCAGGAATATCAATAGTGATGATTATTGTGACCAAATATAATAAATAGTTCATGTGATTTCAAACTAATTGTGATTATATCAACCATACATAATCCATGACTCAATAATTCATTTATTTATCAAATACCGCAAATTACTATATTTCACTATTCGCTAAAAATTCTTCTATTTTAGAAAAATTTCAAAGATTCACCCAAATGATTTTTTAATGTGTAAATTTAAAAATTGGACTCCATTTTTTTAAAATAATTTTCTAAACATGAGAAAATTAATTATTAATTAAAATAATCATTAATTCAAAAATACTGATTTTAAAATTCTAACTGATTTTATTGGACTTTGAAAAATTAATTATAGTCTCATAAAATTAGTTTATAATTATAAAAAAAATATTGATGAATGAGTCTATTTTATGAAAATTATTTTTCTTTTAAACCCTTATATTAAATATAAAATTTCAAATAAGCACTTACATTTCACAAAAATACCAACACTTAATTTACCATTTTTAAAACATTTATTTACTTTTTCCTTGATATAAATATATCAAATTTTCATTTATGAGATACCAAAATTGTATTTATAATTACATAGATGAGGTTATTATTCTAATTATCATGTAATATTCTTAACTACCACGTTAATATTTAATTGTTTGGTCCATTTAAGCGTGATGCAAGCTATTTAATAAATTGAATTTATTTAAAAAATACATACCGTAAAATATTGGGGTGTTATATTCTTCCATCCTTTGGAAATTTCTTCCTTGAGATTTTTATGAATATTTCCTTAAAAATATATGAGGTTGGTTCTTATTCATAATATCTATAGGTTCCCACATCACTTCTTCCATTTTATGACTTCTCCAAATAACTTTTACCAGTCGAGTCTTATGATTTCTCAATACTTTCTCTCTTGTGTCAATAATATCAATATGCTCTTTGTAGTAAGAAAAATCAAGTTCTCGTTCTATTTATTTATATGTGAGTACATTAATTGCATCTAGTATGTAATTATTTATCAATGATATGTGGAACATGTCATGGAATTTGGAGAGACTTGGTGGCATTGCTAATAGGTAAGATAAAATTCCAATTATTTCCATAATTTCAAATGGTCTGACGTATCTGGGGCTCATTTTCACTTTCTTACTAAACCTTATGACGCCCTTAAATAGATATACTTTTATAAAGACATGATCTCCCACTTTAAATTCAATATCCTTTCTTTGATTGTCAGCATAACTCTTTTTCCTACTTTGAGATGCTTTAATATTAGCATAAATAGTCTTTACCTTTTTTGTCTCTTACATAAGTTCTAGTCCTATCGGTTTTCTATCACCAAATTCATCCCAACAAGTTGGGGTGCATCATCACTTTCCAGATAATTATTTATATGGCACCATTTGAATATTATAATGGAAACTATTATTGTAGGAAAAATATATCAATGGTAAATAATGATATTATATACCTTAAAAGTCAAGTGAGCATGATCTCAACATGTCTTATAATGTTTGAATAGCCCTTTCATATTATCCATCATTTTGAGGGTGATAATCATTACTCAAATGAAGTTCATTATCCAAAGCCTTCTTAATACTCTTCTAGAATTTTGATATAAAATAGGGATCTTGATCAAACACAATCAATATAGGTGTACCATTTAGTATTGAAACTTCATTAATTAGAGTCTTTTTAGGATCTCAAGAGGTAAATCTTCTCTTACATAATGAAATTGTGCCATTTTTTAATTAAATCAATAATAACAGATATCGAATCATTATTTATAAGGTTATTTGGTAATCCAGTGACGAATTATATAGTAATTCCATCCCACTTTCACATAAGAATAGCTAGAGGTTTCATGAATCCTATAGGATGTTGTATCCTAGCCTTCACATTTTAAAAAACTAGACATATGGACACATATTCAGCTATTCCCCAATTCATATTATCCCAAAAAAATGTTTCTTTAGATATTTATACATATTTGTACTACTAGGGTTTATAGAGAAATTTAAGCTATGATTATTATGTAATAGTTCCATTTTTAGCAGAGGTATTGATGGAACACATAAACTCTTTCCAAATTTCATAATTCCATCCCCATACATGAAATCTTTCAATTTTCATCTTTAATGGATTTAATTTTATTTTGAAAATTATTATCATTAGATTAAGAACTTTTTATCTTCTCTAGTAAAGATAGTTTAGCGATCATTTAAAAAAGGAGGGATGTTTCCAAAACCATAACAATTCCCTTATACATATTTATAAAATCCATGAACATAAGATCTTTCTCAATCCTCATTTGGGTTAGAAGTCCATGATCTTTAATTCTTAATTTGTATGAAACCATATTTTATTTTACTCAGTGGTAATGTGTTAAGAAATCAAAATCTTTTAGTTTCTCAAGCCATCATATTTTCCTCATGTTGAGTTCTTTCTGTGTGATGATTTATTTCAAACTCTTATGATCTGTATATATCTCACATATTTCACCATAGATATAGTGTATCTATATCTTTATATCTAAGATTACAGGTTTTAACTCAAGATCATGAGTTGGATAATTTTTTTCATGAATCTTCAACTACCTTGATTCAAATTCGATGAATTTATAATTTTTTAGAAGGAAAAAAAACCCAGTCTTTTCTTTGATGGATTACTGTATATCACAAACCCATCATTTCCTGAGGGTAGAGTCAAAACTAGAGCATTGACCAATATTCTCTTCAATTCTTCAAAAAATTATTCATATTATTATTTCTATATTAATTTAACCCCTTTATGTGTGAGACTAGTTAATGGGTAATCCAATAGGGAAAAATTATAAACGAAACACTGATAGTAACTTACTAAACCAATGAAACTATGCAGCTCGGTTATATTCATTGGTGTAAGACATTCTTGGATTGTCTTTATCTTCAAAGGATCAATTGAGATTTAATTATTGGAGATAATATGACCATGAAAATAAATTTTCTAAATCCATAATTCACACTTGCTAAATTTACCGTATAACTCATTCCTTTTGATAGACTCAAGAATAATCTGAAAGTGATTCTCATGGTTTTCATAACTTTTAGAATACACCAAAATATCATCAATTAATACTATGAAAAATCATTAAGTTATTTCCAAAATAATTGTTTCCTTATATCCATGTAAATAGATGGTGTGTTAGTCAATCCAAATGGAATTATTGTAAACTCATAATGTATATACCTTATAAAAAAATATGTATTCAGAATATATTCCTTCTTTACTCACAATTGATGATACCAATAATGCAGTTCAGTCAACAAAAAATATTGTGATACATGAATTTGATCAAATAAATCATCAATGTGATGCAGAGGATACTTTTTCTTTATTGTAATAGCATTGATTTTTCTATAGTCAATGCACATCCTCAAGGATCCATCTCTCTTCTTAAAAAAGAGAACAAGGGATCCCCATAGAGAAACACTTGGGAAAATAAATACATTATTACTCAACTCTATTTTTTTATTAAACTCCACTAATTAAATATTGTATATTCTATAAGGAATATTTGGTATGTTCTTGAATCATGAATTAAATCAATGGTAAACTCAACTTCATGCTTGGGAAGGTGTCTTAGTAATTCTTTAGGAAATATATCAATTTATTATCATACAATTGGTGCATCCTCAATTTGAATATTACTTTCCTAATCCCTAGATAATATTTTCTCTTCCTCCCAAAGAATTTCATTTCGTATATCTACTAGGAATCTAGATAAGAATCAAATGATGAAGTTTCTTCTCTAAAGATAATGGATTCTACATCTTCCTCACAAATTGCAATTTTATTCTTCTTGCAATTAATTTTTACATCATATTTTCAAATTCAATTCATACCAAGGATTATATCAAATTAAACCATAGGTATGATGATAATTTCATCAACTAAATAACGTTTATGTGTCATAAATGGGACTAGCTGACACATTTTCGTTGTAATGATACCTCCATTAAGAGTTTTTACTAACCAATCCCTTATAAAAAAAGGTAAATATATTATTTTATTAGAAAATTGGGTACATATAAAATAGTGTAATGATCTAGAATCAAATAAATCATTGGATAAATTTGAAGGTATGATTAATGTACCTACCACCACATCATTGGGTACTTATACTTCGACTATGGTGATTGCATAAGCTTGGTTATCTCCCTGTGGCCACTTCTGTGGTAGATTCCCAAGAATCATGGGATATTGATTCGAATAATGACCTATTTTATTGTAGTTTAAATAATTAACATAATTTATTTTTTTATTCCCCTTGCATTCATTAGCAGATGACCCTTTTTTACACATTTATAACTAAATCCCATGAATCGCATTCATTTCCTAGGATAATTATTTCCATAATTTGTTTATAATTGGAATTATTTAATTACCATATTATTCTTTGACGCTTCACCTTTTCCATGGTTATCATAATACCTATTATTAGATTTATTTCCCTTTAACATATAGGATATAGAAAATTCCTTCTCTATTTTCATGGCACTTAATACTATTTCATCATATGATGAAAATATTCTAGAAGATAGTGACCTTCTCGGACTTAGCTTAAGACCATAAAAGAACTGATTAATCTTGTTTTCTGAATCAAATATGTAATCTTTAGCATGCCTAACTAGTCTTGTGAAGGTAGATTCATAATCTATAACACATTATTATTCATTTTTTTAATCTAAGGAATTTTCTATTTATTTTATTTTATTAGTCATGAGGGAAATATTATCAAAGAATGTTTCTTGAAAGGCTTTCCAATCTATTTATTCTATGTCATATTACTCTTTAGTATTCTAGATCAAGAACCATAATTGAGCAGCATCTCCCTTAAGATAATATACTGCCAGTACTACCTTTTCATTTTTATTTCATCATAATGGTAGAAATATCTTTTCAATTAACTTGACCCATTGTTCATATACCAATAGATTAGTAGTCATACTATGAGATGTGGGATATTTCTATGTGAAAATATCCAACATTGGTGAAGTATGGTTATTCATCATAACCTGAGTAATCTATCATAATATGATTATGATCTGCTCAACTCCAACACTAACTATGTTGACTTACTCAGTGGAAAAATCCCTATATTTTCCATGGGTATTGATTCCATTTCTTCCAATAGGCATTAAATAATGGTACACACTAAGTTATCACATAACTATCATGATTATTGAGCCAAAAAATCACTATAAGGAGTTATTATAATTTTCACATTTATTTAACATCTAGTTATCAATATTTATACTAAACTTTCTCTAATACCAACTTAACAACCATGGACCATGTAGCCCTGATTTGATGGTTATTTTATTTTAATGGAATAAATACAAGAGATCACATCACCAATGATCAATCAGTTTAGAAGTATTATATAACTAGATACTTACATGGTTCCCTTATAAAATTAGTAATTAAAAATAGAACATAAAAAAGGAAAATAAACTAATTCCTTGACACTTATTCAAATATTTCATATTTATAACTTGGGGAAGGAAAAAAATAAACGGGTGAGATAAAATGATCAGTAAGGGTTACAAGAGTCAATAATAAGTTAAGAAAGGTCAATAAGGCATAACCATTATGTGAAGGTTAATAACTAAAAATCAAATTCCATCAATAAATTGAAAATGAAAATACATCCATAGATTTTTTTCATAGTTAAAGTATCATGGAAAGTAATAAATGAATAATAAAAAAATTCTTTATTATTGGATGTGATTTATCTAGAACATGAACCACTAATATAAAAGCCTTTCACAAGATGGTCTATGTTTGTGGGTAAAATACTTTTGATTCTTCTTGGAAACAAACATGAAGGATTTATTACCAACTTTTTTGTCTCATAAGACCTGGTGATGCATCGAGAGGATCTATAACACCCCAAGCTTCCACAGTACACTTCTCTTTGAATAATACAATAGCTTACGATGTATGCAGCTTCGAGTTCTAACACACCATAACTAATAAAACTGGCCATTATGAATAGTAATACCCACTTTTTGAAATTATATAATTTTTATTTTTCAAAATGGACTTCATTTTTGGATTTGTAATATCAAAATTAGCTTAGGTTTAATTTTTTTTATTTTTATAAAAACATTTAATTTTTGATGAATAGTGAAAACACTATGTTATTGTTTAAAATCGACTTTTTATTAAAATAATTATTTATTTTATTTAAATTTATATTAGGTAAAAGTAGATAAATAATACCTATATATGTTTAATGTAATTCATTGGAGTCATTCTATAATAATATTATATATATATAATTTTATTGAACTCTTTACCGTCTTTTACCCACCTTCTGAGTGCATTTACAAATTTGCATAAAACCTAATTTTACCACTTCTATGAATTTAATTTCAAAAATATAAGAGACATGGTTGACATTAGTAAGTAAAATGTGCTTCAATAAGATGAAAATAAGTTTTTATGAATAATAACTTTTGACATTTATTTACCACGGTTAAAAGTAAATAGGGTAATTTAAGGTAGAAAATGATATTATAATTACCATAAAAATGTATTAATTATATTGGATAAGTATATTTCGACAAAAACAAACCTTAGGAATAAAATATAATCCTTTTGTTCCACTTGGATTAGATTTGGGCATTTATTATTATTATAATTAAAGAAGAGTTAAAAGTGTTGAATTTAATGTTTAATAACTAAATCATTTTTAATATAGAGTTATAAATAAGATAAATTGTACAATAAATATTAATTATAAATCTAAAAATATTTCCCACAAAATTTTATTTTATTTATAATTTTTAGATATTAAATAATTAAATTTATTTATGAGACAATGATGATGCAGTAATTACCTTATTAATGAAAGATTAAAATAATTGACATTATAAATATCCAAATAACTGTAAATTGAGACTTTTTAAAAAAATTAATAATATTCTAGGTCAATATGACATGTTAGGGTTGATTAAATAAATTTTTTTCAAGTTATAATGTTTTTACAACTTTCACAAAAATGAAATACCAAATAGTGTCAAAATTGACATAAATGAGTTTTTAAAAAAAATATTATATTATTAAATGATATAATAGTCCTAAAAATATAAGGCACATCCAAAAAAACTTATATTATAATATATATTTCATTAATTAACCACTTGGGTTTCTTTTTGCATTTTATAATAATTTAATTAACCATATAATATAAAATTACAAGAATACATGGTAAAAGTTATACTACTTAACTAAGAGTTATATCTAAAATATAAGGTTAATATTGTGACCTAAACCAGTATAATACTTATTGGTTGAGTGTTATTTGACCCATACCCACCTTATCCTCTAAATAAATAATTTTTAGACATTATAAACAGAATATTATTGTATAATAAAATAATATTTCAAGCTTTTCCTAAAGTGACCCTCACCTCTCTTATAAAAGGGTACTTCCCCTTCTCTTAAAATCACACCTCCAAATTCATTTGGTTCATCCAAACCCTGATCAAATATACTCCCAACTACCCTCAAATCTACATAGAGGCCTTACTTTGATCATAAATCCATCCTAAGGAGCCCTTTTGATCAACTCAAAAGGAAATAACCGAAGAAGAGGTAATAATTTCACCATCTCTTTCAAAGTTCTTTTCTTCTTCCAGTTCTTCTTTATTTGTTGTTTCCATACCAAAATAACAAATCCTATGAATTATACATACTTTTATGTTCTTATAAATATGGTACAATCATATTCATTATTCTATCCACCTTATAAATGACAAGTCACCATACGTGTGTGCGTATGGCTTACCATCTCCACGTCGTGGTGTAGTTTGTTATTCAAACACTTTATTATTGGGATGGGTATAATAATGAGTATAACTGATGTAAATGATAAAAATAACATGTTAATTATTATTTATATATGATATACCATCCAATTACATATTATTTTACCATCAATAGAATGATATTGTCGCTCGTGCGTACGTATAGATTACCGTCTCCACGAACGCGATGAAATTCATTCCCCATCGTAACCATTCAAGAATAATTTTCAATAATTTTTAAGAACTTAATATCATTATTGATATGAATCCAATATATCTTATCTACTTCAAACATGACTTACGTAGCAAAACATATAAAGTAAAACCAATAAGTTAACACCCTAAACAATGATACTACTAAAATATTATTAAGAAAGAAATATTATAAGATCATATATGATATCATATTTATGTATGTAGTTCTTGTATAATTTAATAAAAATTATTTAACTATTATACATGAGGTTATATTACCCTTGATCAAGGAAAAGTACAAGGTAATGTTTAATTCTATAATCTCTTCATTATTCGAGGTTTTTTATATGTGATTTTCTACTGGGACTTCTTTATCATCCACATTCGTGTTTCTTAAAAATATATTTATAAACATTTTTACTATATTCTAGATTATATGTTAAATTAATTTATACCCTTGTTTGAATTTTTATATAATTTTTATAAAATAATCTTTCTGTCATTTTCCAAATAATCTCGTTTACAACCATTTCAACAAAATTAGGGAATGAATGTTTTTTTAACTTATACAGTGAATGCAGCTATTTTATGCCATTATAATATCTTCAAAGCATACCTTAAAATCTTATAAGAATATTTTAAAAATAAATTTTTTCTTTTATAATTATGCGACTTTTAAATGATTTCAAAATAGAAAGATAAATTTTTCTCAAATAGTTTTGATTTCATCTATGTCAACATCCTTTGATGGATTTTACACTTGTTGAAGTTGATTTACTATGATATAATCTTCCATATTGTATTAAATGTTTTGTGATATGTTAGACTATGGATGAGTTATTTTTATACCATTCATGGTTTATGGTTAAAGTATTAACATTTCGTATGCTAATTTTAATATGAATGTTTGTGTTATGTTTTAACCTTTTCATATGAGGAATGCATTGGACTTAGTAAGTGACGGGTGGAGCCCGCTATAGCTTCTCGATGCATCGGTAGGTCTCATGAGACAAACTAGTTTCTTGGAGCAAGTCCTTAACAAAATCTTATTTGTATTCTTGTAGTGAGGCCTTGACTATGTGGTTATGATGTTCGACATTATTCATTCCATCATTATGAAATTTGCTATTGATATTACATGTGATTATTCAACTAGTAGAATATCCATGTGAATAAGTAAATGGAATTATTTGATTTATCTTTTCCATAATATGTTCAAGTTTATGTTTAAAAGGCTTTTTTTAGTCATATACATTTCCTTAAATGTTTATGCTTATTTATGAAAATTTTTGCTATATTGTTATCCTTACTAAGCACCTGAGCTTACCCCTTTCTATGTTTTATTTTTCCTAGGATGTGAAGAAGTATATTATGACTGACCTCTAGGTATATTCTAAGGGATATGAATGTGTTCAAGGGAGACAATTTTTTTGTTTTTTTCCATTTTATAATATAATGTAAAACTTATGTATGTATTTAGTACATCAAATGCTAATAAACCAATCGGTATTTCTGGATTTGATCCCTTGTGATCATGCCAATGTTATGTAATAATTCACCGACTTTGGGTAACTGGAGTTGGGGTATTACAGATGGTATCAGAGTAAGTTTAGTACAAACATTGGAAGCTAGATTTAGGAAAAAACTTATTAGATAACATTACCCTATGATAGACTTTACTGATTAGTATATAATAACTTCCTAGAATTTTGGTAATGTTGAGATTTTGTGTATTTTCTAAGTAATACATCCATGTCTGGATACGATTAGGTAGAGGTGGCTCTGGCACAGATTTACCTAGGAGTGAAAACTCTGACAATGAGTTTTGGGTTTGACCCGGGGTAAACTGGTACATGACAACGGGCTTTGCTGCACTCTTGGTTACGACACTCCTGGGGGATATGATTAGGATAATTCAAATTTTCTTTACAAAACATTATGAAGGATTTATGAATATATACTTCCTCAAAGAAAACATTTTTATGATTATATATTATATCCATAAGCTGTTCAATTTATGATAAGTGTTTTACATGTTTGGAATTGTGTTTTGTCATTCATAAACTAATCTACTGTATGCCATTGTTTATAAATGGTGCCTAGTGTAAGGAATGGAAACCATATAAATGCACATAATCCATGTAGAAACTTCCCTCATGCTCAATATAATTATATTAAAGTTGGTGATGCAACTGGTTTCGATCAGCTTATCACCATACTGGGAAAACTCACTCAGGTTATGAATAATAACCTTTCCCGTATAGAGCACCCTAATCCATAATGTAGGGGATCAATGTTATACCTATTCCTGAGGAAAAAACACCTACATTCAATGGGACTACAAATCCATTTGTAGTCGAGAAATGGATAAGTTCCTTAGGGAAAATATTTCATGCTTTGGGGAGTAGCGAAAGGGAAAAAGTTTTCATGGTAGTTTATCACCTCACTGGAGATGCCGATCAATAGTGGTCATTAATTCAAAACATATACAAGGATGAAGAGGTATCAAGTATGTAATGGAGGGATTTTAAAGAGATTTTAATAGAAAAATAATTTCCTCGTGACCATCGAACGGATATGGAAAGGAAATTTCTGATTCTGGGAAAAAAAGAGGATAAGAATATCGCAAGTTATGAGGCTAACTTTACAAGGTTAGAAATTAATGCATAAGATTATATATATAACCCAAGGAGTAATATTGTTCAATTATTTTATGGTTTAAATCCATTTCTCCATTGAGCATTAGTCTCACAATCGTTCTCATTGTACAAAGATATTGTGTAGTGTGCTATCAAGACAAAAAAGCAATTCTCTAAGTCTTACGACTTTAAAGAAAAGAAAGAGTATAAAAGATCTGTAGAATACTCCATAAATGGAAATAATGGGAAGAAGGGAAAAGTTGAATTTCCATCCTACGGTAAATGTGGGAAGAAATACCCCAGTAATTGCCTAAAGGGAATGGGAGTCTGTTACAAGTGTGGTGAAAAAGGCCACCAAGCTTGTGATTGAAATGGAAAGAAAGATTCTATAAATGTTGAATGCTAAAATTGTAGAGAAGTGGGGAATTATTCAAAAGAATGTCCTAATAACCAAGAATACTTACCTCAAAATAGGCCAAGGGATAAAATATAAACTTATGTGATCACTACTGTTAAGGTTGAAGCTCCGAAAGGCATGGTGGAAGTTAATTTAATGGTTTCATCAAATTTATCCAATGCTTTATTTAATTCTAGATCATCACATTGTTTCATATATTCCCAGTTTGCTAAGAAAATTATATATTTCCAATTTGATTTAACAAGGTAGTTGTTAGTCAAAACTCCTAAGAGATGTATCATTGCAACAAGGTTTTGTGAATCAGTTCCCATAAGGGTGTATCAATGTTCTATATCTGCTGATATCATCATCATACCCATTATTGAATTTGATATAATCTCTGGTATGGATAGGATTTCAGACCATGTTGTAATAATTTATTGTAAGAACAAAAATGTTACAATGTTCGATGATGATAAGGAGTACCTTATCTTTAGAGAAGAAACATCACCATCTGATTCTTGTCTAGATCCACCCCCAGTAGCTCTACTAAATTCAATTATTATGGAGGAATAGAATGAAATAACTATGGGTGAGGAAAAGAATGTTCTAATAGAGGATCTAGATATTGTACAATAATATGTTGATGTTTTTAGAGAGGATTTACCTAGACATCCTCTATAACGAGAAATTGAGTTTTCTATTGATTTAATTCCTGGTTCAAGGCCCATATCAGAGACCCCTTATAGAATGGACATGTAGAATTAGTGGAACTAAAGAAACAACTAGAGGAATTGAGTAATAAAGGATTTATTATCCCTAGTGTTTCTCTATGGGGATCACCTATTCTTTTTTGTTAAGAATAAATAAGGATCTATGAGGTTGTGCATTAACTACAGGTATATCAATGTTATAAAAATAAAGGACAAATATCCCCTACCTCGCATTGTTGATTTATTTGACCAAATTCATGGAGGTAAATATTTTTCAAAGATTGAACTTCAGTCTGGATATCATCAGTTGTGTGTGAAGAAGGAAGACATTCCAAAAATTGCATTTTGAACCAGGTACGGGCATTAAGAGTTTACAGTAATGCCTTTTGGACTGACTAATGCACTATTTGTTTTCATGGATCTAATGGATAGAGTTTTCAAGGAATATCTTGATGAATTTGTAGTGGTATTTATTTATGATAAGTTAATTTACTCCAAAATCTCTGAAGATCATGAAAATCACTTGTGCACTATTTTTAAAACCCTCAAAAGAAATGAGTTATATGGGAAGTTTAGCAAGTGTGAATTTTGTCTTCAAGAAATTTCTTTTCTTGGACATATTGTCTCTAATGATAGAATCTTTGTTGGTATTTCTAAGACAAGAGCAATACAAGAATGGACAGCACCAATGAGTATAATTGAGTTATGCAGTTTTATTGGTTTTGTGGGTTATTATCAGCGTTTCATCCAGAATTTTGCACGATTGGCAAACCCATTAAACAAGCTCACATGTAAAGGGGTTAAATTTGTTTGAAAAAAGGAGTGTGAATAATGTTTTGAAGAACTAAAGAGAATATTATTCAATGATCATATCTTGACTCTACAATTGGGTAATGATGGGTTTGTTATTTATAGTGATTCTTCAAAGAAAGTATATGGTTGTGTCTTTATGTAGAATGATAGATTTATTGCATATGCATCATGATAGATAAAAATTAATGAACAAAAACATCCCACTCATGATCCTGAGTTAGTAGCTATAATATTTTCATTGAAGATATGGAGACACTATATTGATGGTCAAAATGTGAGATATATACCGATAACAAGAGCTTGAAGTATATTTTCTCCCAAAAATAACTCAACATAAGGCAAAGGAGATGGCTCGAAATACTCAAGGATTATTATTTCACTATACACTACCACCTGGGGAAGGTAAATAAGGTGGCAGATGCTTTGATAAGAAAGGATCTTGGAGTTTGGAACAATATAAGAGTTAAAAGGGATCCTATGTACATGGATCTAGTAAAAATGGATATGGGAATAATCATGGAACGTGAAACATCAATACTTTTTCAAATGGTTTCCAAACCATCTTTATTATAAAGGAAAAAAAGTTCTCAGACTAATGATGTGGAGTTTCAAAAGAAAATTAAAGTTGTGAATGATGGGAGATCGATTGACTTTGTATATGAAGATGGAATTTTGAAATTTGGGAAGAGATATTGTATTCCTGATATACCTCATCTAAAAACTGAATTGTTGTATGATTCTCATAGCTCTAATTTTTCTATAAACCCTGGTAGCACTAAGATGTATAGAGATTTGAAGGAACATTTTTTTGGGACAACATGAAGAGGGAGATTGATGATTATGTGTCAAGATATATGGTTTGTCAATAGGATAAGTCTAGAAGACAACATCTTATAGGAGTCATGCAACCTATTCCCATACCTGAATGTAAATGAGATTATATTATGATGGACTTTGTCATGGGGTTACCAAAGACACCTAGAAGGAATGATGCAATATGGGTTATCATTGATCGTCTTACCAAGTCAGCACATTTTCTTACTATAAGAGAAGATTTACCACTTGAAAGTTTAGCAATACTATATATTAATGAAGTTATAAGACTTCATGGAGTACCTTGATCGATTTTTTCTAATCGTGATCCCCATTTTACATCAAGATTTTGGAAAATTCTTCAGAAGGCCTTGGATAATGAACTTCGTTTGAGCACTGCCTACCACCCTCAAGCTGATGGACAATCAGAACAGACTATTCAAACCTTAGAATACATGTTGAGATCTTTACCACTTGACTTTAAAGTTATGTGGGATCAATATTTACCTCTAGTAGAATTTTCTTATAACAATAGATTTTATTCATGTTTTCAGATGGCACCATATGAAGCGTTATTTGGAAAGAGATGTCACACACCAACTTGTTGGGATGATGTTGGTGAAAGAAAACTCATAGGGCCAGAACTTGTTTAGGAAATACTGGAAAAGGTGAAGATTATCCAAACTCACATCAAATCAGCTCAAAGTAGGTAAAAGAGCTATGTCGATAACTGAAGGAAGGATTTGGAATTTCAAGTAAGATATCATGTATTCTTGAAGGTATCTACATGGAAGGTGATATACGATTTAGTAAGAAAGGAAAATTAAGTCTCAGGTAAATCGGACCTTTCGAAATTCTAGAACAAATTAGAGTTGTAACTTATCATTTGGTAATGCTGTCAAGCCTCTACAAAGTTCATGATGTGTTCCACGTATCACTTTTAAGAAAATACATGCCTAACCCAACGCATGTACTCACCAATGAAGAAATAGAATTGGAACCCGATATGTCTTATGGTGAAGAGTCATTCAAGATTCTTGATACCATATAACAGGTGTTGTGAAACCGGATGACTCATTTGGTGAAAGTTCTTTGGCAAAACCATAAGATAGAAGAGGCAACATGGGAACCCGAGGAAATTGTGATGAATAAACACCCAAATATTTTTATGTTGTAATATTATAGAAATTTTTAGGATGAAATTATTTGAAGGAGAGAAGAATATAAAACCCCAATCTTCCACAGTATTCTTCTCTTTGAATAATACAATAGCTTGGATTGTACGCAACTTCGAGTTCTAACACACCACGACCAATCAAACTAGACATTATGAATAGTAATACAAATGTTTTGAAATTTTATAAATTTTATTTTTAAAAATGGACTTCATTTTTGGATTTGGAATAAAAAAAATTATCTTAAGGTGAATTTTTGGTATTTTTCTGAAAACTTTCAATTTTAGATGAATAGTGAAAAACACTGCGTTATTGTTTAAAACCGACTTTCTATTTAAATAATTAGTTATTTTATTTAAATTTATATTAGGTAAAAATAGATACATAATACCTATATATGTTTAATGTAATTTATTGGATTCGTTTTATAATAATATTATATATATATATATATATAATTTTATTGAACTTTTTACTCTCTTTTACTCACCTTCTAAGCGTATTTGAAAATTTCCATAAAATGTAATTTTACCACTTTTGTGAATTGAATTTCAAAAATATGATAGACACGGTTGACATCAGTAAGTAAAATAAGGTTCAATAAGATGAAAATAATTTTTGATGAATAGTAACTTTTGACTTTTATTTTCCACGGTTAAAAGTAAATAGGGTAATTAAAGGTAAAAATGGTATTATAATTACCCTAACGCATGTCCAAATTCTATTGTATAAGTTTATTTAGACCAAACATGACATTAGGAATAAAATATGATCCTTTTAGTCCACATGGATTAGATTAAGACATTTATTATTATTATATTCAAAGAAGAGTTAAAAGTGATAAATTTAAAGTTTAACAACTAAACCATTTTTAATATAGGGTTATACATAAGATAAATTCGACTAAAAATATTAATTATTAAGATAAAAAAAATTCCTAAATAATTTTTTTTATTTATAATTTTTATACATTAAATAATTAAATTTATTTATAAGACAATGATGATACATCAATTACCTTATTAATGAAAGATTAAAATAATTGATATTATAAATATCCAAATAAATGTAAATTTAAACTTTTTATGAATTACAATAATTTTATAGGTTAATAATACATGTTAGGGTTGATTAAATAAAAAAAATTAAAGTGATAAAGTTTTTATGACTTTCACAAAAACAAATTTCCAAATCTTTTCGAAATTGATATAAATGAGTTTTTAAAACAAATACTATATTATTAAATGATATAATAGTCTTAAAAATATAAAGTTCGGTAAAAGTACTTATATAATAATATATATGTCATTAATGAACCATTTTTGGTTAGTTTGGCATTTTATAGTAAGTTTATCAACTATATAATATAAAAATACAAGAATACATGGTAAAAGTTAAACTATTTAACTAAGAGTTAAATCTACGGATAAGGTTAATATAGTGACATAACACATCTAAAACCTATTGGTTGAGAGATTTTCGACCCATAACCACCTTATCCTAGAAATAAATCATTTTGGAGCCAATATAAACTGAATATTATTGTATAATAAAATAATATTTCAAGATTTTTCTAAAGTGACCGACACCTCTCTTATAAAAGTGTACTTATCATTCTCTCAAAATAACACCTCGAAAGCCATTTTGATTGGCCAAAACTGATCCAATGTCCTCCAAAATACCCTCAAAATTACCTATAGGCCTTAATTTTTTGAGAAATCCAATTTAAGGATCCTTTTTGATCAACTCAAAAGGAAACACCTGAAAAAGAGGTAATAATTTCACCACCTCTTTCAAAGTTCTTTTCTTCTTCCACTTACTCTTTATTTGTTGTTTACATACCAAAATAATAAGTCCAATACATTATAAATATTTTGATGTTATTATAAATATGTTACAAACATATTCATTATTCTATCCATCCTATGAATGAAAAGTCACCATACGTGCGTACCGACGGCTTACCGTCTCCACATCGTGGTGTAGTTTTTTATTCAAACACTTCATTATTTGGATGGGTATAATAATGAGTATAACTGATGTAAATGATAAATATAAAATGTTAAGGATTCTGTATATATGATATAATATCCAATTACATATGATTTCACCATCAATATATTGATATTTTTCACTCATGCGTACGTACGGATAACCGTCTCCAGGAATACAATGAAATGAATTCCCCATCGTAACCATTCAATAATAATATTAAATAATGTTTAAAAACTTAATATCATTCTATATATGAATCAAATACATCCTATCCATATCAAACATGACTTACATAACAAAATATATAAAGGAAAATGAATCAGTTAACACCCAAAAAGTGATACTACTAAAATATAATTATCAAAGCAATATTAGAAGATCATATATGATATAATATTTATGTATGTGGTTCTTGTATAATTTAATAACAATGACTTGACTATTATATAGGAGGTTAGCATAACCTCTATCAAGGAAAAGTTCAAGGTAAGGGTTAATTATAAAATCTCTTCATTATCTGAGGTTGTTTATACATGTGTATCTACTGGGGAATCTTTATAATCCACATCTGTGTTTCTTAATAAAGTATTTAAAAAACATTTTTACTATTTCCTAGACTATGGGTTAAAGTCATTTATACCTTAGTTTGAATATTTATAGAATTTTTATAAATTAATCTTTCTATCAATTTCCAAACAAGGACATTTACGATCTTTTTGACAAAACTAAGGAAATAATGTTTTTTTAAATTATACGGTGAATGAGGATACTTTACGTCATTATAACATCTTCAAAGCTTCCCGAAAAATCTAATAATAATATTTTCAAAACAAATGTTTTCTTTTATAATTATGTTACTTTTAAATTATTTCAAAATAAAAAGATATATTTATCTCAAATAGTTTTGATTTCATCTATGTCAACATCCTTTGATGGATTTTACACTTATTGAAGTTGATTTATTATGATACCATATTCCATATTATATTAAAGTTTTTGTGATATGTTTGACTGTGGATGTGTGATTTTTATACCAGTCATGGTTTATGGTTAAATTATTAACATTTCGTATGCTTATTTTAATATGAACGTTTATGTTATGTTTCAACCTTTTCATATGAGGAATGCATTGGACATAGTAAGTGATAGTTGGATCCCACTAAAGCTCCTCAATGCATCGGTAGGTCTCATAAGACAAACTAGTGTCTTGAAACAAGGGCTTGAGAAAATATTATTTGTAGTCTTGGAATGAGGCCTCGACTATGTGGTTATTATGTTCAACATTGTGTATTCCATCATTATGATATTGGCTATTGATATTACATGTGATTATTCGACTAGTATAATATCCATGTGAATAAGTAAATGGAATTATTTGATTTATCTTTGCCATATTATTCTGAAGTTTAAGTTTAAAAGGCTTTTGTTTTAGTCTTATACATTGCCTTAAATGTTAAGGCTTATTTATGAAAATTTATGCTATATTGTTATCCTTACTGAGCACCTGAGATCACCCATTTATATGTTTTATTTTTCCCAAGATGTGAAGAAGTATATTATGACTGACCTATGGGGATAGTATAAGGGATATGAATGTGTTCAAAGGAGACAATGTTGTTTTTGATTTTCATTTCATAATGTAATGTAAAACTTATGTACGTATCTAGTACTACCAAGGCTACTAAACTAATTGGTATCTGAGGATTTGAACCCTGGTGTCATGAAAATTTTATGTAATAATGCACTCACTCTAGGTAACTATATTCGGGGCATTATAGTGGGTATCATAGGAAGTTTAGTACAAACCTTGGAAGCTAGATTTAGAAAAACTCTGATTAGAGAATATTATCCTAAGATAGAATTTGATGATTAGTATAGAAGAACTTCTTAGAATTTTGGTAATGTATAGATTTTGTATATTTTCCAAGAAATACATCCCTTTCTAGATACAAGTAGGTAGAAGTGGCTCTAGCACAGATATACCTAGGAGTAAAAACTCTGACAAGGAGATTCGGGCTTGACCCGAGGTATCCTGGTACACGACAACGGGCCTCACTGCACTCTTGGTTACGACACTCCCGGGGGATATGCTTAGGACAATTCACATTTTCTTTACAAACAATTATAAAGGATTTATTAGTATATACTTACTCAAAAAAAACATTTTTATGATTATGGATTATATTCATAAATTGTTCAATTAATGTTAAGTGTTTTACAAGTTTGGAATTATGTATTGTCATTTATAAACTAATCTATTGTATATCATTCTTTAGTAATGGTGCCTAGTGAAAGAAATGGAAATCATATCAACTCATGTAATCTATGTAGGGACTGCCCTCCTACTCTAGATAATTATAGTGGATCTTGTGATGCAACTGGTTCTGATCAGTTTATCACTATACTGGTACAACTTACTCAAGTTATGAATAATAACCTTACTCGTATAGAGCAACTTGATCCAAAACACAGAGGATCTATGTTAGACTGATTCATGAGGAAACAAACACCAATATTTAATGGGACTAAAAATCCATTTATGGCTGAGTAATGGATATGTTCCTTAGAGAAAATATTTCATGCTTTGGGGAGTAGCAAAAAGAAAAAAGTTGTCATGGCATTTTATCACCTCACTAGAGATGCAGATCAATATTGGTTATTAATTTTGAACACAAAGGAGGATGAATAGGTATCAAGTATGGAATGGAGGGATTTTAAAGAGCTTTTCTTAGAGCAATAATTTCCTCGTGACCATTGAGCATATATGGAAAGTTAATTTCTGAGTATGAGGAAAAAGGATGATTAGAATGTCGCAAAGTATGAGGCTAACTTTACAAGGTTAGAAAGGCATGCAACATATTATATATGTAACCCAAGGAGTAATATTGATCGATTATTTGAAGGGTTAAAACCATTTATCTATCGAGCATTAATCTCACAGTCTTTCTCATCGTACGAATATATTTTCTCATGTGCTATCAAGACAGAAAAGGAGTTATCTAATTCTTATGTCCTTAAAGTAGAGTAAGAAAATAAGAGATCTATTGAACACTCTGGAAATAGAAATAATGGGAAGAAGAGAAAAGATGAATTTCCATCCTGCGGTAAATGTGGGAAGAAACACCCCAGTACTTGCTTGAAGGGAATGGGGGTCTATTATAAGTGTGGTGAAAAATTAAACGAAGCTCATGATTGAAAGAGAAATAAAGAGGATGTTAATGTTGAATGCTACAATTATAGAGAAATGGGGACTTATGAAAATTAATGTCCTAAGAGCCAAGGAAACATACCTCAGAAAAAGCCAAGGGAGCAAGTCCAAGCTTATGCGATCACTGCTACTGAGGTTGAAGCTCAGAAAGATATGGTGGTAGGTAATTTAATGGTTTCCTAAAGTTTATCAAATTCTTTATTTGATTCTATATCATCAAATTGTTTTATATCTTCCCATTTTGCAAAGAAAATTAGATATTTCCAATTTTATTTAACAAGGGAGTTGTCAGTTAAAACTCTTAAGGGAAGTATCATTGCAACAAATTTTTGTGAATCAGTTCCCATTAGGTTATATAAATGTTCTTTATCTACTAATCTCATTGTCATACCCATGATTGAATTTATATAATCCTCGGTATGGATTGGATTTCGGACCATGATGTGAAAATTTATTGTAAGAAGGATGTTACAATTTTCGATGATGATAAAGATTACCTTATCTTTAGAGCAGAAACATCACCATATGATTCTAATCTAGATCCACCCCTAGTAACTCTACTAAATTAAATTATTGAGGAGGAAGAGAATAAAATAACTATGGGTGAGGAAAATAGTGATTGAATAGAGGACTTACCTTTTATATAAGATTATTTTGATGTGTTTCTAAAGGATTTACCTAGACATCCTTCAGAATGAGAAATTGAGTTTTCTATTGATTTAATTCCTTGTTCAAGGCCCATATTGAAGGCCCCTTATAGAATGGAAACTATGGAATTAGTGGAACTAAATAAACAACTAGAGGAATTGAGTAATAAAGGATTTATTTTCCCCAGTGTTTCTCTATGGGGAGCCCCTGTTCTTTTTGTTAAGAAGAAAGATGTATCTATGAGGTTATGCATTGACTACAGGGAGATCAATTCTATAAAAATAAAGAACAAGTATCTCCTACCTCGCATTGATGATTTATTCAACCAACTTCATGGAGCTCAATATTTTTCAAAGATTGACCTTCGATCTAGATATCATCAGTTGTCTGTGAAGAAGGAAGACAATCTGAAAACAGCATTCTGAACCAGGTACGGGCATTATGAGTTTACAGTAATGCCTTTTGGACAAAATAATGAACCCTCTTTTTTCATGGATCTAATTAATAGATTTTTCAAGTAATATAATGATGAATTTGTAGTGGTATTTATTGATGATATCTTGGTTTACTCCAAAAGCTCTGAAGATATTGAAAATCACATGTGCACTATTCTGGAAACCCTTAGAAGAAATGAATTATATGGGAAGTTTAGAAAGTTTGAATTCTAGCTTCAGGAAATTTATTTTCTTGGCCATATTGTCTCTAAGGATGGAATCTATATTGATCTTTCTAATACAAGAGAAATACAATAATGTCCAGCACCGACAAGTATAACTAAGCTATGCATTTTTATTGGTTTATCTGGTTATTATCGGTGTTTCTTCCAGAATTTTTCCTGATTGGAAAACCCATTAAACAAGCTCACATGTAAAGGGGTTAAATTTGTTTGGAAAAAATAGTGTAAAGAATGTTTTGAATAACTGAAGAGAATATTAGTAAATGCTCCAATCTTTAATCTACCATTGGGGAATGATGGATTTGTTATTTATAGTGATGCCTCAAAGAAAGGACTTGGTTGTGTCCTTATGCATAATGATAAAGTTATTTCATATGCATCGTGACAGCTAAATATTCATGAAAAAAACTATCCCACTCATGATCTTGAGTTAGCAGCTATAATATTTGCTTTCAAGATATGGAGGCACTACCTCTATAGTGAAAAATGTGATATATATACCGATCACAAGATCTTGAAGTATATTTTCCCACAAAAAGAAATCAACATGAGGCAAAGGATATGGCTCGACTAGTCAAGGATTATGATGGCACTACACACTACCACTCGAGGAAGGCAAATAAGTTGGCAGATTCTTTGAGTAGAAAGGATCAGGGAGTTTTGAACAAGATGAGAGTTAAAAGGGATCCTATGTACATGGATCTAGTAAAAATGGATATGGGAATAATCATGGATGGTGGAACATCAATAATTTTCAAATGGTTTCCAAATCATATTTACTAGAAAGGATAAAAATTTATCAGACTGATGATGAGGATTTTTAAAATAAAATTAAAGGTGTGAATGATGGGAGATTGATCGAATTCGTATATGAAGATAGGATTTTGAAATTTGGGAAGAGACTTTGTGTTCCTAATATACATGATATAAAAAGGGAATTGTTGTATGATTCTCATAGATTCAATTTCTTTATACAACCTAACAATATGAAGATGTATAGAGATTTTAAGGAACATTTTTGGTGGGACAACATGAATAGGGATATTGCTGATTATGTGTCAAGATGTATGGTTTCTCAACAGGTTGATTCTAGAAGACAACATCCTAGAGGATTCATGCAACCTATTCCCATACCTAATTGGAAATGGGATGATATTATGATGGGCTTTGTCATGGGGCTACCAAAGACTTCTAGAAGGAATGATGTAATATGGGTCATTGTTGATCGTCTTACCAAGTTAGCACATTTTATTGCTATAAGAAAAGATTTAGCACTTGAACTTGTAGCAAGACTATATATTAATGAAGTTGTAAGACATCATGGAGTACCCCCATCGATTGTTTCTAATCTTGATCCCTATTTTACATCAAGATTCTGGAAAAGTCTTTAGAAGGCCTTGGATACTGAACTTCGTTTGAGCAGTGCCTACCACCCTCAAACTGATGGAAAATTAGAACAGACTATTCAAACCTAATAAGACATATTGATATGTTTCTCACTTGAATTTCAAGGTATGTGCCATCAATATTTACCTATGGCAGAATGTTCCTATAACAATAGGTGTCTTTTAAGTATTCAGATGGAACCATATGAAGAGTTATATGGAAAGAGATGTCGCACACCAAGTTGTTGGGATGATGTTAGTGAAATAAAACTCGTAGGCCAAGAACTTATTGAGGAAACAATGGAAATGGTGAAGATTATCCAAACCCACATTAAAGCAACTCAAAGTAGGCAAAAGAGCTATGCCCATAACTGAAGGAAGGATTTGTAATTTCAAGTAGGAGATCATGTTTTCTTAAAGGCATCTCCATTGAAGGGTGTTATATGATTCGGTAAGAAAGAAAAATTATGTCCCAGGTACATTGGACCTTTCTAAATTCTGGAGTGAATTTGAGTTGTAGCTTATCGTTTAGAAATGCCTCCATGTCTCTCCAACATTCATGATGTGCTCCACGTATCACTGTTATGAAAATACATGCCTGACCCAATGCATGTACTCACAAATGAGGAAATAGAACTAGAACCTGATCTGACTTATTTTAATGATCCTATCATGATTCTCGATACCAGATAACAAGTTCTGAGAAACCGGATGACTCGTTTGGTGAAGGTTCTATGGAGAAACCATAAGATGGGATAGGAAATATGGGAACCAGAGTAACTTATGATGAAAAACCACCGGAATATTTTTATGTTGTAATATTATATAAATTTCATGGACGAATTTATTTGAAGGAGGGAAGAATGTAACACCCCAAGCTTCCACGGTATGCTTCTCTATGAATAATACAATAGCTTGCATTGTATGCAACTTCGAGTTCTAAAACACCACGACCAATCAAACTAGCCGTTATGAATAGTAATACCCACTTTTTGAAATTTTATAAATTTTATTTTTGAAAATGGATTTTATTTTTTGGATTCAGAATATCTAAATTATCTTAGGGTAAATTTTTGGTATTTTTCTAAAAGCATTCAATTTTTGATAAATAGTGAAAAACATTGTGTTATGCTTTAAAATTGACTATTTATTTAAATAATTAGTTATTTTATTTAAAATTATATTAGGTAAAAATAGACACATAATACCTATATATGTTCAATGTAATTCATTGGAGTCATTTTATAATAATATTATATATATATAATTTTATTGAACTTTTTACCGTCTTTTACCCACCTTCATGGCGCATTTGCAAATTTTCATAAAACATAATTTTACAACTTCTGTTAGTTGAATTTCAAAAATCTGAGAGACATGGTTGACATCAGTAAGTAAAATTTGGTTCAATAAGATGAAAATAATTTTTTAGGAATAGTAACTTTTGACTTTTATTTACCACGGTTAAAAGTAAATAGGGTAATTCAAGGTACAAAATGATATTATAATTACCCTAAAATATTTCCTAATTCTATTGGATAAGTGAATTTTGACCAAGACCAACCTTACTAATAAAATATGATCCTTTTATTTCACTTGGATTAGATTAGGACATTTATTATTATTATATTTAAAGAAGAGTTAAAAGTTTTAAATTTGAAGTTTAATAACTTAACCATTTTTAATATAGGCTTATACATAAGATAAATTCAACTATAAATATTCATTATAAATCTAAAACTATTTCCTACATAATGGTATTTTATTTATAATTTTTAGACATTAGATAATTAAATGTATTTATGAGACAATGATGATGCAGTAATTACCTTATTAGTGAAAGATTAAAATAATTGATATTATAAATATCCAAATAAATGTAAATTGAGACTTTTGATTAATTAGACAAATTATCTAGGTTAATATAATATATTAAGTTTGATTAAATAATTTTTTTTCGAATTGATAAAGTTGTTATGACTTTCACAAAAACAAAATACCAAATAGTGTCAAAACTCACATAAATGAGTTTTCAAAACAAGTACAATATTATTAAATGATATAATAGTCCTAAAATACTAATGTTCATCCAAAGGACTTATATAATAATATATATGTCATTAATGAACCACTTTGGGTTCGGTTGTCATTTTATAGTAAGCTTATTAACCATATAATATAAAAATACAATAATACATGGTAAAAGTTAAACTATTTAACTAAGAGTTAAGTCTAAAAGATAAGGTTAATATGGTGACCTAAACCTATCTAAAACCTATTGGTTGAGATTTTTTTGACCCATAACCACCTTAGCCTCGAAATAAATCATTTTGGAGCCATTATAAACCGAATATTATTGTATAATAAAATAATATTTCAAGCTTTTCCTAAAGTGTCCTCCACCTCTCTTATAAATATAACATGTTAAGTATTCTGTATATATGATATACCATCCAATTAAATACGATTTCACCATAAAAAGAATGATATTGTTGCTTGTGTGTAGGCACATATTACCATCTCCTCGAATGCGATGCAATTCATTCCCCATCGTAACCATTCAAGAATAATTTTCAATAATGTTTAATAACTTGATATAATTCAGGATATGAATCAAATACATCATATCCATATCAAGCATGACTTAGGTAACAAAACATATAAATAAAAATGAATCATTTAATACATGAAACAATGATACTATTGAAATATTACTAACAAAGCAATATTAGAAGATCATATATGATATCATATTTATGTATGTGGTTCTTGTATAATTTAATAACAATGATTTAACTAGTATACGTGAGGTTAGCATACTCTCAATCCAGTAAAATTACAAGGTAAGGGTCAATTCTACAATCTCTTCATTATCTGAGGTTGTTTATACGTGAGTATCTACTAGGACATATTTATCATCCACATCCGTATTTCTTAAAAATGTATTTCAAAACATTTTTAATATTTCCAAGACTATGTGTTAAAGTAATTTATAACCTTTTTTGACTTTTTATATAATTTTTATAAATGGATATTTCCATAATTTCCCAAACAAGGTCATTTATGACCTTCTCGATAAAATTAAGGAAAAAATGTTTTTTAACTTATACGGCGAATGCGACTATTTTCCGTCGTTATAACATCTTCAAATATTCCCTTAAAATATTATAAGAATATTTTTAAAATAAATGTTTTATTTTATAATTATGTGACTTTTAAATGATTTCAAAATAGAAAGATATATTTCTCTCAAATAGTTTTGATTTCATCTATGTCAACATCCTTTGATGGATTTTACACTTGTTGAAGTTGATTTATTATGATACAATCTTCAATATTCTATTAAAGGTTTTGGGATATGTTTGAATGTGGATGTGTTATTTTTATACCAATCATGGTTTATGGTTAAATTATTAACATTTCATATTCTAGTTTTAATAATAATGTTTATGTTATGTTTCAACCTTTTCATTTAAGGAATGCATTGGACTTAGTAAGTGATAGGTGGATCCCACTATAGCTCCTCGATGCATTGGTATGTCTCATGAGAAAAACTAGTATCTTGGCACAAGGCCTTGATAAAATATTATTTGTAGTCTTGCCACGAGACCTTGACTATGTGGTTATCATGTCCGGCATTATGCATTCCATCATTATGAAATTTTCTATTGATATTACATGTGATTATTCGACTAGTAGAATATCCATGTGAATAAGTAAATGGAATTATTTGATTTATCTTTTCCATATTATGCAAAAGTTTAAGTTTAAAATGATTTTTTAGTCTTATAAATTGCCTGATATTTTTATTCTTATTTGTGAGAGTTTTTGCTATATTGTTATCCTCTAAGCACCTGATCTCACCCCTTTCTATGTTTTATTTTTTCCAAGATGTGAAGAAGTATATTATGACAGACCTACAAGGATAGTCTAATGGATATGAATGTGTTCAAAGGAGACAATGTTGTTGTTTTTTTTTAATTTTATAATGTAATGTAAAACTTATGTATGTATCTAGTACTTCTAATGATACTAAAATGGTCGGTCTTTTGGGATTTTTTCCCTTGTGATCTTGCCCATGTTATGTAATAATGCATTGACTCTGGGTAACTGGAGTCAGGGTGTTACAGGATCTCTATAATAGGGACTCACCCATAATTGCAATTAAAATGAATTATTAATACATATATTCAATTCATAAACAATATGACTTATCAAAATATTTCTATTGAGTATAAAATATGAATTTATCAATATTTCCCGAGTAAAAAAAGCATTCAAAGAAAACATTGTATGTAAAAATAGTGTACGACTAAGATAGTAATCATATACATGATACAAGAAATATGAATATTTAATGAAATATTAAATGGATAATGGTTATAAATAAAATGGAAGTATACATGCACCACACATAAGGAATAAGTGGTGTATAAGGCATCTCTCACAAAAATAAAAGTGAGATAAGACGCCCCTTAAAAATATTGTATCATTGAAGTGAGGATAAATCAATGAAATAATTATGTGTGAAAAATGTAAATCCAAATGATAAAATTTGAAATATATTATAAACAATCAGAATTATTTTCACATATATGATCAGCATAATATAACTAATGATATATAAGTTTAACCCAATGAATGAAAATTGAGTTAAGAAATCTCTTACCTTATGTCCGAAAGCGTTCTGCACTATTACATAGTGTCCTAGATAATAAAATTATATTTATTAACTACTTAATTCGTAACCCTTTATAAATTTCTTTTATTTGTTATATTTTTATTAATTTCATTAATGGCCATTCTGATGAGTTATAATGCTTAATTTTTTTGTTCCAAGAATGTTTGTGTTATTGGTTTTCATGATCAGTTCACTTGTATACAAGTACAGAAGTTCATTTAAATTGGGAATAATTCTATATAATTTTAATTATATGTTATTAATTAAATTCAATAAGTTTAAATGATATTATATATCATTTTTTTATATGGTATAAGGTTGATTCATTAGATAAAATGTTAATGAAAAATGATTAGTTTCTTTTGGCGGTTTTTACGACCATTACTAACTAGTTTTGTTTTATTTAATATTATGTTTATATATTGGTTAAAAAATTAAATAATTTTTAGTAAAAATAATATAATCTGGTTTATCCATGAATATTTTTTATTACTAGCTTTGAAGGCGGTAATGAAAAATGAAAATGAATCACCCACGATGGCGGTAGATTGACACATCATGAACGGTGTTTTCATTTTTAGGATAAAAGGGAGAGGAGAATGGGTTTGATAATTTATATTCCATTAACATAATAACGTTAATGTATATATAATATACTAGATTTATCATTCATTTTTGGATATAGGAGGTAAGTAGAGAATAAAAAAATAGAAAAGAAATTAAAATAAATTAAAAGAGACCCAAAGAGGATTTTACCTCTTATATTGGTTCTCCTAGAGAACCTCCTTAAGGCAATTGGGATTGGTATTTTGGTGTGACCAAAAACACCAGAAAATGGGGAATAGATTTTAGAGAGGATTTGAGAAGAATATAAGCAAGCTCTAAAGCTTATAATGTGTGAGGAGAATAGGTTGTGAGGTTGGTTTTTATAGTAGAGGAGTGGGGTGTTTTTTGATTATTTTATTCATTTGTTTATTATTTTAGCTCAATACTATCAAAATTGGTTATTATTGTGACCAATTATAGTAACTAGTGTATGTGAGTTTGAATTAATAGTGCTTAAATCATGCATACATTATCCACAACTTAATAGTTCATGTATTTAGTTAATACAGTAAATTATCGTATTTCACTATACACTAAAAATTCAACTATTTAAAAAATATACCAAAAAATCATCCTAACCATTTTTTAATGTATTGATTTAAAAAATGAAATATATTTTTTGAAAATAAATTTTTCATCATTATAAATTTAATTTTTAAATAAAATCATCATTTTTAAAGAAAATAACGATTTTAAAATCATAACTGATTTTATGACACATTGAAAATTTTATTATGGACACGTAAAATTATTTTTTAATTAAAATTAAAACAAATATTGATTTATGAATATATTTTATGAAAATAACTTTATTTTAAAAACATTATATTAATTATAATATTCTAAATAAACATTTCTGTTTCACAAAAATACCAACACTTAATTTACCGTTTTTTAAAAAAATATTTAATTATTACATGATATAAATATATAATATTTTCATTTATGAGATACCAAAATTTCATTTATACTAACAGAGGTTAGGTTATTATTGTAATAGCCACATTACTATTTATAACATTTACATTAATATTTAATAGTATGGTTCATTTAATCTTAGTGTAAGCTATCAAATAAATTGAATTTATTTAAGAAGATACATACCATAAAATATTGGTGTCTTATAGATCTACCCATTCTTTCATATCTGAATAATTTTCTAAGGGTATCAAGATTCCACCCAAATGATTAGATATAGAATTAGTATTAGAAAACCCTAATAGTGTGATGATCACATCTCAAGTATATGATTCCTCTCCGATTGAAGTTTGTGAGAATATGCCTCCTAAAAATCATTTCATTCTTCCTCTAATTGAATTTGATGTTATATTAAGAATGGATTGCCTTTATCTACATAAATAAAACATTAATTTATGAGTAAATAAAGTCACATTTGATATCCTGAACCAACCTATGATCATTTATTAGTAAAATAGTAAATAAGAACTTCCATTGAAAATCACATCCATTGTAATGGTGTTCATTCCTATTCAAATGGGGCATTTATCTCATATGGGTGGGGAGAAACTCAAAATTTATAATATACATATTATGTAAGAGTTTTTTTATGTCTTTCTGGAATATTTTATTAGCCTTCCACAGAAATGTGAAGTTGAGTTCTCAATAGAACTCATACCTGGTTCCAAACCTATTTCAAATACTCCATATAGAATGGACACGATTGAGTTATAAGAATTGAAGAAGCAACTCCATGAGAATTTTGAAAATGTATTCATTCATCCAAGTGTTCCACCTTGGGTTCAATCCATTCTCTTTTTCAAAAATAAATTTTGATCTATGTGACTTTTAATTGATTATCAAGAGTCGAACAAGATCAAAATTTAGAGCAAGTATCCCCTACCCCGTATTGATAACATTATTTTATCAACTACACAGAGATCAATAATTTTCTAAGATTTTAATTCATTTAGGATATCATGAATTGAGGGTAAATAACAAGGATATACCCAAGACAATAATCCATACAAGGTATGGACACTATGAATATATATTGATGCCATTTGGTCTTACTAATTCCCCAGTTATTTTCATAGATTTAATGAATAGAGTATTTAGAGATTACCTTGATTAGTTTGTGGTATTATTTATAGAATATATTCTTATCTATTCAAAGAGAAAGGAAGATAATGAAGATCACTTGATAATTGTAATAACAGCCCTAAGTAAGGAGAAACTATGTAAAATTTTACAAAGTTTGAATTTTTTTCTACAAAAAATTTCATTTTTGGGCCATCTCAAGAGTGGGTATATCTATATTTCCATCAAAGATGAAGGCTATTAAAAATTATCCCAGGCCAACTACAAGGACTAATATATGAAGTTTTCTTGGTTTTTTTGGATATTATTGATGGTTTGTGGAAACTTTATCATGAATATCTAATCCACTCACCAAGCTAACTCAGAAGGGGTCTATGTTCTCTTAGATAGATGAAAGTGATGAAATTTTCAAGGAATTAAAGAGAATATTAGTCAGTGGACCTTTTCTTACATTACCCTATAGTGGAGAGGGGTTTATAATCTATAGTGATTCATCCAAGTAGGGATTGGGATGCATTATCATGAAAAATTTCATGGTTATAGCTTATGAATCATGATAATTGAAGGTCCATGAGAAAAAATATCAAACTCGTGATTTGAAGTTCGTTGCGGTAATATTTGTATTAAAGATGTGGAGGAATTATCTTTATGGAGATAAGTGTGATATATATATATACATATATTGATCACAAAAAATTAAATTATATATCCACACATAATGAGTTAAATATGAATCAGATAAGATGGTTATAAATGATTAATGATTATGATTTCTCAATACATTACAACTTTGGGAAATAGAAAAATGTGTTTGATGCTTCGAGTCGAAAGGATCATGCTAGCTTATCCGTGATAAGAATCATAAAATATCCACTATTTCTGGATTTAGAATGGATGGATATGGAAATCATAAAAGAATGGAATAAATATAATCTTTCTCAATTTAATGTTCAATCATCTATCCAATTGAAGTTTAAAGAGTCACAGAATGAATATGTAGATCTATAAAAGAATATTAGAAAGATTCTAGAGTTTAACCTTTAATATGATGGAATGATAAGGTTTAAGAACCATGTATGTGATCTTTTCATGCTAGTTTTTAAATATTTGTAAAAGGAAGGTTATATTTATTTATTCCCTGTCTATCTTGGAAGTAAAAAAATATGTAAAGAGATTTTAAATAGTGTTTATGGCGGGATGGATTGAAGAGATATATCGAAAATTTTCCATCTTGGTGCTTGGTATATCAGCAAGTTAAGGATGATAGAAAAAATTATAATTGAGTGTTACATACATTACTCATACCAAAATGGAAATGGGAATACCTCACCAAGGTTTGTTTCCTCAAACTCCCCAAAATGTTTGAAGGTAACAATGCTATATGGGTTGTAGTTGATCACCTTATAAAGACTGCACACTTGATCATGATAATAGAATATATCTATTTGGATTAACTTTCAAGGATATACATTATGTAAGTGGTAATTTTTCATGGATTACCACATTAAATTGTATCTTATTGGGATCCTAGGTTTACCTCGATGTTCTGGAAAAGTCTTCAGCAAGCTCATGTTACAGAGTTGAGTTTTAGCAACGTGTATCATCCTCATATGGATGGTCAGTCTAAAAGGAAAATTCAAACCCTAGAGTTTATATGAGATCGTGTTCTATTTATTTCAAAGGTGGTTGGGTTTAACACATTCTTCTAGTTGATATTTCATACAATAATAGCTTTCACACGAGTATTTAGATGGATTTTTAGGAATCCATTGATGTAAATAAGTGTAGAGCTCTAATGTGATGAAATGAAGTTAGATAAAGAAATATTTTGGGACCTGAGATGTCTAAGGAAATGGTAGATAAGGTTATATCCATTCAACAACAAATAAAGGTGGTAGAAAGTTGATAAAAAAAATTATGCAGATAATTGTTAGTGTGATCTAGAATTTGAAGTAGGTGAAAATGTGTTTCTAAAAATTACTTTATGGAGGAAGTTTATAAGATTTAGGAAGAATGGAAAACTAATCCCTAGGTATATAGGTACCTTTGAAATTTTTAATCATATCGAGATGGTAACTTATCAGTTGGCTCTTCCACCAAAATCATCTCAAGTTCATGATTTTTTCCATGTATGAGCATGATATTTCTTATGAGGAAGAACCGATGGAGATTATTGATAATATAGAGAAAGTTATACAAAAAAAGACCACTCACCTTGTCAAAGTTTTATAGTGAAACCACTATTTTGAGAAAGTTATGTGGGAACATGAGGATGTAATGAGGAATAAGTAACATTAGTTTTTTATACAAAAGTGAACAAATTTTGAGGAAGAAATTCATTTTTATGTGGGCTAAAATTTAACACCTTTAGTTTTTAAAATTAGTTTTTTCTCAAAAAAATAAATTTCTTTGATAGCTTGTGTTACACACAACACGAAGTTTTAACGACCCATGAAAAACTATTAATATTATTATTTAAACACAACCATAATTACCTAGCCATTAAAATTGGTGAAATTAATAAAAATAACAATATTTAAAATATTAATTATAATTAATTTTTATAAATAAAACATATTGACAAAAAAGTACTTAATTTTTCAAAAAGCCTTTATATATTTTGGAAATAAATTTTCTCAAAAAAAATGTTTTTTTATTTCATTTTGTGAACAATAATAAAATCATTTTTTGAAATTTTTAGAAATTTTTTTTATAAAATAAAAATATTTTTTTAATTCAGAATATCAGAATTATCATAGGTTTAATATTTTGAATTTTCATGAAAAGATTATTTTTTAGATGAATTTTTAAAAATAATATTTTTTTAAACTATATTTTAATTTAAAGAATGTATGAGGTTAAATTTTGTTTTAAAATTAGGTTAAAAGTAAAATTAGATCAATTAATATATATATTAACCCATTTTATGTCATTGGAATCATTTTTCATTGAATTTTGATACAAAAATTTTTAAAACTTTTGAACATTTCTCTTTAGAAAACCATTTTCTCATCGAGGTTGTAGAATTAATTTTAAATCAAAAAATTTCAATTATTTTAATGAAATTTTTAAAAATAGGTTAAATATTTTGAATCATAAAAATTTATATTATCCTATAAGGATAATTTAATTTTTTACCATAATGAATAAAAAAATAGTAAAAATTATTTATCATGGTTAAGGTAAAAATGGGTTTACTAGGGGTTAAACGGAAAATATAAGGGTCAAAAATGAAAAAACAACTTATTCAAAACCATTTTTCTAGAAATATTTTGACCTTATATACTACATAATCTATAATGGTTTATTTTTAAGCCTTTTACATGAGAAAAATGTGGGTATACCTTTTTCTTTTTAAAATTTACAAGTGTGTCACTCACTTTACTTATAAAAGGACGTCCCCTCTCTTCTTCTGTTCAAAATTTCAAAACACTTTGGTTAATTTATGTACTTCCAAAATACCCTCCTTAATTCAATAATATAATTCTATAATCCTTATTTTTATCAGAAATATTTTTTATGAAGTTTTTTGGTCTAAACCTAAAGAAGTTACCTGAAGAAGAGGTAACGTTCTACAACGAACATTTTTATTTTATTTATTCCTCCACTTCCTTAAATAATTATTAAACCAATGTGATATAATATACTCATTATATTACATATAATTATATTTTTTATGTTAATTTCAAGACCTACATATATCTCTTTTTCCCTCAAAAGGTAAATGATAATGTCACTCGTGTGTACAGCGAACTACCGCCTCATGAACTGATGTGACACGTTTTCCATCAACACCTCTCAAAGTTGGGTATGATGAAACAAATGATATAAATATATTATATTTTTAACATAACTATACATATTTAAATATATCATCACAAATACCTTTTCTAATTTTTATTCCATATAAAATATGATAATGTTGTTTGTGTGTACGGTGGACTATCGCCTCGCTAAGCATTGTGATTTATTTTTCAATTAATTTTTACATGGAAGATAATAAAAAAAAATTCATGAATATTTTTTGAATAAGAAATATATATGGTTTTATAAATTTAATATATTATTTATCTTTTTTTTTCTTAATTCTTTGAGGAAATGGAAACAACATTCATGCGTACATATGACATGTCGTCTCCATAAACGATGTATTTAATTTACTATCTATAAAAATTATGGATTAATATAAATAAATATATAATGAATATATTTAATATTTATATCATGTTTAAAATTATGTAGATTATGTAACCATGATAAAATAAATAGGACTAAAAACAAAAAAACAAAACTTACATGAAAAACAAAGCAATAATTTCCAAAAACATGAATTTAACATGGAATTGTTAATAAACATGTAATAAAAAGACATAAATAAATAATATATCGAATTATATATGTATAATTATGGTTCTCTAATAGATATATGATAAAAATATATTTATTAAACAAAAGTTTTGAACATGTACGAAGGAATTCGAGACTTAAGGTATGGGATTTTGTCTCAATTTTCCTTCTTTGGGACATATGTTAAGCTAAATTATTTTATGAGGGGTATATACCACCCATTTTACATTTTATATCATAAATATCCTTATTTTAATGATATTTAATTTTTCATTTGATTTTAATATTTAATTTTACTTATGATTCAAAATATACCAAAGTTGTAAAGATTTTATATTACAATCTCATCATTTATCGGTATTTTTTATAATTATGATTTCGATGATAAAATATTTTGATCCATCACTGAAGAAACTCAATAATTTTATTATCCTATATTTATTCAATGATATGAAATTATTTTTCTTCTTTTTCCTCTCTTTATGTACTCAATATACCAAAAAAATTGTTTTAAGAAAAATCATCTTTATTTCTCTCTTTAGCCGAAAACCCTGTTTCTTACAAAACCATGTTTTCTAAAAATGATTTAAATTTTTTTTAACATTCTAAAAATGAATTATTAAATACATTTTTACCCATTTTTCAATTTAAATAAATTTAAAGGAATCTCCATTTTGTTTTCCATAAAAGGCACGTTTGGATTTTATTGAAAATGTGTAAGGAATCTTTGTTTTAATGTGTACGGCATGAACAGAATTTTCTAAAGTCATGACCATTATTTTCTTTGAATATTACATTAAAAATTTCAAGTTTATTCTAAAATAAATGTATTTCCACGATATTTTATGAGTTTTTTAATTTTAAAAAGGCAATTTTCAATGAAATTATATTTTCTTCAAGAAACATTAATTCCAAGTGATTTTTCTTCCGAAATAATGTTCCATCTAAGATGGAATCCTTTGATGTTACGTAATATTAACTGGGAATATGATCAAATGATACCAAATTTATTATTTCTATACGTGGTTTACATTTATGAGGAAAATATGTTTATTGAACCTATTTCTCTTCCACTGGTTATACGATTATAAAATTCTTATGAAACACATTTATTTTTCCATGGGTTATACCATGATAAAATACTTATAAAATTCACTTATTTTTCATGAGTTATGATTTGATGAAATGATGAAATTATTATGAAACCTATTTATTTTTCATAGGTTATGTTATGTTTAAATTTTTATGAAACCATTTCTTTTCATGGGTTCTGATATGATGAATTTTTTATAATCTTATGGAACACATATGTATGATTTTCATTATCTGATGTGTGGGACCTATATCTCCCTATAATGTATAAGGTAATGATTGATATCTCATGAGATAAATATGAGTGGAAGGGGGATTGAACCTAGTTTATTAAGTAACTCTATCCACCATGATAGTCTTAGGAGTAAACCTTGACTATTATGATGGTTTTGGGGAGTAAACCCATTCCAATCGGATCTTATCGGTAATGATACTAAAAATAATTAGGAAATGATTTTCTATGACTATGTGTATACCATATTTCCATGTATTATTCCATTTTTATACTCTATTTTCTTATGTTATTTGATTCCCTTATTATTCGTGTTTTTTAAACTACAACTCTTTATTCTAAGACCCATGATTATGATCTTTGATATGAAGGGTATAGTTTTAAAATGGTATGTTATTGTTCTCATATCATTCTACTCATGTTATGTTTACATATCTACATTTTTTACCCTTACTTACTATATGATATCACAATTTTTTGTTTATTTTTCCCATGTTATAAAGAAATGAATTATGTATGATTTTTCTAAAAAGGGTTATGGTTATGGAGAACTTTGAGGAGGATGATGTAGTTTACCTACAAACTAGTTTTTTATCTTTCCATGTTTTCAATCAAATAATACCTTTATAATCCTCAAGAATATATTTTTGTAATGTAATTAATTTTCATAAAAAAATGATGTAATATATATGAATGAAAATCTTGGGTCATTATAATTTGAGCAGGTAGCCTGGATGTAGTTAGTTTTGGTGGAAGGGGAGATATGGCTTACTTATAATCAATGGTGGGGGGCCAACCCTTCTCCATCAATTGAGGGAGGTTCAACTCAGATAAATTAAATTTGATATTTTTTATGAAAAGATATTATTAAGTGATGTATCTGATGGATTTTCTAAATGTGGGGGGCATCATCCTCTTACAAGGGTGAATAGTGATTCCAATCGCACTGTATGAGGAGATATTAAGAGACTTTTACACTTCTCCTTTAGTGGTATATCCAAGGGTTATGAAGATATAAAAATATTTAGGTGATAGTTTTGGTGGCTGGGAATGAAGAGTAAAAATGTAGATTTAATGTCTTCATGCCTCACTTATCAATGGGTAAAGGTCGAGCAATAAGTTCCAATGGGTTTTTCCCAACCCCTCAAGGTTCCATAGTGGAAGTGGGGCTGTACATAAATGGGATTCATGATGGTGCTTTCATACTTGGTAAAGGAAAATGATGTAATCTGGTTGATCATCAACTAATAGACTAATTCATCCCACTTCCTTCTGTTATAAGAGAATATTTCGATTGAAATATTGGTATGTCTGTATATGGATGAGATTATCCAATTTCATAGAGTACCTTTGATGATAATTTCCAACCAGTATACTTGATTAACATTCTATTTTTAGTGGATTTTATAGGAGGATTTTGGGTTGTGGTGAGTACAACATTCTATCATTATATACACAATCACACATAGAGTACTGTTTAGGTTTTTGATGGTATTTTGAGTTTTTGTCTATCTAATTTTGGAGAAAATTGGGTTAATCACTTACCTTTAGTGGAGTTCATCTAAAATAATAACTACCACCCCAATATTAGAATGACACCTTCTACAGACCTGTGTGGGAGAACTTAAATGTCCTTTCAATATTGAAAAAATGTTTATGGGTCATCTATTATATGGATATATCTAATGTGGTTACCATTGTAGAAGGTGAAAGTGATGAAATTTATTGGATATCATGATCTAGATAAAAAATTATTATCTAAAAATATAATAATTTTAGTTCTCATGTGTACAAAAGTAACATAAATAATTAATATCTCATAAGAAAATCCCTAAATTGAAGATGTATCACCACAACTTTAATTAGGATGAGGTGTTCACCCTAGGGGTTGTGTATTTAGTGTTCTAGTTTCAGGCTTTGGATTGGGACAATATTATAATTTTTAATTAAAATACTGGTAAACCTCTTTAATCACTTATATATTCATGCTTAATACTCCCATATAGAGAAAGACACGAAATTTAATAAGCCTTATGTGAGAGATAATCGTGATATCAAATGAAAACTCTTTGATGAATCTCCATTAAACCCCTAAGAAATTGTAGATCATAAGGAATGATTATCAAATCATGAGGTAGACTTTGTTTAATTTTTCATGTTTTTTTATTCATATAGATTAACATTTTAATACTTTGTTTTGGAATTAATTTTCTCACAATGAAAAAAATATTGTAGTCAGGTTCTTTAAATTCAATTATCATTATTGCATAATTTTCATTTACATAATGAAAAATTAAGAAGAGAATTTCTATAACGATGATGTGGAATCTACAAATACCATACACTATCCATTTTCATCAATCACCTACTCTTTTAGTCTCTATTTCCTTCTTTTTCACATTTGGGTGAACCACCATAGGCCTTCAAATTGGACAGTGATATAATATGGAGAGTGGCTTAGTGGTGATGACATGTCGGTTCATGGAAAGTAGTGCTTGGATGAATGCCTTGGTCATGGCATGATGGTGAGGGTAACCCAAAGCGGATGGTAATGGGTGGCCCCAATTAAGGGAGTGGTGGATCATTTTTATTTAGATGGAGATTTGTGCTCAGGTAGATGGAGGATCTTGGTAGTGACTTGATAGTATGTGCCTTGGGTGGTTCAGATAGTGTGTGGTGGATATGGTATGATGTGGTGATGGATTTAGAATGGAAGTATGGTTGGGTTTTTCTTAAGTGTATAAAAATCTTGTGTTTTTCTGAACATTTCATTGTCCAAGAATCAATAAATCATTTACTTCCATATAGTTGTTTATGGGTGACCATCTAGTGGGTTGAACCCTAGAGGCATGCCTTATGGTGACCCACCTTTTTCATAAATGATTTATAACATAATTACTGGACAAAATATTACATTATAACTTTGAATCACATTTTAAGTTTTAGTATCATGGAAACTAGGTACATAATACATGAAGTACATAAATATTATTTAATCCTCTTGAATGACTCTTTTAATCCCATCCTAGTTCACTTAATAGCATAATATTTATTAATTACATACATCAAAAGAAAGGGTGAGCATAAATACAAGTAAGGTATAAAAAAGGAAATATGAAGTATGTGACACTAGATATTTCATGAGTAATTATAATAGAGGATGGTCATAAATAACTGAGGCATAACATAATATCGTAATCATAACTACATGATACATAACATAAGTTCATGATTGTAAGTAGATGAAAAAGAACATAGAAATGTGGATACTATATAGAATGAGGAATTCATAATAATATCAACAAGTTCCATCAAAAAAGTGTTGTAAAACATATTACCAAGGTTATTCACCAAGGTATCCTAAACATGTTATATTTATGCATTACTTATTTACCCAATACATTAAAAAAACTATCTGGGTGCACCCATCATATGTTTAAATTAATGTGTTCCACATAGATCATAAAACATAAAACAATTTTCGTCATTTTAACCTGGAAGTAGAGAATATGGGTATCATAAATGGAAGTCCCCAGTCAATGAAGAATAGTTATTTTTAGATGAATACACATGATTGAAGATGGGATTGGGTATTCAAAAAAATATGGAATTGAAAATAAAGGGATGATTTTTGTAGTATAATATGTGTTTATAAAAGTTCACAGAAGGGTTTAATGAGAGAGGAAGGTAGTATATCATTATTTTGGAATTAAGGGATATATATGAATGTATGCAAACACAATTATTTGGAAATAAAAAGTCTTATAACAAAGAAAATTATTGGATTTAAAAGAGGTGGGAGAGAACCCCTTACCTTGAGAGGCTACTTCTTAAATCTTGGGAATAGATTCTTGGAACCATAAAAAATTCTAGGAAAGAATATAGAGAGAGAAAGTGAGAGTAAATTCTTGATCAAAGGATTTTTAGTGGAGAGTAATCGGATAATGGGTGGGTTTTTATATAAAAATAGGGGGAATTGTTTATTAATTTCTAAACATAGGTTTTGGACACCTGGTTAATAAAAAAATACAACACTGTTGACCTTCCTATGGTTTTTCCCATTGTATTTTCTAAGAAAGAGTGGTTTTTAATATTTTATTAGTTTGAGAACCAAAATCCTTAAAATAATACCATTTATGTTTTGAAAGTGAGTCATGTTCATAAATAATTGTTTTTAAAATATTAATATATCCTTAATATTTTGGAAGGTTCTTTATATGTTTGTAAAATTAATATTATTACATTAAAATAAATTATTTAAATAATAAAACACTTTTTTGGTTGATTAAGTGTTTGGAAAACCTATTTAGCACCGATTTACAATTGTTTTTATTCATGGAATCGAAAACACTGAGTGGTTCCCACATCCACAATAGGTCACAGACATACTTTCCAAAGTTAGGTGATCTATGGGTATTTTACTAATGATGCTTAGGAAATCACATTGGTCGATAGGATGGGAGGTTAGGTTCATCAAACCCCTTTTGGTGGGAGGAGATTATTTCCTACATTAGTAATCTCATATATATTTAAGACATATTCATTAATCCTTCCTAGATCTTGGCTTCCCTCAGGTTAACAATCAATTATTGACATGTGTTGGCATAAAACCATCTGTATGTATCAAAGGTTCTCCATAAATGGAACCATTTTTATATATTTATGGTTCTCCATAAATGGTACCATTTTTACATATTATAGGTTCTTCTGTTTGTTTTGTTTACTATTTTTTTATACTATTTTTTAAGCTAAATTGTGGGCATATTTGGATTTTATCATCATCCAGGGTGATGGGTGTTGTTTTGATGTTGGGATCAGGCCCATGAAAAGTGATTCTTGTATATCATTGTGAAAGTAATCTGAACCCAGGTATTTTAATTACACTTAAAGGGACATGTTGTTCTTTTTAAGGTCATGTGAAAAGGACCAGACCATACATTTTAACATCATGTGGTGAGGATGTCTAGTAAAAAGGTTTCTATCAAATGTTGGTGTGGGATTTACATATGAAAATCTATTTAATTGATCTTTTAAGTAATATAGCCTTATGAGATAGGGTTGATATTACAATAAATATATCCTTGTAAAGATATATCTCACAAGGAATATAGGTTAGTGAGGATGAGATGATAGGTATCAGAAGGAATATAGTCCTTTGGGTGGGGGTTTGGTCTTATTGGGAATATTTCCAAATACATATGATGTTGGGTTAAAGGTGTTGGGTTTTAACCTTAAGGAGGATTCCTATGTATATTGTCATAATAAGAATCAAATCCCATGAGTTTGGAAGTTTTTGGGTCTTACACCAATGGGGGAGGCCTACTAGATGTCTTGACCATTCTAGTGATATGATCACCACTAATCTCTAATCCCATGTGATTAATTCTCAGTGTGAGAAACAATAGATAGTAGAAGATCATTATGTCACACGATCATGTTTGAGAGGGACTTACACCTAAATTAGAATATTGTGGGGAATCTCCTCCCTAATCTATTAGTGGATGAGGGAGAGTATATTAAAGGTGGTAGAAGTGTGATATCCTACAAGAAATCATATAGGATTACTCTAGAAGGGATGATCATATTTGGTATTTTCTTGTAATCGGTTGGTGAATGAGGGTGAGGCTACGACAGGGTGGTCAGGAAGGATGACAAGGCTTACCGATTCTCATTATCCTAACTGTTTCTAAGACCCAAACTAAGATTTATGTATAATTTTATTGAAAAAAATATGCATGGATACAGACCGATTCACTTCATGTTTCAAGAAGCATGTAGGAAGTAAGTGTTACTGCCTGAATTGAGGAGCCTCTAGCTACCACCCCCAAAGATGGGATCCTCATTTCCATGGGAATAGATAATTGATAAAATCATAAGGACCTCAACTACTAGGGAGGTTAAGTAGGGGAGTCATTTTACTATGGGAATGAATGACCAAATGGGGACATGCTAGTGTGTCATTTTCCCTAATCATATTCATTATAGGTTTGGTCAGAGGTCTTGATTTGAGTTCCCTCATATAGAAGACTCGAATAAATGAGTTCCCTATCATTTGTGGTGAAAAAGATTTCGTATTGGAGGATGATTCACCCAAGTAGCACTTGGTATAACAGTAATATATCTCACCCAAGTGATACTTGGATAGACTAGGATGTATCTCACCTAATTGATACTCAGGAATACTAGAAAGTACCTCACCCAAGTGATACTTGGGCAGACTAAATAGTGCATCACCAAAGTGAAACTTGGTGGATTGAAGTGTGACTATCCGAAGTGATACTTGGGTAGATTGAAGTTGAATTATTGAGAATAGAATAACCCAAGTGACAAAACTTTGGTGAGGATTCCCTCTAAAGTTCAAACATCACCTTGGGTCCTTTCAGAAAACGGCCATGAGTGTTTGTGGGTGGGTAGTGTTCCTTTCCCCTAGTATTTTAATTATAGGGAAGAAGTTATTCATTGAACATTTTATCAGTATATGAGACATTAAAAACTAAAATACCCTTTATTTCTCTTAATTATCTCTTATTTTAAATCTTTTTAAGCTACCTAATGGTTTTTGAGGCCAGAGAGAGGGAGTTGGGTGAGTGGCGATTCAATTGTTTCTCTATATTAGAGAGTAGATATGGTCTTATTGGGTATACAAAACTTATTCCAAGTTTGAAGAAGAGTTGAAGGAATTTGGTATTTATAATGATATCTAGTTTTTGAATATGTACACAGATAATCATCTTTATGTAGTCCTGGATATTCTTAGCCGATGGAGTTCAAAAGCGAATAGTTCTCACCTAACACACGGGGAAGTCGACATCAATTTATAGGATGTCTACATGATCTTAGGAGTTCCTATCCTTGGTACTATTAATGATGAGTTTATAACACTTAATTCAATATGGAATGACATTAAATGAATACCCAACTTGTTTCACATGTTTTTGAAAACAACCTAGGATTTCATAGGGAAATATCCTCTCCCAAGGACAGATGTTCATCCTAAAGTATAGATGAATGTTTTCTTCGATACCAAAGGTCAAAGACCTATATTTAAGTTTATAATGGGATTTTCTATAATATATAAGTGGTTAATACTTGTAAAATATTATATTTTATTAGAGAAATTTCAATATAACACATGGGGGTATACCATCAACCCCAATATCCCTATAAAGACCAATCTTACCAATTTTTTAGAAATGTTTCTGAGTACCTATATTGTAACATCCCAAGTAAGTAGTGAATAATAAATATTCTTATCAATGTATATTTATGAATTAGATAGTGTTTTAGAGGCTTCAAATGGGAATAAATCCAATCTTAAGCATAGAACTCTCTAATATTTTTAAAAGATTGTTTTACGGCCTTTTGATGGAGAACCATTTTTAAATCAATATTTTGACAATTTTATAATCTATATTTGTCAAATTAAACTTATTCTTTATTATTGGGAAATTTAAATTTACATTGGATAATTTTTTGGTATTTTTCTGACAATGTTCATTTTTTAATGAATAGTGAAAAATACTGCTTTTTACATCAAAACTGCTTTTTCATATAATTTAATTATATGGTTATATTATCTTTTTAATTAGTTTTAAAGTGTAAATAAAATATGTTTTTACCATTTAATCCAATAGTGGTAATTATAATCAATTTCACTTTGGAATTTGGCTTAAAATAATGCCAAACTTTTCATAGATATTGTTTCAAAAAAACCCGCTATTTGTTTTGACAACGAGAATTATTTTTAAATTAATTATTACAATTTATGTGTTTGGAATTTGGTAAAATGGATTCCATATTTGGAATCAGAAGTTCCAAATTATTTAATTAAGACTCTTTTGTTTTTGGACTTTGTGAAGAGTAACGACAGTAATTATCGTTAATTATCTTGATTAATTAGTAATCGGGTAGTTAAGGATAATAAAATAATTTCATAAAAATAAAAAATGACACCAAAATGTGTCATAATACTACTGGTTGTGTCATTTCCGCCCATGGTATGCCTTGTTCCAAACTTGGGTACCCCATGGAATCACTTATGTGTGATAATGACTTTTTATCTTTTTATTTTTTTAAAGAAAGTAAATATTACAAAGAATGTATCACCTGAGTAAAACATTTTTAATTTTGTCTACGTAAATGATCTCTAGGACTATAAATATTCATTGGAAATATAAAAATATTTCCTACATCATAATATTTTTTTATAATTTTTAGTTATTAAATAAATTAAATTATATATGACACCATGATGATGCAGCGATTACCTCATTACTTAACGATTTAAATAAAATGAAAAGATAATGTAAAATCTAAGAACTAAACATGTTAAAAACCTATTTTATGGGTGGATTTAGAACTATTATCACCTTATCCTCTAAATAAATCAATGTGGGACTTTTAAAATCCTAAACTCATTTGAAAATAAAGTAACATTTTATACCTTTCCAAGAGTGCCCCTCCTCTCCTCTTATAAAAGGCCCCCACCTCTACCTCCTTACCCACACCTGTCAAACCTTTGGCTCAGCCAAGATCTGCTCATTTTGTCTCTCCACATCCCAATATTCATCCTAGAAGCCTTACCTTAGGCATAAATCTCTTCAATAAACCCTTTTGGTTCAAACCAAGAGGAGTTACCCGATTCAAAGGTAAAGTCTTCTGTAATGCTCTTTTGTTTTATTTTGCTTCTCCAACCCCCTAAACTCTTTTTATTCATTTCTTTTGTAACAAGAACAGTATATTACATATACTAGGATGTTTTTATAAGAATTATTATAGCTACAATTACACACACCTATATCTAATGGTAAAAGAGCATACTGTTTCCGTGGATGGTGAATTTCTGCCTCACGAAATGATGATTGTTCAATATTCTTATAAAACCTTCAATTGTGGCCATTAATATGTCACTATATTTATATATGATATATAATATGTTTATTTTTTCCTTAATCTTCTGTATTTTTTATTTATTTCATACCTTTGTGGTTTCCATTATGGGTAAACGTGATATCTTCATTTTAGGAAGTGCGGACTACCGCCCCCTCAAAGTTATTTAATTCGTTAATGCCATATGTGGGATGTATAAAGGCTGGAGTTAATGATATTATATATGATATTATACTGGAATTATAATATAACTTTATATCATTATGATTTCACTCCATTAAGTAAGAAATATAAATGAAAGTAGCGTTCATGCGTACGTACGGCTTACCGTCTCCATGAACAGTGCATTTCATTTATTACCTCTAAATGTTATGTAATATTATAAATGCATGTATATACTGGATATATATGATATATATGATATCTACTTCATGAATATAATTCTGGATATAATGGATATTTTACCCCATGAACAACTTGTAATTATAAAGAGTTTAATTTTGACTCAAGTACCAATGATCGACAAAACGACCATTATTAACATAAATAATTACATAGTGTTCATAACATGGTAATAAGTTATATAAAAGGAATAATTAACTTTAAAAAAGGTTCTTAATCAAGTATAAATTAACTCAAGTTTATTATTCAGGAGATTAAAGAGCGATCGAGTCAAGTCGGACCCAAGGTATGGGACTTCGTCTCAATCTCCTTTCATTGAGGCATATTTTGATTTATACACAACTTTCTTTTATATGGTGTATAAACTCCTTTTACTTTTACGTTTATTGAAAAGGAATCTTTTTTATATGAATCATTTTACTAAATGATAAAAGGAAATGTTTTTGTCATACGTATGCGGCGCCAACGACTTCTCCGCCACTGTGACCATTATTTGAGTTTCAACTTCCTCTACAAGCCATAAATTTTTTTAAATGAAAAATAAATACCATGTTTGACTTTTCTTTTATTTTGGTATTGAAAATGGTTTTCATAATGTTTTTATTATATCAATGTGTTGTATTTATATCTTGTGATTGAAATGTGGAAATGTTATGTTTCCTTTATGCAGGTTTTATGTGATTCGATTAAGTTATGGTTCTTGGGCATTATTATGAGGATGGATGGTTCCATGATAAAATAAGGGCAGGTGAGCCCGATATAGCTCTCCAATGCATTGGGTAATGCAAAGGAGTTAAACATTAAGGTTTTTTCAAAGAGATTTAGGGAATATATTTTGATGGGTATTCCAAACGTAACCATGAGGGTTACTCCCTACGTAAGAATGTTATGAATGCCTCAAATTACCTTTATGTATTATGATTTCTATGATTTATTCATGATTTGATGAGGTATGTTAAAATGCTTATGTTTTATGAGTAAAGTATGATTTCATACATGGACTATTGTTTTCTTTTCGTACTTTTATATTCCTTACTGATCTTTTTATGCTCATCCCAAGTTTTTGAAATGTTTTTCACAGGTCAAGGGAAAGGTACATGATGTGAAGATAGTGTTAAGGAAGTGTCAATAATGAATCCATGTTTTATTTTAAATATGTTTACGTTGTTGGGAAAAATGAGTACTATATTTTATGTAACCAGTTTTTTTAAATGTGGAATGTAATGCATGTTTTATGATCTAATTCACTAAAACTCTAAACCTGAAAAGATCCTCAATGTGTATTCTTGAAGTAACTCAAGATTAAGTAATTTTTAAGGCTGGGGCCTTATAGTTGGTATCAGAGGTCAGTTTATATGACTTCCAGAGTTAGAATTCTATTAAATGATTATCCAAAATTTTTTATGGTCAAATTGAAATGATGTAGCATTTGAAGATTACTATGCTGCTTCATCTAAGACATGTTTGTTCAGAATGGTTTTCCATAGAGGAAACAGGGAAGCAGTGCTAGGAAGGAATAAAGAAGGAAATAACCTTCCGAATCAGCATCCTAAGATGGTCAGAATTGGAACTGAACAGTTTGTTGTAGTAATGGTGCATTTGACTCAAGCAATAAATGGTGGTGGTATCCATGCACGAGATCAGCCAGATCAACCGCAGAGGAACATGTCAGTGGTGTAACATTTCATGAGGCAACATCCCCCATCATTCAGAGGATCATCTGACCATGTGCTTGATGAAGGGTGGATTAAAGCACTGGAGAAGATTTTCGATTTCATGGGGTGTTCAGATAATCAAAAGTATAGTCTTGCTATTTACCTTTTGGAGGGTGAAGCAGATCAGTGGTGGTCAATGGTTAAAAATATCAGGGATTCTGATGAGATTGATGCTCTTGACTGGGATAAATTCAAAGGTGTGTTTCTTGAGAAGTATTTTCCTAAGGTTGTTCGACTTAGGATGGAAAAACAATTCTTGGAATTGAGGTAAGAGGACGACTATATGGCTGCTTATGAAGAAAGGTTCACTCGATTGAAAAGTTATGCTCCAAATTTTATCTGATACCTTGATAGTAAAATCAATCATTTTTACTCAGGATTAAGGCCAAAATATTGAAGGGCTTTAGATTCTCATGAGTTCAAGAATTATGAAAAGCTTGTTCGATGTGCTGAGAAGGTGGAAATGGAGTTTGTCGATGATCAAGTTTTCTATAACAACCAATAGAAGAAGAGACTGAGGTGGCAAGAGAAAGGGAAGAATTATTCAAAAAGGTCTGACGGTAAGAAAACTAAGTTTCCAGTTTGTGATAAATGTGGTAAAAGGCATACTGGGGAATTTCTTCTGAATTCTGGAAAGTGTTACAGATGTGGTAAGATGGGACATAAGGCTCGTGATTGCACTGAAAAAGATCAGGGTGATGGTAAGACCAAATTTGATTTACAGTTAGTGAAATGTTTTAAGTGCAATGAGATGGGTCATTAAGAAAATGAGTGTACGACAAAGAGCTCGAGTGATGGGAAGCAGTTAGACTACAAGCAGAAAGGGGTGGTGAAATCCTTTACAACTACTTTAGCATATGTTGGGGAATCAAATGAAGTGGTATCAGGTACTTTGTTTGTTTTTCCAGATTATGCCAGTGTGTTGTTTGATTCGGGGTCTACACATTCTTTCATATCTGAAAACTTTTCTAGTAAAATAGGAATACCATCTCAAGAAATGACTCCTGAACATGTGGTAAAAACACCTGGGGAAAATTTTGAGGCAAAAAGAATTTATAAGAATCTTCCTATTCTTATCTGTGGAAAGAACCTACTTGCAAACCTTATTGTTTTACCTCTAGTAGATTTTGATGTTATCCTGGGTATGGATTGGCTCTCTATTTACCATGATAAGATTGATTGTAGAGCTAAAGAAGTTTCTTTTCAGAAAGAATTTCAGTTTGTGTATAAGAATGAACCCTTGCTGTTGATAACATATCAAGAGGCCGAGAAACTTGTAAAAGATGGAAATGAATGTTACCTTGCACATATTGTTGAAAACAAGGGAACTGTTCAGATTAATGATGTGCCAGTGGTAAATGAGTATCCTGATGTTTTTCCTAATGAGTTGCCTGGAATAATACAAGATTGGGAAGTAGAGTTTACTTTTGACTTAGTTCCTGATGATAAACCAATTTCAAAACCCCCTTATTGAATGGTTCAAATTGAACTTTTAGAGTTGAAGGAGCAATTGCAAGATTTATTAGAGAAATGTTTCATTCGACCTAGCACATCACCTTGGGGTGATCCTGTTTTATTTGTTAAAAATAAATATGGTTCTATGAGACTTTTAATTGATTATAGATCCTTGAATAACATCACTGTTAAGAACAAATATCATTTGCCTCATATCGATGATTTGTTTGATCAGCTCCAGGGAGCTCAGTTTTTTTCAAAGATTGACCTGAGATCGGGGTACCATCAGTTGAAGGTAAAAGAAGTAGATATTCAGAAGACCTCTTTTCGTACAAGATATGGCCATTATGAATTTGTAGTTATTACTTTTGGGCTAACCAATGCACCTGCTATATTCATGGAACTTATGAATAGAATTTTCCATGAGTTCTTGGGTAAGTTTGTGGTGGTTTTCGTTGATGATATTTTGGTGTCTATTAAAATTAAATAGGAGCATGAAAGAAATTTAAGGGTTATTTTTCAAACCTTAAAAGAAAAGAAATTGTATAGAAAATTCAGAAAGTGTGAGTTTTGGTTGCAACAAATTTCTTTCCTCGGTCATATTGTTTCTAAAGATGGAATAATTATCGATCCTGCAAAAACAAAGGTTGTTGAAGAATGGCCAAGACCCAAAAATGTAACTGAGATTCGTAGCTTCCTTGGTTTGGCAGGTTATTACTGATGGTTTGTTAGAAATTTTTCATGGTTATCTAGTCCAATGACTAAGCTAACTCATAATGGTGTTAAGTTTATCTGGAAAAAAGAATGTGATGATTGTTTTCAGGAACTGAAAAGAAGATTGGTGAATGCTCTAGTTTTGGCACTACCTTCCAGGAATGAGGAGTTTGTTATCTACAGTGATGCTTCATTGAAAGGACTTGGTTGCATCCTAATGAAGAATGATTAGGAAATTGCTTATCCTTCACGACAGTTGAAAACACATGAGGTAAATTACCCTACACAAGATTTGGAATTAGCTGCTGTTGTTTTCGCTTTAAAAATTTGGAGGCATCATTTGTATTGAGTAAAGTGTGAAATAGATACCAATCACAAAAGTTTAAAATATATATTCACTCGGAAAGAATTGAACATGAGACAGAGGATATGGCTATAATTAATCAATGATTATGATTGTACAATTCATTACCATCCGGGAAAATAAAATAAAGTTGTTGATGCTTTGAGTCGAAAAAGTAATGATTCATTAACAATGTTGTGTTTGGAACATGATCCTTTGTTTAAGGATTTGATGAACTTTGGCATAGAAGTTGTTGGAACAGAATGTCCTTCTATTTTGTTTCAGGTATCAGTGAAATATTCTCTATAAGACAGAATTAAGAAAGCACAGAAGCAAGATAGTGAGTTGTAGAAAAAGGTAGAGCTGGTTCAGAAGGGTAAGTTTCCTGAATTCAACATTGATAATGATTGTGTTTTGAGATTTGGTAAGAGATTGTGTGTGCCTTGTGATTCACAGTTGAAGAGAGAGTTGTTATGTGAAGCTCATAGTTCTCCATTTTCAGTTCATCCAGGAAGTACTAAGATTTATAGAGATCTTTGGGAGTATTACTGGTGGGACGGAATGAAAATAGATATTGCTGATTTTACTATGAAGTGTTTGACTTGTCAATAGGTTAAAGAAGAGCGGCAGTTACCGAAATGGATGCTTCAGCCTCTACCAATACCAGAGTGGAAATGGGAGAATATATCCATGGACTTTATTGTGGGATTGCCGAAGACACCTCGGGGTAATAATGAAATCTGGGTTATTGTTGATCTCTTGACTAAATCTGGTCATTTCCTTTCCATACGAGATAATTTTTCCCTAGATCAACTTTCCCGTTTGTATCTTAATAAGATAGTCAGGTTACAAGGAGTTCCTCTCTCATTGTATCTGATCGTGATCCCAGGTTTACTTCTAACTTTTGGAAAGGCCTTTAGAAGTCGTTGGGTACTGAATTAAATTTAGTATAGCTTTTCATCCTCAATTAGATGGGCAGTTAAAATGAACGATTCAGACATTGGAGGATATGCTACGTGCTTGTTTGATGGATTATCAGGGAAGTTGGGACCAACATCTTTCTTTGGTTGAGTTTTCTTACAATAACAGTTTTCATTCTAGTATACAGATGGCACCATTTGAGGCATTATATGGGAAGCGGTGTCAAACTATAGCTTTCTGGGATGAAGTGGGTGAAAGGAAGTTGATGGGACCATAATTGGTAGAAGAGTTGGCTGAAAAAGTTCAGCTGATACAGAAACACATGAGAACAGCTCATAGCAGGCAGAAGAGTTATACGGATAACAGGAGGAAGGATCTCTCTTTTGAGGTAGGTGATCATGTTTTTCTCAAAGTATCACTATGGAAAGGTGTGATGCAATTTGGTAAGAAAGGAAAGATGAGTCCAAGGTTCATTGGACCATATGAAATTCTGGAGAGAGTTAGATCAGTTGCATACTAAGTGGCTTTACCTACGATTTTATCTCAGGTACATAATGTTTTTCATGTTTCAATGTTAAGGAAGTACATGCCAGATCCATCTCATGTTTTGAGTCCAGAGGTGGTTCAGCTGGAAGAGAATCTATCTTATGAGGAACAACCGGTCCAGATTCTTGACCATAGGGAGCAAGTGTTGCGGAATAAGGTGATTCATCAAGTAAAGGTTTTTTTGGAAAAACCAAATGAGTGAAGAGGCAACATGGGAATCTAAAAATGCAATGAGGGATAAATACCCCCACTTATTCGATAAGTAAATAAATTGCGGGGACGCAATTTTCTAAAGGGGGAAAGGATGTAACATCCCAAGTAAGTAATGAATAATTTATATTCTTATCTATGTCTATTTATGAATTATATAGTGTTTTAGAGGCTTAAAATGGGAATAAATCCAATCTTAAGCATCGAACTCTCTAATATTTCTAAAAGATTGTTTTACCGCCTTTTGATGGAGAACCATTTTTAAATCAATATTTTGACAATTTTATAATCTCTATTTGTAAAAATAAACTTATTCTTTATGATTGGGACATTGAAATTTACATTGGATAATTTTTTGGTATTTTTCTGACAATGTTCATTTTTTAATGAATAGTGAAAAATACTACTTTTTACATCAAAACTACTTTTTCTAATAATTTAATTATATGGTTATATTGTCTTTTTAATTGGTTTTAAAGTGTAAATAGAATATATTTTTACCATTTAATCCAATAGTTGTCATTATAATTAATTTCAATTTGGAATTTGGCATAAACTAATGCCAAACTTTTCATAGATATAGTTTCAAAAAAACCCGCTATTTGTTTTGACAACGGGAATTATTTTTAAATTAATTATTGCAATTTATGTGTTTGGAATTTGGTAAAATAGATTCCATATTTGGAATTAGAAGGTCCAAATTATATAATTAAGACTCTTTTGTTTTTGGACTTTGTGAATAGTAATGACAGTAATTATCGTTAATTATCTTGATTAATTAGTAATCGGGTAGTTAAAGATAATAAAATAATAAAAAATAATAAAAAATAACACCAACATGTGTCCTAATACTACTGGTGGTGTCATGTCCGACCACGGGATGTCTTGTTCCAAACTTGGGGACCCCATGGAATCGCTTTTGTGCGATGATGATTTTTTATCTTTTTATTTTATTAAAGAAAGTAAATATTACAAAGAATGTATCACCTGAGTAAAAAAAATTAATTTTGTCTACATAAATGATCTCTAGGACTATAAATAGTTATTGGAAATCTAAAAATAGTTTCTACATCATAGTATTTTTTTTATAATTTTTAGACATTAAATAAATTAAATTATTTATGACACTATGATGATGCAGCGATTACCTCATTACTTAACGATTTAAATACAATGAAAAGATAATGTAAAATATAAGACCTACACATGTCAAAAACCTATTGGATGGGTGGATTTATAACTCTTATCACCTTATCCTCGAAATACATCAATGTGGGACCTTTAAAATGTAGAGACCCCAACCCCAGATAACCATAGGAGTCGGTGCCTTCTGAACATGATGTGTTATCTTAAAATAAAATACACTTTGTTAGCAACACATCATGTCCCATATAGAGGATCGTGTGCGTTTCGGGTTGTGGTAGACCGGAAACTTCTGAAACCATCCATCTTACAAAAGCTGACACCTGAAAATTTTAAACCAAAACATAGGGTGAGCATTGAAATACTGAGTAAGGGGGTTTTAAAAAGAATTTAAAAATACAGTAACATTTGAAAACATTCTTTTTAAAGAGTTTGAGCATCCACTAAGAAAGATTTTAACACACCAAACATAACAATTCTTTAATCAAAGTTTTCACGACAAACATGAAACGAATATGTTAATTCTTGAAGGAGTGATAATGGTTGATATAAACAAGTACTACATGTGATTTACTTGAGCATAAAATTTAAACAGTTAAAAGTAATGCATAATCAGAGTTGCGCACAAGGAAACAACTAAATGTTCATATGCTGGTTACTATTCTATTAAGTGATAATACTAGGCATGCTTCAAGCTTAAAACTAGGGAATTATGAACTTTATACAAACATTAAAAGCATCAGTCATGAAAGAACTTTATCTTGGAAAAACTTGTTATATGACTTGAATTATGTGGCATCAACATTTAATATTGACAATCATTTCGTTTCACCAAGGTCCATCCCCAAGGTGTCATTTGAAAATTACCAAGGTTATTCACCAAGGTATCGTGAAAATTGTAATCTCTAGTGGTTACATCATTACCCAATGCATTGGAGCGCTATCAGGGCGCACCCTTAAATTTGCCTTTATTATCATGTGATCCACATCGTTCATGCTTTACTGAAATCATTCATATATTCAAGATGTCCCATACCACTTTGAATATTAAATTTTCATTTCATATTACCCAAGGTGTCCCATACCACTTTGGGTAATACCATTTTCATTTCTCATTACCCAAGGTGTCCCATACCACTTTGGGTAATTTGTTCTTAGTTCCTCTTCATGTTAGGTCATATGCATGAATAATATTAATAAGGTAACAATTACATAACTGGTTTACAAATACATGATATGACAGATAAACATGAAAATATGGAATAAAAGAAGGCATGGTTAAGCAAGCATACTATGTGTGTAGAACAATTATTTAAGCACATAAAATGATGAATGTGAGAGACCTGCTCCCAAGGGTTATTAAATGATGAGTTTCTAAAATTCCAGTGCATGGAAAAGAACTACTTGGCATTAAATATTGTACTTCATAGGTCATAGTTCTTGCAACAAATCTCCATCCGCTAATAATTACTGCGACATACTTGGTATAAAAATAATAAACACTTGCAATCTTTAAAATTCCGACACTTGGAAATAAACCACTTTAAAAATAATACCTTTAATTAATTATTATTCTTCTCTGGTCATAGAATTTGATGTTACACTCTGCCCACTAAAAATCATTGCAACGAGTTTGGTATAAAAATAATAGAGGATTTCTACACATTAACATAACCCTTAAATCCATATCCTTTTAATGCAAGTTTAAAACAGTCAAGGGCATATCCTTTTGAAAAAAACACAAATCATTTCAAGGGCGACTTTAATCAAGTTCATTGGAGTACCCTTAGTCACAGAAATATAAAACAGCATAGACAGGTACTAAAATTCTACATGCATAACCATTTCTTGAAACTAGGGTTTTCAGATATAAATCTTAAAAACTCATACATACATAGGGATATATATATATACACAATATATACAAATAGGGTTTCTCATAAATTAAACATGGTTCACTTGAAATCTGAAACCTCTAACAATCTATCATTTATTCAGTTTAAAAAACAAAACAAAACCTTATGGGTTTTAAGTGTTCAAGAAACTGTAAATATATATAACCTCAACTACAACTATTACATGTTTGCACATAACACAAAGACCCGGTTCGCATCCAATATCATTCATAGACAAAGTAAGAATAAAGAACTGATTTGCATTTAAATACATAACTAATAAAATTATATAATTATATATATATAAGGCTTACATAAAAATTGTACACGTTAGGACTTGCTTTAAAAATAACCCCTTTCATAGTCATAATTCTTATCATAAAATACTGAATTATAAGGAAGTCTTAGAAACTTAATTTTGTATGGTTTGCATGGAATATATATGTATATAAAGTTATATATATATACCTTTAACCATTAGGTGTATATATATATATATAAACTCAGGTATATAAAAGCTTGAACCGAGAACTATGGGTGGAAAAAAACGTATAAACGTGGTACCCTTACAGCTCAAGAGAGGAGCTCGCCGGAGGTTTGCTGGGTGGCCGGTGAACCAGGAGAAGCTCTGGTGTCGCGGTGGCGCGGGTTGGCTCCGGAGGTCCTGTTTTCACCGGGGTTTCTCAGTTCTTAAAGGAAGATGATCCAGGGGTTAGGCCGGTCCTATGGCGTCCTAGGTAGGTAGGGGGGTGTGCGAGGGTCAACCTAGCAGTGGTGAAGGAGGTGTCTCGGGCAATCCAGGTACCGGTTCGTGGGACCTCGACGCGAGGTTGAAGACAGCGTGAAGGCTGAGAAAGGAAAAAAAACGATGGTCGGGATCCGACATCGCGAGATCGGACGGTTGCGGTTGGGGGCGCGAGTTGGCCTGGGTTGCGTGTTGTATAAAAAAAACCAGTTTAATAAATGCTAAAATTATTCTACTTCGCAATATATATATATAACCGGTAAATTTGGAATTTGTATAATATTTAATAAGTACTTTTTAACTCATAAAACTAAAATCCCATTTTAGTTTATGTAAACAAATTATACTGTTTGACATAACTATTATTTTCTTTTAAAAAAAACATTTTTAATACAACACTTTTATAAAAACTAGGATCTTATAACCATAAAAATCCAATTTATAACTTTCTTTACTTTTTTATTGATAAAATTGTGTTTAAAAGACCTGTAGTTTTTCTCTAATTTAAAACACATAGTTTTAGAGATCCGAAAAGATACTTTTTTTTTCATTTATTGCTGATACCGCTGTAGACTTGATGTTCGTCATATTTTAAAAGAATACCAAGTTTTCCATATAAATATCATCATGATCAAAATAGATTCATTTGCAAGAATAATATTTTATTTTTAATACTTGAAGATATAATTCTAATATTTTGTATAAAAGAAAATGAAATACCATAATATTATAAAAGCGTTATAAAGACAAAATTTTATTAAAAAAAAGCACTTTATCCCTTGGAACCCAACGGTCCAAAAAACGGTCATATTCCTTTTAGAGGTCCATTATAAAAGCAAGGGGTAGGATGTTTTATATTTTCAAAACACCGGACCCTTGGCGGATGGCTCTTCTCATACCTCTGGTGCTGAGTGCGTGCGCGGTGATTCTGGCGGTTATACTTTTCACACTGATGGACCCTGAAGACGACGACTATCTGATTGCCCGTGTTGTGGTTCTTTGTAGTCTTGCTGTGGCCGTGTTAGGTCTTGTGCAGGGTACTTTCAATTAGATGGGTCTTGTTGTAATGTATCTTTTAAATATATAACAGTTTATCATATTCTTCATGTTTGATTTCTACTCGAATTCTTTATCAGCACACAAACCATAACAAAGAAATAAACAAGAGACATCATTAACAAGCACAACATTGTTTACTTGAACCAGTTTATAAAACCTGGTGTGTTACATTATCCCCCCATTTAGAAAATTGCGTCCTCGCAATTTATTTCACGACACTACAAGGTTCAGAAACGTTCCTACCACCTCCACCAACGAAAAGGGTCAACAGGTGTATTTAGAGGGATCCCCGTAGCGAAGCTCACTTCTTCCAGCTCCCTAATCCACAAACACCTAAGACAGGAGGGGTAGCACTTATGTTCCGGGCTTTCAGGCCTCCAAAGGGAAGCTCGAACCGTACAAAGTTCTGAAATGTCTTTGCATACCAACGTTCGAAGAACTTTCCGAATTATGTCTCGGTCGAGGATATCGAAGCCATAGATATGGTCAAACAGGCTAAAGCTGAGAAGTTGGAGCATATAAGCTGCATAAAGATTTACCTCTAACGCAGCCTCCTGGAATTTCACTCTAGCCGTGAAGTTTCGGCCTAGGGTGAAACAAAGAAAGAGACCTTCGTGGTAACTTCCTCGTCGTTCACGTCCGACTAGCTGAGCAGAGCCAATGCGATAATAGATGGAGGCATTCCCCTGGCAGGTGCGGAGAATCTCTGGACCGTTTGTTATCTCAAACCATTGCTTGCACGTTCTTCACAATTTTGCGAAGGGGTCATACTCGTCCTCACACGTTTTGATCGCAATGATTTCCAAAATCTCGGTGGGAAGAGATAACAGGTGGGTTTGTCCTTCCATCTGAAAGTTTTAAGACAGGAGTTCCATTACTTGAAAATCATACAAGGGAAAAAACAAGGTAAGGACAAGGAAAGGAGAAAGATAACATTTCAATAAACATACGTTCATTATTATTAGTGCTTGAGTTTCCCTTACTCATTGACTAAACGATCTCCACACAGAGAAGCAAAACTCCCTAACTCCTCGAACCAAACACAGGCCGAGCATTCAGGGAAAAACTCATGAGGACACCTATGACGTCTTGTGAGTCTATCATGGGGGACGTGAAGTTGAGAGACATCTTCATACACTTGTCGTCTGTAAGACAATCGGGTGGACTCGTCTTCTAACCTTCCGAAGTCCAACAACTGCCCCCAGAAGCCATAGTTTAAAATCTGACAAAGGTAGCCAGCTCGGAGGTCTCCGTCAGCAGCAGCTTCTTGAAAGGGATTATCAAGCATAGTGCCAAAGTTCTCACCCGCCGTGAAAATCCGGAAAAGTCCCTCGTAGTACCTTCCTCGACGTACATAGGAGGGAAATTGGGTTATTATCATAAGGAGGTAATCCAATCCCAACCCTTGGTGCAGACTAAGCACTCGAGGTGAGTTGGATACATCGTAAAGGTATTTGCATGTCATACGGATATGGGCATAGTTTAGAAAGTCCTCACGGCTTGCTAAAGACACAATGGTCTCTAGGGCCTCTGTGGGGAGAGATAAGAGATTTGTGCCTTCATTTTCCATCTGAAAATTAAGAAAACCAAGTTTTTAATAAAATTGAAATACATATACATATATATTTTTGTTTCAGTTTCTGGCTTTCCAGAGTTATCCAAACTGAACCTCTAATACCAACTGTAGAGACCCCAACCCCAGATAACCATAGGAGTCGGTGCCTTCTGAACATGATGTGTTATCTTAAAATAAAATACACTTTGTTAGCAACACATCATGTTCCATACAGAGGATCATGTGCGGTTCGGGTTCTGGGAAACCGGAAACTTCTGAAACCATCCATCTTACAAAAGTTGACACCTGAAAATTTTAAACCAAAACATAGGGTGAGCATTGAAATAATCAGTAAGGGGGTTTTAAAAAGAATTTAAAAATACAGTAACATTTGAAAACATTCTTTTTAAAGAGTTTGAGCATCCACTAAGAAAGATTTTAACACACCAAATATAACAATGCTTTAATCAAAGTTTTCACGACAAACATGAAATGAATGCGTTAATTCTTGAAGGAGTGATAATGGTTGATATAAACAAGTACTACATGTGATTTACTTGAGCATAAAATTTAAATAGTTAAAAGTAATGCATAATCAGAGTTGCGCACAAGGAAACAACTAAATGTTCATATGCTGGTTACTATTCTATTAAGTGATAACACTAGGCATGCTTCAAGCTTAAAACTAGGGAATTATGAACTTTATACAAACATTAAAAGCATCATTCATGAAAGAACTTTATCTTGGAAAAACTTGTTATATGACTTGAATTATGTGGCATCAACATTTAATATTGACAATCATTTCGTTTCACCAAGGTCCATCCCCAAGGTGTCATTTGAAAATTTCCAAGGTTATTCACCAAGGTATCGTGAAAATTGTAATCTCTAGTGGTTACATCATTACCCAATGCATTGGAGCGCTATCAGGGCGCACCCTTAAATTTGCCTTTATTATCATGTGAGCCACATCGTTCATGCTTTACTGAAATCATTCATATATTCAAGGTGTCCCATACCACTTTGAATATTAAATTTTCATTTCATATTACCCAAGGTGTCCCATACCACTTTGGGTCATACCATTTTCATTTCTCATTACCCAAGGTGTCCCATACCACTTTGGGTAATTAGTTCTTAGTTCCTCTTCATGTTAGGTCATATGCATGAATAATATTAATAAGGTAACAATTACATAACTGGTTTACAAATACATGATATGACAGATAAACATGAAAATATGGAATAAAAGAAGGCATGGTTAAGCAAGCATACTATGTGTGTAGAACAATTATTTAAGCACATAAAATGATGAATGTGAGAGACCTGCTCCCAAGGGTTATTAAATGATGAGTTTCTAAAATTCCAGTGCATGGAAAAGAACTACTTGGCATTAAATATTGTACTTCACAGGTCATAGTTCTTGCAACAAATCTCCATCCGCTAATAATTACTGCGACATACTTGGTATAAAAATAATAAACACTTGCAATCTTTAAAATTCTGACACTTGGAAATAAACCACTTTAAAAATAATACCTTTCATTAATTATTATTCTTCTCTGGTCATAGAATTAGATGTTACACTCTGCCCACTAAAAATCATTGCAACGAGTTTGGTATAAAAATAATAGAGGATTTCTACACATTAACATAACCCTTAAATCCATATCCTTTTAATGCAAGTTTAAAACAGTCAAGGGCATATCCTTTTGAAAAAAAACACAAATCATTTCAAGGGCGACTTTAATCAAGTTCATTGGAGTACCCTTAGTCACAGAAATATAAAACAGCATAGACAGGTACTAAAATTCTACATGCATAACCATTTCTTGAAACTAGGGTTTTCAGATATAAATCTTAAAAACTCATACAAACATAGGGATATATATATACACAATATATACAAATAGGGTTTCTCATAAATTAAACATGGTTCACTTGAAATCTGAAACCTCTAACAATCTATCATTTATTCAGTTAAAAAAAAACAAAACCTTATGGGTTTTAAGTGTTCAAGAAACTGTAAATATATAAAACCTCAACTACAACTATTACATGTTTGCACTTAACACAAAGACCCGGTTCGCATCCAATATCATTCATAGACAAAGTAAGAATAAAGAACTGATTTGCATTTAAATACATAACTAATAAAATTATATAATTATATATATATAAGGCTTACATAAAAATTGTACACGTTAGGACTTGCTTTAAAAATAACCCCTTTCATAGTCATAATTCTTATCATAAAATACTGAATTATAAGGAAGTCTTAGAAACTTAATTTTGTATGGTTTGCATGGAATATATATGTATATAAAGTTATATATATATACCTTTAACCATTAGGTGTATATATATATATATAAACTCATGTATATAAAAGCTTGAACCGAGAACTATGGGTGGAAAAAAAACGTATAAATGTGGCACCCTTACAGCTCAAGAGAGGAGCTCGCCGGAGGTTTGCTGGGTGGCCGGTGAACCAGGAGAAGCTCTGGTGTCGCGGTGGCGCGGGTTGGCTCCGGAGGTCCTGTTTTCACCGGGGTTTCTCAGTTCTTAAAGGAAGATGATCCAGGGGTTAGGCCGGTCCTATGGCGTCCTAGGTAGGTAGGGGGGTGTGCGAGGGTCAACCTAGCAGTGGTGAAGGAGGCATCTCGGGCAATCCAGGTACCAGTTCGTGGGACCTCGACACGAGGTTGAAGACAACGTGAAGGCTGAGAAAGGAAAAAAAACGACGGTCGGGATCCGACATCGCGAGATCGGACGGCTGCGGTTGGGGGCGCGAGATGGCCTGGGTTGCGTGTTGTATAAAAAAACCAGTTTAATAAATGCTAAAATTATTCTACTTCGTAATATATATATATATAACCGGTAAATTTGGAATTTGTATAATATTTAATAAGTACTTTTTAACTCATAAAACTAAAATCCCATTTTAGTTTATGTAAGAAAATTATACTGTTTGACATGACTATTATTTTCTTTTAAAAAAAACATTTTTAATACAACACTTTTATAAAAACTAGGATCTTATAACCATAAAAATCCAATTTATAACTTGCTTTACTTGTTTATTGATAAAATTGTGTTTAAAAGACCCGTGGTTTTTCTCTAATTTAAAACACATAGTTTTAGAGATCCGAAAAGATACATTTTTTTTCATTTATTGCTGATACCACTGTAGAATTGATGTTCGTCATATTTTAAAAGAATACCAAGTTTTCCATATAAATATCATCATGATCAAAATAGATTCATTTGCAAGAATAATATTTTATTTTTAATACTTGAAGATATAATTCTAATATTTTGTATAAAAGAAAATGAAATACCATAATATTATAAAAGCGTTATAAAGACAAAATTTTATAATAATAAAAAGCACTTTATCCCTTGGAACCCAACGGTCCAAAAAAACGGTCATATTCCTTTTAGAGGTCCATTATAAAAGAAAGGGGTAGGATGTTTTATATTTTCAAAACACCGGACCCTTGGCGGATGGCTCTTCTCATACCTCTGGTGCTGAGTGCGTGCGCGGTGATTCGGGCGGTTATACTTTTCACACTGATGGACCCTGAAGACGACGACTATCCGATTTCCCATGTTGTTGTTCTTTGTAGTCTTGTTGTGGCCGTGTTAGGTCTTGTGCAGGGTACTTTCAATTAGATGGGTCTTGTTGTAATGTATCTTTTAAATATATAACAGTTTATCGTATTCTTCATGTTTGATTTCTACTCGAATTCTTTAACAGCACACTAACCATAACAAAGAAATAAACAAGAGACATCATTAACAAGCACAACATTGTTTACTTGAACCAGTTTATAAAACCTGGGGCGTTACATAAAATCCGAAAATCATTTGAAAATAAAGTAACATTTTATACCTTTCCAAGAGTGCCCCTCCTCTCCTCTTATAAAAGGCCCCCACCTCTACCTCCTTACCACACCTCTCAAGAATTTGGATCAGCCAAGATCTACTCATTTTGTCTCTCCACATCCCTCTCTTCATCCTAGAAGCCTTACCTTATGCATAAATCTCTTCAAGAAACCCTTTTGGTTCAAACCAAGAGGAGTTATCCGATTCAAAGGTAAAGTCTTCTCTAATGCTCTTTTGTTTTATTTTGCTTCTCCAACCCCCTAAACTCTTTTTATTAATTTCTTTTGTAACAAAACCAGTATCGTACATATACTAGGATGTTGTTATAAGAATTATTAGAGCTACACTTACACACACCTACATCTAATGGTTAAAGAGCATACTATTTCCGTGGATGGTGAATTTCTGCCTCACGAAACGATGATTGTTCAATATTCTTCTAACACCTTCAAATGTGGCCATTAAGATTTCATTATATTTATATATGATATATAGTATGTTTATGTTTTCCTTAAGCTTCTGTATTTTTCATTTATGTCATACCTTTATGGTTTCCATTATGGGTAAACGCGATATCTTCATTTTAGAAAGTGCGGACTACCGCCCCCTCAAAGTTATTTGATTCGTTAATGCAATATGTGGGACCTATAAAGGTTTGAGTTAATTATATTATATATGATATTATACTGGAATTATAATATAACTTTATATAATTATGATTTCACTCTATTAAGTAAGAAATAGAAATGAATGTAGCGTTCATGCGTACGTATGGCTTATCGTCTCCATGAACGGTGCATTTCATTTCTTACCTCTAAATATTATGTAATATTATAAATGCATGTATATACTAGATATATATGATATATATGATATCTAAATCATGAATATAATTCTGGATATAAGGGATATTTTACCCCATGAACAACTTGTAATTATAAAGATTTTATTTTTGACTCAAGTACCAATGATCGACAAAACGGCCATTATTAACATAAATAATTACATAGTGTTCATAACATGGTAATAAGTGATATAAAAGGAATAATAAACTTGAAAAAATGTTCTTAAGAAAGTAGAAATTAACTCAAGTTTATTATTTAGGAGATTAAAGAGTGATCGAGTCAAGTCGGACCCGAGGTATGGTACTTCGTCTCAATCTCCTTTCATTGAGGCATATTTTGATTTATACACAACTTTATTTTATACGGTGTATAAACCCCTTTGAATTTTACATTTATTCAAATGGAATCTTTTTTATACTAAGCATTTTACTAAATGACAAAAGGGAATGTTTTTTTCGTACGTATGCGGCGACAACGACTTCTTCGCCGCTGTGACCATTATTTGAGTTTCGGCTTCCTCTACCAGCCGTAACTTTTTTTTTAATGAAAAATAAATACCATGTTTTACTTTTCTTTTATTTTGGTATTCAAAATGGTTTTCATAATGTTTTTATTATATCAATGTGTTGTATTGATATCCTGTGATTGAAATGTGGAAATGTTATGTTTCCTTTATGCATGTTTTATGTTATACGATTATGTTATGGTTCTTGGGCATTATTATGAAGACGGGTGGTTCCGTGATAAACTAAGGGAATGTGAGCCCGATATAGCTCTCCAATGCATTGGGTAACGCAAAGGACTTAAACTTTAAGGTTTCTTCAAAGATAATTAGGGAATATACTGCGATGGGTATTCCAAACGTAACCATGAGGGTTACTCCCTACGTAAGAATGTTATGAATGCCTCAAGTTATCTTTATCTCTTATGATTTCTACGATTTATTCATGATTTGATGAGGTGTGTTAAAAGGATTGTGTTTTATGAGTTAATTATGATTTTATACATGGACTAATGTTTTCTTTTCGTACTTTTATATCCCTTACTGAGCTTTTTATACTCATCCCAAGTTTTTGAAATGTTTTTCATAGGTCAAGGGAAAGGTACATGATGTGATGATAGTTTCAAGGAAGTGTCAAGAATGAATCCATGTTTTATTTTAAATATGTTTCTGTTTTTGGGAAAAATGAGTACTGTCTTTTATGTAACAACTTTGTTTAAATGTGGAATGTAATGCATGTTTTATGATCTAATTCTCTAAAACTCTAAACCTGAAAAGATCCTCAACGTGTATTCTTGAAGTAACTCAAGATTAAGTAATGTTTAAGGGTGGGGCCTTATATATATTTTGTAGGATCATGATTCCAATGGTCACATGAGGTTGGGAATGTTCATCATATCAGAAAATATGGAATAAAGAATTCACATAAGGTTGGAATCCCTTATCCTGGAAAGGATCCATCAGTGCTTGATGCATGTTCATATCGGAAAGGCCCCTTTCTGCATTTCAGAAATATTCCAGGTATTGTGGGGGTGGATAGCAGCACATTTTAGTTATTATGACATACTTAGTGAATTTAGTATTCTTGGATACCAATTTTGACCCTTCGTTAAAGCCTTATCTTTCATTAGAAATTTGGATTTTAAATATAGTCCAACTTTAAATGTTTGGAGATTATCTGGAGAATTTAACTTCTCACTGTTTGGGGATCCTTCCACCTGGATGATTATTGATAAGAGACTTATTGATTATGATCTCAAATTACATATGATTTCCTTTAGGGATTGTGTGTTAGAAACATATATAAACAGTGACATTATATACAAATCCATTGTGACCAAAATATATTTGTGTTAATTCAAGTGATTACAACAACCAATCGTGTCCCCCACCATAGATGTTCAATCATGGAATCACCTGATGGTGTCCTAACATCTCTAGGTCCTTATCTCTTAGGATGTATACTAATAATTAATCAAGTTCCTCCACTGGATACATCCATTGGGTTTAATCCTAGGTATGCTAATTTCTAGTTACTTTAATATCCTCAAAGGGTGCTAGCGAAGAGTGTCCCTTGAGTTGTTGCAACCACAATTGTTGGATGGGAAAAGTATAGTAAGTGGGATCATCTTGAGCATAAAATTGAAAAAACCTTGATATCATCCAAATGACCTAGATCACAAGTCACATCGTGATCAATAAGGTAAAATACTTCATTAGTTGAGGCCAAGATAAGGAAATCTAGTCATCATCATCTGGAAGAAACTTGGGCTTCAGTTGTCTATCTTTATACTAAAATATAGAGGCCTATAAATCCTATAAATTTGAGGGATATCAGGTCTTATTTACCTTTGTCCAAGGAAACATCATATTATTTATGTCTTGGAGCGGCTCAATTATTTAATGATAATCCTTCAGAAATCAAGTATTTATATAAATTTCTTTAATTTGGGATGTATAATCCAAAATTCAAATATGTTTGAATACCCTTAGGATTTATTTATGATACTAATCTTTCTGAGGTGGAAAAATAAATCTGGGAGATAGAGATGCTCATATATGCCACCGATAGTCAGATCCCCTCCATTAAATGGGTACCTGATATGATGGATTAAGTATTTTCCAAAGGGGTGGGTAATCATACCACTAATTGATGGAATTGTTTTTTTAATACCAAGGACCAATTCCCCCCCCCATTTTTTGATAATGGGTTGTTACTGAGAAAACACATAACTTCTATTTGAAAAGGAGAGAGGAAGAGTCTCTAAAATAATAATCACCATGATATAATGTGGCTAGGAGTCTAATCAGGACTGAATAATCAACTCCTTAAATGATAGGAGAATTATCCTAGGCTAGAGGCTTATGAAGGAGGAAATAGTGGGATGAAATTTTTATCTTCCATTTCTAGTATCTTTATTTTAAAATACAACAACAAGTCTTCCACAATTCAAATTGAAACACTATTGGAGTGAAAAATCATTATCCAAACATTTCATTAAATATGGTATGTTTTCATAATGCCACATATCCCTAATATTCCTCACATACACATCTAACCATACTTAATAGATTATATTGTCCACCTCACTTTCCTCCCTCAAAGTATGTATCACTGATCCTTCAATAATTGAGGAGGATTCCCCAAATAAAGAGTAGACTTTTGTTGGAAGGTCTTCTCCTTTAGTGGAAGAAGTGTTAAGGGATAAGACCCCCCTACCCCAATTACTATGGAGGGAGGTGAGAATACTGGTAATAAAAATTATACATCTTAGTATGTCACACAAAAACTACTGAATTTATTCTCTATAACATTTCATAATCGATCACATATATTGGAGGGATCCATAGAAACCACCACCAATTCTATTACCCTCCTAGAATGGGAAGATCGTGAGATTGGACTATCTGATGAAGGTGGTGATGTCGATCCTAATTAAAGAGAGCCTAAAGATGATGCTTTTTCTAAAATAATGGTGGGTGAATTTGATGAAGTACTATATTTTTGTCCTGAGTTAGGCATCTTGGATTTTCTTACTGGTGAGGATGTTGTGATAAAGAATGAATTATTTCATGATATAATGTAAATAGAAGTCATTATTCTATAAATTGATATTTCCATCCTCATAGACATGAGAATTTATTTACACACAGCTTATATTCTTATGTCTGATTTATTAACCAAGACTCTGGACTTGTACAACTTTTTCTGCATATAATATTACCAAAGTGATCCATCAGTAGGGTTAAAAGGATCCTAATTCTCTAGTAATAGAGAATATGTTAGATCAAGTTCAATAAAGTGAAAATTATTAGGGGTCATTTGATGTGGTACTAGATATTATTCAAGAAGACATTCCTAATAAAATGATCTCCACTTTGAGAGTTGAAGAAACTGGACATGTCAAGGTAACTTAGGTTCAATTTCTAATCAACCCTTGGTTTATTAAAGGAAACTAGTTTGATTCCCTTTTCTTTCTCTATGTGTCATCTTCAAGTACTAAAAATGTTATTATTTCTTATATGAATTTTAGTGGAATCTGTTTTAGTGGTCAAGACTGAAGATGAAGTTTATACTCTAGTTTATCCAATGAAATTAGGTAGGTCCAAGTCACTCTTGGGGATCTAATAAAGATACTTCTCTAAGTGAATCAATTCTAGGGTATATCTCTTCCTATGTGATATTTTTGAAGGAAAAATTGGAGTCCTGTAATGCTTTCTGGGTATCTTGTTAATTTATTTGGAAATATATATAGAATCTAGATTTAGAGATTCCTCTAGAAAAACTAACCTTACTACTTTACTAGCTCAAGGGAAATTCACTACACTAGGGTATGGTGGATTTGACTATCACAAGGTTTACTATGATGTAAATTAGGTTATCTAGCAATGGGAATGAGAGTAAAGGCCCCAGAAACTTTTCATCAAGGTGGGGATGCTTGCTAAATTTGAAGATATTTGAGTTTCAATACCTTGGGTGGAACTTAACAATTCTAAGGAGAAGAAATAATTTCAATTTAAAATTGAATATAAATTCCAAAAATGATACATCTTTAATAAGAGTTGTATTCTAATAAAGTAGATCTTGGACAACTTCACTGATCATTAGAGTAGTTCCATGTATAGGGAAAAGATGTTGTTGTTTCCATGATGGAGGATCATCACCTTGCTGAGGAAGATCAATATACTAATATAACCAAGGATCAATAGAATATTTATAAGTCTCAAACATCTATCTAGTGGATCAAAAATTATTTTGATGGAATATTGTAACATAGAGTAGAGAGACTCCAATTTATGGATACTCCTCTCACTTTTTAATCTATAAATGGAAAGAATTTTTTTATCATTTTTCTATTTCTATGTACTTACTTTCCCTTGAAAAACCAATCTAATTCTCAAGAATACAGTCTTGTTGTTTCCTTTGGTGTGGCTCAGGGTGGATATAGGTGTAAAAACAATCATCATAACACAATGGATAGATCATTTGAATCAATGGACACATCTCAATGTACCCAAATTGTGATGACAAGGACAAGAGAATGATCTAGAATTTTATATGTCATGGGGACTATTAAGTAGATCATGAATATTTCTAGATCTACATGATAGGATCAAAAAGTTTTTTTCCTTTTCTTCCATTTCCCTAACTTTCACCTATGTCTAATATAGATAACAATTGGTGAGAAATACTAAGATTTTTTTCTTAGGATTTCCTTGTCACATGAAACCTCTTCTTAAATGGAAACAATAGTAACAATACCCTCATTGGGATTATATAAGGGGAGAACTGTCTTTTATTTTAATATCATAAGAATAAATTATATTCCCTCTAAGATGAAAAGGTTTCTAGATACATTATTATAGTTATGGAAAACAAATCACTGAGGCTGACATAGGCAAAAAGGCCTGATTAGTTTGGCCTAAATGAATGCCTAAATTATTTCCCCTTTCATAAAACATTGAGGCACACCATCCAATATTTTTAAATATATATATATATTCTACAAAATATGGTTGATTCTAGGTATGAAATATTGGGTAAACCACCAACACAAGTGGCATGTGTTTCTATTACCACCCTAGAGGAATAAGGTAAATGGAAATAGGTTACCAAAAAGGGTGCTTGGAATTTTAATGATTGGATGAGTAGAAAGATAATCAATCAGACTCATGATATCCTCAGGGTGTAGTTAAAATAACTTATGGTACCACCAGTTTATTCTAATTTGGTGCGACCAAATTTGTTAGCACCACAATCCTCCAAGAGACGATCCTCCAAGAGACGACGTAACTATAGAAATAAAAATTAATTACATGAGGATGAGCATGTAAAGATACGAAATCTAGTCCAGGCCCGTTTGGACATCATGCCTCTAATATCATGGGTACAAGTAACATCCCACCAAACTGTATCATGAGTATTTCTCTACCAAGTAGAGTCCTCATCAGAAGAATAATTTATATCAATTTCAATTAATTTCATTCATCTTATGGATGTCATCTCTAATTATGGGTATTTTTATGAACTTAAGTTCCATGTACAAGACTAGAGAGGTATCTATATAGGACACAAGATCCGAGGAAGTAGGGGAAGGTGTAATCAATGTTAATCCCAACACCTAGGATGCATCTCCTTCAAAGCTATATATGCGGCTAAAACCCATCAACATAAACTTCAGTAATCCCACAAGAAGCATGGAGGCACACCAACACCTCTAAAAAGATAACCAAATCAAATTATTTTGGAAGACTGATTAATTAGTGTACAGCAGTTCGATATAATCAAGAATTTGGACAAACCTAGTCGTCTTAATCCATCCATAATAGGAGCACCTCTAATGTATGTTTGATTTATGAACATGTTTTCTTTAATAAATTCAACCCATAAAGAACCTATTAGGGATCACCCCCCCCCCATAAGAAAACATAGACCTTTGGCTCAATAATATGAAATCCTAAAATAGTTGGTTATAATTACAACCAAACTCTCAATCTTGAATATTATTAATTTTTCAAAGGATATCCAGGAAGAACTTGTGGAGGAACTACTAAGCACTAAAGATTTGAAGGCTGAGGTCACTACCTCTTAAGTATATCATGAAGAGATAAACCCTATAGTTTGTTATTCAGTTATCTTTTTCATAGAATAATACATGGATATTGTTATACAGGGGAACATCAGACCCTTATATGTATCTGGTAAGTTAGATGACATTGAAATCTGATAAGATTTCATTGATAATGTCTTAGGGATCAATATCATTCTATTTAGAACATTACATTGATAGGGTTGTATTTAAGGTTACTAGACCCCTTTCACTCTGAAAAATTATGTTTATAAAAAATTAAGAAACCCCCCTCGGCTAAATCAATCTCAAAGATCAATTTGGGGACCTTGTATTTTTTTATGAATTTATGGTTATCCGGCATGATACAACTTTCAATGTTATAATAGTAATTCCTTGGTTGTATCGTCATGTGTAAATCCCTTCGTCATACCATCAATGTCTCAAATACTTTGTTAATGGGTACATTGGGACATTTCTTGGTGATAAATATCTTTTAGAGTCTTATCAATCTCAATACATCGATGTAAGATGTTTCCAAAGATAAGGGAAACTACCCATGATTGATGGTGCCACTTGGTTTACTACCCAAAATGGTCTCCAAATAACCTATTCTAACCCATTAAAATATTTTGGCAATGAATATGTACTACCCTTCAACCATATTGAAAACACAAGTTAATATTTGAGGTTGTAATCATCAACCCTCATGATATCAGTTACAATAGCTAAACCCAACAGTGTTGAAAAACTATATGATCCTCACAATAATAGAAATATCCCAGCTGAAAGTGTCTTTTTTACCCCCATAGCTTCAGAATACCCTTATTTCATCAACTGATATAGAAGGAACTCTTGTATCAGGAATGGAGAATGGGTATCTCGCTACTTCATCCTCTAGATATCAGAATAATGAATTGTCTTTTAACTCTAAAGAACCCATTTCATCACCCAATCCTCCTGATGTTGGATGGACGGAGAGGAAGAATAGGAGGAGCTCAATGATTCCCCTATATCACTTTTTGATAGTGTCTATACCATTTTTTATGAACTCCAAGGTATAATTATCGACATCGAGGAGGATCTACGACCTACAATGATCAGCGCAACCATGTACTCTAATGAAAAAGAAATATATACCTAATTTATAAAATATAATTGAGATGTGTTTACTAGAATTACATATAAATTCCAAGCCTTGATCTATATCCACCCACCACTTGGTTTTTTCTAAAGATCGTTGTGGTTACAAGCAGGCATCCAAAGGAACACATCCAACTCACATTTCCAAAATCAAAGATGAAGTTGATAAGATCACAAAGGTAAACATAATTTAGGATATCCAATACCTAAATTGGATTTCAAATATTGTCCTAGTCAATAATAATAATGGTTATATCATATTTTTCATTGATTTCATGGAAAACTACTGGCATTTCCCAAAAATTACTTCTTGATTTTGATTACAGAACATCTAATCGACACAACAGCAAGTTATCATTCCACCTTCTTTATGTATGTTTTCTCAAGATATAACAAAATCTATATGGATATAAAAGTTGAATATGCCACTAATTTTAGGGAACCCTAAGGGTTATACTATTATTGGGTGATGCATTTTGGTTCAAATAATTTATGTTCTATATATCATAATGTCATGTGCCACATTTTTAGGACCTTCATGGGAAATTTAGTCAGAAGTTACATTGATGATCTAGTGGTAAAATACAAGCAACTTCATGATAATATAGAAAATCTTGAGAACATTTTCAACAAACTATTATAGATTATATTTAAAATAAATCCCTTGAAATGTGACTTCATTGTTACCATAGAAAAATTTCATGGTTTTGTAGTATGCCACCATGAAATAGAAGTTGGTCCAGAGAAGACTAAGGTTATACTTGACATGTAACCTAATCTAAAATTTAAATAGTTAAGATGACTATAGGTATGCCTCTCTTAAATTTTATTCTTTATAGAAAATGTTACATTAAAATTTTTACCCTTCACCAAGATAATGAAAAAGAGAGTTTCTTATTAGTGGATTAATGATTTCTAAGAGGCCTTTGGTAACCATTAGGAATGTCATTTAATTATGTCAGAGCTAATTCCACCTTTTGAAGGAAATCCACTCATTTTATACATGATTTACCAAGAGAAATAACTATATTTTTTCCTCAAAAAATGATGATGCTAGAAATAATAAAACCTATATTATCTCAGCTGAACCATGATTGATACTGAGACTCAATATTCAGATATTGATAAGAGTTGTCTTGTTTTACTCTTTGTAGTTTAGAAACTGAGGCACTATCTACAACACCACAAGTTCCACTTAGTATCTTTTAATGGCCCACTCAAATATATCTTAAATATTTTTATTATGACAGGATGTTTAGAATTATGGTTGGTCATTCTATATTATTTTGACATTAGGTTCATACCAAAAAAGGTAATAAAAGGGTAGATTTTATTATAATTCCTTGATAGACATCCCTCTATAGAAATGAAACCATTAAATACTAATTTTTTTGATGAATATGTATTTTATGTTCAAGATATCCCCTAATAAATGGATATTTATTTTGATGGTACATCTATAATCCCAACAAAAAAGAGAATGGAAGACCCCGAACTCAATAATTTCATGTTGGGAGTCATTATTTTCTCTCCAGTGAAGGTAGTTCTACCTTATTCATTCATATTTTTATAAGCCTTCACTAACAATAAGGTAAAAACCCAATACCTCATTACACACTTAGAATTGTCACTAAAAATACCATTAGACCACTTTAAGGTAAAAGTTAATTTATAGTTGGTGATAAAGTAGGTTAATGGTCATTATGCTATCATAAAGGAAGATTTGATCACCCTAATTGACTATATATGAGGTTTGATGGAAAATTTACCCTCAGATTCAATATTAATTCACAACCCATGCACACAAAATTCCCTAGTAGATTATTAGAAAATGTAGCTTTAACTTTGAAAAATTCATACAAGGATGAAACAATCATCAACATTACACACCATAGAATGGTATCATTGTTCATTAGTAACTGCATGTAAGAGATCAATGAGGTCAATTCTATCCCCAAAATGGATAATCCTACAAATGGTTAGATGACTCTAAATTTTACTACCTCTAAAATGGAGTTTTATAATTGGATAGAGTAAGAAAAGAGAAAATATGATAATTGGAAGTCGAATTTACCTTATATAAAATCCATGATCATCAAAAGCTCCTATTTAAATGAGGCTTCAACAGATTCCTCCTTAGATGAATTTATTAAGAGGAAACTATTTTCTTATGTGAGAAGTCTACATTGGTGCCATTGGCTCTCACCAATCAAGGATCAAGCTGTCTTATAAAATCAGGAGGCTTGAGAATTTATGTCCTTCAATGATGCAAGATGGTATAAAATTCATAATGGCTCCACTATTATAAAATACATGAAAACATTATCCATCAACAACTGGATCTATTAAACATAGCCAAATAATCTTGTCCATTTTCCATATTGGGAAAGCATATCATCAGGCTATGCCCTCTAGCTACAACCAAGTAGTTAAATTATAACCTTAATGTTATTAACTTCTTTTCCAAATGGGATGAGGAAATAACCCTCAAGGTATTATGGAAAAATAACATCATAAATTTCATTAAATCTAATATTTTCACCATATTTGGTTTCCCCCACACAATATTTATGAAAAATGATCCAATTCCTATTATTTCAAATTAAAAAGGCTATTCTAGGATTATAACATTGAGTCTAACCATTCTTCATGCTATCATGTAGTGGTGAATAGACAAATAGAGACATTTAATAAAACTATATCAAATATTTCTATGAAAATGGTTGAAATTGACAAGAAATCCAATCCCAACATAACTTTTTAATTCTATGTGGTATTATCTTACTATAATCCATATTACCCCCACATGAAACCCCATATTCACTGGTCTATAAGAAATAAGTATTCATATCCATCGAGGAATAGATTCCTTCAATCCAAATTTTTTTATTTGATCATCTATCCACATATGAGAAATCTCAGAAGTGATTAGATGAATTAGAATGGATAGATGAGAAATACTATGTGCCTTATATCATTTAGTGGTTCATAAAAACATAATAGCATTATTTTTTAACAATAATCTTTTCCTTCATTCATTCCTCCAATGATGAATAGTATTGGTTCTCAAGATCTCAATGATATAGGGGAAGAAAACTCTAAATCATGAGCTAAAATGGGAGGGACCTTTTTTATCCATAATTTCTACTCTAATAGAACATACTCTCTAATTAATATGCATGGTGAATATATCATTCCCCCTGTGAATGTAAGGTTTCTAAAAATATATTTCATGTAAACTCTTTAATAGTCGTTATTGAATGACCTTAAAAGGAATGATTTGTTCCATTAAGTGGAACCAAACTATGAGGGTTCTGATTCCCTTCATAAGTAAATTTTGGAATCCCTTCTCATGGGCCCAATCCCATCATCCAAAAAAAACATGTTCCCTAGTTAATGATAAATTCTAGAGTGCCCCACTATGTGTCTTAAAACCATCATCATAAAATACTAAAAAAACAAAATGGAGAACTTCTCATACATATAGATGGTACCATTAATGGAGAACCTATGATATATATAGATTGTTCCATTGATGAATAATTTTTTATACATATAGATGGTTTTATGCTAACACATGTCAATAATTTATTTTTAACATGAGGGTGGTTGAGATTTGGGTAAGATTCATGAACATGTATTAAATATATAAGAGATTCTAAGAAATAATTAACATCCCCAAAATGGTGTGATGATTCTGAACTCCCATCCTCTCTACCAATGTGAGTTCTTAAGAATATTTGGCAAAATACCCAATGATCACCTATGTTTGGAAATTAGGTTTGTGACCAATCACGAATGTAGAAACTTTTTGGTGGTTTTGGTTCGATGAATAAACCCCATTGGAAACTTCCATAAAATATGGATTTGAAATAATAAGCTATTAAATTATTTATTAAATCACTTTTATGTCATTATGATGTCATAGGTACCACCATATATTTATATTGTATTTTACTTTTTACCTAAAAATTTGACTATCTTATAAAATTATGAAAAATTCATTATCGGTTAGTTTTGATATAAATATTTCAATAATGAAATCCATTTTGTCCATAAAATTCTTTAAATATGATAAATTGATTTAAAAAAAATAAAAAACTATTTTAAAAAAATAATACTTTTTATGACATAATAACATTTCTGGTCCCTATAAAAATTTATCTGGGACATGATAAAACTATATTATAATTTACATTTAAATAAATAGTGTTTTCTAAGATTATTTCATGAAAAAAAAATTATTTAAAATACCTGAATTTATTATAAAAGTGTATTTTAATTGAATTTACTTATTTTCAAAAAATATGTATAATTTTTATCCAAAAATATATTTATCATATTCAATTTATATTTATATTTATTTTAATAAAATAATAATAATAATAAATCGGATTGAATATAACACTATTTCATTTCTAAAACGAAAACTACACATTATAATACTAAGGTCTAGATACATAATGCCTTATAACATTGGCATACACCCTAAGGGTAAGGTGATCGATAGTGGTACTTTCATGGGGTGGATTGGATAACAATGATCTAGTGGTGATATCCACTAACTTTAACTACTCCCATAGTTTATTTCTCTTAAGCCTTACATATTGAAGCTTTGCTTGGGTTTGGTCAAGGGTAAACACTAGTGATTCTAACTCCATCCCAAGTTATGATAGATTAGCTTTAAAATTCATGATTCTACTAGTTGAGGCCATCATTTCTCCCTTATATATCAATTATGTTGAGCACATGTTGTTTTCAACAATACATATTTAATGGGGAGATTGTTGAGTAAGTATTGTTTTCAACTTATTAATAAGGGGGTTTTGTTGAGAACAATACTCTATCTCTTTATGATTGTTTTGATGTTCACAAATACCCTTTAATTATTTTCTAATGATTTTACTTTAATTATTTTTCAAGAATTATATATTTTATATATTCTCATTTTTGGAAGAATATTCAAGTGTTTACACAGCATGGAACAATTGCTAAACCATTAGGGAATCAATTTAAAGTATTCTAGAAACACTATTCATACCTTATGTTTGGAAAGAGTAGCATAAATAAAGAAAGGAAAGCATAGCATAAAGAAAGAAAGGAAAGTGTAGCATAAAGAAATAAAGGAAAGCGTAGCGTAAAGAAAGAAAGGAAAGCGTAGCGTAGAGAAAGAAAGGAAAGTGTAGTGTAACTAAATAAAGGAACCTGCTATTTAATCTTTACAGATTATGAGAAATGTATGGTTAAACAATTATATGTTATCAGCAAAGTATGAAAGAAAGTAACCCTACATGAAGAAGAACCCTATGTTAGGAAGGAACCCTATGTTTGGGATATTGAGAAAGTATGAAAGAAGAACATTACATAAGTATTTAATGTTTTGTTTGTTTCTCAAAAGTATGGTTAATCAACCTTACTTTTTCAAACAACCTTACATTACATGAAAAAGTATGGATCGTAAACCTTATGTTTGGAAGCTTAGAAAAGTATGGTATATGTTTGGATATGGAAGAGAAAAGTATGGATGGTCAACCCTATGTTTGTGGTCAACCATATGTCATCAACCTTACGTTTTTCATTAACCTTACATTTGAAGAATGCGAGATCAACCCTACATTTTATCTATGTTACGTTTCAGAGGATGCATGCAGTGCAACTCAACCTTACGTTTGGCATCGGTAATTTGAAGTTGATATTTTTGTTCAACGGTCTGCAAGCGATTGATCAAGCTAATTTTAAGTCGAAATAAATACTTATTTTAAAGTGTGTCCTTGAAAAATTCAGAACTGTTTGAAGGATTTATTTAACCGGAGCTTTTCATGGAGAATATTATGGAGTTTTACGACTGCTCAGATTAATTCACAAGTTTGAATATTGAGAGTCAAAGGGTGATATTTGTGGGTCTGATTTTGTAGAGGAATCGCTCGATATATCTGTTCTCATTTTGAATTTTAAATAACACAATACACATCATAACATAAACAAGTGTGATATAAAAAAAAGTGTACAGAGATAAATATAGCGAATATTTGAAAGAAGAACACATAGCGATCAAGAACGCAAGTTAAGATACAATAATTGTATTCGAAAGAAAGATCTGCTGCACAGACAACGCTATTTCTGAAGAGTGAAAACAGCGACAAGTCAAGATACAAAGATCTAATGATTACGAAGAGCGACTATGCTCTGTTTTATTGAAGAAGAAGGAACACAATAGAAGATTCATTTATTTTTCAATGACAATATTTTGTGAATCTACTACTGCTTAAGTTGTGATTATATTTTCTATATCTACTACAACCAGATCGACTCAGAACTGCTTTGACTTAAAGATCAATATTTCTGAAGACAATGATCCATCTGTTGTCAATTGCATTCTATTTCAATTGTGAAGATCAAATGGAAAAGTTCTTTCTAAATGAAAACACTTTTTGTCTTGAGTGACCAACTTCTCGTACTAAGCTGAGTAGGTTCATGTTTGAACCAGAAGGCTTTGTTTGCCTGAAAATTGTAAAGGTGTCAACTGCCTGTTTTCTGTTGTTGGACGGTCTATGGAAAAGAGGACCAGATAGTGAAAATCACTAAGCTCATGGAGTAGAGTGTTGTTGGAGTGGACTAGGGCCTTTCTGTTCCTCGAACCACTATACATCTGTGTGTCCCTGCTCTTACTTATTCCGCTGCATGATCAAATCTGATAAAGCATAGTGGATAGAACTCGATCAATCGAAGAGTTAATGAAAAATTTGAAAGACACAATTCACCCCCCCCCTCTTGTGTATAATCTGTATATTCAAGATCTAACAATTGGTATCCGATGTGGAGCATCTGATAGAGCCTTAGAAAGTGAGAAGCATTTAATGATTATACAATAGAGCATCATGACTGATACAAGAGAAGAGATGTCAATGGTCATAGCACCATATTTTAATGGAGACAACTATGGCTGCTGGAAATCGCGCATGATAATATATCTAAAAAACCTCGGATATAAAGTCTATTCAAATATTATGACTCCTTATAAAATTACTGAAAATCTTGAGACATGGAGTGCTGCTACAGAGGCAGAGTATGATATGAATTCAAAGGCTATGAATGCAATCATCTTTGGTCTAGGACCAGATGAATTTAACAGAGTATCTCAGTGCCTGACAGTATATGAGATGTGGCAAACAATAGTTGTGGCGTATGAAGGAACAAACAATGTGAGACAAATGAGATATGATAATTCCAAATTAAAATTTGATACTTTAAAAATGTTTTAAGGTGAAAGCATTACCCAAATGAATGGTATATTGACAGAAATTGTCAATAATATAATAGATCTAGGAGCTCCTATCAAGTAGGTTGATCAAGTATTAAAAGTACCGAGGGTACTTCCTACTCGATGCAATGGTATCTCTACTGCAATCAGACAATCAACACCTGTTAAAAATCTTACCATGAGAGAGTTGATTGTTACACTGATGATGTATGAAGCTAAAATGCAAGATGAGGCAAATAAACATAAAGTCTACATCAAAAAGGATGATACTACCTTAAAGGTAACTGACCAACAAAAGAATACAAAGATGAAGAAGAGAAAAGTCAAATCCAAATCATAGAGCTCTGACTCATCAAACTCAGATGAAGAACTGGCTTAGCTAGCCAGAAAATTCAGAAAATTATACAGCAAGAAAAGAGGCTTCAAAAAATACTTTAAGAAAGATGATAAGGAAGTAAGATGCTATGAAAGAAAGAAGATGGGGCACATCAGACCAGATTTCTCACAATTAAAAGATGCAAAGAAGAAGAAATTCTTCAAAAGAAATGACTATGAGCAGAAAGACAAAAAAGCTATGAAAGCCACTTGGAGTGTATCTGAAGACTCCAGTAGCTCTCCAGAATCAAGCTCAGAGAAATAATAAGTCAATCTAAAATAAAACATGTGTTTCATGGCAGAAAAAAATGAGGTACAATCCTATTACTCCTCTGACTCAAATAATGAATCAAATTCTGAATCAAGCTACACAAATGAAAAACTTGCAGCCTACTTCAATATGCTTGAATAAAGATATGACTCATTATTTAAGAAACATAAGTCACTAAAGAACATACATAAGGATATTTCAGATGAAAAAGATACAATGCTGAAAAAACATAAGGAATTAACTGATAAATACAATTCTATTAACAATAACTATATTAATTTTGAATCAAGAATAAAAACACTGCAGGATGAAGTATAATCTTACAAATAGGATGCATTGGTTTTTACAAAAGGATAGAATTCATTAAATGAAATTCTTGGAAAACTGTCATTAAAAAGAAAAGATTTGGAATTGGAAGTAAAGGAGAAAAACCTAAGCTATACAAAAATTATTTTTTTCCTAGCACTAAAAGGGTTAATTGTAAATTTTGTGGGACGAAGGGACATATAGATAAATATTGTTTCTTAATACAACCTCAAATTTGTTGTATTAAGAAATCCTATGTTTCAAAAGACTTATATGATTCATCTGATTTTGAAAGAACAAATCAAATATGGATACCCAGATCATTTCTAGCTAACACCCCTGGACCCAATAGAATATGGGTACCAAAGTAATTTGTTTAAATGTCTTTTCAGGTATCAAGCCACCAAAGTAGAAAAGATATATGGTACATAGATAGTGGATGATCAAGGAATATGAGTGGGAACTCAAGAAACTTTATAACAGTAACTCAAAAGGAAGGAGGACTTGTCACATTTGGTGACAATTCCAAAGGAAAAATCATTGGAATTGGAACGGTTGGAGATCTAAAAACAGTCTCAATCAAAAAAGTACTTTATGTACAAGGATTGAAACAAAACCTAATAAGTATCTCTCAACTTTGTGATGATGGATATACTGTTGATTTTACTAACAATTTTTGTACTGTTTTTAAAGATAAATTGTTTAAATGTAAGGCACCAAGAACTGAAAATGTTTATACTTTGGATTTAAATTCTTTGTGTAAACAACAAGTAAATTGCTTGACTGCTAAAGTAAGTGAATCTTGGATCTGGCATAGGAGACGTATACATTGTAATATATATATGTTTTACATAAGTTATCTAAGAAACACTTAGTTTCTGATTTGCCTAGTCTCAGATTTGAAAGTAACAGATTATGTGATGCATGCCAACTTGGCAAGCAACATAAGTCATCATTCAAATATGTTAACAAATTTGCTACAACTAAACATATAGAAATTATCCATATGGATTTTTTTGGACCTTCAAGAGTATTAAGATTGGTTGGTAAATTATATGTTTATGTATTAGTTTATGATTATTCTAGATTTACTTGGATTTTCTTTTTGAAATTTAAAAATGAAGATTTTACTTTATTTGAAAGTTTCTGCAAATCTGTTCAAAATGAAATAGGTTTTAATATAATCTCATTGAGAAGTGATCATGGTGGAGAATTTGAGAATCTGGAATTTAATTCCTTTCGCTCAAACATGAGTATTAAACATACTTTCTCTTCACCAAGAACACCTCAACAGAATGGGATTTTAGAAAGAAGAAATAGAACAATTCAAGAAATGGCTAGAACTATGTTTAATAAATATAGCCTACCTATATATTTTTGGACAGAAGCTGTAAATACATCTTTCTATATAATTAACAGAGTTTTAATAAGACCTATTTTGAAAAAGACACCCTATGAACTATGGAATAATAGAAAACCTAAAGTAAATTACTTTAAAGTTTTTGGATGCATGGTTTACACCTTAAACACCAAGGACAATCTTGGTAAGTTTGATCCAAAATATGATGAAGGAATTTTCTTGGGATATTCTACTATTTCCAAATATTATAGAATTTTTAATAAAAAGTCAAGGATTTTTGAAGAATCATTTCATGTGAAATTTGATAAATCTGATCCCTTTGATAAAAGGAAAGATCAAATAGATGAACCTGACTCGAATAATAACATGATACTTGAGAACTTAAAAAATGATTTTGAAAATGATATAAAATAAATTCAGTTCAGTTCAGAGAAACATGATACCGAATAACCTTTAAATGTATTGCCTAGATAGTCTAGAACCTTAAAGAATCACCCATTAGAAATTGTGATAGGTGACTTAGAAACTAGTATTCAAACTAGAAGAAACTTAGGAAATCTAGTGGAATTCTCTACCTTCCTATCCCAACTAGAACCCAAGACTATAGAAGAAGCTTTAGATAATGAAAGTTGGGTAATAGCAATGCAAGATGAATTAAACCAGTTCAAAATAAATGAAGTTTGGAAATTAGTGGAAAGACCTCAGAATTATCCAGTAATAGGAACCAAATGGGTCTTTAGAAATAAACAGGATGACCAAGGTATAATAACTAGAAATAAAGCAATATTAGTAGGTAAAGGATATAATCAATAAGAAGGAATATATTATGAAGAGACTTTTGCACTTGTAGTTAGGTTAGAATCCATTAAATCTTTTTAGCCTATGCATCTCATATGAATTTTAAATTATTTCAGATGGATGTTAAATCTGCCTTTTTTAATGGTTATTTAATGGAGGAAGTTTATGTTGAACAACCTCCTAGTTTTGAAAACTCTCAAAAACATGATTTTGTTTTTAAACTTACTAAATATATTTATGGCCTTAAACAAGCACCTAGATCTTGGTATGAAAGATTAAGTTCTTTTCTTTTGAAAAATGATTTTACTGTTGGATTGGAAGATCCAACACTCTTTAAGAAAACTGTAAAAAATAATGTTTTATTGGTTCAGATTTATGTTGATGATGTAATTTTTGGATCAACTAATAAAACACTTTGTCATGAATTTTCAAAATTAATGCAAGAATAATTTGAAATGAGTATGATGGGAGAATTAAATTTCTTTTTGGGACTTCGATTATTTCAAAAAGATTTTGGAAATGTTTTAAATCAAAGAAAATACATTGCTGATTTACTCAAGAAATTTGGACTTGAAAACAAAAAGACATTTACAACTCCTATGAGTACTAATATAAAACATGATTTGGATGAAACTGGGAAATCAGTTGACAACAAGTTATATAGAGGTATGATTGGTAGTTTGTTATATCTTACTGCTAACAGGATAGATATAATGTATTTAGTATGTCTTTTTGCTAGATTTCAATCAAATCCCAAATAATCTCATTTAACTACTATTAAAAGAATTTTTACATATTTAAAAGGAACTAATTTTTAATCTATACTCTATCCTAAAACTTCTGATTTTAATTTGATTTCATATTCAGATTTTGACTTTGGAAGTTGTAGATTAGATAGAAAAAGCACATCAGTAACATGTCACTTTTTAGGAAAGTATTTAGTGTCATGGTCTAGTAAGAAACAACATTCAGTTTCCCTATCAACAGCTAAGGCAGAATATGTATCTGATGGCAGTTTCTCTGCACAAGTGTTGTGGATGAAAAACACTCTTATGGACTTTGGATTGAATTTTAATAATCCACCTATTTTATGTGATAATACAAGTGAAATTAATATTTCAAAAAATCATATTAGTCATTCTAGAACTAATAACATTGATATAAGGTATCACTTTTTAAGAGATCATGTTATTAATAAGGATATATTTTTAGAATTTATAAATACAGAAATTCAATTAGCAAATATTTTTACTAAACCACTTCCCAATGCAAGGTTTGATTTTATTAAGGGGGATATATGTTTATTTAATTTTAAATAATTTTTTTAAAATTTTAAATGTTATTTATTTAATTTATTTTATTTTAATTTTATTTGCTTAATTGTGTAAATTTTAGTTTGTTTTTAAATACTGTTTAAGATCAATTAATTATTTGTTTTTTGAAAAAGGTTTAACTTTTGTTTTTAATTTATGCTAAATTCGCCGCATACAAATTTTTTTTTTTAAATAAATGTAATGATTAGTGATTACACGGTAATTAAGGCTGTTAGAGCCCTTTCGAATTCGAAACCGTTTCATTTCCATGTAAAAAACCCCTTTCAAACCCAAAATCGCATACTGTTGCAAACCCCTAATCTTCGAATATTCAAACCCTAAAGTCTTCAAAACTTCATAAATCTACTCAGTAATGGAAAAGACCAAGAGAGAAGATGAGTCTGAGAGTAGTGACGTGAAGAAGAAAAAGTCAGTTGGGCGAAAAATTTTGCAAGGTAAAGTTATAGATCTGGAATGGCTATTCCAGACTAATCTGTTGTTGAAACAAGCTTTGTCTTTTCAAAACATTGAGAAAACATTCAATAGTGAAAGGTCCGAGTTTATGTATAAGGTAGAACTGCATTATTTCTTCAGAATAGTTCAGTTCAGTCTAGGTGAGGACGAAGACACTATGATTGCAAATATTGAGGATAGAGATTTCTCAATCTCTTCTATTGAAATAGGACAAATCCTGAATTTCCCGCATGAAGGAGTATATCATTTTTATTTGAAAAACATTAGAGATGTTGTGCATAAGTCAGAGTACATTATGTCCTTTTTTTGGAACAAATACTGTTAAGAAATTGATAGTAAAGGATTTAGAACCAGATCAGAAGATCTTGGTTAAATTTGTTTAGACTGGAATAGCTCCCAGGATGTCAGAAATGGAAAATATTTTGTACCCTGATATGTACATAATGTATCTTCTGTTAAGTGAAATAAAATTAAACTTCCCAAGGTACATGGTAAGGTACCTCAATTACTACTGGCAAAGCGAGGTAAGAATGAACTTCTATCCTTTTGGAAGGTTCATTTCAAAGTTGTTGCTCAAGAAATGATTGGTAAGGCTTGTAGATGCGAGAATAAGATGTCATCACGGTAATACCTTTAGTGATGGGACACTAAGGAAAATTGGTTATTTCTAGAGCACCATAAAAGGAAAAATCATTCCAGTGGGGGAAGAAGAGGAAGAAGAGGAGATAGCTCAGGCTTAGCCTAAAAAACCTAAATAAAAGCAACCTGAAACCAGAGCAACTACAACTACAAGGAAAATTCGTTTTGAGATTGCAGAGGTTGAAGATGAAGGAAGTCATAAAGGCCTTCAAGTAATAAGGAAAAGAGATGCAAGAGCTGAAGTTGAAATAGTGGTTTTTCAACCACTATCAATTAAAGATATTTTGGGCTATAGTTTTGTGAGGGATAAAGCTAATATTGTTGAACCTCAAGAAGAGGTAGCTCAAGTTGCAATGGATGTTGAAACAGAGAGACCTGAAACTGTTATTGTTGAACCTGAAAGAGTTAAATCAGTGGATGAACTTCAAAATGAGACTACAATTGAAGTTGTGAAAGAGGGAGTGCCTGGAGGAGAAGTGTCCAGTCCTCAGGCTGTTCAAAAAGAATATGTTTTTAAAAATCTTGTTCAAGATGATATCATTATTGAAGAACATGTTGATGATGCATCAGATGTTCACACTGAAGTGTTGCAAGAAGATTTTTCTATGGAAGAGTCTAAGAAATACTCTGAGGAAAAATAAATAGATCAACCTGAAAAGGGAGATGAAGAAACAGTTGCAGAATCTTTGCCCCTAGGGTTGATACATCAAAGAACTGAAGAAGAAAATCAAGCACATAGTGCTTCTACTTCACCAAATGAAGCAGTTGAAGAAGTTTACAAGAAGTTACAAAGAGTAGAAACTGATAATGCTTCTCTAAAGAGATATTTGGAATTAGAGAAGTTGAAATTTCAGAGATTGAAATCCATCACAGTTTCAAGAAATGAAGTTGAGAATTTCAAGAAGGAAATGTTGACAGAAGTGTTCAAAATGAAATCATAAATGGTTTTGAAATCAGATCTGTCTGGTTTTAAAGATTATATGGAAACTTAGTTTGAATCCATAAGGTCTAGTGGAGCCAGTGGTTCATGTACATCACCTGACCTCATAAAGAGAATTCAGGATATTACAACTATAATGGGCAATATGAATGAGAGGTTGACTGATCTTCAATGTAACAGTGATCCATTATTAGTGTTGCTAGACAATCAGAATTTTTTTTTGGATCAACTAACATTCAGTGATCCAGAAATTAGAACAATGTTAAATCAGATGTCAGAGAAGCTGTCAGTGATTATAGAAAAAGAAGAAAGAATGCATGAGTTTTTCAAATTCAATTTAATCGAGGATATTCATATGACTCAGGAGAACAGAGAGCTCATTATCAAACTTGGAAATGGGATAATGAAGAGACTAAGGGAACAACTTACAGAAATCAAGGATTTTGTTCAGAGAAGATAGAACCTATCTTAACCCTAATATCCCTTGATTCCTCTGTATATCATTATCAAGTATATACTGCTATTTTTGAATGAAAATTTGTTTCATTGTCTATCTATTTATTTATCTGTTTGTTTCTCTATTTTTACAGTCTTAAGTTTAAATAAGCCAGTATACCAGATTACCTTATTAATAAACAGTTAATTATAGAATTTACCTATAGTTCAGTGCAACATTAAATTTGTTAAAATCCATGATTTATCATTCTTTTTGATATCTCAAAAAGGGGGAGAAATTTGGATAAACAAAACATTTTATTTTAAGATTTTAAAACATTATTTAAATGATTTCAAGTATATTTTAAATCCTTTTTATTTTTATTTAAATTTTTTTGTGGATTTATATAGATTTATACTTATATAGAAAACTATTTTAATTTATTAACATTCATTTATTATAAAGGGTAAATTTTATTTTACTTTATATTTGGGAGAAATTTGAATAAATTTATTTTATTTAGAGGGAGAAATTTGGATAAAACTAAAAACTTTTATTTTATTCTTTACTTTTATTTTTAAGGAAAGATAATTTTATTTTATTTTCATTATAAATAAAGGGGGAGAAATTTATTTTTATGATTAATGATAATACAATGTTTATTTATTGAAATGATTTTGTTAAAATTAAATATTGTTTTATCTTTTCAAAATTCTAAACTATAAGTAACTAATTTTGAAAGTTAATTTCATTTAATTAGTCTTTTTATTTTATGGGTTTTGTGATCATCAAAAAGGGTGAGATTGTTGAGCACGTGTTATTTTCAACAATACATATTTAATGGGGAGATTGTTGAGCAAGTGTTGTTTTTTGCAGCGGATCCCCTGCTGCCTCTGGTTCCCTTCCCCCACGCGGACTCAGGGGGTGTCGGTTCCTCACGGACCTCATGGAAAGAGGTCCTCCTCAGCACCTCGCCAGGTCTGGAGGTCTCCCAACCCTCAGTCCCTCTAGTGCCTCCCTCCCCTCAGCTTCCTCCTGGGGATTCTGAGGGTCCGCGAGGAGTTCCGCTGGTGTGTGTGTCGGAGTCAGACTTCAAGGAGGCCTCGTTGCAGCTGAGCTGGTCCCCAGTGGCTCGCTTCAGGGCTGTCAAGCCCCTGATTGGAGTATTCCAAGAATTCGTTCACGGCTGGGCTCTCATCCATCCGGCTAGGGTTTCGTCCCTCAACCGCAGGTCGTTCCTCATTGTCTTGGAATTTTGAGAGGACTTCATCCACGCTTGGGCCAGATGCCCCTGATCCTTCGGTCACTGGAGGTTCTTTCTCTCCTGTCGGTCCATGGAGATCCACCAGGATCAGGATTCACCGGTTGCTGCGGTCTGGTTATCCTTACCTAGCCTTCCCTTTCCCTTCATGTGCACAAAGTTTCTGGAATTGATTGGAAACTCCATCGGGGAGTTTCTCTGTGTGGATGATCGAAACCTCTCCCTATAGAGTTCGGCGGTTGCTCAAATTTGTGTGGAGATAGACATCTATTCTCCCCCATCATCCAAGATCCGTCTTAGTATTGGGGAGCTCTTGGATTGGATACATGATATTGTGTTCTCGGTGGTGCCCCGGTTCTTCTCTTCCTGTCACTTGGTTGGCCATGCGGTTCATGAGTGCAGGAGATCGTCGGCTTCCAGGCGGTGCTCTCAGGTGGCATCCAGCGCCCAGCCTTCTGGCTGGTGTGTTGCCTCGGTGCAGTGGGTTGCGCCCCCCTCGACCCCTTTCCAGAACCCTGCCCCCTCCCCCCTAATCTTTCCCCTTCTTCTGTTTTGCCTTCTCCGGTGGCCCCTATCCCCATCCCCTCCTCCCCCACCCTTATTTTCCCCTTCCCCTCTTCGATCTCCCTCCAGCCCTCCCTCTCTCCCTACCCCTCGGCCAGACCCCATCACCCCCCCTCCATTCCAGGCTATAGTTCCCTATGTCCCTCGGGGACTCCCCCCTCCAACTTTCTCTCCCCCCTCCGCCTTTCTGGGCAGTGCTAGTTGGCTTGAAAAAGGAAAATTTGTCCTCTTTTGTGATCCCCCTTAGTCCCCCCCCAAACCTATGCTTCTGAACTCCCCTTCCTCCCTATATCCTTGACCAATTGCTTCAGTGCACTAGCGCACGCCCCCACCCCCTCCCCCTGCCTCCTACCTGGGCCCTCCTATGGGTCCCCACTAAAGTCTGGTCCTCATCAATCCCCCCCCTGCCCAGCCCTCCTTCCCGACCCTCTGCCTCGAGCGGGTCAGCTCCCCTGCCTGCTTCTTTGCCCCCTGTCTTGGCAGCCTGCTCCCCTTCCCCCAGTACCCCCTCTGGTAGGATGTGTACCCGTTCAGTGTCAAAATCCCTCCTCCTCTCTTCAAGGGAGCTCCAACGCAGACCTTCTCCTAGGGTCAGGACCGGGAGCCTTATTCTTTAAAGCTGACACTGATTATCTAGAATGCTTGGGGACTAGGATCCCGTGTCAAAACAAACTTTCTCTCCAATGAGGTGTCTAGGAGCAATGCCTCCCTTGTGGTTATCCTTGAGCCTAAGGTGAACTCTTCCAGAATTGGAGAGTTTTCTAGAAGAGTAGGGATGCGGTTCTCTTTGCATGGTGAGCCAAAAAATCATCATATCTGGATTTTTTAGAAAGACTCCATTCTGGTTGACAAGTTGGCCGGGTCTAACCATCATCTCTCAGTCAAGGTGGACTCAGGACAGTGTATTTACTTCTTCTTCTTTGTCTATGCTAAATATGAGGTGTGACTCCGTGAGCAGTTATGGTTGGATCTTAGTTCCTTCAATCCTGGGGACGAACCCTGGCTCATTGGGGGTGATTTTAACTTCATCTTGGACCTGTCAAAAAAGAAGGGGGGAGCTCCCTCCCTCAGAGAAATAGGGCCCTCTTCTCTTCCTTTTTGGCCCAGGAGGGGATTCTTGATTTTGGTTTTTCTGGCGACGACTTCACGTGGTGAAAAAATAAGATAGGAGTTCATAGGACATGGTGCAGATTAGACCGCTGCTTTGGGAACCTTCGTTCAATTTCTGACTTCCCCAAATCGGAGGTCGTCCACTTGACCCACACCCTGTCAGATCATTCCCCCCTTCTTGTCCACCTCAGGTCGGCTTCTCTCCGGGGGCGAGGATTCTTTTTCAGCAAAAGTTGGATAGCTCTTCCCGACTTTCTTGAGCTGGTCCGTTCCTCTTGGGTGGAACCCTGTGAGGGGGGGCCCTAGAACTACCTCCATAATAAGCCTCGGTGCCTAAATTCTTCTCTCATAGGCTGGTCGAACTCCCTCCCTGCTGTGAAGCTTGTTCTAGAGGCCTTGAAGACTGAGATCGAGAGGGATGAGCCCATCCTGGAAGTCTACTGGGATGAGGGAATTTTTTCCTCTCTAAGTCACAAAAAGCAACAATTTAGTGAGGGTTTTCTAGAGCAAGAAAGATGCCTTCGTGAGTGCTCCCGGACCACCTGGCTCAAGGAAGGTGACTGCAACTCGTCTTATTTTCACGCTTTCATTTGGGAGAAGCAGCGGTGAAAGACTCCGAATATCCAGCGTGGCGACGGGTCCTTTACTAACGACTTGTATGACATCAGTGGCATCATTGGATCTTATTTTACCTCCTTCATGTGTAACAATAATCCCCAATGGCGGAATGGGTATCCCCAGGATCAGACCGATCTCTTCATCTCAATCCCAAGGGTGGTCTCTACTCACACCAATGAGGCCATCGGACAAGCTCCGGAGGAGAAGGAGGTCTGGGACCCAGTTACCTCTTTGAATCTGGAGAGTTCCCCCAGACCCGATGGGTTTCCGGGCTCCTTCTTTGTTAGTTCTTGGGGTATCATCAAGAAAGAGCTTGTCAGAGCCATTCGGGACTTCTTCTATGGAGGTGGGATGTCGTGGGCTGCTATTTCTACTACCCTGGTTCTTATTCCCAAGGTTAGTGGCCCCACTACCATAGTGCAATATCGGCCTATCATTATGTGCAACTTCACGTACAAGGTGCGGGTGACCCTCATCAATAGAAGGCTTTCCCAGTTTATCCACAGCTGGGTTGCGAAGGAACAACATGACTTCCTACAGGGGAGGTCTATTCAGGGGGCAATGGCTCTTGCACAGGAGATGATTATGGAGATCAACAAGAAGGTCCGAGGGTCCAACATCGCGATCAAGGTTGATATGGAAAAGGCCTATGATAGATTGGAGTGGGGTTCATCATTCTTGCCATGAGAGGCATGGGGTTTTCTGAATGGGTTATTGACCTCATGTTCCGCTGCTATAGCTTGTCGTGGCTCAACCTGGTCTTTATGGGGCGGCAATGCGGCTTCTTGAAGATAGTTAGAGGACTCAGGCAAGGTGACCCTCTCCCTCCCAGCATCTTCATTCTGGTGCAGGACGTCCTGAGAAAGTTTGTGGCCTCCTCAATCCAAAGTGGTCATATTCTTCCTTATCACTGTGGGGCCCATGTCCCAGGAGTGTCTCACCTTCTCTTAGCGGATGACATTGTCTTCTTCATCAATGGGGGAAGCGCCTCCATCAGGGGATTTATCAGTGTCATGGATGAATATGCTTTATAGAGGGATAAAAGCGGGGTTCACATGCCCTCTTCTTTCCCATCCAGGAGAAAGGATAACATTGTCTCTACCCAGGGTATTCCGAGTAAAAACTTCCCTATGATCTACCTCGGAGCTCCCATTTCCCCGGGCAGGATTTGAGCTCGGTTTTTTGAGGGTTTTGTTAGCAGAATTACCAACCGCATTCTCAACTGGAAGAACAGGTTCCTATCCTTTGGAGGAATGATCACCCTCATCAATTGTGTCATTTCTTCGATCCCTATGCATTTTCTCTCTACCCTCAAGATCCCTAAGTCTACCATTATCCAAATTGAGAAGATCATGAATGGCTTTATTTGGGATAGCCAAGGGGAGGGTAGATGCCAGTGGTCCTCATGGAATAAGCTTGCCAGGCCAATGGAGTTGGGAGGTATTGGGGTCAGGGATGTGGGTCAGGCCATGTATCTCCTCCAGGGCAGGCTCGTATGGGAGGTTATTGGTGGAAACTCTTTGTGTAGTCAACTGATTAGAGGTAAGTAAGGCTATGGCCTCCGCGAGAATGGTAAATCGCCTTCAAGCCTCTGGAGATCTCTTTAGACTCACCTCCCCATGCTTTTGTGTCACTCTCAGTGGGTCCTTGGTTGGGGGGATCTCAACTTCTGGCAGTGTGATTGGAGGGGGCCTGCTGAACTTCCCTAGATTCCCTGCACCAAACATTTCTTTCTTGGAAGCCAGTGCTCACCCTTCCTTCATCCAGACGGTTCTATCTCGCTCTCAAAAGGCCTTCTTTGACATAATTTGTTTGGATGGCTCCCCGGATAGATTCATCTTCACTGGTTCTCCCATAGGGAAGTTCTTGGCTAAAGATTATCGTCATTGTACATCTGCCTAGTCTGTGAGCGAACATTGGGGGAGGCGTCTATGGTGCAAAGACACCCCAATTAAATTCTCATTCCTTCTTTGGAGAATTAGAAATCAGGCTCTCCCTTTGGACCTGGCGATTAAAAGGAAGGGCTCCAGTTTGCCTCTAAATGCGCTTGCTATTTGATTCCCTCCAAGGAATCCATGTTGCACCTCTTCTTCCAAAGTGAGTGGGTCGTGCGGATCTAGAGCAAACTTGGGGAGTTCCCTCTGCCCCCTAGTGCCATGGCTTCCCCAGAGTCTTTCTTCTTGAGCTAGTTTAGCAGCTTCCTGGATAACAGCCATGAGGTTGTGTCCAGGGCAACCCTTCTGCAGGCGGGCTGCTGGTGTATTTGGCAGGCACGTAACCAGGCGCGCTATGGGACTCGATGGTCTGCTCTGGCAATGCTTGTCAGAGCTAAGTGCCTCGCCTGAGAGCTGATTGGACTCCTCCCCCATCATGATGCAGCGCCTTCTCTCTGCCGCTTCTCCTCCAGGACTGCTTCTCTGGACCATAACAGCCCCAGGTAGTAGGGACGATGGGCCCGCTGGATGCCCCCCCTTTTAGGCCTGAAACTCAATGTTGATGGAGCCTTTGGCTCTGGCACCATGGAAGGTGGCGGTGTGGTCCGAGATGTAGTGGGCTCGGTTATTTTCGCCTTCAGCGCCTTCTTTGGACGAGGTAACTCCCTTAAGGCAAGGCATCGGCACTGCTTAACGGCCTCTCTCTTTGCCAATCCAGAAACCTTCCCCTGTCCTCTGTTGAAACGGACTCCAGTATTGTGTGGATCTCTCTCACCGGCACCTCCTCCTCCCCTTGGAATATCACTTATCTGATCCATAATTGCATGTCTCTCCTCTGGCGACATGGAGGTTCTCCATACATGGTGTGAGGGCAACCGGGTGGCTGACTTCTTGATACCCTTTGCCTCCCCGGAGTGCCCCCTTGTGGAGTTTTTCTCCCTTGGATACCTTCCCCTTGTGGGGCGGCCCATATTATCAGTGATGCTCTCGGCCTCCATTTCTTTAGGCCACCTTGAGTTGTACTACTCCAGTTTCCCTTATTGAAATAAAATAAAATTTATTTGTGGTGACTATACGTTATATTTTTAGTAAGGGGGGTATTGTTGTGAACAATACTCTATCTCTTTATGATGATTTTGATGTTCACAAATACCCTTTAATTGCTTTCTAATGATTTTACTTTAAGTATTTTTTAATAATTATATATTTTATATATTATCATTTTTGGAAGAATATTCAAGTGTTTACACAGCATGAAAAAATTGCTAAACCTTTCAGGAATCAATTTAAAGTATTCTGGAAACACTATTCATACCTTACGTTTGGAAAGCGTAGCATAAAGAAAGAAAGGAAAGAGTAGCATAATGAAAGAAAGGAACCCTCTGTTTACTCTTTACAGATTATCAGAAAAGTATGGTTAAACAACCATACGTTATCAACAAAGTATGAAAGAAAGGAACCCTACGTGAAGAAGAACCGTACTTTATGAAGGAACCCTACGTTTGGGATATTGAGAAAGTATGGAAGAAGAACATTACATAAGTATTTAATGTTTTGTTTGTTTCTAAAAAGTATGGTCAATCAACCTTAATTTTGCAAACAACCTTACATTACTTGAAAAATTATGGATCATAAACCTTATGTTTGGAAGCTTAGAAAAGTATGGTATACATTTGGATGTGGAAGAGAAAATTATGGATGGTCAACCCTATGTTTGTGGTCAACCATATGTCATAAACCTTACATTCTTCATCAACCTTATGTTTGAAGAATGCGACATCAACCCTACGTTTTATCTATGTTACGTTTCAGAGGATGCATGTAGTGCAACTCAAACTTATGTTTGGCGTCGGGAATTTGAAGTTGATATTTTTGTTCAACGGTCTGCAAGAGATTGATCAGGCTAATTTTAAGCTGGACTAAATGCTAATTTCAAAATGTTTCCTTGACAAATTCATAACTGTTTGAAGGATTGATTTAACTGGAGATTTTCATGGTGAATATTATGGAGTTTTACGACTGCTCAGATTAATTCACAAGTTTGAATATTGCGAGTCAAAGGGCAATATTTGTGGATATGATTTTGCAGAGGAAGCACTCGATATATCTGTTCTCATTTTTAATTTCAAATAACACAATACACATAATAACAGAAACAAGTGTGAAATACAAAAAAGTGTACATAGATCGATATAGCGAATATTTGAAAGAAGAACACATAAAGATCAAGAACTCAAGTGCAGATACAATCATTGTATTCAAAAGAAAGATTTGTTGCATGGACAATGCTATTTCTGAAGAGACAAATCAGAGACAAATCAAGATACAAAGATATACTAATTACGAAGAGCGAATATGATCTGTTTTATTGAAGAAGAAGGAACACAATAGAAGATTCATCTATTTTTCAATGACAATATTTTGTGAATATGCTACTACTTAAGTTGTGATTATATTTTCTATATCTACTACATCTGGATCAAATTATAACTACTTTGACTTGAAGATCAATATTTCTGAAGACGACGATCCATCTGCTGTCAATTGCATTCTGTTTCAATTGTGAAGATCAACTGGAAAATTTCTTTCTAAATGAAAACACTTTTTATCTTGAGTGACCATCTTCTCATACTAATCTGAGTAGGTTCGTGTTTGAACCAGAAGGCTTTGTTTGCCTAAAAATTGTAAATCTGTCAACTTTCTATTTTCAGTTGTTGGAAGGTCTGTGGAAAAGAGGACCAGATAGTGAAAATCACCAAGCTCGTGGAGTAGAGCGTTGGTGGAGTGGACTAGGGTCCTTTTGTTCCCTGAACCACTATACATCCGTGTGTCCCTGCTTTTACTTATTCCACTGCATGATCAAATCTGATAAAGCATAGATCACAGAACTCGGTCAATCGAAGAGTTAATGACAAATCTGAAAGACACAATTCACCCCCCTCTTGTGTATAATCTATATATTCAATATCTAACAAATTATCTCTCATTTTTTCCATTATATACACTAATTCCAATGGTCATAATTCCAAATTATCATATTGACCAATAGTCATGTAATAGTCAGATCACAACAGTCATGTTTCCCATTACACACTATATATATACTCCAAAATTACCATGATCCATCATTAACTTCTTCACTTATAAAGGTTCTACAAATCCATTAATAATTTATATTATATTGATAACTCTTCTATTTCTTTTTAACATTTTAATTGCAAGAGAAATAATCATTTGAGAATTCTGGCCTATGGAGTTTACATTAGTGCGTGCATTGTTTATTTTTTTATTATATCCATGTATATTTACATCTGTTATAGTTAATATTAATTCATGATATGTAATGAAATGTAAAATTATTTCTATGTTATTCTATTATAAAACATAAAAAAATAGTTATTTTAAAATATGATTTATTTTATTAAATAAATTTTTGGGTCATTACATCCCCCCAAGAAATTTCACCCTTGAAAATTGTGTATATTCTTAAAATAAATGGGTCTATTTATATTTAATTAATTATTTAGGATCCCAAGTTTCTTCTTTGAACATAGGATTTCACCATAATAAATTCACGAGTTATGTTGACTTGTTCCTTCACACCTGTTACCTTTCATAAAGAATATGGATCAAATCTTCTTCAAATGACAGGCTAAGTTACAATTCCATAACTTTTTTATCTATTATATGTGTTGGTTAAAAAATATACTTTATTAATATGGATACATGGAATATGTCATGGAAATTCAAAAAATTTAGAGGTAGTGATAACTGATAGGAAACTACTCCAACACACTCCAAAATATAAAATAGTATAATGTAACTTGGACTCAGTTTCCCCTTATTTCTAAATCACATGACCCATTTTCATGGTGATGTTTTTAGGAATTCATGATCCCTAACATGAAATTATAAGTCCTTAAATTTTTTTTGATAATTATTTTTCTCTATGATCATCATTGATATGTTTTTTGATCACTTGTACCTTGTATAAAGAGTCATTAATAGTGTATAGTACATTCAGTTTCACTTCTCCAACTTTATCCTAGCATGTTGTAGTTCTACACCTCTTCTCATAGAGCTCTTCATATGTAAAAAATTTTAATACTCAAGTGAAAACTATTGTATAGACAAGTGGAAAATATTGGTCCAAACTCCCCTAAAAATCAAGTGAGCCAGTCCTGTCTTCCAATGTTTGAATAGTCCTCTCAAAATGGTTGTCATTTTGTGTATGATCGATTGTGTAAAGGTTTACTTTGGTATTCATGAACTTTTTATGGCTCCTTAGTAACTTATAAGTAAATCTTGGATAATTTTTTGAAATAATGGATAGTGGTTACCCATGAAGTCTCAATACTTCTTAAATATAAAAATAAGCAAGGAACTTAAGGGATAACTCCTCTCAGATGGTGATAAAATGAGTACACTTATTTAGCCTATCAATGATTACCCATATGGGATTATTTCCCTTGGATGTTTTATCAAGGCTAGTAACAATGTCCAAGGTGATATTTCCCCACTTAAATATAGGTATGGGTTGGGATTTCAACACTCCTTTGGGTAGTTTTTACTCTGCAATCACTTTCTAACATACCAAACATCTTGCAGTATAGTCACCAATCTCTTTTCATGTTATCGCGACAATAATGACCTCATAGATCCCTATACATTTTCTTGCTTACAAGATGTGTATAGAACACAAAGTTATGAGATTCATCCATCAGCAAATTCTTTAATTATATTATAGATGGGATACATTGACTTGTACCAAACCTCATTACCCCATTTTGATCAACATTAAACTCAAAAATATTCCAATTTTTTCACAGTTTTTATATTCATTTGTTACTTAGGATCTTCTCTGTGATTTCTTGATCCTCTGAAGTAATAGTAGTTGATAAATAATTTGGGATAAGACTGATGGTGTGCCTTTTCTTATAACTCTCATGTCTACTTTTAATAGGTCCTTGATCAATGGATATTCTTTAATCCTCATCATCTTAATAAATATGAGATCATTCTAACTCAACGTATTAGTAACTTTTTTCTTTTATAGGGTGATATAGAATAAAACAATCATAACCCTTAAAAGTTCCAACCATCTACTTTTTATCATGTTCAATTACTTTTGTATAAATAAATACTTTATAATTTAGTGGATAGTGTATATATCACACTTCTCCCCATAAAGATAGTGTATCTATATCTTTAATTCAGATATAAGTATAGCTAACACCAAATCATTGGTAGGATAATTTCATTCTTTGTGATTTAACTACCAAGATGCATATGAAATCAAATTTTCATTATGTATGATTACACATCAAATTATTTTCAAGGATGAATCACTATAAATGAGAAATCCTTCTCAATTATAAGGTAAAGTTAAAATAGGTTCACTAACCAACCACATATTCAGTTCTTGTAAACTTTATTCACACTCATTTTTATAGATAAACTTAACTCTCTTTTGAGATAACTTGTTTAGTGTATTATATATCCATGAAAAGTTTTTCACAAACCTTATATATTTTCCAAAATGAATAATAAATATATGAATCTCAGTTATTGTTGTAGGTTTAGGACACTTTACTATGGCCATTATCTTTTCCAGATCAACTAAGATTATTTTACTGATAAAAATATGTCTCAAGAATGCAACATGTTGTAACCAGAAATCACATTTTCTAAATTTAACAAAAATATACCCTTTCCTTAGAGTTTGTAATATCATGCTTAGATAATACTTATACCCTACATAACATTTGTAATATATCATAATAGCCTTAATAAATACCACCAAAAAACTATCAAGGTGTCCTCTAAATACTCTCTTCATCAAATCCATAAATATTGTAGAAATATTAGTTAATAAAAAAGTAATAAGAAAAAAATCATAGTTCCCATATCTTGTTCAGAAGTAAGTCATTGAAATATCATCTTTATTCAACTTCAGTTGATGATACCCTAATCAGAGTTCAATCTTAGAGGATAAATGATCTCTGTGAAGTTGATTAAACAAATCATTGATCCATGGAAGAGGGTGTTTTTTATTCACTATGATCCCATTAAGTTCTCTATAATTAATGCATAATTTCATTGATCTATACTTCTTTTTTATAAATATGACATGTGATATCTAAGGATACACACTTGGTTAAATAAAATCCTTCTCCAAAATAACTTTAACTTGATTCTTTAATTCATCTACCTTTACATATTCCATGGGGGTTTCAATATCATATTGGATCTAGGTATGATTTTAATTGATAAATATACATATCTTTCTAGGGGAGTTATGTGTAACTATTTAGGAAATACGTCAATGTATTCACAAAAATTATGTACATATTCTATCTTTATACCTTCTCATTATTATCCTTCTTTACCAATAATTTCCATAAAAATGTAATGGGTGGTGATTATTGACAAGACTCGAGCTGGGATATCTCTCCTTTGAAGATAATTATAGGTTTTCACTTTAAGGAAACTAAAATTTCCTTGCATATATGGTTGATCTTGGAATTATACTATGAAAACTAAGCCATCCCAAGTCTTATGTCAAATTACACCATTCGAATGACCACCAGGTTTGCGAAGAGATTTTACTCCCCAAAGTAAATAGGGTAATCCATATATATCCTTGAGTCTTGAATAATTACTCCATAAGTTTTAACTAAAAACTCTACCACTATCAGTTCATAGTTTAATTTATTGTTCTTTTCAAACTTAAATGAAACAAAGGAATGTGTGAAACTAAAATCAAACAATGTACTTGATAGATTTGAGCATACAATGAATTTACCTACCACTACAGCATTTTTAGCCTCAAATTCAAGTATTGTGAGTAAAAAATAATGACATTACTCCCTTGGCATGTACCAGGGTTGATGGAAATTACCCCAATTATCTTCTAATTTGGAAATTGATTAGAAAAATACACATTCTACCAATACATGAATCATTTTACAACAGGTTATATTTGTACCATATTTATTTTTTCATTAGCATTTATATATTGATGTTTTATATATCCATGATATTTTCAAGCTATAGGTCCATATATTCCACACATGTAATACTTTACACTTCTTTAAAGATAATTTATCGAATGCATATTCCCACACTTGTTTCACAAGGATATTTTTTATTTCTTCCCTTCTCTTTTATGGTCAAAATTATTTCTAAAGTTTGGATTTATCCTCCTCTTATTATAATTCGGTTTATGTGACCATTATTAATCTAAAAACTCTATTTAAAATTTTATAGCATGTTACATTATCATCTTAACTCCCAAAGTCTCATATTGAAAGTTCTTTTAATAGATGGGGTCTTATCCTCATAAAGAATCTATCAATATTCCCATCATAATCAATGAAAAAGCTTCAAGAATATACATAATCCTTGTAAATTTCATCTCATAACTTTCCATTGATTCATTATCCTTTTTCATTAGCTCAAAGAGTTCCCTATCCTTATTGGTTCAAATGGTGTAAGAAAAATACATGTTAAAAGTAATTTTTTGAAGTTATTTCACTCCATAGATTCAGCTTCATCCACTGGATTCATGTTCTAGATCAATTTCCACCACTGACCGACTTCACTCTCTAAGAATTATACATCCAAAGTAACTTTCTATTGGTCATAATAATATATAATAGAAAATATATTTTCTATAGTATTGATCCATTTTTATGTGATTAGTGGAGGATAGGTTCCACTAAAAATAGTTGTTCCTTGATACATAAATAATTAAACTACTAGTTTCTCCTTCCCAAGTTAATATGGATTTTACACATGGTTTAGGTTATTATTATTGACCTAGATTAACTAATTCACCATCATTATACAGTTTTCAACTCCATCTTCATCATATTAGGAAGTTCATTGTTTCATTTTCCATCGTATCCAATATTCACGTAGGAACTCATATTTCTTTTCATTTTTATAAAAGAATAAAACTTAAATAAGAAAATTTCTATTATTTTATCAATCTTATGATAATACTTCTAAAGGGATGTTTAATCTTAAACCTTTCCAATAACATTATTATAGTATGTTATACTTTAATCTTTCAAAAAATTACATTATCTATATATTATTCCTAATGGTGTGTAAAAAACATGATATTTAGAAAATCATGTCCCTTGGAGTGTAAAACTAAGTGTGCATCAAGGCCTATTTATCATTCACTAATTTTAGGTCGATCTAATACCCAATGATTCCTTTCAGGGTTATTATCCCGAGTGATATCTATGCCATAGCCACATCAATATATAGTATAAAAATAAGTATTTATTTACTTATAAAATACTTTTTTTATACATTAACAAATTTTAGTATTTTTTCCTATATTTAGACTTATCCATTATACTATAAATAATAATTTCTAAGACTAATTTAAATAAATGAATAAACGTTTCTTTGATTCCAATTATAGAGACTCGCCTTTTCATACATGACTTATAACATAATTCCTTGAAAAAATATTATGCTAACAAGATAGAAGGTCCTTTTAAGGTTTTGTGTCTTGGAAACAAGGTACATAATACATGAAGTATATACATCAAATGAAAGGTTGAGCATAAATCCTAGTAAGGGAAAATAATGGAAATAGGAAGTATGTAATAATGGATAATTCATGTGGCAAAGAAATAGAGAATGATCATAAATATATGAGGCATAACATAAGATTATTATTATAAGTACATGAGGTATAACATAAGAGAATGATCATAAGTACATAAGAAAAAACATGGAAATGTGACTAAAACATAAGGATGAGACATTAATTACAAAGGTTTTTAAAAAATTATTACCAAGGTATCTTAAACATGTTATCTCTATAGATTAAATTTGTACCCAATGCAGTGGAGCACTATCAAGGTGCACCCATCATATTTATAAAATTATGTGTACTACGTAATTCATATAAAATAAAAACTTTTTCATCCTTTTAACCCATTAGTAAAGAATTTTGGTTTCAAAAATGGAATTACCCAATAAATTAAGCATATTTATTTCTATATTAATACTCATGATTGAAGATAGGGTTGGATTTTCACAAAAATATGAAATTGAAAATAAATGGAAATTTTGTTAGAATAACGAGGGATAATAAAAGTTCATAAAAGGGTTTGATGGGAGAGGAAGGTGGTATCTAATTATTTGGGAAAGGATTTATATGAACATATGGAAACATAATTATTTGTAAATCAAAAGTATTATAATAAAAGAAATTATTGAATTGAAAATAGGAGGGAGAGAAACCCTTACCCTACGGGATTGCTTCCTAAAGCTTGGTAAGAGATTCTTGGAAGCTTAAAAAATACTTTAAATGACTTGAGAGATATAAAGTGAAGGGAAACATGTACTAAAAGGCTTATTAGTAGAGAGTAATGGTAGAATGGGTGGTATTTTATAGAAAAATGAGGGGAATTGTCAATTAATTTCTAAAATTAGGCTTTGGAAACCTAGTTCATAAAAAATAAAACCATTATCCTCCACATGGGTTTTCCTATTTTATTTTCTATGAGTATTGGTTTCAATATTTTATTAGTTTAGGAACTAAAATCCTTAAAATAATATCATTGATGATGTGGATGTGATTCTCGTTTATAAGAAAGTATTTTTAAAACCATAAAATGTCTTTTAGGTTTTGGAAGGCCCCTTATAGGTTTGTAAAATTACTCTAGTTACTTTAAAATACATTATTTTAATAATAAAAAACTTTTCATGGTTCATAAATCCATTAATGTATTTATTAAAACACCTTTATATCATTATAATTTCATAATATCTATCGTATATTTATGTTATATTTTACTTTTTAACCATATTCTATAATATCTTAGAAAATTATAAAAAATTCACCATTAGATAATTTTGATATGTTGGTTTCAAAAATGGAATCCATTTTATCCAAAAAAACTATCTAAATAAAAGAAATTTAATTTTAAAAATAAAATAATTATTTATTGAAAATAAATTTTTTATGACATAATCAACTTTATTACCCTTATAAAAATTATCTAGGAATTTATAAAATTATATTATCATTTATATTTAAAAAACGTGTTTTATAAGAAAATTTCATGAAAATAAATATTATTTCAAAAACTAGAATTTATCAAAAAAGTTTATTTTAATTCAAATTATACAATTTTTTAAAATACAATATTAAATTATTTGTATTAAAAAATCTATTTATTGTGTTCATGTGTATTTTATAAAATAAAATAATAATGAAAATGGGATTGATGAGACCAATATATAATATCTAAAAAGAAAATTACACCTTATAATAATCTAGACACATAACACCTCTTACACCTAGAATGCGTCATAAGGGTAAGGTGGGTGATGGTGGTACTTTCATGGGGTGGATTGTCTTGTATTGATATATAGGTTATCTCTACTAACTTGAACTTCTCCTATAGATAATACCACTTGATCCTTGTTAAATCTCTTTTTGGGCTTGGTCATGGGTGAACCTTTGTGATTCTGCCTCACCCTCTTGTTCTGATAGATGGGCTTCAAAAGGCATGATCCTACTAGTTGAGTTAATCATTTCTCCCTTCTATATAAATTATCTCTTATAATTTTTCTTTATATAAACCAATTATAATGGTCATAATGCTCAACTATCATATTGAACAATGGTCAGGTAATAGTTAGATCTTAATAGTCTTATTTATCATAAAAAACTATATATATAATCCACCATTATCATGATTTATCATTCATTACTTCACTTTTAATGGTTATATACTTTACTTGATAATTTATATAATATTCCAAACTATTCTATTTATTTATACTTATTTTATATAAAGATAAATAATCATTGAATAATTCAAGAGTATGAAGTTTACATTAGTGTATTCATTGTTCATTTTCATTTATCTCCTTGTATTATTTCTAGCTATTATATTCAATATTAATTCATGATATGTAATGAAATAAAAAAGTACTTTTATGGTATTCTATTGTAAAAAATAATAAAATATTCACTCTGGAACATCATTTCTTTAATTATGGGGATTTTTGGGAAGTTATAATCCTTCTTTCTTAGACCAGCATGGGATGGAAAGTTGGGCTAACCTCACACAATATTTGTGACTCGGTCAAGGTTTGGAAACGTATGTTACTTTTCCAATATGACCCCATGTGGCACCCAACATGACCACCTGGCTTGGTAACCTATTGATTCAAGCATATTGGTTGATTGATCAACCTCCCATCAGTAGTACATGGAGGAGTAGGGATAGAACTCCTCAATGGGATGCACTCCCCCTATAAGTGAGGAAGTGGGTCCTTGGTATAGATTTAGATCTACTTAACCTATCCCCTAGGATGGGTGTGCACGGAATTATGATCATTCACTACCTATACCTACAAAAGGGTAAAATTCATGCTCTGAAAGAATTATATCAGCTGAATACCACTGCCATGTGGCACACATTGGAACTGAGTGTGTAGAGGAAGAAGAAATCATGGGAAATTAAAAAATTGTATCATCAAATAAACATCATAAAATAATCTCTAGTGAATATTCACCCAATAATCAACCTGAGGGTATTATGTCATTTAATTAATCATGAAAAATAAAATTAAAACCATACATAGTTTGATCTTAATTTAAAACACATACTTCTCGTAGTTTGAGATATTTTTCTTCAGGAACCAAAGTTGAAACCCTCTAGATCATCCACACATGTTTTAATAACTTTATTTATCACTATCCTTTAAATATGGATTTTGATGCATAGAATTGAAGGTGTTTTATATGTCAACACGATTTCTTGATCACCATTTCTTTAATCTGGGAAGACATTCTAAGATCGAGGTGCTCAAAAAATCACATACTTCCTTGAGATTTTGAGATAGGGGAGGGTGAGTCTCCCAAATTCAAGGGAATTTCCAACCTTTCATAACTATTTTGATCCCAATTTTGTATTAGAACTCTTTAATTGGGGTATTTCAAGGACTTAGGAGCCCAAAAAATTCCAAACAAAATCTATAAAATATTTACAAAAAAACAATTAAATTTAATTAATTATGACATTGTGTGGTTAGTATTTTATGAATTAAAATTATCTTACATTATTTTAATTCATAATTAATTCTTTATAATATGATTAATTACAATTTTTATTTTATTTTGAAATTTTAATACCTGATAAATAATCATGATCATTGACCAAAAAAATATGTCAGATATTTATTTATTTAATTATTTCAATGTGTGATGTTTGTAATAATTAATAAATAAATGATATTCTGCATATCATCCCTTTATCCCATTATCTACATAAGGGTTTATATTTTTATGAGTAATTTATTCATGTGTATATGAAATTCTTGAGACCCCCTCGCCTATGTGTGAGTATATTTGTATAATGAGGAGGAATAAATGAGATGTAGTTTTCATTAAGATGAGGTGAAGTACCAGATGGGATCTAAAAACTTTGGATATGGTGGGTGCTAGAACTCAAGTTGATCATGACATATAAGTTTTCCCCATGGCCTTGGTTCCATCATTAACACTCGATGGATCAACCATTTGAAAAATGGTCATGATCATGAATCTTTTATTAATTTATACATGGTTTATTATATAGTGTATATGTTATGTTTATATAATAACATATAATAATTAAAAATCACACATAGATAAAATCAGATTAATCTACTACGAATGTTTATATTTAAAGAATGATTAAGTTATTAGTGTGATCACATATAATAATTGTTTTAAATAGACAAGTATTTCATTCACCAAGAATAACTAAAACCCCCTCAAATAAAATATTAAGTTATTAATTGATTCTATCACTTAAGTTTGAACAAAACTATAGTATGAGGTCCTCATTGACCATAGTTGAGGGTGCCTCCTCTTATTATAGAGTTATAACAATATTGGTGTTTTGACTTAACTAAAATTAACATCAAAGAAATATCCATTGCTATCTTGGAGAAATTTTAGAGGCACTTTTTGAGTAATGCAAGGTTTGTATTTTCATAAGTTTGGAATTCACTTGATGGATCAAGGAGGCATGATTTAATGTGGTTTTATATCTAAAATACTACATTTAAACTCTTTTAGTAGTGTCATAGCTATATCGTAGACTATGAGGAGAGCATTTAATAATGATTTACACCAGAATGGTCTAAAGGCTGAGTATTCCAAATCTAGTATTTATAATATTATAAAATAGTGGTAGAAATTTAATATTAATATATCTATAATGTCTAAAATATATTATAAATATTAAATTATTAATTTTCTAAAAAATTAAATAAAATTAAAAGTTATACCATAGAAACATCATGATAAATACTTAAAAAAGAATATTTCCTAACCATCATGAATTTCCAATAATGGTACAAGTACTTGCGCATTATACTATGACATGAAATAAAATTTTATGTGATGGATTCCCCACTACCTAATGAGCCACCTCATGAATTTAGGGTGAAAAGAAATCTTATGGGAGACTCGTGGATGATTTATTTGATTTTTACATAAAAATTATTTCAAAAATTTATTGAGATTTTTGAAAAAAACGTCTGGACATTGATTGTTTTGCCATGTTTTGTCATCTCTAAGAAGTTTTTGTTGAGAAATTGAAGTAATAAATTAATGATGTTATAATTACATTGAATATATATAAATTGAAATATGAATCATGATATTTCAATATGACCCATTCTTTCATCCTTATCAACCATTTACTCCAGTTTCGTTTAGGATTATAAAATAAATAGTATGGAGAAACTAATTCAATAAATTTTAGGTAAGCATTAAAAAGTTGATAAGAACTTAAAGAAAGTTAAATATTTACTTCATATAGAGAAGAAATTGAAATTCATGTTTGAAAAATCTGTGAATATTTATAATTAAATGGATATTTTACAACATCTTTCAAAGAAACCAAAGTTTAATAGGGTCATGTCAAATAGATTACTATTGTTTTAATATGTGGCTAAAAGGTCACTAAAATAGAAACTGAAATAAATTTAATTAAAAGAAAAAATAAGTTTCAAATTCATGTATATTCATCATTTTATGTGATGTTTCTATTTTACTTCTTGGTTATTAGATACTATATGTGTGTCAAACATTTGTATCAAAATACAATAACAAAGTAAGTTAAAAATAATTACAATAATCAAGGTTAATTCTTCATGCAACTGAGGAAGTTTAATTCATATGCCAGCAGTGATAAAAACGATTTTAGTTTTTCCAAGTTGATTAATTATAGTAAAACTATTGTTTTTATTAATTATTACCAAAAAATATTATCTTTTATGTCCATTGGACACAACGAGACATTATTTAATTTTAGAATGAATGTTTTTTGTGGTGTCTCATACTTAACTAATTGTTCAATAATACTTGAATTATTGGATATAAATGATGAATTTAAGATATAATACTCGATAATACCTATTTATAGAAATATATAACTTGGCCATGTAAATATAAAATAAAATTTCAAGGAAATAACAAGAAGGGTGTTTAGAACCTTCATGAGATAAAACTATAAGTTATTATACATGATTTATTATAAAGTATAATGACCAAGATACCTTAATAGTTAAAAGTGATAGATCCATAAAGCTTCTAGAACTAGTTCAACAAGATACATGTGAACTATTTCAATTAGAATATAAATGTAAATTCATGGTCTTCATGAGATTCATTTAAAAAAAGGATTGTAAAAGTGATGAAAGAAATATTCTTGGTAAGAAGATAAGAGATGCATCTAGTTAGTGAGTCAAACAATATCTTAACAAACTATTCATTAATCATGAAAATATATAGTGAATTTATTCCTAAACTCACATTTCCTAATAAAAATAATACATATGATGTTAGTAAAGGAAGGGTAGATCATGAGTATTACTTTCATTAATTTATCATTAAAATGTATAGTGAATTTATTCCTAAATTCACATTTCCTTATACACATCTTAACTATAACGTTAGTAAAACGGGGATCAATAATGAGTCTTATAATCCTTACAAAGTCTTACATTATCTTTTTGAGACATGCATAGAAAATAGAGGTGTTAACCCTTAACTATATTCTAAAAATAATAAACAATGGACGTTATATGGGTTATAATATGAAATAAATACATTATGTCACAAATAATGTGTTTAGATGCAAATATATTATTAGTATTAAGTCAATAAACAAAATTGCATCAATAAAAAAAAATTGCATCTCAGTTGTATATCCTAATGTTTTTAAGGTTATTATATAAATACCTAAGATAGAAAATGTTATAGTCAATTGAAAGACTATATTTCTATAACATGATACTCATATTTATTTGAGATAGTTGGATAAATCTAGACTTATATAAAGTTGAGGCTCAAGATTCACAAGTAGTTACCATGGGAACAAATTCCCCAATATCTTATGGAAAAGGAATGTTCCAATGATACATACTATATAGAAAAGATAGAAAAAAATTATATGGTTTTATAATCATTGAGTTAGGTGATATATTATTCATTATAAATAGTAATTTATTATCCTACAAGGAATAATTAAATGGGAATAATCTAAAATAATTAATGAATATGGATTCTTTGTACTAAAATTCAATTTTTTACATTGGTAGTTTCTATGATTATTATAAATCCATTAGTGTGTATTCATGAGAAATTCCACATAAGAGGTACAAGAATGGTGCCGATAAGGCTTGATTGGTCATACTAAGTCATCATGATTAAATCCTTTAGAGTTATACTTTTAACAGAAACTTTCTATGATCATTATATCGGGCATTGGATACCAAGACCACCTTCCTAGGAAGGTGTCTATATAATGCAACCAAAAAGGGTTTGTGACACCATATAATTCCAATAAAAAAATGTTGTGGAGATACATTTATTTATTAATGAAATCATTTTGATAACAGAATATTTATTTTAAAATAAATATTTCTTTTTGTTTATAATAGGTTAGTGGAAGCACCATTATTTTCTTGGTAAAATATGTTTCTAGCATATGGAAAACAATTATAAGTCTTATAGCTAGTTAAAACTAAATTGAAAGTAATATTCCAAAGATTGAATTAAAGTGGTAATCCAAATTCTATGGAAAAAGTTCAATTTAGGTATATCTAAATGTTTCTTAAACCAATCAAAAGTTTATATATTGACAACATATAGAAAAATACAAGTTGGAAACATTTTATAGAGAATTGTTTCCAATGTCAAATGGTGTAAATATCACTAAGAAAACATGTATAAGTCATATGAGGAGATTAAAATGTTTAGTAAAACTCTATACACTTTAGATATTTATCTATCCCAAATTCCATGCTATGTACTAGATATAATATTTCCAACACATGAATTATGATATGAAAATATCAGATAAATTTAGGAGAACTACATGAAAAGTAGTCAGATCTATCTAAGAGTACTTTAGGAAGTACAATGGATATGCACCTCGATACTTTGAGACAAATGAACACTAATTATAAGGGGGGACAAATTAGTATTTATTTTAGATCAATTTGATATAATATTTCAGTTAAGGTATGATAATGAGCAAGAGAATCTCACTGAAGCCTATGGTAGTTATATCTAAAAATACTGAGTATGTTGCGACTTTAAATGTATCTAAAGAAGAAGTATAAATACACAATGATTTATTTTAGTTCTTTAAATCCTACCTAGAGAGTAAAATGCTATCATAGTGTAAATTATTATAAGCTTAAGAAATTGGTACAATCCAAGATTCTAAGATTATAATACATTGAAAAAAGAGATATATTAAGGGATATTGTATCTTGAAGAGTTTTACTCAAGGAGGTGAAGTTATAGATGGAAGAGTAACCGGGTAATAAAACATGGCAGGTCTAATGACTAAATCCATTTCTCAACATAAGCATGATCTTTTCATGTGAGAGATAATAGGTTGATAGTCAGTAATTTATCTCTAGTTCAAGTGGGAGTGTTGTAAAAGTGGGTTCCCTAAACCCAACATGAGTGGTAATTTCAATTACCATGTCATGTATATATAGAGTTATACAAGATATTATATTTCAATAATAGTGTTATAACTTCTGTGTACACTATTTATATGGTAATTTACTTATATTATTTTTTATAACCAAAGGTTATAGCAGTTCCAAACTATAATGATAACCTTGAGATATTATTACCTTAGTCCTAAATATATGTCATATATTCTAGATACATCATAATAATATGACACGGATGGTACCTAAATATCATTATATGTGGGCTCATAAGCATTGATAGTTATTATCATGAAGTTCATAGATAGTGATCTTGAGTATAGGAGATCATGAGGACCAGTCTGCTAATTAGAACACCAAATGTTGCCGATGTCTTTGGATGTTCCAATATATGAGCAATTATATTGGTCTCTCTACTTACGAACATTATCAATGTGGGCTATTTGATTGATTACTTTGATGCAAAATGAAAATCATGATATTTATTTTTGTGGTGAGGTAGCTTGCATTAGGTGTTTCATTAGTGGTATGCATTGGTTGAATGGTCAAGACAAGATTTTTTACTTCTGAGTTGAGGAAGAGATATCTTAGGACTAGTTGGATAGGATAATAGTACTTTAAATAAATACATGCCTATGGTAGAATAAGCTAAGTCTATCTAGTAAGATCATTAAAAGGATAAAAAATAAATTAACGATGGTGACATAAGTGAAACATCCTACATTATGATATATAACATTACAAGGAGACAATATTACATGATGAGTTTTTGTAGGAGGTTGTTGTTTCTATGAATAATCCTTGTCTCCTTAGGGGAGATGATGTGTTTCTTGATATCACTCTCGATATGTGAGTATGAATCATTTATATTAAGATAAGTTCTTATAGGATCACACACAAAACATATTCAAAATTTTAAATAATACTTATAAATTAAAGTTTAAGACATTATGGGCCCTACAGTGAGGGTTGGGTTATATATAAGTGTAAACGATTAGAATAAATAACTAAACTCATTTTTATTTGAGTTCATAATAATAAGTGTTGAATTTATCAACTCGATATATTCAAAATTTATTGAGTGAATACAAGTAAAATGTTTAACAAATGAATATTTAATTTTCCAGATTCATTTAAAATTTTATGGAGGAAGCGAGTTAAGTTAATGGATCACATTTTATCATGTAACATTATTTTGATTTTACAAGTAGGTGAAAAAATATTTATGTATTTTTCAACATGTTTTCTTGATCATAAGTACTATTATGAGTGAATTTTTAAGGTTAAACATATTAAAGGGATAAAATAACATTTTTAATAAGTTTAACCTACCTATATAATAAAAAATATGCACAAAATCGAGGGAATATTAATTCCCAAGAATTTAAGAGGTTCTATCTACCCTCTTTCAAGTTCTAGATATAGAAAGAGAAGCTCTAAGCACTCTGATCCAAGAACATCTTCTTGGATTAAAGAAACAATTCTTATGTGATCATGCTGATATTGAATGATCCTTCAATTCTCTATGAGAGAACTCAAATTTCAAATTTAGATGTTTGGGTAAGTTTTTTTAATCATGTATGGATGATATATAGAGTTAAAAATTTTCTTCCTTAGAACAATGATCATTGGCAATGAGAAGATTTTCTTTTTGATTAAAATCGAATGAGATAAAGTTTTAGTTTTTTTTAAATAACTCATATAAGACCCCCAGGATAATTATCAAGCAGTGATTCTCTAGAGGTGATGTTATGACATTGATATGATGATAAAAATTTTAATTTCTCATGTTTTCCACTTCAAATGTGTACCCAGTACCAAGAAGGACCACCACATGCCCTGATGCTCTCCTTTTTAGGTTTCTTCACACTAGTTGTCTTATGTGTTGGAATTAGACAAGTGAATAGCCTATCCTGAAAATTTTTCCATATAGAAAGTAATGGTTTGAGTTTTTGTGCCATTAGTGGTAGTTTATGAGTAATTCTGGGTAGTTTATGTTATTTATTTCTGCATGGTTGATGATCGAGTTCTGGTGAGATAATTATGGTAGACATGGTGTTTAGTACTCCCTTAGTTATGTTCTAGTGATAGTGTGTGGGTCCCTCATTCACTTTATATAGTTTGGTACTCCCCTATTTATTTGTGTCATGGGTTCTCTAATTTAGGCTTGGGGTTGGTACTCTCTTTGTCCCGATAGAGCACGGGTCCCCCATACAATTGATGAAATTAGGAAATCCCTCATTTATAGGGTGTGGTTCCTCCATAAATGGATTTAGTACTCCCTTGATTAATATTATTTTCTTGATGAGGCATAGTTCCTCCATAGAAGATTGAACTCCCTAAACCAACACACATTACTTGGTGAGTCATGGGTCCCCCAAAAAATTCTGAGAGGTGATAAGGGTTTTACAAAGTTTGGTTGTTTAGATTATTTGGGTTTCTTATAGAATTTGATCCCTATATATCTATACTATAAAGGATGGTACCTTCTAATTTCCTCAATTCCCTATCCTCAAAATCATATATGGATTCTTTTTAACTTTTTTGAAATTGAGTTTTGAGTTAAATTGTGTCTTATTCCTCCTTTTTTCATCAAATCATCCTACTTGGTATGTTTATACTCACCCCTGCATAGGCATTCCACCCACATTTGTTGTGTCCTATATGGATAAAAAATAGTTTGGATATGATTATAGTGGATGCAGAGTCAATAGAGATGAATTTTAATGGTACTTGATGAAAATTGATGTTTTCGGCATTCATGTTGGTATTTGGGGTGATGATAAGTTCCCTTTTTCAGTTTCTCTATGTCTGGATTTATTTGGTATAGTGGGTTTATATTACTCCTTTAATTATTGTGTTTCATTTTTCATACTCTTCTAATTGATTTCAGCATGTGTTTCATGCATGTTACATTGCTATTGGTTATTATATATGGTATTTCATTATTATCTTATATTATGGAGATAAGTGGTTGTGCATAGGATCTTTAGGTTACGACCTCCCATGTGTGTGATATGCATTCTTGGTTATAGTCACTATCCCCTGGCCTATTGGTGGTTGGATTGGGGTGGAACACTCAGATTACATGTCAACCCCATTGTGCCAAAAAGACCATTTAGAAAAGGTTTTTTATCATTTAACAACTATTAAATCTTTTTATGGTGGTTATCTAAAACCACTAAAAAATGTGGTGTCGCAAAACAATTCAAGGTGGTTTTTGCATGCCATGAAAAAAATCAGCATATATATGTGTGGGTGAGATTTGAACTCCTTACCTTTTGATTATTTTGTAGGAACATTACCACTCCACCAAACACTTCATGTGATGAGTAAATAGAATTTAATATACTTATATATAGAGAGAGAGATAAATACAAATAAATATATATACATAAATAAAAATATCAAAGAATAATAATAAATGATAAACAATGAATGAAAAATATTGAATAATAAATAAATACAAAATATATAATTAATAATTAATAAATAACAAACAATTCATTAATAAATAATAACAAATAAGTGATAAGTGATAAATAAATAGTAAATAATATGGTAATAAATAATTAATATTAATTAAATAATAATAGTTAATAATTAACTAATTAATAAATAATAAATAATAAATAATATATAATATATAATAAATGATGAATAAATAATGAATAAGTATTGAATAAATGTTCTATAATTAATGAATAAATTATAAATTGATAATAAATAAATAAAATTAATAAATCAATATTTGATAAATAAATAATAAATAAATAAATAAGAAATAATTAATAATTAATGAATACATAATAATTATATAATAAGTAAATAATAAATATTATGTTAATAATAAATTAAAAAAACTAATAATTAATATATAAATAATTGATAATAATAAAATACTAATAAATGATAAATTAATATATAATAAATAAGTATTAAATAAATAATAAATCAATATATAATAAATAAGTAGTAAATAAATAATAAATAAATAAATTATATTTTATATTTTATTAATAAATAAATTATAAATAATAAATGATAAATAATATGTAATAATATATAATAAATATTAAATAATTAATTAATAAGTTAATAATAAGTTAATAATAATTAATGAGTCAATATATAATAAATAAGTACTAAATAAATAATAATTAATTAATTAATTAATAATAAATAATAATAGATGAATAAATAGTAAATAAATATATATTATTACATATAAAATTATTTAAATATAGTTATATATATCTTATAAAATTATATAAATATAAAAAATTACACAAATGTATATAAATAAAAACTTAAAGACACACACACACCAACAAACAGAATACATATAAAAATATATAAAAATATCATATATATATATATACATAATGTATATAAACATACATAAATGGATGTAAATATATATAAATATATATACATATAACAAAATTTACATAAATATATATAAATACGCATTTATATTACACAAATATATCTAAATAAACAAATATATATAATTGTATATTAATATTAATATATATAAACATATATATAAATATAAGTAAATATAAATATCTACATATATATACCCATATAATATATAAAAATATATAAACATAAATATTTATAAATGTATATAAATATAGAAGACATATAAATATCTATACATAGATACAGTTATATATAATTTTAAATAAATATTAATAAATATATATATATAATATATTATAAATAAATATACATAAATTTATAAAAATTCATACAAATATATATATAAGATAATAAATCACCAAAAAATAGAAAATCTTAACAATTGAAAGACCATAAAATCAATAAGAATGTAAATCCATGGAATAAAGTCATATACAACCAAGAAATTATATGAATACACTCTTAAATAAAGATGAAATGATATCAATTGTTCAAAAAACATGGTATCCAAAAAAATTAGGGGTATTTGTAGATTGTTGACCTTGAAAACACAGTGAATAAGGTCCCTCCAAATCAATAAGGTGTAAATTTTTTCATGAGATTCGATTTGATATCTTATGGACCCCTAACAGAGATCTGGATCAAAAGTTACGGTCATTTGAAGTTAATGTTAAATTTTCAACTTCTATTAGAAAAGTAAAAAAAATTATACCATAAATTATTGAAAAATCATTTTCTAATATAGTTTTAGTTCATTTAATAACATTTTATTTGACTTGTTTTGGATCTAAAAAGGACACACGAATTAAAAGTTACATTTATTTAATTCTCATGTTTGATTTTCAACTTATCTTAGAATTAATTTAAGTTTAAAATAACTATTAACTAAAAAAATATAAATAATTAATAGTTAACACATAATAATTAATTAAAATTTTAAATAATTTATAATATATGATTATAAATAATATATAATTATTATTATTAGTAAATAATGAAAACTTATTTAATATTTAATGTTTTTTCCATTAATCAAGTTATTGTTTTTAAGAAACTACTGCTAAAATACATTAAACATTTAGTAAAATAAAAAAAACAAATTTTACAGTGGTTTTTAACAAAAGGCCTCTAAAAATGTTAACAAGGTATTTAATGGTGGTTTTGAAAACCGCTACAAAATTTCACTTTTCCAATAGTGCTCAGGTGGAGTCCCGGTGGGTCAAGCCATATCATGTATGGTGGTATACACCATAACTAGTAAGATGTATTTGATTATATGCATGCATCAAGTATTAGTGACAAACATAAATCATAAATGATGAATGAAAAAGATTATTGGGGATAATAAGAGATAAAGTAAGTAATTTTAAATGACCTATGGCATTAGTAGTCAATGGAACCAAAAGATAATTGACTTATAGTGGACCTATAACTAAAGAATATTTGAATTTCTAGATTTAGATTGAATTTTTTGTGTGTGATTTTTAAATATAGATTTTTTAGAATGTTTTGAGGTGAACCAAGATAAAAATATATTTATTTTACATTATTTCTACAATATAAACATAAAATTCACAAAATAATCTTATAATCCCATTAAAGTAAGGTTTAGTGTCTTTGAGGACTAATTACATGAGAAAATTATTTTACACAACTTGTGATACATTTATCCATAATCAAGCCACACTAGATCCCTTATAGACTTCTCATAAGTTATACTAATCTTCATAACATTGGGTATGGAAACATAATGAAGGAGTGAGATCATATACTCAATAAGGGAAAATCATAAGTGATAACAATCAATGATCATATGTGAGCATAAGTTGATAAAATGGGTATAATCAAGAAACATAATAAAATCATACCCAATAAATCATAGATAAAAATTCATGATTCATGTAATAAGGCTTGTCATAACATAAGACATGGATCAAAACACTCTGTAAGAATTAGTCAGTAAACATGAGCCATGAGATCATAACATATTTATGAGTATAAAAAAACAAGTGTGACATCTTTCAATTATAGCACAAACATAAGCATAGAAATCATAGGTGAAGGCTACCCATAAAGATATTCATTACATGGTATCCTTAGGATAATCAATTGTGAACCTTATTGGGCTTGGGATAATCATCCCATGTATCCTTGGTCTTGGTATAAATCTAATCATGTACCCTTTTATCATGGCATAAATCCACCTTTGTACCCTTTTTATTAGGATAAATCCTCTCATGTATCCTTTATTTAGGGATAAATCCTCCAATGTACCCTTTTATTTGGTCTAAATCCTCTCATGTACCCTTTGGCTTTGATAAATTATCCCATGTACCCTTTTTCTTGGGATAAATCCCCCCTTTTTACCCTTTGTCTTGGGATAAATCTTATCGTGTACCCTTTTCTTTGAGTGAATACTCCCATGTACCCTTTTTCTTGAAATAAATCCTCCTATGTACTCTTTGTATTGGTATAAATCCTATCATTTTCCCATTTTAGATCATGACACATAAACTTAAACCAATTAATTGGAGGTTGATATAGTACCCAATCCATCATTATCTATACATATGTGTGCCATATAAAATCAATAATAAGAATATCTTAATGAACCCATAAAAAAGAATAAGTTTATTAGTGTATCATAAATCTCATTTTCCAAAAGGAATCAAATCATAATAAAATATATATGATGATCAAAACATCACTTCATGAAAAATAAACCATAGAGGAATATTAGAAGTGAAAATTAAAAAAATCACAAAACTATTTAGAAGTTGTTATAAAATGTGAAGTGTAAATTACTTTAAAAGAAATTGAGAAGGGAAAGGTAATACTTCTGAAAACCTTATTATAAATAGTAAAAAATAAAATATCTTTGAAAAACATAAATTTTAATAAAAAAAAGGGGAGTGGAAGATAAAAAATTTGATTTTTAAAGGATGAAAAACTTTTTTTTAATTGAAATACCTTTATTTGAAAACCAATATCATAAAAAAGATAATGAAACCTTTGTTTTAAAATTAATAAATGAGAATAAAAGTATCATTGTAGTTAAAAAAATATGTTCTACTAGGTATAGGATAACATTCGCAGGAATTAAAAATATGATATGGATGAGAAATACATTAAAAGATATGGGAATTATTCCTAACAAAATTTCATTTTCACAAAACAACATATTTATCAAGGAAGAAGACATTGGTGTCAAAAATTATTTCCCTACTAAATAAGGTGTAAATACAACATAACCACATAATAGGTTAAAATAGATAAATCTTGAAAGATAATAGTCAAATAGGAGTGATTAGGACCTAAGGAAAAGATTTGAGTCACACAAAAAAACCCCTTACAACCGTTGTCACTTTTGAATCATAACCCTTATAGGTAGAACATTAAATATAAATTTTAATGTCATACAAAATAATATAATCATGAAAAAAAATTAAAATGGGTTAGTATTTACACCATTGAAAATAAAACATCATGTATAACATAAATATGTCTCAAGGGACTCAAATTTGAGACAAAGAACCCCTTACAGCTTAGGTAACATTTTAATAAAAACCCCTTGAAAGAGAGGGATTGTAATTCAAATTAAAATATATTTATTAAAATATAATTCATGATATTATATATAAAATAGGAATTATTTTCACATTATAAATAAAATAAGGTACATAATAAAAAACATGTCTCAAAGGAAAGAATTTGAGAAGACCCTTTCCTTGTTCCAGATTCACTCTGCACATGTGCATAACATCCTAAATAATCAAATTCAGTTTATTAGATACCTTATTAGTAAAATTATTCTTATATATTTAATTTAATATATACTATTTATTATTATATTTTATTTATTTATTATATAGTTTTTTCTTATGCTAGTGTGAGAATTGAATCGGTGTCAGCTTATTTTGGTAATTTTAGCGATCAAATATGATATTTTAAAAATAAATTAAATAATTAATATAATAATTCCATAATCAAAATCCAATATTTAATTTTTTATTAACTTATAATAATATTAGTATTTAATTTCTCAAATTCATATGTGATAGAGTTTTGTAGCATTATTTAGGTAGGTGGTTAAACCGACACAAACATAAACATGATATATCTTAATGGGTGAGTATGGTTAAGAAAGTTTATAATATCATTATAATATAATAATTCTGCTATTATTTATATTTTATTAATTTTTTTAAATATATTTTAATTTCTTTGGATAAATAAATAAAATAAAGATGTAAAATGAAAGATGTTACTTTGTGGAGGCGGTAGTCTGCACAATGCATGTTTAACATTATTTTTCTTTTTTAAGTGGATGTAAATAAATAAATACATGTTGTTTCATTTATATAATAATAATTTAGTATAATAATGATACTTAGGTTTTCATATTACTATGGTAATGATAGGTTTGGAATATAAATATTACGAATAAAAGAAAGAGTAGTTGATAATACTCGTGTTGGGGACATTAATTTTCCTTGGTATTATCCTTGTAAATTAAGGCCTTATGATAACTAATGGTGTAAATAATATTTTCAACATGGAATAATATTTTAGGAAGATTAATTTGGCAAATTTTCAAGAATAAATTATAAGGACAGTTGATTCTTGAAGTGGGGTAACTATTACCCTTTTATAAGTGAAGGGAAGGGTGGTTTTGGAAGTAACCATTACATTTTCAATAATGTAATGTTACTATTCAAAGTTCAATGGCTCAAAAATTGAAAAAAATTGAGGATGTGTGTGTTTGAGTTGATATTATACTCATTAAATTTTTTTTTGAAATCCAATGGTGTTTTAAGGCATTTTAATTTATCTTTTTAACTTTTACCCTAGTTTATTTTTACCTTGGTAATTAAATTTTAACCTCAGTAATTAATAATTATGAAAAAATTAAGATTTTAAATTTGAACTAATTTGAACCTTATAATTTAAATTTTTAAAATTATTTTACTAAATAATATTTTTAAGTGTTTAAAATGTTAATCTTAAAATAAATGTGCATAACACATAAAAATAGTTTTTAGGAAAAGTTTATTACTAAGATTACAAATTTATACACAAGATAAGATTAGAATATATACAAATTTTAAATAAATAAATTTTTTTATTATAAAATACGTAAAATTTAGGTATCTTTTAAATAAATCCAAAACTGAATTTTACCATCAAAACACTTAATATAAGAAATGGCTGGAAATAGTTTTTATTAATGTAACATTTTAATTTTGTTTTAAAATTTCTGGACACAGAATTTATAAGTTCAAATAATATTTTAAAATACATAATTTTATTTTTCAAATATATATTTTATTACTTAAATGTTTTTTTAATCTTTTAGGATATACTTACATATTAATAAAATCAAAAAAATAATAATTTTCTCAAAACTATATTTTTTGACTAAAAAACAACCTCTTCCAAAAAAACACAAAATTTCATACTAAGAAAATTTTTATGTGTGGAATTCAAAAATTAATACTTTAAATTTGAAATTTTTTTAAGTTTATCTTTTAAAATAAAATACTCAATACAAAAAAAATCTCTTATCAAAAATGTATTTTTTTCAATATTAACTCATATTATTTATCTACCTTCTAAAGGTAATAATTTTTAATGGTTTTCTATATTAGTGTTTATTATATATTTATTAATAATTTTCTATTAATATGTTGGGGTTCTTTTATGTTTGGTGTAGATTGTAACACAAGTTATTGAACATAACATTAGTTTTACAAGGTCTAGAATTTTGGCTCATTACATTCTTCCCCCTTTAAATAAATTTCCTCATTTAAATTTTTATTATTCCCTACTAATAAAAATACATAATGGTGTATAAAGATAATAAATATTCAATATAATGATTCTATGAGATACAAACCTTTCTATATTAGATAAGATTAGGTTACATAGATTTTCCCTCATTGGAGGCATGTACTAACATTATCAACTTTTTAATCCAAATACGACTCTATAGCTAAGTCTTAGGAGATTCTAGAGACATACTCTCCCCAACTTCATTTTCAAGATCCTATTTCAAACCAAATATTTAAACCAAAATGAATATGATTATATCCAACATAACCAGAGAAAATAATCATATGAATATTAAATATCAATCCTAATATGTCTTCTATAATGAAAACTTCATTTCAATCTATGATACTTATATTTTAACTATGTCACACTTGGTTCATCATATAACTCTTTTTATTAAACTTGTTTTATTTTAAGTTGTGTTCTATCATAATTCTTAACCTAGCGTGTTTAATTAATCGGGAAATTATCCCTTTATATCATTTTGTAAAGATCATATTATCAACAAAAATATATCCCCTGGGAGTGTCAAAATTTGTTTTTATTTAGTCCTCTTTTTCATAAACCATGTGACGATTGAGTTAATACCAAACACACCCTATTCATGTTTATTACCTCTAGGTACAATTATTCTAGATCCTATATCCACATATAGTATCTTGAAAAGGATATTATTTCCATTAAAATTATAAATCATTAATTTACAAAGAAATAGGATGTTATCCTATAATTAGACACATCCCTTAGAATTATCCCTAGGGTTTTCATTAAATTTTTCTCATCCTAAACCACAAAATAACTTAACTAATACTCGAAAATAACTAAAAAATTCTCTAATGACAATTATAAAACCCCAAGATAAACATATATTTCTTTTACATAATTTCAATAATTCAATCAATACATATCACAAAATAATATCAGAATCTCAAGAAAGAAAGGATTAGTTTATTTGAGGACCAATTATATGGAAAATTATTTTAAAAAAATTGTGAATCATCTCTTCATAATATAACCATACTAGATCCCTTTTAGACATATCATAAGTTACACTCATCTTCATAAATTGGGGGATGGAAGCATAATAAGGGGTGATCATAGATGATCATCAATAGAAAACATAAGTGATAACAATCAAAGATCATATATGAACAAAATATGAGAATATGGGTATAATCCTACAGATATTTTGGAAATGGCTCTCCACTCTTTGGGTCTCCACCCTCCCATCATACTAGGGTTCCTTCCCAGAACCTCTACTTCCTCCCTCTCGTCTTCCTCCTTGAATTGAGTGGTTTTTTCATGCTTCTTCTTCTCCCTTCCTTGTTCCCTTGTATTCCTACTAGAACGTTCCAATCTCTCATTTTTGGGGTTCGTTTCTGTTGGCTCTCGCATCTCCCAGCTCTGGTCCTTCTTTCAGGTGCTTCTCTTATGCCCTGATTTCCCTACTCACCATACAACACCCCATTTCTGGTCAAGAATGATGGATTTTTAGGGCTATTTGGTATGGTGGGGTGGTATTAGAAAAGGCATCTCCATTCCAGTTTTATCTATTCTTGTTTTCCTTTCTTGCTTCGCTCTTTCCATTTCATGGTCTTAGTTAGTTCTTGGTGTTTCATTTTTGTTCTTTGGTTTTCTATTTCGTCTCACCATGATTTATGGTTTCTAGTTTTGTGGACTTCATCCTGTGTTGGAGTTGTTTTAGGCTTTGTATTGTGATAGTGGTTTCCAAGCGGCAGGAGGTTTCTATGTTTCCTCTGTGATGACAAAAATGGATTCTTGGATTTCTGATTCAGATTGATGTTTATTCCCCTTTATTTTATATTCACTTTGTGATGGATCCGAGGCAGATTTCGGTGGTCTTGAAGATATCCAGTACTTTATGTTGAGGCCTTCATCCACTCTTTATTATGCTCTTGCTCTAGGACTCCACTTCTCTTCTCCCAGTCAGAGTTGTGCGGTGGTTTTTTAAGGTTTCATGGGAGGTGGGTTTGAGTGGTCCTCGGTGTTCTAATAGGCCTCTACCCTTCGTATCTATTTTGGATCCCCATTGGGTTTTTTTTCACGTCTGTTGTGGTGCTTATTTGAGGCATCAATGTTTGGGGATGACAGTGGATTGCTATTGCTGGTTTCATTTGGTTGATTCTGGTAAGTGTTTTCTGTGATTGGTTGGTCTGGTTTGACGTTGTAGATGGAATTCCTTCTATTTTCTGGTTTCCTGTGTGATTTTATGAGGCCTCTAAAATTCATTAATGGGGACGAGATTGTGAAAATGGTGTTTGTTGATGGGAACGAAAATGTGGTGGATGTTTACTTGATGTGACTGACATCGAAGATGGTGATGGATTGCGGCCCATGGTGGTTTACGGTTCTTGGTTCTAGGTTTACTTTTTAATTATGAATTCATGAATTTGGGTTTATTTGCGTACTATCTATTTAAATTTTGAATTTGGTTCCCTACTGGTAGTTTTTTGTTGTAGTTTGATGATGTAGTCAGGTTGTATTTTGGTTTTGGTATGTGTGGTTCCCACTAACCCACAAAGTGGATTTAAGAAAATACAAAAAAATGGATTAGGAGGGTATAATAAAGATATATAAAAAATCATACCCAAAAAAGCATATTTCAAAATTCATGAGTCAGGGAATAAGGCTTTGAATAACATAAGATATAGATCAATAGAGTGTGGAAACATTAGTCAATAAACATAATCCATGAGAGTATAACATTGTAATGAGTATAAGCATACAACTATGAAATTTTTCAACAATGGCATGAACATAATCATGGAAATCATATGTCAAGGCTACACACCAAGACATTCATCACATATTAGGATTGGGATAATCACATGTGTACCTTATTGGGCTTGGTATAATCCACCCATATACTCTTTTACATGGGATAAATCCTCCGATATACCCCTTTTTCTGGGGATAAATCATCCCATATACCCTTTGGCCTATGATAAATCCTCTCATGTACCATTTGGCTTGGATTAAATCCTCTTGTGTACCCTTTTTCTTGGGATAAAACCTCATTTATACCCTTTGGATTGGGATAAATCCTCCTGTATACCATTTATCTTGGGATAAATCCTCTCTTGTTCCCTTTCCCTTGGATAAATCTTTCCATTTAACCTTTCACTTAGGATAAATCCTCTTGTGTACCCTTTTCCTTGGGATAAGTCCTTCTATGTACCCTTTAGCTTGGTATAAATCCTTTTGTGTGCCCTTTGGCTTGGGATAAATATTATTCTGTACCCTTTTGATCTCATGAGACATAAAACTAAACTAATTCATTGGAGGGTGATATAATACCCAAACTTTGATCATCCATACACATTTGTTCCACTTAAAACCACTCAAAAACTTATTTTAATGAACCCATGGAAAAAAGAATGGGTTTATTAAACTTTACAAAAACATCACATAACATAAACTCAAAATATCATAGGATATAAAAAGGATAATTTTCTACAATAAATCATATCATAATAAAATATATAGGATGTTCAAAACATCACTTTATGATATATAGACCTTGGAGGAAAAATATAAGTTAAAATACAAATATTTTTACAAAACCTTTTAGACGTTATTATAAAAGGTGAAGAATAAATTACTTTCCAAAAATTTTTTAGAAGGTAAATAGAATACATTAAAAAACCTTTTTATTAAGAGTTACAAATATAATATCCTAGAAAATATGTAAAGTTTATAAAAAAATTACAGTGTAAGATAAACCATTTCATTTTAAAAAATGGAAAACCTTCTTTTTTTAAAATGAAATGCCTTTGTTTAAAAACCCACATCATAAAAATGATAACAAAACTTTTGTTTAAAAATGAATAAAGGGGAATAAAATGATTATTGTAGTTAAAAAAATTGATTTTACACTAGGTAAAGGAGAAAATTTGTGGGAATTAAAAACATGGATATGAAGGAAATCCATTAAAAGATATGGGAATTATTCTTAACAAAATTTAATTTTCATAAAATAATAAATTCATCAAGGAAGAATAATTCAGTGTGAAACATGATTCCCCCAAAAAATAACATAGAACATAATATCATAATAGGTTACAATATATCAATCTTGAAATATAATATTCAAAGAGAATAAATTATGATCGAAGTAAAATATTTGAGTCATAAAAACCCATTACAGCCTTTATAACCATTAAATCAAAATCCCATGAGAGGTGGACCTTTAAATAGAACACTGAATATCATAAAAAAATTAATATAATAATGATAAAAAATTAAAATGTGGTATTATTTACACCATTTTGAAATAAAACATGGTGTATAACCTAAACATGTCCCAAGGGACTCAAATTTGAGATAAATAACCTCTTACAACTTGAGTAATATTTTAATAAAAACCCTTTAAAAGAGAGGGATTGTAATTGAACTTGAAATATAATAATTAAAATATAATTTAGGATATTATATATAAAATAGTTCATATGTTTACCTTATAAATGGAAATGAGGTCATAATACAAAACATGTCTTAAATGAAGGAATTTGAGATGAAAACCCCTTACCTTATTCAAGATTAGTTCCACGCATGTGCCTAATGTACTAAATAATAAAATTAAGTTTATTATATAACTTATTAGGAACCATATTATTATATATTTAATTTAATATTTACCATTTATTATTATATTATATTTATTTATTATATTTTTTTCTTATGTTTGTGTGAAAATTGAATTGGTGTTAGATTATTTTTGAAATTTTTGGGACTGAAGATGATGTTTTAATATTCAGTTAAATAATTCATATAACCATTCCATAAAAAAAATATTTAATTACTTATTAACTTATAATAATATCTTTATTTATGTTCCTATTTACATCTATGAGATATTTTTATAGCATTATTCAGGTAGGTTGTTAAACCAACCCAACGATGAACATGTTATATCTCGATGGGTGAGTATGGTTAAGGATGTTTATAATATCATTATAAAAAAAATAATTACATTTATTATATTATTTTAAGTTTTTTAATTATATTTTAATTATTTTGGATATATAAATAAAATCAATTTGAAAAATGAAAAACATTACTTTATGGAGGTGGTAGTATGCACAACCCCCAGTTAACGCTATTTTGTTTTTTAAGTGGATGAGAATGAATAAATAAAGTTTATTACATTAATATAAAAATAATTTAGTGTAATAGTTACATTGATTAAATCATATTAAAATGGTAATAATAGGTTTGGAAGAGACATATTAAGAAGGAAAACTATGTAGTTGATAATACTCATGTAGGTGACTTGAATTTCCCTTGGAATTATCCTTGGAAGTGAAGTAATTATGCAAACTAATGGTTAACATAAGCTTTAGAACATGAGATAAGGTTATATTAGGAGTAATGTGGTGGATTTTAATTAAAAAATTCTAAGGATAGGTGAATCTTGAAGTGGCAGAAGTGTTACCCTTTTATAAGTAAAGGGAAGGGTAATTTTAGAAGTAACCATTACATTTTCAATAATGTAATGTTACTATTCAAAGTTCAATGCCTCAAAAAAGATAAAAATGGGAGGTGAAGTTATTTTAGGTCTATATTCTCCTCATACACTCATTTATTAGATAACCTAAAGTTTTTTAATGTTTTTGTTTTAACTTTTTAACTTTTACCCTAATTTACTTTTACCTTGGTAATTAATTTTTAACCTTATTAATTAATATTAATGAAATAAATTAAGATTCTAACTTTTAACTAATTTGAAACTTATGATTTAAAATTTATAAATAATTTTAAAAAATACATTTTTAAGTGTTCGAGATGTTAATTTTAAAATAAACATGCATAACGTGTAAAATTAGTTTTTTTAAGAAAAGTGTGTTATTATGTTTAAAAGTTCATATACAAGAAAAGATTATCATAAATACATATTTTTCAAAATAATCTTTTTTATTATAAAAAAAATTGAAATTTATGTTTTTTTAAAATAAATCCAACACCGAATTTCACCATCAAAACACTTAATTAGAAGAAATGGTCGAAATGAGTTTTTATTAAAGTAACATATTAATTTAGTTCTAGAAGTTTTGGACATATGATTTATAATCTCAAAAAATATTTTAAAATAAAAAATATTATTCTATAAATACACATTTTATTAATTAAAAGGTTTTTTAATCTTTAAGTATATGCATACATGATGATAAAATCATAAAAAATATAATTTTTGTAAAAACCATATTTTTTTTAATAAAAAACCACTTTTTAGAAGAAAAAAAATCATCCATAAAAATAAAATTTTAATGTGATTAATTAAAAAATTAATTTAATTTTATAAAATTTAAATTATAAAATTTATACATTTAACTTTAAAAATAAAATATATATTATAAATAAAATTTTTTTTATTGAAAGTAACTTTTTTCAATATTAGCACATATTAGTTAGCTACCTTCTATAGTTAATAAATTTTAATGGTTTACCATATTACTATTTATTGTAGTATTATTAATAATATTCCCTAAATATTTTGTTGTTTTTAACATTTTTTTAGTGCGTAACATAAGTTATCGAACATACCATCAGATGTACATGGTCTAGAATTTCAGTTCGTTATATGTTTGGAGGTTCAATAGATGTTTTAGAAATGTTGTTAGTGGTTTTAGAGTTGGTGGTTTAGATTTTAATGGAAAATAGGACCAAAAAGTAAATGGTATAGCTCCACTATGTAACATATCATGTTTTGTATTAGGTTGAGAATTTCAAGATAATTTCACCTTTTCATTTAGGGTATGGGACAAATCTTAAATTGAGATTCCAAATGTAATTTAGAGATTTGTAATGCTTAAATTTGATATTTTAATATGGGTTCTAAGGCCCAAAATTTTAATCATGTGTTTAGTTGAGTTTCAGAAGCACTGGACACCAAAAAATTAGTTTCATGAGTAACAAACAGGGGTACACGATTGGCTTATGGTTAGAGATAATCATACAACCCAAACCGTGTAGCCTGTTTGTGTAGGTACAAGTTTGATGAAACCATTAAAATCTCTAGGAAAAAACTTGAGTTCAAGTTTAAGGGTGAATATGGTGTCCCACAGTATGTTTAACTATGCACCTGAGGCCACACTACCATTTGGGATGTCTTTAGAAAACTACATAGGAGAAACACATGGGTTGTGCAAAAAATAATTAACCATAAAAACTAGCCATGCAAGGGGGTGTACCTTTTGATGGTATCACCACACAGTTAGTGCATGGTTATTCAAACCATTTATCCAAACCATGAAGCTCATTAAAAGAGGTAAAATGACCATTTTCCCCCTCCTATCTTTTAAGGGATTCTACACTATTTTCATCCCTATTTCGTCCAAGTGGTACCCTGCATGCACTCTCCTCCTCCTCTTCTCCCTTTGGTGGTTTCTCCCTCATTATTGGTCCAACTCAAACTTATTTGGGTGCATTGAAAGAATAATGGTCATTCTATGACTCGCATTTCCTCTTTTATCATTTTATTTTCTCACTTTATATGTGTTTATTGTGAAATCTCACACACCCTATTTGTAGGGTGTTTGAAAATTTATTTGTTTTATATCATCCCAACTCAAATAAAAAATCAATTTTGGAATATTGAATAATCATTGGTATGTGATAGGTGGTAAATTTTCTTTCCATTTAAATTTTCTTCATTTATAAAATATACCATTGTGCTATGTGTTGTACATTTCATGTGTTTACCCAAAAATGTGGAAATCATTAAGTTGATATTACCACCATAATTGAATTAGTTCATATGCACTAAATTTAATTGTCATAGGTCATCCACCTTGACTTAGACCACCCTCTCAAGTGTGTTACTTATATTCCCCTAGCCCTTTATGCATAGCCTTGGAATTAAAACCACCCTTTGAGGTGTGTAAACTTTCCTATTTTAAAATTAAATGGTTAAATGTGATTACATGAATTATAAGTGGTGTGTATGATTCAATTATCATAGGATAATTATTTAAATTATGCTCAAACTCTTTGACCTATAAGTTAAATGACTCATTTTAGATAGTGAAATATTAATGGTAATGTTCACCCTTGTCCATGATCAACTTATTAAATGTATTTCATTCCCCATTAATAATTTTAAGGGGAATGGTTTGTTGGTGGGTCTAATACACCCCCTTAGTCCTTGGTCTTTTATGTTCTTAATGATTATCATGGATCAACCGTATGGAAATTTAAATTATACCATGGCATGTATGATTACGTGGACATACAAATTATAATTAAATTGATTTAAAATTTTAATAATCATGATGAATCGCATTTAAATGGAATTATTAAATTCTCATTAGTCTATTTTTAAATAATAAATGTAACATATTAATGAAGGTCCACTATGCCTTGAATGATGTTAGGTTCTTTTTTACGAAACGTCTAGGATAAGGTCTCATAAAGAAAGTAGGATTACCATATAATGTATTATTATAAAGGGGCATTTTTTAGTGTTGTGTACATGGTGTTTCAAACCCCCTTGATCAAGGATGTTGGATATGGCACTTCACATCACTTCAATTGTTGTACATGACGTTCCTTACCCCCTTAACTAGGATGTTAGGCCTGACCCTTATCCTTATTATTCATGATACTCAGTCATGGAATCCCTTATTATTCATAATTCTCAGGCATGGATTCCATTATTATATGTGATACTCAGGAATGGCATCCATTATTATTCCATTATATAGATAGTCATGGAGACCCTTATTTAAAATATGAAACTCTTATAATTATACAAAGATGCTTGAGTTATGCCTCAGGTCCTAGATAGTACTATATATATATATATTTCTACATATAAATTATATATATATATTCATAGACACTTATATATATACACATGGTAATACTAGTTTAGAGACATTTCTAGCTTAGGTCAAAGTAGGCATGGTCGGTTAGGTGTCCTTGAGGAACCTAAGCCCGACTTTATTTCATTCACATTTTTTTTACGAATTTACTTCTAATATACCATAAAATGATTTTTTTTTATATTCATGGACTAGATTTCTTTAGAAACCATTGGTGGTGTCCTGGTGAATATATCTCACACCCTATTCGGGTCTCCGTTGCATACCCAAATATATCTCCTGGATATAGGTTAGGAACTAGATTGTGCTCTGTGTTGTTTGCATTTATGGACTAGGACTGGACATGGGGGTTGCATATAGTGGATGAGCATATACTTTGGATTCCCCCAAGAGTTGGTGTGTTTAATTTTTTTATCCATATTTTCATTATAGTTGTGATTATTATACTATCTTCTATATGTCTGTCACTTGTTCATTGTAGCATGTTCATGCATGATTACTCATTCATTTTCTATTAATTTCCTGTTATTATTATCTTCAAATACTCTATTGTTTATATTTATTCATTTATTTATTATAATTTAAACCACTATTATACATTGATCATGATGGTATACTCTCCCCATTGTACCACTATCAGACCCTCATTTCTAGTTAGTAGCCTCTGGCATACGGAGAGGCATGCTTGAGGTCATGTAACCAACCATCTTGGGGAATGATTTAGTATATCTCAGTTTAGAATGTTACAAAGTGGTTTCAGATATTATTTTCCTTTTGTATTACTATTTTTGGATGGTATACTTGAGACTAGGAATGTGTCGACAGTTAGTAAATTTCTCTTGTCTAGGTCCATCAAACTCACACATAAGAAAATGATCAAGTTGTAAGATATGATATTATTTATAAATTTGTTGTTATAGTTTATTATTATTTCACTTTGGATGATTAAAGTAATTATACTATTTATTGATTTATAAATTTATGATATTTACCTCTTAGACCGGTATATAAAGAGATTAGGTGTGTTCATGCATCATTATATGCACATATCAATTCACATTCCATGCATATTAAATGATATATCGGTTGCATTGCTTGACTGTTTGATACTTGATATATTTTCCTTGTTTGAATTATTATAATTCCTTATTATATACCATGTTTGGGTGATTTTTTCTATGCTTACCTATAATATATTCTTATGTAGTATCTTTATATGGTTATTTCCATATTTATTGGTGTTTTTTTATCATATCATGCATTGTTATATTAAGATAAAATAATTGGTTCTTAAAGTGTCTACATCAACCAAAATAGTTTTTTTCCTATATATTTTGATGGAGGCACCTTAATTAACTAGTTATGATATGTTTTAACCAAGAACCATTGGTTTTATGGGATGAAACATTTATCATTGTGATTAAATGGGTTCCAACAACAATTTATAGTGTATGGACCTTTACAAATTTGGAAGGGTAACCCATATAATCAAATCATCACATATGATCGTGTTATGTTTTCAATTCAATGGTAATAACCTAGTTGTAGCTACATTAATTCCAATTGTAATTTATAAAGGCTTGTACCTTTATAACATGGGCATGAAAACCTATATAATTAAATCCATATATTCACAACTGGACCCAAGTAGGTAAGTTGGGGCATGATGCTTATAATATAAAACCCTAAATGCATAATTGGACCCAAGTAAGTTATTTGGGACATGTTTCTTATGACATAAATTGGTATCAACCTAAGTAGGCTGGTCTTGACTTGATATTCTTATGTGATGAACCCATTAAGGGTGTTTAAAAATCATCAAAAAAGTGGAGGGACCCTCATAGGTCACCTTTATCTTTTATGATTTAGTGCTTGACCTGAAGGGGGTATATTCATGTTATGTGGGATAGTTATTTAAAGTGTTAGTAGCCTCTTATATGGGTTACATATAAATATATGGTGGCATCTTACTAATCTAACACCCTTTAACTAATAAAGACCTATTGTCTTCTTTTGGGTTGTACTTATATGAGGCATCGGTAAATTTAAATTCTAATTATAACATAAAGGGTGTTTTAATATATAGATTGGAATTGAAATTTATTTTAATTAAGCCTGGTTGTAATAACTTATAGATAAATTAATTAGTTAAAAACAAATTATGAGATAATTTTCTTATTATATTGCATGGAATCAGATAAATAAAGTTCTTTGTACAATCTTCCCTTATAACCGGTAGTTGATATCCTTTATGCATGAGATTTTTTAAATGTTATAATAAATGAGAATAAATTAAATGAACTAAACCAAAAAACCTTAATGTGGTGTTCCTAAAGTCCACCCTTGAGTAAGGGTTAGCTTAAAATGTTATCTTGTATGGGAATGTGGATGTTGATTGTAGGTATCTATTGACTTTTTCCTTTTTTAGTGATCTTAGAGGATAGTTTAGTAATCCTAGTAAAATTTTTACATGACCTAGTTATAGGTTTGACACATTATGATTTAGTAAGGGGATATCCTAGTTTAGGTATAACCCTATTAGGTAAACAAGAATCAGTAAATTCATTCTTTCAGTTTCTAGATGATAGGTACCATTCGGGTTTTGTTGAGTCAGGAAGGACTCTTAGTTTATAGAATGACCCCCCGGGTAAGGTGGGTGTTTGTGCGCTATTTGAAGCTTATTGAAATCATGAAAATCATTTAATTCTCCAATTCATTAGTTTAGACATTCCTTGGGAATGATCAGCTATTTTTTTGGACATGTGACCCTTCTTCTTTTCTAATGGTTCACAACTCAATATTTTTCACCCTATTGATAGTTATATGGATAAAGTGACTTTAATTTGACCCTTGTGTATGTTCCATCACATTCCAATAATTAATAGTGTATATTACTCTACTTAAATGTCAGATTAGCACCTGTTGTTACATGTAGAGCCCATAAAGCTAAGGAATTGATGCGTTAAACCACATATTGGTTGAGAGATGATGTCACATAGCACCTTGAACTATTTTGTTTCATGAGCATTGGATAAAGGTTCGTAAACTCAATAAATATATGTTTTTGGGTCATCTCTAGAGTAGATTGAATTGAGTGTAAAAACTTCTTGAGAGTGATGTAGCCATAAGCCATCGCAAGAAAGAAATGTATTCTAGTGTTTAGGGTAATGTTGTAAAATGGATCAGGTGTGATAACACTACTAATCTGGGTTAGTTTTTTATTATATTCTTGATGCTAATGATGGGAATATACATGGTTCATAAAAAGTGTCACACATTCATCTAAAAGTAAACCTAATCATGTTCCCTTACAAGCATCTAGTTCATTCCCTTATTTTTGTAATGCAGATTGGTAAAAGATTATTGAACACATCTGTAACCCATGTTCAGTGGTGGATGGAGTGTGTTCCCTGGGATGAGTTCCCATTTTCAAAAAACAATGAAAAAGACACTTCTAATGTGGGGAGCATCGCATCAAACATGTTTAATCATGTCCTTCCAAGTAGAGGGAAATAAACCATCAAGGAAAATTTTCAAATGGTCAAAATATATTCTTGAATATGGTGAATTTTTTATTTTGAGATTTTATTTCCCAATAATAGAGATGAGTTTTAAAACTCAGGTGTGAGTTTAAACTGAGTCTAGATGCTAGATTCAGGCATTGGAGTAATAATCAATCTGGTAGATTAACATGTCAGTAGTGTGTTTATTCTTTCAAGGTGACGTGATCTTGGGTTAGTTGGTTGTGTACCCAAGTGTTGGATAATGTTGAGAATTATGATGAGACTTTGGTGGTTGTTAGAATGATTATGGGTACCTCTAGATTTAAGGTGAATAAATTGAGCACCCAAATACTACGTTGTTTTTTAGGCAAGATGTTTTGAAATAGGTAATTCTAGAGTGGATCAATTGATGCTTTGATAATTAAAAATAAGCAAAGGGTAGAGGTCGTCAAATGTGAATCATGTTTTCTATGATACACATATTAGGGGAATAACCTTTGTGCTATTTTGAAAGAGGTATGAACATTGTTTTAGGGTGTTGTGAGGTGGTTAACCCATAGTTAGACTTGTTCATACATCATTAGAAATTGTGGTGTTGGGATTTTATGTAAGGCATGTTAAAAAAATTTTATGGGGAATAGTTTGGTATAGATATACACATTTATCGATGGAAATCCCTAATAACTTTTTTGCGTACTACTAGTTTAATGATGAGCTTCTTAACATTGTCTTGAGTATGTTGTTACAACATCAAATTTACACTGATCTAATCAAATAAACTTCTGGTATGACGGATGAACCTCATGTGAAAAGGGTCATGGGATTTTTTAGTCATTCATTGGATGATCATTTTGGAACTTTTATTTCATTATAGTATGGAACTAAAAATGGTTCAACTAGGAGATGTCACTATAAGTTGGTTATGGACTTTGGTGATTTTTCTCAAAGTGGCATAAGTGGATCCTAGAATAAGGGTTCTAGTATTGGGTTTTTATGATGTTTTGGTAGTTAAAAATGATCAGTTTCATGAATATTCAACCGGTGGTAGTTCAGGTTTAATTTTTCATGGATGGATAAATGTGGTTGGTGAGGAACCACATTAAATATATCAGATAAGGAGTTGAGTGTAGTGCATGAGTTGGGTGGAGCTTTTCAAGGAATAGTTGACATGACCAGTTAAGATTGGTTGATTGAAATTAAATCATTTTGAGCCTAAAAAGGACCAAGATCAGAGTATTTATGTCTGACCGAGTGTCTAAAGTTTATAATCATGCAATAATCATTGTTCAGACATTAGGTCCATGTTTTAATAGGCAATTTTGATGGTGGGAGTACCATATCTCAGATTTTTCTAGGGGAATCTAGAGCCTCTAATGGCGAGTTCTACAGTCTGGATAATGGAAGAGATTATTTAATGATCATATTTCAGGTTATATGGGTGTGTTTAATCACCTTCTTGATGTTTCGGTTTTGATTATGAGACTTGGATCGAGTTTTACAAGCTTAAGTGTCGCATGTTTAAAATAGCACTTGCAAGTGTGTTGGGTTTGGGAAAAGAAACATGGCCATCTGAGCAATAATTCACAACCTAATTAGGAATAGTGATGTTTTATTTGTTCCCTAATTATTCTTAGGGAGTATAATTTCTAAGGTGGGTAGATTGTAATGTGATGTGATTCATATCGGAATGAAAATTTCAAGAGGGGTTGATTTTTTCATTTGGTGGAAGGGCCAAATCTTAAATTGAGATTTGTAAAAAAAATGAGAGTTTTAACACTTAAATGCACTGTTTTAAGATAGGGTTTAATCATTAATATGTAACTTAGGTGTTCATTTGAGTTTCGAAAGAATCATCTCCAAAAACTCAGTTTTGGGAGAAACAGGCAGGGGTGCACGGTTGGCACATAGTTAGAGCTAACCACGAGGCCAAAAACATGTAGCCTATTTATATAGGTACATGATCTGATTAAATAATGTGTCTCTCTATGGGAAAATATATGGCATGTTGAAGGGGTGCAGAGGGTATCACACGGTTTTTTTAATCATGTGCTCTCGGCTACACGACTGTGCAGGGTGTCTATATAAAACTTTAGAGGGGAAACACATGAATTGTGGATGGTTTATCTAACCATGTTCCTAAAAATTTGAGGGGGTTCCATTTAGATAGTAGTATCACACTGTTGGGACACAATTATCCAATCTATGAGACTAAACCGGGTGGCTCATTAAAATGGGTAAAATGACCATTTCTCCTCTCCGATACTTTAAGGGTTTCGACATCATTTTCTTCCCTATTTCTCCTGGGAGGTCCCCTACACACACTATCCTCCTCATCCTCTCCCTTCGATGGTTTATCCCTCATTATTGGTTTGATTCAAGTTTCATAGAGTGTGTTGGAAGTGTAATGATGAGTCTATGACTCATCTTGCCTCTTTTATCATTTTCTCTTCTCACTTTTGATGTGATCATTGTGTGAGATCACATGACCTATTTATAGGGTGTTTAGTGATTCTTCCATATTCTATTTTTTTGGCTAAAATAAAATCCTAGGTTTTTATGAGTGAATCATCCTTAGTTTGAGGTGGGTGGTCATGATTCTTTCCCTTTAAAGTTTTTTCATTTATAAAATACATCATTGTACCTTGAACCATACTTTCTATGCATCACTTCATAAATGTGAAATTAATTAAGTAGATATCAACACCTTAATTGAATTAGTCCCTGTGCACTAAATTTGATTGTCAGAGTTCATACACCTTGACTCAAACCACCCTCTCAGGTGTGTAACTAATATGACCATGGCCCTTTATGCTTATCCTTGGAATTAAAACCACCCTTTGAGGTATGTTAACTTACCACTTTTAAAATGAAATTGTAAAATTTTATTACATGAATTATAATTTGTGTAGATGAATCACTTAACTTAGGATCATTATTAAAATTATGCTTGAAAACTTTCCCCTCTATGTAAAATGGAACACTTGAGATAGCGAACCATAAATGGTAAGGTTCGCCCTGGGCCATGATCAACTTGTTAAATGTAGTTCTTTCCCCCTTGATACTTTTAAGTGGAATATATTTTTAGTGGGTTTGATACACCCCCTTAGGCCTTGTTCTTTTATATTCTTAATGATTATATGGATTAACCCAAGGGACATTTAATTTATACAATGTAATGTATGATTATGAGGCCTTCCAAATTATTAGTAATTGATTTATAAATTGAATAATCATGATGAATCATATTTAAATAGAATGATTTAATTCTCATGGAATATTTTAAAATAATAAATGTAAATTATTAATAAAGGTACACTACACCATGAGAGATGTCGGGTTCCTTTTTAAGGAACACGTATGTTAAGGGATCATAGGTAAAGTGGGCTTACCTTATATTGGATTATTACAAAGGGTACTTGGTAAGCGTTTTGGACTTGGTGTTTCAAACCCCCTTGGTAAAGGATGTCAAACATGGTGTTTCACATCACTGGGGTTATTAGAAATTAAATTCCACACCCCTTAAATTAGGATATTGGGAATGACACTTATCTTTATTATTTATAATACACGAGCATGGAATTTGTTATTGTTCATCATACTTAGGCATGGAGTCCCTTATTACATGTGATACTCAGGTATGGAATTCCTCATTATTCCATGAGATTGATGGTCATGGTGACCCTTAATTAAAATATGATATTCTTATAATTATTCATGGATGCTTGAGTTACCCCTATGGTCTTATCTATTTATACATACATATATATATATATGTGTGTGTTCTAATGTATATTGTATATATATATATACAAACACAATAATATATATACATGGTGATACTTGTTTAGATACATTTACGGATTAGGTTGAAGCAGGTATGGTAGGATAAGTGTCCTTAAAAACCTAATCCTAACTTGATTTTGTTTACATTTACTACACTACATTACTTTTGATATACCTATACATTTATTTTTTTATATATATAGACTTTATTACTTTAGACACCATTGGACATTACCTACAGAGTATATCTCACACCATGTTCGGTCCTCCGTTAGGCACCCAAATAGATCACCTGGTTGCAAGTTATGAATTAGAATGTGCTCTATGTCATTTTCATTTGTGGACTAGAATTGGATATGGTAGTCCTATGTAACATATGATCATGTACTTGTACTTTCCCTAGAAGTTGGATTATTTTATTTTTTATTCCTATTTTTCTTCTAGATGTAGTTATTTTATTATCTTCTATATGTATGTAACTTGTGCATTGTATCATGTTCATTCATGATTACTCTTTCATTCATTATTAATTTATAGTTATTATTATATTATACTACTATGTAGTTTATATTGGTTATATTTTTGTTGATATTTTATACCACTATGATACTATGATCATGAGGGTATAGTCTCCCCACCATACCAGCATCATACCCTCAATACTATTCGGCAGCCTCTGTCATATGGGGAGGCACGCATGAGGCCATCTAACTAACCAACTCAGGGAACCTTTTAGTGGCTCCCAAACTAGGATGTTATACACTGAGTACCTAATGTGATCTTCTGGTGAACCAAAAAATATTTTAGTAACCACTGGGTACTTGACGGTATGGTACTAAGTACCTTGTGGGGTAGCTGGATGAGGGGACCTCCAAGATAGGCCACCAAGCAACTTATGAGGGTGTACTGGGTACTTGGTAAATCTCATGTTAATTTTTTAAAGGGGTGAAAATTTATTTTGGGGTAATAAAAATTAAAATCCCTTAGTGGGTTCTTCATTTTCATATAGCTAATCCATGGGAGGCTGAACCTTTCTCCTCATTCATCTCCTTCACTTATCCAATTTTATTTGGATGTGTTTGAGTTATTTTTCTAGTGATTTTAGCTAAAGATATTCCTCTACTCCCTCCCTTCCACTCTCTACCATTTATCTGTTGATATTATGGTTGTTGGGAGCATGAATCCACCAGTGTATGGGGATATCATGCTAGTTTAATGGGGGTTCCATGTGCAGATGGAATAGGGCAGATATATAGAAAGGTTGTGATCTATTTCTCATCATTTCATATGTGGTAATTGATTTTATGATTTATTCTTGAATTTTATCAATTTTTGATGAAATTTATTGACAAATTAGAGGAGTATATTTATGGGATTTACTTACATTGAGTCTAAATGCATATAAAAAATGTCCCACTCATTATTTCTCAAGGATTTTTCATCATTATACCATTTGGTGAGTGATTCCCCTATTATGAAAAATTAAATTAATTATAATTGTTTTATGATAAATTAAAGTGAAATGTTGATGGAGTTAGGGCCTTGTGGGTGTGTCAAGGTTTAATGTAATATTTGAAATGAATTTCAAGTGTGGATGAAGTGAAGTAGGAATCATGATGTATGGTGGTAACTCTATATTTGAGGTAGGTGGTCTCTAATTTGTTCACTTTATCTGTTGTTGTATATACTATGTGGATTGTAGGTGGGATTAAGAAATTTTTTTCAATGCAAAATGGAACCAAGGTGGTTTCAAACATTTGAGGTGAAACTAGGATGGTTTTTTAGGTTCATAAAAAATCCTTCACGTGTTATACCATGATAACATAGCTCTTAAATATTATTTTATTAATATTAAAGGGTTGGGTAGAGTTAAATTGGAAGCTTATAGGGTGTTTAATCTTGATAAATAGACCAATTTCCTATTGGGTCTTATGCATTGAGGTATGATATTCCATTGATTTAAGGATAAAGGATTTAATTGTGGTTGTTGACATGAATTTACAAGATTATAGTTATCTAATATGATTAACATATGGTTTAGAATGGGGAATATCATGTTCAACCTTGAGAATATTATGTGGGTAGTAAGTTAAGTTCTAATAAGGGTTTTTAGTGAGTTAAATACCTAGAGATTATTTCACTTTGGGGGTAAAATATATAGATAGGTATAGTGATGGACATATAGAAAAGTAACCATACAAGGGGTGACTATTGATGTGGTAATAGGTAGTTCCTTTAGTCAATAGCAGTCCAACAAGATTACTTGTTATGATTTAATATTGGTAGATTATTGGGTGATTATCCTATTATAGGTATCCTTCATGTCCTAAGGAATAAATTTTGGAGTTGTGTCCTAATGTCCATCTTTACAACTATGTTTTTCCAAGATCAGTAGGATGATATTAGGAAATATGAGCTTGATGAGTATATCAATTTATATAATGATTTCAATTAAATCACTAATTATATCTGAGGAATAATAGTGGGTATATCAAGACGAGTTTCACATATGGTGTGATTGGTTATAGAATAGGTCTAGGATTTGGGTAGGGTGACACCCATAATAATGATTGTGATTATTTTCCCTTATGTTTTACCATTTTGATATGATAATTAACTCAGAGATGGAGAGTGTCTAAGATTTATATTTTGGTCATCACTAGAGGATTTGTAATATCATATCTATTATAAGGATGTTTATATACACATGTTTATTTCTATAGTGACAAAAAATTCACTCATGTTGATGTATATAGTGATATATCATTCACCCATCCTGTTTATATTAGTGATACATCGTTCACACATAAAGTTATATTGGGGATATATCATCCACCATTATTGTTATGTTAGTGATATTTAGTTCACTAATGGTTTTTATATGGTGATATATCATTCACCCAATGTTATGTATAGATTGATACAAATTTCACCTGTGACTGTTAGATGGTGGTATATTATTTACCCAAATTTATGAATACCATGATACATCATTTACCCATAGATAGTTATATGGTGATATATCATTCACCAGTGGTTTTTAAATAGTGATATATTGTTCATTAGAGTTGAGTATATGGTGATACATCATTCAACCATGGTTATTATACAGTGATATATAATTTGTCTGAGTTCTTTATATGGTAATATATTATTCACCCATGGTTTTTATATGGTGGTATATTATTCAACCAAAGTTATATATGTAACATCCTTCCATTCTAAACCAATAATGTGACACAGTAATTTTCATGTAATTTACCATTTTATTGTGTATTTTTATGTAATATATACTTGGGTTATGTTTTGGGAGTTTCTAGATAGTTTTTTCATGTTTTGGAAGTATTTATGGACACTTATGGCCTGATAATAGTTAGGGGAAACTATGAACTATCTCCAAGGAACCATGAAAGGTGATGTCATGAGTCATTGGGTGGGTGTGTGGTTGGTCTATAGTTTGGACAAACCATATAGATTCATGGTAAAACATATGAGATGGTAATTTTTGAAAGAGTAGATACATGTGGTTGGTGTATGGTTAGTCAAACCATGCAGCACAATAATGTGGTCTCCCTAGGAAATTTCTAGTAGCATCACAAAATTGGTTTATGGTTTTCCAAATCATATGAGACAACAATGTGGAACAATTGGGTGACTCTATGGTTTGGATACAATATCATGCACACAGTTGGGGCATGATTTAACAAATTGTGTAGCCTAACCATGTGGAATGCATTAAATACTCTAAAAATTAGAGTTTGATTAATATTTCAACAATGAAACTCTCATTTTTTTATATTATTCCATGATCCCAAACTCTTATTCCCTCCTAGGAAACCTTGGTGATTCCCTTTGATCCAAATGTTTTTTTAACAAATCAAAGTGTATTGGATAGATCTCCTCATATTCCCTCACCTGGAATGTTAGATCTAACCCATTGTGGATAGATCTATTATTCATGATTCATTTTTATGAAATATCATTTTCATCTATTGAAGTAAAAGTGTTGTGATCCCGGATCTAGGGGTTTCTTGGTGTCATTATTTGGTTTCTTCACCTATTGAGAGTTAGGTGGATTTTCTCTATTCTCCACTAATTCTATAACTTAAAGTATTAGTTTTTATTGAATGTGTTTCTTGGATTTAGAAAGGAAATGTTGAATTATTACATTAAAAACCCTTTTGATTTATGAATTGGAAACATGGAATTTGAATAATATTTAGAAAACCACTTTGATTTATAATTTTATGTTTCTTTATTTAAAATTAGGGCTTTGATACAATTCAAGAAATATGTTCTTTTAAATATTTTTAAGGGGAGAAATTTTTTATGTGTAATTAAATGATATGTAATGTGGTCTTGAAATATATGGTTGGAATGGGTTCATTTTCATTGGATGTTACCATGAATAAGTGGAATGTTCTATTAGGGAACCTGGAGACTGGTAAGTTTATGATGACTTGGTGGATTTATGATAAACCACTCTTTATTATGGAATTGTCCCCTTACATTCATATGTGTGTGTGAGAGAGAAACATGGAATGGGTATGCCATGTGGAAGGAAATAACATCCAAATTTATTTATTTCAATTGTCATGCTATAATTATTTTCTTATGGATAAATTATTATACATTTAATTTAAACTATTTTAAATTGAAAAACTATTTTATTGTTTCATTGTTGTTATAAATTATGTTTTAAACTATGATCTAATTTGTTCTATTATAGAGGCGTGAGTTGGTAATTCTTTTGTATAAATCCTACTGAGTGTTATACTGACCCCTTAATTGGTAACTTTTTTTCATTTTTAGATGTTATTTAATAGTACACCAGAAGGGGAAAGGTATCATAATTATATAGTGGTGAAACATAATACATCTTACATAGATTATTTTTTGAAGATTGAGGTTCTCTCATGGAATCTTTGGCATTATTTCGCATTTTTGTTACTATGTTAAATATATTTTGGTTTATTTGTGTCATATTTTATTACTTTATTGATACTAATCTAGTGTTTTTATTTATTTGGTTTTCATTTGAGTTGTATCATGTTTACTCATGCATTAAATAATTGATTTCGATTTTCATATTTTATTTTTTCAGGTCATGTTTGTTCTTCAAGGAAATCATCCCCTGATATTTTTCTAAGCCCATGGAATTTATTGTCATCCTTTGATGTCTTGGGGATGTCAAATAAGGTATGTATAACCTTCGGGACAACCCAAGTCAGGAGTATAGAACTATACCTAGAATGAATGTGTGTGTGTGATAGAAACATGGAATGGGTATTCCATGTAGAAGGAAATAATATAAAAATTGGTTTAGTTTAATTATTTTTATTTAACTGTTTTCTTATGGACTAATTATTTTTTTTAATTTAAACAGTTTTAAATTAAATAAATTTTTTTGTTTACATTTATTATATATTATTTTTAAAATTTTCATCTAACATGTTATGTATTAGTGTCATGTGTTGGGAAGTCTATTGGGGAAATCCTACTGAGTTTTATACTCACCCCTACTTGATCAATTTGGTTCATTTGAAAATATTGTTTACCAAGACATAGAAAATGAAAAGGTGTCATAATTTTCTTGTGGCACATAATGAGGATTCTTCCATGGGTTGGTGTTTGGGGTTTGGGGTTCTCAAATGGAGTCCTTAGAGTTATTTCATATCTATTTTATTGTGTTGTATTTCCTTTGGTTTCTTTGTATAATAATTTATTACTTTATCCCTACTATTGTGATGTTTCTATTTATTTTGTTTTCATTTGATTTATATCATTTTTACTCATGTATTAAATAGTTGGTTTTAGTTTTTGTATTTTATCTTGTCAACTTATGTTTTTTCTTTGAGTAAAATCATACCCCAATGTTTTACTAATCTCTTGGAATTAATTTTCATCCTTTGATGTATTAATGATGTCACCTAAGGTTAGAAGCACCTCAGACCTATCCCAATCCTATGAGTTGGGGAGAAATGTTGCAACAAATCATTGCCTAGGCTGGTGGTCTCTACTAAACTTATGTGTGCCTCCCCGTATTCCAAATTATACTGACTAGTGGTAAGGGTCTGATAAGATACCTTGGGGTGACTATACCCTCTAGTTTGGGTTTCATAAAAGTATAAAAAAATAAGGGGAACAACATACATCACATAACACCATATGATACATCAAGAAATAACCAAGCACTAAGCGTAAAGTATTCAATATCAAAAAATCATGTTATCATAGTCATGAGTCATGCATAACAATGGTCACATATAATAAGTAAAAAAGTGTATAAAAGGTAAAATGACCAAAAACTGTAAGATAAAAAAGTGACATAAGATATAGCTCAACACACATCCCCCAAATCCATCTAATCACACAATCACACATTGGTTATAGGGAGCTTTCCATTATCCCTAGATGCATCCTTGAAATTTTCTCATGTACAAAATAATGACCTGAGTAGGGTGTGAGTATGACTCAATAGGCTATGACTAATTACTTCCCAAAATAATCAAGTCTGAATAGTTAGTTCATGAGATGGTTCCATATATATAATAATTCAAATAATTATAAGAAAAATTAAATAAATAAAACGATGAACCTGGGATCTGTGGTGAAACCCAAGGTCAAAATCACCTACTTTAGCCAGTATTAGATGTCTCTAAGAAATTCGTAGAGACCGTGCAAACCCAAACCACTCATGATCAGGGGTAATATACCCATGCTAGGTCCAACTGACACTCAGGGTAATATACCCATCCCTAGGGCCCTAGAATCCACCTAGGGTCTAGATTCACCCCAGTTTTAATATTACCCAAAGATCCAAAAGACACCAAACCATATAATTATGATATAAATGAAGAATATCCCATAATTTCCATAATAAAAAATAAAAAATTAAAAGTTCAAGGGTTCAATTAAAATTCTTGATCCAAAATAATTCCAACTACCATAATTTAGGAACATTCACAATTTTCATCCTTTAATTCTTATCAAAATAAAACTAACAAGGGTCAATTACATTTATAAGTTCATTTCCAAAACCAAGTAACATTTTTAAGATTAGAAACCCATTTAAAAACACTTTATTAATATAAAACAAAGTTCCAATTTTAAAATGCCACATTCAATTTCCAACACTAAACACCAACAAAAAACAATTTCCAAGGGTGTGGTCCGAGGGGAATAAGACTACTAAGGTTTATTATAATCCTACCCTTATTACCATAACAATAAAATCCATTCAAGGGTTATCTATAATTCCTTGGTCTTTTGATTTGGATTTGAAAAAAATTAATTTCAACCATGGTTATTATCTTGAGTCATATCACTAAAACTTTATAAAAAATAGCACTAATATAGGAAAATACATAGGGACTACCTACCTTACTTTAAGAAGAACCCGCATTTCCAAAATAAATATTTTATTGAGCTTAGAATGGAAGGGAATGAGAAATTATAGAAATTACCACAAAATAGAGCATGTGATCTAAAGATGATGAAACTCACAAGGCAGTGAAAAAAATAAACAAATGAAGAAGGTCGAATCCTAACTTACCACAAGGTCTTGATCTCATTAAATGGGATCCCAATAGATTAAATATCCAAGTATTTTTTTCAATGAGACGATGAGATGGAGAGGGATTCAATGTGGGGATATTATGTGATTTTTGGGGGATGAAATTGGGTGATCTTAAGGGGTAAAAAGAATGGGGAAAGACCAAACTTCCCCCATTTTAAAAAAATATTCTAGAACCCATTGGTAGGCTGATGGGTCTCCCTAGATAGATGGTGGGATTATAATGGCTCTACAAGCTTACAGTAAGACCACTGGTGATCCAATGGCACTACAATTTCATGGCTACATTCCCTTTCCTCCATCTAAGCATTCCAAACACCTCTAAGACCCATTTGACCACCTTAGAAATCCCTTTAAGGAAAAATTAAAGGGGTTTTGGATTAATTTAAAGTAATATGTACCTCACTATATGCTAAGGGTTTTATAATATATATAGTGATACATAATTCACCCATGGTTTATATGTGGTGATGTATATTTCACCCTTTTCTAGTAGTAATTTTATGAATCATTCATCCTTGGATAGTATGGCGATATATCATTCTCCTTTTTTATGTTTTGGTGATGAACCATTAACATGGGATATTATTTTGGTTATTACCCATTCACTTATGAATATTATTATGAGAGGTGAAAACTTGGTGACCCTATTAGTTATGATCATACCATTATAATATCATCCCATTTTTTTAATGACTGAAGCATGTAAGATCTAACTATCAGATTGGATTCTTGGGCACATGATGGCATAGAAAGTTAATGTATGTGATTATTTATAGTTTTATTTTAATTAAGTATATATATTTATGTATATCTAGACACTATTAGGGGAATTATATACGGTTTCATATTAAATTTTATGATCACACCTTGAAAATACACCTTAATGGGTATTCAGATCTTATAGTTGATATACAGGTTAGGGCATGACCCTAACATAAATGATTATGTTGGAGGAGCTCATTGGGGATACAGATATAGGATTGAGAAAATTTTGGGGATAATGGTTGTGCCTCCTATAAAATTTATTTTTAGATTAGTTATATATTAAATATGATTGAACCATTGATTTATCATCTTTTTGTATGATTGTATACCCTACATGTGTTTCATCTATTATGAAATGGTGTTGTTATTTATTTATGCTATGAATTCCACTTTAATTATATGGTAGTCTGATGTTATACCAATTGTGGGTATTTTAGTAATTAATTTGTTATTTTTTGTAATGATACTGAGGGTATAGTATACTCAACTGATTTTATTAAACCATTGTTTTTAGTCAGCAGCCTTCTGCATATATGTATATGCACCTAAATTCATGTATAGACACAACTTGTGCATTTTTTGATTACACAAGTCTATGGAAATTACAAAATTAGTGAAATAATTTGAAAAATTAATGATATCAAAGATTAATATGTCAATGATTAGTGAAATCAGTTACTTTAATAGGGTATAAGTCAATAAAAATGATGAGTATAAATTATTTTCTCAAGAAAAATATAAAAAGAAGCAATTTAAAAAGTTGTAAATACAATATTGAAACCTAGAATCAACTCCAATCCTCATTAGAACTAAACCCAAGAAGCAGGAAGATGTAAAGGTTGTAGATCCATATTTTTATCAAAGAATGATTATAGTTTTATTATAAATGATAGAAAAATTCCATGAATCATATAAAAAACATGCTAATCCATATGGTTTCTAGTAAATTATAAGTAGGAATATATCATTGTAGTAAAAACACCTTGAGGTGTGTTCAAGGTACACTTGATTATGTATTGGTGTTTTTTATAGTAAATGTCCAAGAATTGATAGAATATTCAAATTTTTATTGAGTCATAGATGAACTAGAAAAAAAATTACAAATAGATGATTATATTTCATTGAGATTAAATATGTGAGATGGATTAGTAAAAAATTTGAAATCATCTTGAATATCATAACTGATTTTGAGTATATCTTAACAAATAAAATCATGTACTCAATTTACTTGGAAGAAACAACAATAGTAGGAGAATAAAGAGGAATAAAATATTCCTATGGTGATTTTATATGATAAAAAACTCTTATTGAGCTTGATAAAAACCCAATATAACATTAATATATGACACACATTAAAATAGGGTGATAATTTATTAAAAAAAATATTGAATATGGATTTTTCAAGGTGGATATCCTTGGAATAAATCAACAAGTAGTATCAATATTCAAAAAATCATAAGACACACTAATATTTAAGAAACCTTTGTTGAATCTCAATGTTTGAACACATTTAAATGTTTGGGTAGATTTATATTATCTATTATCTCCATATGTATTTAGTGATTAACATTGATTCTCATTTATGATGGGTTTCATAACATTTGGGTTTATCAATAAAGAGGGATAAATTGAAAAAACTAGAATAGGTTTGTAATTCAGTATGTTGAAGTAGAGAATAAATCATGTGGGATAAATATACTCTTGAGGATCATTATTGTGTTAAAATAAGTAAGGGGAGATATAATCCATGAGAATTAACATGAATTATTGATGAATATAAGAGGATTTATGTCAAGAAAGTGGTTGCTAGAGTTAAAAGAAATAGGTTGATAAATATAAATGTTTAAAGAAATAATATAATGATCTCTTATACTCTTGTATTATATAGTAGTCATTACTCACATATAATTAGTGTGATAACTAAGATTTTATATTTCAATTTGGATATAATGGATTTTTAGGAATCTAATAGTTGGATTAGGATTTCCAAAAACTCCAAAGGGAGAGAATAATACAACCTAGGTTATTTGAGAAGATAATTATGGAATCAAAGTTGATCAAAGGGGGATATTGGTGAAGAATGTTTATTTTTTATTTTATTTGTTTGAAACCATAGCTAAATTAAAGAATATGTGAATAGTAAAAGTTGGATGATATTTTAAAGCTAATTTAGTGTAGAGTGATAAAACCATGACATGATTATTACTGTCATTATATAAAAAAAAAATTTAAGGTTTTTTATTAAATGGTTAGATAAATAATGTTGTATTAAATATATATTTCATGCCATGATGAGGTTAGATACTAAAGAGTTTATATAGGACCAGGCATTATGACTTTTCATTCATGTTATATCTTGTAGCTACAATTACAAATTTGTTAAGTTTGATTGGTTATAGATAAGTAATACTTCCATAACATTGCCTTGTGATTTATAAATGAGGAGGTTTTCATAATTATTATTATAAATTTGGTTGTTATGATTTAGAAGCTATGAAAAACTTGGGGATGTGATTGGGTGAATAATAGTTGTTCATATTGTAAGGACATACATAATTCTATAACATGTGTGTTTGGAAAATATTTTAGATAATATACCCCATATTTTCAATGATATAGAATAATATCCATACATGATATTTTGGATTGATTAGGTAGTTGACGGATATTACACCATAATGATACACATTATGTCATAATTTGATAGACAATATGAAATTATAAAAGTTTTAATGTTTTCTAAATATCAGAATATAATAAATGTTAATGAGATATTTAATTCAACCATGATGGATATTTTTTAAGGCCAATGAGGTGTTGATATGTTGAATATAAATAAGAGAAAAATTTTAAAAAATGTTAGACAATATTAAATAAGTGGAATTAAAAAATATATTAAAAAAAACATAGCACATAAAGAAGAATTTTGTAGATGATGAGTTTTCAAGAAAGAATGGGATGTTGTAGAAGAACTTGAACACGATTGAATATATGGTCTTTTTTTGAATAAGGGGACGAAGGGAACCCCGAATTCTGGAATAGTGTATTAATTATTTCTTGAAACTTTCTTTATAAGTGACCTACATCTCAAATTTTTATGTGTCTCTATTTTAAATAAGTGTATAGAGAGGTTGATATAGGGAGTTACCCTTATGATTATTATTGAGTTGATCCAAAATCTTGTAATCGCAATAGTGTGTTAATGGTTTCTTAGTACATTGACACATTTTCAGTGTATGATCCTTGGATATAACCCATTTTGGATAAACCAAGTAAAACCAACACATCACAATATTTTATTTTTAATATTTGGATGTTATATATATTTGGTTTGAAGTTACAAGTTCATTTATTATTTCTAATATTATAACATAATATATATGATGAAATAAAAAATTTATACCCCAATTCACCCCCATTGTGGGTGTTTTGGTCCTTGTGGTTGCAATAAATAAACTTTTATACTAAATAAAGTGACATTAAACCCTGTCTTGGTAATGTATCATCTGATAGAGTGGTGGAGAAAATAATTATATTCTTTTATTAATATTAAGTTCAAGTTGTTATGATGTAATTAAATTGGTATGATATATTAACTTTGTAAGGAATTTATATTGATAAATGTGGATTTATGGTAGTTGAAATGGATTTTTATTTTGAAACTGAAGAACCATATATATTGGAATCTCATATTAAAAAATTGTTTCATGTAAATGATATTTTAAATACATGTTTTAGTGTTATTGTTAAAATTATACCTTGATATTGTTTCAATGATTATTTAGAAGATATTTCCATATAGAATGTATTTTTAGATGATCACCAAATTATTGTATATGATAATGAAAGGGATTTAATTATTATAGAATATTTCAAACCTAAAATCATGTTATAAAATTAATATCATTGGTAGTAATGTCACTTTATTTTTAAAATATATTTATATTTATTTAATATATGTTATTATATATGATAATACTTATTATTCAATTTATAGTAATATATAATTTTAAATGGAAAACTTTATTTTCTTTGTTTAAATTTTTTACATAAATATTTGAAAAATATTTCATTAGTTAATCATATTTATTATTTAATAAAAAATAATTAAAATAGTAAAGAGTGATTATTTTTTATTTTCATTTTAATTTAAATTTTATTTTTAAAATTTCTAATTATTTTTTTATTTCTAAAACAATGCTCATTTTTTCAAACATTTTTTCATAAGTATTTTCAAAAAAATCCTTATTTAAGTTAGTTTCTTCCTTGAATTAAATATAAGGATCAATTTTTAAGCACTCATTGAAAACTTCTTTTAATATTAATCACTTATGGTAAATGTTCCCATAAAATTGATTTTATATTTATTAATGAAAGTGTTTATCAATCACTTAATAAATTATGTTTTAAAATAGATTAATCTTATCAAAAAATGATTACATCACTTATTAACTATTATAACTTTTTGGTTTAATTATTTGATTAATTAGAGAAAAATTAATTTCCTCTAATTTCTTTATATTATTTTCTTCTTAAATGTAAGTGAGAGTTTTTTATAAGAGACTTAATAAACATAATTTTTTTAAATTTCTTATCATATGTTTTATTAAATAAAGGCTTATTTAAATTAGTTTCTTATGGGATTTAGGTGTCAATATCTAATTGGGACCACTTATTGAAAATTTCATGTAAAGATAATAGCTTTTTATTAATATTTATGTTTAATAGATTCTATATTTCTTCATGAATGTAATTTTATATCACTTATTTAATTAAGTTTTCAAACTTCATACACTTATTAAAAATTACATATATAAATTATTATTTATGATAACTATTTTGGTTTAATTTTTATAAAACAAAATAAATTCCACTTATATTTTCAAACTAATTATCATAAGTTTTGTCAAATGTGTTGGAGTGGGTTCCCTAAAACCAACTTGATTTTGTACTTTTCGATTATCATGCCATATATATTATAACACCATGTGATTTTAGAATATATTTTTTTATTAAATAAATTTGATGCATTTGATAGATTGGGATTCAAGAAATACTAAAATTTAGTGAATAATGAAATAAATTATGAAAATGTAAAAATAAATTATTTTATTAAATAAAAATGGGTCTAATTCACTTTAGAAAAATACTATTGATTCTATAGAAAGTTTTTTTCACACTTTTGTTAAATTATGAATTTTTGTCAAATATAATAATTTTGAGGAATGATATAAAAAATTATTGATAAAATTTTAGTAATAAATAATAAAATAAATCAATTACATCAATATACTAGTTAAATAATAATAAGTAATTCTAGCCTAATAATTCTTGTCTAGCTAGAAATGTTTTGTTTACAAACATTGTTTTATTATATGTATTTTTATTTGGAAGTTAATTTATATTATTTAGAGTATTAATATTATAGAAAATTATTATTTATATAGCTATAAAAATGAAAAATAATTCATAAATTGATTATAATTTGGTTAAAATGAAGATAAAATAATTTTAATGTAAAAAAGATATATTTTTCTGAAAACTATTTTTTAATCTATTTTTACCTTATTAAATTATATTAATCACTATTTATAAATGGATTTAATGAAATGTATCAATAATAAATAAAATAAAATAAATTAACATTCATATAATTTTGATACTAGGTATGGAATGAGAATAAAATCTTTATTATACTTAAGGATAAATTTTTTCTAAAAATGATTTTTATGTGTTTTGTGAATGAATATTAGAATTAATTTTAACACCTTTATAAATTTAATATGATAAAATGGTTTCTAAATTTGGAATAATAATTTAAAATTTTTCTTATAAGTTCGATTTCATTTTTGTTCATCAAAATAAGTTACCTAGGTAGAAATATAGTCATTGTGGTTAATATTAAATGTGGTAAATGGTTGAAGTTAGAAATAAGGCCACAAATATCACTTAAAAAATCAAAAAATTATTTTATGAGTGTATTTAGACCATAATTTATCCTATATTCCAAAAATTGTAATTTTTTAGCAACTTCCATTTAAGAAAAACATTTACTATATTTAAAAATTCTTAATATTTACAAGGGTTCCACTCCTCTCACTTATAAAAGGGGACATCCTATCATCACTTCCTAACACACATTAAGAATCTTATATAAAACAATATCTACCCAAATAACTTCAAAACTCTAATACTCAGGTCTTAGATGTTTATGTTTCACCAAAAGATCATCCCAATAAGGCTGAAGTATAGATCCAAATGAGGATTCTGAAGGAAGAGGTAATCAACTTAAACGAGTTCTTTCAAGTTTCTTTCTTTTTTAATATCCTCCAAATATTCTATAACCACCTCAAAATAATAGAATAATTATCATTAATATAATAATATTTTATAATTTTAATGGAATAATCATTATCCACCGCCTTTCCATATAATGAAAAATTAAAATGTCATGCATGCGTATGTGCAGACTACCGCCTTCATAAAGCGATGTATTTCATTTTTCATCACTACCTCTAATTTTTAGTTATAAATATGGATTTAATGAACATATATTATATTTAGGATATAATTATGATTTTTTAAAGATATACTATTATATAATTTTATTCCCTCTCATCCATTGGAAAAAAGAAATGTCGCTCATGTGTACATGCGGACTACCGCCTCCATAACTGACCTATCCCATTTTTAATCAAAACCTTACATGGATAGTTATAAGAGCATATATAATAAATAAATATTATATTCATTAAATTATTAATATTATATAATAATGATCAAGGTATAAATATTGAAATAGTTAAATCCTAACATGCATGGAAAATGAAACAGTTAACACTCAAATAACGACTTTAACAGAGAATTATTAATAAACGAGGAAAAAGATATTATAAGTGAAATATATATATTAATTAAACATAAATATGGTTTTAATATGTATTTATAATAAATTAAAATTTATTATATAGGTTTTTGGATAATTTTTAACTAAGTAGAAGATCGAGTAAAGGGTTTATGTTACAATATCACTTTTTACCAAGATCTTTAAGTTTCATTTTCTATTGGGGGAATTTCATAATATTTTTCTCTTAAAACAAAACAATTTTCTTATCTTATGGTTATTTATAGTTTTTTCAAGTATTATTTCTATTTCCCTTTTTTTGGTTTTCAAAAATACTAAAATAATGTTTTTATGAAAAATTAACCTTATATATTCTTTTAGTCAAGAATCATTCTCCTCTATATCTGTGTTCTTCACATTTTTTTTATATAATTTATTATCTACATTTAAATTATTTATAAAGTTATTTATATACTATTTTTTCTTTCTTTTCAAACATTTTAAAATAATATTATTATCATTTTCCATACGGGTCAATTTTGACTTTTTTATAAAAGTTGGAAAAGAATGTTTTTTAATGTCTATCACTTAACGAAATTTTCCCACAGTCATGAAATTTTTTTTATAAATATTAATTTAAAATTTTCCATCATGTTTCAAATAAAATTCAATTACCATTGTTTTTTTATTTTCTTTTATTTTTTAAAATTTACAAAAAAAAAGAAAAGGATTTTTCCTCTTATATTTCAAAGTATATTTTTAGTACTTTTATAAAATTACTTTTCATCTATACAAATATCTTTTAATGGTCATTATGATTCACTACGAATATTATCTAATGATACCATCCAACTTATTTCTCTAGATGGATTATAATGATGTTTTGAGGAATTGATATGAAAATCATTTATTTTCCACATGTTAATTAAGATTTGAAGGAATGATAAATTCTTTATTGTTCTTATTCCAAACATATGAATGGTTTATTATTATGTGAAAGGTGGGTATATTATATCCCTCTAATTCATTAGGTAATTATTTATATTTCATGAGATCAAATGGAGAACATGCAGTTAGCCTAATCCCAATAGTATACGCGGGTGGTTAGCCCAAGGCCATGAAGGTACATAGGTGGTTTTCCTAAGACTACTACATAATGAATGTCTAGGTGGGTATACTTGACATATGATTTCTATGTTTATGTTTATTCCACATGTTTTTTATACACACTTATGATATATAGTTATTTCTATTTTATTCCTTCACAACTCATGATTTTTTATTGTTATGCACTCTTATGACGCATGACTTATGTTATGTCAATGATTTTTTCTATGACTGATGATTTTAGATTTATGTAATTGGTAATAATATTTATATACCTTGATTACATTAAGAAGCCCTTATTCTATTCACACGCTCACTAATGATCTTCAAATTTTATCTCATATGTTTACCCTTACTAAGCATCTGAGTTCACCCCTTCTTGTATTTCCATTTCTCTAGGTCATGAAGAAGTATAGTAAGTATGATAAGTCTAGAAGATTACCATGTGAGAAGAATTTTGGTGGAAAATGTTGAATATTATTTATAAATAAGTTGGTTATACATCTAGTCTCAGAAGGAAATAACTCTTTCTAGTTATCAAGCATGTATTATTGTGAGATGTATTGAATAATCATCTAAAATGATGTAACATTTATGTATATTATGGTTAGGTCGCTTCAGTTTTTATCAAAGTAGGGTTCAGTTATTTTTTGATATTAAGTTATAAAGACAAAGAGATTATATCCTATAGAAACATATAGTGAGTGATATAGGATAAACCTAGAATGTTGTTGGTTTAATGAAGTTATCGTAATTTAGGACATTTAATGAATGATTTTCATAATAATATAATTTATTACTCTGGTTAATGTTGATTTATACTCACATTAACCTTATTGGTGTAATAAAATGATGAGTACTTTAATAAAATGAATAAAAGTAATATTATCATGCATTCATGAACTTTAAATTACATATTTTTATATAGTTCTACCCACTATTTTATATCTATAGAATTTGTTAAGAGTATTATATCACCACTTCAAGTATTAGATATTGAAAAATCATTGAAAACTCTTAATGGGGTAATGATTATATCTCAGTTATATAAAATAGTGGTAATTCACATAGAGACCAGATCATTTTATAAGAAAGGGAATTCATATTTGATATGCTAAGCCAACCAATGACTGTTTATCAGTGCTAGGATTAATATGAAATTATAATGGAAATTACATCCATTATATGGATCCTAATGCCTACTCATGTAGGGTATCTAGCACAAATTATTAGGGAGAAACTCAATATTGAATTTATGCCTATTGTATGGGAGTATGTCGATGTATTTCATGAAGAGTTTTCTAGTGTTTCCCTAAAACATGATGTTGAGTTTTCAATAGAACTCATACCTAACTCTAAAAATATTTCAAATAAACATTTCCAAATATACACAATTATCTTATAATAATATAATAATTAACTGCAATAAAATATATAAAATGGATTCATATACCCTAGTTTGTGACTATAGGGTGTACATATTTTTTTGTTCAGAATAAATATGTGTCAATGTGTATTTACATTGATTATCATGAACTTTAAATGATAACACTAAAGAACAAGTATCCTTTACCCCATATTGATGACATGTTTAATGAACTTCATAAAGATAAATACTTCTCAAAGATTGAATTTTGATCTAGACATCATTAATTAAGGTTTAAAAGGGAGGAAATACCCAAGATAGCCTTCAATATGAGATATGAACACTATGGATTTATAGTGATTCCATTAAAACTTACCAATACCACCACTATATATTCTTTATAGGTTATCTTGGTCAATTTTTTGTTGTATTTATAGATGATATTCTTATATATTGAAATAGTAATGAAGAGTATGAAAATCATCTAAGTATTATGTTGAATATTTTGAGGAAGGAAAAATTGTATCTCAAATTTAGAAAGTGTGAATTATGGCTATAGAAATTCACATTATTGGGTCATGTAATCACAAGTGAGGATAAATTTATGGCTCCTTCAATGAGGGAGGTTATTAATCAATAGCCTAGACCAACCACTATGACTAAGATACATAGTTTTCTTGGATTCTATGGATATTGTTGATGCTTTTTGTAAATTTCTCATGACTATCAAATCCACAGACCAATTTGACATGGAAATAATCCAAGTTATTTTATATAGATAAATTGGTATAAAATTTCAATGAGCTAAAGAGAAGGTTAACCAGTACATTTGTTCTTACACTACCCTATAGTAGAGAAGGTTTTGTGATATACAGTGATGCATCAATGAAAGGATTGGGATATGTTATCATGAAAAATGTTACGGTTTTAGCATATTACTCATTATAATTGAAATTTCATGAGAAAAATTACCTACCACGTTATTTGGAGTTATAAATGGAAATTTTTTCTTTAAAAATATAGAATAATTATCTTAACGGTGAAAGGTGTGATATATATATTTATCAGAAAATTTTAAAGTATATATTTACATATAAGGATTTGAATATGAACCAAATGATATGGTTGGAGTTGATTAAAGATTATAAATGATTTTTACATTTCACCCTAAGAAAGTTAACAAGGTGTTATATTCTCTAAGTCTGAAAGATTATGTCATCTTGTCCATGATGAGGATTGAAAAATATCCAATACTTATGAATTAACATATGATCAACCTTGAAATCAATAAGTAAGGGGAGAATTCATATCTTGATAAAATTAATTTTCAATCATCAATCTATGTGAAGGTTATAAAGGTACTTAAAGAAGATGTGGAGCTACAAAAGAAGTTATGGAATGTTCTAGATTTCAACTGTGACCATGGTGGAATGATAAAGTTTTGGACTCAAATATGTGTCCTTTAAAAACTAGAATTAAAGAATTAGGTATTGAATAAAGAACATTGCTCATCATTCTCTATCCATCCTAGAAGAAAAATTTTCTATATAGATCTCAAAGGAGAATTTTTGTGAGACAATAAGAAAAGGGATATTATAGAGTTTGGATCTTGATTCTAGGTATGTCAACAAATAAAGGATAAACATCATAAGTATAAGTAGATGATGAAACCATTACCATTACCTACATGTAAATTATAAAAAATCATCATGTATTTCATTATAGGACTCCCTAAGACATATAAAGGCCATAAAATCATTTGAGTTTTAGTCAATAGCCTTATGAAGTTAGGGAGTTTTATTGCTATCATAGATGATTTATCACTTAACAAACATTGTAAGATATGCATTAAAGAAGTGATGATATTTTATAGAGTGAAATTATCAATTGTATTTGATTGAGATTAAAGGTTTACCTCAAAGTCCTAGAGAAGTATTTAGAAAGAATTGAATATGTAATTGAACTTTATCATTGTAAATCATCATCAAATATATGGTTAGTTTGAGAGGATCATTCAAACCCTGGAATATTTACTAAGAGATTTATCTATGGATTTAAAAGGTGGTTGGGATCAAAACATTTATTTGGTTGAATTTTTTTACTAGGATATCTTTCACTCAAGGATTCAGATGGCTCCTTACAAATCCCTCTATGGAAACAAGTGTGGAACTCCAACATGTTGGTATGAAGTTAGATAATGAGAGCTATTGGGAAATGAGATAGATGATTAAATGGAGGAGAAGGTTAGAGACATTTAATAACACATCATGGTATCCCATATTTGATAGAAAAGTTATATTGATAATCATTGGTTAGATCTATAGTTCAAAGCTAGTGATAAGGTATTCCTATGAATATATCCTTTAAAGAATATTATAATATTTGTAAAGAATGGGAATCTAAGCACTAAATATATCAGCCCATTTATGATTATTGGTCATATAAGGATGGTATAATATAAATTTTCACTCCCACTAAACCTCTCCCATGTTCATGATGTGTTCGGGTATCTTTTTTGAGGAACTACATACCTAATCCTTCATATGTACTAAACACAAAGTTAGAACAACTGGAAGATAATATATCCTAGAAGGAAAACCCTGGACTGAAGAGATAAGGTTATATAAAACAATACTTCCCACACATTCAAATTTTTTTGGTAGAAAAATAAGTTTAAGGATGCTACATGGGAACCTAATAATGTAATGATCCAAAATTATCCTCATTTATTTTCATTAGAGTGATAGGATTTTGAGGGAGAAATTCATTTAAGGGGGTGGAATCTAACACCTCATAATTTCATAATCTATTATACTATTAAAAATTTTACATGTGTTCAATAAATTGAAATTCAAGTAATATATAAATTTATTGAATAATGAAATATTTTATGAAAATGAAAAAATAAATTATTTTATAAAATAAAAAAAGGTCTAATTTACTTAATAAAAATACCATTAATTTTTTAAAAACTATTTTGTTGAATTGTTCTTTTTTGTTAATTTTAATAATTTTTAGTAATGATATAAGTAAATTTTATTAATAAAATTAAAGTAATAAATAATAAAATAAATTAATTATATCCATGGAATTTTTTAATAGTGATAAGTAATTATAGTCTAATAATTATTGGAAAAACAGAAATATATTGTTTACAGACACTATTTTATTATATATATTTCTATTTAAAAGTTAATTTATATTATATAGGGTATTAAACTTTTGGAAAATTATTGTTTATACTTGTATAAAAATAAATAATCATTAATATATTGATTATAAATCGTTTATAAATAAAGATAATAACATTTTAAGGTAAAAAGAGATATTTTTCTAAAAAACAATTATGTGAGTAATGTATTTTTACATTAATAAATTACATTAGTCATTATTGATGAATGATAATGAAATTTGTAGATAATATATTCAAAAAAAATAAATTATAATTCATCTAATTTTTTTCTCTAGGCAATGAATGAGAATAAAATCATTTTTATAATTAAAGATACATTTTTTCAAAAAATGATTTTCATGCATTCAAGGCCTCGACCTTCTCAAGGTCTAATTATAATGAATCGTGTCATTATGGGTTGGTGATAGACTAAGGAATTTTGAAAATTTATTTGATAATTTTTATTCTAATGAGAAAAAACATGATTTCATTAAAATTTAAATACTATTTTGAATTCTTTTAAATTGATAACTTAAAAAAAGAGTTTTATTTTTTTGGGTTGTTAAAAAATATAGATATATAATAATGTTGATATTATAATTCAAATCATAAAAATAAATAAGTGATGAAAAGGTAAATTTATTATATAATATAAATAAATATATATACATATATATTAAAATATATATATATATATAAGTTTTTAAGAATTATAATTGATTTAATAATAATAATGGGATGATATTATTATTTTTGTGAATTTAACTAAATGTGTTGAAAAGAAAAATAAGAGAGAAAAATATAACATGAAATTATCATGTGGGGTGTTGTATAGGAGGAGTTTAATGTTCAAAGGGGGAGTGGGGTACACAAAATGTGCTGCGTCAAATAAAGAAGGGAAAAATTAAGGTAAATAAGGGGGAAATAAGAAACAAATGTAAAAGAAAAAAAATATAAGAGGGAAAGGGGGAGGGTGTGTTCACAGTGTACATGAGGAAAATAGAGGACCTCTTGCCTCTATATCTCTCTCCCTATCCTCCCTCTCCCTTGTTTTCTTATCTCTCTCTAAATTACCTTAATATTATCTATTTAATATCTCTATCTATAGTGATTTGATTGATGTGTCATCAATGTCATTGGATTCATATTGATGAGTATAAGGTAAGCCCTAAGTTTTTTTTCCAAAGTTGGTGGTTTATTTTTTCTATATTTAATTAAATTCTAATTTAATGTTATATTTGTTGAGATTTTTGTCTGTGGTTTATAGAAGAGATCCTAAAAATGGATGTTTATGTCATCATTCATTATTCGCATTAAGTTATGAATCTCTATGGGTTTATTTATATTTTATATTTATTTTATATTTATTTTATCATTGGTTTAGGAGTAATATTTGGGGCTTTTATGTGGCTTAGTTTTGGTTATATGGTGGGTGTTAACCATACCCCCTTTTGCTTATAGTTTGACACAGTAATGTCATATGGTTAGTTTGTATTAGTTTATACTGTTGTGGTTTTTTGGTTTTGGATGATTGGTATATTAATTTTAGGGAATGTATAGATAGGATAGGTTCTAGAGTACCCATTAACGGTCACTAAAATCTTATAATTACGTTTTTGGTTATTGGTTGAGGTAGGTGAATTTATGCATAATTCTTTAAATTTAAATCCATTGTCTGCTTATCCATTTTTAAAAATGATTTGAAATCATTAATAAGAATCTATAGAGTATATGATCATATTCTATGAAAGTATATATTTATTTCTAATCTATGGGGGTGACTATGAAAGGGGGTTTTAAGTCAAAAAATATTTTCCTCATATAAACATAGTGTTTATTTAAAATTGTTTCAACGTAGGAAACTCTTATTTTTGGAAAAAAATAGTTTATGAAAAAATGATATGCTTGATTTTTCTAAGGTTTACTTATGTTTCAATGATTATTTTAAGTGGTTTATTCTTATTAATTTAATGTTTAGTTTAAAATATTATTGGGATGAATTTATAAAAGTATGCGATTCTTTGAAGGATTTTAAAGTGTTTTTCATAGTTTGGTTTTTGGGGACATTTAAACAAGTTTTTGTTTTTCTAAAAATATTTTTAAATTATTTGTTGGAATTTTATAAAAAATGTTGTGGTGATCCCATTACTTTATGGTTTTATTTGGGTTGATGGTGATGTATTATATGGTATTTCTATTGGGGATATGTTTTTCATTAAGGGTAGGTGATAGATGTTGTTATATGACTTTTGAATTATATTTGATTGATTTTTTTATTAGTTTAATAACATACATTTGGTGGATCATGGGAACTTGGGTTGTATAGGTAAGGAATATTAGGATTAAGTACCTTTTAGTCATTAATTATGATCTCTTGGGCCTTTGGAAAATATTATAACAATAAAAAAATGTAATTATGATATGTATATGGTTTACCACAAGGACTTGATGTAGTTATTCCTAGTAGTTCATGAAAAGGTTAGATATGTATTGGTTCGATCACCAATATAGCACAAGGTATTAGGTTTATTTGAACATAGTTTTACTTAAGGTCGCTCCCATGATGGTTTTATTTTAGATATTGTTATAATTTTCATTCAATTATTTATTCTTATTTATTTTTGATATTATCACTTCTTGTATTTAGTTGTTTATTCCTTCCACCTGAGTAGATGCTATTGCTGATTATTTTGGGTCTCTTCTCTTCTATTCGAGTGGATGTTATTTCTTTTTAGGTATATATCACTATAGTGATTGTTTCCCTTTTTTATGTACCTTGGTGTTAGTGAAAATTATAACTATGATGTTAGTATTTACTATATTTGAGGTTTTCCATTGTTTTCAAAGTATAATTCACCTCTCTATAATATTTTGGTAGAATCTCAAAAGAAATATTTAAAATTTATTGGTTTTACATTAATTATAAAGTTTGGGTACTTTTCAATAGAATGGTTTTAAAACACGTTATTTTATTATAAATATCCCCCCCTTCAAAAAATGTCACAAGTTAATTTATGAATAAATAGCCACACTATTTTTTAATAAGATAAATCCAATTATTGGAAAAATAAGTTTTGTTTTTAAAGTAAAATGGAAGTCATTTTTTTAGTTATATTCTAAAAATAGAATAAATATGGATATAATTAAAGGTTATGAATAGGGAATGGGTAGGTTACCTACTGGGATTTTAAATCATTCCTATATATTTCAGGTTAAATTCATGTATTTCTAGGTTCTAGTGATTGGTCTCGGGATATCGGCTTGGGTGACCATTCTTGAAGTGTGAAATTGGAAAGGTAGCTTCTATTATATTTTGATATTTCATTTATTCATTGTGTGTTATGCCTTGTTTGGTTTAATATATTTATTAAAACTTATTGTTTGATTTTACTAACTATATATTGTGTGTAATGGTTATTCCAAGATTTTAAAGGGGATTTTCCATGTTATTATCATTTTTTCAGGAAAAAACATTCCCAATGAAGATTATCTTGATTCTTAGAACTAGTTGTCAGTCTGTGGGGATCAGGAAAACCCTTTGGAAAATATCACAGGAAACCCTGAGTTTCATGATAAGGTGAGTATAGGGCTGGTTCATGGGAAAACGGTATCAAAGCCCAGTGTTTTTATACTATTTTAGGAGTTGAGGTAGATGGGAGATATGATTTTCAGAACTCGTGGGGTTGGTATAAAGGAGTGTATTATAAACTGTGACAACCCAGATAATGTTAATAATAAATAAATAAATTTATTATTAATATTCATGATTATATTTTATTTATTCATATTCACTATACTTATTTTGAGTAATTTTTTAGTCGAAAAAGAAATAAACTTCTCTAACAAAAAAAATCATGAATTATAAAGTTTTATTTAAAAGTAAATTTTCTAAAATTTAGGAACTGAATTTGACAAAATGTAATTAATTTTTTTATTATAAAATAAAATTTATCTTAGGGTTAATTTTTTTATTTTTATGAAAATATTTATTTTTTAGTGAATAGTGAAAATGATGATTTTTGTAAAACTGTCATTTCTTTTTGTTAAATCAAGTAAGTTTAAAGACATGTTATTTTTTTATTTATTTTTTAATTAATATAATATCTCTTTTATTAATCATAATATAATTAATTATATAATAGTTATTAATATAATTTATTTTGGCATAATTTTTTTATTAGAAACTCATTTTTTCAAAAAATAGTTTTTTGTTGCATTTTTCATACTTATATTAAAAGTAATTTATGAAAATTCTAAAAATTGAATATTGAAAATTTGATTTAATTTTTTTAATAAGTATATTAAATGTTATTAATTATTTCAATTTCATTTTTGATCACTACAAATAGTAACATTTGTAAAACAATCACCACAATAATAGGATAAAAGGGTTAATTAAGGTAAACACTAAGTGAAAGGTCAAAAAGTCAAATATTAATTCTTAATAGATGAAATTATTCTGACCCCTATAACAATATATTTGAATTTGATTTGTTTAAGTACCACTTTACCATGAGAGTGACTTAATGTTATTTTAAAACATTGAATGATTACAAGAGGACCGCTCCCCTCACTTGTAAAGGGTGCCTCTTATACTCTCTTTTTTACACCACCTGGGAAATTTATCTCAACCAATACCAACATAAATACATTTCCAATATTTATACCCATGTAATAGATGTATTTTTCTCACCAAAGGACTAAATCTAGAAGGATTAATGTGTAATCCAAAGAAGTTTTTCAAAGATGAGGTATAACTCTTAACCAAGTGTTTTCATGTTTATTTATTATTTTAATTTGATCAAATATTATTTAAACATGATGATATAATAACATAAGTATCTTATATGCATTGAAATTTTAGTACATTGATTGAAAAATCCATTTTCATCTTCTTTTTCATCATATGGAAAATGAAAATGTTGCTCCTATGTACATGTGGATTACCACCTCCACAAAGGGATGTGTTTCATTTTCCATCACCAATTCATATAACTAGCTAAATGACGGATAAAAGGATTATATGTGAAATTTATTACATTATTATGTTTCTTAAAAGATTAAATATTTCTTACCTTCTTAACCTTTAATCCATTTGAAAATGATAATGTCACTCACACGAACGTGTGGACTACCACCTCCATGAAGCGATGTGATTAATTTTTCATTACCACCTCACATGGAGTTCCACAAGGATGTAAAAAATGAATAAAAATTACATTTATAACATATTTATGATTTATAAAAAGTAAAATATTATCTTCTTTATTTCTTTTCCATCCATTAGAAAAATGAAAATGTTGTTCACGCATATGTATGAACTACAATCTCTGTGAAATGATGTGATTCATTTTTATTAACACCTTAAATGTATGGTTTTAAAAGTATATTTTATATAAAAACATAATATTTTTAATATTTTTAAGATTATATATATTATTGAATAATAAATCCTTTTTCCATGGTCAACACGTTGATGTAATTTTGAGGTTATAAACTAAATAACCTAAGAATGACCAACGTGAACTTAACCATTTTAGTAAATTAATAAAACAGGGTAATAAATGAAATAAAAAATTATAATTAAATACAATTGAAAAGGTTTCTTAATCAATTAAATAACTAATTTAATTTTATTATTTATGATTTATATAATTTATGAAGCTAGACTAGACTTAAGGTAAGGTATTTTTCTTTGAAACCCTATTTTAAAGTATTCCTTTACAATATTTCTCTTACATATCCATATTGATCAAAAATGATTGAAGAATGTTCTTATTTATAAATAAAATATTATTAAAGTACATTTTAAAATACTTTTTACTTTCTTTAAAAATGTTTAAAATGGAATATTTTTAACATATACCATACTAGTCATTTTGACTTGTTTTTATCGAGGTTCTAAAGAATGTTTTTTTATATATACATCTTGTATACCTTTTCCTGCTATCATGGATATCATTATTTATCAATATTAATCTTAAAGTTGTCACGACCCGTCCTCGGGGCCCGTGCCGTGACTACCCCAAGCCCGCCTTCTATAGGCCAGGGACTGGCGACTAGCACCAAAGGCGTAAATCTCGATCACTGGGAAGGCATTGCCTTTATAAAAGTAAACAAAACATCATAGAGTACAAGAGGAAGTAAAACAATAAGTAAAACTGAAACAAGCTGTGCTGAAAGTAAAGGGGCCAGAAATACAAGCCCAACTGTAAAGTACAAGGAAAAAGATAAAACAGTCGAAAGGTGACAAGCAGCTCCCGGATCGTCCACCAAGGATCCTACCTTAAGGGTAGGTACAAATAGCGCAGCTCTTGGATCGTCCACCACGGATCCTACCATAAGGGTAGGTATAGATAGCCTCCACAACACTCTCGCTCGTCAACCTCCTCCGAGTGTCGTCTCGTCATGAAGTCCACCACCAGATACTGTCTCATCGTGAGGTCCACCTTCGGGTACCATCCAGTCCTCGAACACTCGGCCTCTGTCTGCGCTGCCCGTCATCTGCAACCAACACAATGAGGTGTGGGCATAGCCCGTCCAGCGGTGAGTATAACGATACTCAGTAGGGACCCCGAGACCCTCAAGGTCTCACTAAATCCAACAAGTATAACCACAAAGAAGATCTCAATAGATAACCTCTACTTAGGTATATGCCCATACATATACCCAAGTTATCAAGTAACCCATCCCAATCATGAGGAAACACAATGATTATGAAATCAACGGATAACCACTACCCAGGTATATGCCCATACATATACCTAAGTTATCAAGTGACCCATATCAATCATGAGGTAAACACAAAGGTCATAGACTCAGCTCAAACCAGGATTTTCATTATCGAAACTGTAACTACTGAAGAGCCCTGTCTCTGTCGAGTACAGTGATACTGTCACGACTCCGAGGAACTGCTCACTAACCTAAGACTTCTGAGGTACTCCTCTTGTTGAGTACCGCGGGTTAGCCACCCAAACACAGTAGTGCTTCCCTCCAGGATCTGTCACCCAAACACAGTAGTGCACCCCCCCCCCAATAGCCTACAGAGGTACACTCCGGTCGAGTACCGCGGGTCTGCACCCAAACACAGTAGTGCTCTGTCCTCCATGGGTCTGAACCAAAACAAAGTAGTGCTCCATCCACTGGGCTAGTCGACTCACTCCAAGTAGAGTCGGTCAAGTAGTTGTCAGGTCTCAGCCGGCTACACGGTCTCCGTACTCCATACACTCGTCTCCGGGAGGGTCCGCTCCACGAGCTACTGGTCGATACTCCAAGTATCACAAAGTCTCATGAAGAAGTATCTCAAAGGACCACCTCATCATAGGGGTCTCAACACAACAGAAGGCGCATCAATCGGACGCCCGGTCTGTGAGTTATTATCCTTTTCATCCGAGGGGTCTGGTTGGTTCCGTGTATGAACCAACCTGACTGTATCTCAACTGTACTCCAAACTCTCATATGGTATACTCTTAGGGACCGTTTCTCAACGTGATCACCAACGCTGCTGACGGTTCGTCAAACAGACGTCCAGTCTGAAATTTATCAGCTATTCCGTTCCAGGGGCCCGGTTGGATTTCGGGTACAATCCAACCCGGCCTTACTCCAACTGCATCCAAACCTCAGGTGAAGTATTCCAAAAGAACCGTCTCATCAAGAGGAATCCAACAAAGTCGACGGCACGTCAATCGGACGTCCGGAGCTCAAGTTATAGCAGGTCGAAGATTTAATAATAGTATTAAATCTATTATTTTCTGAGCGCTTCAGGTACCCGATCCAAAAACCTGAAAAAGATTTCCAATATTGGACTCATAAATTCCGTCTCGAAGTCAGGGCCGCACTGCCAATGACGGTTCATGAAACCGAGGTCGCACGAAGAAGATACCGTCAAAATATGGTTTTCCCAATGAAAATAATAATAACATTATTATATTATTATTATTTTGAATTTAATTTAATACTTTAAACTCTCACACCCAATTCCACGCACCACCAAAAAAATTGCCCCTCTTGTTTCCAATCCAATCATACCCCCCACCCCCCCACCCCCCTCTTTGATTACCCCTTTTATTTATTTCTTTTATTATTTATCAACTTCATATCTCATTCTCTCTCCAATCTACCACATTATTCGTGTTCCCTTCTCCTCCAATTTTCATGCTGCCCTCACGTACTGGGAACGCTGCACCTCCACCTCGCACACGGCCTGCTTCTGGCCTGCCGCGTTGCTACACCTCCAGTCCGTTGCACCTTCGTTCTAACCCCAACAATTATGACGATCGCAGATTTTTGATCCTCAGATCGAGATCTCCGCGTCTGTATGTTGCGCTCAACGAAACATCGAGTTTCCAACGTGATTAATTATTTGACCAATAAGAACACGTGAAGAATGTGCGGACCATGAATAAGAAAGTAACTAGGTTTAAGTGTGGATCGATAGCCGTGTTAGTTTGGCCATTGTTTTTGAGAATCAAGAACATGGGGGATTGGCAATTAAATATTTATCATGCTTAAAAAATCTCAAACTCATGATAAACAAGAAGAAAATTAATTCAATCAATTGTTTATCGATCCATGAATTAATTAATTTAATTCGCATGCATCATGAGAAATTAAACCGGGGTAAGGAATCCACAAAGATAAATCTTAAAAATAAACGCTCAAGATCGAGGGTATAAACCATATAAATGAGCAATATACAATATTCCCCTACCTCACAAAGACGTCGAACGTCGTCAAACCGCGGAAGACGAACGTCACTTTGGTCGGACATCGCGGAAGAATGGTGTCTATTCCTTTGACGTCGGAGGAAGAGTTGTCGTTGGGACTTCATGTTCTTCGTCGGAGGAAGAACACCTCTCTTTCTAATCCTCTAGAGGTTTCCCATCGAAATATTTGCTATCGCAAATATTAAAAAAGACTTCTCCCATTTAAAGATGTGTCATGAAACACAAAATAATTCAAATTGTGATGTACCAATTTAATTAATGAAACCATTAATTTAATTATGTTGACAAACTTAATTAGAGGAATATGGAGAGATCTCATTAATAGGGGAGTTGAGGAGTTAACAAATTAATTAAAAAGGGGGTTTAAGGGGGGGGGGGGTTAAGAGTGGTTATGGGGAGATGAAAGGTTGGGGCTCGTGTGGGCCCCACCTTCTAAATATCTACACAAGGGTATTTAGGTGGTTGTGGTCCCACCCTTAACTCCCCTTTTTAGAATTTAACCACCTCAGATATAAATAAAATTGTACACACCAATTTTATTTATTTTAAACTAATTCCCCAAAAATTAATTCTCAACCTGCTTAAAACGCAACTACGGTAAAGGTCCCTTTAAGAAATTACCGGTGATGTGAGTTCATCGGTGCCCTCGGATTTCAATTCTGAGTATCAGTTCAAAAGATAGTAAAACTCACACGTACGTTTACTAAATGTACCCAAAAAAAGTTCAGAAAATTATTATCAGTCACCCTCGACCCGCGCCGGTCAAGGTCAGGCTCTGCCAAAGTGAAACACGCCCCAATGAATCCAATAGTACTCTCGGATTTCCAATCCGAGTTACCGTTTAAGAGATACGAATTTTACAATAAAATAATTTTCATTTAATTATTTTATTTTCATCCAAAAACTAACTTTTTCTGGTGGCCCGCACCGGCCAAAGTTAGTATCTGCTTAAATAAAACATGCCCTCATGAGTTCAATGGTTGTCTCGGATTTTTAATCCGAGCTAACGTTTGTGAGTTATAAGCATTTGAAAAATAAAATAATTTATTTAATTATTTTATTTACGGTTATGCCATTATTGGAATTTCTCACAGGAGGCTCGTGCCGACTAAACTTAAGTCGCACCTAGGGTAAACCCGCTATCCTGAGCGCAACAGTGCCCTCAGATTTCTGATCCGAGTTACCGTTTAAGAGTTATTACACTTTTTTAGTAAAACTGCTTACGCGTGTTAATTTAAGCTTAACAAAACTTCAGAAAAGTATTCCGGGCACATCGGGCCTCAGAATCAGGTGCTGTTAGAAACTACGTACTCGTAAAATTCCAAAGAAATTAAGAAAAAAAATCCTTGAAATTTATGGGTCTTTAAATTACTCCCACCTCAGGGCTTTATGTCCCCGTAAAGCTATAACAAACTAGGGAAACAAAAGTGGTACTAAGCACGCATCTGATCCTTCCACTCTCATGTGCTCTCCAGGAGGTTCCCGTGCTGCCAGTGAAAGAGCACCTGAGGAATCGACTGTTCATGTAGGACCCACTCCTGTCGATCCTAGATCTCCACTGGAACCTCCGTGCATGTCTCCCTGTCATCGACGTCCAACTCCCTGAGGTCGATGATGTGTGAAGGATCATGCACGTATCTCCTCAGCCGAGGTATGTGGAAGATTTCATGCACCCGGTGCAACTGAGGTGGAAAGGTGAAGCGGTAAACCACCTCGCCTACCCTGCTGAGGACCTAGAAAGATCCGTTGAACCTCGGAGATATCTCGCCGCCTCGGCTACATCTCTGTAAACCTCGTCGAGGTGAGACCCGTATAAGAACGTGGTCGCCATCCTCGAACTCTAGAGGTATCCCTTTCCTAATTAGAACTAAAACTCAAACTCCTACTGCCACGAGGGTAAGGTTGGCCGACCCAAGAATGATCGGCTACACCCTCCCATGCATGAGTTTCTCCTGTGCTGCCTTGGGTTTCCTTTTTTCTGACCAAGGAAAACCCATCCCAATGTTTTCCTAATACTATCAATTTGAGTATGAGCAGTGATTGCCCAATCCATACTCAAACTAACGTCGTAAGGCCTCGACGCTGCCACCAAGAGGTCCCAACCGAGACTCTCTCCTCAAGGGTCAGATCACACCATTGGCATAAGTGTGACTATCGAGTCTCCTCCCAAAGCTATCTCCAGACGTGAGGGTCATGTCAACGGCTTAATCGGAAACTCTAATTATGGGACTAGATTCATGGAAGGAAGGGATGATTCATATCGATGTTTGTGGAAACAACAGCTAGTAGAAGACAAAGTCTGCACTTTGAATCATCCTTAGAGCCCTTTCGGTCGCACTCCTTGACCGCATGCAGCTACTCTTTTCCCCTGCCCTCCAACTCCCTGAGCCTAGAGGGAACAACAAAGGTGGGTGGTTGTAACATGTTGAAATGTACACCACCTCATGCTGCTCTCCTAGCTCTGCCTCCACTTCTGATGCTCTGCAGATTTATTTTTTCCTTAACATTTCCTCTTCTTGAAACATTCGCACGCCCAAGTCTCTGAGACTAGCACCAGCTCGCTGCGTTCCAACTTCTAACATTCTCTACCTATATTCGTTTAACCAAATAACATCCAACCTCAATGTTCTCTCTAGAACCCTAACATGAGTAGGAATTCCTAGAGGAAAAAGTGATGGCTCGAATCGTATTCATCGAGTACCCGGAATGTTCGGTACGCCTCGATGAATTCTCAGCTACCGACACGTCGTCCTGCCGAAGTTGTATAAGCTCTAGAAAACTCTCAGCCACCTCCTCAAGCCAGTCATCAGCCGCCTGTGAGTCAGGTTCACCTCAGAACTTGAGGGTATCTGATGTTAGAATACGTGTAAGTTAGTAAGCTTACACGTGTCACCTACCGGTACCACAGGTTGTAACTGCTGACCAACAGGTAGTGATGTATAGCTGACACACTACCCGAAGGCACTATCTCAGGCATCGGTCCACGTACCGAAGCCTCATCACTATGCGGACCATCCTCATGGTAATTCACTAGAAAACACTTGTGGCCAAGTCCACCATCCACTCTACTGATGTCTCAGCTAGGCGGAAAACTCTAGCAATCACCTCCAGCCAGTGCTCTACTATCTGGGAATCTGCCTCGCCTCGTATCCTCAGAGGCCGTTGTTGCTGGAACTCATTCAATGCGCTCTGCCAGCGTGCACAGTTCTCTAGTTTAGATGGTGGCATCTGCTGCCCAACAGGTGGTGGTGTTGTTGGTACACCACCCGAGGGTTCCAACATAGTAAAAATGGCCCCGCATCGGAGCCTCGTCGCTCGGTGGGCTGTCATCATGTACTATCTCAGAACTCCAACTGATTTTCTGCATGGAGACATCCTGAACAGATACGACACGATCAAACGATTTATACTTGGTGAGCTGACCTGGTTTGAGCTGACTTTAAAACTCTTGGAAACACACACGAAATCAGTGTTTTCGTGCACAAAGTCTGAAATCAGTAGTCAGGGTCCTGGTGTACGGATGCGTTGGCCGCCGCACCAACACTGGAGTCCCTGAACTGAAAACCACACTCAGTACCCTTAAAACTATTGCTTCACGGAAAGGGAATATCAGAGTTATAAGTTCTGCGGTAGAACCGACTCCTCTAATACCAATTTGTCACGACCCGTCCTCGGGACCCGTGCCGTGACTACCCCAAGCCCGCCTTCCATAGGCCAGGGGCTGGCGACTAGCACCAAAGGCGTAAATCCTGATAACAGGGAAGGAATTGCATTTATAAAACTAAACAAAACACCACAGAGTAGAAGTGGAAGTAAAACACTAAGTAAAACTAAAACAGGCTGTGCTGAAAGTAAAGGGGCCGGAAATACAAGACCAACTGTAAAGTACAAGGAAAAAGATAAACCAGCTGGAAGGTGACAAGAAGCTCCTGGATCGTCCACCAAGGATCCTACCTGAAGGGTAGGTATAGATAGCGCAGCTCCTGGATTGTCCACCACAGATCCTACCTGAAGGGTAGGTACAGATATCCTCCACAACGCTCTTGCCCGTCAACCTCCTCCGAGTGTCGTCTCGTCGTGAAGTCCACCACTGGATACTGTCTCGTCGTGAGGTCCATCTCCGGGTATCGTCCAGTCCTCGAACACTTGGCCTCTGTCTGTGCTGCCCGTCGTTCGCAACCAACACAACGAGGTGCGGGCATATCCCCTGTAGGGGTGAGTATAACGATACTGAATAGGGACCCCGAGACCCTCAAGGTCTCACTAAATCCAACAAGGATAACCACAAAGAATATCTCAACAGATAACCTCTACTTAGGTATATGTCCATACATATACACAAGTTATCAAGTAACCCATCCCAATCATGAGGAAACACAAAGATTATGAAATCAACGGATAACCACTGCCCAGGTATATTCCCATACATATACCTAAGTTATCAAGTGACCCATCTCAATAATGAGGTAAACACAAAGGTCATAGACTCAGCTCAAACCAGGATTTTCATTATCGAAACTGTAACTGCTGAAGAGCCCCCACTCTGTCGGGTACAGTGATCTTGTCACGACTCCGAGGTTCTTCTCACTAACATAAGACTGCTGAGGTACTCCTCCTATCGAGTACCGCGGGTCAGCCACCCAAACAAAGTAGTGCTTCCCGTCGGGGTCTTCCACCCAAACACAGTAGTGCATCCCCCCTAATAACCTGCAGAGGTACTCTCCGGTCGAGTACCGCGGGTCTGCACCAAAACATAGTTGTTCTTAGTCTGCCATGGGTCTTCACCCAAATAAAGTAGTGCTCCGTCCACTGGGATAGTCGACTCACTCCAAGTAGATTCGGTCAAGCAGTTGTCAGGTCTCAGCCGGCTACACGGTCTTCGTACTCCGTACACTCGTCTCCGGGAGGGTCCGCTCCATGAGCTACTGTTCGATACTCCAAGTATCAAAAAGTCCCATGAAGAAGTATCTCAAAGGACCGCCTCGTCATAGGGGTATCAACACAATAGACGGCGCGTCAATCAGACGCCCGGTCTGTGAGTTACTAGTCTTTTTGTCCCAGGGGCCCGGTTGGTTCCGTGTACGAACCAACCCGACCGTATCTCAACTGTACCCCAAACTCTCATAGGGTATACTCTTAAGGACCGTTTCTCAATGTGATCACCAACGCCACTGACGGTTCGTCAAACAGACATTCGGTCTGAAAGTTATCAGCTTTTCCGTTCCAGGGGCCCGGTTGGATTTCGGGTACAATCCAACTCAGCCTTACTCCAACTGCATACAAACCTCAGGTGAAGTATACCAAAAGAACTGTCTCATCAAGAGGAATCCAACAAAGTTGACGTCATGTCAATCGTACGTCCGGAGCTCAAGTTATAGCAGGTCGAAGATTTAATAATATTATTAAATCTATTATTTTCCGAGCGCTTCGGGTACTCGATCCAAAAACCCGAAAAATATATCCAATATTGGACTCATAAATTCCGGCTCGAAGTCAGGGTCACACTGCCACTGACGGTTCGTGAAACCGAGGTCGCACGAAGAAGATACCGTTAAAATATGGTTTTCCCAATGAAAATAATAATAACATTATTATATTATAATTATTTTGAATTTAATTTAATACTTTAAACTCACACATCCAATTCCACGCACCACCAAAAAAAAACCGCCCCCCGTTGTTTTGAATCCAATCACGCCGCCCCTTTTTTATTACCCCTTTTATTTATCTCTTTTATTATTTATCAACTTAATATCTCTTTCTCTCTCCAATATACCACATTATTCACGTTCCCTTCTCCTCCAATTTTCACGCTGCCCTCACGTACTGCGAACGCTGCACCTCCGCCTCGCACACGGCCTGCTTCCGGCCTGCCGTGCTGCTACGCCTCTAGTCCGCTGCACCTTCGTTCTAACCCCAACAATTATGACGATCGTAGATTTTTTATCCTCGGATCGAGATCTCTGCGTCTGTATGTCGCGCTCAACGAAACATCGAGTTTCCCGCGTGCTTAATTAGTTGACGAAGAAGAACACGTGAAGAATGTACGGACCATGAATAAGAAAGGAACTCGGTTTAAGTGCGGATCGATAGCCGTGTTAGTTTGGCCATTGTTTTTGAGAATCAAGAACATGGGGGATTGGAAATTAAATATTTATCATGCTTCAAAAATATCAAACTCAGGATAAACAAGAAGAAAATTAATTCAATCAATTGTTTATCGATCCGTGAATTAATTAATTTAATTCACATTCATCATGAGAAATTAAATCGGGGTAAGGAATCCACAATGATAAATCTTACAAATAAATGTTCAAGCTCGAGGGTATAAACCATATAAATATGTAATATACAATATTCCCCTACCTCACAAAGACGTCGCATGTCGTCAAACTACGGAAGACGAACGTCACTTTGGTCGGACGTCACGGAAGAATGGTGTCGATTCCGTTGACGTCGGAGGAAGAGTCGTCATCAGGACTTCACGTTCTTCGTCGGAGGAAGAACACCTCTCTTTCTAATCCTCCAGAGGTTTCCCATTGAAATATTTTCTATCTCAAATATTACAAAAGACTTCTCCCATTTAAAAAAGTGCCATGCAACACAAAATAATTCAAATTGTGATGTACCAATTTAATTAATGAAACCATTAATTTAATTATGTTGACAAACTTAATTAGAGGAATATGGAGAGATCTCATTAATAGTGGAGTTGAGGAGTTAACAAATTAATTAACAAGGGGGTTTAAGGGGGGGTTTAAGAGTGGTTATGGGGAGATGAAGGGTTGGGGCTCGTGTGGGCCCCACCTTCTAAATATCCACACAAGGGTAGTTAGGTGGTTGCGGTCCCACCCTTAACTCCCCTTTGTAGAATTTAACCACCTCAGATATAAATAAAATTGTACACATCAATTTTATTTGTTTTAAACTAATTGCCCAAAAATTAATTCTCAACCCGCTTAAAACGCAACTGTGGTAAAGGTCCCCTTAAGCAATTACTGGTTCTGCGAGTTCATCAGGGACCTCGGATTTCAATTGCGAGTATCGGTTCAAAAGATATGGAAAACCCACACGTACGTTTACTGAACGTACCCGAAAAAAAGTTCGGAAAATTATTATCAGTCACCCTCGACCGGCGCCGGTCAAGGTCAGGCTCTGCCTAAGTGAAACATGCCCCAAAAAATCCAATGGTACTCTCAGATTTCCAATCCAAGTCACCCTCTAAAAGATACAAATTTTACAATAAAATAATTGTCATTTAATTATTTAATTTGTGGCCAAAAACTAACTTTTTCTGGTGGTCCACGCCGGCCAAAGTTAGTATCTGCTTAAATAAACCATGCCCTCATGAGTTCAGCGGTTGTCTTGGATTTTTAATCCAAGCTACCGTTTGTGAGTTATAAGAATTTGAAAAATAAAATAATTTATTTAATTATTTTATTTACGGTTATGCCATTTTTGGAATTTCTCACAGGAGACCCGTGCCGACTAAACTTAAGTCGCGCCTAGGGTAAACCCGCTATCCTGAGCGCAACAGTGCCCTCAGTTTTCTGATATGAGTAACCGTTTAAGAGTTATTACACTTTTTCAGTAAAACTACTTATGCGCATTAATTTAAGCTTAAGAAAACTTTATAAAATTATTCCGGGCACACCGGGCCTCGGAATCAGGTGCCGTCAGAAACTGCGTACTAGTAAAATTCCAAAGAAATTAAGAAAAAAAATTCCTTGAAATTTCTGGGTCTTTACAAAAGTTTTCATGTTTTTTCAAATTATATCTTATTATTGTTCTTATAAGAATATTTTTGTTAATAATTTTTTAGAAGAAAGGGATATTTCTTCACATATTTAAGAAAAAAAGGAAATTACTTTTTATTATGGGTTCAAAATGAGTTTTTAAAGGGTTTTATAGTGAAAAATAAAATATTAAAAAAATCATGATATGGTACTTGAGAATTATAAATGTTTATGGGTGATCCTAATATAGATCATGATGATAGGATAAACAGATATATGTCTCCAATGCATTGGGTAATTATTAGTCTTCAAATGAGAAAAGGAGGGAGACGGCAAGGTAAGTTACTTCTATGGAATTAACTAGGCCTCAACTAATTATAACAAGGGATAAAAATTAACTAACATGGGTTATGAAAATTATTATCCAAGATACCTAATTTATGTTTGCTAAGGGTTATTATGGAAATATTTTTATTTCATGAGGGAGGAAAAGTTTATAAAATTTTAAAGTTGAATGGTTCTTTCATGGAGTGTTTTCATGAGTTCGGAGATACCCCATATTAACTTTATTATTTTCTATACTACTAATAAATTTTTTTGTTTTTATTTGAGAAAATATTTATTTTATAATGTGGATATGTTTTATTTATGTTTTTAAAAAATTATGAAAAAATTAAAATATTTTTCATGGGTTTTTAGGTTTTCACTAGATTAATTGGTTTACTTTATTTTTATATCACATACTGAGATTTTTTTCTCATCCAAAGTTTTCAAAAAAATCACAGGATCTAAGGATGTGTATGAATTATAACAATGTTAAGGGTGACACATTTTAAACAAATATAAATTTTCTTTAATTAAAAAGGGGTGTAAATTTAAGAATCTGTTTTTGTGGGAAAATTGTATATTGTGTGGAAATTACAACTTTATTATGTAATGTTTCACTTAATTATATAAAACTCTAAACTGAAAATATATTGAAAATTTAATAATGTTAAACCCTTGTTATAAATCATGTAATTATGGGTTGATTATTTTATAGTGTGATATATCAACACTCTTAGTGATGAGCCTTGAGTTTCTTAGGGAAGTCAGGAATGTGTAGTTTCAGTATTCATATTGATTTATCCTACTTCATTTATATGATTACAACTTTGAAAGAAGTTTTAAGATTAATACATTGGATAAATAGATATGGTGAAGAGTATGTATACTATGAATATGTACCATGCATATCATAATGGGATGGTTTTGTTGCAATTTTAATATTTTAATAACTTCATATGATCTTGAGGATTGATTTTCATTGATATTAAAGATGTATATATGATTTAAAGTTACTTTCAAGAGAATTATTTTATATTTAGGATGGTTTGAAATAATTTTCTTGTGGTTTTATTGTTTCTTGATTGTGTTGGATCTCATTTTTATATTAGGGTCGGTAGTGTTTTATTTTTAAATTTGAACTTCTTAGAAAAGGATTTTTAAAAGGTATAAAAGTTATTTTTAAAGAAATGTATATTATTATATCATGTATAGGATTTAAGTTTATGGGTATATTTCTTAAAATGTTTTATAATTTAATAAATCTTATAATGGGGAATTTTTATGGAAAACCCAATTTTAAAGTGGCGTAAAACATTTTTTACTAATCTAACAAAAAACTGTATGTATGTGTTTTCTTAGAAAATGGGGTTTTGGACTTATAACCATTTTTGTGTTGGGTTTATGAACTTAAATTTTTAGATTTTAAGATGGAATCCATAAAATGGAGTTGAAATTATGTTATTTTGATCATCACTAAATAAGTTGTGTAGATTGGGATAAATGAATTATTTTAGTGGCAACCCAATTAGAAAGGGGTTATCGGTTCATTTTATGGAATATTGTGTTGTACAGGGCATGCAGTGGAAGCCCAAAAAGGTTGGAGTTAAAAATATTAACGCTATGATCGATGTTGTGACTTCACCACTAGTATAATCACAACCCGGTTACAACCAGAGTATCTCTAGTAATTTATTTTAAGCATAGAAATAAATCAAAATCACACATATTCTAATTTTGATTGAAAATGTGTTATGCTCATCGTTGGAGATCATCACTCATAGGAACCAAACTCAAAACACACTAGATCATCCCCATGTTCTCTAAAAGATTTATCAATCATTTTTATTTGATATTTGGGTGTTATCATGGAGAATTTAAGGTTATTTAGATGTTAAAATGATTTTGGGATTGTTTAATTTTGAATCAAGGTGGAAAAACATGGATCGAGATTTCTCAAACCAATATATCTCTCTCTAGAACTTGTGAGGGAGGTGAGAGAAGCTCTCAAATTCATTGAAATTAATAGTACTATGAATTTGTGATTATTTAAAATTTATAATTAGGTTTAAAATTATTAAAATTTCACTTCAACCCTTTAATATTTTAACCCTTCAATAACACCCAAAACAACACTTATAACCTTAAAATGTTTCACAAAAATCTTAAGTAAATTATCACATGCTTGTGACACTAAAATAATGTTTTTTGATAAATATGTTTCATTAACTCTATAACAACTGGGGCCCACATAAACCCAATTTTCTATATAGAAACATGTTTCCCCTCTTTGGGGCCCACCCATGTGCTCAAATAGGCCATCAGACTAATGAATTTCTCCATATTCATGTTCTTTATAGTGTGATTTTTTAATTAACTATTATAGGGAACCACCAATCTTGGAACCGGATCCAATTCACCACAATTCCAGAAGGTAATTCCTGATCCCCACATGATGAAAACTAGTGTTCAGGCATCACAAGAATACCTTTTTGAATGATTTCACCTAAATTAGAGATAAACTACAATGGAAAAGATAAATATGGGAGCCAAAAATAAATAAACAATCCAAAAATTTTATAACTAATAACCATGATCCAACCCATTTTATATATAAACAAAATCCAAAAACAAAAATATAGTGCCTAAAAGAATAGATACAAGACTAGCCAAAAAAGCTACCAACATTCTCGAGCAGAGCTCGAACCAACTCTACGCAGCATCCGGTTTCTCACCAACACCAAACTAACCCCACGATGTCCATGATGAGAAAAACTGATTTTGATTGGGAACCTAGAACCTAAAATAAATAGGCATGAGCTAATCAGCCTAGTAGGTCACCACAACCCACCGAATCTATACAATATTTTTCATAAGGCAATTCATCAATGTTATTTCGAAAATAAATTATAAGGTAATATTTACACATATATCATATGGAAATCAAAAAAATCCATAATTATCTTATAAAAAGTCCATATTTATTTTACAAAACTGAAAACACACATTTTAAAAACAAATCCACCATCCAAATCCATTTCTAAACACCCATCCACTATTAACATTTCCTAAAAACAACTCATTTGTTTTATTTAAATTAAAATTGTCACTTTAAAACATTAAATTAGCTAAATCAATCTAAAATCACCCATTTTTAAAGAACTTTAAATCACCCACACAAGTGTCTTTAAATTCAAATCATGTTTTCCAACATATTTGAAAACTCATTTTCTAAAGAAATGAGCCAACACACTCATACGGGTCAAGTACAAAAAATTAGGCACTAAGAATCACATGGAATATACAAAATATAGAAAAATAAGTTTCTATATCAATGAAATTAAGGGATTTATGAAAAAAATAACTAGATAAAAATCCCCTTAATCACTAACCAATCAAGTAATTGAATGTTTCATGGTCTTAACCTAGGATTCCAAATGTGTAAAGCACTTAACTGTATAAGAGTATACCACTCATGAACCAGTTACTGACATAATCTAACGTTCAAATAACCGGTCATCAAATTATCCCACACAAGAATCAATTCAACAACAAAACCCCACCTATCCTCTATTCTTAACATGACTGATGGTTAACTAGTGGCATGTGAACAAACTAGGGGAATAAGTTAGGACTTCCACCTAGTACCCAGTTTCACATGACTAAGAAGTGATGCATAGGATCATCCAAGATAAGTCTAAAACACAATACATAACCATAGATACCCTAACACCTAACAACCAATGATTAATAGACCTTATAATAAAATTAACAATAAAATAAATAATAAAATTCCCAAGAAAAGGGAGAAAAATTTCATCACATAGTGATCAAGAACCCACACGATGGGTAAACAAGCAAAGGAAAATCAAGTGGTGTCTCTCGCCATTTAAAACCAAATTTCCAAATGGGACTTTATCACTAAAATAGGGTTTAGAATAAAAATACATTTCTCATTTCATAAAACACCATTTAAAGCATTTCGTAAAAATAATGGAAATCATCACGCAATTTAAAAATATTTTAAAGTCGCACTTAAGATGGGCCTTCTTCTTTGAAATCCAAAAAATAGAAAAAATCCACCCATTTCCATAAAATCATTTCAAAGAATCTATTAAGGTATTTCAAAATGGTAAAATTAGACACAAATTTCAAATATTCATTTTAAATCTATTAAATACCCCTTTAGAAACCATTTTGTGGTCATCACCTCTATTCAAAATCAAATTTACTTTTTAAAACATATTTTTCACACATTAAAAAACCAAAACTAGTTAAAAACCCAATGCGCAACCTAAAAAACATTTCAAAATCCATTTGTACATTTCACAATATCTTATAACCTTTAAAATTTCCATTTCAAACATGAAAACAAGGAATTTACAAAGCCAATTCTTTAGGCCAAGATCAAGACACAAGGAAGTGGTTTCAAATCACTAAGGATATATCTCATATAATCAAGATTTTATAAAAACATAATTTAGAAAGCACAAGAACACTTTTAATTCCAAAATGAAGCAATTTAATATAAATACTTACTTCAAATAGATTATAATCAAGCCAAAACACTTCGGAATGTGTTTCCTTCAACAATGACCACACCAACAAGAAATGAAATATTGTATAAAATCCATATAAAACAAAAAAACTCATCACTAGATCAACCCTAAACCCAAAAATTAATCCACAAGTGACTTAAGGTTCATAGTGGAAGCCAAAATAAGATAATAGAGAGAGAAGGAAAGAAGATAGAAAGAGAGTATGAACTCACCTCAAATCTATTGGAAATCTCTGAATGAAGGGAAACAACCAAGACAAGAAAGTTGGGGGAGCTCCTCCTTGGATACAATGGTCTATAAAATGTAGGAGGTAAGAAATGGGGGTGAAAACATTTAAATTTAAGAGGGGTAAAATGGAAAAAACACAGAAATTAAACATCTGGATAGGGCACACGGTTTAACAACATGGTTTTCAAAACTGTGTGCCAACTATGTGCTAGCCACTATCAAGGCCAGGATGCCCCTCTCACGGTTAATCTTATGAGATACATGGTTTATAAAAACCATGTGGAATACCCCTTACACACCCCAAGCCTTGTATGACCTTTGGGGAACTCCACATGGTTTGAAAAAACCATATGGAAACCGTGAAAAAAATATCTATCAAAATGATATAGCCACCAGCATGGGCATCACATAGTTACTATAGACCATGTGGGAGAATTTTTCTCCTCCCAAAAACCATTCAAAAACTTTAATTTTCATCCAACAACCAACCAAAACTCAAAAACACACCATAAAAGATAAAATAATCCAAATAAAAAACAATGTTACATAAGGGGTGTCACAAACTTCCAACCATGCCACTTTCTTCCCCCTAAAAGTTCACAGTCGAAGAGAAGAGGCAAGAATTAATGGGAGATACAAGGAGGACCTAACCCAAAATAAGTAATCAACATGATTCAACCTTAAAACCAATAAGTGAAACCCTTAAAATGATTAAACTAATCAAGTACAAGGACCCGAAACATCTCCAAAAACAAAAAAAAAACAGAACCTCTTTCCATAAGACCTATGATGTATTTGTCTTTACAAAAATCACCTCACTTTGTAAAAACTAATGATTAGATGAAGGTGTTCAAATACAAATTGTTAGACATATATTTCTTAAGAAATTCCATCAATTGAAGTTTTTTTTAATGTTGTTTTCTAGGTGTAATTATTTCTAGGCGTGTCTTTATGAAATGAAGCTTATTAGACAAACTAGGAAGAATTTTCAGACTCAGGAGGTCAAACCATGTGTTATATAATAAATCAGATGCTAATTTATAGATATTGAAGTTACTAACATCATAGAAAACCTCATTATAGTATATTTTTTTTAATGATAAGTTAAGTTGTTCAGAATGAATATTTATGCACATGGAGTTTCAGAAAAAAAATCTAGACATGAAATTATATACATAGGGTTTTAGTTAGAATTTATCTAAAAATATAGTTATGCATTGTTGTTACATAGTTAAAGACATTATGTGTGTTTTAAGAGCTCATGATCTAAGAATTTTGGAATAAGCAGAGAAACTTTTTTAGGAATATAAAATTTTTCTCTTTGAAGTTATGAAAAAGATCTCCAGACATAAGACTAAACAGAGTATTAGATGAGGAATCTTATTTTCAAAGTTAACGAGTATGTGGAGTTGAGAATTCATGAATTTTAAAAATTTTAGAAAGTTAATAGAGCTCAAAAATTAATAAAGAATTAATTTTATCAAGTTCTAGTCTTACAAAGTATTTAGACAAAGTTTTTGTAGAAAGTTATATTGGATCGATATATAGATCTATATGTATATTAGATGGAAAAATAAAAGAGGGGGTGAATTGTAGGTTTAAAAACTTTGTGTTTAATCACTAAATAAATTAGTTTAAATGATCTTAAACTAATACAATTCACAACAAATACAATTAACCACAATTATCTTGGATATAGAAGGTATGATACGATGTAATACTATAAGTAATGTAAATAAATTGTATGAAATAATTAGAGTAATACAATAGTGAAAGATTCTACCATAAAGTGTATATAATCTATTAATACAATATGTAACATTATAATCATAATTGAAACAATTGCAATTGAATATGACATGAATAAAGGAAACAACACAATTTCCTTTCTAATACAAACAGCAGCAGAAATTTAAAAGTATTTCAATTCTTTTATCCCAAAGAGAAGGGTATCCTTTCACCTGGGATAAGAGGTTTGTCTTACCAACACCATGGTAATCCCTTGATACGATGATTGGTATGTCTGTCTTGCTATCCTCGCAAGCCGTCAATACAATGATTGGTACGTCTGTCTTGTTATCCCCGCAAGCCCTCGATTTTTTAGGTAATCCGTACCTCTTTCTTTCAAACACTTGAAAGCCCTCGATACAAATATCGGTAGCACTTTCTACCTATTCTCAGCAACCCTTGATTTTTATCACCTGATCGGTCACAAAAAGAAAAAAAATTACTTTTTGAAATACAAAAACTAAGAACGAGTTGTTCACATTTTTTAATTTCAAGGCTCTCGCACGAAGCAAGAGAAAAGTCACAATGTCTCTCTCTAGAACTTGATAGTAGAAAAGAATGATCAAAGTCTCTTAGTTGTATTCTCATATTCAAATGACCTCCTATTTATAGGAATCAGGTTCCAACGGTCATATTTCCTCCAACGGTCATATTTCTCTGGAAAACTCAGAGGGACTTGGATACATGGCATTATAACAGTTATATTGAAACAGAAAACATGACATTGTTTTGATTAGTTTATAACTAACTCCACGACGTCGTTTTGGTTAAAAAAAAGATATATGAAAATGATAATCATGAGTATGATTTATATAAAACATGTGTTTTGATAAAGGATAAAAACATGCATGTGATAGAATTAATAAAATGAGTACTCTTAGAATTACTTAGTGCAATGTATTGTTATGATGCAAAGTGAGTATAATGCACAAAAGACAGTACGATTGACAAAGTCAGTACTATTGACAGGATCAGTACGATTTAGTCATTACGATAAACATAGTCAGTATGATAAACATAGTCAGTATGATAAACATAGTCAGTATGATAAACATAGTCAGCACGATAAACATAGTCAGTATGATAAACATAGTTAGTACGATAAACATATTCAGTATGATAAACATAGTTAGTACGATAAACAATTATGAATATATTTGTGACTTCCAAAACAAGACATAAAATTCAAAAGAGGACTTTTGACTTAACAAGTTAAATATTTTTGAAAGATTGTAGGGTTTTTCATCAGGTGAAAATTGTACTCATTTTCTACTAGGATGAAAGGTAAGAGTTTTAATTTCTTTAAAGTAATATCATTAGAGTTTTGGACACAGATTTATGAATAGATTATTGCTAAAGATATTTGAGGTTTTAGAGAGAATTTATAATGGTTTAAGATGTTACTGGAAAACAAAAGAGATCCAGTCTTTCATCGGACTCTATTTTTCGGATAGAAAAGACCAGACACAATTGAGTGAACATAAGTTCTAGAAAAACAAATCTTATAAATGTTTTCCAGATTGATTAGACTGGACACATTTGGGTAGATAGAGAATCCATACAAATAGATATCAAAAATGTTTGTGATTATTTCTAAAGTTCATTAACTTTAATTATAATTAAATTTAAAGAAAAGATTGTTTGGAAGTTTTATTGAAGGTTATAGAAGAGCCTAGAATATTTGAGATGTTTTTGGATGTTTTAATTTGAGTATGAGTTTTTAATTGAAAAAGTTTGTTGATTGGGAAAATCAATTTGAGTTCCCACATTTTTTTTTCTAGCACACCTATATAAAGGGGTATAATTACAACATACATAGGTACTATTCATATGCACAAAAGTGAGAGTGCTGGAGTTTTGGTTTCAAAAAAATCCAGGCAGAACTTATGGAATAAGGTTTTTTAATAGAATAATTGGTCAACCTTAATAGATGAAATTATACTAACATATGTTTTGAGAAATTTATTTCCCACAAAGGAATATATTGGATAATGTGGAGAATAATATTTTAAAAAATAGTGAAATTGTAAACAGGGATCACTGTATGAAATTTTCATATGATCTCGTCAAACGGATTGGATCAGACAGAGGAATTAGATAGAATGTTTCTATAAGATCTCATCAGACAGACTAGATCAAATAGAATTTTTAGACAAATAGTTTTTTAATGAATACAATATAGGTAAAGAGTAGGGTTCTGATTTACTATAGAAAAAATCAGATAGACTCATTTCCAAATAGATGAAATGGATAGAGTAATTGGACAGAGCGGTCAAAATGGGTTTTATTTAAATTACAAAAAAATGTTCTTAGTTTTTTCTTGGTAATAAAGTGAAGAACTGATCTTAAAGAAAAAAATTGAATCTTATTGAAGCATTATAGTGACAAAGTTCTGAACCTATTGGTGGAGGTTTATAAAATTATTACAAAATATATTTTGAATCTTTCATGCTAGAAGCACATGTATTGTTGTTTTTTTCATAGTTCTATGAAAGTGAAAGGATATTTCCTACTTGTTGTAACCAAATTAAAAATTATTTTTTGTAGTGGATTTTATGGTATTGGATTATTTACAAACCATGTTAAGGACTAGTTACTCTTGTTTAATAGTAAACCTTGAAAATACTTATGTTCCTGTGAATATGATTGAAAGTTTGTTTTTCAATAAATCTATATCTATTTAATAGGAGGTGAAGGTTGTTTATAAGTTTAACATAAAAATAAAGTGATATCAGTGATTCACCCCCTTCCACTCTCAGTGATCAAAAATATTTTACATGGATATTTTCAATTGGTATTAAAGGAAATTTTATATTCATCTACTCTTTACTAAAGTTTGGAGATACTTTTATATAGATAATTTGAATTTTGTGGATATTAATAAGATTCTAGTTTCTTATGTAAAGAACTATAAAATCTAGAAAGATATAATTTTTCTATATCTTATGTCCCTTGGTTATGATATTATGGATGTTGTTTCAAATGTGTTCCTAGAATCCACTAAAAACGTTCCTCTCATAGATGCGGATAGGAAAAACATTGAGAATCATATAAGGGATAAAAATTATTGACTTCCTTCACTCTATAAAAGTGATTTTATTATAGTAAAGGCATTGTAACTGCCATAGATATTTAGAAAAATTTGAAATTATCTATGAAGGAAATAATAAAGTAAAAAAATTAATAGTTACAAATCTAGAGCCTGAATTATGAAGATCTCAAAATGGGTGAGTATGAATATATTGAATACTTCTTTACAAGAGTGAATGATGATGTAAGCACCATAATATTTCTTGGTGAAAAGATTTAAGATTAAAATATTTTTTGATAAGATATTATGAATTATTCTAGGAAAGTTTGATGCAAAAGTTTCATCTATGGATGATATAGATCCTAAAACTCTATCTTTTGATGACTTGAATATAACTCTCATTACATATGAAATTATAAGAGATAAGCATATGAAAAGAAAATATAATATTGATCAATAAATTTCCTTCAAATATTCCAGGCAAGGAAAATATAATAAAAATATTGAAGAAGAAGAAGTTGGTTAATTTGACACAAAAGATGAGGTTTGTAACAATCTTGATAAATATATGTCCTTGTTTTCAAAAAATGTGAAAATAAGCATAATAAATTACAAAGGTAAGTCACTACTAAAATGTTTCAGTTGTGGAGTGATTGGGAATTTTTCTACGAATTTCCCTTGAAGAAAGTTTGAAGAATAAAGTGATAAAGATGACAAAAAATTAAGAGTATCCTTTAATAAACATGATGAAAAATCTAAATCTTAATTCAATAGAAAGGGTAAAAAATTCACTAAATAAAAAATTAGAATATTTTTGTCTAAGTACAATAAATATGATGATATTGAAGTTGAAGATGAAAAATTCATTGAATTTGTTGTAGAAAACTCATTTATTGAAAATGTTGATGAAAAGTTCACTGGTGAAGAAATAATTAGTTCTGAAGAAGAATAATGAGAAACTCAGTTATAATTTTCTCTAAAAATAGAGTTGAAATAATTTCTTTGAAAATTTGTAAGATTTTAAAGAGAAATCAAGAAGTTAAAAAATTAAAGTTCAATAACAAACAATCAAGAATTGTTTCTTGAACCAAAATCCATGTTACTAGAATAGATTGATCATCTAAATAAATGTCTCTAAAAGTAAAATATTTTAATTAATAATATTTAATTAAAGATAAAATTGAAGAAGGAATAATTATAAATTGTTCAAAAAAAATCTCTAAATCTGAGCATGAGGTTTCAATTTTCCAAAACCTAGTTACTGAAGTTGGTGGAAGTTTTGAAAAATTTGAACCTAATAAATATCAACAAAATTTATTTTTAAAGGTTGAAAATAAAAATGGAGATATTTAAAAGATTAACAAAGTCTAGAAAATAATGTATGTATTCAAAACCTACAAAGTTGAAATTTTGGAATTTTTATAAGTTCAAATTCTAGATCAAATGTTTCTACTACTAGTAATTCTATTAAAAGTGATAATAAATTCATCTTTAAGAAGAAAAATATGGATGATAGAATAAATCTTGGGGATCTAAAAAGCTCTAAAGTGGAAAGTAATAAATTTGTAGAAAAGAAATATTAAAACTCTATGAAGTATGGAAGTTATAGAGGAAATATTCCTTCTATAGATACTACTCTTATTATGTTGGGTTTGGCCATATAGAAAATATTTTTCATTTCAATCAAAAATATCACAATAATCCCATGAGAAACTGGAAGAAAAGTTAGAGGGGGAGTCAATACACTCAAAGAAGGAAGCATAATAAAGTTGGTATGAATATTAGTGAAATATGTGATAAGTCTGTACAGCTTGAAAAAGGATATATTTTTTTATTGGCACAACTAAATCTTTATAACAAGTCTAAAAATCTGGATGTGAAGAAAGATAAGGGAAAACATATATTTTTTAATATATAAACTTCTCTCAAAGCTAAAAAAAAAGAGAACAACCATAGATTTTGGATAGTGGGTTATATTGATAAGATATTTAAAGAATTTTAAGAATTTGAAATATTTCAAAGAAGGGAAAGTTAATTTTGGTAGTGATGAATCTCTCAGGATAAAAGTTGTTGGATCTGCTATTATTGGGGAAGAGAAAATGAATTTAAAAAGCTCATTGTTTTTTGATGCACTGAAACACAACTTGTTAAGTTTTTCACAACTTTTTGAGGGATGTAATAAAAGTGTTTTTCATAAAAGATGGTTTTGTGTAAAAATATAAGAAGATATAAAAGTTATTATAAGAGGACAATGTACAAAGGGGAAATTGTTTAAATTTGGTGATATAAAAAAATTCATGTTATCCAAGGATTATGGAAGAAAATTATTTGTGGCATAAAATTTTGGGTCATATGTATCAAATCAATATGAGAAAGTTAACAAAGTGAGATAGTATCCATAATATTCCTGATATGACAAGAAGAATATATTAGTGTTGTTTAATATTTCAGAAATGGAAAATTACAAACTTAATTTATAATAAAGTTGAAATTTATTCAACTCAGCCTCTGGAACTAATTAATTTTGATATTTTTGGTCCAATTAATGAGAAAAAACCAAATTTTCCAAGATAAGTAATTTATTTATTTCATTTTGTTATTATACTCACAAAAACATGTATTATGAATTTCAATGATAAATCAACAGCTCTAAAAATGTTTAAGAGTTTTAGAAGGATAGAAGAAAAGGAATTTAGATATCCTATAAAGAAGTTGATAATTGATAGTGGTGGTGAATAAAAAAATTAATAATTTCAAGATTATTTTAAAAAAAATTAATTCATTATGAGTTTAGTGCACCTTACACACCATATAAAAATGGTGTTATTGAAATAAATAAAAGAATTTTGGTGGATATGAGACATACAATGTTGATCAAACATAGTATTTCTCACTATTTCTATAGTAGGTGATGAGTATAGTAGTTTATATTTAGAATTGGTGTTTCTGTAGACCAAGTTCTAATATGAATCCTTATAAAATTATCTACAATGAAAATCCAAGTTTTAAACTCTTAATGGTTTTTAGGAGTCCCTGAATAATAAAAATAAAAAGTGTAAATCTTATAAAATTTGATCAAAATATATGTAGATGAAATTTTTATTGGATATACTTATAATGGTAGATGATATATATGTTTCAACAAAGATACATGAAATATATTTGATTCTAGTGATGTAAAAATTATTGAAAAATATGAAGAAGAAGTTTCACAAACATGTGTAGATAAGGAATATAAGGAAGATGAAATAAGTGTTGTTGAGCAACATTAAAAAAATTCCAACAATGGTAATGCCTATAAAATTGAATATTCTAACTCAGCTATTTATAATGGTGAGGAATAACTTCACTCATCTCATCCTTGTCTGTTGAAATAAGTATAATTACAAATCATTATTGGTCATCAATAACATAAAGTTCACATGAGAATAACATCAATGTTTGTCTACGTATTTCCTTGTATTCAATAGTTGATCTGAAATATGTCAATGAATCATTTGATCATCATGAGTGGATTCATTATATGAATAAAGAGTTAGATGTTATTTAGAATAATTATACTTGGGACCTTATACCCAATCCAAATAATAAAAATGTTATTATTACAAAGTGGGTAGATCTCTAGAGGCTCTGGGATGTGTAGTTTGTGTTGTCACCTGTTGTTCATGAGGTGAAACCTGAGGTGGATTCTCGCCTTACTCTAGATTTCAGTTATAGTTCTTATGATGCATGGTATCTTCTTTGGTTTGATAACTTCACAAGGCCGAAAATGGTTCCAGTTCAGGCAACTAATGTGTCCTATGTTGTTTGTGGTGACGTTGGTAGCATTGGAGTGTCAAGATGATCGGATCAAGGTGTGATGCGGTCAATTTGTCAATTGTTCTTTTATTTGATTTTGAATTGTGAATTTGAAAATGTGGATAGTGGCGGCACAAGGTGAGGTATGGTTTCCAAATGTGATTTTGAATTTTTAATGTCGATTGCAGATAGTTTTTGAACAATGGATGGATGGTTTGTGGTGTATTAGTGGGTTCGTGAATTGTATTATCTTTTGTGATTTGTAAGTGGTTCTCATTTATTAGAAAATATAAAAAAAGGATTTAGAGAAGGTTATAAAATTTTTCATATAGATGTAAAGACATATTTTCTTAATGGAGAACTTTATGAATAATTTTATATTGAACAATCGTGTGTATTCATAATTTTAAAAGATAAAAGATATGTTTTCAAGTTAAATAAAACCATGTATAGATTAAAGAAATATCCAAGATAATGGTATTCCAAATTGGATACCCGCTTAAGGAAGTTGAACTTTAAGAAAGGAAAAGTTGATAGTAATCTATACATCAAAGAAAATTAGAAGATATATCTCATTATAATTGTTTGCGTTGATGATATTATCTTTACTAGGAATGATGAAGGATATTTTGAAAAAAAAATCTGAAGAGATGAATAAGTTATTTGAAATTTCCACAATTGGTGAAATGAAATATTTCCTTGTCTTGAAAATATTACAAAATAAGAAATACATTTTTCTATATTAAGAAAAGTATCCTAAGTAACTTCTTAATAAATTTTTAATATAAAATTCAAAACTTATTTCCACTCCAATTTTGGTGGGAACCAAGTTGTCTAAATATGGGCAGTAAAGGAAGTGAATTATAAGAAATTTAGGAAGTAGATTCAAAGTTTGTTATATCTGACTACTTCAAGACCGTATATTATATATAATTTTACTTTATATAAAAGATTACAAAGTGATCCAAGAGAATCTATTCTCTTGGTACGAAAAATAATTCTTATATATATCAAAGGCATAATATATTTCGGCATAAAATATAACAGTGCAGGAAAATTTGATTTTTTTGGCCATGTAGATGTTGATTGGGTAGGAAGTGTGGATAATAAAGTTTCTTCATCTGGTGTAGTTTTAGTTCTGTGTGAAATTTGTGTGAGTTAAAATACTAAAAAGCAAAAATTTGTAACCCTTATCATGGATAAAGTTGGATATGTTTCCTTCAATCAAGCTACAATACAACTTATGTGGATAAAAACTTAGTTGGCAGTTTTGTTAGTTGAAGTAAAGTTACCCATTCTCTTGGGTTGTGATGATAATAGTTCTATAAATATCAATAAAAATCCAATGTAACATTCCCATTCAATGTATATTAATATCAAATATCACTTCATCTAAGACCATGTGAAGAAACATGTACTCAAATTGGAATATATTCCAACAACGAAACGAGTTGCTAACATATTTATAAAACCTTTACCAATGTAAGCTTTTTATAAACTAGGTTTGAATATGTGAATCCAACATTCTTCTCTGTAAGGTTAAGTTATGTGTTTCTATCCCCTATCTCATATTGTCTTTGGATAGTGTTTTCAAGGGAGAGGAAAATTATTTTTCATAAATCTATCTTTTGATGTGTATTAAACCTTATAAGGAAATCATGTATTAAGGGGGAGTTCTTAAAATGTCTAAGTTATGATATCAGCTTGTGAATGTGTGAATTTCTTTAGAATGTGTGTTCTATAATAAATCAAATTATGTTATGCATATCTTAAATTTTTTAACACTATGGAAAACCTCATGATACTTTCTTTTTTCTAATGAGAAGTTGAAGCTATTCGAATACAATATTTATGGAAATAGAGTTCCAAACACAAAATTATGGACATGGGATTTTGGATAAAATTCATCAAACAAATATAGTGATGCTTTTCTGTTACATAGTTCTCAACATTATGATTCTTCTAAAAACCCATGATCCAATCATTTTGAAAGAGAAAAAGAAACATGTTCAAGAAAAGAAAGTTTATCTCAATAAAGTTGTGTAAAATATCTAAGTACATAATACTAGATAGAGTGTTAGATAAGGAATTATATTTTCAAAGTTAACAAGTCTGTGAAGTAGAGAAGTTGTGAAGTTGAAAAATTTGAGAAAGTTGATGAAGCTTGGAAGTTACTAAAGAATTAATTTGATAAAGTTCAAGTTATACAAGTTCTTTAAACAAATATTTTGTAGAAATTATGATCTTTTAAAAGACTATTCGTTTTTTCATCAAGTGATAATTTTACTCGTTATCCATTAGGCTTATAGGGGGGTTTAATTTATTTTTTATCATAAAATTAAGATCATCATAGTTTCAGACATAGATTTTTTGAAAAATCATTACTGGATATATTTGAAGTTTTGGACCGAATGGTGAATGTTTATAGAAGTTTTTAAAAGAAATAAGAGATCAATTTTGACATTAAACTCAGTTTTTTGGACAAATAAAACTTGACACGGTGGATTGAACATAAGTTTTAGAAAAAGAAATATGATGAATGTTTTTTTGGACTGATGAGACCAGACACAGTTGGGTGGATAGAGAATCTAGAAAAAGAGATATTAATAAGGTTTGTGATTTTTAATAAAGTTTATTAACTTTAATTTTAAGTAAATTTGATGAAAATTTTCTGCATAAGATTTATTTAAGTTTATAGAAGAACCTATAATATTTGAGAAGTTTTTTGGATGTTTTAATTTGAGTGAGACTTTTTAATTATGAAAGTTTTTTTAGCAGTAAAATAAATTTATGTTCCCACCATTGATGTTTCGATCGCACAAATATAAAGGGGTGTAAGTAAAACGTATAGAGGTTCTGTTCACATGAAAGAAAGTGAGAGCACTATAGTTTTGGTTTCAAATAGAGTTTTAGATAGAACTTTATAAGGAAGGTTTTCAAACAAAATAATCGGTCAACCTCAATGGATGAACTTCTATTGACCTGAGTTTCAGTCAAGTTATTTAGAATCATGTAATATATTAGTTAAGGTGTATAATAAGTTTTTAATGAATAGAGAATTTGTGGTCAGGGGTCACTACATGATCATTCTGAATGATATCATCAGACATACTTGATCAGATAGACAATTTCTAGATGATCTCATCAGACATACTGGATCGAACAAAAATTTTAGTCAGACAATTTTTGGATGAAGATGGTATATATAAAGAGTAGGGTTTTGATTTACTATAAGAAAAAAATATATAGAATCATTTATAAATATATGAAATGGATAGAGGAATTAGATAGATCAGTCGAATTGGGTTTTATACAAAGTCCACAAAATAAGTTCTTATCTTCTACTCAGTAAGAAAGTGAAGAACTATTCTTAAATAATAATAAAAGTGAAGTTTCTAAAATAAGCAAAGTTAAAACGTTATGAACCTATTTTTGTGGTTTTTAAACTTTTTAAAAAATCATATTTATATCTTTCATGCTAGAAGCACATGCACTATTTTTTTTATCATAGTTCAATGTAAGTGAAAGTATATTTCCTACTTATTAAAAGCATATAAAAAGGATTGTTTTCTAGTGAATTATGTGGAAATGGATTATATCCAAACCATTCCAAGGACTAGATAATATTTTTGAGTATTGAACTTTGTAAATATTTTTATTCCTATGAATACGGTTGAAATTATTTTTCATCAAAGTTTTATCTCTTTAACAGGAGGTGATGGTCGTTATAAAAATTAACATAAAAAATAAAAAAATATAAATAACTCACACCCTCCCCCTATCAATGATCACAAAGATACTACATTTTATTTTTCAATACAGTCACCCCACTATTTATAGTTCTTCTAACATGGTGTAAATAGAGATGAACTATAACACCCTGGGATTTTGTGATTTTTTTTTCAAATTAATTTAACCTTTTTTATATTTTTCATTTCATGAAACACTAAAGATAGTTCATTTTATATTAAATCACTATGTTTGGATTGTGTTATACACAACACCAAGATAATTTTTCACTACACGCAACATAAACTTTTGTTTTCTCTACACGAAACACTGAGTTTAGCTTGCATTATATGCAATAATGACTTTCCTCGATGACTTACATAGCATGAAAGACCAAGGTTTACTAAGCAATACTATATTATCAAAATATGATTATTTAATATAATAAGATAAAACCTTGATGTTAAATTATATTTTATGAATATTATTAACTAATTTATAAAAATATATGGTTTATACAATATAATATAAATCCATAGATTACTAGTTAATTATAAATGAATATGAAAACCAATTGAATATAAAAGGAAATATTATTATGGTCACAAAGATATTTTATACTAATAAATTAAATTAAATTTTATTTTTTTCAATGCATTGATTCAAACATTACTTTCACACGGAACATCAACTTGGCATATGTTACACGCAATACTGAGTTTCTATGAAACATCGTTTTATTATTATAATTATTTAATTGAGTTTGTTATAACCAAACTATTAAACCATTATAATGTGAATATTAATAAATACTTATAAAATATTTTTATAATGGTTTTATATAAATAAAACATATTTATAATAAAAAATATAATTTTAGTAAAGCCTTTATATGTTTAAAAAATATTAGTTTCTCAAATGAACTACTTTTCATGTCCATCTGTAAAAAAAATAAAATTAATTTTAGACAATTTTAGAAATTTAATTTGATAAAATAAACTTCATTTTTGAATTCAAAACATCAAAATTATCCTAGGGTAAATTTTTTGAAATTTTCTGAGAAACTTCATTTTTTGATAAAAAAGAGAAAACTACTGTGTTTTAGTTATAAACTGACTTTTTGTTTAATAAATTATTAATGTTAAATTATACTTTAAATTTGTTTTCATGTAACATTAGATAAATTATACATCTATTAATAAAATTTATGTCATTATAAACAATTTCACTTTGAAATTTAATATAAAAACTTAATAAAATTTTGAACATTTTTCTACTTTAAAAACCTGTAATTTCATCCCGTCTGTAGGATTAGCATTAATATTAATTTTACTGATTCTATGAATTAAATTTAGAAAAACCAACATAAACCATTATAATAAGTATAATATTTACATTCTAATAATATTAACTGAATTTTTGACCAAAAAATTAGTAAAAGTGATTAAAATTAATCACAATGATTAAGGTTAAATTAAGCTTAATTAGGGACTAAACCTTTAAATTAAGGGCATAAATGACCTATAAACTTTTCCAAAACCCTTTATTTGTATTTATTTCGTCCAAAAACCTTATATTATTGATTTATGTTTTTTTTGTATTATATTTTTAGGTAAGGACATGTGTATACCTTACTTATTTTCAAAAATTCCAAGTGAGTCCTTTTCCTTCCCTATAAAATGCCACCACATCTCCATCATTTTCACGCCTATAAAACCTATTAAGTTCATCCAATACATACCCAATACACTTACCAAAAATTATCCCTCCCTTATATAAGCCTTCCCTTGGTCAAAATTAAATCCAAGGAAGTCTTTTCGAACAAGCCAAAAGGAGTTACCTGATTAAGAGGTAACGTCTTCTCTCAAGTCCTTCCTTTTATTTTTCTTATCCACCCCCTCAAACTCTATTTATTATATGATTATATAACAATAACAGTATCCCCAATATACTAGGATGTTCTTATGTATATCTTTCTACCTACACATACACACACCTCCATATAATGGGTAACGAACATATTGTTTTTGTGTGCGGTGAAATACTACCTCACGAAATGATGTTTGTTTATTTTTCCATTACCACCTACCATGGTTTCCATTATGATGGAAACTCTATTTATATATGTAATATATTAAATTTATTATTTATTTAATCTTATTTATTCTTTTTTAAAACACATATCTTTTAAATTTTCATTTTGTGTTAATACGATAATTTTGTTTGAGGAAGTGTGGACTATCGCCCCCTCAAAGCGATATGATTCGTTCATACACCACATGGATTATATTAATGATGGTTCTAGTGAATATATAAGATATATATGAAATAATAAATCTACTATAATAATGATATATATATAAATATATATACATATATATACATATATGTCTTTTAATTTCATTCTATCAAAATGACAATTAAACGGAAATAGCATTCATGCATACGTATGGTCTATCGTCTCCAAGAACGGTGTATTACTTTCCATAATTATTTATTATATATATTATTATAATACACATATACTATATATACATTCTTTTTATATCATGTTTTACATTATTTAAATCATGATATAAAGTATAAATACCAAAGATATAACAAATTATGGCACATGCGAATAATAAAGCGAATATTATCTAAAGTGAAACCTTAAGAAAGGATTGTTCACAAGTGAGTAATATAAGGTCATAATAAAAAAATTTATGTTATTATATATAATAACATAGTTCCTTAAAACATATTTAATAAATTTATATCAGTTATATAGGTGGTTTGAATGCATGCAATGAGACTCAAGACACAAGATTAGGGGATTTCATTTCACTTTTTATTTTCATGAGATACATGCTATGTTAGACACTCTTTCCTTTTTTATAGTGTAACTAATGAAAATTATTGTATTATATTAATCATATTCCTAAATTTATTTTTATTAACATATCCTTTTTATAAACTTTCATTCATGGGGTTTTATTTTCAAAAGTTACTAAATCGGTAAAAATCGTTTGTCTCAATTTTCCTTCTTTGAGACTCATGTTTTGTTATGCACCTAAACTCTTTTTCAAGGTGTATATAATTCCATTTTAAAATTTCTATCATGAATCTAATTATTTTAATTATATTTTAATCTTTATTAATTTTATTTTCTTACATGGATAGTATGATCCTAAGTTACCAAGTTATAATAGTTTATTGAGACAATCTCATTGATTTTCAAGATTGTTTAAGTTTATGCTTCCTTTGATGAATTGTTATGTTACATATCTCAATAAATTCATTAATTTTATTATACTATGGTTATTCATGCTATATTATTGTATTGGTTCCATTTTTTACTCTTTGGTACATAAGATAGTTAATAAAGTGTTTTTAAGAATGCCCAACTTTTCCCTCTCTTCGGTCGGAAATCTATGTTCCTTGAAAACCATGTTTTCTAAAAAGGGTTTCCAAGAATATTATACAAATATAATATGATCATTGAAATAAATTCTTACCCTTTTGTATTTTACCAACGTTTTCAAAGGAATCTTCTTGTCTATTTCCGAACGAGGAAATTTTCAATCCTATTTACCATGAAAAAAGGAATGTTCTTTTTTCCTCGTACGACATTTACGAATTTATCCTCTCTCAATCCTTTTAAGATTTATTTTCATTTTTAAAGGTTATTTATTAAGAAATTTTTTTTAAAAGATATTTTCAAGTAAAATGGTTTTCAAAACGTTTTCAAACTTCTTTTATAATTTTCCAAGGAAAATGGTTTGCAAAACATTTTCATGATTTATTTATATGTTTTCAAATTATTTTCAAGGAAAATTGTTTTTAAAACGTTTTCAATAAATATTTATAAGTTTTAAAAGTGTTTTCAAATAAATTGTTTTCAAAAAATGTTAAATATTTCTTTATAATTTTTCAAATTTTTTTGAAGAAAAACGTTTTTAATATATTATGAAGCTTATCTTATAAGTTTTCAAAGAAAAAGGTTTTAAAAAGGTTTTAAGTATAATTTATAAATTTTAAAGGTATTTTATATGAAAATGATTATCAAATGGTTTTATGTATTAAAAATAATTATTCAAATAATAAATGATATTTTCCTTAAGAAATGTTTTTTCAAAATTATTTTCCATCTAAGATGAAATCTATTGATGTTACTCATGCCCTTTTAGGAAATGATCTAAAGGTTAAATTCATATGATTTCTATGAATGTATTATGCTTAATGTCATGGTATTTATGAAACATGTTTTTCTTTCACTGGTTTTATGTTTATGAAATTATTTTCTCTTTCATGGATTATATGTTTATGAAATTCATTTCCCTTTTACGGGTAATATGTTTATAAAATCCATTTCTCTTTCATGAGTTATGATTTTTATGAAATGATTATGAAACCTGAATCATTTTAATTTGTTATGATATGTTTACATGTTTATGACACCCATTTAATTCTATGGGTTAAGATATTGTTTTTTATGATTTTATGAAACATGAATGCATGGTTTCACTATGAGATGGGTGGGACCTATATCTCCCTCTAATACATTGGGTAAAGATTTATATCACATGAGACAGACTAAGATGGTCTTGGGAGTAAACCTTGACTACTAAGATGGAAATGGAAGTGAACCATGACTACCAAGATGGTATGACGAGTGAAATCATGCTACTAAGATGGCCATGGGAGTGAACCATGACTACCAAGATAGTATTATGAGTGAACTCATGCTACTAAGATGACTATATGAGTGAACCATGATGACTAAGATGGTATGGGGAGTAAACACATACTACAAATAATGTCTTGGAAGCAATTTCTTGGCTACTATAGAAATCATATTATAAACTTATGTGTCTTCCACAATTCCAAGATTTATTCCTATGTTATGATTTCCTGGAATATGTTATTTATTTCCTTAAGACTCATGCCTTATGAACTGCCAATATTTATGTAATGATTCATGTATATGGTCTTTTATATGTAGGGTATTATCTTCTATTTTTATGATCATGTTATCATACCCTTATGCTCATGATTATGCTTACATATCTCCCTTGTTTACCCTTACTAATCATTTGAGATCACCCATATCTAATGTTTCCTTTACCCAAGTTATAAAGAAAGGTTTTAAGTAGAAGTACTAAAGGTGGAGATCTTTATGGGAGATTTTGAAAATCTTTCACTATGATAGAATATTTTTTCCCAAGATTCCAAATACAGTAAACTGTTATGATCCTAAGGCATGTATTTTTGTGATGTATAGAATATTCATCTAAAATGATGTAATATCCATGTTTGTTAATCCTAGGTTGCTATAATTGGTATAAAAGGGAAGGTTTAGTAAACCTTTGGAAAATAAGTTGATAAAACTTTATTGATATCCCTAGGTATATTTCTAAGGATATGTCTAGGGATGTCTCTAAGGATAAGTATAAGGATGATTCAACATTTAGGAAAATGTAATGGAATTTTGGTAAAGGGTAGAGTGAGTGGTTTTATATAAATATATCTCTTTCTAGATACTATAATTGGATGTGGCTCTGGTACAGATGTACCTAGGGGTAAAAACTCTTAAAAGATATTCCAAGCCTGACTCGGGGTAATCTGGTACATGACAATGGGCATTGCTGCACACTTGGTTTGACACTATTGGGGGATATTCTTTGGAAATTCAAAAAATCTTCATGAACCATCGTGAAGTATTTAGATATAAGTTGGAAATTAATAACCTAGGATGAACCCAGGGTTTCATATATTAAAGAAGGTTCCATGATTTATAAATCCCATAAGTAAACCTTTTCATGACTACGTGGTTTTCTACAATGATAATTAATGCTCACACTATGATTTTGGTTTTTGTCAATGGAAAGAACTAGAAGGAACTGGATTAATGTTGAATGTTATGGATGATTTTTTAATGAAAATTCAGGTGGGATGATCATTGGATTGAAAGATGTTGTGATCATGCCTAATCATTTTTCAAGGAACATGACTAACAACTTGTACCTTAACCAACTCTCAGACTCACCAAGGAAGAGAAAGAATGAGTTTTATTAGAGTTTGTGTAATGGATACCATTAATGAAAGAATATTTTTTTACTTTATGTCAAGAATGTGGAAAGAATCACCTAAGTTAATGTCTTAGAGGAACAATAATATGGTTTGGCTATAGAAAATAAGGACACAAAACAGGTGACTGTAAGGGAAAAATAAAGTGTTCAGTTAACAGAATGGATGAAAATATTTTCCTCCCTAACACATCCTTGAAGTTTGAGTGTATTAAATGTGGCATAAATGGTCATTATTCAACTCAATGTTTCAATAGGAAATCTCCTGAAGAGGATCAGCAAGGCTGTGTGAGTAATGGTTTCATTATTGATGATGATGAGACTACAAATGAAATATAAAATGAAACATGTATTGTGTAATAATATGAGGTATCCTTGTTAATGGAATAAGGATGAAGTGAAATAATAAATATTATATATATTTTGATTCAAAAAAATAAGTTATATGAATGATGAAATATACAAGTATTGTTTTACTTATGTTTTTTTCTTAGTATTTATAAGTTTATGTTGAATGTTTCGTATGGACTGGTGGAGTGATTTAATGATAAGTTGATATTTAAAGTAAGGTAATGTGACCCTTAATATGATATTTATGTTAAGATAATGTTGTTATGAATAATTAAATTGGAAGGTATTGATTACTATGGAACTAAGTAAGGACTTATTAATTAGTGGGTTATGCTATCATTGATGAAGTTTGTAGGATTTTTGGATTTGTGGAATATAACTGGTATACTTTGGAATAAGGAATAATTAATGTTTTCCAAAATGATTTATGGTAATTAAGGTAATTACCATGTTTCAAGGTAATATACAATGAGGTTATTCACATATTTGGAATGTGATAACCAATTTGTACTTTTTGTTATATGGGGGAACCAATGTTAAGATGATTACATGTATTTCTTTCTAAAGTTATGGATTTTCATCTTTTATAAGGGTTATAAGGTTAAACATTTATGGAATGTTTATGTTAAACTTCAGATAAATCTAGTAAGATTATATTATTATCTCTCTATATGAGGATTTAAGCATATTGGATAAAATGTCATAAAAATTTGGTGTTGATGATAACTGATGACAGATGGGATGCCATATCATGGGTCTCATGATCTATTAGTGCTTCGAGAATGAAAAAATCACCTTAATTTTTGGAGAAAGAATTGAATTTCATCAAAGAACAACAAAGTGTGAGGTTTTCCTAAAATCATGAAACTATATATTTTCATGAAAATCCCTTAACCTTAGGGAAAAGGATTTTGAAAACAAAAAATGTTATCCTAGTACTTTCACTTCCAATGAATCAGAAGGCCCCTTAGGTCATCACATATTTATGGATTTCTGATTGTTAAATTTCTCTTAACATTGTTCTATATCACTCTCCATAATAACTTTATGGTAATATTTCTCTTCCATATCCATGTTTTTACTTCCGACCTATGTTCTTCTATATAGAAACCTAGTTATATGTTACTTTAGAAAACTGTTATGGTTTCAAATTTCCCTTTTTAAAGGAAGAGTTCGAATTCGTTTTTATGATGTGGGTTTCTATGAATGAAACTTTCAAGTATTAAACCTTTGATAACCCATATGAATTTAGAGGAAGAAATTCATTTTAAGGGGGGTAGAATGTAACACCCCGAGATGTTGTGAATCTTTTTTTCAAATTAATTCAACCTTTTTGTTATTTTCCATTTCATGCAACACTGAAGAGAGTTTATTTTATATGAAATAACTATTTTTGGATTACATTATATGCAAAACCAAGATAATCTTTCACTAGTCACAATATAAACTTTGGCCTTCTTTACACAGAACACTGAGGTTAGCTTACATTATACGCAATAATGACTTTCCTCGATAACTTGCATAACACGTAAGATCGGGGTTTACCAAACAATAATATATTATTAAAATATGATTATATAATAAAATAAGATAAAACCATGAATTTAAATTAGATTTCATGAATCGAATTAACTAATTTATGAAAATATATAGTTTATACAATATAATATGAATTCATAGGTTACCAATTAATTATAAATGAATATGAAAACTGATTGAATATAAAAGGAAATATTATTATGGTCACAAAGTTATTTTATCCTAATAAATTAAATTTTCATTTATGTATTTCAATGCACTGATTCAAACATTCCTTTCACATGGAATGTTGACTTGGCGTATGTTATACGCAATATTAAGTTTCTTTGAAACTTCATTTTATTGTTATAATTATTTAAATGAGTTAGTTATAACCTAGTCGTTAAAACTTGGTAATATGAATAGTAATAACTAATTATAAAATATTTTTATAATGGTTTTATATAAATAAAACATATTTATAATGAAAAATATAATTTTTAGAAGACTTTATATGTTTAAAAAATATTATTTTCTGAAATGAACTACTTTTCATGTCCATATGTAAAAAATTAATTTAATTTAATAACTTTTAAAAATTTAATTTTATAAAATAAAATTTATTTTTGAATTCATAATGTCAAAATTATCCTAGGGTAAATTTTTGGGATTTTTCTGAGAAAACATTATTTTTGATGAATAGTGAAAACTACTGCGTTTTAGTTAGAAACTACCTTTGGTTTAAATAATTATTAATGTTAAATTATACTTTAAATTTGTTTTTAGGTCACATTATATCAATTATACATCAATTAATACAATTTAGGTCATTATAAACAATTTCACTTTGAAATTTAATATAAAAACTTAACAAACTTTTAAAAAAAAAATTCTACTTTAAAAACCCGTAATTTTGTCTCGTCTGTGGGATTAGAATTAATCATAATTTTCCTGATTCTGTGAATTGATAATTGAACAAATGAAATACTCCATTTTAATCAATATAATATTTATAGTCTCATAAGATCAAATTAATTTTTTTACAAAAAATATTAGTAAAAGTGATTAAAATTAATCACAGTGATTAAGGTCAAATTAAGCTTAATTATGGACTAAACCTTAAAATTAAGGGTCCAAATTACCTATACACTTATCCAAAACCCATTTTATATCCATATTTATGCCATAAAACTTCAATTATATATTTATGTTTATTTTTTATGTATTTTTTTAGCTAAGGACATGTGTACACCTAACTTGTTTTCAAAAAATCCAAGTGAGTCCTTTTCCTTCCCTATAAAAGGACACCACCTATCTCTCTATTTCACACCTCTAAAACATATTAATTTCGGCCAATTACTATCAAATACACTTTATATAAATCCTTCCTTACTACTAGAATCCTTACCTTGGACATAAGTCAATCCAAGGAATCCTTTTGGCATAAGCCAAAAGAAGTTACCCGATTAAGAGTTAATATCTTCTCTCAAGTCCTTTCTTTTATTTTCCTTCTCGACCCCTTAAAACTATTTTTATTATATGTTTACATAACAAACAAAATTCCCCAATATACTAGGATTTTTTTATGTTTATATATACACATACACACACCTCCATCTAATGGGTAATGAACATATTGTTTCTGTGTGCGGCAAACTACTGCCTCATGAAACGACGATTGTTCATTTTTTCATTACCACCTACCATGGTGGTCGTTATTATGAAAACTATGTTTATATATTTAATATTTTAAAATTAATTATGTATTTAACCTTTTTTATTTCTTTTTTAAAACACATATCGTTTTACTTTTTTTGTTAATATGATAATTTCATTTGGGGAAGTGTGGACTACCGCCCCCTCAAAGCGATATGATCCATTTATACACCCCATGGATTGTATTAAGGATTATCTTAGTGAATATATAAGATATATATGATATAATAAATCTACTATAATAAATATATTTATACATATATATACATATATGTATTGTACTTTCATTTTATTAACATGAAAATTAAACAGAAATAGTGTTCATGTGTACGTACGGTATACCGTCTCCATGAATGGTGTATTTCATTTCATACTTATATATTCTATATATTATTATAATAAGAATATAATGTATATATATTATTTTTATATCATGTTTTACATTCTTTAAATCATTATATAATGTATAAATACCAAATATATAATAAATTAAGGCACATGTGAATAATAAAGAGAATATTACCCGAAGTGAAACCTTAACATAGGATTGTTAACAAGAGAGTAATATAAGATCGAAATAAAAACATATATGGTATTATATATAATAATATTTTTATTTAAAATATGTATAAAAATTTATATTTATTATACAGGTGTCTTGGAAGCATAGGATGAGAGTCAAGACATAAGGTAAGGGAATTCCATCGCACTTTTTATTTCTGTTAGATACATGCTATGTTCACCACTCTTTCTTTTTTTGTGGTGTAAGTATTTACCATTATTGTATTATATGTATATTATACCTAAATTTATGGGTATTAACATATCCTTTTTATGAAATTTCATTCATGAGGTTTAAGTTTCAAAAGTTACCAAATTGGTAAAAATGTTTTGTCTCAATTTTCCTTCTTTTAGACACATGTTTTGTTATAAACCTAAACTCTTTTTCAAGGTGTATATACTTCAATTTTACATGTCCTATAATTAATCTTATTATTTTCAAGATATTTTAAGCTTCATTTGATTTCTTTTTCGTATATGGATATTATTATCCCAAGTTACCAAGTTGTAATAGTTTTTTGATATAATCTCATCGCTTTTCGAGATTATTTACGTTTATACTTCCTTTGATGAATTATTATGTTCCATATATCAATAAATTCGTGAATTTTATTATCCTATGGTTATTAATGATATATTCATGTATTGGAACCTTTTTTTACTCTTTGGTACATAATATAGTTAATAAAGTGTTTTTATAAAAGCCCGACTTTACCATCTCTTCAGTCAGAAATATATGATCCTTCAAAACCATGTTTTATAAAAAGGGTTTATAATAATATTCTTCTAATATACTATTAATATTAAAAAACAATTTTACCCTTTTTTATTTTACCAATTTTCTTAAAGGAATCTTCTTATTGCTTTCCAAATGATGCAATTTTCTATCCTTTTTACCGTGCAAAACGAATGTTCTTTTTACCTCATATGACATGTACAGATTTATCCAATGTCAATCCTTTGAAGATTTATTTACATGATTAAAGTTTACGTTTTAAGAAATTTTTTTAAAAAGATATTTTCAAGGAAAATGGTTTTTGAAACATTTTAATACTTCTTTTATATGTTTTCAAGGAAAATTGTTTTCAAAAAAGATTCGAACTTATTTTATAAGTTTTCAAGGAAAATGGTTTTCAAAACTTTTTCAAGATTTATTTATAAGTTTTAAAAGTGTTTTCAAGGAAAATGGTTTTCAAAACATTTTTAATCTTTCATTATAACTTTTCAAAGTTTTTTCAAAGAAAAACATTTTAAAAATGTTTTAAAGTTTATTTTATAAGTTTCAAAGGAAAAGGGTTTTCAAATGGTTTCAAGTCTTATTAATAAGTTTTAAAAGGTATTTTAGATGAGAATAATTATCTAATGGTTTTATGTATTAAGAATCATTTTTCAAATAAGACAGGTTATTTTCCTCAAAAAATGTTTTTTTTAAATTATTTTCCATCTAAGATGATATTTGTTGATGTTACTCATGCCCTTTTAGGAAATGATCTAAAGGTTATATTTATATACTTTCTATGAATGGGTTATGCTTAATGTAATTGTATTTAGGAAACCCATTTATTTTTCATGGTATTTATGTTTATGAAATCCATTTCTCTTTCATGAGTAATATGTTTATGAAATCCATTTTTCTTTCACGATTTATATGTTTATGAAATATGTTTTTATTTCAAGAGAAATGATTTTGATGAAATTATTATGAAACCTTCATCTTTTCCACAGGTTATGATATGTTTACATGTTTATGATACAAATTTAATTATATGGGTTAAGATATGATTGTTTTTGATTTTGTGTCACATGTATGTATGATTTCACTATGAGACAGGTGGGTCCTATATCTACCTCTAATGCATTGGTTAAAGATTTATATCTCATGAGATATACTAAGATAATCTTGGGAGTAAATCTTGACTACTAAGATGTCCATGGGAGTGAACCATGACTATCAATATGGCATAAAGAAGTGAACTCATGCTACTAATATGACTATAAGAGTGAACCATGACTACCAAGATGGTTTGGGGAGTGAACCCATACTACCAAGATGGTCCTGGGAGCAATTCCATGGCTAATATAGAAATTATATTATATGATTATGTTTTTTCTACAATCCATATTTTATTCTTATGTTATGATTTCATGGATTATGTTCTTTATTTCCTCAAGATTAATGACTTATGAATTTCCAATATTTATTAAATGATTTATGTATATGATCTTTGATATGTAGGTTATGATCTTCTATTTCATGATCATGTTCTCATACCCTTATGCTCATGATTATGCTTTCATATCTCCCTTGCTTACCCTTAATGAGCATTTGATCTCACCCTTTTCTTATGTTTCCTTTCCAAATGTTACGGAGAAAGGTTTTAGGTAAAAGTACTAAAGGTGGAGATATTTATGGGAGATTCTAAATATCTTTCACTAGGATAGAATATTTTGTTTCCACATTTTTAAATACACTAAACTATTACAGTCCTCGGGTATGTATTTTTGTGATGTACAGAATATTCATCTAAAATGATATAATATAAATGTATGTTAAGCATGGGTCACTATAAAAACTATTGAGAGATGAATCTTCAAAAAATGAACAACTAAGATAGAAACACACTCTCAACCCAAAATATCTTACAAGCATAAAGGAAAGAAGAACAACCCAAAGATTACTCAAACAAACAACATGATCTCTCACCAGGGCTCACAAAACACATGGATAAACTAGGTTAAAAACCTTTATCACCCTCACATAGTGCATCCAAACATCCAATACAAAATACCTACTAGTATACCAAACTCAAATAGAAAATCACACACCCTAGTTACCCAATCATGCACCCAATTTATTTCACATGTCTAAACAATGAGAAACTTAAATCCTCAAAATGAGAATAGGTGCAACTAAAACACTCAAGGAAAGTTCACTCAAACAATGAGGCTCGTCTAAATGGTACAAAAATCCAATGAAAAAACATCCATAAGGTTAAAAGGGGTTAATTACATAAAAAACAAGGAATTACATAAAACATCATTAAATCCATCCATCAAAATAATCCACAATGGAATTATACAAAAAATATCAAAAATAGTGGCTTAAGATCCAAAACTATGATTATAACCAACCAAGGAAAGGTCCTCGAATTATCACATCCATAAAAGGAACAAACATGTGAAATTTTCTGAAAATATAGTTTTTAAAATCACTAAAGATGAATCAAATGGCCATAATATAGGAAAACTCAATGATACTTGAGATATGAGGGCTTAGAATACCTAGGATCCTCACACTGTAATAAAATAAGATATATCTTATTTCCATGGAAAAGATCCTTTAATTAAATTTCAGGCTCATCATTCTCCTACTCTTTACTTTCCAAGTTATCCTTATTCCCAATGTGTTTCCACTGAGTACTTGATGGAACTAAGGTGTCCCCTGCCATAGGTTTCCTATACTGGTCAACTTCTAATTACATGGCATTACTAAAAACCTATTTAAAATATGTCAGGGTCAATGCGAGTATAGATGAACCAAATTTTGGGCAAAGAACACATCTAAAGAAATGATATTTCTCATAATCACAGACAACCATATTTTTAGAAAAGGCAACCAACATTGAAAAGTGATTGATGTACTCCCTAACTGATCGATATCCCTAAAAAAGGCTCAAAACCTCAATATCCATCTCCACTTTCATTCCCTAAAGAAATAAAAATTGAATAAATAATATCTTGAAGAGATCCTAAGACATACCTCTACATATATGAGAAGGTATCATTGACTCCCACTAGACTCAAATAAAATCATAAAGAAATATCTCAACAACTCCCACCCATAAAGATTTATGTTTCCCAAGAGAATTAAGGATCACCTAAATCTATTCCAACTACCTCAATACTTCCATTGACCCTAAAACACCACCAAATAAAGGTGGATACTGATTCAGGAAGTCCAAGATGGGGTTAAATATCAAATAAGGTTTCACACCCACCGATCCACTTAGAATCTGGGTGGGCATCAGAACTGGAGAAACCTTTTCAACCATTCTAGTGGATAATAAAAAAATTTAAAAAATGAATATCATTAATACATGCCTCAAAATAGAACCAAATGATTCCTTAAAAAACCAAGAATCAAACTAAAATAAAAATCCCTTAAATGAGGAACACATCAGTCACACCAAAAGAACATTTCATTTAAAATCATCATTTATAATAATAAATTTTTAAATTACCCACTACCGAGGAAAATGTGTTAAACCAAGCCAAATAAAATTTCAAAAACAAAAAAACCCTGGTGGAGAACACACTACCTATATAAGGAACATCACAAAAAATTCTTTTCAAAATTCCACTTTTTTTTCAAAACTAAGTGATCAAAGGATTCTTATCAAAACAAATTTCCATTTTTCAAAAAAAAATTAATTTTTATCAAAAAATCCACTTTTTGATCCTGAAATGATTTCAAAACTCACTTTTTAAATAAATTGATTTATGTGAAAACCCAAAGAAGTAAGTTTAAAACAATACATTTTCCAAATACCATAAGGGAAATTTCTATTTAATTAAACATTTCACAAAACTAGGTTTGGAAATGAATTTTTCACAAAACACCTTCATTTTCTAAAACACAGTTTCAAAAACAAAGTGAAAAAAAATTACACAGAATCATTCAATAAATACTCACAAGATTCATATCCACAAAGGGAATAAAAAACCCCTCAATAAACCTCCCACAAGTGGAATAAACTTTAGAAGAATCTAGAATTGAGAGGAGTCAAAACATGATAACTGGAGGAGAAAAAGTGATGTGCATGCTTTAGCCACATGGGTTGGGTGACTGGGCACCAACCATACAACACACTATACTAAGGAGACAAACTTGACTATGTGGGCACCATAAGGTTTCCCAATCTATGTGATCAAACTATTTCACTCAAGTACTCTACCCTTTCTACCTCAAAACCAAATAGAAATCCCCAATATCACTCATATAATCAAATAGATCAAAAAAACATCAAATAACATAAAAAGTAGTAAAAACAACATCAAAATCACAATTTGAAACCCAACTTCCCCTATAATATTAAGGCTCACGATGAGAAAGAGTTAGCTAGACTCTCCCAACCCTTACCTCTCAAGATCTAACAACCTTAATCTTATTTATACCAGGATATCCCTAAATAATGAGGGCTACTCAAAGATCTTATACTCCTACTATAGGAAACTCAAGCTCTAATACCATTTTATAATGAATAGGACTAGGTTTCCACTAATCCTAGAACTTGAAATGATTTTCAAAAAGGCTTAAAGAGACTTCCCTATACCCATAGGTCACAAGAATACATTTGGGAATGATTTCACCTGAATTAGAGATAAACTATAGTGGACAATATAAATACATGAGCCAAAAACAAATAAATAATCCAAATAGGTCATAACCAACAACCATGATCCAACCCATTTTCATATATAAACATAATCCAAAAATAAAAAGATACAGCTAGGAAGAACATATACAAGACTAACCCAAAATAAAACAACTACTAACTAACTCAAGTTGATCTCAAACCAACACCATGCAACCTTTGGTTGCTCACCACCACCCAATTAACCCCAAGTCATCCACAATGATAAAAAATAAATCTAACTGGGAATTTGGAACCTAAAATGAATAGGTGTGAGCTATAAATACCAGTAGGTCACCAAAACCCACCAAATCTATTAAATATTTTTCATAATGCAATTCATCAATGACAGTTTGAAAATAAATTAAAAGGTGTGATTTTTATATTTATCATATGAAAATCAGAACAATTCCATAACTATCTTTCAAAAGGTCCCTCATTATTTTCCAAAACCAAACACATATGTTTTTAAAACAAATCTCTAGGAAAAATCCATTTCCAAACAATCACCCCCTTTAACATTTCCCAAAAAACTCATTTATTTTATTTAAATGAAAAAATTCACTTTAAAACATTTAACCAACCAAATCCATCTCAAATCACCCATTTTAAAAAAACCTTAAATCACCCACATAAGAGTATTTAAATATAAAATATGTTTTCCAACATCTTTGAAAACTCATTTTCCAAATAAATAACCCGACACACTCAAATGAGACAAGAACAACAAAGAATGAACCAATCATTACAAGGAATATACCAAATATAAACAAATAAGGTTCCATAATAATGAAAGAAAATGAAATGATATAGATAAGAACTAGATCGAACTCCCCTCAATCACTAACCAATCAATTAATAAAATTCATCACGGTCATACTCTATAATTCCTAACTTGAAAATAATATAACCCTATAATAGAATACAACTCATGAAACAGGTACTATCATGTGTTAACGCTCACATAACAGTTCATCCAATCATCCCACAAAAACATCATTATGATGACCAAACTCCACCAATACATTGTTCCTAGAACAACTGTTTGGGAAACTAGTGGCATGTGAACCAAATAGAGGAACAATCTAGGTATTCCACTTAATACCTGATTCCCCATGACTAATTGATGAAGTGAGGCATAGGATCATCCAAATCAAGTCTAACACACAAGTAATAACCATATGTACCCTCACTCCTAACACCCAATGATTAATATCCTCTATAATAAAATGAAACACGTAATACATATGTAAATTCCCATATAAGGGAAGAAAATAAACATCACATAGTGATTAATAACCCACATGATGGATAAAAAATAAAGTGTAAATCAAGGGGTTTATCTCACCATTTAAAACTAAAGTTCCAACCAGGACTTTAGAACTAAAACATACCTTGGAATTCCAAATCCATTTCTGATTTCATAAAACACCATTTAAAATGTTGCTTCAAAATGATGTAGATAACTCGCACCATTTAAAAACATTTCAAAGTCAACCTTAACATGAGCCTTATTCTTTGAAATAAAAAAAGGCTGCAAGACAACCATTTCCATAAAACACTTCAAATAAATCATGTCATTTTCACAAGGGTAAAATCACACAGACATTTAAAATCATCATTTAAAATCCATTTAGAACCCCTTTACAAACCATTTTGGGGTCATCGCCTCGCTTGAAAACCAAATTCCTTTTTTAAAACATAGTTTTCACTCATTTAAAATCAAAATAATTTCAAAACACAATGTGTAACATAAAACCCATTACAAAAATCCATCTGATCATTTCACAAAATCTTATCACATTAAAACGTTCTATTTAAAACTTGAAAAAATGGAATTTACAAATCCACTAATTTATGCCAAGATCAAGACATAAGGAAATGGTTTTAAATCACTAAAGAGATATCACATATATTAATAATTTCATAAAAATAGAATTTATAAAGAAAAATAAAACTTTTAATTCCAAAATGAAGCAATTTAATAGAAACACCTACCTCAAAGTGATGAGATTCAAGCTGGAACACTTCAAACTGTGTTGCCTTCAATGATGACTGCACCCATGAGAAACAATGTCTACAGAACCTAGACACCAAAAACCCCATCATTAGATCCACCCCACATCCTAAAGTATATCCACAAGGGACCTAGGGTTCATGGGGGAGCCAAACTAAGATAAGAGGGTGAGGGAAGGGTAAAAAGATAGAGAGAATAAAAAATCACCTAAAATCTCTTGAAAATCACCAAAGTTAGGGAAAAGATCAAGAGTAGTAATGTGGTGGAGATCCTCCTTAGATACCAAGGATAATATCACATAAGAGGGGATAGATGGTCGTGAACCCCCCTTTAAATCAAAGAGGGGTAAAATGAAAAAACCAAAAAATTAAACACCTGGGAAGGTCACACATTTTGGTTGCACGGTTTAACAAACCATACACCAACTATGTACTTGGCCACTACCTAGGATGGGAACCCCCTTACTCTATTAATACTAGGTACCACACCATTGGGAAAAACCTTATGCCTCACCCCTGACACTCTTTAATTTTCACATGACCTCTGGGGAGCTTTGCACATTTTGAAAATTTGTGCATAAGACATGTAAAATATGTCTATAAAAATGATAGATCCACCTATATGGGAACTAAATGGTTACTACTAACCATGAAGGAAAACTTTTCTCCTCCTAAAAGCCCTTAAAAACATGAATTTATAGCTTATAACCAATTGAATCTCAAAACTTCTCAAGTAAAGATAAAATAATACAAAATAAATAACACCATGACACTTGGGTGTCATAGATTTTTCCTAACATGAACACACCCTAGGAAACTTCCCAGGATTTCACCCATCATGTTCACTACTCTAAGACAAACCTATTTAACTGTGGATTTATAATCATGTGGGATTCTAAAAATAAAGGTGAACTCTGTTGACATGGGTAGTAACAATTATCCTTTTAACCCTTTAACATTATAGGGTGTTACAATAACTACCTCCCCCCCCCCCCCGAGCACAAAATATTCATTGTAAACCCTACATCTCAAGACTATCAATTCTACCAAACTTTCAACTTGGTTCTTACTCTGATTCCATTTTGTAAGATCCTGACCCAAATCACCGGGTCTAATCCAGAATGCCACTTGACCTCAATTTCACCCCTGTATGACAGAGGCAGCCGACTAATAGAGGGGGTATCATGTGGAACCATGGGGAGACTATACCCTCAATCAGATTTCACAATAACTATAAATAACCCAACATGTAAAAATTATACAATCATAGTAAGTGTAATCCAATAACATACTATTTTTATGAATGTATACAGAAACAAAAGACTCAAACCTGAGTATAAGGCACTGATATCCCACCGATCCAATCACTTATACATATAAAAAATGAATCAATTACAAGAGGATGTGCTCCTACTCCAATCCAAATCCCATCTTAGTCTCCAGACTCATATCAATCTTTCCCACTATGTAATCAACGCAGTCCTCAATCCAACTTGTGCCTGCAAAAAGTGTGGGTTGCTTGGGTACCCAAGTTTCATGGCTGCCCGAGTAGGGTGTGAATAAAACTTAGTAGAACACCACCAATGAGGATAATTACATAACCGTTAATATGAAGTGTATGTGTATGTGATAAGATCTCTAGAAAGTAAATAGTCAATACATAATTCTTAGGTTTTCACAAAAGGCCTTCCTAGGTTGGATTAATTCTAAAAATAATTATTTTGGTATGATAGTGTAGAATTTTTATGTTATTTGGGTAGGTCTTGGCCAATTCAAAATGTTTTTATAGTGTAAAGTAAAGAGAATAGGGGGTGGCCTTTTATAAGTGATGTGAGTGGCACACTTGTAACTTTTTTTTGAAAAGATTCAATCATAACAACATTTTTATCTTGAAAAAAGAATCCAAACTAGGAAATTATAGACCCTAGAATAGATAAGTACTAAAATATGTCCAGAAAAATGGTTTTGTACAAGTGTTTAGTTCATTTTAGCCTTATCTTTTTAGTTTAATCACCCGGTGAATTCATTTTTACCTTAGTCATGGTAATTAATATTTACTACTTTCATTATTAATTTTGTTAAAAAATAAATTTTACATTATTAAAAATTATGAATTTCTTTGATTCCATATGTTAAATCCGTTTTCTATAATTAAATTTTCAAGATTGGAAAATTTTAATTTAAAACAAATCTCATAGACATGGAAATAAAGCATGTTTTTAATGTGAAACTATTCAAAATTTTACAAAGTTTTTATATCAAAATTCAATATAGAAATGTTTATAATGAACTAAATTAGATAAATTTATATATAATTAATTTTTTTCTTTTAAATTAATTTAAATTATAATTTTACTTTATAAATAATTTAAATGAAAAGATAGTTTTCGATTAAAATTCATTATTAGCATTATTCATTGAAAAATTATATTTTTAGAAAAATCCCAAAAATTATCTGTAAGATAATTATGATATGAATAATTCAAAAATGAAGTTTATTTTTTCAAATAATATTATTTTTTTTGTAAATTAATTTTGAATTATGTGTGTAAAGCGTGATTATTCCATCTTTTAGAAAAAATACAGTTTTTTAGAAAATATATATATTTTATTTTAAATTTTAATTATTTAATTTCAATTAATAGATATCCATAATTTTTTTAATTTATTAATTACTATTCATACCATCTATTTTAGTGGCTAGGTTATAGTGGTACACTCTATTATAGTTCATTTAGACTTGGGGTTGTGTATTTTACAAGCTATCAAAGAGCTTAAATTTATAGGAATATATTTTATGGGTTATTTAAGATCAATGTTGTGTGTCACATAAGATATCAAATAAATTGTTATTATTTTATAATTTGAGGGTGTTACATTTTCCCCCACCTTAAATAATTTTTATCCTTTTAAATTAAACTTGATCTCGGTAATCAAGGGTCTGATATTTTAAAATTATTTTGTGTAAAACCCACATTATAAAATAAATTAATAAAATATCCTCTTAATAAGAGAGAAAGGGAAATAAAAATGACATATGAAATATCACATAACTAGGTTTCTAAGTAGGAGAACATCAGTAGAAAGTTAAGATATGAACATGGAAGAAAATCCTAAATAAATATATAGAGTGATATAAGTAGTTGATCACAAGAAAGTAAATGATAAATGGAAATTTAAGGGACTCAAAACCATAAATCTATGATTATTTAAGGAAAAAACATTTCCACATAAATATCATTTTCCTAGAGTTGAGGAATTATTTTACTATTTAATAATATAAGGAAACCAACTTACTCAATATATTTCTATTTCATAAGAACAATTTCATCCTTTGCTTATGCTTTGATAAATTTCTAATTCATCACTAACTCAAAAAAATGAATATCTAAAAATTAATTTTTATGTCTAAAGCACTAAAATTCACTTTTAAAGGATAATAAGATCCAAAAAAGTGTGACATGTATTTCTTTATGTCTCTAGGTGTTTTAAAAATTTAATAAGGTTAGAACAAGCTATCCAATATAATACATTAATCTATAAAACTCAACAGTAAAACCAATAGTTTATTTTTAATATTTATTAATCAAATCGTTTAACTAAAAATAGTGGAATATAAACTAGGACTTCACATAGGCCAGTGGTAGGTGCTCAACCCATATCATCATTTAGTTGTGGGTTCAAGACCCATAACCTTTCAGTATGCATCATGTTTTTATCCATCATGCATGTTGACATTTTTATAAACCATATTAATATAATTCTTATAAACTTCCCAAAAAATAGGATGGATATATTTAAATAAATTTAATCATTAATTAAACTTTTTTTAATTTTGTTTTCAATAATTTTTTCCCATAAAGTCTAATAATATCATTTGACTGTTATTAAAATTTCATTAATGATCATATTAACCCTAAATTCTTTCAATAACTATATAATAATGTCTATAAAAGATAATGGCAATATTTCATAAATACAATTTTCACTATAACATATACTCACTATAAATTTCTTCAAAATATCATTAATCATGGTATAATTCGATCACATTAAACCTAAATGGCGTTTTACGACATTTAAATTATGATCAATCTTAAACTCATAACTCAGGATGTTTTACATAACTCTTAAGTTAGTGAAAACACATATTATAATAAAATTAAACATAATCCTTAAATATCTCATGATTCTTATAACTAAAATACCACTGCTAAAAATACTTCTAAAAGTTCATTTTTTTTGAATCCGAATAAAAAAATAATTCATCAATTTTATTTCAACGTAGGATTTTGTTTTCTAGGGTTTAACCTTTATAAAATGGAATTGACTCATATAATTCTCATCCCTACTATTAATACAAAAAAACTATAAATAGATCCATATGATGCGATTTATTTCCTTCCATCACACTCTTCATTTTTCCTAGGAAATTATTTTCTTTATTCCTTTATTTCCCACGTATAAATAATTTTATTAATCCTTTGAGACACTTTCTTCGGAATCTCTTTAAAAATTTCTTACATGATAGAAATGAATCCTTATTTCTTATATGTTATCCACTACCAATTCTCTTAGATACTTCCATTTTCTCTTCTTTCATGAGACCGAGGTTTGGTTAATGTTTTAGTTTTTAATCATATTTTGGGATAACTAATTAGGAATAATCATGATATCTTTTACACCTACCATCATCCCATTTTGTTTCTCATTGTCACCAAATTTTCCTTCATGCTCAATGTTAATATAATTCTTTCAGGTTCCAACCATTGACTAAAACCAAAAAGTATAGTGCGAGTAACAATAATGATAGTGGTAAAACCATATAATCATTTATAGAATGTATAAATCATTACACATTATTTTAAATATAATACACCGTATGGTTATCCTTGGTTATTCATTTTCTTTCCCTATTCAAATCCTTTATAATAGTTTGTAAAAAAATTTAATTATTATAAGAATATACCTAGGGAGTGAAAAATGGTGCCTAGTATGACCCGTTTTGGTGCACTAGGTGATGATCGGGTCAAGCCCAATGTTCCCTTTCATACTTATTAACCCTAGGTACCTCTGTTCTAGAACCATGTCCACTTTTAGTGTTCATACATGGATGTATTTATAGTAAAACCACAAAATTTATTCCGAAAAAAACTATAGGCTGTTCTATTATACTTATACTCAAAATCTATCATAGAGTTGTGTTGCCTAATCTATGTTTTCCCAAATTTAGTTCCCAAGGTTTATACTAAAATTTATCTGGTACCAACTATAGTTACCCCAACCCTAGTATCCTAGAGACTGTTCCTTCTTTAATACATTGGTATCAAGTCAAATATAACCAAATAGTTTAGTAGTCTTGGTATACTAGATACATATACGATTCCAATAATACATTTGAATACACAAATTACATAATATTTTTTATAATATCATTATTAACTATAGAATTATCTTTCACATCATTCATAGTACACTTCATATATTCCTAGTAATAGGAAAAAATAGGGGCGAATTAAACTACTGAGAAAGGGTTAAGTAAAATGGAAGATGTCATGAATAAATGAAAAAAATCAACATTGAAATGTAAATAACTGAACACACATGACATTAAATTAATTTTAATATAATAATAAATATGTAAAAGTAAATAAATGGGAAAAAATTATATTTAACATATAACGTGTCTGTCTTAACTAGATATGGAATTATAAATATGGAAATGTAAATAACTAAAACCACATTCCATTTAATCAATAAACTAATAATGAAATACATACACAGATATTATCATTTAGAAAATATCATGGATAATAATAATTAAATTATGAATGAACTAAATACATAATCATTATACTCCATGTTTCTAAGGAACATTATACATCTAAAGTCAGGATATATCAACAACACAGTTTAAAATTGATGGGTATAAACCCATTTAACTAATTATAGCCAACTAATTCATCCCTTGCGAATACTTATGTATAAAGGGGACATATATATTGTGACCCAGCCATGTCTTGCATGTCCAAATTATTTCTCATATTATGAATAATTTATTTAATTCATGAACAATGTACCTTGTCATCTAATATTAGTATTGAGAATAGAATATAGATTTAACAATATTTTCCCAAATAAACAAATAACTTTCAATGTAGAATAATGTATATAGAAATGATATATTGTTTAAAAAATAAGAAAATAAATGATAAATAATATGGATATTTATTAAAAATTTAATGTCTAATGATCACATAAATATGAACATCTCATGGGAATGTTATTGAGTAAACAAATAAATCAAAGAAGTTAATGTCAATACTACCCTTGATCAAAATAATCATAATCCATACAGAGGGAGAATATGGAGAATATTAATAAAAAATATCCCTAGTGTAGTATATGAAAAATGAATATTTGTTTTCATTTATTAATATAAAGATCATAAAAATATCATTAAGAACATTCTTGAGGAAAATATCCATTTCATTTTGAAAATAACTTTTTAAAACAGAAGTTTATTTGAAAAAACATTTCTTTGAAATTGAATTTTAAAAACTAAGAATTTAAATAATATTAGGAAACATTTTTCTTCAAACAAATACTTGAAAAAATGAAATGGATGCTTCAAATTAATGATATTCACGATATAAGGTAATAGGTACATTCCATACAAGTTAAAAATAACATTATTTTTTTTCACTATAAAAAGGTTAGAAAAGTGATTTGTTTGAAAAAATACAAGAAGATTCTTTTGAAAACATTTGGAAAAATGAAAAAATGGGTAAAAATGTATCTAATAAATCATTTAGAAAAGGTTAAAAATATTTTTTAAATTTTTTTATAAAATAATGTTTTAGAAGAAAAAAAATCTGATCTAAGAGAGAAATAAAGTCAGCTTTTATTAAAAACATTTTATCAATTAGTTTAATTAAAAAATTGTTTCAAAATGGTAATATTACTTAAAAATATCATGAATAACTAGTTGAGAATAAAATTAAAAGGGTTTATTTAGATAATGAACAAATAATTTCCTTCAACTGAAATTCATGATATATAATCTCGATTAGAATGGGATTTTGAAACAAACCCTTGAAATGATAATAATGTTGAAGTAAGAATTAATCAATGTATATATTGGGTATAAAAATTAAATACACATAAAAATTTTTAAATACAATATAATATAATAAAATGTTATTATACACATAGTCTTATAATATCTTAGATGTTGAAGAAGTAATATAACCCAATGAAAATAAATTGAGTTATAAAATTCTTTACCACTTGGTTACACTTAAGTAAAATAAAATTGGACATAATAATTAAAATTTAAAATAAAAATAACATAAAGTATTAATTAATCATGATATTTCCGGTCCAACATGATTTATATACACCATATAAAATAAATTTAATTTGTAACATTACAAAATACCTCAGTGAAGATAAATTGAGATGGAGACCCATACCTTACACTTCCATTTTGCTGAACATGATTTAAACTTTATTATATTGGTTTCAAACATTTTATTTAATTATTAAATAACAATATTAATATTTATAATATCTTATACGATCCTTTTATAACATCATATCACTTATCCATTAATAATATTTCATTATTTTCATTGGTTTGGGTATTAATTGCCTTGTTTTTGTATGTGTGTTTCATCAAGAAAGATTTGATTCTTTCACATATTATATAGTTCTATCGTATAAATAATAATAATCCTAATATACCTATAATATTTTTAAATTAATTATAATTTTAAAACCATCCATGAAATATTGTTATGAAAAATGGTCTATGTTACAATCATGGAGATGGTAGGTCTTACATATACACGAGTAATATTTCCATTTTTCAATGGTCATTATGGAAAGGAGATAAGTAATATTTTATCTTTAATTAATTATAAAAATACCATAAATACAATATTATTTCTTTAAATATAATTTCACATATCATCGACATTTCATGGTTATGAAAAGAGAGACACATCACTTCGTGAAGGTGGAGTCCACACATGCACGAATGATGTTATCATTTTTATTGTAACAAATAAAATGATATATTATCTCTTACGATTGATAAAATTTTCATGAATATAATCAAATTTTCACTTATATAACATATTTTCATTAAATTTACCCTTATTACATTTCATGTGACACATTCGTAAATATTGAATCACATTGCTTCGCAAGGTGGTAGTCCACCGTATACACAAGCGACATTATCACATCCCCTAAAAAATAGAAAGTAAAAAAGTTATATATGATTTAATGAATCCAGAGGTATAATTATGTTATAAATATAATATATATATACTTTATATTCATCATCATACCCAACTATGAGAGGTGGTAGTGTTAAAATGAATGACATCAGTTTGCGAGATGGTAGTCCACCAAACACAAGACCGATAATTTCATAACCCATTTGATGGAAGTGCAGGGTGGTTTTAGGTCATGAACTTAACATAAAAACATATAATTATATGTTATCTAATGTTTTTTATATAATCATGGTTTAATAATAATTGTAGGTGGTGGAGGATAAAATAAAATAAAAACACTCGTTGAATAACGTTACCTCTTCTTCAGGTATCCTCCTTAGGTTTTTAACAAAGGCCCTCATAGGTTATATTTCTGCCTAAAATAAGTCTTATAGTATTATATTTTTGAATTTTCTAAGTTATATTGGTAGTTATTGGACAAATGGTTTTATGGTGTGAACTGGTGAGGAGAGTGGGTGGCCTTTTATATGTTAGGTGAGGGTCACACATGTAATTCTTTGAAACAATTCAAAAATATCCACATTTTTATCCTAATAATCCTTCAAAATGTGTCATTATCTCGAATAGAATATATAAGGCCAAATTATTTTTATAAATTTTGGTTTTTACATGTTTTGAGGCCATTTTTAACCATATCTTCTTAGTTTAACCATTGATGAATCCATTTTAACCTTAACTGTAGTAAATATATATTTTCTGTTTTCATTATTCATTTTGTAAAAAAATTAAGTAGAACTTATTAAAAATTAAAAATTATTATTATTCCAAATATTTAATCTATTTTTTCAAATTCAATTCCCATAAGTGGAAAATTTTAATTTAAAATTAATCCTGCAATTGCGATGAGAAAGAGGGTTTTTAAAGAGAAAATATTCAAATGTTTACAATGTTTTTATTTCAAAATTCAATATAAAAATGATTTCAATTACATAAATTGGAATAATTGATATATAATTGAACTAATTTTAAATTTAAACTAATGAAAATTATAATTAAACTTCACAAATAATTTAAAGGAAAGTGTAATTTTTAATTAAAATTCTGTATTTTTCAGTATTAATTGAATATTAATTTTTTGTGGAAAATTCAAAAAATCACTCTAATATAATTTCGATTTTTTGAATTAATAAAGTAATTTTATTATCTAAAATAAATTTTCTAAAATAGTTAAAGATTAATTTTAAATTTTGTGCGCAATGCACAACTATTTAGTCTTTTAGAAAACATTAGTTTTTTCAGAATTTTTCTATTTTAAATGATTATTATTTTATTTATAATCAATTGATATCCATAATTTTCCTAATTTATTTAGTAACATTCATAACCAATAATTTTATGTCATTTTTATAATGGTATACTATATTAAGGTTTATTTAGACATAGGGTTTCTTATCCTGCATGCTATAGAAAAGATTAAATTTAAGGAAATATATTTTGTGGGGTGTTCAAGGTTAGTGTTATGTGTCACATATTCTATTGAATAAAATGTTATTATTTTATAATTTTAGGGTGTTACATTTTCCCCTCCTTAGATAAATTTCATCCTCACAATTTAAACTTTATTATAGTAATCAAGGGTTTGATATTTGATTTTTTTATTGAAAACCCAAATTTTAAAAAGAGTTAATATAATATCCTCTTTATAAGAGAGAAATGAAAGTAAAAATTCATATGGAATAAAAAATAACTAGGTTTCTATATAGGATAAAATTGGTGGAAAGTGAATATTTGGAGATGAAATAAAAGCATACATAATTATATAGGGTGACATAGGTCATTGATCAAAAGAAATAAAGTGATCAATGGAATGTTAAGGGCATAAAAACATAAATCTATGATGATTTAAAAGACCATTGGCTCAAAAGAAATGAATGTATTAGGATGAAATGTTTTTATAATATACTTTTCTTAGAGTTGAAGAATTATTTTACTCTATAATAATATAAGGAAACATACTTAATTAATATGTTTCTATTTCATAAGATCAATTTCATCATTTTGTAGTGATTTGATCAATTTCCAATTCATCACTTACTCTAAGAAATTCATATCTAAAAATTAGTTTTTATGCCTAAATCAGAAAAATTCATGTTTAACGGATCTTAAGATACCTAAAAGCATGAAAATTCATTCTTTCTATCTCTATATATATTCCAAATCCAATATGATTAATAAATTTTATTAACATAATACATTAATCTTTAAACCTAACCAGTAACACCATTGGTTCATCGTTAATATTTATTCGTTGAATAGTTTAATTAAAAAAATAACATATTAACTAGGACTTTATGTAGGACAATGGTAGTTATTTGGGTTTTACTTTTTCTAAAACAATATTAATATAATTCCTATAAGGATCCAAAAAAATAATATACATCCTTGAAATAAAATTAATCATTAAATAAACTTTTTACAATGGTTTTCACTGTAATTTTATTTCAAAAACTTATAATAATCTTATTTTATTAGTATTACAATTTCATTAATGATCATATTAATCCTAAATTCCTTATATACCATTAAAAATATGCCTATAAAATGTTAAGGAATTATTCTGAAATTAGTTTTCCAATAAAATATAAATATTCATAAATTTATCCAAAATGTAATTAATAATGGAATATGCCCATCACATAAAAACTATAATCATTTTTAAGAAATTCAACATATGATAAAACATAAACTCAAAACCCATGATTATATCCATAACTCTGAACTTAATGAATACATATATTCTTCTAAAATTCAACAAAATCCTTGTATATTTCATGGTTCTTATAACTAAAATACCATTGGTAAAAATCCTTATAAAATTTATTTTTTAATCCCAATACATAAATATTTAATCTATTTTATTTAAATATAGGTCTTTCCCGGACAATGATTTAATATTTAGAATAAGGAATTGATTCGAATAATACTCTGGCTCCCCATAATTAAGATATCAAACTAAAAATGTATCCTTATTATGATATTTATTTCATTCCATCATAATCTCCATTTTCCCCTCAATTATTTGATTTATGGACTTCTTTTCCACACATAAATAATTTGACCATTCATCTGAGTCACTTTAATGGGTTTCTATTTCCACATTTTTTGACATTATGGAAATCAATCCTTCTTTCCTCCTTGGTCTCCACTATTCAAGATCTTATAAGCTTCCATCATTCCCTTCTTTGGTGAGTTTGGGAGTTAGTTAATGTAAAGGTTAGTAATCATATTTTCGGGATAACTGATTAGGAATAATCATGACATCAGCCACTAATATAATCATTCTATTATGTTTCTATTATTCAACACATTTTCCTCCATGTTTAATGTGAATTAAATTCCTTCAGGTTTTATCCACTAACTAAATCCTAAAATTATAGTGTGATAAACAATAATCATAGTGAGAAAACTATATAATCATTTATAGGATTTATAAATTATGACACATTATTTTAAATATAATATAACTTAGGTTTGACCTTGGTCATTCAAATTCATCATCTATTCAAATCTTTTAGAATGGGTTGTAATGAAAATGTGAATTATCCTAAGCATACCCCCAAAAGTGTAAAATTAGGTGAATTTTAAGGCCCTTTGTCATGCACTAGGTGGAGATAGAGGTCTTGATGAGAATCAGGAGGAAAGTGAAGAGGCAAGGTTTATATAGTGAATCCATAGGCCAATTGAAGACAACGTTAATGATTTTATGGAGGCCCTGCACCAAACAAGACATTAGGGAGGCCATGTTTAGTTTGATGGTAGACATAACCCCTGAACCAAATAGCATTTAAGGATCCTTTTACATGGAGGCTTTAGGAATTATCAATGAAAAATCAGGGTGGAATTTTGGGATTTCTTTAAAGGGGATCTCTCCCTAGAGCTGTGTGTGCTTGTTGAGTTGTCTTGATCCTGAATGTTCAGAATCATGATTCTATTAGACAATCTTTTCCTATATAAAATTTTAAATTCTCATTTAAAATTATTTTGATTTGGTGAATAGGAGGCCCCAGAGTTTGGTTCCCAAAGTTTTATCAGAGGATAAATATGGAATCACCTAGGGGAGAAGTATACAAGGGGTTGTGGGGATTACACAAGAGTTAGTGAACGACCTGAATAATAAGAAAATGGGATTAAACATCATTATAAAAATGGATATAGATAAGGAATATAAGTGAATATAATGGAGTTTTATCATCAAGGTTATGAGGGAATTGGGATTTATGTAATGGGTTTGTGATCTTTTCTTTAGGTGCTACTCATGACCTTGGCTGGCTATATCTCTATTCGGAAAATTCTTTGGCTTTATTAAAACTATTTTATGACTAAGGTAGTTGGCCCTATCACCCCTGTTTTATTTATAATTTCATAATAGTCACTTATCATCAATATTAAACAGTGCTTGGAGGAAGAGAATATCCATTTTTTATGGAAATATAAGGGGATATCCTTATCTATAAAATGATTTTTGTTGACAATGTTATTTTATTGGTAAATGGTAGGAAGAGTTAGATCAATGGATGAAATAAAATTATAGAGACATATGAGAAGATCAGTGGGAAGAAGATAAACTTGGGTAAGAGAAATGTTTTTTTCTCAAACAGGGCCTTAATTAGGCAGTGTAGAGCCACATAAAGATAGGTGGATATTAAAAAAATAGTTTTCCATGGTGTACATTAGTGATCCCATTTAAAAAGGGATAATCCAATAACATTTCTTTTATAGCCTAATGAACAAAATTATTGGACATATGTTTAATTGGAAAAAAAAATTCTTATAATTCGGTGGATGTATTACCATGATTAACACTATTATTTCTTCCATGGATATGCATGTTCTCTCTGTAATTAAAATTCACAAAGGTACTATCATGATATTGGAGAGAACATGCATATCCGGAAGAAATAATAGTGATAAAATCAAGAATAAATTATTTTAGGATTCCAATGATTCTAATAATTATCATTAGGAATCCTAGAAGTGAATTACAGAGCCTTTTGTTGAAGGAAGTATTAATTATCATGACATTGGAAAATCCATATTGGGAATGAAAGATAATCCAATGTGGGAAATTGTGGATAGAAAATAAATATATTCCAGGTTCATGAGAATAAGGTACGGTAACAGATGGGGGGACTGGTATGAGATAGAAATAATACCATCAAGACTCACCTGAATCATTATTTACATCTTGGTGGTTATAAACGATAATGTTCAGTGGGTTTCGAGTAGAAGTGAGATCCTTTTCTCGAATGATAACTGAACCAAAGATGTGCTATTTTTTCAGGGTTGCCCAATTCTCAAGATATCCTTCCAGGAATCCTTTAATTTACAAAATTTTATTGGGTCGAACCTGGACATCCAACAATGAGAGTTTTTCAAAAGTTTTTTCCTAATCAACACCCCTGATACATGTGTCTTCTCTTCCTTGAGTTCAAGTCACTTCAATAGAAAGGATTACTATGAGTGGATCCCTCTTCGCAGTTGGAACGATGTGTGGACCAATAGGTTGTGGTTTAAATGGATTCCAAAGAATATGAACATTCTAAATTGTAGGATGGGAAATATATCTCTTCTGATATATGATAATGCCTATAAAAAAGATATCATGATGTCCACCCATTGCTGTCATTGTTTATCCCTGTCCCAAGAATCCAAATGACATCATTTCTTTAAAAGTGAATTAGCATTGGGTATCCGGATCACCATCAAAAGTAGCATGAGTTTATAGGGGAGTAGTAAGAACATGCATGATTTTTAAGAATCATGGTTCGAGGGGGGATATTAGATCACATAGGAGACAATCTCTATATCCACCATCTTATCATTTGATTGCTAGGTCATCTTGGAGGTATGGAATATGGAAAGGGAGGGAATGATATATTCTCATCTATTTCTACACATCTGATTCAAATACCTCATGATTGATCTTGGTTCCACTATACCTAGTAAATATGGCTTGACTTCTCTGATGATGATGATTTCTATGGTGGTCACATATGGAGGGAATAATGAAAAAAGTATATAGGAGTGGGTGTCTTGGAAACCTCGCTATAATAGACATAAATTAAATACTGATTTATCCTGCATTAAAGTGAATATGAGGGGTGGGGGACTCTTTTGGGATGTTGATAGCTCAGTCTGGCTTGGGTTTAGTGCCTTCATTGGTTCTGGTAATTCAATGTTGGTGGAAGTTAGGGCCCTGATCATTCAAATTCTGATTTGTAGGTTATATAATCTTTGTATCTGGGAGGTGTAAACAAACTCAGAGATGTTGGTCAATGTTTTTAAGGGTAATAATAACTTCACATGGGGATTGGATCATCTTACCATGAGTTTAAGGATATTAATTGATTAGGGTATAGTGATTGGGAACATCTAGAGATAAGGCAACCATATTATTGACGTGCTGTATAAGAAAGGGGTTCCAGAAGAAGCACTGAATATTTACTCTAGACGAGATCTACACTAGAAGATTTAAAGATAATTATTAAGGGTGATTCACTTGGTATTCTTCATTCCCATATTCCTTGGCTATTATTGTTATTACATATCTTGGAAAACAATAAAAATTTAATTTTCTGTCAGTATCCAAAATATTCATGTATATCTATCATAGTACACTTCATAGATTCATCTGAAAAAACAAAGAGTGAGCTTCAATTCCTTGTAAGGGTTAACTATAGTGGAAGCTATAATGAGTCAATGAGCATGATCAACATAAAAAGATAAATAACTGAACACACATGCTATTAAAAAAAATTGACTAGAATAATCAATATGGAAAGGTAAATAAATAAAAAAAATATTCAATTTAATCAATAACTAGACTATCATAATTGGTTAAGAAATAATTAATATGACAATTTAAATAACTAAAAACACATTACATTTGATCAATAAACTGATAATGAAATGCATCCATAAAGAATATCATTGTAAAAATATCATGGGTAATAATAACATAATTTTAAATAAAGGTAAGGATTAATTAATAGCTTTAATGTTTCACAGGCACATGATAGCTCTACCATTAAGATATATCCTCATCATAGTTTAAAATTGATGGGTAGAAACCTATATAACTAAGTCTATCCAACTGATTCATACCATGAAACGGACGATGTATCGATGGGTTATCTATAACCAAGTCCCACCAATGTCTTTCATTTACAATACATTACTAATAAATCAAATAATCAATTTAATTTATGAACAATGTACTTATAGTATTGACCAAAGAATACATATTATCAATATTTCCTTAGATAGAAAAATCACTTTTAATGTAGAACATCGTATGTATAAATGATATACTATTTAAAACATAAATACATATATGATAAATAATATATATATTTAACATAAATTTAATGTCCAATGATCACCAGAGAGCTAACATTTCAAGGTAAATTTATTGACTACAAAAAATGAATCAAGGAAGTGAATTTAAATCATATCCTTAGTCAAAATAATCATAAACCATAAAAATATAGAATAAGGACGGAATTAATACAACATATCTCAAATGTAGTATATGTAAAATTAAGGTTTATTCTCATTGATGAACTAAAATACCATAATAATATCTTTTAAAAAAATATTGAGGAAAATTTCCTTTTTATTTTGAAAATCACTTTTTAACCCATAAAACATTTTGAAAATACCTTTCCTTGAAATAACTTTCAAAAACCAATAATTTTCAGAATATTAGGAATTTTTTTCCTTAACAATAACCTTATAAAAATTCAAAGGAAGATTCAATGAAATTATGTTCATGACAATAGGTAATCCATATAAGCAATACAAGTCAAAAAGAACATTCATTTTTCACTTTAAAAGGTTAGAAAAGTTCCTTGTTTAGAAAATGATAAGACGATTCATTTCATAATATTTTGTAAAAATTACAAATGGGTAAATTCTTATTTAATAAATCATTTTGAAAAGGTTTATAAAATTGATAACATATTTAGAAAACATAGTTTTGGATGAAAATGGATTTCCTATAGAAGAGCGAAAGGAATCCAGATTTTATTAAAAACATTTTATCAATTATTTTAAGTACTAGTGAGTGAAAAATTGAATTATTACTTGAAAATATAATAAATAAAAAAGGATAATAAAATAAAATGGTCCAATTTATACAAATATCAAATAATTTCTATAAACTAAAATTCGAGAATAAATAATCTCGATTAGAATGAGATTGTGAAATAAACCCTTACAATGAACATAATGTTTAAGTGATTATTGATCAATGAATAAGTTATGTGTATGAAATTTTAATCCACATAAATAAAGTGTAAATAAAACATAATATAGTCAGAATTACTTATACACATAATCTATGTATATAAAAGATGATGAAGAAGTAATATAACCCAATGAAAATAAATTGAGTAATTAAATTGTTTACCACTTGGTAACTCTTAATTCAAGTAACCCGATTTGTAATAATTCAAATTTAATCTCAAAATAAAATGTATTATTAAGGAATAAAGATATTATATTTCTAATGGGAAGTATACACAACATATAAAAGGAATAAGATGCATAACATTACAATATGCCTCAATGAAGATAAATTGAGATAAAGTCGGTTACCTTATAGTTACTTTAGTTGAAAATTCATTAACCTCATATATAGTGGATTTAAATATGTTATTAAATTATTAGATAATGATATTAATATTTATAATATCATATATGATCATTTTATATCATCATATCACCCGTCCATTATTAATATTTCAATATTTTCATTTTTTCATGTGTTAATTTCCTTATTTTCTCATGCGTGTTTTTTGATGAAAGATCTGGTTCTTGTGAATATTATATAGTTATATAATCTATAGAATAATAATAATGACATAATTATAATATTTTTAAATAAATTATACCTTTTAAAATGATCCGGAACTATGGTTATAAAAAATGGACAATATTATAATCATGGAGATGGTATGCCGTACATACGCATGAGTAACCTTCCCATTTTTTCATTGATCATTATAGAAAGGTGGTAGGTAATATTTTATATTTATAGAATGACAATAATATTATATATACCATATTTTTTATTTAAATATTCATACATATATGCATACATATATATATATATATATATATATTATTAATGTTGTGTGGTTATGAATAGAGAGTCACATCGCTTTGTGAAGGCGGTAGTCCACATGAACACGAACGATGTTTTCATTTTTCAATGTAAAAAAATGATATCTTATCTCTTAATAATGGTAAATATGTCATGAAAACCAAAAATTTTTTATTTATATTACATATATTCATTTACTTTATCCTTATTATATTCCATTTAAAGCATTAGAAAAAACGAATCACATCGCTTCGCGAGATGGTATGCATCAAACACACTTCACAAGAGGGTATGCATCGTACACAAAAGTGATGTTATTGTATCCCCTGTGGAATGGAATGTAAAAAAGGTATATATGATATAATTAGTCATTAGATATAATTTTTTTATAAATATAATACATATACTTTATATTCATCATCTTATCCAACCTTGAGAGGTGGTAATGGAAAAATGAATGACATCAGTTCACGAGGCGGTTTTCCGTCGTACACACAAATGATAATTTTGTAACCCATTTCATGGAAATGGATGTGGTTGTAGGTCCTGAAAATAAAAAAAAATAAAAATATGTGGGTGGTATTTCTGTTATAATATCATCATGGTATAATAATAATTGAATTAGGTGGATGAGGAAATAAAATAAAAAATTCTTGGTGAAGAATGTTACCTTTTCTTGATGTATCCTCTATAGGTTTCTATCAAAGGCCTTCCTAGGTTGGTTTTCTACTAAAAAAGGCTTTTATGATTAGATGAGGGAAGTAGGGAAGTGATTGGAAGATATTGGATAAACCAATAGGGTATAAATGTGTGAAGTACATGGGTGACTGTGTGGCCTTTTATAAGTGAGGTGAGTGACATAGTTGTAATTTTTTGAAAAGATTCAATAGTACCCATATTTTGAACAGGATAAAAGCCTCCAAAATGGAAAATTATAGAACCAATATGAGATAAGGTCAATATATGGCCAGAAAATGGGTGTTGGAAAATTTGATAGGTCACTTTTAACCTTATCTTCTTTAGTGAACCCCTGATAAATCCATTTTTACCTTAACTGCCAAAATTATTTTTTATTGTTTTCACTATTAATTTCAGTCAAAAATTAAATATACATTATTTGAAGTTATAAATTATTTTGATTCCAAATATTTAATCCACTGTACCAAATTCAAATCATAGAAGTAGAAAATTTTAATTTAAAATTAATCCCAAATATGAGGTGAAATATTGAGTTTTTTAAAACAAAATGTTCAATAATTTACAATGTGTTTTATATCAAAAATCAATATGAAAATGAATCCAATGACCAATATTGGATTATATAATATATAATTGAAGTAATGTTACTTTTAAACCAATTTAAATTATATTTTTTCTTTATAAATAATTAATATGAAAAATGAATTTTTAAATTAAAATTCAGTATTTTTCATTATTAATTGAAAATTGATTTTTTTTAGAAAAATCTCAAAAATTCACCCTAATAAAATATTCATATGCTGATTTCAAAATAGAAGTATATTTTTTCAAATATATTTTTAAAGTGGTAAAAGTTAATTTCAAATTATGTTCATGAAGTGTGACTATTTTGTCTTTTATAAAAAATACAGTTGGTTAGAAAACATTTTGTTTTCTTTTAAATGGTTCTTATTTTATATCTAATAAATAAATATCAATAATTTTCTTGATTTGGTTAGTATGAGTAACAGATCTCATGCTACTAGATATTTTTTTGTATTTTTATTGTGGTTGGTTTTTGAACATCTGAGGTCTTGTATGTTCCTCCTCTACTTTTTTGTTTCATTTAGTAAAGAGTCCTTTGGGCCTTAACCTTTTCAAAAAAATGAATAAATATAATATATATTAATTATAAATAGTAATAAATAATATATATTAAAAATAATTATAGAAAATGAATAAAATGTAATAATTATTCACGGATGACCCACCTTCTCATGTGGGTTAATACATGGCCCAACCCACCTTCTCTTGCTGGCCTATACACACCCCCAATTTTTAATATACTCTAATAAATAAAATAAAATTATAATTAATAATAATATTCAAAAACTAAAATAATTAAAAAAATAAAAAAATAAAAATGAATAAATAAAAAAATTTAAAACAATTAGTAATAAAATAATTCTAAATAAATTTAATATATATATATTTCATAAATATTAAAAAATAGTATATATTAAATGTAGATATATAAAATTAATTTATTCAAATAAGTAAACAAATAATAATAAAAAATGAGTAAATTTAAAAAAAATAAATGTTTATTAATTAAAAATTTATTAATAAAATTGAATAAATTTAATATATATATGTATATAAATTACAAATATTAATAAATAATATATATTATATATAGATATATAAAAAAAAGTTTTCATAATTAAACAAAAAAATTAAAAATGCGTAAATTGCCAAATTAATTAAAAATTTATTACCGAAACAATTATTAATAAAAATCAATAAATTATATATATATATTAATTATTGTATTTCACTCATTTTATAAAGTCATGAATTAATTCAGATTCTATATTCATTAATAATGATAAAAATATATTTGTAAGTAAATATATTTATAAATGTACATTTACTTTATAAAATTAAATATTTAATATTATAAATAAATAAATGTATTTTTTAATATGTATTTATATAATTATAAATAAATAATTATATTTTTAAATAATTAAAAAATTAAATATATATATATATATAAATAGTGAATATATTTATGACATTTATATTTACTTATTATATAGATATATATAATTATATAAATATATTCATTTATAAATATATTTTTAAATATATATTTTCTATATAAATAAAATTATATATTTATAATTATAAATAAATAAGTATATATTTTAAAAAAATTATTTATATGATTATAAATAATTATTTATATATTTAAATAATTATAAAAATGCAATATATATATTTACAAAATGAAAATATTTAATGTATTTATATTTATATATATATTTATATATATATATATATATATATATATTTATATATATATATATATAATTATTAAATAGATATATAATTATATAAATATATATAATGATATAATAATAATTATGTATATATATAAAATTATATTTATAAATACATATTTACAATTCTATTAATATATTTATAATTATAGACAATTATATTTATATATTAATATATTTATGATTATATACATTTAATTATTTAATTATATTAATTATATTGTTAAATTTAAATATATTTGTCTTTATCAGTGCTAAACAAGCACTGATAAAGAGGTCTTTTATCACCTCTTATTATTTTAGCACTGATAAAACCCCTTTTTATCAGTGTTTTTTTGGAAGCGATGACAAAACCATACACAAACTTTTAAAAAGAACCATAACCAAACCAATTTCTATTGCGTCATTCATGCTCTCACAGAAGTCCAACCATGCCAACCCCCCTCGACCTTCTCTCTGATGAATCAACCCTCTCAAATCCTATGTTATGTTATTATTTCACTCCTCTATTTTTTATCAGTATCTTTCTACTTTCCATGACCCACATAGATCACCTCATTCGATTTAAAGACTAATTACTCAAGTTTTGGGTATCTACTCCTTCTCATTCATTTTATCCTCCATCCATATTATTCTTTCTCATCCTTCACTACTTTTCACTATTTTTCAAACCCTAGTCGGGTTCATGTTCTAAAATTTTAATGTCTTGATTCATAGGGTGTTTAGGATTTATTTAAGAGCTTTATATCTTCATTTTAGGGACTGTATTCATTTGTGTAGGTTCCTTGTATGTGATTCCATATTTACCCTATTTTCATAACATACCTTAGATTCTTGATTTTTTATCACAACTTTCATTTATAATTATTTTTATTTTTTGAGTAACAACTAATATTCTATAAAAACCTAAAAAGTAGCAATTTTATGTTTTTTAATAGTTGGTTTCATATTTTACAATTAAATTATCTTTAAATTGGGTGATATGTTTTTTATATTTTTTTTAAATAACTCAAGAGTTTGTATTTAGTGATTTTGAATATTTGAAATGGGTTCAGTCTGCTATGTTATTTAGTACAATGTTTTGTTTTAAGGTTGATATGTTTTTTGATTTGGTTTTTGGTTACATAAAATCCTATATATTTTTTATAATTTGTTTACCTCTCTAGTTATCTATAATTTATGGAGTTTTCCATTCATGTTCTTTTTCATGATGCTTCGTACTTGTTCTAATTGAATGAAACATCATATGGTTTTTAAAAAAATTATAAATAAAATTCAATTAAAAAATGATTTATATAAAAGGTAATTTTAAATGTTTATTCCTAATAAATATTCCAAATGATCTTTTGTTACTTTAAAAAAGAGATTAAAAAAGTATATCATTTTTAAAATATTTTAAAAAATTTCATTAAAGAAAATTATATTTGTATTTACTATAGATGCCCATTTAGAACCTTCATTAAATAAAACATATTTTATTAAACTATTTTAGTTTTTTATAATTTTTAAATGTGATTAGACTGGGTTAAATTAGTCTCTAAAAATGATTTTGGAAACATGATGTTTTAAATAAAATGAATTGAAACTTATTTAATTATTATCACTTTATGATATTCTATAAAGGTCATTATATGATCTGAATTCATTGGATAATTTTCATTCATATTTTTAACATGACATATATAAATTTAAATATCATTGAACAACAACATAACCTTGATTAAAATTTTAGCTATAGTGGATGCCTAATTTGTGTGGTTTTAATACCTCATTTTAATTTTTGAGTGTATCATTTATAATTATATTTGATGTAATTATTTTAATGTGTTTTTATAGGTAATTAGTAGTGATTTTATGGTGTCTTCGTACTTTTATTGATTTCATGGTATTTTGTGTACTTTTATTTAAAGTATAATTAACTAGATAAGAACTTGGATCATTAAAAAAATTATCTACAAATTGAATGTTTCCATTTTGAATATATGTCTTTAGTTTTAAAAAATTGGCATTGGAATGAAAACTCAAAAAATTTCATTCTATTTATCATAATGATGAATGTTTTAATACCATTAATTTGGTAAGGTTAATTATGATGTTTTTATAAAACAATTTAGTGGTATATAGTTTGAATGAGTCAGACTTTGTATGGGTTATGGTTTTCTTTAGGGATATGTTTTAGAATATAGGATTTATAATATGAAAATATATCTTGAAAAATATAAGTAAAAGGGTTTTGGATATACTCTAAATTGATCTTTATGTATGTTAATTACTTTAGGAATGTTAAATTCATAATTGTTATATGAACGTTCTTTGAACCTATTATTATTTAAATGTTTAAGTGATTCCTATGTTTTTTATATTAAATATTTTTAAGTGTTTTTTCATTGTAAATTTATAATTTTTATTTTTATATCTAAATTTAATGATTTTCATGTATATTGATTTGTAAAACTATTACTTTTTAGTATAAAGGATATTTAAAATATTTATTAAATGATTCATATTATGTAATGAAATGTTTTAAAGAAAGATTCAATGTTGGTTGTTGCTTGAGTTAAATTATTAGCTGGTTTTTTTTAAGTGAGGAAAATTAATTTTTGTTGCATAAACTATCATATTCATATATTAAACTGATTATTATTTTCATATATAAATATAAATTCTTATTTAATGGGTAATTTGATTGAGTTGTGAAGTGTTTATAAATTAAATTTTTGTTCACATTTCTGGTTGGGATGTTTTATTCAGAATAAAAATCCCTTAAGTATTTTGAAGTTTATATTTTCTTTGTTTCTTTAGTTTCAATGGTTTTCTTTGAAAAAAATTAGTTCCCTTATATGTTAAGAAAAAATGTGATTGTTCTTGGCCCATTTTAGGTGTAATGACTTATTTGGGTGAGTTGACATTTTTAAAAAAATAATTTTAGGATATTATAATTTTTAACAACTTTTATTTTTATGATAATATAATTATGTTGTGATTTGTTTGGTTATATGAAAATGGGTTTGGTTATAATTTCATTTATTATTAAATTATTTTGTTTTGTTAATGATTTCTATTATGTGTGATGATGCTTTGAGTTATAATTTTTTAGGGTTAGTGAATTTAGTATGAAATAGATTTTACTAAATTAGTTACATGATGTTTTAGGGTTATTGATTGGTTCAAGTGTCATATGGATTTAAAACTGGTAATTCAGGTTTGTACAAAGTGTAATATGCTTAAATAAACATATTGGGTATGGGTTTGATTAATTTTTCTTATGAATTGTGAAAATGACATATATAGTTGTTGAATTTCAATGAAATTTTGGATGTTTTATCAAGAAAAAGATGATAGGCTGAGTAAAACTCATTAATTTTTTTCCTAGAAGATAAGTCACACATAAAAGAGGTGGTTGTTAGTGGGTAATTTTTCTCAGGAAAGTTTAATGTTATAATTATGGAATAAAAACATGAATTAATTATTTATAGTAGATGAATGGTCTGTTATAAAAACATTAATGGTTAGTAACATCATAATACTATTATTAGGCACTCATATACCCCTTATTTTTATTATTATTTGATTGGGTCTCATTTAGGGGGTACTTTGAGTAAAATTATGAAAATTTTGGAAGGATCTTGGACTGTGTATAGTTGGCACATAGTTTTCCCAAACCGTGTTCCCTGCTAATGAAAATCATTCAGACACAAGCAGTGAGGGATTTTATGGTTGGGGAATGATTTGAAAAATTGTACACCAACATAGTATAAATAGTGAAACCCTTTTTAGGGGTGCATGGTTAAGGATAATTGTTATAAAACCATGTATCCCCCTCTAGGAAACCGTACGTCTGGGTTTTTTTATTTCAAAAATTAAATTAAAAATTATAGAACCCCCATTTAAACCCCCACTCGACCCTAACTTAGGGTTGGATGATTTACTATATATCTGGAGAACCCAAGAACCAATTTTATACCCTCTAAACCCCTTTAAAAGTGGACAGAGGTAAGGATAATGTTGTTCGATCTCTCCCAAGTAAGAGTTCTACTCCTATTCAACCACCACCTCACTCTTCCTCTCTCCTCCATAGGGTTGGATAGATCTTTTTTTATTGGAGGATATAATATACATTGTTTTATAACTTTAATCTAGGATTTATTCTTGGATCTCCATTTCCAATATTCTTTAATGTAGTTTTCTATTGTGGGCGTTCTACATTGTGATTCCATGATCCCAAGGTAGGTGGTTCCCTTTATGATTGGCCAATTGATTGAACCCCAATTTAAACTAAATTTATTTTTATTTTAATTGTGAAAAACCAATCCACATCAAATTGGATTTGAATTTTATTTGGAATAAAATTGGGTAAAACCCCCAATTCTAATGAATTGGGTTGTGATTTTGGATTTTGATGGAAATTGTGAAATTAAATTTTTGAATTTAATTATTGAATTAAATTGTGAAATTGATTTTATATTTTCATTGGAGAAAATTGGTTTGAATTATTTTGATAATAACCTTGGATGGTTTTATCGTGTAAAAGGAATCAGTTGACTAAAACCCATTTTAGTTTTTAAATGGAAATTTGAATATTGAAATGTGAAATAGGAAAAATGTATTTGAACTGTTTTTGAGATAAATTTTTCATTTCTCATTTTATGAACACTTTCAACCCTAGGTAGTTAGTGATTTATTTGAGATAGCACTCTATTGAGACATTAAAACTATAATAAAACATAGTGTAACAATTCATATCCCCAATGACATAGTGATAAGTCCTCTTTGACCAGTGTATGAGAGATGTGTGTTCACATATTTCCATGATCACCTATTTGAGCGTGTGAGGATCACATAAAGTGGAACTATCATACCTCTTGACATATGAACATAATTATAATTGATAATTATTTTATATATATTTCGTTGTTTGTAAAATATTTTACTCATTACCTATGAATTTTTATAAACCATTTTATATAAAAAAATTATGAAGACATCGTTTAGAAATATTTCCATCAATTGAAATGAAAAGCATGATTAGTTTTAAATATTCTACTGTACTTTCATTCTTGTTTTATTTAAAATTGAAATAATTATTTGGTTAATAAATTTGGAAAATTTTTATGGAATCCTTGGTGTGACCCTGCTAGGATTTTAGCTCACACCCTACCTATGCCTTTAGGTTTTTGTATATTTTCTTGTTCTAGGTTTGAGAAAAGAGAAAGTGACATTCATAGGTTGTTATTATTGTTGATTATTGAGACTTGGAGAGATGTTTGCATTGGAACTTAGGTTATTTACCTTTTAGTTTTTGGTACTTTGTGGTTGTTGTTTGGGTTTATACACCCATTTGACTTCTGATAATATTCTCCGTGTGGAGTTTTCTTTTGAGCATAATGACTTGTATTTGTTTCTTCCATTTTTTAGGGGAAAAAACTATTCCCACCATTACCTTCTATAACATGTGGTTCTATTCTCCAACCCTTAGGGATTGATAACTCCCTTAAGGCCATGTTAGTGACAGCTCAGATATCAGAGTATCAGGTTATTTGGGATGGTTCATGAGAAAGTGGTATCAAAGGTGTGGGTTAAACATCTTTCCTTGATGTAATTATACTATTTGTAATTATGTAGAGACTTAGGATGTGGTTACAAGTGATTTCCTATCCATATCTCACCTCATTAGCCTTAATTCACTAGGGGTTGTTTGGGAAAGACATCTTGAGGATTAGTTCTAGCCTTTTCACAGCTTTTGATTTTGATGAATTGATAAACAAATCTTTACCATCTTTCTTATGGGATTAATTCTTCCTTTGTTTTCTTATTTAAGTGTTTATCTAAGTAACCTTTCTTACATATTAAATATTTTCTATTGATGTTGTGCAGCATCATGCTTATGAGAAGATACATGAATATGATCTATTAAGAAGTTACTGATGAACCACAACAAGAAAAATTCTATTATGTACCAGAATCTGTTTGAGGTTGTTGTGAATTCTTTCCAAGATCTGGGATAAGCACTTACACTCATTCCTATTTAATCTCCAGTTATGGAACCTCAGAGGGAGGAATTAAAAATTCATGCTCAGGAATTCCATTGGAAAAACCACTAGTTTTCCAAGGCTCAATCCTCAAGAGGTTGATGATTGATTTAGAAGGGTTTAGATTTTATTTTAGATCTTAGAGATATCTAATTCATTCAAGGTGAAATGTACGACTTTCAAGATAGGGGTACCAAGCATGAGATAGTGGGACAAGATGGTAATGAAAATTTAGAACAGGGAATTAGAGTGGAAGGAAATTAAATATATTTTCACTAACCTATTCTATCCAGAGTCAATTGTGTTGGACAGGGATATAGAGTTTTTCTAACTCAATCATCCTAACAAGATTATGAATGGATATGAAAACCAATTTGAAGATATTTTATAGTTCACACATGATATTATATCAAATGAGAATATGAATACCTGATATTTCAATATGGGACTTAGATTTGATATTCATTATCAGTTATTCTTTCTAAAGCTCCCTTATTATGTTGATGTGTTGGATAGAGCATTGATGGTTGAGATGGACCTTTATGGTAAGTCAGGGTTGATAAGATTTTTTTTCTATGAGTGGAAGATCTATGCGTTCTTTTATATGAATGATAAATCCTAATGAATATAATGGTGGTTATCAATATAAAGGGTCTTTTATAACTCCTACAGTGCCTGTCAGAGGCCCTTTGATATTCTACCCTGTGGAAATCCTGAGAAATAAAAATGGGTTTTCACTAAGGCACCCAAGGTATGTAGTTCCAATGGATGATAATGTCTCCTACATAAGTTCTTTCATATCTATTCTTCTCCACCTAGTGGCACTAGATCAACTATTCCAAAAATTACTACAGTTTAATCATATGCTTCAAGGACTTAGGGGTTCCATCCACATACATCTAGAATAAATATTTTCAATGTTGTGGAAGAGTCCCCAGAGGAAGAGAATATGGGTCTGGAATCTGTTAGAGTTACCATCACTATATCTTTATCATTAGTGACTACATTATTTGATATTGATTCATCTCATTTGTTCATTTCAAACCATATTTTGATTTTTTTAAAATATTCCTATAGAGATATTATCTTATGTGATGGATATTACTATACCCCTCGGTGAAAATAGAGAGATAAGTCTCTATATTTCTACTTGTGTCTTCTCTCTATTAGAGATTGATATTTCATGGGATTTTATGGTTCTAGGCATCAAATCTATTAACATCATTCTTAGAATGGATTGACTCATTTATAATAAATCATGAATTGAATGTTGTCTTCGGTGGGTGTCCTTTGTGGCACATGATGGGGTAAATATTATCTTATAGGGAGAATGGGACCCAAGGTCAGGTAGATCTGGACCATATTATCTTGATTTAGTGAAAGTGATATCAATTTTTTTCATTTTACCTAGAGAAAGAATCCACGAGTAATATTCCAACTCTAATTTTCATTGAGTTTCCCAACATTTTTTCTTTAAACATCTCTAGTTTTCTGTCGGTACGGGAGGTAGAGTTTTCTATTTATTTAGTACCTAGTACTAAGACAACATCTATTTAATCTTATCACATAAAACCAGTTGAAATAAAAGAGTTGAAGACTCAAGTGGGCATTGTTTTAGAGAAAGGATTTATATACCTAAGTGTGTCACCTTGGGTGACACCTATTCTCTTTGCTAAGAAAGATGATGGGTAACTTCACCTTTACGTGGATTTCCAAAAAATAATTCAAGTTATAGTAAACAAAAAGTATCTGTTTCCATGGATTGATGATTTTTTTGACTAGTTTAAAGGGGAAAACTGGTTCCCAACAATTGATCTTTGATATAGTTACCATCAATTGAGAATAAAAGAATCCGACCTTCAGAATACCATATTCTAGAGTAGGTATGTCCATTATGAGTACATTTCCATGACATTTGGTGTAACCAATGCTCCTACAGTCTTTAGGGAATTAATGAACAATATTATCTTTGAGTATCTTGCTATATTCATGGCAGTCTTCATGGATGACATACTTGTTTACTCTATGTATGAGGAGGATCATGTGCGTCATTAGAGAGTAGTTTTTAAATTATTGAGAATTCACCAATTTAAGTCAATCTATTGAAATTTGATTTATGGATTCGGGAAGTGGAGTTATCAGGACACATGGAGTGAGATCATGGTATTTTAGTTCATCTTGAAAAGGTGAAACAAGTTATGACATGAGATAAACCACTAATTTTTTTTGATATTTGGAGTTTCTTTGGTTTAGATGGATATTATCACTAGTTTATAAAATACTTCTCAAAGTTGGCTTCTATGATGATTACTCTAACTCATAAGGGAGTAAAGTTTTCTTAGGATGATAAATTTAAAAGTTACTTTGTTGAGTTAAAACGTCTTTGAAAAAATGCATCGATGTCAACACTTCCAAAGGAATAGAAATTTTATGTGGTATTCTAGGATGTATCAGGTTTATGTTTGGGTTGTGTTCATATGTAGGGTGATCATGTCATTGCCTGTAGCTCTCGGTAGATTAGGCCACATGAGAAGAATTAACCGAACCATGACATTGAACTTCTAACTCTGATGCATGCACATGATATTTGGTAGAATAACATTTATTTAGAAATTTTTACCACATATTTTGATCATAAGATCTTGAGTTATATCTTCTATCAAAAATATTTGAATCTCTACCATAGGAATTGGTTGGAATATCTACAGTCTTATGAATTTTATATTTCCTATACCATGGAGAAAGGGAATTTCATCATGGATTCTCTAAGCATGAATCTTTTGATAGAGGCCATGAAAGATTCATTAGAAGAGGGGAAAATTTAATTCTCTTTTCATAGTTGAATATAGCAGTCTTGGAATTAAGGGGCCAGGTCTCCTTTTCAAGTGTTCAGTTGACCTCTTCTCTTCTTGAGATGATTCTTTTGGGAAAACATATTTATGATGAATTATGTGGATTTTGGAACTCTCTTAATGGTGTGTAGACTATTGTCGAGTCGTCATTATCTATGGAGGGTATCCTATGTTTTTTGGAAATGATATTTTTTCCCTTTATGTGTAATGAAATATGTTTTGGGGGATTTCAATAATTTCTAGTGGTCATTTCACCCAATGACCAAAAAGATGTTCTATGACATGTGACGATGATTCTGGTGGACAAGTATGAGATAAGGAATTCGTGATTTTCTCACTCATTGTTATACAATCAAAAAGGTCAAGGATGAGCACTAGAGACCTATGGGTTTTCTTCATCCACTTCTATAGCCATATTGGATGTAGGTAGAGATCTCTATGGACTTTGTGGATGGGTTGCCTCATACCCAGAGAAATAAGAATGTGATATGGGTTTTGAAAAATGTGTTAACTAAATCGGCTTACATTATACCCATTTTTGATCCAATTAAAGTTTAAAAGTAGCGATATCTCAATGTGAATGATATTTTTTGGTTGAATGAAGTTCTATATGTTATAGTGTCTGATAAAGATCCACATTTTACATATCATTTTTAAGAGGCCTTCAGTAGGCACTAAGGTCATAGGTTCATTTTAGTATAGAATACCATTCCTAGTTGGATGGATATAAAGAGAGAGATATAAATATTATTTAGGATATGTTTTTTCCTACATTTTTGAAATTTTGGGAGCTTAGGATTAACATTTGGGACTGATAGAGTTTTCTTATAATAATAGTTACTAGTTTGTGATCAGAATGTCTTCTTATGACTCCTTGTATGGCCAACCTTGTAAATATCCATTATGTTGGTCAGATATCCATGAAGGATCCTTGGTTATAACAAGATTATTTAAATAGAAGACAAAAAATATTCAATTTATTCATCAAATAATGTTGAAAATATAGATTTGGTGTAAGTCTTATGTTGATCGTCACTGTTTACCATACAAATTTTTTGTTGGTGATATGGTGTTTTGGAACGTTTCACCTCATTTGGGTCATCAACAGCCTGTGAGGTAAGGTAAGACTTATCCTCATTATGTGGGAAATTTTAAGGTTGTTGAGTAGGTGAGGAATTTGGATTATCATTTAGTAGTTCCACCATAGTTGACATCATTACATAATGTGTTCCGTGCATCTCAGTTGTGAAAGTATCTATTAGATCTATCTCATGTTCTGAGATGGAGTGATCTTAAGGTTGAACCTGATTTATCCATGATTGAGAATCTAGCCAGGATAGTTGATTCTGAAACAAAGGCACTTCATGGGAGGATGATGGCTTAAGTTCCTTGACAACATTAAAGATACTCATGATACTTGGGAGAGAGAGGCACTAATGAGAGAATAGTGGCCATATCTTTTTGGAATGGAATATTCTTAACAGTATTTCAAGAGAGAGAAAGTGTCTATAGTTGTATCATATCATTAATATTTTATGGTACTCATAAACAACCTATTTTGATCATTCTTTGGTTGGGTCTCGTTTATAGGTTCTTCAGGTGAAATTTTGAAAATTTTGGAAGGCTCATGGGATGTACACGGTTGGCGCATGATTTTCCCAAACCATGCACCCTATTAGTGAAAACCATGAAATCCCAGGTAATGAGGGTTTTCATGGTTGTTGGAAGGTTCGAAAACCCATGCATCCACCTAGTAGAAACTATGTGTTCCTTTATATTGGTACATTTTTAGTCTTTAAAATTTGAAAAATCATGTGGCCCCCTCCAAGAAACCGTGTGTGGATATTTATTTTATTTCGAAAATTAAATTACAAATTCATGAACCCCTATTTACACCCATGCTCAATCGTAATTCAAATTTTGATGATTTACTATAAATTTGGGGCTCCCAAGAACCAATTTTTTCTTCTCCAAACCCCTTTCAAAATAGATTGAATTAAGGATAATATTGTTCGATCTCTCCCTGGTAAGAGTTCCTATCCTATTCATTCTATCTCTTTATCTCTTCCTCTCTCATTTTTACGGTTTGATAAACAACTGTGTATTTGGAGGATCTTATATAAATTTCTTTAGATCTTTAATCTAGGTTTTATATTCTGATCATCATTTATGACTTTCTTCTTTAGAGTATCCCGTAGCAGGCATTGTGTTTTGTGATTCTGTGATCCCAAGGTAAGTGGTTTGGTTTATGATTGGCCAATTGATTTAACCCTAAATTTCATGATAAAAATTAAATTTATTTCAATTTAAATTTTGAAAACCCTATTATCATCAAATTGGGATTTTAATTTTCTTTATCATGAAATTGGGGAAAACCCCTAATTCCAATGAATTAGGGTGTGATTGTAGAGTTTGATGACAATTGGGAAATTAAATTGTGAAATTGATTTGTGAAATTGATTTCAAATTTTTATTTGAAAAAATGGATTTAATTTTTTTGATAAGGATCTTGGTTGGTTTTATCCTAGAAAAGGCATTAATTGATTAAAAACAAGTTTTTGGTTTTTAAATGGAAATTGTCACATTGAAATAGGAAATGGGTTAATTGTATTTCGAATAGTTTTGAGATAAATTTCCCACTATTGATTTTTGTTTGAGAAATTTCAATCATAGATAGTTAGTGAGTTTTCAGACAACACTCTATTGATTCTTTAAAACTCTAACAAAACATAGTGCAGTAGGTCAAGTCCTTTATTGGATAGTGATGTGTCCTCTTTGACTAGTTTTTTAAGGATTTGTGTACATATATAGTTGTGATCACATATTCGAGTGTGTGAGGATCCCATAACCTAGAACTATTGTACCTCGGGGTAGATGACCATGTTTCTTTTTTTTAATTCTATGATATATATATACAATTTTTTAAACTATTCTACACATTCTTTATGAATTTAGATGAACTTATATATATATATATTTAATTAATCCATTGTTTAGAAACATGTCAATAAATTGAAATGAAAAGTATGATTTTTTATACATATTATTTTATATCCTCATGATTATTTTATTTAAAATATAAATAATTATTTAGTTAATTAATTTGGAAACTTATTATAAAATCATTGGGGAGACTCTTCTGGGCTTTTATCCCACATCCTACCAGTGCCTTTAGGTGTTTTTAGATTTTCTTCTTCCAGGTTTGATAAAGGGGAATGTTCCACTTTGAGGTGGTTCTTATTGTTGATCCTTGGTAATTTGAGAGATTTTTCTATTGGGTCTTGGTTTGTTTACCTTTCAATTTCAGGTACATTGTGGTTGTACTTTGGGTTTATATATTTGTTTAACATCTGGTACTGTTCTCTCTATGGAATTTTATTTTGAGAACACTAACTTGTATCTATTTCTTCCAATGTTTATGTGTAAAAAGTATTCACACCTTTTTTTGTAGTATTCCAGGTGCTATTCACCAACCCATGTGGATCAAGAATGCCCTTCAGACCGTGTCAGTTTTGGATTGAGTATTAGAGTATGAGGGTATCCGGTCTGGTTCATGACATCGTTAGTTTAAATTATTTATTTATATTAATCCCTATACACAATATTATAATTTTTTGATAAATTGTGTATCATTAGGAATGGTTTGAGTGTCACCCATAAAAGTTATAATTTAAAAACACATTTATCTGATACATAAATATTATTATAACATAATGGATGAATTTTATAAGGTTTATTATAATCTCCCCTAACTTTATATGTGGTATGGATTTTATTAAGAATGAGTATTAACTTTTGTATATAACTATGATAGTTTGGAAAACTAGATTAAAGAGATAGATTATAGTGATCCATGTCACTATTAGAGGTGGAATAAGAATGTTTTAGATCTTAATGATGTGAAATCCATGATAACTGAATTTTTTAGAAATGTTATTATTGGAATGTATTTGTGGTGTTTTTAAGGAAATTGAATAAAGGTGTTGATTATTTTTTGATATGTGAAATATACATAAGATTTATAACTAAACTATTATTAAAATAAGGGTTCATTAGTGGGTTATATTACAAATATATTGGTTTGTATTATTATAATACCCAGTCTATAATAATATACATAAAAAGAGGGTCATAAGGAATCCAAATTTAATTTTGTCTTCAATAACAATTTCATCTATTCATTTCATGAAATTCCATACTCCTTTACCCATGTCATAATCTACTGATTACAAGACCTTATATGTTCTAAGGAAAGATATTTTTATGTAAATTTTGAAATCCAAGTAACAATTAAATAAAAATCAAGAATAATAATTTCCAATGGAAGTATTTCATTAAATAATAAATAATTTTTTTACCAATATATTTATCACCACCTTTTTAACCCACAAAACATCAAATCGGGAACCTGGAAAAATAGACACATTTTTAACCCATGTTATGTATTTTTATGTGACTCATGTGTTAAATTATAACATATCAGGAATCATAACCCACAACATTCAATGGTTGGGTTCCCCTTAGTAGAATTATCAATAACTTTCTTCTTTTATAATAAATATATTATGTGTATTTATTTATTTATTTGTAAGAAACTAATATTTTAAAAACCTAATAGGATTTATATGAATAAAAAAATGGGTGCATTCTAATCCTATGAAAAATAGAGTATGGATTTGAAGTTAAAGAGTTCATTAAGTCTATAATAGATAATGAATACAACCCTTCTCAAATAATTTTTCCATTTTTATATAGTTTTTATTAAAGATAAATTAATCTGGAAGAGTTGGAAGAATATTTAATTTGACATGGAATAGGTTGGAGATAAAATATATTAGACTAAACATGGGGAAAATTGAATGTTCACTCCAATTGGGATGACACTTAGGTTTATAGATCATTTGCTGTGAATACCACTGTAAATGATGATTAAGATAATTTGTATGAAATGAAAAAGAAAATTTAAGATGATCTTCATTATTATAAATTTTTTTAAGAAAAATATATTTTCTAAGAGACCAATGTATACCGGTTGTACTAAATATAAATCATTATTAGCTGAATTGAATATAGATAATTTGAAAGCTGGTAACAGATAGAGTGATACCAACTTTGTAGAACTACTTGGTCCCATGAATAATATGATACCTGAAGAAGATGAAATTTTTTGTTGAACATATGACACTAAACGAATTCTAGGTTCAAATTAAATTATCTCAAAATACAAACATTTTTGGTCAAATGATTTCATATTGTTTCAGAAGGACCATCAATCACTCATAAAATGTCCTATGTGTAGTGTGAATCAATATAAGAACGATGCATCAAGTCCTTAAAAATATTTATGGTACTTCCATATCATCACATGGTTTAGAATAATATATGTATGTAAGGAAACCACAAGTCAATTTACATGATAAGAAGATAAAATAATTAAATATGGAAAACTATGTCATCAATTAGACTCTCCACAGTGGATGAAAATTGATTATGAGTATCCAAAATTTGGAAATGAGTGAAGAACCTTTAGTCGTGTGTTATCTACAGATAGAATAAATCATTTTAGTGTAATTATTAGTACTCATAGTACATGGACATTTATGTTGGTAAATTATAATTTTCCACCATGGTTATGTATGATGTATAAATATATTATATTATCTTTTTTTATATTAGGACAAAAACAACCTAGTAATGAATTTGATATCTATTTGTATCCATTGATTGATGACCTGAAATTGATGCAGGATACATGCGTTAAAATGTTTTATGCTCATATAAGTGAAGATTTCACATTTAGGGCCATGTTGTACGAGACAATACATGACATTCCCACTTATGACATTTTTTTCTATAAAAGTAAAGGAATGTTGCGGTTTCCCATTTGTGAAGAATTATCATGATTAGTTTATTTGAAACATTCCTCAAAGACTATATTTTTAAGACATAATTATGTTACCTCGATGATATAAATACAAATCCTGGATGATAGAATTTGATAAGAGTACAGAACACGGTACAACACCTTATCCACTAATGTGTGATCAACTAATTGGTAAAGTAAAGGATATTAAAGATGATTTTGTTAAACCATTATTGAAAAACCTTATAAAATCATGTTTCAAAAAGTGATCAATTTTATTTGAATTAAAATACAAGAATTGTTTTTACATCATGCATTTTATTAATGTTATGTATGTAGAAAAAATGTATTTTATAGTATTATTTGCACGTTATTAAATATTTCTAGAAAAAAATATGGAATCAATGATATTTTGTACAAGATTGACATGCAGATAAGGGGAGAGTTAGTACTATTGATTTAAAAAATTAATAATTTTTATCATCCAGTATCTTACACTCTATCCAGACAAGAATAATTATAATTTTTCATTTTCCTTAATGGTGTAAAAGTTATAGAGGTGTATTCATCAAATATGATGAATATTTCTTCAATGAATGATTTTAAGTTATAGGGACTAAAATAACATGACTACCATATCTTAATGCAATATTGGATGCCCGTATCTTTCATTGAATTCTACTTAAAAATTTAGTACATACATTAACCAGACATTGCTTCTATTTTTAGTTCATATGTAGTATGTTTATAGACCCAATGATTTTTGAAATCTTGTATAAGGAGTTTACAATCATATTATGTGAATTAGAGATGTTATTACCCCCACCATTTTTTGATATAATGGTCCACCTAATGGTTCACTTAGTTAGAGAGGTTCAACTTTGTGGTACTATCCATTACATATGGATGTACCCAATTGAATGGTATATTATTATTTTGAAAGGGTATGTCATGAATCAAAGTCATCTGGAATGTCGTATTTTAGAATGATATATTGTTGTAGAACATGTTAAATTATATACCGATTACCTTTCGTATGTTGATAGCATCAGTCTCCCAAGGTCTCATCATAGATTACGCCTTATGGGTGAAGGTATTTTGAAAAGATATATTATTACAATTACCATCACATAGTGGGAGAAATATTACCTTTAAATTTTACATAATTGTTAATATGTTGATTCATATGTTTAATCCCACAATTAAATTCATAGACATTTGAATCCATCAAGGGAAAAAGTATGGATATAAAATACACCTAATCAATAGTTCATAGGATGGTTCTGTGATAATATTTATAAGGATTTATCTAAAAAGAAATGTTCAATTATCAAATGAATCTAAAGGATTTCCAGGGAAAAAATGAAAATGTTCTATTTTACATTGGTTTTGTAGTTAATTTTTATACGTTCTTTAAAAAAACACAATAAATGATTTACAAAGGAAAAAATGGAGTTATGCTTGTGGTGGAAGAAATGTAAATATCTGGTTCCAAGAATAGAAATCCAATTTATATGAATATGTCAAATTTTGGTATCACAAAATATATATATATGTGTTAGATTATACAAAATATCAAGTTATTATTTTCCATTGCAAATGGGTTGACAATAAGGGTGCAGTCAAAGTTTATGAAATGAGCTTGTGAAGGTGAATTTTAGTGTGTTATGTAAAAAAAATGAGCTGTTCACAATGACATCATAAGCAGTGCATATATTTTATGTCTCCAATAAAAGAAACATGAATTGGTCAATTATCCTGCTGGCAACTAAAACATCTTTAGGGTCAGATGAAAATTCAATCAAGTGTGACCTTTTCAATTAGAGAAAGAAATCATTTCATGGAAATCCCTGTGTTAATAATGTTTTTTACATTAGAGGGGATTACAAAGAGGATATTTGATTCTTGATATAGGATCCAAATCCCTTCAACCATTAATAAAATGAATGAATGTTTAATGATCATTTTAATGTGTTCTAATATTCTATGATTTTACACTTAATATTATGCGTTCTCTAGTGTATAATGAGAATATTAATTAAATGTTTAACTGATCGTGTAGAAAATGAATAAGGCAAATGACGATGTTATAATTCTTGGGTAAGATTAGACAGTTGATGTAGAAACTAAAAAATTATTAGGGAATCAAAAAATATGTTGATGAAAAAAACAATAACAACATAGAATCACTATGATTACTGAAATTATCATAGAAATAAGAAAGGATATAAAATTTGAGGTTGGATGGAATCAAGGAGGCTAACATGCTAACCCCAATAGTTCAATTTTTATTAGTTATGTTAGGGTTACAATGAGAATGAATGTGCCAATTGATGTAGATTCATGGTTCCATGTCCATCCGGTAATAAAGAAAATCCATTACGAATATATTGATGTAATGTTACAATATACTTTCTCTATTTTACCAAAAACTTATATAATGAAATATTGATTTAATTTTCTTTATAACTTGAAGAGTTCATTTATTTTAGATGATTTTTGTAAGAAATATTTCTTAATGGCTACTAGAAAATCCCATAGAGGATTCCATAATCTTCATACCATGATTCATCTTAGGGATACTATGGGGAAAGTAAATCCCCACCAATAAGTTACTTATGCACTTAGTATAAATAATGAATCATGGTTTGGTTTCATCATTTGTCATGATGAAAAATCATTTTAGGTTCATTTTAGGAAATAATATATTAGTTTAAATTATTTATTTTATCCAATTTGATTAAAAATTGTTAATTTATGAAATATAAAAATAGTTATTAAAATAAACAATAAGCATCAAAACCATTGTAACCCTATTACATAGCAAGGATAGGGTATGCATCACTAGAGAATAAAATGGTATGTATTTTAAATAAAAAATAAAAGTTTTATTTGATATGAAAAACACGTGTTCTTTTTTGTATGCACTTTGATGAATTAAAATTTGAAGCCACTTCAATACCACTTCATGTGCTATAGAAGTAGGCTTGTGCAAATAATGAGGGTAAAATAGTTGATTAAAACACAAAATAATCATGGGAAACATGTGTAAGTATGAAATAATAGTAATATTTTATGATATATAATATTATTACATAAAAATATATATTTATGTTTTTTATATAGTTTTTACACAAGAATCAGAACTTACCATGTAGAAAGAAAAACTACTTCCAGTATCTTTGAAGTGGTTGGAACAATATGATCATGCTTGAGGAGTAGGTTTTGGGGTGTATCCTTGAACATATTTCTAGAAGAAAAAATTATAAGAATATATATATAATATGATGAAATGATTGAAATAAAAAAATAGATTATTTTCAATATATTATTGTTTGGAATGGTATAGAAGACCAATATATGTGGAATGATCAAAGAGAACCAGCAATGAAATAAATATCATCACATGAGAAACAAAACAACCTCACTAGAGATTAAGATAGTAATTCCCCTAAACCGAAAACCTTAACTTAGGTAATAAATTGTTTTATTACTACTTTTCCTAAATGTAAATAAAAAAACCCCCCAATTACTTTATATGACTAATGTTTTGTAGGGTAACGTTATATGTGATTTTTATCTCTGAACACTAACACACTGCCTTTTATGAGGGGTACGATTTATAATATCCTCTGAGACATGCTACACAACAAATAAATCCAAAAAATATCACATGAGAGTGTGGATTTAAGTACCTTAAGAGCTGAGCATTGAGTTTCCTATTCCACTTGATGATCCAAATATTTAAATGGTCAATGATTCTATTTTTACTTTCATAGCATGGTCATATGATCTTATAAAGATACATGAGGTATGTGCTTAATAATTTTATTAATTTAAAAACATATAACCGTTAAGGGAAAAGGTTTCAAATGAGTTATGATATTATATATTGATAAAATGATGAATAAACAGATGATCGGATCAAGAAAATATAGTAAATCGACCCAAAAAAACAAAAAGACCTTCCAATAGTACCTTCTCCTTGATAGCTATATTGAAACAAATTTTATCATTACAACTTCTATTAGACATCACATTCAAATATGGAGATGTTCCCTACATTCCATATGAGGAAGAAATATTTGGAACAGTCATTACAAACACGTTTGGTCTCATGAGTATAAAGGATATTCTCAAATTAAATGGTTGGGAGTCTTAGCATTTAATAATTATATATGGTTCATTTTCATAATATATCTATCCAAAAAATGATCTACTTTGTTTATTTAAGTTAATAGCTATTGATATTTTCTACAGGCATTTATATTACTACTCTTTTAAGGGAAAACCCTGCAAAGCATGATTTGGATTCATTAATCCTTACATAATTTCTATTGATGAAATTACATTAGAGTTGAAAGAAATTGATAATAAAAAATTATCTAAATGTGGTATTTGAGAAGAAAATAATATAAGACAGAATCAATTTGATACCTAAAATGCTGGGGGGGGAACTCTACAAGCCAATCATATAAAATATATTTTTATTTTTTTTCATTATTTATTTTTTTTGTTTTTTAGGAAGCACTGGATACTGATCAAAATCAAGTTGGATACCCCAAATATTCATTTTTTAGATCTAATTCATGGATATCCATCCAATCAACCACACGTTTTGTGTATTGTGAACTTTTAATGCACTATAATAAACATTTTATAAGTAAATACCAAATTATATGTTTTAGTTTTTGTTTTAATAAGAATTTTGTTTTGGAAATGAGATCATTAAATATAATATAAGTCATGGTATATGGTCAGTGATAAAAAAATAACAAGCCAATGGATTACTTCAAATGGAAACATATTAAGGTATGTAAAAAAATATTTAACTATGAAAAAAAATTTCAAAAAAATTTAATTATTTTGTTCAATTCTTCTACAGTGTGTAAATCAAGATAAAAACAATGATTTTGGATATTATGTTTGAAAATTTATGAAAGATGTCATATAACCACAAAATATTATCTTTCCTGAATAAGTAATTTCAAAAGGTAATAAATATTTCATTAATAATTTTTATTAATAATTATTTTCTATTTTATCATTAATTTTATGATTGAGAACAATCCATGGACTCAAAAGAACAAGAAAATTTGTTTAGAGATGAGTGGACAATGTAGATGGTTTCAGAATGTTTTAAGACATAAAATTTATGCGACTAAATAATATTTTTATATTATAGTATGGGATATGACCTTATATATATACATGGGGTGTGAATCATTATTATGAGAATTATTATATATTATTTTTGATCTATTTCTTGAGGAAAAGTATAGTGTAAGAAATAAATCTTTTTAGAAATAATGGGATGAATACAAGGTGTTAGAATATATACAAACATCATGAAGAGTTGATTTCCTAATTCACACTTTTAATTTTCTCCTCATTTTATCAACTTCTTTTATATAATTTTATTATCATTTTTATCTGATATTTATTTTTCAAAATTTATACATTAGTTCAAAATAAATATTATATTCTCAAAACCAAGGAGAAATATAATATTGTTTTTATAAATTAGGAAACCAATATATAAGTCATTTTTGACATGTTGAAATTTACCGCCCATCAATGCAACACAAGATGTGGTCAGTATGAATCAAAGTGCATGTTTTCTATACCAAAGTGTCATTTTATTTTGAAGCACATTGCACATAGACAATGTCGAGAAAATAATCTTGTATTATTTTCAATATTTTGGAAAATGATCCATAATTCATTTGTAACATGTAGGATTTGACCATATGCCAATATGATACATGATGTGGTTAGTATGACTTGAAGTATGTGTTTTTGATTTAAAACTATCATTTTAGTTTAAAACACATGACACATTGCCAAAACCGAGAAAATGAGCTCCAATGTTTTTCAAAATTTAGGAAAACAAATCATATTTAATTTTTCATGTGTAAGAAAATGATCCATAATTCATTTTCACATGTAGGAATTGACCATATGCCAATATGACAAACAATGTGGTCGATATGACTCGAATTATGTATAATCAACATAAAAGCATCATTTTAGTTTAAAATTCATCACATCGACACAACCTAGAAAACATGCTCAATTTTTATCAAATATTATGGTGATGGTCCATAGTTGATTTTTGACCTATAGGAATCAACCACACATTAATTGGACACCGGTTGTTTTCGGTATTACATGAATTTATTTTTTCAATACCGAAGTGTCATTTTAGTTTATAAGACAAATCAAATAGCCAAAACAGAGAAGAAAGAGCTTAGATAGTTTTTGAAACTTTAAGAAAATGATCCATTTTTCATTTTTTATGTTTACAAACTGACCACCCATCAATCTGATACATGATGTGATAGATGTGACTCAAAGTGTGTGTTTTCAATATAAATATGTTATTTTATTTTAAAACTCATTTCACATCATTAAAACCCAGAAAAATAGATCATATTGTTTCTAAACATTAATAAAATGATCCATAAATTCCCTTTTAATGTTTGGGAAATAAATGCACTTCAATCTAATATATGATGTGTTTGATATGACTCCAAGTACGTGTTTTCAATATAAAAGTGTCATTTTCCATTAAACTACATCACATAAAAAAACCTAGAAAACGAGTTTATATATTTTTTTTCAAAAATTAGTTCAATGGGCCATAATTAATTTATGACCTATAGGAATTGACCACATCTGAATCTGACACCCGATGTGGTTTGTATGACTTTAAGTTCATGTTTTCAATAGAAAAATGTCATTTTATTTTATAACATGGATCAAATAGACAAAAAGATAAAATGAGCATTACTTATTTTAAAACATTAGTAAAACAACTCATAATTCATTTTTTATGTGTAAGAATTGACCGTACATAAATCCTACACATGATGTCACCGATATTACACAAATTATGTGTTTTCAATAGAATGTGTTGTTTTAGTTTAAAACATGTCTCACATTTCTAAAACCAATAAAAAGATCTCAAATTATTTTCAAACATTATAAAAATGCTTTATAATTCATTTTTCATCAGTTATAATAGACCGCATGATAATCCAACACTTGATGTGGTCGATATTACTTTAAGTATGTGTTTTTAACATAAAACAATTATTTTAGTTTAAAACACATCACATAGACAAAACCAATAAAATGACCTTTAATTGTTTTCAAATTGTATGAAAATGGTAAATATTTCATTTTTGACCAATAGTAATTGACGACATGTCAATCTGACACCCGATGTGGTTGGTATGACCTGAAGTGCATGTTTTCAATAAAAAGTTTCAATTTAGTTTAAAAAACACATTAATTATAAAAAATCTAGAAAATTATCTTGCATTATTTTAAAAATTTTATGAAAATGGTTGATAATTCATTTGTGACATGTAAAAATTGGCCATACATTAATCTGACACATGATTTGATAGATATGATATAACATCCCTGGTAAATAAAGAATAAGACATATTAAATATTTATTAAATTTTTTTAATTAAATATTAATTTTACTTTAAATAGGATGCTATGTTCGATAGCGTACCCGATACACAACAACATGTTTCTTTGAAATCTTACGTTGTACACTAATAATATAATATTATTATATCAAATGGTAGTTAACTCTTAGCCGTTGTATTAGCAAGAATGAACTAAATTAACTGCAATATGACTATACATGTTTGTTAATTGTTTTTACATTTATCCAATAAATTTTAGAGGCTTAAAATGTGAATGAATCTAATTTTAGGCATAATTTTCTTTAAAAGGTCGATTTACCGCCTTTTAATGGAGAACCCTTTTTAAATCTAGTTTTTTTCAAATTTATATATTCAATTTGGAAATATAAAATTCTTCTTTATAATCAGGATAACACAATTTAATTTGGGTTAAATTTTGGTATTTTTCTAATAAAGTTCATTTATTAATGAATAGTGAAAAAGAGTGTATTTTAATTCAAAAGTGCCATTTAATCTAATTTATTTAGGTGGTTATATTATCTTATTTAATTGGTTTTAAACTATAATTAGAATATATTTTTACCATTCAATCTAATTTTGGTCAATAGAAGTAATTTTATTTTTAAATTGGACTTAAACATGTGTCAATCTTTTTATAGTTATTATTTATTAAGAACACGCTATTTGTTTTAACAGCGAAAAATAATTTTAAATTAATTTCTGCCACTTTTGTGTTTTGAATTTGGAAAAATGGATTTCATATTTGGAATCAAGAGGTTCAAATTGTGTAAATAGGTAACTTTTATTTCTAGAAATTATTAATATTTACTACAGTAAAAATTTTATTTACCATGGTTAAAGGGTAAATATGGTAAATAATGGTTAACAAATATTATTATAATAAAATAAAATTACCCTAACATGTGTCCTAATCCTATTGGATGATACATATTCGACCATGGGAATATTTTGGTCGATTTTGGGACCCCATGGAGCCACTTATGAATGATAATGACACTTTATTTTAATAAACATAAAGTAAAGACAAAAATGACACAAACAAATATATTTTAGTAAATTAATTTTTACAAGGGTTTATATAAATTATCTTTTAGAATATAAATATTCATTGGAAATAAAAAAGTATTTCCTACATCATGGTATTTTTTTTAAAATTTATAGACATCAAATAAATTAAATTATTTATGACACAACAATGATGCAGTGTTTACCTCATTAATAAATCATTTAAATAAATAAGATTATAAATATTAAAATAACGTCCAAAACCTGTCCAATTATTATTTTCTTATTATATTTTGACCACGAGTCATCATATCTTAGAATATAATAATTTTTGGACTTTTATAAATTCAATATCATTATATAATAAAATAATATTTTCACACTTTCTTAAAGAGCCCCTCCTCCCCCTTATTAAAGGAGAAAATTTTTAACCAATTCCTCACACCTCTCAGGCCTTTTTTATCATCCAACCTCTACCCAATTAATCTTCCTACATCCTTACATTCTACCTAGAAGCCTTAAATTCAGAAGAAGGCACTTCAACAAACCATTTTGGTTCAAACCAAAATGAGTTACCCAAATTAAAGGTAACGGTTTCTCTTAACTTCATTCCTTTTATTTTACTTCTCCAACCCCTCAACTCTTTTTATTACTTTATTTTATAACAACAACAGTATAATACATATACTAGGATGTTTTTATGAGAATTATTTTAACTACACTTACACACACCTCCATCTAATGGGTGAAGAACATACTGTTTCTGTGGATGGAAAACTAACGCCTCACGAGACGATGATTGTTCGATTATCACATACTGCCTATCATGGTGGCCATTAAGATGACACTATATTTATATATGATATATATTATTTTTATGTTTTCTTTATTCTTTTGTATTTTTTTTATAGAATACCTTTATGGTTTCCATTATGGGTAAACACGATATTTTCATTTGAGGAAGTGCGGACTACCACACACTCAAAGTGATATGGCTCGTTAAGGCCATATGTGGGATGTATAAAGGATGGAGTTAATGATATTATATATTATATTTTAATGTAATTATAATATAACTATTTATAATAATGTTTTAATTCCATTAAAATAAGAAATAAAAATGAAAGTAGCATTCATGGGTACGTACGACTTACCGTCTCCATGAACGGTGAATTTCATTTCTTACCTCCAAATGATATGAACTGTTAAATATATATATATATATACACTATATTTATATGATATATATGATATATATGATTACTAAATAATGAATATAATTCTGGATATAATGGACTGTTGACCACATGGACAACTTGTAAATATAAGGTGTTCATTTTTGACTCAAGTACCAAATATCGACAAAACAAAAATTATTAACTTAAATGATTACATAATGTTTATAACATGGTAATAAGTGATATAAAATGAATAATAAACTTGAAAAATGTTCTTAATCCAGTATAAATTAACATTAGTTTATTATTAAAGAGGTTAAAGAGCGATCGAGTCAAGTCGGATACGAGGTAAGGGATTTCGTCTCAATCTCCTTTCATTAAGGCATATTTTGTTATAATACCCGACTTTCATTTATACACTATATAAACACCTTTGACTTTTCATTTCATTCATATGGAATATTTTTCTATGAAGTGTTTTACTAAACAACAAAAAAAGAATGTTTCTTTTTAACGTAATCGGTCACAACGACCTTTCCACCACCGTGAGTAATATTTGATCTTTGGCTTCCTTAACAAGCAGTAATGTTTTTAAAAGGAATATAAATTCCAGATACTATTTTATGTATTTTTGGTATTGAAAATGGTTTTGATAATGGTTTCAATACGATAATATATTGAAATGTAATATTGTTATTGCAATGTGGAAATTTTATCTTTTCTTTATGCTTATGCTATATGTTATGATCATGTTATGGTTCTTGAGAATTATTTACGTATACGGGTGGTTCCATGATAAACCTAGGGTGAGTGGGCTCGATATATATCTCGAATGCATTGGGTAACATGACGGAGGTAAACGTGGATGTTTATCCTAAGAGATTTAGGGAATATACTATGATGGGTATTCCAAAGTAACTCCCCATATAGCTGTGATAGCTACAATGTAAGTATGTTATGGATGCGACAAGTTACCTTTATGATTTATGATTACTATGTGTTATTCATAAATCTTATGATTTCATGAGGTAAGTAAAAGAGTATATATTCTTTATGTATTTTTGAACTAATGTTTTCTTTCATTGTTTTATAACCCTTATTGATCTTTTTATGCTCATCCCATGTTTTGAAATGTTTTTCACAGGACTTAAAGATGAATAGGGTCAAGGATGGGTTCAAGGAAAAGTCATGTTGTCTTAAACATGGAACTAGACATGACTCTTTTTTTCAAGAGTTTTTATTTTATGAAAAAATGGAAATTGAGTAGAAGTGTCTACCTTGTAATTTTTGAGATGTAATGTAATAGTTATGTCCAAATTCTCTAAAACTCTAAACCTAAAAAGATCCTCAATGGTAATTATCCATTTAATTCAATAATATGTAATGTTTATGTTTGGTTCCTTACATATCACTCAAAGTGCGTGTTTTCAATAGAAATGTAAAATTTTAGTTTAAAACCTATGTAACATTTTTAAAACCAAGAAAAAAAGCTTTAATTATTTTTAAACTTTAGGAAAAAGATCAATAATTCATTTTATATATGTAGGAATTTACCTTATTACAATCTAATACACAGTGTGTTCGATATGACCCAATGTACATATTTTCAATATAAATATGTCATTTTAGTTTAAAACACATCACATATCCAAAACATAGAAAATGAGCTTGGAATATTTTAAAACCTTAGTAAAATATTCGAAAATTCATTTTTGACTTTTAGCAATCAATTATGCATAAATTCAACGTCCAATGTGGTTGGTATGACTTGAAGTGTGTGTTTTCAACATTAAAGTGTCATTTTAGTTTAAAACATGCATCAAAGAGAAAAAACTAAGAAAAGTAGATCATATTGTTTTCAATCATTAGGAAAATTTTCCTCAATTAATTTGTTATGTGTAATAATCTACCACACATCAATCTGACACCCAATGTGACCAATATGAATCAATGTCGGAGTTATCAATATAAAGGATTAATTTTAGTTTAAAACATGTTTCACATCGAAAAAACCAAGAAAACCAACTCGAATTGTTTTCAAAATTCAAGAAAACTGTCCATAATTAATTTTTAATATATAGGAATTTACTATACAAATATACAACACATGATGTGGTTGGAATGACTCAAAGTGTTTGTTTTCAAAATAAAAGTTCCATTTTTTTGTTTTAAACACATTCACAAATGAAAAAACATAGAAATATAGCTGCGATTGGTTTCAAACATGAGGAAAATAGTCTATAATTCATTTGTGACATGGAAGAATTATCCACACATCAATCTTGTAACGCCCCTACCCTAGATACCCAGATTCGGTGCATAATTACATAACATTGGCATGATCACAAGAAAGATCAAGTCTCTAAAGACCGATTAGTTTAGTAGCCTTGGAAACACTAGATATATTAATAAAGTTTAGATTACATCAATAAGTGAAAAACTACAACAACATATTGTCTTCATATCCCCTCATACTATCCCGACAGGTCATTCATAAAATACTTCTTCACATCCTGGAAAAAATAAAAAATTTAAAGGGGTGATCTCAGATGCTCAATAAGGATAACAATATAGCAGAAACATTTATAAATAAACATAAAGATTTAAGGCAATGTATAACTAAAACAAAATCCTTTTAAACATGAACTTCAGCATAATATGGAAAGGATAAAATAAAATAATTCCATTTACTTATTCACATGGATATTCAACTAGTCAAATAATCACATGAAAATATTAATAACCACTTTCATAATGACGTAATGCATAATGGCAGACTATCATAACCACGTAGTCAAGGCCTCGTGCCAAGACTACAAATAAGATTTTGTCAAGGCCTCGTGCCAAGACAGTAGTTTATCTCATGAGACCTACCGATACATCAAGGAGCTATAGCGGGCTCCACCCATCACTTACTAAGTCCAATTAATTCCTCATATGGAATGTTTGAATATAACATAAACATTCGTATTAAAACTAGCATATGAAATGTCAATACTTTATCCACAAACCATTAATGGTATAAAAATAGCACATCCAAAGTCAAAAATTACTCATTCGATACAATATAAAAGATTGTATTGTATCATATTAACCTCAATCGAGAATAATGAAGGATATTGACATAAATTAAAATAATCATCAAAACTATTAGAGAGAAATATCCCCCTTTTTCTTGAAATCATTTAAAAGTCACACTATTTGTCAAGAAGCCATTTAAAAATAGTTTTTTGAATCAAAGTGTCCCATACCACTTTGAAACTTTTAAAAGTAATTTTAATTTTAAAACTTTAATGTCCATATAAATAAATTCTTAAAACTATTTTTAAAACATGGACAATAATGAGAAATATTCAGAAGATTAAATATTTAAAACACATAAAAATGTATTTTAGTTAGAGTTTCTAACCAAAAGATAGACACTTGAATACAAATAATTGAGGTAATGAAAACTTTATAATATAATGAGAATAAAGGGATTCATGATATACTATGTCAAAGTACATTATATACACTATATAAAAGTGAATTGGCGTATAACAATAAAAAAAGTCTCAATGGAATGTAAATTGAGATGAAATATCTCATAAAGGTTGTATCCTTAAGTTAAGGATAAATCAACAACATAATTATGTGTGAAAAATATAAATACACTCAACATTATTTTATATTCAGTGTAAAACAATCAAAGGACATTCACACATATTCTTGTAAAAACAACACCAATGAATTGGATGTTTTAACTCAAGAAATCGAGATTGAGTAAAAATTACTCTTATCAAGTTCATACCGATCAATTGAGAATTTATCAATGGAGTGATTATGTGTATCAAAAGTATATCCACAGAAAGGGGAGTGGAAATAATGACATAAGAAAATTAATAGTGATTCCACACATAATCTTGGAGTAAAATAATCAATGAAGTATGCATAAAGCCGAATGAGTGGAAATAGAAATATCAAATTCCCTGATCAATTTGGTAACTTACGAAACATAAACCCATGAAATAAGGATCATACAATGATTATGTAAATATCTATAAATTAAATTATATTACACAATGAATACAATCATGGGCAGTACACAAACTTCATGCAATAAATAAGTGGTGAATAATGGAAATCTCACGGAATTAAAAGTGAGATAAGAAACCCATTACTTTGTACTTTTTCCTTGGTCGACGGTAGGTTAAACTCCTGTATAACAGTGAAATAATTGTTATTGAATTATACAAGAATCATTTACATTAATATGATATCATATATGATCTTTTAACATTGAATTGTTAATAATATATTAGTATTATCGTCATTTCAGGTGTTAACTTACTCATTTTCCTTTATATTATTTGTTATGTAAGCCGTGTTTGTTATGGATTGGTTGTATCTTATTCATATCCAGAATTATATAAATTCCATAAACATTATTTTTAATCATCAAATGGTAATTATACTTGAATGGATACGATGGAGAATGAATCTCATCACGTTCGTGGAGACGGTAGTCCGTACGTACACACGAGCGACAATATCATTCTTTTGATGTTAAAATAATATATAATTGGATGGTATATCATATATACATAATAATTATCATGTTATATTTATTATTTATATTAATTACACATCATTATTATACTCATCCAAATAATAATTTATTGAATGACAATTACACCACGACGTGGAGACGGTGAGCCGTACGTACGCATGTATGGTGACATGCCATTCAAAGGATGGATAGAATACTGAATATGGTTGTACCATATTTATAATAACATCACAGTATATAGAATATACTGGAGTTATTATTTTATAATATAAATAACAAATAAAGAGGAAGTTGAAGAAGAAAGGAATTTGAAAGAGGGTGGTGAAAACATTACCTCTTTTTCGGGTTCTTCCTTTTGATTTGATAAAAAGGGATCCTTAGGATGGCTTTATGATCAAACTAAGGCCTCTAGGTTGTAGTGAGGGAAGTTGAGAGAGTATTTGGGTAGGGTTTGGCCGATACAAAAGGCTTTTAATGTGTTAATTAGTGAGACGGGGGAGTGCCCTTTTATAAGAGGGCTGAGGGGCACCTTTGGAAAAGCTAAACATTTTATTTTATAATAAATTCATATTCGGTTTATAATGGCTCCAATGTGAATTATTTAAAGTTTAAGGTGGGGATGGGTCGAAAAAAACTCAACCAATAGAATTTAGATAGGTTTGGGTCATTATATTAACCTTATCTTTATGTATTAACTCATAGTTAATTAGTTTCACTTTTACAATGTCTCTTTATATTTTTATATTATATGGTTAATAAACTTACTATATATATCCAAGAGACCCCCAAGTGGTCCATTAATGATACAACTATCATGATATAAGTCTCTTGGACGAACCTTATATTGTTAGGAATTTAATATAAATTAATAATATAATATTTGTTTTAAAAACTCTTTTATGTCAATTTTGACACTATTGGGTATTTTGTTTTTGATAAATTCATAACAGCATTAATAATTCAAAAACAATTTATATAATCAATAATAATATGTCATATTAACTTTTAAAATTAGTTTAATTCATAAAAAGTCTCAAATTACATTTATTTTTATATTTATAATATCAATTATTTTAATATTTCATTAATTAGGTAATTACTGCATCACCATTGTGTCATAAATAAATTAAATTATTTAATGTCTAAAAATTATAAATATAATATAATTATGTATGAAATAGTTTTATCTTTCTAATTAATATTTACAATCGAATTTATCTTATGCATAACCTTATATTAAAAATGTTTTAGTAAATAAACATTCATTTTAACTCTTTTAACTATTCTTTGAATTAAATAATAATAAATGTCCTAATCTAATAAAAGTGGACCTAAATGATAATATTTTACTCCTAAGGTTGTTTTTTGTTGAGATAAACTTGTCCAATAGAATTAGGACATGTGTTAGGGTAATATTAATATCATTTTTAACCTTAATTACCATATTTACTTTTAACCATGGTAAATAAAAGTAAAAAGTTACGATTCACCAAAAATTATTTTCATCTCATTGAACCACATTTTACTCCTTGATATTAACCGTGTATCTCGAATTATCGAAGTTCCACTCACAGAATCAGTAAAATTAAGTTTTATGAAAAATTCAGTTTTTTAACTACCACTTAGTGGTTTCACTATTCATCAAAAAATGAATATTTCCAGAAAAATAGCAAAAATTAGGCCTAAAATATATTTTATATTATGAATTAAAAAATTAGGTCTATTTTACCAAATTCAAAACATATCATTTGAATTAATTAATTTAAAAATTAATTCCCGTCGTCAAAACAAATAGCGTGTTTTTAAGAGATAATAACTATCAAAATATTGACACTTGTTTATGTCTGGTTTAAATGTAAAATTATATCCAATGACCAAAATTGTATTAAATTGTAAAAATATATTCTAAATATACTTTAAAACCACTCAAATTAATAATTTATCACTATTAATTATTTCGATTAAAAAAAGTTGTTTTTAATTAAAATTTAGTAATTTTCACTTTTCATCAAAATATGAAAGTTATTCGAAAAGTACCAAAATTTCACCCTAAGCTAATTTTGATATTAAGAATCCAAAAATGAAGTCCATTTCGGAAGATAAAATTTATAAAATTTCAAACAGTAGGTATTACTATTCATAATGGCTAGTTTGATTGGTTGTGGTGTGTTAGAATCTCGATGTTGGGTACAATGCACGCCATTTCATTATTCAAAGGGAAATGTACCATGGAAGCTTGGGGTGTTACATTCTCCCCTACTTCAATAAATATTGTCCTCACAATTTTTTTAAAATTGGGCTTGAGAATATAATCGAAAGTCCCACATCAGAAAAAGAGTCAATAAAACAATCAATTTAAAAGAAAGGAAAAGAGTTATAAAGGTCACCCAAGATAACCCATACTATGATTCCATGTAGGAAAACGTGGATATAGACGATAAACTAAGTGATTAGTTCTGATGGAGAGGGATAGAAAACATGATCAGGAGAAAGTTAACAATAAGAAAATCATAAACTTGTGTTGGGACAAACAGTCATTAGTCACCCAGTAGGAAAAGTAAATGTACCACATTTTTTGTTTTAAGTTACATTACATAAGGATGAGGAATAAATTTATGATATTGACTAAGAACATAAAGACATATACTTACTTTTTAAATAGTGTTTCATTCTTTAATAAATTTTTACCACTAACCCATTTTTTTGAACAATGAGTATTCAAGAAGACTTGGTCACAATGGAAGAGCTAGAATAAAATTCTATAGAAATACATGATCCACGTAGGATAAACTATATATTTACCGTATCTTTAGAGATTAATCAAAACCAAAATGGTTAGTATAATATCTGATGATCCCCCAAATGGATATTCCATTAGAGAAAAAAAACACTAATCTTAATTTTCTAAAATTAAACCATTAATACCCCAAAGTTAAATAAATACCATTCAATAATCAATTGTCCTTAAAATTATAGTCACACTAACCAGGGACTTCATGTAGTCCAGTGGTAGGCGATAAATCCCAATCGTACTTTGGTTTTGGGTTCGATTCCCACAACTTTGTCCGACGCGACGGGTTGTCACACGGTATGCGTGTTGTCCTTTTTCAAAAACTATATTTTATAACATTACCAAAATGAGTTAAATTTCTCAAAATAACCATAAAATAAGTTAACCACAAATCTTATCTCATACGTTTCATTTTCATCCCAAATTATAATAACTTATAATTACTTCAAACCCAATGATCATATAAAACCAAATGGTTATTTATAACTATATCCAAAAGAGAAAAGATAATTCTTCCTCAAATATCATTCACACATGGAAAACTGCAGGGTTAAAAATACAAGAGAAAATTATTCCAAAGTAAAACCATCAACAAGGAGCACTAATACTTTTTAATCATTTCTACAACCATTTATTCCCACATAGCTTCTTCTTTGACCAAGAAAATATCCTATAGAATAGGGCATTCACTCAGGTAATGGCCAGGTCCCCTATATTTATAGAAAATGACTGTAAATGGATTCTTGGGACCATTTTTATCTTCTTCCATAGTACTCTTCATTTTTCTTCGACAATTCTTCACTTTATGTCCTTACTTCCCGCACGTAAAGAATTTCTTTGTCCCATTGAGACACTTTCTTGGGTGTCTCCTTCCACATTTCCTGCATGATGGAAATTGAGGATTCCTTTCTCCATGGTCTCCACTGCTGGAGCTCTTAACATTGATCACCTTTCTCTTCTTTGTTGAGTCTGGGAATTGGTTAATATATATATTATTGATTATATTTTTAGAAAATTGATTTGGCATAAAGATGATATCTTTTACGCCTATCAACACTCCATTTTGTTTCTCATTTCCACCACCGTTCCCACCTTGTACATCATTCTCAAAGTCAATATGACGTCCTTGGAATCCAGCCATTGACTAAAACCAGAAAGCATTGTGTGAGTAACAATAGTCATAAAATCATTTAGAGATTAACATGTCACCATATTCTCAATTTGAAACACATTAGGATAAACCAAGGTCATTTACTCTCATATTATATATATAATACTTCAAATTGGTTTGTAAAGAAAATGTAAATTATCCTAAGCATATCCCCCGGGAGTGTCGTAACCAAGAGTGCAGCAAGGCCCGTTGTCGTGCACCAGTTCCCGTTCGAGTCTATCTCAAAGCGGTGTTTTTAGGTTTTACCCCTAGGTACATCTGTGCCAGAGCCTCCTCTACCTACTCGTATCCAGACAGGGATGTATTGCTCAGAAAACTCACAAAATCTCTACAATACCAAAATTCTAGGAAGTTCTTCTATACTAATCCTCAAAGTTCATCTTAGGTCTACGTGCTCCAATCAGAGTTTATCAAAATCTAGCTTCCAAGGTTTTTACTAAACTTCCTTTGATACCAACTGTAACGCCCCTACCCAAGATACCCAGAGTCAGTGCATTATTACATAACATTGGCATGATCACAATAAAGATCAAGTCTTGAAAGACCGATTAGTTTAGTAGACTTGGAAACACTAGATATATTCATAATTTTTACATTACATCAATATGTGAAAAACTACAACAACATATTGTCTTCATATCACCTCATACTATCCTTGCAGGTCATTCATAAAATACTTCTTCACAACTTGGGAAAAATAAAACATTGAAAGGGGTGTGCTCAGATGCTCTGTAAGGATACCAATATAGCAGAAACTTTCATAAATAAACATAAAAATTTAAGGCAATGTATAACTAAAACGAAAGCCTTTTGAACTTAAAATTCAACATAATATGGAAAGGATAAACTGAAATAATTCCATTTACTTATTCACATTGATATTCTACTAGTCAAATAATCACATGAAAATATTAATAACCACTTTCATAATGACAGAATGCATAATGCCAGACTATCATAACCACGTAACCAAGGCTTCGTGCCAAGAATACATATAAGATTTTGTCAAGGCCTCGTGCCAAGACACTAGCTTGTCTCATAAGACCTACCGATGCATAGATGAGCTATAGTGGGCTCCACACATCACTTACCAAGTCCAATGAATTCATCATATGAAATGTTTGAAACATAACATAAACATTCGTATTAAAACTAGCATACGAAATGTCAATACTTTTTCCAAAACCCATGAATGGTATAAAAATAGCACACCCATAGTCAAAAATAACTCATTTGATACAATATAGAAGATTGTATTATATCATACTAACCTCAATCGAGAATAATGAAGGATATTGACATTGATGAAAATAATTATCAAAACTATAAGAGAGAAATATCCCCCTTTTTCTTGAAATTAGTTAAAAGTCACACTATTTGTCAAGAAGCCATTTAAAAATAGATTTTTGAATCAATGTATCCCATACCACTCTGAAACTTTTAAAAGTAATTTTAATTTTAAAACTTTAATTTCCATATAAATAAATTCTTAAAACCATTTTTAAAACATGGACAATAATGAGAAGTATTTAGAAGAATAAATATTTAAAACACATAAAAATGTATTTTATTTAGAGTTTCTAACCAAAAGAGAGACACTTGAATACAAATAATTGAGGTAATAAAAACTTTATAATATCATGAGAATAAAGGGATTCATGATATACTATGTCAAAGTACATTATATACACCATATAAAATTGAATTGGCGTATAATGACAAAAAAAGTCTCAATGGAATGTAAATTGAGATGAAATCTCTCATAAAGGCCGTATCCTTAGGTTAAGGATAAATAAACGACATAATTATGTGTGAAAAATATCAATACACTCAATATGATTTGATATTCAGTGTAAAACAATCAAAGGACATTCAAACATATTCTTGTAAAAACAACACCAATGAATTGGATGTTTTAACTGAACAAATCGAGATTGAGTAAAAATTACTCTTATCAAGTTCATACCGATCACTTGAGAATTTATCAATGGAGTGATTATGTGTATCAAAAGTATATCCACAGAAAGGGGAGTGGAAATTATGACATAAGAAAATGAATAGTTATTCCACACATAATCTTGGAATAAAATAATCAATGAAGTATGCGTAAAGCTGAATGAGTGGAAATAGAAATATAAAATTCCCTTATCAATTTGGTAACTTACGAAACATAAACCCATGAAAGAAGTATCATACAATGATGATGTAAATATCCATAAATTAAATTATATTACACAATGAATACAATCATGGGAAGTACTGAAACCACATGCAATAAATAAGTGGTGAATAATGGAAATCTCACAGAATTAAAAGTGAGATAAGAAACCCTTTACTTTGTATTGTTTCCTTGGTCGACAGTAGGTTAAACTCCTTTATAATGGTGAAATAATTGTTATTTAATTATACAAGAATAATTTACATTAATATGATATCATATATGATATTTTAACATTGATTTTTTAATAATATCTTAGTATTATCGTCATTTCGGGTGTTAACTTACTCGTTTTCCTTTATATTCTTTGTTACGTAAGCCATGTTTTTTATTGATAGGTTGTATTTTATTCATATACAGAATTATATAATGTTCTTAAACATTATTTTTAATCATCAAATGAGAATTATACTTGAATGGATACGATGGAGAATGAATCTCATCGCGTTCGTGGAAACGGTAGTCCGTACGTACACACGAGCGACAATATCATTCTTTTATTGTCAAAATAATATATAATTGGATGTAATATCATATAGACAGAATAATTATCATGTTATATTTATTATTTACATGAATTAAACATCATTATTATACCCATCCAAATAATAATTTATTGAATGACAATTACACCACGACGTGGAGACGGTAAGTCGTACGTACGCACGTATGGTGACATGCCATTCAAAGGATGGATAGAATACTGAATATGGTTGTACCATATTTATAATTAAATCACAGTATATAAAAGATACTGGCGTTATTATTTTAGAATATAAATAACAAAGAAAGAAGAAGTTGAAGAAGAAAGGAACTTGAAAGAGGGTGGTGAAAACATTACCTCTTCTTCGGGTTCTTCCTTTTGATTTGATCAAAAGGGCTCCTTAGGTTGGCTTTCTGCTCCAAATAAATCCTCTAGTTTGTAGTGATGTAAGTTCAGAGAGTATTTGGGCAGGTTTTTCCCGAGCCAAAAGGCTTTGAATGTGTGAATTAGTGAGAAGGGGGAGTTCCCTTTTATAAGAGGGGTGAGAAGAACCTTTGGAAAAGCTAAAAATATTATTTTATAATAAATTCATATTCGGTTTCTAATGGCTCTAAAGTGAATTATTTAAAGGATAAGGTGGGTATGGGTCAAAAACCACTCAAACAATATAATTTAGACAGATTTGGGTCATTATATTAACCTTATCTTTAAGTATTAACTCTTAGTTAATTAGTTTCACTTTTACAATGTCTCTTTGTATTTTTATATTATATAGTTAATAAACATACTATATACATCCAAGAGACCCCCAACTGGTCTATTAATGATACATCTATCATGATATAAGTCTCTTGGCCGAAACTTAGACTTTTAGGAATTGAATATAAATTAATAATATAATATTTGTTTTAAAAACTCTTTTATGTCAATTTTGACACTATTGGGTATTTTGTTTTTGATAAATTCATAACAACATTATTACTTCAAAAATAATTTATAAAATCAATCATAATATTGCATGATAACCTATAAAATTAGTGGAATTCATAAAAAGTCTCAAATTACTTTTATTTTGATATTTATAATATCAATTATTTTAATATTTCATTAATTAGGTAATTACTGCATCACCATTGTGTCATAAATAAATTAAATTATTTATTGTCTAAAAATTATAAATAAAATACCATTATGTAGGAAATAGTTATATATTTCTAATGAATATTTACAATTGAATTTATCTTTTTTATAACCCTATATTAAAAATGTTTTAGTATATAAACTTTGATTTTATCTCTTTTAACTCTTCTTTGAATTAAATAATAATAAATGTCCTAATATAATACAAGTGGACCTAAATGATAATAATTTACTCCTAAGGTTGTTTTTGGTCGAGATAAACTTGTCCAATAGAATTAGGACATGTGTTAGGGTAATATTAATATCATTTTAACCTTAATTACCCTATTTACTTTTAACCGTGGTAAATAAAAGTAAAAAGATACTATTCACTAAAAATTATTTTCATCTCATTGAACCAAATTTTACTCTTTGATATTAATCGTTCCTCTCAGATTTTTTAAATTCCACTCACAGAAGCGGTAGAATTATGTTTGATGAAAAATTCAGTTTTTTAACTACCACTTAGTGGTTTCACTATTCATCAAAAAATGAAAGTTTCCAGAAAAATACCAAAAATTAGGCCTAAGATATATTTGATATTATGAATTAATAAATGATGTCTATTTTACCAAATTCAAAACATATCAGTTTCATTAATTAATTTAAAAATTAATTCCTGTCGTCAAAACAAATAGCGTGTTTTTAAGAGATAATAACTATCAAAAGATTGACACTTGTTTATGTCTGGTTTAAATGTGAAATTACATCCAATGACCAAAATTGTATTAAATTGTAAAAATATATTCTAAATATAATTTAAAACCACTCAAATTAATAATTTTTCACTATTAATTATTTCGATTAAAAAAAGTTGTTTTTAATTAAAATTTAGTAATTTTCACTATTAATCAAAATATGAAAGTTATCTGAAAAGTACCAAATTTCACCATAAGCTAATTTCAATATTACGAATCCAAAAATGAAGTCCATTTAGAAAGATAAAATTTATAAAATTTCAAAAAGTAGGTATTACTATTCATAACGGCTAGTTTGATTGGTTATGGTGTGTTTGAATCTCAAAGTTACGTACAATGCACGCCATTGCATTATTCAATGGGAAACGTACCGTGGAAGCTTGGGGTGTTACAAATCTAACACATGATGTTACCAATATGACTCAAAGTGTGTGTTTTCAATGTAAAGGTGTTATTTTAGATTAAAATACACATCACTATTCAAAATCATGAAAATGATATTGTATAGTTTTCGAACCTTAGGAAAAAATCTATAATTTATATGTGACATAGAAATTGGCCATATGTCAATATGACACATGATGTGTTCAGTATGACTCAAAGTGTTTGTTTTCAATATATAAGTTCTATTTTAGTTTAAAACGAGCATCACATCACCAAAACTGAGAAAATGAGATCTGATTGTTTTCAAATAATTTTATCTACCATTATATAATAAATTTCCATAAATTTTAAATCTTATACATATTTAGTTAATTTTCATTGAGATAACTCTTGAAGACAAACAAGAAATGGTGTGATGGTTTAAGGCTTGTTCTAAAAAAGTATGTCCTCTTGAATTGGTCCCCATCCATAGTGTGTTTTTTATCACTATAGATGAAAGATAATTCCAGATCATATGATTTTGAGAATAGATATAAATGGTTTGATGTGTAAGAATCAACCTCAACATAATTAGACACCTGATTTTCTTAGTATGGATCAATGTATATGTTTTTAGTTTAAAATTGAGACTTTGTGTTTAATTTATTTTCTCATAGTGTTACCAAATATGAAATTTTTTCTTATATAGATACATTATTTTAATCAAGTTAGGGTTTTTTTGGAAAATAATAGCATGACCTGGGGTCGGTTGTTGAAGACAAAGGAACATTGATTTTTTTGAATGTTCGTGATAATTTGTACTCACTCACGTAATTGTAAAGTCCAATGTTTCAAATGTATATAATACAATGTTTTCTTATATTTCTTATTTCATAAATTTTATTTAAATTAATTTTTTTAATTTGATCATATATTTTATACTATAATGTTTTGTTTGTTTAATAGCACACTACAACAGTATGCCCCTTTATTGGGGATATAAATAGCATTGATAAAGGGAGCCTATTTTTAGTGATGAACTAGCGTCGATAAAGGACTACCTTTATCAGTGATATTTTTAGAGATGATTAATGGAAAGATTATCTACTTTAAATAAAATAATAGACAAAGGGGTTACTTTATTAGAAGTTTTAAATAACTAATAATGAAATAGGACCTTTAATTTTTCTCCAACTGTCAGCATTTTTTTTTGCACCGAAAATGCATATCTTAGCATTGTTAAAAGTATTATATGTAGTGGTGTAACATTCCTACTATCAAATACATACCGAATTATTCAATTATTATTAGTTCTAATTACATTCCAAGAGATCATTCCAAATTCTTAATTCAAAACTGAAGTCATTTCAACAATTAATTTCTTATCCCTAGAGTGAAAACAGTTTACACACAATCATGTTCCAACCATTGGTCAAGGTTGGAACACTTCATAGGTTGATGAAGTACCAAGGTATCAATCATTAACATACCCAACAAGATACATGGTATATATATGAGAGACAATTATTTTAATTAAATTTTTTTTAAATTTAATTATGTCATGTAAATGGTGTTCTGATTTGATCAAACATGTCACACATACGAGAAGATGAAAATAGTGCATAGGGAGATGCTTAAACAAACTACCTCAAAAGTAAAAAATAATTAATCCTAATATAAAGAATATGTATTAATGTACCAAACCATTAATAACTAAAGAAAAAATATAGATCCACCACACTAGGGCTGGAAAAATAATAAATATGAATCAAATGAGAGGAATTCATAAAATACTCACAAAACTAAGAAAAATTATACCTCCAGATATAGGGAAAAAATATTTCGATTGAAGTAAGATATTGGAGAATTTTGGGAATCCCTATAGAACACTTTATGTTTTTTAAAAATAAATTAGTTTTGAAGAAGGGGGATTAAGGAAATGGTGATTTTGGGTGGAGACAAATACGATTATGCCTTTATTTTCCCGGGCTAGATTGGTGCCATCGGCTAGATGTGGGATGCCACCAAAAAGATGGAAGTTCTAGGTAGAACACCTTCACCCTAGGGAACCCGAACAACTAGATAGAGCATTACTATATCCTTACTAGGATATTAAATCATCCATCAGCTAGTTTTTGGGACTACAATATTCACTATGCTACATTCCACTACTAGTCTCTAATAGTTTGACTCATTTGAGGCCCTGATAATATATGAAACAAAATTTTAACTAGTTAGAAATATTTATGTAAAATTTCAAAGGTATTAACTAATAATCAATTGAATTGTGTACATTGATGAAGAATAGGGTCTTACAACCACCCCACCATACAACAACTCAACCCAAATACATACTTCTATGCATCACTACGAGCTATTAGTGAACAAATCGGGCCAGTACACCAATATTTCTGACTCCATATCCAAAGCTTGCTCCTGAAAATGCCCATTATACCACTTCACTTTTAATGGGGGGACAATTTTTCCTTGTATATAATTCTCAATATGGTTTATTAAAAAAATTGAATGCTCCTCAATGTAAGGATCGAAATCAAGATGAAAATTCTCAACATCAGTCATGTTAGAAAGATAAAGGTGAAATCTAAAAATCAACGTCAGATGAAAAAATTGAGTCATGTAACTATAGGGATGTGGAAGATCTAATAAATACAATACTAGTTCAATCCTTTACACTATCTCAAATGTCCGAATCGACTTGGGAAATAGTTTCCCCTATTTCTAGATACAACATTTCTCTAACTTAGGATACACACGAAGTAATACATGGAAACCAACAAAAATTTATATAGGTATTCTACAATGAACAACATAATATTTATTCCATATCTACATGGTTTTGAACTAATTTATGAAGAATTATAATTGTTTAGATATCTCTTAGACAAGATTGGGTCCGATGAGAAATAACTTTCTTACCTTTAACCAGTATAATGGTGAACAAAATTGCCCCCATATAAATCATGTAAAAAGCAATTTGTATTTATGAATAAAATCTATTATTATAAGTAAAATACATGATATCTAGATGATTGTCCAAAAACTACCCTAATTCCAAAACATAGGATCACAATATATCCTACAGAATTTGAATCATTTATTTTTATTGATCGTCAGTTTAAGGACGATAGGATATACTCAGAAGAACCAATGAACCTGGAGCCCTATAAATACCCTTCCATAAGCAAGATGTAAAATGAGGATCTGGATTACAAATGATATTCCATAGAAAACCATGAAACCAAAATATCTCCCTCACATATAATTACAATGTCATCAATGGTTAAGGTCTCCAAATTAGGTAAGAAATGGGATACCTTCTTCAGCCGATCCAATATTACCAACATGACATCTTTCCTATGAGGTTTCCTAGGTAAACCCGTCATGAATTCTATAGTGATTTCATACCACTTCCACTCTAAAATTGGTAGTGGCCTCAACAACCTAGTAAGCTGATGATACTCAACCTTTACATGTTGATACGTATATAATCATGCCATGAAGAATGATATCTATTTCATTATCCCTGGCCACCAATACTATATATGGAGGTCATAATACATCATTTTCAAACAAAGATGGACCTCCCATTTTGAAGTATATGATTCCCCCATTAGCTCCTCATGCATTCTCATAAGAACTCAAATAAACCACGAACATAAAAAAATCTCAACATCATACATTCCCTAGCTTGTAGATGGAACCCCACTATATTTGATTTTAATCAGGGATAAATCATCTATATCATATAAATGCCTCATATTGATCTGATTCAAAAGTGAGGGATCAAAATAGGTTGATGTTAGAGTTACTCTCCCTTAATCCACCGAAACATCAAAATGCATATCTATAAAAAACACCATCATCAACCACTCATCACAATATTCACACACTACCTATGACTGCATATTCATAATCAAGTAATTGGTAATTAAATTACCCTTTTTAAGAGCATATTCTATCTAAAAGTCAAAAGACAATAAATACTTGACCTACCTCCTCTGCTGGAGGTTTAGTCCCTGTTGTGAAAAGATGTACATCAAGGTTTTTTAATCCATATAAAACAAAAATATATTACCCCATAGATAATGTCAATAACATCTAAAAGGATGTACCACCATAGACAATTATATATCATGAGTGAGATAATTACACTCATGCATCCTCAAATGTATGGAACCCTAAGATGAAACCTGATCCTCCTTCATCAGAACTGCTCTGAGCATGACTCCTAAGGTATTATAATACAAAGTATTTTCCTTTCCCAAATCAAGAATGGATTTGATTGGTACTGAGTTGAACTTTCCTTTGAATTATTAGAAATCCTCCTTTCAAGAATCTAACCAAACCAACCTCACCTATTTCTTGGTCAGACAATACGTTGGTACTTCTAGATGAGAAATATCTTGGATGAATCATGGATAATAGCCTATCAAACCAAGGATTCTCTAAATCATGAATAAGTTCTCGGATAACATACAACACACCATATCTTCCAATTTCTCTAGGTCTACATACACTCCATCCTCTGAGATTACATGGTCTGATAAGTGAACAAATTCATTACAAAAATGAAATTTATATAGTTTGGTATAAATATGATGTTATATCAGTGTAATAAAGAAGATTTCAAGATATTGGGAATGATCCTATATCTACTAAGAGTATACCAATATGTATTTTATGATAACCACCATCAACTAACCAAGATATGGGTGAAATATATACTTTAATAAGGTTAATAATACAGCTAATGCATCTTTCGGACCAAATGACATTACCATGAAATCATACCAGGCATACCTACTCCTAAAAAATTATAGGGCATATCAGATGTCCTCACACTCAAATGATTGTACCAGAAACTAAAATAAATATTAGAGAATATCGAGGAACTTCATAGATAATAAAAGAGGCTATAATTATGCGAAAAGGGATACTAGTTCTTAAATATCATTTGGTTCAGCCTCTGATAATCCAAACATTAATGTATGGTCCCATATTCTTATTGGAAAATAACACAAGGGAACTACATGCTAATGTACTAGGTTGTATGAATTCATTTTCTTCTAATTCCCCCATATAATTTTTTTTACTTTCAATGATCCACTATAACCATCTAATAGGGTTAGATTGAAATAGTTTCATCTCCTCGAGCCAACTTTATAGTGGAACTGATCTCCCAATCAGGTGTTATGGTAGATAACTCTTCTAGAAATACATCCCAAATGATGTCCACCACTAGAGTAAATGTCATCTACTATGACTCACCATCATATAAAATAATTCTTTCAACCTAGGCCACGATGTGATTCAATTTTCATTAAATTGTCCATGCATGACCATCCTAAAGATCACATTCACATTGATAGACACCGATTTCCCCTTCTAGAGATTTAAATGTCACTCACCTATAATAATAGTCAATATGATCCTCATGTAGAACTAGCCAGTCCATACCCAAAATCAAATTGAATCCAACCGTTTCCAACACAATCAACTCCCATAGGACATGATAGACACTAATTTCAATAGAACACTATTTACAATGTTTAATATCCTCTGATATCACCCCTAAAGGCATATCAATAGTCAAACCCTATCCATATTTTCGATAACCAAAACTAAATGTTAAAAAATGGATTAGATATAAAGGAATGTGATACCCTTGTATAACAAACACAAGAATGGGTAGATTCTGTAATAATTGTACCTTTAACTATAAATGGGAAGTCATAAAGACTTGTACGAGTAGACTGCATTTCATGAAACTAACTCAACTGTATTCACTAGGCTCTAGCTTAACTCCCCTATGATGCTCCTTCCTATTAATACTACCACTCCAACATCAGTGTACCACTACCCCATCCCTGACATGAATGAATTGTGGAACTCCAACTACCATTTTTATGAGGGGTAGCTGAGTCCCTCCCATAGAGTGGTGTCTATAATTATCCTCCACCACCATGATATTACTGAGTTCCATTGTATAAATTCTTTCGGTGACCTATCTTACCATAATATAGGTACTAAATTGTAGGAAAAGGAACTACCAACACTTGTGGATAGCCCTACTAAACTGATGGAACTACACCAGAAGTTGATCCTAATATGGAAGTCATCTCCCCTAACTACTTTTTCCACCACTATCTTGGCATTAATTCTCAACGAAACTCCTCTCACTAACTAAAAAATAACTCATTGATCTTTCTGATGGAACAACCTACCCACCACTCAAGTCCTCTTTTAGGCTCCCTTCAATGATGAGATCTTGATTTACCACATTTGATAAGTTTTTTAGGAGGAATATGTTCACTTATGACTTGATTACATACCAAATCCTTTATTGTAAACACTTTTATCTATATATATAATCTCTATCTAAATATCAAGAAAAAAAGATAATGGTTTGTGAAGTGACTGACATAATATATTATAGACCTGATCCCATGAATCATGTGCATAAACTACTAATAAATTTTATCCCTTAACATCTCCAAGTAGAAGTGACTTAGGAACTTCTCATCAAAGCCTTTTCAGGTCATCTTCTCATTATTTCTAGCCTAAACTACAATGTATCACCAGTGATTGGATAGTCTATATAATATATATGCATCAAGATTCACCCTCCCCTCTATAGATGCCTCTAATAATATAAAGATCACATGCATAGACTCAATCTAGAACTACAATCCCTAAAGTCCTCTATCCCCAGTGATTGTCAATCAGTGCTACAACTAGAATTACCATGTTAAATAAGTCATAAAAGGTAATGTATGATTATTCTCCCTCTATATGTATCAAATTAAGCACATGAAACTATCATGGAGATAATCTATATAATTCTTTAGATCTATATAATATAGTGACCCATACTTTCCATATATAAATATGTAATATTTGTAGATGAATAATCAATACATAATTTTATGATCTATTTCATTACATTAAAGGTTAAGTGTATTCATAGAATAGACACATAAAAATATTATTTAGGTATATTCTTCATCATCCTGAAATCCATTTTTTTTTCATTTTCTAAAAAGACGGTTTATGGGTAACCGGTAACCATGCAAACAAGACCAAACATCATCAACAACAACACAACCAGAAGACAGTCAAGCAGAAAAAATAAGAGAAAAAAAACAGGAAGTCACATATCATAGTACTCGTAGTCTTCCCCAACTCCCAAGTAGGATTCTTCCTCTCCTGTAGCCAATTCCCATTCAGGATGTCTCCAGAAACCTACACTTTTCACTCGATTCTGGAGATTCTCAAGAACCCGCATATCTGGGGATGCCTTCTTAATCCCGCTGCCCTTCTTGACCGCCAGAACCACTCCACCGTTCCGTTTGGAGGCGGACCTTGTCTGCATCGGTCGCGGAAGATAGGAATAATCCTTTCGTGACCTCCTTCCTGGCATTGCAGGTACTAATTTTCCCCCAGCAGATGCCTTCTAATTCCCCTTTTGGACAATTTCGCTATATAAATAATTAACAGGACTCAGGTTCTCCTTTCCTCTCCCAGAAAAATCCCTTTCTGCCCCAGACTGCTCTCTCAAAGGAGACCCAGTGCACTCCGAAATATTCCTCGGCTCCTGATCAGTAGAGATAACATCGTCTCCATCCATAGAATCCGGGTCCATCCCCTTACCCTCAGCAGCATGATCTTCCAGGACATTACCATTTTCAATTTCATTTTGCACTTGACCATCCTGACCCAAAGGTCCATCGGCATTCCTACTGCTTCCCTCCCCCATCCTCTAATTGATACCTTCAACAAGACAAGGAGACCTTGCACCACTATTTGGGAGTTCCCCAGGACCTGCACCATGCTCCTCCAGGAAAACAGTTTGCCGGTCCCCCAAGACCACTGCCTCCCCATCAACTTCAGCACAAACATCCTCCTCCCGGACCTCAGATATCCGGTCCACATACAGTCTTTCAAACCTGTTACTTATGGGATCAAAAGGCCTGGCCATAGAATCAAGGTGATTCACAACCTTAGCCCTGTCCCTGTTAGACACCTCCACAAAAGAAGATCCTGAGACAACACCCACCTGTTCTGGTTCCAATACAACTGCAGGCCCTCCATTCATCTCCTTCTCCCTAGTTTTATCTGAGCAGGAAGAAACAGCAATGACGCCCTCATTAAAGGCTCCCTTCTGATGTCCAGGTACAGAGGCCTCCCCATCTGCTTCATCCGTTCGGAGGTCTCTCCCTCGAACAGCAGGTCCTTCAGAAGTCTGAGCCCGGACTCCTTTCACACAGTGATCCATTGACTTGCTCTCTGAGCCCTCCACCGTGCTCAAGATAGAAGTCTTCCCACTAGTACGAACCCTTCTCCCTTGAACTCGAGATCCTTCAGGACAGGACTCATCGGTGTGACCCAACCTCTTGCAGGAGCCACAGAAGTCGGTCCAATTCTCATACACCACCCGCTGTTTGCAGAGGTATTCCTCACCAACCGTGATCTAGATGAACTCAAAGGGAACACGGGATGCATCCATCTCAACACACACCCGAGGGTTAACGGGGTGACAAACAGCCTCAGTACGGCTATCAGAGCAGAGGTATCTACCGACCATATTACCCAACATACGAATGATCGACGGATTCTGAATGTTTAAGGGAAGTTTAGGGAAGCTTACCCAAACCGCCGCGGAAGGCGGATCCCGATTCATATGGAGATCGAAAGACCAACGTAGGAGCATGAAACGGGATCCGTTGAAATTTCTCGGTGCCCTTGCCCATGCTTGAATCAAATCAGCCTCCGATTCAAACCTAATCAGAAACTGCTTACTATCCAGTAACCCCACCACTGCACGTTCCTGAAGGTCCCAAGCTCCGAAGACAAATCGATCGAATTCATCAACTGAAGGCCTTCTGTACTTGAACCGCGCCACCAAGGTAAGATTCAGAAAAGCTGAGGATTTTGTAAATTCCGATAACGAAAGAGGCAGATTCGGGATACAATCGACGAAATCAGGTACTTTAGGGCTAAGAGAAATTTTCGAAAAGGAAGGGAGAATGTCCGGATTGGAGAACGGATTGAAGGATCTCTTCCCCTGATACGACGATTCCCCCTCCCCCACCAATGGGGGAGGGTTCGGCGTAAGAGCCGCCGTCGTCACCGGCGAGGAAGGCGCATCCGAAGGATCTCGCGAGAGCCGCACCGTCCCAACCTCATGAGTATATTCTTCATCATCCTTCATAAAGTTCTTCTCACTTTGTACCCTTCTTTATAGACATTATGAAAAAAAAATCTTCACAACCTGGGGAAAGGGAACATAAGAAAAGGTGAGCTTAGATGCTCAATGAGGGTAAACATGGGAGATATCAATTGACTATCATATGAAAACATAAGATAAAAATATGTTTATGGGATCATGATCATAATGTAAAAATTTCATACCCAATCTATCATGGATCAAAATCATGATTAATGGTTTAAAACATTATCATTTCAAAAATCATGAATCCCAAGGGTGATAGATTATAACTAAGTAATCATGAACCATGAGTTCAAATTATAAACATAAAAAAATTTCATAAAAGTATGTAATCGTCATAAGTATTGAGACTATATCTTTTTTCAAGGTTAATAATCAAGACCATAAAATTATAGTGGATCATGCATCAATACAGGTTTACCATATAAAAACAGATCTTTTATCATCACCTTTTTTCAATAGAATATCAAGGATATATACTTTTTTTTAGTATATCAAGAAAAATGACTTGTTTCCCATGATGGATTAAGCACATTGACTTGTTTCCCATAATGGATTAAAGAAATCGACTTATTTCCCATAATTATCTCATGAAATATAAAACTATACTTAATGCACTGGAGGTCTATATAATTTTGACCCACCCATCACATAATGAATGTCACGACCTGCCCCACAGGGCCCAGATGTGACTATGCCAAGCCCGTCTTCCATAAGCCAGGGGTTGGAGACTAGAACCTGAAGGCTTTTACCTAACAAGGAAGGCATTGTCTTAGAGATCTATACACACCAAAAAAGGGAAACTAAAGTAAAAAAACCAACAAAAGCAATGAATAGCCATGAATGTAATGTAAAAACACAAGTACAACTATAAAATGAAAATATTGGGCTGGAATACAAGCCTCAGAAACTAAAAAGGAATTAAACAATTGTCGCATCTGCCCTAGAGCTCTACTTTGAGGGTAGTAGCTGTATGTCTGAAGTGGAAGAAGAGGATCTCGACTACTCTTGTTTCACCAAGCTCCACCAAGTCCCGAACCTCCAAATATGCTTCAGAGCGTCATTATTCTTTACTAGACACACATGTGCGGCGGAGCCCATGAAGGCATGATTATAACAACTCAATAGATGAATCTAATACCCATAAAGGTCTATCAGTAATCCACAATAGAAACTATCACAAGAAATACCATAAAGGTAATATCACAAGCGTGATCTGAATCATGAAGTACAAGCAAATGAGATAGCTCAGTCTAATGGTATAACATCAATGTTAACGGGATAGGGATGAATAATCATAAATCCATATCATCTTATTCATAGTAACTCTAATGCTGACCTGTATAGGTCACTGTATGTTGACCCGTATTGGTCGCTAGATGTTGACCCGTATTGGTTGCTGGTGCTGACCCATTTTGGTAACTGGTGCTGACCTGTATTGGTCCTGGTGATGACCCGTATTGGTCGTTGGTACATATGAAGGTATTATTAGTCATACAACTAGATCATCCCACTCTCGAGTTTCTGATGATGACTCGTATTGGTCTCTCTTCTTCTTTATATCACAGTCAGCCACTGGATTCCAACACAAAGTATGCCTCATCTCCGGAAGACTCTTCTCGTGAAGCCATTGGTCATATTTCAGCCATTACGAAGTCTCTCCAAAAGATTACCCGAGGGACCTCCCTATTATAGTGGTCCCAATGTGATAGACGTTGCATTTATCGGACGCCTAGTTTGTGAGATATGAGAACTTTTGTAAAAAGGGCCTAGTTAGATTCAAGTATGATCCAACCCAGGTCACATGTTAAACACTTTCAAAACTCACTTATAGTATCTTCAATGTACCACCTTTTTACAAGGGTCCTTATTCCAAAAACGACACATCGATCGGATGCCCGGTCAGTTAGTTACACACTTTTTTATGAAACGGGGGTGATCACACCTCGGTCTAGCCCAGCTCGGTTAGGCCCACCATAATATGGAAAAGGGATCGCTTCCCAAAAGGGGTCCCAACACCACTAATAGTGTGTCAAATGGAGTCCTAGTTCATCAATTATGGGCGTTTCTTTATCCTGGGGTCGGTTGGGTCCGGGCCCGGTCCGACTCGATAAGGTCGGCCCGACGCAACGGGTCCTGGGGTCTACCTAACCCCGCTCAAGTTTGGATAGTTAAGGGTCATCGCGGTTCACTGGGTCCAGCCCCGTTAGGGTCGGTCAAGATGGTTCATGGGCCCAGGCCACGGTGTCTAACCCATTTAGCCGGCCCACGTCCGGCTCAGTCCGCCTGAGGGCGGACCGTTTCTGTAGCTAGCCCCGTGGACGTAGGGCCGTTTTCGTCCGGCTGGTGGGGCGCTTCCCCACCGCATGCAATGGTTGAACAGACGGAAGACCAGTCTCTAGTCAATGCGGCAAGGCTTGGGGATGCGCTGCCCACTCCTACAGTGGCCCGCTAGCCGTGGCTACGGCCGTCGGTGGCGCTTTTGGGCGCCACCATTCTCCCATGTGGCTGACTGCCTATGGCCCCATGGCACACAGTGGCACGCTGCCATCCCACTTATTGTATATGGTTGCCGCGGGCCTCCTTCAGCCACCGCCACTGACACGATGCGTAGACCGTTCTTTCCACGAGCCACTGAACATGCTCTAGTGGTCTGTTCCTGGTTCCGTTTGTGCCTACGAGTCTCCTAAATAGCCACCGTCACAGCGTGACCCTCTGTCTCACATTGCCATCAAAATTGAGGAATGTTCTCCCTAATTAATGCAACATGAACCAAGAGGCAGAGGGTCTGGGCCTTATTTGTTTGGCCTGCATCCTATGTGTTAACATGATAACAAGTGAGAGAATATTTATATAACATTAGAGATTAAATAAACTCATTTCAATTTTTTTATACCAAAACCAAACATAAACCCCCTACCTAAATGAGACGTCTACTGATGACGGTCAATAGAACTCCTTCGTCATTGTCCTCGGTTTGTGATTCGGTGATGCTCATCACCTCTCATGGAATCTGGTCTCATCCACTAGGTGGATGTTGTCACAGGACTTCATCAGAGTTTCCTCACCTGAAGAAGTCGTGCCATAACCCCACCTCAAGATTCATTTAAAAGGAGGGGGAAATGTGATTAACACATTGAAGAATTAATGAGGTTCATTAAAGGAATTATTGAACCTCTTTTAATTCACTATGGTGGTGTTACGTAGTTGATGAGTCAAGACATTAAATGTCTTGAAAAGTCATCAGTCCTGCCACCGCCACTCATCCGTTGGAGAAAAATAAAATAAAATAACAGTTAAATGTTATTTTATTATTCTTTTAAAAGTTCCAAAAGCTATATTTTTCTCCCGACCAACTGTGGTCAAAGTTAAGCTTCCCTTAAGAGAATCCTGGAACTGCAGATTCAATGGTGCTCTCAGATATCAATTACGAGCAAAGGTTCAAAAGATCAAAAATACCACCCACGCGTTTACAAAACGTACCAAAAAAAAGTTTAGAAATTCTTTTCGGTCACACTGGCACTCGAAATCAGGCGCTGTAAATTTTCAAAGACTTTTAAAAATCCCAAATAGTTAAAAAAAATACATGGAATTTTCCAGGTCTTTACATCCTCCCCACCTTGAGGATTTACATCCCTAAAATCCAAACAATTCTATAAAAAAAAGAGGGGTATTGATCACACATATGAGATTATCACTCCCATGTGATCCCATGGAGATTCTCATGCTGCCACATAACGCTTACTAGAGGTGTCAACCACCCACATGGATCCGCTCCTGTCAATCCTCTATCTCCACTGGGTACTTTGAAAAAGTCTCCCAATCATTAATATCTAGCTCTCCATGGTCGATGACGTGAGATGGGTCATGCACGTATCTCCTCAACTGGGATACGAGGAAGTCTTCGTGCACCCTCTTCAACTGTGGTGGAAGTGCCAAGTGGTACACCACCTTGCCAATCCTTTGAAGTATCAGGAATGGCCCGATAAACCTCAGTGATAGTTTCTACCTCGACCAAATCACTATAGTCTTTGTCGAGGGGAGACTCAAAAGAATATGTGGTCCCCATCATGGAACTCCAGTGGCCTCTGTCGCCTATCAGCCTATGACTTCTATTGGCTCTGTGTAGTCTTTATCCACTCTCGGATGACTTGCACCTTCTCAGTGGTAGCCCATACCATCTCCGGGGCTTTGAATGCTGGATCTTCTGGATCTTTCCAGCAGAAGGGTGATATACACAATCGTCTATATAATTCCTCAAAAGGTTCCATACCAATGGTGGTGTGATAGCTGTTGTTGTACATGAACTCCACCATGGGTAGGTGGTCCTCCCAACAATGACCAAAATCTAGGACACAAGCATGAAGCATTTCCTCCACGGTATAGATGGTCTGCTCAGTCTGAACATCTGCCTGCAGGTGAAAATATGTGCTCAAGAAAAGCTGAGTCTCGAAAGCCTCCTACAATCCTTTCCACAACTAGGATATGAAGTGTGCGTCACGGTCTGAGACTATCATCAAAGTCACCCCAGGAATTTTCACGATCCTCTGAACATAGAGGAATCTTAAGCTTTCTACTGAACCCATCTCTCGAATTGTAAGAAAGTGGGCTGACTTGATCAGTCATTCAACGATCACCTAGATGGTATCGTGCCCTCTGGATGTACATGGTAACCCTGTCACTAATTCCATCAATATCCCTTCCCACTTCTACTGTGGTATCTATAGGGGTTGGGTCAAGCCTGCTGGTACCTTGTGCTTGGCCTTCTCTTGCTGGAAAGTGGGGCATCTAGAAACAAAATTTTCTATAGCTTTCTTCATCCATGGCCACTAGTCATGATGTTGGAGGTCCTGATACATCTTCATCATTCCAGGATGTACTGCCAAGGGGGATGTATGGAACTCCCTCAGAACCTCCTCTCATAGCACCACTGGAACTACTGTACATCCTCTAAAAAGGATAGCATGCTCCCCATCTTTAGAATATCTGTTAGGTGCATGGACTAAGGATATCGGAGCATGTATAGTCTCGCAGCTACTATCTCCGAGTTGTGCCTCCCTGAATCACTGAAAGAGTGGAGGGGCAACTATCATCGACTAGAGGTAGACTGTCTCATCTATATCTGTAACGACGCAAAGTTTTTCAATTGAAATTCCCTTCTTATAAATATGTCATTAAATTACATGAAAACAAAACATAATGAACTACTAAGCTCTAAGTGACCTTTAAACATATGTTTGTCAAATCTGTATTGGGAATTTTAAAAATTTGACATACACGGTTGTGTTCAAGATGATTTTTAGAGTCTAATAAAACAAAAATTATTTTTGGTGAATAGTAACCTACCCTTCTGAATAGTAACATACCTTTATGAATAGTTCTATACCCTAATGAATAGTAACCATACATATGAAAGTATAAAAATAATATTCAAGTGAAAGTATGATGTACATATATTTTATAATAAGTAAATTAATGTTTCAAAACAATTTTTTTTTGTAATAAACCATGATTTTAATTAAATATTAAATTAATAATATTTAAAAAATTATTTTTGAAAAATGGACTTCATTTTTGGATTCTACATGCTGAAAAATAGTGGGGGTAAATTTTGGGGATTTTTCTAAAATACTTGAATTTTTGGTGAATAGTAAAATACATTAATTTACCATATAAATGCATTATAATTTAAACTCACTATTCCTGACATCACAAGTGATTTAAGTACCCAAATCACAAACTCACATGCCATCTTAACTATCCTTGTTCATGGAATACTCACTATTCCTTTTCTTATGGGCAAATAATAAACTAATGAATTTTATATTAAGGATACCCCTCTCCCCTCCACTATAAATACCACCTTTCACACCCTCATTTTCTCACACCTCTAATGCTTCAATACATGTCTAAAATCTGCCCAATAATATTCCCTAGACCATCCTCCACATCCAAGAGCTTCTGTTATCATCAAAAGACCAATCTTAGGCCTCTTAAGGAGGTTCTCAAGAGGAGGATTCAAGAGGTAATTTCTCTCCCTCTTTTCCTTTATTTCCCTTTCAATTTCGTGTTATTTTATTATTCTATCCCCACCGATATTTGTAAAATTGTTATGGTAACTCCAGTATCATGAATATACTGGAATGTTATGATAATAATGGGATATTATGTCATCCAACCCATTTCTCTCATCCTTTTATTTTATTAAATAGAACGTTGTTCGTGAGGTGTTAATTTATCACCTTCAAGAAGAACATGTTATCTTCTTCCATTTCAACCTTCAAATCTGGTCATGAAACCATTTATATGGTTGAAACAGAATATTTTATATTATTATGTGTTATTTAATGTTCTGGAAGAAACTTATGTACATATTACTAGGTGATAAATTAATACAAGTTCTTTGTGTTCGAAAAACCGCCCAAATTAACCCAAACAATCATCATTTAATTGTAATCTAATGATTCATCCACATGGTATATAATATAATTAATTATAAGATCATTTTAAATTATGTAATTTAATTAATAACATGTAATATCTATTCTTAATGTTTACCCATGTTCTACCTGAACTTCAATTTATGAATACAAGTGAACCACTCAAGAAAAACCATAAAAACAAACATTCCCGAACAGTGTTCTTAAACTCTATAACTCATCCAAAGGAACCTAAAATGACATAATGAAACCATAATGAACCCTATTCATTTATAAAAGGTTCTTTAATTTCTAATTAATGAATATAATGTCATTATATAGGATATTAAATGGAAGGAAGCGTTTAGATACAAGGTAAGGAAAAATTCTCAAACCCAACTTTCATCCTTCAGGTTCTCCCTCTTTCACTCCATTTTGATATGGTTACTCCTTAAAAATAATTTTTTCATCAATTTATTTTCTTTCCTAAGATATATATGTTTACCATTTGTGTTTATGTAAAACAAAATTTTTTCCAAATGAACTCTTCTCTTAAGAACTCACCTTTTACTTCTCACACATGGTTGATGATTCTTATAACATGTATGTTATTCTATCATTATTTTAGGAACCCATTGTTTATTAATGTGTTCTTATGAGATTGAAACCATTATTTTTCAGGGGTTAGTTATGTTCATTTTTATATATGGTCATTGTGGCATGCATGATAAATGGTAACATCAAGATGTGACGGGTGCGCCCAGAATTATATATTGCAATATGAATGTTTCAATGTGACGGGTGTTCCTCAAATTATTCAGTGCTCCAATGCATTGGGTAAAGTGATGAATCTCATAAGTTAATGTGAAATGATGTGTAAACAATATGCTAGCTTTGTTCACAATTATGTGTGTTAGTTAACCACTAAGACATGATGTTTTATTTTTATGCATTGCCATATTTCTAGTCTTATATTTATGCTTCCTCTCATGTTCATGATCTTTTGCCCATGTTATGATTATGCTCACCCCATGCTATATTGTTCTTATCTATCATCTTACTAGGCTTTTTTCTCACCCCTTTTTGATGTATATCCTCAGGTGACTACATGTACTAAGGAGAGGTCAAGTTCCAATAAGAAGCTGGTAACGAAGGAATTAAATGATTGTTTATGATTTATGTTGTAAAGGTTATGAATGGTCTTAGTTTTCACAAGAAACAAAACCATTGGAACCTATATGTGTAATACTATTATGTTTTTATATTTAAAATGATGTAATAGTAATGTATAAAAATGCTGGGTCGCTATAGTTGGTATCAGAGGAAAGGTTTTGGAAATTTGGGAATTAGGATTAGTGAACCCTAGAGAAAACCTAGAGCATGAGACTAAGTACAAATATTCACACAAGAATCTTTACATAGGGATCCCGTATGTTATTATTTTAGTATAAATTGTTTAAATGAATAAGTTATTCATGAAATGTTGACTTAGGTTTTGTTCTAACCTTTTCTATTTTAGAAAATAGTGGGAACCAGGAGAAACCAGGCCAACAACTTGTGCGAGGGACAATGAAACGATTGCATGAACAACATATATAATTATTTGGGTGGTAAATTTCAAAAATTCATCCCGATACTTACCCAATTATCTCAGGTTATGAATAATAAGCATAATAATGGGGTACATCCTCCTTCACCAAAGAGGGAGAAACTGGCTATCAAATGTTTTATGCAGCAACAACAACTGACGTTTAGTGGATCTTCCGATCCATTAGTTGTGGAAAAGTGGGTCAACTCCATGGAGAAGATGTTTTCTATGCTTCAGTATTCTGAAATAGAGATGCTGACTCTAGTTGTTTATCATCTAGATGGAGAGGCTGACCAATAATGGGATTTGATTAAGAACACCAAGCCAAGGGAGGAAATTGAAGAGATGGAATGGGAAGACTTTAAGATAGTATTTCATAATAAGTATTTCCCAAGAACTCTTCATATGAAGATGGAGAGATAAATCATAGAGCTAAATAAAAAATAAAGAGAATCTATCACAAACCATGAAGGGAATTTCACAAGGCTTTCAAGGTATGCTTGTGGATTTTTTTATAAAAAATGATAGAAAAAATGATAGATTCTTTAGTGGATTAATACCACACCTTCGAAATTCTCTTACAATTCGAGACATTGGGAGTTATAAAGAAGTTTTTCGATGTGCTCTCAATGTGGATATGGAGTTTGGAGAATGGTCCCATGGATATGGAGATAAGAAACAAAAGATGTATTTTCAAGTCAGAGGATCTAATGATAAAGGTGGGAAGAAAACTCAATGACCCACATGCCAAAAATGTGGAAAGTTGCACCATGGTAACTGTCACAAAGGAATTGGGAAATGCTTCAAGTGTGGAAAATAAGGACACTATGCACAAGAGTGTCAAAAATACATGAAAAAGAAGGAGAATATTGTGGAAGAAAAGGGATAACCACCCATTTTTCATTACTACAACTGTAGGGAGCTAGGGAACTATGGAAGCCAGTGCAGTAAACCTTGAGTTCTTTAGGGTAATCAGCGTCAGCAACCACCAAAGCTAAAGGAACAAGGGAAGGCTTATGCCATCACTACTGTAGAATTTGAGCAAGATAATGAAGTCATACAAGGTACACATCCTATTCACTCAATAATGGTAGAATTCTTATTTGATTCTGGTTCTACGTATTCCTTTACATCTTGCAAGTTTGATAGAATTAAAAAATCGAAGCCCCAAAACCTTGATGTAGTGATATCTGTAAAAACACCAAGTGGTGAAATCATTGCAACCCAACTGATTGAATCTTCTCCTGTTGGCGTATATGGGAATATTCTTCTGTTTAATCTCTTAATACTTCCCTTGGTGGAATTCAACGCTATAATAGGAATGGATTGGATCTCATTATATAGAGCACATATCAACTGTCGGGAAAATGAAATATCTTTTCATATTCTGAACCATCCCATGCTCCTCTACAAATGTATGGAAGATCATGAATCTACTTTGAAAAATCCTTCATCTGTGTGGTTGTTGATTCCTTATGAAGAAACACACCTCACCCAAATGGTTGAGTCAAAGGAAGGACCCAACCTTGAGGAAATGCCCATCGTGAGGGAATATGGGGATTTATTTCTTGAAGAGTTACTTGAAATTCCCCTGGATCGTGAGGTAGAGTTCTCAATGGAACTCATACCCAGAGCTACTCCTATCTCAAGGTGTCCCTATAGGATGGATCCTATCAAATTGGAGGAGTTAAAGAAGCAGATACAATAGCATCTAGACAAAGGGTTCATACACCCTAGTGCATCACCTTAGGGAGCACCGATGCTCTTTGTGAAGAAGAGGGATGGAATAATGCAGTTGTGCATCGATTATTGGGAACTCAACAAGATCACCATAAAGAACAAGTATCCTCTTCCAAGGATTGACGAATTGTTCGATCAGTTAAGAGGAGCTCAATATTTCTCAAAGTTGGATCTTTGTTCTAGATATCATCGGTTAAAGGTGAAGAAGGATGATATTCAGAAGAATTTCTTCTGTACAAGGTGTAGGCACTATGAGTTTCTGGTGATTCCATTCAGACTTACTAATGCCCGTGCAATCTTGATGGATTTGATGAATAGAGTCTTTAGATGTCACGACCCACCCTCGGGGTCCGTGCCGTGACTACCCCTAGCCCGCCTTCTATAGGCCAGGGGCTGGCGACTAGCACCAAGGCGTAAAATCCCAGTAAAAAGGGAAGGCATTGCCTTAATAAAGTAAACAAGCACCTCAGAGTAACAAGCGGAAGTAAAGCAGTACACAAAACTAGAGCAATTGTGCTGAAGTAAAGGGGCCGGAAATACAAGCCCAACTGTAAAGTAAAGTACAACTCTAAAGGGAAAACAGCAACTGAAAGTACAAGCGGCTCCTGGGACGTCCTCCTTGATTCCTACCTGAAGGGTAGGTACAGATGGCTCCGCTCCTGGATCGTCCACCACGGATCCTACCTGAAGGGTAGGTACAGATAGCTCCACAACTCCTCGGGTCCAACTGTCCGCTCCGAGCACGTTCCGCTCAGTGGTCCTCCTCCGGGTACTGACCTACTCCGTAAGCCTCAAACGCAGTCAGCGTTGTCCGTCGTCTGCAACCAACACAACGAAGTGTGGGCATAGCCCATGCAGGGGTGAGTATAAGATACTCAGTAGGGACCCCGAGACCCTCGAAGGTCTCCCGAAATCCACAAAGGATAAACCACATGAAGGATACAATCACGAAGTAACATCCAGTATTGATTAGGTATATGCCCATACATATACCTATGTCACCAATTTTTGTTCGGCTCCAACACCGAGCCCAAGAACAACCCAATCCACAAAGAAGAGTAAACAGTAAATCCACACAGGATAACAGTACAAGTCCACACAGTTTATAACATGTTTATGAAATCAGCGGATAACCATTACCCAGGTATATGCCCATACATATACCTAAGTTATCAAGCGACCCATCTCAATCATGTGGAAACACAAAGATCATTGACTCAGCTCAAACCAGGATTTTTATTAACGAAACCGTAACTACTGAAGAGCTCCGTCTCTAGAGTGTACAGTGGTCCTGTCACGACTCCGAGGTACTGCTCACTAACCATAAGACTGTTGAGGTACTCCTCCTGTCGAGTACTGCGGGTTTGCGGCCAACTACCGGGCGCTCCGTCCGCTGAGGGTCTGTCGCCAAATACCGGGCGCTCACCCAAATAGCCTACTGAGGTACTCCTCCTGTCGAGTACCGCGGGTTTGCTGCCAACTACCAGGCGCTCCGTCCGCCGTGGGTCTGCTGCCAACAACTAGGCGCTCCGTCCACTAGGCTAGTCGACTCACTCCAAGTCGAGTCGGTCAAGCAGTCGTCAGGTCTCAGTCGGCTACACGGTCTCCGTACTCCGCACGCACGTCTCCACCGTCGCGGGTCTGTCGCTACAACCAAGCGCACACACTCCGTAGAGTATCGCGGGTCCGCCGCTACAACCAAGCGCTCCACCGCCAAGGGTCTGCTGCTGCATCCAAGGGCACCACCACTGTCAAGTACCACGGGTCCGCCGCTACACCCAAGCGCTCCCCCGCCCGCTCGTCTCCGGGAGGGTCCACTCCACGAGCTACTAGTTGATACTCCAAGTATCTCAAAGTCCAACGAAGAAGTTCCACATACGTCCGCTTCGTCAAAGGAGTCTCAACGCAACAGACGACACGTCAATCAGACGCTCGGTCTGTGAGTTATTAGCCTTTTCGTCCAGAGGGCCCGGTTGGTTTCGTGAGCGAACCGAACCCGGCCATATCTCAACTGTATCCAAAACTCGGGCGGAGTATGTCAAAAGTTCCTTCCCACTTAGAGGATTCCATCAAAGTCGACGGCACGTCAATCGGACGTCTGGAACTCAAGATATGAGTGTTTCCGCTCCGAGGGCCCCGTTGGTTTCGTGAACGAACCAACCCGGCTGTACTCCACCTGCGTCCAAACCTCGGGCGGAGTATACCAAAAGATCCGTCTCACTAAGAGGTACTTATCAGAACTAACGGCACGCCGTTCGGACGTCCGTAGCTCAAGATATGAGCGTTTCCGCTCCGAGGGTCCGGTTGGTTCTGTGTACGAACCAACCCGGCCGAACCCAAATTATCCGAAACTTTGAGTGAGTTATATCGAAACGACCGTTTCGATCCAAGGATCGCGTAGCCGCAGACGATTCGTCATTCGGAGGCCCGTAGCTCACGTTACGGGAAAATAACCGTTCTGGTTCGAGAAGGAAGGGGTCCGGGCCGACCCGGCCCGAACCGGCCCGGCCGGTTCGGCCGGCGGGACGCGGGGCGCGCGGCGGCGCGCGGCGGGGCGCTGAGGCGGCGCAGCGGCGTGCGGGGCGCGCAGGCGGCGGGCGGGTGAGACCCCCGCCCCCCCCCCGTTTTTTCCCCTGGCGGCGCGGCACGTGCCGCGCCGGTTTCAAAAATAAACCGCCCCCTCACATGAGGGGGCCTGCTGGACGACACGGGGGGGCGCTGCCCCCCCCCCCCCTTCTAAAATTAACCGGCCCCCAATTTAATTGGGGGCCATTAACGGCTAACCGGGGAAAATAAATTTCCCCGGTTTGACTTCCTTTCGGCCGGCCCGACCTGGCCGGCCGGTTCCCTTTCGTCTTCCGACACCGGCGGCCCGGTTGGCCGCCGGTCTTCTCAATCCGCCGCGGCCCGGAACCGGCCGCGGCCTTCGTCGTCCGGCCCGGTGCGACGGCACCGCGCGCCTTCGCCGCGGCCCCGCTCCAGCCGCGGCGCCTTTGTTTTCTCCTCCGATGCGGCGCGGCGGCGTTGCATCCAACGGTCGCACTTCCTTTACTCCGCCGCGGCCAACGGGCCGCGCCTCATTGCTCTGGCGGCTTGGTCAATCCGGCCGTGGGAGACCACTATGGCCCTCGTCGTCCGGAGTGGCGCGTCAATCTCGCGCACTCCCATGAACCCCTTGCGTCCAAGCGTGGTGTCACGGCACCGCTCCGCCTCTTCTTCGAACCACGAGTAAAAATCCAACAACAAGGTTTGGGAGGAGGATCGACCGTGTTTGTGCGGTCCGATCCCCTCCCATGTTAAAGATAACAAGCGGTCCAATAATTTATTTACGAAGGCGTAAATTAAATTAAGAAATAAGGTACAACCCCTACCTCGAAGGAAGCTCGCGGAGCTCGTCAACGATCCGCGAAGGACGAGCGTCGCGGAGGTCGGACGTCACGGAGGAAGACGTCGTCGGCATCGCGGTTATGGCGTCGCGGTAGACGGACGTGGGTTCGCCGCGAGAGGCACGTCGCGGAAAGTGCGTTGCGGCGTCGGACGTAGGTTCGCCGCGGAAAGCACGTCGCGGAAGAGATGACGCAGAAGAAGTACGTCGCGTCGCGGATACGGCGTCGCGGATGGACCGTGTTCTTCGGCGGAGAAGTTCTTCGTTGAAGAACGGCGTTCTTCACGTTCTTCGTTGAGTTTGAAGAAGATGAAGAAGACTTCCCTACTCTCTCCATGAGATAAAATTCTAACAAAATAAAATAAGACTCTTTCTTATTTTATTCACACAACCCAACCTCTTTGAATTTCAAAGGTTTGAAATTCAATAACCACACACAACTCACCTCATTAACTCATTACATTTAAGTCATAGGTTTATAACTTAAGTTAACATAATTTAAGTGGGAGTTGAGGGGGTTTTAGAGGATATGAAGGGGTGGGTTTCGTGTGTGCCCCACCACCCTCATAACCTCCCATGGGAGGTTGGGTGGTTACCCAACTTCCAACAAGAGATAACATTTAGAGTAAAATAATAAAAATTGTAGTGTAATTACAAAGTAAACATCCACAATTTTTATTATCAACACTCGCAAGTACGCAACTCCAGAACAGGAGTTCCTAAGCATAAACCGGCGCTACGGTTCCATCGGTGCCCTCAGAATTCGATTCCGGGCACCGGTTCAAAAGTTAGAAAAACCCGCTCGTTCGTTCACTGAACGTACCCGAGCCAAACTTCGGAAAATGATTCCGGGCACTCCGGGCCTCGGAATCAGGTGCCGTCTGAAACTGCGCTCTTGTAAAATTCCAAAGAAAATTAACAAAAAATTTTCCTTGAAATTTCCGGGTCTTTACATTACTCCCACCTCAGGGCTTTACGTCCCCGTAAAGCTTCAACTCACACTTAAGGGAAACAAAGTAGTACTGAGCACGCAACTGAGCTTTACGCTCCCATATGCTCACCTGAAGATCTCGTGCTACCCGTGAAGCACCCCAGAGGAAGCAACCGTTCACGTAGAACCTGCTCCTGTCGATCCTCGTTCTCTACTAGAACCTCTGTGCTTGTCGCCCTGTCGTCGACGTCCAACTCCCCGAGGTCGATGACGTGTGAAGAAACATACACGTATCTCCACAGCTGAGACACGTGGTGGACATTATGCACCCGGTGCGACTGAGGTGGTAGGGTCAAGCGGTAAACCTCCTCGCCTACCCTGCTGAAGATCAAAAGGGTCCATCGAACTTCGGAGATAACATGCCGCCTCAGCCTCATCTCTGAAACCTCATCGGGTTGAGACCGTATAAGAACGTGTTCGTCACCCTCGAACTCAAGAGGTTTCCCTTTTTAGGTTAGAAATGAAACTCAAAAATCCTGCTGCCACAAGGTTAGGGTTGACCAACTCAAGAGTGATCGGTCACACCCTCTTATGCCTGAGTTTAACATGTGCTGCCCAGGGTTTCCTTTTCGCCGACCAAGGAAAACCCATTCCGACGTTTGCCTAAAACAGTCAACCGGGGTATGATTTGTGAATCAAAACCATACCCAGATCAACGTCGTAAGGCCTCCACGCTGCCACCAAGAGATTCCATCCGAAACTCTCGCCTCGAGGTCAAATCACACCGTCGGCGTAAGTGTGATTATCGAGTCTCCTCCCAAAGGTATCTCCAGACGTGAGGGTCATGTCTACGGCTTACCCGGAACCTCTAGGTCTGGGACATTATTCGTTGAAGGGTAGAATGATTGGTTCCTATGTCTATATATATGGAAGCTCTTAGTAGACATAATTCGTACCCCGAATCATTCTTAGAGCTCTTGGGTCACACTCCTTGACCGCAATGCAGCTACTCCCCTCCCCAGCCCTCCTGCTCCCTGAGCCTGGCGGGGACTACTAAGTCGGGTGGTCGTAACATGTCGAAATGTACACCACCACATGTTGCTCTCCAAGCTCCGCTTCCACGTCTGCTACCCTGCAGATTCATCTGTCCTTAGCACTTCCTCCTCCTGAAACATTTTACACGCCCGAGTCTCTGAGACTGGCGCTAGTTTCCTGCCTTTCATTGCTAACGTTCACAGGCTGTAACTGACTATCCCAAGAACTCACAACCACAAAGGTTCTCTCTAGCATCCTAGCATAGGTAGGAATGCATAGAGGAAAAGTAATGGTTCGGATGTCCTTTAGACACACTTCGCTCAGAAGTTCAAGTCTAAAGAACTGATCACAACGTAACCAACGAGTACCAAGATTGATTGGTAAGCCACGTTGAGTGCTCTGCTTCCGACATGTCGTACTGTCGAAGCTGTATTAGCTCCAGAAAACTCACAACCACCTCCTCAAGCCAGTCCTCAGCTGCCTACGAGTCAGGATCACCTCGAAACTTGAGGGATATCTGGTGCTAAAACATATGTAAGGCACTAAGCCTGTGAGTCTCTGCTACCGGTACCGCCGGTAGTGTCTGCTGACCAACAGGTAGTGACATAGCTGGAGCACTACCCGTAGGTACTATCCCAGGTATCGGTTCGCGTAACGAAGCCTCATTACTATAAGGAACAACCTCATGGTCACTCACTGGAAACACCAGGAGCTAAGATCATCATCCGCTCTACTAGTATCCAAGCTAGGCGTAGAACTCTAGCAACCGCCTCCATCCAGTCCACTGCTGCCTGGGAAATCTGTCTCGCCTCGTATCCTCAGAGGCCTCTACTGCTGGAACTCGTGCATCGTGCTCTGCTAGCGTGCACTGTCAGCTAGTGGCATCTGCTGCCTAACGGGTGGTGGTGCTGCTGGTACACCACCCGAAGGTGCCAACACTGAAAAAGGGCCCTGCACCGGAGTCTCGCTGCTCGGTGGGCCATCATCGAGAACTCTCTCGGAACTCCAGCTAACTATCTGCATGGTGACATCCTGAACAGTTGTGTCACGGTCAACGATTTATACCTGGTGAGCTGACCTGGTTTGAGCTGACTTTAAACCTTTTGGGAAACACACACGCAATCAGTGTTTTCGTGCATTAAGTCGGAAATCAGAAGTCAGGGTCCTGATGTACGGATACGTCGGCCGCCGCACCAACACTGGACTCCCTGGACTGATAACCACACTCAATACACTAAACACTATTTCTTCACATAGAAAAAAGATCAGAGTCTGCGGTAGAACCGACCCCTCTGATACCAATTTGTCACGACCCACCCTCGGGGTCCGTGCCGTGACTACCCCAAGCCCGCCTTCCATAGGCCAGGGGCTGGCGACTACCACCAAGGCGTAAAATCCCAGTAAAAAGGGAAGGCATTGCCTTAATAAAGTAAACAAGCACCTCAGAGTAACAAGCGGAAGTAAAGCAGTACACAAAACTAGAGCAACTGTGCTGAAGTAAAGGGGCCGGAAATACAAGCCCAACTGTAAAGTAAAGTACAACTCGAAAGGGAAAACAGCAACTGAAAGTACAAGCGGCTCCTGGGACGTCCTCGTCGAATCCTACCTGAAGGGTAGGTACATATGGCTCAGCTCCTGGATCGTCCACCACGGATCCTACCTGAAAGGTAGGTACAGATAGCTCCACAACTCCTCGGGTCCAACTGTCCGCTCCGAGCACGTTCCGCTCAGTGGTCCTCCTCCGGGTACCGACCTACTCCGTACGCCTCAACCGCAGTCAGTGCTGTCCGTCGTCTGCAACCAACACAATGAAGTGTGGGCATAGCCCGTGCAGGGGTGAGTATAAGATACTCAGTAGGGACCCCGAGACCCTCGAAGGTCTCCCGAAATCCACAAAGGATAAACCACATGAAGGATACAATCACGAAGTAACATCCAGTATTGATTAGGTATATGCCCATACATATACCTATGTCACCAATTTCCATTCGGCTCCAACACCGAGCCCAAGAACAACCCAATCCACAAAGAAGAGTAAACAGTAAATCCACACAGGATAACAGTACAAGTCCACACAGTTTATAACATGTTTATGAAATCAGCGGATGACCATTACCCAGGGATATGCCCATACATATACCTAAGTTATCAAGCGACCCATCTCAATCATGAGGAAACACAAAGATCATTGACTCAGCTCAAACCAGGATTTTTATTAACGAAACCGTAACTATTGAAGAGCTCCGTCTCTAGAGTGTACAGTGGTCCTGTCACGACTCCGAGGTACTGCTCACTAACCATAAGACTGTTGAGGTACTCCTCCTGTCGAGTACTGCGGGTTTGCGGCCAACTACCGGGCGCTCCGTCCGCTGAGGGTCTGTCGCCAAATACCGGGCGCTCACCCAAATAGCCTACTGAGGTACTCCTCCTGTCGAGTACCGCGGGTTTGCTGCCAACTACCAGGCGCTCCGTCCGCCGTGGGTCTGCTGCCAACAACTGGGCACTCCGTCCACTAGGCTAGTCGACTCACTCCAAGTCGAGTCGGTCAAGCAGTCGTCAGGTCTCAGTCGGCTACACGGTCTCCGTACTCCGCACGCACGTCTCCACCGTCGCGGGTCTGTCGCTACAACCAAGCGCGCACACTCCGTAGAGTATCGCGGGTCCTCCGCTACAACCAAGCGCTCCACCGCCAAGGGTCTGCTGCTGCATCCAAGCGCACCACCACTGTCAAGTACCACGGGTCCGCCTCTACACCCAAGCGCTCCCCCGCCCGCTCGTCTCCGGGAGGGTCCACTCCACGAGCTACTGGTCGATACTCCAAGTATCTCAAAGTCCAACGAAGAAGTGCCACATACGTCCGCTTCGTCAAAGGAGTCTCAACGCAACAGACGGCGCGTCAATCAGACGCCCGGTCTGTGAGTTATTAGCCTTTTCGTCCCGAGGGTCCGGTTGGTTTCGTGAGCGAACCGAACCCGGCCATATCTCAACTGTATCCAAAACTCGGGCGGAGTATGTCAAAAGTTCCGTCCCACTTAGAGGATTCCATCAAAGTCGACGGCACGTCAATCGGACGTCCGGAACTCAAGATATGAGTGTTTCCGCTCTGAGGCCCCCGTTGGTTTCGTGAACGAACCAACCCGGCTGTACTCCACCTGCGTCCAAACCTCGGGCGGAGTATACCAAAAGATCCGTCTCACTAAGAGGTACTTATCAGAACTGACGGCACGCCGTTCGGACGTCCGTAGCTCAAGATATGAGTGTTTCCGCTCCGAGGGTCCGGTTGGTTCTGTGTACGAACCAACCCGGCCGAACCCAAATTATCCGAAACTTTGAGTGAGTTATACCGAAACGACCGTTTCGATCCAAGGATCTCGTAGCCGCAGACGGTTCGTCATTCGGAGGCCCGTAGCTCAAGTTACGGGCAAATAACCGTTCTGGTTCGAGAAGGAAGGGGTCCGGGCCGACCCGGCCGGTTCGGCCGGCGGCGCGCGGGTGAGACCCCCCCCCCCCCCCCCCCCGTTGTTTCCCCTGGCGGCGCGGCACGTGCCGCGCAGGTTTCAAAAATAAACCGCCCCCTCACATGAGGGGGCCTGCTGGACGACACGGGGGGGCGCTGCCCCCCCCCCCCCCCTTCTAAAATTAACCGGCCCCCAATTTAATTGGTGGCCATTAACGGCTAACCGGGGAAAATAAATTTCCCCTGTTTGACTTCCTTCCGGGCGGCCCGACCTGGCCGGCCGGTTCCCTTTCGTCTTCTGACACCGGCGGCCCGGTTGGCCGCCGGTCTTCTCAATCCGCCGCGGCCCGGAACCGGCCGCGGCCTTCGTCGTCCGGCGCGGTGCGACGGCACCGCGCGCCTTCGCCGCGGCCCCGCTCCGGCCGCGGCGCCTTTGTTTTCGTCTCCGATGCGGCGCGACGGCGTTGCATCCAACGGTCGCACTTCCTTTACTCCGCCGCGGCCAACGGGCCGCGCCTCATTGCTCCGGCGGCTTGGTCAATCCGGCCGTGGGAGACCACTACGGCCCTCATCGTCCGGAGTGGCGCGTCAATCTCGCGCACTCCCATGAACCCCTTGCGTCCAAGCGCGGTGTCACGGCACCGCTCCGCCTCTTCTTCGAACCACGAGTAAAAATCCAACAACAAGGTTTGGGAGGAGGATCGACCGTGTTTGTGCGGTCCGATCCCCTCCCATGTTAAAGATAACAAGCGGTCCAATAATTTATTTACGAAGGCGTAAATTAAATTAAGAAATAAGGTACAACCCCTACCTCGAAGGAAGCTCGCGGAGCTCGTCAACGATCCGCGAAGGACGAGCGTCGCGGAGGTCGGACGTCACGGAGGAAGACGTCGTCGGAATCGCGGTTATGGCGTCGCGGTAGACGGACGTGGGTTCGCCGCGAGAGGCACGTCGCGGAAAGTGCGTTGCGGCGTCGGACTTAGGTTCGCCGCGGAAAGCACGTCGCGGAAGAGATGACGCGGAAGAAGTATGTCGCGTCGCGGATACGGCGTCGCGGATGGACCGTGTTCTTCGGCGGAGAAGTTCTTCATTGAAGAACGGCGTTCTTCGCGTTCTTCGTTGAGTTTGAAGAAGATGAAGAAGACTTCCCTACTCTCTCCAGGAGATAAAATTCTAACAAAATAAAATAAGACTCTTTCTTATTTTATTCACACAACCCAACCTCTTTGAATTTCAAAGGTTTGAAATTCAATAACCACACACAACTCACCTCATTAACTCATTACATTTAAGTCATAGGTTTATAACTTAAGTTAACATAATTTAAGTGGGAGTTGAGGGGGTTTTAGAGGATATGAAGGGGTGGGGTTCGTGTGGGCCCCACCACCCTCATAACCTCCCATGGGAGGTTGGGTGGTTACCCAACTTCCAACAAGAGATAACATTTAGAGTAAAATAATAAAAATTGTAGTGTAATTACAAAGTAAACATCCACAATTTTTATTATCAACACTCGCAAGTACGCAACTCTAGAACAGGAGTTCCTAAGCATAAACCGGCGCTACGGTTCCATCGGTGCCCTTGGAATTCGATTCCGGGCCCCGGTTCAAAAGTTAGAAAAACCCGCTCGTTCGTTCACTGAACGTACCCGAGCCAAACTTCGGAAAATGATTCCGGGCACTCCGGGCCTCGGAATCAGGTGCCGTCTGAAACTGCGCTCTTGTAAAATTCCAAAGAAAATTAACAAAAAAATTTCCTTGAAATTTCCGGGTCTTTACATTACTCCCACCTCAGGGCTTTACGTCCCCATAAAGCTTCAACTCACACTTAAGGGAAACAAAGTAGTACTGAGCACGCAACTGGGCTTTACGCTCCCATATGCTCACCTGAAGATCTCGTGCTACCCGTGAAGCACCCCAGAGGAAGCAACCGTTCACGTAGAACCTGCTCCTGTCGATCCTCGTTCTCTACTAGAACCTCTGTGCTTGTCGCCCTGTCGTCGACGTCCAACTCCCCGAGGTCGATGACGTGTGAAGAAACATACACGTATCTCCACAGCTGAGACACGTGGTGGACATTATGCACCCGGTGCGACTGAGGTGGTAGGGTCAAGCGGTAAACCTCCTCGCCTACCCTGATGAGGATCAAAAGGGTCCATCGAACTTCGGAGATAACATGCCGCCTCGGCCTCATCTCTGAAACCTCATCGGGTTGAGACCGTATAAGAACGTGTTCGTCACCCTCGAACTCAAGAGGTTTCCCTTTTTAGGTTAGAACTGAAACTCAAAACTCCTGCTGCCACAAGGTTAGGTTTGACCAACTCAAGAGTGATCGTTCACACCCTCTTATGCCTGAGTTTAACATGTGCTGCCCAGGTTTTCCTTTTCGCCGACCAAGGAAAACCCATTCCGACGTTTGACTAAAACAGTCAACCGGGGTATGATTTGTGAATCAAAACCATACCCAGATCAACGTCGTACGGCCTCTACGCTGCCACCAAGAGATTCCATCCGAAACTCTCGCCTCGAGGTCAAATCACACCGTCGGCGTAAGTGTGATTATCGAGTCTCCTCCCAAAGGTATCTCCAGATGTGAGGGTCAAGTCTACGGCTTACCCGGAACCTCTAGGTCTGGGACATGATTCGTGGAAGGGTAGAATGATTGGTTCCTATGTCTATAGATATGGCAGCTCGTAGTAGACATAATTCGTACCCCGAATCATTCTTAGAGCTCTTGGGTCACACTCCTTGACCGCAATGCAGCTACTCCCCTCCCCAGCCCTCCTGCTCCCTGAGCCTGGCGGGGACTACTAAGTCGGGTGGTCGTAACATGTCGAAATGTACACCACCACATGTTGCTCTCAAAGCTCCGCTTCCACGTCTGCTACCCTGCAGATTCATCTGTCCTTAGCACTTCCTCCTCATGAAACATTTTACACGCCCGAGTCTCTGAGACTGGAGCTAGTTTCCTGCCTTTCACTGCTAACGTTCACAGGCTGTAACTGACTAGCCCAAGAACTCACAACCACAAAGGTTCTCTCTAGCATCCTAGCATAGGTAGGAATGCATAGAGGAAAAGTAATGGTTCGGATGTCCTTTAGACACACTTCGCTCAGAAGTTCGAGTCTAAAGAACTGATCACAACGTAACCAACGAGTACCAAGATTGATTGGTAAGCCACGTTGAGTGCTCTGCTTCCGACATGTCGTACTGTCGAAGCTGTATTAGCTCCAGAAAACTCACAACCACATCCTCAAGCCAGTCCTCAGCCGCCTACGAGTCAGGATCACCTCGAAACATGAGGGATATCTGGTGCTAAAACATATGTAAGGCACTAAGCCTGTGAGTCTCTGCTACCGGTACCGCCGGTAGTGTCTGCTGACCAACAGGTAGTGACATAGCTGGCGCACTACCCGTAGGTAATATCCCAGGTATCGGTTCGCGTAACGAAGCCTCATTACTATAAGGAACAACCTCATGGTCACTCACTGGAAACACCAGGAGCTAAGATCATCATCCGCTCTACTAGTATCCAAGCTAGGCGTAGAACTCTAGCAACCGCCTCCATCCAGTCCACTGCTGCCTGGGAAATCTGTCTCGCCTCGTATCCTCAGAGGCCTCTACTGCTGGAACTCGTGCATCGCGCTCTGCTAGCGTGCACTGTCAGCTAGTGGCATCTGCTGCCTAACGGGTGGTGGTGCTGCTGGTACACCACCCAAAGGTGCCAACAATGAAAATGGGCCCTGCACCGGAGTCTCGCTGCTCGGTGGGCCATCATCGAGAACTCTCTCGGAACTCCAGCTAACTATCTGCATGGTGACATCCTGAACAGTTGTGTCACGGTCAACGATTTATACCTGGTGAGCTGACCTGGTTTGATCTGACTTTAAACCTTTTGGGAAACACACACGCAATCAGTGTTTTCGTGCATTAAGTCGGAAATCAGAAGTCAGGGTCCTGATGTACGGATACGTCGGCCGCCGCACCAACACTGGACTCCCTGGACTGATAACCACACTCAATACACTAAACACTGTTGCTTCACATAGAAAAAAGATCAGAGTCTGCGGTAGAACCGACCCCTCTGATACCAATTTGTCACGACCCACCCTCGGGGTCCGTGCCGTGACTACCCCAAGCCCGCCTTCCATAGGCCAGGGGCTGGCGACTAGCACCAAGGCGTAAAATCCCAGTAAAAAGGGAAGGCATTGCCTTAATAAAGTAAACAAGCACCTCCGAGTAACAAGCGGAAGTAAAGCAGTACACAAAACTAGAGCAACTGTGTTGAAGTAAAGGGGCCGGAAATACAAGCCCAACTGTAAAGTAAAGTACAACTCGAAAGGGAAAACAGCAACTGAAAGTACAAGCGGCTCCTGGGACGTCCTCCTCGATTCCTACCTGAAGGGTAGGTACAGATGGCTCAGCTCCTGGATCGTCCACCACGGATCCTACCTGAAGGGTAGGTACAGATAGCTCCACAACTCCTCGGGTCCAACTGTCCGCTCCGAGCACGTTCCACTCAGTGGTCCTCCTCCGGGTACCGACCTACTCCGTAAGCCTCAACCGCAGTCAACGCGGTCCGTCGTCTGCAACCAACACAACGAAGTGTGGGCATAGCCCGTGCAGGGGTGAGTATAAGATACTCAGTAGGGACCCCGAGACCCTCGAAGGTCTCCCGAAATCTACAAAGGATAAACCACATGAAGGATACAATCACGAAGTAACATCCAGTATTGATTAGGTATATGCCCATACATATACCTATGTCACCAATTTCCGTTCGGCTCCAACACCGAGCCCATGAACAACCCAATCCACAAAGAAGAGTAGACAGTAAATCCACACAGGATAACAGTACAGGTCCACACAGTTTATAACATGTTTATGAAATCAGCGGATAACCATTACCCAGGTATATGCCCATACATATACCTAAGTTATCAAGCGACCCATCTCAATCATGAGGAAACACAAAGATCATTGACTCAGATCAAACCAGGATTTTTATTAACGAAACCGTAACTACTGAAGAGCTCCGTCTCTAGAGTGTACAGTGGTCCTGTCACGACTCCGAGGTACTGCTCACTAACCATAAGACTGTTGAGGTACTCCTCCTGTCGAGTACTGCGGGTTTGCGGCCAACTACCGGGCGCTCCGTCCGCTAAGGGTCTGTCGCCAAATACCGGGCGCTCACCCAAATAGCCTACTGAGGTACTCCTCCTGTCGAGTACCGCGGGTTTGCTGCCAACTACCAGGCGCTCCGTCCGCCGTGGGTCTGCTGCCAACAACTGGGCGCTCCGTCCACTGGGCTAGTCGACTCACTCCAAGTCGAGTCGGTCAAGCAGTCGTCAGGTCTCAGTCGGCTACACGGTCTCCGTACTCCGCACGCACGTCTCCACCGTCGCGGGTCTGTCACTACAACCAAGCGCACACACTCCGTAGAGTATCGCGGGTCCTCCGCTACAACCAAGCGCTCCACCGCCAAGGGTCTGCTGCTGCATCCAAGCGCACCACCACTGTCAAGTACCACGGTTCCGCCGCTACACCCAAGCGCTCCCCCGCCCGCTTGTCTCCGGGAGGGTCCACTCCACGAGCTACTGGTCGATACTCCAAGTATCTCAAAGTCCAACGAAGAAGTGCCACATACATCCGCTTCGTCAAAGGAGTCTCAACGCAACAGACGGCGCGTCAATCAGACGCCCGGTCTGTGAGTTATTAGCCTTTTCGTCCCGAGGGCCCGGTTGGTTTCGTGAGCGAACCGAACCCGGCCATATCTCAACTGTATCCAAAACTCGGGCGGAGTATGTCAAAAGTTCCATCCCACTTAGAGGATTCCATCAAAGTCGATGGCACGTCAATCGGACGTCCGGAACTCAAGATATGAGTGTTTCCGCTCCGAGGGCCCCGTTGGTTTCGTGAACGAACCAACCCGGATGTACTCCACCTGCGTCCAAACCTCGGGCGGAGTATACCAAAAGATCCGTCTCACTAAGAGGTACTTATCAGAACTGACGGCATGCCGTTCGGACGTCCGTAGCTCAAGATATGAGCGTTTCCGCTCTGAGGGTCCGGTTGGTTCTGTGTACGAACCAACCCGGCCGAACCCAAATTATCCGAAACTTTGAGTGAGTTATACCGAAACGACCGTTTCGATCCAAGGATCGCGTAGTCGCAGACGGTTCGTCAATCGGAGGCCCGTAGCTCAAGTTACGGGCAAATAACCGTTCTGGTTCGAGAAGGAAGGGGTCCGGGCCGACCCGGCCCGAACCGGCCCGGCCGGTTCGGCCGTCGGCGCGCGGGTGAGACCCCCCCCCCCCCCCCCCCCCGTTTTTTCCCCTGGCGGCGCGGCACGTGCCGCGCCGGTTTCAAAAATAAACCGCCCCCTCACATGAGGGGGCCTGCTGGACGACACGGGGGGGCGCTGCCCCCCCCCCCCACTTCTAAAATTAACCGGCCCCCAATTTAATTGGGGGCCATTAACGGCTAACCGGGGAAAATAAATTTCCCCGGTTTGACTTCCTTCCGGCCGGCCCGACCTGGCCGGCCGGTTCCCTTTCGTCTTCCGACACCGGCGGCCCGGTTGGCCGCCGGTCTTCTCAATCCGCCGCGGCCCGGAACTGGCCGCGGCCTTCATCGTCCGGCGCGGTGCGACGGCACCGCGCGCCTTCGCCGCGGCCCCGCTCCGGCCGCGGCGCCTTTTTTTTCTCCTCCGATGCGGTGCGGCGGCGTTGCATCCAACGGTCGCACTTCCTTTACTCCGCCGCGGCCAACGGGCCGCGCCTCATTGCTCCGGCGGCTTGGTCAATCCGGCCGTGGGAGACCACTACGGCCCTCGTCGTCCGGAGTGGCGCGTCAATCTCGCGCACTTCCATGAACCCCTTGCGTCCAAGCGCGGTGTCACGGCACCGCTCCGCCTCTTCTTCGAAACACGAGTAAAAATCCAACAACAAGGTTTGGGAGGAGGATCGACCGTGTTTGTGCGGTCCGATCCCCTCCCATGTTAAAGATAACAAGCGGTCCAATAATTTATTTACGAAGGCGTAAATTAAATTAAGAAATAAGGTACAACCCCTACCTCGAAGGAAGCTCGCGGAGCTCGTCAACGATCCGCGAAGGACGAGCGTCGCGGAGGTCGGACGTCACAGAGGAAGACGTCGTCGGCATCGCGGTTATGGCGTCGTGGTAGACGGACGTGGGTTCGCCGCGAGAGGCACGTCGCGGAAAGTGCGTTGCGGCGTCGGACGTAGGTTCGCTGCGGAAAGCACGTCGCGGAATAGATGACGCGGAAGAAGTACGTCGTGTCGCGGATACGGCGTCGCGGATGGACCGTGTTCTTCGGCGGAGAAGTTCTTCGTTGAAGAACGGTGTTCTTCGCGTTCTTCATTGAGTTTGAAGAAGATGAAGAAGACTTCCCTACTCTCTCCAGGAGATAAAATTCTAACAAAATAAAATAAGACTCTTTCTTATTTTATTCACACAACCCAACCTCTTTGAATTTCAAAGGTTTGAAATTCAATAACCACACACAACTCACCTCATTAACTCATTACATTTAAGTCATAGGTTTATAACTTAAGTTAACATAATTTAAGTGGGAGTTGAGGGGGTTTTAGAGGATATGAAGGGGTGGGGTTCGTGTGGGCCCCACCACCCTCATAACCTCCCATGGGAGGTTGGGTGGTTACCCAACTTCCAACAAGAGATAACATTTAGAGTAAAATAATAAAAATTGTAGTGTAATTACAAAGTAAACATCCACAATTTTTATTATCAACACTCGCAAGTACGCAACTCCAGAACAGGAGTTCCTAAGCATAAACCGGCGCTACGGTTCCATCGGTGCCCTCGGAATTCGATTCCGGCCACCGGTTCAAAAGTTAGAAAAACCCGCTCGTTTGTTCACTGAACGTACCCGAGCCAAACTTCGGAAAATGATTCCGGGCACTCCGGGCCTCGGAATCAGGTGCCGTCTGAAACTGCGCTCTTGTAAAATTCCAAAGACAATTAACAAAAAATTTTCCTTGAAATTTCCGGGTCTTTACATTAGACATTACCTCGAAATATTTTTGGTAGTTTTTATCGATTATATTCTCATATACTCCAAGAGAAAGGAGGAACATGAAGAACATATAAGACTTGTATTGGTGATGTTGAGTAAGGAGAAGTTGTACGCCAAGTTTAAAAAGTGTGACTTTTTTATGAAGAAAGTCATGTAATTGGGACATGTGATTACAAGTGAGTTAATTTCTATGGATCCTTAAAAAAAAGGCAATTGAGGAATGGCCCAGACCCTCTCGTGTCACCGAAATTTTTAGTTTTCTTAGATTAGCTGGGTACTACCGACATTTTGTGAGAAACTTCTCACGATTGTCAAGTGCACTAACTAAGTTAACAAGGAAAGGGGTAAAGTATTTCTGGAAGAAAGAATGTTAGGGAAGATTCAAGGAGCTAAAGAGAAGGTTGATCACTGCACCTGTACTCATACTACTGAAAAGTGGAGAAAGTTTTGTGATATAAAGTGATGATTCAAAGAAACTCTTGGGTTGCATACTCTTGAAAAATGAAAATGTGATATCCTATGCCTCACGACAACTAATGATACATGAGAATAACTATCCAACGTATGATCTAGAGCTGATAACCGTGATTTTTTCCTAGAAAATCTGGCGGCACTACCTTTATGGAAAGAAGTGTGACATATACACCGACCACAAGATCCTAAAGTTTATATTCACACAAAAGGAGTTCAACATGCATCAAAGGATATGGTTAGATCTAATCAAGGATTATGATTTCTCTATTCACTACCATCTTATAATGGTAAAAAAGGTATCTGATTCCCTAAGTAGAAAAGAACCTACTACTCTATACATGCTGCGGATTGAGAAAGACCATATCTTCTTGGATATGCAAAGAATGGATTTAGAAATCACAAGGGTAGGTGATACATCATACCTTGCCCAAATGATTGTGGAACCATCCATCCAAGATAAGATTAAGGAATCACAGAGGGATGATGTGGAGATACAAAAGAGTGTTAATGAAGTAAAGGAAGGGAAGTTGCATGAGTTCTATATCGATGATGATGGTGTGATTTGGAATGGAATGCGGATTTTTGTGCCTTCATCACCCGGGATAGAGAAGGATCTATTGGAAAATGCACATAGATCAACATTCTATATCCATCCTGGGAGTACCAAGATGTACCGTGATATTTGATAACACTTCTGGTGGGATAACATGAAGAAGGATATTTCATAATATATATCAAGGTGATTGGTATGTCAGAAAGTTAAAGAGGAGTAGCATAATTTTAAAGGGATGATGCAGTCACTGCCTATACCCATGTGGAAATGGGAAAATGTTACTATGGACTTTGTCATGGGTCTCCTAAAGACGTTGAAGCGAAATAATGTGATATGGGTCATGGTTGATCGACATTCCACGATTTCCCATTTTATCTCTATTCGGGAAGATCTCTCGCTTGAACCACTTGCAAAGTTATATGTGACGGAAGTGGGGAGACTGCATGCTGTTCCACTCTCGATTGTCTTCAACTGTGATCCAAGGTTCACATCTAAATTCTGGAGGATCCTTCAACATGCTTTGAGTATTGAATTAAATTTTAGTATGACCTATCACCCCCAAACTGATGGCCAATCTGAAACGACTATTCAAACACTTGAAGATATGCTAAGAGCCTTCTCCCTAGAATTCAAAGGTGGATGGGATCATAATCTCCCATTGGTTGAGTTCTCATACAAAAATAGATTCCACTCGAGTATTTAGAGGACTCCATATGAAGCTCTATTTGGAAAGCGATGTAGAACTCCAACCTGTTAGGATGAAGTTGGAGAAAGAAAGCTACTTGGACCCGATCATGTGCAAGATATGATAGAGAAGGTTTCAGTCATCCAGAAACACATCATGGCTGCTCAAAGTCAGTAAAAGAGCTATGTTGACAACTGTTGAAGGGACTTAGAGTTCAATGTTAGAGAAAATTCCTTCCTTAAAATATCACCATGGAAGAGAGTCATACGGTTTGGAAAGAAAATGATGATAAGCCCAAGGTACATTGTCCCCTTTGAGATCCTTGACCGCATAGGAGTCATGGGCTATTGGATTGAACTTACACTAAATATGGATCCATTTCATGATGTGTTTCACGTTTCACTCTTGAGGATGTATATACCAGACCCCTCACATGTACTAAACTCAGAGGTGGTACAGCTGGAAGATGATCTCTCTTATGAGGAGCAACCGGTAGAGATTATGGACTAGAGAGATAAGGTTCTATGCAATAAGACAACCCATCTAATTAAAGTGTTGTGGAGGAACCATAAGTTTGAGGAAGCAACTTGGGAACTGAAAGAGGATCTGAAGGATAAGTATCCTCACCTGTTTGTGTAAATTGAAATTTCAAGGGTGAAATTTCCTAAGGGGGGAAGAATGTAACGATCCAAAGTTTTTCATTGGAAATTCCCTTCCAATAAATATGTCATAAAATCACATGAAAAAAAACATAATGAACTACTAAGTGACAAGTTACCTTTAAACATAAGTTTGTCACTTCTGTATTGAGAATTTTGAAAATCTGACATACACGGTTGTGTTCAAGATGATTTTTGGAGTCTAATAAAACAAAAATATTTTTTGGTTAATAGTAACCTACCCTTATGAATAGTGACATACCCTAAGGAATATTAACCTTACCTATTATAGTATAAAAATAACATTCAAGTGAAAGTATGATGTACCTATATTTTAGAATAAGTAAATGAATGTTTTAAAACTAGTGTTTTAGTAATAAACCATGATTTTAATTAAATATTAAATTAATAATACTTAGAAAATTATTTTTTAAAAATGGACTTCATTTTTGGATTCTACATGTTGAAAAATGGTTGGGGTAAATTTTTTGTATTTTTCTAAAATACTTGATTTTTTGGTGAATAGTAAAATACCTTAATTTACCGTATAAATACATTATAATTTAAACTCACTATTCCTGACATCACAAGTAATGTAAGCACCCAAATCAGAAACTCACATGCCCTATTTACTATTATTGGTCATGGCACACTCACCATTCCTTTTCTTTTGGGGAAATAATAAACTAATGAATTTTATATTAAGGAAACCCCTCTCCCCTCCACTATAAATACCACCCTTCACACCCTCATTTCCTCACACCACTCAAGCTTTAATCCTTGTCTAAACTCTGCCCAAGAATCTTCCCTATACCATCCCACACATCCATGATCTTCTGGTCTTATCAAAAGACCAAGCTTAGGCCCCTTAAGGAGGATCTCAAGAAGGGGATTCAAGAGGTAATTTCTCCCCCTCTTTTCCTGTATTTCCCTTTCAATTTCTTGTTCTTTTCTAATTCTCTCCCCAAGTATATTTGTCCAAATGGTTTGTTAGCTCTATTATCATGAATATACTGGAATTTAATGACACTAATGGGATATTATGTCTTCCAACCCATTTCCCTCTTCCTTTTATTTTATTAAAGAGAACGTTCTTCGTGAGGTGTTAATTTATCACCTTCGAGAATGACATGTTTTCTTCTTCCATTTAAACCATAAAATCTGGTCATGAAACCATTTTTATGGTGGAACCATAATATTTTATATTATTTTATATGTATTATGTCCTATTTAAAGTTCTCTAACTAAATTATATACATATTTCAAAGTGATAAATTAAAAAAAGTTCTTTATGACTGAAAAAACACCCAAATTAACCCAAACAATCATCATTTAATTATTATATAATGATTCATCCACATGGTATATAATATAATTCATTATAATTTAATTTTAAATTCTTTAATTTCATTAATAACATGTAATATCAGTTCTGGATGTTTACCCATGTTCTACCCGAACTTCAATTTATGAATACAAGTGAACCACTCAAGAAAAACCAAAAAAACGAACATTCCTGGACAATGTTCTTAAACTATATAACTCATCCAAAGGAACATATAATGAAATAATGAATCCAGAATGAAACGTATTCATGTATAAAAGGTTCTGTAATTTCTAATTATTTAATATAATGTCATTATACAGGAGATTTAAGAGAAGGAAGCGTTCTGATACAAGGTAAGGGGAAATTCTCGAACCCAACTTTCATCTTTTGGGTTCTCCCTCTTTCACTCCATTTTGATATGGTTACTCCTTAAAAATAATTTTTTCATCATTGTATTTACTTTCTTGGGATATACAAGTTTACCATTGGTGTTTATGTCAAACAAAATGTTTTCAAAAAAAAACTCTTCTCTTAAGAACTCCCATTTAAATTCTCACTCACGGTTGACGGTTCTTGTAACATGTATGTTATTCCCTCCTTATTTTGGGAACCTAATGTTTATGAATGTGTTCTTCTGATATGAAACCTATTAATTTTCATGGGTTAGTTATTTTCATTTTTATTTATGTTCATTGTGGCATGCATGAGAAATGGTAATGTTATGAAGTGACGAGTGTGCCCATAATTATACATCGCTCCAATGAATTGGGTAAAGTGATGAATCTCATGAGTTAATTTGAAATGACGTGTGAACAAGATGATAGATTTGTTCACAATTATGTGTTCTAGTTAACCACTAAGACATGATGTTTCATTTTTATGCATTCCCACACTTCAAATCTTATATTTATGATTCCTCTCATGTTCATGATCCTTTTCTCATGTTATGATTATGCTCACCCCATGGTATATTCTTCTTATCTATCCTCTTATAGAGATTTTAGCTCACCCCTTTTCGATGTATATCCTTAAGTGACTACATGTACTAAGGAGAGGTCAATTTACAATAAGAAGCTAGGGAAGAAGGAATTAAATTATTGTTTATGATTTATGTTGTAAAAGTTATGAATGGTCTTAGTTTGCAGAAGACCATAAACCATTGGATCCTCTATATGTAATACTATTATGTTGTTTATATTTTAAATGATGTAATAGTAATATATGAAAAGACTGGGTCGCTATAATATCAACATATGATATTTGAAGCAAGGCTAACTTCTCTGAATCCTCATTCAATAGCTTCTAAATCGATCTCCAGCTAAGTGCATCTTCCACTACATCCCCCTTCACAGGAGTATAGACAATCTCAAAGTCATAGCCCTAGAGGAACTCTAGCCGATGTCAATGTCTCATATTTTTATCTTTTTGTATGAAGATATATCTGAGACTCTTGTGGTCTGAGTAAACAATGAACCACTCACCCATAAAGTAGTGTCACCACATCTGTAGTTTGAAGACTACTACTGCCAAATCCAAGTCGTGAGTTACATAATTCTGCTCATGAGGCCTCAACTGTCGTGAGCCATAAGTAATGACTTCATCATCCTGTATCTGGACGCAACCGAGTTCATCCCCTGATGCATTATAGTAAACCACATAGTCAGTTCTCTCCTCCAACAACCTTAGGATGTGAGTGCTGGTTGAGATCTCCCTCAACTATTGAAATCTCTGATGGCATGTTTCATAGCATAGGAAGGGTTTCCCCTTCTTCGTCAAGGTAGTCATAGGTGCTGATACTCTAGAGAAATCAGGTACAAACCTTTGATAGTATCATGCTAATGAAAGGAATATCCGCACCTCAGTAACACTCCTAGGTGGATCCCAAGAATGTACTACCACAATCATCACTGGATCCACTGCAACTACAGCCTCTAAGATGACTGATCATACCATGATTCACTATTTTATTTCACCCTTATACCAATGTATTAAACTGGTTTTGTATTGAAAATTATAAGTATAATAACAAATTTCATTCCATGTTTGATTCAATTATTTTCTGATTAACATTGTTAAAAAGGGAAATGTTACTTGTTTTAAAAATTATATTGTAGGATGAGGTGATTTGGAGGACCCATGATGATGTCTAAGAAAAATGGGCCAAAATGCACAGGATTTATGCACATAAGTGGACTCAACTACATTTTTCTTCTAAAGTGTGAATCCATATCGGATGAATTTTTTTGGGATGGTCAAAACATTAATGATCTAAATTTAATATGAAAGAAACAAATCGTCATTCAGCCTCTATGATGCCCATCCGAACTGATATGTACAAGGAATCAAATCTACACAAATTTAAATGCGGTGTTCTGTATTTTATCAATATCTCGAGCTGTATTGGTCCAAAGAGTGCCAGACCTTAGGTGGAGAAAGTCATGAGGTAGGGATACAACTTTTTTAATTTTTCCAAAGTTATATAAGGCTGTCTGGAGGTCGAAACTCATGTGATAAGTGGTTTTAAAAAATCTTTGTGGCCAAAACCACCTTTCCATTTTCCTATAAAATGGCACCTTGGGCTCCCCATTTGTGAGTTCAAATAGGAGGCAAGGTGATGCCATTTTGGAGTCTCAAAGGTTACCCCAATCAATCCTAGATGTTATGGAGGCTATGGTAAGTTCCAATTCAACATATTCTTCTTCCTCCCACCCCATGGATTTCTAAACCCCTTATGATCACTCGGGGAGGAACGTGATGTAATCCTGAGTTTCATACTTGTATTATTCTGAATGATATATTTAATTCTAGGTTGTATGTTTTTTTATTCATCCTATCGTCTTATTTTATTGATTTATGTAATGGTATGTCATTCTCAACTCATATGATCATGTTTGGGGGTACCCATTCATGTGATGTTTCGCACACCGTTCACCACTTCCTTTCCCCCCTTTCAATTGTGGTGTTTGTGTGTTTAATATTGGTTAATTAAACTCACATAATCACTTTCAAGGCCATGTACATTTATACCATTGTATCAAAATTAAATAACATAAAATACTAGACATCACATCGAGTTGTTCATGTGTTGCCTTGGTGAGTTTCAGTTATGAAGTCGAACACAAATCACCCAATCATTGATAGTGTCCGATGAATCATTGTGTGTTTTTGACTGAACCCTTGAAGGTATCCTCATATAAACTCAGTAACATTATGGTTCTAGGTGTTAAAAACAAGGTATTAAATGATCATTACTCTATATCATGAAGCAATGAAGAATGAGCATCACGAGAGTACCCCGGGTTGATCACATTCAATTAATCTTGTTTACATCTACTTTGTTTTATCACTTTATTTTCTATTTTCATCTTTAATCATCAAACCAAAGTATTATAAAACCCCATTTTCCTTTTTTTAATTTCATAATCAGAACAAAATTTTGGAATTAATTATCTAAGGCTCCATTGAGAGATGACATAGGGTTACTGCTATACTGCATAAATTCTAGTTAAAAATAAACATCTAATTTGACGCGCTCGACAACGTGATCAAATTTTGGCACAGCTGTCAGGGAGACAAGATCATTATTTTATTTTATTTATATCTATTTATTTATTTTACTTCTCAATTAGTACCCATTTCAATACCACGACACCATTCGATTGTTTTGTTTTGATTTTTTGTTTCTATTTTTGGTTGTTTTTGTGTCTTCTTCCCCCTCTCTCTTCTTCTTCTTCTTCTTCTCCATATCTCTCTCTAATTTTGTAGTATAAAATTAATTTTTCTTTACTCATTTAATTTATTATGTAATTTTATTTCATTAATCTTCCATAAAAAAAGAAAAAAAAAGAAAACAACAAACAAACAAACAATCAAACAGGACATCATTGTTGCATGACAAGATCTATTCAAGAAGAACTACTTGAATTTGATGCTAAAATTGAAAAATCACTCCACTAAAAAATCAAGGCTTCTAGAGAAGTTCAATAAAGTAATACTAAGGAACCCCTTGTGGAACCTCAAGTGGTCCTAAACCAATAAAAAATTTAACCCAATCAAACCGAAGAAAACATGGCTGCAAATAATCTAACCTTAAAATAACTGACCACCCCGAATGTGGAGTACCAACCTTTATACATATATTATCTTAAAGAAGTACCCAAATTTGATCTGAGATCAATCCCCATTCATCTTCCTCCTAAATTCCATGGTCTTCCCAGTGAGGACCCTCATAAACACCTTGATATGTTTCACATAGTGTGCTTCACTATGAATTCCCAAAATGTGTTTGAGGACATAATTAAATTTAGGGACTTCCCATTCTCCCATGATGGTGTAGCCAAAGATTAGATATACTATTTTCCGACCACTATTGTGGGATAGAATGACCATAAAAGACCCTTTTTATATAAGTTCTTCCCTGCCTCCCGAACTGCATCAATTATGAAAGAAATCTGTGGAATTAGGCAATCACAAGAAGAGACCCTTCATGAATACAGGGAGAGATTCAAAAGACTTTGCTCAATCTGCCCCCACCAACATATTAGTGAAAAAATATTAATACTATAATTCTATGAGGAACTTATACACATTAATCATGGAATGATTGATTCTGTATCTGGTGGTGCCCATGTTGATAAAACTCGTTCCGCTACTCATCACTTAATAGCCAACATGGCTCAAAATGCACAACAATTTGGTACATGAGAAATTGCAACAACATAAGGAGTTCCTGAGGTAAGTCATTCCGACCTAGAACAAAAGGTAGATAATAAACTTGATGATATTCATACCCATCTAAGGAAATTATCTCTAGAATAAGGTAACTCACACTCTTCTTCAATTTTATTACATTGTGGTATTTTCTCTGACAATACTCATTTCTCTAACTAGTGCCTACAACTTCAAGATTCACCTGATTCTTGTGTAGTCGTGTTCCAAGGGTGTCCATACCAACAAGCACCTCCCTTCAAGAATGATCCATTCATGCCAAATCCAAACACCGAGTGGCAAGCACAACCCCAGTACCGACAACGAGGAAACTCAAGCTACCCCAAGAATAATTGGTATGAACAAGGCCAAGCTATGAAACCTTCTTATCCGTCAATATCTCAAAAAAATCCTCCTCCTCCCAAATATGAACCAATCCTTGAGGATACGGTGAAGCAAATGGAATCCAAGAACCTCGAGTTCTAACAGACCACACAATCGGTAATTCATGACCTACAAAATCAAGTTGGATAATTGGCGAACACCATCAGTGAGCATAAGATGCAAGGTTCTCGACAACTACAATCCCAACCCATTGCCAATCTGAAGGATAAAGGTAATGTATGTGCAATTACACTTAATATTGGTAATGAAAATTCTCATTCTACTGATTCTACACTACAGGTATGTCCCCCTCTGAAAATATCTCTTCACCAACCCTCAAATGTTTCAATAAAAAAAAGAAGAAAAAAAGAAATCAAATTATCATTAAGGATTCCCATGAACAATCCATTCCTCTTCCTTTCCCTCAAAGACTCACTAAATATTAGAAAAACATTGATAATGATATTGACAATGAAATTATGGATACATTTAAAAAAGGTCAAGTTAATATTCCATTATTGGATGCAGTTAAAAAAATTCCTTGTTATTCCAAATTTCTCAAAGAACTCTTCACCCATAGATGAAGGTTGAAGGGGAATAAAAGAGTCAAACTAGGAAGAAATGTTTCAGCCTTGATTCAACTAGCAATGCCAACTAAGTGCAAGGATCTAGGCACATTTATGATACCTTGTACCATATGAGAGACCTTATTTTCTGACGCTATGCTGGATTTATATTCTTCCATTAATGTAATGCCTCACTCCTTGTATACATATCTGTAGGTTGGAGAACTTTAACCAATAGGCATTATCTTGAAACTTGCCTACCAGAGTACAACGCATCCAACATCAGTGATTGAGGATGTCTTTGTCAAAGTGAAGAATATCATCTTCCCCACTGATTTCAAAATTCTTGAGATGGTTGATACCCGAACCCAAGGACATTCCCCTCTCATACATGGGAGGCCATTCCTCAAAATAGTAAAGATGATCAACATTGTTCACAATGGTATGCTGTCTATGGAGTTTAGCAGAGAAAAGGTAAGCTTTAATATCCTTTAGGCTATGAAACACCCCATTGAAGATCATTCCACTTTTCCTCTCTATTAGATGGATGTTATCTCAAATGATGAACACACACACAATTCTACCCTCAACACATAGTCTGATTCAATTTTCTATTCTTCACCCATGGATGATTTGAGTTTTGAGTCATGTTTTGAGTGTATTGTGGGTTATTAAAAGTGTAAATTTTGTGCTTTAATTGATGAGTGTGTTCATTCTGAGGTACCCATGATCGTCAATGACTATTCAAATATCATTTCAATAGATTCTCTATATTTAGAGAATAAACATGAGCAGATATACATTTTAATGGACCTCACTTCCCCTAAATCCCCTCCCTCGGTCCAAAAACCCTGGTGTTTGAATTTAAACCACTTTTATATAATTTAAAATATGCCCATCTTGAGGGTATTAAAAAATTTCCTATCATTATTTTCAATAACCTCTCTCAACAGTAGGAATCAAAACTACTTGTTCTTTTTAGAGAGTGTAAAAAGGAGATAGGGTGGACATTGGATGATATTCCCAGGATTAGACCATCTATTTGTATGCACCATATACTTTTGGATGATGAGGCTAAGCCTTTAAGACAATATCAATACCAGTTTAATCCCACTCTCCTTGAAGTGGTAAAATTGGAAGTCAGTAAATTATGTGCTGTAGGGATCATTTATCCTATATTTGATAGTAAATGGGTTAGCCCGGAGCAAATTATGCCTAAACAAACAGGAATAACAGTTGTGTCAAATTAAAGTAATGAATTGGTTCCAACACTTGTGCAAAATAGTGGGTGAGTCTGTATTGACTACCGTCGACTGAATCAAGCCATGTGGAAGGACCACTTTTTTCTACCTTTCATTAACCAAATGTTAGAATGATTGGATGTTAAGTCCCATTATTGTTTCATTGATGGATATTCGGGTTATTTCCACATCCATATAGCCCCTGAGGATAAATAAAAGACATCATTTACCTGACCATTTGGTATATTTGTAAACAGAAGGTTGCCTTTTGGTCTCTGTAATTCTCCTGGTACTTTTTAGCATTCTATGTTGAGTATATTTTCAGAGTACCTTGAGAATTGAATGGAAGTTTTTATGGAAGATTTCATAGTTTATGGAACTTATTTTGATGATTTTTTGTCACACCTAGGTTCTATCCTCGATCGTTGCATAGAAAATGATCTTGTAGTAAATTATGATAAATTCCATTTAAGGGTTTAATGAGGGATAGTTCTTGGGAATTTAATTTCAAAAGAGGTAATTCAAGTGGATAAATATTTTTTTTTTAATTTAAACCCCTCCATATCCAAAATCTATTCGTGAGGTGAGATCTTTCTTGGGTCATGCTAGTTTTTACCACCGATTCATTAAAGACTTCAGTAAGATGACACTTCCCTTATCTTGGTTATTACAAAAGGATTCTGAATTTGTTTTTGATAAAAATTGTAAGGATTCTTTCAATTCCCTAAAAAGGAGTCTCAAATCACTTCCCATCATCCAACCACTAATGTGGGATCTCCCCTTCGAGCTTATGTGGGATGCCTTTAAATTTGCAGGTGGGGTAGTTTTATCACAAAAGGTTGAGAAGGATCCTCATGTCATTGTGTATGCCTCACGTACCCTTGACCCTTCCGAGAAAAACTATACAAAAACTGAAGAAGAACTTCTTTCTATAATGTTTTCCATGGATGAATTCTGTTCATATCTTATCGGGTCAAGAATCATTGTATTTTCTGATCATGATGCCCTTCGTTTTGTCCTAATGAAACCTGAAGCAAAACCCCGCCTCATTCGGTGGTTGATTTTTTTCCCAGAGTTTAATCTTGAGAATAGAGATAAGAGGGGAGTGGGAAATGTGGTAGCTAACAACATTATTAGGATTTACCCACCATTGGATGATCATGTTGACTCACCCCTCACCATTGGATAATTCTTCCCTCATGATAACCTTTATTATGTTGTGGAACTCTCCCCCTAGTATGCAGACATTGTGAATTTTCTAGAAACATCTAGGGTCCCCACTGATTTCAGAGCTTCACAATCCCATATAATTAAGAATTATTCTCAATGGTACATTTGATATGACCTATATTTGTGGAGAATTTGTGGTGACCAAGTAGTTCTTCGGTGTGTCCATGACCCTGAGTTCACCTCTGTTTTGACCTTCTGCCACACCTTGGCCTGTGGGGTCCACTTTGGCTCTCAACGTATAGCTCGAAAGGTCCTTGAATCAATAATTTATTGGAAAAAATTGCATAGGGATGCCCATAGATTATTCAATTCATGTGGTCATTGTCAATTCACAGGGAATATCTCCAAGAGGAATGAAATGCCCCAGCAGCCCATGTTATTCTATGAAATTTTTAATGCATGGGGTATTGACTTCATTGGGAATTTTACAAAATTCATTTGGCTTTTTGTACATATTATTGGTTATTGACTTGGTATATAAATTGGTGGAAGAAAAGGCCACTGGGACCGATGACTCTCAAGTGGTTGTTGATTTTGTGAGGCCTTAGATTTTTAGTTGGTTAGGTTTGGCGAGATTCAACATTAGTGATCAGGGTTTACATTTTTGTAATCATATCATGAAAAATGTTCTTCATAAATATGGGGTTTATCATAAAGTCTCCACTTTATATCACCCCCAAACTAATGGAAAAGCACAAATCTCAAATTGGGATGTTAATAGAATCTTGGAAAAAATGGTACAACCCAATAGGTAAGATTGGAGTTTTCCGTTGGATGATGCAGTTTGGGTGTACCGTAAAACTTTTTAAAACCCCAATCAGAATGTCAATATATAGGATTTTGTTTGGAATGTCTTGTCACCTCCTGGTGGAGGTATAATAATGTGCATATTGGGATGTTAAAAAATGTAATATGATTCTTTCAGATGCAGGTGAGCATAAGAAGCTATAGATTCAAGAGTTGGAAGATATTTTATATGATGAATATGAGGACTCCTAGATCTATTATAATGACCCATACTTTACATACAATTATTGCTTCAGAATTGAAGCATAATTATTACAACATATAACAAAACCGTGATAGGACCATATAGGTATAGTGTATTTAGAAATAGGGAAACATAAACAATTGGTTCATAAATCATCTATATTTTCTCCCGTTTATTTCTTCATATCTAGAGTCCCTTTTGGCATATCCTACTTAATACCCTTCTTCCTGACCTGGGGAAAAGAAAAAATAAAAAAGGGTGAGCTCAAATTCTCAGTAAGGGTAAAAAAAAGAAATATAAATCATATCATATTCACAATAACATAACATTTTGAAAATCTTAACCTGCAAAAGAGATCATAATATCATGACATGGAATAAATCATAGTAGTTAAATGTAATCCAAATATTCATAACTTAAAACATGAAATTTTGTGGCATTCACACAAAATCATAAAAAATCATTTCATATTAGTCAAGACTCATTTACAAGACCACCATAGCAAACAAAGTCCAATATTAAATTATACAGGAATCTTAAACATAAATATGATATCATATATGATCTTCTACTATTACATTGTTAATAATATTATAGTATTATCGTCGTTTCAGGTGATAACATACTCATTTTAATTTATATGTTTTGTTGCATAAGCCATGTTTGTTACGGGTAGTTTGTATATTATTCCTATACAGAATGATATTATGTCCTTAAACATTATTTTTAAACATCAAATGAAAATTAGTCTTGAATGGATACGATGGGGAATGAATCTCATCGCGTTCGTGGAGACGGTAGTCTGTACGTACGCATGAGCAACAATATCATTCTTTTGATATAAAAATCGTATATAATTTGTTGGTATATAAATTGTACAGAATCATTATAATGTTATATTTATTATTTATATCATGTATACTCATTTTTATACCCATCCAATTGATAAAATGTTTGAATAACAAACTACACCACGATATGGAGATAGTAAGCCGTACGTACGCACGTGTGGCGAATTTCTTATTCATAGGATGGATAAAATAACTAACATTGTTGTACCATTTTTATAACAACATCACAATATATAGAATATAATAGAGTTATTATTTTAGAATGGAAACAACAAAGGAGGAAGTGGAATAAGAAAGGAACTTGAAATAGGTGGTGAGACATTTACCTCTTTTTCGGGTTCTTCCTTATGATTTGATCAAAAGGGAACATTAGGTTGGTTTTATGACTAAAGTAAGGACTATAGGATGAAGGTAGTAAAATTGAGAGGGTATTTGGTCAGGGGTTGGCCAAGCCAAATGGATTTGAAGGTGTGAATTAGAGAGAAGGGGGAGTGCCCTTTTATAAGAGGGGTGAGGGGCACCTTTGAAAAAACTAGAAATATTATTTTATAGTAAAATCATATTCGGTTTCAAATGGATCCAAAATAAATTATTGAAAGGATAAGGTTTGTATGGGTCTAAAACCACTCAACCAATAGGTTTTAGATAGGTTTGGGTCACTATATTAACTTTATATTTTTGATTTAACTCTTAGTTAAATAGTTTGACATTTACCATGTCTCTTTGTGTTTTTATATTATATAGTTAATAGAATTACTATATACTTCCAAGAGACCCAAAAGTGGTTAATTAATGATATACCTATCATTATATAAGTCCTTTGGCCGAACCATATATTTTTTGGAAAATAATATCAATTAATAATATAATATTTGTTTTAAAAACTCTTTTATGTCAATTTTGACACTATTGGGTATTTGGTTTTTGATAAATTCATAACAGCATTATTACTTCGAAAAAAATTAATCTAAAAAATCCTAATAGGTCATATTAACATATAAAATTAGTGGAATTTATAAAAAGTCTCTAATTACATTTATTTTGGTATTTATAATATCAATTATGTTAATATGTCATTAATAAGGTAATTACTGCATCATCATTGTGTCATAAAGTAATTAAATTATTTATTGTCTAAAAATTATAAATAAAATACTATTATGTAGGAAATAATTTTATCTTTATAATGAATATTTATAGTCGAATTTATCTTATGTATAACCTTATATTAAAAATGTTTTAGTTATTAAACATTGATTTTAACTTTTATAACTCTTCTTTGAATTAAATAATAATAAAAGTCCTAATCTAATACAAGTGGACCTAAAGGGTTATATTTTATTCCTAAGGTTTTTTTGGTCGAATTACACTTATCCCATAGAATTATGACATGTGTTAGGGTAATAATAATATCATTTTTACCCTTAATTACCCTATTTACTTTTAACTGTGGTAAATAAAAGTAAAAAGTTACTATTCAGAAAAAATTATTTTTCTCTTATTGAACCAAATTTTATTTACTGATATCAACTGCGTCTCTTGGATTTTTGAAATTCCACTCATAGAATCGGTAAAATTATGTTTTATGTAAATTTTCAAATTCTCATAGGAGGTGGGTAAAAGACGGTGAAAAGTTCAATAAAATTTTTATATATCTAAAATTATTATCAAATGACTCCAATGAATTACATTGAACTTATATAGATATTATGTATCTATTTTTCCTAAAATAAATTTAAATAAAAAAATAATTATTTAAATAAAAATTCGGTTTTAAACTATAACTCAGTGTTTTTCACTATTCATCAAAAATTGAAACTTTTTAGAAAAATATCAAAAATTCACCCTAACCTAATTTCGACATTCAGAATCCAAAAATGAAGTCCATTTTGAAAGATAAAATTATAAAATTTCAAAAAGTGGGTATTACTATTCATAATGGCTAGTTTATATAATATTTTAATAACATATCATTGTTTAGTGAAACTCAGTATTACGTACAACACAAGCTGTTGAGGAAGGTTTCTCTTGCATGTAACACATGCCAAGATAGTGTTGCATGTAGTGAAAGTTTCCTCTGGTGTTTCATATAACATAACACATAAAAAAGTATTTCTCATAAAATATTAGGGTGTTACATTATACCCCCCTTAAAATGAATTTCAAAATTGAAATTCATCACTTCGTAACAAACAGATTAGGATACCTCTCCCTCATCATATCCTAATGTTCCCATGTTGCTTCTTCTAATTGGTGTTTCTTCCATAAAACTTTAACCAAGTGAGTGGTCTTGTTTTGTAGAACTTTTTTGCTATGATTTAGAATCTCTATCGGTTGTTCTTCATAATAAAGATCTTGCTCCAATGGTACAACTTCTCGGCTTAGTATATGTGAAGGATCAGGTATGTGCTTTCTCAGGAGAGATACATGGAACACATCATGAACTTGAGAGAGATTCGGTGGAAGTTCCAATCGGTAAGCTACCTTCCCAACAAAATCCAATATTTCCAGAGGACCAATATACTTGGGGCTCAGCTTTCCCTTCTTTCCAACCCTCATTACTCTCTTCCAAGGAGATATTCGTAAGAACACTTTATCACCCACTTAAAACTCTAGGTCTTTTCTTAAGTTGTCGGCATAACTTTTTTGTCGACTCTGGGCTCCTCTTTTGTGTTGTTGAATAGATCTGACCTTCTCTTCCATCTTATCAACAAGACCTTGTCCTAATAGATTTCTTTCCCCAACTTCATCCCAGCAATTTGGAGTTTTGCATTTATTTCCATAGAGAGATTCATAAGGAGCCATCTGAATATTAGAGTGAAATATTTTATTATAAGAAAATTCCACCAAAGGTAGGTGTTGATCCCAACCACATTTGAAATCCATAGACAAGATCTTAATATGTCTCCTAGAGTTTAAATTGTCCTCTCAGACTGACCGTCTGTCAGAGGATGATAAGCAGTGATGAAACTCAACTCTGTATCTAGAGTATGCTAAAGACTTCACCAAAACATCGAGGTAAACCTTGGATTCTGATCAGATATAATGGAACGTGGTAGACCATAAAATCTTACCACTTCTTATACATATATCCTGGAAATCTGATCAAGATATAAATCCTCTCTAATAGCAATGAAGTGTGCCGACTTCGTAAGATGATCAACTATAACCCAGATAGCATTATTGCCTTTGGATGTTTTAGGAAGTCTAATGACAAAGTCCATAGTGATTTTTTACCATTTCCATTTTCGTATGGGTAATGGTTGTAACATCCCCTTAGAATTCTATCTCTCAAATTTAACTTGCTAACAAAACAAGCATCGAGAGACATATTTGGTGATATCTCTTTTCATTCCATCCCACCAGAAGTACTCTTTCAGGTCCCTATACATCTTCGTGCTTCCAGGGTGAATAGAGAATGAAGAACAATGAGCCTCATCCAATATTTCTTCTTTAATTCTGGAATGGGAGGAACACAAACCCGATTCCTGAACCTTATTATTTCATCACAATCAATGTAGAATTCAGGAACATTTCTCACCTTCTTTTGTAACTCTACATCTTATTTTTGTGCCTCTTTAATCTTCACATTTATAGATGGTTGAACATTCATTTGAGAGAGATATGATTTTCCCCCCTTCCATTATAATTCCAAGATTCATTCTTTGTAATTCCACAAATATTTGATCTTTTGTGATCCTCATCATGGATAATCTAGCATGGTATTGTCGACTTAATGTGTCTGCCACCATGTTTTCTTTCCTAGGGTGGTAATGAATTGATTAGTCTTAATCCTTAATCAGCTCCAACCATCTTTTTGGGTGCATATTCAGCTCCTTTTGTGTGAAAATATACTTTAACCTTTTATGATCAGTATAAATATTACACCTTTCACCATAAATATAATGCGTCCTAATATTTAATGCAAATATTGTTTTGGATCACTCCAAATCATGAGTTGGGAAATTTTGCTCATGGATTTTCAACTATCATGAGGCATAAGCTATCACCATATCATTTCGCATGAGAACACACCGAAATCCCTTCTTGGACAAATCACTGTATATCACAAACCTTTCTCCACTACAAGGCAGTGTGAGCACATGTGCACTAGATAACCTTCTTTTTAGATCTTTGAAATTCTCTTCACATTCCTCCGTCCAAACAAACTTAATTCCTTTCTGAGTCAATTTGGTGAGTGGGTTTGATAATATGGAATTTTTTTTCACAAAACGTCGATAATACCCAGCTAAACCAAGAAAACTTCAGATTTCAGTTACTGTTGTGGGTCTCGACCATCTTTCAATAACCTCTATTTTTTCTGGATCCATAGATATCCCCTCTTTTGAGATTATGTGACCCAAAAATGAAACTTTTTTAATCCAAAATTCACACCTGGTAAATTTTGCATAATGATTATCATTTCTCAGGGTCTTCAATACAATCCTCAAGTGATCTTCATGTTCTTCCTTGCTCTTTGAATATACAAAAATATCGTTTATAAAGACTACCACAAACGGATCAAGATAGTCTATAAAGACTCTATTCATTAGATCCATGAAGATAGAAGGGGCATTAGAAAGACCAAAAGGCATCACTATAAATTCATAGTGTCCATACCTTGTACGGAAAGCTGTCTTTGGAATATCCTCCTTTTTGACCCTTAATTGATGATACCCTGAACGATGATCAATCTTGGAAAAGTATTGAGCTCTGCGTTTTTGGTCAAATAAGTCATCAATGTGTGGGAGAGGATATTGTTTCTTGATAGTGATCTTGTTAAGTTTCAATAATCAATGCAGAGTCTCATTGATCCATCTTTCTTCTTAAAAAGCAGAACATGTGCTCCTCATGGTGATGCACTAGGGCGTATGAATCACTTATCAAGATTCTCTTGGAGTTTCTTCTTCAATTATTATAACTGAATTGGGGCCATTCTATAAGGTGTCTTTGAAATGGGAATAGCACCCGGTATGAGTTCTATTGAAAACTCAACTTCATGATTTGGTGGAAGACCAGCCAATTCTTCTGGAAAGACATCATCAAACTCCCGTAAAATGGGAATATTTTTAATCGGGAGTTTCTCTCCAACCATTTGAGATAAATAGCCTTCATTTATTAGAATCAAGACCCATAATATGGAATAAATTTTTACTGGAAGATTATATTCATCCTTACATCTATAGATGATTATAGATTGACCAGGAATTTGAAATGTGACTTCCCTTCTTTGGAAATTGATGTGATCCCCATATAAGGAAAGCCAATCCAGGCCAAGAATCACATCAAATTCCCCTATAGGAAGGATCACAAGATTTGTAGGAAGCACTTTCCCACAAATGTCAATTGGATAAGAATTATAAATTTTTGATGCAACTGTTGTGCCATTAAGAGTTTTCACAGCTAACTCAATAGCTAATTGTTGAGGTAGTACGAAGATACCATTAGAAAATTCTTCATAAATAAAAGAGTGGGTGGATCCATAATCAAATAAAACATTTTGTACTTTAGAGTGGATGGTAAGTTTACCTTTCACCACATCATTATCGTACTCCACATCACCGATAGAAATTGCACGTGACTTTCCTTTGTCTTTGGCCTTAAGAGTTTGTTGACGTCGATCATCATCAACAACCCTTGAATTAGAGAATTTATTAGCATATGCCCCATTTCCTTGCACTTATAACATTGAAGTGTAGGAGGTGCATTTTGGGTAGACTTTTCTTCATTCGCATCACTAGACATATTTTTCCCATCACTGCATAATTCAATTGCCTGATGACCTTCTTTTCCACACATAAAATATTTACTTGTCCCTTTAAGACAATTCCCTCTATGTTTCTTTCTACACTTTGAGCATAAGGGAATACTCATCTTTTTTTCAGGGTGATCTTTATATTTTCCTTTGAATTCCATTTTCCTCTTCTTATCAAACCCATATGACTGATGGGTTACTCCAATCTCCATCTCAACCTTGAGAGCACATAGAACAATTTCCTCATAGCTATTGAAGTCCCTTATGTATAACTCCCTTTGGAGACTTGGATTTAAGCCACTAAAGAATCGATCGATCTTTCTCTCACGTTGGATAATAATCCCAGAAGTGTACCTTGAAAGCCTTATAAAATTTTCTTCGTAGGTAACAACCGATTCATCATCCTTTTTCTTTAGTTCAAGAAACTCCTTCTGTATATTTTTTCAAAGAATACAATGGAATTACTTATTGAAAAATAAGTTCTTGAAATCGTCCCATTCCATGGACTCAATTTCGTCCCTTTGCCTTGTATTCTTAACAAGATTCCACCATTGATCTGCTTCACCTTCCAAACGATATACTGCTAAGATGACTTTATCATGTTTAGAAAAGTTTAGAACTGAAAATATATTTTCAGTAGTACTAATCCATTCTTCAGCCACTAATGGATCAGAAGACCCACTGAATGAAGGTGGACACTGCCTCATGAAGGATTCAACAGAATGTTGCTCCCTCCTTTTCTTGTTTGGAAGTCCTGCATGATTCATAGCTTGAGAAAGTTGTGTGAGAATGGCTACAAGATTTTTCATTCTATCTCCCATAACATTTGGTTGCTCAGGGGTACAATCATTGCATTTCCCGTCGCATTCAACAGTAACAAGGTTCCTCCGGGTTCCAACCATTTACTAAAACCAAGAAGAATAGTGTGAGAAACACTAATCACAATAGGAAAACCACATAATCAGTAATAAAATTTCACACTTTAGGTCCTATGATAAGTTATTCATGGCCATTTCTAAAACACTAAAATTGTTTTCTATGCTTAGACATATCCTTAGGGTTCTTACTAAGGCTTTCATATCCTAGTTTTCAAAGGTTGACTATACCTTTCCTCTGATACCAACTATAATGACCCATACACCACATACATCATTATTACTTCAGAATTGAAGCATACTTATTACAAAATATAACAAAACTATGATAGTACTGTAAAGGTATAGTGTCTTTAGAAACTGGGAAAAATAAACAAATGGTTCATATATCATCTATATTGTCTCCCGTTTATTTCATCATATCAAGAGTCCCTATTGGCATATCCTACTTAATACCCTTCTTCCTGACCTGGCTAAAAGAAAACATACAAAAGGGTGAGCTCAAATTCCCAGTAAGGGTAAACAAAGGAAATATCAATCATATCATATTCATAAGAAAATAACATTTTTAAAATCTTAACTTGCAAAAGAGATCATAATATCATGACATGAGAGAAATCATAGTAGTGAAATGTAATCCCAATAATCATAACTTAAAACATGAATTTTTGTGTCATACCCACATAATAATAGAAATTCATTTCATATTAGTCAAGACTCATTACCAAGACTATCATAGCGGACAATGTTCATTACTGAATTGAGTTCACTCCTCATTCCAGTCCTATATCACTAAACCAGATTAACTTGCCGTTCCAGACATTTCTATCTCTTGAGATATAACTATTTACCCAATGCATTGGAGGGATATATAGGTCTCACCCATCTCATAATGAAACCATTCTTATGTGTTCCACAAAATCACAAATCATACATCATATCATAACCCATGTAATAAAAATGGGATTCTTAAACATCATGCCATCATAACATAATCCATATAAGATAAAAGGACATCATAAAAATAATTCCATCATAACATAATCAAATCAATGTAATAATTGGGATAGAAACAGAACCCTATATTATCTTAGATGGAAAATAATTTTGATAAAACAAATGAACTCCATTCTTGAAGAAAATATCCTTTATATTACAAAAACATTTTTCCTTTTTCAATATGTTATACAATTTTTAACTAAAAGAAGTTATTTGAAAATAAAATAAAAACTTTTAAAGGAAGAATCATTAAAATAATTTTCTATGAAAGAAAAAAATCCATTCATTCCGTATAAGTTAAAAAAACATTCTTCTCATACTTTGGCCGGAAAAGTCCAAAAGTATATCGTACTGAAAAAGACAAAAGATTCCTTTCATATATTTTACTAAAAATTCACCAATAGGTAAAATTGGATTTAAAATTTTTTAGGGGGATGTTAATAATAATACATATTGAGGAAACATGGATGTGGATGATAAAGAGGTCCTAGTAGATAATTACATATAAACAACCTTGAATAATGAAGAGGTTGTAGAATTAACCATTACCTGGTACTTTTCCTTGGTCCAGGGTAGTTTAACCTCCTGTATAACAGTTAAATAATTGTTATTAAATTATAAAAATATTAATATACATAAATATGATATCATATATTATCATCTAATATTTATTTGTTAATAATATTTTAGTAATATCGTCGTTCTGGGTGTTAACTTACTCGTTTTATTTTATATGTTTTGTTACATAAGCTGTGTTTGTTATGGGTAGGTTGTATATTATTCATATACATAATGATATTAAGTCCTTAAAAATTATATTTAAACATCAACTGAAAATTAGTCTTGAATGGATATGATGGGGAATGAATCTCATCGCGTTTGTGGAGACGGTAGTCCGTACGTATGCACGAGCGACAATATCATTCTTTTGATATTAAAATCTTATATAATTGGATGGTATATCATATATAATGAATTATTATAATGTTATATTTATTATTTATATCATTTATACTAATTTGTATACGCATCCAAATGATGAAATGTTTGAATAACAAACTACACCACTACGTGGAGACGGTAAGCCGTACGTACGCACGTGTGGTGAATTTTTTATTCATAGGATAGACAAAATAACAAATATGGTTGTACCATTTTTATGATAACATCATATTATATAGAATATACTGCATTTATTATTTTATAATGGAAACAACAAAGGAGGAAGTGGAAGAAGAAAGGAACTTGAAATAGGTGGTGAGACATTTACCTCTTCATAGGGTTCTTCCTTTTGATTTGATCAAAATGGATCCATAGGTTGGTTTTGTGACTAAAGTGAGGCCTCTAGGATTAAGGTAGGACAGTTTAGAGGGTATTAGGGCAGGGGTTGGCTGAGCCAAATGGCTTTGGAGGTGTGAATTAGAGAGAAGGGGGAGTGCCCTTTTATAAGAGGGGTGAGGGGAACCTTAAGAAAAACTCAAAATATTATTTTATAATATAATTATTTTCGGTTTATAATGGCTCCAAATTGAATTATTTAAATTCTATGGTGGGTATGAGTCGAAAAAAACTCAACCAATAGGTGTTAGATAGGTTTGGGTCACTATATTAACGTTATATTTTTGATTTAACTCTTAGTTGAATAGTTTGACATTTACCATGTCTCTTTGTATTTTTATATTATATAGTTAATAAACATACTATATACTTCCAAGAGACCCCCCAAGTGGTTCATTAATGATATAACTATCATTATATAAGTCCTTTGTCCTAACCTTATATTTTTAGGAATATAATATCAATTAATAATATAATATTTTATTTAAAAACTCTTTTATGTCAATTTTGACACTATTGGGTATTTTGTTTTTGATAAATTCAATGCAGCATTATTAATTCGAAAAAAATTCATCTAAGAAATCCTAATATGTCATATTGACCTATAAAATTAGTGTAATTCAGAAAAAGTAACAAAGTACATTTATTTGGGTATTTATAATATCAATTATGTTAATATTTCATTAATAAGGCAATTACTACATCATCATTGTGTCATAAATATATTAAATTATTTAATGTCTAAAAATTATAAATAAAATACCATTATTTAGGAAATCATTTTATATTTGTAATTAATATTTATAGTCGAATTTATCTTATGTATACCCCTATATTAAAAATGTTTTAGTTATTAAACATTGATTTTAACTCTTTTAACTCTTCTTTGAATTAAATAATAATAAATGTCCTAATCTAATCCATGTGGACCTAAAGGGTAATATTTTATTCCTAAGGTAGTTTTTTGTTGAATTAGACTTATCTAAAAGAACTAAGACATTTTTAGGGTAACAATAATATCATTTTTACCCTTAATTACTCTATATAATTTTAACCGTGGTAAATAAAAGTAAAAAAGTTACTATTCACCAAAAATTATTTTTATCTTATTGAACCACATTTTACATACTGATATCAACCGTGTCTCTCTGATTCTTGAAATTCCACTCACAGAAGTGATAAAATTAAGTTTTATGTAAATTTTTAAATTCTCCTAGGAGGTGGGTAAAAGACGGTGAAAGTTCAATAAAATTTTTATGTATCTAAAATTATTATAAAATGACTCCAATGAATTACATTGAATTTATATAGGTACTATGTATATATTTTTACCAAAAATAAATTTAAATAAAAAAACTAATTATTTAAATAAAATTTCTGTTTTAAACTATAACTTAGTGTTTTTCACTATTCATCAAAAATTGAAAGTTTTCAGAAAAATATAAAAAATTCACCCTAAGCTTATTTCGACAATCTGAATCCAAAAATGAAGTCATTTTGAAAGATAAATTTAAAAAATTTCAATTAGTGGGTATTACTATTCATAATGGCTAGTTTATATAATATTTTAATAACATATCTTTGTTTAGTGAAACTCGGTATTGCGTACAATGAAAGCTATCGAGGAAGGTTGCTCTTGCATGTAATGCAAGACAAGCTAGTGTTGTGTGTAGTGAATGTTTTCTTTGGTGTTTCATATTACATAAGACATAAAAAAAGTATTTCTCATAAAATCTCAGGGTGTTACATCTATAAAGAGAAGACAAAATCTATATATGATATCATGATTCATCAGTGGAAGTTTCATATTGGTGAGAAGGTTCTCATGTATAATTCCAAGCTAAAGCTCCACCCAGGTAAAATTTGTTCCCAATGGCTCAGTCCTTATACCGTTACTGATGTTTACCCTTTTGGTTCCATATAGGTTTTTCAAGAGAAGAGTGGAAAATGGATTAATCTCAATGGTCAGTGGCTCAAAGACTTCTATAAGGATTTTCCAAAGCATCTTGTAGAAGAAATCCAACTGATTGATTCCACATATGACACCACTTAGTAGGCTATACCTTATCCCTACCATTATTTACTAGTCTATTTATTCAAAATCCTTTCATTGAGGACAATGAAAATTTTAGGTGTGGGGTAGGGTGACATGTCATAGTTAGGATTAAACAAAAAAACCAAAAAAAAAAACAAAAAGGTTTTTTAATTTTTTATTTCTTTTTCCTTATTTTGTGTTTTTAGTTTAATATTGATCTTAAAAAGAATATCCAAAATAATTTTTCATGCTTGATTCTATTATGAGGAAAATTCCTTTGTTTTTGGATAAATGTTTCAAATGAATGTTGATATGAAATATTTTTCAGAAATTTGTATTTTCAAATCATTCTTAGGTATTTAATGGATTTTGAATCCCATGCCTCATTAGATCTAACCATTATTTTAATCCCTTACCCGAGAGACATTCTAAGCCCTTTATTGTATATTTTCCTTTTAATAACTTTCCTGAGAGTCTTGATTCATATAGAAAAACAAAAACTTGCCTTTATTTTGTTTGAATCCATAAGATTCAAGTGTGCTACATTCATGATAGAGGCAATCCTTTATTGAAAATCCCTTTATACAATTATCCTCTATTTTCGACCGCCTTTACATTTTTTTCGTTATTAAGCCTTAAAGACCCTGAAATACCAATTAGGTAACTACATTACAAGCTAATTTATCCCTACCTACCCATATATTTTTTATAATATTTTTTATTTTCAGCAATTGAGGGTGAGAGGGTGTTTCCATGGGAATTCTGGGGAGAGAATCATTATTACGGGTTGATATAAAGGGTGCCTACAATTTCCTTAAGAAATGGGTTCACAAACCATATTACATCATTATTTTTCACAAGTTTCCCTCTTTATCTCAAAAAACTATACAAAATAATATTGTTCTGTGCATTGAAAAAAAAACAGAACAAAAGAAAAAAAATGGAGAAAAAATGATGTTTACTCATTATTATTCACTTCTTGGTTGTGACCCATAAGAATGGACAATGATGAGAGTGAGTTGGAGGTGATATACTTTGTAAGGGGTTGAGTGTGTACATTAATTGTGAAAACTTTCTGAATTTTGAATTTTTTTGTACATAAGATATTAAACACTCCTCTTCTGGCTCAAATTTTTAAACATTAAATCCTACCAACCCTTGAACCTTAGAATAACCTGCTAGAAGTCCTCCTGAGTAGCACACTAGTTTCTTCCAGTAGGGAAATGAGAATCTTGGAAAGAATATGGTAAGGTCATCTGAACTCTAGGAAAAGAGCATAAATCCACATTAAAATGTTCCTTGAGTGAATAGGAAATTTCTTTAGGTGAGGTAGGTTGCGACATGTTGCATGAGTTAACAAATGAAGCTGAAAAAATTTGAATTTGAGAAAAGAAAAATGATATGAATATTGATTCCATAAACGAGACATGATGAATTTCATTTCAAAAGAATCATGGATTTTTTCACACCATTGATTTAGGAATTGGATAAGATAAGGATATTATACTTTTCCCAAGAGTGAAAATGATTAGGTGTGGGGGTGTGATCGTACCACGATTCACTGTTTTATTTCACCCTTATACCAACGTATTAAAATAGTTTTGTATAGAAAGTTAAAAGTACAATAAAAAATTTCACTCCATGTTTGATCTAATTATTTTGTGTTTAAAAATGTTAAAAAGGGAAATTCTACTTGTTTTAATAATTATATTGTAGGTGGAGGTGATTTGAAGGACCCATGATGAAGTCCAAGAAAAATGGGTCAAACTACGCAGGATTTATGCACACCAGTGGACTCAACCACTTATTCTATGGAACCGTACATCCTAATGGGATGAAATTTTGTGTCCTGGTCCAAAAATTAATGATATAAATTTCATATGAATGAACCAAATCCTTATTTGTCTTCTAAAATACCCATACTAACTGATCTATCCAAAGAATCAAGTCTGCACGAAGTCAAATGTGGTGCTCTGTAATTTATCAATATCTCGAGCTTGATTTGTCCAATGGGTGCCAAAGAATCCATGGTGATTGTCAAGAGGTGGAGATACAACTTTTTAGTTTTCTCCAAGTCGATATAAAGCTGTCTGGAGGTTGAAACCCATGTGACAAGTTGTTTTAAGAAATATGTGTGCTCAAAACCACCTTCCCATTTTCTATAAAATGGAACCTTGGGCTGTCCATTTATGAGTTCAACCAAGAGGCATGGTGCTAACATTTTGGAGTCCCAAAGTTGACTCCAATCATTTCTAGAGTTTATGGAGGCTATGGGAAGTTCTACCTCAAAATTTTCTTATTCCTCCCCTCCCTTGTGTTTCTAAACCCCTTGTGATCACCTAGGGAGGAACGTGATGTAATCCCGAGCTTCATACTTGTATTATTTTGAAGGATCTTTTTAATTCCAAGTTTTATGTTGTTTTTATTCATTCTATCTTATTATTTTATTGAGTTATGTACTGGCATGTCATGCTCAACTCATATGATCATATTTATGTGTACCCCTTCATGTGATGTTTCACACATCGTTCACCACTTCCTTTTCCCCCTTTCAATTGTGGTGTTTGTGTGGTTAATATTGGTTAATTGAACTCCCATCAGCACTGTCAAGTCCATGTAAATTTATTTAATGGTATCAATATTAAATAACATACTAACTTGGACATCACATCGAGTTCCTCTTATGTTTCCTTGGTGAGTTTTGTTTATGAAGTCGAACACAAATCTCCCAATCACTGACGCTGTCTGGTGAATCATTATGTGTTTTCGACTGAACCCTAGAAGGTATCGTAGTATAAAATACATAACATTATGTTTATATATGTTACAAACCATGGAATAAAATATCATAACTCTACCTAATGAAGCGATGAAGGATTATCTTCATGAGAGTACCCCAGGTTGATCACATTTAATTAATCTTGTTTACTTATACATTGTTTTATCACTTTCATTTTGTATTGTTATCTTTAATCATCAAACCCAAGTATTATAAAACCCACATTTCCTTTTTTAACTTTCATAATCAGAACCACATTTTGGAATTAATGATCCAAGACTCTGTCGAGAGACGACATAGGGTTACTGCTATACTGTAGAAATTCTAGATAAAAATAAACATCTAATTTGACGCGCTCGACAATGCGATCAAATTTTGGCACAATTTTTGGGGATCCAAGATCATTTTTTATTTTATTTCCTTTTATTTATTTATTTTAATTATTAATTATTACCCCTTTCAATACCCCACCCTCATTCAATTGTTGTTTTTTGGTTTTTGGTTTCTATTTTTTTTGGTTTTGTGTGTTCTTCCTCTCTCTCCATTTATTCTTATTCTCCATAACTCTCTCCAATTTTTTATTATAAAATTATCTTTTATTTATTACTTTAATTTATTATGTATTTTTATTTCATTCACATTCCATAAAAAATTGAACAAAAAAACAACAAACAATCAATCAATCAAACTGGACATCATTGTTGCATGACAAGATCTGGTGAAGAAACACTACTTGAATTTGATCATGAAATTGAAAAATCACTCCACTCACAAATCAAGGATTCTAGATAAGGTCAATCAAGTAATACTGAGTAACACCTTTTGGAACCTCAAGTTGTCCTAATGAAATCAAAAATTGAACCCAGTCAAACCCAAGAAAATGTGGCTGCAAATAATCAAACCTTAAAAGAAATGACCACCCCGGATGTGGAGTACCAACCAACGTACATCTAATATCCCAAGAGAGTATCCAAATATGAACTGAGATCAGGCATGATTCACCTTCTTCCTAAATTCCATGGTCTTCCCAGTATGGACCCCCATAAGCCCCTTAAGGAGTTTCACATCGTGTACTCCACAATGAAACCCCAAAATGTGTCTGAGGACTTAGATATGTGTAGGTACTTCCCTCTCTCCCTTGATGGTGTAGCCAAAGATTGGATATACTATTTTCCTACCACAATTTGGGGCTGGAAGGACTTTAAAAGACTCTTTTTAGATAAGTTCTTCCCTGGCTCCCAAACTGTATCAATTAGGAAAGAAATCTGTGGAATTAGGCAATCACAAGGAGAGACCCTTCATGAATACTGGGAGATATTCAAAATAATTTTCTCAAGATGCCACCACCATATTAGTGAACAACTATTAATCCAATACATCTATGAGGGACTTATCCCCATTGATCATGGAATGATTGATGCTGCAGCTAGTGGTTCGCTAGTTGATAAAACTCCTTCCACCGCTCGTGACTTAATAGTCAACATGGCTCAAAATGCACAAAAATTTTGAACATGAGAAATTTCACCAACCCAAGGAGTTTATGACATAATTCATTAAGACCTAGAACAAAAGGTAGATAATAAACCTGATGAGATGTATAACCTTCTAAGGAAATTATCTCAAGAACAAGGTAACTCACACACATCTTCAGTTCCATTACATTGTGGTATTTTCTTTGATAATACTAATTTTTCTGACTAGTAACCACAACTTCAAGATTCAACTGAGTCTTGTTCATCCATGTTCCTCGGGCATCCATACCAACAAGAACCTCCCATCAAGCAAGATCCATTTAGGCCAAATCCAATCCCCAGATGGCAATCACAACCCTAGTACCCACAAGGAGGAAAATCAAGCTACCCCAAGAAGATTTGGTATCAACAAGGCCAAGGTATGCAACCTTCTTATCCATCAAAATCTCAAAAAAATACTCCTCCTCCCAAATCAAAACCAAGCCTTGAGGATATGGTGAAGAAAATGGAAAACCAAAACCTCCAGTTCCAACAGACCAGAAAATCATCAATTCAAGACCTACGAACTCAAGTGAGACAATTGGTGGACACCATTGGTGAGATTAAGATGAAAGGTTCTAGACAACTACCATCCCATCCAATTTCTAATCTAAAGGTTAAAGGTAACGCATGTGCAGTTAAACTCCGTAGTGGTAAAGTTGTTTTTCATTCTACTGATTCTATGCCACAGGTATGTCCCCACCTCCATTCAAAACTCTCTTCTCCAACCCTAAAATGTTTCAAGATAAGAAAAAGAAGAAAAAAAGTAATCAAATTATCATTAAGTATTCCCATGAATAATCCATTCCTCTTCCTTTACCTCAATGACTCACTAAATCTAAGAAAAACTTTTATAATTATATTGACAATGAAATAATGGATGCATTTAAAAAAGATGAAGTTAATATTCCATTATTGGATAAAGTTAAGAAAATTCCTTGTTATGCCAAATTTCTTAAAGAACTCTTCACCCATAGAAAAGGCTGAAGGGGAATGAAAGAGTCAAACTAAGAAGAAATGTTTCAGCCTTGATTCAACCATCAATGCCAACTAAGTGCAAGGATCCTGACACATTCACAATACCTTGTAATATAGGGGATACCTTCTTTTCTGATACTATGCAAGATTTATATGCTTCCATTAATGTAATGCCTCACTCCGTGTATAATTCTTTGCAAGTTGGATAACTTTAACCAACAAGAATTATCATGAAACTTGACAACCGGAGTACAATGAATCCAATGATTGAGGATGTCCTTGTCAGAGTGAAGAATCTCATCTTCCCCACTAATTTATAAATTCTTGAGATAGAAGATACCCAAACCCAAGGACATGCCCCTCTTATAGGAAATTCCCCAAAACAGCAAAGACGATCATTAATGTTCACAATGGTATGCTATCCATGGAGTTTGGTGGAAAAAAGGTAAGTTTTAATATCCTTGAGGATATGAAACACCCCATTGAAGAGAACTCAACTTTTCCTGTCTATTAGATGGAAGTTCTCTCAAATGATGCACACACACACAATTCTATCCTCAACCCATACTCTGATTAATTTTCTTATTCTTCACCCTTGGATGATTTGAGTTTCGAGTCATGTTTTGAGTGTTGTGTGGGTTCTGAAAAGTGTAATTTTTTTTCTTTAATTGATGAGTGTGTTCATTTTGAGGTTCCCATGATCGTCAATGATTCTAAAAATCTCATTTAAATAGATTCTCTATCTTTAGAGAATAAACATGAGCAGATAGACAGTTTAGTGGACTTCAATCCCCCTAAATCCCCTCCCTCAATCCAAAAACCCTAGTGTTGGAATTAAAACCACTTCTATCTAATTTAAAATATGCCTATCTTGAAGGTATTGAACAATTTCCCGTCATTATTTCCAATAACCTCTCCCAATAGTAGGAATCAAAACTTCTTAATCTTTTGAGAGAGTGTAAAAAGGAGATAGGGTGGACATTGGATGATATTCCTGGATTTAGACCATCTATTTGTATGCACCATATACTTTTGGATGATGAGGCTAAGCTCGTAAGACAATCTCAACGCCAGTTGAATCCCACTCTCCTTGAAGTGGTAAAATTGGAAGTCAGTAAATTACTTGCTTCAGGGATCATTTATTCTACATTTGATAGTAAATGGGTTTTCCCAGGGAAAATTGTGCCTAAAAAATAGGAATAATAGTTGTGCAAATGCAAGGAATGAATTGGTTCCAACGCGTGTGCAAAACAGTTGGCGAGTCTGTATTGACTACCGTCGACTGAATCAAGCCATGTGGAATGACCACTTTCTTCTACCTTTTATTGACCAAATGTTGGAATTATTGGCTTGTAAGTCCCATTATTGTTTCCTTTATGGATATTAGGGTTATTTCCAAATCCATATAGCCCTTGAGGATCAAGAAAAGACAACATATACCTTTCCATTTTGCAAATTTGCATACAGAAGGATGCCTTTTGGTCTCTCTAATGCTCCTGGTACTTTTCAGTGTTGTATGTTGAGTATATTTTCAGAGTACCTTGATAATTGCATGGAAGTTTTTATGGTTTATTTCATAGTTTATGGAACTTATTTTGATGATTGCTTGTCACACATAGGTTCTATCCTCCATCATTGCATAGAATAATATCTTGTATTAAATTATGAGAAATGACATTTCATGGTTGAATGAGGGATTGTTCTTGGGCATGTTATTTCAAAATAAGGAATTCAAGTGGAAAAATAAAAAAATGAATTTATTTCAAACCTTCCATATTCAAAATATGTTTGTGAGGTGTGACCTTTCTTAGGTCATACTGATTTTTACCGAAGACTCATTAAAGACTTCAGTAAGATCACACTTCCCTTTTCTTGGTTATTACCATAGGTTTATGAATTTTTTTTGATAAAAACTCTGAGGATGCTTTCAATTCACTGAAAGGAGTCTCAAATCACCTCCCATCATCCAAACAACAAGGTGGGATCTCCCCTTCGAGTTTATGTGTGATGCCTCTAACTTTGAAGTTGGGGCAGTTTTATCACAAAGGTTGTGAAGGATCCTTATGTCATTGTTTATGCCACACGTACCCTTGAACCTATACAGAAAAACGATACAACTATTGAAAAATAACTTCTTTATATTGTGTTTGCCTTGGATAAATTCTGTTCATATCATATCAGATCAAAAATCATTGTCTTTTCTGATCATGCATCCCTTTATTTTCTCCTAATGAAACATGAAGAAAAACACCACCTCATTCAGTAGATTCTTTTCATCCAGAAGTTTAACCTTGAGATTAGAGATAAGAGAGGAGTGGAAAATGTTCTAGCTAGCAACATTAGTAGGATTCTCCCACCATTTGACCATAATGTTGACTTGACCCTCCCCATTGGATAATTCTTCCCTCATGAGAACCTTTATGATGTTGTGGAACTTTCCCCCTGATATGTATACATTGTGAATTTTCTAGCAATATCTAGAGTCCCCACTGATTTTAGAACTTCACAATCCCAGAGACTTAAGCGTGATTCTCAATGGCACATTTTGGATCACCCATATTTGTGGAGAATTTATGGTGACCATGTAGTTTTTCAATGTGTCCATGACCATGAGTTCACCTCTGTTTTGAACTTCTACCACACCTTGGCCTATGGGGGACAATTTTTCTCTCAATGTATAGCTCAAAAGGTCCTTGAATCAAGAATTTATTGTAAAAAATTGTATAGGGATGTGCATAAATTTTTCAAGTCATGTAGTCATTGTCAATTCACAAGGAATATCTCTAAGAGGAATGAAATTCCCCAACAGCCCATGCTATTCTGTGATATTTTTGATGCCTGGGGAATTGACATTATGGGGCCTTTTTCAAATTCATTTGGATTTTTGGACATCTTATTGGATGTTGACTAGGTATATAAATGGGTGGAAGAAAAGTCCACTAGGACCGATGACCCTCGAGTGGTTGTTGATTTTGTGAGGTCTTAGATTTTTAGTCAGTTTGGTTTGCTGAGATTCATCATTAGTGATCAGGGTTCATATTTTTTCAATCGAAACATGAATTTTGTTTTTTTAAGTATGGGGTTGATCATAAATTCTCCACTTCATATCACCCCCAATATAATGGACATGCAGAAATCTCAAATGAGGAAGTTAAGAGAATCATGGAAAAAACGGTACAACCCAATAGGAAAGATTGGAGTTTGTACTTGGATGATGCATTTTGGGCATACCATACAGCTTTTAAAACCCCAATCGGAAACTCACCATATTGGATTTTGTTTTTAAATTCTTGTCGCCTCCCGGTTGAGGTAAAACACCGCACATATTGGGATGTTAAACAATTTAATATGAATTTTTTAGATGTTGGTGAGCATTGGAAGATACAGATTCCAAAGTTGGAAGAAATTTGACATGAGGCATATGATAACTCCCGAATCTATAAGGGGAAGACAAAGCTTATCCAAGATATCATAATTAATTAGTTTAAGTTTCATATTGGTGAGAAGGTTCTCATGTACAATTCCAGGCTAAAGCTCCACCCATGTAAGCTTTGTTCCTTATGGCTCAGTCCTTATACCGATACTAATGATTACCCTTTTGGTGCCATACAGGTTTTTCATGAGAAGAGTGGAACAAGGATTACTGCCAATGGGAAAACGCTAAAATACTTCTATGAGGATTTTCCAAAGAATATCATGGAGAAAATCCAAAATATTGATGCCACATATGACACTAGTTAGCAGGTTGTAACTTCTCCGTACCTTTATTTACTTGTCTATTTATTTAAAATACTTTCATTGAAGACAATGTAACTTTTAGGTGTGGGGCAGGGTGACATGTCATTGTTAGGGTTAAAAAAACCAAAAAACAAAAAAATTAATAAAAAAAGGTGTTTTCATTTTTGATTTATTTTTCCTTATTTTGTGTTTTAAGAAAAATATTGATCTTAAAAAGAATATCCAAAATCATTTTTCATGGATGAGTTGATTATGTGGAAAATTCAACTTTTTTTGGATTTTTTTTTCAAATGAATGTTGATATGGAATATTTTTCTAGAATTTGTATTTTCAAAACGTTCTTAGGTATTTAATGGATTTTGAATCCCATGCCTCATTAGCGCTGACCAATATTTTAATCCCTTACCTGAGAGACATTCTAAGCCCTTTATTGCATATTCTTCCTTTTAATCACTTTCAAGAGAGTCTCGGGTCATGTAAAGAACCTAGATCTTGCCTTGATTCTGTTTGAAGCCATAAGATTCAAGTATGCTACATTCATGATAGATACAATCATTTATTGAAAAGTCCTTTGTACAATTATCTTCTATTTTCGTCCACCTTTACATTTTATCCTTCTTAAGCCTTAGAGACCATGAAATACCTATTATGTAGCCATATTACATGCTAATTTATCCCCACCTACCCATAGCTTGTGTATATTTTTGTTTATTTTCAGCAATTGTGGGTGAGAGGTTGTTTCCATGGGAATTCTAGGGAGAGAATCATTGTTATGGGTTGATATAAAGGGTGCCTACATTTTATTTTGGAAATTTGTTCACAAAACATATTAAAACATTTTTTTACACAGGTTTCCCTCTTTATCAAAAAAACGATACAAAAAAATATAGTTATGTACATTAAAAAACAATAGAAAAAAATAAAAAAATGGAGAAAAGAGAATTTTATGCATTATTATTCACTTATTGGTTGTGACCCACAAGAATGTACAATGGGGACATCGAGTTAGAGCTGATACACTTTGTAAGGGGTTGCGTGTGTACATTCATTGTGAACACTTGCGGAATTTTTACATGTTTTGTACATAATATATTAAACACTCCTCTTCTAACATAGATTTTAAACATTAAATCTTACCAGCCGATGAACCTCAGAACAACCTGTTGGAAGTCCTCTTGAGTAGCACACTAGTTTCTACCAGTAGATAAATGATAATCTTGGCAAGCATATGGTAAGATCACAAGAACTCTAGAAAAATAGAAAAAACCCACTTTAAAAGTTTCCTTGAGTAAAGAGGGAAAATGTTTAGGTGAGGTAGGTTGCGACATGTTTCATGGGTTAAAAAATGAAGTTGAACAAATTTGAATGTGAGAAAAGAAAAATAATTTGAAAAATGATTTCATAAATGAGACTTGATGAATTTCATTTCAAAAGAATCATGGATATTTTCACACCATTTATTCAATAATGGGATAATATTAGGATATTATACTTTTCCCAGGAGTGAAAATGTTTAGGTGTAGGGTGTGATCGTACCATGATTCACTATTTTATTTCACCCTTATACCAATGTATTAAACTGGTTTTGTATTGAAAATTACATGTAGAATAAAAAATTTCACTCCACATTTGATCCAATTATTTTTTGTTTAAAACTGTTATAAAGGGAAATGTTACTTTTTTTAATTATTATATTATAGGTGGAGGTGATTTGGAGGACCCATGATGAAGTTCAAGAAAAATGGGCCAAACTATATAGGATTTATGCACACCAGTGGACTCAAATGCATATTTCTTCTCAACTATGCATCTTAATGGGATGACATTTTGTGGTATGGCCCAAAATTTAATGATCTACAATTCATATAAAGGAACCAAATCCTCCTTCGGCTTCTACGATGCCCATACGAACTAATCTGTCCAAGGATTCAAATCTACACAATGCCAAATGCAATGTTCTCTATTTTATCAATATCTCAATATTTATTAGTCCAAAGGGTGCCAAACGTTCCGTGGAGATAGTAAAGAGGTGAAGATTCAACTTTTTTACTTCCTTCAATGAAATATAAAGCTATATTAAGGTCGAAACCCATGTGATAAATGGTTTTAAGAAATCTGTGTGCTCAAAACCACCTTCTCATTTTCCTATAAAATGGCAGCTTGGGCTCCCCATTTGTGGGTTCGAACAGGCGGCAAGGTGCTGAGTTTTATACGGGTATGTCATTATCAACTCATATGATCATGTTTGGGGGTACCCATTCATGTGATGTTTCACACACCATTCACAACTTCATTTTCCCATTTCAATTGTGGTGTTTGTGTGGTTCATATTGGTTAATTGAACTCACATAAGCACTATCAAGGCCATGTAAATTTATTTCATGGTATCAAAATGAAATAACATACAAACCTGGACAATAGATTGGGTTTTTTGTGTGTTTTCTTGGTGAGTTTCAGTTATAAAGTCGAACACAAATCACCTAATCATCGACGGTGTCTGGTGAATCATTGTGTGTTTTTGACTGAACCCTAAGAGGTATCCAAGTATAAACTCAGTAACATTATGATTATAGGTGTTACAAACCAGGTATTAAAAGATCAAAACTCTATCTCATTAAGTGATGATGGATGAGCATCATGAGAGTACCTCGGGTTGATCACGCTTAATTAATCTTGTTTACTTCTACTTGGTTTTATCGCTTTCATTTTCTGTTGTCATATTTAATCATCAAACCCAAGTATTATAAAAACCCATTTCCCCTTTTTTTACTTTCATAACCAGAACCACATTTTGGAATTACTGATCTAAGGTTCCATTGAGAGACTACCTAGGGTTTCTGCTATACTGTAGAAAGTCTAGTTAAAAATAATCATCTAATTTGACACACTCGACAACGCGACCAATGATGTGTCCCAAGAAGTGGACCTTCTGTATCTATAACTCACACTTTGAGATCTTCCCATATAATTTGTGCTCCCATAGTGTTTCCAAAACTATCTTAAAGTGTATCGCATGCTCTTCCTTAGACGCTAAGTACACCAAGATGTTTTCTATGAAGACCACCATGAAGTGATTGAGGTATGGCTGGAAGATCCTATTCATGAGCCCCATGAACATTACTGGAGCATTGGTCAAGCCAAAAGGAATCACCAAGAAATATTAATGGCCATACCAACATATGAAGGATGTCTTCGGTATGTCCTCATCTTGTACCCTAAGCTGGTGATAGCCTAATCTGAGGTCTATCTTTGAAAACCAAAGACCTTCCTTCAGTTGGTCGAAGAGATCATCATTCTTCGGTAGAGGATCCTTATTCTTCACGGTCACCTGGTTTGGGTTCTAGAAGTCCATGCATAGCCTCAAACATCCATCTTAGTGTTCTTGGGAAAAAATACTTGGGATGCCCATGCAGAAACCCTAGGCCTTATGAATCCCTTCTTTTGGAAGTCCTAAAATTGTACCCTCATCTCCCAGAGCTCGGTAGGGACCATCTGATATGAGGGTGTAAATATCCGTGTTGTTCCTATGTACAAATTAATATAGAATTATACCTCTCTATGAGGAGGTAGTCTTGTGACATCTTTCATAAAGACGTCCCCATACTCATCCACCACTGCTGGAAAATGTGGACTCGCCTCATCCACCATGTCAAAGGTCATGCAAGCCAGCTGATATATAATCGGCTACACCCTCTTAAGCACAGGTGCGTATCATGCTTATTTGTTTTCCTTCTCACCAAGAAAGGAAAACACCCCTTCATCTATATGTGTACATCGCATTGTACATCTCAAGTAGTCAATCTGTATGTGAATAATTGATAGCCATTCCATGCCTAGAATGACATCGTAGGGATTCAACACCACTACTAGAAGATTCCATTTGAAACTCTCTCCTCCAAGAGTAAGATCACACTATTGGCACTAGTGTGTGACTAATGAATCTCCTCCCATATGAGTATCCAAACAAAAAGGTCAAGCTAAAAGCTCAGTTGGAATCTCAGAGTCTGGAACTAAGTTCACGGCAAAGAAAGAATAGCTAGCACCTGTGTCAGTAAGCAATGCTTCTAAAGTAGAGAAGATAAAGATCATACCACATATAATCATAAATATTTCAGGATCGTTAGCCTCTACTGCCTGTAGTTGGGCCTGTACCCATCCACCCACTCTTTGAGCTCGTGGTAGACCGCCTGGGGGTGGTGGTGGTAGTCCCTGGTGACCTCGACCACCTCCCACTGCACGTCATTCCCCCTGCCTCATGCACCGCCATGATGACGCTCATTCTACTTCCACTACTGTTGCCTCAGTGGCCCCTGCATCATCTTTTGATCATTTGCAGGGGGAGTTGGACTGTCACGAGCTCTATGACCCTGTCCCCCATAGGAAAAGCTGATCATGCATCATTGGTGGCTCCCTCGGCCTCTCGAGCCTTGCACCTCTGACCCTATGTCCCCAAGTTTCCCTATAAAAGGTCTATCCCACGTAGGATTATATGTTTTCTATCTACAGATACCTATAGATGACTCTTATACATGTCATCCAGTAGGGGATCCCACTGTCTGTGCCTACTCGGCAAGGAAGCTATCCATCAGCAAAGCTTTCTCTAGAACCCCAGCCTGTATCGGGAAGCGGAGAGAAAATTCGGCAACTCTGTTCTCTCTTTGGATCCCCTTCTCAAAGGACTAGGCCCTGAAGTAAGGGTCTCATACCATGTTGGTGGAGTATCAGGAAAGGTTAGTAAATCTCTTCGAGTACTGAGGGACTGTCTGGATGCCCTGATGAAGATGCAGTAGATCATGAATACACAAAGATCGTAGTGTCGTCGACATAAGCTCTGCCCTGAAAAGGCTCTCAATTTCCAGCCAGGTGAGGGTCATCTCCTCATGTACCTAGAGCATCGAGCTCCACTATCATCATACCAATCCCTGAATAAGGCCAGTGGCCAAGACCGCCATCTTCTTGGTGGGTGTTTATACTAAGAAAAAGGCCAACAAAACCGCCTCAAGCCAGCCCTCTATTGCATGTGGGTATGTCTCTACTTGAAGTGTCAGAGGCCTTCTCCTTTTGAACTCATGCAATGCGCTCAACCAGCATGCATGATCTACTTGTAACATCTATTTCTCAATAGGTGGTGCTGCTGTTGGTACACTACTCAAAGGTGCCATCACTGTGAGTGGTACCTGTACCGACGTCTCATCGCTTGGTGGGTCACTATCATGATCTCTAACTAGAATATGGGCTAGATATCCTCAAGGAGGCATCCTATAATAAATAGATGTGCCACAATAAATAAGTTATACCTGGTGAGATGACTCAAGAAAGATTAAGAAAACTTTTCAAAACACTATAAACCTGTGATTTCATGTACCGAGTAAGAAAAAAGAATTTTGGGTCCTAGTGTATGGATATGTCGGCCTCCGCACGAACACTAGACTCCCTATACTGAAAACCAAACTCAAGAAACATTAAACAATTGCCTCATCAAATGCAGAATCTTAGTTATTCTAGTATAATCGACCTCCCTTTGATACCACTTTGTCACGACCCGTCCCACAGGGCCAAGACATGACTACCCCAAGCCCGACTTCCGTAGGCTAGGGGTTGGAGACTAGAACCTAAAGGCTTTTCTCAAATAGGTAAGGCATTTCCCTAGAGACCTGTACACACTCAAAAAGGGAAACTAAAGTAAACAACCAACAAAAGTAAGGTATATCCATGAGAGTAAAGTACAACCACAAGTACATCTGTAAACTGAAAAAATTGGCCGGAATACAAGCCCTAGAAACTGAAAAGAAAGTAAATAGTTGTCGCATCTTCCCTAGATCTCTACCTAGAGGGTATTAACTATATGTATGAAGTCGAATAAAAGGATATCTACTGCTCTCGTTGCACTAAGCTCCACCAAGTCCTGAACCTCTAATGTCTGCTTCAGAGTGTCAGTAGTCTGCACCAGAAACACACGTGCGAGTGGATCCCGTGCATTGGTGAGTATAAAAACTTAGAAAGGGACACCGAGACCCATGAAGGTCTCTCAGTAATCTAAAAAGGAAAAAATCACAAGAAATACCACAAAGGTAATATTAGAAGAATGATCTAAATCATGAAACACAATCAAAAGAGACATCTCACTCTAATAGTATAACTTCAAGGTTAGTGGGATAGAGATGACTAGTCATAATTCTAGATCATCCTATCCATAGTAACTCTACTGTTGACCTATATAGGTCACTGTTTGATGACCCGTATTGGTCACTGTATTCGGACCCGTATTGGTCGCTAGATGTTGACCCGTATTGGTCGTTAGTGTTGACTCATATTGGTCACTGGTGCTGTCTCGTATTGGTCGCTGGTGCTGGCCTGTATTGGTCACTACTGCTGAACTGTATTGGTTGCTGGTAAATAGGTAGGTATGATTATTCGTATATCTAGATCATCCCACTCTGGAGTTTCTGATGCTGACCCGTATTAGTCTCTCTTCTTCTTCATGTCACAGTTAGCCACTGGATTTCCGGACGAAGCACACCTGATCTCCGGAATACTCTGATCCTAAAGCCATTGGTCGTATTTAAATTGGTACTAAGTCATGAAAAAATAATTCTTAAGGGACCGCCCCATCATAGGGGTCCCATCGTGACAGACGACATGCCGATCAGATGCCCGGTCTGTGAGATATGGACAGTTTTGTAAAAAGGCCCTGATTAGATTCCAGCTTGATCCAACCGAAGACGCATGTCAAAATCCATCAAAACACACTTAGAGTATCTCTAAAGGACCTCCTTGTCACAAGGGTCCTTATTCCACATACAACACGTTGATCAAACTCCCGGTATGTTAGTTACTCCCCTTTTCGTGAAATAGGGGTGATCACACCTCAGTTCGACCCAGCTCAGTCAGGACCGCCAAAATATGCCAAAGGGACCGCTTCCCAAAAGGGGTCCCAATTCCACAGATAGCGTATCAAAAAGACACCTGGTTCCTCAGTTAAAGGCGTTTCTTTATTCAGGGGCCGGTTGGGTTTGGGCACCATCCGACTCGGTCATACTGGCCCGATGCAACGGGTCCTGGGGTCTACCTAACCCTGATCGTGTCTGACTCATTAAGGGTTAGCCTGGTTCACTAGGTATGACCCATTGGGGTCAGCCCGACTGATTTACGGGCCCGGTATGCGGTAGGACCAGCCCGCTAGGTGGGTCTCAACCCACCCGCGCTGGCCCACTGGGCCGCGGGTCCAACCCGTTCGGTCTGCCTGCATTCGGCTTGGTCTGCCTGAGGGCAGACCGTTTCTCCAGCTAGCCCCATAGACATGGGATCATTTCATCTGGCCGGTGGGGCACTGCCCCACCCCGTGCAACGGTCAGCCAGATGGCTGACTAGTCTCCAGCCGACACGGCATGGTGCGGGGCAGCGCTGCCCCTCCTACCGCGGCCCGCTGGCCCCAGCTTCTGTCGCCGGCAGCACCTCTCATCACATCCCTTCTCCTATCCATCTAGCTCGGGCCGACCACCTCTGGCCACCATGGTGTGCCACGGTGCGCCGCCTTCCCACCGCCTATGGCTGGTTGTTGCAGGCGTCCTCCGACCCCCACCAGATGCCGCCGGTATGGCACGCTGGCGGTTCTTTCCGCAGGCCACTGGACATTTTCCGGTGGTCCGTTCTTGGTGTCATATGCACCTACGATTCTCCTGGACTACCTCTGTCACAGTGTGACCCTCTGTTGTGCATTTTCATCAAAATTAAGGAAAGTCATCCACGAAGAACACAACATGAACGAAGCGACAAAGGGTTCGAGCCTTGTTCGTTCGGTCTGCACCCTCTACGTTAACATGATAACAAGTGGGATAATATTTATCTAACATTAAAGATTAAATAAACTCATTTCAATAATGTTAAACTAGATCCAACATAAACCCCATACCTGGATGAGACGTCTGCTAACGACGATCAACGAAACCTCCTTCGTCATTGCCGTCGATTCTTGATTCAGTGGAACTCGTCACCGCTCGCTAAATCTAGTCTCGTCCTCTACGTGGATGTTTCCACAGAACTTCATCAAAGTTTCTTCTCTTTAATAAGCCATTCTAGAACCCCACCAGAGCTCCATTTTAATGGGAGGGGGAAATGTGAGTAACGCGTTGAAGAATTAAGGAGGTTTATTAAATGAATTAATGAACCTCTTTTAATTCCCAATAGTGGAGTTATGTAGTTGATGTGTCAATCCATTAGATGGATTGCGAATTCATTGGTCCCTCAACCACCACTCATCCGTTGGAGAAAAATAAAAAAATAGTTACATGTTATTTTTGAATTCTTTAAAAATTACCCAAAACTATCTTTTTCTCCCGACCAACTACAGTAAAATTGATACTTCCCTTTTGCGAATCCCAGAACTGTGGATTAAACGGTCTCTAAGATTTCAATTTTGAGCACCGGTACGAAATATAGAAAACACTGCACTTGCGTTTACTGAATGTACCTAAAAAAGTTCAGAAATTAATTTCGGGCACATCGGGCCTCGGAACCACGCACCGTAAATTTTCACAGACTTATAAAAATCCCAAATAAAAAACAATTACATGTAATTTTCTATGTCATTACAATGAAAAACATACATATTTGTTCCATAATATTATAAAATATTCATCGTATCATTATAACATAACCCATGAAAAGGAAAAAAGTTTCATAATAATTTCACCATTTCTCCATAGTATAACCCATAGAAAATAAATATGTTACCTAAAAATATCAGAATAATAATAATAAAACATTAAAAAAATATAATGATGGTATCATTGGATCATATATCTAATAAATCATAGTTAATATCAAATTATGTTTTTATATAAATTCCATCAAAAGGTCACTGAAATATTTCTTGAGGAAAATACCATTTTCAATTTTAAACCAATTCTTTAAAATATAAAAATTTCCAAAATATTAATGAATAATTTTCATTGAAATTAACCATGTCAACTTTTAAATAATTCTTAAAATCATTGATAAGTTATGATGGTGGGAAGTTAAAATCACATCATGTTTGTTAAAATAAATAACCGTTTCACATTTTTGGTAAAACATCAAAAAGTAACTTGTTTATAAAATGAAAAGAAGATTAATTTAAACCATGTTATCAAAGATTAAAACTTGGGGAAATATTAATTTAAATTTTCATAAGATAATTGTAAAACATTATTGTATACATTTTAAATAAAACCCCAAAATGGAAGTAAATGATTCCCGACCGAATAGTAAAGCATAATCGGTTTTCATTAAAAATATAATTTGGAGGTTTTTAAATATATAAAGTGAATAAAATGAAAATAAATTATGTATTATTAATAAATAACTAAAGGAGAATAAAATTTAAAGGGTATTTTTTATAATGTTCATAAAATTTTCTCAATGGAAATCTGAGCATAAACAATACAAAATAATGGGTTTGAGACATAAATCCCTTACCTCAAATCTCATATTTAAATTTTTGTAGTAAAAAATCAAATTTAATAAATACATATATATTATACATGTATTCTAGAAAGTTGTTATATATATATATATATTACCATATATGTTTTACTTATAACATCCCATTACACATGCGTTGATAATTTGTTATTAACATCATTGTTCCGGGATATAATTGCTTTGTTTCTCAGGCATGATTCGTTTCAAAAATCATTGTACATTTACATTGATCATGGTTCTATTATCTCCATAATTTTAATTATGATATAAATATCATATATATTAATTATATATATATATTTAGTTTCATCTATAAATGGTGTATATATATATAAATGAAATAAATCATTCATTGAGATGGTAGGTTGTACATACATAAGAAAACTATTTTCATTTGTTGAAGGATTAAATAAAAAACATAAAAAATAATTGACCTTTATAGAATAATTATTAAATAATTTATATCATATATATTAATATATATATATATATTTTATTACTATAAATGGAAATATGAAATTAAAAAAATAGATCGCTTCTTGTTGGTGGTACTCCACATGTACGCATGTGTGATATTATAATTTTCCAATAGATGGGGTGGTATGAAGGTAGATATGATATAATAATTAAAAATTCATAGTTATATCATATTTATCTTATATAGATATTAAACCCATCATAACAACCATCCTTTAATGATAGTGATGGAAAATTAATTTCATCACTACATGGAGGTGGTAGTCCACACGTATAAATGAGTGATACATTCTCCTCCCCTTTGATCGAATAAAGGATAGATATTAGTGTCTCAAAAATCATAATAAAATTTATGTGTATTTAATATACAGAATTATTATTTCCTGATTCATGCCACTTATTTATAAAATTTATAAGAAGAAATAAAGTGAAAGAGGTCTGGTTAGATTATTACCTCTTCTTTGGTATGACTACTTTAAATCCATTCTTAAGAACCATTAAAATGGTATTTTAAGGATAAAAGCACTTATCAATCATGGATAGAGACTTTTATAAGACAATTGGGTAGGATATGGTTGATCTAGATGGCTTAAAGGGATTTATTAAGAGAGGATAAGTGGTGAACATTTATATGTGAGGAGAGGGGCCCTCTTGGAATTACTTAAAGTATTAAATTAATATGAATTAATTTTCAAGTTCAAGTGCATACAAATTTATATATCTAAAATATATTATTTTTTAGTCCATATAATCCCATAAAAATAGGGAAACTTTTTGGTTATTTTTTCACTCTTATCTTTTTGTTTGAAACCCCAATTACCCGTTTTGACAATTACCTCAATATCAATGTTTTTTACTATTTACGGGTCAAAAATGTTACCATAAAAAGTAAATAATAAATAGACCTTGATTTATATTTTAAACCATATCACATTAAATTTTCTAAATAAAATATTTTTAGGATTTGTAAATCATTTAATAAAATAATGTTTATTATAAAATATCATTATTGCCAATTTTTGAACAGTTCATTTACTTTGAATTTAATTTCATTAATAAAATTATGAAATTTGAATATAAAACTTTAACACATAAATATGATGATATAATAATTTATAAAATTCATGGAAAATAATAATTCAACTAAATTTTAATACTATTAATATTTTTAAAATATTTTATTTTATTTTTTTATATTAATTGAATGAAAACTATGTCAACAATGCATAAGTATTTAAGGTAAAAATTCAATAATTAAAAATTTAAAACAAATTATTAGAATAAAAATACGTAATTAATATTTAAAATAAACATTTATAACTAAAAACATTCTCTATTTACCCTTATATAAAATTTTTAGAGATGTTAATGTCAAGAGAGTGACATTTTGAATTTTTTCTTTTTTTAAATTAATATAATAGTCATAATCAAAGAAATATGAAACTAAGTAGAAAAATATTAAATAATTGGATTGAAATGGTCGAAATAATATCATATAATAGGACAATGGTAAGCATTAGATAAATATTAAACCCTTATTCCAAAGTACTAACCTTGTTTTACACAATTTACCATTAAATATTTAACAAATTTTTTTACCAAGGGTACTATTCATAATGATAAAAAATAAAATGGAATTTTTTTAAAATATTATCCTCATAATTAAAAATATGGAATCCATTTTTCATGAATTTAGTCATATAAGTTGCATAATTTAGTTTCAGATTAAACTCCTAAAACACGATGAAAAATAGTTTGAAAAAATGCTTTCTAATGTATAAAAAGTTTTTATACAATAACACAATATAAAATTAATTCCAATTACATTAATTTTATTAATAATGATATAAATTATATAATTTTTTTTAACCATTGTAAAATAATCTAGAACTTTTTAAATTATTTAAATAAAAAGATACTTTTCAATAAAAATCATCATTTTTCAATATTCATAGAAAAATCAATATTTTTTGAAAATTTTCAAATAATAAATTAAAGATAATTTTTGAAATTTGATTTCAAAAATTAAGTTCCTTTTTCCAAATAAATTTCTTAAAAGTGGTAAAAATTAGTTATATCATTTTTTCCCAGAAACTAATATAATCAATTTTTAAGGAAAAATGTATTTTTAAAGAATATAATTACATTACTAAATATTGAGTAATTATTTATCAACATATTTACTTCATATAAAAACATTATATATAATTTTAAAAACATTGTTGTTGTGATTCATTCTTATTTTTTATTAGCTAGGTTATAGTGATATACTATATTATGATTTATTTAGATTCTATGTTGCATGTAATACATTATATCGAAGAAATTATATTCATTAATATATCATAAAATATTTGGGTGTTGCACAAAAAGTTTTTGCTACAATATGTGATATGTGTTCCCATTATGACTCTATTTTTGCTCAACAAGAAGAATATGTATAAGAATTTCTCTATATGGGTCAACACACACCTCAAATCACTGGGTTTATATTATGTTCCAACCCAGAAGGTCAAAGATAAAAAACATAGATATAAGGTCACCTCAAAAAATAGTTGAAAAATTGAATGGAAATGTTTTAAAGGATTATGTCATTTATTTTATTAGATATAACGTGCACTTTTATCCAAATTTAAATATGTAGATTCGTGTGGAATTAATAAATTCCTTGTATGATCAATGCATGATAACATTATTTCCTATGTTCTTACTACAATGCATGAATACAGAACTCGTGGTATATTGGACCATGATTAAAATATATTTGTTCAATTACATCACATAATATGTGTATCACCCAATGTGATATAAAATCACAACATTAATAACTGATCATTAAGAACAAAAATTCCATCCCTGGAAACATTGGGTTTTCCCACCCATGGGTCAGCTAATTCCATACATGATATCATTAGAAATCCCCACAACATTATATTATCCTATATAACTTTCTTAAATTTTAAAAAACATGAATCTTTTTCCTTTGATACCACTTTGTAATGTCCCTGTGCCAATTATCTCTCATGTGACCAAGATAGATCACCACAAGACCTCAATAATTCCTCCCCATATTCCACAGGTTACCGAATATCAGAGAGACTCTAGTAAATATAGTTAGGAGACTATAAAATCTTGTAAAAAATTATAATAAAAGTGTAAATAAGATTAAAAAAGTAGTTTAATAAACTCTAGAGGACAAAAAGGAAAATTCCAAATCAATCCAATATAATCAAACCATTAAATGTCATACTGAATGTCATGCTAAAATTCAGACAAGAAACTAACTAAATTAATGAATATAAAATTAAATAGTCCCAAAATTGGCCCCAAAACCCATTCTTGGACCCACATCCAAACACTAATACCAGTAGGTGAATCAACTGAACAAGAAAATGACCCCTTTCTCATGTCTAATCCTATATTCATGAAGTCTTCCCAAGTACCAAATGGTAGAACAATCAAAGTGTGAGTAAAACTAAGTAGGCCACCACCAATAGTGTCTAAAATAGTACAATATGAGTAATATTAAATCAAATAGTATGAAAAATAAAGGCATTAATTATAATTTAATACAAAATATCTAAATAAAATAGTTGAACCTTGAGCTCTAGTTTAACACCCAGGATCAACCATACTTTCTACAACACGTTGCCAAATGACTTTATATATAACAAAAAATTATTCTAATTCAAGTATACACAATAAAAAATATATTATATTACAATTCACAATAGAAAAAATTATAATTCCTATAATAATGGTTAATTTTATATTTAATTTACATCAAAACCATGGGGAATTCCCATTCTAGGTGTTAATTACACATTCAATTCACAACTGAGACGCGGTGTATTTCATTGTTAGGGGTAATTATACATTCTATGTATCGAGTTAAATAAATATACAATGTATAAAAAAATTAAAAATATTCCAAACATTCTAACTATATTTCATTTAATTCTATTCATGTTAATACCAAACTTAATTCCAATTACTAATTAACCATGATAAATTTTCAAGAACATGCTAGTTTCTAATCTACTTGTCAATATTCAAATATAATAATGAAAAATTAACATGCACATAATACAATAAATACAAATTATTCAATTATTACAATTTCCAATTATGTTATAGGAGATCATGAAAAAATTATAATTCAAAAGTGAACACATTTCCACAACCAATTCCCAATCCCTAGAGTGAAAATAGTTCACACATAATCATGTTTCAACCTAGGGTCATGGTTGGAACACCTTATTACTGGATATAGGTCCAAGTATTAAATTTCCAATGTATTGGAAGATATACATGGGAGGTATAAGAGATATAATTCATGAATTTATAGTGGATTCAAATAAAAAGAGGTCACACACATGGAATTCTAGCAAGATAAAAAATGTAACACATTCTAGAAACTGAAAGAAGACCATAAAGATATGTTTAGACCCCCACCTAGGAAGAACCAATGAAAAAATACAAGTATAAAGAATATATATCAATGTGAAACACCATGAATCCCTAAGGATAGTGATATTTAACACCCCAAGCTTCTACGGTATGCTTCTCTTTGAATAATATAGTAGCGTGTGTTGTACGCAACCTCGAGTTCTAACACACACCACAACCAATCAAACTAGCCGTTATGAATAGTAAAACCCACTTCTTAAAATTTTATAAATTTTATCATTCAAAATGTAGTTCATTTTTGGATTCGGAATATCGAAATTATCCTAGGGTGAATTTTTGGTATTTTTCTGAAAACTTTCAATTTTTGATGAATAATGAAAAACACCGAGTTATTGGTTAAAACCGAATTTTTATTTAAATAATTATTTATTTTATTTAAATTTAATTAATGTCAAAATAGATACATAATACCTATATAAGTTCAATATAATTCATTGGAGTTAGTTTAGAATAATTTTAGATATATAAAAATGTTATTGAACTTTTCACTGTCTTTTACCCTCGTCTTAGGAGAATTTACAAATTCACATAAAACATAATTTTACCACTTCTAGGAGTGGAATTTTGAAAATCTGATAGACATGGTTAATATCAAGAAGTAAAATGTGGTTTAATAAGATAAAAATAATTTTTTTTGTGAATAGTAACTTTTTACTTTTATTTACCACGGTTAAAAGTAAATAGGATAATTAAGGGTAAAAATGATATTAATATTACCCTAACACATGTCATAATTCTATTGGACAAGTTTATCTCGACCAAAAACAACCTTAGGAATAAAATGTTATCATTTAGGTCCACTTGGATTAGATTATGACATTTATTATTATTTAATTCAAAGAAGAGTTAAAAGAGTTGAAATCAAAGTTTAATTACTAAAACATTTTTAATATAGGGTTATACATAAGTTAAATTGGATTTTAAATATTCATTAGAAATGTAAAAGTATTTCTTACATAATGGTATTTTATTTATACTTTTTAGACATTAAATATGTTAATTTATTTATGACACAATGGTGATGTAGTAATTACCTTATTAATGAAATATTAAAATAATTGATAAGTTAAATATCCAAATAAATGTAATTTGAGACTTTTTATGAATTAAACTAATTTTATAGGTTAATATGACATGTTAGTATTTATGTAATTATGTTTTTTAGAGGTAATAATGATGTTATGATTGACACAAAAATCAAATACCAAATAGTTTCAAAAATGACATAAAAGAGTTTTTAAAACAAATATTATATTATTAATTGATATTAAATTTCTAAAAATATAAGGTTCGGCCAAGAGACTTATATAATGATAGGAGTATAATTAATGTACCACTTGGGGGTCTCTTGGATTTATATAGTATGTTTATTAACTATATAATATAAAAATATAAAGTGACATGGTAAATGTCAAACTAATTGACTAAGAGTTAAAACTAAAAGATAAGGTTAATATAATAACCCAAACCTTTCTAAATTCTATTGGTTGAAATTATTTAGACCCATAACAACCTTATAATTTGAATAATCTACTTTAGAACCATTAAAAACCGAATATGAATTTATTATAAAATAATATTTCTAGGTTTTCTAAAGGTTCCCCTCACCCCTCTTATAAAAGGGTACTCCCCCTTCTCACGAATTCACACATTCAAAGCCTTTTGGCTCGGCCAAAAACTGCCCTAATACTCTCTCAACTTGCCTCACTTAAATCTAGAGTCATTAGTTTGATCAGAAATACAACCTATGGATCCCTTTTGATCAAATCAAAAGGAAGAACCCGAAGAAGAGGTAATGTCTTCACCACCCTTGTTCAAGTTCATTTCTTCTTCAACTTCTTCTTTCCTTGTTATTTCAATTATAAAATAATAACTAATTTATAGTATATATAATTTGATGTTATTATAAATATGGAACAACCAAATTCATTATTCTATCCATCCCGTGAATGACATGTCACCATACGTGCGTACGTACGACCTACCGTCTCCACGTCGTGGTGTAATTGTTAATCAATATATTATTATTTAGACGGGTATAATAATGATGTATAATTCTGGTAAATAATAAATATAACATGATAAGGATTCTATTTATATTATATACCATCCAAATATATATTATATTAATATAAAAATAATTATATTGTCGCTCGTGCGTACGTACGGACTACCGTCTCCACGAACGTGATGAGATTCATTCCCCATCGTATTCATTCAAGTATAATTCTCATTTTATGATTAAAAATAATGTATAAGGACTTTATATCATTCTGGATATGAATAAAATACAACCTATCCATAACAAACACGCCTTATTTAACAAAACATATATAAGAAAACGATTAAGTTAACACCCAAAACGACGATAATACTAATATATTATTAACAAAGCATTAATAGAAGATCATAAATGATATCATAATTATTTATATGGTTCTTTTATAATTTAATAGAAATTTTTTAACTATTATACAGGAGGTTAAAATACTGTTTACTAAGGAAAAGTACAAGGTAAGGGTTATTTCACAATCTCTTCATTATCCGAGGTTGTTTATACGTGATTATCTACTGGGACCTCTTTATCATCCACATACATGTTTCTTAAAAATGTATTTCAAATCATTCTTAATATTTTAAAGACTATGGTATAAAGTCATTTATATCATTGTTTAATTTTTATAATAATTTTATAAAGGAATCTTTCTGTCGTTTTTCAAACATGGTCCTTTTTAACCCTTTCGACAGAATTAAGGTAAGAATGTCTTTTTATAACTTATATGGCAGGTGTGGCTATTTTCCACCATTATAAAATCATCGAAGATTCCTTTACAATCTTATAAAGAATATTTTCAAGGGAAATGTTTTATTTTATAAATATGTGACTTTTAAATGATAAAAAAAAGAGATATTTCTCTCAAATAGTTTTGATTTCATCTATGTCAACATCCTTTGATGGATTTTAAGATTATTTGAAGTTTATTTATTATGATACAAAACGTCCATATATTATTTAAGTTTTTGTGATATTTTTGACTGTGGATGTGTTATTTTTATACCATTCATGCTTTATGGTGAAATAATTGACATTTCGTTTGATAGTTTTAATATGAATGTTTATGTTATGTTTAAACTTGTTCATATGAGGAATGTATTGGACTTAATAAGTGACGGGTAGAGCCTGCTATAGTTCCTCGATGCATCGGTAGGTATCATGAGACAAACTAGTGTCTTGGTATAAGGCCTTGAAAAAATCTTATTTGTAGTCTTGGAACGAGGCCGTGGCTATGTGGTTATGATATTCTGGCATTATGCATTCCATCATTATAAAAGTGGTTATTGATATTGCATGTGATTATTTGACTAGTAGAATATCAATGTGAAAAAGTAAATGGCATTATTTCATTTTATATTTTCCATATTATGCTGAAATTCAAGTTTAAAAGGCTTTTGTTTTAGCAATACATTGGCTTAAATGTTTCTGTTTATTTGTGAATGTTTCCACTATGTTGTTATCCTTACTGAGCATCTGAGCTCACCCCTTTCAATGTTTTATTGTTCCCAGGATGTGAAGAAGTAATTTATGAATGACCTGCATGGATAATATGAGGGGATATGAAGACAAGATGTTTTTGTAGTAGTTTTCACTTTATGATGTAATGTAAACTTTTTGAATGTATCTAGTTATTCCAAGGCTACTAAACTAATCGGTCTTTCGAGACTTAATCTTTCTTATGATCATTCTAATGATATGTAATAATGCACCGACTCTAGGTAACTGGGGTCGGGGAGTTACATGATAGATATTCCTTTATGGGGATATAGGAAGGAAAAATATGATAAAAATGAGAGGAATTCATCAAATATGGGAAAAACTTTTGAAAACTAGACTGGTGAATGGAACAATGGATAAAAGGGTCAAATGAAGACATTTGAGAAGACAAGGAATTCCTGTAGAAATATTCATGTTTATTAAAAATGAATTGTGGTCTAAGGATGGGGACTAAGGAATTAGAAAAGGTTTTTTTGTGTAGAAAATTGTAATTGGGCCCTTATTTTCCTTTCCCATAATTGTTCCACTAGTTATCTACTTACTAACAATAGATACATGGTTGTTTTAGAAAGATTTTCTGGACCCCTTGAAACCCTAATGGTTTACTAGGGTGTTCTTATGGCCTTACTAGGTTACTTCCACATCTAATTTCTAGAAATAAAAACATCAACAGTCCCCATGATGCATGAAACTCCTAGCCTTAGCAGTTTTACTCCTCCAAGACCCCAAAAATATATGAAACACCTTTTTAACTAGGAACAAATCTTGTATATAAAAATTTAAAATGGATTAATTGAAAATAAAAAGATAGGTATACTAGGATAAGGTAATTGGTCTTAGAGTTTTTTGTCACATTATTTTTCGGAGGCTTTCTAGGAATTAAAGAATAGGTTAACATCAACATTGATCCTCATCTAACTTGAGTTAGGTAAGGAATATATTGTGTGTTTCAGAAAATGAAGATTTGATCTTAGAGTAGTTATATATATGAGGATTAATTGGTTTCCTGAGGATCCAAAAAGTTAAGGCTGCATGAGAGTAATTATGCCACTCATAACCTAAAGTAATCTATAGTGGTACATGATCTAAGATGATGATGATATAAACTTTTGGGTGAGAGATTCATGTTGTACATGGATTATAAGTGATGAAGTAAAAAATTTTATAGTGGTATTTGAACCTTTAATATAGGACATGGGTCAAGTAATTGTAGTATTGTGACTTTGAGTTGGCTTATGCTCCTCATAAGATTACATTGGTGTCGATGCATTGAGTAGGAACAAATAGAGTTAGGAAGCATGGGAAACCTATGATAAGTGGTGATTGATGAACATTTTTTGTAGATATTAATATAGTTCTTCAGTAGTCTCAGGAGTAAGAAACATTTACCTCAACCTCTGTTATTACCTCTCTTTTAAATCTGATTAAGAGGAAAGAATTATCTATTTTAATGGGTTTATCTCAAAGGGTTAATATATATGTTGGGGAGCCACTAAAAGGCAAGTTTATCGATGATGATGAAAATATTCATTTCCATGGTCATATATGGGTTATTATGATAATTTGTGAGAAGATGATGATGGATTCCCATGATTTTATATGGGGTTATATCCTTGTTTAATAAAGATGCATTGTGACCATCACAATTATTATTAGTGGACATGAATGAAGAAGGATATCACAAGATTCATGGTACGGTGCTACACCATCTAGTAGGTGAAGGATGGGAATCAGTCACCTACTTTGTTTTTTCATCCCTTACCCATCCTAGAATGGAATTTGGATGATATCATCATGTACATCATGATATTTTTACCTAGGACACCTTGAAAGAATGATTCCTTATGGTTGATCCCATATTAACTGATAAAGGTATCATATTTCTTATATATTCGAGAGACCTTCACAATTGATGAATTTGGTAACCTCTATGTGATAATGAAAGTACAGTTTCATAGTGTTTTTTGGAGTATTTTTTCTGATTGAGATCCCTATTTTTCATCTTTCTTATGGAAGGGTCGTCAAAAGTTATCGGGATCATAGATTCTTATGATACTAACCTGTCATCCTTATATTGAGGGAAAATCTAAAAGGATGATTCATATTCTGAAGGAAATGTTATGATTTTTTTTGGATTTTTAGGTTCTTGGGAGAAACATCTATCTCTCATAGTGTTTTCCTATTAAAATAGCTTATAGGTATCAAACCTTGTGGATCCTTTCACCACATTTTATTGAATGCCATCTTGTTCAACCTTTTTATAGCTAGAGGTAGGTGAATCATCACTTGTTTAACCTAGTATAGTGTAAGAGAAATTAAATAAAGTTCAATTTATTAAAAATATGTTGGAAACCATGAAAATAAGGTAAAAATATTATAATGACAATCTTAGGTGACCTATAGAATTTGAGGATGGTCACTATGTCATTTTTCAAGTGTCTCCTAGGATGGGAAAATTGAATATTTTTTAAGAAGGGGAAGCTAGTTCCTATGTTTCTTTGGCTATTTGATATAGTGGAGATATTCATTACAATGGAATACTGATTGTCTCTTTCATAGTACTATAGTGCAATGCATGATGTGTTTCATCTGTCACAACTTTTGAGATATCACCCCACACATTCTCATATTTCTTGATGTCGATGATATTGTGATGGATTCCAAAGAATTCTTTGAGGATCATTTGATTCATAATATACATTTTAGTGAGAAGAATATCTAAGGAAATAAATTTCACCTAATGTGAGTGTGGTGGTAACATTATCATGTTCATAATGAGATTTGGGAGAGGGTGTCAGATATGTGAGTACACTAACATGTGTGTTTTTTTGCAATAGCTCTCAGTTATGCATGGCAGCATAGATCAAGGATGTGATGTTATATGGGTGTGAGGTTATAAAACCATAATCCCATATGGAGGCACTTTTTTGACACCCTGACATGTAAAATATGGTATGAAGAATCTATTATATTTTTATTTTTTGTTTTGGGGGAGATGGAGGTGAAAATTGAATTAAAAAGGAGTTCTGGGAATTCTGGTACAAAACATCTAGGACCATGGCTTTGACATTGGTTTTGGTATGAAAGTTTTCCTCCTCAGTGAAACATCTAAGACAAAATGGTTCGTTTTGGGAATGTCTTAAAGTGGGGTGTTCTAGTTGTTGTGCGATATGTAATAACCTACAAGATTCTCCATAGGCATAGTAGAGAACATAGCTTGAAAAAAATGGTTTGGTTATTAGGGTGAGGGTATGGCCAGTTCATGTGGAAAAGGGAACCATGTTGTGGTAGGCAGAACCCAGGCATGGTGGTAAGAGTTTTAGTTTTTTTAAACACCCATTGGGTGCCCGAATTTTTGTATGAGGTTACTCTAGCCACATACGACAATAATGGTGGCTTTTAATGGTTACTTGGACTCATATTCTCTCTTTTAAACTAATCCTTCACAATCCTTTTGTCCAAATTTCATTTTTGGTGTGTTCCATTAATGATTTTTTGATGTTAGTCTTCTGTCCAACACTAGATTAGGGTGAATCACTTATTCTTTAGATTTATATATGAGAACTAGATCTCTTACTCTCTTATCAGCAAGTACACACATTTTTTTATTTTTTCTTGAGGGATTAACCTCAAATTATCCAACATGAATTTTTTCCATTGATTCCTATATCATCTAGAGATCCAGTTACATGAATAGTGGCATTGATCATGATCTAGATGTTTTATTTTTTGGTTTTAGTTATCTTATTTTGAGGTAGACATTTTAAGTATCTACCTATGGTTTCTTTCAGTTTATAGTACATGTAACATGTGTTATTATTCTAGTATGTCTTACACACATCCTTTTTCAATTATAATCCACCAATATTTCTTGAATCCTTTTCCTAGACATACCATGGACCATTTTGGGCTCATCATTGACTGAGACCTTGGACTTCCAGCCACCATTAAGTGTTCCTACAATTTACTCCATGCTGTAATCTGGAATATATAAACCTAGATCCTTTATAAATGAATTGTGGATGTGTTTCTTGATCCATGTATTTAACCTTGAGAAATGTTGTTACCATAGGAATTGGGAAATTGATTTATGTGAATGGATTAAATTTTTAATTGATAACATACATTTATCTCATAGATTGTAATATAATAATTGGTATGTGAATTAGTTATTGGGAATAATTGACATGTTAATCAGTAATTGGGAATAATTGACATGTGAACTGATAATTAAGAATAATTGAAAATTGAAATTGTTAATTAGGAATAATTTAAATGAACATTGAAACATGACATAAATTAATATTATAATGTAACTATAATTGGTATGATGATTATTATTCATAAAAAATTAACAAAAATTGAATATCTTTAACATGTTTTGTTTTTTTGTATAATGATGCAATGGTTTTAACTTGTACTTGATGAATTTAATATGTATCTGGCCCATGGATTGGGAATCCACATTTGTTCTATTGTTAAATGAACATGTAATTATCCCATAAAATTTGAATTCAAATCGGTTTTGATGTGAATTGAATTTGTAATTAATCTCGGGATTGGGAATCATCCATGGGTCTAATTTGAATTGTGATATCATATATGGGTATAATGGGTACTAGTACTAGACCAATTTGTGGACTTGTAAAGTGAAAACTAAAACCATTCTATAGGAGGAATGGCTGACCTCATTGTTAACCTAGATCTTGGTGGTCAATAGGATTATTTAGATGCTTAAAATATATTTTTTAATTAATGTATTTGTGTATCATGTTTTTTGTATACACTATTACTCAAACTAGATTAGTATATAAAACATTTTTGGAGGAATACTATGTTATACTCACATCATGTTTTTTCCATAGTTTAGTACCAAGGTAGACTTCATTGATGTAGGATTGGATAAGGGTAAGGGTCACTGTTCTTGATTAGTTTTTTTCTAGCTAGTACTATAGCCTATTGGGCCGAATGTTTCATTTTTTGTCAATGTTTTTTGAATATGTGTTTGGAGAGTTTTTATTAAGTGGTTATTCCTATAGAATCCTTATGTATTCATCTAATGGCATTGTATTTAACTCTTGGAGAATTATCCTTGGAAAATATAATGATTTTCTGTGATAATGTTTAATACTAAATGAATTGTGCTATGAATTTTGAAAATTGGATATAATATGTCACACCCATGAAAATGTTTATTTTCATAAAAAAATAAGTTATAAAGGATATGAAATTGAAATAATTTTGAATGATGATTTGAATATGGTTTTAAAGAATATTTGAAGGCCATGTAAAATGTGTTTACATTTTACACGTGGAGTGGTTTAAGAGAGGTTTGAGGATAGGATTCAAATTGAATTTATTACTTAGGAAATTTCTAAGTAATATAATGGGTTCAATATTAATTTTTTTTGCCAAACCACATGGAACCTAAGTCCAACTTGAACAAATGCTCTTGTGGGACTTGGTGGTCAACCACACACAAGAGAATTGTCCCAGGAAAGAAGATGTGAAGAAGAGGTGGGAGCATATCTTGCATGGGCCCTTGAATAAGGCCCAAAGAGTGTATTCCTCTAGGAGCATGTAGTTTGTGACAGAATCCCATAGGGCCGAAGCCTGATGGTGTGTGAACATGTGAGGGGTGTTGGTCCCCCTTAGTAAGATCATGGGGTTTCGGTGATAGTTAGAAAATACGGTTGAAAAAATCCACTGTGATAAGAATATACTAGATGAATGAACTGAGAAGTACTATTCCCACATTTAAAAATGATACAAAATTATTTGTATCTATATGATCAATGTTATCTACACCATTCGATCGAATACACACATACACTTCCACCTTTAGTGATGACAAACCATTAAAACACACAGAAACTTGGGATGATCATTGAATGGTCAAGCTACTAGACATCTTCTATGACGTTTCCACTGGGATGAGGTATTTGTGATATAACTAAATACATGCATGCAATCTAAGTCCTTCATGCACGTGTCTAACTCAAATAATGATTTGTCTAAATAGAAATAGTTATAGAGGCTATTCATATGGGATGATTTCCATCTTGGATAAATAATGAGAAGTATGTGATACATGGAACACACAAGAGGAGTAATGAAAACTTTCATAAGAGAAAGTTGCATGATTTTTGGGGTAAATTTGAGTAAACCTCAAACAACTTAGGTGTTTGAAGAATAACCATGACTCAATTGTATTTTTCATACATTGATAGAGTAATAAACATGGATTAAAAAGGGATATAAATAGGAATGAGTAATGAGGATACTCACCTATATAAGGATAAGTACTTGACTAAGGTAAGCAGTGAAAAAGATTCAAGAGCTCTGTTTTCAGATAAACAGGGCATCTGTGAACCTCTCTGGTCTGCAAAGTTTTTAGAGATCCCTAAAATATTATTCTTGAATAATGGGGATGTATCTACATAGGACTTAAACATGTTTTTATACATCTAAAAGGATCTATGCGAATAATAAGTTATACAAAACATTTTGAGGTGCACAATACTCTCACACGTAACCTTCATGTCTGTGCAAACTAAGATACCACAAAACCAGTGAATCATAAACTATGTTACATGAAGGAGGAAGGGAAATAACCCTACCACATGATAAAATTTCCCAAAAAATTCCTTAATGTCATATTTCTTTTAAGTTTAATAACATTATATACAAATAATAACATATCATTCATGATTTTATGAAGGTGCTGTTTGAGAAGGTCATGTGGAGAAGTCTATGAGGAATATATGCATGCTTCCATGCATACCTAAATTTAAATGCATCGGGACACTTTGAGATTCCAAAACACACTCACACACACACACACAATTATGTGGATAAGAAATTCAAAAGTGTATTTCATGAATGTACACATGAAGAAAAATTTAAATACCTAAAACAAATATTTAATAACAGATAAAATAATACAACATATAATAAATTTGTTAATATCTTGGATTACATGAAGATCATTAATGAAGTATAATTAAGTTAAGATTGTGTGAGTTATTATTTCATATCATATTTGAGAATATTTATTTGAACCACTTTCACACATAGTAGTGAGGACAAGACTTTAGTAGATGGGAGAATCAGCCCAAGAATCATTGAACCGTGGAAAATGGTAATTACAGGTGATCAAAATTATTGAGAAAGACCAAAATATGGTTATTGGAGGTACCTAAATATGTATAAAGTAAACTTAGATCATACAAGATCATGGAGGATGATCAGAGAATCATTCTATTGTGGATTAAGAATTTAATAGAGGTGAATAATTCCATTTGGTTCTGGGATGAGGTGAAGTCTTCTAGTTGGATCCAGGAGCAATCTGATTCTCTCAATTAGAGTATGTTCAAGAATTCTTTTTTGTTGGAGCCAAAAACAAACAAAGTATCTCAGTTTGAGCCAAATCATAAGTCTTTCATTAAAATTTGAATGTAATTACATTCACTTGTTTTATAATGAATAATGTGTAACTGAGGGGGGGGGGGAGAGGGATAACTGCTAGGAGTAAGGTGAATGCTTTCTTTTGAACCTTGTAAATATTCTATGTTTCTCTCTCTCCATATATTATTACTACCGCACGCAAGGTGATATTGAGAGATAATATCATGTGGATCAATGTGACACTCAGACCCCCAAATCCCAGAGATGGTGAATTACTTTATTACATTGTAATTGTTACAAGGAATCAAATCCTGAAGGGATGAATAATTTAGTAGTTCTATAAAACCATATTACATACATTAATCCAATTTTACATTGGGGATAGAAAATATTTCACAACAAAAGTAAAATATCATCATCCATGAAACTCATTCAAATGATTCATCTTCATAACTTAGTAAAATAAAACATAACAAGGGAGATCTCAAATTATCATTAAGGTTATGTGTAATGGAAGTAATCGTGAATCAATAAGAATAATCAACATAGAAGTGTAAAAAACTGATCAAACGTTCCACTTAAAAAATTGTATAAGGAATAATAAACATAGAAATGTAGATAAATAAAATACATTCCATTTAATCAATATCCTATGAATAAAATCCATCTATAGATAATGTAAAAAATATCATGGATAGATAATAACTAAAATGAAGGAAATAATAAATTATTAGACATCATGTATCTGGAACAAGAACCACTACCATCAAGAACTTTCAAAATATGGTTTAAGTATATTGGTTGAAACCCTTATATTATTATTGGAAACAAACTTCAAGGGGTTTTTACCCACTAATTTTGTCTAATGATACTATTAATGCATTAAGGGCTTTACATTAATAGGTCCCCAACTTGTGTGTTTCATGTCTAAAGTATTCCCCATATATCAAATAATCAATGTAATTAATAAAAATGTTCCTTATCATAAAATATAAATATTTAATAAATAATAAGGATTAGACAATAATTTACCAGTGTATGATAAGTAAAGACAATGGTTTTTTATTTTGATGAATGGAAATTCAATGTAAATATCATTAAAATATTCTTGAGGAAAAATAATCATTAAACATTCCAAAGTGTCCCATAACACTTTTAAACATTTGAATCATAATCCATATGAATTAATAAAATTAAATTAAACTTATAATTTCATGATAATAATGATATTAATTATGTTACATGTCATAGGGCAGTATATACACCACATAAAATTGGATTGGTTCATAATAACAAATAGGTCTCAATGAAATGTAAATTGGGATAAAATTACTTACCTTGAGTCCGACAGGTAATAAGTTTCTTTATCTTCATAAAAAATAAACATAGGTTAATTATATATTATATTAAGAAATTTTTCTAGGATTATTATTAATTTTAATTAAGTTATTACACTTTCTTAAAAAACCACTTAAAAAATTAATTTTAAGTCAAGTATTTTGACCTAATTCAGTTCATATGTCAAAACGACTTTATTAGGTCCACTATGCTCAAAGGGGAAATTATATAAAAATAACAAGAATAATAATCATGAAATAATAATCATATTTATACATAAATTTTAATTTCAAAACTAATCAGGAAATATGTTTAGGAAAAATGAACAAATATTACAATCATGGAGACAGTAGGCTGTACATACGCATAAGTAACATTCCCATTTTACAATGATCATTACAGAAAGAAGTTAAGTAACATATTATCTTAAAAGAATGATAATTATATCATTAATACCATGTTATTTAATCATATATACATATATATTATTCTTGTGATGTAAATGGAATCACATTGCGTCAAGGAGGAAGTAGTACACACGTCCACAAACGACGTTATCACTTATTAGTGTGTGAAAAAGGTAACCATGAAAATGATGAATTATATTTTTAGAAAGGTAATTATGTCATTAATATAATATATATTTCATTTATCTCAAATATTTTTAAATAAAATATCCTTAATTTATTCCATGTAATGTGTGAACGTATCACATCACATTGAGGAGATGGTTGTCCACACGTCCACAAACGAAGTTATCATATTTACATAAAATGGAAAAAATAAAGTTATGTGATATATAATTATAAAATAATTATAAATAAAGAATAAATATGCTATATATCATATATAAACAATTTTTCCATCATAATTTCAAACCATGAGAGGTGTTAAAGGAAAAATGAACGGCAAATTCTTGTGAGGCGGTAGTTCACTGTATACAAACAGTAAGTTTGTTACCCATTTGAGGGAAGTGTGTGTAGGTGTAGGCCTAAACCATAAAATAAGAACATATAATTATATTTATGATACTTTTTTATTATATAAGAAATAAATAATAAAAAATTATGTGGTTTAGATGAAAAAAACATAAATGCAGAGAGAAGAATATTATATCTATTTCAGGTAACTCCTTTTGGTTTACACCAAAAATGTTAGTTTTTTTTATATTTCTAAAAAAGTTTAGGATTATATATTTAGGGAAGGGGTTTTTTGAGTCTATTTTGGGAGAATTTGGACGATCCATATGTCTTGAGAGGTGTTAGGAAGGGGAAGGGTGAATGCCTTTTTATAATGGAGGGGGAGTGACATTATTGTAAATACTAAAAGGTATACACTATTGGGAGATATTACTTACCTAATATGAATATAAATTGAAAAATAATAGATTAAAGGTAATTTAAGGTCTATAAAAATCTTGATCACAGAAAATTTAATGCATTTTCATAATTTTTTTTCTTAGTCATTATGTTTCTATATATTTTTAATTTTGGTTTTTTATTTAGGTATCTACTTTTCCAACCTACATAATTAAATCATTAAGAATAAATTAAGGATATATTTATTAGAAAATATAGATAAAGTTAATTATATATATTACGTCTAATTTTTTAAAAAAAAATCCTTTTTGTGATGGAAATTAATTTTAAAATAAGAGCATGTAACAACCAAAAACACTACTTTAACCCCAACTACACTAACAATGTTTTTACTATCTATGGGGTCAATATGTTAATTATAAAAGATAATTGGGTCCCTTAATAGAACATTTTTGATATTTATTAACACTTAAAAATTAATTTGAATAATATAGGATTTTTATTAATCATAAATCATTTAATAAAATATCATTTATTATAAAATAAAAGCAATATCAATTTGGACATTATTTATTCAATTTAAATTTACAAATATCATGAAATTGATATAATTAAAATATATTAAGTACAAATATGTGAAACATTATATATTCATCTAATAAAATAATTCAATACAATAATTCAATCAATTTAACCCACTTATAATATTTATAGGATCATTTATTAGAGTAAATTATTAACTAAATAATCTTTGGGTTAATTTTTGTTAAGAGTTTAATATAATTATATCATTTGTAAAAATTATAATTAAGTAATCATAAAAAAAACTCATTTAACTTTGAAAATAAATTTTTTACTTGAAACTATGTATCTTCTTCCAAATTCTAAGTCTTTATAAATGTTAATGTTAACACAGGTTCCCTTTTTTGTATTTTTCATTACATAACTTATTATATGGGTCACTTTCATGAAAATTTGACCCAATAAATAATAAAATTATAACCAAGAAGGTATATGGTCTAAATATTTTCAAACAATGACTTTTGGATGAGTGTATATGTCATTTTGGCCCTTAAGATTAAGGTTTAGTCCCTTGTTAAGCATAATTTTACCTTAATATATATAATTAATTTTAATTAATTTCAGTAATATTTTTGGTAAAAAACAATGTTTATATTATTATAATATAAATATTATATTCATTAAAAAATTTTATTTCTGTTATACCAAATTTAAATCATAGAAGTGTTTAAATTAAATTTAAAGCTAAACCCACATACATAGCAAGTATGCAGGCATTTAATGTGAAATGTGCAAAATTTTTCTCAGTTTTTATATCAAAATTTAATGTGAAATTATTTCCAAAGAACAAAATTGGTTTAAATAATAAATAATTTATTTAATTATACTTTAAAACCAATTTAAAAATTATCTATTAAAATAAATTGGATGAAAATGCAGTTTTGATCTAAAATGTAGAATTTTCCCTATTCATCAAAAAATGAAACTTCTTAGAAAAATAAAAAAAATCACCCCAAGATAATTTTGACATTACTAATTCAAAAATGAATCTTATTTTTACAAATAAAATTTATAAAAATTTGAAAATTTATTTTTAAAACAGGTGTTTAACTAAAAGGTTGTAAAACTCATTCTTACATATAAATCAAGCTAACCAAATCTATTGAGTAATGAAAACTTAACATAGCGTTGAGTATAAATAAATATAGAAACAAAATTAGTTTTATTCTAAATTGAAATTTTTATAATTTCCTGGGGTGTTACAATCTCCCCACCTTAATTAAATTACATCCTCACAATTTAAACTCGATCTCAATAATCTCGTGTTTGATATTTGAAAATACTATTATTGGAAAACCCACATAGTAAATAGGGTTAATAAAAAATATTATTAATAATAGGGAATGTAAAATGACAAGTTCATAAAAAACTAGTATTGTGAATAGAGGAACATTAGTGAAAACATGGAACCAGAAGAAAAATCAATCTATCAAGTTCGGATAGAGAGTGATAGAGAACATGTTCAATTGAATGTTGATAACCACAATGTCATAATCCATAGTTATGAAAATGGTATTTGATATCATATAAGAAGATGATAATATGACAAATTTTTTGTTTTAATAATGTTATTCTTAGTGTTCTAGAATTCTTTCAGCCTCAATGAATATAAGTAAATATACGTTTCTATAAAAATAATATTTCCTTTGATTACACCTTGAACTATTTATAATTAATCTATTAAAACAAGAAAATTCATATAGTGAGTTACTATATTAATCCCTAAAACAGCATAAAATGATTAACTTAAACCATTTTATAAATGGTTATCTTTTAAATAATATTTTGATCTAAATTTTTTTGAATGAAGGTTATAGAGTTTCCAAAAACTAATCTTATCATTAGTTTTCAGTCAATATGAAGTTTCACTTTAATATTTACATAATGAACATGTGAACATGATAATAACTATAATTACCATAAAATTTTATTTAAAGCATGAATTATTCATTTTTTACGTAATTAAATCATATGTTGTTGAATATATTTCTTAAATGTAAAAGTGTTGTAAACTCCATCAATGAAAGAATAAACCATGTTGTAAAAAAATAATTAATTAGTTCCATAGTGGATAGTAATATCCAATATAATTTATCCATATAAATTATATCTTTATCCTAATTTCATTACTTTTTCATTAGTATCATATTATGTATTATCTTTACCTTAACTATATGTTTTCCAAAAAAAATCAACTTTCCCCTGAATCACTTTTCATGGTTATCAGTACTGATCAACACATGTTTTTAAATCCTTAATGAAAAATTATTACAATAAAATCCTTATATATTATATAATTATCATAAACAATACCTTTCTGATAAAATACTCAAATGATATAATTCATGAATCCAAACGCATTCATATTAATCATTACTCTTCTTCTATGGTATTATAAAAAACTAGATCAAGATCCATTTAAATCTTTTTGGGTATATTCCTTTGACAATTGATACATTGATTTACATAGTTCCCCATCTCATTGCAGTTGAAGCACTCTAAATTGGAAAACATTTTCCTATCCATAAAATCAAATGCACAATGCATTTTTTATCCACATTTGTAGCAAGCTTCCATTCCTTCTAAGATAGGACCAAGGTGATTATTTCCAAAACTATTACATGTGGGAAAATACTTATTTCCCTTATTCCCTTTATCCATATTTTCCCCAATAGTCCTCTTGTTCCATGCTTCCCTCCAAAGCTATAATTCTTAGATAATTATTTCTCTATCTTTATTAGAAAATAATATTATGTCTTAATTTGATGATAATTCTTGGGAGACTAATTCCATTCTAAATACTGGCATAAGACCATAAATTATATGGTCCTTATTACTCTTCAAATCATGTGAATTAGTGAGGTTCACATTCCTTATTCTAGGAACCATTTCTTAAATGACGACATATACTCGGTTTGATCATATCATTGTGAAACATACTGTATAATCTCAAAAATTTAAAAACACATAACATAAATTGAACAATTTATGTGTATATAATCTTATAATAATAAACATGGTTTCTTTGGGATTCTATTCTATAATTATCCTAAAATTATATATTAGGATTTTGTTACCTAATATATGTATTCTAAATCTGATTTCCTAGGTGGATTATAAACTTCCTTCTATACCATCTATAATACCCTAACCCTAGAATCCCAAATCCGGTGAATTAATTTATTACATTGGAATGATTACAAGGAATCAAATCCCTATGGACTGAATTGTTTAATAATTTTGGAAAAAGAGACTACATACCTGAAACCCATTTTACATTGTGGTTAGAAAATATTTTATAAAAAAAGTAAAAGATAATAATCCTTGAAACTAATTCAAATGATTCCTCTTCATAACCTGGGGAATTGAAACAAAATAAGGGTGAGTTCAAATTCCTAGTAAGGGTAAGTACAAGTAATGTAATCATTAATCCATAAGAATAATCAATATAGAAAGGTAAATAACTAAATACACTTTCCATTTATACAAATGGATAAGGCATAATAAATATGAAAAAAATATAACAGAAACACATGCCCTTTAATCAATAAAATGAAAATGAAATGCATCCACAGATAATGTCAAAGAAATAAATCTCATGGATAAATAATAAATTAAATTAAGGTAAGAATAAATTATTGGACATCATGTGTCTAGAATATGAACCACTACCATTAAGACCTTTCACAATATGGTTAAAGTCCACGCATAGAAACCCATATATTATTCTTAGACACAAACTATAAGGGGTTTTCAACAACTGATTTTGTCTCATGAGACTAATGATGCATCGAGGGGATTACATTAATTGGTCCCCAACCCATTTATTACACGTATAAATCATTCCCCATATATCAAATAATCTATTTAATTATTAAACAATATTTATAATCATAAAATATCTATATTTAATAAATAGTACATATTTATCAATAATTACTTAGTGGTCGATATGTAACAACAAGGTTTTTTTTGACTTTTATGAGTTGAAATACCTTTGTAATATCATTAAAATATTCTTGAGGGAAAATAATATTTAAACATTCCAAAGCATCTCATACCACTTTAAAACATTTGAATCATAATCCCCATGAAGGAATAACATTAAATGAAACTCATAATATGATGATAATAGAGATATTAATGATATAACATTTCAAAGTAAAGTATATACACCGTATAAAAGTGAATTGCTGTATAATATCATATAAGTTCGAATGGGATGTAAATTGGGGAAAAATTAATTACCTTGAGTCCGACTTTTCATGTTTGTATTTATCTTCATGAATAATAATAATATGTTAATTATATACTTTATTGAGAAAAGTTTTCATGTTTATTATTAATATTAATTCACTTATTATAATTTTGTATTCAACTACTTAATTAAATAAGTTTACATCAAGTTTTTTGAGCAAATTCAGTTCATGTGTTAAAACAACTTTGGTAGGTCAACTATGATCAAATGGTTCATTAAATAAACATATCTAGAATAATAGTCATGAAATAATTCTCATATTTTACATAAATATTACTTTTAAGACCAATCTTGAATTATGGTTATGAAAATGGACCAACATTACAATCATGGAGACGGTAGACCGTACATACACATAAGTAACATTCCCATTTTTCAGTGACCATTATGGAAAAAAGGTAAGTAAAATTTTATATTCCCAGAATGATAATTATATCATAAATACAATTTTTTTAATCATATATACCTATATATATATATTTCTTATGATGTAAAAGGAATCGAATCGTGTCAAGGAGGCGGTAGTCCACACATCCAAAAATGACATTATCACTTTTTAGTGTGTGAAAAGTGTAATAAAAAAATGATATATTATATTTCCAGAAAGGTAATTATGTCATGAATTTCAAATATATGTAATTTTTGTAACATATGTTTAATTAAAAGCATCCTTAATACATTCTATGTAATGTGTGAATGTATTAAATCTCATTAAGGAGGTGGTAGTCCACAGGTCAAAAATGATGTTATCATATTTAAACCAAATATGTGTTATATAAAAATTAAATAAGCATAAATAAATAATTAATAACATATATATGATATGTAAACAAAATTTCCATCATAAATCCAAACCGTGAGAGGTGGTAAAGGAATAATAAACGACATCGTCTTGCGAGGTTATAGTTCACCGCACATGGATGGTAAGTCTGTTAGCCATTTGATGGAAGTGTTTATAGGTGTAGGTTGAACCATAAACATGAAAAATATCATTATATTGATTATACTGGTTTTATTATATAATCATGTAATAATAATAAATTAAGGGGTGCAGAATCAAATATAAAAATGTGAATTGATGAATGTTGCCTTTTCTTTGGGTAACTCCATTTGGTTTGCACAAAATATATTCCTTGGTATAATTTATTCCCATGTATAGGATTCTATGTTGAGTTAGGGGTGTTCTGAGACTATGTTGATAGATTATTTATAATCCAAAGTTTATTGAGATGTGTGAGTAAGGGGTTGAGTGATTGCCTTTTTATAATCGAGGGGAGTGATATTCTTGTAAATACCCAAAGGTATACACTATGGGAGGTATCCCTTAACTAATGTGCATAAAAATTTAAAATTAATGGATTTAAGTGAATATATGATCAATAAAAATCCCCACCGTACAAAATTTATTGAGTTTTTATAATGTATTTCCTTAGTCATTATGTTTCCATATATTTTTTATTTTGGTTTTTCATTTAGGTAACTGGTTTTTCAACCTACGTAATTAAAAAATTAATATTAATTTAATTTGAGATATATTAGAAAATTTATACCCACTGAATTATAAATATGATATCTAATTTGAAACATAAAAATCACACGTTTTTTTGAAATTAATTTCAAAAGAAGTGCATGGAATACATAAAATCACAACTTTAACCCGGATCGTGCTAACAATGTTTTTACTATCGATGGTTCAATATGTTAATTATAAAATATCAATTGGTACATTAATATAGAATATTTGATATTTATTTAAACCCAAAAATCACTTTTCTGAAGATATAATTTTTATTAATTTTAAGTCATTTAATAAAACATCATTTATTATAAAATAACATTAATGTCAATTTAGACATTATTTAATTAATTTAAATTTACAAATAAAATGATTATGATGGAATAAAAATATATTAAGTTAAAATATGTGTAACATGATATATTCTTCTATATAAATAATTAAATACAACAATTCAATAAATTTACTTAACTTTTAATATTTATAGTATCATTTATTTGAGTTCATTATTAACGAAATAATCCATGTGTTAACGTTTGATAAGAATTTAATGTAATTATGTCATCACTAAAAATTATAGTTAAATCATCATGATAAAAAAACTCATTTAACTTTAAAAATAATGTTTACAACTAAAACTATATAGATTCCTCTATAATCTAAATCTTTATGAATGTTAAAGGTAAGGAAGGTTCCTTTTTTATTTTTTTCTTTACGTAACATGTTATTTGGGTCACTTTCATGAGAATGTGCCCCAAAAACTGATTAAGTTAAAAAAATGTTATAGAGTAGAAATATTGTTAGCTAATGGATTTTTGAAAAGTGACGTGGTCATTTTTTTCCTTAAGTTTAAGGTTTAGTCTCTTGTTAAAGCTTAATTTTACCTTAATCACTACAATTAATTTTAATTACTTTGACTAATATGTTTGGTAAAGACTTAGTTTATCTTAATAGAATATAAATATTATATTATATTTTCAAATTTTTATTTTTATTTTTCCAAATTCAATTCACATAAGTGGACAAATTAAATTTAAATTTAATCCTAGAGAAGTTGTGAGAAAGTGAGTTTTTAATGTGAAATGTCAAAATTTTGTGTTGTTTTTATATCTAAATTTAATGTGACATAATTTCTAATGAACTAGATTTATTTAAATGATATAAAATTTATTTAATTATAATTTAAAACCAATTTAAAAGATAATTTGGACACAAAAAAATAGATGAAAATGGAGTTATGAACTAAAATGAAGTATTTTTAACTATTAATAAAAAAAAGAAATTCTAAATAAAATATCAAAATATCACCCTAAGATAATTTTGATATTCCAAATTCAAAAAATAAATTTTATTTTTTAAAATAAAATTTATAAAATTTTAAATTTCTATAAAATAAGCTCCCCACTAAAAGGGGTTAAAACTGAGTTTTGTGTGTAACACAAGATAACTCAATGTCGCATGTAGCATAATATTAACATAGTTTTTAAAATAAAAAAAGGGTATAAAAAATTAATTTTATTCTAAAGTGAAAATATTTGAAAATTTTTTTGGGTTACAATCAGGATGATGAACTAGATAAAGAGGTTGAATTGAAAATAAAAGGATTTCATAAAAAGAAACCATTGAATCACCCCTCCCCTCTCAGTGGTCAATTTGGTCTGTATATTACAATTGGTATCAAAGAGTATGTCACCTATAATGATCCAAGAGAGTCTTTAGGAAGGTTTTATTTTGGGAAATGATATAGAAACCTCAGATGGATATTTCATCCAAGACTTTTAAGAAATTAAGAAAATATAGGCAAGGAATCTTTAGAAGAATATTAGTGTAAATGATAAGACACTTAAAATTGGAGGTATTATGAAAGCTAAAACATGCTAAAATTCATGAAATTATGATTCTCCAATGAATCCTTCTTAATATTTGATGATTATATATCACTTATTGATCATATTTCTAAATTCAAAGATCATCTAAAGAAACTTCCCAAAGAAGTTTTAAATTACACTATTGAAGGTTCAGAGCCTCTTTAGGATGAAAAATTATAGCAAGAAAAAGGATTGTTGAATGTTAATGTATATTAAGATGTCCAATATAAGAGGGGGTGGGGGGTGGGTGAATTTTATGCTTAAAAAAATAATTTTATTCCTTTAAAGTATTTTGTTTAAAATAAATTAAAATAATTCAATTCACCAAAACTCATAATTTATTTTATAGAATTAACTTGATTGGGACCTGGTTCTGATGGAAAAGAATATTGTAATAATTTTGGTTATGATATGTATTCCATTGGTCATAATTTAAATTAGTTGTATTCACAGTTGAAAGTATTTAAATAGAGTAAGCGTGTATAATACAGAAATAATTATGGTTATGATGATTAGAGTAAAACAATTAAATGATACAATCATAAAGCATAAAAAATTGGATTGAGTAATTAAAAAGTTCAAAATTATAGTAATAAAAATATATTATAAAAATATTATATAATATAAAGATAAATAAGTAAAAAATAACTTTCAATTGCAATTTAGAAGAAATGTAAAACAATACAATTCTTTTAACCTAAAAATAAGGGTATCCTTTAAACTATGATAAAGGTCCCTTGATTTATACATTCATGAAAGTATTTCTTACACACACTAGGGTAAGACATTGATATGATGATTGGATTCTTTCTAGATATACTTGCAAGCCCTCGATGAAAAAGGTAATCAAAACCTCTATCTTCCTAGCCTTATAAGCCCTCAATTCACAAATAATCGACATTTCTGTCTTCTAATCCACTGAAACCCTTGATCGTAATCACCAATGATCAGTGTCACACTAGTAAAAACAAAAACTCTTTAGAGTTAATTGTATGTAGAATGAGATGTTCATAAATTTAATACAAACTATTTCTCATGAATCCACGATTTGATAGAGATCTCGTAGGATGTATCAATTTCCTTAAAATGTTTTGATCTTATCCAAATGGACTAGTATTTATAGGCCTTGTCCAAAAGGTCATATTTGGATCCAACAGTCATATTTCTTACTAAAATCTCACAGGGACATGAAAACCTGGCACTTAAATGGTCGTATTATAACTGAAACAATGAAATAATTTTATAATACATATTGAAATTGAATACACAACATCATTTTGATTTAATAGTTTTAATTTTATTATAATTTTGTTTCCTAACTATGGAAGACTAGAATAAAAATATTTCGATGATTATCATATTGATAGTGAATACGATTTTATTTTTAGTATGATGTTGATCAGTGTGTATAATGAAATTCGTAATTAGTATGAATGATATAAATTATGTTCAGTGAGTATGATATAAACCATATTCACCCTCCTTATAATAAACATGGAAAAAGTCAGAACTATATTTCTTGGTGTGTATGATTTTTAATGTAAGTAGTATAAAAACATAATGACTAAATTTTATAATAAAATCCTCAAAATAATAAAAAAAATATTTATTTATTTCAAAATTAGTTTTTTGATTTCTAAAATAAAAAGGAATAGAAAATTCCAAAGATGAATTTTTACTCAATAATATTCCCCTTTTTGGAAAGCTCAAACCATAAGTTAAAAATAAGTAAAAGATTAAAAAAGTAGATAGGTTTCATACTCAGAAATTAAAACGCTTATACATACATCCCTTTGAGTTTTAAAACTCTTCTGAATAGAATTTGAATATGACTAACCTCCTCCTTAGGATATAAAAATCCATAAGGATTTTATTTAAAAAAATGCACCCTTACTTGAAGTATTAACTTTTTTTATAATTTCTATAATTGATAAATACATTCTCTCCCTTATAGAATTATATTTTCGTTATTCTCCTACTTTATAAAATAATCTCCCTTGTTATGATTTATAAAAATGAATAAGAGAGTTCTTCTGTGATTTGTAGAAGGTTTAGATAAATAAATAATGAAAAAAGATAAAATATTTTATCATCTAAAACAAGTGAAAGAATATTAATCTAAATAATAGAAAACATTCAACCAAAATAAATATAGATGTCAAAAACATTCATTAAATTTTCAAAAAAAATAAAAAAGAGTTCAAATATTTCATTTTGTTTCCTTTTCTTTCCCCTTCTTCATAAGATCAAAAATGATTATTTTCATCTTCTTGAACTCTTCTCTCTCCTCCATGAACTTGTCAATGGATTCTTTTTGATACCACAAATGTTTTTCCTAAGATTCAAAAAACTTGTCCTAGTTACGATTGAAATCATCTAGATATTCTAGTTTCTCTTATAGAGATCATATTATTTCTTCCCATTCCTTAATCTTTTCTTAATTAGCCTGATAATTTTCTACCTAAACTCTTCTTACCTTTTTTGGGATTTCAAATCTATTTTAGAACAAATTATTTTTATTCTTTAAGTTAATGATCTCACCCGGATAAAGAAAAATATTTTATTGAATAAAATCCAACATCTTTTCAATTACTTTGAAATAACTAGATTTAATTTCATCTGGGCCTCTGACCATTTTCAATTTCGTTGTTGTATTACTTTGTAAATTGTTGAAGGCATCAGAGAGTTCATTCATAAGATATCTAAGACCTTCTATTTTTCTTTATGAATATTTATAGTCTCATCAGACATGTGTGACAAATTTAAGAATTTATTACATTTTTTTATGTGCTACTTAGATATTTCATCAAACACCATAAAGTCGGCCTCAAGATTCATCATTCAATTAATCTGAAACTTGATTGATTTTGATATTTAGATTTGATTCAAATCAACCAAATCTATTTCCCCTTCTATTCTTGGTAATAAGGGTTTATCTTTTTTAATTCTTCTAGCATATTCAACAAAATATTTATCTCTTTCAAGTAGATAGTGTTATCTAAATTAGTGTATTGTACATAATCTAGAATATATTCAAAATGACTTCCATAAGCATCAACATCTGAATCATGATTCCGATTTCTATCAGATATTATCTCTTCATCCTTGTCTAAAATTTGAATATTTTTTCACGTTTGATCTCTCTTAGAATCCTTTTTAATGACTCAAATTATGGTGATATAATTTTACTTGACGTTTCTTGAAAATATAGTACTGTGAATTTATCAGACTCTTATTATTGATAGGATTATTTTTAATTTTTTCCTCTTCATTTCTTTCAACATATTCACCAAGATATTCATCTATTTATCTCATCTCTATATCCTATTTCTCTTTTGAAATGACCTCTTAAGAAATTTTTTGTGATGTCATTATTTAACTATTACCTTATTTTTCTTTTCCATGTCTTAGATAGAGGAAATGATTTCTTCTTCTAATAGAATTGGTTCCCTGATGCTAACTCCTGCACTATTTTTCAACACCTTTCAAGAGATTTTCAATATTAAGAATGCCTGCCTTTCTATTTTTTTGGTTATTCTTCATATCATCTTCTTTGAGGATTTCATGAGTCTGAACCTTTTTCAACAATGGATTCTACAGGGTTTAAAATTAATCGAGGATCTCCCTATTTTCTTTGAGCATGCTCCTTTCTCCACTTAGAAGCAGTTTCATCTGTATAAACACTTTTTTCTTTGTATATAGAATAATATTGGATTAGGATTTCTTTTCCTTTTTTGAAACAATCGGTACTAATTTTTTTTGGGATACCTTGACTACCTCTAAATATCTATTTTTAAGTTTCTACATCAACACCTTTAAGAAAATTATTTATTTTAGAATCAAAATGAAATTCCAATATCCTTATTGTATCATCACCGATCTGGGGAACATTCAAATTTCTTGCTTCTGACATAATTTATTGATTGAATAACATTAGGATTTAAAAAATAAAACTACTCAGAATAGCTGTAAAGATAATAAATTTGGATTTGATCACACTAGACTTCATATTTTTTAGGGTTTCAAAGATTTAACCCATCATGTTTATATTTCTCATATTCACCAAATAGTCAAGGATAAATTTATTTGAAACCATCAATGTTTCTCTATCATGTTTCTTAGGAATTAAGTACCCTTTCATCCAAAGAGATATATAATTATTGTAAACACAAATATTATTTGTTTTTATTTTATGTTCATGGAATTTAAAAATAGATTCTTCATAATTTCTCCTAATTAAATTTCTATCTTCTTTTTTTTTTAATTTATGGGAAGGAAAAAATGCATCACCCTCAGAAAGAACACCTAGGAAAAAAGTAGCTTGTTTTGAAGATAAACCAATATCTCTATCATACATATGAAAATTAATATTCAAATCTTTATCAACTTCCAATGTATTATATAACTGGATAACTTCATCAAGAATAATGGGGTCTTGAAAATAATTAATTTTTTCATCACAGACTAACTGCCATCCTTGAAACTGAATGATTATTTTTAAAGATGAATTATACATTTCATATAATAAACTAGTTAATAACCTTCCATTTAAACATAATATTTTTTTGTAAATTTATTAGATCCATTTTTTTGGAGAGGTTACTGAAAATTAATACATGGGTATGATGCTAATTTCAAAGGGAAAAAAACTTCTGACACAGCTTTAAGGTGAGTAGCAAACGGTTAAACTTAGAGAAGAAAAAATCCAATGTGCTATTGGATGGGGGGAGGGAGTCACCTTTTTATAGGTTATGGAAAAATTACTTTTGAACTTATGTGGTTTAGATAGGATCAGAAAATATCCAATTGTTTAAAAAAATTAAACTCTTGAGGGGTTTTCTTAAATTAAAATAAGAAAATGAATCCACTAATTTTTTTAAACAATTACCAACATAAATAATATAATTGAAGAGATAAAAAAGAGATTATACCTTTATAATTATCAAGATATATTTTTTTGTATCAATATCTTTTTGAAAAAAAATTGAGTAAAAATAAGTTTTTATTTCATACAATGGAAAAATTAAAATGATCAGTGAAGATGAGTACGAAAATGTTTGGGTAGAAAAATTGTTGGGTATGGAAATTTTGGATATGTGTTTTTCTTAAATATTAGTCACATGTACCCCATTTGAAAAGAGTATCCAAGAAGAACAATATTGCCTATACCAACAATCATTCCTTGAGCATTGTCCCCGAAGGTAACTCTTCCACATTTCATTTAAATAATATTTTCAATAAAGTCTTAGTTACCAATCATATTCCAAGAACATCCACTATCAATGTAAAATATATTATTATTATTGGTACTTTTTTGTTTTCTAAAAAATAAAAAAGTTAGATTTTCAAAATCCAAACATTCATGGATCTAGAATTATTAGAAAATAGATTTGTGGGAACCCATATTTGTTTTGAAAAATGGGATTTGTGGAATCCTAAAGATAGAACTTTATTTAAGGAACAATTTTTAGTCAAATTTACTCCCCATTTACACTTGGTGAAAAGGGGGTATTTTCTAGAAAAAAATAATTGTTACTAAAAATGGTTTTGAATGAGTATACCCATTTCTGAACTATTAACATATGGATGAAGTTGTTTATAAATTTTATCAAAACCTTCTTTACCAGTGGTATTTTTTTAAAAGTTTCATTAAAGAAAATATTTCCGACTTTATTATTATAACTAAATTATTTTCCACATTAGTACTAGATTTAGAAGTGAGTTTTAATCTAAAACATTTTTCTGTGAAATAGATTATTCAAAATATTGTGAATGTTTATCATTTATAGAGTTAGCTTCCTCAATGTTTTTTGAAATAGAATTAGTTTCACATCGTTTATAATCAAGATCATTAGAAAAAGCTGATAATTATTTTGTCAAAACATTTAATCTATCATTTTCCTTATCATGTTTTTATGAACTTTGTAATTTCCATTTTCAGGCAATTTGTAAAATCATGATACTTCTTCATAAGAAGGTAATGAATTGACTTCTAGTAAGAAATTATCTTCATCAGAAGAAATGTAACCATTTTCATCAAGATAATTTGCATTTAGATACAGATTAGTCAATGATTCAGTAGTGTGTACATCTTCCATTAAACAATTATTTTCAATAGGTATTCTTGAAAGAAGACCAACATTATTTTGTCCATAGTTTTCATTGTCTAAGGATTCATCAAAAGAATCTCAACCACTAGAACTCTAGGAGTCATTACCCTTTAATAAATTATTACTTTACTACTTATAGTACTTGTTATCATTCATCTAAGTATGCCTTTCTAACCTATCTATTATTTTATGCTTTGAGAAATCAGGTTTCATATATTCAGCTTTATTGTATTCATAACGGGTAACTTTAGTATCTTTCATGCCTTTATTTATTTTATTATATCTGTATTGAAAATATATCTTTCCAACAATCTTTTTCATCATTCAATCAAAATTTTCTAACTTATTCTTTGAATTTTCATATTAACTTGAATCTGATTGAATCACCACTTTCTTTTCCATTGTAGGCTTAACGATATTCTCAAGAGTATTGGATTTGATTTGATTTGAAGTAGTATTAAAAGAAACCCCACCATTCTTTTTCTGGGCTTTTTCTGCATCTCTATTCAATCTATTTTCATGTTGAAAAATGGTTCTAAACAATTCATCAAGTGTAGTACTTGAAACCTTTTTTGATTCATCAACATCAGTTCTTTTTTGCTTCCCACTCATTACGCATGATTTCTATGATCTTATCATCAATGGTTTCATCATCTAGTTCTTTCTCTCTTATTGATTTTATACTTTTCAACATTGTCATAAATCTTTTTTGTACCTTACAAACATGTTCTCCATAAGGAAACTCCACAACCCGATAGTCTTCTCTTAGCATAGCTCTTCTATCAGAAACCATGATAGATGTACCAAAATGAGTAATCTCTAGCTTCTTCCAAATGATATTTGATGCTTTATGAGAAGAAACTTGGATATATATATTTCTAGTCATCGAACATAGTAAAGTATTTCATACCTTGTAATTAAATTAATAATCTTTCTTATCTTAATTAGTAAAGAGTCTAACTTCTTTGTTCAAAATTGTATATTCTCCAGTAAGCATAAAAAAATTTCTACTCTAGTGTGGATAAAAAAGCCTTCATTGTATCTCTCTAGCATTAACATTCAATACTATCCAAAATAAGTGGTATTGTAGTGTTGATATTGTCAATAGAATCAAAATTTAAACCTTCCATCTTTAATAAAAAATTCAATTTCCACAATACACGTTATTGTAATAGATATTTATAAACCAAAATTTTAAATGAGTAATAAGACTAACTTGAAAAAGTAAAGATGAAAATATATGAGTAGTGGAAACTTTCTCTGATTCTAATAGTTGAAATATAATTTATATACATATGGAACAATACAAGGGGGGGGGGAGGGAGAATTGTAGGTTTAAAAACATTCATTTTTATCCCATAAAGGGTTTCAGTTTAAAATAAATTAAACTAATTCAATTCAAAAAACCTCTTAATGTATATAATACAATTAAATGGGTTGGGACCTAGTTTTGATGAAAAAGAATATAATAATCAGGTCGGTTATGATAAGTATTCCCTAGGTCATAATAGAAATTAATCATATTCACATTTGAAATGATTTAAATAGAGTAAGCGTGTATAAGATCATAATCACTATGGTTATGATGATCAGAGTAAAACAATGCAATTATTAAATCATAAAGCATACTAAATCATATTTATTAATTAAAAAGATCATAAGAAGAGTAATAAAAATATATTATAATCAGATTTGTTAGGATAATAAGATTATATAATAGAAATATTAATAATAAAAACAATTCAATTTATATTACAATGCAATAGAAATGTAAATAATACCATTCTTTTAACCCAAATAGAAGGGTATTCTCTATCCTATGATAGAGGTCCCTTGATTAACACTTTTAAGAATGTCTATTTTAACCAAGCCAGGGTAATCCATAGATATCATGATAGAATTCTATCTTGATATCCCCACAATCCCATGATTAAAAAAGAAATTGAAACCTCTATCTTCCTAACATAAGAAGACCTCTATTAAAAAATGATTGAAAATTCTATCTTCATATCCCGAAAATCCCTCAATTGTAGTCACCAAGGATCAAAAACACACTATGGAAACAAACTCTTTAGATTTTAAAGTGTGTAAAATAAGAAGTTCATAACTTGACTACAAAGGCATTCACACAAAGTAGATATTTGACAGAGCTCTCACAGGATGTATCGATTTCATCAAAAAGTTTTGAGCATGTCCAAATGAAGTGTTATTTATAGGCCTCATCCCAACGGTCATATTTGGGCTCCAAAAGTCATATTTCTTCTTTAAATCTCAGAGGGACTTGGACACCTAGAACATCAATGGCACTCTTGTAACTCAAACAATGACTAGATTTTATAATACATATTAGAACAGAATACACAGAATATTTTTGATTTAACTATTTTCCTTTCATTACAATTATGTTTTCTAAATAAAAAAATTGGATTAAAAAGAGTACGATGATTATCATATCGATAGTGAATACAATTTTTTTAGTATGATACTGATCAGTGTGTAAGATGAAAATCATAATCACCATGAATGATATAAATTATGTTCATTGAGTATGATATATATCGTATTAATCCTCATTATGATAAACATGTAAATATTCATAACTATATTTCTTGGTGTGTATGATATTTAACATATGAAATATAAAAATTTAATGACTAACTTTTAAAATAAAATCTAATACTACAAATAGGGATTTTAAAAGCGCTAAAAACCACCTTTAATAGTGCTTGAAAATCACGGTTAATCAGGACAAAGATAAAGGCGAGGTCCCCTTTAACAACGTTAAAAAAGTGATGATAAAGGATGCCCTTTATCGGTTCTAAAAAAAGAGCTGATAAAGGTGTCCCATTATCAATGCTATTTTTTCATGGATAAAGGTCCACCTTTATCAGCGCTATTTTCAGCACTGATAAAAGACACCTTTATCAGTGCTATTTGGAGCATTGATAAAGGACACCTTTATTATAACTTTTTTGAGCACCGATAAAGTCCCAATTTATCAGATCTTAATTAGCACTGATAAATTCTATGTTTCTTGAGTAAACGTAGCACCTATACAACACCTGCACACCTGAGACATCACCTGTACACCCATCACAAAAAAACACCTCCACTGAAAATAGCTGCACAAAACAACACCTACACACAAACAAAGCATAGAAGAACAAAACAACATGCACGAGTTTTATAAATAATGCTATTTAAATTTACATTATATCATGAGTAAAAAAACACACTTATATATACATTTCAAAAAATGTTTTATATGGTTATAGTTACAATTATCCATCAAATAGTTAAAAATATTAATGTTTCAACCTTTTTTCTTCCGTGATCCCCTCTCAAAATTTTTCATATGGTATTAGTTTCTGAACAAAGAATCCGAACTCAATAAAAATATTCCACCTATATAATAAAACAAATATTATGTTTTTAATAAAATAATGAAATAAATTAAACATTGATATGAAATAATACATTAATAAAATGCCATTTTTTTATTAAAAAAAGACACATTTGGGTAGGTAGGGGCCATAAGACTAGATGATACTTGACACTTGACCTTGATATGGGTAGGTAAGCATCCATGATAAGATACTAGAGTAATGAAAAGGAAAAAATTCCACAAAGTATAACAATTAATGATTTTGAGAGGTTTCATAGTGTATTAACTTTCCCACTTTTTCTTCTTAGTCCTCTTAGAGGAAGGAACTTCAAATGATAACTTGAGGTGCCAATGGTGGTGTTGAGGGAGGCACAAATGGTGTTTCCTTTGGATCCGAAACAACCACATCCATGAGATCCATTTGACTAGGACAACCCTAATCATCAGCCTATCAGTCACTTTTTGAACCAACATTGGTCACCGTGTCCCTGGAAAAGTAATCTAGAGAGGTGGGAGGTGACCAAATTTTACCAGCCTCTTGAAATATCCAAGAGAAAAAATCTCACCATAGTCATAACAATATCAAATAATATATGAAAGTCATGATAAAACATATCTTACCACTTCATTAGAGCCATCCTAGTCTCCCTTATTTTCACTAGTTACTATTTTTCTAGGAATTATCATTCTCTAAGCTAGGGGTGTGTAATGGACCTGGACTTTGACAGAATGAATCCCCAGACTAAGTTCTTGGAGAAGTGATTTGACTTCAATGGGCTGTTGTTCAAAGAAGATTCATTTGGGATCGATCACACTCCCAAATCCCTCTAGCTCTATTTCTACTTGACACAACACTTTGCAGACCTCTATGGTCGATGTATTCTTCATCTAGTTGTCCCAGTATTAGAATGTGATAAGAAACATCACCATAATTAGATAAGATCCCCTACTAAATGGAACATCTTTCACAGGAACCCCATACATTGTTACCAAATCCAGTAGCACCCTCCTTGTTGATGGTGTTGGATCTAAGTGCCTCATTTTCTTCTAAGACATCTAGAGAGATGTGGATCTTCTGGAAGATGGTTTTTTTGTCTGAAATCTAACTTTTTTATGATTCCAGATCCCATGTGTCCTCCTCCTCATCCACTATTAAAATATCTATGTTCATTATCACCAATGGATCTAACTGACCATTCATGTATGATTGGACCAAGGTATCAACATAATCCTTAGAGAGGCCTAAACCCACACTATCCAAAGGGAAGGTCACCGGAACCTATTTTTCTTATCAGGTGAACATTATCCACAATTTATGAGCCACCATGGGATGAATTTATGAATAGATGTGGGGAGGAGTGGGGAATTTCACTTGAATGCAATGAACTATCTCCCAAAGTGGTATGACACATACCACTCATAGAATATCTTTCAGTTAATCCTAGTTGATAAAACACCACCACATATGGATAAAATATTGTCTTAGGCTATAGGATCACCCATTACATTATTGATAATTTCACTGGTTGGTGCTCCATATGGTATAAAAAAATAATACCAGTTCACTTTTCTCTAGATCTCCTAGTTCTTTAGTGTGATTAGCCAGAACCCACCGATACTTTATAGAAATTTCATGAAATGGTAACTTGAAATGTTGTCAGTATTAACTAACTCGTATCCACCAATGTGGGCCCCATCCAACCCCACCACATTTGGAAGGGGTGAATATTCTAAATGGGGCATACCCTTATAGATGTGGTGAATTTGGAAATATAACTTAGCCAACATGGGAACACTCAAGACGGTAATCGTACCAACTGCAATCACCTATACCATCATTAAGTTGGAGAACATAACTCCACCCTTTTTTTGCATTGCGAATAAGTACCCACTTAGGTACATTGTTAAGAAGATTATTAGATGAAGAAGGTGATTGTCCTAGGATGTGACTGTCCATCCCGAGTCATTGAATTGAAACACTTAATCTATTTTAAGGTGACAACCCTCTTCCCCATAGGATTATCATGATGGCCAAGACTTGGGATTTTAATTCAGACACTCATGAAGAGTCTTCTTGATGAACAAGTCATCTCACTTCTTAAATGGGATGTCAACCCCTGGATATGGGTCCTTCCTAACGGATGTTCTGGCCAGATTTATGAGACCCTTCATAATGGGAGGATTATATTCCAGGTCATCCTGAGTATATGGGGATGAATTTACTCATCATACTTTTCACCTAAAATCATCTCACTATATATCATCTTAATGTCCCATATACTGATGTCGAACTCATCATACATAAAATGAAATGTGTTCATGTATTGACACTATAAACTGAATAAGTATACCATCATAATTTTGTTTCAATAAGTAAGAGTTTGGTAAGCCAAAATAGATTCATAAAATCTTATCTTATTCAGCTCATCTGCAAACATTGTGGCAGTACACTGAACCAAGAGGGGACAACCCCAGTTCATCCTAAAGCATCCACCTAATCGAATTAAACAGCCAAATAACCACCCAAACATTCCATTTGATATATAATTCAACACTTTTGATCTTTAAATATGGGGTTTAAGCTCTAAATAATGTTAAACCCCTTTTAAATCAATTCACATAGGAATCAAAATTAACCGTTAGAGAGGTATTCTTTGGAGATGAATTTACCCACGTATGAGATGTTCCCCCTCAACATATTATTAGTCTTAAGGATGTAGGAGGGAGTCATGACCCCTTAATGGGGTGGAGAGATCATTGTATCATTTCCAATAACAAACCCATATAGGATAAACTAATTAGAAAATTGAAAATCCAAGATATTTGTTCCCATCAAGCATTTAATATGCTCGTGAGTGGATTGAATGACTATGCACTAGTCTAATTTCTCACTATTTACCATTATAGACTAATGAACTATAGCCTCCTCAACTTCAATTATTGAATTCATTTGTATCATAAGAAAGAGAAAATTTAGATTAATTATGAAAATAGAGGATTTGGGTTAAAAAATACACTTGAGTAAGAAAGGGGCACATGAATAATTAGAAATATCATAATAAGTGCCTAACTTGTTCAATGTCATGTGATCACATAACCATAATAGGATCATGTGATCAATCGAACCTGGGAGATTTATACGATTACATGACCCTTGAAGATTTATGCGATCATGTAAATAAGACAAGAATATATGAATCATGGAAAAAGTGAAAAACCTTAATTGATTATGTGATTTTTTATGTGATTTAATCATGTGATGAGATCACATGATCAGTTCACATAAATCATTCATACAAAGGATCTTATTTGACATGATCACCTGAAGGGGCTTATGTTAAGTAGAGAAAAAACCTAAGAGTTCTCATAGAGCTATGAAATATTGAGTCATTAGTGAAATAGATTTCCCATTACTCTCCTATCTATAAAAAATTTCACAGAATAACAAGAGTATCTTAGAATACTAAAAGAAAAATAGAAGCCCAAGGGAATCAGTTAGGTATTCACATCCTTATAATAATTTACTTTCTTCTTCTTCTAGGATTTTTATGTGAGTTGTGTATGCATCTAGGTATTGAGGTGATGCAGGTTTTATATTAGGTTTATAGGAACCTAGCTTTTCATGGGAATGCATATGTATATATGATGTATGTTTATTTGAGAAATTGTTGAGATGCATGATCTAGGGACAATGATTTTACTATTCAAACATCAAGACTACCTCTGTGATTGAGAAGACACAATGTTATTTCTCTTTCTGTAAAGGCATGTAACATGGAAATAAATATTATAAAATAAACGAACCCTGTAAGGAATAATAAAAATCAGATCAACATTTCTTTATATAATATTTATTTAAAATAGACACATTATATCATAACAGTACCTTTACAAATTTCCAAATGGATTATTTGGTCTATATATAAGTTAATAAAAAAACTAATGATTCCTTGTGCACTTTACTATTGTTGGTTAACTACCGCTTAGCATAAAATTCGATCTAATCTTCTGATCCTCCATCCCCATGATTCTCTCATCCAACACCATCCTTATGATATCATCATTTATCTTTCACTTTTCCTTCTCTTTGTGCACCCATTTACCTAGTAAATGGGTGCACAAAGAGAAGGAAAAGTGAAAACTCAATAATGATATCATAGAGATGGTGTGGGATGAGAGCATCAAGGGGATGCCCGATCGGAAGTTCAGATCATATGTTATGTTAAGTGGTAGTTAACCAACAGTAGTGAATAATCCTTAGTTTTGTTATTAAATTTGGGAGTGCTTCACTACCAATATTCTTCCAACACACTACATCAGTAGAAAGAACAGTATAAATGACCAAAATAAAAAATATAAATGATCCATTCCATAATTGTTTATGTATAGTGCTTTTGGAAACATGGAAACATAAAGAACTAGTTCATAAGTGTGTATAATTAAGTTATGATATACTAGAAAGAAAAATCATTTCTAAAACCATTATTCATTACCTAAGTATAAAAATATAATAAAGGGTGATCATATTTGGTCAATAAGTGTAAAAAAGGGAGATATCAATGATCTTATAAGCATAATATAAGTAGTAGGAATTCACCTTTATCCTATTTGTGTACAATCTTCCATCAGGAATGTTGCCCATTCGTTTCTAAACACATCTATATCATCTTGTGAATATGAGATTTTGAGACCTTCATGGTAGTATTGAAAAAATATATATACAAAAATAATTAATGAATATTTAAAATGAACTCATAACTAATTTTGAAAATACCTCTTCAGGTATGCTAGTTTTTTGATGAAATACCATCTCTTTCGTAAATTTACAAACATAATAACAGTAGTCCTTTCCATTTTTTTTGTTTTGGACATGGAAAAAACATTAAGAAAAATAAGTAATTTGTTTTGATATGTGTTTGGATATTGTAATATTATTATATATACCAGGATAATTTTCCAGTTGTAGATCTTGTGTGTGTTCTTGTTTTTTTGCACTGGATTCATTCCATGAAGTAGAAGATATTGATGCACCGACCAATCATAACATAATCTTCATTAAAAGATATTATAAATTATATAAATAGATTTTTAGTTCTAAAATGTTTGATCTACTGTATTAAAAATTGACAAATTCCATCATGCGTGGTCGGTTTGTTTCATATCCAAGCATTGAATCTAGAAAATAAATCTTTTTAGTATCCAAATTGACCGCAATCATCATCCAATGATTCCTAAAACACAAAAAGGAATAAGTAATGAATGAAATGAAAATATAGTTGATATGATTAAATTGTAGAGTTTTACCCCTACAACATTGGTATTAAAAATAATCTGTCATATGTAATTTTGATTTCAAACTATTTAATCAGGGAAGCTATTATTTCAGCCTCTTTATTAGAATTTATTTCTTCTTTGGAAGAGGTGATGTGAGGACTAACGAGTCCAATTTTTTGTTCATGGGGAAATCCCTTGATTTATTTTTCATATATAGGCCTGTGAAAAATATGAAATGTATCTAGTAATAATTATCATAGTATATCAGCTTTTGTAACATCAAATCATGAAAACATAACTCATGCATACATTTATAACTGAGGCGCCTAGCCATACATACTTTATGATTTAATTTACATTTTCAGCACTAATGAAATCTAATTTTTCCACTCCTTACATATTTTATTCAAAATCAACTATTTGAGCACTGTATTCAATCAACTTTGTATCCACATGAGCCTTTAATGATATTTAATGTGGATATAGAACGTGCAGGGTGAAGGTGCTCTCAATAGATCATTTCAATCGGTTAGTTGATCCTTGAGATAGTTTTGAGTCGATCTTTCATTTCACCCCCTTCTCTTTTTCGTTCTATAATAACATTTATTGGATTAGAACATTTTTCATTAAAAGTTAAAGGTTCAGCTTGAAAAATAAATTGGAAATGGATACCTCCTTGTCGACATGTTTTTTTACAAGAATTTACGGCCATGAGATGAGTGTTCCAATAGCTTGCTCGACCGTACAAATGTTTTCATCATCATTTTGAACAGTAATCTCAGCACTCGACTCCTTAGATATGTTAATTGACACTCTGACATGATCTGTTGGAAGTTTTCTATTTTGTAGCATGTTGTTCTGCATATTAAACACCATACCCCCCGCTACAAGGTGATGGGTGGGAGTTGATAGATACAAATCACAATCATTTTCACCCTGTAGAGTATTAGTACATGAAAGGTATCAGTGTCTATGTGATTAATATTTCACAAAAAAATTTATTAGAACATTTATTACCTCAGTTAAGTCATGTTTTTAAGGGGAATGGCTTGCCTCAATGAGGGTGGGGGTGGGGAGAGATCCTCATGCCCGGATTGTTGTTGAGTTTATTCTTTTTGACTCCCCATATAACTTTTTATAATATCTCTATAGTATTTAAATTCTTCTTGAAACATGGCTATTGTTTATCTTATCTTTTTTGATTCCTAAATTTGATCCACCGGTTTTTTTTCTTTCTAAAAATATGTTCAGGCTATCACCCAAAAACCTACACCTCTGACACGACCATACTGTTCTGGCTGCTTCAAGGATGTTGAAAGTATGTCCGCATCTGGTACATTTGTTGTTGATTCCTATTACTATACCAGATAGAAAATATAGTAAAATAAGTAGTCATTATTATGTAATATCGATTTAAAGAAAATAAAATTTATATAACGTCATACTTACACGTGTTTCCCACACTTTTTTTTAGGTTTTCATCTATCTGTATCCCCTCTTCATTTACACGATCCTCCTTCCATATCACATGGAATGGGATGGAAGTGGATTTTTATTTCTATTCATCAATCTGCATATAAACATAGAAACATGGTTATGGTGTTGTTTTATGTCACATAAAATTATTAAGGTAGATTTAAAACATGTTCTAATGTTTTCTCCAGGGAAGTGTACCCCATCCTTGCATTACAGTAGGGGTGCACTGGTTTTGTTTCACATTATTTATTTTTAGCATTTAGTTTCTATTTCATAAATAAAAAAATGTCAATCAAAGTGATGAATACAAGCAATGTCAAACAACGTATTACCAGAAAAAATGTACCTGAAAATTATGCTCTCCATGATGGTTTCTAAATGCATCCCATGCTCCTTGAGAGAGCAAGTGTGCATAAAGAGGAGGTGGGTGAGGATTGATTTTACCTTCAACATCTTTAAGATGATATTTCATTAAAATTGTCTGGAAGACTCTATGAATCCTTCCCCCAACTCTTAATACATATTCCATGTGTGAAGCACCTGCTATAAATGCACTCTACAATAGATGATTAAAAGTAAGTCAATGTTTTAGTATTCTATTTTATTATAATAAATTAAAGAAATAATATCATAATTTTACCTCAATCTCTTCCCACATTAGTGTCTTAAGCCCGATGACAACATGGGGCCACTACTGTACATCAATCGACATGCGTTGACTTGTGGAGATTCCAATGTAACTACTAAAGATGGATTTATCGGGGTTAACATGTTGGCCTCGCTTATTCCATCCCACATAAAATTTGATGCCTTTTGATTTTTCCTTAAGTATTTTGGATGACGCTGCCAAAATACAGTTCTCTTGTGTTTTGTACCGTTAGGGTTTTATTTCCTACTATTTCCTCTGAAGCATCATCATAATGTTCTATAGAAGTGATAGAATTGGCAATGGGACCAGCAGAAACAGGTTGAGAAACCTATTGTACCTCATCACTGGGACCAACAACAATAGGTTGAGAAACCTATTATTTCTCTACACTAGGACCATCAGCTGCAAGTTGAGAGACATGTTGTGCCTCGGGATTAGGCGCATCAGCTAGTGCAGAAGTCATTATCTGCAAAATTGGTTTAGCATTTAATTTAGATTACATTAATGTAGTAGTGAACAAATAATTTCATAACATAACATAATGTATATTAAAATAAACAAATAACATAATTATTGAACTCTCTTTTTTTAATGGATAAAGAGATTTCAACCCTATATCGACTATGTAAATCATTTTATTGTGGTATCCTCTCATATACAAAATATTGTCTACATTGGGACCACTGCAAAATGATTGAGAAATCCCAATCAAGGGGTCATCCTCCGTTGAACATTCATATGACCCTTCAGTTTTTTTGGTCGATAACAGAACAATTGATGTTTTGGTTTGTGGGATCTAGAACATAAAATACTTGTACTACCTATGATGCCATTATAAATGGATCGTCTTTCTCCCCTTCCTTACTGAAATAAACATTCATGAATCCCAATTCAACTATTTTAACATCACTCATATTATCAACCCAATTGATTTTAAAAATAGGCACATGTAATTTTGTATAATACAACTCCCATATTTGTTTGATGATGCCAAATTATGACATGTTCGCATATATTGGATTTCTGTCCTTAACATCTGAAACATGCATCTCATCAGCCAAAAATGTAACCCCACTATTCTGCATGGTATTTTAATCATCATTTCATTTTTATAGAATGTATAGCCATTAACTACATAAGCATTGTAATATAATACATACACACTTGCTCCTCCGGCTAGCCATCGAAGTCGTTCTTAAATTGCATTCAGGTTTTCATCTAACTTCTTAAAAATATGGTCCTGAAACCATTCTATAAACTATCGATTATGTGTATATGATATCCATTTTTCATCCCTAGATATATTCAAATTCTTAAGAATTTCTTTGTGGGTTTGAACATATGGGTTAACGTCAAAAATGTTATGAAAAATGTAAAGGTAATTCGGCTCCCAATCTGTAATTTTGATTGTGAAAGTCTATCTTCTAGAAATTCCTTCACCCTGAAGTCTCCAAGTGTGATGAGATTTTGGTAGGCCAATTTTTTTCACCGCAGACAGGTATTCTGTATAGAATTCAACGACTTCCTCAACAATATATTTATTTGCAATACAACCCTCTGGGAGACTTTCATTTTTGACATACCCTTTAAAAATCATCATATACCATTCAATGGGGTACATCCATCTATAATTTATAGTACCAAATAGTCAAATCTCTTTCACCAAATGAAACATCAAATGAACCATCATATCAAAGAATGTTGGCGGGAATAACATTTCCAATTCACAAAATATGAAGGAAATTTCATCAGGTCTATAACTGTGCTTCAAATAGCTTTAAATATGAAACAATTCTTTGTTAATGTATGACATACATTATTGGAAAAAATTCAATGTAATGCTATTGGAATTAAATCTTGCATCAAAACATAGCATTCATGTTATTTCAAACCCTTTAAATTTAAATCTCTCATTAAAACGATGTTCTTGATATTTTATGAATACCACTATGGAAACTTTACGTCATTCAAGAAGTTGTAAAACTGATATCTCTATTTTCCGGAAAGAGCGTAAGCAGCAGAAGGAATAAATATTCATTTTTCACCCTTAACTGGTTCCAACTCCTCTCATATTCCCATCTCAACCATGTCCAATCTATCCTCAATTCCATTTCATTGTTTTTCTTGGTGGATTTAGAAACGTGCTGATGACACTATCACATACATTTTTTTCAACATGAATAACATTAAGAAAATTTCTGACATACAGACAAATCCAGTATGGTAATTCAGAAAAAAACAGATCTCTTTTTCCAACTGTTTTAATAAGGTTTTTAGAAAACAGTTTACCAAAAGTAGTGTGCACATCTTTTACTTTCTCAAAAAATGATCTCCTATTAATGGAGGCAGTGTTGTACATTCTTCTGAATTTCTATCGAATGATGTTGTCCAAGAACAGTACTTATTCCATCAGGGTATAAATCATCGATGTCCTTGAAACATGGCTTTCGATTAATGTTTCAACCTAATTGACTGTGTACCTTGTTCTCAAATGGTACACCCTTGAGTTACTTTAATGATATATCCTAAATAATTTCCATAAGTAAGAAAGTCATTTATCATCCCTTACAACATGTATCTCAAAGTAAAATCTTTATTTTTGTAAGAATCATACAACGTAACACCTGAATCCCACAATAATTTCAAATCCTTGATCAATGGAGCTAAATAAACATTAATATCCTTACCTTGTTGTTTTGGTCCTAATATAAGCATAGATACCATGATTTATTTTTGTTTCATGCATTACCATGGTGGTATGTTATAATTTATCAACATAACTAGCCATGTACTATGACTGCTACTTTGAAAACAAAAAAAATCACTCTATCTGTAGATAAATCATGACAAATGTTTCTTGGCCCGTTTCCAAATTCAGGATACTCATGATCAATTCTATTCCATTGAGGATATTCTACCAGGTGACGTAGTTTCCCATCTTTAATTCTTCTATCTTCATGCAATGTCAATTTTCCTACAGTCTCCTCACTTCCATATATGCACCTAAACCATGGAATGATTTTAAAGTACCATACAAATTTCATAGGAATAGATTCAACTTCATTGTATTGATAATAACCACACTTTGGGAATTATTTAAGTGATTTGTGGTCCTTGATAAACAATATACAATCATTTATGTAGGTGTGCATTCTTTCAGAGATCATACCCATCAAGTGTATAATTCATTTGACATTGTATGTTCGTCTCGAGAGATCATTATCTTCGGGGAGCATGTCATTCTGGAGATCAAGTAGTTCCGTAAAACTGGCATCACACCACCTGTTTCATTCTTTCAAATAATAAAACTTTAGTATAGCTGACAATGATGTATATATAGTGTAACCAACATCCAATGATGTATTTTCACAACTCTTTAACTTCTCTAACAATTTTGGGAAATCACGATGATTATCTACAACTGTCCTTGTCATTTCCTCAATACAATCTTCATCATCATTCACATATGTAATCACATCCTCCATATGATCATCTTCATCATACATGCTTTTAATCATATCAGATGATCCATAAAACATAGTGTTATCCCATCCACTACCTGCATTTTTCCCCATGTTTATTCCAAAATCTATAACTTTGATCTATTCCTTAATAGATCGTGTATTATTCCAACTCCTCTGGACTAATTTGTCTTTAATAACAATATCATAAACATGAACAAATGATTTGAGGAGGGTCATATGCATGATATTTTGCAAACTTGATAAACTCTTCCACTATATCTTTATACTCTTTTGTCAACTGATTGGAATTTATCCATTTTTTATTCATATTCATCCTATTTATTATAGCTATATTAATATTTAACAAAATAATTACACCAAATATGTTTAACTAGGGTTATCATCCAACTATAATCAATGGAACTAGCTATGGTAAACAACACCCTTACCTCTCAATTAATTATTAAGGGCCAAAGTAGATCACCCCAATCTTCCCAACCACCTGATCAATGGAACTAGATATGAGAATACCCTGCACTAGAATGTTTTAGTATCCCACATGTGATCTATATGACTTGTTATAAACTAGTTTTTAGTGTTTCTCTAGAAACATAATGTCTCTAGTCAAGAACTATGGTACTCAACTAGTATATTGTATGATTTAAATAGTGTTCTTTTGGGTTGAAGGATTCATTACATCAGTGGATATGATTATCTGACTAGGGTGTCCATAAAGTGTCTCATATAGTCCTCTAGTGAAGTGGTTTTCTAAGATTCATTGGAATTGAACTAGTAACAAAGTGGTGGTACCATTAAAATGGGTAATGTTTGGATTGATATTAAATGGTGGAAGAAATACAACACAAAAAAATGGCATAGAAATCATGCCAATAACCACAACACCATACAAAAAGACAATCCTTCTCACAATTGCAACACCATACAAAACAAACAATCACAATTTCAAATTTTACAAACCACCCCTTATTCAATTCTATTTGTTAATTCAGGGGTTATCACAGAAGTTTTATCATTCTAAGGAATTCATTTAGTAGTTAGGTATATTTCTATAACTAATTTTTATATTTAAATGCTCAATAGAAACCAACCAACATGAAATTTATTTAGTGCACAAACAAGGACCACCAACGACCATGATTTTCAGCAGGGCGTTTACCCTGTACATTTCACAACATAACTATCAATATCAAACAGTAATAATATGAAGACAAGAGGAAAACAATGAGTAATAGGTGAAAAATCACTAGAAAGGTGTCATTCAGTGTGTGGTAGAGGTGCATTCACGGTAGAGGAGAGGCGCGTGACAGATGAAATTTCCAACTGAAAAGAAAACATAAAATGAGAACTCACATGTCAAACAATTTTATTGGTCAATAGTGGGATTTTATTTTCCATCTATGATATCTGCTTCCTATTTATTTATTTTTTTCGTATCTACTATTTTCCTATATTTTCAACATATGAATGAGACATGTCTGTTTTTCAAGACAAAGATCTTTTTTAATTTATTCTAATTAAGGGGTAATATATTCCAAATTAATTGTATTTTTTCCCAGGGGATCGTTTTTATCTCATAGAGATCATGAAAACCTCTTAGGTGTTGGAGTTGGTGGCCTAGAACAAACTACTATGTACTTTATTCATTAATTAATACCTTATCATATATTGATTATTCTTCTACGTGACAATGCATGTGATAATGTCTTAAAAATAGATATTTCATTAAAGGGTCATAGCAGATCCCTGCTATGATGAGAACCCGGAATGGAACAACAATATTCTTGAATAAATGTTCAATGACCGGATGATGTTATTTGAGGGACAAAAATAATACAGGCTATTAGGGGTGAGGACTCATAAAACTTTGAGGCACATTTTCATGGTGTGTGCCCTTGGTAATATCCAGGAGGATATTATGATAACGAGACCCCCCAGTAGGAAATCCACATTTCATAGTGTAACTGGATGTTCCTATCTCTGGATATGTGTATTTATCCATAGACTTTAAGATTATTATTAATGGGTATTACAACTCGCGATCTTAGATGTATTGACAAAAAATGTGACGACACATTGTTCGTAGTGAGTTTGGATATGTTGGGTGTGTCACGAGAGACATTTCATTAATAGATATTGCGAGAAAGGATTTCTCCCTTCTGTTCTATAACATAAGTAGTTATCTCAAGCCCTTTTATGGAATTGATATAGCCTAAATAAATCCATGGACATGGTAAGGAATGGGTGTGTTCAATTATGGAAAGTCAAAGAATGAATAATCAAACACATGGGTTGATGACACAAGTATGCAACCTGCTTGATTCGAGATATCGTAACAAAGGGATTACCTTACATAGTAAGAGTTCGTAGGAGGTTATACATCATTTTGGAGTTAGCTTCTTTCTCTATGGCTGCCTTGGTGTGTTTCTAGATGCTAACATTGGACTTTAGGTAGGCTCTGCCTAATGCCACTGAGAAAGAGGCCTAGAGGGACACACACTAAGTGTGTCCAAGTATCTCAGTTAAATATTATTTTAATATGTTAAATAAAGATTATTTCCGATTATGGTTTAATAATTATTTAAGGATTCCCAATGGCATTTATTTCAACACTAGTTATTTGAGATAATATATTGTGGGAGAAATAATGTATTTATTAGCGAGTAATGCAGTGATATTTATTTTAGAAATAAATATCCATTATTAAAGGACTAATAAATACGATGGAGGAAATAAAGAAAAATAGAAAAATAATAGTACATGCCGTGTATATTAAATATACAATTCGTGTATTTTTTCTGGGAATTTATGAGAAATAATATTATTTAATTAATTAAATAATATTTGGTATAATTCAATGGGTGCATGTCAAGTAATAATAATAGTAAACTATTATTATTAGACATGTGGTATTACTAAGAATTAAATGAAATGAATAAATTGTTTCGGGTAATTAATTCCTTTTATTATTTTATGTAATTAAAATCCAGATTATATATTTCTTATTAGTCTAGAAATTTTTAGGGGGTTGTGTGCAGTGGATTTGGAAAAGCTCTCAACCCAAGAGAGAATTCTTTTTCCACCAAGAACGCTCTCAAGCTATGAGAGAGAGATCCACCTCCACCGGATCAAGGTGATCGAAGGAGGACATTGAAAGTGATGGATTTTCTACGCTAGCACCTGAATATCCCTTTGGCAACATCCAGAGATACGTGGAGCACATGTGGATCACCACTAGAGGAATCCTACACTTGGATTCTATGACACAATGATAGATCACATCAGATCATGACCGGAAACATCAATGAAGAAATAATTCCATCATGCTAATTCTTTACAATTTAATTAAATTAATTATAACCAAAATATGATGATCCTATCTATGGTTATGAGACTCCCTCTTGATTTTTCATTCATTGTTCTATTCCAAATATCAGACATTTTATTATCATGAAGGATCTCAGATTGATCATTGTTAATGCTAAAATTAAAGTTGGGTACATCTACCAAAGCGCTTTCACTATGCTCGGATCCTACCCGTGGTATCAGAGGGGTCATATCGTTGATTATAATTAATTAGTTTTTCATTGGTGATTTATTCATTTAATAATTTAGTGGTTTCAATTCAAGTTAATCATTCTTTAAAATATGAATCTCGAGATCTGTTCCTCCCCTCTCGTTTCTCATTCACCTTATAGAAACCATGTAGTCTAGGTTCAATGCATCAAATTGGTCCACTAAATTATGTCGTGTGTTGGATTATTCCTAAGTCATAAATGACATTGTGTGATGACGAGGAACATGAAGAACATGATTTTCTGATTACATGTCATGTGGTCCACTAAACACGGCGTGTAGTCCCTTCAGGTAAGGGTTGGACCATGTACCCTATACATGGTTTGCCCAGTTGGAAACCATGTAATGCGGAAACTACACGGTGTGTGTCCCACTGAACATGTCATGTACTCCAAAAATTTCTGAAGTACATCTATACCCCATGTCCCAGGGCGTGTACATCAGTTGTACGATGAACAAAATTACACGCCGTGTACTCATCCAAATTACATAGATTTATTAAAATTTATTATTATATTATAAAAACCCTTAAGACATGTTCCATAGTGCAGGTGTAAAGCTGAGGCACAACACGTGATAGGTGTTTTATATATTTATATATATGTGTGTGTGTGTGTGTTTAATTTAACATCTGTGTAATGTTCATTTCTACTCATTGGGTAGTTATGAACAGGAATTCACCAAGTTTCCTGCAAGGTACAAGTTACATACAAAGATAATTTTAAATGAATTTATTTGTTTTAAATTATGATGGATGAGAATCTCAAGGAAATTCATAAAAGGGTTTAAGATAAATGTATTGATTAATTAATGATAATTAATTGATTCGAGCGTGATTTATCTTAAACAAGAACGATGAAATAATTTAATGCGAGTTTTATTTATGTGTAAATATCATTTCATGTAGGGATAATCATGAGCTAGACCAGGGACTTTGTATGTTAATGGTTTCTTTTAATTTATTTATTTAAATTAAATTTTTTGGCCTGTGAGCCTTCTCTTCATTAATATGTAGGGCCTGCATGACCAAGGTTTCATTTATGTAAAACCCCTTTTTACCCCTCACCTGTGTGTGAGATAAATGCATATGTAATGGATGGACCTCGCAAGCTAATGGAGGCAGCACAAGTTAGGAGCCAAGGTGAAACCAATCCAAGGAGATACAAAGGTGGACAGGTGGAAAACTGTAAACACGAACCAGAAAGGTTCAAGGTGTTTTCTCCCGTAGGTCTTGGGTTAGTTTATCAACTACTAGATAAACTAATCAATAGAACAAGCTAATGATAATACCCTTTATTTTATTTCTTTCAGTTGTATGGTTTATTTATTGTGGGTGTTTTTTAATGATCACACAATTAATGAATTAAAAAAGCATGCAAGATGGGACTAAAATAAGACCGTCTTATGAGTAAAATATTATCTTAGACATGGTTAATCACTTAAGTATATCCCACATAATTTTAACATGAATGTAATAAAAGGTAATAAAATGGAAATCGACCTATAAGGATAATATCCTTTAATGAAATATTATGTCGGTATAGCCTTCCATAATCCTTGTTAGAATCGAACCGTAGTTCAAAGTTCCTGACCAAACCTAGTTGGGGTGCTTTCAATTATTGAGGAATTCTAATTAAAGTTTTTGGGTTGACTTGACTTTTTTTTCATCAAGGGTTGACTTCCACAGCAGGACATGATGTGACCCAGAGGCAAAGGATGAGGAAATCCAAAATAAAAGGATTTCAGGATTGGGGAGTCCACTCAGCGGATCAAGGATCTGCGAGTTAATGAAGTTGGCATTTGGAATGCCTACCTAAAACCCTTCAAGTGGCTCGACTAACCCTAGTTGGGGTAATGAAAATGAAAATATGCATCCTTTCCACTAGAATATTCAGGAAAAAGAATATTATGAAGTCAATGGTGATAGCTATTGGATTTAGATAAAATAGTGGGAGACTAATAAGTATTAATTTATATATTTGTCTCATTTTTATCATAATAAAGTACTAAAAATTTTCTTATATTAATTTTTATAAATGGAATGAAAAATGACTTCAGACATATAATTTCGAACCATACTTGATAAGGAAAATATTCTCACCGACACTAATTTCCAATAGTGGCAGAGGTGTTTACTCATCATCCTTCGCCACGAGAGGAAACTGTACATGCTAGAAGAGACTATTCCAGTTGTGCACGGAAAAGAGGCTAGTGATGAGAAACTATATATCTATATGAAACACATGGATGATGCCACATATGTCCAGTGATTCTTGTTGTCGGCCATGTCTAATGAGATCTTGAAGAAATATGAAAACATGGATGCGTATATCATGATGTCTCACCTTAAGGTTCTCTATCAAGAGAAGGCGAGACCAGAGAGATATGAGATCTCCAATTATTTGTTTACAACTAAGCTTGGAGAGTCTTCACCATCTAGGACTCGTGTATTCATGCTCATTGGATACATTGAATGCTTGGACATCTTAGGGATTAAGTTCCTGAATGATTTGCACATAGATATCATCCTATCATCACTGCCCATGACATTCTCTGGCTTTATTGTCAACTACAACATGAGAAACAATAAAAAGAGTATATCAAAATTTCTGACCTTAATTCTCTAGTTAGATAAGGACATGGGGCGTGACAAACTGACAATCCTTATGGTGAATAAGAATAGGAAGGACAAGTAAAAGGGGCCAAAGAATTATAAATGGTCTGAAGCCCCCCGAGTATCATCCCTCTAAGAAGGGGAAGATCTAAAGGCAAGGCAAGGAATGGGAGGCTATTTTTTTCATGTGGAAAGCAAGGCCACAAGAATAGAAACTGCACCTAGAATTGTGGGACTCTAAAGGTGCATTCGTTATCGAGTGTAATCTTTCCATTTCTACATATTGGGTATTAGATACAGCTTTTGGGGCTCGCATTAGTATTAAAATGTAGGAACCATGTAGATTTAGAATGATTGATAGACGATATGTGGATCTTCGAGATTCCAATGGCGTGAGGCCAGCTATGTTGGCCAATGTCGATTACCACCTCTCATTTCCAACTAGGATGATTTTGGTTTTACATAACTGTTATTATGTGGCTAGTGTGACCAAGAACATAATTTATGTATCTTGTTTGGATATGGGTGGATTTATTTTCATGTTTGGAAATAAGGGTTGTCTATTTTAAAATAATAACATATGTTTGGGTATGGATCATTTAAATAATGGTTTGTATTTATTAAATTATGAAAACTATGTATTGGTAATCAATAATGAAAAAAACCCACACGACTCATACATCACCCAGTTCTGGCATCACCGTCTCGGTCATGTAAACAAGAAATGCTTTAAAAATGCAATGCCCTGACCCCAGTTACCCAGAGTCGGTGCATTATTACATAACATTTGCATGATCACAGGAAAGATCAAATCCCGAAAGACCGATTAGTTTAGTTGCCTGGGAAACATAAGATATATTCATAAGTCTTACTTTACATCATAAAAATGAAAACTACAACAATATAGTCTTTATAGTCCACAATCATATCCCCACAAACTATCCCTGTAGGTCATTCATAAATTACTTCTTCATGTCCTGGGAAAAATAAAACATTGAAAGGGGTGAGCTCAGATGCTCAGTAAGGATAACAATATAGTGGAAACTTTCATAAAAAAACATAAACATTTAAGGCAATTTATAACTAAAACAAAAGCCTTTTAAATTTATCTTCAGCATAATATGACAAAGATAAAATGAAATAATTCCATTTACTTATTCACATGGATATTCTACTAGTCGAATAATCACATGCAATATCAATAACCACTTTCATAATGATGGAATGCATAATGCCAGACTATCATAACCACATAGCCAAGGCCTCGCGACAAGACTACAAATAAGATTTTGTCAAGGACTTTTGACAAGACACCCGTTTTTCTCATGAGACCTACTAATTCATCAAGGATCTACAGTGGGCTCCACCCGTCACTTATTAAGTCCAACACATTCCTCATATGAGCAGGTTTAAACATAACATAAACATTCGTATTAAAACTAGCGTACGAATTGTTAATACATTCTCCATAAACCATGTATGGTATAAAAATAACACATCCACATTCAAAAATATCACAAAAACTTCAATACAATATGGAAGTTTTGTTTCATAATAAATCAACTTCAAATAAGTATAAAATCCATCAAAGGATGTTAACGTAGATGAAATCAAAACCTTTTGATAGAAATATCTCTTTTTTTGAAATCATTTAAAAGTCACATAATTATAAAAGAAGACATTTACCTTGAAAATATTCTTATAAGCTTGTAAAGGAAGATTCAACGATTTTATAATGGAGGAAAATAGCCTCACCCACCATATAAGTTAAAAAGGAGATTCTTACCTTAATTCTGTCGAAATGGTTAAAAAGGACCATGTTTGGAAAACGATAGAAAGATTCCTTTATAAAATTATTATAAAAAGTCAACAAGTGTATAAATGACTTTATCCCATAGTATTTAAAATATCATGAATGATATGAAATATATTTTTAATAAACATGGATGTGGATGATAATGAGGTCCTAGTAGATAATCACGTATAAACAACCTCGGATAATGAGGAGATTGTGAAATAAACCCTTTTCTTGTACTTTTCCTTAGTCAATGGTATGTTAATCTCTTGTATAATAGTGAAAAAAATGTTATTAAATTATACAAGAACCATATACATAATTATGATATCATATATGATCTTTTAACATTGATTTGTTAATAATATCTTAGTATTATCATTGTTTCGGGTGTTAACTTACTCATTTTCTTTTATATGTTTTGTTACATAAGTCATGTTTGTTATTGATAGGTTGTAACTTATTCATATCCATAATGATATAAAGTTCTTAAAAATTAATTTTAATAATCTAATGAGAATTAGTCTTCAATGGATACGAGGGGGAATGAATCTCATCGCGTTCGTGGAGACGGTAGTCCGTACGTACGCACGAGCAACAATATCATTCTTTTGATATTAAAATAATATATAATTGGATGATATATCATATATATAGAATTAGTATCATGTTTTATTTAATATTTACATGAATTAAAAATCATTATTATACCCATCCAAATAATAATATATTGAATAACAATTACACCACGACATGGAGATGGTAAGTCGTATGTACGCACGTATAGTGACATGTCATTCAAAGGATGGATATAATACTGAATATGGTTGTACAATATTTATAATAATAGCACATTATATAGTAGATACCAGATTTATTATTTTAGAATGGGAATAACAAAGAAAGAATAAGTTGAAGAAGAAATGAATTTGAAAAAGGGTGGTGAAAACATTACCTCTTCTTCGGGTTCTTCCTTTTGATTTGATCAAAAGGGATACTTAGGTTGCCTTTTTGATCAAAATAAGCCTATAGATTGTAGTGAGGAAAGTTGAGAGAGTATTTGGGCAGGGTTTGGATGAGCAAAGAGGCTTTTAATGTGTGAATTAATGAGAAGGGGGAGTGCCCTTTTATAAGAGGGGTGAGGGGCACCTTTGGAAAAGCTAGAAATATTATTTTATAATAAATTCATATTTGGTTTCTAATGGATCCAAAGTGGATTATTTAAATGTTAAGGTGGGGATGGGTCAAAATCCGCTCAATTAATAGAATTTAGATAGGTTTGGGTCATTATATTAACCTTATGTTTCAGATTTAACTCTTAGTTAATTAGTTTGACACTTACCATGTCACATTGTATTTTTATATTATATAGTTAATAAACTTACTATATACCTCCAAGAGACCCCCAAGTGGTCCATTAATGATACACCTATCATGATATAAGTCTCTTGGCAGAACCACAAATTTTTATGAATTTAATATCAATTAATAATATAATATTTGTTTTAAAAACTCTTTTGTGTCAATTTTGACACTATTGGGTATTTTGTTTTTCATAATTTCATAACAGCATAATTTCTTCGAAAAAAATTTATATAACCAATACTAATATGTCATATTAACCTAAAAAATTATTTGAATTCATAAAAATACTCAAATTACATTTATTTTGATATTTATAATATCAATTATTTTAATATTTCATTAATTAGGTAATTACCGCATCACCATTGTGTCATACATAAATTAAATTATTTAATGTCTAAAAATTATAAATAAAATACCATTATGTAGGAAATATTTTTATCTTTATAATTAATATTTACAATTGAATTTGTCATATGTATAACGCTATATTAAAAATGTTTTAGTAAATAAACTTTGATTTTAACTCTTTTAACTCTTCTTTAAATTAAATAATAATAAATGTCCTAATCTAATCCAAGTAGACCTAAATGATAATATTTTATTCCTAAGGTTGTTTTTGGTCGAGATACAGTTGTCCAATAGAATTAGGACATTTCTTATGGTAATATTAATATCATTTTTACCCTCAATTACCCTATTTACTTTTAACCGTGGAAAATAAAAGTAAAAAGATACTATTCACCATAAATTATTTTCATCTCATTGAACCAAATTTTACTCCATTATATTAACCATGTCTCTCGGATTTTTGAAATTCCACCCACAGAAGCGGTAAAATTAAGTTTTATGTGAATTTCAAAATTCTCCTAGGAGGTGGGTAAAAGACGGTGAAAAGTTCAATAAAATTTTTATATATCTAAAATTATTCTAAACTAACTCCAATGAATTACATTGAACTTATAAAGGTATTATGTATCTATTTTGACCTTAATTAAATTTAAATAAAATAAATAATTATTTAAATAAAAATTCGGTTTTAAACAATAACTTAGTGTTTTTTCACTATTCATCAAAAATTGAAAGTTTTCAGAAAAATACCAAAATTTCACCCTAGGCTAATTTCTATATTCCAAATCCAAAAATGAAGTCCATTTTGAAAGATAAAATCAATAAAATTTCAAAAATTTGTTATTACTATTCATAACTGCTAGTTTGATTGGTTGTGGTGTGTGTGTTAGAACTCGAAGTTGCGTACAACACACACTACTGTATTATTGAAAGGGAAGTGTACCGTGGAGGCTTGGGATGTTACATTCTCCCCTCCTTCAAATAATTTCATCCTCAAAATTTCTAGAAAATTACTATATAAAAATACTCAGGTGATTCTTCATCATAAGTTCCTCGGGTTCCCACATTGCCTCTTCCATCTTAGGGTTTCTCCATAGAAATTTTACCAGACGAGTCATCTGGTTTCTCAGCACTTGTTCTCTGGTATCAAGAATCCTGATGGGCTCTTCGCAATAATATAGATCGGGTTCCAGTTCTAATTCCTCATAAGTGAGTACATGCGATGGGTCAGGCATGTATTTCCTCAACAGTGATACCTGGAATACATCGTGAACTTTGGAGAGACTTGGCGGCATTTCCAAACGGTAAGCTACAACCCCAATTAGTTCTAGAATTTCGAAAGGTCTGATGTACATGGGACTCAATTTACCCTTCTTACCGAAATTTATAATTCCCTTCCATGGAGATACCTTCAAGAAAACATGATCTCTTACTTGAAATTCCAAATCCTTCCTCCGGTTATCGGCATAGCTCTTTTGCCTACATTGAGCTGCTTTGATGTGATTTTGGATTACCTTCACCTTTTCCATCATTTCCTCCACCAGTTTTGGACCTACAAGTTTTCTTTCACCAACGTCATCCCAACAGGTCAGTGTACGACATCTCTTTCTATATAACGCTTCATATGGTGCCATCTGAATACTCGAATGGAAGCTATTGTTATAGGAAAATTTTACCAGACGTAAATATTGATCCCACAAACCCTGAAAGTCAAATGATCCAGATCTCAACATGTCTTCTAAGGTTTTAATAGTCCGTTTTGATTGACCATCTATTTGAGGGTGGTAGGAAGTGCTCAAACGAAGTTCAGTATCCAGGGCTTTCTGAAGACTCTTCCAGAATCGTGAAGTAAAATGGGGATGACGATCAGAAGCAATCAATAGGGGTACTCCATGAAGTCTCAAAACTTCATTAATTTATAGTCTTGCAAGCCGTTCAAGTGGTAAATTTTCCCTTATAGAAAGAAAATGTGTTGAATTGGTAATACGGTCAGCAATGACCAATATTGAATCGTTCCTTATAGGGGTCTTTGGTATCCCCATGACGAAGTCCATCATAATATTATCCCATTTCCACTCAGGTATGGGAAGAGGTTGCAATACTCCACCAGGCTGTTGCCTGCCAGCTTTCACTTGTTGATAAACCATACATCTTGACACAAAATCAACAATCTATCTCTTCATGTTGTCCCACCAAAAATGTTCCTTCAAGACTCTATACATTTTGGTGCTCCTAGGGTGTATAGATAAATTGGAACTATGATCATCATCCAACAATTCCCTTTTTAGATCAGGTATATTGGGAACACAAAGTCTCTTCCCAAATTTCAAAATTCCATTTTCATACCCAAAGACTTTCAATCTCCTATCATTCACAGCTTTAATCTTCTTTTGAAACTCTTCATCACCGGTCTGAGAACTCTTTATCCTTTCTAGTAAATATGGTTTGGAAACCATTTGAAAAATAATTGATGTTTCCCCTTCCATGGTAATTCCCATATCCATCTTCACTATATCCATGAAAATAGGATCCCTTTCAATTCTCATCATGTTCAAAACTCTATGATCTTTTCTGCTCAAAGCATCTTCCACCTTATTTGCCTTCCCCGGGTGGTAGTGTATCGTGCAATAATAATCCTTGAGTAGTTCAATCCATATCATTTTCCTCATGTTGAGTTATTTTTGTGAGAAAATGTACTTCAAACTCTTGTGATCAGTATAAATATCACATTTTCACCATAGAGGTAGTGCCTCCATATCTTCAAATCAAAGATCACAGCTGCTAACTTGAGATCATGAGTATGATAGTTTTGCTCATGAATTTTCAACTATCGTGATGCATAGGAAATAACCCTATCATTCTGCATAAGGACACAACCGAGTCCTTTTTTCGATGCATCACTATAAATAATGAACCCATCATTCCCCGATGGTAGAGTCAATATTGGATCATTGACTAATATTATCTTCAATTATTTGAAACATTCTTCACACTCTTTTGTCCAAACAAATTTAACCCCTTTACGTTTGAGCTTTGTTAATGGGTTAGCAAATCGGGCAAAATTCTAGATGAAATGTCGATAATAACCTACTAAACCAATAAAACTGCATACCTCAATTATACTCGTAGGTGTTGGTAATTCTTGGATTACCTTAGTCTTAGAAGGATCAACAGAGATTCCATCTTTGGAGACAATATGGCCAAGAAAAGAAATCTCCTGAAGCTAAAATTCACACTTACTAAACTTCCCATATAATTCATGTCTTCTTAGAGTCTTCAGGATAATGTGCAAGTGATCTTCATAATCTTCATAGATTTTGGAGTATACCAAGATATCATCAATAAATACCACCACAAATTCATCTATATATTCCTCGAAAACTCTATTCATTAGATCCATGAATACAGAGGGTGCATTAGTCATCCCAAAAGGCATTACTATAAACTCGTAATGCCCGTACCTGGTTCAAAATGCTATCTCAAGAATGTCTTCCTTCTTTACACACAACTGATGGTATCCAGACCGAAGGTAAATCTTTTAAAAGTATTGAGCTCCATGTAGTTTGTCAAATAAATCATCAATGTGAGGTAGGGGATACTTGTTCTTTACTGTTATAGCATTGATTTCCCTGTAGTTGATACATAACCTCATAGATCCATCTTTCTTCATAACAAAAAGGACAGGAGCTCCCCATGGAGAAACACTAGGTCAAATAAATCCTTTATTAATCAATTCCTCTAGTTGTTTCTTTAGTTAGACTAATTCCACAGTGGCCATTCTATAAGGGGTCTTCAATATAGGCCTTGATCCAGGAATTAAATCAATGGAAAACCAAACTTCTCGTTCTGGAGGATGTCCAGGTAAATCTTTCAGAAACACATCTACATATTCTTTTAAAATAGGTAAATCCTCTATTTGAACATTACTTTCCTCACCCATAGTCATTTAATTCTCTTCTTCCCCAATAATTGAATTTAGTTGAGCTACTGGGGGTGGATCTAGATAAGAATTAGGGGGTGACGATTCTACTCTAAAAATATGATGTTCTTTATCATCATCATCAAAAATAGTAACCTACTTCTTCTTACAATAAATTTTTGAATCGTGGTTTGAAATCAAATCCATACCGAGGATTATATAAAACTCAACCATAGGTATGATGATGAGATCAACGGATAAAGAACATTTATGTGCTCTAATGGGAACTGATTCACAAAACTTTGTTGCAATGATACTTCCCTTATGAGTTTTAACTGACAACTACTTTGTTAAATCAAATTAGAAATATCTAATTTTTTTAGAAAACTGGGAAGATATGAAATAATGCGATGATCCAGAATAAAATAATGCATTTGCTAAACTTGAGAAAACCATTAAATTACCTACCACCCCGTCTTTCAGAGCTTCTACCTCAGTAGTAGTGATACCATAAACTTGGCCTTGATCCCTTGGAATTTTCTAAGGTAAGTTCCCCTGATGCTTAGGAAATTCATTTTCATAATGTCCCATCTCCCTGAAATTGTATCATTGGACATCGGTAGCTTCCTTCTTCCCCTTGCAATCACGAGCTTGGTGGCCTTTTTCACCACACTTGTAATAGACTCCCATTTCTTTTAAGCAAGTACCGGGGTGTTTCCTCACACATTTACCATAGGATGGATATTCAACCTTTCGCTTCTTCCCCATATTTCCATTCCCAGATTGATCAGCATATCTCTTCTTCTCTTGATTTGCTTTAAAGTCATAAGACTTAGAGAATTCCTTTTCTGTCTTGATAGCACATGAGACAATGTCTTCATACGATGAGAAGGATTGTGAGACTAATGCTCAACGGAGAAATGGTTTTAACCCATCTAAGAAACGGTCAATCTTACTTCTTGAGTTTCGTATATAATCTCCACCATACCTTGTTAACCTTGTAAAGTTAGCCTCATACTTTGTGACATTCTCATCCTCCTTTTGTCTCAAACTCAGAAATTGCCTTTCCATATCTGCTCGATGGTTGCGAGGAAAGTATTTTTCTAAAAACATATCTTTGAACTCCCTCCATTCCATATTTGATACATCATCATCTTCTTCATGTTTTGAATCAATGACCACCATTGATCAGCATCATTAGTGTGGCGATAAACTTCCATGACAACTTTTCCCTTTCACTACTCCCCAAAGCCTGAAATATTTTCTCTAGGGAACTTATCCATTGCTCAACTACTAATGGATTTGTACTCCCATTGAATGTTGGTGGTTGCTGCCTCATGAAGCGATCTAACATTAATCCTCCACACTGTAGATCAGGGTGCTCCATACGAGTAAGGTTATTATTCATAACCTGAGTGAGTCGTCCCAGTATGGTGAAAAGCTAATCAACACTAGTTGTATCACCAGCTCCACTATAATTATCTTGAGCAGGCGGGAAATCCCTAAATTAAGTGCATGCATTGATACGGTTTCCATTTCATCTACTAGGCACCATTTCTAAACAATGTCATAAACTAGATCAGTTTACGAATGAAAATACATAATTCCATACTTACAAAACACTTAACAAAAATTGAACTATTTATGGATATAATCCATAATCATAAAAAAATTTCTTTGAGGAAGTATATACTCATAAACCCTTTATAATGATTTGTAAAGAAAATGATAGTTATCTTAAGAATATCCCCCGGGAGTGTCGTAACCAAGAGTGCAGCAAGGCCCGTTGTCATGCACCAGTTCTCGTTCGAGTGTATCTCAAAGCGGTGTTTTCGGGTTTTACCCCTAGGTACATCTCTGCCAGAGCCGCCTCAACCTGCTCATATCTAGACTGGGATGTATTCCTCGGTAAAATCACAAAATCTCTACAATACCAAAATTCTAGGAAGTTCTTCTACACTAATCCTCAAAGTCCATCTTAGTTCTATGTGCTCTAATCATAGTTTATCTAAATCTAGATTCCAAGGTTTGTACAAAACTTCATCTGATACCAACTGTAATGCCCCAACTCCAGTTACCCAGAGTCGGTGCATTATTACATAACATTGGCATGATCACAATAAAAATCAAATCCTTAAAGACCGATTAGTTTAGTAACCTTGGAAACACAAGATATATTCTTAAGTCTTACGTTACATCATAAAAATGAAAACTAGAACAACATAGTCTTTATAGTCCACAATCATATCCCCACATACTATCCATGTAGGTCATTCATAAATTACTTCTTCACATCCTAGGAAAAATAAAACATTGAAAGGGGTGAGCTCAGATGCTCAGTAAGGATAATAATATAGAGAAAACTTTCAGAAATAAACATAAACATTAAAGGCAATGTATAACTAAAACAAAATCCTTTTAAACTTAAACTTTATCATAATATGACAAAGATAAAATGAAATAATTCCATTTAATTATTCACATGGATATTAAACTAGTCGAATAATCACATGAAATATCAATAACCACTTTCATAATGATCGAATGCATAATGCCAGACTATCATAACCACATATCCAAGGCCTCGTGCGAAGACTACAAATATGGTTTTGTAAAGGACTTGTGCCAAGACACTAGTTTGTCTCATGAGACCTATCGATGCATCGAGGAGCTATAGCGGGCTCTACCCGTCACTTATTAAGTCCAATGCATTCCTCATATGAACAGGTTTAAACATAACATAATCATTCGTATTAAAACTAGAATACGAATTGTCAATACATTCTCCATAAACCACGAATGGTATAAAAATAACACATCCATATTCAAACATAACAAAAAAACTTCAATACAATATGGAAGTTTTGTTTCATAATAAATCAACTTCAAATAAGCTTAAAATCCATCCAAGGATGTTGACATAGATGAAATCAAAACCATTTGAGAGAAATATCTCCTTTTTTGAAATCATTTAAAAGTAACATAATTATAAAAGAAGAAATTTACTTTGAAAATATTCTATTAATCTTGTAAGTGAAGATTCAATGATTTTATTACAGTGGAAAATAGCCGCACCCGCCATATAAGTTAAAAAGGACATTCTTACCTTAATTCTATTGAAAAGGTTTAAAAGGACCTTGTTTGGAAAATGACAGAAATATTCTTTTATAAACATATTATAAAAAGTCAAAAATGGTATAAATTACTTTGTCCCATAGTCTTTAAAATAGTAATAATTATTTGAAATACATTTTTAAGAAACATGGATGTGGATGATAAAGAGGTCCCGGTAGATAATCAGGTATAAACAACCTCAGATAATGAAGAGATTGTAAAATAAACCCTTACCTTGTACTTTTCCTTAGTCGATGGTATGTTAACCTCCTTTATAATAGTTAAAACATTGTTATTAAATTATACAAGAACCATATACATAATTATGATATCATATATGATATTTTAACATTTATTTTTAAATAATATATTAGTATTATCATTGTTTTGGGTGTTAATTTTCTCGTTTTCTTTTAAATGTTTTTCTACATAAGTCATGTTTGTTATGCGTAGGTTGTACCTTATTCATATCCAGAATGATATAAAGTTCTCAAACATTACTTTTAATCATAAAATGAGAATTAGTCTTGAATGGATACGATGGGGAATGAATCTCATCGCGTACGTGGAGACGGTAGTCCGAACGTACGCACGAGAGACAACATCATTCTTTTGATATTAAAATAATATATAATTGGATGGTATTTTATATATAAAAAATTATTATCATTTTATATTTATTATTTACATGAATTACACATCATTATTATACACATACAAATAATAATATATTGAATAACAATTACACCACGACGTGGAGACGGTAAGCCGTACGTACGCACGTATGGTGACATGTCATTCAAAGGATGGATAGAATACTGAATATGATTGTACCATATTTATAATAATATCACAGTATGTATAAGATACTGGATTTATTATTTTTTAATGGGAATAACAAAGAAAGAAGGAGTTGAAGAAGAAATGAATTTGAAAAAGGGTGGTGAAAACATTACCTCTTCTTCGGGTTCTTCCTTTTGATTTGATCAAAAGGGCTCCTTAGGTTGTCTTTATGATCAAAATAAGGCCTATATGTTGCAGTGAGGGAAGTTGAGAGAGTATTTGGGTAGGGGTTGGCCGATACAAGAGGCTTTGAGTTTGTGAATTAGTGAGAAGGGGGGGTGCCCTTTTATAAGAGGGGTGAGGGGCACCTTTGGAAAAGCTAGAAATATTATTTTATAATAAATTAATATTCGGTTTCTAATGGCTCAAAAGTGGATTATTTAAAGGTTAAGGTGGGTATGGGTCAAAAACCACTCAACAAATAGAATTTAGACAGGTTTGGGTCATTATATTAACCTTATGTTTTAGATTTAACTCTAAGTTAATTAATTTGACGCTTACCATGTCACATTGTGTTTTTATATTCTATAGTTAATAAACATACTATATAACTCAAATAGACCCCCAAGTGGTACATTAATGATACACCTATCATGATATAAGTCTCTTGGAGGAACCTTATATTTTTAAAAATTTAATATCAATTAATAATATACTATTTTTTTAAGAAACTCTTTTATGTCAATTTTGACATTATTGGGTATTTTGTTTTTGATAATTTTATTACAGCATTATTACTTAGAAAAAAGTTTATATAACCAATACTAATATGTCATATTAAACTATGAATTTATTGGAATTCATAAAAAGTCTCAAATTACATTTAATTTGATATTTATAATATCAATTATTTTAATATTTCATTAATTTGGTAATTACTGCATCACCATTGTGTCATAAATAAATTAAATTATTTAATGTCTACAAATTATAAATAAATAACCATTATGTAGGAAATATTTTTAGATTTATAATTAATATTTAAAATCGAATTTATCTTATGTATAACCCAGTATTAAAAATGTTATAGTAAATAATTTTTGATTTTAACTCTTTTAACTCTTCTTTGAATTTAATGATAATAAATGTCCTAATCTCATCCAAGTGGACCTAAATGATAATATTTTATTCCTAAGGTTGTTTTTGGTCGAGATACACTTGTCAAATAGAATTAGGACATGTGTTAGGGTAATATTAATATCATTTTTACCCTTAATTACACTATTTACTTTTAACCGTGGTAAACAAAAGTAAAAAAGTTACTATTCACCAAAAATTATTTTCATCTCATTGAACCACATTTTATTCCTTGATACTAACTGTGTCTCTCGGATTTTCAAAATTCCACCCACAGAAGCGGTAAAATTATGTTTTATTTGAATTTCCAAATTCTCCTAGGAGGTGGGTAAAACACAGTGAAAAGTTCAATAAAATTTTTATATATCTAAAATTATTTTAAACTAACTCCAATGAATTAAATTGAACTTATATAGGTATTATGTATCTATTTTTACCTTAATTAAATTTAAATAAAATAAATAATCATTTAAATAAAAATTCAGTTTTAAACAATAACTCAGTGTTTTTTCACTATTCATCAAAAATTGAAAGTTTTCAGGAAAATACCAAAATTTCACCCTATGCTAATTTCGATATTCTGAATCCAAAAATTAAGTCCATTTTTAAAGATATAATTTATAAAATTTCATGAAGTGGGTATTACTATTCATAACGGCTAGTTTGATTGGTTGTGGTGTGTGTGTTAGAACTCGAAGTTGTGTACAACACATGCTATTGTATTATTGAAAGGAAAGTGTACCGTGGAATCTTGGGGTGTTACAAAAAAGATATTCCAAGATGGATATTTAGACACTACTGATATAAAACCACTTTATAGATTTCATGCTTGTTTACAAGGTAAAATGACCAAGCCGCCTTTCGGTGGACAAGGTGAAAGGGACACAGAGCTTCTAGGATTGGAGCACACGGATGTGTGATGACCATTTCCAGTAGAAGCTAGAGGTGGATATTCTTACTTCATTACATTTACTAATGATTTGAGTAGATATGGATATGTTTAATTAATGTGGTATAAGTAATAAGCCTTCAAGAAATTTAAGGAAATCAAGAATGAAGTAGAGAATCAGATTGGTAAGAAGATAAAGAAACTTTGATCGGATCGAGGTGAAGAATATCTAAATTAAGAGTTCATCGATCATATATGGGAGTCTGGGATTCTATCTTATCTCACTCCTCCTTATACACCACAATGGAATGATGTTATTGAAAGGAGGAACCACACCTTGTTGGACATGGTGAGGTCGATGATGAGTCATGCAGATCTTCCATTATCCTTTTGGGGATATGAATTACAAACTGCAGCATACATATTAAACCAAGTATCAACTAAGGTGGAAAATGGAATTCCATCAAAGTTATGAAATGGAAATAAAAGCATTTTGTCGCACACATGTGAATGGGGATGCGAGGCATTTGTTAAGGCCTTATCAGGAAATAAACTAGAACCTCGAGGCATAAGGTCTATCTTTATAGAATATCCCAAGGAAACGAGAGGATATTACCTGTATAACCTTTCAGAAAAGAAATTGCCTATTTCTAGACAAGATGTGTTTCTCGAGAGGGAGAAAATTCTCAAAAAGGATAGTGAGAGAAAGATTGACTTTGATGAAGTTGATGCTCAAGATACACAAAAGTTGGTACATGAATAAGTTCCACATGTCGCCATGGAAGAGGTTCCAGAAACACAAGTACTTCATACTAGCTCAAGAGAGGTAAGGGAACTAGAGAGATTTGGTTTCCTAGTCACCAAAGATGGTGAATCATTATTATTGTACAATGATGAACCAATCTCCTATAAAGAAGAAGTAGAAAGCTCAGAAGATGTAATATGGTCGTAAGCTTTGAATTCTAAGATGGATTCCATGTATCAAAACCAAGTCTAGGTTCCAGTCGACAATCCAGTTAGTGTAAATCCTATTGGATGAAAATGGATATTCAATTTGTGACACCAGGTGAAGCCAAACGGGTTTTCAAGTTGCATAAATCCATTTATGGATTAAATCAAGAATCCAGATCATGGAACATTCGATTTGATGAATCCATAAAGGAATTTTATTTCATTAAGAACGAATGTGATCCATGTGTTTATAAGAGGTTTAATGGGAATGCAATCTTTATCCTTGTATTATATTTTGATGATATATTGTTTATTGGAAATGATGTACTAGTCTTACAGTCAGTTAAGGAATTGTTGGACAAGTGTTTCTTTATGAAGTACTTGGGTGAAGCAACTTATATTATAGGGATCATGATCATTCATGATAGATCCAAGAGGCTACTTGGACTAAGTCAGGGTGCATACAATGACCAGATACTAAATATATTTAGTATGGAATAATCCCAGAGGGGATTGGTTCATGTGTCATAAGGCCTACATCTTTCTAAGAAAATGTGTCCTCAAACACAATAGGAGAAAGATAGAATGATTAATATTCCATACACTTCAGCTATAGGATCCATCATGTATGCCATGTTATGTACTAGGATTGATGTTTCCTATGCACTGAGTATGGTAGGCAGATATCAAGAAAATCCAAGAGAAAAAAATATGACTACTATTAATACTATTCTTAAGTATTTGAGAAGAACTAGGGATATGTTCCTGTTGTATGGAGGAGATGAAGAGCCTGTCACTAGAGGGTATACTTATGATGGTTTTTAGACAGATCAGAACGATCTGAAGTCGCAATCTGGATATGTTTTCTGTTCCAATAGAGGATCTACGAGCTGGAAGAGTTCAAAGTAACCAGTTTTCGCCGATTCTACAACAGAGTCTGAATATATAGTAGTTTATAATGCATCCCAGGAAGCCGTCTGGATTTGGAACTTTGTCCAGGAGCTTGATGTGGTTCCTAATAGTAAATATCCTATCACGTTGTACTATGATAATACTGCAGTGGTGGATCTTGCAAAAGAACCAAGGTCACATCAATGGACAAAACACATACTCTGAAAGTATCACCTCTTGAGGGATTTCTATCAAAAGGGTGAAGTTTCAAAGAGTAGAGTGTACATGGAAGAAAAGGTGGAAGAACCCATACTAAAGTCCTATCTCAACAGAACCAGGAATATCATGTGAGAGCTAGCGGGTTAAAGGTATTTAGCAGTTGGCTATAGTCTAAGTGGCAGTCTGTTAGAGATGGTATCCTAGAACCATCTACTTTTTACTTTATTCATTAATAAATACCTTATCACATATTTATTTTTCTTCTGTATTAATAAGCATATGATAATGTCCTTAGGATTTCTGTTGCATTAAATGGTCATATCAGATCCCAACTATGATGAGAACCCAGAAATGCCATAGAACTATTCTTGAATATATGTTCTATGAACAGATGATTTTATTTAAGGGACACAAATAATACACACCATTAGGGGTGAGGACTAATAAAACATTGAGGCACCTTCTCATGGTGTGTGCCCTTGGTAATATCCATGAAGATATTATGAGAACGAGACCCGCTAGTAGGAAATCTACATTTTATAGTGTCATTAGATGTTTCTATCTGTGGATGTGTGTATTGTTCCGTAGACTTTAAGATTATTATTAATGGTTATTATACCTCACACAATTATATGTATTGATGAAAACCGTGACGACACACTGTTCGCAGTAAGGTGGGATACGTTGGGTGTGTCACGAGTGATACTACATTAATGGACAAAGCGAGAAATGATTTGACCCTTCTGTTTCATAATAGAAGTAGATATCTTAGGCCCTTTGATGGAATTGATATAGCCTAAATAAATTCATGGACTTGTTAAGTAATGGGAGAGTTCAATTTCGAAAAATCAAAGAAATAATAATCAAGCACATGGGTTGATGGCACTAGAATGCAACCTGCTTGATTTGAGATATCATGAAAAAGGGATTACATTACATGGTAAGCATTCATAGGAGGTGACACATCATTGAAGCGTTAACTTATTTATCTATGGGCACCTTTGTGTCTTTCTAGATATTAACCTTGGACTTTAGGCAAAATTCTCCTAAATCCACTGAGAAAGAGGCCTAGAGGGTCACACACTAAGTGTGTTCAAGTATCTCTGTTAAATATAAATTTAACATGTTAACTAAATATAATTCCTGATTGTGGTTTAATAATTATTTAAGGTTTCCTAATCACATTTAGTTCGACACTAGATATTTGAGAGAATATATTGTGGGTGAAATAATATATTTATTATCGAGTAATGAAGTGATATTTATTTTAGAAATAAATAGCCATTATTCAAGGTCTAATAAATATGGTGGATTAAATAAATAAAAATTGAAAAATAAAAGTACATTCCATTAATATTCTATATACACGCTGTGTATTTTTTTCAGGGAATTTATGAGAAATAATATTATTTATTTAATTAAATAATATTAGGTATAATTTGTTGGGCGTATGTCAAGTAGTAATAATAGTCAACTATTATTATTGGAAATGGGGTATTACTAAGAATTAAACGACATGAATAAATTCTTTCAGGTAATTAATTCATTTTATTATTCCATATAATTAAAATCCTGATTATATTTTTCTCATTAGCCTAGCCATTTTTTTGGGGTTGTTCAGAAAGTATTTGAAAAAGCTCTCAATCCAAGAGAGAATTTCATTTCCACCAAGAACTCTCTCAAGATACGAGAGAGAGATCCACCTCCAATGGATCAAGGTGATCGAAGGTAGACATCGCAAGAGAAGTCTCTTCCTCACAAGCACCCAGAGATCCCTTCGGTGACGTCTAGAGATACGTGGAGCACATGTGGATCACCGCTAGAAGAATCCTGCAATTTGATTCTACGATGCAACAATGGATCACATCATATCGTGAATGGAAACATCAACAAAGAAATAAATACATCAAGGTATTTTTTTCAATTAAATTAAATTAATTATAACCAACAAATGACGATCATCATTATGGTTCCAAGACTACATCTTTCATTTTTGTTCCTCATTTTTTTTCGAAGATCCGGCATTTTATTATCCTGACAGATCTTGGATTGACCATTGTTAATGCTAAAATTAAAGTTGGGTACACCTACCAATTCACTTCCATTGTGCCCAGAACCTACATTAGGTTAGTCGAAAGTCAGGTCAATTGTTGGTTGTGAGACCAGCCTGGGCTGTATCATTACATTTACAACTGTAATTGACCCATGTCCATTTAAATATAGGATTTGGAGGGGGGTTAGACACTAATATATAAAAGTAGTAAGATAGGTAAAAATTATCATAGGATCTCCAATACAAGTGATGAATGATGAAACATACACCGGTTGAGAGAGAACAACCCATGAGGAGAGGAGGGGTAGGATGGCATAACACATATGGGTTTTAGATGAGAAAATGGGAAAAATATAGTGAAACATAAAAGTTTCAAAAGGGAGGGGGGTGGGTTGTCTGAGAGGTGGGGTTGGGGTGGGGGTAGGGGGGTTGTAGGGTTATGGGGGAGGTGGTGTGTGGGCTCTATATAGAGGGGGTGGGTGGGCGGGCATGTTGTCTAGGTTGGGGGGGGGGGGGCTATAGCGGTGTGGGGGAGGGGGTGTGGGGTGTCCAGGGAGGGGGGGGGGGTGGGATGTCCACTATGAAATGACCATTGGGGATCCTAATGAGTGAATTATGAGAGGGAAACATTTTTTGGAAGAGGGGTTTGGGTGATGGTGTCTATTGGATAATAATGAATATGGGAACCTCATTAAAAAGACCAAAAAAAATCTATTTTCGTTTCAAGAACAAGGTACATTATGGTGTATCCTAAGGGTCTATTGTGTAGTTCACCCTATGATGTCTCATTGTTGAATTACCACAAGGTATACACTACAAAACCCATCCCCTAGGCAGAACCATTAAATCTATATCCTTAATTGTGATGTGACTATATGCCTCATAGAATAGCATCCACCCCCCCAAAAAACCATATGAAGGGCATACCATAGCCAACCTCCCACACGATCTAAACCATTAACATAAGGGAAGTCCAATGGATAAACTCACATATGTAAAGAAGGACTAAAAGAGGATTAACCAATCTAACCTCTAACACAATCTAAATCACTAATACAAGGTATTCCCCTGGCTAATAAGATATACTTGAAGTGGATCATGAGAAGGTCATAAAAGAGCCAACTTACTGCACGAGGACTACCAATGTAAGACAGATCCCATGGATAAATGAACATACATAAATCAGATCCTAGGGAGGGTATAACATAGATAACCATTAACATGATCCAAACCACTAAAATAATTTATGTCATGTGGAAAATTTAATATACCCCACGATTTATGGCCAAACATAAACTTTAAAAAAAATTAAAGAAGGTTCACCTTGGTGGAGTATCTCTACATTTCAATCTCTAGGTATCTAGGCCTTATCCTCATCATAGATATATAATAATGATTAAGATATATTGAAAAATCATGGAAGATAAGCTTTATCCTAGATCTTAGCTAGCCAATGATTGATACCTAGCATCGAGAAAGATTCTATTACATAAGAAGCTCATACATGACAAATTCTAAGCATCCTCAATAAACATATCCATTACTAGAATACCATATAGTTAAAAAAATATCTTGATGATCCCAATACCTATTGGTAACAATATATTTGAAATAAATCTCTTTATTCATATTTAGTTACTAACCTACACCACCCCATGTGTGGATTTCCGTACCCTTAAGGTCATAAAGAATCAACATTATCATTTCCACTAATATCATAATAAACCACTTTCCATGTACTATACCTATAAGGGTTCTAAGAGAGATTTCACAATTTCATAAAGCCATGATTAATATTTTCTGTGGGATAATCGATACAAACCATGTACTCAACATGATACAAGATTTAAAATAATCCTTGATATATCCCACACAACAACTTACCCAATGGTTATTCCATAACTAGTACCCACCAAGGAATACCCCAATCACACTATGCAGTACTACCACAAAGGCCCACAACTCAAGATATCCAAATCTCTAGTATAGTCATGGTATTTACTAATAATGTTTACATCACTATCACTCTACCCTAATTTACAATCAATATGAAGACCCTTTCTATGTGATTACCATAATTATTCTCTCCCAGACACCTCCAACCATGACCCTTACAACATGATTGGTCGTAATCTCATTCATATAGTTTCAGCATAGGATATTAGTAATTAGTAACATGAACAAATACCACTATAAAGTCCATTAGACCTAATGCTACATAAACACTATCTTTCTAATGAAGAATAGTAAAACTTCCTTACATAAGAGACTCACAGGGGGGAATCTATGCGCTGTAGAGGAGGCTGTCGGGGTGGTCGTCAGATGAGGAGGGCACACCGAAGCAGGTCACATGGACAAGGTTACCGCACAAGGAAGAGAAGGAGGAGGAGGAGGAGGAGGAGGAGGAGGAGTGTGTGATGGTGACGACAAAGGTGAAGCAGGGTCGTGATAGAGGAGGGACCACGGTGGGGGAGGAGGAGAAGGAAATGGTGGTGGAGGAGGGGGAGGATGTTCGCAATGGAGGAGGAAAATGAAGCGGCATCAGAGGAGGAGGAGGAGGAAGATGGGTCACGGCGGAGGAGAGGTCGATAGCGCAGGGTTCATCGTTTGTAAAGGCTTGAACGGGTGTGAGGGAGGAGGGGCCTATTAGTGTTATTTTATAAAAACATCTGGAACCTTTATTTTCACTTCTTAAAAGCACTGATAATGGTATGTTTTATCAGCACTAAAATAAAAGTGCTGATAAAACACCTATTTATCAATGATAAAATTATAGAGATGATAACTACTTATTTTATGAGTCCTTAGGGATGATAAATATATGCCTTTTAATAATTTATTTATATTATTATATATTTATTTAAAATCATATATAGGATAAATATATATATATTTATTAATAATTACAACTATAAATAATACATATTTACAAATATTGGTATATAATATTTGTATTAATAAAATTATAATTAAAAAATGTATTTGAAAAGTATTTATATATATTATTTGAAATATAATAAAATATATTTGTTATTTAAATGTATTTAATGTAATTTTATAATTAAATTTTTTAGATCATATATAGTTCATATGGGTACAATTATGAATTAATCAATATACCACATCATGTAGTGTAAAAATGAACATTCATGCTTATGATACATACATATACATATATATTCATTGACCAAATTCATTTGAAAACACATATATATTATAAATTTTTTTTATAAATAATATTAACTTTTTTTTAAATTTATAAATAAAATAAATATAGTAAATATATTTAATATAAAAACTATACTTAATACAATGAATTAATCTAATAAATCTAATAAATCTCTAATAAATATTATAATTCTAATAAACATATTTATTATTTAATGTATTTTATTATAATATTATAAATATTTAATTATATATATATATATATTTAATTATAATATTAGAAATAATTATTTTAATTAAAACATTATATATATATTTTTTAATTATTAAAGAAAATATATTAATTATAAACACTTTTTTTTATTTAATGTATTCAAATAAACATTATTTTTGAATATGAATATAATAATTTAATATAAATTAATAATAAAAACTTTTATCAGCACGAATATTATCCTTGATAAAAGATACATTTATCAGCGCTTATAGCAAGTGCTGATAATGTCCCACCCCTTTATCAGTTCTTAGCGCTCATAAAGGACAATGCTTTCCTTGCCCTATTTTGTGGCAGTGATCCTTAAAATAATAAAACGACTTATGAATTTATTTGAAAAGAAAATTTTTATTTCTAAAACAAAAAGGGATAGACAAATCAAAATAATAATTTTTAATCAATAAGGATATGATGCCATGGAAGAGGCATTGATTAAATTTTTGGAATATCCAATAATCTCACAAAACTTGTGAAAGAAAAGGATGAAATAAATTCTATTAGAAATGAATAATATGATTATGCTAATGGATAATTGAAAATTATTATTTTTGAGAAAGCTATCTTTAATATAGTTCTTATAGAATCCTTTACTGAACTTGAAAATCTACACAAAGTTTCTATGGTTGTAAAAGATGCTAAATTAAAGGATAAAACTAATAAATTTAAAGAGCATGATAATTATTTTCAATAATTAAGAAAAATTCATGAAAAAAATGAATAAACTGAAGGATGATTTGGAATCCAAGATGAGATCCATTATGGATGAGAAGAAATCCCTCATCATGAATCATTAAAATCTATAGTTGGAATTCAAAAATCAATAATCACCATAAGCTTAAACATTTAAAATTACTCGAAAAATATATTTTTATTCACATGTTTTCTTTGAATATCATGATTTCAAGAAGTTATTGAGATGAATCTATAATCAGAAGGAAAAATCCTCTAAGAAGACGGTATCCCATAACCCTAAAACTATGTTATTCACCCATAATGCTTCAATTACTAATATATTTTCTAAACACATATATGGGAAATCAAGGATGGTAAAAAGTTTTGATAAACCCACCATGTCAAGGGTGGATTTTAAAAGAAGCATAATGAGATTTTCCCCAAGAAGTGTCCCAAAGAGTGATGGTTTCACTCAGATGTAGTAATGGTCAAAATATGTGAAATTAGAAAAGAAAACACTACAAATGAAAAGAATAATACTCATAGGCTATTGTTGGTTTTGTTGTAAGTTTCATAAAAAGGTACTAGAATATTGAAATAACATGTTAATTCATGAAAATATCAGAATTCCTACACTAAGAGGGGAACATGATGAAATAAGAAAAAAGGTATGCACTAAATATGTAAAATTAACATGAAAACAAAGGCATCAAATCAACTTAAGGATGCAAAAAAACTAGAAAACTATTATAAAACATACTTCTAATAAGTACAATAAGAGAACCCCTCCTATATCAAAAGGAGAAAGAAATGTCCATTAAATCACTGTCCCATGGGAAAATTATTTCTCAATTTAAAGAATCATAACAACAGGTGTCTGAATATAATTTATATCAAGACAAAATATCTAGGTCTAGGGTTTTTTCTAGTTTTGTAAAACACATGGGAACATAAAATACGGTTTCTAGTATAACATGAAATTTCCCAGAAACAAGTATGAATCTAGGGAGAGTCCTTGTGAGTATATGAAACCATGTTCTTTAAGAAACAAGGGTAATACATTTGAGAAAAATAGAGAAAATTATTTTTTGAAATTATGAGTAGAAAAAGTGGATTGTTTTTGGGAAAACTGAATGATATTGGATAAAATATTAATGGAAGCTGAAGAACATTTTAAATATAAAAAAAATAAATTCATTAGAGAACCTAAGGTGGGAAAATTTATTCCACAAAAAATTTATGAGAACACAAATAACATTAGGAGAAAATAATGACCTAGGTTGAGAGGAAGTTCTCATCTTGAATGTTACTTATAAAGAACAAGAACGTCCCTACTTATTCCATATTTTTTTTGTTTTAAAATAAAAACTCATTTAATTGAAGGAGTTGTGTAACGATTACACTTATGAATTACATGGTGAGATTATATTCCCAAATTCTACTAAATTCCATGAAATATATGAAAGGTGTTCACCCCATAAGGGTAATAAACCTTGAGAATGAATATAAAAACCTTGGGATAGATACAGAATTAAAGTTCAAGGGATTACAATCACAAAATCATCCCTTATTTTTAATTTTATTATCTTATCAATTAAGGGGGGTTATTAGATAATGACAAAATAATACAAATAGGGAGATATATATTTTTCACCGGAACTTTATAATGTGTTTGTTCAAGTATGTGTAGGATTTAGCATTTCATTGATAAATCTAATTATCTACAACACCTTGGGTGAAAATTGAGTGATTTTAAGAATTATTTCACATACAAGGTTTTTATGGACATATTATACATACAATGTGGTATCTATCTTGTTTTCTACACCGGGAAAACCATCATAGAATTTGAGTTTATTAACTGAAGGATCTTTTCTAAGAGAACCATGTGAGACTATTCTTCTCTTAGAAGTAATCTTGAAATTTTCATGTAAGGGAGATGATCATACTTTTGAGAAGTAAAATTATTTAATAGTAACCCTCTTATCCTTTTTAGTTTATTTTAATAGGGGAGAACATTTTGAGAACATATTTTTAAATTTGAATATGTGAAAAATATATTGACAACAAAATAAAAAGAGAGAGATTTTCTTTCCCAGTGTTTCATTTTTTGTCAATAAAGTATCAATATGTGTATGGTGAGTTTAGATTAAGTGGTCATTCAAATAGAATTATTATTCATTCATGTAATTTCATTGGATTTTAAACATTCATAATTCTACTTGGATAATATGATACCTTTTTTTACAGATCCTTAATGCCTAAAGAAAGGTGATAAGGAGTTTTTACATTAGATATAACAAGTGAATTCCATGAAAATATTTTATTTTTCTAAAGAAGATGTTATGAAGGACATGAAATTGATATATTGCTTCATGATTATTTTAATATGGTGTTAAAGAAGATTTTAGGTCCATATAAAATTTGTTTACATTTTACATGAGGAATGGCTGAAGAGTGGTTATAAAATTTCCTTGGAATTCTACTTATCACCTTGGAATTTTCTAAGTAATATAATGGTATCCTTATTAAAAATTATAGCCAAACTACATTTATGTAAATAACAACTTGAGAAAGGGATATTGTGGGACCCAAAGGTCAATCACGCCTCAGATAACTATCCTGGGATATCCCGCGTGAAGTAGAGGTGGGTGCATAGCAAGCATGAGACTGTTTATAAAGCCCAAAGAGCACACAATCAAAGGTTAATATAGTTTGGGATAGAATCCCATAAGGTAAAATCCTTATGGTGTGGGAATGTGTGAAATATTATTATCCCCATATCCATCTCAAGGGTTTTTTGAGGTAATTAGCTACTAAGGTGGTGCAAAGACACCTTGAGAAAGAGGCTTGGGATGGATGAATTGAGAAAAACTATTCCCTCATTTAGAACTATACAGACATTTTTGTATCCACTCGATCAAAGTTATCTATGATGTTTGATTTAATCCACCTATTTCATTTCACCTCCTATAATTCCTTGGAATTTAAGTATGCCAGAATGTAGGATAAGCATCCAATGATCAAGATACCAGACATATTTTATGATGTTTCTAATGGGATGATGTATTCAGGATCAAACCGAACTCATGCAAGAAAACTATATCTTCATGTTTCCAGTTAACTCAAAGTCAACATTTGGCTGAATGAAAATATATGCATAGGATGATCATGTCGGATTAGTTCAATACTGGATATATATTGATGAGAATGTGATACTTGGAATGAAAATGAGGAGTAACACAAATTTACATAATAGATTGCACCATGATTTTGACGTACCTTTGAGTAAACCCTGAATGACTCAGGTGTTTGAAGAAGAATCATGAATCATCTATATTTGGAGATATTTGAAGTAGTATTGGACATGGATTAAAAGGTGGATCTATGGTAGTGCGGGGAAAAGGGATACTCACATATAAAATGGGAAGTCCTTAATAAATATAAACTGCTAAAAAGATTCAAGAGCTCCCATTTTTGAAGAAATAGAGCATCTGTGAACCTCTCTAGATCTCAAAGGGAAGAGAGATCTATGAATCATTCTTTTTTTGCATGAAGTATGAGGATTTATGTTCGCCATTGAAAATTGTTTAACACTCTCAAAAAAATTCTTGAAGAACTAGTTCCATGAAGCATTATGAGGTGTACGGTACTATCACACATAACCATTTCACAAACTAAGATACTATGTAAATAGTGTATCTAATATCTTGTTACATGAATGAAGAAGGGAAATAACTTATTCACCTGAGAACATTACCTATGAAAATCATTAAGTGATTAGTAATGTGAAGTTGAATAACCCTGTGCACACATACGAACCTATCCTTTAGTATTTCAATGAGGAGGTATTTGAGAAGGTCGCATAGAGAAGGATGTGAGGAATATATGCATGATTCAATGAATATGTGACTTTAAATACAATGAGACACTTTGAGTTTTAGAAATTGAACCACTCAATTACAAGGAGAAGAAAGTGGAAAGTATGTTTCATTTATGTACATGTGAATTCCAATAGAAATACTCAAAAAAATATTCAATAACATATAAATTAATAGAACATATAATAAACATGTTAATGTTTTTTGATTCCATGTAGCTCATGCATGAATGGGAATTAAGTTGATATTGTGTGAATTATTCTTGCATAAAATATCAGTGAAGATTTTTTTCCACCATTAGCACACATCCTTAGTGGTACAAGACTTCAGTAGAAGGAATAATCTGCCCGATCGTTGTTTCAATAAAGAATATTGGTCATTATAAGTGATAATAATTATTCATCAAGAGAAATAGACCCAACCTGTGGTTTTTGAAGGCACTTGACTAGGTACACCAGCAAGTCAGATCCTACAATCCTGTTGATGATGAATAGATAACCATCTGATATTGGATTGAAAAAAGACAATTTTTTGAATATCTTATTGATAATAAATGAAATAATTTTCCCACTTTGTGTTAAATATGTGAATTTATAGAATATTTAGGATAAGATCATTCATTTGAAAATATGATTAAAATTCCAGTTTTACCCTTTTACAGTTCACTATAGTATTTCAGACATAAATATTTTTATATGAATTATTGGAACATACAATTTTATTACTGTGTTTATAATGTAATGGGATATAACATCTATTTAGGAAATATGTGCTAAATCGTGAATTTGTTGAGACTTAATGGGACATGAAGTCAAAGCGGGGTTGGACTCTGTAGATTGGACATCACTTTCCTAATTTGGACATAACATCTTCATCCATGCATTGATTAGACCAAAATTGGGCGAGGGGATCTAGAAAAAAATTTATAACAAGTCATTATTCTAGAAAGATATTTGGTTCATGTGTTATGAAGTGTAAATAGGTGGTACAACTTGGAATAAAATATTTGGAAGAATTTACCCATTCAAAGTTGAAACCACATAAAACCTAGCCACCCGTCCACTCTATAAATTGTTATTTTTATATTTTTAATGGTTTGGGACATGAATTTAGAGATTTAAGGTAGAGGATAATTGGTTTAACTATATTTATCTATTTATTTCAGGAGAAATATATTTTAAAGCTTGGATTCCCTCATCGAATCCCTCTACTTCTTCATCACTTTGTAATATTGTAGTGCTTTTTAATAATCTCTTATTTTATCTTCCATTTCATCTATTATTTTAAATTTTATTCTTCTCTTCATATTACTATTTGGTCTGGAAATAAAATAGTATAAATGATGTTGGGTTTTTCCATTTCTAAGTCTTTTCAAATGTAATTTGTTTCTACGATTACTACACTGCCCATGGAAGAGTAGTTTTCTTTGTAATCAATCAAACTATTACCTTATTCATTTATTTATTTTGAGTAATTAAGATATTTTAATTCAAAAAATATGATCCATGAATTGAGTTTTAAATTTAGAAGAAACTAATCACGAAATTGATTAATTAAAACAAAAACATGTGAGGTCGAGATTTGTGTAAATTGTGAGAGCACAAACTTAGTCGGTAAACCCAAAACACACGAGATAGATTTTCGGAGTTAAAATATAATCCCTTATATCAGTTAATTTTTATTTATAGAATGGATTTATTACCTAATTTAAAACTTACCATAATCTAGTCTTATAATGACAATCAAAGTAGGGTGCAATGATTGCAATTTTTGAAGCTGGCCTAGGGTTTAATTCTTTTCATATTTATGGTAATGGTAATTATCATAGGGTACGAAGATTAAAAAATTAGAGTATCATAACAAAGTGGATGTTAATTTAAATGATAATGATAAATAAGTAACTTAAGTGGAAGAGTTATATCAATTACACCTTTTAAAAATATTTTCTAAAAAAGATATTCTTGTTGTGTCTTATTAATCAAATTTCATTAAAAAAACAAAAAACAAAAATATTCTTCCATAATAATTATGCTTATTTTATAAAAAATAAAAAACCCACCCCATCATTTAAATTAGTTTGTTTATACTATTTTATTTTATTTTCAAGGTAAATTTAATAAGTTTTTTTAATTACTGCCTATATGAGAGATGAACTTGGTCAGTCACTTTACACCACCAAAGTACCCAAGAACCATACATCATTTGAAAGCGCCCATGACAATGAATTTAAAATTGGCATTGTTTCTGGGGAGGTAAGTATTTTTTTCAACCAATTAGGGGTATTTAATTTTTTTAATTTTATTCTTTTATTCTCCTCTTTCTTTCTTCTTTCCCCTTTCTCAAGTTTCTAGTTTTTTTCTCTCTCTTCTTTTCTTTCTGTCAGACCATCAACCCAAACTTTTCACGTTTTTATTATGGTTTAATTTTCATAATTTAATTTTTTAATTTATTTATGAAATGAACTAATCCTGAAGATATCATAAACTTTACCCCAAGATTGAGCATAGCCTTAGGGCTCAAATTCGATATTCTTAGTCTATGGGAAGTTTCAGCATTAAGCCAGTTGGAGAATTCCTCTATTTGGGTAACAATGAAATTGGAATCAATTGTAATTCAAACATAAAAGAATATCCAATGGCTAAAGATAATAATAACTAAATTAATAGAACCATTCATGAATTGGTTGTATCCGACATTAACTATCAACCAAATTGTATTGCATATCCAAACCTTGAATCAGACTTTTAATTGAAATTTGGGTTAATTCACCTTCTTCCAATGTTTTATGGATTATTTGGTGAGGACTGAAACAAAGATGTAAAATAATTTAATTTGGTTTTCTCAACCCTTAAACCAAGAAATGTATCTAAAGTTAAAATAAAACTTAAAGAATTACCATTTTAACTTGATAGATGTACAAAGGATTGGACTTATTATTTAGAACCTGAAGATGTAACATGTTGGAACAATATTAAAAATATTTTATTGTAGAGATTTTTCCAGCATCAAGGACCACATCCATTCATAAGGATATCTCGGGAATCAAGAAAGAAAAAATGTAGTCAATGTATGAAACATGTTTTCTTGCAGATATTTTTTCTAGAATCAAGGACCACTTCCATTTTTAAGGAGATATCATGGATAAATAAAGAACAAGGGGAGTCAATGTATGAGTAGGGGGAGTGATTCAAGAAGTTATGCACAAGATTTCCACATCACCAAATCTATGAGAAACTACTCATACAGTACTTCTATGAAGGACTCACACCTATGGGGGGGAAGCACGGTGGATGTTGTGGTTAGAGGGACATTGGTCAACAAAACTCTCATTGTTGAACATGAATTGATTGACAAGATGACACAAAACTCCCCAAAATTTGGAGATCGAGGTACACCACATGTTTGAGGAGTACACCAGGTAAGTCCATCTTCTCTTGAAATTCATTTAATTGATACCAAGTTATACGATTTGACCATTAGGGTGAGGTAGATTACTTTGGCTCAAAAGAAGTCCCAACCCACTCATGTGAGACCTTGTGGAATTTTCACTAAAATAGAAAACATAAATTATTATTTCCCTCAAATACAAGAAACTGAGGATTGAAAAAAAAATTCCTTGAAAGACCATATTAGCATAAAAAATAGAAACCTCCCCAAAAGAAGTATGATTCCTTTTATCTAATATATAACCAAAGGTGAAAGGATTAATCAGTCTTTAGTTATAGATCTGGACAAAAAAATTCCCCCTTTTAAAAAAGATTTATAGCATCTTCTGCCTTACCAACAGGGTTTCCAACAACCCCAAAATTCATTTGATGCTTAAGAATCAATAATTTAACAACAATTTACTTCTCAAGGATAAGTGAGGCATCCGCAATTGAGTCTGAATCCAATTATTAGGTGTGTTGCTAAAAATAAGTTGAAAATTTTCTCAACGCAGGTATAATTTATCCCATTTCAGATTCTCATTGGGTGATTCTTATTCACATTGTTCCTAAGAAAATTTGTGTTACTATTTTTATAAATGATAAAGAGTAGTTTGTTCCAATGAGGGTGAAAAATAGTTGGTGTTTGTGTATTGATTATAAGAAACTAAATTAGTACACTCACAAGGACCATTTCCCCTCCCATTTATTGATCAAATGCTTGGGAGACCAGCTAGGAATAGAAGCTATTGATTATTGGGTATATTTTATAGATTTTTTCAGGATCCTATTGCTCCTAAAGACTAGGAGAAAACAATATTAACGTTAATATTCGTTACATTTTTCTACCGAAGGATGCCATTTGGACTTTTCAATGCCCCAGGTACCTTCCAGAGTTGTATGGTGAGTATTTCTTCAAATTACTTCGAGACTTATATGGAGGTATGAAGAGATGATTTCACAGTTTATGGGTCTTCATTTGATGATTGTATCTATAATTTGGTAATGTTTTTTAATCTTTGTATTAAAAAGAATCTAGTTTTAAACATTGAAAAGGGTCATTTCATGTTATAGCATGGGATTGTCTTAGGTCATGTAGTGTCAAAACATGGGATAGAGGTTGATCGAACTAAGGTAGATATTATTTCATCCCTACCCTATCCTTCATGTGTGTGTGATGTTAAATATTTCCTAGGGTATTCTATATTTTATCGGTGCTTCATCGATGATATTATTAAGATTGGTATACCTATATCATGATTACATTAAAAGGATTCTGATTTTATGTTTGATAATTCTTGAAAAACTTCCTTTGATGAGATAAATAAGTTTCTTACCAATCCACCAATCATACATCCTCCATGGTGGGATTATCCTTTTGATCTTATATATGATGCCTCCAACTTTACAGATGGTGATGTCTTATCTCAAAGGGTAGAGGGACTTTCACATGAGATTGAATATGCATAGAGGAAACTGGATTCAGCCCAATAAAACTACAAAACCACAAAAACAGAGTTTCTTACCACCATATTTTCTTTAGATAAATTATTTTCATATTTATTGGGTTCTAAATTAGTTTTTATATGACCATGCAGGTCTGAGGTACCTCTTTAAGATTCCAGATGCAAAGAAAAGACTTATATGATGGATTATCTTTCTCCAAGAATTTTATATTGATATAAATTATAATAAGGGGTTAGAGAACATGGTGGAAGACCACATTAGTAGTCTTACTCACACAATAGAGGCCGACACTTTGGAACATGTGCAACATCATGACTATTTCCACAATGAACATCCTTATTCCATCTCAGGTACGTGTCCTTGATATGTTGATTTAGTTAACTACCTCGTTTAATTTGAAATTCCAAAAAATTTAAAGAAAAATCAAGTACACAAGTTAAAAGTGAGTCATGATTTTATTTTTGGGATAATCCATACCTCTGGCGCATGTGTAGTGATCATGTTATTAAGAGGTGTGTCCATATTCATGACTTTGAGTCTGTTATTCATTTCAACCATACACTTTCATGTGGAAGACACTTTGGACAGCAATGAATAGATAGAAAATTATTAGACATTAGATTATATTGGCCTAGATAATTCCATGATGCTCATGTGTTTTGTAAGTCATGATCACATTGCCAACACACTGGGAACATTTCTAAGAGACATGAGATTCCCTAAAAACCCATATTATTTGGTGATATTTTTTATATATAGGGCTTCAATTTTGTAGGTCCTTTTCTTAGTTCATTTTGTTTTTTATATTTTGGTTTCTTTTGATTATGTGAGTAAATTGGTGGAGTCTAAGGCCACCAGGACTGATGATTCCCAAGTTATAGTGGACTTTGTCAATTCAAAATTTTTTGTAGGTTTGGAGTACCAACTGCCATCATCAGTGACTAAAGGAAAAACTTCTCCAATCATAAATTGGATTCCATCCTTCATAAGTATGGGGTGTCACACAAAAAATCAACACCATACCACTGCAAAAAAATGGCCAGGCTGAGGTTTCAAATCATGAGTTGAAACAAATTTTGGAGAAAGTCATGCAGCTGAATAGGAAGGATTGGGGAAAGGACTTGGATGATGTACTTTGGTCTTATAGGACAACATACAAGACACCCATTGGTATTTCTCCAGTTCAAATCATTTTTGGGAAATCTTGTCATCTCCCCATGGAAATTGAGTATCAGGCTTATTGGGCTATAATGTAATGAAACATGGATTGGTCCCAAGATGGAATCCAAAAGAAGATGCAAGTTAAAGAGCTTTAGGAGATTCAATTGTTGTTATATGATAAATCAATGCTCTATATGGAAAGATCAAAATAAACTCATGATATAATGATCCAACAAAGGGAGTTTCATTTTGTAAATAATGTCTTTCTCTACAGTTCATGACTGAAGCATATTCTTAGTAAGTTACGTTCTAGATGGTTAGGTACTTATATTTTATCTAATATTCTTCTATATGGTGCAGTGGTGATCACACAAGAGGAAACTGTAAGGAACTTTACAATCAATGGGAAATGATTGAAGCAATAAATTGGGGGTATTTCGGATGATGTAGTGGATTTCATCACACTACATAACCCCATAATCACTTGAGAATATCAGGTTGTTCCTAACCCTTCACTTAAATATTATTTCTCCTATTTAAAATTATGAATTTCATGTGAAAATATCATTTCATAAGTTCACATTGGGGACAATGAAATATTTTAATTGTGGGGGAGGGGACAAAATTTTAGGGTAGATATTTAGGTTTTTTCATTTTTGTGTTTTCTGTGTATTATCTTTTATGTTTTTTGTTAAAATTTTCAAATAAAAAAATAAAAAAATAAGAATATCATGTAATATTCTTATATGGAACAAATTGAAAATGAATTCTTTAAAAATTAATTGGTAAAACTATAATCAAGAGTATGATTTCATCATAAATAGTTTATTTTTATAAAAATTAAAGTAATAAATGATATGATTGGTTATGTCATTATAAAACATTTTATATTTTGACATCATTATTTAAGATATTTGTTAATGGTAAATTGTGTCATTGATTTCCCCACACAACTTTTCACTCAACTGTGGCTTGTGAAAATTTTCCACCTTAATTGAAGTTATAGTCAAGTTAAGTAAACAAATCATTGGTTGATCCATATGTTTGTTTCTCTTCCATTCGGTTTCATTACTGTAACAAATTTACCTACACGTGTGTACCTGTTATCTGATTTGTGTACAACCTCAATACAAACCTGGTTTGTGTCTTGGGAGGGTCATAAACCACTCTTCCCCGACCATTGATCTTGTTATAAATATTAAAATTATTGTTGTGAGGAGATCAAACACATGTTGAGAGATGATTGTGAGATTTTTTCCAATTAAAACTTAAAATAAAAATAAATAATAATAATAATAAATTATGGGAGTGATGAAATGAACAACACATGGGGAAATCTAGTTTGGGAGCTTAAGGTTAGGCTTTTGGGAATGATTAAGTTAGTGGGTTTGAAATTATAATGAAAAGGAATATATAAGAGGTTTGGTGAATTAAAATAAGTAAGAATAATTGTTTTACTTGACCTAAATATACTGAATAAAGGGTGGATTTATGAGCTTGGAATGGTTGGCACACACACACACTTGGAGAATTAGTGGCATGGTAGACCCATGGATTGTTTCTATATGATTTGTGTTATGAATATCATAGGATTTTGTTTTGAAACAATTTATTATAGAATGAATTTAAAATTTATTGATATTGAATATTGATGGGATTTTTACTATTCCAAAATTTCCACTATATATTGAGAAATATGAACAAGCATATTTTGTCACAATTTTTTTTGAATAAATATTGTGAGTTTTTTCCTGGGAGTGGAAAAGGGTAAGTGTGTGGGAGATGATAAAAAAATATTTTATTGAATATTTTATTGATAATAAATTAAATAATTTCCTCACATTTTGTTTAATATGTTTATTTATAGAGTATTTGGGATTAGATCATTCATTTGAGAATTTGATGGAAATTCCAGTTTTACCCTTTTACATCTCATTGTAGTATTTATTACATAAATGTTTTTATAAGTATTATTTAAACTTAAATTTATGTTAAATGTGTTATTTACTTAATAGGATATAACTTTTATTTAGGACATATGATTTAAATCAGGCATTGGTTTGGACTTAATGGGCCATGAATTCAAAGTTGGACTAGACTCTCCAGATTAGAAATCACTTCAGTATTGGGGCCATAACATCTTCATATGTGCATGTATTGAGCCCAAATTTGGATATGAGATTGATCAAAAAGTTTAACACAAATAATCCATCTATAATGAAATATGTTTTAGGCGTTTTAAAGGTTAAATTGGTGGTGAAACAAGGAATAAAATATTTTCCAGAATTTCCCCATTCACACTTGAAACTACTTAAAACATAGCCTACATTGCACTGTATAAATTGGTGTTTTTATCATTTTAAGGGGTTGGGACGTGAATTGTGAGTTTTAATTTAGACTAGAATTGGTTTCAATCCATTTTTCCAAGCATTTGAAGAGGGATATCTTTTGAAGGTAGGATCCTATCAACGAAGTCGCCGTCTTCTTCTTCACTTTGTAATATTGTTATGATTTGAATAATATCATAGTTTATCTCCATTTATTATGTTATTTTCAATTTTTTATTCTCTTAATATTCATATTTTGGCGGTAAATCAAATGGTAGAAATGATATTGGGTTACACCCTTTCAAAATCTTTGAAATGCAATTCGTTTCTACAATGACGACACCGCCCATGAGAGAGTAGTTTACATCGTAATCGATCGAACTCCTACCTTCATCATTTATTTATTTTAAATCATTAAGCTAATATAATTCACAAAATAGCATCCTTGAATTTAATTTTAAAATTAGAAGAAACTATTTATGAAATTGAACAACTGAAACAAAATACGCGAGGTTGAGAATTCCGTAAATTGTGAGAGCGCAAACATAATCGGTAAAACCAAACCACACAGGAAAAATTTGTAGAGGTAAAATATGATTCCTAAAATAAATTCATCATTATTTTCTGAATTTATTGATGACCTAATTTACCATTGACCATAATCTAGTCTTAGAATGAAAATCAAAGTAGGGAGTTTCCATTTCATGTTCTGAAGCTGGCCTAGGGTTTAACACTTTTTATCTTTATAGTAATGATAATTCTCATAGGGTATGTAGAATAAAAAATTTGGGGATAACAATTAAGTGGATTTAAATTTAAATTATATTTATAAATAAGTAATTGAATAGGTATATTTAGATCAATTTCTCTTATTAAATTATTTAAAAAAACATATTCATGTTGTGTCTTATTAATCGAATTTCATTTCAAAATTAAAAACAAAAAATTTAATATTCTTACATCATACTTCTTATTCATTTATAAATGATAAAAAAACCCACCCAAATCCTTTTAATTAGCATATTTATACTATTTTTATTCAAAACACCTTTAAAAGTTGTTTTAATTACTACCTCTTTGAGAGATGACAATGGTTAGCTACTCTGGTGCACCTAAGTACCCAAGAAACATACATCTCTTGAAAGCGCCCACGACAGCGCCTTTCACGGATCAAGACTTTTATAGAGGTGAAGACCTTTATTTTTTTGTATCAAGTTAATTCTTCTTCTTCAATTCAGGAGAAAACTGAGTATCTCAATTAGATCCTGATTAAGAATTATTATGGCTAGATCTAAAAGAAAATGGAGTCTCTCTATTGGATTTGGAGAATAATTATTTCAGTTCATAAAAAAAGAAATCATATTAAATAATTTTATAGTAAAGAATTTATAACTGTGGGGAATAAATAGTTGGAGAAAATAGTAGGCATTATTCCGAAACAAGTAAATATCATATGCTGATCTCTCTCTATTATTAATACTATACAAAAGGTGAGATTGATAGATAATATTGAGTGGATTGAGAAATGTAAGTAGTTAAAGAGGTTGAATAGAAAATAACTTTTTTTAAAAGAAACCATTGATTCACCCCTCCCCTCTTAGTGGTCAATTTGGCCTAGAGCACTATAGAGTCTAGATATGGGATGAAGAATGGGGTTCATGACCAATTTTGGAATTCATTATTTTCATATTTTCTTTCAATTATATTTCCATATTAAATTTGATACATATTATTTTATTATATTTAATGTTTTTATTATATTGAATTAATTAGATTTTTCCTGTTTATCTTCTAGAGTTTCTTTATGTTTTTTTATTTTGTTTCCACTATGATTGTTATTTTGTATGAAAGGTTATAGTTTCCCCACTATATTTATTAGTCTCTCACTTCTAATTGACATCCCATAGTATATAGTGAAGTGTTCCTATTTTCTCATGTTGATTAGCCTCAGTCACGTGATGGAGAACTAAGCTAGATACATTACACACAACATATATGTATGATAAATCATCCCTATGAATACTTTCATGTAATACTATGAATGACGAGAGGTTGGGAGGGAGGGGGTAGTCATACATCCATGTCCTCACCTACTGGGATATTTGGGAAAACACCCCTAGAACCTATGATTATCATTATTCCTTTTTAAATTCATGGGATGAATATAAAATAAAAAAACATAAAATTTAGATATAGAATACAACAATAGGAAAGAAAACTACATAGCCTTAGACTCATCTACTGCAAACAAAAGATGTGACACCCGGCTTCTACTTATAAGGTCTAGATATTGAATAATCATTAATTCGTCAAGTTCAATAATAATTAATTCATTGTCCACTAATTAATATTATTCATATTCCTTTTATATGGTTAACATTTTAATCTTCTAAACCATTTTCCAATGACACTATTAATTCTATGCTTTCATTCTCAAGTATATAATCATTATATGTGACGATCAAGAATCAACCCCATTATTTAATTAATAAATTATAATTTTATAAACATATGAGTAATATAGGACTCATCCTAACATTTCACTTAAAAGATTCACTCATAGTTCATAGCCTCAAAATGTGTCCCGCAGTTAGATATTGTTCATAAAAATAAAAAAATTCCATTGGACGTTGATTAAAAATCAATATAGAAGTAAGAAATGATGATAAATCCCCATTCAAAAAACATCATGACCACCATAGTGTCCCACAACATTGAGCTTAGAATCTCATATGAAATCCCATGATAATATTATTACCATTACTAGTACCCCATGCCACCATTTTTCATCAAATATCCCAACAAAAAAATGTTTACAACCAATCACATGAAGGCTCTAAATATATAGAGCATAAATAAAAATAAAATATATATTTACACAAATAATTTCATGGAAACTATGCCCAAATAAATTAAGTAATTCATTCCTTTAACAAACAATGATGGGCTCACCCAGTTGAGAATAAATGATTTAAGAAACCTTAAAATTCTCACTACCATCTTGAATTAACAGATTAATAACGGATAAATACCAATAGAACCATCCATACAAATATATAAGGCTGAATATTATTTATTTAATATTTTGTTACATGTTTAACTACTTTTTCATATATAAATAGTATTAATGATAATTATTTCAAAATGTATCTTTTATAATAAACAACACATTACTAGATTTAAGTATTTATTAATTTCTAATAATATCAACCATTCTTAAGAACAATTACAACAGATATGAAATTATATAGTAAACATCAATAGATAACAACAAACACATTTTATCATAAGGTCCCAACCAAAAATTTAATATCCTCATTAAATTATCAATGCAAGTAATAATTTATATTTTAAGTATAATATTTCCATGATTATATAAATAATCATTGTCACAAACAAATTGAGTAATTTATCATCATATATTGTATTTATTCTTTTCTCACTCATGAATAATATCTAGAATAGTTATCATTATTTTATAAATTGTGATAATATCAACAAATAAAATTTAACAAAATTCAATTTCCATATCATCAAAAATTACGTGAACTGTATATAATAATCAATTTATTTCTTTAATATGAACATGAATACCTAATCATGCACTAATTTTCCTATTTAAATTATCCATTGTTTAGAATTATACAACAATTCATAAATTATTATAACATGTAATTTCTATATTATTATATAATATTTTCACTAAGCATGTGATTATCTAATTTCTCTCTCTAAATAATATTCAAATAATTAAATAAAACCTAACATGCAATAACTACTTCTCTACTGAAATAACAATATATATCTTTTCTTTCAATGATAAGGACATCTTTTCATTATTTTAAAATCATGAAATTATTGAATGTTATATAATGAATCATTGTAAATGAAATATATTAATTCCAACAAGTAATAATACTCCTAGTTCAATTATTTAATTTATATATTGTCATATCATTACACTATATGAAAATCCATATTTTATTTTTATGAAATATATACAATATTAATTATCTTCATATGATAATCACATCATATATCTTCGATAATTTTTAGATTAACCAAATTGAATAAATTATGAAATAAGAAATAATAATACTCTAAGAATGTGATAGAATGCTAAATCCCTTTCTTGAAATTTCGGTCAATAATATTAAATATATATATATATATATTATTAATTTTATTTCTAGATTCTATGATAACCATAATTAACCACCACATGTAATATTATTTATAATTCATTTTTGGAATGACATATGTAACATGTTAATCATAATCTAAATAAAATGAACAAAATTTTCATTATTGACCATTTTTTTATATTTTACTGTATAAATTGATCTACCATTTAAATTAATGAAATAATAATAATAATTAACTAACAATAAAATAATGAATTTAATTTATCTTCATCCTTTTAAATTTTTAGATTATCATATAATATTCCATAGTAGAATTATTTCCCATATTTTTATTTGATTATGTTTAATTGTATCCATTTATGAAAAGGAGATAAAGCATAGCTGATTCACATTTTCACATAATAATTGATAAGTATTAGATCCCATACCTGGAATAATAATTATTTAATGTTATAGAAAAATTGTGCTGAGAGAATGAGGCGACACACATGCTGGAATTTGAAGAACAAGCCTCAAATGATTTTCATAACTCTAAAACTCAACAAGTAAAGTTTTGAATCCACATGACTCATGAAATTAATAAATACATGGAAAAGAATGATCTTGTATTCTAGAACCTGAATATATAGTCACTATATGTAAATTCATTTTTCATTAAATTCGTATTAAAAGTGATTCCATAAAATACTTATTTAAATATTCCAAATTAATGATGGTTAATGATTAAATTTAAAACATTTAACAATTTTAAAAATGTCCATTTTACTTATTCAATTCATTTATTTACATTAAAAATGTCTTACGTGAGATATTAGAAAGGAAAAATTAGAGTTTGAATAAAAAAACTTTAACTATTTGTTACTCCCTATCACTACGTAAGGGTAACATTATTTTACCCTTACATAGATGATTACACTTAGATGAGATTTACAAACCTCTGAGTACCCTTATCCATTAAACAAGAGGATAGATTTACCCTTACACAACCTTTGAAAATTGGGGTCTACCTTTATGTAGCACTCGAACATCCCTTTCATGAACATATTCACGAGTTAACATTATAAAACTCCACCCTAACATTGATACCTTTATACTGCCATAAGGATTTTGATTCTACCTTTACACAACTAGTGTGTACCATTATGAGTCCTATAGATCACCTAATTACTCTTCAAAAACATTTTTAAAAGTTAGTATACAATTATGTTAATAGTTCAATACAAAATATATATTTATGCATCTTTAGAAAAAAATCCAACAACATTACCCAGGGTAAGTCTTACCCTTATGAAAATATTAAAAACCCTTCTCTACCATTATATAAACACAAAATTTATCTTATATATATAGGTAAAATGATTTAACTTTATACAAAAAGGTCTTCTTATATAAGGGAACACATTTTTAAAAATATTATATTTTTATATAAATAAACTTATATATAATAATGTTAATGATTTGGTTATAATTCCAATATTTCCAAAACCCCTCTAAAAAAATAAATCACATTTAAAACATTGAAATTATATCCATAAATATCAATATCTTGTTAAATTCAATGTAAATTTTAAAATAATTATATTCTCAAAACCTCTATATAAATCAAAAATGCATTTTAAAACAACATCTAAATTTTCTAAAACTACTTTCAAACAACCAAAATAGCTCAAAATGATATAGGAAGGGCTAATTAAAATCCTAACGCTTATATCACAAACTTCGTAAACAATTATTTTCCACAATAATTAAAACAAATCCAAGAAGGAGATGAAAAGGGTCAGGGATAATTCAACCCCACCCCCGTGAGATACCTTCCAAGGGTTTTTCATTATTTTGAAAACAAAAACAACTATAGTGGAAAGAATAATAAATCTACATAATAGTATTAGTATATCTAAAAATAATCTCCCTGAGGATATACCTATCAAATAGGATTAAATCCATTAAAAAAATTCATCATAAAGAAGAATAAATCTCATATATAATTATGAGATCAGATGATTAATCTTAAAGCAATCATACATTAAAAACATGGAATATTGAGTTTGAATCTATGACACTCATTCCTAATTAAATATACATAATCATAGAGTAGTACAAACACATTTCCATAAATAACCTAATAAGTAAATCATATAAATCAATCTACCATTACAAGAAAACAACACTATAGATGGAAAATTCTACAAAAATAATCACATCACATTTATTTAAACCAAAAGGAAAAGTAATACATTTGGGGGAAAACATATTATATACTGAAATTCAAAAACATTACTTATTGGATCCATAAAATGAGTATATTTACATGATTTATTTTCATATATAATGCAAGAAAATTTAATTCATAACATTCAGAACCTATCATACTTAACAAGTCAGGAACAACATAGATTATCAAGCTTTCATAACAATTTATTGATAATATTTGATATTATTATTAAGAAAATTTATTATGTTCTACTAGTTAAGTATTTTAAAACATAAAAAGAATTTTTAAATGACTCTTTACTTGCTTAAAATGTATTAAAATATTTCATATTTAAACCTGTTAAATTACAAAATCATTTTGATAAATACTTTTCACCATGTCTCTTGTAATTAAAATCTAGTAGGTTATAAAACCATTAAATGAAAATAATATTTAATCCTTCTTTATGAAATTATATTTTTCAAATACCTCTTTGTAAAAAAATTATAATACATTTTTAAAAACTGATTTTAAAGTAAATCAAAGTTTCATGGAAGAAAAGAATTTGTTTATTTAAGAAAACCTATTACCAAAAAATATGTTTTTTCTAAGTGTGTCTCCTAGGATATTACAATAGATCATGATGAAAAATTCCATGTATGGAATACTGAAAGAAAATTATTTTTTTTAGAAAAAAATTATTACTAGTCAAATAACTATGTGACCAATAATTTAGGAATAGATGTTTATCATGCCTCATATAATTTGAATAATCTTCCCACTATTGTAATTAGAATCTCAAAAATGTTTCATGTTAATTTTTTTTATAATTTTAAGAAAAAAATACCATGGATGATATTTAAACTTCTATTTTTATCATGAATTTATAAATAAGTTACATACATATAAAAGTAACAATATTCCATCAATTTTTTTTATTCAACTAACTTAGAGATACCATTCTCTTTACCAAGTTAATATCAATACAAATAATTTCAAAATTTGATAACAAAATTAAACATATGATGTGTATTATTGAAAAAATGTGGTTGAAACAAATCACTTTATCTAAAATTAATATTTTCCATGTTAACAAATTTTTATTTACTTCTAATACACTCATAAAAATCTACATAGGATTTTGCATTCTAGTATCCATTTACCATAGGATTATGCCATTACATTCATGATTTTTTATATTTTGACAACATAAAACTTCTCAACCAAAAATACCACTTACATAAACATAAGTAGATCTTCCAAATGCATAAAAATAAAAGAAATACGTCCACCACACTATGATATTACCCAATTTTGGCATAATTGACTCACCCACATTATTTTAAAATTCCTCATGATAAATAATTCATTATGATGGGTGAAGTTTTACCATTATTCATATGCTCATGGCCATGTCAAACATTAAAATTACAAGAGAAAACCCATTTTAGGGATATAATAACCCAAGGACATATCCAAATCATAAAAAAATTCATATAAAACACCCACAACATATAATGATTTAATTTACAACATCGAGAGAAATAAATCTAATATTTTCTTTTCTTAAACTAGGGCCCACAAAACCTAGATTGAGTGAAGTGTATATTGATTAAAAAAGGATGAAATATTAGAAACCATTACCCTAGAAAAAATATCTACCAAACGAGGACCATGAGAAGAGTATAAGATATTTATGATGATTAAAAACCATAGAACATATTTTCAAAGTACTAAGCCCGAGGAGAGTGTTATAGAATAATATAAAAAAATTTAGAGAACTCATTACCCCATAATATATATCTATATTAAAACTAGGAAAAGTGAACGAGTTATCGTTACCATCACTGAAGGAAAATAGGTATGGGTCAGAAACTAAAGGTTGGAATGGTTTAAATAATCATGGATAAAGAATTTAAATGGTGGGTTTCAATTGGGTGAATGATTAGGTTTCACTGTACTCTTTTTGAAGGGATATAAATTGAAGAATGATGATAATCCTAGTCATTCTTTTAATGGGGATAACAATCAAATGGTTTTAAGTTCAAAAGAAAATTAATATTTCTCAACACATTTCAATAGTATATTTATGAAATTACATAATGGAGGGAGAAAATAGTTGATGAAAATCCACCCTTACAGTTGAAAAAGGAAACTTGGCCTGGAAACAAATATCACGACATCCCTTACAAATAAGCTAAATATATGAAACCCCTAAGAAAAAATAATTACCACTGTCAGGATGTTATATGTAGTAACATTGCAATAAAAAACATTATGATTCCTCCAATTATGATTTTAATTGAATTCTATTACCACTTCATCCCACCAAAACTCTATCTAATGATAAAAAATGGAACCCTCAGACCTTATTGAATCTAGAACTGGAACACTTAGAGTGCCCTCATTTGATTATTTTTTGGGATAATTAAAATATGTTTAACATATTACCCATTTATTTCCATGTTCAAACATAGTCACACACAAGCATGATTAGTTATCATTTCTTAGGTTTCTACCTCACAACCAAAATCTATTTTATTAACTTGTCCAATAAAATTTATGGTCTTCACATCAAATCACTTGGGCACTTAAAATTCCATGTCCTAATTGGTCTCCCTTGTTTACAGGATGTACTAATACCAGTTGATATATTTCCCTACCAACTCTTGTATCCTCACCAGTGTCTTACACAAAACCCTATCCTATCACTAATACATAACCTTTGACAGCACTCTTTTATGACCCCTCCCTCCAAAGTCACCCCTCTTGGGATAAAAATAGATAAAGAGAGATAATGATTCCTGAATCCCACCTCTAATAGACCACAGTTTGGAGATAATAAATGAGGTCATATAAATACACACATGATAGGAATTAACATCATAACAATTTGAGGGTTAAAATTCAAGTTATGAAAAACCACCAATCCACTACTTCTCATAATTAATAAAGAATAAATACCAATACATGATGTAATGACATAAAAATGAAACAACTAATAATTCTAAAGGAAATCCTCTCTAGTGACACGAAGCTCCAACAGCTCCGGAAAAACTACTCAAACATATAACGTCTAGCTTGATCACCAAATAGATCTGAATGACATTAAAATTGTTTATATATTTATATCGAGTGATCATAACATGTATCCTCAATAGGATCCTCCCAAAAACATTTCATAAAAAATGTGAAAGAATAATACTAAATCCGAGTGAGTAATCAAATAAAACTAACTCATCACCAAAATCAGATTACTATTCTTTTACCTTCCTCACAAAGGATCACTCACCAAATAATGTATAGAAGCATAAAAAAATATTTAGAACATATATATGAAAATTCAAAACTTATAACCACTTCCCCACTAGTTTTCCACTCTCATACCCCAACGTCACACACCATGTCCTCCCATCCCTTCCATAAATCAATTCATCCATGATATGGGCTAGGACTTATCCCTTCCTACCTCAGTACCACTTAGGTCCCAACATCTCATGTTTCCATTAGTCCCCTGTCCACCTCATAATCACCATCATCCAATCTATAATGTTGTGTATGTATGAAAGCCCCTACAAACCATGTACATGAATTATACCTCAAGCCATCACAACTCATGAATCTACACAAATGGTAAAGTGAATCCACCATGAAATGATAAATGTATTCCCCATAACCTCAAGCTATCAGATACCAAAACATATATTTTTGGGAAATGACACTGATGTATACTTTCATGCAATACTATAGCCAATGAGAGATTAGGGGAGAGGGGGTAGTTATCCATCCATATGCTCACCAACCTAGGTGATGGAGAAAACAAACCAATAACCTCTAGCTGTTGGTTTACCTTATAACACAGGTAGGGTACATAAAAAATAAAAAAATACAGAGTAGCTACATCTCATAACCACACTAAGAGAATCTACTTGTCCTTAGACACATCTCATGATAATATCAAAAAGGAAACCTGGCATCCATGAATAAGGTCTAGATATCAAAAAATTATATAATAATCAATTAAAACATTAACTAATTCATTAAAATTTAATTAATATTATTCCATTTCCATTTAGAAGGTCAAAATTTTAATCATCTATGTTAATTTCAAATGAAATGATTAATTATTTTCTTTCATTCTCAAGTATATCATCAACATAAGTTATCATCCAGAACCAACCTTGTTATTTCCTTAATTAATTATCATTTTATAAACATCTGGGTACTTGAGGACTCAACCCAAGCTACCACTGAAAAAAAACAAATAAAATTTGTTAAATCGAACTATATCCTGTAGTTAGAAACTAGTCATATAAATTACAAAATTATATTGTAGATTGCGTAAAAATGAAGATAAATGTAATGATTGATAACCGAGCCCCATTCTAAACTCATCTCAACTTCCCCAGTGTTAAAGACCTTGGTGCATTATATTACATTCAACATCACATGGGAACATCATCACCATAATTGGTACCACATGACACCATTAGTCATCAAACATTCCATACACACATAGTTATCAACCACTAAAATCATGGTCTAAATCTATAAAATTCAAATATATATTAAATATACTTCATCAAATATAATTTCTTAGAAACTATGGCTATATCAAAAAAGGAATTCAATACATTATCCAATAATTATGGTCTCACTCAATCCTAATGAAATGATTTAGGAAATAATTAAATTCTAATTTCCATATTTAATTATCGGGTTAATAATGTATAAATCCCAGAAGCACTAACAATACAAATTTTCATGGCTAAATATTATTTATTTAATTTGGTGTTCTTTATTACGCTTATTTTTTACATAAAAACAATATGAATGATTTTTATTTCAAAATGTATCTTTTATTATAATAAAATCATCACCAGATTTAAGTTACTATTTAATTACCATGCATATCAATAATGATTGAAAAAAAATAAAATAAATATCACACTATCATCAAGATGCAACAACAAACAGATTTGTTCATAATGTCCCATATAATAATTAAATATCCACATTACATTATCTAAACATGAAATAATTCCCATTTCAAATATAAACAATCAACATTTATATAAATTACTTCCATAATAAATATATTAAGCAGTTTATCACCTTAGTATGAAATTATTATTTTCTCTCCCATGAATAATCTCTAGAATAGTTATCATTCTTATATAACATGTGATAATCTCAAAAAATAAAGTCTAAAAACATAATATTTTCACATAATCAAACATTACTTGTTTATAAACTATTTTTTTGTGTAATATTTTTTGAAAATTTATATGATAAAAGTAATTTATTTTTAATTATTTATACCCATGTTTTAATTATTGATCGTCATTTGTGGGTAATTTATATTTATGGTTGATTTGTTTTTAAAAATCAATAAAAATATTTAAAATATTTGTTTTTAAACATTTTTTTCTACCTATTTTGTATTTTGGTTAGATTTTAATTTTTAGAAATGGACATCCTTTAAATAGTGGGAGGTAGACCACATAGAATCCTCATGAAGGAAAATTGGCCCATCCACCCACATGGAATGTCTAATACATGTGTTAGAAAGGAGAAAAACACAACACATTATAATAGGAGAAAATCATCACATGGAAGTCAGAACCTTGTGGAAATAAAAGGATAGAATCACTAGTGTAGGGTGGCACCAACGGCACAAGGGATCCTCCTACACCCATCTTAATTGATTCTGGTAAAATGGAACTCATTGTTATATATATATGTGCTCACTGAATTATTTATTCTATGGGAGAAATATATTTAAATGCTTACTATTTTTACATACTGAAGTAGTGTTATTTCAACCTAAGATGCATTCCTTCATTCGTAGACACACACTATGCCATTGCCATCCATACTGACCTACTGACCACCACTAATACACCATCATTGACACCCACTAAATCACATGGTATCTATGGGTGATTAAAGGAAGAGATTAAAATTATTGTAAAATCAAACATTACTACATTGAGACCATGAATATGAGGCATAATTGACTTAGGAACTATTGATGAATATCTTCCACAATCACCCAAATATTAAACTATGAACCTATTTATGTGAGGTTTAATAAAATGAGTAACACCATCATGTTGTACTCTACTATGGTTGGTTTTAACCTTAGATGGAGGCTATGTTATAGTATGAAGTTTCCACCATTTCTTGAAGTGAATAATATGGATGATGTTTGGGTGAAAATAGGGTTTTCACAATATCATTGTGTGGAAAAATATGGATGTTCTAAGGAATTTGAGTTAAGGATGATGGTTTTGTTTTGAATGAAACATTGTACCATAGCCATGACTGACCATGTACACGTGATAAAAATTATGTTCTATAAGATTTCTTCTCATGCCATAGTGAGGGTTTACTTGTAATTTTCAAATGACTAAATATTTCACTTATCTATGAAGTATAGAAATCATAAGGGGTATTTCAAGAATAAAACACATGATGTGGGACTAACTTAACAAATAAGAGGTCAAAACCCTCCAAAAAAGAAAGATAAATATTATTGGGAGTGATTCTCCTAGGTGGGGATAACTGTTGTAATTAATGGGAGTGGGGTGCGAGATCCAACATTCATTTTTTCCATCCACTTTAAGGCTAAATGTAATGTGTCTATTTTTATTAGATCAACTAGACCCAAGTGACCTATAGGACTAGGTATTTTTAGTTGATGCTAAGAGGATAAATCATATATCTCAAAAGTGTCTCATGGACAATGAATGAATACATTCAAAAAATGTGATTGAATTAAATTTTATTTTTGAACAACCATCTCTAGAATTATTCCCACTTTTCATTATCCTAACCATCGATTCAAAACTCCACATTTATCACTTCATAATTTAATTTTTTTAATAAATAATGAAAAAATTTGAATCTATTTAATATCATAACCATTTTCTCATGGGATCAATCCAGTATTAACACTATTATACTTTCTAGCAGTTAGTGTAATTCAGGTATTAAAAATTTTTAAACTAATATGACTGGAAGATTTTATAACATCCATTGGGCTTGTCACTTTAAATGCAAATGAAAATCATTTCATTTCATTAATAAAAAAATTTATAACTGAGAATGATCTAATTTTATTATTTCAATTCTCCATTTCTTAGAAATATAAAATAATCCCTAAATTATCATAACATTCCATCTCCATACAATTACATAATATTTTCAATAAGTTTAAGATTATCCAACTTCTATATGAAGATAATCTTCAGATTATGAAATAGAAAAAACATGAAGTAATAACTTATTTCCCAAAAAACAATATAAATTTTAGTATGAAATATTAATAGCATCTTTTAATTATTCTCATATATTGAAAATCATTTAATATGTGATAATGAATCATTCATAATGAAATATATCAACTACAGAATGTAAAAATAGTCCTACATAGATTATTTAATTTCTAAATCATCAAATCATAACACTGTATGCAACTCCATAATTTTTTTTGAAAAAATAAACAATATTAATTATCTTCATTTGATAATCACCTCTTATTTCCACGATAATTTATAGCTCATCCAACTTCACCAATGTATGAAATAAATAGTTATAATTATCAATGCATTTGATAAAATACTAAATCTCAATCATTGAATTTCTATTTACATTATTAAATATATATTTATTTCCACAAGTGATTTTTAGATACTAATTTAATAATAATTAATAACCACATGTAATATTATTTCTAATTAATTTTTAGAATAATATCATTAACATTTTTATCATAATATAATTGAAATAATCTTCTATTTCTTTTTTGACAACATTATTAATATTTTACTACATTAATTAATTTGTCATTTAAATTTAGGAAATTATAATTGTAATTCATTAAAAATAACCCACTACATATAATTTATCTTCATTTTTGGAATTTTCACATTATCATATAATCTTCCAATATGTGATTATTTCCCATATTATTAAATAATTATAGTTGATCATATATATTTAATCAAATGACGTAAATAATGGTTGGGAAACGTTTTCTCATAAAATAAAGGATAAGTATCAGATTCCCTATGTGGAATAATGAAGCATTCTTACTGCCAAAAAATAGAGGGGAGAGGATGTGGGAGTGCTTATCATATAATTTCTAGAGGAAGACTCAATTTTTTTATAAAGACTCTCAAAACTAAACCAAAAAGGTATTCATTCTACAAGACTTGAGAAATGAAGAAATAACTGAATGGGTAAGAAATGGTATTTTGCAATACATAGATATAGTCTCTAAAAAATACATTTCCCATTAAATCCATATTTAAAATTATTATAGAAAATGAACATTTAAATATTAATAATCACGTATGTTCAATGACTATATTTATAACATTTAATAGATTCAATCCATTTATTTATTATCACTAAATTTCTTTATTTATATTAAAAACACATGATAGGTGATAATGGAAAGTGAAAATAAAGTGTTAATCCAAAAATAATACTTTTAAATGATTACCTAGTGCTGCAAAAGGGTAACATAGTTTTATCATTATGTGGATGATTACCTTTATATGGGATTCAAAAACCTTGGAGTACCGTAACATAATAAATAAGAAAATTGAGTGACCTTTACAAAACCATTGAAAATTAGGGGCTACCTTTACATAGTACTCAAACCACCCCTACATGAATAGGAGAATTTGTGTCTTACCATTACACAACTTCATCCTCATGTGAATTACCGTATACATAATTGAGTATTTCAATTCTACCATTTTGCAACTAGGGTATTCCTTTATATAGTTCATAGAAACACCGACTTACCCTTACTCAGAGCTTTTAAAATCTTGGATATCCTTAAATAACTAGCTCAAAACAAAATATATCATTATATATCATTAGAAAAATCCTTAACAACCTTAAGAAAGGCCACTGTTAACTTTATTTAACTACTAAAAACCACAGTTTACTATTACTTAGACACAAAATTTAGCCCTTATATAAAGGTATGTATATTTTCCTTTATGAAAGGAAGATTTTTAGTACAAGGGTAAGTATTTTTGAAAATATTAAATTTATAATTAAACAAAATTATAAATAATAAATAAAGTATTTATTACTAATTCAACAAATTCCATGATATCTTTAAGAAACAACCACATTTAAAAAATTAAAATTTCATCCATGTTTTTCAAAAAAAATCTTACTTCAAAATAATTTTCAAATAAATATATTTTCAAAATCTATTTATAAATTAAAAAATAATTGTAAAACAACCTCTAATTTTTTTCAAATAGCTACTGAACCACCAAACACCCTTGAATGAAAAATGAAGGTGCAGTAAAATCTAGATCCTTGTTGAAGAACTTGTTGGTCTGGAAGTACCATACCTTAGTTCTATTGAAGCACTAATATATCTTGAAAATAATTAAAGGATAGATTTATCATATTTTTAAAATTTAATATCAAGGTATAGTTTTTCTACTACACATTTAAAATGTAATGGAATCAAATATATATTAACATATCTTCAAGGATATAATGATTGCGGATTATTTTGTTACACAAGTTCAGGACCAAGATTAGTTGGTTATGATGATGTTGAATACTTATCTGATCCATATAAATTAATATATCAGAATAGATATTTATTTACATATGGTGGATCTTAAATTTAAATATGTCCTACAAAAAACCATTTATATGACTTCCTCTAATCATATTGTTTTGATTGTGATTCACGAAGTAAGATAAGAATGTGCTTGGATGGGATCGATTATTCATTATATCAAAAGAAATATTGGATGTGATAAGTATGATAATATTCCCACTATATTATATGATAATAATTTTGATTTTATAATACAATTGAAGAGTGGGTATAAAAAGGGAGATAGAAGAAAACATATCTCACCAATTTTTTTCCCACTCATTATCTTCAAAAGATTGGTGAGATTAATATCCAATAAATAAGGACTTGTAAAAATCATATAGATTTATTCACAAAGGCATTACCAATTTTTTTGTGAAATTTATTTAAAAAATTGGGATGATAAGACTAAAAATTATATCATAACTTTATGAGTGGAAAATACAACTGTTGCACTCTTTTTCCCTTAGTCATGTTTTTCAATTGGATTTTCTTAATATGGATTTTAACAAAGAAACATTATAGGGGCATGGTGTTGATTTTAATATTTTTCCTTGAAGTCTTTTTTATTAAGGAAATTTTTTAGGATAAAATATATCTAAGATATTGTTATAAGATATTGTTTATATCTATAATTAATGGTAACCATTGGCCTTCCCAATGTTTTCAATACAACACTTCATTATGAAAAATGATCTTCCTATGTAACTCCCCAACCAAAATTTCCAAAACAACACCTGAGTAGATATGCTATAATGCCTCATGCATTCCTCCCTATATAAAAGATTCTGGATATTATTAGTGAGGGTCATAGGGTTCATTTTAGATACAATACACTTGATAATGACACCCATACACCATAACCAATAATAAAACACAACAACCTAGAATATCATAGTTGAAGATAAAGTAAACATAAGGTAGTAACAAAAGTCACCCATGTCATACATAATAATAAACTAGGCTCCCTATGTACAATTCACACTAGAGTATAAAAGGATTAATAATACAATAATGAAACACATTTAAAAACTCTAGATTCCATCTGGGTACTACTACCAGACCCATGCTCCCCAACTAAACTATTTTCTACGGGCCCCTTAACCTTATCCTAAATCCCTAAACATAAAGTTTGTATAAAGATCAAGATTTTTAAGTAGGGTTTGAGTAAAAAAATAGTAGGATACCACTAATCCATCTTTAACCAAAGTTAACCTATAGGAAATTTGTATTCCATGATAAATGAAAATACACAATAAAGATTTAACAATCATATACCAAGCACTAAATTTCTAACAAAGATACCATATTCCCTATTCGAACATTATTTGGATCCATATCGGAAGGAAAATATGAATGGAAGTCATAAATATACTTATCTATATGGTGAATGAATATCTATGATTAGTTCCAAGGATGAAAAGATAGATTAGGGAACATTGTCATCACACCCAGTCACCATTAAAGGTCAAGGAATAGGACTGTCATATCCCATATACACCTAGGATTGGGCCACATGGTTATTACAACCCGCTACTACTTCCTCGGGTATGCCGACAAGGAAATCATTCCCCTAACACATGATTAGTTCATTCATCATCATCAACATCACATACTTTGGGAAATACACCTCTAAGTGATAACCATATGATAATTGTCCACCAGTTTTGTTTACTAGTTACAATACATCAAATGGTGTGACAATCGTATATAAAAAGGTAGATCATATATAGGTAGAGCATGGTATGTCATAATGATAATTAGTAACTACACACAAGAACATGTGATATATAGAAAACATGGTCAAACAAGATATATAAGAACACTCATGGAATCATGGATAATATATTGTTATCATGGGATACACACGCACACAAATGCAATAAAAATAAAACACATTCATTAAAGATATGTGGAAAAAAATCATACAAAAGAAATAGGGTTATACAAGGCTCACAATTTAAAGGAAATTACTACTTCATTTTACCGATTTCAATATAAAGGTTCATCGGGATTTGATTCCCAAATATCATTTTTACACCACCAAATCAAATTGGAACATCAGGGGTCCCAGGAACTGATTTCACACAAACATAACAATTTTTAAAGAGTGAGAATCATGAAGGATTCAAGAAAAGGGTTTTTATTTATACTATCATACCTGTTAGAGTCCACCAATGTCAGTAGATCTTGGTCCAGTTAATGGATAAGAACACATTACACCTAGAACAATGATTAGAGAAGGGAGCCTAAGATTCCCACGAATCTAGATCATCATAAACAAGCTTATGAAGGATGTAATCACCATTTTATTCTAGACTGAAAATACGATCATCAAATGTTTCACCATAAAAATATGTGGAGTGTCTGGAATTTATCTGGATTGAGGGAATAAACAAGAGAAGGATGAAAAATCAATTACTGAGGAAATCAATTGATTAATAAAAAATTTAAGAACCATCATAATAGTTCAGATGCTTTAAATTTTGAGTCACTAAAGATCCTCGAGGAACGAAGGAAGTTTCCAATATTTGATATAAAACAAGTTCAACACCATGGCCTCCACCATATCCTTGACCATGGTTATTTTATCCTCAAATACATGGAACCCATGTAGCAGGATACAACCACTCCATATGATGTTTTTCTAAAAAAAATTATATTTTACCTTACCACAATCTCCACTATGGGTTTGGGGAGTTTTCTTTGGCTATGTCCCACATGATTTTTCCTAATGCCCCACACCCATGGAAACACTCCCACCTTTACATTTTCTATGAATATTTTACACAAGGGATCTCCCCAAACAAATACAGCGTGTGACACAAAATGGTGTTGTCAAAGTTTGACCATAATGGCTATAAAACACCCAAAAGATACTCAAAATATCACAAGGATTCACCAAATAATGGATCATACCAAAAAATTAATGATAATATAGAAATAAGGATAAATGTATTAGGAATAAAAACATTTAAAGGATTTATAATCTCCTCCTATAATAATTCTTATCCTTAAGAAATATCTCTAGCTGTCATGCTCAAGTAGATTAGTCTACTATTCTCAAACATCATAATCCCATTACCAAGTCTCCTCCTAGATCCATCTATGCTTCTATATACTTGAATGATTGGAACTATCTTCCCCCTCAAAAAATTTCCAATTTTATCTATAATCTATATTGGATTCAATATAAAAGATATGTTTGGTTCAAAATCAACATCCTTGTAGTCTATCACATGTGTAGGATTGATATTATACCATTCAAGATACTAAATTTAGATCACATCATACATTCCTTGATAATATAAAAGAAGCTCTAGTTTGTAAGAAACTGATCTGATATGTTCAAATATCTCAAATAGTCTAATAAACTATAGTTCCAACATCTCATACATCTATAAATGTTTATTCCCTAATGGAGGTGATATCTATAATAAGAACATGTTGCTAACAGTGAACTGCAAAGGTCATATCCTCCAGTCTTCATATGATCACTACTTCCTCTAAGTGCTTGTCAGCCACTTCCTCATCATATTCACTCAATCAATGGTCTCCTACACTATAAATGGAACAAAAAAATATCACCACACCTACCCCATGCTAACAAAATGATTGGAGACAATGTTTTCCATACATATCATCAATAGGTAACATATAAATAGAATCCTAGAAACCATTTTTGTGTGTAAAATCAACCCAACATAGGTGATCATCCCATGCTCCACTGAAGTCAAGGATACATTCTGGAAGTATATCCTCAAGGATTTAAATCATCTTCTATAACATCCCATCAGTCTGTAGATGATACACCCTAATCATTTTTAAATGATTACCCAAAGTCCTCTAAATGCATTACCAAAACTACAACATGAAACATGAATCAATATAGAACACAATAATATAATTTACTGCATGATGTCATATGATTTCCCATACATAAATATATTCCAAATCATATATAAATTGAGTATCTATATTCGGTAACATGTGATCCAAATTTTCTAGATAATTAACTATTTCCAAAATGATGTTAGGACTCCTAAGGGTCTTAGTTATCCCCATCTTGAAGTCTATAGTTACGCCATCCCACTTACACATATGCATTAGAAGTGGTTTAAGAAAACTACCAAGAATATAGTAATAAACTATTACTCTCTAGAAGTTAATGAATCATACAAAAAATTGGAGATCCCTCTCTTCATACCTAGACATGAAAAATGACATCATATGTCGTGGTACATCTTCATCATCCCTAGATTGACAACCCAAGTTGAAGAATGAGAGTCTCTTATTAGTTCCTCTCTCATGGAATATGGAACTAAATTCTTACCATGCATGATGATCATGTCTCCATAATCTACTAACCATCCTGGGATTGGTACATTTCCTAACAAATGATCTCACATCACCACATAATTATTTTTTGACTCTTTTCCATCCTTCACCCAATTCACTAATGAGGACATGACAACCAAATTTGCACATGTAATAACTCTATAATCCTCCAATTAATCCATAATACACTCAATAATATAACTTATTAAACTCTATTCATCCCTTTAAGGTTTTTCACCAATCTCTCATATATTTAAAATATTATTTTTGGGAGAATATGCAATGAAATTATCTTTCCTTAGAGCATAGCCTATATTGAAATAAAATTTATATATATAATCCACCCAATTAATCTAACTTAAGTTTAAATCATATTGAGAGAAGATATATCATAGGCTCTTATGGTCCATGAAAAAAAATAAAACTATCACTGAAGAGATAAGGATTCCAACACTTTGGGGCATGGATAACAAATGCTAATTGGAAATCATGCATCAGGTAGTTCCACACATGAGGTCAAAACTATCATTAACCATAAAAAACACTTGATCACTCTAAATTAACATAGATCCGATCCTTAGACATAATTCAATACAATTAAATTTATGTATTATGCTAATATAAGGAAGAAAAAAACTATAGTTCTCACAGTTATCCTCTTTATCTCAAAAAATTTCACACTAATCAATCCACAAGAACATCAACCCACTATTGGTAAACCCCATCATTGGTTATTTTAAGTTGTATAAGTCATAAATGAACCATCAATATTATCCATCCAACCTGAGGAAACTCATGATCTCAAAAAAAATTTGAGGGAAATACCAAGGCACAACTGCTTATAAATTTTTTAGGTCCCCAGATATCCATACCATAGAGACTACATGGACAATAAAATTTATAATGACCTGTGTTTTTGAGACAAGGTGTAATTCCAAGGGAATTTAAATTTTGGGCATTTAGTGGATGGTTCATTCCTTCAATCGAGCTTCAGAACATAATTTAGAGAAATAGAACACTTGAAAGTGTTGTTTTTAGGCTTAAATAAAGGCTTGAGGGGTACCTTAGGTGACTTGTTTTGTTTCGAGAGCATCGAGAAATGAAAATCACAAGTTTGGGTGGTTTGAACTGGGTACATAGTTTGCCTTAAACTATGCATCCCTTGTCAGTAAACTGTGTACCCTAAATGAGAGGTACAATAGGCGTCACACTTGATGTGCACGATTTTCCCAAACCATGCACCTATACCACTAAATTTGTCACACTTTGGATGTACTTATGCACTATTCATCACATGACTGGAACACTATGAGGATAACCATGTGGGACAGACTATTCAAGGTGGGGTTCCTAGGAAGTTGGAGCCTCATTTTGGGTGCACAGTTTGGCCAAACTGTGTGGCCAAACCATGAAACCCTGTTATGACAGTAAATTGACCATTTTTCCTTAAAGAGGTTACAACATCATTTCCTTCTTTTTATTCTTCCTCCATTCATGTGAGCTCTCCTTATTGTCATTGTGGGTCTCTCCTATTCTCAACCTAGGTTTGGCTAGATATCATCTGTATGATCTCAGATTTTAATGTAGTCAGTCTCTATAGATCTAAATCTATATTCTCTTGATTCATCTTAAATCCTTTTTATTTTTCTATTCCAATTTATTTCATTATTTCGTGTGAGGTCATTTTCCACATTTTCAGGAAAAACGTACATTTTGTCAATTTATTCCAAATCGGACAGAATTAGACCTCGATATTGGATGAGTAAATCATTCTAATCCTAATGTATGTGGTCTAAGATATATTCCTCACATTTACATCTTTTTCAAAATTGAACCATTATGTTGCACGCCTTTCTTTTTCCACACATTTACATAAAAATATTTTCTTCAATCTAAATTGGTATACATACCTAGTTTCATATCCATTGAGCCTTGTTATGTAAATAGAGGGCTTCAACCTTGAACGTAGACACCCCTCAGGTGTATCGACTTGAATTTCCCATTATGAATTAAATTATATAAATACCTAGAATTTATTCTATGTTTTTGACTTGGAGTAATATGGATATTCCCCAGTAGGTAATTGCCCAACTAATAAAGGAACCTCTTAAGATCCATGTTGAAACTATGTGATGATTTTCCATGTTTGGTAGTTATTTTAAAATGATTCTTTAATGTAAATTTAGTTATGAATCTTATATTTGATGCTTATTTGTATTAAGTGAATTGTTTGATAAACAACATTATGTTTTTATAATAAAATCCATTGAATGAGGTGCGTTTTCTTCAAATTCACAATTTTGTAATTAGTGATATGAAACTTGCTTGGCCTTATATCTTTATTTTTTTTCTAGGATGTACTTTTGATAGATAAAATGGAATGTTTTCGACATTGCCTTTTTTTATATTCTTAAATGGAATAACCCTCCCGTTATAAAAATGTTTACTGAACCAATTCACCTTCTTTGTTTATTTCTTGGACCACTCCAATCTAAATGACTAATGATCCAAGATCCCCCAAAGGGCATGTCTTGCTTTATAAATGGGATTTCCAATGATGTTTATTTCCCAATTGACCAAGGAACCTATGATGTTCCTTATTGAAACTTGATGAATGAATTTTCATGTCTAGTTTAATTGAATGAAATGTATTGATCTCAATAGATTGTTCTTGATGGATTTATTTACATGGATATTTTAAATGGTTTAATTGAAATGGAATCTAATTGGGAGGTATGAACACACCTCTTATTGTAATTAAATAAAAATGAATTATGTGAGATTTTATAGTTGTGAATCCCTTAGTTATAAATTGGATTAATAAATGTAAATATTGAGAGGCAATTCCTCATGTATATTATTAAAAATATTATTATTCCTTTATATAGGATCTGGAATACTGGTAAGGGTTCTACTGAGCATGGAGGTATCACTCTCCTTTATATTGGTTTTTGAGAATGACTTCCTTCACCATTGATACTATTAGATGGCATTCATGATGCACCAAGTCCCTTATTGAGCATTGACATTATGCCACACTCACTACATTCTAGTGTTGACATAATGGCATGGACACCATCTGATGAGAAATGCATAGATTCTCCCACTCATTATGATATGTAGGGAATGTACCATTTTTCTTAAGCTTATAGTTTCATTTAGACTGGTTATGGATGACTGAGTTACGTATCGACCCAGCTAGCAACTAGTACTCCTGGTATATAGCCACTTGTAAAGTCACACACATGGACCATAGAGGTGGATGTAATATATAACTATATATATATATATGTATATATATATATATATATTATTCCTATATATAGTTGCTGATTAGACACTCATTCCACCATAAACCAAAGAGTGTAGTGTCGTTTAGGTGGCCTATTGGAACATAAGGTGGCAAGTATTTATTTATTATTATTTTTTGTATACTATTCTATATAACTACATTCTGATTTTATTTATCTTCACATACTGGATTTAGTTTTAGACACCATGTAAGGAAATATTTTGGGATTTATATCTCACACACTGCTCGAGACACTATTTCACTTGCAAACCTGAGTAGATACTATGTTCAAAGCACCATGAATTATTACTTATGATGATTTTATTGTATATGGGAGTTGTGAGTATATGATTGATTTGTAGATCTAGATGCTCATAGAGTTTACCCTTGGGGATTTTATTACATTTCATTATTCATATACTATACTATACCTGTTTCTTATTGTATGTATTCTATTTTAGTTAAGAATCATCATTTGGACATGCCTGAATTCTTATTCTTTGGTGTTGTCCATATTTTTTTTCAATTTATATTATTCTTCCACTACTCTATATTTTATTTATTATTTCTTACACTATTTTTTGTTATTTATTATCTAATAAACCACTATGCCACCCCAATCATTATGGTATAGTCTCCCCACTATCACCTCCTTAAACCCTCACTGCTATTTGGTAGCCTTTGGTGTATGGGGATGAACACTTGAGGCCATGTGACCCACCAGTATGGCTACCAGTTTAGTTGTTAGCAGTGCTAGGATGCTACAAATTTGCACTAGAGCCTTCTTTTTTCCTTTGTTTTACTATTTTGGGATTGTTGACATGATAATAGGAATATGTTGGTTCTTGGTAAATACCCTTTACTCTTAGTGATCATCCCATCTATAGGGAAAATTACAGGTGGACAGGGCTAGAATTATTGTTTATATTGTTCATTATTATAGTATATTATGATTTCACCTTGAGTGAATGGTGTACTTTCTACTACTTTTGATTTATGAAATTTATGTTATTTTTAACTTGGACTGATACAATAAGGAAATAACATTACATGTATCATTATAAGAATATAGATATTCATATTCCATGCATATTCCCTACCATGTAGTTGAATTCATAGGCTACCTGCTGATTTGTATTTTGTGACTTGAGTGTTATTCCATGCTCTTATTTTCTTCAGCATACCTGCTTACATAAAAGTTTTTGGTGATTTATTTAGAATGTTAATCTGATTCCATAATTAGGTGATTTTATGCCATGCTGCTAGATTTTTTAGCACATTTTGACTATGAAGTGTGATTCTATGCTAAATGGCATGTTCCTCTATGTTTAAAACTTTTAATAACATGATAGTTTTGTTTTATATATATATATATGTATATATAAGTGGTTACATGGTATGAAATTATTTTTTGCAATCAAGAAAGAACGGGTTTTATGTTTTAAGGTGTATGGGAGCATTAAAATTAAGTAATGTTAACCCATGAACATGAACCATCTTTGAGATTTATACATATCTAGAACTCTTTTAAAATATAAAATATGTTGATGTTTGACTTTAAAAGATAATGGGTTTCGATTAAATTATAGTTATTCCATGGTCGATGAAGTGTATGGGTTCTTTATAGATTAGGATATGTAAACCCATGTAATCAAGTCATAATATATGACCATGATATATTTTTAAATGGTTGTTAATGTAGAAGTTTTTTAATTTTAATCTAAAATGAATTGGTTGCCTCTATAAAAAATTGTGATTATCTTTCTAAATGTACAAATGGACCAAATTAGGTCATTTGGGGCAGGATTCTTAACTAATAACCCTTTACAGGGGTTTTGAAACTTGATAATTTAAACAACTATTATTTGGTTGCATTCCGAGGAACCCAAGTTGGCTAAATGGGACCCTCATAGATCACCATATCCTTCACCAAATGCTTTTGTTTAATATTTGTTACTTTATATTCCATTTTAATTCATTTGAATGATTAAAAGCTTTATGTGAATCAATTTAATGAGATTAAAATGAAACGTGAAGTTTTATCCTATATTTAAACCCTTGAGTAAGTGTAATTAAAATTTCTCTTTGAGTTTCCTTGGAACGGAAACATAAGCATTTTCTTTATGCCTTTATACTTTATAGAAATGGCTTAAATGATGGGATTTTTATATGAGTGACATTATGGTTAGTGTGACCTAATGATAGGGTCAATGATAATGATTTTTTGAGGGATTATCCTAAGGTAGGTAAAACCCTTAGAGCTTAAATTACGTGGTAAATGCAGTGCGTTTTATACTGTATAGTACTGTTCGAGTGAATTTGTCCTCAGAGGGACTGTTAACATCTTAATGACACACTTGATCGGATGGGTGGTCATGGTATCCTTAACCTTGGTTACATGAATTATCATCATGTAATGCTCAGTTTCAACATGTTAGACATGCCTCAATCATGGTCAACCACTCAGTAGGTCATGTGAAACTCTCTTCTTCCCCAATAATGGATGAATCAGTACATCTTTATCCAAGTTAATGGTTGTATGGGGAAATATTACTTTGGGTTAAATACGTTGTATAAAATACCTGATACCTGAATTCATAGGGAGGACAACCTATGGACAGTATCAAGGATATTTCGATTTGATAATAAACTATAACGACAAAAACTCTCATTAATGGAAATCCCTATTGATATAATTAAATGACACATTATGTAAAATGTTTATATACAATGTCAACTTATTTTGTTTTATGTTAATAATTATGACCATTGTTATTATAGCTATTGAACAGTGATCACCTGATTAGTATAAATATTGGGCTGTAACAAATCCAATTTACTCAGACAAAGGAAGCGATGACCTCATCTAGTAGACGTGCCCCATACGAAGCCCATTTGTCAGAGCTCGGAAAGGAGGTGGCATCATTGGGATTCGCTCTTGACCAATCCCAATATGAGATTGAATATGTTAATCTCGAGCAGGACCACCTATGAGAGAAATGGAAGTTGATAGAGATTACCACCCAAGCAATGTTATCCGAGCCACCCCAAGAATCTGTCACCATTACACACATTAATCTTCAGTCTTCTGTGGGTGTTACAAGGGGTTTTGTTACAAGACCAAAGTACTAAGGTTATGTACATTATTTTGTATATAATAATGAATATACTTTCATTTTATTATTGTTATCTTGTAAATAGTTTTTAAAGCACAAATAGTATTTTTAGTTAATGTTCAAATAAGAAAACCATTTTGATGAATTAATGGATTATTTAATTAAATATTATTTTTCTAAAATATTATTATTATTATTATTAAATTAATTTTTATTAAATATAAATGATCATATAATTTTATGAATGTAATTGTAATTCTTATTAACTTTTGAAAGCCATTTTTTTCAAAACCCATGAATTTTCGATAATTGTCAGTTTTTATTTTAAATGTAAAAATTAACATATTTAGAAAACTATTTAGAAAAAATGAATATTATTTTTGGAATCATGACGTTGAAATTATCCAATGGTGAATTTTTCATAATTTTCCGAGACAGTCAAATTTTTGGGTAAAAATTAAATACCGTTTAAATATATATTGTGTTTTATGACATCATAATGACCCAATTGTGATGTAATAAAATACTAAAAGCTTTATGTTTAGACAATATATATTTTAACATTAAAATAATGTGGTTTTGGGTTTGTTTGACTTATTTTACAAAGAATTAATGGACCCTTCAAGACTTATTAAACATCTTGTCTTTTTAAATTGTTTTCTTGGGAGTGTTACTCACCCCCACATAACCAACCCCGTTATTTTAAGAATTTCAGACTTTAGCCTTATAAAATATTGTTTTTCACTTCCCTTTTCCAAAAACCATGGGAAAAACCATGGGATGGTTTGTGGTTTGGATTAGTTTAATGTGAGGTGTCCCAAACCTAAATATTAAAGAATTCACTCACCTTTCCTATATAAACCCACACAAACGTCCATTTCCTCCTCATTTAATGCCTTTAGAGTTCATCCAACCTCTTCCCTACACTCCCTATAATCCTCCCAATGTGCCCCAATTTCCCAAGAAGACCTTATCAAGCCTCCCTCAAGCCTTTAACAACACACTTCCAAGTAAGGGTTTTTTTCTTCCTTTCTCATTTTTGTCCAATATTATTAATGTTGTTATTCCCTTTTAATTTCAATTATAAATGTTGGGGTATGGTTTAAAACCTCTCCCATACTTCCCTATATATGTTTTAATGATGGGATACCCCTTTTTCTCTCATTAAATACCTCCCATGTACTCCTGTTACTATGCCGAAATTCTGAAAGAAATTTCTCTCTCTTCTTTTACATTCAAGAGATTATTTTGTATCATGACTCTAAATTCCATTAAAATTGTTGGGACATGTATCTATATGACCCCTTTACTTTAAATTTCAGGTAAATATTATGAGATGAATTTTTCTATCTCATCAACCATTTTTATGAATTCTTATGTCACGCCGTTACGCTGCTGAAATTGCACTAATTTTCTAAGCTAATGTCATTGTATAGTGAATACCATGCCCATTTCTCTATCAAGGGTATTAAAATATATGCACATTAACTTATTGATTAAAATTTTCCATTTATTAATTCCACATTCCTTTATTATGGAATATATGATTATGTTTTATGAATCCATGTTATATGATCCATGTGGCACACTTATGCTTGAAATGAAATTTTTAAGAAGGGTGAGCCCTTATAGGGATCCAATGCATTGGGTTAAGTATAGTATCATGATAAGTCATGTAAAATGGGGGTTTACTCATTATAATTCAATTGAAACTGGGTTTTACTCATGGTTCATGTGCAATGAGGATTTACTCATGCTTCATGTGCAATGAGCCTTGGATCATACTAATTCCATGTTAAGTATTGTTTCCACATTTCCATGTTATGATTATCATGCTTATTATGCCATTATGTTTATACTTATCTTGGGATCTATTGATATTCCGATTGTCTAACATGTATTGTATTCTTCATGTTATTCTATGATTATTCTCTTACTAGGCTTTATAGCTCATCCTTTTCTTATGCATGTCATCAGGCTATCCCTTGCAATGCTATGAATGAGGGAATTTAGTGGTCATGTAAAGGAGGTTTTCAATAAAGATGTTTTATTTTATGTTTTAAATTTCTATTTAATGATCCTAATCCCCAAATACACTATACCTCTCAATATTCTATGTTTTATCAAGTGATTCTTGTGTAATAAATTATGTCTAACAGTGTAATAAAAGATCAGCGTTGTCATAGTTGGTATCAGAGGACAAGTTTAGTTAGTTTTTGGATTAGGATTTGAAAACCCTAGTGAAACCATAAAAAAATACTAAGTATAATAAAAACATCCCTAAATTTTGGAGATTATTGAGTAAGTGGTTTATCAAGAAAATACATCCCTGTCCAGATACGAGCAGGTAGAGGCAGCTCGGGAACAGATGTATCCTAGGGGTAAAATCCGAAAACACCACATTGAGCTAGACTCGAATGGGAACTGGTGCACGAAAATGGGCCTTGATTCACTCTTGGTCATGACACTCCTAGGGGATATGCTTTGGTAAATTCACAATCTTAGTATGAACCATTATTAAGGGACAAAAAAATGCCCTGAGAATATATGTTAGAAGGTAGATCATGTATAAAAAATACTGAAGCCAATAGATTCATATGTTAAGGAAATAAAATTTAATTATAAGTCATTTGTTTTGTCCTTGGATTACCCTTTATGTGTCACGCCTAACTTTCTTTTTATTCCATCCAATGGACCGTAATAGGAGGACTCAGGATAACAACCGATGTGAAGATCAATGTGATGATTGTACTAATGAGACTCCCAATCCGATGAGAGTGGGAATCGTGAACTTTATCATGATTATCTCTCAGCTAACTCAATATTTGAATAGAAACATGGGTAAAGAGGAACTTTCACCCCCCCCCCCAAGAGAGAACAAGTCTCCATCGAGAGCTTCATGAAATAAAGGCCTCTTACTTTTAATGGATCATCTGATCCCTCAATCGCTGAACAATAGATCAACTCCGTTGAAAAGATATTATCTATCCTTCAATGTTCTGAAAAAGAGAAGGTTCTCTTGGCTGCTTATTGTATTGAGGGTGAAGCTGATCAGTGGTGGACGTTTATCAAAATTACAAATCCTGAAGAGGAGATCAAGGCATTGGAATTCAAGGATTTCCAGAGATTGTTTTTTCGATAAATATATTATGTGCACCCTCCGGCTTAAGATGGAAATGGGATTCCTTTCCCTCAAGAAAAAAGGCGAATAATCTATTGGAGTGTATGAGGCAAAATTCACAGGGCTTGCATGATATGCTTCCGGATTTGTTGTTACCCCCGAATTCAAGGTTGACCGCTTCTTTGGTGGGCTGAAACCTAGAATCTGGAAAGCACTTGTGATTTGTGACTTCAACAGCGATGAGGAAATTTTCCAATTTTCCCTCAATGTTGAAATGGAGATCGAAGAATCTCAGGGGTTTCATGGGGATAAGAAGCGTAAGGTGGACATCAATTTTGGTGGTGCAATGGATAAATCCAATGGTGCTAAGAAGATCCAGCACCCCACTTGCCAAACGTGTGGAAAGAGGCACCCTGGAAATTTCCTAAAGGGGATGAGGAAATTATTTAGGTGTGGAAGAGAAGGGCACCTAGATGTTAAATTTCAGAAAGAATGACTCGCAGCTGCAAAAAAAGGAGAGGAACGATCCGTTCGAACCTCAATGTGTGGTTCATTGCTACAACTGCAAAGAACCAGGGCATCATAAAAAGCAGTTCCCTAAGACAAGGGTTTTCGGAGGCAACCAACAACCTCCAAGGAAAAAACGATGATATTTTGTCATCACTACTGCCGAAGAGAACCCCGAAAACGAAGTGGTGAAAGGTATGCAAGTTATTCATTCATTAATGGTGGAATTACTTTTTGATTCAAGTTCTACACATTCTTTTATATCTTGAATGTTTAGTAGACCAATCCCAGCAGTACCACAAATCATGGAAGTGAATATGTAGGTGAGTACGGAAAATGGGGCAATCATTTCATCCCATGAATACAACTCCTCCCCTGTCATAATCTATGGATTAAACTTCTCGGCAAACCACATCATACTCCTTCCGGTGGAATTTGATGCAATTATTGGCATGTATTGGCTTTCTTTATATAGAGCCAACATAAATTGTCGTGAGATGGACATCACTCTTCATATGGAGAATCGACCCCCGATTGTTTACAAGTGAAAGGAGGAAGATACATCTTATTTAGATCCATCATATCAAGAGTAGATATTATTACCCTATTATATTTGTATCATATGATTGAGTCTAAGGAGGAAACCATCCTAGAATACATCCCTATTGTGAGGGAATTACTAAAGTGTTTCCCGAGGAATTGTCTGGTCTTCTTCCGTGAAGAGATGTTGAATTCTCAATTGATTTTATACATGGGCTGTTTCCAATATCCAAGGCTTTGTATAGAATGGTTGTTTTGGAGCTTGAGGAGCTGAAGAAACAACTACAGGAGAATCTGGATAATGGGTTAATACGCCGAAATGCTTCACCATGGGGTACACCAGTCCCCTTCATCAAGAAGAAGGATGGGACAATGCGCCTTTGCCTAGATTATCATGAGCTTAACAAAATCACAATAAAGAAAAAGTATCCTCTCCCACGAATTGATGGCTTGTTTCATCAGCTGCGTGGAGCACAATACTTCTCTAATGTGGATTTGCAGTCGGGATATTATCAAATAAGGGTGAATAAGGAAGATATCCCCAATAATGCTTTTCGTACAAGATATGGGCACTATGAATTCATAGTAATGCCTTTCGGACTCACTAATTCTCCAGAAATCTTTGTGGACTTAATGATTACAGCCTTTAGAGATTACCTAGACAAATTTGTTGTGGTCTTTATAGATGATTTTATGATATACACCAAAACCGAGGATCATGAGGAGCATTTGAGAACTGTACTAGAGACCTTGCGGAAGGAGAAGCTATATGAAAAGTACATAAATTGTGAGTTCTGGTTGAAGGAAGTCTCATTCTTGGCCCATATCATCACAAGAAATGGGATATCTGTGGATCCCTCCAAAACCGATGCAATTGAGGGGTAAATGAGGGAAACATCGTTAATGGATATCCGAATCTTCTTGGGGTTAGCTGGATATTATCGACGATTTGTTAGAAATTTCTGACCATTTTAAAACCCTTTTACCAAGCTAACTCAAAAGGGATTAAAGTTTTCATTGAGTGATGAATGTGAATAAATATTCAAGTAGTTAAAAAGGAGGAATATCACTGCACTCGTTCTCACTTTACCCAAAAGTGGAGAACTTTTTAGGGTATTCAATGATACTTAGATGAAGGGACTGGGATGTGTGTTGATGCAAAATGACAAAGTTATTTCCTATACTTCAAGGTAATTGAATGTTCATGAAAAGAACTATCCAACACATGACCTTGAGTTGGCTGTAGTGATCATTGCTTTGAAAATTTGGTGGCATTATCTCTTTGGGGAGAAGTGTGAAATATATATGGACCACAAAAGTCTCAAGTATATATTCACATAGAAAGAGTTGAACATGGGCCAACGAAGATGGTTAGAGCTGATCAAAGACTATGACTGATCAATCCATTACCACCATGGGAAAGTGAACAAGGTGTATGATTACCTAAGTAGAATGGACCCGGTGATTCTATCATTGATGAGAATTGTAAAGGATCCAATCCTCTTAGATATGATGAAGATGGACATGAGAATCATAAATAAGGAAACATCATCAATCCTTTCACGAATTATTTCTCAACCGTCACTTTTGAAAAGGATAAAAGATTCCCAAAAAGGTATTGTGGGAATTTAGGAAAAAGTGGAAGCTATTGGAAAAGGGAAATCCTCGGAGTTTAATGTTAATGAAGAAGGAATTGTGAGATTTGGGAAAAGAATATGTGTTCCATCAAGTCCTGAGCTGAAGAAGGAACTTTTGGATGATGCACATAGTTTAAATTTCTCTATTCACCCAGGAAACACAAAGATGTATCAAGATGTCCAAGAGCAATATTGGTGGGATAATATGAAGAAGGAGATCGCTGAATATACATCAAAGTGCCTAGTGTGTCAGCAAGTGAAGGTAGAGAGGCATAAGTGTAAGGGGATGATGCAACCATTGACCACACAAGAATGTAAATGGGATAACATCACAATTGACTTTTTCACCGGACATCTGAAGACATCTAAAGGAAATAATGAAATATGGGTTGTTATGGATCTTCATACAAAGGATACACACTTCATTGCTATTCGGAAGGATTTATCACTAGATCAACTAGCACAAATATTTATCAAGGAAGTTGCAAGGATGCATGGATTACCACTATCTATTGTGTACGATCAAGATCCATGATTCGCCTATAAATTATAGAAGAGTCTTCAACATGCTCTGAATACTGAAATAAACTTCAGTACGACCCATCATCCTCAAAATGATGTCCAATCTGAGTGGACTATCCAAACACTTGAAGACATGTTGAGAGCATGCCCAATGGACTTTAAAGGAGGATAGGATCAACATCTTCCTCTGGTTGAGTTCTCTTATAATAATAGTTTCCACTCGAGCATCCAAATGGCACCATATGAAGACCTTTATGGGAAAAGGTGCAGAACACCGGTGTGTTGGGATGAGTTCGGTGAGCGTACACTGCTTGGACTAGAAATGGTTGAAGAAATGGCGGAGAAAGTGAAAACCATTCAGCAGCAAATCAAGGCAGCCTAGAGTTGATATAAAAGTTTTTCAGATAACCGTCGACAAGAACTTGAGTTTAATGTTGGAGACATGGTATTTCTAGACATATCACTGTGGAAGAGGATCATGAGGTTTGGAAAGAAAGGGAAGTTAAGTCCAAGGTACATCGACCCCTTCGAGATTCTTGATCCTGTCGGGGCTGTGGCCTATTGACTAGCACTTCCACCTACCATGGGCAAATTACATGAAGTATTTCATGTATCCTTATTAAGGAATTACATACTAGATCCTTCACATGTACTCTCTTCAAAGGTGGTACAGTTAGAGGATTACCTTTCTTATTAGGAGAAACTAATGAATATCTTAGATCATAGAGAAAAAGTTATATGAAATAAGACAATTCCCATAGTCAAGGTGTTGTGGTGAAACCAAATGTTTGAATAAACAATGTGGGAATCAGAGGAAATGATGAATCAGAGTTACACAAATCTGTTTTAGTATGGGAAGAGAAAATTTCGAGGGCGAATTTTTTTAAGCGGGGAATATTTTAACGACCCAAACTTTCATTAATGGAAATCCCTATTGATCTAATTAAATGAATCTTAATGTAAAATGTTTATATAAAATGTCAACTACTTTGGTTTTATGTTATGAATTGTGACCATTTCTAATATATCCATTGAACAGTGATCGCCTGATTAGTATTAATATAGGGCTTTAACAAATCCAATTTACTCAGAAAAAGGAAGCAATGGACTCATCCAGTAGACGTTCCCCATACAAAGCCCATTTGTCAGAGCTTGGAAAGGAGGTGGAATCATTGAGCTTTGCTCTTGACCAAGCCCAAGCTGATCTTGAATATGTTAAGCTCGAGCGGGACTGCGTATGAGAGAAATGGAAGTTGATAGAGATTACAAACCGAACAATGTTATTTGAGCCACCCCAGGAGTCTGTAACCATTGCACACCTTACTCGTTGGTCTTATGTGGGTTCTATAAGGGGTTATGTTACAAGACCCTAGTACTATGGTTATATGCATTATTTTTGTATATAATAATGAATATACTTTCATTTTATTATTGTTACCTTGTAAATAGTTTTTAAAGCACAAATAGTATTATTAGATAATGTTAGACTAGGAAATATATTTTGATGTTTTAATGGATTTTTGAATTAAATTATATTTTTAAAAAATAATATTATTATTATTAAATTAATATTTATTAAATATAAATGATCATATAATTTTACGAATGCAATAGTAATTTTTATTAAGGTTTGAAAGACGTTTTTGTCAAAACCCATGAATTTTCGATAAATGTCATTTATTATTTTAAAATTGAAAATTAACATATTTAGAAAATTATTTAGATAAAATGAATATTATTTCTAGCATCAGGATGTCAAAATTATCTAACGGTGAATTTTTCATAATTTTCTAAGACAGTCAAATTTTTGGGTAAAAATTAATTACCTTGTAAATATATAAGGTGTTTTATGAAATCATAATGACCCAATAGTGATGTAATAAAATACTATAAGAATTATGTTCGTCCAATATATATTTTACAATTAAAATAATGTGTTTTTGGGTTTTTTTACCTTATTTTACAAAGAATTAATGGACCCTTCAATACTAATTAAACATCTTGTCTTTTTAAATTGTTTTCCTTGGGAGTGTGACTCACCTCCACATAAGCAACACCATTATTTTAAGAATTTCGGAATTTTTACTTATAAAATATTATTTTCCACTTCCCTTTCCTAGAACCATGGGAAAAAACCATGGACTGGTTTGTGGTTTGGATTAATTTAATGTGATGTATCCCAAACCTAAATATTAAAGAATTCCCTCACCTTTCATTTATAAACCCTCCCAAGATCCTACTTCCTCCTCTCTCAAAGCCTTTGGAGTTCGTTAAATATCTTCCCTCCTCTCACTAAAATCCTCACAAGGTTCCCAAGATCCCAATAATCCTCTCTCAAGCCTCTCTCAAGCCTTTGGAAGCACACTTCCAAGTAAGAGTTTTTTTCTTCCTTTCTCATTTTTGTATAATTTTCTTAATGTTGTTATAACCTTTTTATTTCAATTATAAATGTTAGGGTATGGTTTTGAAACTCTCCCATACTTCCCTCTTTATGTTTTTATGATTGGAGACCCCTTTCTCTCTCACTAAATGTCTCCCATGTACTCCCATAATGATGCTGGAATTCCGAACGAAATTTCTCTCTCTTCTTTTACTTTCAACAAATTCTTGTGTACCATGACTCTAAATTCCATTAAAATTGTTGGGACATGTATCTATATGAACCCCTTACTATCCATTTCATGTACATATTATGATATTCCCCTTTCTCTCTCATCAACCATTTTTATGAATTCATACGTCACATCGTTATGTTGCTGAGATTGCACCGATTTTCTTAGCTAATGTCATTGTGTAGTGAATACCATTCCCATTTCTCTATCAAGGGTATTCTCTTTTATAAACATTTACTTATTGATTATAAAGTTCCATATATTAATTCCACATTCCTTTATCATGGAATAAATGATTATGTTTTATGAATCCATGTTATATGATCCATGTGGCGCACTTATGCATGACATGAAATGTTTAAGAAGGGTGCACCGTTATAGCGCTCCAATGCATTGGCTAAAGTATAGTATCATGATACATCGTGTGAAATGGGTGTTTAATCATTCTAATTCAAGTGTAATTATTTTTTACTCACTCTTCATGTGCAATGAGGATTTACTCATGCTCCATGTGCAATGAGCCTTAGCTCATGATAACTCCATGTTAAGTATTGTTGCCACATTTCCATGTTATGATTATCATGCTTTATCAGGCATTTATGTTTAGGTTTCTTCTGTGCCCTACTGATATTCCAATTTTCTAACATGTATTGTATTCCTCATGTTATTCCATGATTATTCCCTTATTGGGATTTATAGCTCACCCTTTTCTTATGCATGTTCTCAGGTTATCCCATGCAATGCTAAGTACGAGGGAATGTAGTGGTCATGTAAAATATGTTTTCAATAATGATATTATATTTCATGTTTTAAGTTGTTATGTAATGATACTAAACCCCAAATACACTAGACCTCTCAATCTTCTATGTCGTATCAAGTTATGTTTATGTAATAAATTATGTTTAATTGTGTAATAAAAGAACATGATTGTTATATAATCTTTAGGGTAGTGGGAATTCTTATACATGATACCCATTGAGTTTCTAAATTTTTTAATGAAATGGTTATTTTTAGTGGAATTATTGAGCTAGGGATAATGATTACAGTCTCAGGTCACCTCAATAGTAGAGTTAATTGGGTTTTAAAGAAATCAATTTAGTCCTAATGCTTGGGATGGTGATCTAAGTGGATCGAGTTTTCTGTCATGCCGGTCTGGTTCGGTTATTTCTTTATTTCCAAATGATATATCATTTGTGAGCATGACTTGGGTAAGTATCACGTTTGCTTTCTAAGGTGTATTTAATAAAGTGAACTTATTAGTGGTTAGTCTATCCCTTATTTTTATGAAAAGGACACACCGATGGTTGGGAGAGTCATGTACGTTATAGTGAATGCTTGTCCTTCCAAGTAGAAGGAACACAATAAAGGATGACCATTTGGAAATGGTTGGTCTTTCTTGAATTACATTGAATATTGAATGTTCTCCATCATGATGGTGCTTTCTTGGAAGCATGCCATTAATATGGTTGGTTGTGTATGAAACCCTTGAGAAACACCCTTAATCATGGATTAATTAGGTGTTAAATATTTAGTGTTCATGATATTCCTCAGGTGGTAACAACATTGTGACTAGTTAGTAATGATGTATCATCATGTGAAGCTTAGCTCCCTTTAAAGTAATCTGATCATTGATGGTTCAAATGATCTTCCTTTTTATAGTTGGGCATGTTTGGTTGAAAACCATAATGACCAATTCGTCTTTGATATGATGGAACTTTCTCAAAACATTGATACACTCTTAGTGTATGCTTCATAGGGACGATCATGTCCCCTATGTTGACGTTATCCTCGATGCAGTAAGAGAGCATCGGTTATACACCACACTGTGTTTTGAAATATGTTGGGCTTGATGTGGTCTATATGGTTTTTATCTAGGAATGGTTATTACTAAGTGATACATGGGTTACCAGGTAGGAATGCCATGGAAAAACTGTTGAACACCATCTATTCTCCTATAAATTGACCATATGAGGGAGTTCCACTCTTGGCTCATTCAATGATCTTATGTAGATGTGTTGGCCTTATACAAATGTCTCACTCATAAACATGTAATATGGTCTACTATTATTTGGTTTCCTAGACTCCAGTTTAATGAATCTGAGGTTATCTCAAACTTGTAGTTGGGCAAGGAGGTGATGTTAAAAGTTTAGTGATTCTAGTGGGCCAGATTTGGGTTACACACTTTTTCATGTTGTGGAATGACAGATTAAATGATCAGGTGATAATTTGACCATGGAACATCCTCAGAATTCAGGTTTTAGCATTAGTGAAGATGTTCATGGTAAATTCAAGATTCCATGTAATAAATCATTATGCTTCAGTTTGTGATGTGTTATCCTTCTAGGACGGGAATATTTAGGATAAGTTGAGTGGAGTAGCTCAATTTTTTATCCTTATTGTTCAATTTATATAGTCTAAGGAACCATTTTAAATAATATCATAAAGTTGAGGCAGGTGTGGGTAAAATTCCATATATGTATTTTGAGGAAAAATTGTATGGCCAGTTCTAGTTTGGTTGATCAGGATTCGATAGATTCTTTACAATGAGGTCCAATGTAACAACAAATTACCTTGATCGGGTAAATTTTCCTCCTTTCTTTGTTCCTTTTCAGTTCAATGTTCTTAGGAGTGGTTTTATGGATTTCCTATAGGCCGTAGAGTAGGTATACACTGTGTACTGGAGGCACACACTGTGTACTGGAGGTACACACTATGTACTAGTTGCAGGATACATGTCATGAATGGGGTGATCACATTGTGAGTAGGTACATTTTGTGTACATGAGGTAAACATCATGTAGGTTATAAATATTGGATTTTTAACCAGAGGTGACAGTTTTTTGGTGTACTTATCCAGCGTGGCGTACACGATGTGGTCAAGGGGTACATGTCATGACTCGACCCATGCCTAGGTAAAAGGAAAATGTTTTTAAGTTTCACTCGGAACTTCCAACATATAATTCATTTCCATCAACCCTATGATACTGCTTGGTAATTTCCTAAGGCTCCCCTTATTCCATATCAATACGATCATATTTGGATGTTTCTTGCATATGTAGTGCATCTTTCCGGGTAAGTGTTCTTTCTCGTTCTTCATTTCGGTTCATTGTTCTTCTAACGTGTTCTTAGATCAACATAGATATACTTATCCAATCATATTGGTTTCTGAAATATATGCACATTATAGGTCGATTTAGGGTTACGAATTCCAAATAATTTTATTTTTGGATTTGCTGTTGATAGAATAACATATTTAAATCCTTTTGTATAAAATCAACCTGGCTACTTCTGTGTTCTTTGTCCGTTGTCAAGTTTCATAAAAAATATCAAGGTAGGTGGATTCAATATCATCTACTATTGATAGAATTTATTTTTTTTTGTTTTTAAATTGATTAAATTGAATGAAATTTATTGTGAAATCTTGGTTCAATGCATGCAATAAATCTTCTTTAGTGTTGATTTATCATATTTGTAACATTGTGTAAGCTCGTTGAATTATTGTGAAAATTATTTTAGATTCATGAATTTAAAATGGTGATTCTAAATTTTAGATTTTATAGAATCTGTAAATTGTTTTTTGAGATTGGTTTTCATAATAAAAACGATGTTCTTTTGATTTTGTTGGTCTTAGATATGGTTTTGATGGAAAAATAATTTTCAATAAAAAGGTGGTTTTATTGAAAATGTGTTTTGGCATGATCCTTTGGAATACTGGTGTGTTTGTTCATATTTAATATACAAGGTTTGGTTGAAATATGACCTTGTTCTCAATGCCAAAGGGATAATGGAACATGGGGTATAATTACCTTGTGATGACTTTGTATATTAACAAGAATCAACTCATGAGTATGGAACTGTTATAACGAAGCATGCCTGTTTGGAAGTATGAGTGTGTGGAATGATTTGGGTATAGAAAAAAAATATTGTGAAATGGTTTTAAAAAATTGTTATTATTTTTTTGGAATGATAAATTTCTGAAAAATTATCTTTCATAGCACTTTTGGTTGCAATGGTTTTTGGAACTTGTTTATATTTAGTTTCAAACTACTTTAGGAAATTGTTTTATATAAACTAATTTATATAAAATTTTCCAACTATTAAATCCTATAGGCATGAGTAGGGAATTAATTTGGGAAATCCTACTAACTTTTATACTCACCCCTGCTTTGGAACCCGGGTGCTTTTATAGATGCGATCTTCCGGGACAGGGGAAAAGGGATCTTATCACATGTTTTTTGCACCACATTGTGATACTCGGGTTGATTAGTGACCTTGGAGCATTAATATTTTATATCATGGAGTCATATTGTCTTCCTAGAGTCTTTATTTGTTTTCTTCTATTTACTTTGATACTTTTTTGGTCTTCCGTTGTTTCACACTTTGGAGTGGTTTTTATACAAGTAATGTAGTTGAGTTGTCTTTTATTGTTCATGTATCATATAGTGAGTTGTTTGGTTATGATTGGTTGAGTTAATTGTTTTATTATTAAAGGGTAAATAAACCCCATATTAATTTCATACTCTTCAGCATTTATTACTAGCCATCGGTATCTTGGGGATGTTGCGTAAGGCCGCGTGGTGACTCATTGTATTCTAATTCCAATGAGAATTAACGAGTCATTACAAATGGTATCAACTTATTTATTCTTCACCGAACAAGTAATCATCAGTGTTCTTGGCCTTGGAGTTGAAATTACTTCTTATCTATTCTTTGGGTTAGAATCTTAGAAAAGTTTAGTACTGTTGGAACTTAAAATATATAGCATAAACTGACATAGCTGACCCTTTTATGATGAACTTCAAGTTACAGGGGAGTTGGCTACATAAGTGTTTAGAGACACTTCTTGGATCTTCAAATCTCATTTTCATGAGTTTATAAAATTAGATGAGCATGCCATGAATTAGAGGAATGACTTCCCTCATGGAGTGCATACATAATTTGGATTATTGATTTTAATGGTGGACAAGTGTTGGTTTTTGAAAAAGTATGATATTTTAAATGAATGATTTTGAAAAAATAAAATGGTTATGGAATTTTTAAAATGGATTGATCTTCCAAAAAAGTTAATGTTTTAAAAAATGGTTAAAAATGGAAAAAGGATGTTTATGAAAAACAATATTGTAATAGTTGATGTGATAGAATTTGAAATGCTAAGCCATATGTTTCTAGAGAGTGAGCCTTAGAGAGTTTGTTGTTTGTTTAGAAAATGGATCCTCCTAGGAATCATATGAAGAAACCAGAAGAATATGTGGAGAATATGGCTGTAACTAAGCCACAGGTGAACCAAGAACTAGTTTAGAGTTTTTTTTCAAGAATTTTATGCCATGGAAATAGAGAACCAGATGGATGATCCAAGGAACGTAGATCATTCTATTTAGTTCATAAATCATAATCCACCCATCTTTCAGGGTGATTCTGAACCAGAAATGGATGATGGGTAGTTAAATATGAATAATTTTATCTTCAATTTCATTGACACATCATCATATCTTAAATTAAAGTTGTCCATGTACGTTCCTGAGGATCTTACAAGCCAGTGGTGGGAACTAATTCTACATACTAAATCAAATCAAGGCCTTACTTGGGAATATTTTATTGAATTATTTAATAAAAATTTATATCCTCATACATTCAAGATCAATAGGAAGATGAATTTATTTATCCTTATGAAGGAGAATATATCTGTCACATAATATGCAGCTAAATTCATGAATTTAATGCACTTTTCACTAGATGTTGAGGCAAGTTCATCCTTGAAGACATGCATCTTCGAATCAGGGATAAGGAATGAAATTTGGTTGAGGATTTTGGTGATTAGTATTACTAATTATACATAGATGTGTAATAGAGCTGTAGTGTCTAATAAAGATATATTAGAAGATATGTAAGGAGGACGTATGATGATCCCTACTTGAAATGGTGTAAAATCCAATGATGTGAGAATGTGAATGAGATACACTTATTTCCAAGGATGGAGCGGGAATCATAATCAAATAGATGGATTAGTAAATCTTCTTCCATGACCAAAGATCCAATTGGTATTCTACCAGTGTGGTACCTTTGACCACAGAATTTGAGATTTTACAACACCACTAAGACCATGACATAGTTGCAACAAGATTGAACACCTTATGTTATTTTGTCAAAGTGCTCTGAGTTTGGGTGCTTGAGACACTTCTCAGGTGTTGAAATCATTGTATGCTTCGACATGGAAAGGATAGAAGTGTCAGACTTGTCAATAGAGTAGAGCTAGCTTTAGTAATTCTCGGAATAACATGACTCCTCTGCAAGGGAAATCACATCAAGGGAATAAAGATCAGAGTGTAGAGACAAAGATATTGTTTGGAGCTGAGAAGATGATTGTTGATGATTAGGCTAGACCATATATAGTGAGAGTTATGAATCATTTGAATTATATCTTTGTGAAATATTGTTTGATACTAGTGAATCACATTCCTTAATTTCTTCTTATGTTGTTGACCTACTATGTTTAAAACTAGAATTGATAACTTATGCGTTAAAACTAAAAACTTATCTTGGTGAAAGATAATGTCAATCCTTTGTGTGTAGAGAATGTTCTATAATAGTTTATGGAGTTGAGATGAAATGTTACTTATTGATGTTAGAGATAGATGTCTATGATGTAATCCTAAGTAAGGACAAGTTGATAACATTCAAGGACCACATAGACTGTTATAGGAGAACAGTTAGTTTCATGATTGAGGACGATGTCGAGTATCTCTTCAAAGGAGAGAGGGTTATAAAGAAAGGTGAATCGAGCTTGTTGGAACCAACAGTGGAAACAATCTCTTATCAGTTGGAAGTATTCACGTTGGAATCAATATAAGAGACTTAGGGAGAGAATATTTTAGTTGTTATAGATCATTATCTGAATATCTTTCCCAAAGAACATATTAGGGTTACAACATATAAAAGAAGTAGAGTTTACAATTTATCTCCTTCTTAGGACTATTCCTATTTCCCTCCCATCTTATAAGATTGAACCATGAGATTTAATTGATTTGAAAGTGTAGTTTTAGGATCCAAAAAGCAAGGGTTTCATTCGGCCAAGTACATATCCATGGGCAACACTAGTCTTGTTCGTAAAGGAAAAAGATGGAACCCTTCAGTTGTGTGTTAATTACAGTAATATTAACAAAGTTATGACAAAGAATAGGTATCCACTTTCAGGCATTGATGATCTATTTGATATACTGAGGGTTGATCAGTGGTTCTCTAAAATTGACTTGCAATTAGGATATAACCAATTGAGAGTTTCGAAGGAAGATATTATGACGACAACTTTTAGAAGAAGATATAGACACGATGAATATATATTCATGCCTTTCGGTCTAATGAATTCAATAAATGTCTTCATGGAATTTTTTAATCATAAATTTCAATGATATTTGGACACTTTTATTGTGGTGTTTGTGGACGACATCTTGGTGTATTGAAAGACAATTTCTGAGCATGAGGAACACATGAAGACAGTTTGAAAAATATTGATAGATCACCATTTGTATGCCAAATTATCTGTTGGTCAGAGTGGATACTCAAGAGGGGGGTGAATTGAGTTCCAATTAAAATTTCTATTATAAAATTTATGGTTAAAAAACCCCCCAATTTTAAAAATGACCCAGTTAATTAAGGTAGTAGAAATGTAAATGTTCAATTGGTCAAATGGTTTCTCAAAGGGTGATTAACCCTCAGATGAATTAAGTTTAGAACAGTAATTAAACTTTTGAAACATGTCTACTAAAGTAAAAAAATACACACACTAACCAAAACTAACTATCAAAGTGTAAGAAAATACAGTTTTATGTTTTATAAAATATAAGCAGCAGATAAAACAAAATAGAGTATTTGAAGATTAGCACAACAATGTAAACAAGAGGCTCAATCTCAAGGAGATGCTTAATCTTATCCACTTGGTGATCACCTACCACCAATCAGTTTATATAAATAAACTTTTGATCCACACTCTGGATTGGGGTTTACAACAGCACACCCAGCTGTTTAGGTCACACTTGACCTCTACCATAGTTATTCGTGGGAAACAAATAAAATAATTGTTTGAGTATGAGGATAGTTTTATATCCTCCAGTTATGCTTAGGAGAAAGTGTGTGTTATACAAATAAATTTACACACTACTCAAATAGAAAATATAAAAACACAATAGAGTTAAGGATGCTCTTTGTGTTTTGATGTAATGCTCTAGACTCAATAAATGTTGAGAATATGGTATTTGAGTATTCTTCTTACAGTTGTCTTCATAACAGAGTATCACAGTTTCTTGTAATCCATCTTTGAAGAATGAAAAAGGTTCATCTCTTTAATGTATCGATGTATATTGAGCATTTTTGGTGAAGATAGCTTGTTAGAGTCTTCTTGTAATCTCAAGAACTTAGTTATTCTCTTTTCGTAATCATATAGTCCGTGTCTCATCTTTTACTTCAACAGTTTTCATTCATCATCCTCGTATCTTTAACGTGAAAGATGAGGTCCTTTTATACTCCACAATCCTCCAGACATAAAGATCTTCAAACGTGCATATACCTCGTAATTGTCTATGGATACTCTTACAGACAACATTAAATAATGTTAGATACATTAATTTGTCTAAATATGACCATTAGAAATAAATTTGAATTAATAAAATGGAAACAGTTATTTATATCAATTGGTGAGTCATCTTCAGTTTGTTGTCTTCTATTTAATAACATCGGTCTGTCATATTCATTGTGTTATCTTTGGTGTGTCAACTTTGGTTTATCGAACTTCAGTTTCAGTCAGTCAAACTTCGGTTTTGATGTGTCAAACTTTGATTTCGGTGTTTTGGCTTCTGTTTAGTGTGTCGAATTTGGTCTGTCATTCTTAAGTCGATATAACTTTAGTTTCAGTCCATCGAACATCCATTTCAGTTTGTCAAACATAGAATTCAATGTGTTGGCTTCAGTTTCGGTGTGTTGACTTCGGTCTGTCATTATTCAGTCTGTCGAACTTCGGTTTTAGTCTGTTGGCTTTGGTTTCTCAGGGAATCCAAAAAATATTATGAATATTATGCCATACATATACCATTAAAAGACAAAGTGTTAATAAAAAATACATTTGTAAACATATTTATTCATTACTATAAGCAATTTACTTATTAAAGTATATGTTGCTGTATGATATTATTGATTTACATAGACATATTAAAATTGGAATGAAAGATATGAATCTGTATATTGACATTATTTTTGATTATGAAAAATACAATATCATGAAGGGTCCAACATTATCAATTTGTGGTTTTGGATATAGGAGTTTCACTTTCTTGGTCATCTGATTTATGAGAAATGTGTTTTAGTGGATCCTTGGAAGATTGAGGTTGTTATCTCGTGAAAACCACCGAATAATGTCTTTGAGAAACAAATTTTTCTTGGTATTTCTAGCTAGTACAGATTCTTTGTGCATGAATTCTCAGGACTAGCTTCACTAGTGATATCTCTAAAAAAGAATAATGCTCCATTCCAATAGAAAAAGTAATGGAGGAAGTCTTTCCAAGAGCTAAATGTTCAACTTAAATCAAAACTTATATTTATTTTTACTGAATCAATACTGGGGTATGTGGTGTACTATGATGCTTTCAGATGAAGGTTGGGATGTTTTCTCAAGCTAGGGGACTATGTTGGGGTGTATGGTTTAAGTAAGTTGAGGGTGCATGAGAAGAATTACCCAATGCACAATTTGGAGTCAGCTACATTCATCAAAGATTTGAAGACTTCCAGACATTATCTCTTTGGTGAGAAATTCACTTGTTTTACGGATCATAAATGCTTGAAACACATTTTATCACATCGAGATTTAAATTTCAGGAAAATTAGATGGATGAAGCATCTCTAGATGATTGACATTGAATAGATGTATACATTGGGAAAATGAAATTATGTGGCAGATGTGTTAAGTAGAATGTCCTATGCTCGGTTGGCTAAAGATGCTTCAGATGAATCGTAGTTCATGTCGATTCTGGGCAAAATGCATATGGAATGTGAAGACTGAGGTGATGTTGTAGTATTCTTTTCATATAAACATGTTCTTGATTTGGTAAATATGGTCAAAGAGGCACAAACATATGATGCAGAATTCTTGTTTATGAGTTCAAAAATCAATGGTGGGGATACCATGCTTGATAGGAGTTTAGTTTTATGCTTTAGATATCGTATGGTTGTACCTATGGATTTTTAGAAACAAATTCGTCATGATTACCACCATTCAAGATGGGATCTACATCTAGGTATACATAACATGAATAAGGTGTTGAAGGAACAATTTTGTTTGAGAGGAATTAAAAGGAATGTTCTTGAGTTCATTTCAATGTGCTTAACCAATCAACAAGTTAGGGCAGAGCATCAATGAACAGTGGGTATGTTGTAGTCTTTACCTATCAAAGTCTGTAAATGAGAGCCGATAATAATTTATTTTGTTATAGGTCTCCCAAGAACGGTCCAGAAACATGATTCCATATGGGTGATAGTGGATCATATTACCAAGTCGGCCGATTTCATCCCTATTCATGAAACTCATATGGTGGATGATCTGTCCAAAAATCTATATCTATGAAGTGGTAAAGATACATGGAATACTAGTTTCAATAGTCTCGAATAGGGGTATGAGTTTCACATATCATTTCTAGAAATCCTTACCGAAATCCTTTGAAACATAGTTGACTATGAGCATAGTGTATCATCTTTAGATGTATGAGAAATCTGAAATGATGATACAGACATTGGGAGACTTGTTACGAACATATGTAATTGATTTTTGCGGCACATGAGAAGTGCATGTTCCATTAGTGAAGTTCTCATATAATAACAGTTATCATACCTCAATATATATGGCTCTGTTTGAAGCATTGTATGTGCACCATGTCGTTATAAATTTTGTTGGGTGGAAATAGGCAGGACTTCACTAGTTGGGCCAAGCCTTGTCCAAGAAACAATGGAGAAGATTCAATTGATCAGAAAGAGGATGTAGATGGATCAGTGTCATCGAAAATCTTATGCAGATCATATTCAATGGTTGTTTTCATTTTCCATGAGTGATCAAGTGTTCTTGAGGATCTCTCCAAGGCATGGAAATATTCATTTTGGAAAGTAGGGAAAGCTATCTCCTTGATATATAGGCCCTTTTGTGATACTGGAACATGTTGGAAATGTGGAATATCAATTGGAATTTTCACCTGCATAATGTGTTCCATGTATCTTAGTTGAAAAAGTATCAGCCTGATCCTCACCATGTGATAAGATGATTTCACGTTGACCTAGAGCTAGATGCTTCATCGGTACATATCCTGGTGTGGATTGTGGATAGGCAAGAGAATGTCTTGTATGAAAAAAGCATCAGTCTAGTGCGTCTTTTATGGCAGCATGGTTAGATTCAAGAAGAGATTTAGGAACACAAAAAGGAAATGAAAGAGAAATTTATGAAACTCTTTCAGGGCACTGAGGGTTTTCTATTTTTCAAGGATGGAAATACCAATAGTGGGGAGAATGTAGTACCCCCAGTTTCTGGAATGTAAATCTTACATGATGCTATAAGTGAGTAGTGGCCCAATCTTTTTCTAGGGATTACATCTTACACATGACTTCCTTTCGACAGAATGTCTTTATAGTGGGGAGTTTGTAACATCACGTTACCTTGATCGGGTAATTTTTACCTCTTTCTAAGTTCTCATTTGGTTTAAACTCCTAAGGACTAATTTTCTATTTTTTTTTCAGGCTGCAGAGTATGTACACACTGTGTACTAGAGGTAAATATCGTGTATTGGAGGTAAACACTATGTACTGGAGGTACACACCATGTACTGGAGGTACCCACCATGTACAGTAGGTACACACCGTGTATTGGAGGTACACACCATGTACTGAAGGTACATGTTGTGTACTAGTGGTATATGGAATGTATTGGCGGTACACATTGTGTACTGGAGGTACATGTTGTGTACTGGTTGTAGGGTACAAGTCATGAATGGGGTGATCAAACTATGAGCAGGTGCATATCGTTTACCTAAGGTACAAATTGTGTAGGGTTTAAATATCAGATTTCTAACATGATGTGAGAGGTTTTTCAGCATACTTATCCAGTGTGGCCAGTATGATATGACCAAGGGGTACACATCATGACTCGAATCTTACCCATGTTAAAGGAATGTGTTTGGCAGTTTCATTTGGACCTTTCTACCCATACGTAATTTCTCTCAACCCTAGGATTCCTCTAGGAAATTTCTAGAGTTTCTCCCTCTTCAGGGTTAATCCGATCGACTTTGGATCTTCATTGCGTCTATAGTGCATCTCTTCGGGTAAGTGTTCTTTCTGGTTCTTCATTGTGGTTCATCATTCTTCTTAAGTCTTCTTATATCTATTTCTCCTCTCATATTGGTTTATTATATATATACCCTTTATGGGTAGAATTAGGTTTTTGAATGCCAAATGAGTTGATTTTTTCCTTTGTTATTGATAGGAGAAGAGATATAAGGCTGTTTTTTTGGAAAATATATTAGGATTATTGTGCATTCTTCATCCATTATTGAGTTTCAGCAAAACCTTTAAGGTAGGTGGATTCACACTCATCCCCTATTTCTAGAATTTATTGTATTAGTTTCAAATTGATTAAATTCAATTAAATTGATTGTGAAATCCTGGTTCAAATTAAAGAATAAATCTTCTTCAATGATGATATATTATTTTTGTGATATTATGCAATCATAGTGAATTATTGTGAAAATTGTTTTAGTTTCTTGAATTTAAAATGTGGATTCTAAATTGTAGATTTTCTGGAATTTCTAAATGGTTTTTGGGGAATGGGGTTCTCAATAAAAAGGTATTTTTTTTGAAATGGTTTGTCTTAGAAATGGTTTTAATGGAAAAATTGTTTTCATAAAATATGTGGTTTTATTGAAAAAGTTTTTTGGCATGATCCTTTGGCATATTGGTGTGTGATTTCATATTAAATATATGGGGATTGGTGGAAATATGAACTTGTTCTTGGTACCAAAGTGTTAATGGCACATGGGATATAATCACCAAGTGATGACTTTGTAAATCGACGAGAAACCACTCATGAGTACGGGACTTTCATAAAAAAGCATACATTTTTGGAAGTATGAATGTGTGAAATGTTTTTTGTATTCTAAAAAGGATATTTTGAAATGTTTTAAAAGCTGTTATATTATTTTTATTGAATTATAACATGCTGAAAAATAAGTGTTAATAACACTTGTGTAATTTTGGTTGCAATGGTTTTTGTAACTACTTTATATTTAGTTATAAACTATTTTGGGAAATTGTTTTATATAAACTATTTTATATAAATGTTGCTAACTCTTCTATCCTAGAGGCATGAGTAGGTAAGTCATTGGGTAAGGCCCACTGAGTTTTATACTCACCCCTTCTTTGGTACCTTGTGGATTTTGAAGATGTTATCTTCCAAGATAGGGGAATGTAACATATCGCACATTTTAGTAGAACTTCATCATAATCAGGCTATTCAGTGATCTTGGAGTATGAATCTTGTGGATCATGGAGTCTGGTGGTCTTCTTGGGATCTTTAGTTGCATTCTGTTATTTACTTTGATAGTTTTTTGGTCTTTCACTATTTTACACTTTGGAGTTGATTTGATATGAGTAAATTAGTTGAGTTTTATTTCATCGATCATGCATTATATAGTGAATTTTTTTGTTATGATTGGTTGAGATAATGGTTTTATTCTTAAAGGGTATATCCTCCCCTGCTTTTTTTTGAAACCATTTGACACTTATTTCCAGCCTTTTGCGTCTTAGGGATGTTTCTTAAGGCCAAGTGATGACTCGTGTTATTCCCAAGCCAATGAAAATTATCGGGTCCTTATTTACATGATATGATCTCAAATGAAATTGGGTTCACATAGTTAAAGAAATTATTCCAGGATCATTACTATATTTTTTAGGGACTGCTTTCTTTGGAAGTTTCAATGGTGGAGGTACCGTGACTCGAAATTGGCCGCCTTTTAGAGTGGAATCCTATGGTGTGGTGCACCATCAACCAAAATATTAAATATATGAAGAAGTGATCATGTATCCTACTAAACAGAATTAGGTGATTACCATTGTGGTGTTTCTATATTGGAAAACGAGTGTTAGGTCAGGTTTTCCTGTCTTGTGTACATTGTGCATAAGACATGCATTGGTGAGCATTGGGAATTTGGGAATGCAATGTTTCCAACTGAATGAGAATTTATTACCTTTTTAGGTTGGGTGATGTTTTCATTCTTTACCTAAGGATTCTTAGGTATGGTAAGTTCTAAGGTGGGGAGGTTGTAACAACATGTGTTTTCGAGCCAAGGTAGAATTACAAGGGAATTTTATTTTGTGTTTAGTGGATGAGCCATTATTTAAACCAAGAATCAAAAAAAAATCATAGATTTTTAACACTTCCATGTGTTGTTTTTAGAAATGGGTAAATCCCCAATGGGTCCCTCAGGTTACTTTTTGAGTTTTGAGAGTGTCGAGTCTTGAAAATCACAAGTTTGGGTGGTCAAAATAGGGCACACTGTTTCCCTAAAACCGTGCGCCCCTAGTAGTAAACCATGCAACCTAAACTAGAGGTACAACAAGTGTCCCTTGGGATCTTTATAGTTTACCCAAACCATGCACCCATCCCACATGGTCGGTGCTACTTAGGCTATACCTACCCAATATTCATCACACGGTTGGTGAAAAATTTGGCTAACCATGTGGAAAAAACTATGTGAGGTGAGGTTCCTATGTTATAGGAGCCACACATATGGTGCACTGTTTGGCCAAAAAGTGTGTCTAAACCATGTGCCCATGTTTTGAGGGTAAATTGATCATTTTTCAATTAATGATATTAAATACACATTTCTTCTTCTTTCTTTTTCCTCTATCTATGCAAGCTCTCCTCGTTGGTGTTGTGCATTTCTCCTCCTCTCAACAAAGGCATGGATAGATCTTCTCCACCTAGTCTCTAATTCAAAATCCATCAATCTCTATGGATTAACCACGATGGGCTCTCAATTCCCATTTCCTATTTTATATGTTTCCCTTCCAATATGTTGCGCTATTTCAGTAGGAGATCATTTTTCCAATTTTGATGGAAAATGTATATTTCGTTGATTTCTTCCAAACTGGGCCCAATCAGGCCTTGATATTGGACGAGAAAATAATTTTAAGCACAAATTTGGTGGTCTATGATTTTTTTCCTCATGTTTCTATCATTTTATAAATAGTATCGTTGTGCCACACACTGGCCTTTGTCACACATTTCCTTAAAAATGTTTATTTCAATATAAATTGGTATATGCACCTTGTATTAGTCATGTTGGGCCTTGTTATGTAGATTTAGGATTTCAACCATGAACATGAACACCCATATGGTTTACCTGTTTGAAATTACCCATAATAATTAAATGATTTAAATAAACAAGACACTTTCTAAAATTTTATATTGGATAAATATAGAGTTTCCCTTGGTAGGTTATTTACCAAGTAATGATGAAACCTCTTAAGTACCATGTTGATGCTTTGTGTTACTTTCCCATGTTTGGAAGTTATTCTAAAATTCTTATTTAATTTTAATTTTGTTATGAATCATGAATTTTAGGCTTATTTGTGTTAAATTAATTATTTTATAAACAATTTCATGTTTTTATAATAGAACCCATTAGACGAGGAGCTCTATATTTGAAATTAAAAAGTGTTAATTAGTGATTTTCAAATTTCTTGGCCTTATGGATTCATATTTTTCTTATGATTTAGATTGGATAGATTAATTTTATTGTTTATAACATTTCCTCTACTAATATTATTAATTAGAATAAACCTACTTTTATATAAATGTTTACTAAACCAATGCACCTTCTAAGTGCATCTCTTGGAACACTCTAATCTAAATGACCAATTAAAAGAGAACCTCTTAGGGGATTGTATTTCTTTAAAAATGGGATTTCCCATGTAGGTAATTTCCCAATTGACCTGTACACCTGCTAAGTAAATTATTGAAAATTGATGAATGAATTTACATGATTTTTTAATTAATTAACATGTATTGTTTGAATAGCCTGTTCACGATGGTTTGATTTCCTTAAATGTTTGAAGATGAATAATTGATATAGAATTGAATTAGGTGGTATGACCACACCTCTTATTGTTATTATATGAGCACAGATTATTTGAATTGTTATAGTTGTGAATCCATTTGTTATAAATGGTCTTAATAAATATAAATAATCATAGGTAATTCCTCATTCATATTAGTATAAATATGATTACACCTTGATATAGGCTGTGGAACAATGGTAAGGGTTCTGTTGAACATGGTGGTATCACGCTCCCTTTTATCGGGTGTTCAGCGTTACCCCTCACACCATTGATACTATTGGATGGTGGCCATGATGCACCATGTACCATATTGAGTGTTTCCATGATGGAACACTTACTACTTTTGAGTGTTGACATGATGGAACACTCACCATCATGAGTGATGAGCGTGACATCTCCCACTCAATATGAGATATTGGGCATGTTACATTTTACTTGTTCTTATAGGATTATTTAGGCTAGTTATGGATGACTGAGTTATTTCCCAATCCAGCCATCAAATAGTACTCCACGTATATGGACATTAGCATCAGCACACACTTAGTCCATATTGGTGGATAAAATATATAACTATAATATATATATATATATATATATATAATTATTATATATAAATTTACTAATCAGACACTCATTCCGACTGTGAGATGAAGTAGGTAGATTCGACCTTGTGTCCTATTGGAACCCGATCTGATTTGTATTTATTTATTTTTCTATTCTGTTTATTATTTTGTATACCTATACATTGCTTTACTTTATATTCCTGAATTGGAATTAGCTATAGACACTGTGGCTGGTAACCTATAGGGATTTATATATCACACCCAACTTAGGCTGCTATTGCACCGGGGTACTTGAGTAGATCCCATGTTCATAGGACCATGGATTATTGCTTGGGATGATTTCCTTGTACTTGGGAGTTAGGAGCACATGACTGAGCTAGAGCTCAAAATTCTCATTGAGTTTTCCCTTGTATATTTTATTACTTTTCCATATTAATATACTATACTATATCTTCTTACATGATATATGGCTAATATTTTTGTTATGTATAATCACTTGGACATGCATACATCCTTATTCTTTATCATTGGATGTATTTTATTTTCAGTTTATATTATTGTTCCAATGATTTGTCTTTTATTTATTACTACTTCCAATATTTTCTATTATTTTTTATCTAATAAACCACTTTTCTACCCCAACCATGAGGGTATATTCTTTCCACTATCACCTCCTTAGACCCTCTCTTGTAGTTTGAAGCCTATGGAATATGGTGAGGCATGCTAGAGGCCATGTGAACCACCTATCTGACTATCGTTTTAGAGGTTAGCTGGGATAGGATGTCACAAAATTCACCTCTTGGATCTAGAAATTACACTTCATAAACTACGTATATATATGAGACACTTGAAGTGTGCTAAACAAGGTATCAAGGTTTATAGTATGTAACATGAAGGTTTTTAAATGTATATGGATATTTTCTAGAAATTCCATGATGAAAGAGTCAAGTTATGGATGAAATATATTTTTTAGGATACCCATAAACACTTCTAGGGAGTTCTTGTAATAACTCAAAATTCTATAAATGAAATTTCTAACTGATTATATAATTGTGTCATGTATAGTATTGTAGTGTTACATAAATCACATTAAAAAACATAATGAAAACTTGAAAAAAATTATTTTATTATCTTGAAATTTAAATTTATAGATTAAATATGGTATAAGAATTGAAGTTATTATAATGGGAACAAATATGAAGTGAGATAATAATAATAGGAAATTTTGATTTGGTCGATCCCTCAAAATAATCACACTCATGAAAAACACTATATAGATGAAGTATAATATTAGCAATAAAATAGAAATTTAGAAAATGAAAATATATAACCTTTACTAAAAATATAATTTAATGAATAATTAATGAAATATGATGTATTTATAGTGATCAGGGAAGCCATATGACCATTACAAATATGATCAACAGAATAATAACCTAACCATTGGAATAGTAGTACAACTATTAGGAATAGTGTCCCAAATTATTGAAATATAAAATAATACTTAGTTATCCTATAAAAAAAATATGATACATTTATACCATCCTATAAGAAATAAAATGTTTTAAAAATGATAAATTAAGTGTTTATATTTTTTGAAATCATAAATATATTAATTGAACTTTTCTAATAAATATAATTATCTAAAAAAAATTTTGTTTTCATAAATTGTATTTATAAATCACAATTTTTTGTATTTTCATGATAATATAATTTTATATTATAATAATTAATTTTTCACAGGGTCATGAAATTGATAAAATCATTAATATTAATATTTTTAAAAAATATGAGTATTTTATTTAAAAATTTTATTTATCATATTTATAAAATTATTTTCATAAAATGGATTTGATTTTTGGTATCAACATGTTGAAAAATTGTTATGGTGATTTTTTGGTATTTTTCTAAAAATTTAAATTCTTGGTGAATTTTGGAATATGAAAAAAATAAGATATTTATCCTTATAAGCTAAATACCTGAATTTTTGAGTCATTTATGATGTAATAAACCGTTATTATGAAAGTAAATTAAACAATAATTGTATATATTAAAGTCAATTAATACTATTAGTAGTCCTGATCAAAAATGAAAAACTAATGATTATAAAATTCAAAACCACCATTCTGCTCCCCTTATAAATACCTTCCCTCACCACCCTTATTTTCACAACTTCCATGACTTATATATTCTCTAAAATTATACCCAATCTCCTTCCCAATAATATATGTCACATACTAGTAATACATGTCTCACAAAATTCCAATTCTATGTTCCTTGAGGATCTTTCATGGAGAATACATTCAAGTGGTAATATTATCAAAATACCTCTTTTAATTTGTCATATTATTCTACCGTATCCTCACATGACCTATAAAAAAAGTCATAATAACTATATTATCATATTTATTGTATACTTTTATAGTGATAATATAATATCTACCATCTATCCTCCTCTACTATCCTCTTATTCTATAAACAAAACCATTGTCCATATTATGTTAGTTCACCGCCTCCTTGGATGATAAGTGGTATTTTTTTCATATAACCTTCAAGTATAGTTATAAAAATAATATAATGGTTAAATAATGTGATAATTGTTATATTATAACATATTTATTATTCTATAATTATTATATAAAAAAATATTAAATAAAATGAAACTAGTTTATGATGGTCAGTAAAACTGCCTAAATGAACTAATTATATAGAATTACTAATTTTACAAAATGAATCATACCTATGTCAAAAAAAAATATTTGATAAAATTTAATTTTTTTTAATTATATGAATACCATTTCATTACATTTGTGAATTTTTAGTCTCATTTGAAAATAATATCAATAATTATCAACATGTTATCCGATTGTGGAACAATGAAATGAATGCCCTCAAAAAAAAGTTAAATATTATATTTTATTGAGATGGTGATAAATTAACATAATAAAAATATAGTAAATAAAATATATATGGAAAAATCTAAAAATTAATGAGTTAATTAATTAAATTTGATTATTCAAGATATCAAGTGGATGTGCATAATTATTTTAGAACATACAGTAAGGGATCTCTTTGGACAAAACATTTGTTATGGGTTAGAGAATCTCTCTCTCTAGCTCACTTTATCTCTCTATTTTTATGTTATGGAATTCTTATAAAATCATTATATATGTCTCTTAAATATATACCTATCCTATTATCTTTTACTTCAATGGGGAAATAAATTCCTTAAATTCATTTCTCATATGAATTATTTAAAATCAAACCTAATTAAGGGAAGATATTCCATCCCCTAATCCTTTAATATAACACTAATTTAAATTATTTAATTTGTTTCATGTTTTCATTAAATATATAAATGTTTTAGGTATAAACAATCTGGGTTACCTTTAGTTTTCAAAGAAAATTCTATACTTATTCTATCTCCAGTCATCTTTAACGGATTCCTTAAAGAACCATTTTTAATATTCGTTTCTATACAGAAATCTCTACCCATTATCATCATGTTCTATAAAAAAGAAACCCAATTTTTCTCATATATACCTATGTACTAGGATATAGACATACAAAACATTTATTTTCATTTTCTATTTGGAATAGTTATGAAATATCTTTTATTTTGATATGAGGAAAGATTAAGCAACCAATTTCTTTCCATGGGTATTTATTATTATTATGCATTATGATTGATTTCCTTTTTGGGAACATATAAGCATGTAAATTTTATGATGGGAGCACTCATATAGCACTCTAATTCATTGGGTAAAGTTTTTAACTTATGATATGGTATTTCTGGTTTTAGGGAGTAATCTTAATCCACGATGTGACTCTGTTCACCATTGATGTTGTCTTGGAAGTAAGCCTTGACTTCTGATTATGTCATTTTATATATTTTTTCAACTTTATTATGTTTTCATGATCTTATGATACCCTGTTATTTATTTTATTCTTCAATTTAATTACTCATTATCTTTATCTTTTATGATATCATTTTATACTTTTTGACTCATATGTTAATCCTCATAATCATGTTTATTCCTATACTAGATTTTTAGATATCTGATTTATTTTATGTATTCCCTAGTTTATATTATTAATTTTTATGAGATAAAAGGTAATTAATATATCATTGAGGAAAATAAAATAAACATGTTGTGTTTTTATTTCACCTTGATGTATTATGAACCTAGTCTTCCAAAGAAACTTGGCCTCACAATCTTTATATTGTGTTTATGTGATGTTTATTTAAAGAATATTAAAATATTATATGTCAAATTCTTGGATAAATATAATTGGTTTTAGAGTAAGGTCTATTAATGTTTTGGGATTATGACTAGAATAATATAATGGGAACCCTATATAAAATAATAAGTAGAAGATAATATCATAAAATATTGATGAAGTATAGAGTGAGTGGTTTCCAAGAAATTACACACCTATCTGGATACTACAAGTGGATGTGGATCGAGCAGAATTGTACATATGGGTAATAAACATGAAAAGATAACATTGGGTTTTAACTTGATCATCACTTGGTGAATAAAAAAGATTCCTTACTACAAACTTGGTTTGAAACTCACTATTGATATAAATTTGAAAAATCAAAAACTCTTTAAAAACCATTACGAAGTACTTGGACTTATTTTTAGGTTAGAAAACATAATATGGAAATCACCATGGATAACCAACATTGACAGCTATATACTCATAAGTTATGATGTAATTTTCATTTAAAATTTATTCTATATATATTCATAGTTTCACATTTATATGATTTATAGTTTAATTATTCTTATCAATATGTTTTTTTAGATATAGTCAATAACTAGAACTATAATCAAATAGTAAAAGGTGTGCTCATTATCCTTTCATAAGATTTAAATATACTAAATGATAATAGTTTTGACAATTATTTCATATCTTGCATGTTTGGCAGAACTATACCATATCACATCAAAACATGGAGGTTAGGTAATATATAAGAACAAGAAATGGGGAAAATTATTGCATCTCAATTATATAATCCATCCCAGACAATTTTTATGAAATGAACCTCCCAAAAAACATTTTCTCACTTCAGTTAGTGCAATTTTATTCTATATTGGTCATGGATTGGCTATCCTTATATAAATCAAATATAAACTTTTGGGTGAGGGAGATCACTCTTCACATCTCGAGTCATCCTATGATTCTATATAAGTTTAAGGGAAATAATGAATACCATTATAATATTCATCTTAGGAATGGATATTATATCCTTTTGAGAAAATATATCTAACTCAAATGTTTGAAAAAATGAGAGAATCACGCTAAAATATATTCCCATCTTGTGGGACTACACTGATGTCTTCCCTAAAGAGTTGTATGGTCTTCTTCCTGGATGATAGTTTGAGTTCTCAATTAAACATATATCTAGATATCTACCCATATCCAATTATCCCAATATAATGTACACCATTCATCTAGAATAAATAAATAAGTATCTACAAGGCAATCTAGAAAAAGGTTTTATATGCTTGAATACTTTACTGTGGGTTGTTTTTGTTCTTTTCATAAAGAATAAAGATGTGTCAATTTGACTTTGCATTGATTTTTCATGAACATAATTAAATAATGATAAGGAATAAGAATCCTCTACCATGGATAGATTAACCATTCAACCAACCACATGGGGCCTAATATTTCTCTATGTTGGACCTTTAGTTGGGGTATTACAAATTAAAGGTAAAGAAGGAATATAATCCAATGAATAGCATTAGAATAATGTATAGACACTATGAGAGAATATTGATGACCATCATATTCGCTAATTATCCAAAATTCTTTATAGAAATATTTATTGAGTATTTAGAGATTACCTTGAATTTCTTTTGATAGACTTTGTAGATGACATTTTTATATTGTGAAAAAATAAGGATTTGCATTAATAGAATTTTAACATCATGGTAAAGACATTGTGTAAGAAGTTTCTATATGAAAAGTACAAGAAATGTGAATTCTGGATAGAGGAAGTATCATTCCTGGGGTATTTTACCACTAACAAAGGGATATCTATGGAACCCTCTACGAGAATGGAGATTGAGGAGTAGTTCACAACAACATATATAATGGAGATCCATAGTATACATAGACTAACTGGGTATTACTGATAAATTGTCAGAAAATTATTGTGATTATCAAACTATCTAACCAAGTTGAATTGGAAGGGAGAAAATTTTGTTAGAAATGATGAATTAGAATGTTGAATTAAGGAATTAAAAAATAGGATTGTCACTACAAAATTCCTCATGCTACACTTAAGTGGGGATCATTTCATGTTATAAAACGATTCATGAAAGAGGTTCATGGTTGTGTACTAGTGTATAATGATAATGTGATAGCCTAATCGTCAAGGATGTCAAGGGTTCATGAGTAGAACTATCCAACAAATGATCTTGAGTTAGATGTAGTGTAATTTACATTGAATAATTGGAGAAATTATCTCTATTGGGAAAAGTGTGAAATATATATAGATCATAGGAGACTCAAATATATATTCACAAAGAAGGATATTAATATGTGTTAGGGAAGACGGTTAGAGATGAACATGGGATATTATTGTTAAAACCACGACCATCCTAGGAAATCAAATCATGTGTAAGATGTTCTAAGTATAAAGGATCTAAAAACCTTATCAATGATGATAATTGGAAATGATTTGATTTTCATAGACATGAAATAGATCTACACATGGATCATAAATGAAGGAACATAAACATTTATTTATCAAATTATTACTCAACCATCCCCTATAGATAAGATAATTGATGCTCAATGTGATGATGTGAAAATATAGAAGAAGGTGAAATCTATAATAAAAGGTAAATCCTCTGAGTTGAAAATTGAAGGATTTGTAATATTTATTTTGTAACTATATTTTCCATAAAATATTATGATATAGAAGGATATGTTGAATGATTCACATAGATTGACCTTCTCCATCGACCAAGTTATCACTAAGATGTATCAATATCTTTGAGAGAACTATTAGTTGGACAATGTGAAGATAGTGATCACAAAATATACATCAAAATTCCTAGTATGTCATTAGGTGAAGGATGAAAGGAAAAAGTTCAATGGGATGATACAATCATTACCCATACCTATATTGAAATGGGAAAACATAACCAATGAATTTTCTCTAGTTTTCTGAAGAAATCAAGAATAAATAATGATATATGGGTTATGGTGGATCATCTTACAAAAACTGATCACATAATTTCAATTCATGATGAATTATCACTCGATAAATTTGTAAGGATATAAATCATATATATGATGAGGATTAATAGAACACCACTATCTATTGTACCTAAAAGAAATCTAAGATTTAACTACAAGTTTTGGAAGAGTCTCCAAATGATCAAAACACGGAGATGAACATTAGCATTACTTTTCACCCCCAAAATGATGGCCAATCTGAGAAAACTATCCAGAAACTACAACTCATGTTGAGAGTATTCTTGATAGATATCAAATAAGGATGGGATAAAAATCCTCCCATGGTCATGTTCTCATACAATATTATCCTTCACTCAAGCATCAAAATGGATTCATATAAATACCTTTCTAGTAAGAGGTGTAGAACACCTATATGCTAGAATGAAGTTGGGAAAATAAGATTTTGGGTCCTGAAATGTTTGAAGAAATAGTCTGAATGGTCAATATCATTCAGAAGCACATCATGGATGCTCAAATTCAATAGAATAGTTATGCATATGATCATCAAAATACCTGAAGGTTGTTTTCATAGAAAATGTGTTCATCCAAAAATCTCCAGGGATGAGAGTCATGAGATTTGGGAAGAATAGAAAGCTATGTCCTAAGTACATCACCTGTTATTAGATTCATGATCACATAAAATTCATGTCATATCAACAATAACTTCCACCAACCTTGTCTCAAGTACATTACATATTCCACAAATTCCCCTTGATCATGTACATACTAGATCAGTCACATGTACTGAATTCATAGGTGGAATAGTTGGAAAATAATCTAACTTATCATGAGAATCCAGTGAAGATATTATTGTATACAGATAAATATTTATGGAATAAAAAACTCACTTAGTGAAAGTATTATTGTGAAACCATATGTATGATGAAGAAACATAGGAATTGGATGAATAAATGATGTTATATACGCTCAATTTTTTCACCTTAGTATATAAAACAAAATTTCAAGGATGAAATTTCTTAAGGGGGAAGATTTTATTGAACAACAATTTTATCAATGAAATTTCCCATTGATTATATGATTGTATCACATTTAGTAAAGTATTATTTTATAAAACATGTGAAATACATAATAAAAAAATAATTTTTTTATTATATTGAATTGGACAGTACATTTATTAAACAAATATGGCCATAATAATTTAAATAATTACAGTGGGGAAAAAATATAAAATAATATAGTATTAATAAGAAAATTTGGATCTCCTTGATCCCCTAGAATAATTGCCCCATGAAAAACACTGTGAAACTGGATACACATATTTGTAATGAAATATGAATTTTGAAAATGAAAATATATAACCTTGAGAGAAAATATAAGTGAATGAATAATGAATTATATATGAGATATTTATCATAATTAGGAAAGCCGTATGGACTTTACAAATCAGACCATTCAAAAAGTAACCTAACTATTGGAATAGTAATATGGTCGATATAAATAGTAACCCAACCATTAGAATAGTATCCTGACTTAGGAAAGTCTAGAATTATATTTAGATATTGTATATAATAAAAATATGATATATTTACACCATAATAAATGTAAATAAATTTTTTAAAATGATAAATTAAGTGTTTGTAATTTTTTTTAAACATAAGTGTTTTAATTTCAATTTTATAATAAATATAATGATCTAAAAGACATTATAATTTAATGAAATTGATTTATTAATTAATATCATGTTTTATTATATTTATAATATAATCATTTGATATCATAAGCAATGTTTTAGTGGGTCATAAAATTTATCATTATATTAGAGTTAATAATGCTTAAATAAATTAGAATATTAATTAAAAATTAAATTTCTCTTATATAGAAAATGAATTTTATAAAATGGAAATTATTTTAGAAATATAAATGTTGAAAATTTTTTAGGATTATTTTTTGTTATTTTTCTAAAATTGTGGAATTTTTGGTGAATAGTGAAATACATCAAAATATGTTATTTAACATTATAAGATTAATAAATGAATGTTTGAGTCATGGATGATTTAAGAACCTATTAGTTATAACTTGTAACACCCCAAGCTTCCACGGTACGTTTCCTTGTGAATAATGCAATGGCGTGAATTGTATGGAACTTCGAGATTCTAACACACCACAACCAATCAAACTAGCCGTTATGAATAGTAATACCTACTTTTTGAATTTTTTTAAATTTTATCCTTCAAAATGGACTTCATTTTTGGATTCGTAATATCGAAATTATCTTAGGGTGAAATTTTGGTACTTTTCGGATAACTTTCATATTTTGATGAATAGTGAAAATTACTAAATTTTAATTAAAAACAACTTGTTTTAATTGAAATAATTAATAGTGATAAATTATTAATTTGAGTGGTTTTAAAGTATATTCAGAATATATTTTTACAATTTAATACAATGTTGGTCATTAGATGTAATTTCACATTTAAACTAGACATAAACAAGTGTAAATCTTTTGATAGTTATTATCTCTTAAAAACATGCTATTTGTTTTGATGACGGGATTAATTTTTAAATTAATTAATTCAACTGATATGTTTTTAATTTGGTAAAATAGACATCATTTTTTAACTCATTAATATCAAATATAGCTTAGGCCTAATTTTTGGTATTTTTCTGGAAACTTTCATTTTTTGATGAATAGTGAAACCACTGAGTGGTAGTTAAAAAACTGAATTTTTCATAAAACTTAATTTTACTGCTTCTGTGATTGGAATTTCGAAAATCCAAGAGACACGGTTAATATCAAGGAGTAAAATGTGGTTCAATGAGATGAAAATATTTTTTGGCGAATAGTAACTTTTTACTTTTATTTACCACGATTAAAAGTAAATAGGGTAAGTAAGGGTAAAAATGATATTAATATTACAATAACACATGTCCTATTTCTATTGGACAAGTATATCTCGACCAGAAACAACCTTAGGAGTAAAATATTATCATTTAGGTCCACTTGTATAAGATTAAGACATTTATTATTATTTAATTCAAAGAAGAGTTAAAAGAGTTAAAATCAATGTTTATTTACTAAAACATTTTTAATATAGGGTTATACATAAGATAAATACGATTGTAAATATTCATTAGAAATCTAAAAAGATTTCCTACATAATGGTATTTTATTTATAATTTTTAGACATTAAATAATTTAATTTATTTATGACACAATTGTTATCCAGTAATTACCTAATTAATGAAATATTAAAATAATTGATATTATAAATATCAAAATAAATTTAATTTGGGACTTTTTATGAATTACACTACTTTTCTAGGTTAATATGACATATTAGTATTGATTATATAAATTGTTTTTGAAGTAATAATTCTGTTATGAATTTATCGAAAACAAAATACCCAATAGTGTCAAAATTGACATAAAAGAGTTTTTTAAACAAATATTATATTATTAATTTATCTTCAATTCCTAAAAATCTGAGGTTCATCCAAGAGACTTATATCATGATAGTTGTATCATTAATTCACCACATGGGGGTCTCTTGGATGTATATAGTATGTTTATTAACCATATAATATAAAAATACAAAGAGACATTATAAAAGTGAAACTAATTAATTAATAGTTAATACTTAAATATAAGGTTAATATAATGACCCAAACCTGTCTAAATTCTATTGGTTGAGTGGTTTTCGACCCATCCCAACCTTAAAATTTATATAATCCACTTTGGAGCCATTAGAAACAGAATATGAATTTATTATAAAATAATATTTTTAGCTTTTCCAAAGGTTCCCCTCACCCCTCTTTTAAAAGGGCACTCCCTCCTCTCACTAATTCACACATTAAAAGCATTTTGGATCGGCCAGACCCTGAAAAAATACACTCTAAACTTCCCTAAATACAACCTAGAGGCCTTAGTTTGATCATAAATCCAACCTAATGAGCCCTTTTGATCAAATCAAAAGGAAGAACCCAAAGAAGAGGTAATGTTTTCACCACCCTCTTTCAAGTTCCTTTCTTCTTCAACTTCTTCATTCTTTGTTATTTCTATTCTAAAATAATAACTCCAATAACTTCTATATACTGTTATGTTATTATAAATATGGTACAACCATATTCAGTATTCTATCCATCCGTTGAATGGCATGTCCCCATACGTGCATACGTACGACTTACGGTCTCCACGTCGTGTTGTAATTGTCATTCAATAAATTATTATTTGGATGGGTATAATAATGATGCGTAATTCATGTAAATAATAAATATAACATGATAATTATTCTTTCTATATGATATACCATCCAATTATATATTATTTTAACATCAAAAGAATGATATTGTCGCTCATGCGTACGTACGGACTACCATCTCCACGGACGCGATGAGATTCACCCCCCATCGTATCCATTCAAGTATAATTCTCATTTTATGATTAAAAATAATTTTTAAGGACTTAATATAATTCTGGATATGAATATGATACAACCTATCCATAACAAACACGGATTACGTAACAAAAAATATAAAGGAAAATGAGTAAGTTAACACCCAAAATGACGATAATACTATGATATTATTAAAAAATAAATGTTAAAAGATCATATATGATATCATATTAATGTAAATGAATCTTGTATTATTCAATAACAATTATTTCACCATTATACAAGAGGTTAACCTACCATCGACCAAGGAAAAAGTGCAAAGTAAGGGGTTTCTTATCTCACTTTTAATTCTGTGAGATTTCCATTATTCACCACTTATTTATTGCATGTGGTTTGTGTACTACACATGATTGTATTCATTTTTTAATATACTTTAATTTATGGATATTTAAATCATAATTGTATGATCCTTATTTCATGGGTTTATGTTTTGTATGTCACAAAATTGATAAGGGAATTTGATATTTCTATTTCCACTCATTCGGATTTACGCATACTTCATTGATTATTTTACTCCATGATTATGTGTGGAATCACTATTCATTTGCTTATGTCATAATTTACACTCCCCTTTCTATGGATATACTTTTGATACACATAATCACTCCATTGATAAATTCCCAAGTGATCGGTATGAACTTGATAAGAGTAATTTTTACTCAATCTCGATTTGTTGAGTTAAAACATCCAATTCATTAGTGTTGTTTTTACAAGAATATATTTGAATGTACTTTGATTGTTTTAGATTTAATATCAAATCATATTGAGTGTATTTATATTTTTCAGACATAATTACATCGTTGATTTTTCCTTAACCTAAGGATACAACCTTTATGAGAGATTTCATCTCAATTTACATTCTATTGAGACTTTTTTTGTTGTTATACTCCAATTCACTTTTATATGGTGTATATAATGTACTTTGACATAGTATATCATGAATCCCTTTATTCTCATGATATTATAAAGTTTTGATTACCTCAATTATTTGTATTCAAGTGTCTCTCTTTTGGTTATAAACTCTTACTAAAATACATTTTTTTGTGTTTTAATGATTTATTCTTCTAAATATTTCTCATTATTGTCCATGTTTTAAAAATGGTTTTAAGAATTTATTTATATGGACATTAAATTTTTTAAATTAAAATTACTCTTAAAAGTTTCAAAGTCTTATGGGACACTTTGATTCAAAAATCTATTTTTAAATGGCTTCTTAAGAAATAGTGTGACTTTTAAATGATTTCAAGAAAAAGGGGGATATTTCTTTCTAATAGTTTTGATGATTATTTTCATCTATGTCAATATCCTTCATTATTCACGATTCAGGTTAATATGATACAATACAATCTTTTATATTGTATCGAATGAGTTATTTTTGACTGTGGATGTGCTATTTTTATACCATTCATGGTTTTTTGGATAAAGTATTGACATTTCGTATGCTAGTTTTAATACGAATATTTATGTTATGTTTCAAACATTTCATATGTGGAATACATTGGACTTAGTAAGTGATGGTTGGAGCCCTCTATAGCTCCTCGATGCATCGATTGGTCTCATGAGACAAACTAGTGTCTTGGCACGAGGCCTTGACAAAATCTTATTTGTAGTCTTGGCACGAGGCCTTGGCTACATGGTTATGATAGTCTGAATTATGCATTATGTCATTATGAAAGTGGTTATTAATATTTTCATGTGATTATTCAACTAGTAGAATATCCATGTGAATAAGTAAATGACATTATTTCATTTTATCCTTGCCATATTATGTTGAAGTTCAAGTTTAAAAGGCTTTTATTTTAGTTATACATTGCCTTAATTTTTATTTATTTTTGAATGTTTCCTCTATATTGTTATCCTTACTGAGCATCTGAGCTCACCCCTTTCAATGTTTTATTTTTCCCAGGATGTGAAGAAGTATTTTATGAATGACCTATAGGGATAGTGTGAGGGGATATGAATACAATATGTTGTTGTAGTTTTTCACTAATTGATGTAATGTAAACTTTATGAATATATCTAGTGTTTCAAAGGCTACTAAACTCATCGGTCTTTTGAGACTTGATCTTTCTTGTGATCATGCCAATGTTATGTAATAATGCACCGAATCTGGGTATCTTGGGTAGGGGCGTTACAGTTGGTATTAAAGGAAGTTTAGTACAAACCATTGAAGCTAGATTTAGAAAAACTCTGATTAGAGCATGTAGACCTAACATGAACTTTGAGGATTAGTATAGAAGAACTTCATAGAATTTTGGTATTGTAGATATTTTGTGAGTTTTCTGAGCAATACATCCCTGTCTGGATATGAGCTGGTAGAGGCGGCTTTGGCACAGATGTACCTAGGGGTAAAACCTGAAAACACCGCTTTGAGATAGACTCGAACGGGGACTGGTGCACGACAACGGACTTTGCTGCACTCTTGGTTACGACACTCCTGGGGGATATGCTTAGGATAATTTACATTTTCTTTACAAACCGATTTGAAGTATTATATATATAATATGAGAGTAAATGACCATGGTTAATCCTAATGTGTTTCAAATTAAGAATATGGTGACATGTTAATCTCTAAATGAATTTATGACTACTGTTACTCACACAATGCTTTCTGGTTTTAGTCAATGGCTGGATTCCAAGGAAGTCATAGTGACTTTGAGAATGATGTACAAGGTGGGAACGGTGGTGGAAATGAGCAACAAAATGGAATGTTGATAGGCGTAAAATATATCGTCATTATTCAAAATCAATTTTCCAAAAATATGATCAACAATATATATATTAAACAATTCCCGAACTCAACAAAGAAGAGAAAGGTGGTGAATGATAAGAGCTCTAGCAGTGGAGAACATAGAGAAAGGAATCCTCAATTTCCATCATGCAGGAAATGTGGAAGGAGACACCCAGGAATGTGTCTCAATGGGACAAAGAAATGCTTTACGTGCGGGAAGGAAGGACATAAAGTGAAGAATTGCTGAAGAAAAATGAAGACTACTATGGAAGAAGATAAAAATGGTCCCAAGAATCCATTTACAGTCATTTTCTGTAAATGTAGGGGACCTGGACATTACCCGAGTGAATTATTTATTCTATAGGATATTTTCTTGGTCAAAGAAGAAGCTATGTTGGAATAAATAGTTGGAAAATGTTTAAAAAGTATTAGTTCTCCTTATTGATGGGTTTACTTTGGAATAATTTTCTCTTGTATTTTTAACCCTGCAGTTTCCAGGTGAGAATGATATTTGAGGAAGAATTATCTTTTCTCTTGTGGATATAGTTATAAATAACCATTTGGTTTTATATGATCGTTGGGTTTCAGGCAATTATAAGTTATTATAATTTGGGTTGAAAATGCAAGGTATGAGATAAGATTTGTGGTTAAATTATGTAATGGTAATTTTGAGGAATTTATCTCATTTTGGTAATGTTATAAAATATAGTTTTTGAAAAAGGACAACACGTAGACCGTGTGACAACCCATCACGTCGGACAAAGCTGTGGGAATCGAACCCACAACCAAAGTGTGATTGGGATTTATCACCTAGCACTGGACTACGTGAAGTCCCTGGTTAGTGTGACTATTATTTTTAGTTAAATGACTTTATTGATCAATAATAATTTGATTTGGGATCTTATGTCTTATCAAATAAATACCCTTAGTATAGGAAAATGATTTGGTGATTAAGTGATAAATGTTATTTTGGAAGTTGTTCGCTTTGTTGTGAACACTATATGCCCAAGGAAAATAGAATAGTTTGGGATTTAATTTGAGGACTAATGGGGGATTTTTTTCTATGTTTTATTATGGATTTATAGTGATTTGGGTTATTTATGGAAATGATTTGGTTAATTACTTTTAAGTATGTGACTTTAAGAGTAATTAATGTCATTTGGAGATACAATTTAACGTGGAAGACTACATTCTTATATGTTTTGTGTTTCAATATTAGTTTCTATTATATTGAAGGATTTTAAGGACAATAGATTACTGAATGGTATTTATTTAACATTGGGGTATTGATGGTTTAATTTTAGAAAATTAAGATTAGAATTTTTTTCTCTAATGGAATATCCATTTGGGGGATCATCAGATATTATAGTAACCATTTTGGTTTTGATTAATCTCTAAAGACAAGGTAAATATATAGTTTGTCCTATGTGTATCATGTATTTCTATTTAATTTTATTCTAGCTCTTCCATTGTGACCAAGTCTTCTTGAATACTCATTGTTCAAAAAAATGAGTTAGTGGTAAAAATTTATTAAATAATGAAGCACTAATTAAAAAGAAAGTATATCTCTTTATGTTCTTAGTCAATATCATAAATGAATTCCTCATCCTTATGTAATGCAACTTAAAAAAAATGTTGTCCGTTTACTTTTCCTACTGGGAGACTAATGACCATTTGTCCCAACACAAGTTTGTGATTTTCTTATTGCTAACATTCTCCTGATCATGTTTTCTATCCCTCTGCATCAGAACTTAACACTTAGTTTGTCATCCATATCCATGTTTTCCTACATGGAATCCTATTATGGGTTATCTTGGGTGACCTTTATACCTCTCTTCCTTTCTTTTAAAGTGATAGTTTTATTGACTCTTTTTCCGATGTGGGACTTTACATTATATTCTCAAGCCCAATTTTAAAAAAATTGTGAGGACGTAATTTATTGAAGGAGGGGAGAATGTAACACCCCAAGCTTCCATGGTATGTTTCCCTTTTAATAATGCAATGACATGCATTGTACGTAACTTCGAGATTCTAACACACCACAACCAATCAAACTAGCTGTTATGAATAGTAATACCTACTTTTTGAAATTTTATAAATTTTATCTTTTAAAATGGACTTTATTTTTGGATTAGTTATATCAAAATTATATTAGGGTGAAATTTTGGTACTTTTTGGATAACTTTCATATTTTGATGAATAGTGAAAATTACTAAATTTTAATTAAAAACAACTTTTTTTAATTGAAATAATTAATAATGATAAATTATTCATTTGAGTGGTTTTAAAGTATATTTAGAATATATTTTTACAATTTAATACAATGTTGGTCATTGGATGTAATTTCACATTTAAACCAGACATAAACAAGTGTCAATCTTTTGATAGTTATTATCTCTTAAAAACACGCTATTAGTTTTAACGACAGGAATTAATTTTTAAATTAATTAATGCAGATGATATGTTTTGAATTTGGTAAAATATACATCATTTATTAATTCATAATATCAAATATATATTAGGCCTAATTTTTGGTATTTTTCTGGAAACTTTCATTTTTTGATGAATAGTGAAATCAATAAGTGGTAGTTAAAAAACTGAATTTTTCATAAAACATAATTTTACCACTTCTTTGAGTGGAATTTCAAAAATCTGAGAGACACGGTTAATATCAAGGAGTAAAATGTGGTTCGATGAGATGAAAATAATTTTTGGTGAATAGTAACTTTTTACTTTTATTTACCACGGTTAAAAGTAAATAGGGTAATTAAGGGTAAAAATGATATTAATATTACCCTAACACATTTCCTAATTCTATTGGACAAGTGTATCTCGACCAAAAACATCCTTAGGAGTAAAATATTATCATTTAGGTCCACTTGTATTATATTAGGACATTTATTATTATTTAATTCAAAGAAGAGTTAAAAGAGTTAAAATCAAAGTTTATTTACTAAAACATTTTTAATATAGGGTTATACATAAGATAAATTAGATTTTAAATATTATTTATAAATATAAAACGATTTCCTACATAATTGTATTTTATTTATAATTTTTAGACATTAAATAATTTAATTTATTTATGACACAATGGTGATGCGGTAATTATCTAATTAATGAAATATTAAAATAATTGATATTATAAATATCAAAATAAATGTAATTTGAGACTTTTTATGAATTACACTAATTTTATAGGTTAATATGAAATATTAGTATTGATTATATAAATTTGTTTCGAAGTAATAATGCTATTATGAATTTATCATAACCAAATTACCCAATACTGTCCAAATTGACATAAAAGAGTTTTTAGAACAAATATTATATTATTAATTTATATTAAATTCATAAAAATCTAAGGATCGGCCAAGAGACTTATATAATGATAGGTGTATAATTAATGGACCACTTGGGGGTCTCGTTGATGTATATAGTATGTTTATTAACCATATAATATAAATAAACAAAGAGACATTGTAAAAGTGAAACCAATTAACTAAAAGTTAATACTTAAAGATAAGGTTAATATAATGACCCAATTCTATCTAAATTATATTGGTTTAGTGGTTTTAGAACCATATCCACCTTAACCTTTAAATAATCTACTTTTGATCCATTAGAATCCGAATATGAATTTATTATAAAATAATATTTTTATCTTTTCCAAAGGTGCCCCTCACCCCTCTTATAAAAGGGAACAACCCTTCTCACTAATTAACACATTCAAGGACTTTTTTCTCGGCCAAACCTAGACCAAATACACTCTCAACTTCCCTCAATACAACCTAGAGGCCTTATTTTGATCATAAAGAAAACCTAAGGATCTCTTTTGATCAAATCAAAAAGAAGAACCTGAAGAAGAGGTAATGTTTTCACCACCCTCTTTCAAGTTCCTTTCTTCTTCAACTTCTTCTTTATTTGTTATTTATATTCTAAAATAATAACTCCAGTATCTTCTATATACTGTGATGTTATTATTAATATGGTACAACCATATTCAGTATTCTATCCATCCTTTGAATGGCATGTCACCATACGTGCGTACGTACGGCTTACCGTCTCCACGTCATGGTGTAATTGTCATTCAATAAATTATTATTTGTATGGGTATAATAATGATGTGTAAGTCATGTAAATAATCAATATAACATGATAATTTTTCTTTATATATGATATAAATTACAATTATATATTATTTTAACATCAAAATAATGATATTGTCGCTCGTGCGTAAGTACGGACTACCGTCTCCACGAACGCGATGAGATTCATTTTCCATCACATCCATTCAACTATAATTCTCATTTGATGATTAAAAAAAATGTTTAAGGACTTTATATAATTCTTTATATGAATAAGATACAACCTATCCATAACAAACACGGCTTACATAACAAAGAATATAAAGGAAAACAAGTAAGTTAATACCCGAAATGACAATAATACTAAGATATTATTAACAAATCAATGTTAAAAGATTATATATGATATCATATAAATGTAAATGATTATTGTGTAATTAAATAAAAAAGTTATTTCAACTTAATATAGGAGGTTAAACTACCGTATACCAAGGAAAAAGTACAATGCAAGGGGTTTCTTATCTCACTTTTAATTCCGTGAGATTTCCATTATTCACCACTTATTTATTGCATGTGGTTTGTGTACTGACCATGATTGTATTAATTTTATAATATAATTTAATTTATGGATATTTACATCATAATTGTATGATCCTTCTTTCATGGGTTTATGTTTCATAAGTTACCAAATTGGTAAGGGAATTTGATATTTCTATTTCCACTCATTCGGCTTTACGCATACTTTATTGATTATTTTACTCCAAGATTATGTGTGGAATCACTATTCATTTGGTTATGTCATAATTTCCACTCACCGTTCATTCGATATAATTTTGATACACACAATCACTCCATTGATAAATTCTCAAGTGATCAGTATGAACTTGATAAGAGTAATTTTTACTCAATCTCGATTTGTTGAGTTAAAACATCCAATTCATTGGAGTTGTTTTTACAAGAGTATGTGTGAATGTCCTTTGATTCTTTTACACTAAATATCAAATCATATTGAGTGTATTTATATTTTTCACACATAATTATGTTGTTGATTTATCCTTAAACCAAGGATATGGCCTTTATGAGAGATTTCATCTCAATTTACATTCCATTGAGACTTTTGTTGTTGTCATACACCAATTCACTTTTATATGGTGTATATAATTTACTTTGACATAGTATATCATGAATCCCTTCATTCTCATGATATTATAAATTTTTATTACCTCAATTATTTGTATTCAAGTGTCTCTCTTTTGGTTAGAAATTCTAACTAAAATACATTTTTATGTGTTTTAATGATTTATTCTTCTAAATATTTCTGATTATTTTCCATGTTTTAAAAATGTTTTTAAGAATCTATTTATATGGACATTAATGTTTTAAAATTAAAATTACTTTTAGAAGTTTCAATGTGGTATGAGACACTTTGATAAAAAAATTTATTTTTAAATGGCTTCTTGAAAAATAGTGGGACTTTTAAATGATTTCAAGAAAAAGGAGGATATTTCTCTCTAATAGTTTTGATGATTATTTTCATCTATGTCAATATCCTACATTATTCTCGATTGAGGTTAATATGATACAATACAATATTTTATATTGTATCTAATGAGTTATTTTTGGCTGTGGATGTGGTATTTTTATACCATTCATGGTTTGTGGATAAAGTATTGACATTTCGTATGCTAATTTTAATACGAATGTTTATGTTATATTTAAAACATTTCATATGAGGAATGCATTGGACTTAGTAAGTGACAGGTGGAGCCTGCGATAGCTCCTCGATGCATCGGTAGGTCTCATGAGACAAACTAGTGTCTTGGCATTAGGCCTTGAAAAAATCTCATTTTTAGTCTTGGCACGAGGCCTTGGCTACGTAGTTATGATAGTCTGGCATTATGCATTCTACCATTATGAAAGTTGTTATTAATATTTTCATGTGATTATTCGACTAGTAGAATATCCATGTGAATATGTAAATGGAATTATTTCATTTTATACTTTCCATATTATTCTGAAGTTCATGTTTAAAAGGCTTTTGTTTTAGTTATACATTGCGTTAAATTTTTATGTTTATTTATGAAAGTTTCTGCTATATTGTTATCCTTACTGAGCATCTGAGCTCACCCATTTCAATGTTTTATTTCTCCCAGGATGTGAAGAAGTATTTTATGAATGACCTGTAGGGATAGTATGAGGGGATATGAAGAAAATATGTTGTTGTAGTTTTTCACTTATTTATGTAATGTAAACTTTATGAATATATCTAGTGTTTCCAAGGATACTAAACTAATCGGTCTTTCGAGACTTAATCTTTCTTGTGATAATTCCAATGTTATGTAATAATTCACCGACTCTGGGTATCAAGGGTAGGGGTGTTACATAACTCACATGAATTATTTGCTTTATATATTTAAAGTAATCAATATTATTATTATTATTGAGCCAAAATAATAAACTAATGAGTATAATATTCAAAACACTCCTCACCTCCCCTTATAAATACCACCCCTAACCACCCCTTATCCTACCAAATTATAATTCTTGGAGATTGAAATAATTTTAAAGCATCACCTTCCCAATCAACTTCCCAAAAACCTAGTTATTATAGTATCACTAAAATATCAATTCCATGTGCCTTAAGGAGTTTTTCAAAGAGATGATATTCAAGAGGTAATATTCTCAAACTTCATCTTTTCAAATTAATTTCTTCATCTAACTTCTCATAAAGTCCATCATACATTAAGGAATATTAATTCCTATATCATATATAGTTTATCATTTTTTATTGATAATGGAATATCTACCATCCATCATTTTATAATCTTTTCTTATTATAAAAATAAAACAATTGTCCATATTATGTCAGTTCACCACCTCTATGGATGATGACTTTTCATTTTCCATTACTGCCATCATGACTAGTCAAAAAATATTATTCTTATAAAATAAGGCGTTAATAGGTATATAATAACTCATTGTGGGATCTAGAATTAATATATATACATAATATTAATAAAACAAAACAAGTTTATGATGGTCGGTAAAGCTTCCTCAATGAACTAATAAAATGAAATTACTATATTTACATAATGAATCATCCATATCGTGGAATGTAAATGTATATTTGAATTAAATTAAATTTATAGATAGAAATTAATACCATTCAATTTCACTAAAATAGTTTTATTCCAATTTGACAAGAATATCAATAATTATCCACCAATGATATGACCATGGAACCATGAAAATATTTCCCTCAAAAAAGAAAAATTAAACATTATATTTCATTATTATTGTTATAAATGAACATAATAAAATTATAATAAATTAAATATATATGTAAAAGGTTAAAAATATATTATTTAAATTTTCTAATTTGATCATTTAAGATATTTAATGAAAGTGTATATCAATTTTGGAACATAATGTAAGGGATCTCTTTGAACCATAATTTTCTTTGGGTTATGAACCGTCTCTCTATAAGTCAATTTATCTCAATATTGTTTGTTATATAATGATTATAAATTATTTATATATGTATCTTACATATATATTTATCTTATTATCACTTTAGTTTTTGGTGAAATACATGAAAAAAATTCATTTCTCAAATTCCTTCTTCAAAATCAAACTCGATTAAGTGGAATTTTTCTCTCCCTTAGTAATTTTATGTAATGATAATTTAATGATTTTATTCACATTAATATTTTAATTAAATAAATGATTATTATAGGTATAAAAATTCTATTTTACCACTAGTTTTCAATGAAAATTCCATACTTATACTGTCTCTTAATGTCATTAATCGATTATCTAAAACACAATATTCAAAGATTATTTCTAAACACAATTATCTAAACTATCTCAAGATTCTATTTCTATGATACAATTTAATTTTGATACAATTTATTAATTACTCAGATATGAACATTCCAAATATTTAATTCCATCTTATATTTAGAATTTTAATGAAATATCCTTTGATTATGATATAAGGTAGGATTATTAAACTCATTTCTTTCCATGGATAATTATTATATTTATGCCATAATATTGATTTTACTTGGTGAAACACATAAGAATTTATATGTTATGATGGGTGTTTCTAGATAGTTCTCCAATGAATTTGGTGATGTTTTTATCTCATGATATGGAATGCATGGTATTATGGGGTGAACCTAATCACTGATGGGACCTTGTCTACCATGTGTTGTTATCATGGTGATTAGACTTAGATTATACTTATGTCATGATATGTGTTGCTTCCACTTTCCTATTTTTTCCATGATACTAAAATACAATGTTCTTTATGTTATGATTCTTTTTTATTACTCATAAGATTTCTATTTTATGATATAATGTTATACTATTTGGCTCACATGTTTAAACTTGTTAGAATGTTTATTATCTTATAGGGATTTATAGATCATCACTTTTATCTATGTATTCACTAGGTTATCTTATGTAGTTTTATCATCTCAAATTGATTTATGATATAATTAAGAAGAAAAAAATAATTTTATTGTGTTTTATTTTAACTTTGATATATTATGAACCCAGTATTTTTAAATACACTAGGGAAAATTATATTTGGGTTGTGTTTTATGGGATGTTTTTAAAAAAAATAATGTAATGATATGTGAAAAGGATTGGGTACCTATAACTCTTAAACTCAAATGGAATGAAGAGGTTCTCATACAAGACATGCCTAATCTCAAACACATTCTTTGGGATATACCCTTCTCTTAACCACAATTGATTTTATCTAGATAGAAGATGAATCTTAGTGGACAACCAGGATCCCTACAACTGATAAAATAGATCATTGATACTGGGTAAAAGATAAATTTTCTTAATGAAAACATAATTCATCTCCCATTAATCCAAAAATATTCATAAAATAAACTTTTATATATTGGAAAACAACACTGGGAAACCACATGGAGACATAATCATTCTGATAAAAACATCATTTTCAATGTCCTCAAGAATAATCTTAATAACTCTCAACTCATCCGGTGCCATATGATAAAGAGGAATCAAAATTGAACTACCACAAAACTGGGTTTCCACAGTGCCACCCTTTAACAGTGCTGAAAAAATCAACGATAAAGGGGGTTCCTGTATCTGCGTTGATAAAGGGCACTTTTAACAGTGCTAAAAAAGTGCTGTTAAAACTGACCCTTTATCAGTGCTTTTTCTTAGCACTGATAAAGACACCTCTTTTATCATAACTTTTTTATCACAATTAAAGGGCCCCCTTTATCAGGGCTTTTTTTAGTAGCGCTGATTAAAGGATGTTTTATCAGTGCTTTTTTTCCTAGCACTGATAAATTGTATATTTCAAAAAAAATTATATTTCATAAAAAATAATATATTGATATAAATATAATATATATTTTTTAAATACGTTTTAGATTGATTTGATATGTGGTTGACGCAGAATGGACACTCTAAGCAGAAATTATGGCCATTTAGAGGGATTAAGGACCTTTTCTTGCCGTGAAGAATATGAAAAGGTGTTCCAATGGTCACCAAAGTGTAGTTATAGTTTCAAGATTTTATTTGATATGTGGTAGTGGAAGAATAGACCCCCGGTGTAGAGGTTATGGAAAAACAGACATCCAGAGCCAAACATTGGATCATCCAGAGGAATTTTTGGCCTTTTTGGGCTCTGAAGAATGTGAGAAGGAGTTATAGTAATCACGAGAGATTGTATATTTTCAAAAGATTCAATTTGATATTTGGTAGATCCAAAAAGGACACCCGGAGCAGAAGATATTATTGTTTGAAATTGAGCAACCGTCTTAGAGCCTAATAACCTAAGAAACCCTCAACTCACTAAAATAAGAATAAATTATTCTCTAGGTGTCCATTTGAGCTCTGTGACCAGTCAAATCGAATATCATGAGATGATTGAGGACCAATTCTAATCCAAATGTTGATAAGATCAAATAAATATAAGATATATCAGTTATACCACTCTAAAAAAACTCTAACTTTAAACGACCATAACTTTCACTCGGGGTGTTTGTTTGGGATCTACCACATATAAAATTGAAGGAAGGAAATAGATATATTTAACAGACAGACTTGAACCTAGTTCTATCGACTTCCCAAACCTTAAATCAACAAAGAATCATCAGGAGGCCTCCAAAACTCCGTTTTTGTGTCTGGTGCCCAGTGAAATTTTTCTTAAAACAGAAATAACTCCCAATCTGTGTGTCTATTTGGCCTTCACCACATGTTATTTAGTAGTTTTTTCCATGAGAATTGTTTTGACTAGTCAATAATCTAAAACAGACACCCGGATAAGAAGCTATACCCGTTTCATTGACTTTGTAGTTTGTTATGTTTTTCAGGGCCCCATTTATAGCACTTTTATCATGTCTGCTATTTTTCACAGAACTGTAACTTATGATCTCCCTATACATTTGGCCTCCACCACATATCATATAAAAGTTCATTTTATGATCTTTGATTTTATTTTCCATTGATCTAGAATGGACTCTCAGATCACCAGTTTTCATCATTACCTTGAGTTTAGGGTTTATTTGACTTTCTGACTGTATTTATGGGTTTTGAGGGTTTCTCTATTTTTTAAATATTTTTCAGGTTTTAAAGGCTTGTAATCATTTTTCATAATGTAATGATATTTATAATCAAATATATAATTTCATATAAATCCTTTTTTATATATTCACTCATAACAATTTAATTTTATAAATAAACAATCGAACATATTTACATATAAAATATATTTCTCAATATACAAGCCTTATCTAAATAAAAAACTAATATCTATTTTATTTAGAATACCAATATATTAATATTTATATACCTATATAATGTGTACGTGTGTATATATATATATATATTTGTGTGCGTCTGTATTGAAAAACTAATATATATTATCCATATATTCTAAACATATGTATACATATATATTAATATATACTATTTGTAAATATATATAAATATGTATAATTATACTTACATATACACATATAATATATATATCTGTGTGTTTGTGTTGTATATATGTATTTTTTTATTTATAAACACACACAAAAGCATATTTTATAAATGTATTTACAACTGATCTTATAAATATATATTAATATACAAATAAATATATAAATATATAAATATAACTATATATATATATTAATATATGGATATATATATATCAATATAACTATATATATTTTATTATAACTGTATAAATATATATATATTAATATAACTATGTATATTAATATAACTATATATATATAAATATATAGATATAACTAAATATATATATAGGTTAATATAAATATATATATGTTAATACAAATATATATTAATATACGAGTAAATATAACTATATATATATAAATAAATAGATATATTAATAAACGAAGAGAAAAGAATTATGGCGGAGTCGTAAAGGCTTAGGTGAACAGGCGACAGGTCCTGAGTTCGAATCTAGGGGAGGAAGGTTGCGCGCGCGGGTGGGGAATAAGGGCTAGTGCTGTTAAAGGGGGTGGGGCACTGTTAAAGGCTGGGGGGTGGAAAAGGCATGCAGGATGGGGTATGGGGGGCTATTGAATGGTGCTTCAAGTGCTATTGATGCCCCTCCCCGAATTGCAGAAATATTTTTTAATGTTTTTAAACATTTATTAACTCTTTTAAAAAAACTGTGATAAAAGTGGTATTTTATGAGCACTGACAAATGACCCATTTATCAGCATTTTTTAGCACTAATAAAATCCCCCTTTTATCAGTGATATTTTAGCACTCATAAAAGGGGTCTTTATCAACACTTTTTTAGCACTGATAAAATGGACCCCTTTATCTTCACTGAGATTAATTGTGATTTTTTAGCGCTGTAAATGGAATTTTCTAGTGATGATAAAGGCCATATTTGTAGTAGTGTGGGTTGTTCTCACAACATGACTTCTAACTCTAAATATACATCTCAGTTAGGTGTATGTCCTAGAAAGTTATCCAAAAATTAATCAAGATAGATTTTGATAAAATATAGAAAGAATAAGGCCTTATAAACAGTTCCACTGTAAGAGTTTAGATAGGTACCTAAGATATAATGGCTCCAATCTATCTCAATCCTGGTCTAAATATACTAGCTCAGACATCCAACAGAGTAGTAAACAAAAACCTCCCCCTTAGGTGAAATAAAAGATATCCTCTAATAATAATTGTCTATGTGGGAAAAAAAAATCTTGTAAACCAGTCCATTCCAAGGATCACATCAAAGCTAATCATCTAAAAGATTATATACTACTGTAGATGTTTATAGCTATACGTAAATACTATAGAAGTTACACATATCTATAGATGATAAAAATTCTTCCCCAAGTGTGTTTTGAGTGATAGAAACTTAGAATACATCGTAATAAATAAGTTGAGACCATCAATAATTTGAGAAAATACAACATAATATGAAACACCAGTATTGAAAAGAGTGGTAGAAAGAGAAGATGGAATCAAGACCATTCCTTGAATGGTCGATGGTCTCTCTCCATAGTTAATTAGAACCCAGTCCATCAAATACACTCATCCAATCCCAGATCCACATACTTGAACATGATGTGACTGACATGGCTAATTCAACATCATTTGAGGAGTCTGAAAATGATGTAGAGGACTCTGGCTGGTTCTTTGGGGTCACAAATCATGCATATCCTACAACCCTATGTAAAAATGACCTGAAATGTATATATAATAACTTTTGCAGGTTTTCCATCTTACAACACTAAAGAAACTTACACTATGATTTTGGGAAGAACATACGGTAATGTATGGCCTTTATACTGCTGAAGCACTAAGGTACTCCTCAAAAGGGATCTGAATAGGATATAATTTTGTCAACCTACCATATTCCACCCTACTACATGTCCTAGGTCATTCCATTTCTACTACCCAAAGAGACTCTCACCACTATAGTGGGAAGTCCACCCACCTAAGTAATGAATAATAGAAAAAATCTAGCTACTTGATCCTCCTCTAGGACCTTATCAAGAGTCAATCCATATATATATTTTCTGGTTAAAACGTTAGGATGAAAATCTAAACATTCCATATGATATATGGGTGAAGAATGATATTTATCTTTCAAGCCTTGTGTACCTCATTTCTAGCTAATAGATGACTAAGGATAAGTAATTCTATAAAATGAGTGAGTTATGTGCATAGTTTCATGGATATATATTAAAGATCCACAAATTAATGAGTTCATTCCATCTATAGCATACTTGAAATGAACTCCTCAATGAAAATTAATTTGAAGGTTATCCATGATATAACATGACGTCCCCCTACTGAGTTCATAACACCCCACCACCTCTTAGTGGGTCTTTGAAGCATGAATTCAGATATCATCACATGATATTCTTATAGAGACTATACATTATTGATTTTTCACTCTATGATTTAAATCCATTACTTAACATCTTGAGGGCCTCTGAAACCTTAGAAGGATGGAGGGTGCTGGAGCTGAAGGACCCAAACATAATCAACCATATTATTGGAAACTCTTTTTCATTGAATAATATCTAAGGAGAATAATCATGGTTCACATTTCCCTTATGCGTAAACCATAAGAGAATGTGAAGGAGTATTCTCCTACATGTAGAACCAAAATATCCTACATTAGGGGATCATATTTTCCTAATCCTCTATGTGGTATCATGAGATAACATTGAGGAATAATTTTTTGAAAAACCAAACATACATTTTAACACTAATAAAAGCTTACATAGATAACATCTTAATATATACATAATATTAAATGGAGGATTTATTTGGAAACCTATCCAAAGAGGATAATAGTAACAAATGAAAAATATCCCTTTGAGTACTACTCAAGGCTTGAGATTAGTTTTCCATTCCTACATGTTAGTCACTATAACACAAACACACACACACTCGCATATATATATAATAAAACACAACCTTATGATTATATTTATCTAACTAATTATATAATAGATATATCGAAATAATATTGAAAGCAGATAGCACAAATCAAGATATTTAATTAATGAACTACCATATAACACTATACATGAATATATATATATATATGGAATGTGATCTTTTGTTCATAATCATGAATCAAGAATACACCCTAATTCCATAAAACAATAATACCAATCCCATCCTCAGTAACTCATGGGTCTATGAAACATGAGCTATCTAGGCACAAGGAAACTCCTTTACCAATGTTTCACACATCCCTTATCATTTATACAATAACCATAAAAGAAAAGAAAGGAAACCTTAGGCCTCTCATACAATTTTTTTAATTCCCAATCAAATTTTTTTTAAAAACACCTAAGTGGAGATTCTATAAGACCACATGTGCACCCCCATATGCAAGAGGCTGATAACTAGAGAAAAGTATCTATAGGTATAGTGGGGATACTATACCTTTAGTAATAAAAACCGTGCACCATAAACATGAATAAAATGTAACAACCCATAATATCACACACCAAAAGATATATAAAAAACATGGTAGTAACAAAAGTCCCACATGTCATACATATAAATAAAAGTGGTTCCCAATGTGGAAAGCCAACCAATGTATAAATGGTGTAAGTAGACAATAAAGAAACACCCCCAAAATCCTATAGAGTCTATTCAAATAACATTACCAACACCATGCTCCACATATCAACTATCTACTACAAGCCCCTTACCCTTACTCAGATCTCTAATCATGATGTCAGTAAGTGCATCAAGATCCCCATGTATTGTGTGAGTAATAAACTGAATAAGACACCAATTAATCATCCTTAACACAAGTCTATATGCATAATAGGCGAATTACATGATAAATTTAAATGCACGAACAATCATTAACAATAATATACCAATCAATCATATTCTAACCAAACTACCATGGTCCTCAACCATTACCACTTCATGTCCATTTTATAAGGATGATCTGAATTGAATTTATATTCATAGTTATCGATAAGGATAATGAGTATCTCTGAGTAGATAAAAAGTATGATGATATAGGTCAGGACATGTGGTTTTGGCACCCTGTCTCCATTATGGGTCAAGATAAAAGAACATCATTTCTAGTCTATTCCTAGGGTCAAGATACACAACTATCACACCCCACTACTATAGTCCTGGGTCTAAAATCAAGGTTTTCTTTCCAAAAACTTATGTCCAGGTCTATCTTCATTCTCATCGCATTCCATACACACTCCCCCTCTAAGGGAAAACCATTCCAATATACTATAACTATCCTAATTACCAATCATAATACCAAGAAATGTATGAATGTCACAAATAATAGGGTAGATAATATATCGATAGAATATGGCCTGTCATAATGAGATTCAGTAACAGTGCACAATCACTTATCATCAACCTCAGACATGGTCTAGCAAGCTACATAAGAACACTCATGTATTCAAGAATCTTATATGGATCTCATAGGCTAGAAACATACACATGTGATCAAAATAAAACATGGTAATTCAAGATAGGACAATATAATCATCAAATCAAGGAAAAAATGTTATAAAAGGCCATAAATTGCAAATAACATCGTACTTCATGTTTTTCCACATCAACATCAATGGATACACTACATAGAGGGGACTAATTTGGATACCCATTTTGTGATCTTTAATAAACACTTGTAATAGTGTATAAATATGTTTCATATTCTCATCAATGTAAGGTATTCCATTTAAATCATTTCTTTATTTTAGTTTTGATATAATTTCATATAATCTTTTGAGTGATCCTTAAAAAGAGTACTAAATCTCTTCCACGGTTTCTAAAAATTGTTAGTAGAATCATTAAAACCCCTTCAATGATATCTGAGTGGTTTCTGATTATGTTTTAATAAATAATCTGTGGAAAATAGAAAAATGTAATGTCCCAGTTCCAGAATCCACCCTAAGGTGCCCCATACCTAGTTGGTCAGATGGCCTCAAGCACATTTCCCCAAACGCCAGAGGCTGTCGACTAGCGGTGAGGGACTTGGGTGTGATGGTGGGGAAACTATGCCCTCATTGGTAGAGTACATAGTGGAAGTATGAAACACATGAAATAACAGAAGCAGTAAATATCTAACAACAGTAAACAATGGAAGACCAAAACAATAAAAGACTGGAGCACACACACACACACACACACAGACACACACATATATATCAAATGATGCATGATGCATATGTCTAAGAAAGAAGCCAAACAAGTCACAATGATGAATAAAATACTAAACCAAGGTACAAAAGGAAAACAGATAAACAACTCCTCAGCATTGCATGCCTCGTCTTGGTCCCACGTTCTCCTTCTCCAATGAAAGTCAAGTACCTGATGTAGAAGGGCGATTGGCCTTATCTGTAACTGCAACAATATAATCTGTTTGGGCCCAAAAGCATGACCCAAAAAAGATGTGAGACTAAATCCCAGTAGGAAACCATCCGAAGATCTTTGCCTAACAAATAGTGGGTATATGGTAGATATAGTACAGTAAGCAGTAAACTTTATGCGCTAACCAGGATAATACACAACAGTAAACAATCCACAGTTTCGAGAATATAATTTACAAAAAAGTAAAACAACCACTCTAGCAATTAGAAAAAATAGGTAACCACTGGGTAGTTTTCACAGCCTAACCCCTAAGTTTCAACATACAAGTACTAGAAACACTCTGGGAAGCACACACAGTCTCACACCTCTGGTTCAGCTAAAGAAATAGACTCTCTTGAGAAGCACTCGCCGTCAATTCCCCCTATAGTCTTATATCATACTAAAGGTGATCTAGGAAGAACCCAACGTATTATTCCCCCTATGTCCTATGTCAAGGAACTACAGACACTCTAAGGAAGCACTCAATGTCAATTACCCATGTGGTCTCGCATCGTAAAATTAAAGACACTCTGGAGAAGCCCTTACGTCCATTCTCCTTATGCTCTTCTGCACTAGGTTCTCACAGCCCTGTGTAAAGTCATCAAGTATTGCATCGTGTAATGGCCAAAGTGAACCTCAAGAACTACTTGGATGGCAGTCTATAGCATAACAGCATAGAAGAACAATAGTCACACCACCCTACAACTAGGCTTGGAACTGGAAAAAGCCTAATAGGAAAAACTAGACCAAACAGTCATTACGGGAAAATATGCAATGGAAAAACATCCAAAGCACAGTAAAATTACCCTATTCACAAACAATAACCTCTAATCTGGAATATAATAAAGAAGGCAAACAAAAAGGGAAAAACATGAAACACGTAATACCCTGTTCAAGGGTATTGGTGGAAGTTGCACTAAATACTAAAAGGCTTCCAATAGGAAGGCACAAACCACCTACCTTAATACTAGGAGATCGATATACTTGATCCATGAGGTTTGAATATCCTTAGAATGTCGTAGATCTAAAAAATGAACAAAACGTTCAACCCACGATAACTTGAGAAAGTGGAGGAATTGGAAAACAAATCTTTAGGAGAAGGAAGAGCTTACCGCTGTGGTTCCAATGCAATCGACAACAGTCGATTCGGAGAACGGATAGAGGCTCGGGGGCTTGGAGGAGATTCACAGCCATACAAGACGCTCTCGGTTGAAGAAGCTGGAGAAGAATAGTGTTATGGCGATTAGACACGACCCCAGACCGTTTAATAAAAAAAAAGTACCAGGCATGTAATTTTGGAGTACACGGCATGTACTAGGCTTTCCCGTACTCCACTTTTTGAGGCCTCCACATCACCCCTACATGGCCGTGTGTGTAGCCAAGACACGGCCATCACATGACCTTGTGCGGCAAGGGAGTACAGGACGTGTACTCATAAAGTACACTGCGTGTACTTCAAAAATTTCCAGAAACTCCTCTTCTCTCAAAAACTTCAGAAAAAGGAAAAAAGAACCTGAAAAGAAGGTCCGAGTTCTTAAAAAATTCCCCCTTAAAGAAATTAGTCCCCGAATCTCCCTAGGGAGGCGTATGAGAAGTAACCCCAAACAACTCCGGCCACTGCGATCGTACATCGGCCTCCCTCTCCCAAGTCTCATCTTGTACTCGCCCATGCAGCCATAACACATGTTCCAGAGGAACAAACCAGACATGGAGAACCTTTGTACTGTGATCGAAAATCTGGATAGGATGCTCCTCAAAATATGCTTCCTCTTCAAGCTCACCTCCTCAGGTTGAAAGATATGATACGGGTCTGAAAAGTAAAGTCGAAGCTGAGAAACGTGGAAGACGTCGTGCATAGCCTAGTACCTCTGAGGTAACTGCAACTGATAGGCAACCGACCCAAATATATCCAACACCTCAAACGGCCCGATATTCATCGGTGAAAGATTTCCCTATCTTTGAATCCTCTTCTATCCCAACCTCAGTTCGACACGTAGGAAAACCTGATTCCTGACCTCAAACCCCATAGGTCGTCTTTGCTGATCAACATAAGACTTCTGTCGAGACTATGCTGTAGCCATCCTCTTCTTGATGAACTCTATCTGCACTAAGGTCTCCTGAACAAGATGAGGTCCCAGAAAAGCTACCTCTCCTACCTCCAGCTAGCATAAAGGTGATCGACATGTTCTATCATATAAATTCCCATAAGGTTTCATTTGAAAAGTTTCCTGAAAAATGATGTTATAAGAAAACTCTAAAAGAGGTATATGCTTCTCCCAAGAACATCCAAAATACAGAATGCATGCTCGGAGCATATCCTCAAGAACTTGAATCGTACGCTCGGACTAGCCATATATCTGGGGATGGTATGCTGTACTCAAATGTACCTATATACCCAAATACTTCTGAATCCCATTACAGAATAGAGAAGTAAAACATGCATCCCTATTTGAAACAATAGAGCAAGGAACTCCATGCAGACATATAATTTCTCAGATGTTAAACTTCCCTAGCTCATCAAAATTGAAGGTCTACCGGATTGGCAAGAAGTGAGAAACCTTTGTGAGTCTTTCAATGACAACCCATATAGCATCTTTACCTCGAGGTGACCTCAGAATCCTGGTCACGAAGTACATCAGGACATCGTTCTACTTCCACTCGGGAATGGGTAATTGATTTAAAAGACCTGCTGGTCGCTGATGTTACGCCTTCACCTGCTGACATGTAGAATATCTCATGAAAAAACCAGCAAGATATCTCTTCATACTTGGACATCAATACTGGTGGTGTAGATCACGATACATCTTGGTGACGCCAGGATAAACTTCCCAAACTGAGGAATGAAAGTCCCGCATTAGTTCCTTGGGTATATCCGATGGCACCCATACGCGTCTTTGGAAATGCATGATCTCATCCTCACCTATGGTCCAAACAGGAATAGGGTCCTCTCCTGACACGCTTTCTCGTAGGACTAGGCCTTCAGAATCTGATAGTTTCCTCATTCGTACCCGATTAAGAAGAGTGGAGGTAACATCTATAGAAGAAAGAAACGTTTTCCGTTGACAGTCGTGCACCTCCAAATGCATCTCAGAGAATTGATCCATAAGCTACCACTCACTGCTAGCCTCCTGAACTACCTGAATCTGACTCCTCCTGCTCAACGCATCAGCCACTTCATTTCCTTTACTAGGTGTATAGGTAAGCTCAAAGTTGAAGGACTGAAGATACTCGACCCACCTGCGCTGTCTCAAGTTCAGATCATGCCGAGTAAAGGTGTACTTGAGACTTTTTTGGTTAGTGAAAACCACGAAATTATCTCCCAGAAGATAAATTCTCCAACAGCGCAGGGCATGAACAATAGTTGTTAGCTCCAGATCATGCATCGGGTAATTCCTCTCATGTGGCCTCAACTACCGAGACCCATATTCAACAACTTCATCTCCCTAAATAAGCACAACTCCTAGCCCGATACCTGAAGCATCATAATCGACTATGTAGCTCTTTCCTAGCTCTGGAAATACTAGTATCGGTGCCAAATTCAACCTCCCTTTCAGCTCTTAAAAGGCTGACTCCCATGAATCTAACCATAAGAACTTTGCACCCTTCTTGGTCAGACCCGTCAGCGGTGCTTCTAAGCGTGAAAAGTCCTGTATGAAGCATCTGTAGTATCTAGAGAGCCCCAAAAGACTCCTCAACTCAAAGATTTTCTTTGGCTTCTCCCAAGAAACTACTACTCTCACTTTCTCTGGGTCCACTGATACTCCTATCTCTGAGATAACGTGGACCAAAAAGTGAGTCTGATACATCCAAAAGTGGCATTTTGAGAGCTTAGCATATAACTGATTTTGTCTCAGTGTACTCAAAATGATCTCAATATGGGTAGCATGTTCATGTCTATTTTGAGAGTAAACTAAGATATCATCCATGAAGACCACTATGAAAGAGTCTAAGTATGGATGGAACACTCGGTTCACCAGTGCCATGAAAATTGCAGGTGTGTTCGTAAGACTGAACATCATAACCATATACTCGTATAGACTATTCCTGCTTCTGAAGGCTGTAAGAGGTCTATTAGATGGAATAACATGCAACTGATGATAACCGGATCTCAAATCAATCTTTGAGAACACCCAGGCTCCTCAAAGCTGATCAAAGAGACAATCAATCCTCAGCAAGGGATATTGGTTCTTAACCATCAACTAGTTCAACTTCCGATAGTCCACACAAAGACAGAGAGTACCATCTGCCTTCTTTGCAAACTAGAAAGGTGAAACCCAAGGAGAGGTACTGGGTCAGATGAAACCCTTTACCTGTAACTCCTCCAATTGCTTCTTGAGCTCCTGTAGCTTAGGTGTAGCCATCCTATAAGGAGGAATGGACAACTGGGCCACTCCTAGCACGAGCTCAATATAAAAGTCTACCTCACGCTCGGGAGGAAAACCTGAAAATTTATCTAGAATGACATCCCTGAAACAATCCACTACAGGAGGAAGGTCTAAGTATGAAATATCTTGGTCATCCAGATAAAGACTAGAAATCTGGGCTGTAACTACTGCCAACCCATGATGCTCTGGACCCGCTCTGCTCGCCCGAACATCCCACTAGTGTAACACCCGAGACTTTTATGTTATATAAATCATCAAAGGAATCTTTTTCTACAAACAACACTTGCTTGTCCTTCTTTACACGAAATCGCGAGCTTCCTCGATAGCTTGCATCGTACGCAATACCGAGTTTCACTAAACAACGATATACTATTATTAAAACTAGCCGTTATGAATAGTAATAACCACTTTTTGAAATTTTATTAATTTTATTTTTCAAAATAGACTTCATTTATGGATTCGTAATATCGAAATTAGCATAGGGTGAAATTTTGGTATTTTTCTGAAAAATTTCAATTTTTGATGAATAGTGAAACCACTAAGTGGTAGTTAAAAAAACTGAATTTTTCATAAAACTTAATTTTACCGCTTCTGTGAGTGGAATTTCGAAAATCCGAGAGACATGGTTAATATCAAGGACTAAAATGTGGTTCAATGAGATGAAAATAATTTTTGTTGAATAGTAACTTTTTACTTTTTTTTACCACGGTTAAAATTAAATAGGGTAATTAAGGGTAAAAATGATAATATTATTACCCTAACACATGTCCTAATTCTCTTGGACAAGTGTAATTTTACCAAAATCAAACTTAGGAATAAAATATGACCATTTAGGCCCAATTGGATTAGATTAGGACATTTATTATTAATTTATTTAAAGAAGGGTTAAAATAGTTAAAATAAAAGTTTAATAACTAAATCATTTTTAATATAGGTTTATACATAAGATAAATTAGACTATAAATATTCATTAGAAAGATAAAGCGATTTCATACATAATGTTATTTTATATGTAATTTTTAGACATTAAATAATTTAATTTATTTATGACACAACGATGATGCAGTAATTATCTTATTAATGAAATATTGACATAATTGATGTTATAAATACCCAAATAAATATAATTTGAAACTTTTTATGAATTACACTAATTTTCTAGGTTAATATGACATGTTAGTATTGATTTAATTAACTTTTTTATAACTTATCATTCTGTTATTATTTTCACAAAAATCAATTAATAAATAGTGTCAAAATTGACATAAAATAGTTTTTAAAACAAATATTATATTATTAATTGTGATTTTATTCCTAAAAATCTAAGGTTCGGCCAAATGACTTAGAGAAGGTTATATATTTTAATAATAAACAACTTGGGGTTCGTTTGGCTTGATATAGTATGTTTATTAACCTTATAGTATAAGAACACAAGAAGACACGGTAAAAGTAAAATTATTTAACTTAATGTTAAATCTACATGATAAGGTTATAATAGGAACCTAAACTTGCCTAAATTATATTGGATGAGAGTATTTAGACCCATCCCTACCTTAGCCTCTAAATAAATCAATTTGGAGCTATTTAAAACCGAACTTGACTTTATAATAAAATAATATTTTTAGTTATTCCAAAGGTGCCCCTCTCCTCCCTTATAAAAGGGGACCTCCTCCCTCTCTTCCTCACACCACTTTGAGCATTCAAGATTGGCCAAAACCTGCAAAATTTCCTTCTCCACTTCCCTATCAACATCCTAGAGGTTCTGGTCTTCCTTAAAGACCAATTTTAGTTCCCTAAAAGGAGATCTCAAAGAGGCGCTTCAAAGAAGAGGTAATGTCCGTTACCGATTCTTTCATCTTTATTTCTTATTCCACTTCTTCTTATTAGGTTGTTTCATTATGAAGTAATAACATAAGTATCACTTATATACTGATATGTTTTTATAATTATTAAACAACCTTATTTCACCATCTATCCATCCTACAGAAAACAAAATCATCGCGCGTGCGTACGTACGGAATACCGTCTCCACGCCGTGGTGTAATCTATTTTCCACCACCACCTTACTTGGATGGGTATAATGGTGTAAATAATGACTATATATGACTATTACAAAGTGATATTTATTCTGAAATAGTATACATACACTCAAATACAATTCCACGATCATGGGAATGATATCATCGCTCGTGCGTACGTACGGAATACCGTCTCCACGATGTGATGTGATTCGTTCTATATGATCTTCGTTGCATAATGATTATATAAATAAATTGAATGAATAAATATGATATATAGTACATTAAGACTATTCTGTAAATGATGTATCTATAACCTAAAGAGAAGAATAAGAATTTTTTCGACAAAACACGCATAAGAACAAAAAGTTATAAACACCCGAATCACAAGTAGCAATGAAATATTACTACCAAGAAACTAAGAATATGACAATATATGATATCATAACAATAATTATGATTCTGGAATAAGTAAATGACATTATTTAAATCATTATACAGGAGGTTCGGACACATACGAAGAAAATCGGACCTAAGGTAAGGGAAATATCACAATCTCATTTTTATCTGAGATTGTTTGTAATTTGGTATTTAATGGGGTGTATTTTATCATCCACATCCATGTTTCCTCAATATGTGATATTAATATACTTCTAAAATAGTTAATATCCAATTTTACCCTTCAGTGAGTTTTTAGTAAATGATATGAAAGGAATCTTTTGTCATTTTTTGTATGAGGTACTTTTTGACTTTTCTGACAAAAGTACGAGAAGAATGTTTTTTAACTTATACGACATGAATGGATTTTTAAAACATTATTTCCAAGAAGCTTCCTTTACAAGTTTTCAAGTTTATTTTTAATCAACTTCTTTTAGTTTGAAATTGTATGACATGTTAAGAAAGGAAAAAATGTTTTTGAGGTAGAAAGGATATTTTCCTCAAGAATGGAGTTCAAGTGTTTTATCAAAATTATTTTCCATATAAGATAATATAGGGTTCTATTTCTATCCCTATTATTACATTGATTTGATTATTTTGTGATGGAATTATTTTTATGAATTCCTTTATCTTATATGAATTGTTTTATGATGTCATGTTGTTTAAGAATCCCATTTTTATTACATGGGTTATGCAATGATGTATGATTTATGATTTTTGTGGCACACATAATAATGGTTTCATTATGAGATGGGTGGGACCTATATCTCCCTCCAATGCATTGGGTAAATATTTTATATCTCATGAGATAGACATGGCTGGAACGGTAGGTTATACCGGTTCAGTGAAACAGGACTGAAACGAGGAGTGAACTCAGCTCAAAAAGGGACTTTGTCCACTAAGATAGTCTTGGAAATGAGTCTTCACTAATAAGAAATGATTCTCTATGATTATGTGTGTATGCCACAAAGTTTAATGTTTAATGTTATAATTATTGGGATTACATTTCACTACTATGATTTATCCCATGTTATGAAATTATGATCTATTTTGTAGGTTATGATTTCCAAAAGATATGTTCTTATGAATATGATGTGATTGATATTTCTTTTGTTTACCATTAATAAGAATTTGAGCTCACCCTTTTATGTTTTCTTTTCCCCAGGACATAAAGAAAGGATTTAGGTTAAAAAAAGAAGATCTTTATGGGAGATGTTGAAGATCTTCCACCACAATTAGAAGATTATATTCCATGTTTCCAAAGACACTAAACTATTATAGTCCTTGTGTGTGTGTTTTTTTTATGTACTAAGTATTCCGCACAGGTAATATAATGTCCATGTACGTTAAGCTTCAGGTCTTTACAACTAGCCCTTATGAAGAAAGGATATACCCTCTGGTGATATGAGACTCACCCTCCAGTGATAATAGTCGACCTCTTCCTGGATGGGAATTAGCCAGTACATTCTGAGAATGACATCATAGCTCATCATCTCTAGGATATAAGGATTCCATAAGAAGTGTCACCCTACAACCTCAAGAGGGAACTATCTGCACTGATGTACACTAACCACTCTAGTCCCCAATGGTATGTCTAGAGTAAAAGTATCGGTATAGGAAAAGATGTAGAGACCAAGGTTCTCCACAATAGAAACATAGATAAATCTATGAGAATCCCTTGTATTGAAAAGAGAAAAACATAAAACTGAGGCAACTAAGATCGTACCTCGAACTGTAGAGGGTCCAGGATCCTGCTCTTACCGGGTCTGCTCGACTCCAAAAGCCAGACCCGTACCACAACCCTGTGACCCTTCCTGCCCACTCTAAGCCGATCCACCCTTTTGTCACTGAAAGACCGGTGACTGACCACCATGACCTTGACCTCCACCTTGGCCCGAACGGCTGAAAGAACTCTAGTTCCAAGACTAGTGAGAAACTGGTGGTGTTGCTCCTGAATGAGGAGTCATGGATGAACCCCTGTCACCAGCTGTGAGTGAGAAAACATTATAGAAGCGCTGAAGGTGACCCATCTTATCGCAAGATCGGCACTCCACTAGGTCTCTCTGACACTGCGGACTTGTATTCCCAGCCCTTCCACACTGGTATCAGACCACCTGGCTACCTGAAGATAAATTCCGCATACCCTGAGCTCCTTGAGCAGGTCTGCATGAACCTCACAAAACTCTCTTAGAACTGTGAATCAGCACCTGTGTCTGGAAAGACGGCTAGTTCCAAGACTGGCACAACAGGTGGAAGTCTTGGTGGCATGGCTCTCCAAGGTCAAGCGCACACCTTAGATCAGGATTATCAATGAATGAGAACACAGGAGTACAAGAGGGGAATAGGAGAAAGAAACATTCCTGTTTTACAAAACATGACTACAAGTCATGTATAAGAACTACAAGACATGTTATTTTAAGTCATTCACATGGGAATGTACTTTTGCTTAGACAGGTTGTGTAACACCCCAAACACAAGACTTGTTCTCAAAAAACACGGTGTTTACTTGATTCCTCTTCCCCTGCCTAGGTCCTTCTACACAGTTAAGCCACACGGCTCTCCCATGCCAAGATTACATGGAGTGTTGTGTACTAGAAAAGATTCACTTAGCCCATGTTGTTAGTGACATGGTCAGACATACGTCTCAAACTACATGGCGTGTTCCTGAGAGACACGGCGTGTATATGAAAGGATAACACTGACCCGTGTTGTTCGTTAAATGGCTGGCTACACGGCTCACTCTACATGGCGTGTTCCATGGGAACACAGCGTGTACATGAAGGTTTTCCCCAACCCGTGTTGTTCGTGACACGGCCAGGTAATTAGAATAAAAGTCACGGTGTGTGAGAACAAGACATGGTGTGTACAGTTCAAAGTTTCATCCATCCGTGTCGTTAGTCACACGGGTAGACAAACAGTCACTACAACACGGCGTGTACTTACCGTACACAGCTTGTTCTTGAAGATTTTTCACAACCCCATGTTTCTGCGCACACAGTC